>CM065942.1:3963898-8763898 GCA_033459515.1 Theretra japonica
GTTAATATAATATAATTTATCTAAGATTCGTGTATAACAATGCGTCCATCGAGCTGTACGTTGAGAGGGGAGTGTTTCTTTATATAAGCTTCTAGGACCGCCTCGTCGCGTCCGATCACGTGTACGTTCCTTCTGTGGTCTCGGAACATCTGAAATTATATAACATAGACTATTTAACATTTTTGTTTTATAAAGTCATTTCATGCTCAATAAATTAAATAATTGTAACTTTAATTCCGTTCATAGCAACGTTCGCAGTTTTTTTTTTATTTAATTTATTTAGAATCGCCAATTTAACATACAATTGCGAATTGTGCATTGAAATTTACAAAAACAAGTAAATTTGCTGTTACAATTATAAGCAACCACGACATGATATCACAGAACAATCAAACATAAAGGAATGAATGCTGCAAATTGCGCACTCATACAAATACAACGACGAGCAATTACAAATATATTACGATAGTCGATTCGAATCAGTGAATTCAATTGAGAGGACGTAGGACAACGGCCACCACAGCCTAGTGTGGGCTCACAAACTTCAAGTACCATATAAAATGTTGTCAACATATTCAAAGCGACATTTACACGGGGAGAGTTTCTCGCGGCGGGAATCGGATGCAATTATCACATGACATAACCGCCATAAGATTATCGCGTTCTAACAATGTTAAAAATTATAAAACCTAGCTACAACTGAGTGAACCTGAGTTAAACTGGTGGTAGGTATCTCATATGTGAGAGGCCGCCTGGGTAAGTACCACCGCAATATCTATTTCTTACGCCAAACAGCAGTGTAAACACATTGTTGTGTCCCGGTTTTAAGGATATTGTAGCCAGAGTAACTACTTGACATGAGACTTAACACCTCACAACCAGGACAACGAGCACAGTGGAATGCAAAGCATTGCTTTGGTGTTGTTTGGTTTTACTACTGTCCACTCTCAATCGTACTCTCGATTGTAGAGGAGGCCTGTGCCCTGTAGTGGGTCGTATATGGGCTGATACAATACAATACAATACTGTCCATGAGCGGTCGTATCGCTTACCATCAGGCGAATGCCTCGTCTCGCCACTCATTGCAATGAAAAAACCTAAGGAAAGGAATTAAAACGTACCGTGTACCCATCGCCGCCGTCAGCTAGATAAGCCGGCATAGTGATTTGATAATATTTATCAACGTCTATAGGCTCCCCGCCCACTGTAGCTGACGTCACACGCTCGCCTTCTGGGAGAGTTACGTTGTATGTCACTTGGACTCCTGGAAACAATATTATCACAAAAAAATTAAACAGGATACCTAAAGCCATTTGAGGAATCGTTACAAAAACATCGGAAAATGTCTTATTGTTATTTATAGGACTAACGGCCTTATTCATACGGTTTTAAGGCCTATTTTAGTCATTAAATGTTTTGTCCCTTTCGAATGATTTTAGAATTCTGTTAGATCGAAGAAAACAAAACATTAGATAGCTAAAATCGGTTTTAAAACTGTCTTATAAGGCCTTATGTGTATAGCGAATTACGTCAACCAGCGGCATGTAACTTTTTAGTAGTACGCAGTGTGTAAGTAGGTAGGTACTGTTAAATTCAAAATGAGTAAGCATGAAACACAAGCTAATATCTAGTGCAGTGTTTCGCACTGCCCCTTCGTGACTTAATACTTTTAAACCCAAACTGGTTCCAGTAGGTAAAATAGTACGCAATTATTATTAGTGAAAAGGTTTTATTGGTAGGTACTACAAGCCTTTTTCCCAGAAGGGGTAAACAGAAGTGCTACTAAGAAACCCACGTTTCGTCTTGTATGTTCCGTCGCACGATGTGATAGGGGGCGAGCCTATCGCCATATTGGGCATAAGTTCCTAACTCCGGGCTAATGTTGAATAGAAAAATCCCATATCACTTGCCTAACCTGGAATTCGAATCCGAGAACGCAGCTTTGTAATCAAGTAAGTAGTAGCGCAATCGAGGCAGAATGTAGAAAACTACATTTAGTTATTTTTGTACTACAAAAATCAAGAGTACCAAATGAAAAGTTTTCAATCGAGTTTCAATAAATATAGTGTTAATTGCACTGCTGAATAGTATTGCTATTTTTTATTGGCAGGCGCTTACCATCAGATGACCTGCTCATATCTTTATATTATAAAGCCATTTACGCCGAGAGAGTTTCACGCCTCAAATTTACAATTATCGTAAGGATATAAAAAAAATGCATCGTATAAACATTCGTCAGAATACGATATTCTATAAATAAATACACTCAACAGTCACATACACAGTCATGACCCCACATTAAAAACAATGAAGTCTTGTGTCGTGGGTGTCAGAAGCTACTTTTCTGTCTCACTATTTGTGAGACATTAAAAAAATACTTGTGGGCCTCACAGACATTTGTCTCGGTGCGGGGATCGAACCCGTTCTCGCTTCACAGCCGGCGACCAACCAGCTGCGCCACGCAGGCTGTGTATGTCGGCTACGTCATGTGATAATCGCACACGATTCTCGTCGCGAGAAACTCTCTCCGTGTAAATGGGGCTTAAGACCAGCTGCAGAGTTTCTATTAAAATTATTTTAGTCTTAGTATGTGTTGTACTGTTTGTGTAGTAGATTTTTATTTTTTATATTTTACCTGTTTCATTAATTATACAATATGTTTTAATTTATGTTAGTATGTAAGCTGGCGTTCGCATGTCACTCAAGGTGACCACTGAAAACCAGCGTTGCGCTGTGGCTCGCGTCGCAGTGCAACAATAAGCTGAGTGGTCACCTACGTGTCACATTTATGCGACGTACAAACTCCCTTTTACTGTCTTTCTGTTGTTAGCTATATGTATATATAAATTTATGTTAAACGAGTGTGTGCGTCATCTTATTTGTGGCTAATAAATGAGTTTTCTTTCTTTCTTTCTTTCTTTCTTAAACTGTATGCAGGCTGCCTCCAACAGGTCACTGTGGAAATCATTAGGAGAGGCCTATGTTCAGCAGTGGACTTCCTTTGGCTGATGGATTGGATATTTAAAACTTACCAGCTACTTGCAACACCCACGGCCCTTTGAATTTGTTGTAAGCCCAAGGTTGCGACACGCTTCTCTCCAAAGCCTCCAGCACATACTTCCCTTCGAGCTCGAACGCGAATATCCTGTCATTGAAGGGCAGTAGCTCGAATATGTCGCCTCGGGTTACATCTGAAATTATTACTAAATACATTATACACCCAACAGACACATACATAGTCCTGATCCCACATTAAGATCAATAAGTCTTGTGTCGTGGGTATCAGACACTACGAGAGACTTTTCGGTCTCACAAACACACAGACCCGAGACAAATACTCGTGGGCCTCACAAACATTTGTCTCGATGCGGGGATCGAACCCGCGGCCTCTCGCTTCACAGCCGGCGTCACACTATGTTGTAAATACTGAAAAATTAAAGAGATTTATTACATACATACATAAATTCACGCCTTTGTCTCAGAAGGGCGCAGAGGCGCCACCATGACATCCACATTTCGCTTTGTACGTTCCGTCCCACGCTGTGATAGGAGGCGAGCCTATCGCCGTATCGGGCACAAATTCCTGACTCTGGGCTGATAATGAATTGAAAAATCCATTATCACTTCGCCCACCCGGGATTCGAACCCGAGACCTCAACTTTGCTATCGTACCGTAGTACAACTACGTTATATGGTCCTTTCGGAAAATATTTTTACTTGAGAACAACCGGACGGGGAAACTCTAGTTTTTTTTTTCAAAACCAGTTTAACCAGTGATTATAACTGATAAAAAAAAATCCGAGGAATTGAGAACCTCCTCGTTTTTTTGAAGTCGGTTAAAAATATGGTTAATCAAATGTAACAAGTCACAGCCACTTTGTTTCATTCAGAGCAGCTCATGAATCACTTAAAAACTCGAATATAACGTGAGAAGTAGGAAAATAAATAATTTAAATAAATAAATATTACCTCCTTGTGGTATCGATGATTTTATGTTACCGCGCTGGATGAATGATAAATAATTTTCTTCCGAGTTCGATACAGATTTTGCCTAAAAAAGGTTTCCAATTAATTTTCTCATAGCAATCGACAGGGGTGTTACAATTGCCGTGTACCGTTCGCCTCACTTATAGCTAGAGACCGGATTATATGCAACATAGCTCAAAATATGCATGAAAAGTAATGAAAACTGGTAAAATATGTAACATAAATGTTAAGTTTTAGGAGGATATTGAAGAAAAAAAAAGTGCTACATGTTTTTTTACTAAATCAGCCCAAAATCATTGACATTCAACATAGTACATTATAACTGAATACCCAAAATCAGAAAATTATATTGTAATTCCAAATTTAACAACCTTGAAGACCAGAAATTATAGTCCATAATACAGGATATATCAAGACTGCAAGCGAAAACGAAGCCAGGTGGTAGTTTTAGTGACTACAAACACGATACAACTAAAAATTTTGCAAATAAACACGACGATTTTAAATACACGGGGGGAGTTTCTCGTAGCTAGAATGGTATGCGATTATCGCATGACACAACCGCCATAGATTATCGTCTGACAAACGTTTACACGATGCAACTTTTTATATCCTTACGATAATCGTATCTTCTAGAATCTAGACGAGAAACTCTCCCCGTGTAAATTGGACTTCAACTTTTTCCACTCCATAAATATATTTATTTTGTTTATCATGTATTTGTGAGGAAACCTGCATACCATAGCGATTTGTATAAATTTCTATGGTATGTAAAAGTCCGCCAACCCGCATTAGGCCAGCGTGGTGGACTATATGGCCTAACCACTCTCAATCGTACTCTCGGTTGTAGAGGAGGCCCGTGCCCTGCAGTGGGTCGTATATGGGCTGATACAATACAATACAAATGTATTTTTGATAAATTAAAATACTTATGTGTTTTGAGAACAATACTGACATGCTCAACAAAGGCGTCGACGAGTAAGTCTCCAAGAGTGCATTCTCCATACACGCAGTCTTCGAACCGCAGCGTGGCCTCGCTTGAACCCACCGGCACATTCTCAGCCTCGTGGACTAACTTCGCGTATGGTTCTAGACGCTTCTTTATTTCTACGTCTGGAATACAAATGTATAGAATTAAAATAAGTTTAAAAATACGGGTACCAGAATATTGCCGGATGCCCAATACTCCCTTCCTCTTCCCATCCTTTTTCCTTCCCACTCCCCTCCTGATTTTAAGGGTCAGCAACATATCTATGAACCGAGCCTTGTGGATGGTCATGGGCGACAGTGATCACTTGCCATCAGGTGACTATGCAATAAAAATATAATAAAAATTAGGTCCTATAATTTTTAACGGGTGATTTCCTGATTTGAAGGTTGGCGTCATTTACTCATGTCGATATAAAAACGAGTTGATTTATTATTTGCTTCTATGGTGTAAGCTTAGTTCTTGCCTTAAATAAAATGATTTCAAGTGGACTGCCACTGGCTGATGTCTGATGGCTGATGATACGTTAAAATGGAAAGAGGTACCTTCAGGTATAGATCTATTCAGGAATATGGGCCCGCCTTCCCACTTCACGTAGTCACCCTTATAGTCGAAGTACACTGATAAGTTGCCCATGTACTTTGTAAACGCTGAGGCTTGCACAATCAACACCTGGAAAATATCAAAGCGAATTTAATATAAATAATTATTCTACAAATTTTTTTTATGAATTTAATCGCGATAAACACTGTTACAATTAGGGAACTTGAACCCTGCCATTTTGCGGTTAACCATTAATTGACATATTTTAATTTAATATAATTATAAACAAGTGGAATTGAGGATTTCAAAATAAAGGGATATGATTTCAATAATGAGGAGTCGTTTTAGATTAGTAACGTTCAATTGAGATGTTTGTCTTTACACACACATCACTAATCTGAGAAATCAAAAAAACAACATTACATAGGTATAAATAATAAAATAAACAATACCTTATGCTTATTATCTTCAGCGGCCTGTATAAAGACCGGATAGGGCCCGGCCACCGCCTCGTCACTGGGAGGGTCTCCGTTCCACAACAGAGAGTGCGTGTGCCCCCCCACTATGACGTCTATCAAGTGCCCGTAGCGGTCGGCTAGCTCTCTGAAACATTGCATTTGATATATATGGCTAGATTTTCATATAATCCGAATTTGTTTACAAACTTTCACACTCCAAATCTCGATATAAATTTCTGTAAGATGTAAAAATATTTAGGGTTCTTCAGTCGATTACATCATTTTTATTTTATTTTATTTAGCCCTTGAAAATTCGGAGGTAACAACGATATTGTGATATGTGCGAAGAGTTTTTATAGTTATGAATGTTTGTTAGAAGCAGAGCAGCACAGACCCTGACGAGAAATCCCTTCGAATTTCGATGCCGTGGCGTCAATTTAAAACATTGGAATTTATGTCTTATTCCTACCAGATAAGATTGAATATCCTTTGGTTAAGAATTAAATCGCTTGCCATGCCGACGCGGTCTGCTCTAGCACGTAAAGGACATAAAACTGTCATTTAAATATAAGTATCTTACAAGTCGGACCAGACTCGGCTGCCTACATGTTCACGGTGGTCGCAGGTTCAAATCCCAGGGCACACCTCTGACTTTTCGGAGTTATGTGTGTATTGATAGTCAATCACCACGCACTTTAACGGTGAAGGAAAACATCGTGAGGAAACCTGCATACCGTAGCGATTTTAAAGAATTTCTACGGTATGTAAGTCTGCCAACCCGCACTAGGCCAGCGTGGTGGACTAACCACTCTCAATCGATTCTCTCGATTGTAGAGTAGGCCCGTGCCCAGCAGTGGGACGTATATGGGCTGATAAAAAAAAATCTTACAAGTACATTCAAAACAACGCACGAGAAGCCAAGGGCGCAACATACTCAAAGTCAAGGACTTACTTGTCAATCTGCAAGCCACAATGTGAGAGTACGATTATAATATCAACTCCTTCTTCTGTAAGTGCTTCTGCTTCCCTCCTCGTGGCTTCGAACGGGTCCGTGAATGTCACGTTGCCGGGGTTTGACAAGATCTGGAATTAAACAATGCAATGTTATTGTGACTGCCACGGTTGCAAAGCTGAGGTATCGGGTCCGAATCCCAGGTCAGGCACAGTGATATTGGATTTTTCAATCCATTATCAGCCCGGAGTCAGGGATTTGTGCCCGATATGGCGATGGGCTCGCCCCTTATCACATCGTGGGACGGAACATACAAGGCGAAATGTGGGTGTCATGGTGACGAATCTGCCTACCCCTCCTGGGAAGAAGGCGTGAGTTTATGTATGTATGTTATTTTGTTTTTGTTATCTTTATGCCTTGACTCCTTTTTATCAGAAAAGGAATCCTTTTCTAATATCCATCGTACGAAAAATTCGTCATGTGTGACAATTATATTACTATTTAACTATTCAGTTTATTTAGCTGTAAGTCTTCCATGCATAAAATAAAAATAAAAATAAAAATAAAATAAAACATCGCCATTTTAACATACTTTTCCATATACAATGTAGTTTTAATACATAAGTTATCTTTGGTGTTAACAATAAATATTAACATTGTAATCCTAAGGATCATACCGCGAACAAAAAGTTTGTAACGAAAGATAGCGGTACTGTACCACAAATCAAAATATATTATGATTCTATTTCTTTCACACTCACGCAATCACACCATCTTTTCTCTCGTTCTAATGATTTTCTACGCTGGCACACGCTTATAGATTTTGCGGTACCGCATCACTATTTCCGATCCTGACCCTGTCCATCCATCATCCATCCATCCATCATCCATCCATCCATCATCCATCCATCCATCAACCAAAGGAAGTCCACTACTGAACATAGGCCTTTCCTAATGATTTCCACAGTGACCTGTTGGAGGGAGCCTGCATCCAGCGACGTCCCGCGACCCTTACCTGGTCATCTGACCACCTGTGGGTGGACGTCCCACGCTGCGCTTTCCGCTTCGTGGCCTCCATTCGAGAACTTTTTGGCCCCATCGGCCATCAGTTCTCCGTGCTATGTGCCCTGCCCATTGACCCTGTCACTCCCAAGCAATTATACTATTTTTCTCTCGCTCTTTCTCGTGGCTACCAAATTTTGTACGCTATGTCTGCTCTGCTATATCACCATGACGCATACATAAAAATCTTTGATTAACTGTTACTAAACCTCCATTATTTTAACGATAAAATAATTTTCTCCGTTTAATCTTATCGGCTCCAATTAACAATGTTTAATTACTATCAGATTCCTAATTTATAACGTTAGTTAACTTTTAACGTGTTTAGTATTGTTACGTAATTGTTAGAAAATTGGCAATGGTTATTGTATTGCGCAGTTAGGTTAATATTCGTGTGCAAAGATAATATTTTTTATTATCTACAATTTTCCCACAGTTAATTGAGACTGCGCAATATTATTTATTTATGTATATTATGCAATCCAATCCATCAGCCAAAGCAAGTCCACTGCTGAACATAGGCCTCTCTCAATGATTTGCACTGTGACCTGTTGGAGGCAGCTTGCATCCAGCGACGCGACGTCCCGCAATCTTTACCTGGCCACCTGATCACCTAGTGGGTGGACGTCCCACGCGGCGCTTTCCGCTTAGTGGCCTCCATTCGAGAACTTTATGTATATTAGGTATTGTTAAATATAATAAGTACTATCAAATAGCAACTGCAGCATAAAATTAACAAATGAAAATTTAAATAATTGGTGATATAAGACTAAATGGTGGACAGATCACCTGAATAATATCGAAGTAGATAAATGCAAAATTCTCCCGATAGTTTACTGTGACAATCTTTCCAACGGGCTCCAGATTAACAGTGGGCAATCTGTGGTGATGATGATGAATGATGATGATGATAATTATGATGAAAATTGTAATGATCATATAGGTGTTGACTATGTTGATTTTTATCATGATTTTGTGACTGGTCTCCCGACGTCAAACCTTACAGAATAGTATCTAGTCCCAAGATAATAAATAGGCATACCTTAAACGTGTACTTAAACTTAATAATCGGAACCTGGGAATCGAACCCAGTACCTTATACAAGGTATGCTCATAAATAAATACACCAAACCAACAGTAACATGACATTCATAGCCCTGACCCCACACTAAGATCGAATCTTGTGTCGAGGGTATCAGAAACTACGAGAGACTTTTCGGTCTCACAACCATCGATACCCGAAACAAATACTTGCGGTTCACACAAACAATCTTCTCGGTGCGGGGATCGAACCCGCGGCCTATCGTTTCACAACCAGCGTCTAACCAACTGCGACACGGAGGCTGTCAATAACTAACATATCTCAATCCTATTATCATATTATATCAATTATCACGTTCAAACAAGCATTTCATAGTGTTGATAACAGATAAGAATATCTCAAAACGAGTGACACGCAATGATCGTAGCATGATTAACACGTTCATTTTAAATGACATTTCGAAGTTACATGATTAAACCTCCACAAGAATTTTATAAAACGCACGCCCTACCCACCCGTTATAAAACATTATAAGCAGGACTAACTCATGTAAATTGTAGAGAAGTGCTTAGCAGTACAGATTTCATACTAAGCTGATATTATAGAGAAATCGTCTCATTGGAGACTGTCCCGCCCTCACACCCGCCACTGTAACTCCAGTAAGCCAAGATCAACAATGGCACGCATTTTAGTGACACCGAGCATTGAAGCTCAGCGAGCCTCCGAGAATGTCTAACTTGTTTTTAACCCGCAACGAAATTAATCAAATTGTAAAATTAATAGGAGGACTTGAAATTGTTTTTGTCCACTTCCCTCCGCAGCAAAGCAATGAACAAAACTATGAACTAAAGACGTAAGTAACCTCGAATCGTAAGACTTTCAAAGCCAGAGTAACAATTATTCTCGTTCTTTTTTTATGTTTCTGTATAAAAATCATGCGAATTTGAGTAAAGCTTACCGCAGTATCAGTAGTAATCAAGCCAATAATCCCGATTCTCCTCCTATTCCTCTCGACAATAATGTGGGGGCGGTAGAGCCCCTCCATCTCTGGGAAACTGGACGTGTCCATGTTGGCTGCCACTACTGGAGACTTGAGGGCTCGGAGATACGGCGCCAGACCTTCAGGACCGTCGTCGAACTCGTGGTTACCTATCGCCTGGAAATGTGTTAAATATTGTCAAATATAATTGACGATTCAAGGCTCAATCAGCAATAATGACTATGAAAAAATAACACACAAAAACGTGTTTATATTTTTCTATAAATTCATCTGATGATATGAATATACACGATCGTGGCAATTAGTCCCAGTGATCCACGACCATGGGCGATCTCAATCTGTTTTCGATTTCGAGCAGAACAGCACAACTACAGACACTCCATTTGGCTTGCAGATGCACCGCACTTGACGTCAAATGCATCGTATTCACATTCCCGAGTCATTTGATGATAAAAACTGCCATGTAGGTTATCAATCTACACAAATACAAATAAAATTGACAAAAACTGATAAGAGGAGGGGGTGGGGCTAAATTAACGTAATAGAACCTAAAACAACGATTTTTAGAATTTTTGTCTGTTGTCTGTGCGGTTGTGCGCGATGGACTGAGAAACAGCTTAATGGATTTCGATAAAATTTGGTATGGAGGTAGCTAACACCCTGGATTAAAACTTAGGCTACTTTTTATCACGAAAAATGCAGTGTTCCCGTGAGATGAGGGAGGAATTCCGATATATTTCATTTGTTTGTACAAAAATGGATTGGATGGGACTGAATTACATATCTTGAGTGAGAATGAGACGGGAGAAGGCGGGATATAACGGGACGGGACGGAATGGGACTTTTTTTATAAAGATAACCACGCAAACGGAGTTGTGGGCAGAAACTAGTTGTCAATATAATTCGTGAAGTTAAAATGTAACTTGAATGCGCGTATTGTGATCTACAATATCAATGTTATCGCACTATTCCGTACTTTAAGATCTTAAGATTTCGTCGGGAAATTTTACATAGTAAAATGTTATCTGTGTTGATAGGGATATTCAGAAGATAACATCTATAATATGCCTCGAAAACACACAAAGTAATGCAGGCTGTTGCATTCACACTCAATCGGCCTTATTAAGTTTTAAAATCTATTTTAGTTATCGGAAGTTTTGTCCCTTTCGCACGACTTTTGAATTCATTTTGAGCGAAGAAGACAAAACATTCGATAACTAAAATAGATTTTAAACCTGTCTATGAATAAGACCGAATATGTTTAAAGCATATTTTTATTCTTAAAGACACGCATTTAAAACAAATAGTAATGAATCCTTAAACCCTAATTTGACAGATGATTGATGCAACAAGACTTGCGATAAGCTATTCCATTATCACACAATGGAACGGAAATTAACTCCGGAGATTATTATTATCATACCGGAAATTCAGATAATATACTCAAAAGTACACAAAAGGCATCCACAACAAATCTAGCTCAGCATAAAAGGTTTGAAAGATCCTTACATGAGCGTCGTGAGGCAACAAATTCATGAACTCCTGTGTGATGTTCCACTTCAGCAGGGTATACCAGTAGGTGCCTTGGAAGCTGTCTCCAGCATTAAGAAGTATGGCGTCTGGCTTCTCCTTCAACAGCGTGTGAATGTGGTGGTACAGCCTCGGAAACCCTCCGAGACAGTAGCTGTCGTTTGTTTTGCATCTCGCAGTCTCTACTGAGGTTTCTTCGTATCTGAAATATGTAAATAATAAAAACAAATAGTAATGAACATAATGCTGACACCAAACCTGTCTTAAATATTTGGGGGTTTCTGGAGGATTAAGGCTATCAAGTATCAAATAAAGTTAGTAAAAATTTGTCAAAATTTCTCTACATCATATCAGGCTATAATAGTCTGCTGTTGGATTTAGTCGCCATCTATGTCTATGTCTCTATTCATATATTCCTCTAACGGTAAAAGATTTTTGACAACGTATACAAAATCTCAAAATACAAAAACTCAAACATGAAATTGTAACGTAATTTCATAACTTTACATATCTCTCGCTAATCAGATCTCAAGTTATAAGCCCACAAAAACATGGGAAATCGTTGTAAAATCGTTGTTGTTTTATAATAATTAATAAAATCATCGTAGGTATGTCGACATAATTGTGATAAAATTCCAAGAATTTATTTAAATATCTGTTGCGTATATGAGCGCAGGTGTTTAATTGTTAATAGGTATATGGACATGTGATTCAAGTAATATGAAACAGATGAGAAAATGAATATTAATTTGTGAATGTAATTTAAAGTTGAATTAAAAAAAACAGACAGTTGGTGTTTCTAAGAGAGTCTTTGGATCCGATACATCTTCACAGCTACAACACGTTCCAAAATTGAGTCACTATTTAAATTCAGAATATTTCAATTTTGAATACCGATAAGCTATCCAGCCCTAAGATGTTTTTATAGCATAGATGCGTTGTCCGCGCTCTACAATGGCAAGACGTTTGCAAGGCAATTGTCAATCATATTGCCTGCCAATCAATCGGTCACGCTTTAATCAGTGTCGCGGCTGCTCGTCTCTCTGACTATTTGTATTTTGGAAATCGAATGCCATTGCGCCATTTTTTGTGCAATTAAGTTAGTGTATGACGTGTCTATTTGTAAAAAGTTATTGATCCAGCCTGATAGGATTTCCCTATGCAATTCCAAAAACTAAAGAATCCACGATTACCACAAAATGGTCTTCGATGATTCTATATCTGTCTCTCGGATTTCTGATACATATATCAGAGTCTTTAACACGTTAATTAAGTATTTCAATAGTAACAAACAGTAGATAAATTGTTAATGATGACTGGTGAATTAAAATCTAACTGCAGAATAAATGTCGGTTTGTCTATCATCTTTATCCGACAGACTGTCGTTTGGTGACTCTACAGACGATTCAATTGTTAAATTGCTGTCACTCGGTCAACAAGTAAGGATAAATGGAGTGACAGACGTATTTTTATGTACGACTGTCTGATAAATTCAGAATTAAACATGTTCTGTATCCTGTCTCTCGTAAACATTGAAAAATGTTGTTATTGTTGGCAAAGTATTTTTTGTGTAAAATATTATTTTTCCTGTAAGAAATACTTGTACCGTTTCCATTGACAGTAATATAAATGGTTTAATAGCATATTGTCTATATTTTTTATGTTTCCTTATTTACTGATCTAGTAGAAGTATGACCGGCCTGTGAACCGTAAGGTCCTGGGTTCTCTAGGGAATCTAAGACATGAATCAGGTTTGTGAATCACTGGGACGGGTTTCCAACGATTTCAAAAGGTGGCTACTATCCAGATAGATAAAAAACGACGCATCAATTTTACAAAAATAAGCTTAATTGACAATTTTAATAAAAGTCGATTCATTATTTTTTATTAATCGTGTCAAACATTTGTAAATCCCACAAACATTTAAACCAACATGGAAATCGACACCAAACTCTCATTTTTCAGCCACAGAACGCACTAGTATTGCATACACCCCAAATAGGTCAATTGTACACAAATAGCCAATAACAAATTGTTTTGACATTTCGCAGTTCAAGCGAAACAGTATCAAGGACAGATGCAGATAGCTATTTACAACAAACAAATAGGCCTTATCAACGGAATGTCTTGAGATTGCCTTGTTCGAGAAATATGTATGAATATAAACATACGGTGATGTGCAAGCAAGGTTTTCCTAGTTCTTGGTGGTAGGATATTGATATTTGCCCCAACTACGATGCTACAAACTCACACGTAAGCCTATTAAATAGAAAGCAGTAGAAATTAAATCTCTTATATCGCTGCCAGTGGCTTCGTAAAATATTTTGTCAACATAAAATTATGGTCATTTTTTCAAACGACCAAACAGGTCACCTGATGATAAGTGATCACTGCCGCCCATGAACAAGCAA
Source organism: Theretra japonica (assembly GCA_033459515.1). Classification (NCBI taxonomy): domain Eukaryota; kingdom Metazoa; phylum Arthropoda; class Insecta; order Lepidoptera; family Sphingidae; genus Theretra; species Theretra japonica. The sequence continues at coordinate 3,977,872 of CM065942.1, forward strand.
CGCTGGGATTATGGATGTTTTGCCGGCCTAACAAATCAGAAGGAGAACAAGAAGAAAAAAGTATGGGAAGAGGAAAGGGATCTTCTATGAAACAGTGGTACCGCTTTGGTCGATCCTGCCCATTTATGGTGAGTCACGACTGTCAACAGCGTGGCTCTACCACCTTTAAAAATAGCGTCTTACGCTTACAAATATACCTTGTATTTGATAGCTGACAGTGCGTCAGTAACTTAGTTTAATGCAGTCGTATTTTCGGCGAACTACTCGTAATAAACCAGAAGGCAACAATACCAAGGAGGGCAAGGACTATGAAATCGCTCTTCCGTTTTCCTGTAAATTCGCAGTATTGGATCAAAACCGGTGCAGTTTTTATTACGTCCTGAGAAATAAAAGACGACTTTATTTACAGTATACTAAAATAATAGACGCCGTCGGACGCCCACCCACAAAGTGGACAGACGACCTGGTTAAGGTCTCTGGAAGTCGCTGGATGCAGACCGCTTTCAGCAGGTCTATGTGGCGATCCATGGGGGAGGCCTATTTTCAGCAGTGGACTGTGGCTGAAGAGAGAGAAGAAAGAAAATAATAGAGCTGTGAATTTGGTTCCTTGAACACGCCCTTTATTTGGAATAAAATTAATGGATTATATATCCTTTTGTGTATCTTACAAATATTAAATTCGCCTCAATGCTGAAGTCGAAATCATGTCGACTGTCAAATGAAATTAATATAATGGATATAAGTAAGAGTAATTGAGTACGGTAAATAGAATTGCATACAAAATTCTCAAACATATTTGCACATAATTAACTATTACAAACACAGTGAGTTTATTAAACTAGGTCCTCGCTGATGTAGGCAAACATTATCGTTACTGAATAAATTAAATAAAACTTGAACAATGAAGGTAAGTACAGTAGTAAAGTAAATATTTAATACTCTGGCCTTCTGCATACTGATTATGTTTATATAGGAGCAGTAGTCTTATGGCGACAGCCTATTGTCTTTCTACTAGAATCAGGACTCGTCACCTTTTGAAATTGATCGTAGGGCTATATATACAAACTTGATGCGCGGATCAATATTTTTTTTATTGCAATGAATGGCGAGACGAGCATGCCATTCGCCTGATGGTAAGCGATACGACCGCTTATAGACAGTAGCAAAACCAAATGAATTACAAAGCAATGCTTGGCGTTCCACTGCGGTCGCCTGAGACCTAGGATATTAATTATCAAAAGTCTCAAATCTGTGGCTTCTGATTTTACATCTGGTTTACTATGTTAATATAACAAAGAGACTGCGATATAAATACATATACAAAGTCACTCGTAAATCGTCGAATTTCGAAAGGATAAGTAGAGGCGATCCTAACATCACTCACAGTTACTGAGTTTGATGAATACATTTTCGTCACAAATGTGATGGAGCGAGCCATAGCCATTCTGGACACAAATTCCTGTCCCAAGCAATTCATTTTACAATCTGGAAAATTCTCACACAGTAGTTTTGGATTCCTAGTCGGGACCTTACAGTTTAAATATACGTTTGAAACTAAATCCTAATTTAGACGGGGAGAGTTTCTCGCCTCAAAGATACGATTATCGTAAGGATATAAAAAAGTTGCATCGTGTAAACATTAGTCAGAACAAGATAATCTATGGCGGTTATGTCATACGATTCTCGCCGCGAGAAAATCGCCCGTGTAAATGGCGCTTTAACCAATAAGAGGACATTTAAACATATCAAAAGCATTATAAATGGGTATATAGTATAACCCGTCAAACTACTATACTGTATCTGACTGTATCGTTGCTGTGTATAGAACTCAACTACAATATTTTGGCACTTCACCATATACACGGGGAGTTTCTCGCGGCGAGAATCGTATTGCCATTAACGCATGACATTATCTTGACATTACCGTCATAAGATTATCGTGTTCTGACAATGTTTACACGATGCATTTTTTTACATCCTTTCGATAAGCGTATCGTCGAGATGAGAAACTCTCCCCGTGTAAATGGGGCTTTAATTAGCGAAGTTTAGCAACGAATACAAAAGTCAAAATGTATCCAGAAATTAAACCACGGTCATGATGATGCAGTCATTTGAATTCGTATCCACGTCACTGAATCACACTGAATGGCCTTTCTGTTACCGACTTTTGAAACTACTTTTAACTTAATACATGTTTTTCTGACCTTCATCGGTTGAACTTCTTACGAGACAAAACTGGATCGTATGACTTCTTATTTTTATTACGTTAGCAGTCAGTAATACACCGTAATTATGAGATGCGGGTTAATGACCTGTGTAGAATAACTACATAATATAATTTTTTAATTATTTTTTTACTCTCAATCGTACTGTCCATTGTAGAGGAGGCGCGTGCCCTGCAGTGGGACGTATGTATATGGGCTGATACAATACAAGAATTTTTAACCAATTTTTTTTTTTGAGTGGCCACGCACAAGTTTTGTAGACGCCCTAACTAAGATACCTAGAAGTCACTGGATGTAAGGCGCTTCCAAGAGGTCTCTATGGGTATCCTTCAATCAACACTAAACTTCCTGCGGCTGAAGAGACAGCGCCAAAGATCTAGCGTAACCGCTCGGGCTGCAGTTTCAATGATCCGAAAGGCCTTTTAGTGGCTTCGCACTTCAAGCAAGGGGTAATTAACCATAAATATCCATAGTGATTAATGCTACAGAAATAGTGTATTCCACATAAAGTATTCTCCAAAATAACCGCGAAAACACAGTCTACTTGGCTTATTAGTGTCAAATAAGAGTAAATCGTAGTTTTCTAAATGAAAAGTTTATCGACAGGTACAAAAAATCTTAAACAATCGGCGCAAAAACTAAATGCAGTCACCACCGTGCAAAATCAATTAATGTAAAATTAAACAATAATTCATTACATGAGTTTTATGGACACCGAGTTTGCGCCTTGTGTGTTCCGTCCCACGGTGTGATAAGAGGTAAGCCTATCGCCATATTGGGCACAAATTCCTGATTCCGGGCTGATAATTAATAGAAAAATCTAATATCACTTTGCCGGACCCGGGATTCGAGCTCAAGACTCAGCTTTGCAATCGTACCGTAGTACAACTACGTCACCGATTTCGATCTTAATAATAAGCAATCATTCCAGCACCCTTACCAATATAAGAATAAAGAAGTAAGAACACGGTATAAAAACCTCTAAGAGCGCAGTTTATTGACAGTTAATTTACTTCGCATCATTATCAGCATTAATTGAATAATATTATCAGTGAATGCATGAGACTGTAGTAGGTATGTGCCTTGTGATTATGCTAATGGCTTTGATAAAGATTGACCGCTACTAAGAAAAATTAATTGCGAAAGCTATTATTATAATCTTAAATTTAATTAATTCTTTATGAGAGACTTGTGTTACGCGAGACACTTTCTGGGGATGAAGACGCTGACACCGAATTATAGTACCCTTCTTAAAGAAATTCACTTGCTCTTTCTCTTCAGTCGCAGAATTTAACTGTAGCGGTGTTGATGAGCATGTTCCAACAATTTCCATAGTAACCCGTGGTTGTTGACTTGTTATATAAAGAAATTGCTGACACTGGCGAATAAACCATAAAGTTTAATTTCTGACCAATAAAGTTTCTGAATATGACGTGAAGTTAAAACAAAGTGCAGTTTTTAAATACCCATAATTTAACGAGGCTGTGACAATGATTCTAAACAGCCAAATAAACATCAATGTTTACAATCGTATCATATATGAGCATTTATTTAATTCTCAGTGTTTTAACAGCATGTCCTTTTAGTACTGTTAGGTATAGTATTTTTTAATTATTTAAAATATATATTTCTGTATAAGCCCACGGAAAGTCTACTTTTAAACAATTATCTTTTTTACGGTGGAAAGGAACTAGGTCTACTAGATATAACCTACCACGCTAACCCAGTGGAAGTTGAGTATTTTACTTACTTTTGAATTTCCTGCGAGAACTCACGCATTCACAGATGTACCTTATGTTTTGTTTCATAGTTAGTTTATGTGATAATTAACTACCACATTGTACGAAAACACACATTGCCACACACAAAGCCAGAGTTGTATGCCCTAGTTTTGTTCATGCGACCTCTATCTCAAAACCAATTAAAAATACTTATTGACATAATATGTTTACTACAGTAAAACAATTCCGCTCACCTGGCATGAAAATCATTGTAGTGTATAATATCCACCCTTTGCAGGCCTTCAAAAGGCAACGCGAAACCACTCACGTAACTTATCAGTATAGTTAAAGCGAATACGTTTAGTATAATATACATTTTTGGTATTTTTTTCTTAGTTTACTAATTTATTTTAACATTACGATCGAATGTATTAGTGAAATGTTCGACACCTCCGCCCGCGACGACAAACGCGCGGCAACTGAAGTGCGAATCGTGATTGGCTAACGAACGTAGGCTTGTTGTAAATATCGATATTCAGTCACCGATGTATCGATGTTTTATTGCGTTGAATAACAATTCGATATCACAAATATCGTCATCCCTGGCCATAAGAAGAACATAGATGCCTGATTGTTTTATTTTAAGAATTCTACAAGGACGTGGTTAGAAGTAGCATGGGGACAATGGGTCCACGGCGCCTTCGATGACCTATACCAAGGCGCCCTTATAGAAGTATACCTACTGTGTAAAATGGGAAACATAATGCATATTAAAGGCGATATTCTTTACCGTCCCATATTTATGACTGTTGATTTGAGTGCAGAAGTTATATGAACACAACGCAACATTAAGAGCCAGCGATAGCCCTGAATTCCCTTCCCAACTCCAAACTCAAACCACAACCAAGCACAATCAAATTCCGTCGATATTGTAACAAAATCTTATCGATATAATTGTTTTCTCTGTTTATATAACAATATTTTAGCACTACTAACAAATATAAAGTTGGCGATAGGTTCGCCCCCTATCACGTCGTGGGACAGAATCACAGAACACACAAGGCGAAACGTGGGTGCTCTGGTTGCACCTCTGCCTATCCATTCTGGGATAAAGTCGTGATGTTTATGTATGTATGTAACATGTATAAAAATAATGAATTAATTGATTCGTGAGCCATGATCCGTGGCCGTAAGTAGTAGAATGAATAGAATGAGTTATGAACAAAATCGAAAAACTTACCGAGGTATCGATGTATTTTGCAAGCCTATACAAATGAAATATTGTTGAGTCGTCGAATGAATGGTACAAGTTAGCTGATGAGTAAATTGAGTTTGAATGGAAGCGATAGCCGATATTACTAAACCAATTGTACGAAATATCTTTGCCGAGGTATTGTGCGTACTGCGTAGTGAGTACACTCAGTAAAATAAATGGAAATTGTAACATGAACCGAGGCACTTTTATGTAGGTAATATTCTTCAATAAAAATAAGAAGAAAATAAGAATTTTATTAAGTTTGAGTAAGCATGTTATGGTGTAAAATTAAAAAAAACTACGCAAAAATCGGGAAAAACGCCATAATCGATTGGATTGTTTTTGCTAGTCCGTAAGATATCTTCGTCTCAATTGAAAATAGAACGCTTAGGTCCACTTTCTATAGCTGTGCGCTGTGCTTAACTTTTGCACAATTATAGGTGCTGTTAAAATAAGCAGATAGCTACCGTAACAGTTGCAAATTTATGCAAATTTTCATAACAATTACAAAAACTTTTACGGCCTTACTCATAGAAAGTTTTAAAAAATCTATTTTTAACCGACTTCAAAAAAAAAGAGGAGGTTCTTAATTATTCGGAATCTTTTTTTTATGTAAGTTCTAAGCATCTCAGCAGGCCGGCATAATTGTATCGAATGGCATGGGACCGCCGTCTAATGCCATTCGATACTTTATCTGGACGGCATTTGCACTTACCATCAGGTGCAGTGCAGTCATTATGCCGTGTCAGTGTAAAAAATGTTCACTGATGCCTCGGAGAAGCCTAAACCGATTTGGAAAATCCTTTATAATTTATTGTTATTAGTTCTCGAATGTTTTGTTCCTTTCGAACGACTTTTTAAGTGAGTTTGAGCGAAGAAGACAAAACGTATGATAACTAAAATATTTTGAAACTGTCTATGAATAGGGCCGTTATACAATACTGTGAATTAGTAACGCAACCGTGGTTTAAAGACTTTATTCTATACAAATGAATAACATTGTGGTCTTAGTAGTCGACACAATTGCTGTTTTGTCATATTATACTTGAACTTATATAACCGTGCCCCATCGGGATAATGTTGCTAAACTTATGTTAAATTACTGAGTTATTTGTGATATTGCTCGTTAAATAGCCTCTACTTACGCTATCTTTCTTGAATTTTACAAGTTACATTTATATCTTAGATCAGCAATACAGCCACAATAATCCAGTAATTTTGTCTGTTCTGTCTGTCTGTACTGCCCTTTTCAAAAGTTTAGCGCCTTCAAGATAATGTTATCGCCTATTTTGCCGAACATTGAAAGCCTTCGTGGCGCAGTTGGACGCCAGCTGTGAAACGAGAGACCACAGGCTCGATCCCCGCACATGTTCGTGTAAATCACAGGTATTTCTTTCGGGTCTGGATGTTTGTGAGACCGAAAAGTCTCTCGTAGTTCCTGATACCAAGACACAAAAATCGATCTTAGTATGTAACTGTTGGGTGTATTTATTTATTGTTTGTCATCAGAACTTCATATAAATTATAGTGTCCTTGCTATTAAATGATAATCGAGGACAATGTATCTTTAATTACTGTCATAGGTGTGGCTGTACGGTGAAAGTTACATACTATCTAAATGTAACTGGAGCATAATATTGATTGCGAAAAGACACGGTGCCAATGGCAATATCATTGCGTATATAATTTGGTCTATAAAAGATATTTGATTGACACTTTATCAAATATATTTTTGACGGTTGAGCTATTTTCTACATATTGGCTATATTGGTACTAGATAAATACCACTTGCTTTACGGAAGGATGTATCTAGTAATAATAACCAATTGACAGCCTCTCTAGCGCGGAAAGTTAGACGTTGATTGTGAAACATGAGGCCGCGGGTTCGATGCTTGCAACCAGATGTATATATATTTGTGTGGTCCACAGGTATTTGTTTCGAGCCTAGGTGATTGTGAGACCAAAAAGTCTCTCGTACTTTCTGATACCCATAACACAAGACTCGTTCTTAGTGTGGGATCTGGACTACGTACTTAAACGACTTTTGGGTGTTATGTACCTATTTATTTATTTAGGTATTATTTATTTAATTACCAGACATCGTGACAGTAAAGCAAAAACATCGTGAGGAAACTTTGATACCATAGAGATAATTACAAGAAAGCATGACATGTCCTGGATGCAGGCTGCCTCCAACAGGTCACTGTGGAAATCATTAGGAGAGGCCTATGTTCAGCAGTGGACTTCCTTTGGCTGATTGATTGGATTAGATTGGATGGCATGTCCTTCAACCTCTAATAGGCAAGCAAAGTCAAGCAACCGTGGTAGAAAGGACCTAAGAGTTAAGACATTTCAATCGAATTGATTATAGAGGCATCCTAAGTCAGAAGTGCGCGATAATGAGCTGATACCGGCCGTATGACGTCACGACAGTATGGACTCGCCAATAAAAAATATACCTGTATGTAAACACAATCAGTACCTATAGTCACTATGCTAGTAAGTGTTTAAAAACATATTAAATAGTTCAACAATTAACCTCAGCTATCGTTTTGTCATGGCTTCTAAACTAGTTAGTTTTATTTTTCGGTTCAGTGTTTTCGTCCATGTCTATACACTAATAAATTGTTATCTATACGTATAAATAAAATTTAAGTGTTTGTTTGCAAAGTAAAAATATTTCTGTTTTTTCAATTACTACGGAAGTAGTTTTTTTTTCAAGTTTTGTACGGAAGCGCAGACTTTTTGAGTAGCAACTTAATAAAAATCGTATTTATTTTCTCTCTCTCTCTTTAGCCACAGGAAGTTCACTGCTGAACATAGGCCTCCCTCATGACGACATCTAACTTAGATTAATAATTACGAATTGTAAGAATTTAGTGTTTTTATGTTTTGGGAGAAGAAAATTGTTTGTAATAAAGTATGTTCCCTACATCGTAGCGCTTTTATGTAGACTTTATGGCTTAACCCCTCGCAATCACAGTCTTGATTGTAGAGGCCCCTGCCCTGCAGATACATATGGGAGATACAGAAAAAAGTAATTTCAAATAAAGTAAATCGCGCAGACGAAGCAGCAGGCAAAATCTAGTTTAAGATAAAGTACATTCACTCAATATTAAGTATTAAAAATATGTTTTTCTATACTGGCCACAATAATAGATAATAATTTGTTGTAGTAAAGTGCATTCACAGTGAGTGAAGTATTAAAAAATATTATTGTTTTTTTTTTATTGGCACGACAGTGGTTAGTGATTAAAAATTACAATGCACCTGACAGTAAGTTCAGGGCAGTTCAGAATCGGCCTGCGAGGTTAATGACTATTGTTTTTCATATTCATTTGCAACACTTCACATTTTTCGCCTCTTACTAAGTTTAGCGCCGTTTACACGAAGACAGTTTCTCGGTGCGAGAATTGTATGCCATTCTCGAATGGCATAACCGCCATAGATTATCGGTTTCTGATAACCGTTTACACGATGCAACTTTTTTATATCCTTACGATTCGATTATCTTCAAGGCGGGAAACTCTCCCCGTGTAGGTGGTGCATTAACGTTATGGGGCGCAATTTTTTGCCGCAGATTCTCGTCGGTTTTCTATGGGACAGTGGTACCACTCCGGTCGACTCGATCTATTTGTATTGTAGCCTATCACAGTGATCTACACAAGTGTCGTGAACACAGATTGTGTGTCTGGAAGTGGTAGAGACACGCTGTTGTCAGTCATGACTCAGGATGAATGGGCAGGCTCGTCCGGGATGGTACCACTGTCCCACAGGAAATCGACGTGAAGCGACAGCTTTCCTGTAGCGTTTCGTTCGGTGAGTGAGATTGTCGGATGCCCAATACCCGTTCCGTCTTCCCGTCCGTTTTCTTTCCCGCTCCCCTCCCGATTTGATGGACCGGCAACATATCCATGATCCAAGCGTTGTGGATACTCATGGGCGGCAGTGATCACTTACCATCAGATGACCTGTTTGCTCGTTTGCCGGACCTATGTAATAAAAAAATATGCCATTTGGGGAAAGCCGGCATAATTGTGTCAATCAACAAGAGACAACCATCTCTCACTGGTGGATCCTATTTGGACTGCACAGCAAATATCATAAGGTCACAGTCAGTTTATCAAACGATGTATACTAGCTACATCTTCGCTTCTTGGCTTATCACGCTGGAAATAAGTAAAACAAGTATTTATTTTTATCAATAATAATTTATTTACAATATGTACAACAATGAACCATCAATGTCACAAAGGAGGCCAGTAGAGCGTAACCTCATTATGCGCAGACTCTGGCAGCCATTTCAGATATTCTTCCAGTAGATCTAAAAACACATAAAATTGAAACTGTAGTAAGAATATCATCGTTTAGTCATATTAAATTTTTTCTATCCTAAGAAAGTCAGCGGTTTTTGCTAAAGACACAAGAAATAAACTTTAACCTCCAGAAATAAAGTTATTTTTCCATTGCAATTTTTTTTAATGTTTACCAAAAACATTCTCGAAGATCTACACAAGAACACAAAGTTGTGTACTTTATGTACATAACAACTAGACCTCTAGTTTTCTAAATCGAAGGAATCCATATTTTTCTACCTTTCGTGTTGAGTAGAAATGATAGTTGACATAAATTGAACCCACGCAAAAAATGCTTACAATTTTTATCCTCCTCCCAAATGCTTTTCAATGCGTCTCGATTGCCCGCTCTTTTTGCTATCAGCCCTTTTAGAATGATCTCAGTGCGAGGCTGCAGTTTCGCCCAAGATTTGACCATTGTCGACGGAGGCGATAGTAAGGAGGACGTATATTTCTTGAGTTTTGGGAATACTGCGCCCTCTAGTAGAAATCTTGCGAACCATCTGTAAATAAATAAAAACTCTTATATGGTCTGATATTGGATATTTCAAAAGATTTTTATTTCTTTTTTAATTTTGTTAATTTAAAAAATGTTTGAGTAAATGTATTTGTCATCATAAAAAGCAATACCATTTACAGGGTATATCCAAACTGCGACCGAAAACGAAGTCAGTTGGGAGTACTAGTGACTTTAGATACTATGCAACTAAAAATTGCCCAAAAATATCGATAAATTTATTTTTAATTTTTTTTACTTTTTGTAGTCTTCAGGTAGTAAGTACATCGTTTTCCCAAAATGTACACTTTTTTATTATTAAAGACACAATGGTATGCAAGGCTATATAAATAAAAATTTTAGCAAAAACTAGAAATTTGCCATCTAAACACAATGTTATTTAAAAAAATAAAAAAAAAACCTGTCGCTTTTTTTTGAGCAATTTTTAGTTCCATTGTCTCTGTAATGACTGAAACTACCACCTGGCTTAGCTTTCGATCGCAGTCGTGATATACCCTGTATTACCAAGCAATCATAAAAATACATACAAAAATTTACATAGAATTTTTGACAGAGATTAAAGACTACCTAACCGTACAATAAAAAAACGTTAACACTGTCTTACCTATATCTGTCAATTTTATCTGGATAGTCTATTTCGACGAGCGGCAGTTCCCAGCCGGCCCTTCCAAACGTACCCTTGAAGTGAGACTTCACTCGACCTGACCTCTCATCGAACCGAGGCTCCGGGTCTGATAGAGGATCACCTGGTGAGAGATTTTTTATGATATATTAACTTATAAATAAATAAATACACCCAACAGACACATACATAGTCCCGACCCCACATTAAGACCAATTAAGCCTTGTGTCGTGAGTATCAGACACTACGAGAGACTCTTCGGTCTCATAAACACCTAGACCCTAAACAAACACTTGTGGGCCACACAAACATTTGTCTCTTGACAACAACTGTCTTTGACTCGGCATGAATGAGCAGGCTCGTCCGGGGCGGTACCACTGTCTCACAGGAGATCAACGTAAAGTCGTTGAGTGAGATTTCCAGATGCTCAATACACCTTTTCTCTTCCCATCCCTTTTCCTTCCCACTTCTCTCCCAATTTAATGAGCCGGCAACATATCTATGATTCAGCGTTGTGGATGCTCATGGGCGGCAGTGATCACTTACCATCAGGTGACCTGTCTGCTCATTTCCAATCCAATCCAATCCATCAGCCGGAGGAAGTCCCCTGCTGAGTATAGGCCTCTCCCAATGATTTCCACAGTGACCTATTGGAGGCAGCCTGCATCCAGCTCATTGCTCATTTGCCGAATTAAAAAGAAATCATCTTACCCAAGTTACACATCTGCGGCACATACACAGGCAGCCACTCTGGCTCTATGGCAGTGACGTTGCTCATCACCATCTTCCTTCGTTCTTCCGCCCCCGTCTCGTACATCTGCTGGAACACCACCCACTCGGGGATCACCTTGCGCAATATGGACGATGAGTGCAGGTGCACCGGCTCTTCGAGATCACCGCAGTGGTAGGCGTACTTGTACTTGCGTTTGTCTTCACCTGCAAGGTGGTAGGATTTTTTGTAGATAAATAAGTAAAGGTAAGCCTGATGGTGAGCGTAAGTGGTCACCTATTCGATTTTATCAGTGTTAGTTGAACAAAGCGGCTTTTGCGGTGAGCACTAAAAATTTTAATTTACTTAAATTAGTTTAAAGCTGTTTTTGACACATTAATGTGGCCCGAATTTGAGTCTACCCTACTAAGTCCATACAACTTCACGGCCGAATTTCATACAATAAAAACCAGTCTAAGGCAAAAAAGTCTAAAACAGAAACATTAAAACGACTAAGTAGGATCCATTGATTTGTAACATGAAGTGATTAGAAAAAAATTAAAACTAATTTACCTTCTTTAACCTCTTCCATAGCAATCTTCCTTCCGACTTGGTCTCCTAACCCACTGAGCACTAACTGCCTCAACAACCTCGCCTGGTTGTCATCCGGCGGCGTCATTTCCGGATCGATGGTCGCTGCCACACCAGCTATACTCAGATTTATCTCCGAAGTTAACTGTTTGCGAATCTTCCTTATTTCTTTTACGGCCTAGAATCGAGATTATGTTTTGTAATTTATTAAAATTGATGTGTGTTACGCGCGAGGGGTCGACTGCGGAATGCGTAAAAGTGTGTCTACACGTAAAAACGTCATTACCGATGACACGCCTAGTGATAAACGGCTTTATTCATAGACAGTTTTAAAACCTATTTAACTATCGAATGTTTTGTCTTCTTCGGTCAAACAAAATTCAAAAGTCGTTCGAAAGGGAATTAGGCCATTTATATATAACTCTGAATAAAATCATCCGTGAGGCTGCGAAAATATTTTTTGGTTTAATTTGCCATTAATCAGTATTTCCCACGAGTGGATAGATGAAGATGATGGTTATGATACATAGTGATATAACATTAACTATCCCTTATTCAATTAAGACCTTAACTATTGGCTTTGCGTTTTGTATGATGTACCTTTTCTCTAAGTCCGTATTTAGCGCAGAACACATCCTCTTCTCCTTTGAGGTGCGCGTACTCCGCCGCACCTACAGCCCTTAACAGCACCCCCGGGTCACCCAACAACAAGGTGTTCCCAGTGGCGGGCCAGCTGTCCGCCTTGCCTGACATCACCTGAAGGTATAGATAGACGAGTGTAGAAATTATTTTAAATAAAAAATAATAAAGCTGAATAAATAATTAAAATTGTTATTAATATTTCAACATTCCAGAGATTTTTATAGGAATTTCAAATTATTTGCTTTAACCATCATTATCATGATTAAAATTATTATTTATATGGTGATATAAAAACCTTACTCCCAAAAAAGTCGAAATCATATAGATAACCAGACAAAAATAACATGAAAACACATTAATTTCGCAAAATACCTCATAAATATATGGCATTCCTTTTATCAAAATAAAGGGTAAATTGGTAAAAATAATAAAAATAATAATAATAAAAAATCTTTATTTAAATAACATTACATGAAACAACTAGTATTACCAGAGGTATCCAAACTAGGCAAAGCCTGTAACTTGGAATACCAAAAACGAATACAAAATGAGAATTATCATATAAGGTGGCCCATTTAAAGGACTATCTCTTAAACAATATAAAAATAAAAAAGGCTAAGTAAAAAAGTATGTAACATGTTTCCGTTTGGACCATTTACAGGATTTGTTAAATAAGTAACTAGAACGAGTATTTAAAATGCTAAGCCTAAATAACTAAACAATTATTAAAATATAAATAAAGAAGAGTAGTGTAAAATATAGAGAAAATGAATATAATATATGCATAAATATATTACAGAATTTATCATAAATATATATATATATATATATATTATGGTATCAAAATAGTGTGTGTTACCAATCGCTCTGTTTCCTCATAATCAAGAGTTTCTAGCCTACTTAATATTTTATTTTTCGCTTTCTTAACGGGATCGTTCTTTATATCACAGTATTTTAAAACATTATTGTATATTAATAAATGAGAAAAATAAGGGAATCTTTTAGCAAAGTTTGTATTAATTGATGGTAGATCAAGTCTGTACACTCTACGTGTTAGCAAAAAATCATGAGTCGGGGAGTTAAGAGCCAGTTTGTGAGCACAAAGACATGCTTTGAGAATGTAAAGCTGACGTACTCTTAAAACCTTTATTTCTCTGTAAAGAGCATTAGTGGGGAATCTGTAAGGTTTAAATAACATAACTTTAAGAACGGCACGTTGAGCTCTTTCGACAGGTAGCACAAGAGTTTTGGCTGCGCCGCCCCAGACTCCGATACAATACGTTAACAGTGACTGACACAGAGCGTAGTAAACGAGTTTGCGAGTATCAATGCCAGCTGACCTGCGTAACATCTTCATTATGCTTATAATTTTTCGGACTCTATTTGCAAGGGTGGCTAGATGACACTCAAAGTTCAGGCGTTCATCTAAAGTAAGACCTAGATATTTTAATGTGTTTGTTCGCCCAATTGTAACACAGCCACAATTAGATGGGGAGGTGAAGTCGCATGTATGAATCTTGCAGTCAAGAGAGCAGGATGGTTGTGTTCTGGGAGACTTGTGGAAACACATGTATTTTGTTTTGCTAGTGTTGAGTGTTAATAGGTTTTTCTGCATCCATTTTGAAACCAAGATCATTCCCTTTTCTGCCGCAGCCTTTGCATTATTCCAATCTCGGCCATAAAACACAATCGCAGTATCGTCAGCGTAACATACTATATCAGCGGATTCTAAGTGGAGATCATGGATATCGTTCATGTATATAATAAAAAGTAGTGGTCCGAGTATACTACCCTGGGGCACGCCGAAGGTGATGGGACGAGTGGAACTGTGTAGTTTATCTATCTTAACTAGCTGCCGTCTGTCGGATAGGTAACTGTGAAACCAATCTAGACTGGCACCGCGGATTCCAAAATTTTCCAGTTTTCTTATTAGAATTGGTACTGAGACAGTGTCGAAAGCCTTGGCGAGATCGAGGAACACGCCTAAACAGTTAAGACCTTTATCCAAGTTAGAAGCTATACAGTTGACAAGCGTTTCCACGGCGTCTTCTGTCGACTTGCCTCCTCTAAAACCAAATTGCCGCTGTGATAACAAACAATGATCTTCCAAAAATCGAGTCAAACGTTTGTTAATGATTTTTTCTAGCAGTTTGGAGAACACACTCAAGAGCGATATTGGTCGATAATTGCTAGGCTGGTCTCTAGCCCCTTCTTTGTGAATTGGCGAGACCGAAGCAACTTTCCAAGCATCTGGGAAGCATCCTTTGCTGAAGCTCAAGTTAAAGATGTGAGTGAGAGGTGATAAAATGTGGACTCTGACAAACTTTAATAATGAATTCGAGAAACCATCTAGACCAGGGGCGCTGTTATTTTTTAAGTTACAAATCAAATTTTCGACTTCGTCATTATCTGTAGGAGAGATATAAAAAGAATTTAGTGGACCATTGGTGATGCTAAATTTAGAAGCTAAACTATCTTGAGATTCCCTTGTTTTTGTGAGTATGTTGTTCGCCAGATTTTGTCCAACGGAAACGAAAAAGTTATTACACTCATTGAGTGATTCGGAAGGGTCCTCACATTTAGATAATAATCCAAAAGGTGCATTATTCTTCTTTTTGAAATGACATATTTTGCTGATGGTGTCCCATAATGCTTTAGGATTGCTGCTATTATTCCCAATTTCCTTTTTTTCAAAATCGCATTTTACTTTCCTTAACAAGTCGTTACAGAAATTTCTATACCTCAGAAATGAGGTAGTAACAATGACATTGTCCGGATATTTTCTAGCTTGCATGTGTAGACGATCCCTATGCCTGATACAGCGTAGTAAACCCGGAGTAATCCATGGTTCTATGTTATATTTTGATCTGCTGGTTTTGATTTCTTTGGTATGTTTTTGTACTACTGCTGAAAAAATATCCAAAAAGTGATTTGTCGCTTCGTTTACATTAGTTATCTGAAGCATCGGAGTCCAGTCTACTTCTTTTAGATCGTCTCTTATCTTCTCGAAATCGGTTACTGATTTTAGTCGGGGAGGTTTCTGTTTATTTTTCTTATCAGTTAGACCCAATATAGCTATTTTATGGTCAGTAATATCAGTATCACAGACAACACTTATCGCTGGTTTGGATGACTTTACAAATATGTGGTCAAGGCCCGCTTCCAGTCTAGTAGGGAGAGTGACAGCCGGAAGGAGACCATGTTCAGCAATCCTGCATAAATAATCAGAAGCGCCATGTGAAATAAAATCTTTAGACAAAATGTCGATATTAATATCGCCCGCTAAAACTATATTAGAATAATTATTTTTTAAGTTACAGAGTGCTTTATCAAGCGAGTCAATAAAATCGTTGGTATTCCTAAAAGAAGGGGAGCGATAAATTCCTAGGATGATTATCTGTTTAGGTATTTCTATGCTTATACAACATGCATCCGCCACAAATGGTTCTGTAACATTTACACTCCAACGCTCTTTTACATATGCGACAACACCACCGTTTTGATTTAAGTTTCGCTTTGTAAAAAAAGAATTATAACCTGGAATGTGACCTATGACTGAAGTAGACGCAAGCCAGCATTCTGTAAGTATAATGACATCACAGTCAATGTTAAGGCGGCGAAGTGCTACCAGGAAACTGGTGAAATTCTTGCCAATGCTTCTGATGTTAAAAGTAAGTAATGTAAAATTGATATTTTTTGCAAGAACGGTTTTACAATCTTCAAGATTATTTATATTTTGACATTTAATATGGACAGAGTTATCTAATTGTGACTGTAAGCTTATAGTGTCCATGATTTGGTAAGTATCTTTATCTCATACAAAGGGTAAAGAGGTTTAGGTAACATGTGCGATTGAGAATAAAATCCTAGTAAAATAGAGCAAATATTGCATGCTATATATAAAATAAATAAAAAGTGCAAAAGCGTGCATTGTGTAAGAATATTTTTTATAATAAACAATAATAATGTAATAAAATTGTTCATAGTTATATAGGATGTACTTGAGAATGGGTTCAGTAATATAAAAGTGTAAAATATGTTGGGATATTTCAGGCTAATTAACTCCTTAAAACGACTTACAACACTAATTAAAAAACTTAAAACATAATGAGATCCAACATTTATACCTTGAGTGAACAATAAAAATGTTGTTAAAAAAATAACAAATTGCACTACACACTGCATATAAAAATTCAAAATAACAGAACTTAAAACAAAACTAAGTATTAAAGTATAACGAGCAACAAAACAGTCTTTGAAACAGAAGATAGGTTTAATATTCAAGTCAAAGATTACCAGGACGCATATTTTACGACTTAGTACTAAGTGGACTATGATCACTATCCATACAACAACAGTCTGGACCGGGACTATAAAAACATTGACAATTCGAGAAAAATAATAACAAGTAGGTACAATTTTAATATAAATGTTAATATTAGGAGTACTGGCTATCAACCGTAGGGCTTTTATTACCTGTTTGTTTGTTAGTTAATTTGTCCAAGAACGATTCAGATGTCACACGTAGTACAGAGCTTGTGTCAGTTCTTCGCATAAAAATATTACCGTTCGATGTCCATACATATTTAAATTTCTGTTGAGAACCGACGGCGCGCGCTTTGCTGAAAAGTATTCTGTTGGATTTTGTTAGGTGTTCGTTGACAAACACACGGCGGGAGTTTCCAGGAACGTTGATCATGTCAGTGGTGAGGCCGCGTCGTACTCTCGCGGCCCGCAGAAGCTGGTCACGCGGGGCCCGACGGGTTAGAGTAATGATCACCGGACGAGGTCTGTCATTACCACTCGTTCCGGCAGTACGTTGTCCAACTCGTTTGATGTCATCCACATCATGGGGGTCCAGACTAATACCGAGTTTGGCTGTAAGGTTCGTCACAATCTGAGAGAGGTTTTCGCCCTGGTTTTCTGTAATACCAGTAAGCTCAACGTCCTTAAGGAATTGTTGCTGCTGTCTGTTTTCGAGTTCTAGTCGAAGTTGGCAAACCTCAGCTCGAAGGTCAACGACCTCGGCTTTGTATTGTTCCAGATGCTTCAGCTCCTTCTTCATGTCGCCAATCTCCTTGCGGAAATGCTCTATATCCTCCGAGGTGGAATTTAGAGAAGTGGTGAACATTTGCATTTCTCGTTTCATATTTTCAAATGCATTTTGTAATTGCAATAGGGACTGAGTGAAGGATTTCAAGACATCGGCTGGTATGGACGACAAAACTTCCTCTTCGGAACTAATAGGTAATACACCTGAGGGTGTGTCCTCTAATAAGCCTCTAGGTTTGTTAAAGTTTTTCCTGGAGGAAAGTGGGGTATCATCAGACAGGGACTCCTTTGATTTCAGTTTGCAATAATTGCAGTGATATTGGCTGAAACCGGCAGAACGAACAGATTTAGTCTCTGCTCTTGTTAGGTTAAGGCAGCCAAGATGAAAATTCTTTGAGCATGAGATACAGCTCAATATAGTGTCTTCGGAGCTACGATCCTCTTTAATGATTTTATTGCAGACTCCACAATTCATTTTTAAATGATTAGCGCCCTCTAGCGACAAATAGAAAGAGAGTTTATACAACTAGTCACAGTGTATCGAATTGTCTATAGAACGAAATGCGATCAGAGATGGCGCTGATTCGCGTACTAAATGTAATCAAAACTGGAACGTTTGAATTAGAATACCTTGTAGTATGTATTCTACCGAGTTGTTTAAGTGCAAAGATGCTCTTGTCACTTACAGGAAGTTTCACAGACGTGTCATCACACAATCCAGCACTTTCACAGTTGAAGTTAAGTAACGGTCAAAAAGTTCAGAACCGTTTATTGCCACTTTTAGTCCACAGAATATCACACAAACACTAGTAGATATGCAGAGGAGTACGATAAAAGCTTTGCAAATACTTTTAGATGGAATTATACGCTTAAAATATTTTTCAATTTAAATTTCTCGGGAGCTATATAAAAACTGTAATTACTGATGGGCGCCACCTAGCGGAAAAAAGTAAAAAGTAAAAGTAAAATAGTGTGGTTATTAAAGTGCGTGGTGGCCTGTTGGTAACGGACCAGACGTGGCTGCCTACATGTTCACGGTGGTCGCGGGTTCAAATCCCAGGGCACACCTCTGACTTTTCGGAGTCATGTGTGTATTGATAGTCAATCACCACGCACTATAACGGTGAAGGAAAACATCGTGAGGAAACCTGCATACCATAGCGATTTGTATAAATTTCTATGGTATGTAAAAGTCTGCCAACCCGCACTGGGCTAGCGTGGTGGACTATATGACCTAACCACTCTCAATCGTGCTCTCGATTGTAGAGGAGGCTCGTGCCCTGCAGTGGGTCGTGTATGGGCTGATACAGTACAGTACAGTATTAAAACTACAACAAATCTTACCTCTGGAACTGTTAGAGCCGCTACAAGCGTTATAGTATACGGCAGAAGGTTCTGTTGGTGACTCAGAGCCAACATCTTGCCGTACCGCGGCAACAATGGAAAGGCAGACACCGCTTTACCTAGTGGAGTTACCTTTAAAACCTGAAAAGTTATTTTAACGTTGATATTAAGATTATAGTATGGGATGAGAGGGAGAACAAAAATATCCATCATCCGGAGGGTATCACATAGCATAGAAAGGACACTCAGTCTAGACTCTAGACCCTTCCCTTCCCTTTCATTATCCATTACTTTAACCAATCTCTTTTCCACTCCTTCCGTTTTCCTTTCCTCATACAATAAGGACGTTAAGACTTTTACAAGCCCACTGGTCCATCATGACATTAAAATATGGATGTTATTCTAAAGAAAGATATACAAACTACAAACCTCTTCTTCTGTTTTCCTAAGGTACGCATTCTTAGGTTCGTGTTTTTCTAGCAGTCCGAGCACTTCCAGTCTTTTCTCGGCCAATCGTAACTGCATTCTGTCTGGTGCGGTGGGGAACGGGAAGTTTACCACCTGCAAGAGAGTTGGTTTTTCTAATATACCTATCTATGTAGTAGCAATTTTTAATTTCTAAATTTTAATTATTAATATTTTTCTATTCGTATCCTTCCGGATAGCGATGGTCTAAAACACGTCATAGTAGCCCATGCAAATCTATTTTGCTTCGGTATCATCTTGTGATTATTCAGGTCCAAGCATGCCGGCATAATTATCTCGACTGACAACCGATAACCATCGACGTCATTCATCATTGGATACTTTATCCTATACTGCATTTACCATTCGGTGTTCGTTAGGTCGCAGCGATTAGAAAAAATCTTAAAATGTGATAATAGATGATGACATATAAGGTAAAAATTGTACCTTATCAATAGCCATGCACTTCATCATCAACACCAGGTCATCGACAGGGCGTCGACACAGATCAGGTTCGTAGTGCGGCTTGCATTCGTGTTGGAACACGGCGGAGCTGTAGAGCCTGTAGGCGTGGCCCGCCGACACCCTCCCCGCGCGGCCCGCGCGCTGCCCCGCGCTCGCCTGCGACGTCCACACCACGCGCCACGCACTCGCGCCCGTCACGTGGTCGTACACGCTACGGACACGCACGTTATATTGGAGAAGTGTGCGTGTATTTTTTATGATATAGGCAATAGGTTACGTAAATTAAAATATGTAAACAAATGTAGAAAAATATAAAAGTTCGTGTGAATAATTAAATTATTAGAAATAGGTAAATGCAGCTGAAGACGTGTTTGTAAAAAAATATATTTGATCTCTGTTTTAATCACCTTGTGATACTTTAATATTGGTAAATTATGTGCTACGTCAAAATCAAGACGTTTTCAAAACTAAATGGGAATAAAAGAATACATTAACTAACCTAACCCAATGATTATTCCATTAAATATCATTTAAAAATGTACAATACGACGTACAACTTCAAAATATGATATAAAATTCCAAACTCCAACAACCAAATAACAAAAAATCCCATAATAACGCAATACATTACCGCATCTTCTTTTTCCCGGTATCCACGACGTATTTAACAGCGGGAATGGTGAGCGAAGTCTCGGCGACATCGGTGCTGACGACACACAGCCGCGCGCCCACGGGCGCGGCCGCGAACACGCGCGCTTGCTCGCGGGAGTTCAGCATCGAGTATAGAGGTAACACCCATAGAGGCTGCCGGCAGGACTTTATCTCCGGGGCTAGGGCGTCTTCTTCTGCGTCTGCAATATATAAGAGAAAAAAAAGATATAATTGCTGATTGACCTTCACATACAGCTTAAGATTTCTACTGTTTTTTTTTGTATGTACAATAAAATAAAATGAATATTTTTATACGATCCGGATTAGTCAACAACAGGTTACTTAAAAGTAAACCAGAATGACAAAAAGAAAATTATTAATTTAAGCAATTATTGTAAAGAAAATGTCGAATTACAATTTCCATGCTAACACATTAGTACTGGTCAAATAAAATTTAAAAAAAACTTATGCAAAAGATACAACTAGCACACGAGATCACTGAGTAATATTGCTCTTGTTTATGCACGCGTGAATAAATAATAATAATATCTATAACTCATATACCTGAATCGCTCAAATGTCCGTCGCTGTCATCGTCATTCCCCACCAAGTCCGCCTGTCCGTCATCCTCGGGCATGTCGTAGTCATCCAGGTTGATCTTGGGCAGTTTTTTTCCCTTCTGCTTTGCTTTCCTTCTTGCTTTGCGGGCGCGTTTCATTTCTCTCTCGACCTGGCGAATTTTTAACACATTTAACAGTGAAAGAGTTAGATTATGTGTAATTGTTAACAGTTACAAAAAATAGACCAAATGTTTTCTTGATTATACTAATACTGTTTTTATGTAACTTAGAAGATATCTGCAAAAATAAATGTTTATAAAATGTCTGTTTCTAAAGCACAGCACTCGTGCAGCAAAAAAATGGTTACTTATTAAAAATTAATAAATTTGACACTAAAAAATATTGTGGCATAATTACCGGTATTGACAGCAAAAATCTGTCGTCAATTGATACTCTACTTCTATTTAGTACTTGCCTTCATTAAAATAAAAATACTGACGTCATACCTCATCATCATCAGACTCGATATCATCAGGTTCCGAGTCTAAAGCCGCGTCCACATCACCGGTGTTCTTCTTAGTGATCAACTTGCTGTAGTCCACGTCTTTGCGGTACGGGAAGGCGGCTTTTAATTTGCGGACTAGATAATTCACCTGTGAAATTAAGGATTTATTAATGGTATGTGATCACCACCTTTATTTTGAATACAGTATAAATAAATAACGTATTTTATCATAATTCATACACTTTGATAATATTGAGTTGACTATTTTTTTTTCTTTTTAAAAGAAAGTTTCTTATCCAAGAACTTGTGTCAAAACAATATTTAAACCTTTTTAGAGCACAGTAAGTGTGGCTTTTATTTAAAAATCATATTTTATTTAACAAACTCGAAAATAACATTTTTTTGCCAATTCTTGTAACAGAAAGGAACCTTCAATTAAAGATTTAAAGTACTTATAAAATATAAATCTAATAAAACTTAGCATACAATAACATATTAGGAACCATTGTATTGTTACAAACTACAAAAATATCCAAATGACATTACTTCTTGCTGTCCAGTAACGAAGATAAGTATTCCTCCCTCAGGCAGCCTAGTGTGAATTTTAACCGTCTTTTTGTATGCCTCCTTCAAGTAATCACTGTATGTATGTTTGTTGAAGTGTATAGTCACTGGAAACTGCCTGGAGTCAATCTGTAAAAGCAAGCAAACTACTTTTAAAAGTAAACAAAAATAGTTGTTCTAAAGACTACCACAAAGAATATTCCAATATTTTATTGCTAGTTGTGAGTTATTATTAAGTCACGATAAAATTATAAATACTAAATCCATCCAAGAGCTTTGTTGTACTTAAGCCAAGCTTTTGAAGTTACTGAGGGTGTCCACAAATAGTACTCCTCAATAGTCTTGTAAGTCCCTACTTAAATCCATTGTTTGGGCCTCAAAATATTGTTGTCTAAGTATATGGTAATTTATTACACAATTCAAAGCCTTACCTGGACAACTGGAGGAGGTTCTTTAAAAAGCCTAGTGTTCTCTGTAAAGTCTTCCACCCTCAATGTTGCCGACATAATGATAAGTCTCAGGGGATACCCTCTCTTCCGTCTAAGTGGCACTATCCTTGACAACAACCCCAGGAGAATGTCTGTGTAGACACTCCGTTCATGGGCCTCGTCGATAATCACTATAGAGTATTTACTTAGCAGGAAGTCGCTTTGTATCTCTTTTAAGAGGACACCTGAAAATAATATAGGTATTTTTATGTATTTGTGCAAAGTGAGTATATTAGGAGTGATGAAAATTGCTCTGCAGACAGTATCACAATTACGCCGAACTGCTCGAAAGCGGAAATGCATAAGCTGTACCAAAAATGCGACAATTGTTGTGTTGTTGCGAATCGGAATGTTCAGTTTTCAGCTATTCGACCTTTGACAATATCACTCTTTAACCCAATGCAATAGCAGTTGGTATTATACGTGGGTATTAATTTATGCCGACCAATAATTTAGATATCTATAGTCTAGTCAGCACTGTACTTATCAATTAAACCTACCAAATATACCTCCAGTTTCTTTCCGGTACAAACATACTAGAAAGGCAAAGATAAAAATAGGCAGACCGCCTGCCAGATGGAGTGACGACATCATCAAGAAACAGGGCAAGGCATGGATGAGATTGGCGCAAGACCGAGCAGTGTTGCAGTAAAGAGGAGGCCTATGTCCAGCAGTGGATGAATACAGACTGAAATGATGATGATGATGATAAACATAAAAAATACGACCTTAAAAAATACGAGTAGTTAATTACCATCAGTCATAAACTTAATCTTGGTGTCCTTAGTTACGTTTCCTTCAAACCTCATCAAGTATGACACTTCTTTGCTAGTTAATCCCAGTTCATGGCCCACTCTTTCAGCCATCGCTACGGTGGCCACACGTCGCGGTTCAGTTACAGCTATCATCTTGGTTTGAGCATACCCTGCTTCATACAGGAATTGGGGTATCTGTGTAGTCTTACCGCTACCTGGAAAGAAGAGTATTTAAGGCTAAGATGTTACATAATGGTAATGACTTAAATTAATGGTGAAAGAAAATATTGTGAGGAAACTTGCAACCGTAGTGATCGTTGTTGAAATTTTTAATGTTATGTGAAGCAACAATTTGCTATCAGGCAGAGTTGTGGACTTGGCTTTAGTTTCTTGCATAAAATAGCATTGTTTGTAAATAGATTCTTTCAAAATATATTACGCTATAATACAGGCACAATAACATTAATCAAGTAAAACGAAAATTGAAATGGTTTTTGCACTAAAGTTGTTTTCTTGCTGATAAATCTAAGAAATGAATGTGTCATAATATGTTTTTAAATAAGTAAAATAAACTCACCTGTTTCGCCCGCCACAATAAGAAATTCGTTCTCATTAACCAACTCCATAATTCTCTGCTCCTCGCCCAAAATTGGCAATTTCAACCTTGCAACTTGTATTTTTGGATCTCTCTTTACTTCTATGTGAATTGTTGGATGGCTTAATACTGGTTTGTTATTCTGTTTATCTTTCTTTATTTCTTTTACATCTTTAGTATCTTTTTTAGCTTCAGATTTAGTATTATCTTTTTTAATCTTTTTGTCTGATGTCTCTTTTTTACCTTTGTTTAAATCTGTGTCGTCTTCAATAATAATTTCGTCTTTTACTTTTTGTGTAGTCTTGTTGTTACTATTGTTTTCTATTTTATGTCCATTTTCAACAATTTCTGGCTCACTGTCACTTTTTAAAGCATCTGAATCTGATGATTCTTCTTCAGAGGTATCTTCCAATCCTACTACATTGGGATCATGCTTGCTCTTTTTAATTTTGTCAGCTTTGTCCAGTTTTAATAGGCGTAAACGTTTTTTGGCACCTGAAAAATAAAAGTCAAATGTAATACAAAAACTTCTTCTGTGTTGAAAACTAATATTTTCTTTTAATATGTCAGTAAAAAGTGTTCTTTACAAGAATTTTCGAAAACATGAGTATTAAATTGTTAAATTATTAAATTATTCATTAATTTAGTAGAGTTTATAATGTAGAGACTTGGTACACAAAATGTTATTAATATCTTAAGGTTTTCACATGTCACTGTATATCAATTGAAAATAAATAAATAATAACTAACTAAAATAATATTGAAACCATGCCCATGCTACACAAAATAAAAACAATTCTTACCTGCTATGCTACTAAATTTCTTATTATCAAGCGGTTCAGCAAACTCTTGTGTTGGTATTTCCAAGTTAAACTCATTAAGTCTGCGCAAACCCATAGTCTGCATTGCAGATATCGCTGTCAAGTGCTTCACTTCATCTGGAGTTGCTTGTACTTGGGATAAGGACTCAAGTAGTGCTGCTCGCTGAACAAAATAATAAAATAATTTAAGCACAAAATTTGGGATTTCAGTTTATTGAAAAAAAAACAATATGTGATGTAGAGATGATGCCATTAAACTCTAAAAATATGATTGGTAAGATCAATTAAAATAATGTTGATAATTGCTGGTGTGAAAATCTGCTGCCATTTTAAACAATTTCATCATGTTTGTCACTAAAAAATATTTGGTAACTTATTATTGGTTGTCATAAAACCCTTTAGAGTCACTAAAATGAAAGTGCTTTGATTACAATACAATAATGACTCACATTTTCTTTCTTTTTCTTCTTATCAACAATTTTCTCCAGGCGTTTTCTTTGAGCTTTAGACAGGAACCTTGTTTTATCTTTCTTTTCGGAAACAATTTTAGTTTGTCTCTTTTTAGATGGCAATGCCAGAAGGTTGCTTGTATCAGAGGTGCCATATTCACTTGAACCAAACTCTAGTTTAATCTGAAAAAAATATATAATTATGGTAGTAATATCTATTGCAGTTAAAGCAAATACAGTAGGTATATACGCCGTTTTAATAAAGTCTGCTTAAGTGTGATGGCCGATGGGGCCAAAAAGTTCTCTAATGGAGGCCTAATAGCGGAAAGCGCAGGGACCACTTAGTGGAAAGTCCACCCACTAGGTGGTCAGACTGCCTCATTGGATGCAGGCTGCCTCCAACAGGTCACTGTGGAAATCACTAGGAGAGGCTTATGTTCAGCAGTGGACTTCCTTTGGCTGATGGATTGGATTGGATTAGAAGTGTGATGCCCAGTGGATAAAATAAAACTATAAAAAATAGTTTATTCTAGCTATACACTTTTAAAACTAACTATAATATAGGAATTATAAATTTAATTACTACATAGTATTATATTTTCGGTACTTCCAAACTTTATATTTATCAGCGTGTCTTTTGTAAGTTATATGATTAAATTAGTTATATGTGATCACCCAATCGTAATTTTCAGTTGCGGCAACTGTTTTTCAATTATAAGAAATGAAATCTTTCATATGAACGTCCAAAATACAAACAGTTTTGGTTACCTCACTCGTCTGTGTATCGTCAATATTTGTCTTGACCACTTGACGCGCTTTCGCGTTATATTTATTTTTCCCCATTTTAAGTTACATTTATTGAAATTCAGTTTTTTTTTATATCGACAAATTACTATTCCACGGTGCAAATTGCTATCAACGTGCTTTTGTTATGACATTTTGTAATGACACTTTGACATATCAAGCTTTTAATTTTGTTCCGCAAATTAATAAAGCCACTAAAAGCATAGTGTCTGGTCGTAAATGTTAAAGTCAATCATGGAAAAGATTTTTTCTCAAATAAAACATTGGCTGGCTGACAGAGTCACAGTGGAAAAATGATTGTAGAGAAATAAAAGACAACAAGGTCACTGTTACAAAATCACCCTTCTTAGTCTGTGAACTCACTTCAAATGACACTTGACTATATCATTTATGTGTACGCATTGCGAGAATGTCATCATTTATTTTTGATACTTAAATAAAATGTATACAACCTGTGGTAGCAACTCAAAATTTAAAAAAATATTTTTGACATTTATAAACGTAAACATTGAGCAAATTGCAAAATAATAACACAGCAACGTGCTTTGAGAAAAACTAAATATTTTGTAAGAAAGCAAAAAATGAGTCAAAACACCATTCAGGAACTGTCTCGACGTTCTATTTTCTTAAGTAAAAAGGAGGACACTACATTATCCTGGAACAATTCTGTGATCGTGGTACGCACTGACCGAGGCAATCATTACTTCCAATTCACATACAACTTACAATGTATAGACAAAAACATAGATTTATTGGAGTTCTCAACTCCAGTACTGAAAGAGAGCCCAGCGGCCGACGTGTTTTCCGAAAAACTATTCGCAAATCAATGGAGGAATTCGGATTTTACTGAAATGTTACTCACACCTGCATTATGGCCTCACGATCCCTTAATGCTTGAAGAACTAACGAATATAAGTGTATTAGAGTGGTCGCCGAGAGGATTTGTGCAACCCAGTGAATGTGCGCTAGCAGTTTTAAACAATATTGGTAATATAAACTTCTACATCTTTGCACAGAATAGATGGATCAATATCTTCAGTCTGGCTCCTCAACTAAGACAGTTTCTATCGGAAAATTACATTGCAAAGGATATAGGCGAATTGAAACATGCTGTGAACACTGTAGGTGTTTGCAGTTTGTGTTGGGCACCAAATCTAAACTTGGATAATTCATGTTTCTTCGTTACCGCACAGAAAAATGGTGTTATTGTATTCTGGTGTGTACAATGTAACGGTACTACTATGATTGCTAGGACTTGTGGGAGGATAAATGATAATATGGAAGAGATTTGTACAATGCAGTGGATACCAATATCAAATGAAAAGTTTCTCCTCATATGTGCAGATTTTCTTGGAAGAATTTTGGCGTACCAATGCATTGTTGATAATGAAGAAATAAAAAGTGAAAATGTATACGCATTATGGTCCTGTAAAGACCGGATGCTTGTAAAATATTTTTACCATATTATTAAAGGGAATAACATTGTACTTTTATTTAACAAACATAGACACTTAGTGATACAAATGTTTGATGAGCAATGTAAAATTATATCACAGTTTGTAAAAAATATTAATGACCACCGCATATCAGCAATAACCAACACAATTGATGGGTTTTATGTCGCTATGGTAAATTGTAAAATATATAAACTTGGTATAAATATTATGGACAACCAATTGGATGTATCAATAGTTCCGGTTGACTTTAAAGAACCGTGTGAGACATATGAGCTTCATAGCATGGGTTTCTCTCCTAATAATGTTATTTTGGCGCTGGGTATGGTCAATAAAAAAGTCATGTGTAGAAAGGAACCAGTTCTTCTTGACGTTGTATTTGCATCATCCGAGAAAAGCCTTGATAATGTGATATCCATTTTACTTAATAACCCAACGAAGAAGCTAACCGAACACTGGGATTGTGTAGAGTTAATAAGATATAAAGCGATGAAAACTAACAGTATGCCTAAAATCTATTATGATGCTTTCTATTCAGAGGCTGACTCAGATATTTACAAGCAAAAAATATATTTGATACTCACAAAAATTTACCTGACACTGAAGAAAGTTATTAAAATCAGTAATGTGTCTTTACTGCCTGAAAGCTCAATAGAAGTTATCAAAGAGAAAATTTTAGCTTACCAAGCAAAGACTGTTTTAAATGACCTTTATAATATTTATGAAAATAAAAATATGTTGACAAATTTCGAACTTGAATGTTATCAAGGTGCTAGGTGTTATTTGGAATTCTACTGTGGGAAGTATAACAAAAATGTTGAAGATTATATCGAGCCTGCGAGACTCAATTATGTTGAATCAAAGCTGGCCTATACCTGCCAGTGTTGTGATGAAGAGTTAGAAGGATTTTCATGTAAAGACGGACATTTAAATATGATTTGTTCATTAACATTTACTCCTATTGAGAGTGACGATTATTTAGTTTGTAAAAGTTGCAAGGCCATAGCTAGAATGGAATTGTTTGCAATGCAGCCAATGTGTGTTTTCTGCGACTTGTATTTACAAAGATCTTTCGTTAATATATGACTAAAATAACAATGCATTTTATTTGTAAATATCATTACTATTAAATTCCGCAACGTCTTATGTCATACCCAAATAATAAATATTATACCCGAAATACTTTTGAGAGTCTCTGTGGCGCCCCCCGGCTATAAAACGACAGGCCGCAGGTTCGGTGCACGCCCCAAGTATTTGCTTTGGGTCTAGTTAACTCAAATACTGACGACACGATTTATTTCGTCTTACTCTGGGGTCAAGACTAAGTTGTGATTGTGTTGTGTGATTATTTAATTATTCTAAAATTTTTACAACAATTGTTGAAGAATTGTAGGTAACGATTATCTTTTATATTCAGTCAACGACGACAATCGCTGTCGATGGCAATGTTATGAGTTATGACCACGGTTATGACTTATGACACGGTTATGTCGCAAGTGCAGAAATTTGACGATGGAAAGATTAAGATTTTATTTATTTATTTATTTATTTATTTATTTATTTATTTATTTATTTATTTATTTATTTATTTATTTATTTATTTATTTATACTCTTTATTGTACTCTCAAGTTACATAAAAAAATAAATAAAGAAACAATATTAAACTAGTACAATGGGCGGCCATATCGCAAGAAGTAAGATTAAGTTTACATACAAAATGGAGTTTAACGGAGATGATTTAGTTCTGGTTAGGGACCTAATTTTTTTTATTACATTTTATAATAACCATATCTTGAGAGAGAATGGGATCACAATAAGTGCAGTACAGTTAAGATATTTGTATCCATCGGCGAGAGATACTAGTTAATTTATGTAAAGAAAATACATTTACCTACCTCTCCAAAACTTTACTAACATTCAATTTAAATATAGCATGATTATGTATATTGGCTAAACTTGGAGAACAAAATAAAAAAATGAAAAAAGGTAGCAACATGTTTCCGCCCGGGATCGAACCGGGGACCTTGTGCGTGTGAAGCACACGTGATAACCGCTACACTACGGAAACTTGCGATGATGCAACGAAATTGTTTACCAAGTTTCACTTCATATGAAAAAATCGAAATGCATGTAGCAATGAAAATTTTAAATAAATAAATAATATAATTTAAATGAATTGTTGTGAACGTTGCATGCTTTTAGTACTAATTATTTTTTTATTTAAAAGACCAGCAACATATGAATCACTGTGGTCTAAGCAGCAATATGCAGGTGATATTGACATATGGTATTTTATTTAACCCACATATTTCTCATCATCTGGTATTAGAACCCAAAACAATGATTTTTAGATTTTTTCTCTGTTTGACTATGCGGTTGTGCGCGATGAACTCAGAAATGGCTTAACAGATTTCAATGAAATTTGCTATGGAGATAGCTGACACCCTGGATTAACACTTAGGCTACTTATTATCCCGAAAAATGTAGTGTTCCCGTGGGATAAGGGAGGAATTTTAGTAATTAATAAAATAATTAACTTTTAAAAATGTGGATGTTCACTTCACTTCCATGTACAGACATCCATCGGTTGCAAATTTATTATATGTATAATTAATAGCATTTATTCGATGACTCTGCAGCATTTATTGCGGTTAATTATTTTTAAAAGTTATATGGTAGTTATACCTACATACGACATAAATTTATATTATTTAATTATCGATGACTAAGTAACATTTTTGTGCCACAAGGAGTTTTATATACTGCACGAAGTCGGAAGATATTTTTGCCTCTTCATCAAAAGAATGCTAATAGGCAAGGTTAAGTTTTCAAATAGCGGAAAGACCCAAAGACGTATTTCGGTGTCAATTGCTGTCATGAGTTGCTATGATCTTTGCTGATATACCGACTATAAACCTTCGGTGACCATCAGACGAATTAGGGGCGGTATTGAATGTAACGGGACGAGAAGGGTCATAAGTTGTACATACATACATACATACATAACCACACGCCTTTTTCCCAGAAGGGGTAGGCAGAGGTGCTACTAGAACACCCACGTTTCGCCTTGTATATTCCGTCCCACGGTGTGATAGGGGGCGATCCTATCGCCATATCGGGCACAAATTCCTGACTCCGGGCTAATAATGAATAGAAAAATCCAATATCACTTTGCCCGACCCGGGATTCGAACCCGAGACCTCAGCTTTGCAATCATACCGTAGTACCACTACGCCACCGAGGCAGTCATAAGTCATAAGTTGTATTACCAAAACAGCCAGATACAAAGCCAGAATTGGTTCCCCAAATTGGAAGGATAACGATTTCAAACCCCAAATGTTATTTTCATACCATTCATAAATATATGAAAATTGATTCTCAAGGAGTAAACTTCAACAATGAATAAAATATTTTCGCGTCAGTTTTTCGTGAGACAGTGTACCAACCAGGTCAAATCGATCTATTTCTACTATACTCTAAACTCGATGATGAACGATATGGCGATAGGCTCGCCCCCTATCACATCGTGGGACGGAATATACAAGGCGAAACGTGGGTGTTCTGGTAGCACCTCTGCCTACCCCTTCTGGGAAAAAGGCGTGTGTTTATGTATGTATATGTATGTATGTATGTACTCTAAACTCTAAGTAGGTATACATGTTCATAGATATAATCACTGAGTAATATAAAAAAAATAATAATAAAAGAAAACTTAAAAAATACTTCAATATTTATTTACATAATTAAATATTACACAATTAAATTAAGCTTTGTAGTATCTGTACGCCGTGCCGTCCCAAGTGGAAGTGGTCAGAGTCTGTAAAAGAAAAATACAGCGAAATCTCAATAGGTGTTTTTACAGATTTTGTAATGACGACAGCTGATCATAGTTCTATTTGCAATATACAAAGTCTACAAACTAGTTATAAGTATGTATTTTTAATGAAGAAGTACCTAAATAACTAGAATTTGAAAATAAAATATCATTTAAATTGGGAGTATGTATTTTGTTATAAATAGTAATTACTTTAAAACTATTTACCTATAAAGTTTGTTACATACATACATAAATAAACTCACGCCATTTTCCCAGAAGGTATAGGCAGAAGTGTAACGAAAACACCCACGTTTCGCGAGCTTATCGCCATATCGGGCACAAATTCCTGACTCCGGGCTGATAATGAATAGAAAATCCAATATCACTTTACCCGACCCAGGATTCGAACCCGAGACCTCAGCTTTGCAATAATACCGTAGTACGAGTAGAACTGCGCCACCGAGGCAGCCTAAGATTTAAGTCAATTTCGGGTGGGATACCTACCACTTTAAGTTCATCACCGTTGTATTCTCTCTTGAAGACGCCAGTTCCGTTGTTGCCGTCGATGTGTTGTGTCACTGTGTTGCCTTCAACTGTGTACGTGGACTTGATCTGAAATATATATGAAACAATCGTATTGAATACATTATTCTTCATCAACCACTAGAAGTGCCTCTAAAATTTATAACAGGAATCTAAAAACAGCCTGCTTTTAGCGACTCCCTACCATCTTTGGGATAATGCTATAAACTTCATTGCGTAGTGGCCAGAAATGCAAACGTATCGCGTGTTATGATTTACGTTGAGTTTTGTGTGAATTGTCTTAATTATGTCGATTTTTAAGACATACTTTCCACTAGTCAATTGATTTACTCCCTCAACAACACTGCCTTTTAGTATCCATGGAGCCGTTGGCTAAAATCCGGCAATGACATGAGTGGCCCACCACCCAACGAACCGAGAAAATGCTTGTGTTTGTGATGTAAGGACGTACCGGGACACCAGTGAAGGCGACATCGTCGATCGCAACGCCAGGGACAAACTTAGTCTCCTTGGTGTCCTGGTCGGTGACGAATTTCATCGTATAACTATCGCCATGCTTCTCTATCACGGTGCTGGGCTTGAAGCCGCGAATTTTCTCGACCTGCTCATCAGGGATACCTAGAAACGTTAAATTATGAATCTTTAGAAATAGTCGTCTCTTGACATACATTGTTGGCAACAGACGTTAAAGAATAAAGAGAGTGGTATAATGCGGCGCTATTCTGTATAGAATATTAATAAGTCCTGAATGGTATCGCTTTTGCTTATGGTGTGGCGCTTAACATCAGACGAGCACCCGATTCTTCCTGTTACTCCCGCTAATCTATGCAGGGTAAATCTAGACTGCGACCGAAAACAAAGCCAGGTGGTAGTATTAGTGACTTCAGACAATGCAACTAAAAAATTCGCAAAAAAAAGCGTCATTTTTTGTCATCTTTTACTTATCGTCGTATTTGGGTAGGAAATACATCGTTTTTCCAAAATAATAATGTACACCTGCTTATTTTTTCAGACACAGTAGTGCGCAAGGGTTTAAATTATAATTTTAGCAAAAACCATCCAAACACGATGATATTCAAAAAATTGCAAAAAAAAACCTGTCGTTTTATTTGAGTAATTTTTAGTTGGATTGTATCTGTGATCACTAAAACTACTACCTGGCTTCGTTTTCGGTCGCAGTCCTGATATACCTTGTATAAAGAAGGACCTTGACTGACTGATGTAATAGCGCACAGCCGAAACTACTCGAGATAGGAACGTGAAATTTTATACACGGCTTCCTGTTATGACGTAGAGTGGCACCATAGTAGCAGTAAGAAATAATTAATACTAATGGACTGGAAACATGTACATACATACATACATAAATTCACGCCTTTTTTCCCAGAAGGAATAGGCAGAGGTTCTCCTGGTTACGACTACGATCACCCACGTTTCGCCTTGTCTGTTCCGTCCCAGAATGTGATAGGGGGCGAGCCTATTGCCATATCGGGCACAAATTAATGACTCCGGGCTGATAATTAATAGAAAAAAAAATTGATTGTATTGACTACAAAAACAGTCGTGTCAGTGC
This sequence comes from Theretra japonica, assembly GCA_033459515.1. Lineage (NCBI taxonomy): Eukaryota > Metazoa > Arthropoda > Insecta > Lepidoptera > Sphingidae > Theretra > Theretra japonica. Next base: position 4,011,415 of record CM065942.1, read on the forward strand.
AAAAATAGACTCAGCCTTTCGTTTTTATCTACCTCGGTCATTGTTTTACGGGTGTCAAACATAATATCTAATCGCTATTGCATTTTATAAACGGTTTATCAAACAGGACCCACACCGGTTATTGTGCTATCTATGATGTAATATATGATCCTAATCTCATCCGTATTTTTAATAATACTCTTCATATTATTCGATTTATAGAAAGAAAGAAGAAAGACCTTTACGCTACGCATCCAACCACCTTTACGCTGACGATCTGCAAATATATACTCGAGCACCTCTGGACATGATGGTCGATGCTGTTGAGAGTATTAACACTGACATCCAGCATATATGCGCATGGAGCAAAGCCTATGGATTGAAGGTTAATCCTTCTAAAACTCAGGTCATTGTTGTCGGCAGCCCCAGGATGATATCTAAACTTGATTGGGATCAACTACCATCTGTGTCCTGTGATGGCGTCACTGTACCATATAGTGACACGGTCAAGAACCTTGGCCTTTATATGGACAAGTCTTTCACCTGGGGTCCGCAGCTTCGGGAAGTCAGCCGTAAGGTTTTCGCCTCCGCTAGGTCCTTGCGAAGGTTGCACAATTTTCTACCCACTACCACGAAGATTTCCCTTGCACAAACTCTCCTACTCCCCATCCTTGATTATGCCGATGTCAGCTATCTAGATCTCACCGAGGACCAACTTAATAAACTTGAGCGTCTTCAAAATTTCTGTATTAGATTTATATTTGGTTTACGCAAATATGATCATGTTTCTGAGTTCCGTGCTAAGCTCAAGTGGTTACCCATACGACTTCGTCGGAATGCTCATATTCTTACTCTTCTTTACAATATTTTGTTTAATCCCCTCACCCCTCCATATCTTAAAGAACGTTTTATATTTCTCCATAAGTCTCATTCTAAGTCCTTGAGGTCGTCGGAGAATCTGAAATTGAGAATGCCAGTGCACGCCACGACTTTTATGGATAAGTCGTTTACAGTCCAAGCTGTTCGACTGTGGAATGCATTACCAGTTGTTGTAAGACGGGCTGAAACACTTACTTCGTTCAAAAAATGGTAAAAGACCACTACCTTTCTCTCTGAACAGACATATTGATTAGTATAATTTCCTGCTTTTAAACCTATAGGTAATTTATGGTATGTATGTATGTATATGTATGTATGTATATGTATGTATTTATATGTATATTTATATTTATAAGAATTGAGACATGTGTATGTATATTAGGAGTAAAATACTATGTATCATATATTGTGTATATATAAATTATAAACAATTTGTTAATTTTCCTTTTTTTTCTTTTGTTTTGTTGGAGCTTGTCTCTTTTATATTCTAGACTGCCCTGTCTTCTTCTTTTCATTGTGTTATATCCATCCAAAGGTTGTCTGTAAGAAATCGCCTAGAGCGATAAGACCGCCATCTGTACTTTTTTCTTATATTTATTATTTTTTTGTGTTTTTCCTTTCTGTGTGCAGTTAAGAATAAATAAATAAATAAAGAAAAACGATTTATTTATAGCATACGAGATTCTTCGCACGGCATCACCCGCTTAGTTTTAATATTTTACAAGTTACTGTCGTTTACTTCTAAAAAACATTCAAATTATTATCTTCAAAAAAGTCTAACTTTTGCATTTTTTATAGAATATTTGTACAGTATATTTATTTTTTTAGCATGTTTTTTATTTATTATATATTTTCTGATTATATTTGGCTATTAGAAACAGAGTTAAGAAAATGTATGCTAGCACCTATCTATCCTGACCCTCTCTATGGCCCTGCAGTAATATACGAAACGTAACCCTCTACTTCTATCTTCACTAACTTATGTATATCTAGCTCCCAACTTCCTTTTACCTCGCCCATTCACATATGTTTTCGTAACGCTCTCGTCACGCAGTCACCTACTTGTTCCCCAAGTCAAGCGTGCGTAAAGAAGTTTTCCTTCAATAAAAAAATCGAGCAGAGTCCAATACTCGGCCGGCTTAATTTTATAAACATCCATAAGGAAATTATATTAAGACTGCGCTTACAATCTTTGTCTTGCGATTATTAATAAAAAATCGCGGTCTACAGCGTCTGTCAAAAACATTATGTTCGCGGCGCCCGGTCCAGTAAGTACAGAAAATTTTAAAGCTAACATACCCAGAGCCTTCAAGAAGGCGTCGAAATTCTCCTCTCTGTCGTACTTGTAAACTTTTCCGAGGAAAGACATTTTGCACAGTATACCTTGTAAATGCGGTATATCAATGAATCCGTTGATCGCTTGCACCTACTTATAGTTAGCCGCTAATCTGTAGATATGATATGTCGTTTGTATGCTATTTGAAGTTTATAATACTAGGATTTGGTGTATGAATGGCTTTATTGACACAGAAAGTAATGGTAGGTGTAGGCGATCATTTCAAAATTAGTGTTTTGATTAGTAAGACACCATTATACCCTGACTGATGCCTCTTCATTTAAGGGGATTAATTTTATAGCCTATAGGTACAAACGGGTTATTACCATTGACATAAATATATGGTCCAGCATTCCGACGTACATAAATGATGCGTCGCGCCAGTGCATCTCCAGTGGAGCTTTACAGAAAATAGCTGTCGCTCGCAACGGTTTTGAAAATGCTTGCTTGTATTATCAGAGGGATTTTAATAAAAATAAAGATAATAATTCTTATCACCGTTAAGACTAAATCTATTAGATTAAGTAAATTTCCTATAAAATTCTAGAAGTATCCCAAGACTCTTTTATGGCCAGATTTATCTTATTTACAGTTGAATGAGTAGGTATTAGTAGCAAGTGTTAAAAATAGCTTTGTCTAATATTTAATGACCCTTTATTAGTCGACCTAATTCGAAAGGTCGATAATCCCCCAAAGAGGTAAAAAGTTGGGCCTTTAAAATTATAAAAAAACAATGTTTTTACAATAATCATGGCGCTATGTGTTTGATTCAATAATTAACAGAGATAAAGTGTAATCAATCACGTAATTATTATAAGAGTCATATTAATTCATCGCCCAATATAAAAGTAATTTTACTACTTTCGATAGGATATGAAGATTTATATGCATTAGATTTGATATCATCGTCTCCTTAAGTGCTATTTACACGGGGAGAGTTTCTCGTGGCGAGAATCGTATGCGATTATCGCATGACATAAACGCCATAGATTATCGTGTTCTGACAAACCTTTACACGATGCAATTTTTTTATATTCTTACGATAATTGTAACTTCGAGGCGAGAAACTCTCCCCGTGTAAATGGGGCTTTAGTGTAATGGGTGAGAGCAGTACCTAATTACGAAGCGTATGAGTTTTAAAATTATAAAATCATTACTTGATTTATGACTACATATGCATGCATAGATTTTCTTTATATTTGGCATGCGGTTTGTTAAAATCAAGAGCTAAATCATTTGACGAAGGATGTTATAAATTATAATGCAACAGAGCATACAAGTTGTAACTTAACTTTATTGTTCTAGTACAAAATAAGATTACCTTCTCGTTCGTCTAATTTCTAAATCGAACTTTGTTAGCTAATCTGTTGGCCTGTGTTCATTTGTGTTTTTTGATATATTTTTACCTTTTAAAAATTACTGTCCAACTGGAAGCATTCGAAGGGGCAATCTCTTCATGTTTGATAGTACTGTATCAGCCCATACACGACCCACTGCAGGGCACGAGCCTCCTCTACAATCGAGAGCACGATTGAGAGTGGTTAGATTTTTACATACCATAAAAATTTATACAAATCGCTATGGTATGCAGGTTTCCTCCCGAGGTTTTCCTTCACCATTATAGTGCCTGGTGATTGACTATCAATACACACATGACTCCGAAAAGTCAGAGGTGTGCCTGGGATTTGACCCCGCGACCCCCGTGAACATGTAGGCAGCCGCGTCTGGTCCGTTACCAACAGTTATGTTTGATAGTATTTATCTAATAATTAACGTGGCGCGAACGCGGAGGTCAATAACTACCGAGATTAACATAGGTATGTAGAAAGGCAATATTTACAATATACCAAGTTATTGTGGTGTTTCTTATAACAGATGGTGCTAGTGGCCACAACAAAGGCCTTATCGAATTTTAATATGTAGCTGTATATCTAGGATATTATAGCAAAGGTTTATCATCAGAAGAAGACGGTTTCATGTCGAAAAACATCGTAAATTGATGTAGTTTTGTAGGTACCCTAAATAAAATCGGCAGTATTTAGGTTTTGTTTTGTTTTGATGTATCAAACGCAATGTAGAGTGAACTTTATGTTCCCTATACCCCACGTTGGGATGTCAAATAGAAGATGATATTATGAAATTTGAATAATAGCAGGTATTAATGACAGTGCTACCTCTGTCCAGTATTTATTTGAGAATTATTTAATATACATACCTTCAACTATATTTTTTTGTATCAGCCCATATACGTCCCACTGCAGGGCACGGGTCTCCTCTACAATCAAGAGTACGAATGAGAGTGGTAAGGCCGTATAGTCCACCATGCTGGCCTAATGCGGGTTGGCTATTAAAATATAATAGTGTTTAATTAATAACACACATAGACCATCTCTCCCTAGCCTCTCCACTCACTGACTTGAACCACTTTATCATTCTTCCGAAAAAAATGTCTTGTATTGATTTATTTTATCAGTCAAGAATCGGAATTGATCTTTTTTAAAACTGATTGTCGATATCTTCATGATTGATCATTGATAGTCTGTCAAGGGGGTCTAACGTACAAGATGGATGCGTTTCTTGTAAGATATTCACCTAGTTACACTTTTTTACAAGGTCAATGACGTAAGTATTGAATGATGACTAATACTATCGAAACTGATTAGGTAATAAAAATGAGTCTAGTGTTTTCCAATCAAATCGAATCCATCAGCCAAAGGAAGTCCACTGCTGAACATAGGCCTCTCCCAATGATTTCCACAGTGACCTGTTGTATGCAGCTTGCATCCAGCGACGTCCCGCGAACTTCACCAGGTAGTCTGACCATCTAGTGAGTGAACGTCCCACGCTGCGCTTTCCGCTTTGTGGACTCCTAGGGTTATGCAAATAATTTATTTACAAAAAAACGTGGTTGAAAAATAAAAATCAGTAATTATTTTATAAGTAAAGTATATTTAGCATTATATTTTACATAATAAATAAATAACGAATGTAAATTAGGCTTTGTAGTATCTGTACGCGACGCCGTCCCACGATGAGCTTGTAATTGTCTGCAAAACAAAATAGTAATAAATCAATATGGCAATAAAAGAAGAAAATTTCGACCAGGCCGGCATAATTGTGACGACTGGCGGGATAACTATCTCGGTATATGCTCTATATGTATTGCATCACACTTTCCATCAGGCACGAACTGTCCTGCAATCACTTTTTGAACTGACTTTGGAGTCATGTGTATATTGATAGCCAATCACCACGTACTTTAATGGTAAAGGAAAAAATCACGAGAATTTTTTTTATTACTATGTATGGCGAGACGAGCTTGCCATTCGCCTGATGGTAAGCGATACGACCGCTCATGGACAGTAGCAAAACCAAGCAACACCATGAATTACTAAGGAATGGCAATCCACTGCTCTCGCCATTCTGAGACATAAGTTGTTAAGTCTCATTATGTCCAATAGTTACGCAGGCGACCTCTCACATATAAGAGATCTACCACCAGCAATCGAAATCAGCATACTACAGAGATCTTGACAAGATTTTCTTCGTATGTGAAGTCAGCCAACCTGCACTAGGCCAGCATGGTGGACCCTCTCAATCAAACTCTCGTTGTACAACTATCCTGTCCTCTGCAGTGGACTATTAGTGGGCTCATACAGAGTAGGCACAATGCAGTAAAATAGTTCGATATTTACCACTTTCATTTCATCGCCGTTGTAATCCCTCTTGAAGGTGGCAGATCCCTTCGCGCTCTCGATAACCTGCGTCACTGTGTCGCCATCAACTGTGTATGTAGTTTTGATCTGTAACGCAAGACATTACTATTAGTTGTCTTTAGAAATTATTCTTTTGTTTTGGACCCGCAATAAACAAACACACCCAATTTTTTAAAATGTATTTATTAGATAAAAATACATTGATACATAAATAATTACATTAACTGCATCAAAGAAACCACTAAGGTATAACTAGAGCTGACGCAAGTTTACAACAGCTCATAAAAAAAAAACTCAACAGTCACTTATGTACATAGTTCTGACCCCGCACTAAGATCTAGATTTGTGTCGTGGGTATCAGAAACCACGGGAGGCCTTTCGGTCTCACAAACACCCAATAATGAATATTATTATCATTTCCGATCTTACAAAATAATTACATTATTCTGATCTTTCATTAAGATACCAGTCTTTTGTAGTAGACAGAAACTAAGTCAACTTTTTGGTTTCAAAATACACCCAGACCCGAAAAAAATACCTGTGGATCACAAAAATATTTGTTCAGTACAGGGATCGTCGGGCTCTTGTTTCGCAGTCAGTTCTAACACAATTGCACCAAGGAAGTTGACAAACAAAAATTCTCACGACCACAACTTAGGATTTACCTGTAAACCTCCTTGGACGGTGTCATCGGCAGCCACGCCAGGGGTGAAGGCAGTCTCCTTGGTGCCCTCATCTGTGACGGAGATATACTTGTATCCGTCGCCGTCCTTCACCAGCTGGGAGCTGGGCTTGAAGTTCTTGTACTTCTCTACCTGGTCTGCGGGGAGACCTGGAAATAAACGGTTTATAACGTTAAATTGTTTATTCATTAACAGGCAGCTGATGTAGTTTTATGTTAAAATGAAGTTATAACAAACCGATTGTGTTTAATTATGGTGGTGTTTTGTACCGCTAAAATCTGGTTTTAACTATCTACTCGTAAACATTATGTTAATTCTATATCCTGTATAAAATTTCCCCTAAATGCAATAACATCACAAGTGGACGCGATTCTCAGCAGTGAGATAACTATGAGAAAGAAGGAAAAGCACAATAATAAATTTTACTAAATCTTACAAAAATAAAACATTACTTCATCTGCAACATGTATAAAATATGAACTCTCTCTCTCTCTTTCTCCCTTTCTCCCTTTCTCTTTCTTTAGTCACAGGAAGTCCACTGCCGAACATAGGCCTTCCCCATATAACGTCACATAGACTTGTTGGAAGCATCCTGCATCCAGTAAATTCCTAAGGCCTTAACCATGTCGTCCCGCCGTCCACCTAGTGGATGAGCGTCCGACACTTCGCTTGCTTATACCCGTACGTGGCCTCCTCTCTAGAACCTATATTAAGATATGAACTATGAAGTTTTCGACCCTATCGACAGGTCGGACTATCCTCTACATATTATGAGTTTTCTATTTCAAAAAATGTTACATCAGTTGCCTGGCTCTTTAAACAATACAGGGAAATGCATTAGGTTTGATCCCTATCATTCTTTAGGATCGAAATATACTCTGCTTACCACCAATGGCGCATCATCATTTCATTTATACGGCCTTAGCCCTCGCAATCGTTCTCTCGTTTGTATCGAGGCATCCCGTGCCATGCACTGCGACGTATATGGGCTGATACAATAAAAGAACGACCTGGTAAAGGATGCGACTGCCTCGGTGGCATAGGTGTACTACGATTACAAACCTAAATTCTCGGGCTCGAATCCCGAGTCGGGCAAAGTCATATGGGATTTTTGCCCCTTAGAAGATAGGCGTGAATTTATGTAATGATTTATCGGCCACCATACACATCATATTTTTGTTAAAAGCCTTATCCGATAAGCATATCATATTATTGGATAGATTAATGCAATCTATCATTTGCGATGTTAACGTGTTGCAATTACATAAATTATATAATATTAATGGAACTGGAATGTTCTAAATATTTTTTTTTATTACATAATCAACTTGTTTAGTTCCTATTGTACACCCTTCTATATAAGGATACTAGGATTTAATAGTTCCTGTTTGAAGGATGTTCGTAATACATACACTAGGTTAATACACGACCTACATAGGTAATTATTATATAATAACAAAAACCCACTGTATATATGCCTAGTAGATAGGCTCAATAAGTAACAGGCGACTTTGTAAAAATATATTACAAGATCTTTTAAATCGTTTGCAATATATTTAATATCTAAATATTTTCTATTAATATTATTTTTTCCCATTCTTTGCACTAACCAATTAATTCTATATTCAATTAATCTAATCCATCCAAAGGTTGCTTGGAAGAGATCGCAGGCAGCGATAAGGCCGCCGTTGTAACCATGTCTCTAGTGTGACTCTCTAGTGTATTTGTTTTGTTCTTTTTTTTTTTGGTGTATTTTTTTTTGTATTGTGTCAGCCCATATACGACCCACTGCAGGACACGGGCCTCCTCTACAATCGAAACTACGATTGAGAGTGGTTGTTGGTGTACAATAAAGTATTTAAATAAATAATTATTTTTTACGGCGTGGCTCAGGACTGTGGGCGGAAAGAATACGACTGGCTATCGTAAATAAAAACGAAATTATTTTATATATTTCTTGAATTTCTGTGAAACATTGATGATAAATTATGGTGTTTTAATCCTATTTGATGAGTGTTTTATTATCACGGATGTATGATAAATATATACTATTTGGGATTAATTTTTATCAAAAAAGTTCTGAATATTTGCCACATCATTCAATTAGTCATCATATAGGTAGTATACAGCTAATAAATAATATTATATATACTTATTGTCATGTGTACTTTAATATCCTTGTCAGGAAAGTTAAGTGAAAGTTCTTGATTTTACCAAGCAACGTTTTCAGTTAAAAATAATGGGTATTTATTCACTGACTAGTTCATTATATACAGGGAGCGCAGGAAAATGGCGCACTTGCTCAGTTGGATACAAGGGCATAATATTAATATGATAATAAAGAAGTAATATTTGCAAAATACCTATCCGTTTTGGAGTTATGACTTTATAAAGTTTTAAGAATTTCGTTTCGTCGTTTATTAAATAGTTAACGAAATAAACAGTGAAAATTATTTTAAACAAAAACAAAACTTTCATAGACTTCTCCTTAACATTTGTTACAGAGGTACATAAGAATCTATTTGGCATAATACGTTAAGGGGAAGCACGTGTGTTGTTAATTGTTAATTCTTCGGCATCTTTGTTATTATCAGACTACGCAATGAAAATGCATTTTAATCTAGCCGCAATCAAGATTTACTAAAATATATATCAACAAGTGCGCCGTTAGTTTGCGCACCCTGTATATGTCTTTCGCCCTCTAGATCCTTGACTATAGTAACCAACCAAATATACTTATAAATGACATATCAATACATACCAATAGCATTAAGGAATGCCTCGAAGTTCTCATCACTCTCAAACTTGTAAACTTTGCCCAGGTAAGACATTTTTCGCGGTTTTCTTTCGATTACGTTCACTCAATAAATCAAATTGGTTGATAAGCGCGTACTTATACTAAGCCGTATCTAAAGATATGATATGAATTTTGTCCACGCCTTTCTGGTTGCTTATGATAAATTCTGGCGACATCCTGGCGGATATGATGGATGACTTGCTACTTTTTTACATTGGACACGGTTTTTTGTGCAACTCATAGTAAAGTTGTTGGAAAACGATAAGAAATACCTAAATGAAATTATTTATAACCTTCGTGTATAATTTTGTAGATGTGTCCTTCATTTATAGGTTATTTTTTTAAACTGGTAAGGTAGAAATATACATAATCGTATTTTTGTCTTAAGTTTGTCTATATATTATGATTCTGATGGCCGATGGGGCCAAAAAGTTCTCGAATGGAGGCCACGAAGCGGAAGCCTCAGCGTGGGACGTCCACCCACTAGGCGGTCAGACGACCTGGTAAAGGTCGCGGGACGTCGCTGGATGCAGGCTGCCTCCAACAGGTCACTGTGGAAATCATTAGGAGAGGCCTATGTTCAGCAGTGGAGTTCCTTTGTATGATGGATGTATGGATATATTATACGAGATTTATACGGAACCGTTTTGTTTGTTAGGCAGCTCGTGCCATGCTGTGGAACATGCGGCAACAATTTATTTTCTTATTACATTATCAGCTAAAAATATCGATATAAATATATGTATCCTACTCTCATAGCAAGTGATGTATAATAAAACAAAATACATTATATAAAACACTATATTAAATCAATAAATAACATAATGATCTTAAATAAAGAGAATAATTTAAGCCTTGTAGAATCTTTTCGCGACGCCGTCCCAGGCAGAGCTGGTGATTGTCTGAAAACGAAAAGAATATATAAAGAAATAGAAAACAAAATATAATATCATATTCCACAGTGGTTATTAGACATCATTTGAAATGACTCCATTGACACGGAGAGAGTTTTTCGCGGCGAGAATCGTATGCGATTTACGCATGACGTAACCGCCATAGATTATCGTGTTCTGACATACGTATACACGATGCAACTTTTTTATATCCTTACGATGATCGTGTCTTCGAGGCGAGAAACTCTCCCCGTGTAAATAGGGCACTATGAGACATAGAACATGTAAAATTACAACTATTGACATAATTTGAGTCACATTTCGAGTTTCACACACCCTTCCCTCTTCAAGATTGTGTTATCATCAGGCGATATTTTATCAAAACAGCGTTTGCCATCGGGGGCTAAAGGCAGCTTTAATGTTAAGTGTTAATCACTTGTTGAGTTGGTGTTAAATGCTGATAAGGTTTCTCTTTATCTGTTTATAATTTTATCAAATGATATTTTGTGTTGCTGAGAGTTCCGTGTTGTTCTTAATACATAACTTACTACGAAGTATTGTATATATTAAGCTATGACACATGATTTCTTTTAAATATTTTTATATATTATGACCAGGCTCTGTTGCGTACCTTGGGAGAGACCTAGCAGCCAGCATTGGACTGCAACGGTCTGATGATGATGATGATGATGACATGATTATTAAAAGGTCTACATTGGTAAACCGTAAAAGATATAATAATATTTCGATTTGGATTGCTAAAAGATCTATTTTAAGTCTATATTTCTTATTGTGAAACAATATCACATGTTTAGCCTTATTTAGAAAATATAATACCTAGTATATTTTTTTCGGTCTAGATTTCAAATTGGCTTCTTTTACTAGAACAGCCCTCAAAGCCCAAAGAGATTTAGCAACATTTTAATTGTACGATCGATATGCAACTGTTTTCTATAGTTTCATGTGCTTAATCGTTAATTTATCATCAATTTGGATGATAAAACATTTAATAAGATTAAGCTGTTACATTTTTACATTATTTACTTTCCAAAAACTAAATTCAATTAATATTGTGCACTTCGATCATTGATAAATGATACGCTTTAATGTTTGCGATAGAATTAATATAAAGTTTGATATGGCTTATCAGTTAGATAATTGTTTACACTAAATGTTATTTATTATTGTTATCAATTTATAGCTTGCCGGCGTTATAAGTGCTTGTTAAATTTTATTATTTATTATCGATATTAAATCGAAAGTGTTTATATGTATTTATTTTCCTGTAATGACTTCACAGTGCGAAGTAAACAGATATTTTATTGAAATTTTAACTTCATTTTCCCTGTGTTATCCAGTAGCGATTTTAATATTAACGACGCCCTGGGCGAGATTTCTCCAGAATCCTATATGTAATATAAGAATCCAAGCTAAAAATAGTAAATCGTATATCATACAATATAGACTACAGTAATCCCGGTATCCCACAAAGGAACCACATGCTTTGAGTCGTCAGCAGAGCGTTGGCTTGCTGCGCCAAAAAACCATACTTCAGCAAAAAACTTCCGCAATTACCATAATAGTAGATAACTATATAAGTGCGTGGTGGCCGGACCAGACGCGGCTGCCTACATGTTTACGGTGGTCGCGGGTTCAAATCCCAGGGCACACCTCTGACTTTTCGGAGTCATGTGTGTATTGATAGTCAATCACCACACACTATAACGGTGAAGGAAAACATCGTGAGGAAACCTGCATACCATAGCGATTTGTATAAATTTCTATGGTATGTGAAAGTCCGCCAACCCGCACTAGGCCAGCGTGGTGGACTATATGGCCTAGCCACTCTCAATCGTACTCTCGATTGTAGAGGAGGCCCGTGCCCTGCAGTAGGTCGTATATGGGCTGATACAATACAATACAATAGATAACTATAAAGCATAGTGATAAATGGAAAGCTATGCACATATAATGTCCGGCGACTTCCAGATGCTTATCTCTTTAGTCGACACAGACACAGTCAGCAGGCCGGTATAATTGTATCGAATGGCATTGGACCGCCGTCTTATGTCATTCGATAACCTGGACGGCAATTGCGCTTACCATAAGGTGCAGTGCAGTCACAATAGCCTTAGAATGAAAAACATCAAATATACCAGCCTGATCAAAACTGGATATAAGCAGATTAAACTCGAAACGCGTCACATTTCATTCACTACTGGATTTCCACCATCACGTACGATGGCCTCTATAATGCGAATATGCCACTACCAACTTTGGATCTGATCTAAATATTGGAAACATTAAAACTGAGTCTCACCACGACGAGTTCATCTCCGTTGTACTCCTTCTTGAAGGTGGCAGTTCCTTGTTCACCTTTTACGGTCTGGGTGACTGTGTTACCATCAACGGTGTAGGTGGTCTTCACCTGCAAATAAATAATAAAAGTAAGTGGGTGTACTGCCTCGGTGGCGAAGTTGTTCTCACTCTTTAGCTACAGAAAGTCTTCTGTTGAACATAGGCCTACTTCATGGATTTCCACGACGATCTGCTTGAAGCGGCCAGCATCTAGTTACTTTCTCCAGCCTTAACCGGGTTTTTCATCCACCTTGTAGGCGGGCTTTCTGCATTTCGCTTGCTTATACATGGATTCCACTCCAGAACTATTCGGCCCCAGCGGCCATCAATTCATCGCGCTATATCCCCGGCCCCCTGCCACTTCAACCTTTTAATCCTTTGGGATATGTTAGTAACGTTTGTTCCACTACGGATTTCCTCATTCCTAATTTGATCTCGTAGGGAAATACCAAGCATGATCCTCTACATAGCACGTCGAGTGATCCTGAGGCTAATAATATTTTAGGCTCAAGTACATTCATTTTTTCTCAAATTTTCATCACATTAAAATAGTTAGTAACCGACTGACACTTACTTTATCGCCAAGACCAATAGTGTCTTCGAATTCAACACCAGACTGGATGGTGATTTTCTTGGTGCCTTCAGGACCAGTGGTGGTGATTATGTAAGAGTCACCATCTTTTTCAATCGTCTGGGACGGCTTGGACGCAAGGAGGGCCTGGATTTTCTCATCGGGAAGACCTGTGGAAGGCAATATGAAAAAAACATTGATATGGATATCCGAAGAGTACGTGCTATAGGAAAGTTTGGTACAATTTCATTGTGTACCAATAAATATTTAGACTTATTTAGTTTTATATTTCAATAATATAACTTAAACACAATCCTGTTAAAATTAATTTAATTTAAAATTGATTTGGTTCGCATCTAAATTGCCAGATTGCGATAGCTTTACACGAAGACGGTTTAAACTAACCAATGAACATCTGAAATTTCCAATATTCTAATACATGGTACACAAGTACCTTGAAATAACACAAAGAAAGTAATACACACCGACAGACTTCAGGAATCCATCGAAGTTCTCCTGGCTCTCGAATTTGTACTCCTTGCCGAAGAAAGCCATTTCGATGCGTTGAACTCTGCCGTTAGACGCGAAATCAAATGTTTTGACAAGAAGCCGGCTTTATATCACCACTGTAATCTGTTGTAAAACACGATTATCTAGAGCGTTTAAGCCTTGGTCGGAGTCATTGAACGTGAGTCAGTGGATGTGGATCATACGATGAAAGATTTCCAATTTTACGTGCATCCGAACCTATAACCACGTAAGCTGTTGACTGTACTAAAAATAAATTTCAGTGAGAACATATACTTGTAGTTTGAATTTAAGAAGAAAAATAAAATTAATTGAATATGCCTGTAATTATTTACTGCGCTCAATTTTTAGTATACTTAGTTCTAAGACAATTGATTCTCATGTTCTCTGACAACCATCTATTTAGTGATCATATTTTACGTTACGTAGAATTGGTTGTCTTCATAAGTTTAAAAAAAAAATCCATATTTCATATGATTTGAAGGATATTCAGATCGGTTTGGTTGCGTGTTGAATGAAAGCTATCCTTGAAATATGACGTTTCTTTCAATGATAAACAAAAGCAGTTACTGACGTCTTTACCAATTAGAAGTCTACTGCCGCATATAGCCCTATTCATTTTGCTACCTTTCTCTGGGTCTATAATTGGGTACTGTTCTATGTTGATCTATGCAGTACTGAAGAGTTATTTCGAGTTGCTGATTCGATAGCAATCGATTACACTTAAAGCATACCTGTATTGTTGATCGAAGATATAGTTACAACTCTATCTGAGAATGAGATATTCATCATTTAAAACAGTACCCGTTTTGTAATGATATAAAAGTATTGAAGCTACCAAAATGATAGGTGGTTGTCACTAGGTACCTAGATTATTAATATTGACAGTAATCATTTCCGTCTACATTATATTCTCCATTAACATAACTAATATATATTATTTATTATATATTTTGGTAAACATAATAGATAGTTAAATAAAGAAATACACCCAAAATGTACATAGCCCTGATCCCACAATAAGATCGAGTCTTGTGTCGCGGGTATAAGGAACGAGAGACTTTTCGGTCTCACTAACACCTAGACCCGAAACAAATACTTATAGTTCACACAAACATTTTTCTCGGTGCGGGGATCGAACCCGCGGCCTCTCGATTCGCAGTCGTCGTCTTACCAACTGTGCCACGGAGGCTGTCTATAATTTTATAAATTCCCTTCAACTAGGTGGAGCGAAGAGCATAACAAAATAGATCAACCAGTAGCATATATTTGGAGAGATTCATTACTAGTAGTGGGATGGTAAAAATTATAATGACGATTATGAAATACTTACTGGTAACAATCATCTTATAAGTAATGTGATATGTTATCATCAAGGGTAAAAGTACAGTTATTGAAGACTCGTAAAAATAAGTGTACCTACCAAATTATAATCTGAATTCTATATAAATTACGCTATTATTAAATGACGCTACGTTTGCCAGTAGATTATGATTGCCAAACTAGATAGTCATAAAATTAGCTGGTAGGTGGGTGTGTCACAACTTCACCTGATAAAAACTATTATTATGAACTACTAAAAATTGGAAGAAGTCGCTTCATGCAGTCTTCTAACAGGTCTCTGTCGAAAGCCTACAGATCTGATAAGACTGATCAGATGAGACTTAACATCTTGTCTCAGGATGGCGAGAGCAGTGGAATGCCAAGCATTGCTGTGTAATTCACGGTGTTGTTTGGTTTTTCTACTGTTCATAAGCTGTCGTATCCTTATAATAGATTAATAAGTTAAATAGCCTGGTAAAATTATTTGTGCTAATTTCTTTTTTTTTCTTTAGACTCTTGATATCTAATCTAGTTTAGATTTTATTTGCAGACGACGTGTAGTAATGAATGTATTAGGTATATTTCTCTTTATAATTATACACCTTAATCTATTTATCTTCTATTAATAAATTTGTAACCGATCTATGTCTGTACATAGAAGATAAACAAGAAAAACTGATATGGGGGGACTATATTGAACGTAATAGAACCCAAAACAATGATTTTTAGATTTTTTGTCTCTTTGTGCGGTTGTGCGCAATGGACTCAGATACGGCTCAATAGATTTTGTTGAAATTTGGTCCATACCAAATTTATACACCCGGATTAACAGTTAGGCTACTTTTTATCCAAAACAATGTAGTGTTCCCGTGGGATAAGGGAAGAATGAAATGAATGGGATGGGACTGGATGACATATGTTGAGTGAGAATGAGACGGTACAAGGCGGGATATAACGGGACGGGACAGCATGGGATTTTTAATAAAGAAAACCAGGCATACGGAGTTGCGGGCAGAAGCTATTATTAATAAATCAAGGGATAAAATTTTTAATTTTAAATCGCACTCAAACTTTATTAGATTTTGCACAACAACATTTAACACTTATTGCCTGGCGACTGCTTTATGCTTATCACGATATCGTCGATTGTATTATTGATACTAATATCAATTCTGTCGGATAGATTAATATTTATTTCCGTTACCATTTCATTATTTTTAATAAAACTTGCAACACCTGCAAAGTTTGCGGTGTAAACTTTATTTATATATTAATTCAAAATATTGTTTTGTTTTGAAATATATCTATGTATCTATCTATAACCAAAGATCCCCAACGATTTGATCTCTAGTTAATTTTGTTAAATCGTGTATTCTAGAAAATATTGTTAGGGCCCAATTTCAGTACGTATATTCTATTTTATTTTTGTCCATCTTCAACCACAAAAAGTCCATTCTGGACCATAATCTTCACCAAGAATTTCTAAAGCTAACTGTTGGAGCGGTTTTTATCAAGCAATTGGTTTATTCAAATAACTTTATTTAATCTTTTTTTTCGCGACTGTCCCGCCCTCACAACCACTACTGCAACTCCTGTAAGCCAGGATCAACAGAACGCATTGTAATGACACTGAGCATTGAAGCTCAGCGAGTCTCCGAAAATGTCTAACTTGTTTTAACCCGCAACGAAATCATTCATAAAGTTAAATTAATAGGAGGAGTTGGAAATAAATTATTGTCCACTTCCCTCCGTAACAAAGCGGGTAGCTTTCTGTAATCATTTATCCTACTATCGTTTCTCTTATCAAATGTATACATGCGAAATAAACATTAAACATATAAATACGTTGAAAGTTAAACATTTCCTAGTAATCCCATGTCACCTGTATCTGGGTTTATTAGGGTCAAATAATTTGCGATATCTAAGCGGTAACTTTACACACTGCAAAAGTCGGTTATCGTGACTATAAATTACTGTTTATCAGTTTGGACTTCAGCACTGTTTTATTACTGTTATTCTCACGTAATATTTGGCCCCAGTCATGATTTGCAGGTAAAGAGCAGTAGCATATTATAGTTTTGAAAAACTAAAGCCACGCTGTAGTTACCATGCGCTATTGTAAAAATTGGCTATCTCGAGAGGTATATGACTATCTCACAGAAAATCAATCCCCAAGCGACGCCTTTCCTCGTGTTTCATTGGCAGGTGAGACTGCCGGAGACCCAAGACACAACTTCTCGTCCTGTACTTTTCCTTCGCTTCCGCCTTCCATTTTGAAAGACCGATATCGCATGTATCATCCAAGTGTTGTAGAAGTTCATTAACGGTGATAATTTACCATCAGGTAAGCCATTTGGTAGGTACCTACTAGGTACCTAATAAGTATTACGGCCAGCGCAGACCGGGACGGCATGGCAAAGGATTTAATTTTTTACTAAAGGATATTCAAACTTATCTGGTAGAAATACAACATAAATTACATACATACATAAACATCCCGTCTTTATCCCAGATGGGGTAGGCAGATATGCAATCAGGATACCCACGTTTTGTGTGCTTTGTGTGTTCCGTCCCACGATGTGATAGAGGCGAGCCTATCGCCATATCGGGCACAAATTCCGGGCTGATAATGAATTGGAAAATCTAATATCACTTTGCCTGACCCGGTATATGAACCCGAGACCTTAGCTTTGTAATCGTACCGTAGTACAACTACGCCACGGAGGCAGTCATAAATAACAAATTCTAAATTATATTGATGCCGCGGCATCGTGAAACCCCTTTCAATCTTACCAGATAACTTTAAATATCCTTTGGTAAATCATTTAATCTCTTGCCATGTCTCGGTCAGCGCTGGCCATTTATCAAAGCTAGACGCGTAATCGTTCGAACAAATGATATCACAATTGTCTAATCTATTGAATAGCTTAACCTTATCACCGACCAATGCGACAGCGCCGCATCAATCAACATGCAATGCACGGCCCTTCTGTTACCCATACTATAGATACCTGTGGTCGAAGTACATTACGTTATCACTTGCTATATAGTAATTCAGTGAATAAATAAATAACTAGACCTAGGCAATGAGGTTTTACAAATAGACACGTCATACGCAACTTAATTGCACAAAAAATGGCGGAATGGCATTCGATTTCCAAAATACAAATAGTCAGAGAGACGAGCAGCCGCGACACTGATTAAAGCGTGATCGATTGATTGCCAGGCTATATGATAGACGATTGCCTTGCAAACGTCTTGCCATTATAGAGCGCGGACAACGCATCCATGCTGTAAAAACATCTTAGGACCTAGGCTGTTAATTTCTAGCTATTCCAGTTTACCGAGCATGATAGTATGATCGCGATCACGGATCAACTTTTGACAAAACCTACATTTTTTAAATTTCCGTTTTTATTTTATTGCATAGATCCGGCAAACAGGTTACCTGATGGTAAGTGATCATTGCCGCCCATAAACATCCACAACGCTGAATCATCGATGAATGGCGGCCCAATTGGGAGAAGAGCAGGAAAGAAAAAAAATGGGAAGTTGTATTGGGCATCCGGCAATCCTACTCATCGAACGAAACGCGACAGCTGAGATGTCGCTTCAAGTCGATTTCCTGTGAGACAGTGGTACCGTCCCGGGTGAGCGTGCTCATTCATGCTGTCATGACTGACAACAGCGTGGCTCTACTACTTCCAGAAATTCGTTACCTATTGTTTAAAATCATGTTAAAATGTATCGTAAGCTTTCATAATAGTTTTTACTGAGATTCAAAAACATCAATTGCGTTATTTGGAAATAAATGGATTTCAATTTCTGAAAATATTGGACGTAAACTTTTCATTTGCAACACAAATTTGTAGCAGTTGGCGAGGACGAATACAAAAATGAAATCGAAATGATTTAAAATGATATTATCTACATATAATGATAAAATTATAATTACTATAATCTTTTAGAATAAAATTAAATTAAATTCGATTATTTTATATTTTGTGCCATTTTATTCTTACAACACACGATAATTATTGATACAGCATATCATTGTATCATAAAGAAAGCGATACAGTTCTAAGAAAAGTATCTAATCAACTGATTGCATAATTGGCATTGACCTTCGCACTATCCTCGTTTCACTTTCTTACCATATGAATTGTGGAATTGATCGAGAAGGTTGTAAATTGGTAATATACTAATGGCCTTATTCATAGGCAATCTTAAAACCTATTTTACATACACACATACATAAACTCACACCTTTTTCCCAGAAAGGTAGGCAGAGGTGCTACCAGACCACCCACGTTTCGCCTCATGTGTGCCATAATCCGTCCCCCGATATGAAAACTTTTATAAAACTAAGATGGTTCTAAAAACTACTAGTTCTAACAGCGCCTTGCATAATCTATGACATTATCGAGGCCTTATAGTAGAGAAACACACTATGATTTTTCTGTTCAAAAGTAATTTTGTAAATCTCTTACCGTATGTCTTCCATTAGTCTATACCGTATGCTTTCCTCTTCCTTGCCTTATTCCAAAATGATTCGTGGCACAGATGCCGAGATCCTTGATTGTAATGCAAGAGTGCGCGGCTTTGATACCTTCATTGAGACAAATATTTGTTTGATCCACAGGTATTTGCGTCGGGTCTGGATGTTTATGAGACCGAGAAGTGTCTCATAGTTTCTGATACCCAAAACAATACTCGATCTTAGTATAGGGTCTGGTAATGTATGTGACTGTTAGGTGTATTCATTATTATTATTAAGATCATTCATTCATTCTGCTTAAGCGTTATCCCGGCCGGTGCCAGGGACCGCCATCCGGCTGAGTTCCATTTCGCCTGTTCTTTGGTATCCTCAATAGTAACGCCATTGATTCATATCATAGCTCACGACATCAAGCCAGTGCTTCTTCAGTCTACTCCTCGGTCGAGGTCTCGGATTGTTGGGGCTCAGGCACACATTGCCGACGTACTCCTGCGGCTTTCTTAGGGACATCACCATACCATCTCAAGCGACATTCCTGAAGTTTATCTGCTACATCCCAGACCCATTGTTATCAAAATCGTGGACATTAATTTATTTCTGACTCCTGGCATTCACTTTACTATTTAGTCTTTGATATTCCCAGAGTTAGGGCCAGCTGCAATGCTCAATGTTTTTAAAACACGTCCTAACTGCGGTGCGCGTGAATGTAAGTAGCCTCTAAAAGTCACCTCGTCTTTATCAATACATTATTATGATTAATCAAACCACAATATTTGTAAT
This sequence comes from Theretra japonica, assembly GCA_033459515.1. Lineage (NCBI taxonomy): Eukaryota > Metazoa > Arthropoda > Insecta > Lepidoptera > Sphingidae > Theretra > Theretra japonica. The sequence continues at coordinate 4,031,756 of CM065942.1, forward strand.
GAGTAAGCCCAAAACAAATGACGTGTCCACTCCGAAAATGTATATCATAAGATTAATAATGATGATTCTAACTTTGATTTCCTTAAGCAAAGAGATGACATGTGAATATTTTATCGTATCGACAGATTACAATACCAATATAAATAATAGTTGCTGAAGTTAATTTAACATTCGCAGTTGATACCTTACTAAACCACATCACCATGGCCTATTTCGGAAAGGAGTACAAACACGAGAAGGATGAGAACGTTGAAGAATTCCTGAAGAGTTTGGGTGAGTTGATTTTTTATTAATTAAGATGTGGAGTCATCTTATAGACCCAAATCCATGTTAGAAAGCTATTGATTGGTCACCGTCATTCCTCAAATAATTAAAAAGTTTAAAAAGCCTATTTAAATTAAGATATAAAAATAAGTATATTAAAAATGGAATAATATTTATTTAGTTTTGTAGTGCTTTTTAACAAAAACTAAGTAGTAGTCTACTAGAGTTTTCAAACTGTCCAGAAGTGTTTGTCTCCCTCTTTTACCACCATTTTAATTTTTAAAAGCAAGTCAAGTACAATATTATGCGTTTGTAGATCACAGTAATCTCTTACCCCAAATCGCTCTTTTGTCAAAACTGTGCCCGATAACCCTTTCCTCTTCCCATGGTTTTTCATTGCCGTTCCCCTGCCGATTAAATGTTTCGGCAACACATCTATAATCCCAGCGTTTTGGATGTGCATGTGTGGCAGTGATCATTTACCATCAGGTAACCTCCTTGCTTTGTCTGCCGTATAAAAAAATGCTATCCCTAAATATAATATCCAACATACCTACATACATCCAAGTACAACAAACAAGTAAGTGCGTGGTGGCCTCGTGGTATCGGACCAGACTCGGCTGTCTACATGTTCACAGTGGTCGCGGGTTCAAATCCCAGGGCACACCTCTGACTTTTCGGAGTTATGTGTATATTGATAGTCAATCACCACGCACTTTAACGGTGAAGGAAAACATCGTGAGGAAACCTGCATACCGCAGCGATTTTAAAAAAATTCTACGGTGTGTAAGTCCGCCAACCCGCACTAGGCCAGCCTGGTGGACTATATGGCCTAACCACTCTCAATCGTACTCTCGATTGTAGAGGAGGCCCGTGCCCTGCAGTGGGTCGTATATGGGCTGATACAATACAAATACATACATCCATACCCACATCCCCGAAGGTGTAAGCAGGCTTGGAGATAGCATTATTGGCAGAACAAAACCAAGAAAATGCCACCGCAAGCGCACTATGTTTCGTTTTCTTTCAATTTCTATTCCTGTACTTCAATGGCAACACTTGCTAAGCGCATAGTGATATAAAACTCCTACCTATATAATATTTCGTAGGTAGGTTCAAGGTACACATCTATAATCACAGCGTTGTGGATGTTCACGAGCGGCAGTGATCACTCACCATCAGGTGACCTCTTTGCTTTGTTTGCCTTATAAAAAAATGCTCTTCCTAAATATAATACCTAACATACCTACATACATTCATACCCATATCCCCGAAGGTGTAAGCAGACGTGGAGCTAGCATTATTGGCAGAACAAAACCAAGAAAATGCCACCGTTAGCGCACAATATTTCGTTTTCTTTTAATTTCTATTCCTGTATTTCAATGGCAACGGTTGCTAAGCGGCTAGTGATATAAAACTCCTACCTATCTAATATTTCGTAGGTATTTGTCTTGCGTGAGTGATCAGAAATCACGACAGCAAACGTCTATTCTTTAAATATTTATTTGTTTTGCTTGAAACAACGCGCACACAACCTTTAATAATTAGTAAACAAAGCACTAAATTGACTCATGATACATTCTCAGACTTATCCGAGGAGCAAGCGAAGGGATTCGTCGCCTTCAAACCCTCGCAGATACTGGAGAAGAACGGTGACGAGTACACCTTGACCACGGGCCCGAAGGTCCTCAAGTTCAAGTCTGGAGTCGAATTTGACGAGCAAACTGGAACTCATACTGTAAGTATTCTCTTTCTTCTTCTCCATTGCAAGTCCACTGCTGAACATGAGCCTCCCTCGTGGGCTTCCACAGCGACCTGTAAAAAGACTATAAATCTAAAACTAATAAAAATACAAAACTTATTAAAACAAAATATTATCTTGACTGGCCAAGATAATAAAAAAAGTTCCCTAAGAACTTTATATGAAATCGTTTCTAGACATGAATTTGAATTATATTTATTTTTTCTATAATTAAATGCTATTTTATTGGAGAGCCCTGTGTCTAATGTCTAGAATTGGACTACTATGGGCTGATGATGAGATTATTAACAGTATGGGATAAGGTCCTACTATTATACGTTAATTATGAAGTATTATTGATTTGTTTCAGTGCAAGACCACAATCACAGTTGATGGCGATACAGTGACGCAAGTACAGAAATATGGTTCCGGTTTTGAGTTTTGCTTTAAGAGGGAATACTCTGGCAATTCACTTGTTATGGTAATTATTTATTTAAATTTTACTAACGGCCAAGCTGCGCCTCGTGATAAGTGCAGTGAAATTCTAATAAAATATCCACCAGTGAGTGATGGTTACCTTTCCTCCGTCGATAAAACTTTGCCGGCTTGCTTCAGCTGAATGTACGCATACTGGGGCGTTACTGTATTCTACAACACGAAGTTCGAATGTTCGGATGTTCGACGTCCCCGTATAAGATAAAAGTTTTCCACTTCTAATATCAATGCTATTCTCTATGAAACTTATCACTCACCCAGAACTTAGTCTAGGGTCACGACGTACGATAGACGATTCGAACATTTTGTAGATTATTTATGCATTCGTATAGTTTTACGTACGACGTTCGAACATTCGTCGTCGTGTTCGAGTAACCCCCTTGAATCGGGCAAGTAGGTACTCGCTTAAGGAACGCACACTCAATGCCCTATAATGTTGCAGAGGTTCATAGGCAGCGGTGATCACCTACCATCAGGTGAATCGTATGCTCGTTTGCCCAGTTATAATATAAGAAATGACAGTAACACATTGGTCGCGATCATACAAATATGCTACCATAGCTATTGCACTTAATATTATACCCATACATTAAGGGGAAACTGTCATCTATTTCGTACAACATTTTTTCCTCTTGCAGTTTAATTTTAACCGTGTTGATAAAGATGTCCTTTAAAGACTTAAAAGTTAAAAGATAAACATATTTATCATCCATTTTTTACTATTAATATAGCAAAGTTACACTTGATTAAATGGAATAATTTGCTGAGACAAAATTGAAAGGTGCGCAAATTAAAATTGATATTATATTATTAAAATATATTTTTTTTTATTTTCAGACCGTGTCTAACAGCAAAACGGATGGGAAAGCTCACAGATGCTACAAAGCTTAATTCAAGACTGTTTAATATTTATGCATTTTTTATAAGAAATATAATATTGTTGTAAAGTATAGTGTTTCGTTTTATCATTAACCCTTTTAAAACAGTAGTCATTTATTGTGAATCAAGATGATACTAAACTCACGCGTATATTGAAGGTAAATAAAATACCCCCAACATCAGTCTCCATGGCGTTGGTTAGACGCCGGCTGTGAAACGAAAGGCCGCTGGTTCGATCCCCGCACCGAGACAAATGTTTGTGTGAACCACAAGTATTTGTATCGGTCTTGGTGTTTATAAGACCAAAAAGTCTCAAGTCTCTCGTACGTAGTTCCTGATACCCACGACACAAGACTCGATCTTAGTGTGGAGTCACGCAAATGTATGTGACGACTGGGTGTATTAATTCTATATATTATGTTTCATCAACAGAGATTACAAAACTGAACACTCAAAAGGATTTACATTTTTGACATTTTCTAATTGTAACTCCAGGACGATGAACACAACATGTTTTCATAATACCTTTATTATATTTGGTAAAGTATTAAAGACAGAACTAAAACTGGAGTAACATCAACAATAATTAGAATGTAGACTATTAAAACATAAAGAAAAACATAATAGTGTAATGAAACATAAGAGTTCTGCGAATTAATCTTTAAACTAAAATCGCATTTACAAATTCCAAAATTACAGAGATACTTTAGGTGCCAAAACTAAACTAAGTACACAAAAACATAAGTTTACTCAGTAATTAACAAAAACTTAACAAAATCAGATTACATTAAATACAAAATTAAAACGAAAAAAAAATATAAATAAGAAAAGAAAATATAAATAGAGGCATTGTGATTAAATACGAAAGAAAATAAAACAAATATATAATTAACATTACTTTAATTATAAACTAATATTAAATGTTGGGCGCTAGGTAACGCTGCGCTCACCGATTTTATTATTGTTCTGTCTGATCAATGCCGTAGGTGGATGAGGAGAGTGGTGTGATAGCTGCTATCTGGGACCTCCCGAATTATTTTTTAGCTTTTAGTACATTATCTTTTGTTTTATTGTATAGGTCCGGCGAACGAGCAAACATGTCACCTGATGGTAAGTGATCATCAACATCCACAACGCTGGATCATGGATGTGGTGCAAGCCCAATTGGCAGGGGAGCGGGAAGGAAAAAGGATGGGAAGAGAAATGGTGTATTGGGCATCCGGCAATCTCACTCGCCGAATGAAACGCGACAGCGATGCTGTCGCTTCACGTTGATTTCCTGTGAGACAATGGTACCGCCCCGGATGAGACTGCTCAATCATGCTGAGTCGTGACTGATTACAGCGTGGCTCGACCACTTCCAAAAATCTATCAAAAAATATTTACATCATAATTCTCTTTTTTTTTTTTGTTCAATAAAAGTGTTTAAATTAATAAAACATATTTTTTTTTTTACTTAATTTATTTATCACCCAATTAAAATCGATATAATGGCAGCCTGCTCAACACTTAAAATACGTAGGCTGATCCCGAACTTGACACACTTCCCTGCGGCAGTGTCTCAAGAAAAACCGAAGTAATCTACATTACTTAGGTTGTTCAAGGATCACCTGGGTTCGATATCCGAATGGATACCGATTTTCCACCATCTACTTGAGTGCGTATCAAGACTGATAGAATTTTAGGTTAAATGTTTAGACGAGTTGATATTGTCATAAGCGGTGCCATAACATTACCGGCCTTATTCATAGACACTTAAAACCTGTTCCAGCTATCAAATGTTTTGTCTACTTGGCTTAAACTTAATTCAAAAGTCATTCGAATAACTACTAGTTTTAACAGCTCCTTACATAATCTATGACTATGCCAAGGCCTTATGACCGTATCCATTTGGATATCGAACCCGGGAAATCCTTGAAAAACCCTAGTATTCTACGGAAGTGTGTCAAGTTCGAGATCAGCCTATGTATATCTAGTGTTGAGCAGGCTGGCATGTATCGATTTTAATTGGGTGATAATTCAAATAAGTAAAAAAAATATGTCAAACGGTTTTATTGAAAACAAAAAAGACAATAATGATAATGTACTAAAAGCTAGAAAATAATTCGTAAGGTCCCAGGTAGCAGCCATCACACCACTCTCCTCATCCATCTACGGCATTGATCAGACAAAAAAATAATAAAATCAGTGAGCGCAGCGTTACCTAGCGCCCAACATTTAATGTTAATTTATAATTAAAGTAATGTTAATTATATATTTATTTTATTTTCTTTCGTATTTAATCACAAAGCCTTTATTTATATTGTCTTTTCTTTTTTTAGTTTAAAATGTCTTTTTATGTAATCTGATTTTGTTAAGTTTTTGTTAATTACTGTGTAAACTTATGTTTTTGTAATTTTGTATATAATTATGTAATTTCAGTTTAAAGATTCATCCGCAGAACTCTTATGTTTCATTTCACTATTATTTTTTTCTTTATGTTTTAATAGTCTACATTCTAATTATTGTTAATGTTACTCCAGTTTTAGTTCTGTCTTTAATATTTTACCAAATATAATATAGGTATTATGAATACGTGTTATGTTCATCGTCTTGGAGTTACAATTAGAAAGTGTCAAAAATGTAAATCCTTATTGGTATTCAGTTTTGTAATCTCTGTTGATGAAACTTAATAAATAAAATAATAAATAGAATTAATACATCCAGTCGCCACATACATTTGCGTGACCCCACACTAAGATCGAGTCTTGTGTCGTGGGTATCAGGAACTTCGAGAGACTTGAGACTTTTAGGTCTTATAAACACCAAGACCAATACAAATACTTGTGGTTCACACAAACATTTGTCTCGGTGCGGGGATCGAACCAGCGGCCTTTGGTTTCACAGCCGGCGTCTAACCAACGCCATGGAGACTGATGTTGGGTGTATTGTATTTACCTTCAATGTACGCGTGGGTTTAGTATCATCTTGATTCACAATAAATGACTACTGTTTTAAAAGGGTTAATGATAAAACGAAACACTATAATTTACAACAATATTATATTTCTTATAACAAATGCATAAATATTAAACAGTCTTAAATTAAGCTTTGTAGTATCTGTGAGCTTTCCCATCCGTTTTGCTGTTAGACACGGTCTGAAAATAAATAAAAATATATTTTAATAATATAATATCAATTTTAATTTGCGCACCTTTCAATTTTGTCGCAGCAAAATATTCCATTTAATCAAGTGTAACTTTGCTATATTAATAGTAAAAAATGGATGATAAATATGTTTATCTTTTAACTTTTAAGTCTTTAAAGGACATCTTTATCAACACGGTTAAAATTAAACTGCAAGAGGAAAAAATGTTGTACGAAATAGATGACAGTTTCTCCTTTATGTATGGGTAAATATTAAGTGCAATAGCTATGGTAGCATATTTGTATGATCGCGACCAATGTGTTACTGTCATTTCTTATATTATAACTGGGCAAACGAGCATACGATTCACCTGATGGTAGGTGATCACCGCTGCCCATGAACCTCTGCGACACTATAGGGCATTGAGATGCGTTTCCTGAGTGTGCGTTCCTTATGTGAGTACCTACTTGTTCGATTCAGGGGGGTTACTCGAACACGACGACGAATGTTCGAACGTCGTACGTAATACTATACGAATGCATAAATACTCTACAAAATGTTCGAATCGACCATCGTACGTCGTGACCCTAGACTAAGTTCGAAGTGTTTCATAGAGTTTCATAGAGAATAGTATTGATTTTAGAAGTGGAAAACATTAATCTATTCGTTCGTAGCAAGCCGGCAAAGTTTTGTCGACTGAGAAAAGATAACCATCACTCACTGATGGATATTTTATTTGAATTTTACTGCACTTATCATGAGGCACAAATTGCCGTTAGTAAAATTAAAATAAAAAATTACCATAACAAGTGAGTTGCCAGAGTATTCCCTCTTAAAGCGGAACTCGAAACCGGAATCATATTTCTGTACTTGCGTCACTGTATCGCCATCAACTGTGATTGTGGTCTTGCACTGAAACAAATCAATAATACTTTATAATTGACGTATAATAGTATCCCATACTGTTAATAATCTCATCATCAGCCCATAGTAGCCTAATTCTAGACATAAGACACAGGGCTCTCTAATAAAAATAGCATTTAATTAAAGAAAAAATAAATATAATTCAAATTCATGTCTAAAAACGATTTTATATAAAGTTCATAGGGAACTTTTTTTATAATCTTGGCCAGTCAAGATAATATTTTGTTTTAATAAGTTTTGTATTTTAAAGTTTTTAGTTTTAGATTTATAGTCTTTTTACAGGTCGCTGTGGAAGCCCACGAGGGAGGCTCACGTTCAGCAGTGGACTTCCAATGGAGAAGAAGAAAGAGAATACTTACAGTATGAGTTCCAGTTTGCTCGTCAAATTCGACTCCAGACTTGAACTTGAGGACCTTCGGGCCCGTGGTCAAGGTGTACTCGTCACCGTTCTTCTCCAGTATCTGCGAGGGTTTGAAGGCAACGAATCCCTTTGCTTGCTCCTCGGATAAGTCTGAGAATGTATCATGAGTCAATTTAGTGCTTTGTTTACTAATAATTAAAGGTTGTGCTCGCGTTGTTTCAAGCAAAACAAATCAATTCTTAAAGAATAGACGTTTGTCGTCGTGATTTCTGATCACTTACGCATGACAACCTTGAACTTACCTACGAAATATTATATAGGTAGGAGTTTTATATCACTAGCCGCTTAGCAAGTGTTGCCATTGAAGTACAGGAATAGAAATTGAAAGAAAACGAAACATAGTGCGCTTGCGGTGGCATTTTCTTGGTTTTGTTCTGCCAATAATGCTATCTCCAAGTCTGCTTACACCTTCGGGGATATGGGTATGAATGTATGTGGGTATGTTGGGTATTATATTTAGGGATATTATTTTTTTATACGGCAAACAAAGCAAGGAGGTCACCTGATGGTGAGTGATCACTGCCGCTCGTGAACATCCACAACGCTGTGATTATAGATGTGTTGCCGAAACATTTAATCGGCAGGGGCACGGCAATGAAAAACCATGGGAAGAGGAAAGGGTTATCGGGCACAGTTTTGGACAAAAGAGCGATTTGGGGTAAGAGATAACTGTGATCTAAGAACGCATAAGACTTGTATATTGTTCTTGACTTTCTCTTAAAATTGGTGGTGAAAGAGGGCGATAAACACTTCTGGACAGTTTGGAAACACTAGTAGACTACTGCTTGGGGTTTTGTTAAAAAGCACTACAAAAATGTATAAATATTATCCCATTTTTAATATACTTATTTTTATATCTTAATTTAAATAGGCTTTTTAAACATTTTAATTCTTTGAGGAATGACGGTGACCAATCAATGGCTTTCCAAAATGGATTTGATCCTATAAGATGACTCCACATCTTAATTCATAAAAAATCAACTCACCCAAACTCTTCAGGAATTCTTCAACGTTCTCATCCTTCTCGTGTTTGTACTCCTTTCCGAAATATGCCATGGTGATGTGGTTTAGTAAGGTATCAACTGCGAATGTTAGATTAACTTCAGCAACTGCGCTTTATATTGGTATTGTAATCTATCGACACGATAAAATATTCACATGTCATTTCTTTGCTTAAGGAAATCAAAGTTAGAATCATCATTATTAATCTTATGATATACATTTTCGGAGTGGACACGTCATTTGTTTTGGGCTTACTCATTACAAATATTGTGGTTTGATTTAATCAATATAATCATAATTTAATTTAATCATAATAATGTATTGATAAAGACGAGGTGACTTTTAGAGACTACTTACATTCACGCGCACCGCAGTTAGGACGTGTTTTAAAAACAGAGTCAGGAATAAATTTATGTCCACGATTTTAATAATAATGGGTCCGCGATGTGACAAAAACTTCAGATGACGCTTGAGATGGTATGGTGATGTCCTAAAAAAGCCGCAGGAGTACGTCGGCAATGTGTGCCTGAGCCTCAACATTCCAAGACCTCAACCGGGTAGTAGACTGAATAAGCGCTGGCTTGATGTCGTGAGCTATGATATGAATTTATGGCGTTACTATTGAGGATACCAAAGAACGGGCGAAATGGAACTCAGCCGGATAGCGGTCCCTAACATCGGCCGGGATAACTGTACTGCACTGTATCAGCCCATACTCGACCCACTGCAGGGCACGAGCCTCCTCTACAATCGAGAGTACGATTGAGAGTAGTTAGGCCATATAGTCCACCACGCTGGCCCAGTGCCGGTTAGCGGACTTTTACATACCATATAAATTTATACAAATCACTATGGTATCCTCACGATGTTTTCCTTCACCGTTATAGTGCGTGGTGATTGACTATCAATACACACATGACTCCGAAATGTCAGAGGTGTGGCCCTGGGATTTGAACCCGCGACCACCGTGAACATGTAGGCAGCCGCGTCTGGTCCGTTACCAGCAGGCCACCCGCCGGCCACGGCCGGGATAACGCTTAAGCAGATTCAATGATTTTAATAATAATAATATATATACCTAACAGTCAGTTGCATAGTCCAGACCCTACACGACGATCGATTCTTATGTTGTGGGCATCAGAAACTATGAGAGACTTTCGGTCTCACAAACATTCAGACCCGACACAAATATCTGTGGATCAAATTAATATTTGTCTCAATCCAGATATCAAAGCCGCGCCGTCTTGTATAACAATAAGGGTCTCAGCATCTGCGCCACGAAGGCTATCATTTTGGAATAAGGCAAGTGAGAGGAAAGCACACGGTAAGAGGTTTTCAAAATAACATTGGAACAGAAAAATCATAGTGTGTTTTTCCTTGTCATTGACACGTCGTGTTTGTTTTTCCTCCGATAAAGTACATTGCTCAAAATAAACAATATCATTGCGATTTGCTCTGTTGTAATCAAGTATAACATGGACGATACGAATGAATCAGCCACGAATGAGTTAACGTTATTAATATCTTGATAAACACGATAAATATGATAGATAAATTGGTAATAGTTTTATGTCGTTTAAAAGCGACTCAGCGGTTACTACTCAAGTATTAGAAGTATATATAGTTTCTTTGTATGATTAAGCTTTTAACCGATAATTTCCGCGTAGTCCACGGCTGTGCGAAATGAGAAGAACCGCTTTTCCGCCCATAGGCCAGAAAAACGAGCAATAAGGTCACGTGATTTTCAATAATGACGGCGGCCCATGAATCTCTAGGACTTTTGGGTCGTAGCTACAACGCCGGCTTCTTAAAATGGAACGGGAAGGGAAGGGAAAAGGATATTATAAGTCAGGGAATATTGCGCTTCTACCAATCTCATTTACGAACTGTCGATGCGCGTCTGTGGGGTTACCCTATGATCCGAAACGGAACTCGCATGTTCAGACGTCGCACGTAAAACTGTACTAATGTCCTTAGGTAATAGGTACTCCACAAAATGTTCGAATTCCCTATAGTACACCTAACTATTGACTTATTTCGAATGAATATTATTGAGTGATTTATATCAAAGAGAATAGTGTGGGTTTTTAGAAGTGGAAAACTTATAACTTACTTCAGTCGTCGAACGTCCGAACATTCGAGTTTCGTTTCGGATCATGGACTAACCCCCCTGTTTACTGTAACAAGTGGTAGTATTAGATAATTATTACAGTAATGTATATTCCATAGTAATTAAACGATGGCTCTACCGCTTTGAAATACATCTAATACATGTGTATGTCTGCCTCGGTGGCGCAGTTGTACTATGGTACGATTACAAAGCTGAGGTTTCAGGTTCGAATCTCGAGTCGAGCAAAGTCATATTGGATTTTTATTTTTATCAGCCCAGACTTACTACCAGATGAAAATGCTAAACTACCGTGTCAGCAGGCCAAAATTACCGTGTTTCAGAAAAATTACCCGACCCGTAACGGGAGTGGAGCGAGTCCCGAACATCCCTTTGGTTTACAAAAACTAGTTTAATATACTAGTCCCGCAATATATTGTGTTTAATAGTGATGCTACCCAACACTCTACAGATGGCGCTAGTGTAACCCCTCATTTATGTTTAACAATATTAACTAAGAATTACAATGACAGAATTGAAATCACTAACGTACTTATTTTAAAACACAATTGGTGGTAATCTTACTGATGCTGATTACGCTGCAAATTGCAATACTTACGTACTAGACTGTAAAATAATAGGATGTTGCAAGTTTAAAAATGGTCGCATAAATCTAAATAGTTTAGTTTAATAAATAATATACCTACTAGTCCATTTACAAGCGCAAGTGGACAGTAAACTATTGAATCCAATACGAGTAATTAGGGTTTTAACGACAAATATGTATGGATCCAGCTGCATAACAAACACCATAGTGAGACAATTCTATATTATAATAACAGATGAATTTTATGAGCGATGAGTAAAGCAACCTATTTTAGCATGACAATGTTGCTGGCAGTTATAATAAGAAGAATAGAATAAGGATTTGAATACAGAACGGGTTATCAACGGCTTATGTGAAGGATGGCTGGGTCCATAGATAATACAATATATGCCGAGTCGGAAGTTTATCGCGCCACGTTTATTCAAGTAGTAACGTTTTACACAGTTTTAATATGCAAGTTGTATGTGTAGAGGGCTCTAGTATATATGAACATGATGTTGGAATTGAATAGAGGAATTATGATTACACAATCGTCGCATTATATGGACTATGGAGTATTAATAATATTTAGTAAGAAATTACCGTTAGCCACATCTAGAAAAGGGCGGCACCAATGTGCTTGACTTGGCCGGGACCCTGCTATGCTCGTAGACATTATGCAAGATAATAAATATAATAGTCAGTTAGAGCGAGTTTGACGAAGGGAATGTTCATAATAGAACGCAAATTGTGGACAGTGGTCGAGAACTCGATGGTGTCAGAATCTTTATAATTAAGATTCATACCATTAGACGAACTTTTCAAGAAATTATTGGGCCGATCCCGGCGGCACTGCAATGCCGGGCCGACCCGTGACGGGAGTGGAGCGAGCCCCGAACATCCAGTCGGATTACAAAAATCAGTTTAATATACTGGTCCCGCAATGCGGGAACTTTCAGATATTAAGCTGAAAAGAACAGATACTACACTTTGATCTTAGCCAAAAGGCCGAGAAGCGATACAGTGCACTGCCGCACCCGACATTATATACTAACGCCGGAGAATCTTGACACCGCGATGTAGAAAAATCGCCAAATTGATCACCGCCATCTACCGGCAAACGGTGAAAATATTTGCTGGCAAAGTGGTGACTTGCTTGTGTCATTGCTAATTCCATGTAAGAGGGTATCAAATAGACCATTTCCGCAAGGACAGTATAATATTATTGTAATAAACAATACCTTAATAGATACACAAATCAGCCTAGCTAGAAATCGCACCCGATGATTAAAAAAAAACACGCTGTATTATTACGCCATCCGATGATGTTGTTAACAAGGATAAAATTCTGGGAAGTTATATCATACGGCAAATAAAATTTAATAATTGCATTATACAAAATAGAAACTTTAGAACTTTCAATAATTTAATACAAAGTTAGAATGTAATTAAATTAGAATTTTAGTCATTTTATTTTACAGATAAGCGATAACCATATCTCATTTCGTCATAAATTCACAAAAAAAAAACTAAAACTGTCAAATAATATTTCCGCTAAACTGCCACCTGGATTTGGTATCTACAGATAGTAAGCATTTGTGACACATTAGCACCTGATTGCTGATAACGATAAAGTTAAATACAGCAGAGTCATTATTGATAAATTTCAGGTCATCGCGCAAGTGTTGCATAACACAACCACAGAAGGGTGGAACTATATGTGCTGATATAGACACAGACATTGGTTCTCATTTGAGCATACTGCATAAAAATATAAAACAATAAAAATAGCATTTGGGCCACGTACATTCACCTAATGATCTATAATCAGTAAAGGATCCTTGGACCCTGAGGCATTGAAGAGGAAAATTACTATATGTGTATGTTAGAACTAATTAATTATTCATGTACGAAAATTATTTAATGATTATGTTAAAACAATGAATATACATGATCGATTTACATACGAGATGTAACGATACCAACATACGAAATAACAAATAAACATATAAAGTAATAAATACAATTAATTAACATGTTATTAAATTGTGCGAAGTGGGATAATCTATCCAACCACTAGGTGGGCAGACGACCTGGTAAAGGTCGCGGGACATCACTGGATGCAGGCTGCCTCCAACAGGTCACTGTGGTCAGCAACGGACTTCCTTTGGCTGATGGATTGGATTGGAATAATTTATTTTAATTTAATTCTGATCTGTTTGTGTTCAATGATTTCATTGTTGTTTTTATTCGCTTGTATTTACGCTTGTATAAGTCTCCTCATGGGTTTGGTGGTTGCCTACCGAAGCTGTGAATCGTAAGGTCTTTGTGTCAGTTCGTGTATTCGTAATTCGGTTATTTATTAAGTCGTCTTTTTCCACTACTAAATTGATTATTCATGTCCAAAAATGTGTAATAAACGTACTTTCGTGGTTTCAAATGGTATCATTCGTTGATATGTGTAGCATCGTCATCGTCTTTCGCCAAAGGAAGTCCAGTGCTAGAAACATAAGCCTCTTTTTTTATGAAGAGAATTTTTATGAAGAGCTGTTGGAAGCTTTCATTCAACGACTACCTGTAATCTTTATAATTAAAAAATACAATATGAACCACGCCAAAACTCAAGGTACCTAACGACACCTTCTGTAAATTTCCTTTTGAAAGAAATAAATACACAATATTTATGAAAAAAAAACTTTATTAAAAATAAGTTATAACATGAATAATAACGTTTATTATTAAAAAAATAATCTATTTATTTTACTACTTCGTATATTCTAATGCACTTTCCGTCCCATCCCTCAACGGTTGTAGTCTGGAAAAGAAAAAAATATATTAAAAAACTTTTTGAGTGCGTGATGGCCTGCTGCTAAACGGACCAGTGGGGCTACTATATGATCAGTAACGAAACTCGAATATTCGGACGTTCCACGTCTGAAGTAAGTTATAAAATTTATTACTAAAATCATTAGACCTAAATAAATCTGCTGGACCCGATCTTATCCCACCTCTGTTGCTTGTCAAATGCGCCCACACTATTGCATTACCTATTAGTTTGTTATTCCAAAAATCTTTAGCTGAATGTGTAATCAAGCGACGGATGTTTTTTATTGGCGATCGTCACAATGAACCAGTCTCTTTAAAACCAAATCCAACACGCGACTTATAATTATCCACATGCTATGTACAACAGGTTTTCCTATTGTGTTATAATACACATACCACAGTCATTATCTCTGGCGTGAACTCCCTCACGTGTGTGGACTTGCGGCCGTTGTCCTCAGTCTGTACTTCAATTAGCTTGTCCCCCTCCAAAGTCATCACTGCTTTCATCTAAAATTGAAAAGGAAAAATTCTTACATAATTTGAAATTAAAACATTGTTTCGTATTTTATGAGCTATAAATTGTGACTCAGCATTCAAATGTTTATTGGCAGAGTATATCTCAGGCAAGAGTCCGACCTAATCATTTATATTATTGTATAAAGAACGTAAGTAAATATTAAAGTGATTGATTAGCGACGGAAGTCACTCTGGGTTCATACTCCAGATTATGGAGCCACCACACGAAACGTCCTATTTACAATTTATTATTACATAATAAATTGTACTATCATTGCATTTGTCGCGGGGCGTCGCTGGATGCAGGTTGCAGGTTGCTGCAGGTCCAACAGGTCACTGTGGAAATCATTGGGAGAGGCCTATGTTCAGCAGTGGACTTCCTTTGGCTGATGGATTGGATTGGAAGTTGTATTATCATCGAATTATGCCAATTGGTCGTATGTAAATCGGGTGATTTAGATCTTCAGTTCGATGGTAATGTTTATTAAAATCCGGTACAACAAAATTATGAATATGCATTTGCAATTGCATTGTAAATTAGTATATTTACCAAATACTGTTATTTGTCTTTCGGTACTGTCATGCCGGATTACCCACTAATTTCTTTATAATTCGATTACTGCTCTCAAGGTTACAGAAGGTTACTTAAGGCTAGTCTGATAAACGAGTTTGCCAGTTGGTAAGCGGATAAGATTGGAGGATTGCCGGAGATCCTATTGCTGGTGAAAAGGTATTCGCATGTGTCAGATAGCAAGTCGCTCGAGACATTAGGGATTAAACTTCTAATTTCTGGCTTACACACCACAGCTTGGCAGCAGATATAGACAAAGTGATATATTTTATATTGCCTTCATAATTCACAGCCTCAGGAGAACATAGGACTTCAAGGCTTCTTCTCCAAGGATTTCTAGATCCACCTGTCGGAGCCCGGAGGTGGCTTGCTTCCAGTTTTTTATCAGATTATTTGGATATCCATCGAAAACCCCATGTTTCTCGTCGAAAAGAACCCTATATCCTTATCTACGCCCTTAAAAACCCCTTTACCAAATTGCATGACCCTCGTTTCAATAGTAAAAGTATGAAACCGTAATAAACGTACCTTCTCGCCATCAGCCCTTTCCTGAATGAACTCTTCTCCAAACTTGAACGGATACTTGACGGTCTTGAAGGCGATGCTTATGGTGTACGTGTACACTCCATCTTCATCCCTAGTGAGCACGAAGACGGGGCTGACAGAGATCGCCGTCTTGCGGGATATCAGGCCGAACTCTAGAAAATTTATTGTTTTTAAGTAGGATTGTTTTTTGTAGGATAAAGTGACGACAATGCATCTGGTGGTAAGTGCATGCAATGAGTTTAGGCTCGCCAATAGCATATTTAATTGTGTTATATTCAAATGTGTTATAACCTGTGTATTTCTATCTAAAACGCTACTGATGAGCAATCGATAGCATCTTCTTTAGTGTTTTTGTATACTGGCATGCGAATCGACTACAACTAACGTAATGAGTAGTGTAGATAGTGCATGTAGTTAGAAATAGTATATTTGTCGGAGAGATGGCTACTAGCGGACAAAACTATAATACCGGGCTGCTTAAAATTGGATATACACCGGCTTAACCCGGAAAGCGACTCATTTACATTAGTTTACTGTGTCTGATTTCATGTCCTCGATTACAGCTGTTAGCTAGTACGTTACACTGGGTGATATTGACAATATGGTATTTAATTTAACCCAAATGTTTCTCATCACATCGGGTGACATTGTACAAAATTTGGAAAAAAATCGTGATTACTTTTTGTCAAAAATAGTGATTAACGTTTTCAAAATTTTTGGTCACCCCGTATAGATATGATTATTTCTATATCTTACCTGAACTTCAGTTCGGTTCGGGATCTTACCTTAGCCGTAAGATTCGTAGCTGTAAGGGTTGATCAAAATCCTTGAAAACTAAAATCGCGATTTTTGACAAAACTACCAAGTACTTTTACAAACTTGGTACAATGTTACCCGGGGTGGCTAGGAACATGTGGTAAGTGGTTTAAATCAAATACCATAATATGTCAATATCACCGTTTATACGCATTCCCCATCAGCAAAATCGGGCCTATTCATTATACTGACTCTGCCTATAACCTTTCCATAAACAATGTTCGCAATAGCAAGCGCATATTATGGAACATTTTTTTGTGATTTTTGACTATAATACTTTTAAAGGTGGTTAGGGCCTCCGTGGCGCAGTGGGTTCAACGCCGGCTGTGAAACGTGAGGCCGCGGGTTCGATCCCCGCACCGAGACAAATATTTGTGTGAACCACAAGTTTTTGTTTCGGGTCTGTGTGTTTGTGAGGCCGAAAAGTCTCTCGTAGTTTCTGATACCCTCGACACAGGTTCGATCGTAATGTGGGGTCAGGACTATGTATGTGACTGTTGGGTGTATTTATTATTATTGTCTACATTGCAGGAGCTGTCGAAGCAACAATATGGTATCTTTTGGACTATGATCGATTTTTAAAATTATAATGCGATTAACCACAAATGCAATTAAAATAAACTCTTCTGTAAAAAAACAATATTAATTTAACTGCCTCTGTGGCCTAATTGTACTACGGTACGACTACAATCCTGAGGTCTCGGGTTCCAATCCCGGGTCGGGCAAAGTGACCTTCATTTCATTTGCCTTATTCAAATCAAGTACCTGTTTTCAATTTTTCAATTATATTTTATTACATTGTAATATCAGACTAGAAATAAAATTAAAAGGTGATTTAAATACTGTACAGGTATTTTAGTAACAATGGTAACTCAAATAGTTTTCACCTCCACTCAAAATAAAGTTAACTGCCGTAATTTAGTAAAGAAAGCAGCATGCGTAATAAAAATTGAATAAATTAGAATTTCAAAACAGCAATAATGTAAATCGTTAAACCAAATCATGACGTACAAAAGTATTGTTCATGCGAATGTATTGTACTTGTAATACCTGTTTTTTTAAAAGTCTTCTCTGACAATGAATTATGTTCTAATTTCAAAATAAAGTTCTAATTTCAAAATAAAATCATCTTCAATAAAAGTAACAATAATAAACACAAATAAAAAAATCCTGTCCGATTAAAAAATACAAACCATATAATAATTTCACTATTAAATACAAAATAAACAATACTCAAATAATAAACAATACTCATTAAATTAGAAAGTAATTAAAATTATTTAACAAAAACGACTTACTGACAAATTTCAAATATTCCTCGAAGTTCTCCGAGGATTTCAACTTGTATTTGATTCCTAAGTACTGGTCCATTTTGTTACGCACAAGTCGTCTGTATTGCGGTCGGACGGCTAATAACGCAAACACGCGAAAAATCATGTGCGGTATAGCAAATTACGGATTATCTGTAATAGCACGAAAAGATTATTTAATCCGAACTTTACTGTATCAGAAAGTGCGTGGTGTTCTATTCGTAACAGAGCAGACGCGGCTGCCATGATCACGGTGGTCGCGGGTTCAAATTGGGAAGTAAATGGATTGTGAACTTCGATTCTAAGTCTAAAGGCGTTTTGAGATTTTTTGTGTCTATACAGTCATGACTATTGCCTATGCCTTCTCAGTATATTTGTTGATTGTTGATTGTTGATTGACCACCGTGAACATGTAGGTAGCCGCGTCTGGTCCGTTACCAACAGGCCACCACGCCGGCCACGGCCGGGATAACGCTTAAGCAGAATCAATGATTTTAATAATAATAATAAATATACCTAACAGTCAGTTGCATAGTCCAGACCCTACACGAAGATCGATTCTTATGTTGTGGGTATCAGAAACTATGAGAGACTTTTCGGTCTCACAAACATTCGGACCCGACACAAATATCTGTGGATCAAATTAATATTTGTCTCAATCCAGGTATCAAAGCCGCGCCGTCTTGTATAACAATCAGCGTCTCAGCATCTGCGCCACGAAGGCTATCATTTTGGAATAAGATAAGGAAGAGGAAAGCGCACGGTAAGAGGTTTTCAAAATAACATTGGAACAGAAAAATCATAGTGTGTTTTTCCTTGTCATTGACACGTCGTGTTTGTTTTTCCTCCGATAAAGTATATTGCTGAAAATAAACAATATCATTGCGATTTGCTCTGTTGTAATCTAGTATAACATGGACGATACGAATGAATCAGCCACGAATGAGTTAACGTTATTAATATCTTGATAAACACGATAAATATGTTCGACAAATTGGTAATTGTTTTATGTCGTTTAAAAGCGACTCAGCTGTTACTACTTAAGTATTAGAAGTACATTTAGTTTCCCTGTATGATTAAGCTTTTAACCGATAATTTCAGCGTAGTCCACGGCTGTGAGAAATGAGAAAAACCGCTTTTTCCATAGGCTTGAAAAACGAGCAAAAAGGTCACGTGATTTTCAATAATGACAGCAGCCCATGAATCTCTAGGACTTTTGGATCGTAGCTACATCGCCGGCTTCTTAAAATGGAACGGGAAGGGAGGGGAAAAGGATATTATAAGTCAGGGAATATTGCGCTTCTACCAATCTCATTTACGAACTGTCGATGCGCGTCTGTGGGGTTACTCCGATCCGAAACGAAACTCGCATGTTCGGACGTCGCACGTAAAACTGTACTAATGTCCTTAGGTACTCCACAAAATGTTCGAATTCCCTATAGTACGTCCTAACTATTGACTTAGTGCGGAGTGAACAATAACTATGCGAGAGAATAGTGTGTGTTTTTAGAAGTGGAAAACTTATAACTTACTTCAGTCGTCGAACGTCCGAACATTCGAGTTTCGTTTCGCATCATGGACTAACCCCCTGTTTACTGTAACAAGTGGCAGTATTAGATCATTATTACAGTAATCTATATTCCATAGCGGATTAACAAGTTGAAGTGGCAATGGGCGCGGCACACAGCACGGAGAACTGATGGTTGATGGGACAAAAAGTTCTCGAATGGAGGCCACGAAGCGGAAAGCGCAGCGTGGGACGACCAGGTAAAGGTCGTGGGACGTCGCTGGATGCAGGCTCCCTCCAACAGGTCACTGTGGAAATCATTGGGAGAGGCCTTTGTTTAGCAGTGGACTTCCTTTGGCGGATGGATTGGATATTCCATAGTAATTAAACGATGGCTCTACCGCTTTGAAATACGTCTAATACATGTGTATGTCTGCCTCGGTGGCGCAGTTGTACTATGGTACGATTACAAAGCTGAGGTTTCAGGTTCGAATCTCGAGTCGAGCAAAGTCAAATTGGATTTTAATCATTATCAGCCCAGACTTACTACCAGATGAAAAATGCTAAACTACCGTGTCAGCAGGCCAAAATTACCGAGTTTCAGAAAAATTACCCGACCCGTAACGGGAGTGGAGCGAGTCCCGAACATCCCGTTGGTTTACAAAAACTAGTTTAATATACTGGTCCCGCAATATATTGTGTTGAATAGTGATGCTACCCAACACTCTACAGATGGCGCTAGTGTAACCCCTCATTTATGTTTAACAATATTATTATTATTATATTAAATAAATACCTTTATCTGTTCTTTTCAGCTTAATATCTGAAAGTTCCCGCATTGCGGGACCAGTATATTAAACTGATTTTTGTAAACCGACGGGATGTTCGGGGCTCGCTCCACTCCCGTCACGGGTCGGCCCGGCATTGCAGTGCCGCCGGGATCGGCCCAATAATTCCTTGAAAATTCCATTTAATAGTTTGAATCCTTATATTAAAGAATCTGACACTAACGAGTTCTCGACCACAGTCCACACCTTGAGTGCAAATATGAGAACATTCCCTTCGTCAAACTCGGCTCTAACTGACAATGAGTTTTTATCATCTTATGTCTATGATTATTGTCTACGGGCGCGGCAGTGTCCTGCCAAGTCAAGCGCACCGGTGCTGGCCTTTTATAGATGTGGCTGACGGCAATTTTTCACTAAATTGAAAATTGTCTCACGATGGTGTTTGTTATGGAGCAGCTGCTGGTTCCATACATATTTGTCGTTAAAACCCTAATTATTGGATTGAACAGTTCACTGTGCGTTTGCGCTTGTAAATGGACTAGTACGTCATGTATTAAACTGTTTCCTTTCGACGGAGTGTTTTCGAGTCTAGTACGTAAGTATTGCAATTTGCAGCGTATCAGCATCAGTAAGATTGACACCAATTGTGTTTTAAAATAAGTACGTTAGCGATTTAAATTTTTCATTGCAACTCTTAGTTAATATTGTTGAACAGAAATGAGGGGCTACACTAGCGCCATCTGTAGAGTGTTGGGTAGCATCACTTTTCAACACAGTAAGTTAGCAGCTGCAAATATAAAAATTACTGTACATATTATAATGACGTCACATAGCGGATAGACATGATTAAATACGACACGCACTTCGCCAACGTCCATACCACGTTGAATACACCGGTTCTCGTCCGATCACCGAAGTCAAGCAACGTCGGGCGCGGTCAGTACTTGGATGGGTGACCGCCTGGGAACACCGCGTGATGTTGGCTTTTTGCTTTTTTTAATTATTATTTTTTTATTGTGTTTTGGCGTCATGTGGAAATGATGGAAAGACAATCTTCCACCACCATGCCACATAAAATTTCTATTAATTTTCTATTAAAACAGTAAGGCGCTGTGCACACGGAGCAACTTTGATTTCTGAACTGCGGTCACAGGCAATTCGTAAGTAACTGCTTACATAACTAGGTGAATCAAAAAGTTCTAAGAAGTGCATTCGAATCAATTTCATATTTTTTGGGTAATTTTATAATTATTTACTCGTATAACAGTGCAAATCGCACAATATTTATGCAGACCTTCACTTGATTTGCTCTTATCGTTCGCAAGTAATAAATTAATTATTTAGCGCAAAGAGTTGTAGAAACCAATAAAGTACCTGTGCCTAAATAAATGTCAACGCGAGATTTGTTTTAGATATTCAGCAAACATTAGGGGACAATGTTTCACTCTATTCAAGGGTTTCTTACTGGGTTGCTAAATTTAAAAGGGGCAGATCGAGGTGTGTAGACGATCATCGCTCCGGGCGGCCTTCAATCTCGGTTACGGAAGAAAATGGCAAAAAAGTTGAGAATTTTGTTTTGCAAGTCAGAAGAATAACAATTAACCATTTAGCTGAGATTCCGAAGAATCATTTGGTACCATTCAATCCGTTTAACCAGATTCACTGGGCTTCAGAAGGGTTCAGAAAGGGTTCAGCTTTAGGCCATTATAATAATGCAGAGAAAGTACCATCTTAGTTGTATGATTGTAAATGTTCTAACTTTAATAAAACAACGGAATGCATTCATTTAAATTATACATATTTCGAATAATAAAATATGTAGGAAATAGAAAACATTGAAGATCAGAGGTTGTGGAAATTTACACAACCACAGACAATCCGTCTATTTTCGTTGGTTTATAAATTAAATGATTATTCAAGACGCGGTCACAGCATTCTTTCCATTTTGATGTTTATTCTGTGTAAGGCGCTAAGGCACATTATCAACGACAAACCATAGACTTACAATATATTCTGAATATAAAATAGTATAACGAATGATGATGTGGCATAAGACCAAGCAGAGTAAGAATAGTTTGATGAACGCAGTGATTATGACCGATGTGAATCTATCATGTTCAGTCGGTGGTCGTATTTGTTAAACTTATAATTATTTCTATAGTTTTATATTATAAGTTTGTATGTCTTTTATATTAATCATCTGTATTAGATAAATTTAATTCACGAACACCGTCCTTCGCAGACCAGAGGACAGCAATTTTTGTAAGTATTTGACAAATGTGTAAACAAAATCTGTTTATTGTAAAATTGCTATTGCTGAATGACAGTTTTTGGGGACGTCAGTGCAAATGAATATTAATGTAAACGTGCTAAATAGCTATTGTTTCGGTAAAACGATCACCAAGTTCAACAAATTTATGAAGTTTAATGTGAAATAATTTATTTGAGCAGTGTGGAGCCAACCCGTTAAGACCAAATATAATCCGATTTGTGTGTCTACTATGGTCATGTTTATTACAATAATATTGTACTGTCCTTATGGAAATGGTCTATTTGATAACCATTTACATGGAATTAGCAATGAGACACGCAAATCGCCACTTCACCAGCATGTATTTTCACCGTTTGCCGGTAGATGGCGGTGAGCAATTTGGAGATTTTTCTACATCGCGGTGTCAAGATTCTACGGCGTTAGTATATAATGTCGGGCGCGGCAGTGCACTGTATCGCTTCTCGGCCTTTAGGGTATAATAAGGCACTACGGCATCCAAGAAAGGCTTACCAAAGCAGCTCGTAGTACAAGGACCATCCCCGCTAGCCGGAATATAACCGGAGTTGGTGATGGCCTTGCAAGCTTGCGGCCAGATGTTGTTGTGCGTGATGATGTCAGCCTCCGCATCAACATCATTGATGGGTGCGCTCCATTCGAGAACGGTGCGGAGGCTCTTGTACAGGCCAGACAGCGGAAACTTGTCAATTACCGGGCCCTGGTTGACGAACTCAGTTGCCAGGGATACGCGGTTAAAATACAGGCTTTCGTAGTCGGCGCCCTTGGGGCATGGGACTGTCGCAACGAAGCCGTGCTGAGCAGCCTAGGGTTGAGCAAGCGGTATGCCAGCATGATGCGCCGATTGATGGTGAGCGATACCATCCGGTGGTCTCGCGACATATATGTCGAGCACGTGTCTGGCATGCGCCAGTATCAGATCGATGCCCGGTGATGTTGTTGCTCCTGAATCGTGCAGTATGGGTCTGGACGTGTTTTTCTTTTTTCTTTTCCTTTTTTATGTTAAATCAATTAGTAAACAATGTACTCAAAATAAATTCCAAACTCAGCAGTTGTATATACTGAAATACAAAATGGCTTTGTAATGTACTTGTCGGGACTTGTTCAGATATCAGAAGTAAAACACGATAATTATTCAATTATAATTGGAATTTATTAATCAACAGTATAGTATTAACGAAATTGCTCACTGTATAGTGATAATAGACTGCCTCGGTGGCGTAGTGGTACTACGGTATGATTGCAAAGCTGAGGTCTCGGGTTCGAATTCCGGGTCGGCCAAAGTGATATTGGATTTTTCTGTTCATTATTAGCCCGGAGTCACGAATTTGTGCCCGTTATGGCGATAGGCTCGCCCCCTATCACATCGTGGGACGTAATATACAAGGCGAAACGTGGGTGTTCCGGTAGCACCTCTGCCTACCCCTTCTGGGAAAAAGGCGTGTGTTTATGTATGTAGTGATAATAACAACTTATAATATTCCAATAACCAATTAGTGAGAGTATCGACTAATGGCAGTGAGGGTGGTAGGCGCTTGTACAAAGACAGCGATTCGTGCACCGAAACGCATCCGTTAGAAATGCATGCCGACGCCACGGTGCGGCCTTTTTTTTTTGTTGACGCGGGGAAACCGAGTTACCGCTATCGTCCCACCTTGGGGGAAAGTGGAGCGATTATGTTGGGTTCGCCGGTCTACAGCATACCAACCAAAACCCCGCGTGGCTCTCTTCGGCACAAATGGAACAGCCCCGGGGACCCGAAGCAAGAGCGCCTCAGCTTCTACCGGAACCGTTCCTGCACACTGCCGCTTACTTGCGGCTCTTACTGCTGCTGAGCATCTCGGGATCGCATTGTATCTGTGTACAAATGGCACTACGACAGTCCCCCACTGCGTGCCCGCGACCCCCAAATCCCCATTAGTCGCCTTTTACGACAGGCAGGGGATACCGTGGCGGAATTCTCGAAACGCCCCCATACCACAGGGCGAACCACGGTGCGGCCTGCTTTATACTCTTGAAACGCAGTGGGGATTGGGTGGGGACTGGGGTGATCAAGGCTCTGAAACCGGTTTAATGTCTAAACCGGTTTCGGTCATTGACCCCAAATAAAAATCAATTTCGGTTAAAGGTTGCACTATACCGGTTAATGTGAAATACCGGTTTTTCACGAAATTAGGTTTTGGGAGCCAATATGAACCGGTTAAAACCAAGTTTTGTAAAACCCTCCGCTATCCCTTTTTTTCGCGTTTGCGTAGTCGCATTCTGTTTTCTTCACAAAGTATTAAGTCACATCGCGCACGCGCGCGTTTTGAGTATCACTACGTCGCTCATTTTGTGTCTTCTTTTACAAACGCTTGCAGAATGGATAAAAAAGGTAAGTTTTATTTATCTCTATATCTATATTTATATGTGCGAAGGAAAAACTTCTGTGCCTTTTTACGAAAATTGGGCGGGCGGAGGAGCATGAAATTTGGCACAATTGAAGATTTTATGGAGAAAAAGTTTCACTAAATATGTGCTGCAAATTCATTAAATTAATTAAATAGTTCAAGCATGTAGCGACAACCAATATACCTGTAAAATGGTTTGTCTTTAGTTGACAGGATACGTAAAATAAGTTCAAACTTGATGAATTTCGTAATGTGATGGCGTATGATGATATTTTTTTAGGATTAAAGCGAAGCAGATCTCCAGATTTTTTTGAATCAGAAGGTTGTGATCGGGACCCACCAATTTCTCCATCCTTGTTGAAGCAAAAAATAAGTAACATTTCGGAGGGAAAGAAAATGAAAATACTAGATGCCGTGACCAAACATGAGAATAAATTATGTTTGTCATGTTTAGAGCATACAAAATCCGAACCAGACAAAAGAAATGATCATTTTTCACAACTAATTAATGAAGAATTGAAGCATGTCTCACCGTGTATGCGTACACGATGCTACGGAAAGATATTATTTTTTTTAAATAGTGTAAAAGGTTGCCACACACACCAAATTAACTTTACTGACACTGAAATTAACTAGGAATTATAGACAATTTTTATTAACTACAAAGTATTATTATGTATAAATTCAACGATAATTTGCTGTCTACTATCGCATTGTGCGAATAATGTATGTTTAAGTTATGAACATGTTTATTTAAATAAAAGAAATAGTTTATAATTATTAAATTATTTATTTTGATATTCCTACTTGTACTATTACCTAATCAGTAAATCAAATAGTAAATTACAGAAGTCAACTTACTAGTTAAATATTAAAATATTATACCTTAGTATAGAAACAGCATAATTTACATGACACCTATGTTTTTTTTATTTAGTTAAATTAACAATGCCATCCATAAAGAACTAAAACCCGTGGTAGCTACTTTCGTCATTTTATAAAAGCTGAAAGTTTATCTGCGCATATCTCTGATATAGACATCACACGATCAGCTATTATGTAGTTCCGATCGGGGTGGCTTTGGATTTATGGAAAGATGTTTCGTTGGCATCCGGCCACTTTTGATTGTTCTAAAGCTACTCCGAACGAAACTTCATAAAAGCTGATTATGTGACGCCTATTTCAGAGGCATGCGCAGACAAATTTTCAGCTTTTATTATGGCGAAAGTCTGGCAGCCACGGACTCTTGGTCTATTAATATCGCATCTTTCCGACTAGTATTTTGAATCCTACTGATACAAAAGGGTTTAAAAATATAATTGAATAACAGTTAATGCTAATCTCAAAAATGTTACTCCTTAGCAAGTAAATTATTGTTTCTGACCAATAACACGTCATCTATAATCGAGTCACTCAATGACATACGTAAATTGTTAAGGACAAATTTCAGAGACGAAAAAAGTCTTTCGACACTTACACTTGTCGGTGGTGTCGCCAAAACCACTTTTGCCAGTTGGTATAAATATGGATCAGTTATTTTTCTTTGTTCCCAGTACTCTAGAATATTGGATTTTGATGGTAAAACTGGTTCTTGTAAAAAAGCAACCAATTTAAAAGTAATTTCTCTTTCTAGTTCTCTTTCTAGTGATTGTAAATTTTGAACATCTGTTGTTGTGTGTCTATTGGTAAAGAAATGCATCCGAAGGTAATTGTCAAAAATATTTTCCTCACATGAATCAATATCTGCAGAATTTCTTGGATCAATATCATCATTTACATTAAGAGTAGAAGGTTCAGTCAATAATCGGGACGGTCGTCTTTTTTAAATTGTTATTCTTTTATAAGTCTCAACTAAAACAGCCCTTGCGCTGATTTCTTGATCAGTTGTAAGTGTCGCATTGATTCTTGGGTCGAGGTAAATAGCGGCGAGAAAGTATTCATTGCTGAAAAGCGTTTCTTGACGACTACTTAAACAGGCTAACAAACGGCGGGCAAAAGGGTCATCTAATTGTTCGATGTGGAGACGACACTTCATCCATGCAATGTAGAAGTCGCCAAAAGTTAATTGTTCCATCTGCAGTCTTTTGGACAGAATTCTACATGGTTGAAGGACTTTTAAATAATTTTCGATAGAATTCCAAATGGTTTCTGGTTCAAAGTCACAGTTGGCGATGCAAAAATCTTTTAATTTAAGCAGTCTTTCTAACATATCTGCCGTAGAATCCCATCAAATGGGTGTATCGATAATTGCATTTTGCAGTTTAAGTTGTTTTAAACGCATTGCCATGATTGGTGTACGTAAACTTCGTACAATTCCCCTGCAATGCCCAAGAAATTCTTCCATTTCTTGGCAGGCATCCTTGACAGCGAGCTGCAAGCAGTGCGCGGCACATCGCACACTTGTTACAGTGCGAACAAATTCAGGCGTGCTATCTGTGCTGATCTCTACCTCTAAATTTTGTTCAAAAAATGAGTCCTCGTTGTATTCACCACTATCGATTTCGATATCAGATTCATTAAATGTCTCACTCATTGACTGATTTAATAACTCTCTGGCTGCCTGGTCTATTTGATTGGTCATACTTATCATATTTGCTCCGTTGTCAGTAGTTATCGTTTGTATTTGGTTAAGCACTATCCCATATCTACTAAGACAAAGGGCTACATTGTCCTTTAAATACTGCCCTGTATTTCTATCATGTAGTTCTGCAATGCACAAATTTCGAAGGACGATCTTCCCATCTGAAATATATAATAACACATTAATTTCTACGATTTTAATATAGTCCGCTAGCTTTGTCCGCGATATCACATTTTTAATACTTTCAATTAGAAAAAAGTGTAGAATGTAGATGCATAATATATACATTATGGAAGACAGTGTTAAGTTATATTTTCGTATCGTAATGATGACGAAGAAGAATACAGCCCGGTTTAAGTTAGTCAGAAAATCGTTAATGTTTGTAATATTGCAGAATTTCATAGAATACTGTAACCGTTTACCTACTGTGACTCGCATGATGTTTACCGTCAAGGTAGCCGAACGCTTGTATACCATTATAACATTAAAAACATATAAATTATAACCTAACCTAACCCAACCTTTCCCGTTATACATACATACATAACCACACGCCTTTTTCCCAGAAGGGGTAGGCAGAGGTGCTACCAGAACACCCACGTTTCGCCTTGTATATTCCGTCCCACGATGTGATAGGGGGCGAGCCTATCGCCATATTGGGCACAAATTCCTGACTCCGGGCTAATAATGAATAGAAAAATCCAATATCACTTTGCCCGACCCGGGATTCGACCCTTTCCCGTTATGCCCAGTCCCATCCCTTCTCGTTATGTCCCCTCTTATATTATTTGGATACTGTTTATACAAAAATTGCGATTGAAAAAGGGAGGTTGGAGATAGGACGAAAATTACTTTATGACCTATTCTCATACCTACCAAATATGTATAGAAAAAAAACATTAATATCGGTCGAGCCGTTTTAGAGGAATTTGACCAGACACTGTGACACGAGATTGTATATATTATATCTAAAATAATTTATTATTATTCGAGATTACTTACCCTTAACATATTGTATATTTATTCCTAGAAATCTTCGTAACTTAATAGAGGCAACGTCTACTTTAAGTGCGAGTAGATCACTTTTGATTTCATTACAGATCTTTCCTCGAACTTCGTGAGCCATATCCTGTATGCTGGATCGTACATTTTTTATATTAATTGATTGGTGCTGGTTCTGTGTCACTCCTGGTATTAACTTCAGTAGATCTCTGAACGCCTTATCCTCAATCATATTAAATGGACGGCCATGATCTGTAACGAGTCTCGTGCAGCACTGCATTACAGTCAAGGTGGTAGAAGTCTGTGGCGGCGTGTTCTCTTTAGCTGCCAAATTTGAACTGTGGATTTCGTCATATTTCGCTCTATGTTGAGAAAAAAAATGACGCAATAAATTTGCTCCATGATTTCCCTGTAAGTGTAAAACATATATAGGTATACATAGACATGACATGACATATAAGTATAAAATAAATGGTTTCGATAGATAGCGGCTCCTTATAAGCATAACAGGAATATAATAAACAATCTAAAGCAATATGCAGAGCTTATGCTAATAATGGAAAATCACTTACTTTTAAAGTCGCATTACAATCATCCATCAAACACTGAGATTTATTGCTTTCCTTGTCATATCTAAAGAACGAATAAATTCTATTTTTTTTTTTCTCCCCATCAGAACAGGTGAACTAGATGAACACAACTATAAATTAACCAAATTTAATTAAGATTCCTCAAAACGGAGTTGCGTTTCGCACGTCCAGTTCCATTGAATAATCCGGATACAATAGATATTAGACGAGAAACTAGCGCGCACGCGGTATCCACATAAACACGTTACAACATGAATCTACCCGAACCACACAAGTCTGACTTTGCGTTGCGTATTATTATGGAATTAACCGGTTAATTTAAGTTTTAAACCGTTCATGCGTAAGTAACCTGTAACCCTTATCGTTTGGGTTAGACTGAAACCGTTCATTTGTTTAACCGGTATGCGTAGGAGCGATATAATTTACCGGTATTTGACCAAAATTAACCGCTCTCTTTAAACCGGTTCCGAGCCTTGGGGGTGATGACGTTCGGTGAACGTGCCGCTAGCGCATGATAACGCCATCTCTGTTTTGCGCTGTATTTTCAACTACGCTGTCATACTCATTAATAAACTTCAAATTCAGTAGTTTTGTTTATATACTTTGATGTGAAATAGCTCTATAAACTGTGTACTTTGTTACAAACAATCTGTAATTAGTATACGAGTAAGTTAACGTTAGTGTTAGTTTAAGCGGGCAAACTGCCATACTGTAACCCAGATGTTTGGGAAGTTCTTTTTAATATAATAAAGGCGTGATGTTTATCTATGTAGACTAAATACAATAATACTGTCGCTAACGTCTACACCAAGTCGGTTCTCGTCCGATCACCGAAGTCAAGCAACGTCGGGCGCGGTCAGTGCTTGGATGGGTGACCGCCTTGATGTTGGCTTCTTACATTTTTTATTTTATAAGAAAACACCATAAGATGTTAGACGATCTGTAATTCAAACCTGGAATTTATTTCGCCCGACACAGCAATATAACTTCTAATCTTATCAAGGTATGAAATTAGGTATCCGTTATATTTATCAATTGCAATTTGCAATACGCAATATATCACTAACAAAAGATAGGTACTTAGACTTACTGCGTGTTATAATATGGTAAAAATATGAGACGTATTTTGCGTGTGTATCAATTACATTTAAAAAAAATTCAAATCCAAAATCTTTTCACCAGAAAAATATCATGATTTGATCTAGTTTTGACAGCCTCTGTGGCGCAGTTGGTTAGACGCCGCCTGTGAAACGAGAGGCCGCGGGTTCGATCCCCGCACCAACACAAATGTTTGTGAGGCCCACAAGTATTTGTCTGGGTGTTTGTGAGACCGAAAAGTCTCTCGTAGTTTCTGATACCCACGATACAAGACTTAATTGATATTAACGTGGGATCAGGACTGTGTATGTGACTGTGGAGTATTTATTTATTTAGTTACCATTATTACATTAATAACATCATTAGACAATATTGATACTTTATAATTAATGGTGCCCACTTCACGACACGTTACCCGGGGCGGCACCAAAATATTTTTATATTGCAGATAATTTTGCTTTATTACTTACCTTACCTTATCTGAAGCCATAACGCTTGATAAATGCAGGAGCAATATATTGCAATCAATTGATTGTTAGTGATGGCGCAGCAACCGTTGGTGCACGCTCACGATGGTATCCACTGGTTTATGGAGGAGTTGGGTGCGCGCGTGGTGGCGCAGTCAGGCTCACCTGCCGACCGACACCACCTCGGCAAGATCATACTGCAGGCTTTGAAGGATGCCCCGGAATTTATACACCAGGTATTTTATAACTTTGATCTTCGATTTCTAAGCATGCGGATGAAAGCAACCCTTTCTACTGTAATCTAATGCGAGCATGCATCTTTTAGTATTGCTTCCTATTTGATTTATGGATTTTAAAAGTGATCTTTTACAAGTGCGTGGTGGCCTGTTGGCACTTCCTGTTGGTAACGGACCAGACGCGGCTGCTTATATGTTCACGGTAGTCGCGGGTGCAAATCCCCAGAAACACCTCTGACTTTTCGCGAGTCGTGTGTGTATTGATAGTCAATCCCCACGCACTATAACGGTGAAGGAAAACATCGTGAGGAAACCTGTATACCATAGCGATTTGCAAGAATTTATATGGTATGAAAAAACGGCAACCCGCACTAGACCAGCGTGGTGGAATACACGGTCTCACCACTCTCAATCGTACTCTTGATTGTAGAGTAGGCCCGTGTACTTCAGTGGGACGTATATGGGCCGATACAATACAATATTAGGCGCTATGCAGACTTTTTTATAACACTTCTCATAATTTGGTTAATGTTTAATGATTAAATCTAATTTTAATATATTTGCCTAATTAATTACTAAGTTCTTGCTTTCTAAATGAAGCGTCGGACGTCCACCTACGAGCACAAGGTGGACATATGACCTAAGTAAGGTTGGTGGAAGTTTCTGGCTGCAGGTTGCTAAAGAAATGCTTGGAAGTAGACTATGTCGAGCAGTTGCCTCCCTATAGCTGAAGGGATAGGGAGAAAGAGTTTCTAACATTTAAAATCTCCTTCTAATCTCAAAACGAGTCTGTATATTTAGTTATCTGACTACAACATGCATGGTCAGCTTAAAACAGTTATTTATAATATTACAGCAGATTATGTAGGTCCTTTTCAGCTCGCAGAGTATGATACAAACGGATTCAGACCTTTTTCAGTCATGTTTACCAAATAGACTTCCTTCCTTCCTTTCTTCTACTTGGGGTTATCCCGGCCGGTGCCAGGGTCCGCCTTCGGGATAATTCTTCTCTATTTCGCCCGATCTTTGGCAATTATAGCGTTACCAAATATAGCGTGGTACATAATATGAATTGTAATATTTAATCATTCTTGTTAGAAAACTTAAATTAGATACCCACAAGTTAATCAACTGACCAGCTAAAGTTAAAACTACAATTGCTTTTTACAGTCATATATACGACTACAAAATTCACAACAAATGTGATTTGGTATCGTTTTCATTTTCAGATAGATGGAGCTACTGACAAACATGACACTAATTCGTCAGTACTGGAGCGCAGTATTCGCTGTGCAGTCGCCTTTAGGAAGTTGGGGCTGGTGACTGGTGACGTCATCTCTATAATGGCACCCAACCATGTAGACGTTGCCATTCCGTTCTACGCAGCGCTGTATCTTGGAGTCATTATTGCAGCAGTTGACGTCAATTTGGGAGTTTGTAAGTTATACCTGAGTGTCTGCACAGATAAATCATTTACATTCATCCGTTCTGCAGTTACTTCCCAATGTCTGCCTTCGCTATAAAAGCACATGCATTTATTGCCAAGACAGAGGTGCGTGTTCTGCGACGAAAACACCTGATACCCAGTAATGTCATGGTAATCAGACATTAAGTAGGCTGTTGTTAGTTCCTTTCGTTCTGTAGTCTCTTATCTGTGATCTCCATGGAAGTTTTGTCTGTAGAAATTCTAGCATAACTTGTCTCCACCCCGAAGTCATCTATCCCCATAACCAGGGATCCAATAAAATAGCCCTTTAAATTAAAGATCACATTTATTTAACTAGGGGCGTGCGCTCCTTGTAGGCAGAAATGCAGTGCTTTACTTGCCATTCACAGATATTTTAATAAAACGTTCGTACGTTTTAGGTGACTATAATTAATAGTAAATAAATGAATAAACAAAATATAATAACTTAAAAACGCCTAATATTTTATTAATAGCAATTATTTGCAAGCTAATTTAACTTATGCATGTAATTATATTACAGTAGAATTGAAATCTTCGTTCAGCGTCAATAAACCGAAAATAATTTTGTGTCAAACCGAGACGACGTCACGTGTTGCTGAAGCTTTGAAAAGCTGTGAAGTAGACGCCATTATCATCACTTTTGATCAATGCGAAGGCTTCTTAAAATTCCATCAACTGTTAGAATCATATGCTGGTGATGAAAACACTGTTACGGAATTTAAGTAAGTTGTTGAAATAAGTATCATATTTAAATTGATCTATCATAAAAATTTGAAACTAATAAGAATGGTCATCACTGATTATAATTAATACCAGCAATATCTTTAGATATATCTGCCACTTGTAAGTTTGAATAAATTAGTACCTTATAAAAAGGCAATTGAATAATCTATATTTGGTGTTACTGCCTCATAGTGATCTATTTCTGACTGATTATTAAAAATCTCAAATTACTCGTAAAATCTACTTTATTATGATCATTTTATTGTCTTGCTCGTAATTATGATACTAATCTAATTATCCATGAAGAAGAATGGTTTAAGATTAGAATTTGGTGATAGGCTGCCTGATTTTATATTACAGTGTGAAGTTAACTTACACAGTATTCCTTGTTAGAATTTTGAAGCATCGTAGTTCGTCATGCAACTGTGCAACTTTACAATCTGCCAATATTACAGACTTCCACATCTACTTTTTTATTTTATTGCATAGGTCCAGCAAGCGAGTAAACAGTTCACCTGATGGTAAGTGATTGCTATCGCCCATGACCATCCACAACGCTTGGTTCATAGATGTGTTGTCCCTTAAAATGAGGAGCGGTAAGGGAAAAGGACGTGAAGAGGAAATGTCTATTGAGCACTCTATCAGATGACTCTCATTTTTATATCAATTATATTAGAGGATAGTGACCAGTATGCATTAAATTTCGAGATAAATAATAATCATTTGATGGTTCTTAGTCTAGTCGTGTAGTATTGCGATTACTATGAGGTGTAATATCATTTCTGTTCAACAAGAATGTTAATTGTACTACATATAAAGTTTTTTTTATAATTGAACAGGCCAAACGATTTCGATCCCGCAGAAACAATAGCTTTGATAACATGTACTAGTGGCACTACAGGAGTACCTAAAGGCGCTGCTCTTACCCACAAGAATTTACGTATTTCGATTGCTTATAATTGGTGAGTAAAAACTGATGACTCTGAAAACTTAGTAACAGTTCTCGCCTGCTATTAGAATAAATGACACTAACGCATGAATGATTTTGGGGATGTTCTAAGCGAAGTTCTAGCGCTAATGCTATTCGTTAGATTCTTCTTATCAGATAACTCTCTAGCAATCTCCAGAGTATCTTCATTTTACTGTCTAATTAGTTTTGTTACGGATCAAGAATAAGGTAGACATTCCGAGAGACTCGCTGAGCTTCATTGTCCTGTGTCTTTAAAATTCGTAACATTGTTCAACCAGGCTTACGGGAGATTTTTTTTTGTCAAGAGGAAAAGCTGTAAAGCTCTGCTTTGAGTGCCCCGAGGAAGCCGAAAGGGGTATTTCAGTGTCACTGGCCCTCCAGTCCGGACGCTTACAAGAGTTGCAGTTGTGGGTGTGATGGCGGGACAGTCTCAAAACGCATTAGCAACTGAATAACAAGCCTCGTAATATTAAGATTCTAAAACATTAGGGGGACATAATAAACGTCGCCGGAGATTGCCGATGTAGGCCGCTTCAGCCAACTCTTTCTAGAGAATTTTAGAAGGCCTGTGTTTAATAATGGATATTCTGTTACTGGTGAAAACTTTTAGACATTAATAACAAAAGCATACAGTTTCCTGATGAACTTTACTTTTATTTAACACTACAGGTTGGATTTCGCCAATTTTCCTACACCAACAAGACTGTTTCTCATCTTATCACCTCTACAATGGCTATCTGCTGGATTCAGCTTCATTTATTCACCTATTCTAAGATACACAAGACTGCAATACTCGAAACCTGCCTCCAAAGACGATATTTATTTCCTCATAAATAAATACAGGGTTAGTAAATATTTGATTTATGATTTTCGTGATTGTTGAAAAATGCTTGAAAGAAGACGTTGAAGAAGTTTATAAGTGGCTTTTTCACGGCAAATGTCACCCATGTACACTCAAACGATGAATTAATAAGCGGTCTACCGATTTTTTACAAAATAAGGCAATAGAAGAGAAAAAGATAGAGTGTAGATACAGTATTTGCTAAACTTAAGCCCCCGAAGCGAGTGCAAATTTATAAATCACGCCGGTTTTTTTGCAGAGTCTTTTGTCATTTTGTGATTTCGATGAAGTCCCTACTGTTTTACCTATATTGGCTCCGCGTGAGCTAAATGTTTATTAGTGGTCTTGCTTATTGCTAAAGCATCAAACAATAATAAATCTCCTACTTCCATTAATTGGTTTGTTTTTGTCTAATTACAGCCAACAAAGATGTTCCTGACTCCATTCCTAGCGAATTCCCTTTTTAATCGAGATGGCGCTGCCATATGTGATTTTAGCTGCGTAGAAGATATAGGTTTGGGAGGCAGTACAATACCGCAGGCAGTGGTGGATAATGTGAAGGTAATAACTGAATATAATTTAGATCGGCTACCTAATAACCGGGGGACTTAGATACGTTTTCGTGCAATCATTAGACCGATAAAAGAAATTCTAGAAACCATAAATTGAACTAAATAAGAAGAAGAACTTAGGCAGTCGCCTGATCGAAAATGTTTCCAAGAGATCGCATGGATAACTTAGAGAGAGGATTATGTTCCGTAGTAAGTTTTATAAATAAGCCGAGGATTATAATAACAGTTAAACTACATCAAAACTCCGGTTGCGATGACATTAGAAAAAATAAAAAAACAAGGTGGACAGACGTCAGACGGTGTTGCTAAGGTTGCGGGGAGTTAGAAGGTACTGGCCGCTTCCACGAAGTATCTATGAAAATCTTAGGGTGGGCCTATGTTCACAGAGTACTTTCTGAGGCTGAGGAAAGAGGTAGAGGGAGAGAGAAGTAAATCGATTTAACAGCCTCCCTGGCGCAGTTGGTTAGACGCCAGCTGTGAAACGAGAGGCCGGGAGTTCGATCTCCGCACCGAGCCAAATATTTGTATTTGTTGTTGTATGTGATCCACAGATACCGGATTATTGTCTACGTGTTTGTGAGACCGAAAAGTCTCTCGTAGTATCTGATATCCACGACACAAGACTCGATCTTAGTGTGGATTCAGGACTATGTATGTGACTGTTGGGTGTATTTCTTATTATAATTATAAACTAATTACTATTTCAGAGTGTTGTGCCTAATGCAAGGGTAGTTACGTATTACGGCTTGAGCGAAGCCGGCGGGTATTGTTTATACGATCCGTTCCCTCCGAAAATGTCAATGGGCAGACCAATAGGAAGCTTGAGCTATCGCGTAAGTACTGATTTGTACTGTTCAATGGAGATTTGAAAAAATATTCAAAATAATGTTTGGTAATAATTATATTATTGATTTTTTAGAATAGTTTTCTCAACAATTTGTTATTTGAACATCGATTAATTTAATTTATTTAAGTATTTGAACAAGAATAATGAAATAGTGAAACTGCATTAACAAACTTCATTAACATTAATTAACGTGGGACGTCCACCCACTAGGTGGTTAGACGACCTGGTAAAGGTCGCGGGACGTCGCTGGATGCAGGCTGCCTCCAACAGGTCACTGTGGAAATCATTAGGAGAGGCCTGTATTCAGCAGTGGACTTGCTTTGGCTGATGGATTGGATTGGTTTGGGTTAACAAACTTTTCATCAATTTTATACTTATTTTGATGATATATATTTTGTGTTGTATTTATAGTTGGTGGATATTGATACACAAGAAGACATACACGAGCCTAATGTCCCCGGAGAGTTGTGGCTGAAAGGCCCCACCACTTTTAAGGTACTGTTTTTATATTTCGACCCAAATGGCGAGAAATAATCTATGTCGCCAGAACTAATATGGACTATAATTTATAAGAGACCTTTTTCACCATTAGATACAACTTATTCATTTTGCCTAGACAGTAATTAACGGAAACTACATTTCTGAGAGTTTTTTTTATTATAATGGCGTGATGAGCATGTTAGTCGCGTGATAGTAGGTGATACGGCCGCTCATGAAAGTAGCAAAACTAAACAAACACAATAAATAATTTGTGATTGCTTGGCACTCCACTGCGCTCGCCATCATGAGATATAACATAATAACTTAATAAGTCTCATTAAGTCCAGTAGTTACTCTGCCTACAATGTTCTTCAAACCGGAACACAACAGTGCATTTACACTGTTGTTTTGCGAGGAAAATAGACATTGCGGTGGTACCTACTCAGACGGCCTCTCACATATCATAATTTTACATTTATATATTAACCCTTTCTTATTTTCTAAAACAATGTTTTTTTTCATTTCAGTGCTACTATAATAATCCAGAAGCAACAGCACAGACATATGCAGACGGCTGGTTAAAAACAGGCGACATTATGTACAGAGACGAACACTGGAACTTTTACTTCGCCGATCGACTCAAAGAAATGCTTAAATATAAAAACTATCAGGTATAATACTGAGTATTAAAAAAAAGGCTTCAAAAAAAGAGCGCATTCTCAACTTAACGGCCCGCGACGCATCGCTATACCCTATGCAGATGTTCATGGGCGGCATTGATCACTTACCAGCAGGTGAACCGTACGCTCGTTTGCCCCCTACAATACATAAGAAAGATAATGGCCAATGACGCTGAAAAGTTCTCCAGCGGAAGCTACGTACCGTCAATCGTAGCGTCAGATGTCCACGCACAACCTGGACAGAAGACGTGATAAAGGTTAAAAGAAGTGGTTGGATGCTAGGCAATTCCAACAAGTTTCTGTAGATACCAGATATCCTTGGGACAGACCTATGTTTACCAGTCAATTCCTTTTTCGGAATATGATTACACGGAACTGATCTGCAGAACACTACAACAATAAAAAAATATCATACAGCATTACATTGGGACTGAAAATTGGCTCAAACTTGAAATATTTTAGGTGTCTCCAACCGAACTGGAAGCGGTTATCAGGCAACACCCTGGCGTACTGGACGTGGCAGTTACCGGTGTCCCTGATCCGGAATGTGGAGACTTGCCGGTGGCTTGCGTGATCCGGAAACCAGGAAATAATGTTACCGCGCAAGAAATTAAAGATCTCATCAAAGGTAAAATATAAGTTTTTTGACACAATATAAGATTTACACTAGTTAAAAATCTTGAAACGATTGAAAATTACATCATATTCAAAATTGAAAGTTTAAGTCAGTATTTACCAAGAGACCGGTATTTCATTGGTAACAGATCTTGGCGATACAAGACTTGTATTTCAGTGTGGGGTCAGGACTATGTATGTGACTGTTAGGTGTTTGATTGTATTTCTTTTAAATTTTTCAGAGACACTGGCAGATTCAAAGCAGCTGAGAGGGGGCGTGGCGTTTGTGAATCAACTGCCGATGACAGTGACGACGAAGATCAGCAGGAGAAAACTAAAAGAGCTAATACCTAGTCTGACTCGAGAATAAACGTTAGTCTACCAAACGTATGAATGACTTTGTAGATGCTATATTTGACAGTGTCATTCCTGTAGCTGATAATAAAAATACCACGTTTAATAATTTTTAAATTATTTTTGTATGATGTGCAAGAAGCAGTTTAGAAATTGTACTTAAAGTTTGATACCAAGTTTTATACATCAATCAGTTAGGTTCTGGGGGGTTATTTTATTCTCCGACACGACGACGAATGTTCGAACATCGTGCATCTGTACAAATGCATAAATACTTGCATAAAAACTCTACAAAATGTTCGATTCGTCTATCGTACGCTGTAACCCTAGACTAAGTTCGGAGTGAGTGATAAATTCCATAGAGAATAGTATAGATTTTAGTTGTGGAAAACATTTATCTTATATGAACGTCAAACATTCGAACTTCATGTCGCAGAATAGAGTAACCCCCTGATACCAAACGTTGTAATTGTTAATGCGAATAAAATTCTGATATAAACTGATAATAATCCTTGTGTTATTCGTCTCCAATTGTATGGAGATTACGTAAATAATCTCATGTTTTATTTATTTAAAATAAGAACATCAACAATACGCAATAACTTTACACATTATTGTTAAACACTTTCATATATTTTATTTCCAACTCCTATTAATTGAACTTTATGTTTGTTTTGTTGCGGGTTAAAGACAAGTTAGACATTCCCGGAGAGTCGCTGAGCTTCAATGCTCAGTGTCATTACAATGCGTGCCACTGTTGATCCTGGCTTACAGAAGTTGCAGTGGTGGGTGTGAGGGCGGTACAGTCTCCAACATTTCATATATTTTGTTCCTATGTGTACACCGATTAAAAACGTAGTACGTTCACATTGCCAATTGAAATTGTTTTTTAGTCTCATGTACAATATTATGAGATCAATGGAAAGTTAATAAAAAAGAGAGTATATGCAACTATAAAAATATATATAGGTATATTCAGTGTACTTTATTTACGATAAAAAATTGTCTATATATTTTTTTTGTTTGAACGACAACTGTTGTATTGGATCAGGATTTGAGTGTCCCCTAGAAAATTACAGGGATACATGCCTACATAAACTCACGCCATTTTCCCAGAAGCGGTAGGCAGAGGTGCTAACAGGACACCCACATTTCTTCTAATATGTTCCGTCCCACGATGTGATAGGGCGCGCCTATCGCCGTGTCGGGTACAAATTTCTGACTCCGGGTTGACAATGAATAGAAAAATCCAATATCACTTTGCCCGACCCAGGATTCAAACCCGAGACCTCAGCTTTGTAATTCTACCGTAGTACAACTGCGCCACCGAGATAGTAGAATAGTTAATTACATATTCACCCAACAGTCAAATAACCGTTGTGACCACACATTACGGGCCGGCGGCTTTGGTGTGAAGTGCGCTTTACACATTCTCCACCGTCACCGCTTGACGCTAGACAACCGCGGCGTGTACGCAGTGTCAACGCAGCGTCGACGTTGCGCAGACGTTCGAGAACCTCCACTACGCAAAACGCCAGTGGGTTATGGGCCTAAACGTACAATCCAGGACCTCTCGGTTCTTATCACATGTCATAAGAGTAATGGGAGAAATATACTTCCGAATTTATGACTAAAGCAATACCGAAAGTGACACTCGTGCGGGCCTGTTTTCCAGAACAGTCGCGCGGTAAACATGCACACCAGTGATTTACTTCATCAATTATATGCATAGTCCGTGGTGGCCTGTTGGTAGTGTGCTGGAATAGGCAGCCCAGACGGCGGTGTAATGTTTTCTTTGATAGACTGCTGTTAAACTTCGTAGATAGTGTTGCTTTACGTTCTGTGCTGTGAAGTCGCATCGCTTGTACAGTTGTGTCTCGTGAGGATATTCAAAATGAACGAAATCAAGTAAGATTTTTTACTAATGTAACGATTGATAAATATCCTTGTTTGCTAAAGAAAAACAATTTGATAGGCGTAGATCATTTTCGTACTGCATTTTTGGTGTTTGTAGTTACGAATTGATATTTAAATAATTTATTTTGCGTCTTAAAATAAAACTTACAAATCAATCAACTTATTAAGTGTTAATGAATACAATAGTTGTAGACAATTGAATCGGGTTTAATTATCTTTAAACAAATATGATAAGTAAAATAATTATATTATTTATAGGCTTATTTTATAGCTATTATTATGCGGAGATAAACAGTGCAATTGTTTACTGTTCGTAAATCTAATTATATATTTATATTTGTCTCGTGATACTCAGGGGCTAAGATCGTGAGGCCCTTGGGTCGACGAGTCTTCGACGCTGTATGAAAATTAAAACCTGACTGGATCTGATTTTGTTCCGGCATTTTAAGGGTTTGCTCCACAGGCAGGCGCCTACTTTAAATCATCTTTAAATTGCACTAACAATATTATTATACCGATAAGATATAGCTAATACCCTCTCGAAGTCTGAGAGGAGAAAAAAAAAACAATGCTTTGTTTAGTTATTAGTCAGATTTAGTTATTTGTGACTGCCTCGGTGGCGTAGTGGTACTACGGTATGATTGCAAAGCTGAGGTCTCGGGTTCGCATCCCGGGTCGGGCAAAGTGATATTGGATTTTTCTATTTATTATTAGCCCGGAGTCAGGAATTTGTGCCCGATATGGCGATAGGCTCGCCCCCTATCACATCGTGGGACGGAATATACAAGGCGAAAGGTGGTTGTTCTGATAGCACCTCTGCCTACCCCTTCTGGGAAAAAGGCGTGTGGTTATGTATGTTATGTATTTAGTTATTTGTAAACTTTTTATTTCTCCTAACGTTTATAGGGAACTTTATAGTTTCGGATAGAGTGAATAGGTTTATAGAGTATCTATGAAAGATAAATGAATAAATACACCCAACAGTCACCCATTACAAACTTCTGACCCCACACTTAAATCGAGTCTTATGTCGTGGGTATCAAGAACTACCCGAAACAAATACTTGTGGTTCACACAAACCCATCGATGGTGAAGGGCTCCTCCAGAGCTGCCAAATCATCCAACTTGAGCTGTCTCTATTCATTGCTAGCCAGCGATTCATACGCCGTCGTCAGTCCTCCTAGTTGGTGCTCTGTTACATATGGAGCCTGGCCCTGATGTCTAGTTGTCCACCGTTTCACTTCCTAGCCACATCTCCTACCTATCGCCATTTCAATTTTTGTTACAAAAGTACCTAATCCAATTAGTAATTTTTAGAGATCATAAAATACCAAGGACGAGTCATATAAACGATGCGGTGCACTGGTACATGGGCGAGCTGACGCACCGCGTGGTGGCGCAGTCAGGCGCGCCCGCCGACCGACACCACCTCGGCAAACTCATCCTGCACGCGCTCAAACAGGCTCCTGACTTCATCTTGCAGGTTTGTTTTAACGTTTTTAACTTGCAGCCTGAAAAGCTTCGATAGATGGTTTAATCTTGTATTCCGCTTCGCTCATTTCAACGTAAGTGGTATCGGTAACTTTTTTATTAATTACATTTCTATAAGATGGCCAGATGGAAATATCTGCCTGGCATGACAATGGCAGGGGGTGGGGGATATTTGATCAGAAATAAACTGGGCTAGCTGTTGGCGTCTTTGCCAACACGTTGGGGATGCAGGTGTGATTTTAACTTTAATCATGAATATATTAATTTCTATGCGAATTTTATCAACCCCCTAATCCCTAATTGCGGTTTCAATTACTAATAAAAACGTGTTTATGTTGTTTTCTCGACCTCATACTAAGGCAATGTCGAATATCACAATAATTGGTCCAGTAGTGTAGTCGAATAACGATTACAAACAGGCTTAGTTTACGTGTTACACAATACGAATACGTTAATTATAGAGATAATACTTTATCTCAATATGTTTGTCAATAATGCAATAATGAAGAAAACGAAGTATTTAGTCACGGAAACCGAATAAACTAGCGATTCAACTGATGGGACGCAATCAGTTAATACCGTCAACCACGCACGACACCAGGAGAATAGTACATGCTAGCCTCTGAAGAGATAATTGATGAAGATCCGGCACAAAGCAACGATTCACCTCATGATAAGTGATTACCACCACTCTCGAACAACTACATTTTGATTCTTGGTCAAGACTTACCCGTACGTTTCCTCACGATGTTTTCCTTCACCGTCATAGTGCGTGGTAATTGACTATCAATACACACATGACTCCGAAAAGTTAGAGGTGTGCCCTGGGATTTGAACCCGCGACCAAAGTAAACATATATGCAGCCGCGTCTGGTCCGGTACCAACAGGCCACCACTCACTAAAATTATGTTTATATTAGGTAAATAGATGACAAACTAATAATTTGTAGTACAATACACGACAACTGATATGCAGTCGGGCGGTAAAAGGGTTAATGACCCATATGGTAACGGAGATAAGTTGTCGGCGTTGTGTCAGAGGTGGGTAGAATGAGATCATGAGCGGAGAAGCCGGAGGGTTACTGACTGACTGTCATTGCATCTAGCAACTTTGACTATAACTTAACGTCATAAGTGAATTTAAGATGCCAAATCTAGGGTTAATGTTCGATAGCCTTGATGTTCATTTTTGATGTTTAGTATGCAATTAAAATGCAATATATCAATGCAATATATCTGTTAATATATGGTGGTATTTTAGCAATAAACTTCCCCTGGCTGAATATGACGATAATTATTTTTCATCCAAAGATTGCCACGGAGAAATCGCACGATACGCCATATTTTGATTTGTTATATTTAACTATTATGATATTACGATGTACAATTAAAGTATAAACAAATATATTTAACCGAGTGTAAATAAAACTACTTAAACAATCAGCATGATAACAATAAAGTTACAAAGTACATTACAATCTGCATCCTTATCTATGTAGCCCAGCGGCCCGGATCCGTCAGACTTCCTTCATTTTATTAAAGTTGAAAGATCTCTAAGTCTAATGCATTTCCTGCTTGATGAGTAACTGGTTAACGACTGCCTCGGCGGCGTAGTGGTACTACGGTATGATTGCAAAGCTGCGGTCTCGGGTTCGAATCCCGGGTCGGGCAAAGTGATATTGGATTTTTCTATTCATTATCAGCTCGGAGTCAGGAAATTGTGCCCGATATGGCGATAGACTCGCCCCCTATCACATCGTGGGACGGAATATACAAGGCGAAACGTGGGTGTTCTGGTAGCACCTCTGCCTACCCCTTCTGGGAAAAAGGGCGTGTGTTTATGTATGTTTATTAGTAACTAGTTACTGATAGTGTACGTAGTAGATAACCAGTATCATATGACTAATGATATCTTGAATCTTCTGCGATGTTATTTATTATTAAACCGTATCTTTGGGTTATTGTACGCACAATGATGTACAAAAATCAATAAATAAATGTTTATAAATATAAATTGATATAAGTTCAACAACTCGATCAAACGGTTGGCCTTCAGAGTTGATATTTATATTTTAAGTTTTTTATACTCACGACGATAGAAACCACGTGATGGTACCCACGTGCAGTGCAATCAAAAAAGATTATCTATCAGCAATGTTTGTGCCACCAGTCAGCAACTCATACCAGCCAGGTCGAATTTAAACACAGACTGAACCTAACGCATAATACTTTTA
Source organism: Theretra japonica (assembly GCA_033459515.1). NCBI lineage: Eukaryota > Metazoa > Arthropoda > Insecta > Lepidoptera > Sphingidae > Theretra > Theretra japonica. The sequence goes on from CM065942.1 coordinate 4,076,025, forward strand.
TGGAAGGCTGGCGCCTTAAACTATGGGTTAGTTTTTAAGGACAAAATCTCAATACTTTTTTAAGAGGGGAGAACTTATTGGCTTCCTTCGGGCAAGCCCTGGGGGAGGAACAGAAAGCGCATGTCGGGGTCATCTGCCTGCCAGCTCCGCGCGCGGATGTTAATGCCGAGCTGGGTCCCTAACGCTAAAATCCTATGTCAGCATACCGGCCAAAGTCCCTCAATGTGGCCCTCTTCGCGCATATTAGGGTGACTACGGTCCTTGCTAGCGCTTGCCCAGCACTTTGGCGCAGATATTTAAATATCCTAGACACACAGCTTCATTCTTCAGTGTGGTAATATTAGCCTTATATTCAAATTATGGTACAATCTTTTCATTTGATTGACAGGATTCCGGTTCTAAACCTCCGTGCTGGTTTAACGGACTTAAAAACTTGAATTTTGCAACTTGTATTCTTTATCCTCAGATATTTAGGTTTATTATTAACGCTACTCTTTATCTTTCTACTCGCTATCTTGTTTTCCGGAAGCAATATATTTTATGCACCAATTGATAAGTTGTATAAAGCAAAATTCGGGTAATTGCATTGGAAATGTTGCAAATTGCTGCAGTAAATATATTTTTATAACAACAAATAAAATAATTTGGGAGTACATAAAATATACTAAATGTCATACAACTGAACAATTCTACAATTTTCCCTTGTTACAAATTTTCAAGTTGCAACTGAATCGTCCGATTTATTACCTTCATCTATTTGATGTTTGTACCACGTTAAAATTCAACAGATAGACGGCGCCACTGGAGCATCAGAAAACTTTGCCTCGGTATTAAAAAGATCAGTACAATGCGCTAACGGGCTTAGAAAACTGGGTGCAAAGACCGGTGACGTCATGATATTGATGGCTCCAAACCACCTGGATTTGACCATTTCGTTCTACGCAGCCCTTTATCTTGGCGTCACAATCGCACCCGTTGACAAATCTTTAAAAGTTCGTAAGTATGGTCAAGGTAATTTTTATTATGATAGTTGCTGTATTAGGTAGTTGCTTAGCCAGTTAGTTTGGTAATCTTTTCGGGAGGTCTATAATTAACAGGAGATATCATCCAACCTATACTGAAGGACACTGTGATAAAGGAAATTACCAACCAATACCGAGCCTGATTTGTAAAACCATATTTATGGTCATTCTACAAAATATTATTTACGAAACTTAAATCGTTGTTTCAGATGAACTCCAAGACACATTGCTCGTCGATAACCCTCGAGTAATATTTTGTCAAAATGAGAGACTGTCAGACGTTGTGGAAGCAAAAAATAAAACTGGAATAAAAGCAGATATAATTACCTTCGACAAAGGAGACGATGTGCTTGGTTTCGCAGATTTCCTCGAGAACTATGGGAACGACGTTAGTGTTGATGATTTCAGGTACTGGTTTATTAACTACTAGCTCCTGCCCGCAACTCCGTTTGCGTGATTATCTTTATAAAAAAAAACCATGCCGTCCCGTCCCGTTATATCCCGCCTTGTCCCGTCTCATTCTCACTCAAGATATGTAGTCCAATCCTATCCCATCCAATAGCGTACAAAAAAGTAACAAATATATCGGAATTCCTCTCTCATCCCACGGGAACACTTCATTTTTCGGGATAAAAAGTAGTCTAAATGTTAATCCAAATTTCACCGAAATCCATTAAGCCGTTCTGAGTTTATCGCGCTCAACCGAGCAGACACAGACAACATTTCTAAAAATCATTGTTTTGGGTTCTCTTACGTTAATATAATCCGCCCATGTCAGTTTTTTCTTCTTTTTTTATTTACAAGGCTGATTAATTTCTCACAAAACGATGCTATTAGTATATATATTCATTTATTTAAATTACGGCTAAAGTACTTAATATACTTAATCTAACAATTGTCTAATTTCAGAGCATCAGAGTTCGACCCGGAAACTACAATATCAGTTTTATTGAGCACAAGCGGCACTACTGGGAAACCAAAATCAGCCGCAGTTTCACACAAGGCTTTTGCTATATCGTTGCCTTACTTATTGTAGGTATTCTCTACCAGGTTACCTGGTGAGAAATTCATAATATGTAAGATGTCTCATTTAGCGGCAAATATTATGGGTTCTGTAAACAAAAGAGGTTTATTGTACAACTGCTTTAGCTGAATGACTGTTTTTGGGACGTCAGTGCAAATTAATATTAATATAAACTTTACACATGCTAAATCTAGTGTTTTGGTACAACGATCAGTTACTTCCAGATCATTTAATGAAATTATTAATGTATAATGTACATTTTCATTTTATCAGTGAAAGATTGTTTTATGGATGTTCCAGATAGATTTGATGTGTAATTTACCAACCATATGCCAACTTATCCAGAGATTCGTCTAATTTAGGAAAAACCAAACTTCGCAGAAAATAACTTCCATAAGTAGATTCCGTTAGCTATGATTTTAGTACAAGTTTTTAACTTTAAACTGATAGTTTTTTAGTTTCCAATATACTGAATAATAATTCCATTTTCAGTGTAAAGCACACCAAATTTCCCACACCTACGGAAATGACTTTGATCGTATCTCCTCTGCAGTGGCTATCAGCAGTCATGCACCACATACTCTCTCCAATTTTGAGATATACTAAGCTGCAGTCATCCTTGCCAATGACAAAGGAACACACCTACTCCCTGATCAATAAATACAGGGTTAGTATTTTACCTTTTCCACACTAAGAGTAGAAACAAACAAGGTTATGTTATATTAGTGGCTACTTACCCTTTAGGCCAACCGGCAATCAACCCGCACTAGACTAGCATGCTGGATTATGTGGCCTAACCTCTCTCAATCATACTCTCGATTGTAGAGGAGGCTCCAACCCTGGAGTGGGTTGTATATGGGCTGATACAGTACTTAACCTTTTACTTCTTTAATATTTAGAAACTGTAAGTTAGTACGTTACAATAATTTGAAATTGGCTATTGAGAAAGAGCTAAGACATTGATTGTTTGATTTAACAAACTCAATGATCGAAACGCGATAGTAAAACTGTTTCTTTGCTTCGATTTTCAGCGTAAAATATTTTAAATACAAAACGTCAATTATTTCCACTACTGTGCATAATATGTGAATGTAAATGAGGGTACGTGGGACATATAAATATAAATAATTTCGTGTTGTAGACATTGTAAAATAGGTCCGAAAGTTAAAGGTCATTGAAGGTCGGGTAGTTAAATTAAATATAGTTTTTAAACAACGAACAGACTTTGTTGTTGATGTTAGTTTGTGCATAATGAAGTAGTGTGTATTAATGTATTTTGAAATATTTAATGACTTTGAGTCTTTTAAAACGTTGAAAAACTGAAAGAAAATTGTAAACAAAAAGTATGAATTTATATTTTTAAATCAACTTTGAACCTGAAAGCCTAACATAGACATCACACGATCACCAATTATAAAGTTTGGATCGATTTGAAATTTGAAAATTCTTATGAAAATGAACCCCGTATTTTGCCGGTATCTCTCGCACACTGCACGCTCGAGGACTGCGCCCGCCTAATGCGGAGTCAGACTTAAATCGACAATCGGTAATTCAACTATATTAATATAGTTATAAGTAGTAGATCCCTGACATAGATTGTTAAACTCTGCTTTTTTGTTGCAGCCTTCCTTTATGATAATAAGTCCAACAATGTTGACATCACTGACAAAGCCAGGGGACAGAGATAAATGCGACTTCACAAGCTTTGAAACCATCATGATCGGTGGAAGCGCTGTGCATAGAAATCTTATAGCTGAAATGAAGGTAAAAGATCTATTTTTTTATACGATTGGATCGGCAAATGAGCAACCAAGTCACCTGATGGTAAATGATCACTGCCATCTATGAACATCCAACACGCTTGGAACATCGATGTGTTGCTGGCCCATCAAACCTGAAGGAGAGCGGCAGGAAAATGGATGGGAAGGGTTTTGAGCATCCGGCAATCTCACTCACCGAACCAAATGCAAAGCAATTCACGTCGATCTCCTGTAGGACAGTTGTATCGCCCCGGACGAGCCTGCCAATTCATGCTGAGCCATGACTGACAACAGAGTGGCCCTGCCACTTGATAATAATTGTTTCGTACGTATTATAAAATCATATGTTTGTACAAAATAATTAAATCTGTAATAACAAATCTAAATGAATACCTATTTCAGAAAATAACGCCATCTACGAACGTGTTCGAAGGTTACGGTATGAGTGAATCTACCACCATAGTGTTTCAAAACAATGACTCGCCGCCCGGCTCTTGTGGGACTCGCTTGGGGTTGTTCAAATATAGGGTAAGCATTATCCATACCTGCTTCAAACAAATTTGTAGCCAGAGTAACACGTAATAATGAGACTTAACACCTTATGTCTCAGGATGGCGAGCGCAGTGCAATGCCAAGCATTCATTGTTTTGCAATTCATGGTATTGTTTGGTTTCGCAGTCCACGAGGGATTGTATCGCTTACCATCAGGCGAATAGCATGCTCGTCTTGCCATTCATTGTAAAAAATTAACTATTTTTACTTTTGTGTCATTAAATGGTATATTGAATTTGATTTCAGTTGATAGATCCGATGACTGGAGAAGAGATTCACGAGCCCCACGTGCACGGAGAGTTGCAGTTCAAAAGCCCAGCCATGTTCATGGTGATGATATTTATTTTATCTATTTCCTTATATGCAGGCAGAGACACAGCATGATTAAAGTGAAAAAAATATCATATCAAAACTGCAAGAGAAAATAATTTAACCCAAAAGAATTTATCTCTTGAAAAATATCCAGCGGCTATCACTTCATATATTTATGAATTATTTTTCATAAACGCGCTACTGACGCGATACCGTGTATTCCGTGCACCCAGCCTAAATACACTTCGATGCATTCAGCAATGTCTCCTAAGCGTGAATTAAAGCACTCACCCACAGTCACATACATAGTCCTGACCCCACACTAAAATCGACTCTAGTGCCGTGGGTATCAGAAGCTACGAGAAACTTTTCGGTCTTACTCGTACAAACACCCAGACCCGACACAAATATTTATGGATCACACAAATATTTGTCTAGGTGCGGGATTCGAAACTGCGGCACTCGTTTCACAGTCGACGTCTAGCCAAATACGACACGGAGGCTGTCTCCAATCTCCATAGCACTAACTTTCATCATTTAATAAATTCAGGGTTACTTTAACAATCCTGAGGCAACCGAAGAAGCTCTCGAGGATGGCTGGTTGAAAACTGGCGACATTTTCTACAGAGACGAGAATTGGCATTTCTTCTTTGTCGACCGTCTCAAACAGCTGCTCAAGTACAAAAACCACCAGGTTAGTTAAAATTTGAAGTGTTGGTAAACGTATTTTATCAGGATTAACCAGTACATCTTATCAATCGGATTATTAATCATGCCAGAATTATAACAGTATTAAATTTAAAATAACAAAATGATAAAAACTATTTTTTCATTGTATATCTATTTACTTGTATAATCCACCGCAAGATATAATCGTTTGAAGATTACAGAATTTCATATTGTAATATCCTATGTGACTAGCATCTGTATCTGTATCAGCCCATATAGGTCCCACTGCAGGTCCCGGGCCTCCTCTACAATCGAGAGTACGATTGAGAGTGGTTAGGCCATATAGTCCACCACGCCGAACTAGTGCAGGTTGGCGGACTTATACATACTCAAGATGTTTTCCTTCACCGTTATAGTGCGTGGTGACTGACTATCAATACACACTGTGACTAGTGTTAGTAGTAATATTACACCTAACTACAGCGGTTTACGAATTTTTCCCTTCATCTTATTAACTACTAAAATACTCTGAAAAGCCTAAATAATATTAATGATTATAATTATTATAATGCGGCTAATGATATTTTATCCATGAATTTCTAGATATCTCCGGTAGAAGTGGAGGGTGTGATCAGACAGCATCCGGGCGTGCTGGACGTGGCAGTGGTGGGAATACCAGACCCTGAGTGCGGAGACTTGCCCGTTGCCTGCGTGGTGCGCCGGCCAGGACACGCCGTCAGCGCGAACGACATCAAAAACATCGTCAAAGGTAAGCTAATAAGCAAGGATATGTAAAAGGAAGCTGTTTACAGGCAGCTGTGAAAGGAGATGCCACGGGTTCGATCCCCGCACCGGGACAAATGTTTGCGTGACCCAGTATTTGTTCGGGTCTGGGTGTTTGTGAGTCCGAAAAGTATCTCGTAGTTTCTGATACCCACGACGCAAGACTGGTATCTTAGTGTGGGATCATGATTAGGTATGTGACAGTTGAGTGGATTAATTTATTTAAATTCCTTGAATATTTAAAAATCTAAATCGTTTTAGGTCGAAACTTGCCAAAATAAAGTCTCTTATCAGTACTAGTATGAGATACTATTAAAAGATGATTGCGATCATTGACTCAGTTATGTTGGTCTGGTTAAGTCTTTCGCCATGCTCTGCTACAGGATTAGATTATGGATTGAAGGGAACATGGATTCCCTTCAATCCATAAGCCATAAACTAGCATATTTTTCCACATTAAGAACGAACCTCTTGATACTTGATTGATGGTCGTACCATCTTGTGGGCTGTGGCTTTGTGAAGCTGTTGATAAATTGTTAGATCCATTATTGTCTTTCTTAGACATTATAGAACAAATGAGAGAATTTATAAGGTGCATGCTAGTAAAAATTATATATTTTTCCTTTCAGAAAACTTGACGGATACAAAACAGCTAAGAGGAGGCGTTATCTTTCTGAACGAATTACCGACGACAGTCACCACGAAACTGCACCGACAGAAACTTAGAGAAATCGTCCTTAATGCGACTAGAGATTAAAAAATATTAATTTTACCAAATAAATGAAATAAAAGCATAATTTAAAAATAAAAGTATTTTTCCCGACATGTTTTATAGACGTATTTTATTTTATAGTACAGTAATGCTTGAGAGGCACACAAGTATTTGTTTCGGGTCTGGGTGTTTTAAATAAGACGGAAACGTCTCTGTATTTTTTGACACCAACGACACAAGATTGATATTAATGTGGGCTGAGAACTATGTACTATATGATTATAGGGTGCACCTGGGGACACGTCAGTGTCCCCGCCAAGGTGAGCAAAAAAGCGGCACGGCCGTACCATACTTTTCTCGAAGTATTTCAGGTCGTTCGTTTCGTCGACGGTTTTCGACCCCCTATAACATCGTTCTAGATAAAACTAGAAGCCTGAATTTTCAGTAACCAAGCTGTATAAAGTTGTATAAACACGGTTAGCTAATTATGTAACAACTTAAGACAGAACGTCCCTTAAGTAGAGCCTAAACAAATTACCCCACTTGGTATTACATGTATTTTTACGATAGAAGAACTGAATTCCGAGACTTTTTTTACAAGTTTTGTTTTTGATCACTTTATTTTATCGCCTTTATTCATAGACCGTTTTAAAACCTATTTTAGTTATCGAGTGCTTTGTCCCTTTTGAACGACTTACTTACAGTTTGAGCGAAGAAGACAAAACATTCGATAACTAAAATAGGTTATAAAACTGTCTATGAATAAGGCCGTTGTCTTTAAGTGGCAAAAATGCAAAAAGCCAACATCACGCGGTGTTCCCAGGCGGTCACCCATCCAAGTACTGACCGCGCCCGACGTTGCTTGACTTCGGTGATCGGACGAGAACCGGTGTATTCAACGTGGTATGGACGTTGGCGACTGCTCTACCGAATGTAGCGTAATCAAAAATATTCATTATATAAAATTCACATTGCTAAAATCTTATAGAGACAAAAAGACAAAAAAAAATTAAAAAATGTAACCAACTTCAAAATTGCAATAAAAAGAGAGAAATAAAACTAGTCTTTTAATAAAACTAAAATACCTAAATATGGAAACAATTTTTTGAGGTGGGTGCCAGCTATCTTCTCTTCAACAGGAATATTTTGTTTTTTTTTTAATATATAATAGAGTTCTTTTCTATTATACATACACATTATGTAACAAGTTTTTATTGTATTTTCATAGAATGCTCAGATCATGAGCGTACCTCTCAGACCGGGAAACCCTTCAGTTTTTCGATTCCTTTGAAAAACACGACATATTTAATGTTAGATAATATATTTCTACATTATTCTTCAAGTTGGTCATGACTCATGCCTCATGTGACGGCATAAAAAGCTGTGGACAAAATATAATGATGTGATCTTAACATTAAAAGTAGAAGAATTAAAAGTAATAACACAAAACAATATTTTATTAACTAATTAATACAGTTATTCATAAAGTAATTTGTGATAATTTTATTCCCTTTCCGCGGTAAGAACGATTTCTTTAAGTTTCTGTCTGTGCAGTTTCGTGGTAGCCGTCGTCGGTAGCTCGGTCATGAAGATAACCCCGCCTCTCAGTTGTTTCGTGTCTGTCAAGTTCTCTGAAAGCAAAAACGCAGCAGTCAGTCGTCACCATATCGAGCACACATTCCTGACTCCGTGCTGATAATAAATAGAAAAATCCAATATCACTTTGCCCGACCCGGGATTCGAACCCAAGACCTCAGCTTTGCAATTATACCGTAGTACAACTGCGCCAACGAGGCAGATATTTATTTCTTCTAAAATATGTAATGGGAATTAATCGTTGGTATTTTTAATTTTCTTAAGGTAGCCACACGCTGTAGTGTACATGACAGGTTTGTCTGCACAGATTAATATTACAGGAAAACCGAAGCGTGTATGCTGCACTACTGTGCAGGCTTCCACACATCACAGAAGTAATTGGCACCGACCTCTCTCTGCCGGCTGTGGTTTCGGGTATGGTAGGCAATCCAAGGTCTTGGCGTGCGGTGGCTAACTTCTGTGAGAAAGTAATCTCGCAGAAGGGAAGTGACGAGAGGGATCAAGAGCGGTTGGATCCTTCCCGCCACCAAGGAAGACGTAGGAGGCGCCGACGTGACGCATGATCGGCGACTCTCGTCCTGTGGTATGGGGGCGTTTCGCGACTAATGGGGATGTGGGGGTCGCGGGCACGCAGTGGGGGACTGTCGTAGTGCCATTTGTACACAGATACAATGCGACCCCGAGATGTTCAGCAGCATAGGGTAAGAGCCGCAAGTAAGCGGCAGTGTGCAGGAACGGTTCCGGTAGAAGCTGAGGCGCTCTTGCTTCGGGTCCCCGGGGCCGTTCCATTTGTGCCGAAGAGAGCCACGCGGGGCTTTGGTTGGTTTGCTGTAGACCGGCGAACCCAACATAATCGCTCCACTTTCCACCAAGGTGGGACGATAGAGATAACTCGGTTTCCCCGCGTCAAAAAAAAAAAAAAGGCTCCCACACATGTTGAAGCCTGCACTGAAGCATGAAAAATTATGAATTCTGATTTTTTCCGCCCTTGGGTATACCACCGCAGTTTTACTGCTTACTCAAGATAACTTACCACCACCAATATCTAATTAGATTGTAGATAATGACACTTAAAAAAGTATTAATTCATTACTACATATTAATTAGGATTTATTATGTTACTTACGTATCTTTCAAATCTTACAAACTCTTTTATTCCATTTGGGTACTTCATTCGTTTTTCAGATCACAGGATTCCATAGTTTGTAATGATATCAATGCATACACCCTATCTTTTAGCTCGAAACCTACCACCACGTAGTTCTGACTACAAAATTAACACGTGAGTCTGTTATTTCGTCTGTTTACATACCTTTGACGATGTTTTTGATGTCGTCCGCGCTGACGGCGTGTCCTGGCCGGCGCACCACGCAGGCGACGGGCAAGTCTCCGCATTCAGGGTCTGGTATTCCCACCACTGCCACGTCCAGCACGCCTGGATGCTGTCTGATCACACCTTCCACTTCAACTGGAGATATCTGATAATTTGTAGTTATAAAAAAAAAAATCAAACTATCTTTATTTGAAATTGTCAATTATATTTTCTAAAGCAACAGACAATTTATTTTCAATATATTTCAACAACTTAGGTCACTTAACCACCGACTCTAGACTATTTAGATAATTTCTGAATATATTGTTAGAATTTAAGATACAGCAGGATTTTTAGAAACCGCAATGGACGGGGTACAGATATCAGTGAATCCATAAAAGAGAAAGTTAAGATTGTTTTTGTCTTCAGTCCAACAGTTTTATACAATTATTTTTTATATACATACCTGATGGTTTTTGTACTTGAGCAGCTGTTTGAGACGGTCTACGAAGTAAAAATTCCAAGTTTCATCTCTGTAGAAGATGTCCCCAGTTTTCAACCAGCCATTTTTAAAAACTTCTTTAGTTGCTTCAGGATTGTTATAGTAACCCTAAAATAAGTAGGTCCTAAGTTTGGGCTAGCTCATTGGAATGTCTTAATGATTCAGAACGAACCAGTTTTCCTAATCGCCTCTAGAAAACAATTTGACGGCCTCCGTGACGCAGTTGGTTAGAAGCCGGCTGTAAAACGACAGCCCGCGGGTTCGATCCCCGCATGGAGACAAAAATTTGTGTGGCCCACAGGTTAGCTTCGGGTCTGTTTATAAGATCGTAGAGTGTCTCGTAGTTTCTGATAGACACGACACAAACTCGGTCTTAATGTGGGGTTAGAATTAGGGTTTTTAGTGACTGGTATTAATATTATTTTTTATTTAATTTAATAATAATTTTACCACGAACATGACTGGGCTCTGCAACTGCAACTCTCCCTGCACAAAAGGCTCGTCTACCTGAGCTCCTGTCATTGGATCTATTAACTGAAATCAATTTATTAGTATACATAAAGGTTGTGTAAACATAAATATATGTGTAGTAATTTAATTTGGATTATAAATATGTATTTGATTTGCACGTTCATTTGTTTTGTTGATTGTAACTCCAGTTTTAAAGAAACCTTTAATAACTCTCCTTCTTTCGCAGTCGGATAATAATCTGTGCTTATTTTTTTTAAAGCCTAGAAAATATTAAAAAAAATCAATTTTATATACTATGGTCTATGACGCAAAACGTGTTAGGTTGTGCAATCATGTCTCTTAATATAAAAATGTAAAATATTCATACACAATGTACAACTGTTAGTTTTTCCTCAAATAAAATAAAATAAAAATTAATCATCAGATATTTTGTGCCACATGCTCTTAAGTCTCACTCCGAAATTTATTTATAAGTAATTTATTTTAGGTAAGTATGTGTATAAGTGCGTGGTGGCCTGTTGGTAAACGGACCAGACGCGGCTGCCTACATGTTCACGGTGGTCGCGGGTTCAAATCCTAGGGCACACCTCTGACTTTTCGGAGTCATGTGTGTATTGATAGTCAATCACCACGCACTATAACGGTGAAGGAAAACATCGTGAGGAAACCTGCATACCATAGCGATTTGTATAAATTTCTATGGCATGTAAAAGTCCGCCAACCCGCATTAGGCCAGCGTGGTGGACTATATGGCCTAACCACTCTCAATCGTGTTCTCGATTGTAGAGGAGGCCCGTGCCCTGCAGTGGGTCGTATATGGGCTGATACAAAAAAAAAAAGTATGTGTATTGCTTACCCTGTACCGGTAGAGTCCCATGCTGTTCCCGCAGGAGCCGGGCGGTGCATCGTGGTTTTCAAACACCAGGCACGTAGCTTCACTCATTCCGTATCCTTCGTTGACGTCAGTTGTTGGCATTATTTTCTGAAATATTCATTATGTTCTGATTATGTACATCAGTTTATTGCTCTCTAGCGGCCCGTCCCAGCTTCGCCTGGGTGCAAATGTATTTTGATTCCACTCCACATAATACATATTATTTTTCGTACAAACTGGGACTTCCTGTATACATATAAACCTTCCTCCTGAATCACTCTATCTATTTCAAAAAACCACATCAAAATCCGTTTCGTAGTGTTAAAGATCTAAGCATACAGACAGACAGACAGCGGGAAGCGACTTGGTTTTATACTATGTAGTGATTATTGATTGATTGATAGACTAGCCAAGACGTGACGACATAAAACCGCATCACCATTGCTAGGAGTTGATCAAAATACCTTAAAATTAATAAATTAATTGCCACATAAAAAAAAAAACACTGTTTTAAAAACATAGAGCAACATACATATAATGTATATAGGGAGCGGTCGAACTTCAAAACCATAGATTTTTTTTTAAACGCGAATAGTGCCTTTGGACATTATATCACCTAAGTTAAAAAAACTAAATGATAAGCAAATCACAACGATGTTGTTCGGCCGGTAAGTTTTGATGTGTGGAAAGCACGTTATAACTAAGCATCCATCATCATCCATCCATCAGCCAAAGGTGGTCAGCCATCCATCACTGCTGAACATACGCCTCCCCCAATTATTTCCACAGTGATCTGTTCCACATAACTCATGAGTAATGACAAATCTTCGTTTGTACCGACTGTGTAATATGTGACTAATAATATTATTTCTTCAAATATATTTACCTTCAGGTCAGCAATGAGGTTTCTATGCACAGCGCTTCCACCAACGATTATCAATTCGAAACATGTGAAATCGCATTTGTCCCTGTCTCCTGGTTTGATCAGAGATGTCAACATTGTGGGACTTATCATCAGAAATGTAGGCTGCAACAAAGAAATATGTAGATTTGCTAGTTTCCTTTTTTTTGTAGCCTATAGTGTGTCCTACTGCTGGGCAAAGACCTTTTATCTTCCACTCGACCCTGTCTAATTTCAACCTGCAACAAATTAGATCTATACTGTGATGAAAAATACAAGTTCTTTTACGGCTGTTTACATTTGCCCCACATAAAATCGACGTGAATGTCAACTTAGCCGGATAGACATTGCCGGGGACACAAAACATTACCTCACTCCTCATTTTCCCGTAATTTCCCCATCCAAATACGAAGGTCCGCAGATCCCCAGATATCATGGGGCACCACGACTACTACAAAATTAGCAGAGCTTCTTTCAATAATTACGTTTATACGAAAGGATAAGATAAGGAAGATTCATCGGGGTGGTGCAGCAGTCCCTCCGATTTATCAACCCAAATATGACGCCCCATTGATAACTTTACTCAACTGGCTCAACAAGTAAGATTTCCAGACTCAAGAATCATTATCTACCTCTCCTTAACTCCTCTGTTTATGCAATTTCAAAAGCGGGCGAAATAATTACATTCCCCAAATATTAAAGATGTAAACGGAACGCAGTGATAATTTAACACGATCACTTAGCTTCAGATATCTTCCTTGCTTGTTTTTCGAACCTGCGTTTTAAAAAAGGTACTAACCCTGTAATTATTGATCATATCGTATGTGTGCTCCTGTGTCGTTGGCATGCCAGTCTGCAGCTTAGTGTATCTCATTATTGGCGAGAGTATGTGATGAATGATGGCCGATAACCACTGCAGAGGAGATACGATCATAGCCATTCTCGTAGGTGTAGGGAATTTTGTGAATTTTCTCCTGAAAATAATGATGATAACATTAATCATTGGCAGAGCATATTATTCATAATTTGTAAGTTCCCAGGATTAATTCCTTGCCCGTAGAATCTATTTAGTGTTGTTCACACCAATCATAACTCCAGTGACATGTATATTACAAATAATTTAACACTTCTCCCATACGATTGAGGGAATCGTGCAGATACGAGTATAAAATGACATGATTTGAAGGGAAAATTGTCATTAAAAAATTATACGTATAACGTCACGTGGATGACCTACATGCTCTAAATGTAATATTGTCTCGTGCAGTTGACTAAAACAGCTTGGCGAAGCCTGGCCGGCCCATAGGTAAAAAACACATGGATTTTCTAATGTAAGATCTGATAATGATTACTTACATTAGGTAAGGCAATGACATCGCGAAGCTCTTGTGTGGAGCGGCAGCTGCTTTTGGTTTTCCCGTAGTCCCACTTGTACTCAATAAAACTGAAATTGTAGTTGCTGGGTCGAAGTCGGATGGCCTGAATTCAAGTTGTAATAATAAATATTCGTATGTATAAAGTACTTCTGCAGGATTGTGAGAAAAACAACTAGTATACTAATTCATTTGTTTTGAGAGAATCATGCTTAAACGAAACAAGGGACTAAACTTAAATATAAAAGATGTGTGATAATAACCAATCGTCACTGGATACTGTGTCTAGGTAGAACTGTATTTACCTGACGATAGCAGCATCAATGTTAAACTTAACCTTACAGTATAAAACAAATCTCCTTACGACGATTGTAACTGATTTTTTTTTTTCTATTGCATGAGTCCGGCAAACGAGCAAACAGGTCACTAGATGGTAAGTGACCTCTGCCGCCCATGAACATCCACAAACACTGGATTATGGATGTGTTGCCGGCCCAAGTGGGAGGGGGCGGGAAGGAAAAAGGATGGTAAGAGGAATGGGATATTAGGCAGGTTCTCATTTTCAAGTAATTTTGCGACTGCCTACTTCTTAAAGGTTGGCTGTAATATTAAATAAATAAAATACCTGAAATCGTCAACACTGACGTCGTTTCCATGGTTCTCGAGGAAATCTGCAAAATTCAACACTCGATCTCCTTTGTCAAAGGTAATGATTTCTGGTTTGATTCCAGTTTTATTCGCTGCTTCCGCAACGTCCGCCAGTTTTTCATTTTGACAGAATATTATTTTCGGATTATTGACGAGTAATGTGTCTTCGAGTTCAACTGAAATTTAATTTTGTTTTAGTGTAAATATTCATTTAATTTGTATTATTATAAAGTAACTACAAATTTATACTAGCGACATTAGGGAAATACTTAATCAATGAAAGAAAACGTTTGTCTTACAATTAAATTTATCATAATATTAATATTATGTTATTATGATAATCGAGTTATTAATGATATCATCATTATTATAAGTCAAACGATGTGTACTTGATTAGAAATATCTCTTAAATTTCTACTAATTCCATCATCTTTATATCGAAATAATTAAAATGGAATTTAGAAATCGCCTTGAGCGTTAAGACCGCCTCCTGTACTTTTTATATAAAATTGTAATATATATATTTTTTCCCCTTATGTGTGCAGTAAAGAATAAATACATTATATACTGATCTTGAGCAGCCGTCACCCATCCGCTACCCGCCGCTCTTTTCAAATCGTTGGTCCAACGTGCAGCAGGAGGTCCTACGCTACGTTTTCAAAATCAAGATCGGGATGGTTGACGCTTAATTAGAGAGGCCTACGTCCGCCAGTGGGCGACGACAGGCTGGGTATACTCGTATATCTTGATCATACTTACTGACTCCCAAAGTATAATCGATGGGGGCGATAGTAATGCCCAGATAAAGAGCTGCGTAAAACGGAATAACCAAGTCTAGGTGGTGTGGTGCCATCAGGATCATGACGTCACCGGTCTTCGCCCCCAGTTTCTTGAGACCGTTAGCGCATTGCACTGATCTTTTCAATACCGAAGCGAAGTTCTCTGATACCCCAGTCGCACCATTGATCTGTTGATTTATATTAAACAGTTTCAGAGATACTAAAACGAACTTTGGAATTTTGGGCCTCAACTACGAGTATACCATGTGGCATGTGACAGCGTCCGTGACGCAATTGGTTGGACGCCGGCTGTGAAACGAGTGCCGCAGGTTGGAACCCGGCACCGAGATATTTTTGTGTTATCCACAGACATTTGTTATTTGTGATATTTGACCCCACACTAAGATCAAGTCTTGTGTCGTGGGTATCAAGAACTACGAGAGACTTTTCGGCCTCACAAACACCCAGACCCGAAAATACTTGTGGTTCACACAAATATTTGTCTCGGTGCGGGGATCGAACCCGCGGCCTCACGTTTCACAGCCGGCGTTCAACCCACTGTGCCACAGAGGCTGTCATTAAGCCGCAGACACACGTTGAGACTATATGGGTACTGCATTTAACATTAGGCACAGGTACTCGCTTACCTTTAAAAACGAAGATAAGTCTTACAAAACGTTTATGATCATTTCCAAAAATGTGTCAGTAATGTTATGCAGTGATATTTGAATTCATTTCCTTCAATACCAATGCAATAAAAATATAATGCAATTATGATATAGATGCATAATAAAGTGTTGATTAAATTTTTTATCTTATGTATCAGTAACGATATTTATTATTTTATAAGTATAATCACCAAGGATTTCATGTGATAAAAATATTATACAGCAGTTATTTACCTCACGATGCAAACAACTGATAAATTTAATGTACTTATGCAAGTCGGGCACGATCAAGTTACTATACAATCAGTGCAGCCCAGATACTGGGGAGTTAGTATATGATCCGCAACCAAGTTCGAATGTTCGATGTGCCTAGGTACACCACAAAATGTTCGAATCCTCTATCGTACGACGTAATCATAGACTAACTTCGCATTGAATGATAATTGTCATAATGAATAGTATTGATTTTTAGAAGTGAAAAACATTTAATTTATTTCAGGCTTCGAACGTTTGAACTTCGTTTCGGATCATTGAGTAACCCCCTACCCCTAGTATCCACCAATGCGAGACGACTATCTCTTGCCATTCGACACAATAATGCACCCTGATGCTGATCACGATCCTTAGACATGAGGGACCGACCAGAGACAGAGAGAGAGATTGTGCCGGATGTGTCAAGATGAGTTCTAGGGATATTTGGAGACTATCCCACCCTCACACCCGCCACTGCGAATCCTGTAAATCAGGATCAACAGTGGCAAACATTTTATTGACACCGCGCATTGAACTCCGTTACTCTGGAAATCATTTTTTTTAAGGAAATTTACCAAACAGTAAAATTTATATGAGCAGTTGTAAAATATTTATGTCCCCTTTCTTCAGTAGCAATAACGAGAGTGATAGCAATCTCTGATAAAAAGGTTTACAGCTGGAGAAGCCAGCGGTACCGCATCACGGACGAAACCATATATAAGGTATTTCATAATGTTTTTCTTTTCTTTTCAATTAAAAACTAATGTAATTGAAATGAGCTCTCTCGACTATAAGACCGCCTGGCCGTTCGCTGATAACTTATCTAGTTTATTGTCAGTGGTAAACATGATATTGAAGGGTATAATCTATTGTGAAAACCGGCAATAAATTCCTAAAGAAAACTGCCTGTTTCATTCGTATGCTTAAATTTCTAGTTGAATGGCCAGAGATTATTCGTGTAAATTAATTACTTCATCCACTAAGTATTCTCTACAACTTCTACCAGTTAAATTCAACTGAGGCGTTAGTTTCTGTTCTGAAATGTACTATTTGTTTCATGCTTCGGTTTTGTGAAACTGTAAAATTCTTCGTTGTTTTTAATTTGTCACGAATTAAAAGGAAATTGGCAAAAAGTTTAAAGAAAATACTATGAAGGTAATGGTTTGTTTCTTTAACCATCGACAATAATATGGAATGGCGTGAAATTTTGAACATTCTACTTTCGATTTATGAAGTTTCAAATTTGCAGTTGAATATATATGAAGGCTGCTAGTAAACCTGCAAGATGAAGTCAGGAGCCTGTTTGAGCGCGTGCAGGATGAGTTTGCCGAGGTGGTGTCGGTCGGCGGGCGCGCCTGACTGCGCCACCACGCGGTGCGTCAGCTCGCCCATGTACCAGTGCACCGCGTCGGTTGGATAGGTCATCCTTGGAATTTTATCATCTCTGAAAAGAAAACAATCTGGATTCTGAATTTCCAAGTAATAATAAAAGTTTGGGACCATCCCGCCCGTAAAACTAGTCATGCAAATCCTGTCAGCTAGGATCATTAACAATCAAAGAATTTACATCGAATACTGAACACAGAAACCCACCAAGCCTAAAGGGCTACCTAGCGCTAGGCTAGTGCACGTCTTAAACGCATACCATATCTAAATAGGAATTAGTCGATAATCATTTTATTGAATTATGCAATCAGTGAGCGACATCCTAACTTCAAGCGGAATGCTTTGACATACCTTATGGCTGTTTAACATAGAAAGGGCACGTGCGTGCGTATTACATAATTAAAATCGTTCGCTTCAACTGTACTTAAAGACAAACTACGTGCGGAAATGTAAGAAAATGTAAAGACATACATACATACATAACCACACGCCTTTTTCCCAGAAGGGGTAGGCAGAGGTGCTACTAGAACACCCACGTTTCGCCTTGTATATTCCGTCCCACGATGTGATAGGCGGGCCTATCGCCATATCGGGCACAAATTCCTGACTCCGGGCTAATAATGAATAGAAAAATCCAATATCACTTTGCCCGACCCGGGATTCGAACCCGAGACCTCAGCTTTGCAATCATACCGTAGTACCACTACGCCACCGAGGCAGTCGAAAATGTAAAGATTCATACAAAAATAATAGCCAATCCTGAACTCAGGGATTCCAATTTAGAACCCCATGTCTGTGGCTACAACACCAAAAGATACCTTGCAAAGTAATTGACTGGGTGATATGAAAGTCAAACTGCTAACAGACTTGACTCAGAAAACAGAGCTGAAGTTTCGATACTCTATGATCCGAAACGAAACTCGAATGTCCGAACGTTCTATATCTGCAGTACCTTTTAAATTTTCCACTTCTAAAAATCAACACTACTCTATGATACTTATCATTCACTCCGAACTAAGTCTATAGTTAGGACGTACGACAAAGTATACAAACATTTTGTGGAGTACTTAGGCAGTGGGCACATTCGTAAAGTTTTACGTGCGACGTCCGAAGTTTCGAGTTTCGTTTCGGATCATAGAGTAACCCCCCTGGCATACGTCCCTATAATTTCAAAGTAAAAAGGGTTTTTATAGTTAATTATTACCGATTACTTCAAGGCCAAATGAAAAGCGAGGAGACCTGCAAAATTTAGTCATCTTGACAATAAATTCAAAGGCATATAAAATATGTCTCAGTGGTACAT
Source organism: Theretra japonica (assembly GCA_033459515.1). NCBI lineage: Eukaryota > Metazoa > Arthropoda > Insecta > Lepidoptera > Sphingidae > Theretra > Theretra japonica. The sequence goes on from CM065942.1 coordinate 4,094,924, forward strand.
TTGAACAACGGTGCGATTGCAACACCGAGAGTTCGGGTTCGAATCCCGGCTCGGGCAAAGTGCTATTGGATTTTATTATTCATGCCCGGAGTCAGGAATTTGTGCCCAATATGGGTCACCTGGAACACACTAGGAGAAACGTGGGTGTCCTGGTTACACCTCTGCCTACCCCTTCTGGGAAAAAAGACGTGAGTATATGTATGTATGAAAAATGGTATCTCAGGTCGTGATAGACTAAACTCTTGTAACGTAATTACTAATTAATGAGTTCTATATGTAATCTTAATCAAATTAAATATTTTTCTAACAATAATAATTGTGTATTATAATAACAAAAACACTACCTTTAGTAGACAGCATGTAGTTTATATATAAAATATATATTAAATATTATGAAAATAAACTCAATTCGATTGCTTTTATCTACTGTAATTGAACAACAATAAATAAGATATCAGTATATAAATTACTATAATATACTAAACCTGAGCATTATATTTGTGTATTATTATTATTTTATTTTAAATGTGTTTTTTTTTGTTTTGTATCTTCATTTATCTTCCACTGCTGAACACAGTCTTATTCAAAGAAGTTCCATAAAGGTCTATATACAGCGACTTTCTGTAAAATTTATTAGATCCTCATGCCATCTAGTGGTTTTGAATATGTACCAAATCCGAAATTCCACTACAAGTTCTTTTAAGAACGAAACGCCTTTAAAATCTAAATAGTGAAAATATATACATACGGATTGAATAAAAGAACCTTACTTTGAAGTCGGTTAAAATTAGTACAATGTATATACATATGTACACTTATTGAAATCAAGATATTACAATTACAATACTTAAACAATTTAGTTCGCGGAATATAAAACATGAGCGCATTAAAAATTACAATTATGTGTTAATAAAGTTATATTTCATTCGATTATGTTTATCTGACTATTAAAAAGGGGAGCGGGATAATAAAAAAGTGTTAACTGACAATTAACGTGTATTAAATTAATTATGTAATATGTACATCACATATGTATCAGCAAAATTAATAATGATCTTACGTGAAGTCGTTCATTTTTTATCCGTATGCTTCTGTAATAGGTACTCAAGTTTTCTATAAAAGCGTGTTCACGGCACAGAATTTAAAATTATACTGTGCAATGTAAGAAGCATGTTCTATTACGTCGAGTTAATGTTTTATCAATCTTAGCCGTACCAAGATAGTATTAGATAAACCAAACTTCGTCTGGTTGCAATTATTTAATAATTAGATTCATACATGTAGATGTAAGGCCGGTTTAAAAAAAGTTTAAAATTGAAAGAAAACATTGTTTTTCTATTTAAAACAGTTGGTGTTGATAACTATTTTACATTTTCTTAATTTTCATTATTAATTATGTCTTTTAATCTAGTGTGTGTAACATTAAAATAAATAAGTATAAGTGGGTTCGTATACCTACAAACTAAATTTTTCGTCTAGTAGGTAATGTAGGTAGGTACTTTAGACTGGTTCCGGTAGAAGCTGATGCGCTCTTGCTTGGGATCTCCGGGACCGCGGGGTTTTGGTTGGTATGCCGTCGACCGGTGAACTCAACATAATCGCTCCACTTTCCCCCGAGGTGGCACATTAGCGGCAGCTCGGTTTCTCCGCGTCAAAAAGAAGGTAGTTTAGATTGGGTTTCTATTTATATATTTATTTTAGTTTAATTAAAATGGCATAAATCAATTACCTACATTAATTAAATTCTTAAATCTTATTATATCTGATATACTAAATCTAGACAAAATCAACAATATAAACAATATATAATAACAAAAACAGTGCAGTAATAAAAATCGACTATAGTAACAAATCGTAAGTTAATAAAATAAGAATTAAAATCTAACCAATTATTTATTAAACAACTGAGTGACATTCGAAGGTTACAAGCTATTTTAACTATAAACTAATTAAACGAAATATGACATTAGGTGACTAAAAATTGCCCATAATTAATTGTAACACACTTGATTATGGCGAGTAGTTGTAGGCTAATTTTAAACCGTTTAAAACTATTTAGGGTTAAAAACGGCAACATTTTATTTAAAACGTTTTAAATCGGTTGTTTTACATCTATGTTCATAGATGTATTTTGTCTTTATGTACAATATCCTGATTAAATTGAATATAAGCAAATATTCATTCCCTTTTATTGTCTTTGATTAACAAAACAAAATGTTTACAATTCATATTTCTGTGTCTAGGGTATAGTGTTGCTCTGGGCCACATACTTACGAGTTTCGAGGGCTAAAAGTAGCGTTTTGTTAATTAAAAACAAGATTTCTCATATTACAGCGTGAAGTAGGAATAAATATACATAATATATAAGATATATATAAGACGTCCAGCGCTGAGCACAGGCCTTCCTTAAAGATTTCCTCACTGTACTCTGTACTGAAAACCTCAGTTCTGAAATCAAAGTTGCTCTGTGGACACACCGCCTTATTGTTTTAATAGAATATTAGTGAATTTAATGTGGTATGAAGATAAATCTTTCCATAATTTCGACATGACGCTAAAACACAATAAAATAATGCAAAAAGCCAACATCACGCGGTGTTCCCAGGCGGTCACCCATCCAAGTACTGACGGCGCCCGACGTTGCTTGACTTCGGTGATCTGACGAGAACCGGTGTATTCAACGTGGTATGGACGTTGGCGGACTGCGTGCCGTATTTAATCATGTCTATCCGCTATGTGACGTCATTATGTATAGTAATTTTTATATGTATTTGCAGCTGACTTATTGTAATGAATAGTGATGCTACCCAACACTCTACAGATGGCGCTAGTGTATAAACCCTTATTTCTGTTTAACAATACTCGTATTAACTAAAAGTTACAATGACGAAGTTCGAAAATGGCCGCATAAGTTCCATCGAAAGGAAACGGTTTAATACATGACGTACTAGTCTATTTACAAGCGCAAACGCACAGTGAACTGTTCAATCCAATAATTAGGGTTTTGACGACAAATATGTATGGATCCAACAGCTGCTCCATAACAAACACCGTTGTGAGACAATTCTATATTTAGTGAAAAATTGCCGTCAGCCACATCTATAAAAGGCCAGCGGTGCGCTTGACTTGGCAGGACACTGCCGCGCCCGTAGACATTATGCAAGATAATAAATAATATAGTCAGTCAGAGCGAGTTTGACGAAGGAAATGTTCATATTTGAACGCGAGTTGTGGACTGTAGTCGAGAACTCGTTAGTGTCAGATTCCTTAAAATTAGGAATTAAATTTTTGGACAATATTTTCAAGAATATATTGGGCCGATCCCGGCGGCACTGCAATGCCGGGCCGACCCGTGACGGGAGTGGAGCGAGCCCCGAACATCCCGTCGGTTTACAAAAATCAGTTTAATATACTGGTCCCGCAATGCGGGAACTTTCAGATATTAAGCTGAAAAGAACAGATAAAGGTATTTATTTAAAAAAAGAACTTCCCAAACATCTGGGTTACAGTATGGCAGTTTGCCCGCTTAAACTAACATTAACTTACTCGTAATTACAGATTATTTGTAACAAAGTACACAGTTTATAGAGCTATTTCACATCACAGTATATAAACAAAACTACTGAATTTGAAGTTTATTAATGAGTACATTACAAAGCCATTTTGTATTTCAGTATATACAACTGCTGAGTTTGGAGTTTATTTTGAGTACATTGTTTACTAATTGGTTTTACATAATCTTGATGAACATAGTAAGGAAAGAAAACTAAAACAAAAAAAAGGAAAAAGGAAAGAAAAAAAAGAAAAAAAAAATAAAAAAAATTGAAAATCGCATCCCGACCCATACTACTAAAAGGCCGAGAAGCGATACAGTGCACTGCCGCGCCCGACATTATATACTAACGCCGGAGAATCTTGACACCGCGATGTAGAAAAATCGCCAAATTGGTCACCGCCATCTACCGGCAAACGGTGAAAATATTTGCTGGCGAAGTGGTGACTTGCTTGTGTCATTGCTAATTCCATGTAAAAGGGTATCAAATAGACCGTTTCAAGAGGACAGTGCAATATTAATGTAATAAACAATACCTTAATAGATACACAAATCGGATTATATTTGGTCTTAACGGGTTGGCTCCACGCTGCTCAAATAAATTATTTCACCTTAAACTTCATCAATTTGGTGAACTTGGTGATCGTTTTACCAAAACACTAGCTATTTTGCATGTGCAAAGTTTATATTAATATGCATTTGTACTGGCGCGACGTCTACAAAAACAGCCATTCAGGAAAAACAATCAAAAACAAGTTCTTCAACTGTAAAAAGTTGTGAGCTCCATGTAATACTAAGTCGGTTAATTTATTCAGTCCCTATACAAGCAACTTTCTGTATTAAGTTATTATGTAATTAGCTTACCTAACATAATGTTATAGTGATCAATTATATTGATATGAATCAATATTAAAAATCTTTTATGTTCTTAATAAAATAGATTGACTAGGCCATCGCAATAATGACTAAGCAAACTATATATTATTTGTGAGATACATTGTTTTTTTAAACGATGAAATTGGAATCTGGATAAGTAATTAATTATTGATGAACTAGTATAATAACTCGGATTAGTCCGTGCTGAGCTTTAGCAAAATTAATTAATTATTGGAGCTAACTCCAATAACGACGATGGAAAAACGCGCCAAATCCTGCTTTAAAATAATCCGTACATTGCTAATAAAACATATTTTCCATACCTGATATTTTTTTCTAATCGCCTGTCAAATTATAGGCGATTATTAAAATGTAGTTACTTTGAGAAACATATTTATAATCATTACTAAGACATCGGATGGACCTGTAATGAGGACTAATTTCATTATTTTCTGTTATTTAGAAAATTATATCTACATTATGTATGTAATTGGTAGAAAAAACATAAATACTGTTTACCGGCAACCTTATTATAGGATGTGGTGTTTTCTTATCATGTTAAACGAAGTTCTTACAATATCTGTATCTCTATCAGCTATATACGTCCCACTGCACTGCCCCCGTTATGAAAAGTGCAGTAACTCATGTTTTTGTCGAAATTGAGTTAGATGCATATTCGGAATCAGCAAAATGAGTTCTACAACTTCTTCTTTGACATCTTTTTAAGAATTAAGCGGGATCATTGATTTCCAATTAGCATAACTGCAGTAACTCGAAATTGGAAACATAGTATACCAAACATAAGTGCAGTAATGTTAGATACTGCACCGAATTTGAAAGTCATTTACAATATTACCTATTTAATATTTAATAAAAGTGTAGTATCTAAAGTAACTGCGGTTCTAATTTGGAGAGATTGCATTTAGTCTGATCGAACCGTCAAATCATAAATGCAGTATCTAAAGATACTTCGCTTCTAATTTGGATAGATTGCATTTAGTTTGATCGAACTATCAAATCATAAATGCAGTATCTATAGTTACTGCGCTTCTAATTTGGAAATATTGTATTTAGTATGATCAAACTATCAAATCATAAATGCATTATCTAAAGTTACTGTGCTTCTAATTTGGAAAGATTGCATTTAATATGATCGAACCACCAAAACATAAATGCAGCTTCATAAGTTACTACGCTTCAAATACAGTCTGTGTTTAATATTATACAAAAACCGTCTGTCATAAGAGCAGTTAATAAATATACCAAAAACTTTATTGATGTGATCATATTTTTGTATTATTTATTATTACTGCAGTTAATAATTTTGGCGCACAAAATTAAATTTTAATGTGAACGTAACGATATTTTGTAAGAGGATTTACGCTACTAATCGTTTCGGGAGTGGGGGGAATCAAAACGGGCAAGCGGGTGAGCGGGGTGTCAGTGCGGCGACAACGATCGACAAGGGACTACGCGCTCTTGGTTAAATTTTATAGATATTATCGGATTAGTTAATATTAAGCGGTAAGTTTGAAGACCTACTGATTTATATTTTGTCTTGAAGTAGTAAAATATAGTAAGTGTACGTCATAATCATTTATTACTAGTTAAGTTTGATCTATATACCTAGTACACGTAAGTTAACTTATTAGTTCAGTAGGCTAATTCACGTAATATAATGACGCACCGAACAAGTTGCAGTGCGGTTGCGATAAAGTTTACATTTTAGTGCAAAATTGTAATCTCGTCATTGTTTAGCTGCGCGTCAACTGCACAGACTAAACAAACAAACGTCAACGGTACGTCAGTCGTATGTAATATTTTTGATTAACGCATCTAAAAATTATTTCCTGAAATTACATGCAGGTTGGAGCCACGGGGTGTAACAACCGAAAGAAAAACTGACATCATAACCAAATTAGTGCCATTGATGCCCAAGACGAGAAGATATTTTTGGACAAACTTACCGGCGTGTTCTTCACACACAGTAGAGGTTTGCACCGGAGCGAGATTTTAACAACCGATTGAATTCACCGGTGATTGGGCAATCTCCGGTGAAAAACCGGAGGTCACCGGAGAATAATACGTAAAAAATGAAGAAATAAGAATAATCAATTGATATACTTTATGTAATGATTTATTTAAAAAACAACCTTTTATAAAGATAACAAATGCTGATTTTGATTTAAGAAACACAACATTTCAACAGCATCATTGCGTAACATGCTTCTTCTATCATTTAGTATTTGTCCTGTCGCCGAAAATACTCTCTCTGACTTTACAGAAGTAACAGGCACAGCTAGGTATTTAAATGCTACTTCGTCTAAAGGCTTTAAATGTTTATTGAATTACCAGAATTGTACAATTTCATCCCAATTGTGACTTTTTTCAGGATAGTGTGTTTCCGTATACATTTTGAATAAATTAATTGCCGTAGCGGATGTCATATCTGCATTACTGGTGTTCCTCTTTAGAAATCCAAGCAATTCCGGGCGACCAGTTTTATTTGTATCATATAGTAAACGCTATTCCAACGAGTTGGAACCTCCAGTTGTAATTTTAAAGGTTCTACATCAGCATTTCTCTCCTTTTGTTCTTTGTGAAGTGATAGTGTAGCAATATTAGATTTTTTGAAATATTTAAAATTTTTTTTACACTTCTCTACTAGGTTTATCAATTCAGGAATATTTAAGGAATCATTTACAATCAAATTCAAACTGTGTGCAAAACAAGGCATGCTACGTACTCCTAACAGTCTAACCATTTTTACTACGTTGGCTCCATTATCTGTTGTGATGCACACAACTTTATCACGGATTTCCCACTCCGTCAATATTTTATGGACCACATCTTTTAAATGATCTGCAGTGTGCGACTCTGTCAAGGGTGTAGTGGTTAGTACATAACTTTTAAGGCCTTTTGAAAAGAAAAAGTGCACAGTGATTGTGATGTAGGACTCCATGGAATGACTCGTGATGATAGATGCAACGATCACCGGAGATCAATCGGATAATTACCGATTATTTCAATCGAGAACTTTTACCGCTAAATCACCGGTTATTCTCCGGTACTCACTGCTCCGGTGCAAACCTCTAACACACAGACCTTTTCGAAAATAATGAAGACTGATTATGCTTAAGTAGACTTCATTTTAAATAAAAAGAATCTGTAATTTTAGTGTCAACCGAAAGTGCCATAATATTTATATAGATACATATCGACAACTAATATTTTCTATGATCGCTCTAAGACTGATTATAATTAAAAAGGTGGTGTGATAAGAATTACCAAACTTATTAAGTAGTTAATTCTGTGACTGATTAGTTTTTATAGGTTTTCGAAACCTACTCTTCAACTATACGATTGTGATTTTTATAGTGATGTACTTAATTAGGTAGTATTTTAATATGAATAAGCAAATGTTATAATATAATTCTGTAGGAGTATAATATGTATTATAGCAGTTGTTTTTTAGAAGTGTTTTGTTTAGCTTTCTTGACGATTTTATCTTTATTTTTGATTTGTGTTCTATAAAAACAGAGTATTAAAGACACATTTATTGAAACATTCGTTTTATTATTAAAGTGGTCTTTCAAATTATATTTTTGTTGTCTAAGCAGTGTATTTTATGAATACTTTCTGCATTTTTATTAATTTTGATAAGGAATTTATTCTAACGTCCATTAGTGATAACTGCAGTACCTATTAATTTGTAACCATAACTGCAGTAATTGTTACAGTTACTGCAGTTATGATTACACCTTATAATATTTTCGCTTATAGTATTCCTAGTCATAAGGACATTTTGCGTTATATGCTTCATATGCCGGTGATCTTTCAAATTATATTAATAAATACGGTTTCCGCGTAAAAAAACGATTATTTTGATGTATGTTTCATATCCGTAGCCAAAATAGATTTCGAGATACGATTAAAATTAAAACTAAATCTTTGAACCGCTTTTTCTCGAAAAGTAGTCGGATCGAGTTACTGCACTCTTTGTTGCGGGGGCAGTGCAGGGCGCTTACCTCTACAATCGAGAGTACCACTGAGAGTGGTTAGGCCATATAGTCCACCACGGTGGCCTAGTGCGGGTTAGCGGACTGTACATAACATAGAAATTATTACGAATCGCTATGGTATGTACTATGCAGGTTTCCTCACGTTTTCCTTATTATTTGATTCGTTATTTTTGATTGACTATCAATATACACATGACTCCGAAAAGTCAGAGGTGCGCCCTGGGATTTGAACCCGCGACCACCGTGAACATGTTGGGAGCCGCGTCTGGTCCGTTTACCAACAGGCCACCACGGACTTTCTGCACTTTCTTTTCTTTACTGCTCAGTAGTTACATACATACATACATAAACTTACGCCTTTTTCCCAGAAGGGGTAGGCAGAGGTGCTACCAGGACACCCACATATCTCCATATCTCCTTGTATGTACCGTCCCACAATGTGATAGGGAGCGAGCCTATCGCCATATCGGGCACCAATTCCTAACTCCGAGCTGATAATGAATAGAAAAATCCCATATCAATTTGCTTGACCCGGGATTCGAACCCGAGACCTCAGGTTTGTAATCCTACTCTAGTATAACTACGCCACCAAGGCAGTCTTAGTCTGGCTACAATGTCCTTCAAACCTGAACACAACAGTGCAGTTACACTGTACTGGCGGGAGAAATAGACATTGGTGTGGTAGTTATAAATTATATGATTAATACATATAGAAATACAATTTGAAATCATGCTTACTTAGCAATTCCTACTTTTACAATCACGAAGATATATCAGTAAAATGGAGTAGTAATTCCGAGTCAAGTGTTCATTAAACTTCAATCGTTTCTCGTTGAACAAATAAAGTATCATTACGAGACGATTACGAGCAATTTGTTATCAAAACACATGTCATGTTGCATGTTCCGTAAATATGAGGGGACATTCTGCCCGTCTGTTTGAAGCAGAAATATTTAATGACGCTGTGCGTTTTCACAATTTCTAGATTGCGCAAAATTAATATTATGTTGATTCTGGCTTTTACTATATTAAGTAGTCTTTCTGGAATAGCTTTCTCAAGTCACTGTAGCTTGAGATTGAAAATCTCGTGATTTTACGCTTTTGGTAAGTATTGTTTAAAAACCTTTTGTGACTATTCATAGTACTTTATTGTTTATATTGACACGATAACATGACTTCACAGCAGCGGATCTCCGAATCTCTATAGAATATACTTTTCAAAAGTGGTTATGCCACGGTGTTGTCAGCCATGACTCCAGATGCCAGAAGATCGACTTGAAGCTACAGCCAAGCTGTCGCGTTTCGTTCGGCGAGTGAGACTGCCGGATGCCCAATACCTTGGCCTCTTCCTATCCTTTTTCCATCCCGCTCCCTTCGCGATCTGATGAGTCGGCAACATCCATGACACACACACAACACACATACACACAACACATCAGGTGATCTACTTGCTCTTATGCCGGACCTATGCTAAAAAAAATATCGATCGAAATATGACTGTCACATATTTATTATCAAAAGAAAACTAAAAATATTGGTTACACAAGGAAGAACCACGATCCACTCCTAGTTCGAACAAATTGAACATTTGCTAACTGTCACACAGTTGCCGTAATACGCTCATTTATTATTGACAGCGTTGCAAGCCCTCCAAACGCCTTCAAACGGAAATAACCAGTAATTTTACAAATACGACTGCCACTGTCTCATTACCGTCTGAATAATATACCAACCACTACATTATTAGTGGCTTGGGCGACAATGTCGTTAGTAGGGATGAGGTGATGCGTACTTGCTTAATACACTTCTTCTCTTCAGTCACGATAAGTAGAACCACGCTGTTGTCAGCCATGACTCAGTATGAATGGGCAGGCTCACCCGGGGCGGTACCACTGTCTCACAGGAAATCGCCGTGAAGCGACAGCCCAGCTGTCGCGTTTCGTTCGATGGCTAAGATTGCCGGATGCCCTATACCCCTTCTTCCTCTTCCCATCCTTTTTCCTTCCCGCTCCCCTATCAATTGGGCTGGCAATAGATCCATGATCCAGCGTTGTCGATGTTCATGGGCAGTGATTACTTACCATCAGGGGACCTGTTTGCTCGTTTGCCGGACCTATGCAATAAACAAAAAACAAAGGAAGTCCACTGGTGAACATATGCCCCGTGGATCGCCACATAGACCTGGAAGCGGCCTGCACCCAGTGACTTCTTGTGACCTTAACTGACATTTCTTGTTAGTTTTTCGAGTTAGGTATTCGTGTGAATTAAGTTTAATGGTCTGGACTCTGGTATCTATAAATATATGTACCATACTTATATCTCTCTATCTTTGCTTGCTGAAACACAAAATGCATCAAAATATGTACTTAATGAAATCTCTTGTTAAAGATAGATAGAATATAGAAACCAGCCGTAAGACATTGCCTTTTAGCTTTCGATCAACAATACCAATGATTGAAGCTGTGAGCGATAAGACCGCCAATTGTATTTTTATGTACATATGTGATTTCTCATTGTATTTGTTTGTATTTGTGCGTGCTTTAAAGTGTTAATAAATAAACCAATCTAAAAAAGTCAAATGAATACTTGTCGGCAACTCATTGATAAAGGTTGATTTATTTCCTTATTTGTTGTAAAAACAATACCAAAGTAATAACATTTCTACTCTACTGTATTAGGTGTGATCTATAATTAGTAATAAGTATGTAGTACCTATGTAACTTTGTATAAATGTCTATAGTATGTAAAAGTCCACCAACCCGCACTAGGCCAGCGTGGTGGACTATATGGCCTAACCACTCTCAATAGTACTCTCGATTGTAGAGTAGGCCCGTGCCCTGCAGTGGGTCGTATATGGGTTGATATAATACAATACAATGTACCTATGTCAAATAAATAAATTTAAAAAAATAATAAATTTTCGCCGTCTTATCTGTAAAAAGGGATTAAGAACATTTATTGATTGTCCAACAATTACCAAACAATAAAAAAAAATACCATTCCGATTCATGAACCCACTATCATTAATCCTCTTGAATCTCAACTCTATTACTAAGCCGTGTCCTTGGCTGGTGGCTGGTTAGAAATAAATTGCCAGCATTGTACCCCGTCCTTATCGAGTCACTTCACAACTGCCATTCATAAGACGATAGCGGCAGAACACAACCGGTAACTGGAAATTAAATACATATTTGAATTAGATAAAAATCAGTCCAGAATCTTGGGGTTTCCCAAAGTGTTGTATATAAACTGAAAAGCAGTGGGAATTAGTGTATATAACCTAATTTTGTGGAAGTACGTATGGTTTATTTAACGTGTCTTATTAGTAAATTTTATGGTTATAAAATTATTTTTATCGGATATTAAATGCAGTTTTAAGACCTATTATTTTGCGTACGAATAAATATAATTTAAAAAAATCTTATTTATTATTTAATTATGCGCTTGGATAAATATATAATAAAGAGAATTTGAAGCTGCTTTAAAATCCTTGATGATTTTTTTTGCATGTCACTATTAATCGTAGTTGACAGGAAGTAAGCCTTTAAAAATCATGTTAAAATACTCATATTAATAACATTCCTAAACAAGATATTGCATTTTAATTTAATTCTTCATTTACATACATACATAATCGTCACGCGTGTACCATAGGGGTCGGCAGAGACAATGGATCGCCAATTTGCTCGATCCTGACATTACTTTCGCTACATCCCCTTTAATCAATCTTCTCATACATTCTCGTCGGTTCAGGGTACTTTTGACCTGACCCTTGTTGAGGGTATCACCGATTTGGATGGTGTAGGCTCGGTGAAGTCGACCCCTACCGATTCTTCCATTCACAATCTCTTTGTATATTTGCTTGGTTGGTCTCCTTTCATCCATCCTCACTACATGACCAAACCATCTTCATTTAAAATATATTAATGCCCTTTCATTTGATCCTTCGATTGTTGAGGACGTCCGTGCTCTGCAGGGGGTATGTGGGCAAGATTGTTAAAAAAATAGCAAACATTTTTTCGAAACAGTGACAGTAAAATTCTCTAACACAATGCGGCAAGCTTTTAAAACTCTTAGCATTTTATAGGTCAATAAAGGAAGATGTCGCAAAAATTTAGGTCCAACGACTCAGTACATTGGTACATGAGTGAGATAACATCGCGCATCGTCGCCGAATCGGGGATACCGACAGACAGGTACCACCTGGGTAAGATTATACTGCAGAATTTGAGAGATGATCCGGAATTTTTGGTGCAAGTAAGTCTATTTGATTTTACAAACTTTAAAAGTACCTTTTTGTTTGTACAGATAATATAGTGCAATATACGAGTGTATGGAATTACTGTGGATTTTTTAAGCGACAGGCTACCTAGATAAAACAGCGAAAGTTCTTTGCTGTGCTAAAAATCTTGTGAATCCTTTTTGTAAAACGAAAATTAACAAAATCGTTTTGTTTTTTCAACACCGCAATATTTCATCGGAGTTTAATATTTTTTCCCAACTCATTATAAGATATTGAGGCCTTACAAATTCAAGTAACAACCATAATACTTGTAATTTTGAATTAATAAGTGCATATTCCAAAATATTCATTCAACTATTTGACACCAACGACAAAACACGGCAGAGATTTTGTTTGCGAAAGATACTTAGCTTTATAGATGTATAACAATGTGGTGACATTGTTTGCAAAGTTATCGAATGTTTGTTTGCTTAATCTATTTGTTATTAAATCATGATAATATAACAATTACTACTGCTAAAGATAACATAGAAATACTTTATACTTTGTGTAATAATAGACTTCGACCAAATAGCAAAATTATCCTTCGCGAGATCTTAGTGTAACACACATCTAAGACAGATTTAAGGTAGAACGCAAATTTGATTGCACCTAGAACCGCATACAAACGCCAAGAAATATAAACGATTTATTGTAAATTACAATTAACAATTGACATACACACATATACATCATGCCTTTATCCCATGAAGGGTAAGCAGAGGTGCAACCAGGACACCCACGTTTCGGCTTGTGTGCTCCTTCCCACGATGTGATGGGATAGCCTATCGCCATATCTGGCACAAACTGACTACGAGCTGATAATAAATAAAAAATCCAAAATCACTTCCCGACTCGGGATTAACAATTTCAATTAGACAGTTTGATCACGAGCGACGAAAATCACAGGAGTACGTTAGCAACATGTGCCTAAGCCTCAGCATAGCGAGGTTCAGGGTCCGAGGAAGGTAAAAAAGCTCCGGCTTCATGTTTGATTCGATTGATTCGTTTGATTTGATTTCAATTGAGATTAAAATATGTTTATTATAAAAGCCAATGATCTCACAAACCAGAAGGATGAAAATTGAGCTGGGGTATGAAATCTAGCAGATAACGCTAGGCAGAACACACGTATAACAATGTATTTTTTAATAACCACAATTTATCCGTAGATCGACGGAGCCACCGACCAATCAGAGAGCAGTAAATCAGTCTACGAGAGAACAGTACGATGCGCCAAGAGCATGAGGAACATGGGTCTGAATGTCGGTGACGTGATGGTATTAATGGCTCCTAACCATGTAGACCTTACTATACCGTTCTACGCTGCTTTGTATATCGGTGTTATTGTAGCTGCTGTGGACAAGACTTTGGCAGAAAGTAAGTGACTTTATTTTTTTATTCTTTATTGTACAAAATAAACATTATACTCGTAATATAAAGAGATATTAAGACAACAAAGTACAAATGCCAGTCTTATTGCAATTCGAATTAGGATAATCTCTACTAGACAGCAATTGGATGGATTATTTTTAATATTTATCATGGGCATTTACATTTAAATACAGTCAATATATATATATTAAAAAAAAGTAAGCGATCTAATGTATTATGCTGTTGGTGTACCGTTTTTAAATAAATAAATAAATTAGGAGAAAGAAAGGGCAGTGTAAAAGAAAACTTTTCAGACCTTATAAGACTTTTTGCTGTGTTCGATCTTTCAACATAAAGGATTACGATATAATTAAGGTGGCAGAAAATTGCGAAGTCACGACCTGTTCCAAGTTTGTAAATCTTTGGGAGAGGCCTATGTTCAGTTGTGAATTTTCTGTGGCTGGAGACAGGGATAGATCTTGCGAGACTTTTTTGATACATACATAAACATGACTCCTTTTTCCCACAAGGGGTAGGCAGGCAGGGGTGCAACCAGGACACCCACGTTTCGCCGTATATGTTCCGTCCCATGATATGATAGGGGGCGAGCTAATCGCCATATCAAGTACTAATTCCTGACTCCGAGCTGATAATGCATAGAAAAATGCAATATCACTTTGTCCGACCCGGGATTCGAACCAGACACCTCAGCTTTGTATTCATACCGTAGTACGCCACCGAGGCAGCAAACCTTTTTTCTTTATTTTGTTATTAATCATTGTATTTTTTTGTGTTGTATTTGAAACTACGTCATGCCAGTGCTTTGGCATCATAGAAAACTTTGCCACTAATACATCTTCGACCATCTAATATTTGTGATAAATCTCATCACAGCTCAGCAGTTTAATTAGTTACAAAGCACATCGGGAATTCCTCTGTTGTCTCATACAACATATTGTTATTCTAATAACGTGTAGTCATTGATAATTATTGCATTTGTTTGCATATTGTAAACAGGAGGTCAGGTATCCATCACAGTAATGACAGGACTCATATATGGTACGCAAAGCAGGCTGGTTTCTATCCTTAGTCTATGTTTCTATCAATATGCCAGCGTCAGTTGTCAGCCTTTATAACCCCGCTCATTAATGATTCCTCGTCATCATATATTTTTTGTAGCTTCTACGATAGAGTTAGCTTCACAAACTTGGAACAAAGGATGCCTTTAATTTGGCATTTTTCCTTTATCGTGTGCCTCTTCGTTTCATTACCATTAAGCGCTACTTCCTACTAAAGGATTGCCTAACATGTGCGTGGTGGCGTGTTGGTGAACGGACCAGACGCGGCTGACTACATGTTCACGGTGGTCGCGGGTTCAAACCCCAGGGCAGACATCTGACTTTTCAGAGTCATGTGTGTATTAATAGCCAATCACCACGCACTATGACGGTGAGGGCAAACATTGAGAGGCAACCTGCATACCGTAGCGATTTAAAAAAAAAATCTATGGTATGTAAGTCCGCCAACCCACACTAGGCCAGCGTGGTGGACTATATGGCCTAACCACTATCAATCGTGCTCTCGCTTGTAGAGGAGGCTCGTGCCCTGCAGTGGGACATAATATATGGGCTGATATAGTAACAATGTAGTAGAGAATGCGTATGTTATGGGCAACACCATAATTATTACCATAGTAGAAAGATTCTCAAGTAACCTAATACGGAATGCAACAGCAAAGTTGGTCATGGTCTGACATCAATTACCTTGCATCAATCGGGTATTTGACTACGATTTTTTTATTATTATTTTGCGTACAAACACAAATATCATTAAAATAAAATAGTTATTTCTGTCAAAACAGTATTAAAGTAGCCTGTAAGATGAGGCAAATATTAGTATTTAAAAAAGCGTGGGTGCGTAGTTAAGACATCTTACCATCTCTTTCACACGCGCGCACTTTAATGCATATAAAGACTAGTGACGTCACTCGTTTTGTTTTGCATCTCTTTTCTTTTACTCCTACTGCAAGATTTAAAACTTTTGAATAGGGATACCTTTTGATACATACCTACATACAATCATCATAATCATCACCATCAGCCCGTTGCAGTCCACTGCTGGACATAGGCCTCTCCCAAGGTACGCCACAGGGCCCGGTCTGCTGCTTTATGCATCCAGTAGCTACCGGCTCTCTAAAAAATAAAATAAAGGAGTCAAATACCCTATTGTTAAAAAAAATTACACTAATCGAAGTGAACGTTAAAATATTATTTTTCGATGTCTTTGTTGCAGAAGAGTTACGGGATACGTTCAGTGTGGACAGTCCAAAAATAATATTTTGCCAGAGCGACAAAGCGCCTACAGTCCAAGTGGTCCTCAATGATTTGGGACTGAATGCTGAGATCGTGACGTTTGATAAGGGAGATTATCTGTGCAGCTTCTCAGAATTCCTCGAGAAATACGACGATGAGAGTCCCGCTGAGGAGTTTCGGTAAATAATTTATATGACATAGCTCTAATAACTCTCTCGTAGACTGTGGCTGAAGAGAGAGAGAGAGGTCTAATAAAGACTTAAACACTAATGCCTAAAATCATAACTTCAAATGACGAATGGTATACTAAATCTTATCTCCTTTTCAATCTACTAAGGAATTTTTAAAATTTCTTTCATTTTACAAAAAACTGATTTGAAAAGTTAAGCTTTTATACATAGGTACATACTGGTGGAAAAGTGTCAATGATTTTAATATTTCATTATCTGTGTTAAAATAATACAATGTTGTAATAATACGCAGAATATGTACTTTCATGTGTTTCATTTTAGGGCTACAGACTTCGATCCAGAAGACACCATAGCGTTCTTAATAGCAACGAGCGGTACCACTGGCTTACCAAAAGCCGCTGCGGTGACTCACAAAAACTTTGCCATAACAATACCTTATATTTGGTAAGGAAGATAGATAAGTATAATCCAACCCATCAGCCAAAGGAATTCCACTGCTGAACATAGGCCTCTCCCAAAGATTTCCACAGTGACCTGTTGGAGGCAGCCTGCATCCAGCGACGTTCCGCGACCTTTACCGGGTCGTCTGACCACCTAGTGGGTGGACTTCCCACGCTGCGCTTTCCGATAAGTAAAATACCCATAACGGAAGGTTCTCAAGCATTCAGAGAGGAGAGACCAAAAACCTAGCTGCGCCGTCTCCCTCACTCATCCGCAAGTCATACTGAATCTCCTTTTTTAATTTTTCTTAAATTTCCGTCAAAACACGTTAATAAATATTGTTATAGTGATAGTCGGTATTTAAAGAGCGGCTGATCATTTACCACCAAGTAAATAGTTTCCGGTATGTAAGTCCGCCAACCCGCACTAGGCCAGCGTGGTGGACTATATGCCCTAACCACTCTCAATCGTGCTCTCGATTGTAGAGGAGGCTCGTGATCTGCAGTGGGACGTATATGGGCTGATAAAAAATATTGTTTCCGCTTTTTTCCGGTTTATTGCTGAGAAAATTAAACAGTCTTTTTTGTGTCAGTAGCTTATTATGGTAAATGTTAGGTAAATTACCTTCATGTATGTATGTACATATCTTTATGTTGGCAGTTCATAAACCATGTTAAGTAATACATGCAATTACAAACACATTAGGTCGCTCAATTGACGCAATTCTTACTGATGATGGGAAGCTTGTTTTTTTTATTTCAACTAAGTAGGTAGATGAATATAATCATCATGAATGGGCTGATTGCTACTGGTTGTTATTTTGACGTGCCTACATCCCATATTATTTATAGCTGAGTTATCCAAAATGAATTACATCATAGAATAAAAGAGTTCCGAATTGGACGCTAAATTTCATTAAGCTCGTAATATACACGACAGTTAGACAAGATAGGCCAGACATTGGTTACGGCCGTCTTTTGAAAATTGAATAGAACAGCCAAGGGAATACGAGGTCTCTGACAATCTCATTACGCGAACAATATGTTACTTTTCACGTCTGTCTTCTATAGGCAGTAGGCACCACCCCCATGGAGCTGGACTCTTTTGTAGTCTTTATTAGAACCAAGACTCTATCACATACTTGCAATATATTTTTAGTCTCAATTTTCTCAAATTCACCCATCAAATTTCGATCCAGGTCGCGATCGTTCACATTTCCGAGGCCCACGCAGCTCGCTCTGATTGGTTCTCCGATCCAGTGGCTGACCGCCATTATGCACTTTTTAGCAACTGCCATGATGAAGTACCCTCGTCTGCAATCCTCTCAGACGGTCACCCAGGAACACGCCTACCACCTCATCAATACTTATAGGGTAAGTTCTGAGAAATTTTCTTCCAAGATCTGTTAGATTTGTGAATTTATTTTAAACTATATTGTACTGCTGGAAAAAGGTCTTCTTCAGCTCATTTTATTAATCCCTGTCGCCATCCACATGCTGCTGAAGACATCCAGGATACCGACTGATGTCTGCTATGTTACGATTTGCCATACGTGCGCACCTAATGCATGCATTATATTCATCCCAAAAAAAAGTAGTAAATTAACTTAACTTAAGCCATAACAAGTCATATGAAGTCACATAAGACTTGTTGAAAAAAATTAATCCAGCGACTTAAGCCACATTTACACAGAGAGAGAGTTTCTCGGGGCGAGAATCGTATGCGATTATCGCATGACATAACCGCCATAGAGTATCGAGTTCTGACAAATGTTTACACGATGCTAGAGATTCGAGGCGAGAAACTCTCCCCGTGTAAATGGGGCTTTGTAACCTTTAATAGGTTCTCAGTGCTGGTCTCCAAAATATATAATTATTTTAACTTTCCCACAGCCCACGTACACAATATTCAGCCCGACTATGATGACCACTCTATTGAAGCCAGGAGACCGCGATCAATGCGACTTCACATCTCTGGAACAAATCATGTTGGGCGGTAGTGCTGTCCCACAGGATCTCATTGATGACATCAAGGTATCGTATATTAGTAGCATAAGACTTCGTACAGAATATTTTGAAATTAGAATTGACTCCATTGTTGAAGGGGCAATGGGCCGGGCACATAGCCACCTGGTTAATATCGCAGGAAGTCGCTGGATGCAGGCCGCTTCCAACAGGTCTATGTGGCAATCCATTGGGGAGGCCTATGTTCATCTGGGCGACTTCCAGTGGCTGAAGAGAGAGAGAGAAACAAAATTACTCCATCGTTTTAAGAAATAATCCATCATCCATCCATCCATCAGCCAAAGGAAGTCCACTGCTGAACATAGCCCTCTCCCAATAATTTCATAAATAAATTTAATAAATAGCTAGCGAGAAATAACATGGAAAGTTAATATAGGTAGGCAAACAATTTATGAATAATTTTACTTATTTTATGTTGATATTGCCCACGTGGTCATTCTTCTAAAGCTTTATTTATGATGGGTTATCCTTTATCACGTTGCATTTTTACCATAAACTTTTAATGATGAATCAAAGAAAAGCATTTTATTTTGCTGGATCTGTAAAGGCCTGAAATTATGGATTAATGCAAAAGCTATCTTTCATGCACTGAAGATTATTTCCAATCTTATGTCGGAAGTGTTCTTACAGACCGCCAGTCCAGACACAGAAGTGCTAAATGCGTACGGAATGAGTGAGTTGACTTGCATTGGTTTCCATGGCGACAACCCGCCGCCTGGGTCCTGTGGAAAACCTATAGGTTGCTTCCAGTATCGGGTAAGATTTTATAATATCCACCATTGATACAAACAAAACAATCGATATTAAAGTAATTAAGGGTACTTTACTGAAGTATTAAGGTTTGATTGTTACATTTAAAAAAATATAGAAATGTAATATAATTAATTCAAAAATATTAAATGTGATAAATATAGAATGATATAGAATTGTACAAACTAATAAATGTAATCACTTTTGCGACAAAGATACAAAAAAAATATATACAACTGCTTATGAACTAACATTATTATTTGTAAAATGTAATAATATCAGTTTTAAATGTAGCCGAAGAAAGTCTTAAAGGGACATTTCAATTTCTAGTTGATCAATGTTGATACTATGGCAGACATTGAGGAGCCAAATACTCCTGGGGAGCTGTGGATGAAAGGCCCTGGGATATTCAAGGTAACTAATATTTTGACCATAGTGTATAAAAAATCATCGAATGTAATATAATTTAAAAAATCATCGAATGTAATATAATTTAAAAAATCACAAATTCATTAATATTTTATTCAGTATAATGGTATCGGGACTTTATATAATTTTTTTTAGGAATATTACCGAAACCCAGAGGCTACAGAAGAAACATTCGCCGAAGACCGATGGTTCAAAACCGGAGACACATTCTACCGAGATGAGAACTGGAATTTCTTCTTCGTTGAACGCATTAAGTTATTGTTGAAGTACAAAAGCTATCAAGTAAATACATGGTTTTAATATTTTCTAACAAATCATCACATATCATTAATGGAAACCCATCCTTTTTTAATAGTCCATTTAACTTAAATTTAACATTTCAAAATATAATGCTCTATTGAGAGATGTGGGACGAGGTCTATAATGATGTAGTTTCAAGATTGATGGAAATATATATCAAAATAATTAATATTGATCTTTGCTAATCAACTCTGATTCAAGCCACACGATTTTACACCTAACTTGACTAATAATAAAGTTATGTTTCCAATACATCAGATATCGCCAGTAGAGCTAGAGGGAGTGATTAGGCAGCATCCTGGCGTCCTAGATGTGGCAGTAGCTGGCGTGCCAGATCCTGAGTGCGGTGATCTGCCAGTCGCATGTGTAGTTGCCAAACCAGGACACGAGGTTACTGCCCAGGAAATCAAAGATTTGGTCAAAGGTAACATTTCAGATGGAAACTGTGTTTTATTACTAACATTTATTTTTCTTATATGTGAAAATTGTAGATATACTTATCGTCTTAATAGATAATACCTATTTACTTTAACACCGTTTTATTATGCCTGTTATTAGGAAGAATGAAATTTTCTCATCGCAAGTCCATCTTTTCAATATTATGAATTATATATACATTATTTCCAATTGATGCTTATTCGAACTAAGAAGCAATTGGTGACAATTGTTCATACGACAATGATGAAATAAATGCATGTTGACATCACTTTATACTTCATAATTTCAGATTCACTGTCGGACGCAAAAGCACTCCGAGGAGGCGTGATCTTCGTAAACGAAATACCTATGACAGCATCTACCAAAGTACATAGGAGGAAACTCAAAGATATGGTGATCAGTATGGAAAGAGAATAAAGCTGACAGAGAGTCGTGAACCTCTCATAACATCATGAGTAATTTGAGATTGAGAAGTGGCCAATGGGGGCATGGGAGCAGACACTGGGAACTTATTTTTATAACTGTAATGGTGGACTAGGACAGTTTTTAAACCGTTTTGATCATTAAATACTGACACAAATCATTCATGCACTTGGAGAAAAAAACATTAAATGACGACTTATTTATAGTTACTCAAAGGTCATAAGGGCCGGCAGCGACTGGATGCATAAAGGCCTATGTCCAGCAGTGGGCTGCAACAGGCTGATGATGATGATGGTGAAAGGTCATAAAACTAAACCAACATTCGATAAATATTTTTAAGAAATGTTTTTAAAGTGCTGTTCATATACTCCTCTTGGTAATCTTGTACCTGACGTTCACTCTAGGATTCCTCAATGTTTACTTTTCAAAAATAAACTTTATAATAATCATTATTATAGACTGCACACTGATAACAGGAGGCTCAGTGAGGCTAAGTCCTAAGAGGCAGGAAGATCAGATGTTAGATGTATTCAAGACATTATTAGGTTTTATGGGAAAATGTAGTTGAGAATAGCATAATCTAAAAAATTACTATGTGATAGTTAAGAGATCTGCGTCTATCATGAGATAGGTATAGTTTGATATGATGATGACAACGTTATGGCCGCCACACACGTAACGATATAACTGTGCAATAATTGTGCAAGTCTCAGTTTGCACCAGCATACTGGAACGTGTGTGGGCAAATAACTGCGCAAACTTCATACAAATTTTCGATTCGAGACTGGCGCAAACTCCGACTTGCACAATTACTGCACAGTTATATCGTTACGTGAGTGGCGGCCATCAAAGCGTAAATTTGCATGAAGTTTGTGCAGTTATTTGCCCACACACGTTCAAGTATATTGGTGCAAACTGAGACTTGCACAATTATTGCACAGTTATATCGTTACGTGTGTGGCGGACATAACATAAACGATACAGATTTTATAGGATTTCACGCAAATTTTAAGTTTTAGACGATAACTTACATTTTACGCATAATTATTAAGAAACATTACCACCTGTTTCACTTACTTTCGTAGGAACAAAGTTTAAATTTAATGTAATGTCGGACGCCTTTCAAATGAGGTGTAGCAAATATCTTCGCAGTGTGAATTATGTTAAAATTCTCAACATGTTGATGAGGCACCAGTTATGTTTTTAAATAATCTTCTACACCTTTTTAATATAATGGTTTTTTTTTGTCCTTGATGGCCACATTTTAGTCACAAGTATCCAGTGACTACTTTAATTATATTTATCACTTGCCTACTTTGTAATTATAAGAGCCAAGTTCAAGTCAATATCATAATCGTTAGAAACTATTTGTTCAGATTGTAACACTTAAATATTATCAGATTGAATAGAATGTGATAGAAACGAATTAGCAATTCAGCAGGTATTTCATAATTATTAATGTTCAATTTAATTGGTACACAATTTTAATACTTGAAAAAACTATATAAGGATTTGCCATTATTATTACGTCAAGAAGACCCGACGATTTAGTATCATTTTCGGGGCTTGGATGACTTAGCATTGCTACCTTAAAAACGCAATGATTCTCTATCTTGGATGCAAACCCACGTCTAATCAACGCAATTATATGTATCTTAAGCTAATAGGTGAATTAATAACTAGTTACTCCCGAAATGTTAGTCAAAGTGGTACAAATGAAATTTAATTGTGATTATTGAAGTAAATTGTTAGTTGTTGTTTGTAATAAAGATATGTACGAAATAGTAGAATAAATTTAACATATAATTTATTAATTAAAATATTTAAGCCAGTAGACATTCATAGTAATGAATTAATTAAAAATAAATACTTCAAAACGCCTGCCGTATTTTTAATAGCAATGTTGTATTATGTACATTCGTCTTGTATATTTCCGTTAGGGTACCTTTCCTACTCCCGTCACTATTCTCTCCTATTTCAAAACGCCGATAACGCCCTTGAAAACCGAGAATTATAGAAAAATAAATAAATAATTAAATACAACCAATAGTCACATATATAATCCTGACCTCAAACTAAGATTGAGTCTTGTATCGTGGGCATCAGGAACTACAAGACACTTTCCAGTCTCACAAACACCCAGACCCAAAACAAATACTTGTGGTTCACACAAAAAAATATTTCAGTCCAGGGATCGAATCCAATGTCCATGAATGTTGATAAAATCGCATACCTAGCATTTCTTAGACCTATGTAATAAACCTAGATATTTTTATGACCAGTTACCTGTGTTATACAATAACTGGAACAAATTCCTTGCGTTTCTAGCAATATGTCTTCCTACTAGTTTGCAGTTGCGTTTCGCAATCGCCGCTAGAAACGCGAACTTCCATAACGGGCGATAACAGGCTTGTAATTTGTCACGTATCATGTAATGGTGCTTCTATATACATGGCAGTTTGTTTTCCGCTATAAATTAAAATATAATATCGTAGTATTTCACTACATAGTATAAAACAAAATAGCTTCCCGCTGTTTGTCTGTCCCTATGTATGCGTAGATCTTTAAAGCTATCCAACGGATTTTGGTGCGGTTTTTTTAATAGATAGAGTGATTCAAGAGGAAGATTTGTATGTATATATATACCGGGAATTGATAAGATGGTTATGTTTATTAAGTATTATATAATGTGTTGAGTTAGAAATGTATGGATGAATCCTGTATGACAAATGTTCTCGAAAAAAAGGTATTTGTTGACCTCTTAATTGGTTTGTTGCTTTAATCCAAACAAGATTACTTATTCTAACACCAATATAATATTTGCGTAAGAGTATTACGTCGCAGTTTTCTTGGTTACTCATAATCAGTAAAAAACACGGCGATGGCCTATTGTGTGCATGCACAACTAGAAAACCGGTCTTAGACCGTAACGAGTAACTCGTATTACGCAAAATCTGAGCTACAGACATACCTATTGCAAAAAATGCAACAAATTTTATTTTAATAAATGCCTTATTAACTATTTATTCATTTATTTTTATATGACACACCAACAGCAAATAGACAAAACATGCAAAATTAAACTTATACAATTTTAGACCTGGTCTACTTGCCAATTATAAGCGTGAAACAACATTCATAACAGAGATTAATTATAAAACAAAATAATCCGACATAACAATCATAAACTTAAAAGTAAAATAACTGCAGAATCGAATAACATTAAGGAATGCGACAATTAAGTCGCCTCAGGCAAGGTCTTTTACAGCGTCTGTGGCGCAGTGGTTTCTGAGCCAGCTGTGAAACGAGTGGATACGAGATCAATCCCAACACCGAGATGAAGGTTTGAGTGGACCATATACTTGTTTCGATTCTCTGTTGTGGGACCATAAAGTCTTTCGTAGTTTCTGAGACCCACGACGCACGACTGTGGAGTTTGACTTATATATATTTACTTTTTTATATAATATACTTTACTTTATAACGTAGATGTTACATAGGCCAGAAAAAACTATAATACTCAAGTATACAAAGTGTACAGAAACTATAAAAACGAGCACATTGTCTTTACTTTTTAACCGGTTCAAAGATCAACTTCGATTAAAATAAAAATCGTAGTACCTACAATAAAACCTTGACGGGGCTAGTAAACACTGCATACACTTATAAATATGAGGAAATAAATAAGAATGTAAATAAAAACCCACGATTTCGCTTCATTAGTGGCGATATCCTGGATCGTAAAAACAATGGCGTATCTACGCTCAAGTACTTTTTAATAATATCTTCCTTTTAAATAAATAAAAAAAAAACATTGATGTTTAATGATTTTGGCAATGTAGAGCAAGGAAGGAGAAAAAGTTGCGCGGGAGGATGCAAATACATTATGCCACTAATATTTAAAATTACGTATAACTCGTGAAATACACCTGTTATAAAAGAGATGGATTTATCTTTTTGTACTCTAACGCCCAAATACTCAAACGCTACTTAAACATTATGTTGCACTTAACTACGCAAGTCCCGCTTAAATGTACTGGCTAAGTAGGACGCGGGTATTTAAATGGCGATTGAGTATTCGGGCGTAAAAGGTAAAAGTGAAAGACAATCAGAAGCGGATCAATTAATGTTGACGGCGCCCTAGGCAAGCACCCCAAAGCGCCCCTCTAGCAGTCTTACTTAAAAAATTACCAACATCGAAAGAACGAGGAATTGTATTATTGCATAATTGGTGATTGTACTATATTATGAATGAGTGAGGAACATCACTTCACACTTTGCAGTTTAGTAAGGATAATTAGGTAAAACAGAAAAGTTACACTTATGCCCCAGCGTGAAATACAACATGTTATAACGCAAACAATCAGACGCAGATAATGTTTCTCTTTATGTAACATAATTATAACACTCAATGGTTTTAAATGGAAACGAAGATATCCGAAATCGAGCGCCCCTTCGTAACCTCGCGCCCCTAGTTTGCCATAGGGATAATCCGCCTCTGGAGACAATGCTATAGTTCTTAAATGGGATCGAGACAGAAATGCATTTATAATGCTTTACTGACTATAAAAAAAACAGGCTAGTTAGCAGAAGTTTATTGTACGCTATAAAGTAATCCACAAAGTGAAGTGAAGCGGACGGCGGTAGAACAACATTACCTTTTATGCGACGCTTGTGTGAATGTCATTCTATTGTTCATTGACTTGCAGGAAATATTTCCTTGAAGCAAGGCTTAGGTAGGTGTTTATGTACTTATTTATAAATACCTCCTGCCTTACGACATAACCTGAAGATAATTACATACTTAGATAAGTGTTCAGCTTGCATTTACATACAATAAGTAGGTACATTGAGGAGGAGAACTCTCCGGGACGCTTTCGTCACGAAGTTTTCCTTCAAACGAAAGACAATCGACTTAGCATTTAACGTAACTTCGAAAACACAATGCCCTGCTCTGAGTTTGAACCCGAGTCTTCGATGAAACGTTACAACAGTCAACTAATTGAACCATCGCTTACCTATCCAGCTGGCAGTGAAATACAAATTTTACTTGCCAATATAAAATTTAAGATAAAATATATTTAATGCACCACCATGCAACATTATGTAATTAAAAAATGGCACAATTTATCAATTCAATTTCATATTTTGAATGTAAATTATAATGAATTATCGGATTATTTAAATACTTAACTTTTAAATCAGGATAAAATTTTTAGAAGGAAAAATAAAATATGAAGGGGCTCAAAATAACTTTTAGTTTTCTTATTTACATCACTACAATTAATTTGGTGTTGAAACTTGAAAGTAGGTAATAATATACAGGGCATAGAGATGGCAATCCAGAGCGGTATATTTTAATTGGAACGGCTCTTCATACATTCCTCCTTCTGCAAATATCTTCAAGAATCAACACGCAGTTCGTCTCGTGGGAGATCGTGTAGCCTTTAATCATATGCTGCATCACCGTTGCAAAAAGGCGACGCATCCTCACCAAGGGACTCAGGCCTAGTGAGAATTCCGTGTATGGCCATGGATCTCAGAACTCATGCATCCATGTTAATTTTATTATTGTGTAGGCCCAAACGAGCAGACAACTCACTTAAAACAAACTAACTATCGCCGACGAAAATTTTCATTCTTTTGATCATAAGTGCGTCTCTTGCTTTTCAAAATAGCAGAGGAGAGAGCAGAAAAATGTAGAGGAGAAGGAATGGGGCCTCTACCACTTGCCCTACCGAACGAATTATGACAGCAAAATCATCTTTTCACGTCAGATTTCTGAGAAAGTGGTACCACCTCGGTCAAGCAGGCTCATTTTCAGTAAATCAAAAGATATGCATGTGTCCATACCACAATGCTGCAATTGCATTTTCTTGCCGACTAACACAAGACTACTGTCTCAAGTATGTCATAAGCATAACATTCTGACATCACGTTCAACAAAGTCAAGGTGAAGGACTAACCTCTACGGAACTGCCCGACTTAACGTATTACGGCACGTAGCAGATTGGCATAAACCACATTATCAAATCAATTATCAAGCTCATAAATGTGTTAACGGATTATTTTATTAAGGCTACAGTAGATTATATTTAAGAAAGGAGTGCAGAAGTGTTAGAGCCACGCTGTTGTCAGCCATGACTCACCATGAATGGGCACGCTCATCCGGGATGGTACCACTGTCCCACATATCGATGTGAAGCGAACTTTGCTGTCGCGTTTCGTTCGGTGAGTGAGACTGCCGGATGCCCAATACATCTATTTTCTTTCCATCCTTTTTCCTTCCTACTCCCCTCCAAATTTGATGGTCCGGCAACACATCCATGATTCAAGTGTTGTGAATGTTCATGGGCGGCAGTGATCACTAACCATCAGGTGACCTACTTGCTCGATTGCCGGACATGTGCTATAAAAAAAGGAATAGCTACCACACCAGTAGTCGTGGGTTCAAATCCTTGGCACACACCGCTGACTTTTCGAAGTCATGTGTGTGTTTTTAGTTATTTTTACCAATACCGAGTGGTCAACATCCTTTTTATTGGTTCATAAGAGATCCTTTTCCAAATGTAGTTGCCAGTAAAATTCATATTTTAGTTTGCATAATACGTACGTAAAAACTGCAAGTTATTTTCGTCTATTTGTCGACCAACAATCATATTTTTTGTCGAACAAATTATAATGTTTAGCCAAGCGATTACGACACAACTATAAAATATGTTTACGCAGTTTTTACATACTTATACAGTACTTCCGTGTTACATAAATAATAATGGTAGGTAAATAAGGTGACGCAATTGTACTACGTGGTGATTGCAAAGCTGTGATCTCGGGTTCGAATCCTGGGTAGGGCAAAGTGATATTGGATTTTTCCATTTATTATCAGCCCGGAGTCAGGAATTTGTGCCCAATATGGCAATAGGTTCGCCCCTTCTGCGACGGAACGCCAAAAGCGAAACGTGAGTGTCCTGATAGCACCTCTGCCTGCCCCTTCTGAGAAAAAGGCGTGAGTACTTGTCTGTATGTTAATGACTGACCCATACTGTGGCCAAATTCGTGGTATTGGTATAAAAAAAAACATTCAAGCGACCGTCTTAACTAATTGCTCTTCTTGTTACTTGGGATTATAATTTTCCCTTAAAATAAATAAAAATACCACGCATATGGTACGTTCACGTGCATAATACTCTCCCCTACAATCAACAAATATATTGAGAAGGCATAGGCAATAGTCATGACTGTATAGACACAAGAAATCTCAAAACGCCTTTAGACTTAGAATCGAAGTTCACAATCCATTTACTTCCCGATTTGAGCCCGCGACCACCGTGATCATGGCAGCCGCGTCTGCTCTGTTACGAATAGAACACCACGCACTCTACAGTAAAGTTCGGATTAAATAATCTTTTCGTGCTATTACAGATAATCCGTAATTTGCTATACCGCACGTGATTTTTCGCGTGTTTGCGTTATTAGCCGTCCGACCGCGGTACAGACGACTTGTGCGTAACAAAATGGACCAGTACTTAGGAGTCAAATACAAGTTGAAATCCTCGGAGAACTTCGAGGATTATTTGAAATTTATCGGTAAGTTGTTTTTGTTAAATAATTTCAATTACTATCTATTTTAATGCATATTGTAATTTATTTTGAAATTATTATATGGTTTGTATTTTTTAATTGGACAAGATTTTAATTATTTGTGTTTATTATTGTTACTTTTAATTTAAAGATAACTTTATTTTGAAATTAGAACATAATTCATTGTCAGAGACGATTAAAAAAAAACAGTTGTTACAATACATTCGCATGAACAATAATTTTGTACGTCATGATTTGGTTTAACGATTAACATAATTGCTGTTTTAAAATTCAAATTTATTCAATTTTTATTACGCATGCTGCTTTCTTTACTAAATTACGGCAGTTAACTTTATTTTGAGTGGAGGTGAAAACTATTTGAGTTACCATTGTTACTAAAATACCTGTACAGTATTTAAATCACCTTTTAATTTTATTTCTAGTCTGATATTACAATGTAATAAAATATAATTGAAAAATCGAAAACAGTTACTTGATTTGAATAAGGCAAGTTAAATTAATACTGCTTTTTTACAGATGAGTTTTATTTTAATTGCATTTGTGGTTATAATAACTCCAAAAATCGATCATAATAACTCCAAAAATCATAATAACTCCAAAAATCGATCATAGTCCAAAAGATACCCTATTGTTACTTCGACAGCTCCCGCAATGTAGACAATTATAATAAATACACCCAACAGTCACATACATAGTCCTGACCCAACATTAAGATCAATTAAGTCTTGTGCAATTACGAGAGATTTCAGAATTTAGACTTTTATATAATTATAAATTAATTACTTATGATGTTGGCTGTGAGTGGCCGCGGCTCGGACCCCTCACTGAATTAATTAAAAGCAATTGTGTGGTGCATTATAATGAGTAGGTACATAGGTGACAGCCTCCGTGACGAGTTGGTTGACCGCCGGCTATGAAACGTGAGGCCGCGGGTTTGATCCCCGCACCGAGACAAATGTTTGTGTGAGCTCCAAGTATTTGTTTCAGGTGTGGGTGTTTGTGAGAGCGAAGTCTCTCGTAGTTCCTGATACCCACGACACAAGACTCGATCTTAGTGGGGTTAGGACTATGTATGTGACTGTTGGGTGTATTTATATTTCTTCCGGGTTTTGATACTGTGAGACGAAAAAGTCTCGTACTTTCTGTTGCACACCAGACTTGGATCATAATATGGCATGAGGATTGGGCGTAATTGCATTATTTTTATCTATAATATTTTTTATAGGAAATCTATCAATGAAATAATGCTGCTCTAAAATACATGAAAAGCCCCATTTACACGGAGACTTGCCCGCCTGGAAGACACGATTGTCGCAAGGATATAAAAAAGTTGCATCGTGTAAACATTGTCAGAACGCGATGATCTTATGGCGGTTATGTCATGCGATAATCGCATACGATTCTCGACGCGAGAAACTTGAGTGTAAATGGCGTTTTAGTGTTTAAAAAAATCCTTTGTAGTGCTTTTTACGATATGGTTTTTGCTTATTTTTTTTATGAGACACTGGACCCCACTCAGGCTGACTCATCCTTTAGTCATTAGATGTAACTTGACTGCATCATTTAAGCCATTATGACAATCACCTTCGGTGGTTTTTATCCCAAAAACCTCATAAAAAAACCAGTCGAAATACAATTTGTAAAAGCTTATAATTTTTTTATGGATATTTTTTTGCATTTCAAATTTAGTTGAACAATTTAAAATTATTTTTATTTGGCTCTTTAATTATAACATTTAATTTATTAACATATGGATTCGTTTAAAAGAAATCTATAATTTAATCAAAAGTTTTAATAAATAAAAAAATCGTAATTCACAACTATTTTTATGTACGTAAGTATCTACCTATTAAAATGTCAAGGAAAAATAATAAGGAAAATCTTATAAAATGTGTTATGTGGCCTGCACTTGCATCTGACTCGTGTATGTGTATACCACAATAGTAAAATCAACTTATAGATAATTGCAATAGGGTATAGATTACATTAACCTTATGTGTATTTATTACTTTTTAATCCAAATTCCGTTTATCTAGGCTTCAAGATAGCGATTTGAGTGCCAAGTAAATATTTCACTTATATTTTATCAATTCGTATCAATCAAATATTGATCCAAAATTAATCCAGTATGGCAGTTTCCGTGGACTATGGATATTGGATCGTGACGCCCAAGATTCAATTCCAAGGTATACACTAAGTAGGAATGGGCAGGCTTGACTGGTACCGCCACTGTCTTAAAAAAAACCGAAGTAAAACGAAGATTTCGTTGGCTTGTTATGATTGGTGAATGAGTTTACAGAAGTTCTAATATCCCTTTTCTCCTCCCTTTACCCTATAGCATACCCGATCCAATTTTAAAACGCCAATAATGCATCTACAATCTAACGGCCTTATTCAAAGAAAGTTTTAAAACCAATTTTAGTTATGAAATGTTTTGTCTTCTTCGCTCAAACTGAATTCAAACGTCGTTCTAAAGGGACAAACCGTTGATAACTAAAATAGGTTTTAAATTGTGACATAATGCCTTAAGTATTGTAATTATTCATAAGCGGCAGTAATCACGTACCATTAAGGTAACAATTTGCTTGTTTGCCGGACCTATGCAATAAAAAACACCCAACATAAATATTACTAGATCACGCAAATATTTGTCTCAACATGGACATCGAATAAGCGATTTCATCATTCACAGTCGTTTTCGCGTCCATTGCCAAAAGGTTGTATAATAATATAAATACAGCCAACAGTCACATACATAGTCCTGACCCCACACTAAGATCGAACCTGTGTCGTGGGTATCGAAAACTGCGAGAGATTTTTCGGCCTCACAAACACACAGACCCGAAACAAAAAGTTGTGGTTCACACAGATATTTGTCTCGGTGCGGGGATCGAACCCGCGGCCTCACGTTTCACAGCCGGCGTTCAACCCACTGCGCCACGGAGGCTATAACCACACCTAGTGTAAATTTTTAGCAAGTATAACAGTTTCGTAACTAATAGTCGCCTTAACCTACTTTAAAACTATTATAGTCACAAATCACAATAAAATGTTCCATAATATGCGCTTGCTATTGCGAAAATTGTTTATGGAAAGTTAATAGGCAGAGTCAGTATAATGAATAGGGCCGATTTTGCTGATGGGGAATGCGTATAAACGGTGATATTGACATATTATGGAATTCGATTTAAACCACTTACCACATGTTCCTAGCCACCCCGGGTAACATTGTACCAAGTTTGAAAAAGTACTTGGTAGCTTTGTAAAAAATCGCGATTTTAGTTTTCAAGGTTTTTGATCAACCTTTATAAGTACGAGTATTTTTACGGCTAAGGTAAGATCCTGAACCGGTACACGGTGACCAATTAGTCGTCTCGGAATATTATCAAATTTGTACAATGTCACCCGACGTGATGAGAAACATGTGGGTTAAATTAAATACCATATTGTCAATATCACCCAGTATATAATAATGTAAGTGAGTCGCTTTCCGGGTTAAGCCGATGTATATCCAGTCCGGTATTATTGTTTTGTCCGATAGTGGTAACCATCTCTCCGATAAATATGTATGGTATTTGTAACTACGAGTTCTATCTACACTAGTCATTACGTGAGTTTTAGTCGATTTGCGTGCCTGTATACGAAAACACTGAAGAAGGTGCTATCGATTGCTCATCAGTAGCGTTTTAGATATAAATACACAGGTTATAACACATTTGAATATAACACAATTAAATATGCTATTGGCGAGCCTAAACTTATTGCATGCACTTACTACCAGATGCATTGTCGTCACTTTATCCTACAAAAAACAATCCAACTTAAAAACAATAAATTTTCTAGAGGTCGGCCTGATATCCCGCAAGACGGCGATCTCTGTCAGCCCCGTCTGCGTGCTCACCAGGGATGAAGATGGAGTGTACACCTACACCATGAGCACCACCTTCAAGACCGTCAAGTATTCGTT
Source organism: Theretra japonica (assembly GCA_033459515.1). Lineage (NCBI taxonomy): Eukaryota > Metazoa > Arthropoda > Insecta > Lepidoptera > Sphingidae > Theretra > Theretra japonica. The sequence goes on from CM065942.1 coordinate 4,127,908, forward strand.
CAAGTTTGGAGAGGAGTTCATTCAGGAAAGGGCTGATGGCGAGAAGGTATGTTTATAACGGTGTCATACTTTTACTATTGAACCGAAGGTCATGCAATTTGGTAAAGAGGGTTTTAAGGGCGTAGATAAGGATATAGGGTACTTTTCTACGAGAAACATGGGGTTTTCGATGGATATCCAAATAATTAATCTGATAAAAAACTGGAAGCAAGCCACCTCCGACAGGTGGATCTAGAAATCCTTGGAGAAGTCCTATGTTCTCCTGAGGCTGTGAATTATGAAGGCAATATAAAATATATCACTTTGTCTATATCTGCTGCCAAGCTGTAGTGTGTAAGCCAGAAATTAGAAGTTTAATCCCTAATGTCTCGAGCGCATTGCTATCTGACACATGCGAATACCTTTTCACCAGCAATAGGATCTCCGGCAATCCTCCAATCTTATCCGCTTACCAACAGGCAATCTCGTTTATCAGACTAGCCTTAAGTAACCTTCTGTAACCTTGAGAACAGTAATCGAATTATAAATAAATTAGTAAGTAATCCGGCATAACAGTATCGAAAGACAGATAACAGTATCTGGCGGATATACTAATTTACATTGCAATTGCAAATGCATATTCATCATTTTGTTATAACGGATTTTAAAAAACAAAATAATCGAACTGAACATCTAAATCACCCGATATAGACAACCTATTGGCATAATTCGATGATAATACAACTTCCAATCAAATCCATCAGCCAAAGGAAGTCATACGTACATAAAACCACGCCCTTTTCCCAGAAGGGGTAGGCAGAGGTGTAACCAGAACACCCACGTTTCGCCTTGTATTTTACGTCCCATGATGTGATAGGGTGCGAGCCGATCGCCATATCGGGCACAAATTCCTGACTCCGGGCTGATAATTAATAGAAAAATCCAATATCACTTTGCCCGACCCGGGTTTGGAACCCGAGACCTCATCTTTGCAATCATACCTTAGTACAACTGCGCCACCGAGGCAGTCTACTGCTGAATATAGGTTTCTCCCAATGATTTCCATAGTGACCTGTTGGAGGCAACCTGCATCCAGCGACGTCCCGCGACAAATACAGCAATAATACAACATGTTGTGTAATAATAAATTAGAAATAGGACGTTTCGTGTGGAGGCTCCATAATCTGGAGTATTAACCCAGAGTGACTTCCATCGCTAATCAATCACTTTCATATTAATTTACGTCCTTTATACAATAATATAAATGATTAGGTCTGACTCTTGCCTGAAATATACTCTGCCAATAAACATTTGAATGCTGAGTCACAATTTACAGCTCATAAAATACGAAGCAATGTTTTAATTTCAAAATATGTAAGAATTTTTCCTTTTCAATTTCAGGTGAAAGCAGTGATGACTTTGGAGGGGGACAAGCTAATTGAAGTACAGACTGAGGACAACGGCCGCAAGTCCACACACGTGAGGGAGTTCACGCCAGAGATTATGACTGTGGTATGTATAATTGATATAGATATATATGATTGGATGCAAAACACAATAGGAAAATCCGTTGAACAGAGCATGGATCATTATAAGTCGCGTGTTGGATTTGGTTTTAAAGAGACTGGTTCATTGTGATGATCGCGAATAAAAAACATCCGTCGCTTGTACTCTATTTAGTATCTGGATTAAATCAGCTGTATGTCATACGAAACAATTCATATCGGCTTCTTTTGATTTGTCTCTGCAGTAGTACTATTGTACATCGTAAGATTCCACGTGAATGTCTTTATTACAAACCTTGATATACTGCCTATTGTAAAATCCATAAAATAGGTTTAATTTTAAAACATTTATTGTGGCTTGTCGTAAGATTTCATCGTACTGAAACAATTTCTCACTAAATAAATCCTTATCAATACTTTAGTAGGAAATCGATTTATTTATTAATTAAAGTTTTATAGGTAAAGACAATAATGTTTTATCTAAAAAAATAATCATGATAATGTCTAAAAATATAATTGAATCAGTTAGACAAGATAATGATTACTGAGAGGCGGATAGTAACCAAAAAATATTTTTTAAACTTCTATACAATATGTTAAACTTGCGAATATATTTTTGATGTCTAGCCATTCTATATTTTTTTTTTCAAATAATATATCAGATAATATATACTTGCCTTTGGGACATTTAAAAGATGTTATTTAAATGAGTAATGTGAGATTTAAATTAACTAGCATATGAATTTGTTCGTCCAAATTGATACGGAAATGTCATCAAAGGGCCAAATTAACAAGTCACTGAACTAAGATAAACATAAATAAAACAACAAATATCCTTTTCCGGATATTAAAGTTACGCAATATTTGCGTAAATAATTAATATTTATTTATTTATTTGTAAACCAGATACTAGTCAGACGAGTTTATATTATGTAGATTGTAGAGCTAGGTGTCACCACTACAGAAGCAAATTACTCAATAACATTGCTGATATATCTTTATTTTCATCATCATTTATTTATTTATTTAAATCTTTATTGTATACAAATTTACACAAAAACACTACACAGAAACAATATTTAAAAAATTACAAATGGCGGTCTTATCGCTCTACAGCAATGTCTTACAGACAACTATGGGATGGATTGAAAAGAAGGACATAGAGAGGGCAGAGTAAAAAATAAAGAATTGGACTAACTAACTAATACTAATTAAACATATGAATACACAAGCATACTATACATACATACATAACATATAATCATAAATACGTACACAAAAAAATTACATGCTATACTCGTATGTATTCAGTTATAAATATAAACATACATATATACTACAAATAGCCAAATGATTTAGTTAAAGGATATAATACTAAAGTCTGCTTAAAGAGAAAGATAGTACTCTTTAATTAGTCTTTTAAATGACGACAGCGTTTGTGCCTGTCTCACCAGAACAGGAAGCGCGTTCCGCAATCGAACTGCTTGCATCATCATCAGCCTTTTATATTCATTTTATTATCCTATAGTAATAATCCCAGTCAGTTAAATTCAATCACGTGATCTCGACATCGATATCACTTGTGAATATTTTTTTAGACACAAAAAATAGATACGGTATAAAATTGTAATGACTAATGAATTTGAAAATTAATGGATTTTATTAGATTACTAATCTAATCATTAGAAGGTAAAGTAATCAGAAATGGCACATTTTACAAAAACTGAAACCGAGGCCAACAGTCATATTCATTGCTTACGACTTTTCTACAAACTCTATTTTTGCACAATAAGTCGGCCAAACGAGCAAACAGGTCACCTGATGGCAAGTGATCACTGCCGCCCATGAACATCTACAACGCTGGGATTATAGATGTGTTGCCGGCCCATTCAAACAAGAGGGGAGCGGGAAGGAAAAAGGACGGGAAGAGGAAAGGGGTATTGGGCATCCGGCAACCTTAAATTCTACCAAATATGTTTTCCTACTAGGTGACTATGCCATACGCGATGAATTAAAATCTAAAGAGTAGAATATATAACACATTCAAAAGTATGACGAATTAGCTCTACCGTTTGAACTAAACACCTTGCCCTTTAGTGATATATTTTAATTATTAACAGTAAAACAGTTGTTTTGGTGAGAACTGCCGAGTGTTCATAACAGGACACGTCATTGTACAATAATTATACAGCAAAACTGGTGGCCTTCGTAAATTATTAATTTGCTTTAATTATTGGGTAAAAGGTCTTTTGAATATTTTAGAACTTTAGCATGACTGAGGGATAGTTCCATAAAATATATTGTTTAAAATGTTTGCATGTACAATAAAATTATTATTTGGTGCAAGAATTAGGTTTTCAATTTGTAAATATAACGGGAAAACTTTAAAGTTAACTATAAATGCAGCACTTGTGCGAATAAAGAATATAATTTAATTCGACACAATCATTTAATTATTAGGCGTGTCTGGTAGCATTGTCCCTAAAATAACATGCCACAGTTTAACTACAAACTATAGGTAGTCTGCTTTCGTATTCTGGGACTACTACAGCGTATAGTGAGAATTAGTTAAACTGTGATTGTGTAGACTTGTTCAAACACATGATCCCCTGGTACTTGAAGTCGGTTTTGCACGTGCTCAGTCCGGTTCCAATAGGAGCGTACAAAGTACAATTATTAATTTAAAAGGAGGAGGACCTTTTTGGCTCTATTTAGTCGGGGATTTAAATTATTATACGCGTATATTTTTGGAGAATTCGCACAAACATTTAATTAAGGTATTAAGGTAATTTTTATATATTTTCTTAGTAATAAGCTGTCGTATAATTGTATGAACTCCTAGTACTAAACGTCGGATCTATAAAACATGCATTGCAAACAAATTACATTTGCCGTTTATCGTATTTGGGAAGTCTATTCTAATATGACTTAATTTTTTTGGTAAAAAATATTTTCTACTAAATTTTTAATCCTTTTTAATATAATATCATCAAATAGATAAACTAGACGATCTTGAGCGCTATCTAAAGATTGATCCCATAAATAGACCAATCGGGTCTATGTCAAAGATGTCAAAGATTTATTTTTTATTTACTAGCGACACATCCGTATTCGGTATTTTATTTATGTTTATGGTTTTATTTTGCAAGGACACGATGATTTGCGACTAAAAGAAGACTACTAAACGTTCGTTACTTAACTACAATACTTAGTTTGTGGCGCACACTGCTGCATTCTCATGTAACCCTGGTAGTAAACTTCGAACTATAAATATGAATGACTCGGTTTGGGGCCGTCCACCGACGAAACTCTTTGCTTTTATTAACTCCTGGTACGAAAAGCCGAGAGAGAAACGTGATCTAATGTTAGGCCAGGACAATACTCTTTAAAATCGCAGGTTACCTGGTACCGCCCTCTTTAGGGCCCTAGGTACAACCCGCTACAGAAATCTCCGATAGAAAAACTTAAATAGGTAATTATATCATTAATTAATATGAGTTTTAAATTTTACACAGAATTTAATACAAATTATAAAGTTTTAAATTGGAGAATAAGGATTCGTTACATAATCAGCAATTTTTCATTGCATATTAAAGCTGCAATAAAATAAAAAAAATATATTTTAATAAATTATGGCAACTTGACACGCAAGTAGCTTTAGTTTTTCGCATACATATCCAGTCATAATATACTTTTTCTTAATGATTAACATTAAGAAAAAGTACCTGAGTAAATTAATATGTATTACAAACATAGGGTTTTTAAAATTGATAGTAAAGGAAAAATACTAAGACAGTATTAATCTACTAAAAGAGACGGCATTCTATACTTTGTATCCCCAATATCTTGTCAGTGAACACTGCAATGTTCTGTTATCCTGGTACTAAACGTTGGTCCGCCAACGTGAGTCTTCAGTGACTCCGCCCTCCAATCTGCAAAATGATGTCAAGGATTCATTCACACTGTATGGAAGTGTCGGTCTACTGTCTAGTACAAGATACCGGAGTAGTTATATTGCATTTTAATTTCAATGGATTTTTTAAGATTACCTATTGATGCAGGGAATATTGAAAACTTTTTGGTATTATATTTTTTATATAATATCGGAAACGTTAAATATGATTTTTCTGTGATTTTTATTTTCCACACAAAAACGACGTTTTATTAACGAAACCAAAAATCATAATACACAATATACCAGAGATACCTAAACTGTTCTAGTGCAACAAAATACATTCTATCCTACAAAGAATATTTTACAGAATAAATAGTTAAACTACGTTACATTTTGTGAGACTGCAAACAGCGACCATACCTACAATTGAACGAAGACACCGAAGTAATATTTAAGCTGTGACGTTGTACACTCCTCTGCCTTTATGCATGCCTGGTATAAAAAATCTGATTGTAAATACTCAGTGTGAGCTCCACCCATCCTTTCCGTAGGCATGTGATCCATTCAATTAGCCCTACATAGGATATATTATATGTAGGTATCATTTATTACAGACGGATACGGTTAGTCATACAATATACAGTTTAAATAATAAACTATCACGGATCTCGATTTTCAACTGCACGTACTGCTCACTTTCTCATTCGAACATATCTAAGCTATGACACTGTCACTGTACGCAATCTCTGCGTGCATTATGAACTCCTGGTACTAAACACGGGGTCACCGACGTGACGTCGTTCTTTCTACTCATCCGATTTCATTTAAGCATCCCGTTCTGATTTGTAACACAAACAAAATGCAGCTCACTATCATTCCTTGCTATTCGAAGATGTACAGGTTCTTATCATGGAAGCATTCTTATACATGTAATAAAACATTCCTCTTTCGATAGAACATACCAATTCCGCGCATCTTATGTAATGTATGTGTATACGTGTGTATGTATTTTTTTGTATCAAAAATGAAAACAGAAACCAACAAAATTTTTTACTTTGCAGTTGTAAAACATTTCCTCCAAGGGCCTGACGAAGATGTAGACGTTTATTTCTTTTCCAAGTCCATAACAAACGTCTAAGCACATCTTACGTTTGTCTTTTTAAAAATTATAATATCGGTAGCACCTCAATAAAATGCAACACACTAACCCTCCAGTCTACCCGCTACCCAGATATCGAATACACAGATTATATAAACTGCCAACATTTTGTTACGATACTGCAAGTAGCTTTGTGTTTGGGTATAAACCTGTGGTGATACACACCGCTGCATTTTATGCGATCCTGGTACTCAACGTTGGGACATCAACGTGACTAAGATAAGCCACGCCTATCGCACCCATCCCACCATTCAATTGATCCCAGCATCCAATTGACGGGGTCATTCAACCTCTGCCGTCTGTCTGGAAGTGTAGACCGTGCGTAAACATGCAATTCGGATATAGATAATAATTTATAATATATTTCATAATTAATTATGTTAGAGAATTTAATAAATGTATGTTTCTGTTAATTTTGTTGTTAACATGTTGTTTAGTTTTGTCATCGTTATTAATTATAGAAGAAAGCTATTTTTATTACTGTAACTACATAAATACAGACATTAATGATAAAAACTCAATACAAAATCCGGCATCTTTATAACTAGTACGTTATAATAAGAAAGTTATATCCAACAGGGAACAAATCATTAAATCACTGTGAGTAGTTATGCAGCAATTTATTGCCTTCATCACTTGTAACCATTATTCAATACGTTTTTACTATACTCACACAACTTTACAGACTACGAATACTCACTACGTAATACTGTACATACCTATTACTTAACCTGTATTGCATGTTGCTATACACTCATGCACTCCTGGTACTGCGAATCGCATTCCACGTGCCCAACTCCTGGGAATTCACTACTTTTCAATATAAGAAGAAGAATTATTAAGGCATCTAAAGATACTTAAAATGCCTCTAAAAAATTACAGTAAAAGATAATAAACAAAAATAAATATTGCAAAAAATAAAGGAAGATAAATCCGCTTCATTTCACCACAAATATTAGACATAGTAATCACAATGTACATAAAATTGTAATATTTTTCCATCGTTATGCATTTTATAGCATAAGGAAGTAATTAATTAATTGTTCAAGCGTATTTTATAAGGACATCATAGACTACTTACATTCACTTAAGAGTTGACGTTAATAAGCCATCAAAACATCCCAGTCTTTAAAATAATTCTGAAACTCGTAATGGTGAGGTAATTTTTTAAGTATCAATTGTGTCTACGATGAGGTAATTAATCATTTTAAAGTTGTTAATCTCCTAACCCGCAATAAGCCAGCCTTTCAATCGAATTCACAATTGTACTGGAGTCTCATGCTAAATGCATTGGGGAATATACAGGGTATATCAATACTGCTACCGAAAACAAAGCCAGGTGGTTGTTTTATTGACTTTATTATACACAATGCAACTAAAGTTTTTGCAATAAAAAAGCGACAATTTTTTTTCCTATCAACGTATTTGGTTGGTAAATACATACATTTTCCTAAAACAATAATGTTTACCCTTTTATTTTTAAAGACGCTTTAGTACGCAAGGCTTTAAATTATCGATTTACCACACAAATACAATGATATTTAAAACATTACGAAAAGAAGTCGTCGCCATTTTTTGCAAACATTTTTTATTGCATCGTGTGTCTGTAGTCACTAAAATTACCACCTGTCTTCGTTTTCGGTAGCAGTCCTGATATACCCTGTATGCTTATGGTAGTATTCTATTGGACTAGGTCTATTTACTAATTAGCCTAAAAATACTTATTATCAATTTTCTATATAAAAACAACGGAAAGTTTAGCCAATCTCTGACATTTCTTATCCTATACAAGGCCAGTAGCTCTTGACAATTTACAACTATCAAATATTCGTTTATTTACAAATTATATATGTAAAAATAGGCTTGGAATAAACCGCTTTAAAACCTGTTTTTAATATTTTATTGTATTCTTCCTCAATCCTTAGCAATTATTCATAATAAAATTGTACTTATTCACGGATACGAAAGGTCGAATTATGAATAGTATTTTTCAAATGCGTTAGCGACTTTATAACTGTACACGAGAAATTATTTAGATAGAATATCGGCTTGCGATAGAGGGTTATCTCGCACCTGTCGATACAATTATGTCGGGCTGCCAACAGGATATTCACAAGCTAGAAATGCTATATTATTAAACTATATTAATAAAATTGACTATCAGTATATCCACTTGAATTCGAAAAGTCAGAGGAGTGCCCTGGGATTTAAGCCTGCGACCACCGTGAACATGTTGGCAGCCGCGTCTGGGGGGTTACTCTATGATCCGTAACGAAACTCGAATTTTCGGACGTCGCACGTAAAACTGTACGAATGTGCCTAGGTACTCCACATCCACAAAATGTTCGATCTATCGTACGTCCTAACTATTGACTTAGTTCGGAGTGATTAATGAGTATCATAGAGAATACTGTTGATTTTTAGAAGTGGAAAACTTATAACTTACTTCAGACGTCGAACGATCGAATATTCGAGTTTCGTTACTGATCATATAGTAACCCCCCTGGTCCGTTTAGCAGCAGGCCATCACGCACTCAAAAAGTTTGTTTGATATATTTTTTTCTTTTCCAGACTTCAACCGCTGAGGGATGGGACGGAAAGTGCATTAGAATATACGAAGTAGAAAAATAAATAGACTGTAATAAACGTTATTATTCATGTTATAACTTATTTTTAATAAAGTTTTTTTTTTCATAAATATTGTGTATTTATTTTTTTCAAAAGGAAATTTACAGGTGTCGTTAGGTACCTTGAGTTTTAGCGTGGGTCATACTGTATTTTTTAATTATAAAGATTACAGGTAGTTGTTGAATGAAAGCTTCCAACAGGTCTTCGTTAAATCCTCGGAAGGGGCTTATGTTTCTAGCACTGGACTTCCTTTGGCGAAACACGATGACGATGCTACACATATCAACGAATTGAAACCATTTGAAACCACGAAAGTACTTTTATTACACATTTTTGGGCATGAATAATCAATTTAGTAGTGGAAAAAGACGACTTAATAAATAACCGAATTACGAATACACGAACTGACACAAAGGCCTTACGGTTCACAGCTTCTGTACGCAACCACTAAACCCATAAGGAGACTTATAAAAGCGTAAATACAAGCGAATAAAAACAACAATGAAATCATTGAACACAAACAGATCAGAATTAAATTAAAATAAATTATTCCAATCCAATCCATCAGCCAAAGGAAGTCCGTTGCTGACCACAGTGACCTGTTGGAGGCAGCCTGCATCCAGTGATGTCCCGCGACCTTTACCAGGTCGTCTGACCACCTAGTGGTTGGATAGATTATCCCACTTCGCACAATTTAATAACATGTTAATGAATTGTATTTATTACTTTATATGTTTATTTGTTATTTCGTATGTTGGTATCGTTACATCTCGTATGTAAATCGATCATGTATATTCATTGTTTTAACATAATCATTAAATAATTATCGTACATGAATAATTAATTTGTTCTAACATACACATATAGTAGTTTTCCTCTTCAATGCCTCAGGGTCCAAGGATCCTTTACTGATTATAGATCATTAGGTGAATGTACGTGGCCCAAATGCTATTTTTATTAGTTTTATATTTTTATGCAGTATGCTCAAATGAGAACCAATGTCTGTGTCTATATCAGCACATATAGTTCCACCCTTCTGTGGTTGTGTTATGCAACACTTGTGCGATGACCTGAAATTTATCAATAATGACTCTGCTGTATTTAACTTTATCGTTATCAGCAATCAGGTGCTAATGTGTCACAAATGCTTACTATCTGTAGATACCAAATCCAGGTGGCAGTTTAGCGGAAATATTATTTGACAGTTTTAGTTTCTTTTTTGGTGAATTTATGACGAAATGAGATATGGTTATCGCTTATCTGTAAAATAAAATGAGTAAAATTCTAATTAAATTACATTCTAACTTTGTATTAAATTATTGAAAGATCTAAAGTTTCTATTTTATATAATACAATTATTAAATTTTGTTTGCCGTATGATATAACTTCCCAGAGTTTTATCCTTGTTAACAACATTATCGGATGGCGTAATAATACAGCGTGTTTTTTTTTAATTATCGGGTGCGGTTTCTAGCTAAACCGACTTTTGTAATCCGACGGGATGTTCGGAGCTAGCTCCACTCCCGTCACAGGTCGGCCCGGCATTGCAGTGCCGCCAGGATCGGCCCAATAAATCTTTGTATGAATCCTAGTTTTAAGGAATCTGACACCAACGAGTTCTCGACCACAGTCCACAACTTGCGTTCAAATATGAACATTCCCTTCGTCAAACTCGCTCTAACTGACTATATTATTTATTATCTTGCATAATGTCTACGAGCACGGCAGGGTCCTGGCCAAGTCAAGCACATTGGTGCCGCCCTTTTCTAGATGTGGCTAACGGCAATTTTTTACTAAATATTATTAATATTTCATAGTCCATATAATACGACGATTGTGTAATCATAATTCCTCTATTCAATTCCAACATCATGTTCATATATACCAGAGCCCTCTACACATACAACTTGCATATTAAAACTGTGTCAAACGTTACTACTTGAATAAAAGTGGCGCGATAAACTTCCGACTCGGCATATATTGTATTATCTATGGACTCAGCCATCCTTCACATAAGCCGTTGACAACCCGTTCTGTATTCAAATCCTTATACTATTCTCTTATTATAACTGCCAGCAACATTGTCATGCTAAAATAGGTTGCTTTACTCATGGCTAATAAAATTCATCTGTTATTATAATATAGAATTGTCTCACTATGGTGTTTGTTATGCAGCTGGATCCATACATATTTGTCGTTAAAACCCTAATTACTCGTATTGGATTCAATAGTTTACTGTTCACGTGCGCTTGTAAATGGACTAGTATATTATTTATTAGACTAAACTATTTAGATTTATGCGACCATTTTTAAACTTGCAACATCCTATTATTTTACAGTCTAGTACGTAAGTATTGCAATTTGCAGCGTAATCAGCATCAGTAAGATTACCACCAATTGTGTTTTAAAATAAGTACGTTAGTGATTTCAATTCTTTCATTGTAATTCTTAGTTAATATTGTTAAACATAAATGAGGGGTTACACTAGCGCCATCTGTAGAGTGTTGGGTAGCATCACTATTCAACACAATATATTGCGGGACCAGTATATTAAACTAGTTTTTGTAAACCAACGGGATGTTCGGGACTCGCTCCACTCCCGTTACGGGTCGGGTAATTTTTCTGAAACACGGTAATTTTGGCCTGCTGACACGGTAGTTTAGCATTTTTTATCTGGTAGTAAGTCTGGGCTGATAATAATAAAAATCCAATATGACGTTGCTCGACTCGAGATTCGAACCTGAAACCTCAGCTGTGTAATCGTACCATAGTACAACTGCGCCACCGAGGCAGACATACACATGTATTAGATGTATTTCAAAGCGGTAGAGCCATCGTTTAATTACTATGGAATATCCAATCCATCCGCCAAAGGAAGTCCACTGCTGAACAAAGGCCTCTCCCAATGATTTCCACAGTGACCTGTTGGAGGGAACCTGCATCCTGCGACGTCCCGCGACCTTTACCTGGTCGTCCCACGCTGCGCTTTCCGCTTCGTGGCCTTCATTCGAGAACTTTTTGCCCCATCAACCATCAGTTCTCCGTGCTGTGTTTTTTTTTTTTTTTTAAGCCTTCATAGGCAGACGAGCTTGCGGCCCGCCTGATGGAAAGCGGCTACCGCTGCCCATAGACCTCCGCAGTGCCAGGGGTCCAGCACAACAAAGTCGCTGCCTACCTTAAGGAAAGTACTCTCTTTAAGCCTCGTTTGAAGAAGGACAGGTCATAGCGCTCAGGAAACACCGATGCAGGGAGTTCATGTGTGCCGCGCCCATTGCCACTTCAACTCGTTAATCCGCTATGGAATATAGATTACTGTAATAATGATCTAATACTGCCACTTGTTACAGTAAACAGGGGGTTAGTCCATGATCCGAAACGAAACTCGAATATTCGGACGTTCGACGACTGAAGTAAGTTATAAGTTTTCCACTTCTAAAAACCAACACTATTCTCTATGATACTTATTATTCACTCCGAACTAAGTCAATAGTTAGGACGTCCTATAAAGGATTCGAACATTTTGTGGAGTGCCTAGGCACATTCGTACAGTTTTACGTGCGACGTCTGAACATGCGAGTTCCGTTTCGGATCATAGAGTAACCCCACAGACGCGCATCGACAGTTCGTAAATGAGATTGGTAGAAGCGCAATATTCCTGACTTTTAATATCCTTTTCCCTTCCCTTCCCGTTCCATTTAAAGAAGCCGGCGATGTAGCTACGATCCAAAAGTCCTCGAGATTCATGGGCCGCTGTCATTATTGAAAATCACGTGACCTTATTGCTCGTTTTTCAGGCCTATGGGCGGAAAAAGCGGTTTTTCTCATTTCTCACAGCCGTGGACTACGCTGAAATTATCGGTTAAAAGCTTAATCATACAGGGAAACTAAATGTACTTCTAATACTTAAGTAGTAACCGCTGAGTCGCTTTTAAACGACATAAAACTATTACCAATTTATCGAACATATTTATCGTGTTTATCAAGATATTAATAACGTTAACTCATTCGTGGCTGATTCATTCGTATCGTCCATGTTATACTTGATTACAACAGAGCAAATCGCAATGATATTGTTTATTTTGAGCAATATACTTTATCGGAGGAAAAACAAACACGACGTGTCAATGACAAGGAAAAACACACTATGATTTTTCTGTTCCAATGTTATTTTGAAAACCTCTTACCGTGTGCTTTCCTCTCACTTGCCTTATTCCAAAATGATAGCCTTCGTGGCGCAGATGCTGAGACCCTGATTGTTATACAAGACGGCGCGGCTTTGATACCTGGATTGAGACAAATATTAATTTGATCCACAGATATTTGTGTCGGGTCTGAATGTTTGTGAGACCGAAAAGTCTCTCATAGTTTCTGATACCCACAACATAAGAATCGATCTTCGTGTAGGGTCTGGACTATGCAACTGACTGTTAGGTATATTTATTATTATTATTAAAATCATTGATTCTGCTTAAGCATTATCCCGGCCGTGGCCGGGGTGGTGGCCTGTTGGTAACGGACCAGACGCGGCTACCTACATGTTCACGGTGGTCAATCAACAATCAACAAAGATATTGAGAAGGCATAGGCAATAGTCATGACTGTATAGACACAAAAAATCTCAAAACGCTTTAGACTTAGAATCGAAGTTCACAATCCATTTACTTCTCGATTTGAACCCGCGACCACCGTGATCATGGCAGCCGCGTCTGCTCTGTTACGAATAGAACACCACGCACCTTCTGATACAATAAAGTTCGGATTAAATAATCTTTTCGTGCTTTTACAGATAATTCGTAATTTGCTATACCGCACATGATTTTTCGCGTGTTTGCGTTATTAGCCGTCCGACCGCAATACAGACGACTTGTGCGAAACAAAATGGACCAGTACTTAGGAATCAAATACAAGTTGAAATCCTCGGAGAACTTCGAGGAATATTTGAAATTTGTCAGTAAGTCGTTTTTGTTAAATAATTTTAATTACTTTCTAATTTAATGAGTATTGTTTATTATTTGATTACTATTTATTTTGTATTTAATAGTGAAATAATTATATGGTTTGTATTTTTTAATCGGACAGGATTTTTTTATTTGTGTTTATTATTGTTACTTTTATTAAAGATGATTTTATTTTGAAATTAGAACTTTATTTTGAAATTAGAACATAATTCATTGTCAGAGAAGACTTTTAAAAAAACAGGTACTACAAGTACAATACATTCGCATGAACAATACTTTTGTACGTCATGATTTGGTTTAACGATTTACATTATTGCTGTTTTAAAATTCTAATTTATTCAATTTTTATTACGCATGCTGCTTTCTTTACTAAATTACGGCAGTTAACTTTATTTTGAGTGGAGGTGAAAACTATTTGAGTTACCATTGTTACTAAAATACCTGTACAGTATTTAAATCACCTTTTAATTTTATTTCCAGTCTGTGATATTGCAATGTAATAAAATATAATTGAAAAATCGAAAACAGGTACTTGATTTGAATAATGCAAATGAAATTAAGGTCACTTTGCCCGACCCGGGATTCGAACCCGAGACCTCAGGATTGTAGTCGTACCGTAGTACAATTAGGCCACAGAGGCAGTTAAATTAATATTGTTTTTTTACAGAAGAGTTTTATTTTAATTGCATTTTTGGTTAAACGCATTATAATTTAAAAAAAATCGATCATAGTCCAAAAGATACCATATTGTTGCTTCGACAGCTCCCGCAATGTAGACAATAATAATAAATACACCCAACAGTCACATACATAGTCCTGACCCCACATTAAGATCGAACCTGTGTCGAGGGTATCAGGAACTACGAGAGACTTTTCGGCCTCACAAACACACAAACCCGAAACAAAAACTTGTGTTTCACACAAATATTTGTCTCGGTGCGGGGATCGAACCCGCGGCCTCACGTTTCACAGCCGGCGTTGAACCCACTGCGCGACGGAGGCCATAACCTACTTTAAAACTATTATAGTCACAAATCACAATAAAATGTTCCATAATATGCGCTTGCTATTGCGAAAATTGTTTATGGAAAGTTAATAGGCAGAGTCAGTATAATGAATAGGCCCGATTTTGCTGATGGGGAATGCGTATAAACGGTGATATTGACATATTATGGAATTCGATTTAAACCACTTACCACATGTTCCTAGCCACCCCGGGTAACATTGTACCAAGTTTGTAAAAGCACTTGGTGGTTTTGTCAAAAATCGCGATTTTAGGTTTCAAGGATTTTGATCAACCCTTACAGCTACGAATCTTACGGCTAAGGTAAGATCCCGAACCGAACTGAAGTTCAGTTAAGAGATAGAAATAATCATATCTATACGGGGTGACCAAAAATTTGAAAACGTTAATCACTATTTTTGACAAAAAGTAATAACGATTTTTTTCCAAATTTTGTACAATGTCACCCGATGTGATGAGAAACATTTGGGTTAAATACCATAGTGTCAATATCACCCAGTGTAACGTACTAGCTAACAGCTGTAATCGAGGACGTGAAATCAGACACAGTAAACTAATGTAAATGAGTCGTTTTCCGGGTTAAGCCGTTGTATATTCAATTTTAAGCAGCCCGGTATTATAGTTTTGACCGCTAGTAGCCATCTCTCCGACAAATATACTATTTCTAACTACATGCACTATCTACACTAGTCATTACGTTAGTTGTAGTCGGTTCGCATGACAGTATACAAAAACACTAAAGAAGATGCTATCGATTGCTCATCAGTAGCGTTTTAGATAGAAATACACAGGTTATAACACATTTGAATATAACACAATTAAATATGCTATTGGCGAGCCTAAACTCATTGCATGCACTTACCACCAGATGCATTGTCGTCACTTTATCCTACAAAAAACAATCCTACTTAAAAACAATAAATTTTCTAGAGTTCGGCCTGATATCCCGCAAGACGGCGATCTCTGTCAGCCCCGTCTTCGTGCTCACTAGGGATGAAGATGGAGTGTACACGTACACCATAAGCATCGCCTTCAAGACCGTCAAGTATCCGTTCAAGTTTGGAGAAGAGTTCATTCAGGAAAGGGCTGATGGCGAGAAGGTATGTTTATTACGGTTTCATACTTTTACTACTGAATCGAGGGTCATGCAATTTGGTAAAGGGGTTTTTAAGGGCGTAGATAAGGATATAGGGTACTTTTCGACGAGAAACATGGGGTTTTCGATGGATATCCAAATAATTAATCTGATAAAAAACTGGAAGCAAGCCACCTCCGACAGGTGGATCTAGAAATCCTTGGAGACGTCCTATATTCTCCTGAGGCTGTGAATTATGAAGGCAATATAAAATATATCACTTTGTCTATATCTGCTGCCAAGCTGTAGTGTGTAAGCCAGAAATTAGAAGTTTAATCCCTAATGTCTCGAGCGACTTGCTATCTGACACATGCGAATACCTGTTCACCAGCAATAGGATCTCCGGCAATCCTCCAATCTTATCCGCTTACCAACTGGCAAACTCGTTTATCAGACTAGCCTTAAGTAACCTTCTATAACCTTGAGAGCAGTAATCGAATTATAAAGAAATTAGTGAGTAATCCGGCATGACAGTACCGAAAGACAAATAACAGTATCTGGTAAATATACTAATTTACAATGCAATTGCAAATGCATATTCATCATTTTATTGTACCGGATTTTAATAAACATTACCATCGAACTAAAGATCTAAATCACCCGACTTACATACGACCAATTGGCATAATTCGATGATAATACAACTTCCAATCCAATCCATCAGCCAAAGGAAGTCCACTGCTGAACATAGGCCTCTCCCAATGATTTCCACAGTGACCTGTTGGAGGCAACCTGCATCCAGCGACGCCCCGCGACAAATGCAATAATAGTACAATTTATTATGTAATAATAAATTGTAAATAGGACGTTTCGTGTGGTGGCTCCATAATCTGGAGTATGAACCCAGAGTGACTTCCATCGCTAATCAATGACTTTAATATTTACTTACGTTCTTTATACAATAATATAAATGATTAGGTCGGACTCTTGCCTGAGATATACTCTGCCAATAAACATTTGAATGCTGAGTCACAATTTACAGCTCATAAAATACGAAACAATGTTTTAATTTCAAATTATGTAAGAATTTTTCCCTTTCAATTTTAGATGAAAGCAGTGATGACTTTGGAGGGGGACAAGCTAATTGAAGTACAGACTGAGGACAACGGTCGCAAGTCCACACACGTGAGGGAGTTCACGCCAGAGATTATGACTGTGGTATGTATAATTGATATAGATATATATGATTGGTTGCAAAACACAATAGGAAAATCCGTTGAACAGAGCATGGATCATTATAAGTCGCGTGTTGGATTTGGTTTTAAAGAGACTGGTTCATTGTGACGATTGCCAATAAAAAACATCCGTCGCTTGTACTCTGTTTAGTATCTGGATTAAACCAGCTGTATGTCATACGAAACAATTTATATCGGCTTCTTTTGATTTGTCTCTGCAGTAGTACTATTGTACATCGTAAGATTCCACGTTAATGTCTCTATTACAAACCTTGATATACAGCCTATTGTAAAATCCATAAAATAGGTTTAATTTTAAAACATTTATTGTGGCTTGTCGTAAGATTTCATCGTACTGAAACAATTTCTAACTAAATAAATCCTTATCAATACTTTAGTATGAAATCGATTTATTTATTAATTAAAGTTTTATAGGTAAAGACAATAATGTTTTATCTAAAAAAATAATCATGATAATGTCTAAAAATATAATTGAATCAGTTAGACAAGATAATAATTACTGAGAGGCGGATAGTAACCAAAAACTATTTTTTAAACTTGTATACAATATGTTAAACTTGCGAATTTATTTTTGATGTCTAGCCATTCTATATTTTTTTCAAATGGTATATCAGATAATATATGTATACCAGCCTTTGAGACATTTAAAAGATGTTATTTAAATAAGTAATGTGAGATTTAAATTAACTAGCATATGAATGTGTTCGTCCAAATTGACACGGAAATGTCATCAAAGGGCCAAATTAACAAGTCACTGAACTAAGATAAACATAATTAAAATAGTAAATATCTTTTTCCGGATTTCAAAACACGCAATATTTGCGTAAATAGTAAATATTTATTATTGCAAACCAGATACTAGTCAGACGAGTTTATATTATGTAGAGCTAGATGTCACCACTACAGAAACAAATAACTCAATAACATTGCTGATATATATTTATTTTCATCATCATTTATTTATTTATTTATTTAAATCTTTATTGTATACAAATTTACACAAAAACACTACACAGAAACAATATTTAAAAAATTACAAATGGCGGTCTTATCGCTCTACAGCAATGTCTTACAGACAACTATGGGATGGATTGAAAAGAAGTACATAGAGAGGGCAGAGTAAAAAATAAAGAATTGGACTAACTAACTAATACTAATTAAACATATGAATACACAAGCATACTATACATACATACATAACATATAATCATAAATACGTACACAAAAAAATTACATGCTATACTCGTATGTATTCAGTTATAAATATAAACATACATATATACTACAAATAGCCAAATGATTTAGTTAAAAGATATAATACTAAAGTCTGCTTAAAGAGAAAGATAGTACTCTTTAATTAGTCTTTTAAATGACGACAGCGTTTGTGCCTGTCTCACCACAACAGGAAGCGCGTTCCGCAATCGAACTGCTTGCATCATCATCAGCCTTTTATATTCATTTTATTATCCTATAGTAATAATCCCAGTCAGTTAAATTCAATCACGTGATCTCCAAATCGATATCACTTGTGAATATTTTTTTTAGACAAAAAAATAGATACGGTATAAAATTGTAATGACTAATCAATTTGAAAATTAATGTTTTTTTTTAGATTACTAATCTAATCATTAGAAGGCAGAGTAATCAGAAATGGCACATTTTACAAACACTGAATGCGTGGTTTTATCGTGGCGAAATGATTGTTACCGAGGCCGACAGTCATATTCATTGCTTACGACTTTTCTACAAACTCCCAATACCCCTTTCCTCCTCCCATTTTTTTCCTTCCTCCTCCCCTCCCAATTGGGCATGCAACACATCCATGATCCATCGTTGTGGATGTTCATAGGCGGCAGTGATCACCAGGTGACCTGTTTCCTCGTTTTTATACAATTTTCAATGTGTTGCCGGCCCATTCAATCTAGAAATATGTTTTCCTATTGGGTGATTATGCCATACAAGATGAATTAAAATATAAAGAGTAGAATATATAACATTTTCAACGGCATGACGAATCAGCTCTACCTTTTGAACTAAACAGCTCGCTTTTAGTGAAATATTTTAATTATTAACAGTAAAACAGTTGTTTTGGTGAGAACTGCCGAGTGTTCATAACAGGACACGTCATTGTAAAATTATACAGCGAAACTGGTGGCCTTCAGTAAATTATTAATTTGCTTTAATTGTTGGGTGAAAGGTCTTTTGAATATTTTAGAACTTTAGCATGACTGAGGGTTTAACATAGATTCATAAAATATATTGTGTAGAATGTTTGCATGTACAATAAAATTATTATTTGGTGCAACAATTAGGTTTTAAATTTGTTATTATAACGGGAGAACTTTAAAGTTAACTATAAATGCAGCAGTTGTGCGATTAAAGAATATAATTTAATTCGACACATCAGATAAAAGGGTACTTTTCTTCAAAGAAGTTACACAATAATTTAATTATTAGGCGTGTCTGGTAGCATTGTCCCTAAAATAACATGCCACAGTTTAACTACAAACTATAGGTAGTCTGCTTTCGTATTCTGGGACTACTACAGCGTATAGTGAGAATTAGTTAAACTGTGATTGTGTAGACTTCTTCAAACGCATGATCCCCTGGTACTTGAAGTCGGTTTTGCACGTGCTCAGTCCGGTTCCAATAGGAGCGTAAAAAGTACATTTAATTTAGAAGGAGGACCTTTTAGGGCACTATTTAGCCGGAGACTTGGATTATTGTATATTTTGGAGAATTCGCACAAATTAATTTAATTAAGGTAGTTTTAATGTATTTTCTAATTAATTCACTGTCACATAATTTTATGAACTCCTAGTACTAAACGTCGGATCCATAAAACATGCATTGCAAACAAATTACGTTTGCCGTTTATCCTAATTTGGGAAGTCTTTTCCTTAATTTTTTTGGTAAAAAGTATTTTCTTCTAAATTTTTAATCCTTTTTAATATAATATAATCAAATAGATAAACTAGACGATCTTGAGCGCTATCTAAAGATCTATCCCAAAAATAGACCAATCGGGTCAAAGATTTGTTTTTTATTTACTAGCGAGACATCCGTATTCGGTGTTTGATTTATATTGATGGTTTTATTTTGCAAGGACACGATGTTTTGCGACTAAAAGAGGACTACTAAACGTTCGTTACTTTTATACTTAGTTTGAGGCGCACACTGCTGCATTCTCATGTACCCTGGTAGTAAACTTCGAAATATAAATATGAATGACTCGGTTTGGGGCCGTCTACCGACTAAACTCTTTGCTTTTATGAACTCCTGGTACGAAAAGCCGAGAGAGAAACATGATCTAATGTTAGGCCACGACAATAATCTTTAAAATCGCAGTATACCTGGTACCGCCCTCTTTAGGGCCCTAGGTACAACCCGCTACAGAAATCTCCGATAGAAAAAACTTAAATAGGTAATTATATCATTAATTAATAGGAGTTTTAAATTTTACACAGAATTTTATACAAATTATAAAGTTTTAAATTGGAGAATAAGGATTCGTTACATAATCAGTAATTTTTCATTGCATATTAAAGCTTGAATAAAATAAAAAAAAATTTTTTTAATAAATTATGGCAACTTGACACGCAAGTAGCTTTAGTTTTTCGCATACATATCCAGTCATAATTTATTTTTTTCTTAATGTTAACATAACGTGTATTACAAGCATAGGTTTTTAAAATTGATAGTAAAGGAAAAATACTGAGACAGTATTAATCTACTAAAAGAGACGGCATTCTATACTTTGTATCCCCAATATCTTGTCAATGAACACTGCAATTTTCTGTTATCCTGGTACTAAACGTTGGTCCGCCAACGTGAGTCAGAGACTCCGCCCTCCAATCTGCAAAATGATGTCAAGGATTCATTCACATTGTATGGAAGTGTCGGTCTACTGTCTAGTACAAGATACCGGAGTAGTTATATTGCATTTTAATTTCAATTGATTTTTTAAGATTACCTATTGATGCAGGGAATATTGAACACTTTTTGGTATTACATTTTTTATATAATATCGGAAACGTTAAATATGATTTTTCTGTGATTTTTATTTTCCACACAAAAATGACGTTTTATTAACGAAACCAAACATCATAATACACAATATACCAGAGATACCTAAACTGTTCTAGTGCAACAAAATACATTCTATCCTACAAAGAATATTTTACAGAATAAATAGTTAAACTACGTTACATTTTGTGAGACTGCAAACAGCGACCATACCTACAATTGAACGAAGACACCGAAGTAATATTTAAGCTGTGACGTTGCACACTCCTCTGCCTTTATGCATGCCTGGTATAAAAAATCCGATTGTAAATACTCAGTGTGAGCTCCACCCATCCTTCCCGTAGGCATGTGATCCATTCAATTAGCCCTACATAGGATATATTATATGTAGGTATCATTTATTACAGACGGATACAGTTAGTCATACAATATACAGTTTAAATAATAAACTATCACGGATCTCGATTTTCAACTGCACGTACTGCTCACTTTCTCATTCGAACATATCTAAGCTGTGACACTGTCACTGTACGCAATCTCTGCGTGCATTATGAACTCCTGGTACTAAACACGGGGTCACCGACGTGACGTCGTTCTTTCTACTCATCCGATTTCATTTAAGCATCCCGTTCTGATTTGTAACACAAACAAAATGCAGCTCACTATCATTCCTTGCTATTCGAAGATGTACAGGTTCTTATCATGGAAGCATTCTTATACATGTAATAAAACATTCCTCTTTCGATAGAACATACCAATTCCGCGCATCTTATGTAATGTATGTGTATACGTGTGTATGTATTTTTTTGTATCAAAAATGAAAACAGAAACCAACAAAAATTTTTACTTTGCAGTTGTAAAACATTTCCTCCAAGGGCCTGACGAAGATGTAGACGTTTATTTCTTTTCCAAGTCCATAAAAAACGTCTAAGCACATCTTACGTTTGTCTTTTTAAAAATTATAATATCGGTAGCACCTCAATAAAATGCAACACACTAACCCTCCAGTCTACCCGCTACCCAGATATCGAATACACAGATTATATAAACTGCCAACATTTTGTTACGATACTGCAAGTAGCTTTGTGTTTGGGTCGATAAACCTGTGGTGATACACCGCTGCATTTTATGCGCTCCTGGTACTCAACGTCGGGACATCAACGTGACTAAGATAAGCCACGCCTATCGCACCCATCCCACCATTCAATTGATCCCAGCATCCAATTGACGGGGTCATTCAACCTCTGCCGTCTGTCTGGAAGTGTAGACCGTGCGTAAACATGCAATTCGGATATAGATAATAATTTATAATATATTGCATAATTAATTATGCTAGAGAATTTAATAAATGTATGTTTCTGTCAATTTTGTTGTTAACATGTTGTTTAGTTTTGTCATCGTTATTAATAGAAGAAAGCTATTTTTATTACTGTAACTACATAAATACAGACATTAATGATTAAAACTCAATACAAAATCCGGCATCTTTATAACTAGTACGTAATAATAAGAAAGTTATATCCAAAGGGGAACAAATCATTAAATCACTGTGAGTAGTTATGCAGCAATTTATTGCCTTCATCACCTATAACCATTATTCAATACGTTTTTACTATACTCACACAACTTTACAGACTTTGAATACTCTACTACGTAATAGGTACGTATTGCTTAACCTGTATTGCACGTTCCTATACACTCATGCACTCCTGGTACTGCGAATCGCATTCCACGTGTATTCCACTCCTGGGAATTTGCTCTTTTCAATATTAGAAGTACTTAAAATGCCTGCCTGCAAAGTGCCTGCAAAAAATATAATAACAAAAATAAATATTGCAAAAAATTAAGAAAGATAATAAAACAGCTTAATTTCATTACAAATATTCTAACATAGAAATCACTATGGACAATCAATAATATTTTTCCATCGTTATGCATTTTATAGCATGAGGAAGTAATTAATTAATTGTTCAAGCGTATTTTATAAGAAAATCATAGACTACTTACATTCACGTAAGGGTTGACGTTAATAAGCCATCAAAACATCCCAGTCTTTAAAATAATTCTGAAACTCGCGTAATAAATATATCGCGTGGCTTACTATCTAATGGTGAGGTAATTTTTTAAATGGCAATTGTGTTTAAGATGAGGTCATTAATCATTTTAAAGATGTAAATCGACCAACCCGGAATAAGCCAGCCCCTCAGTCGAATTCTCAATTGTACTGGAGTTTCACGCTAAATGCATTGGGGAATATACAGGGTATATCAATGCTGCTACCGAAAACAAAGCCAGGTGGTTGTTTTATTGACTTTATTATACACAATGCAACTAAAGTTTTTGCAATAAAAAAGCGACGATTTTTTTTCCTATCAACGTATTTTTTTTCCTATCAATTAAATAATTAAATTTTCCTAAAACAATAATGTACACCCTTTTATTTTTAAAGACGCTTTAGTACGCAAGGCTTTAAATTATCGATTTACCATACAAATGTCAAATACAATGATATTTAAAACATTACGAAAAGAAGACGTCGCCACTTTTTGCAAACATTTTTTATTGCGTCGTGTGTCTGTAGTCACTAAAACTACCACCTGGCTTCGTTTTCGATAGCAGTCCTGATATACCCTGTATGCTTATGGTAGTATTCTATTGGACTAGGTCTATTTACCAATTAACCTTAACTTATTAACAATTTGCTATGTAAAAACAACGGAAAATTTTAGCCAATCTCTGACATTGCCTATCCTATACAAGGCCAGTAGCTCTTGACAATTTACAACTATCAAATATTTCTTTATTTACAAATTATTTATGTAAAAATAGACTTGGAATAAACCGCTTTAAAACCTGTTTTTTATATTTTATTATATTCTTCCTCAATCCTTAGCAATTATTCATAATAAAATTGTGCTTATTCACGGATACGAAAGGTCGAATTATCAATTGTATTTTTCAAATGCGTTAGCGACTTTGTAACTGTACACGAGAAATTATTTAGATAGAATATCGGCTTGCGATAGAGGGTTATCTCGCACCTGTCGATACAATTATGTCGGGCTGCCAACAGGATATTCACAACCTAGAAATGCTATATTATTAAACTATATTAATAAAATTGACTAATCAGTATATCCACTTGACTTCGAAAAGTCAGAAGAGTGCCCTGGGATTTAAGCCCGCGACTACCGTGAACATGATGGCAGCCGCGTCTGGGGGGTTACTCTATGTTCCGAAACGAATCTCGAATTTTCGGACGTCACACATAAAACTGTACGAATGTGCCTAGGTACTCCACATCCACAAAATTATCGATCTATCGTACGTCCTAACTATTGACTTAGTTCGGAGTGATTAATGAGTATCATAGAGAATAGTGTTGGTTTTTAGAAGTGGAAAACTTATAACTTACTTCAGTCGTCCGAATATTCGAGTTTCGTTACTGATCATATAGTAACCCCCCTGGTCGGTTTAGCAGCAGGCCATCACGCACTCAAAAAGTTTTTTAATATATTTTTTTCTTTTCCAGACTACAACCGTTGAGGGATGGGACGGAAAGTGCATTAGAATATACGAAGTAGTAAAATAAATAGATTTATTTTTTAATAATAAACGTTATTATATATGTTATAACTTATTTTTAATAAAGTTTTTTTTTCATAAATATTGTGTATTTATTTCTTTCAAAAGGAAATTTACTGAAGGTTTCGGTAGGTACCTTGAGTTTTGGCGTGGTTCATACTGTATTTTTAAATTATAAAGATTACAGGTAGTTGTTGAATGAAAGCTTCCAACAGGTCTTCGTTAAATCCTCGGAAGGGGCTTATGTTTCTAGCACTGGACTTCCTTTGGCGAAAGACGATGACAATGCTACACATATCAACGAATGATACCATTTGAAACCACGAAAGTACGTTTATTACACATTTTTGGACATGAATAATCAATTTAGTAGTGGAAAAAGACGACTTAATAAATAACTGAATTACGAATACACGAACTGACACAAAGACCTTACGATTCACAGCTTCTGTACGCAACCACTAAACCCATAAGGAGACTTATACAAGCGTAAATACAAGCGAATAAAAACAACAATGAAATCATTGAACACAAACAGATCAGAATTAAATTAAAATAAATTATTCCAATCCAATCCATCAGCCAAAGGAAGTCCATTGCTGACCACAGTGACCTGTTGGAGGCAGCCTGCATCCAGTGACGTCCCGCGACCTTTACCAGGTCGTCTGCCCACCTAGTGGTTGGATAGATTATCCCACTTCGCACAATTTAATAACATGTTAATTAATTGTATTTATTACTTTATATGTTTATTTGTTATTTCGTATGTTTGTATCGTTACATCTCGTATGTAAATTGATCATGTATATTCATTGTTTTAACATAATCATTAAATAATTATCGTACATGAATAATTAATTTGTTCTAACATACACATATAGTAATTTTCCTCTTCAATGCCTCAGGGTCCAAGGATCCTTTACTGATTATAGATCATTAGGTGAATGTACGGGGCCCAAATGCTATTTTTATTGTTTTATATTTTTATGCAGTATGCTCAAATGAGAACCAATGTCTGTGTCTATATCAGCACATATAGTTCCACCCTTCTGTAGTTGTGTTATGCAACACTTGTGCGATGACCTGAAATTTATCAATAATGACTCTGCTGTATTTAACTTTATCGTTATCAGCAATCAGGTGCTAATGTGTCACAAATGCTTACTATCTGTAGATACCAAATCCAGGTGGCAGTTTAGCGGAAATATTATTTGACATTTTTAGTTTTTTTTTTTTTGTGAATTTATGACGAAATGAGATATGGTTATCGCTTATCTGTAAAATAAAATGAGTAAAATTCTAATTTCATTACATTCTAACTTTGTATTAAATTATTGAAAGATCTAAAGTTTCCATTTTATATAATACAATTATTAAATTTTGTTTGCCGTATGTTATAACTTCCCAGAATGTTATCCTTGTTAACAACATTATCGGATGGCGTAATAATACAGCGTGTTTTTTTTTAAATCATCGGGTGCGATTTCTAGCTAGGCTGATTTGTGTATCTATTAAGGTATTGTTTATTACAATAATATTATACTGTCCTTGCGGAAATGGTCTATTTGATACCCTCTTACATGGAATTAGCAATGAGACACGCAAATCGCCACTTCACCAGCATGTATTTTCACCGTTTGCCGGTAGATGGCGGTGAGCAATTTGGAGATTTTTCTACATCGCGGTGTCAAGATTCTACGGCGTTAGTATATAAAGTCGGGCGCGGCAGTGCACTGTATCGCTACTCGGCCTTATGACTAAGATCAAAGTGTACTATCTGTTCTTAAGCTGTAAAGAACAGATAAAGGTATTTATATATAAAAGGACTTTCCAACATCCGGGTTACAAGATGGCAGGTTGCCCGCTTAATCTAACACTAACATTAACTTACTCGTAATTACAGATTATTTGTAACAAAGTACACAGTTTATAGAGCTATATCACATCACAGTATATAAACAAAACTACTTAATTTGAAGTTTATTAATGAGTACATTTCAAAGCCATTTGCTATTTCAGTATATACGACTGCTGAGTTTGGAGTTTATTTTGAGTACATTGTTTACTAATTGGTTTTACATAATCCTGACATAGTAAGGAAAAAAAAGGGAAAAAGGAAAGAAAAAAAATAGAAAATCGCATCCCGACCCATACTGCACGATTCAGGAGCAACAACATCACCGGGCATCGATCTGGTACTGGCGCATGCCAGACACGTGCTCGACATATATGTCGCGAGACCACCGGATGGTATCGCTCACCATCAAGCCGCGCATCATGCTGGCATACCGCTTGCTCACCCCTAGGCTGCTCAGCACGGCTTCGTTGCGACAGTCCCATGCCCCAAGGGCGCCGACTACGAAAGCCTGTAATTTAACCGCGTATCCCTGGCGACTGAGTTCGTCAGCCAGGGCCCGGTCTTTGCCAAGCTTTCGTTGCCTGGCTTGTACGAGAGCCTCCGCACGGTTCTCAAAGGGTACGCACACATCGATAATATTGATGCGGCGGCTGACATCATCACGCACAACGACATCTGGCCGCAAGCTTGCAAGGCCACCCCCGACTCCGGTTATGGTCCGGTTAGCGGAGATGGTCCCTGCACAACGAGCTGCTTTGATAAGCCTTTGTATGATGCCGTTGTGCCTGTGCTGCCTAGCCGCCGCGTGCGGACCACAGTGACAGAGCACGTGCGGAAGTGACTCCAGGGGGGCCCCGCATCTGCGACATCTCTTGTCCATCGCGTCCAATCCCCGATAAGATGCGTTTAGCGGAAGGACGTTGAGCCTAGCCCGATGGACAAACCGCCAGTCGCAGAAGCGGGTGAAACTGCCGCTTCGAAGAAAGTGGTTCGAGGCCGGGTGCCTCCCCGCCACCTTGAACACCTTGCCCTGGTCCCGCTTGGACAGGAGTCGCGTAGAGTAATACTCAACCAGTCCGCGTCGGAGCAGCTTCGCGACCCCTCGCTTCTGGGACGGAAAAATGGACACATCGCCCTCTCCCCCGCCCCGCAGACTATGGTGAATATCCTTTCGGCGGAATGCCAGAGACATCGCAGCCCGAGTTTGCTTCTGAGCCTAAGGGTGGCCGTGCGCACTTTGGCCCAAAATGAGGTTCGTCCACCCGAGGGAGGCACGTTAAGGTCTCCTGATAGATAGTGAGCCACATCGTCACCCCCCGCCTCTCTCCTCAGCCTCTCCGAGACCGTTCCCCTCAGCAGCGACTCAGCCATTGAACTCACCGGAGAGTCTCCAGCTTAAAGCAGCCGGTAGCTGTGAGCCACGGTGAGCACATCATACAGTTTGGCTAGCGGGAGGAGACCACCACCACCCTTTGAAGGCGGCAGATACTACACTTTGATCTTGGCCAAAAGGCCGAGAAGCGATACAGTTCACTGCCGCGCCCGACATTATATACTAACGCCGTAGAATCTTGACACCGCGATGTAGAAAAATCTCCAAATTGCTCACCGCCATCTACCGGCAAACGGTGAAAATACATGCTGGTGAAGTGGCGATTTACGTGTCTCATTGCTAATTCCATGTAAATGGTTATCAAATAGACCATTTCCATAAGGACAGTACAATATTATTGTAATAAACATGACCATAGTAAGACACACAAATCGGATTATATTTGGTCTTAACGGGTTGGCTCCACACTGCTCAAATAAATTATTTCACCTTAAACTTCATCAATTTGTTGAACTTGGTGATCGTTTTACCAAAACACTAGTAGCTATTTAGCATTTGTAAAGTTTATATTAATATTCATTTGCACTGACGTCCCCAAAAACTGTCATTCAGCAAAAGCAACAATAATTACAATAAACAGATTTTGTTTACACATTTCTCAACTACGTACTTACAAAAATTGCTGTCCTCTGGTCTGCGAAGGACGTTGTTCGTGAATTAAATTTATCTAATGCAGATGATTAACATAAAAGACATACAAACTTATATAAAACTATAGAAATAATTATAAGTTTAACAAATACGACCACCGACTGAACATGATAGATTCACATCAGTCATAATCACTGCGTTCATCAAAGTATTCTTACTCTGCTTGGTCTTATGCCACATCATCATTCGTTATAGTATTTTATATTCAGAATATATTGTAAGTCTATGGTTTGTCGCTGATAATGTGCCTAAGCGCCTTACACAGAATAAACATCAAAATGGAAAGAATGCTGTGGCCGCGTCTTGAATAATCATTTAATTTATAAACCAACGAAAATAGACGGATTGTCTGTGGTTGTGTAAATTTCCATAACCACATAATTCTTCAATATTTTATTATTCGAAATATGTACCTACAATTTAAATGAATGCATTCCGTTGTTTTATTAACGTTAGAACCCTTCTGAAGCCCAGTGAACCTGATAAAACGGATTGAATGGTACCAAATGGATTCTTCGGAATCTCAGCTAAATGGTTAATTGTTATTCTTCTGTTTTGCAAAACAAAATTCTCAACTTTTTTGCCATTTTCTTCCGTAACAGAGGTTGAAGGCCGCCCGGAGCGATGATAGTCTACACACCTCGATCTGCCCCTTTTAAATTTAACAACCCAGTAAGGAACCGTCGAATAGAGTGAAGCATTGTCCCCTAATGTTAAGAGCGGATCAAGTGAAGGTCTGCACAAATATTATGCGATTTGCACTGTTATACGAGTAAATAAATATAAAATTACCCAAAAAATAAGAAATTGATTCGAATGCACTTCTTAGAACTTTTTGATTCACCTAGTTATGTAAGCAGCTACTTACGAATTGCCTGTGGCCGCAGTACAGAAATCAAAGTTGCTCCGTGTGCACAGCGCCTTACTGTTTTAATAGAAAATTAATAGAAATTTAATGTGGTATGGTGGTGGACGTTTGTCTTTCCATCATTTCCACATGACGCCAAAACACAATAAAAAAAAATTAAAAAAAAGCAAAAAGCCAACATCACGCGGTGTTCCCAGGCGGTCACCCATCCAAGTACTGACCGCGCCCGACGTTGCTTGACTTCGGTGATCGGACGAGAACCGGTGTATTCAACGTGGTATGGACGTTGGCGAAGTGCGTGCCGTATTTAATCATGTCTATCCGCTATGTGACGTCATTATAATATGTACAGTAATTTTTATATTTGCAGCTGCTGACTTACTGTGTTGAAAAGTGATGCTACCCAACATTCTACAGATGGCGCTAGTGTAGCCCCTCATTTCTGTTCAACAATATTAACTAAGAGTTGCAATGAAAAATTTAAATCGCTAACGTACTTATTTTAAAACACAATTGGTGTCAATCTTACTGATGCTGATACGCTGCAAATTGCAATACTTACGTACTAGACTCGAAAACACTCCGTCGAAAGGAAACAGTTTAATACATGACGTACTAGTCCATTTACAAGCGCAAACGCACAGTGAACTGTTCAATCCAATAATTAGGGTTTTAACGACAAATATGTATGGAACCAGCAGCTGCTCCATAACAAACACCATCGTGAGACAATTTTCAATTTAGTGAAAAATTGCCGTCAGCCACATCTATAAAAGGCCAGCACCGGTGCGCTTGACTTGGCAGGACACTGCCGCGCCCGTAGACAATAATCATAGACATAAGATGATAAAAACTCATTGTCAGTTAGAGCCGAGTTTGACGAAGGGAATGTTTTCATATTTGCACTCAAGGTGTGGACTGTGGTCGAGAACTCGTTGGTGTCAGATTCTTTAATATAAGGATTCAAACTATTAAACGGACTTTTCAAGGAATTATTGGGCCGATCCCGGCGGCACTGCAATGCCGGGCCGACCCGTGACGGGAGTGGAGCGAGCCCCGAACATCCCGTCGGTTTACAAAAATCAGTTTAATATACTGGTCCCGCAATGCGGGAACTTTCAGATATTAAGCTGAAAAGAACAGATAAAGGTATTTATTTAAAAAAAGAACTTCCCAAACATCTGGGTTACAGTATGGCAGTTTGCCCGCTTAAACTAACACTAACATTAACTTACTCGTAATTACAGATTATTTGTAACAAAGTACACAGTTTATAGAGCTATTTCACATCACAGTATATAAACAAAACTACTGAATTTGAAGTTTATTAATGAGTACATTACAAAGCCATTTTGTATTTCAGTATATACAACTGCTGAGTTTGGAGTTTATTTTGAGTACATTGTTTACTAATTGGTTTTACATAATCTTGACATAGTAAGGAAAGAAAACTAAAACAAAAAAAAGGGAAAAAGGAAAGAAAAAAAAAATTAAAAAAAATTGAAAATCGCATCCCGACCCATACTGCACGATTCAGGAGCAATAACATCACCGGGCATCGATCTGGTACTGGCGCATGCCAGACACGTGCTCGACATATATGTCGCGAGACCACCGGATGGTATCGCTCACCATCAAGCGACGCATCATGCTGGCATACCGCTTGCTCACCCCTAGGCTGCTCAGCACGGCTTCGTTGCGACAGTCCCATGCCCCAAGGGCGCCGACTACGAAAGCCTGTAATTTAACCGCGTATCCCTGGCGACTGAGTTCGTCAGCCAGGGCCCGGTATTTGCCAAGCTTTCGTTGCCTGGCTTGTACGAGAGCATCCGCACGGTTCTCAAAGGGTACGCACACATCGATAATAGCGGATGGGGTAACTCCACCCATTCATATGGAGTCAGGGGTTCGACAGGGTTGCCCACTTAGCCCAGACATTTTCAACCTCACGCTGGAGGTCCTTATAAGGACAATAGACAGCGTGGGGGAGGGCTACGAGGTTCAGGGTCAGCACTTTACCAGCTTCTTTTATGCTGACGATGGGGCGATCGTGTCGAGCTCCGTGGAGGGCATGAAGAGGCTCCTGGAGGCGGCAGAGCGAGGCGCGAGCTACCTCGGCATTACATTCAATGCAGAGAAGTGCGCAACCCTACACCTATCCGGAGGGCAGGTGCGGCCTTCTGCATTCGCACTGCAAGGTGCTCGCGTCCCAGCGCTCTCCGCCGGCGAAGCCTACAACCACCTGGGTGTCCCCACAGGCTATCAGGTTCGCCAGACTCCCATCAAAACAATAAGGGACCTTCTCGATGACACCAAGAAAATCGGCGACTCCCTGCTTGCTCCATGGCAAAAGCTGGACGCGGTGGGCACATTCCTGCTGCCGCGCCTAGACTTTATAATGCAGGGAGGAAACCTCGAGAAGGAGTACCTGAGAACGGCGGACACGGTCATCACAAGCCTCGCCAAAGAGTGGCTCCATCTGCCTCAGCGCGCTAGTGCGGAGCTGGCTTATCTGCCGCCTTCAAAGGGTGGTGGTGGCCTCCTCCCGCTAGCCGAGCTGTATGATGTGCTCACCGTGGCCCACAGCTACCGGCTGCTTTATGCTGGAGACTCCTCGGTGAGTTCATTGGCTGAGTCGCTGCTGAGGGGAGCGGTCTCGGAGAGGCTGAGGAGAGAGGCGGGGGGTGACGATGTGGCTCGCTATTTGACAGGAGACCTTAGCGTGCCTCCCTCGGGTGGACGAACCTCATTCTGGGCCAAGGTGCGCACGGCCACCCTTAGGCTCAGAAGCAAACTCGGGCTGCGATGGCTCTGGCATCCCGCCGAAAGGATATTCACCATAGTCTGCGGGGACGGGGGAGAGGGCGATGTGTCCATATTTCCGTCCCAGAAGCGAGGGGTCGCGAACCTGCTCCGACGCGGACTGGTTGAGTATTACTCTACGCGACTCCTGTCCAAGCGGGACCAGGGCAAAGTGTTCGAGGTGGCGGGGAGGCACCCGGCCTCGAACCACTTTCTTCGAAGCGGCAGTTTCACCCGCTTCTGCGACTGGCGGTTTGTCCATCGGGCTAGGCTCAACGTCCTTCCGCTTAACGCATCTTATCGGGGATTGGACGCGATGGACAAGAGATGTCGCAGATGCGGGGCCCCCCTGGAGTCACTTCCGCACGTGCTCTGTCACTGTGGTCCGCACGCGGCGGCTAGGCAGCACAGGCACAACGGCATCATACAAAGGCTTACCAAAGCAGCTCGTTGTGCAGGGACCATCTCCGTTAACCGGACCATAACCGGAGTCGGGGGTGGCCTTGCAAGCTTGCGGCCAGATGTCGTTGTGCGTGATGATGTCAGCCGCCGCATCAATATTATCGATGTGTGCGTACCCTTTGAGAACCGTGCGGATGCTCTCGTACAAGCCAGGCAACGAAAGCTTGGCAAATACCGGGCCCTGGCTGACGAACTCAGTCGCCAGGGATACGCGGTTAAATTACAGGCTTTCGTAGTCGGCGCCCTTGGGGCATGGGACTGTCGCAACGAAGCCGTGCTGAGCAGCCTAGGGGTGAGCAAGCGGTATGCCAGCATGATGCGTCGCTTGATGGTGAGCGATACCATCCGGTGGTCTCGCGACATATATGTCGAGCACGTGTCTGGCATGCGCCAGTACCAGATCGATGCCCGGTGATGTTGTTGCTCCTGAATCGTGCAGTATGGGTCGGGATGCGATTTTCAATTTTTTTTAATTTTTTTTTTCTTTCCTTTTTCCTTTTTTTTGTTTTAGTTTTCTTTCCTTACTATGTCAAGATTATGTAAAACCAATTAGTAAACAATGTACTCAAAATAAACTCCAAACTCAGCAGTTGTATATACTGAAATACAAAATGGCTTTGTAATGTACTCATTAATAAACTTCAAATTCAGTAGTTTTGTTTATATACTGTGATGTGAAATAGCTCTATAAACTGTGTACTTTGTTACAAATAATCTGTAATTACGAGTAAGTTAATGTTAGTGTTAGTTTAAGCGGGCAAACTGCCATACTGTAACCCAGATGTTTGGGAAGTTCTTTTTTTAAATAAATACCTTTATCTGTTCTTTTCAGCTTAATATCTGAAAGTTCCCGCATTGCGGGACCAGTATATTAAACTGATTTTTGTAAACCGACGGGATGTTCGGGGCTCGCTCCACTCCCGTCACGGGTCGGCCCGGCATTGCAGTGCCGCCGGGATCGGCCCAATAATTCCTTGAAAAGTCCGTTTAATAGTTTGAATCCTTATATTAAAGAATCTGACACCAACGAGTTCTCGACCACAGTCCACACCTTGAGTGCAAATATGAAAACATTCCCTTCGTCAAACTCGGCTCTAACTGACAATGAGTTTTTATCATCTTATGTCTATGATTATTGTCTACGGGCGCGGCAGTGTCCTGCCAAGTCAAGCGCACCGGTGCTGGCCTTTTATAGATGTGGCTGACGGCAATTTTTCACTAAATTGAAAATTGTCTCACGATGGTGTTTGTTATGGAGCAGCTGCTGGTTCCATACATATTTGTCGTTAAAACCCTAATTATTGGATTGAACAGTTCACTGTGCGTTTGCGCTTGTAAATGGACTAGTACGTCATGTATTAAACTGTTTCCTTTCGACGGAGTGTTTTCGAGTCTAGTACGTAAGTATTGCAATTTGCAGCGTATCAGCATCAGTAAGATTGACACCAATTGTGTTTTAAAATAAGTACGTTAGCGATTTAAATTTTTCATTGCAACTCTTAGTTAATATTGTTGAACAGAAATGAGGGGCTACACTAGCGCCATCTGTAGAATGTTGGGTAGCATCACTTTTCAACACAGTAAGTCAGCAGCTGCAAATATAAAAATTACTGTACATATTATAATGACGTCACATAGCGGATAGACATGATTAAATACGGCACGCACTTCGCCAACGTCCATACCACGTTGAATACACCGGTTCTCGTCCGATCACCGAAGTCAAGCAACGTCGGGCGCGGTCAGTACTTGGATGGGTGACCGCCTGGGAACACCGCGTGATGTTGGCTTTTTGCTTTTTTTTAATTTTTTTTTATTGTGTTTTGGCGTCATGTGGAAATGATGGAAAGACAAACGTCCACCACCATACCACATTAAATTTCTATTAATTTTCTATTAAAACAGTAAGGCGCTGTGCACACGGAGCAACTTTGATTTCTGTACTGCGGCCACAGGCAATTCGTAAGTAGCTGCTTACATAACTAGGTGAATCAAAAAGTTCTAAGAAGTGCATTCGAATCAATTTCTTATTTTTTGGGTAATTTTATATTTATTTACTCGTATAACAGTGCAAATCGCATAATATTTGTGCAGACCTTCACTTGATCCGCTCTTAACATTAGGGGACAATGCTTCACTCTATTCGACGGTTCCTTACTGGGTTGTTAAATTTAAAAGGGGCAGATCGAGGTGTGTAGACTATCATCGCTCCGGGCGGCCTTCAACCTCTGTTACGGAAGAAAATGGCAAAAAAGTTGAGAATTTTGTTTTGCAAAACAGAAGAATAACAATTAACCATTTAGCTGAGATTCCGAAGAATCCATTTGGTACCATTCAATCCGTTTTATCAGGTTCACTGGGCTTCAGAAGGGTTCTAACGTTAATAAAACAACGGAATGCATTCATTTAAATTGTAGGTACATATTTCGAATAATAAAATATTGAAGAATTATGTGGTTATGGAAATTTACACAACCACAGACAATCCGTCTATTTTCGTTGGTTTATAAATTAAATGATTATTCAAGACGCGGCCACAGCATTCTTTCCATTTTGATGTTTATTCTGTGTAAGGCGCTTAGGCACATTATCAGCGACAAACCATAGACTTACAATATATTCTGAATATAAAATACTATAACGAATGATGATGTGGCATAAGACCAAGCAGAGTAAGAATACTTTGATGAACGCAGTGATTATGACTGATGTGAATCTATCATGTTCAGTCGGTGGTCGTATTTGTTAAACTTATAATTATTTCTATAGTTTTATATAAGTTTGTATGTCTTTTATGTTAATCATCTGCATTAGATAAATTTAATTCACGAACAACGTCCTTCGCAGACCAGAGGACAGCAATTTTTGTAAGTACGTAGTTGAGAAATGTGTAAACAAAATCTGTTTATTGTAATTATTGTTGCTTTTGCTGAATGACAGTTTTTGGGGACGTCAGTGCAAATGAATATTAATATAAACTTTACAAATGCTAAATAGCTACTAGTGTTTTGGTAAAACGATCACCAAGTTCAACAAATTGATGAAGTTTAAGGTGAAATAATTTATTTGAGCAGTGTGGAGCCAACCCGTTAAGACCAAATATAATCCGATTTGTGTGTCTTACTATGGTCATGTTTATTACAATAATATTGTACTGTCCTTATGGAAATGGTCTATTTGATAACCATTTACATGGAATTAGCAATGAGACACGCAAATCGCCACTTCACCAGCATGTATTTTCACCGTTTGCCGGTAGATGGCGGTGAGCAATTTGGAGATTTTTCTACATCGCGGTGTCAAGATTCTACGGCGTTAGTATATAATGTCGGGCGCGGCAGTGCACTGTATCGCTTCTCGGCCTATTGGCTAAGATCAAAGTATAGTATCTGTTCTTTTCAGCTTAATATCTGAAAGTTCCCGCATTGCGGGACCAGTATATTAAACTGATTTTTGTAAACCGACGGGATGTTCGGGGCTCGCTCCACTCCCGTCACGGGTCGGCCCGGCATTGCAGTGCCGCCGGGATCGGCCCAACAATTCCTTGAAAAGTCCGTTTAATAGTTTGAATCCTTATATTAAAGAATCTGACACCAACGAGTTCTCGACCACAGTCCACACCTTGAGTGCAAATATGAAAACATTCCCTTCGTCAAACTCGGCTCTAACTGACAATGAGTTTTTATCATCTTATGTCTATGATTATTGTCTACGGGCGCGGCAGTGTCCTGCCAAGTCAAGCGCACCGGTGCTGGCCTTTTATAGATGTGGCTGACGGCAATTTTTCACTAAATTGAAAATTGTCTCACGATGGTGTTTGTTATGGAGCAGCTGCTGGTTCCATACATATTTGTCGTTAAAACCCTAATTATTGGATTGAACAGTTCACTGTGCGTTTGCGCTTGTAAATGGACTAGTACGTCATGTATTAAACTGTTTCCTTTCGACGGAGTGTTTTCGAGTCTAGTACGTAAGTATTGCAATTTGCAGCGTATCAGCATCAGTAAGATTGACACCAATTGTGTTTTAAAATAAGTACGTTAGCGATTTAAATTTTTCATTGCAACTCTTAGTTAATATTGTTGAACAGAAATGAGGGGCTACACTAGCGCCATCTGTAGAATGTTGGGTAGCATCACTTTTCAACACAGTAAGTCAGCAGCTGCAAATATAAAAATTACTGTACATATTATAATGACGTCACATAGCGGATAGACATGATTAAATACGGCACGCACTTCGCCAACGTCCATACCACGTTGAATACACCGGTTCTCGTCCGATCACCGAAGTCAAGCAACGTCGGGCGCGGTCAGTACTTGGATGGGTGACCGCCTGGGAACACCGCGTGATGTTGGCTTTTTGCTTTTTTTTAATTTTTTTTTATTGTGTTTTGGCGTCATGTGGAAATGATGGAAAGACAAACGTCCACCACCATACCACATTAAATTTCTATTAATTTTCTATTAAAACAGTAAGGCGCTGTGCACACGGAGCAACTTTGATTTCTGTACTGCGGCCACAGGCAATTCGTAAGTAGCTGCTTACATAACTAGGTGAATCAAAAAGTTCTAAGAAGTGCATTCGAATCAATTTCTTATTTTTTGGGTAATTTTATATTTATTTACTCGTATAACAGTGCAAATCGCATAATATTTGTGCAGACCTTCACTTGATCCGCTCTTAACATTAGGGGACAATGCTTCATTCTATTCGACGGTTCCTTACTGCGTTGTTAAATTTAAAAGGGGCAGATCGAGGTGTGTAGACTATCATCGCTCCGGGCGGCCTTCAACCTCTGTTACGGAAGAAAATGGCAAAAAAGTTGAGAATTTTGTTTTGCAAAACAGAAGAATAACAATTAACCATTTAGCTGAGATTCCGAAGAATCCATTTGGTACCATTCAATCCGTTTTATCAGGTTCACTGGGCTTCAGAAGGGTTCTAACGTTAATAAAACAACGGAATGCATTCATTTAAATTGTAGGTACATATTTCGAATAATAAAATATTGAAGAATTATGTGGTTATGGAAATTTACACAACCACAGACAATCCGTCTATTTTCGTTGGTTTATAAATTAAATGATTATTCAAGACGCGGCCACAGCATTCTTTCCATTTTGATGTTTATTCTGTGTAAGGCGCTTAGGCACATTATCAGCGACAAACCATAGACTTACAATATATTCTGAATATAAAATACTATAACGAATGATGATGTGGCATAAGACCAAGCAGAGTAAGAATACTTTGATGAACGCAGTGATTATGACTGATGTGAATCTATCATGTTCAGTCGGTGGTCGTATTTGTTAAACTTATAATTATTTCTATAGTTTTATATAAGTTTGTATGTCTTTTATGTTAATCATCTGCATTAGATAAATTTAATTCACGAACAACGTCCTTCGCAGACCAGAGGACAGCAATTTTTGTAAGTACGTAGTTGAGAAATGTGTAAACAAAATCTGTTTATTGTAATTATTGTTGCTTTTGCTGAATGACAGTTTTTGGGGACGTCAGTGCAAATGAATATTAATATAAACTTTACAAATGCTAAATAGCTACTAGTGTTTTGGTAAAACGATCACCAAGTTCAACAAATTGATGAAGTTTAAGGTGAAATAATTTATTTGAGCAGTGTGGAGCCAACCCGTTAAGACCAAATATAATCCGATTTGTGTGTCTTACTATGGTCATGTTTATTACAATAATATTGTACTGTCCTTATGGAAATGGTCTATTTGATAACCATTTACATGGAATTAGCAATGAGACACGCAAATCGCCACTTCACCAGCATGTATTTTCACCGTTTGCCGGTAGATGGCGGTGAGCAATTTGGAGATTTTTCTACATCGCGGTGTCAAGATTCTACGGCGTTAGTATATAATGTCGGGCGCGGCAGTGCACTGTATCGCTTCTCGGCCTATTGGCTAAGATCAAAGTGTAGTATCTGTTCTTTTCAGCTTAATATCTGAAAGTTCCCGCATTGCGGGACCAGTATATTAAACTGATTTTTGTAAACCGACGGGATGTTCGGGGCTCGCTCCACTCCCGTCACGGGTCGGCCCGGCATTGCAGTGCCGCCGGGATCGGCCCAACAATTCCTTGAAAAGTCCGTTTAATAGTTTGAATCCTTATATTAAAGAATCTGACACCAACGAGTTCTCGACCACAGTCCACACCTTGAGTGCAAATATGAAAACATTCCCTTCGTCAAACTCGGCTCTAACTGACAATGAGTTTTTATCATCTTATGTCTATGATTATTGTCTACGGGCGCGGCAGTGTCCTGCCAAGTCAAGCGCACCGGTGCTGGCCTTTTATAGATGTGGCTGACGGCAATTTTTCACTAAATTGAAAATTGTCTCACGATGGTGTTTGTTATGGAGCAGCTGCTGGTTCCATACATATTTGTCGTTAAAACCCTAATTATTGGATTGAACAGTTCACTGTGCGTTTGCGCTTGTAAATGGACTAGTACGTCATGTATTAAACTGTTTCCTTTCGACGGAGTGTTTTCGAGTCTAGTACGTAAGTATTGCAATTTGCAGCGTATCAGCATCAGTAAGATTGACACCAATTGTGTTTTAAAATAAGTACGTTAGCGATTTAAATTTTTCATTGCAACTCTTAGTTAATATTGTTGAACAGAAATGAGGGGCTACACTAGCGCCATCTGTAGAATGTTGGGTAGCATCACTTTTCAACACAGTAAGTCAGCAGCTGCAAATATAAAAATTACTGTACATATTATAATGACGTCACATAGCGGATAGACATGATTAAATACGGCACGCACTTCGCCAACGTCCATACCACGTTGAATACACCGGTTCTCGTCCGATCACCGAAGTCAAGCAACGTCGGGCGCGGTCAGTACTTGGATGGGTGACCGCCTGGGAACACCGCGTGATGTTGGCTTTTTGCTTTTTTTTAATTTTTTTTTATTGTGTTTTGGCGTCATGTGGAAATGATGGAAAGACAAACGTCCACCACCATACCACATTAAATTTCTATTAATTTTCTATTAAAACAGTAAGGCGCTGTGCACACGGAGCAACTTTGATTTCTGTACTGCGGCCACAGGCAATTCGTAAGTAGCTGCTTACATAACTAGGTGAATCAAAAAGTTCTAAGAAGTGCATTCGAATCAATTTCTTATTTTTTGGGTAATTTTATATTTATTTACTCGTATAACAGTGCAAATCGCATAATATTTGTGCAGACCTTCACTTGATCCGCTCTTAACATTAGGGGACAATGCTTCATTCTATTCGACGGTTCCTTACTGCGTTGTTAAATTTAAAAGGGGCAGATCGAGGTGTGTAGACTATCATCGCTCCGGGCGGCCTTCAACCTCTGTTACGGAAGAAAATGGCAAAAAAGTTGAGAATTTTGTTTTGCAAAACAGAAGAATAACAATTAACCATTTAGCTGAGATTCCGAAGAATCCATTTGGTACCATTCAATCCGTTTTATCAGGTTCACTGGGCTTCAGAAGGGTTCTAACGTTAATAAAACAACGGAATGCATTCATTTAAATTGTAGGTACATATTTCGAATAATAAAATATTGAAGAATTATGTGGTTATGGAAATTTACACAACCACAGACAATCCGTCTATTTTCGTTGGTTTATAAATTAAATGATTATTCAAGACGCGGCCACAGCATTCTTTCCATTTTGATGTTTATTCTGTGTAAGGCGCTTAGGCACATTATCAGCGACAAACCATAGACTTACAATATATTCTGAATATAAAATACTATAACGAATGATGATGTGGCATAAGACCAAGCAGAGTAAGAATACTTTGATGAACGCAGTGATTATGACTGATGTGAATCTATCATGTTCAGTCGGTGGTCGTATTTGTTAAACTTATAATTATTTCTATAGTTTTATATAAGTTTGTATGTCTTTTATGTTAATCATCTGCATTAGATAAATTTAATTCACGAACAACGTCCTTCGCAGACCAGAGGACAGCAATTTTTGTAAGTACGTAGTTGAGAAATGTGTAAACAAAATCTGTTTATTGTAATTATTGTTGCTTTTGCTGAATGACAGTTTTTGGGGACGTCAGTGCAAATGAATATTAATATAAACTTTACAAATGCTAAATAGCTACTAGTGTTTTGGTAAAACGATCACCAAGTTCAACAAATTGATGAAGTTTAAGGTGAAATAATTTATTTGAGCAGTGTGGAGCCAACCCGTTAAGACCAAATATAATCCGATTTGTGTGTCTTACTATGGTCATGTTTATTACAATAATATTGTACTGTCCTTATGGAAATGGTCTATTTGATAACCATTTACATGGAATTAGCAATGAGACACGCAAATCGCCACTTCACCAGCATGTATTTTCACCGTTTGCCGGTAGATGGCGGTGAGCAATTTGGAGATTTTTCTACATCGCGGTGTCAAGATTCTACGGCGTTAGTATATAATGTCGGGCGCGGCAGTGCACTGTATCGCTTCTCGGCCTTTTGGCTAAGATCAAAGTGTAGTATCTGTTCTTTTCAGCTTAATATCTGAAAGTTCCCGCATTGCGGGACCAGTATATTAAACTGATTTTTGTAAACCGACGGGATGTTCGGGGCTCGCTCCACTCCCGTCACGGGTCGGCCCGGCATTGCAGTGCCGCCGGGATCGGCCCAACAATTCCTTGAAAAGTCCGTTTAATAGTTTGAATCCTTATATTAAAGAATCTGACACCAACGAGTTCTCGACCACAGTCCACACCTTGAGTGCAAATATGAAAACATTCCCTTCGTCAAACTCGGCTCTAACTGACAATGAGTTTTTATCATCTTATGTCTATGATTATTGTCTACGGGCGCGGCAGTGTCCTGCCAAGTCAAGCGCACCGGTGCTGGCCTTTTATAGATGTGGCTGACGGCAATTTTTCACTAAATTGAAAATTGTCTCACGATGGTGTTTGTTATGGAGCAGCTGCTGGTTCCATACATATTTGTCGTTAAAACCCTAATTATTGGATTGAACAGTTCACTGTGCGTTTGCGCTTGTAAATGGACTAGTACGTCATGTATTAAACTGTTTCCTTTCGACGGAGTGTTTTCGAGTCTAGTACGTAAGTATTGCAATTTGCAGCGTATCAGCATCAGTAAGATTGACACCAATTGTGTTTTAAAATAAGTACGTTAGCGATTTAAATTTTTCATTGCAACTCTTAGTTAATATTGTTGAACAGAAATGAGGGGCTACACTAGCGCCATCTGTAGAATGTTGGGTAGCATCACTTTTCAACACAGTAAGTCAGCAGCTGCAAATATAAAAATTACTGTACATATTATAATGACGTCACATAGCGGATAGACATGATTAAATACGGCACGCACTTCGCCAACGTCCATACCACGTTGAATACACCGGTTCTCGTCCGATCACCGAAGTCAAGCAACGTCGGGCGCGGTCAGTACTTGGATGGGTGACCGCCTGGGAACACCGCGTGATGTTGGCTTTTTGCTTTTTTTTAATTTTTTTTTATTGTGTTTTGGCGTCATGTGGAAATGATGGAAAGACAAACGTCCACCACCATACCACATTAAATTTCTATTAATTTTCTATTAAAACAGTAAGGCGCTGTGCACACGGAGCAACTTTGATTTCTGTACTGCGGCCACAGGCAATTCGTAAGTAGCTGCTTACATAACTAGGTGAATCAAAAAGTTCTAAGAAGTGCATTCGAATCAATTTCTTATTTTTTGGGTAATTTTATATTTATTTACTCGTATAACAGTGCAAATCGCATAATATTTGTGCAGACCTTCACTTGATCCGCTCTTAACATTAGGGGACAATGCTTCACTCTATTCGACGGTTCCTTACTGGGTTGTTAAATTTAAAAGGGGCAGATCGAGGTGTGTAGACTATCATCGCTCCGGGCGGCCTTCAACCTCTGTTACGGAAGAAAATGGCAAAAAAGTTGAGAATTTTGTTTTGCAAAACAGAAGAATAACAATTAACCATTTAGCTGAGATTCCGAAGAATCCATTTGGTACCATTCAATCCGTTTTATCAGGTTCACTGGGCTTCAGAAGGGTTCTAACGTTAATAAAACAACGGAATGCATTCATTTAAATTGTAGGTACATATTTCGAATAATAAAATATTGAAGAATTATGTGGTTATGGAAATTTACACAACCACAGACAATCCGTCTATTTTCGTTGGTTTATAAATTAAATGATTATTCAAGACGCGGCCACAGCATTCTTTCCATTTTGATGTTTATTCTGTGTAAGGCGCTTAGGCACATTATCAGCGACAAACCATAGACTTACAATATATTCTGAATATAAAATACTATAACGAATGATGATGTGGCATAAGACCAAGCAGAGTAAGAATACTTTGATGAACGCAGTGATTATGACTGATGTGAATCTATCATGTTCAGTCGGTGGTCGTATTTGTTAAACTTATAATTATTTCTATAGTTTTATATAAGTTTGTATGTCTTTTATGTTAATCATCTGCATTAGATAAATTTAATTCACGAACAACGTCCTTCGCAGACCAGAGGACAGCAATTTTTGTAAGTACGTAGTTGAGAAATGTGTAAACAAAATCTGTTTATTGTAATTATTGTTGCTTTTGCTGAATGACAGTTTTTGGGGACGTCAGTGCAAATGAATATTAATATAAACTTTACAAATGCTAAATAGCTACTAGTGTTTTGGTAAAACGATCACCAAGTTCAACAAATTGATGAAGTTTAAGGTGAAATAATTTATTTGAGCAGTGTGGAGCCAACCCGTTAAGACCAAATATAATCCGATTTGTGTGTCTTACTATGGTCATGTTTATTACAATAATATTGTACTGTCCTTATGGAAATGGTCTATTTGATAACCATTTACATGGAATTAGCAATGAGACACGCAAATCGCCACTTCACCAGCATGTATTTTCACCGTTTGCCGGTAGATGGCGGTGAGCAATTTGGAGATTTTTCTACATCGCGGTGTCAAGATTCTACGGCGTTAGTATATAATGTCGGGCGCGGCAGTGCACTGTATCGCTTCTCGGCCTTTTGGCTAAGATCAAAGTGTAGTATCTGTTCTTTTCAGCTTAATATCTGAAAGTTCCCGCATTGCGGGACCAGTTTATTAAACTGATTTTTGTAAACCGACGGGATGTTCGGGGCTCGCTCCACTCCCGTCACGGGTCGGCCCGGCATTGCAGTGCCGCCGGGATCGGCCCAACAATTCCTTGAAAAGTCCGTTTAATAGTTTGAATCCTTATATTAAAGAATCTGACACCAACGAGTTCTCGACCACAGTCCACACCTTGAGTGCAAATATGAAAACATTCCCTTCGTCAAACTCGGCTCTAACTGACAATGAGTTTTTATCATCTTATGTCTATGATTATTGTCTACGGGCGCGGCAGTGTCCTGCCAAGTCAAGCGCACCGGTGCTGGCCTTTTATAGATGTGGCTGACGGCAATTTTTCACTAAATTGAAAATTGTCTCACGATGGTGTTTGTTATGGAGCAGCTGCTGGTTCCATACATATTTGTCGTTAAAACCCTAATTATTGGATTGAACAGTTCACTGTGCGTTTGCGCTTGT
Organism: Theretra japonica; assembly: GCA_033459515.1. NCBI lineage: Eukaryota > Metazoa > Arthropoda > Insecta > Lepidoptera > Sphingidae > Theretra > Theretra japonica. The sequence goes on from CM065942.1 coordinate 4,172,648, forward strand.
AAATGGACTAGTACGTCATGTATTAAACTGTTTCCTTTCGACGGAGTGTTTTCGAGTCTAGTACGTAAGTATTGCAATTTGCAGCGTATCAGCATCAGTAAGATTGACACCAATTGTGTTTTAAAATAAGTACGTTAGCGATTTAAATTTTTCATTGCAACTCTTAGTTAATATTGTTGAACAGAAATGAGGGGCTACACTAGCGCCATCTGTAGAATGTTGGGTAGCATCACTTTTCAACACAGTAAGTCAGCAGCTGCAAATATAAAAATTACTGTACATATTATAATGACGTCACATAGCGGATAGACATGATTAAACGGCCACAGCATTCTTTCCATTTTGATGTTTATTCTGTGTAAGGCGCTTAGGCACATTATCAGCGACAAACCATAGACTTACAATATATTCTGAATATAAAATACTATAACGAATGATGATGTGGCATAAGACCAAGCAGAGTAAGAATACTTTGATGAACGCAGTGATTATGACTGATGTGAATCTATCATGTTCAGTCGGTGGTCGTATTTGTTAAACTTATAATTATTTCTATAGTTTTATATAAGTTTGTATGTCTTTTATGTTAATCATCTGCATTAGATAAATTTAATTCACGAACAACGTCCTTCGCAGACCAGAGGACAGCAATTTTTGTAAGTACGTAGTTGAGAAATGTGTAAACAAAATCTGTTTATTGTAATTATTGTTGCTTTTGCTGAATGACAGTTTTTGGGGACGTCAGTGCAAATGAATATTAATATAAACTTTACAAATGCTAAATAGCTACTAGTGTTTTGGTAAAACGATCACCAAGTTCAACAAATTGATGAAGTTTAAGGTGAAATAATTTATTTGAGCAGTGTGGAGCCAACCCGTTAAGACCAAATATAATCCGATTTGTGTGTCTTACTATGGTCATGTTTATTACAATAATATTGTACTGTCCTTATGGAAATGGTCTATTTGATAACCATTTACATGGAATTAGCAATGAGACACGCAAATCGCCACTTCACCAGCATGTATTTTCACCGTTTGCCGGTAGATGGCGGTGAGCAATTTGGAGATTTTTCTACATCGCGGTGTCAAGATTCTACGGCGTTAGTATATAATGTCGGGCGCGGCAGTGCACTGTATCGCTTCTCGGCCTTTTGGCTAAGATCAAAGTGTAGTATGATGCCAGCATGATGCGTCGCTTGATGGTGAGCGATACCATCCGGTGGTCTCGCGACATATATGTCGAGCACGTGTCTGGCATGCGCCAGTACCAGATCGATGCCCGGTGATGGTATTGCTCCTGAATCGTGCAGTATGGGTCGGGATGCGATTTTCAATTTTTTTTTTATTTTTTTTTTTCTTTCCTTTTTCCTTTTTTTTGTTTTAGTTTACTTTCCTTACTATGTCAAGATTATGTAAAACCAATTAGTAAACAATGTACTCCAAATAAACTCCAAACTCAGCAGTTGTATATACTGAAATACAAAATGGCTTTGTAATGTACTCATTAATAAACTTCAAATTCAGTAGTTTCGTTTATATACTGTGATGTGAAATAGCTCTATAAACTGTGTACTTTGTTACAAATAATCTGTAATTACGAGTAAGTTAATGTTAGTGTTAGTTTAAGCGGGCAAACTGCCATACTGTAACCCAGATGTTTGGGAAGTTCTTTTTTTTAAATAAATACCTTTATCTGTTCTTTTCAGCTTAATATCTGAAAGTTCCCGCATTGCGGGACCAGTATATTAAACTGATTTTTGTAAACCGACGGGATGTTCGGGGCTCGCTCCACTCCCGTCACGGGTCGGCCCGGCATTGCAGTGCCGCCGGGATCGGCCCAACAATTCCTTGAAAAGTCCGTTTAATAGTTTGAATCCTTATATTAAAGAATCTGACACCAACGAGTTCTCGACCACAGTCCACACCTTGAGTGCAAATATGAAAACATTCCCTTCGTCAAACTCGGCTCTAACTGACAATGAGTTTTTATCATCTTATGTCTATGATTATTGTCTACGGGCGCGGCAGTGTCCTGCCAAGTCAAGCGCACCGGTGCTGGCCTTTTATAGATGTGGCTGACGGCAATTTTTCACTAAATTGAAAATTGTCTCACGATGGTGTTTGTTATGGAGCAGCTGCTGGTTCCATACATATTTGTCGTTAAAACCCTAATTATTGGATTGAACAGTTCACTGTGCGTTTGCGCTTGTAAATGGACTAGTACGTCATGTATTAAACTGTTTCCTTTCGACGGAGTGTTTTCGAGTCTAGTACGTAAGTATTGCAATTTGCAGCGTATCAGCATCAGTAAGATTGACACCAATTGTGTTTTAAAATAAGTACGTTAGCGATTTAAATTTTTCATTGCAACTCTTAGTTAATATTGTTGAACAGAAATGAGGGGCTACACTAGCGCCATCTGTAGAATGTTGGGTAGCATCACTTTTCAACACAGTAAGTCAGCAGCTGCAAATATAAAAATTACTGTACATATTATAATGACGTCACATAGCGGATAGACATGATTAAATACGGCACGCACTTCGCCAACGTCCATACCACGTTGAATACACCGGTTCTCGTCCGATCACCGAAGTCAAGCAACGTCGGGCGCGGTCAGTACTTGGATGGGTGACCGCCTGGGAACACCGCGTGATGTTGGCTTTTTGCTTTTTTTTAATTTTTTTTTATTGTGTTTTGGCGTCATGTGGAAATGATGGAAAGACAAACGTCCACCACCATACCACATTAAATTTCTATTAATTTTCTATTAAAACAGTAAGGCGCTGTGCACACGGAGCAACTTTGATTTCTGTACTGCGGCCACAGGCAATTCGTAAGTAGCTGCTTACATAACTAGGTGAATCAAAAAGTTCTAAGAAGTGCATTCGAATCAATTTCTTATTTTTTGGGTAATTTTATATTTATTTACTCGTATAACAGTGCAAATCGCATAATATTTGTGCAGACCTTCACTTGATCCGCTCTTAACATTAGGGGACAATGCTTCACTCTATTCGACGGTTCCTTACTGGGTTGTTAAATTTAAAAGGGGCAGATCGAGGTGTGTAGACTATCATCGCTCCGGGCGGCCTTCAACCTCTGTTACGGAAGAAAATGGCAAAAAAGTTGAGAATTTTGTTTTGCAAAACAGAAGAATAACAATTAACCATTTAGCTGAGATTCCGAAGAATCCATTTGGTACCATTCAATCCGTTTTATCAGGTTCACTGGGCTTCAGAAGGGTTCTAACGTTAATAAAACAACGGAATGCATTCATTTAAATTGTAGGTACATATTTCGAATAATAAAATATTGAAGAATTATGTGGTTATGGAAATTTACACAACCACAGACAATCCGTCTATTTTCGTTGGTTTATAAATTAAATGATTATTCAAGACGCGGCCACAGCATTCTTTCCATTTTGATGTTTATTCTGTGTAAGGCGCTTAGGCACATTATCAGCGACAAACCATAGACTTACAATATATTCTGAATATAAAATACTATAACGAATGATGATGTGGCATAAGACCAAGCAGAGTAAGAATACTTTGATGAACGCAGTGATTATGACTGATGTGAATCTATCATGTTCAGTCGGTGGTCGTATTTGTTAAACTTATAATTATTTCTATAGTTTTATATAAGTTTGTATGTCTTTTATGTTAATCATCTGCATTAGATAAATTTAATTCACGAACAACGTCCTTCGCAGACCAGAGGACAGCAATTTTTGTAAGTACGTAGTTGAGAAATGTGTAAACAAAATCTGTTTATTGTAATTATTGTTGCTTTTGCTGAATGACAGTTTTTGGGGACGTCAGTGCAAATGAATATTAATATAAACTTTACAAATGCTAAATAGCTACTAGTGTTTTGGTAAAACGATCACCAAGTTCAACAAATTGATGAAGTTTAAGGTGAAATAATTTATTTGAGCAGTGTGGAGCCAACCCGTTAAGACCAAATATAATCCGATTTGTGTGTCTTACTATGGTCATGTTTATTACAATAATATTGTACTGTCCTTATGGAAATGGTCTATTTGATAACCATTTACATGGAATTAGCAATGAGACACGCAAATCGCCACTTCACCAGCATGTATTTTCACCGTTTGCCGGTAGATGGCGGTGAGCAATTTGGAGATTTTTCTACATCGCGGTGTCAAGATTCTACGGCGTTAGTATATAATGTCGGGCGCGGCAGTGCACTGTATCGCTTCTCGGCCTTTTGGCTAAGATCAAAGTGTAGTATCTGTTCTTTTCAGCTTAATATCTGAAAGTTCCCGCATTGCGGGACCAGTATATTAAACTGATTTTTGTAAACCGACGGGATGTTCGGGGCTCGCTCCACTCCCGTCACGGGTCGGCCCGGCATTGCAGTGCCGCCGGGATCGGCCCAATAATTCCTTGAAAAGTCCGTTTAATAGTTTGAATCCTTATATTAAAGAATCTGACACCAACGAGTTCTCGACCACAGTCCACACCTTGAGTGCAAATATGAAAACATTCCCTTCGTCAAACTCGGCTCTAACTGACAATGAGTTTTTATCATCTTATGTCTATGATTATTGTCTACGGGCGCGGCAGTGTCCTGCCAAGTCAAGCGCACCGGTGCTGGCCTTTTATAGATGTGGCTGACGGCAATTTTTCACTAAATTGAAAATTGTCTCACGATGGTGTTTGTTATGGAGCAGCTGCTGGTTCCATACATATACACTGTGCGTTTGCGCTTGTAAATGGACTAGTACGTCATGTATTAAACTGTTTCCTTTCGACGGAGTGTTTTCGAGTCTAGTACGTAAGTATTGCAATTTGCAGCGTATCAGCATCAGTAAGATTGACACCAATTGTGTTTTAAAATAAGTACGTTAGCGATTTAAATTTTTCATTGCAACTCTTAGTTAATATTGTTGAACAGAAATGAGGGGCTACACTAGCGCCATCTGTAGAATGTTGGGTAGCATCACTTTTCAACACAGTAAGTCAGCAGCTGCAAATATAAAAATTACTGTACATATTATAATGACGTCACAGGTGACGACGATGCCGGCGTGCTCCTGCTTGATATGACGCAGCAGGTTCTCTACCTTGCGTACGCCCTTGTATCGTCTTACGACACAGGGCGGACAGACCAGCACTTCGTTCTCAAGCACAGGCAGGAGTATGGTAAAGCCTGTTGGTCCATAGGTCACCCTTTGACCTCGCTCTGGATTAATTGTTGGCAGCATATTCAATCATTCAATGTACTACGATACTTATCAATAAATATTGTCGTAATTAATAGTCTTATTAATAATATGCTATTGCCGTAATAATAATATTGCCGTATTAATAATAATAATAATATTGCCGCAGTAATAATTAGATTGCCGTATAAGTAATAATAATATTAATAATTGCTGATCTTAGCCAAAAGGCCGAGAAGCGATACAGTGCACTGCCGCGCCCGACATTATATACTAACGCCGTAGAATCTTGACACCGCGATGTAGAAAAATCTCCAAATTGCTCACCGCCATCTACCGGCAAACGGTGAAAATACATGCTGGTGAAGTGGCGATTTGCGTGTCTCATTGCTAATTCCATGTAAATGGTTATCAAATAGACCATTTCCATAAGGACAGTACAATATTATTGTAATAAACATGACCATAGTAAGACACACAAATCGGATTATATTTGGTCTTAACGGGTTGGCTCCACACTGCTCAAATAAATTATTTCACCTTAAACTTCATCAATTTGTTGAACTTGGTGATCGTTTTACCAAAACACTAGTAGCTATTTAGCATTTGTAAAGTTTATATTAATATTCATTTGCACTGACGTCCCCAAAAACTGTCATTCAGCAAAAGCAACAATAATTACAATAAACAGATTTTGTTTACACATTTCTCAACTACGTACTTACAAAAATTGCTGTCCTCTGGTCTGCGAAGGACGTTGTTCGTGAATTAAATTTATCTAATGCAGATGATTAACATAAAAGACATACAAACTTATATAAAACTATAGAAATAATTATAAGTTTAACAAATACGACCACCGACTGAACATGATAGATTCACATCAGTCATAATCACTGCGTTCATCAAAGTATTCTTACTCTGCTTGGTCTTATGCCACATCATCATTCGTTATAGTATTTTATATTCAGAATATATTGTAAGTCTATGGTTTGTCGCTGATAATGTGCCTAAGCGCCTTACACAGAATAAACATCAAAATGGAAAGAATGCTGTGGCCGCGTCTTGAATAATCATTTAATTTATAAACCAACGAAAATAGACGGATTGTCTGTGGTTGTGTAAATTTCCATAACCACATAATTCTTCAATATTTTATTATTCGAAATATGTACCTACAATTTAAATGAATGCATTCCGTTGTTTTATTAACGTTAGAACCCTTCTGAAGCCCAGTGAACCTGATAAAACGGATTGAATGGTACCAAATGGATTCTTCGGAATCTCAGCTAAATGGTTAATTGTTATTCTTCTGTTTTGCAAAACAAAATTCTCAACTTTTTTGCCATTTTCTTCCGTAACAGAGGTTGAAGGCCGCCCGGAGCGATGATAGTCTACACACCTCGATCTGCCCCTTTTAAATTTAACAACCCAGTAAGGAACCGTCGAATAGAGTGAAGCATTGTCCCCTAATGTTAAGAGCGGATCAAGTGAAGGTCTGCACAAATATTATGCGATTTGCACTGTTATACGAGTAAATAAATATAAAATTACCCAAAAAATAAGAAATTGATTCGAATGCACTTCTTAGAACTTTTTGATTCACCTAGTTATGTAAGCAGCTACTTACGAATTGCCTGTGGCCGCAGTACAGAAATCAAAGTTGCTCCGTGTGCACAGCGCCTTACTGTTTTAATAGAAAATTAATAGAAATTTAATGTGGTATGGTGGTGGACGTTTGTCTTTCCATCATTTCCACATGACGCCAAAACACAATAAAAAAAAATTAAAAAAAAGCAAAAAGCCAACATCACGCGGTGTTCCCAGGCGGTCACCCATCCAAGTACTGACCGCGCCCGACGTTGCTTGACTTCGGTGATCGGACGAGAACCGGTGTATTCAACGTGGTATGGACGTTGGCGAAGTGCGTGCCGTATTTAATCATGTCTATCCGCTATGTGACGTCATTATAATATGTACAGTAATTTTTATATTTGCAGCTGCTGACTTACTGTGTTGAAAAGTGATGCTACCCAACATTCTACAGATGGCGCTAGTGTAGCCCCTCATTTCTGTTCAACAATATTAACTAAGAGTTGCAATGAAAAATTTAAATCGCTAACGTACTTATTTTAAAACACAATTGGTGTCAATCTTACTGATGCTGATACGCTGCAAATTGCAATACTTACGTACTAGACTCGAAAACACTCCGTCGAAAGGAAACAGTTTAATACATGACGTACTAGTCCATTTACAAGCGCAAACGCACAGTGAACTGTTCAATCCAATAATTAGGGTTTTAACGACAAATATGTATGGAACCAGCAGCTGCTCCATAACAAACACCATCGTGAGACAATTTTCAATTTAGTGAAAAATTGCCGTCAGCCACATCTATAAAAGGCCAGCACCGGTGCGCTTGACTTGGCAGGACACTGCCGCGCCCGTAGACAATAATCATAGACATAAGATGATAAAAACTCATTGTCAGTTAGAGCCGAGTTTGACGAAGGGAATGTTTTCATATTTGCACTCAAGGTGTGGACTGTGGTCGAGAACTCGTTGGTGTCAGATTCTTTAATATAAGGATTCAAACTATTAAACGGACTTTTCAAGGAATTATTGGGCCGATCCCGGCGGCACTGCAATGCCGGGCCGACCCGTGACGGGAGTGGAGCGAGCCCCGAACATCCCGTCGGTTTACAAAAATCAGTTTAATATACTGGTCCCGCAATGCGGGAACTTTCAGATATTAAGCTGAAAAGAACAGATAAAGGTATTTATTTAAAAAAGAACTTCCCAAACATCTGGGTTACAGTATGGCAGTTTGCCCGCTTAAACTAACACTAACATTAACTTACTCGTAATTACAGATTATTTGTAACAAAGTACACAGTTTATAGAGCTATTTCACATCACAGTATATAAACAAAACTACTGAATTTGAAGTTTATTAATGAGTACATTACAAAGCCATTTTGTATTTCAGTATATACAACTGCTGAGTTTGGAGTTTATTTGGAGTACATTGTTTACTAATTGGTTTTACATAATCTTGACATAGTAAGGAAAGAAAACTAAAACAAAAAAAGGAAAAAGGAAAGAAAAAAAATAAAAAAAATTGAAAATCGCATCCCGACCCATACTGCACGATTCAGGAGCAACAACATCACCGGGCATCGATCTGGTACTGGCGCATGCCAGACACGTGCTCGACATATATGTCGCGAGACCACCGGATGGTATCGCTCACCATCAAGCGACGCATCATGCTGGCATACCGCTTGCTCACCCCTAGGCTGCTCAGCACGGCTTCGTTGCGACAGTCCCATGCCCCAAGGGCGCCGACTACGAAAGCCTGTAATTTAACCGCGTATCCCTGGCGACTGAGTTCGTCAGCCAGGGCCCGGTATTTGCCAAGCTTTCGTTGCCTGGCTTGTACGAGAGCATCCGCACGGTTCTCAAAGGGTACGCACACATCGATAATATTGATGCGGCGGCTGACATCATCACGCACAACGACATCTGGCCGCAAGCTTGCAAGGCCACCCCCGACTCCGGTTATGGTCCGGTTAACGGAGATGGTCCCTGCACAACGAGCTGCTTTGGTAAGCCTTTGTATGATGCCGTTGTGCCTGTGCTGCCTAGCCGCCGCGTGCGGACCACAGTGACAGAGCACGTGCGGAAGTGACTCCAGGGGGGCCCCGCATCTGCGACATTTCTTGTCCATCGCGTCCAATCCCCGATAAGATGCGTTAAGCGGAAGGACGTTGAGCCTAGCCCGATGGACAAACCGCCAGTCGCAGAAGCGGGTGAAACTGCCGCTTCGAAGAAAGTGGTTCGAGGCCGGGTGCCTCCCCGCCACCTCGAACACCTTGCCCTGGTCCCGCTTGGACAGGAGTCGCGTAGAGTAATACTCAACCAGTCCGCGTCGGAGCAGGTTCGCGACCCCTCGCTTCTGGGACGGAAATATGGACACATCGCCCTCTCCCCCGTCCCCGCAGACTATGGTGAATATCCTTTCGGCGGGATGCCAGAGCCATCGCAGCCCGAGTTTGCTTCTGAGCCTAAGGGTGGCCGTGCGCACTTTGGCCCAGAATGAGGTTCGTCCACCCGAGGGAGGCACGTTAAGGTCTCCTGTCAAATAGCGAGCCACATCGTCACCCCCCGCCTCTCTCCTCAGCCTCTCCGAGACCGCTCCCCTCAGCAGCGACTCAGCCAATGAACTCACCGAGGAGTCTCCAGCATAAAGTAGCCGGTAGCTGTGGGCCACGGTGAGCACATCATACAGTTCGGCTAGCGGGAGGAGGCCACCACCACCCTTTGAAGGCGGCAGATAAGCCAGCTCCGCACTAGCGCGCTGAGGCAGATGGAGCCACTCTTTGGCGAGGCTTGTGATGACCGTGTCCGCCGTTCTCAGGTACTCCTTCTCGAGGTTTCCTCCCTGCATTATAAAGTCTAGGCGCGGCAGCAGGAATGTGCCCACCGCGTCCAGCTTTTGCCATGGAGCAAGCAGGGAGTCGCCGATTTTCTTGGTGTCATCGAGAAGGTCCCTTATTGTTTTGATGGGAGTCTGGCGAACCTGATAGCCTGTGGGGACACCCAGGTGGTTGTAGGCTTCGCCGGCGGAGAGCGCTGGGACGCGAGCACCTTGCAGTGCGAATGCAGAAGGCCGCACCTGCCCTTCGGATAGGTGTAGGGTTGCGCACTTCTCTGCATTGAATGTAATGCCGAGGTAGCTCGCGCCTCGCTCTGCCGCCTCCAGGAGCCTCTTCATGCCCTCCACGGAGCTCGACACGATCGCCCCATCGTCAGCATAAAAGAAGCTGGTAAAGTGCTGACCCTGAACCTCGTAGCCTTCCCCCACGCTGTCTATTGTCCTTATAAGGACCTCCAGCGTGAGGTTGAAAATGTCTGGGCTGAGTGGGCAACCCTGTCGAACCCCTGACTCCATATGAATGGGTGGAGTTACCCCATCCGCTATTTTAACAGATGTATTAAAATACATCTGTTAAAATAGCAGTACACTTTGATCTTAGCCAAAAGGCCGAGAAGCGATACAGTGCACTGCCGCGCCCGACATTATATACTAACGCCGTAGAATCTTGACACCGCGATGTAGAAAAATCTCCAAATTGCTCACCGCCATCTACCGGCAAACGGTGAAAATACATGCTGGTGAAGTGGCGATTTGCGTGTCTCATTGCTAATTCCATGTAAATGGTTATCAAATAGACCATTTCCATAAGGACAGTACAATATTATTGTAATAAACATGACCATAGTAGACACACAAATCGGATTATATTTGGTCTTAACGGGTTGGCTCCACACTGCTCAAACGCAATGACGACGCTCGCAATGACGACATGACATGTGTGTGATGGTGGGTGGTGTCATGGTGGGTGGTGTGGAAGTAATGGTGGGTGGTATGTGGGTGATGGGTTGTATGTGGGTGGTGGGTATGTGGGTGGTGGGTATGTGGGTGGTGGGTATGTGGGTGGTGGGTATGTGGGTGGTAGGTATGTGGGTGCTGGGTGGTGTGATGGTGGGTGGTATGTGGGTGGTGGGTGATGTGTGGTACGTGGTATGTGGGTGGTGGGTGGTGTGTCATGGTGGGTGGTGAGTTGTGTGTGATGGTGGGTGATGTGTGGCAGGGTGGTGTGTAGGTTTGATATGTGGCGGTGGGTGATTTGGTATGAGGTGGTGGGTTATGTGTGGTACGTGGTATGTGGGTGGTGGGTGGTGTGTCATGGTGGGTGGTGAGTTGTGTGTGATGGTGGGTGGTGTCATGGTGGGTGGTGTGGAAGTAATGGTGGGTGGTATGTGGGTGATGGGTTGTATGTGGGTGGTGGGTATGTGGGTGGTGGGTGGTGTGATGGTGGGTGGTATGTGGGTGGTGGGTGATGTGTGGTACGTGGTATGTGGGTTGTGGGTGGTGTGTCATGGTGGGTGGTGTGGAAGTAATGGTGGTTGGTATGTGGGTGGTGGGTGGTATGTGGTTGGTGGGTGGTATGTGGGTGGTGGGTATGTGTATGGTGGGTATGTGGGTGGTGGGTGGTGTGATGGTTGGTGGTGTCATGGTGGGTGGTATGTGGGTGATGGGTGGTATGTGGGTGGTGTGTATGTGGGTGGTGGGTGGTGTGATGGTGGGTGGTATGTGGTTGGTGGGTGATGTGTGGTACGTGGTATGTGAGTGGTGGGTGGTGTGTCATGGTGGGTGGTGTGTGGGTGGTGGGTATGTGGGTGGTGGGTATGTGGGTGGTGGGTATGTGGGTGGTGGGTGGTGAGTTGTGTGTGATGGTGGGTGGTGTCATGGTGGGTGGTGTTGAAGTAATAGTGGGTGGTATGTGGGTGGTGGGTATGTGGGTGCTGGGTGGTGTGATGGTGGGTGGTATGTGGGTGGTGGGTTATGTGTGGTACGTGGTATGTGGGTGGTGGGTGGTGTGTCATGGTGGGTGGTGAGTTGTGTGTGATGGTGGGTGGTGTCATGGTGGGTGGTGTGGAAGTAATGGTGGTTGGTATGTGGGTGATGGGTGGTATGTGGGTTGTGGGTATGTGGGTTGTGGGTGGTATGTGGGTGGTGGGTGGTGGGTGGTATGTGGGTGGTGGGTGGTGTGTCATGGTGGGTGGTGAGTTGTGTGTGATGGTGGGTGGTGTCATGGTGGGTGGTGTGGAAGTAATGGTGGGTGGTATGTGGGTGATGGGTGGTATGTGGGTGGTGTGTATGTGGATGGTGGGTATGTGGGTGGTGGGTATGTGGATGGTGGGTATGTGGGTGGTGGGTATGTGGGTGGTGGGTTGTGTGATGGTGGGTGGTGTCATGGTGGGTGGTGAGTTGTGTGTGATGGTGGGTGGTGTCATGGTGGGTGGTGTGGAAGTAATGGTGGGTGGTATGTGGGTGATGGGTTGTATGTGGGTGGTGGGTATGTGGGTGGTGGGTATGTGGGTGGTGGGTGGTGTGTCATGGTGGGTGGTGAGTTGTGTGTGATGGTGGGTGGTGTCATGGTGGGTGGTGTGGAAGTAATGGTGGGTGGTATGTGGGTGATGGGTTGTATGTGGGTGGTGGGTATGTGGGTGGTGGGTATGTGGGTGGTGGGTGGTGTGATGGTGGGTGGTATGTGGGTGGTGGGTGATGTGTGGTACGTGGTATGTGGGTAGTGGGTGGTGTGTCATGGTGGGTGGTGTGGAAGTAATGGTGGGTGGTATGTGGGTGGTGGGTGGTATGTGGGTGGTGGGTATGTGGGTGCTGGGTGGTGTGATGGTGGGTGGTATGTGGGTGGTGGGTGATGTGTGGTACGTGGTATGTGGGTGGTGGGTGGTGTGTCATGGTGGGTGGTGAGTTGTGTGTGATGGTGGGTGATGTGTGGCAGGGTGGTGTGTAGGTTTGATATGTGGCGGTGGGTGATTTGGTATGAGGTGGTGGGTTATGTGTGGTACGTGGTATGTGGGTGGTGGGTGGTGTGTCATGGTGGGTGGTGAGTTGTGTGTGATGGTGGGTGGTGTCATGGTGGGTGGTGTGGAAGTAATGGTGAGTGATATATGGGTGATGGGTGGTATGTGGGTGGTGGGTATGTGGGTGGTGGGTGGTGTGATGGTGGGTGGTATGTGGGTGATGTGTGGTACGTGGTATGTGGGTGGTGGGTGGTGTGTCATGGTGGGTGGTGTGGAAGTAATGGTGGGTGGTATGTGGGTGGTGGGTGGTATGTGGGTGGTGGGTATGTGGGTGGTGGGTATGTGGGTGCTGGGTGGTGTGATGGTGGGTGGTATGTGGGTGGTGGGTGATGTGTGGTACGTGGTATGTGGGTGGTGGGTGGTGTGTCATGGTGGGTGGTGAGTTGTGTGTGATGGTGGGTGATGTGTGGCATGGTGGTGTGTAGGTTTGATATGTGGCGGTGGGTGATTTGGTATGAGGTGGTGGGTTATGTGTGGTACGTGGTATGTGGGTGGTGGGTGGTGTGTCATGGTGGGTGGTGAGTTGTGTGTGATGGTGGGTGGTGTCATGGTGGGTGGTGTGGAAGTAATGGTGGGTGGTATGTGGGTGATGGGTTGTATGTGGGTGGTGGGTATGTGGGTGGTGGGTGGTGTGATGGTGGGTGGTATGTGGGTGGTGGGTGATGTGTGGTACGTGGTATGTGGGTTGTGGGTGGTGTGGAAGTAATGGTGGGTGGTATGTGGGTGGTGGGTCGTATGTGGGTGGTGGGTGGTATGTGGGTGGTGGGTATGTGTATGGTGGGTATGTGGGTGGTGGGTGGTGTGATGGTTGGTGGTGTCATGGTGGGTGGTGTGTGGGTGGTGAGTTGTGTGTGATGGTGGGTGGTGTCATGGTGGGTGGTGTGGAAGTAATGGTGGGTGGTTGGTGGGTGATGTGTGGTACGTGGTATGTGGGTGGTGGGTGGTGTGTCATGGTGGGTGGTGTGTGGGTGGTGGGTATGTGGGTGGTGGGTATGTGGGTGGTGGGTATGTGGGTGGTGGGTGGTGAGTTGTGTGTGATGGTGGGTGGTGTCATGGTGGGTGGTGTGGAAGTAATGGTGGGTGGTATGTGGGTAATGGGTGGTATGTGGGTGGTGTCATGGTGGGTGGTGAGTTGTGTGTGATGGTGGGTGGTGTCATGGTGGGTGGTGTGGAAGTAATGGTGGGTGGTATGTGGGTGATGGGTTGTATGTGGGTGGTGGGTATGTGGGTGGTGGGTATGTGGGTGGTGGGTGGTGTGTCATGGTGGGTGGTGAGTTGTGTGTGATGGTGGGTGGTGTCATGGTGGGTGGTGTGGAAGTAATGGTGGGTGGTATGTGGGTGATGGGTTGTATGTGGGTGGTGGGTATGTGGGTGGTGGGTATGTGGGTGGTGGGTGGTGTGATGGTGGGTGGTATGTGGGTGGTGGGTGATGTGTGGTACGTGGTATGTGGGTAGTGGGTGGTGTGTCATGGTGGGTGGTGTGGAAGTAATGGTGGGTGGTATGTGGGTGGTGGGTGGTATGTGGGTGGTGGGTATGTGGGTGGTGGGTATGTGGGTGGTGGGTATGTGGGTGCTGGGTGGTGTGATGGTGGGTGGTATGTGGGTGGTGGGTGATGTGTGGTACGTGGTATGTGGGTGGTGGGTGGTGTGTCATGGTGGGTGGTGAGTTGTGTGTGATGGTGGGTGGTGTCATGGTGGGTGGTGTGGAAGTAATGGTGGGTGGTATGTGGGTGATGGGTGGTATGTGGGTTGTGGGTATGTGGGTGGTGGGTGGTGTGATGGTGGGTGGTATGTGGGTGGTGGGTGATGTGTGGTACGTGGTATGTGGGTGGTGGGTGGTGTGTCATGGTGGGTGGTGTGGAAGTAATGGTGGGTGGTATGTGGGTGGTGGGTGGTATGTGGGTGGTGGTTATGTGGGTGGTGGGTATGTGGGTGCTGGGTGGTGTGATGGTGGGTGGTATGTGGGTGGTGGGTGATGTGTGGTACGTGGTATGTGGGTGGTGGGTGGTGTGTCATGGTGGGTGGTGAGTTGTGTGTGATGGTGGGTGATGTGTGGCATGGTGATGTGTAGGTTTGATATGTGGCGGTGGGTGATTTGGTATGAGGTGGTGGGTTATGTGTGGTACGTGGTATGTGGGTGGTGGGTGGTGTGTCATGGTGGGTGGTGAGTTGTGTGTGATGGTGGGTGGTGTCATGGTGGGTGGTGTGGAAGTAATGGTGGGTGGTATGTGGGTGATGGGTTGTATGTGGGTGGTGGGTATGTGGGTGGTGGGTGGTGTGATGGTGGGTGGTATGTGGGTGGTGGGTGATGTGTGGTACGTGGTATGTGGGTTGTGGGTGGTGTGGAAGTAATGGTGGGTGGTATGTGGGTGGTGGGTGGTATGTGGGTGGTGGGTGGTATGTGGGTGGTGGGTATGTGTATGGTGGGTATGTGGGTGGTGGGTGGTGTGATGGTTGGTGGTGTCATGGTGGGTGGTGTGTGGGTGGTGAGTTGTGTGTGATGGTGGGTGGTGTCATGGTGGGTGGTGTGGAAGTAATGGTGGGTGGTTGGTGGGTGATGTGTGGTACGTGGTATGTGGGTGGTGGGTGGTGTGTCATGGTGGGTGGTGTGTGGGTGGTGGGTATGTGGGTGGTGGGTATGTGGGTGGTGGGTATGTGGGTGGTGGGTGGTGAGTTGTGTGTGATGGTGGGTGGTGTCATGGTGGGTGGTGTGGAAGTAATGGTGGGTGGTATGTGGGTGGTGGGTATGTGGGTGCTGGGTGGTGTGATGGTGGGTGGTATGTGGGTGGTGGGTGGTGTGTCATGGTGGGTGGTGAGTTGTGTGTGATGGTGGGTGGTGTCATGGTGGGTGGTGTGGAAGTAATGGTGGGTGGTATGTGGGTGATGGTTGGTATGTGGGTGGTGGGTATGTGGGTGGTGAGTTGTGTGTGATGGTGGGTGGTGTCATGGTGGGTGGTGTGGAAGTAATGGTGGGTGGTATGTGGGTGATGGGTGGTATGTGGGTGGTGGGTATGTGGGTGGTGGGTGGTGTGATGGTGGGTGGTATGTGGGTGGTGGGTGATGTGTGGTACGTGGTATGTGGGTGGTGGGTGGTGTGTCATGGTGGGTGGTGTGTGGGTGGTGGATATGTGGGTGGTGGGTATGTGTGTGGTGGGTGGTGTCATGGTGGGTGGTGTGGAAGTAATGGTGGGTGGTATGTGGGTGGTGGGTATGTGGGTGCTGGGTGGTGTGATGGTGGGTGGTATGTGGGTGGTGGGTGATGTGTGGTAAGTGGTATGTGGGTGGTGGGTGGTGTGTCATGGTGGGTGGTGAGTTGTGTGTGATGGTGGGTGATGTGTGGCAGGGTGGTGTGTAGGTTTGATATGTGGCGGTGGGTGATTTGGTATGAGGTGGTGGATTATGTGTGGTACGTGGTGTGTGGGTGGTGGGTGGTGTGTCATGGTGGGTGGTGAGTTGTGTGTGATGGTGGGTGGTGTCATGGTGGGTGGTGTGGAAGTAATGGTGGGTGGTATGTGGGTGGTGGGTGGTATGTGGGTGGTGGGTATGTGGGTGGTGGGTATGTGGGTGGTGGGTGGTATGTGGGTGGTGGGTGGTGTGTCATGGTGGGTGGTGTGTGGGTGGTGGATATGTGGGTGGTGGGTATGTGTGTGGTGGGTGGTGTCATGGTGGGTGGTGTGGAAGTAATGGTGGGTGGTATGTGGGTGGTGGGTGGTATGTGGGTGGTGGGTATGTGGGTGGTGGGTATGTGGGTGGTGGGTGGTGTGATGGTGGGTGGTGTCATGGTGGGTGGTGTGTGGGTGGTGAGTTGTGTGTGATGGTGGGTGGTGTCATGGTGGGTGGTGTGGAAGTAATGGTGGGTGGTATGTGGGTGATGGGTGGTATGTGGGTGGTGTGTATGTGGGTGGTGGGTGGTGTGATGGTGGATGGTATGTGGGTGGTGGGTGATGTGTGGTACGTGGTATGTGGGTGGTGGGTGGTGTGTCATGGTGGGTGGTGTGTGGGTGGTGGGTATGTGGGTGGTGGGTATGTGGGTGGTGGGTGGTGAGTTGTGTGTGATGGTGGGTGGTGTCATGGTGGGTGGTGTGGAAGTAATGGTGGGTGGTATGTGGGTGGTGGGTATGTGGGTGCTGGGTGGTGTGATGGTGGGTGGTATGTGGGTGGTGGGTGATGTGTGGTACGTGGTATGTGGGTGGTGGGTGGTGTGTCATGGTGGGTGGTGAGTTGTGTGTGATGGTGGGTGATGTGTGGCAGGGTGGTGTGTAGGTTTGATATGTGGCGGTGGGTGATTTGGTATGAGGTGGTGGGTTATGTGTGGTACGTGGTATGTGGGTGGTGGGTGATGTGTCATGGTGGGTGGTGAGTTGTGTGTGATGGTGGGTGGTGTCATGGTGGGTGGTGTGGAAATAATGGTGGGTGGTATGTGGGTGATGGGTGGTATGTGGGTTGTGGGTATGTGGGTGGTGGGTTGTGTGATGGTGGGTGGTATGTGGGTGGTGGGTGGTGGGTGGTGGGTGGTATGTGGTATGTGGGTGGTGTGAACGTGGGTGGTATGTGGGTGGTGGGTGATGTGTGGTAGGGTGGTGTGTAAGTTTGATATGTGGCGGTGGTTGATTTAGTATGAGGTGGTGGGTGATGTGTTGTACGTGGTATGTGGGTGATGGGTGGTGGGTGGTGTGTGGGTGGTGGGTGGTGTGTAAGTTAATGGTGGTATGAGGTGGTGAGTGGGTGGTGGGTGGTATGTGGGTGGTGGGTTATGTGTGGTACGTGGTATGTGGGTGGTGGGTGGTGTGTCATGGTGGGTGGTGAGTTGTGTGTGATGGTGGGTGGTGTCATGGTGGGTGGTGTGGAAGTAATGGTGGGTGGTATGTGGGTGACGGGTTGTATGTGGGTGCTGGGTATGTGGGTGGTGGGTATGTGGGTGGTGGGTGGTGTGATGGTGGGTGGTATATGGGTGGTGGGTGATGTGTGGTACGTGGTATGTGGGTAGTGGGTGGTGTGTCATGGTGGGTGGTGTGGAAGTAATGGTGGGTGGTATGTGGGTGGTGGGTGGTATGTGGGTGGTGGGTATGTGGGTGGTGGGTATGTGGGTGCTGGGTGGTGTGATGGTGGGTGGTATGTGGGTGGTGGGTGGTGTGTCATGGTGGGTGGTGTGTGGGTGGTGGGTATGTGGGTGGTGGGTGGTGAGTTGTGTGTGATGGTGGGTGGTGTCATGGTGGGTGGTGTGGAAGTAATGGTGGGTGGTATGTGGGTGGTGGGTATGTGGGTGCTGGGTGGTGTGATGGTGGTTGGTATATGGGTGGTGGGTGGTGTGTCATGGTGGGTGGTGAGTTGTGTGTGATGGTGGGTGGTGTCATGGTGGGTGGTGTGGAAGTAATGGTGGGTGGTATGTGGGTGATGGGTGGTATGTGGGTGGTGGGTATGTGGGTGGTGGGTATGTGGGTGGTGGGTGGTGTGATGGTGGGTGGTATGTGGGTGGTGGGTGGTATGTGGGTGGTGGGTGGTATGTGGGTGGTGGGTATGTGGGTGGTGGGTGGTGTGATGGTGGGTGGTGTCATGGTGGGTGGTGTGTGGGTGGTGAGTTATGTGTGATGGTGGGTGGTGTCATGGTAGGTGGTGTGGAAGTAATGGTGGGTGGTATGTGGGTGATGGGTGGTATGTGGGTGGTGGGTATGTGGGTGGTGGGTACGTGGTATGTGGGTGGTGGGTGGTGTGTCATGGTGGGTGGTGTGGAAGTAATGGTGGGTGGTATGTGGGTGGTGGGTATGTGGGTGCTGGGTGGTGTGATGGTGGGTGGTATGTGGGTGGTGGGTGGTGTGATGGTGGGTGGTATGTGGGTGGTGGGTGATGTGTGGTACGTGGTATGTGGGTGGTGGGTGATGTGTGGGTGGTGAGTTGTGTGTGATGGTGGGTGGTGTGTCATGGTGGGTGGTGTGGAAGTAATGGTGGGTGGTATGTGGGTGGTGGGTGGTATGTGGGTGGTGGGTATGTGGGTGGTGGGTATGTGGGTGGTGGGTGGTGTGATGGTGGGTGGTGTCATGGTGGGTGGTGAGTTGTGTGTGATGGTGGGTGGTGTCATGGTGGGTGGTGTGGATGTAATGGTGGGTGGTATGTGGGTGGTGGGTATGTGGGTGGTGGGTGGTGTGATGGTGGGTGGTGAGTTGTGTGTGATGGTGGGTGATGTGTGGCAGGGTGGTGTGTAGGTTTGATATGTGGCGGTGGGTGATTTGGTATGAGGTGGTGGGTTATGTGTGGTACGTGGTATGTGGGTGGTGGGTGGTGTGTCATGGTGGGTGGTGAGTTGTGTGTGATGGTGGGTGGTGTCATGGTGGGTGGTGTGGAAGTAATGGTGGGTGGTATGTGGGTGATGGGTTGTATGTGGGTGGTGGGTATGTGGGTGGTGGGTATGTGGGTGGTGGGTGGTGTGATGGTGGATGGTATGTGGGTGGTGGGTGATGTGTGGTACGTGGTATGTGGATGATGGGTGGTGTGTCATGGTGGGTGGTGTGGAAGTAATGGTGGGTGGTATGTGGGTGGTGGGTGGTATGTGGGTGGTGGGTATGTGGGTGGTGGGTATGTGGGTGGTGGGTGGTGTGATGGTAGGTGGTATGTGGGTGGTGGGTGATGTGTGGTACGTGGTATGTGGGTGGTGGGTGGTGTGTCATGGTGGGTGGTGTGGAAGTAATGGTGGGTGGTATGTGGGTGGTGGGTATGTGGGTGTTGGGTGGTGTGATGGTGGGTGGTATGTGGGTGGTGGGTGATGTGTGGTACGTGGTATGTGGGTGGTGGGTGATGTGTGGGTGGTGAGTTGTGTGTGATGGTGGGTGGTGTGTCATGGTGGGTGGTGTGGAAGTAATGGTGGGTGGTATGTGGGTGGTGGGTATGTGGGTGCTGGGTGTTGTGATGGTGGGTGGTATGTGGGTGGTGGGTGATGTGTGGTACGTGGTATGTGGGTGGTGGGTATGTGGGTGGTGGGTGGTGAGTTGTGTGTGATGGTGGGTGGTGTCATGGTGGGTGGTGTGGAAGTAATGGTGGGTGGTATGTGGGTGGTGGGTATGTGGGTGCTGGGTGGTGTGATGGTGGGTGGTATGTGGGTGGTGGGTGGTGTGTCATGGTGGGTGGTGAGTTGTGTGTGATGGTGGGTGGTGTCATGGTGGGTGGTGTGGAAGTAATGGTGGGTGGGATGTGGGTGATGGGTGGTATGTGGGTGGTGGGTATGTGGGTGGTGGGTATGTGGGTGGTGGGTGGTGTGATGGTGGGTGGTATGTGGGTGGTGGGTGGTATGTGGGTGGTGGGTGGTATGTGGGTGGTGGGTATGTGGGTGGTGGGTGGTGTGATGGTGGGTGGTGTCATGATGGGTGGTGTGTGGGTGGTGAGTTGTGTGTGATGGTGGGTGGTGTCATCGTGGGTGGTGTGGAAGTAATGGTGGGTGGTATGTGGGTGATGGGTGGTATGTGGGTGGTGGGTATGTGGGTGGTGGGTATGTGGGTGGTGGGTGGTGTGATGGTAGGTGGTATGTGGGTGATGGGTGGTATGTGGGTGGTGGGTATGTGGGTGGTGGGTATGTGGGTGGTGGGTGGTGTGATGGTAGGTGGTATGTGGGTGGTGGGTGATGTGTGGTACGTGGTATGTGGGTGGTGGGTGGTGTGTCATGGTGGGTGGTGTGGAAGTAATGGTGGGTGGTATGTGGGTGGTGGGTATGTGGGTGTTGGGTGGTGTGATGGTGGGTGGTATGTGGGTGGTGGGTGATGTGTGGTACGTGGTATGTGGGTGGTGGGTGATGTGTGGGTGGTGAGTTGTGTGTGATGGTGGGTGGTGTGTCATGGTGGGTGGTGTGGAAGTAATGGTGGGTGGTATGTGGGTGGTGGGTATGTGGGTGCTGGGTGTTGTGATGGTGGGTGGTATGTGGGTGGTGGGTGATGTGTGGTACGTGGTATGTGGGTGGTGGGTGGTGTGTCATGGTGGGTGGTGAGTTGTGTGTGATGGTAGGTGATGTGTGGCAGGGTGGGGTGTAGGTTTGATATGTGGCGGTGGGTGATTTGGTATGAGGTGGTGGGTTATGTGTGGTACGTGGTATGTGGGTGGTGGGTGGTGTGTCATGGTGGGTGGTGAGTTGTGTGTGATGGTGGGTGATGTGTGGCAGGGTGGTGTGTATGTTTGATATGTGGCGGTGGGTGATTTGGTATGAGGTGGTGGGTTATGTGTGGTACGTGGTATGTGGGTGGTGGGTGGTGTGTCATGGTGGGTGGTGAGTTGTGTGTGATGGTGGGTGGTGTCATGGTGGGTGGTGTGGAAGTAATGGTGGGTGGTATGTGGGTGGTGGGTATGTGGGTGGTGGGTATGTGGGTGGTGGGTGGTGTGATGGTGGGTGGTATGTGGGTGGTGGGTGGTATGTGGGTGGTGGGTGGTATGTGGGTGGTGGGTATGTGGGTGGTGGGTGGTGTGATGGTGGGTGGTGTCATGGTGGGTGGTGTGTGGGTGGTGAGTTATGTGTGATGGTGGGTGGTGTCATGGTAGGTGGTGTGGAAGTAATGGTGGGTGGTATGTGGGTGATGGGTGGTATGTGGGTGGTGGGTATGTGGGTGGTGGGTACGTGGTATGTGGGTGGTGGGTGGTGTGTCATGGTGGGTGGTGTGGAAGTAATGGTGGGTGGTATGTGGGTGGTGGGTATGTGGGTGCTGGGTGGTGTGATGGTGGGTGGTATGTGGGTGGTGGGTATGTGGGTGCTGGGTGGTGTGATGGTGGGTGGTATGTGGGTGGTGGGTGATGTGTGGTACGTGGTATGTGGGTGGTGGGTGATGTGTGGGTGGTGAGTTGTGTGTGATGGTGGGTGGTGTGTCATGGTGGGTGGTGTGGAAGTAATGGTGGGTGGTATGTGGGTGGTGGGTGGTATGTGGGTGGTGGGTATGTGGGTGGTGGGTATGTGGGTGGTGGGTGGTGTGATGGTGGGTGGTGTCATGGTGGGTGGTGAGTTGTGTGTGATGGTGGGTGGTGTCATGGTGGGTGGTGTGGAAGTAATGGTGGGTGGTATGTGGGTGGTGGGTGGTATGTGGGTGGTGGGTATGTGGGTGGTGGGTATGTGGGTGGTGGGTGGTGTGATGGTGGGTGGTGTCATGGTGGGTGGTGTGTGGGTGGTGAGTTGTGTGTGATGGTGGGTGGTGTCATGGTGGGTGGTGTGGAAGTAATGGTGGGTGGTATGTGGGTGATGGGTGGTATGTGGGTGGTGTGTATGTGGGTGGTGGGTGGTGTGATGGTGGGTGGTATGTGGGTGGTGGGTGATGTGTGGTACGTGGTATGTGGGTGGTGGGTGGTGTGTCATGGTGGGTGGTGTGTGGGTGGTGGGTATGTGGGTAGTGGGTATGTGGGTGGTGGGTGGTGAGTTGTGTGTCATGGTGGGTGGTGTCATGGTGGGTGGTGTGGAAGTATTGGTGGGTGGTATGTGGGTGGTGGGTATGTGGGTGCTGGGTGGTGTGATGTTGGGTGGTATGTGGGTGGTGGGTGATGTGTGGTACGTGGTATGTGGGTGGTGGGTATGTGGGTGGTGGGTGGTGAGTTGTGTGTGATGGTGGGTGGTGTCATGGTGGGTGGTGTGGAAGTAATGGTGGGTGGTATGTGGGTGGTGGGTATGTGGGTGCTGGGTGGTGTGATGGTGGGTGGTATGTGGGTGGTGGGTGGTGTGTCATGGTGGGTGGTGAGTTGTGTGTGATGGTGGGTGGTGTCATGGTGGGTGGTGTGGAAGTAATGGTGGGTGGTATGTGGGTGATGGTTGGTATGTGGGTGGTGGGTATGTGGGTGGTGAGTTGTGTGTGATGGTGGGTGGTGTCATGGTGGGTGGTGTGGAAGTAATGGTGGGTGGTATGTGGGTGATGGGTGGTATGTGGGTGGTGGGTATGTGGGTGGTGGGAATGTGGGTGGTGGGTGGTGTGATGGTAGGTGGTATGTGGGTGGTGGGTGATGTGTGGTACGTGGTATGTGGGTGGTGGGTGGTGTGTCATGGTGGGTGGTGTGGAAGTAATGGTGGGTGGTATGTGGGTGGTGGTTATGTGGGTGCTGGGTGGTGTGATGGTGGGTGGTATGTGGGTGGTGGGTGATGTGTGGTACGTGGTATGTGGGTGGTGGGTTATGTGTGGGTGGTGAGTTGTGTGTGATGGTGGGTGGTGTGTCATGGTGGGTGGTGTGGAAGTAATGGTGGGTGGTATGTGGGTGGTCGGTGGTATGTGGGTGGTGGGTGGTATGTGGGTTGTGGGTATGTGGGTGGTGGGTATGTGGGTGGTGGGTATGTGGGTGGTGGGTTGTGTGATGGTGGGTGGTGTCATGGTGGGTGGTGAGTTGTGTGTGATGGTGGGTGGTGTCATGGTGGGTGGTGTGGAAGTAATGGTGGGTGGTATGTGGGTGATGGGTGATGTGTGGTAGGGTGGTGTGTAAGTTTGATATGTGGCGGTGGGTGATTTGGTATGAGGTGGTGGGTGATGTGTTGTACGTGGTATGTGGGTGGTGGGTGGTGGGTGGTGTGTGGGTGGTGGGTGGTGTGTAAGTTAATGGTGGTATGAGGTGGTGAGTGGGTGGTGGGTGGTATGTGGGTGGTGGGTGGTGTGTCATGGTGGGTGGTGAGTTGTGTGTGATGGTGGGTGGTGTCATGGTGGGTGGTGTGGAAGTAATGGTGGGTGGTATGTGGGTGATGGGTTGTATGTGGGTGGTGGGTATGTGGGTGGTGGGTATGTGGGTGGTGGGTGGTGTGATGGTGGGTGGTATGTGGGTGGTGGGTGATGTGTGGTATGTGGGTGGTGTGAACGTGGGTGGTATGTGGGTGGTGGGTGATGTGTGGTAGGGTGGTGTGTAAGTTTGATATGTGGCGGTGGGTGATTTGGTATGAGGTGGTGGGTGATGTGTTGTACGTGGTATGTGGGTGGTGGGTGGTGGGTGGTGTGTGGGTGGTGGGTGGTGTGTAAGTTAATGGTGGTATGAGGTGGTGAGTGGGTGGTGGGTGGTATGTGGGTGGTGGGTTATGTGTGGTACGTGGTATGTGGGTGGTGGGTGATGTGTGGGTGGTGAGTTGTGTGTGATGGTGGGTGGTGTGTCATGGTGGGTGGTGTGGAAGTAATGGTGGGTGGTATGTGGGTGGTGGGTGGTATGTGGGTGGTGGGTATGTGGGTGGTGGGTATGTGGGTGGTGGGTGGTGTGATGGTGGGTGGTGTCATGGTGGGTGGTGAGTTGTGTGTGATGGTGGGTGGTGTCATGGTGGGTGGTGTGGAAGTAATGGTGGGTGGTATGTGGGTGGTGGGTGGTATGTGGGTGGTGGGTATGTGGGTGGTGGGTATGTGGGTGGTGGGTGGTGTGATGGTGGGTGGTGTCATGGTGGGTGGTGTGTGGGTGGTGAGTTGTGAGTGATGGTGGGTGGTGTCATGGTGGGTGGTGTGGAAGTAATGGTGGGTGGTATGTGGGTGATGGGTGGTATGTGGGTGGTGTGTATGTGGGTGGTGGGTGGTGTGATGGTGGGTGGTATGTGGGTGGTGGGTGATGTGTGGTACGTGGTATGTGGGTGGTGGGTGGTGTGTCATGGTGGGTGGTGTGTGGGTGGTGGGTATGTGGGTAGTGGGTATGTGGGTGGTGGGTGGTGAGTTGTGTGTCATGGTGGGTGGTGTCATGGTGGGTGGTGTGGAAGTATTGGTGGGTGGTATGTGGGTGGTGGGTATGTGGGTGCTGGGTGGTGTGATGTTGGGTGGTATGTGGGTGGTGGGTGATGTGTGGTACGTGGTATGTGGGTGGTGGGTATGTGGGTGGTGGGTGGTGAGTTGTGTGTGATGGTGGGTGGTGTCATGGTGGGTGGTGTGGAAGTAATGGTGGGTGGTATGTGGGTGGTGGGTATGTGGGTGCTGGGTGGTGTGATGGTGGGTGGTATGTGGGTGGTTGGTGGTGTGTCATGGTGGGTGGTGAGTTGTGTGTGATGGTGGGTGGTGTCATGGTGGGTGGTGTGGAAGTAATGGTGGGTGGTATGTGGGTGATGGTTGGTATGTGGGTGGTGGGTATGTGGGTGGTGAGTTGTGTGTGATGGTGGGTGGTGTCATGGTGGGTGGTGTGGAAGTAATGGTGGGTGGTATGTGGGTGGTGGGTGGTATGTGGGTGGTGGGTATGTGGGTGGTGGGTATGTGGGTGGTGGGTGGTGTGATGGTGGGTGGTGTCATGGTGGGTGGTGTGTGGGTGGTGAGTTGTGCATGATGGTGGGTGGTGTCATGGTGGGTGGTGTGGAAGTAATGGTGGGTGGTATGTGGGTGATGGGTGGTATGTGGGTGGTGTGTATGTGGGTGGTGGGTGGTGTGATGGTGGGTGGTATGTGGGTGGTGGGTGATGTGTGGTACGTGGTATGTGGGTGGTGGGTGGTGTGTCATGGTGGGTGGTGTGTGGGTGGTGGGTATGTGGGTAGTGGGTATGTGGGTGGTGGGTGGTGAGTTGTGTGTCATGGTGGGTGGTGTGGAAGTATTGGTGGGTGGTATGTGGGTGGTGGGTATGTGGGTGCTGGGTGGTGTGATGTTGGGTGGTATGTGGGTGGTGGGTGATGTTTGGTACGTGGTATGTGGGTGGTGGGTATGTGGGTGGTGGGTGGTGAGTTGTGTGTGATGGTGGGTGGTGTCATGGTGGGTGGTGTGGAAGTAATGGTGGGTGGTATGTGGGTGGTGGGTATGTGGGTGCTGGGTGGTGTGATGGTGGGTGGTATGTGGGTGGTGGGTGGTGTGTCATGGTGGGTGGTGAGTTGTGTGTGATGGTGGGTGGTGTCATGGTGGGTGGTGTGGAAGTAATGGTGGGTGGGATGTGGGTGATGGGTGGTATGTGGGTGGTGGGTATGTGGGTGGTGGGTATGTGGGTGGTGGGTGGTGTGATGGTGGGTGGTATGTGGGTGGTGGGTGGTATGTGGGTGGTGGGTGGTATGTGGGTGGTGGGTATGTGGGTGGTGGGTGGTGTGATGGTGGGTGGTGTCATGATGGGTGGTGTGTGGGTGGTGAGTTGTGTGTGATGGTGGGTGGTGTCATCGTGGGTGGTGTGGAAGTAATGGTGGGTGGTATGTGGGTGATGGGTGGTATGTGGGTGGTGGGTATGTGGGTGGTGGGTATGTGGGTGGTGGGTGGTGTGATGGTAGGTGGTATGTGGGTGGTGGGTGATGTGTGGTACGTGGTATGTGGGTGGTGGGTGGTGTGTCATGGTGGGTGGTGTGGAAGTAATGGTGGGTGGTATGTGGGTGGTGGGTATGTGGGTGTTGGGTGGTGTGATGGTGGGTGGTATGTGGGTGGTGGGTGATGTGTGGTACGTGGTATGTGGGTGGTGGGTGATGTGTGGGTGGTGAGTTGTGTGTGATGGTGGGTGGTGTGTCATGGTGGGTGGTGTGGAAGTAATGGTGGGTGGTATGTGGGTGGTGGGTATGTGGGTGCTGGGTGTTGTGATGGTGGGTGGTATGTGGGTGGTGGGTGATGTGTGGTACGTGGTATGTGGGTGGTGGGTGGTGTGTCATGGTGGGTGGTGAGTTGTGTGTGATGGTAGGTGATGTGTGGCAGGGTGGGGTGTAGGTTTGATATGTGGCGGTGGGTGATTTGGTATGAGGTGGTGGGTTATGTGTGGTACGTGGTATGTGGGTGGTGGGTGGTGTGTCATGGTGGGTGGTGAGTTGTGTGTGATGGTGGGTGATGTGTGGCAGGGTGGTGTGTATGTTTGATATGTGGCGGTGGGTGATTTGGTATGAGGTGGTGGGTTATGTGTGGTACGTGGTATGTGGGTGGTGGGTGGTGTGTCATGGTGGGTGGTGAGTTGTGTGTGATGGTGGGTGGTGTCATGGTGGGTGGTGTGGAAGTAATGGTGGGTGGTATGTGGGTGGTGGGTATGTGGGTGGTGGGTATGTGGGTGGTGGGTGGTGTGATGGTGGGTGGTATGTGGGTGGTGGGTGGTATGTGGGTGGTGGGTGGTATGTGGGTGGTGGGTATGTGGGTGGTGGGTGGTGTGATGGTGGGTGGTGTCATGGTGGGTGGTGTGTGGGTGGTGAGTTATGTGTGATGGTGGGTGGTGTCATGGTAGGTGGTGTGGAAGTAATGGTGGGTGGTATGTGGGTGATGGGTGGTATGTGGGTGGTGGGTATGTGGGTGGTGGGTACGTGGTATGTGGGTGGTGGGTGGTGTGTCATGGTGGGTGGTGTGGAAGTAATGGTGGGTGGTATGTGGGTGGTGGGTATGTGGGTGCTGGGTGGTGTGATGGTGGGTGGTATGTGGGTGGTGGGTATGTGGGTGCTGGGTGGTGTGATGGTGGGTGGTATGTGGGTGGTGGGTGATGTGTGGTACGTGGTATGTGGGTGGTGGGTGATGTGTGGGTGGTGTGTTGTGTGTGATGGTGGGTGGTGTGTCATGGTGGGTGGTGTGGAAGTAATGGTGGGTGGTATGTGGGTGGTGGGTGGTATGTGGGTGGTGGGTATGTGGGTGGTGGGTATGTGGGTGGTGGGTGGTGTGATGGTGGGTGGTATGTGGGTGGTGGGTGATGTGTGGTACGTGGTATGTGGGTGGTGGGTGGTGTGTCATGGTGGGTGGTGTGGAAGTAATGGTGGGTGGTATGTGGGTGGTATGTGGGTGGTGGGTATGTGGGTGCTGGGTGGTGTGATGGTGGGTGGTATGTGGGTGGTGGGTGATGTGTGGTACGTGGTATGTGGGTGGTGGGTGATGTGTGGTACGTGGTATGTGGGTGGTGGGTGGTGTGTCATGGTGGGTGGTGAGTTGTGTGTGATGGTGGGTGATGTGTGGCAGGGTGGTGTGTAGGTTTGATATGTGGCGGTGGGTGATTTTGTATGAGGTGGTGGGTTATGTGTGGTACGTGGTATGTGGGTGGTGGGTGATGTGTCATGGTGGGTGGTGAGTTGTGTGTGATGGTGGGTGGTGTCATGGTGGGTGGTGTGGAAATAATGGTGGGTGGTATGTGGGTGATGGGTGGTATGTGGGTTGTGGGTATGTGGGTGGTGGGTTGTGTGATGGTGGGTGGTATGTGGGTGGTGGGTGGTGGGTGGTGGGTGGTATGTGGTATGTGGGTGGTGTGAACGTGGGTGGTATGTGGGTGGTGGGTGATGTGTGGTAGGGTGGTGTGTAAGTTTGATATGTGGCGGTGGGTGATTTGGTATGAGGTGGTGGGTGATGTGTTGTACGTGGTATGTGGGTGGTGGGTGGTGGGTGGTGTGTGGGTGGTGGGTGGTGAGTAAGTTAATGGTGGTATGAGGTGGTGAGTGGGTGGTGGGTGGTATGTGGGTGGTGGGTTATGTGTGGTACGTGGTATGTGGGTGGTGGGTGGTGTGTCATGGTGGGTGGTGAGTTGTGTGTGATGGTGGGTGGTGTCATGGTGGGTGGTGTGGAAGTAATGGTGGGTGGTATGTGGGTGGTGGGTATGTGGGTGCTGGGTATGTGTATGGTGGGTATGTGGGTGGTGGGTGGTGTGATGGTGGGTGGTGTCATGGTGGGTGGTGTGGAAGTAATGTTGTATGTGGGTGATGGGTTGTATGTGGGTGGTGGGTATGTGGGTGGTGGGTATGTGGGTGGTGGGTGGTGTGATGGTGGGTGGTATGTGGGTGGTGGGTATGTGGGTGCTTGGTATGTGTATGGTGGGTATTTGGGTGGTGGGTGGTGTGATGGTTGGTGGTGTCATGGTGGGTGGTGTGTGGGTGGTGAGTTGTGTGTGATGGTGGGTGGGTTGGAAGTATTGGTGGGTGGTATGTGGGTGATGGGTTGTATGTGGGTGGTGGGTATGTGGGTGGTGGGTGGTGTGATGGTGGGTGGTATGTGGGTGGTGGGTGATGTGTGGTACGTGGTATGTGGGTGGTGGGTGGTATGTGGGTGGTGGGTGGTATGTGGGTGGTGGGTGGTATGTGGGTGGTGGGTATGTGGGTGGTGGGTATGTGGGTGGTGGGTATGTGGGTGGTGGGTTGTGTGATGGTGGGTGGTGTCATGGTGGGTGGTGAGTTGTGTGTGATGGTGGGTGGTGTCATGGAGGGTGGTGTGGAAGTAATGGTGGGTGGTATGTGGGTGATGGGTGGTATGTGGGTGGTGGGTATGTGGGTGGTGGGTGGTGTGATGGTGGGTGGTATGTGGGTGGTGGGTGATGTGTGGTACGTGGTATGTGGGTGGTGGGTGGTGTGTCATGGTGGGTGGTGTGTGGGTGGTGGATATGTGGGTGGTGGGTATGTGGGTGGTGGGTGGTGTCATGGTGGGTGGTGTGGAAGTAATGGTGGGTGGTATGTGGGTGGTGGGTATGTGGGTGCTGGGTGGTGTGTAGGTTTGATATGTGGCGGTGGGTGATTTGGTATGAGGTGGTGGATTATGTGTGGTACGTGGTGTGTGGGTGGTGGGTGGTGTGTCATGGTGGGTGGTGAGTTGTGTGTGATGGTGGGTGGTGTCATGGTGGGTGGTGTGGAAGTAATGGTGGGTGGTATGTGGGTGGTGGGTGGTATGTGGGTGGTGGGTATGTGGGTGGTGGGTATGTGGGTGGTGGGTGGTGTGATGGTGGGTGGTGTCATGGTGGGTGGTGAGTTGTGTGTGTTGGTGGGTGGTGTCATGGTGGGTGGTGTGGAAGTAATGGTGGGTGGTATGTGGGTGATGGGTGGTATGTGGGTGGTAGGTGGTATGTGGGTGGTGGGTATGTGGGTGGTGGGTATGTGGGTGGTGGGTATGTGGGTGGTGGGTATGTGGGTGCTGGGTGGTGTGATGGTGGGTGGTATGTGGGTGGTGGGTGATGTGTGGTACGTGGTATGTGGGTGGTGGGTGGTGTGTCATGGTGGGTGGTGAGTTGTGTGTGATGGTGGGTGATGTGTGGCATGGTGGTGTGTAGGTTTGATATGTGGCGGTGGGTGATTTGGTATGAGGTGGTGGGTTATGTGTGGTACGTGGTATGTGGGTGGTGGGTGGTGTGTCATGGTGGGTGGTGAGTTGTGTGTGATGGTGGGTGGTGTCATGGTGGGTGGTGTGGAAGTAATGGTGGGTGGTATGTGGGTGATGGGTTGTATGTGGGTGGTGGGTATGTGGGTGGTGGGTGGTGTGATGGTGGGTGGTATGTGGGTGGTGGGTGATGTGTGGTACGTGGTATGTGGGTGGTGGGTGGTGTGTCATGGTGGGTGGTGTGTGGGTGGTGGGTATGTGGGTGGTGGGTATGTGGGTGGTGGGTATGTGGGTGGTGGGTGGTGAGTTGTGTGTGATGGTGGGTGGTGTCATGGTGGGTGGTGTGGAAGTAATGGTGGGTGGTATGTGGGTAATGGGTGGTATGTGGTTGGTGTGTATGTGGGTGGTGGGTGGTGTGATGGTGGGTGGTATGTGGGTGGTGGGTGATGTGTGGTACGTGGTATGTGGGTGGTGGGTGGTGTGTCATGGTGGGTGGTGTGTGGGTGGTGGGTATGTGGGTGGTGGGTATGTGGGTGGTGGGTGGTGTCATGGTGGGTGGTGTGGAAGTAATGGTGGGTGGTATGTGGGTGGTGGGTATGTGGGTGGTGGGAATGTGGGTGGTGGGTGGTGAGTTGTGTGTGATGGTGGGTGGTGTCATGGTGGGTGGTGTGGAAGTAATGGTGGGTGGTATGTGGGTGGTGTGAACGTGGGTGGTATGTGGGTGGTGGGTGATGTGTGGTAGGGTGGTGTGTAAGTTTGATATGTGGCGGTGGGTGATTTAGTATGAGGTGGTGGGTGATGTGTTGTACGTGGTATGTGGGTGATGGGTGGTGGGTGGTGTGTGGGTGGTGGGTGGTGTGTAAGTTAATGGTGGTATGAGGTGGTGAGTGGGTGGTGGGTGGTATGTGGGTGGTGGGTTATGTGTGGTACGTGGTATGTGGGTGGTGGGTGGTGTGTCATGGTGGGTGGTGAGTTGTGTGTGATGGTGGGTGGTGTCATGGTGGGTGGTGTGGAAGTAATGGTGGGTGGTATGTGGGTGACGGGTTGTATGTGGGTGGTGGGTATGTGGGTGGTGGGTATGTGGGTGGTGGGTGGTGTGATGGTGGGTGGTATATGGGTGGTGGGTGATGTGTGGTACGTGGTATGTGGGTAGTGGGTGGTGTGTCATGGTGGGTGGTGTGGAAGTAATGGTGGGTGGTATGTGGGTGGTGGGTGGTATGTGGGTGGTGGGTATGTGGGTGGTGGGTATGTGGGTGCTGGGTGGTGTGATGGTGGGTGGTATGTGGGTGGTGGGTGATGTGTGGTACGTGGTATGTGGGTGGTGGGTGGTGTGTCATGGTGGGTGGTGAGTTGTGTGTGATGGTGGGTGGTGTCATGGTGGGTGGTGTGGAAGTAATGGTGGGTGGTATGTGGGTGATGGGTGGTATGTGGGTGGTGGGTATGTGGGTGGTGGGTGGTGTGATGGTGGGTGGTATGTGGGTGGTGGGTGATGTGTGGTACGTGGTATGTGGGTGGTGGGTGGTGTGTCATGGTGGGTGGTGTGGAAGTAATGGTGGGTGGTATGTGGGTGGTGGGTGGTATGTGGGTGGTGGTTATGTGGGTGGTGGGTATGTGGGTGCTGGGTGGTGTGATGGTGGGTGGTATGTGGGTGGTGGGTGATGTGTGGTACGTGGTATGTGGGTGGTGGGTGGTGTGTCATGGTGGGTGGTGAGTTGTGTGTGATGGTGGGTGATGTGTGGCATGGTGATGTGTAGGTTTGATATGTGGCGGTGGGTGATTTGGTATGAGGTGGTGGGTTATGTGTGGTACGTGGTATGTGGGTGGTGGGTGGTGTGTCATGGTGGGTGGTGAGTTGTGTGTGATGGTGGGTGGTGTCATGGTGGGTGGTGTGGAAGTAATGGTGGGTGGTATGTGGGTGATGGGTTGTATGTGGGTGGTGGGTATGTGGGTGGTGGGTGGTGTGATGGTGGGTGGTATGTGGGTGGTGGGTGATGTGTGGTACGTGGTATGTGGGTTGTGGGTGGTGTGGAAGTAATGGTGGGTGGTATGTGGGTGGTGGGTGGTATGTGGGTGGTGGGTGGTATGTGGGTGGTGGGTATGTGTATGGTGGGTATGTGGGTGGTGGGTGGTGTGATGGTTGGTGGTGTCATGGTGGGTGGTGTGTGGGTGGTGAGTTGTGTGTGATGGTGGGTGGTGTCATGGTGGGTGGTGTGGAAGTAATGGTGGGTGGTTGGTGGGTGATGTGTGGTACGTGGTATGTGGGTGGTGGGTGGTGTGTCATGGTGGGTGGTGTGTGGGTGGTGGGTATGTGGGTGGTGGGTATGTGGGTGGTGGGTATGTGGGTGGTGGGTGGTGAGTTGTGTGTGATGGTGGGTGGTGTCATGGTGGGTGGTGTGGAAGTAATGGTGGGTGGTATGTGGGTGGTGGGTATGTGGGTGCTGGGTGGTGTGATGGTGGGTGGTATGTGGGTGGTGGGTGGTGTGTCATGGTGGGTGGTGAGTTGTGTGTGATGGTGGGTGGTGTCATGGTGGGTGGTGTGGAAGTAATGGTGGGTGGTATGTGGGTGATGGTTGGTATGTGGGTGGTGGGTATGTGGGTGGTGAGTTGTGTGTGATGGTGGGTGGTGTCATGGTGGGTGGTGTGGAAGTAATGGTGGGTGGTATGTGGGTGATGGGTGGTATGTGGGTGGTGGGTATGTGGGTGGTGGGTGGTGTGATGGTGGGTGGTATGTGGGTGGTGGGTGATGTGTGGTACGTGGTATGTGGGTGGTGGGTGGTGTGTCATGGTGGGTGGTGTGTGGGTGGTGGATATGTGGGTGGTGGGTATGTGTGTGGTGGGTGGTGTCATGGTGGGTGGTGTGGAAGTAATGGTGGGTGGTATGTGGGTGGTGGGTATGTGGGTGCTGGGTGGTGTGATGGTGGGTGGTATGTGGGTGGTGGGTGATGTGTGGTAAGTGGTATGTGGGTGGTGGGTGGTGTGTCATGGTGGGTGGTGAGTTGTGTGTGATGGTGGGTGATGTGTGGCAGGGTGGTGTGTAGGTTTGATATGTGGCGGTGGGTGATTTGGTATGAGGTGGTGGATTATGTGTGGTACGTGGTGTGTGGGTGGTGGGTGGTGTGTCATGGTGGGTGGTGAGTTGTGTGTGATGGTGGGTGGTGTCATGGTGGGTGGTGTGGAAGTAATGGTGGGTGGTATGTGGGTGGTGGGTGGTATGTGGGTGGTGGGTATGTGGGTGGTGGGTATGTGGGTGGTGGGTGGTATGTGGGTGGTGGGTGGTGTGTCATGGTGGGTGGTGTGTGGGTGGTGGATATGTGGGTGGTGGGTATGTGTGTGGTGGGTGGTGTCATGGTGGGTGGTGTGGAAGTAATGGTGGGTGGTATGTGGGTGGTGGGTGGTATGTGGGTGGTGGGTATGTGGGTGGTGGGTATGTGGGTGGTGGGTGGTGTGATGGTGGGTGGTGTCATGGTGGGTGGTGTGTGGGTGGTGAGTTGTGTGTGATGGTGGGTGGTGTCATGGTGGGTGGTGTGGAAGTAATGGTGGGTGGTATGTGGGTGATGGGTGGTATGTGGGTGGTGTGTATGTGGGTGGTGGGTGGTGTGATGGTGGATGGTATGTGGGTGGTGGGTGATGTGTGGTACGTGGTATGTGGGTGGTGGGTGGTGTGTCATGGTGGGTGGTGTGTGGGTGGTGGGTATGTGGGTGGTGGGTATGTGGGTGGTGGGTGGTGAGTTGTGTGTGATGGTGGGTGGTGTCATGGTGGGTGGTGTGGAAGTAATGGTGGGTGGTATGTGGGTGGTGGGTATGTGGGTGCTGGGTGGTGTGATGGTGGGTGGTATGTGGGTGGTGGGTGATGTGTGGTACGTGGTATGTGGGTGGTGGGTGGTGTGTCATGGTGGGTGGTGAGTTGTGTGTGATGGTGGGTGATGTGTGGCAGGGTGGTGTGTAGGTTTGATATGTGGCGGTGGGTGATTTGGTATGAGGTGGTGGGTTATGTGTGGTACGTGGTATGTGGGTGGTGGGTGATGTGTCATGGTGGGTGGTGAGTTGTGTGTGATGGTGGGTGGTGTCATGGTGGGTGGTGTGGAAATAATGGTGGGTGGTATGTGGGTGATGGGTGGTATGTGGGTTGTGGGTATGTGGGTGGTGGGTTGTGTGATGGTGGGTGGTATGTGGGTGGTGGGTGGTGGGTGGTGGGTGGTATGTGGTATGTGGGTGGTGTGAACGTGGGTGGTATGTGGGTGGTGGGTGATGTGTGGTAGGGTGGTGTGTAAGTTTGATATGTGGCGGTGGGTGATTTAGTATGAGGTGGTGGGTGATGTGTTGTACGTGGTATGTGGGTGATGGGTGGTGGGTGGTGTGTGGGTGGTGGGTGGTGTGTAAGTTAATGGTGGTATGAGGTGGTGAGTGGGTGGTGGGTGGTATGTGGGTGGTGGGTTATGTGTGGTACGTGGTATGTGGGTGGTGGGTGGTGTGTCATGGTGGGTGGTGAGTTGTGTGTGATGGTGGGTGGTGTCATGGTGGGTGGTGTGGAAGTAATGGTGGGTGGTATGTGGGTGACGGGTTGTATGTGGGTGGTGGGTATGTGGGTGGTGGGTATGTGGGTGGTGGGTGGTGTGATGGTGGGTGGTATATGGGTGGTGGGTGATGTGTGGTACGTGGTATGTGGGTAGTGGGTGGTGTGTCATGGTGGGTGGTGTGGAAGTAATGGTGGGTGGTATGTGGGTGGTGGGTGGTATGTGGGTGGTGGGTATGTGGGTGGTGGGTATGTGGGTGCTGGGTGGTGTGATGGTGGGTGGTATGTGGGTGGTGGGTGGTGTGTCATGGTGGGTGGTGTGTGGGTGGTGGGTATGTGGGTGGTGGGTGGTGAGTTGTGTGTGATGGTGGGTGGTGTCATGGTGGGTGGTGTGGAAGTAATGGTGGGTGGTATGTGGGTGGTGGGTATGTGGGTGCTGGGTTGTGTGATGGTGGTTGGTATATGGGTGGTGGGTGGTGTGTCATGGTGGGTGGTGAGTTGTGTGTGATGGTGGGTGGTGTCATGGTGGGTGGTGTGGAAGTAATGGTGGGTGGTATGTGGGTGATGGGTGGTATGTGGGTGGTGGGTATGTGGGTGGTGGGTATGTGGGTGGTGGGTGGTGTGATGGTGGGTGGTATGTGGGTGGTGGGTGGTATGTGGGTGGTGGGTGGTATGTGGGTGGTGGGTATGTGGGTGGTGGGTGGTGTGATGGTGGGTGGTGTCATGGTGGGTGGTGTGTGGGTGGTGAGTTATGTGTGATGGTGGGTGGTGTGTCATGGTGGGTGGTGTGGAAGTAATGGTGGGTGGTATGTGGGTGGTGGGTATGTGGGTGCTGGGTGGTGTGATGGTGGGTGGTATGTGGGTGGTGGGTGGTGTGATGGTGGGTGGTATGTGGGTGGTGGGTGATGTGTGGTACGTGGTATGTGGGTGGTGGGTGATGTGTGGGTGGTGAGTTGTGTGTGATGGTGGGTGGTGTGTCATGGTGGGTGGTGTGGAAGTAATGGTGGGTGGTATGTGGGTGGTGGGTGGTATGTGGGTGGTGGGTATGTGGGTGGTGGGTATGTGGGTGGTGGGTGGTGTGATGGTGGGTGGTGTCATGGTGGGTGGTGAGTTGTGTGTGATGGTGGGTGGTGTCATGGTGGGTGGTGTGGATGTAATGGTGGGTGGTATGTGGGTGGTGGGTATGTGGGTGGTGGGTGGTGTGATGGTGGGTGGTGAGTTGTGTGTGATGGTGGGTGATGTGTGGCAGGGTAGTGTGTAGGTTTGATATGTGGCGGTGGGTGATTTGGTATGAGGTGGTGGGTTATGTGTGGTACGTGGTATGTGGGTGGTGGGTGGTGTGTCATGGTGGGTGGTGAGTTGTGTGTGATGGTGGGTGGTGTCATGGTGGGTGGTGTGGAAGTAATGGTGGGTGGTATGTGGGTGATGGGTTGTATGTGGGTGGTGGGTATGTGGGTGGTGGGTATGTGGGTGGTGGGTGGTGTGATGGTGGATGGTATGTGGGTGGTGGGTGATGTGTGGTACGTGGTATGTGGATGATGGGTGGTGTGTCATGGTGGGTGGTGTGGAAGTAATGGTGGGTGGTATGTGGGTGGTGGGTGGTATGTGGGTGGTGGGTATGTGGGTGGTGGGTATGTGGGTGGTGGGTGGTGTGATGGTAGGTGGTATGTGGGTGGTGGGTGATGTGTGGTACGTGGTATGTGGGTGGTGGGTGGTGTGTCATGGTGGGTGGTGTGGAAGTAATGGTGGGTGGTATGTGGGTGGTGGGTATGTGGGTGTTGGGTGGTGTGATGGTGGGTGGTATGTGGGTGGTGGGTGATGTGTGGTACGTGGTATGTGGGTGGTGGGTGATGTGTGGGTGGTGAGTTGTGTGTGATGGTGGGTGGTGTGTCATGGTGGGTGGTGTGGAAGTAATGGTGGGTGGTATGTGGGTGGTGGGTATGTGGGTGCTGGGTGTTGTGATGGTGGGTGGTATGTGGGTGGTGGGTGATGTGTGGTACGTGGTATGTGGGTGGTGGGTGGTGTGTCATGGTGGGTGGTGAGTTGTGTGTGATGGTAGGTGATGTGTGGCAGGGTGGTGTGTAGGTTTGATATGTGGCGGTGGGTGATTTGGTATGAGGTGGTGGGTTATGTGTGGTACGTGGTATGTGGGTGGTGGGTGGTGTGTCATGGTGGGTGGTGAGTTGTGTGTGATGGTGGGTGATGTGTGGCAGGGTGGTGTGTAGGTTTGATATGTGGCGGTGGGTGATTTGGTATGAGGTGGTGGGTTATGTGTGGTACGTGGTATGTGGGTGGTGGGTGGTGTGTCATGGTGGGTGGTGAGTTGTGTGTGATGGTGGGTGGTGTCATGGTGGGTGGTGTGGAAGTAATGGTGGGTGGTATGTGGGTGGTGGGTATGTGGGTGGTGGGTATGTGGGTGGTGGGTGGTGTGATGGTGGGTGGTATGTGGGTGGTGGGTGGTATGTGGGTGGTGGGTGGTATGTGGGTGGTGGGTATGTGGGTGGTGGGTGGTGTGATGGTGGGTGGTGTCATGGTGGGTGGTGTGCGGGTGGTGAGTTATGTGTGATGGTGGGTGGTGTCATGGTAGGTGGTGTGGAAGTAATGGTGGGTGGTATGTGGGTGATGGGTGGTATGTGGGTGGTGGGTATGTGGGTGGTGGGTACGTGGTATGTGGGTGGTGGGTGGTGTGTCATGGTGGGTGGTGTGGAAGTAATGGTGGGTGGTATGTGGGTGGTGGGTATGTGGGTGCTGGGTGGTGTGATGGTGGGTGGTATGTGGGTGGTGGGTATGTGGGTGCTGGGTGGTGTGATGGTGGGTGGTATGTGGGTGGTGGGTGATGTGTGGTACGTGGTATGTGGGTGGTGGGTGATGTGTGGGTGGTGAGTTGTGTGTGATGGTGGGTGGTGTGTCATGGTGGGTGGTGTGGAAGTAATGGTGGGTGGTATGTGGGTGGTGGGTGGTATGTGGGTGGTGGGTATGTGGGTGGTGGGTGGTGTGATGGTGGGTGGTGTCATGGTGGGTGGTGAGTTGTGTGTGATGGTGGGTGGTGTAGAAGTAATGGTGGGTGGTATGTGGGTGGTGGGTATGTGGGTGTTGGGTGGTGTGATGGTGGGTGGTATGTGGGTGGTGGGTGATGTGTGGTACGTGGTATGTGGGTGGTGGGTGATGTGTGGGTGGTGAGTTGTGTGTGATGGTGGGTGGTGTGTCATGGTGGGTGGTGTGGAAGTAATGGTGGGTGGTATGTGGGTGGTGGGTATGTGGGTGCTGGGTGTTGTGATGGTGGGTGGTATGTGGGTGGTGGGTGATGTGTGGTACGTGGTATGTGGGTGGTGGGTGGTGTGTCATGGTGGGTGGTGAGTTGTGTGTGATGGTAGGTGATGTGTGGCAGGGTGGGGTGTAGGTTTGATATGTGGCGGTGGGTGATTTGGTATGAGGTGGTGGGTTATGTGTGGTACGTGGTATGTGGGTGGTGGGTGGTGTGTCATGGTGGGTGGTGAGTTGTGTGTGATGGTGGGTGATGTGTGGCAGGGTGGTGTGTATGTTTGATATGTGGCGGTGGGTGATTTGGTATGAGGTGGTGGGTTATGTGTGGTACGTGGTATGTGGGTGGTGGGTGGTGTGTCATGGTGGGTGGTGAGTTGTGTGTGATGGTGGGTGGTGTCATGGTGGGTGGTGTGGAAGTAATGGTGGGTGGTATGTGGGTGGTGGGTATGTGGGTGGTGGGTATGTGGGTGGTGGGTGGTGTGATGGTGGGTGGTATGTGGGTGGTGGGTGGTATGTGGGTGGTGGGTGGTATGTGGGTGGTGGGTATGTGGGTGGTGGGTGGTGTGATGGTGGGTGGTGTCATGGTGGGTGGTGTGTGGGTGGTGAGTTATGTGTGATGGTGGGTGGTGTCATGGTAGGTGGTGTGGAAGTAATGGTGGGTGGTATGTGGGTGATGGGTGGTATGTGGGTGGTGGGTATGTGGGTGGTGGGTACGTGGTATGTGGGTGGTGGGTGGTGTGTCATGGTGGGTGGTGTGGAAGTAATGGTGGGTGGTATGTGGGTGGTGGGTATGTGGGTGCTGGGTGGTGTGATGGTGGGTGGTATGTGGGTGGTGGGTATGTGGGTGCTGGGTGGTGTGATGGTGGGTGGTATGTGGGTGGTGGGTGATGTGTGGTACGTGGTATGTGGGTGGTGGGTGATGTGTGGGTGGTGAGTTGTGTGTGATGGTGGGTGGTGTGTCATGGTGGGTGGTGTGGAAGTAATGGTGGGTGGTATGTGGGTGGTGGGTGGTATGTGGGTGGTGGGTATGTGGGTGGTGGGTATGTGGGTGGTGGGTGGTGTGATGGTGGGTGGTGTCATGGTGGGTGGTGAGTTGTGTGTGATGGTGGGTGGTGTCATGGTGGGTGGTGTGGAAGTAATGGTGGGTGGTATGTGGGTGGTGGGTGGTATGTGGGTGGTGGGTATGTGGGTGGTGGGTATGTGGGTGGTGGGTGGTGTGATGGTGGGTGGTGTCATGGTGGGTGGTGTGTGGGTGGTGAGTTGTGTGTGATGGTGGGTGGTGTCATGGTGGGTGGTGTGGAAGTAATGGTGGGTGGTATGTGGGTGATGGGTGGTATGTGGGTGGTGTGTATGTGGGTGGTGGGTGGTGTGATGGTGGGTGGTATGTGGGTGGTGGGTGATGTGTGGTACGTGGTATGTGGGTGGTGGGTGGTGTGTCATGGTGGGTGGTGTGTGGGTGGTGGGTATGTGGGTAGTGGGTATGTGGGTGGTGGGTGGTGAGTTGTGTGTCATGGTGGGTGGTGTCATGGTGGGTGGTGTGGAAGTATTGGTGGGTGGTATGTGGGTGGTGGGTATGTGGGTGCTGGGTGGTGTGATGTTGGGTGGTATGTGGGTGGTGGGTGATGTGTGGTACGTGGTATGTGGGTGGTGGGTATGTGGGTGGTGGGTGGTGAGTTGTGTGTGATGGTGGGTGGTGTCATGGTGGGTGGTGTGGAAGTAATGGTGGGTGGTATGTGGGTGGTGGGTATGTGGGTGCTGGGTGGTGTGATGGTGGGTGGTATGTGGGTGGTGGGTGGTGTGTCATGGTGGGTGGTGAGTTGTGTGTGATGGTGGGTGGTGTCATGGTGGGTGGTGTGGAAGTAATGGTGGGTGGTATGTGGGTGATGGTTGGTATGTGGGTGGTGGGTATGTGGGTGGTGAGTTGTGTGTGATGGTGGGTGGTGTCATGGTGGGTGGTGTGGAAGTAATGGTGGGTGGTATGTGGGTGGTGGGTATGTGGGTGCTGGGTGGTGTGATGGTGGGTGGTATGTGGGTGGTGGGTATGTGGGTGCTGGGTGGTGTGATGGTGGGTGGTATGTGGGTGGTGGGTGATGTGTGGTACGTGGTATGTGGGTGGTGGGTGATGTGTGGGTGGTGAGTTGTGTGTGATGGTGGGTGGTGTGTCATGGTGGGTGGTGTGGAAGTAATGGTGGGTGGTATGTGGGTGGTGGGTGGTATGTGGGTGGTGGGTGGTATGTGGGTGGTGGGTATGTGGGTGGTGGGTGGTGTGATGGTGGGTGGTGTCATGATGGGTGGTGTGTGGGTGGTGAGTTGTGTGTGATGGTGGGTGGTGTCATCGTGGGTGGTGTGGAAGTAATGGTGGGTGGTATGTGGGTGATGGGTGGTATGTGGGTGGTGGGTATGTGGGTGGTGGGTATGTGGGTGGTGGGTGGTGTGATGGTAGGTGGTATGTGGGTGGTGGGTGATGTGTGGTACGTGGTATGTGGGTGGTGGGTGGTGTGTCATGGTGGGTGGTGTGGAAGTAATGGTGGGTGGTATGTGGGTGGTGGGTATGTGGGTGTTGGGTGGTGTGATGGTGGGTGGTATGTGGGTGGTGGGTGATGTGTGGTACGTGGTATGTGGGTGGTGGGTGATGTGTGGGTGGTGAGTTGTGTGTGATGGTGGGTGGTGGTTCATGGTGGGTGGTGTGGAAGTAATGGTGGGTGGTATGTGGGTGGTGGGTATGTGGGTGCTGGGTGTTGTGATGGTGGGTGGTATGTGGGTGGTGGGTGATGTGTGGTACGTGGTATGTGGGTGGTGGGTGGTGTGTCATGGTGGGTGGTGAGTTGTGTGTGATGGTAGGTGATGTGTGGCAGGGTGGGGTGTCGGTTTGATATGTGGCGGTGGGTGATTTGGTATGAGGTGGTGGGTTATGTGTGGTACGTGGTATGTGGGTGGTGGATGGTGTGTCATGGTGGGTGGTGAGTTGTGTGTGATGGTGGGTGATGTGTGGCAGGGTGGTGTGTATGTTTGATATGTGGCGGTGGGTGATTTGGTATGAGGTGGTGGGTTATGTGTGGTACGTGGTATGTGGGTGGTGGGTGGTGTGTCATGGTGGGTGGTGAGTTGTGTGTGATGGTGGGTGGTGTCATGGTGGGTGGTGTGGAAGTAATGGTGGGTGGTATGTGGGTGGTGGGTATGTGGGTGGTGGGTTTGTGGGTGGTGGGTGGTGTGATGGTGGGTGGTATGTG
The DNA here is from genome assembly GCA_033459515.1 of Theretra japonica. Taxonomy (NCBI): domain Eukaryota; kingdom Metazoa; phylum Arthropoda; class Insecta; order Lepidoptera; family Sphingidae; genus Theretra; species Theretra japonica. Next base: position 4,213,196 of record CM065942.1, read on the forward strand.
GGTGGTGGGTGGTATGTGGGTGGTGGGTGGTATGTGGGTGGTGGGTATGTGGGTGGTGGGTGGTGTGATGGTGGGTGGTGTCATGGTGGGTGGTGTGTGGGTGGTGAGTTATGTGTGATGGTGGGTGGTGTCATGGTAGGTGGTGTGGAAGTAATGGTGGGTGGTATGTGGGTGATGGGTGGTATGTGGGTGGTGGGTATGTGGGTGGTGGGTACGTGGTATGTGGGTGGTGGGTGGTGTGTCATGGTGGGTGGTGTGGAAGTAATGGTGGGTGGTATGTGGGTGGTGGGTATGTGGGTGCTGGGTGGTGTGATGGTGGGTGGTATGTGGGTGGTGGGTATGTGGGTGCTGGGTGGTGTGATGGTGGGTGGTATGTGGGTGGTGGGTGATGTGTGGTACGTGGTATGTGGGTGGTGGGTGATGTGTGGGTGGTGAGTTGTGTGTGATGGTGGGTGGTGTGTCATGGTGGGTGGTGTGGAAGTAATGGTGGGTGGTATGTGGGTGGTGGGTGGTATGTGGGTGGTGGGTATGTGGGTGGTGGGTATGTGGGTGGTGGGTGGTGTGATGGTGGGTGGTGTCATGGTGGGTGGTGAGTTGTGTGTGATGGTGGGTGGTGTCATGGTGGGTGGTGTGGAAGTAATGGTGGGTGGTATGTGGGTGGTGGGTGGTATGTGGGTGGTGGGTATGTGGGTGGTGGGTATGTGGGTGGTGGGTGGTGTGATGGTGGGTGGTGTCATGGTGGGTGGTGTGTGGGTGGTGAGTTGTGTGTGATGGTGGGTGGTGTCATGGTGGGTGGTGTGGAAGTAATGGTGGGTGGTATGTGGGTGATGGGTGGTATGTGGGTGGTGTGTATGTGGGTGGTGGGTGGTGTGATGGTGGGTGGTATGTGGGTGGTGGGTGATGTGTGGTACGTGGTATGTGGGTGGTGGGTGGTGTGTCATGGTGGGTGGTGTGTGGGTGGTGGGTATGTGGGTAGTGGGTATGTGGGTGGTGGGTGGTGAGTTGTGTGTCATGGTGGGTGGTGTCATGGTGGGTGGTGTGGAAGTATTGGTGGGTGGTATGTGGGTGGTGGGTATGTGGGTGCTGGGTGGTGTGATGTTGGGTGGTATGTGGGTGGTGGGTGATGTGTGGTACGTGGTATGTGGGTGGTGGGTATGTGGGTGGTGGGTGGTGAGTTGTGTGTGATGGTGGGTGGTGTCATGGTGGGTGGTGTGGAAGTAATGGTGGGTGGTATGTGGGTGGTGGGTATGTGGGTGCTGGGTGGTGTGATGGTGGGTGGTATGTGGGTGGTGGGTGGTGTGTCATGGTGGGTGGTGAGTTGTGTGTGATGGTGGGTGGTGTCATGGTGGGTGGTGTGGAAGTAATGGTGGGTGGTATGTGGGTGATGGTTGGTATGTGGGTGGTGGGTATGTGGGTGGTGAGTTGTGTGTGATGGTGGGTGGTGTCATGGTGGGTGGTGTGGAAGTAATGGTGGGTGGTATGTGGGTGATGGGTGGTATGTGGGTGGTGGGTATGTGGGTGGTGGGAATGTGGGTGGTGGGTGGTGTGATGGTAGGTGGTATGTGGGTGGTGGGTGATGTGTGGTACGTGGTATGTGGGTGGTGGGTGGTGTGTCATGGTGGGTGGTGTGGAAGTAATGGTGGGTGGTATGTGGGTGGTGGGTATGTGGGTGCTGGGTGGTGTGATGGTGGGTGGTATGTGGGTGGTGGGTGATGTGTGGTACGTGGTATGTGGGTGGTGGGTTATGTGTGGGTGGTGAGTTGTGTGTGATGGTGGGTGGTGTGTCATGGTGGGTGGTGTGGAAGTAATGGTGGGTGGTATGTGGGTGGTCGGTGGTATGTGGGTGGTGGGTGGTATGTGGGTTGTGGGTATGTGGGTGGTGGGTATGTGGGTGGTGGGTATGTGGGTGGTGGGTTGTGTGATGGTGGGTGGTGTCATGGTGGGTGGTGAGTTGTGTGTGATGGTGGGTGGTGTCATGGTGGGTGGTGTGGAAGTAATGGTGGGTGGTATGTGGGTGATGGGTGATGTGTGGTAGGGTGGTGTGTAAGTTTGATATGTGGCGGTGGGTGATTTGGTATGAGGTGGTGGGTGATGTGTTGTACGTGGTATGTGGGTGGTGGGTGGTGGGTGGTGTGTGGGTGGTGGGTGGTGTGTAAGTTAATGGTGGTATGAGGTGGTGAGTGGGTGGTGGGTGGTATGTGGGTGGTGGGTTATGTGTGGTACGTGGTATGTGGGTGGTGGGTGATGTGTGGGTGGTGAGTTGTGTGTGATGGTGGGTGGTGTGTCATGGTGGGTGGTGTGGAAGTAATGGTGGGTGGTATGTGGGTGGTGGGTGGTATGTGGGTGGTGGGTATGTGGGTGGTGGGTATGTGGGTGGTGGGTGGTGTGATGGTGGGTGGTGTCATGGTGGGTGGTGAGTTGTGTGTGATGGTGGGTGGTGTCATGGTGGGTGGTGTGGAAGTAATGGTGGGTGGTATGTGGGTGGTGGGTGGTATGTGGGTGGTGGGTATGTGGGTGGTGGGTATGTGGGTGGTGGGTGGTGTGATGGTGGGTGGTGTCATGGTGGGTGGTGTGTGGGTGGTGAGTTGTGAGTGATGGTGGGTGGTGTCATGGTGGGTGGTGTGGAAGTAATGGTGGGTGGTATGTGGGTGATGGGTGGTATGTGGGTGGTGTGTATGTGGGTGGTGGGTGGTGTGATGGTGGGTGGTATGTGGGTGGTGGGTGATGTGTGGTACGTGGTATGTGGGTGGTGGGTGGTGTGTCATGGTGGGTGGTGTGTGGGTGGTGGGTATGTGGGTAGTGGGTATGTGGGTGGTGGGTGGTGAGTTGTGTGTCATGGTGGGTGGTGTCATGGTGGGTGGTGTGGAAGTATTGGTGGGTGGTATGTGGGTGGTGGGTATGTGGGTGCTGGGTGGTGTGATGTTGGGTGGTATGTGGGTGGTGGGTGATGTGTGGTACGTGGTATGTGGGTGGTGGGTATGTGGGTGGTGGGTGGTGAGTTGTGTGTGATGGTGGGTGGTGTCATGGTGGGTGGTGTGGAAGTAATGGTGGGTGGTATGTGGGTGGTGGGTATGTGGGTGCTGGGTGGTGTGATGGTGGGTGGTATGTGGGTGGTTGGTGGTGTGTCATGGTGGGTGGTGAGTTGTGTGTGATGGTGGGTGGTGTCATGGTGGGTGGTGTGGAAGTAATGGTGGGTGGTATGTGGGTGATGGTTGGTATGTGGGTGGTGGGTATGTGGGTGGTGAGTTGTGTGTGATGGTGGGTGGTGTCATGGTGGGTGGTGTGGAAGTAATGGTGGGTGGTATGTGGGTGGTGGGTGGTATGTGGGTGATGGGTGGTATGTGGGTGGTGGGTATGTGGGTGGTGGGTATGTGGGTGGTGGGTGGTGTGATGGTAGGTGGTATGTGGGTGGTGGGTGATGTGTGGTACGTGGTATGTGGGTGGTGGGTGGTGTGTCATGGTGGGTGGTGTGGAAGTAATGGTGGGTGGTATGTGGGTGGTGGGTATGTGGGTGCTGGGTGGTGTGATGGTGTGTGGTATGTGGGTGGTGGGTGATGTGTGGTACGTGGTATGTGGGTGGTGGGTGATGTGTGGGTGGTGTGTTGTGTGTCATGGTGGGTGGTGTGTCATGGTGGGTGGTGTGGAAGTAATGGTGGGTGGTATGTGGGTGGTGGGTGGTAAGTGGGTGGTGGGTATGTGGGTGGTGGGTATGTGGGTGGTGGGTGGTGTGATGGTGGGTGGTGTCATGGTGGGTGGTGAGTTGTGTGTGATGGTGGGTGGTGTCATGGTGGGTGGTGTGGAAGTAATGGTGGGTGGTATGTGGGTGATGGGTGGTATGTGGGTGGTGGGTATGTGGGTGGTGGGTGGTGTGATGGTGGGTGGTATGTGGGTGGTGGGTGATGTGTGGTACGTGGTATGTGGGTGGTGGGTGGTGTGTCATGGTGGGTGGTGAGTTGTGTGTGATGGTGGGTGGTGTCATGGTGGGTGGTGTGGAAGTAATGGTGGGTGGTATGTGGGTGATGGGTGGTATGTGGGTGGTGGGTATGTGGGTGGTGGGTGGTGTGATGGTGGGTGGTATGTGGGTGGTGGGTGATGTGTGGTACGTGGTATGTGGGTGGTGGGTGCTGTGTCATGGTGGGTGGTGTGTGGGTGGTGGGTATGTGGGTGGTGGGTATGTGGGTGGTGGGTGGTGTCATGGTGGGTGGTGTGGAAGTAATGGTGGGTGAAATGTGGGTGGTGGGTATGTGGGTGCTGGGTGGTGTGATGGTGGGTGGTATGTGGGTGGTGGGTGATGTGTGGTACGTGGTATGTCTGTGGTGGGTGGTGTGTCATGGTGGGTGGTGAGTTGTGTGTGATGGTGGGTGATGTGTGGCAGGGTGGTGTGTAGGTTTGATATGTGGCGGTGGGTGATTTGGTATGAGGTGGTGGGTTATGTGTGGTACGTGGTATGTGGGTGGTGGGTGGTGTGTCATGGTGGGTGGTGAGTTGTGTGTGATGGTGGGTGGTGTCATGGTGGGTGGTGTGGAAGTAATGGTGGGTGGTATGTGCGTGATGGGTGGTATGTGGGTGGTGGGTATGTGGGTGGTGGGTGGTGTGATGGTGGGTGGTATGTGGGTGGTGGGTGCTGTGTGGTACGTGGTATGTGGGTGGTGGGTGGTGTGTCATGGTGGGTGGTGAGTTGTGTGTGATGGTGGGTGATGTGTGGCATGGTGGTGTGTAGGTTTGATATGTGGCGGTGGGTGATTTGGTATGAGGTGGTGGGTTATGTGTGGTACGTGGTATGTGGGTGGTGGGTATGTGGGTGGTGGGTGGTGTGATGGTGGGTGGTGTCATGGTGGGTGGTGTGTGGGTGGTGAGTTGTGTGTGATGGTGGGTGGTGTCATGGTAGGTGGTGTGGAAGTAATGGTGGGTGGTATGTGGGTGATGGGTGGTATGTGGGTGGTGGGTATAAGGGTGGTGGGTATGTGGGTGGTGGGTGGTGTGATGGTAGGTGGTATGTGGGTGGTGGGTGATGTGTGGTACGTGGTATGTGGGTGGTGGGTGGTGTGTCATGGTGGGTGGTGTGGAAGTAATGGTGGGTGGTATGTGGGTGGTGGGTATGTGGGTGCTGGGTGGTGTGATGGTGGGTGGTATGTGGGTGGTGGGTGATGTGTGGTACGTGGTATGTGGGTGGTGGGTGATGTGTGGGTGGTGTGTTGTGTGTCATGGTGGGTGGTGTGTCATGGTGGGTGGTGTGGAAGTAATGGTGGGTGGTATGTGGGTGGTGGGTGGTAAGTGGGTGGTGGGTATGTGGGTGGTGGGTATGTGGGTGGTGGGTGGTGTGATGGTGGGTGGTGTCATGGTGGGTGGTGAGTTGTGTGTGATGGTGGGTGGTGTCATGGTGGGTGGTGTGGAAGTAATGGTGGGTGGTATGTGGGTGATGGGTGGTATGTGGGTGGTGGGTATGTGGGTGGTGGGTGGTGTGATGGTGGGTGGTATGTGGGTGGTGGGTGATGTGTGGTACGTGGTATGTGGGTGGTGGGTGGTGTGTCATGGTGGGTGGTGAGTTGTGTGTGATGGTGGGTGGTGTCATGGTGGGTGGTGTGGAAGTAATGGTGGGTGGTATGTGGGTGATGGGTGGTATGTGGGTGGTGGGTATGTGGGTGGTGGGTGGTGTGATGGTGGGTGGTATGTGGGTGGTGGGTGATGTGTGGTACGTGGTATGTGGGTGGTGGGTGCTGTGTCATGGTGGGTGGTGTGTAGGTTTGATATGTGGCGGTGGGTGATTTGGTATGAGGTGGTGGGTTATGTGTGGTACGTGGTATGTGGGTGGTGGGTGGTGTGTCATGGTGGGTGGTGAGTTGTGTGTGATGGTGGGTGGTGTCATGGTGGGTGGTGTGGAAGTAATGGTGGGTGGTATGTATGTGATGGGTTGTATGTGGGTGGTGGGTATGTGGGTGGTGGGTATGTGGGTGGTGGGTGGTGTGATGGTGGGTGGTATGTGGGTTGTGGGTGATGTGTGGTACGTGGTATGTGGATGATGGGTGGTGTGTCATGGTGGGTTGTGTGGAAGTAATGGTGGTTGGTATGTGGGTGGTGGGTGGTATGTGGGTGGTGGGTATGTGGGTGGTGGGTATGTGGGTGGTGGGTGGTGTGATGGTGGGTGGTGTCATGGTGGGTGGTGTGTGGGTGGTGAGTTGTGTGTGATGGTGGGTGGTGTCATGGTGGGTGGTGTGGAAGTAATGGTGGGTGGTATGTGGGTGATGGGTGGTATGTGGGTGGTGTGTATGTGGGTGGTGGGTGGTGTGATGGTGGGTGGTATGTGGGTGGTGGGTGATGTGTGGTACGTGGTATGTGGGTGGTGGGTGGTGGGTGGTGGGTGGTGGGTGGTATGTGGTATGTGGGTGGTGTGAACGTGGGTGGTATGTGGGTGGTGGGTGATGTGTGGTAGGGTGGTGTGTAAGTTTGATATGTGGCGATGGGTGATTTGGTATGAGGTGGTGGGTGATGTGTTGTACGTGGTATGTGGGTGGTGGGTGGTGGGTGGTGTGTGGGTGGTGTGTGGTGTGTAAGTTAATGGTGGTATGAGGTGGTGAGTGGGTGGTGGGTGGTATGTGGGTGGTGGGTTATGTGTGGTACGTGGTATGTGGGTGGTGGGTGGTGTGTCATGGTGGGTGGTGAGTTGTGTGTGATGGTGGGTGGTGTCATTGTGGGTGGTGTGGAAGTAATGGTGGGTGGTATGTGGGTGATGGGTGGTATGTGGGTGGTGGGTATGTGGGTGGTGGGTGGTGTGATGGTGGGTGGTATGTGGGTGGTGGGTGATGTGTGGTACGTGGTATGTGGGTGGTGGGTGGTGTGTCATGGTGGGTGGTGTGGAAGTAATGGTGGGTGGTATGTGGGTGGTGGGTGGTATGTGGGTGGTGGGTATGTGGGTGGTGGGTATGTGGGTGCTGGGTGGTGTGATGGTGGGTGGTATGTGGGTGGTGGGTGATGTGTGGTACGTGGTATGTGGGTGGTGGGTGGTGTGTCATGGTGGGTGGTGAGTTGTGTGTGATGGTGGGTGATGTGTGGCATGGTGGTGTGTAGGTTTGATATGTGGCGGTGGGTGATTTGGTATGAGGTGGTGGGTTATGTGTGGTACGTGGTATGTGGGTGGTGGGTGGTGTGTCATGGTGGGTGGTGAGTTGTGTGTGATGGTGGGTGGTGTCATGGTGGGTGGTGTGGAAGTAATGGTGGGTGGTATGTGGGTGATGGGTTGTATGTGGGTGGTGGGTATGTGGGTGGTGGGTGGTGTGATGGTGGGTGGTATGTGGGTGGTGGGTGATGTGTGGTACGTGGTATGTGGGTTGTGGGTGGTGTGTCATGGTGGGTGGTGTGGAAGTAATGGTGGGTGGTATGTGGGTGGTGGGTGGTATGTGGGTGGTGGGTGGTATGTGGGTTGTGGGTATGTGTATGGTGGGTATGTGGGTGGTTGGTGGTGTGATGGTTGGTGGTGTCATGGTGGGTGGTGTGTGGGTGGTGAGTTGTGTGTGATGGTGGGTGGTGTCATGGTGGGTGGTGTGGAAGTAATGGTGGGTGGTTGGTGGGTGATGTGTGGTACGTGGTATGTGGGTGGTGGGTGGTGTGTCATGGTGGGTGGTGTGTGGGTGGTGGGTATGTGGGTGGTGGGTATGTGGGTGGTGGGTATGTGGGTGGTGGGTGGTGAGTTGTGTGTGATGGTGGGTGGTGTCATGGTGGGTGGTGTGGAAGTAATGGTGGGTGGTATGTGGGTAATGGGTGGTATGTGGGTGGTGTGTATGTGGGTGGTGGGTGGTGTGATGGTGGGTGGTATGTGGGTGGTGGGTGATGTGTGGTACGTGGTATGTGGGTGGTGGGTGGTGTGTCATGGTGGGTGGTGTGTGGGTGGTGGGTATGTGGGTGGTGGGTATGTGGGTGGTGGGTGGTGTCATGGTGGGTGGTGTGGAAGTAATGGTGGGTGGTATGTGGGTGGTGGGTATGTGGGTGGTGGGTATGTGGGTGGTGGGTATGTGGGTGGTGGGTGACGAGTTGTGTGTGATGGTGGGTGGTGTCATGGTGGGTGGTGTGGATGTAATGGCGGGTGGTATGTGGGTGGTGGGTATGTGGGTGCTGGGTGGTGTGATGGTGGGTGGTATGTGGGTGGTGGGTGGTGTGTCATGGTGGGTGGTGAGTTGTGTGTGATGGTGGGTGGTGTCATGGTGGGTGGTGTGGAAGTAATGGTGGGTGGTATGTGGGTGATGGGTGGTATGTGGGTGGTGGGTATGTGGGTGGTGGGTATGTGGGTGGTGGGTGGTGTGATGGTGGGTGGTATGTGGGTGGTGGGTGGTATGTGGTATGTGGGTGGTGTGAACGTGGGTGGTATGTGGGTGGTGGGTGATGTGTGGTAGGGTGGTGTGTAAGTTTGATATGTGGCGGTGGGTGATTTAGTATGAGGTGGTGGGTGATGTGTTGTACGTGGTATGTGGGTGATGGGTGGTGGGTGGTGTGTGGGTGGTGGGTGGTGTGTAAGTTAATGGTGGTATGAGGTGGTGAGTGGGTGGTGGGTGGTATGTGGGTGGTGGGTTATGTGTGGTACGTGGTATGTGGGTGGTGGGTGGTGTGTCATGGTGGGTGGTGAGGTCTGTGTGATGGTGGGTGGTGTCATGGTGGGTGGTGTGGAAGTAATGGTGGGTGGTATGTGGGTGACGGGTTGTATGTGGGTGGTGGGTATGTGGGTGGTGGGTATGTGGGTGGTGGGTGGTGTGATGGTGGGTGGTATATGGGTGGTGGGTGATGTGTGGTACGTGGTATGTGGGTAGTGGGTGGTGTGTCATGGTGGGTGGTGTGGAAGTAATGGTGGGTGGTATGTGGGTGGTGGGTGGTATGTGGGTGGTGGGTATGTGGGTGGTGGGTATGTGGGTGCTGGGTGGTGTGATGGTGGGTGGTATGTGGGTGGTGGGTGATGTGTGGTACGTGGTATGTGGGTGGTGGGTGGTGTGTCATGGTGGGTGGTGAGTTGTGTGTGATGGTGGGTGATGTGTGGCAGGGTGGTGTGTAGGTTTGATATGTGGCGGTGGGTGATTTGGTATGAGGTGGTGGGTTATGTGTGGTACGTGGTATGTGGGTGGTGGGTTGTGTGTCATGGTGGGTGGTGAGTTGTGTGTGATGGTGGGTGGTGTCATGGTGGGTGGTGTGGAAGTAATGGTGGGTGGTATGTGCGTGATGGGTGGTATGTGGGTGGTGGGTATGTGGGTGGTGGGTGGTGTGATGGTGGGTGGTATGTGGGTGGTGGGTGATGTGTGGTACGTGGTATGTGGGTGGTGGGTGGTGTGTCATGGTGGGTGGTGTGGAAGTAATGGTGGGTGGTATGTGGGTGGTGGGTGGTATGTGGGTGGTGGGTATGTGGGTGGTGGGTATGTGGGTGCTGGGTGGTGTGATGGTGGGTGGTATGTGGGTGGTGGGTGATGTGTGGTACGTGGTATGTGGGTGGTGGGTGGTGTGTCATGGTGGGTGGTGAGTTGTGTGTGATGGTGGGTGATGTGTGGCATGGTGGTGTGTAGGTTTGATATGTGGCGGTGGGTGATTTGGTATGAGGTGGTGGGTTATGTGTGGTACGTGGTATGTGGGTGGTGGGTGGTGTGTCATGGTGGGTGGTGAGTTGTGTGTGATGGTGGGTGGTGTCATGGTGGGTGGTGTGGAAGTAATGGTGGGTGGTATGTGGGTGATGGGTTGTATGTGGGTGGTGGGTATGTGGGTGGTGGAAGGTGTGATGGTGGGTGGTATGTGGGTTGTGGGTGATGTGTGGTACGTGGTATGTGGGTGGTGGGTGGTGTGTCATGGTGGGTGGTGTGTGGGTGGTGGGTATGTGGGTGGTGGGTATGTGGGTGGTGGGTATGTGGGTGGTGGGTGGTGAGTTGTGTGTGATGGTGGGTGGTGTCATGGTGGGTGGTGTGGAAGTAATGGTGGGTGGTATGTGGGTAATGGGTGGTATGTGGTTGGTGTGTATGTGGGTGGTGGGTGGTGTGATGGTGGGTGGTATGTGGGTGGTGGGTGATGTGTGGTACGTGGTATGTGGGTGGTGGGTGGTGTGTCATGGTGGGTGGTGTGTGGGTGGTGGGTATGTGGGTGGTGGGTATGTGGGTGGTGGGTGGTGTCATGGTGGGTGGTGTGGAAGTAATGGTGGGTGGTATGTGGGTGGTGGGTATGTGGGTGGTGGGTATGTGGGTGGTGGGTGGTGAGTTGTGTGTGATGGTGGGTGGTGTCATGGTGGGTGGTGTGGAAGTAATGGTGGGTGGTATGTGGGTTGTGGGTATGTGGGTGGTGGGTTGTGTGATGGTGGGTGGTATGTGGGTGGTGGGTGGTGGGTGGTATGTGGTATGTGGGTGGTGGGTGGTGGGTGGTGTGATGGTGGGTGGTATGTGGGTGGTGGGTGATGTGTGGTAGGGTGGTGTGTAGGTTTGATATGTGGCGGTGGGTGATTTGGTATGAGGTGGTGGGTGATGTGTTGTACGTGGTATGTGGGTGGTGGGTGGTGGGTGGTGTGTGGTTGGTGGGTGATATGTGGTACGTGGTATGTGGGTGGTGGGTGGTGTGTCATGGTGGGTGGTGTGTGGGTGGTGGGTATGTGGGTGGTGGGTATGTTGGTGGTGGGTGGTGAGTTGTGTGTGATGGTGGGTGGTGTCATGGTGGGTGGTGTCATGGTGGGTGGTGTGGAAGTAATGGTGGGTGGTATGTGGGTGGTGGGTATGTGGGTGCTGGGTGGTGTGATGGTGGATGGTATGTAGGTGGTGGGTGGTGTGTCATGGTGGGCGGTGAGTTGTGTGTGATGGTGGGTGGTGTCATGGTGGGTGGTGTGGAAGTAATGGTGGGTGGTATGTGGGTGATGGGTGGTATGTGGGTGGTGGGTATGTGGGTGGTGGGTATGTGGGTGGTGGGTGGTGTGATGGTGGGTGGTATGTGGGTGGTGGTAGGTATGTGGGTGGTGGGTGGTATGTGGGTGGTGGGTATGTGGGTGGTGGGTGGTGTGATGGTGGGTGGTGTCATGGTGGGTGGTGTGTGGGTGGTGAGTTGTGTGTGATGGTGGGTGGTGTCATGGTAGGTGGTGTGGAAGTAATGGTGGGTGGTATGTGGGTGATGGGTGGTATGTGGGTGGTGGGTATGTGGGTGGTGGGTATGTGGGTGGTGGGTGGTGTGATGGTAGGTGGTATGTGGGTGGTGGGTGATGTGTGGTACGTGGTATGTGGGTGGTGGGTGGTGTGTCATGGTGGGTGGTGTGGAAGTAATGGTGGGTGGTATGTGGGTGGTGGGTATGTGGGTGCTGGGTGGTGTGATGGTGGGTGGTATGTGGGTGGTGGGTGATGTGTGGTACGTGGTATGTGGGTGGTGGGTGATGTGTGGGTGGTGTGTTGTGTGTCATGGTGGGTGGTGTGTCATGGTGGGTGGTGTGGAAGTAATGGTGGGTGGTATGTGGGTGGTGGGTGGTAAGTGGGTGGTGGGTATGTGGGTGGTGGGTATGTGGGTGGTGGGTGGTGTGATGGTGGGTGGTGTCATGGTGGGTGGTGAGTTGTGTGTGATGGTGGGTGGTGTCATGGTGGGTGGTGTGGAAGTAATGGTGGGTGGTATGTGGGTGATGGGTGGTATGTGGGTGGTGGGTATGTGGGTGGTGGGTGGTGTGATGGTGGGTGGTGTGATGGTGGGTGGTATGTGGGTGTAGGGTGATATGTGGGTGGTGGGTGGTATGTGGGTGGTGGGTATGTGGGTGGTGGGTGGTATGATGGTGGGTGGTGTCATGGTGGGTGGTGTGTGGGTGGTGAGTTATGTGTGATGGTGGGTGGTGTCATGGTAGGTGGTGTGGAAGTAATGGTGGGTGGTATGTGGGTGATGGGTGGTATGTGGGTGGTGGGTATGTGGGTAGTGGGTACGTGGTATGTGGGTGGTGGGTGGTGTGTCATGGTGGGTGGTGTGGAAGTAATGGTGGGTGGTATGTGGGTGGTGGGTATGTGGGTGCTGGGTGGTGTGATGGTGGGTGGTATGTGGGTGGTGGGTATGTGGGTGCTGGGTGGTGTGATGGTGGGTGGTATGTGGGTGGTGGGTGATGTGTGGTACGTGGTATGTGGGTGGTGGGTGATGTGTGGGTGGTGAGTTGTGTGTGATGGTGGGTGGTGTGTCATGGTGGGTGGTGTGGAAGTAATGGTGGGTGGTATGTGGGTGGTGGGTGGTATGTGGGTGGTGGGTATGTGGGTGGTGGGTATGTGGGTGGTGGGTGGTGTGATGGTGGGTGGTGTCATGGTGGGTGGTGAGTTGTGTGTGATGGTGGGTGGTGTCATGGTGGGTGGTGTGGAAGTAATGGTGGGTGGTATGTGGGTGGTGGGTGGTATGTGGGTGGTGGGTATGTGGGTGGTGGGTATGTGGGTGGTGGGTGGTGTGATGGTGGGTGGTGTCATGGTGGGTGGTGTGTGGGTGGTGAGTTGTGTGTGGTGGTGGGTGGTGTCATGGTGGGTGGTGTGGAAGTAATGGTGGGTGGTATGTGGGTGATGGGTGGTATGTGGGTGGTGTGTATGTGGGTGGTGGGTGGTGTGATGGTGGGTGGTATGTGGGTGGTGGGTGATGTGTGGTACGTGGTATGTGGGTGGTGGGTGGTGTGTCATGGTGGGTGGTGTGTGGGTGGTGGGTATGTGGGTGGTGGATATGTGGGTGGTGGGTGGTGAGTTGTGTGTCATGGTGGGTGGTGTCATGGTGGGCGGTGTGGAAGTATTGGTGGGTGGTATGTGGGTGGTGGGTATGTGGGTGCTGGGTGGTGTGATGGTGGGTGGTATGTGGGTGGTGGGTGATGTGTGGTACGTGGTATGTGGGTGGTGGGTATGTTGGTGGTGGGTGGTGAGTTGTGTGTGATGGTGGGTGGTGTCATGGTGGGTGGTGTGGAAGTAATGGTGGGTGGTATGTGGGTGGTGGGTATGTGGGTGCTGGGTGGTGTGATGGTGGGTGGTATGTGGGTGGTGGGTGGTGTGTCATGGTGGGTGGTGAGTTGTGTGTGATGGTGGGTGGTGTCATGGTGGGTGGTGTGGAAGTAATGGTGGGTGGTATGTGGGTGATGGTTGGTATGTGGGTGGTGGGTATGTGGGTGGTGAGTTGTGTGTGATGGTGGGTGGTGTCATGGTGGGTGGTGTGGAAGTAATGGTGGGTGGCATGTGGGTGATGGGTGGTATGTGGGTGGTGGGTATGTGGGTGGTGGGAATGTGGGTGGTGGGTGGTGTGATGGTAGGTGGTATGTGGGTGGTGGGTGATGTGTGGTACGTGGTTTGTGGGTGGTGGGTGGTGTGTCATGGTGGGTGGTGTGGAAGTAATGGTGGGTGGTATGTGGGTGGTGGGTATGTGGGTGCTGGGTGTTGTGATGGTGGGTGGTATGTGGGTGGTGGGTGACGTGTGGTACGTGGTATGTGGGTGGTGGGTGATGTGTGGGTGGTGAGTTGTGTGTGATGGTGGGTGGTGTGTCATGGTGGGTGGTGTGGAAGTAATGGTGGGTGGTATGTGGGTGGTGGGTGGTATGTGGGTGGTGGGTATGTGGGTGGTGGGTATGTGGGTGGTGGGTATGTGGGTGGTGGATTTTGATGGTGGGTGGTATGTGGGTGGTGGGTGATGTGTGGTACGTGGTATGTGGGTGGTGGGTGGTGTGTCATGGTGGGTGGTGTGTGGGTGGTGGATATGTGGGTAGTGGGTATGTGGGTGGTGGGTGGTGTCATGGTGGGTGGTGTGGAAGTAATGGTGGGTGGTATGTGGGTGGTGGGTATGTGGGTGCTGGGTGGTGTGTAGGTTTGATATGTGGCGGTGGGTTATTTGGTATGAGGTGGTGGATTATGTGTGGTACGTGGTGTGTGGGTGGTGGGTGGTGTGTTATGGTGGGTGGTGAGTTGTGTGTGATGGTGGGTGGTGTCATGGTGGGTGGTGTGGAAGTAATGGTGGGTGGTATGTGGGTGGTGGGTGGTATGTGGGTGGTGGGTATGTGGGTGGTGGGTATGTGGGTGGTGGGTGGTGTGATGGTGGGTGGTGTCATGGTGGGTGGTGTGTGGGTGGTGAGTTGTGTGTGATGGTGGGTGGTGTCATGGTGGGTGGTGTGGAAGTAATGGTGGGTGGTATGTGGGTGATGGGTGGTATGTGGGTGGTGTGTATGTGGGTGGTGGGTGGTGTGATGGTGGGTGGTATGTGGGTGGTGGGTGATGTGTGGTACGTGGTATGTGGGTGGTGGGTGGTGGGTGGTGGGTGGTGGGTGGTATGTGGTATGTGGGTGGTGTGAACGTGGGTGGTATGTGGGTGGTGGGTGATGTGTGGTAGGGTGGTGTGTAAGTTTGATATGTGGCGATGGGTGATTTGGTATGAGGTGGTGGGTGATGTGTTGTACGTGGTATGTGGGTGGTGGGTGGTGGGTGGTGTGTGGGTGGTGGGTGGTGTGTAAGTTAATGGTGGTATGAGGTGGTGAGTGGGTGGTGGGTGGTATGTGGGTGGTGGGTTATGTGTGGTACGTGGTATGTGGGTGGTGGGTGGTGTGTCATGGTGGGTGGTGAGTTGTGTGTGATGGTGGGTGGTGTCATTGTGGGTGGTGTGGAAGTAATGGTGGGTGGTATGTGGGTGATGGGTGGTATGTGGGTGGTGGGTATGTGGGTGGTGGGTGGTGTGATGGTGGGTGGTATGTGGGTGGTGGGTGATGTGTGGTACGTGGTATGTGGGTGGTGGGTGGTGTGTCATGGTGGGTGGTGTGGAAGTAATGGTGGGTGGTATGTGGGTGGTGGGTGGTATGTGGGTGGTGGGTATGTGGGTGGTGGGTATGTGGGTGCTGGGTGGTGTGATGGTGGGTGGTATGTGGGTGGTGGGTGATGTGTGGTACGTGGTATGTGGGTGGTGGGTGGTGTGTCATGGTGGGTGGTGAGTTGTGTGTGATGGTGGGTGATGTGTGGCATGGTGGTGTGTAGGTTTGATATGTGGCGGTGGGTGATTTGGTATGAGGTGGTGGGTTATGTGTGGTACGTGGTATGTGGGTGGTGGGTGGTGTGTCATGGTGGGTGGTGAGTTGTGTGTGATGGTGGGTGGTGTCATGGTGGGTGGTGTGGAAGTAATGGTGGGTGGTATGTGGGTGGTGGGTATGTGGGTGGTGGGTATGTGGGTGGTGGGTGGTGTGATGGTGGGTGGTGTCATGGTGGGTGGTGTATGGGTGGTGAGTTGTGTGTGATGGTGGGTGGTGTCATGGTGGGTGGTGTGGAAGTAATGGTGGGTGGTATGTGGGTGATGGGTGGTATGTGGGTGGTGTGTATGTGGGTGGTGGGTGGTGTGATGGTGGGTGGTATGTGGGTGGTTGGTGGTGTGATGATTGGTGGTGTCATGGTGGGTGGTGTGTGGGTGGTGAGTTGTGTGTGATGGTGGGTGGTGTCATGGTGGGTGGTGTGGAAGTAATGGTGGGTGGTTGGTGGGTGATGTGTGGTACGTGGTATGTGGGTGGTGGGTGGTGTGTCATGGTGGGTGGTGTGTGGGTGGTGGGTATGTGGGTGGTGGGTATGTGGGTGGTGGGTATGTGGGTGGTGGGTGGTGAGTTGTGTGTGATGGTGGGTGGTGTCATGGTGGGTGGTGTGGAAGTAATGGTGGGTGGTATGTGGGTAATGGGTGGTATGTGGGTGGTGTGTATGTGGGTGGTGGGTGGTGTGATGGTGGGTGGTATGTGGGTGGTGGGTGATGTGTGGTACGTGGTATGTGGGTGGTGGGTGGTGTGTCATGGTGGGTGGTGTGTGGGTGGTGGGTATGTGGGTGGTGGGTATGTGGGTGGTGGGTGGTGTCATGGTGGGTGGTGTGGAAGTAATGGTGGGTGGTATGTGGGTGGTGGGTATGTGGGTGGTGGGTATGTGGGTGGTGGGTATGTGGGTGGTGGGTGACGAGTTGTGTGTGATGGTGGGTGGTGTCATGGTGGGTGGTGTGGATGTAATGGTGGGTGGTATGTGGGTGGTGGGTATGTGGGTGCTGGGTGGTGTGATGGTGGGTGGTATGTGGGTGGTGGGTGGTGTGTCATGGTGGGTGGTGAGTTGTGTGTGATGGTGGGTGGTGTCATGGTGGGTGGTGTGGAAGTAATGGTGGGTGGTATGTGGGTGATGGGTGGTATGTGGGTGGTGGGTATGTGGGTGGTGGGTATGTGGGTGGTGGGTGGTGTGATGGTGGGTGGTATGTGGGTGGTGGGTGGTATGTGGGTGGTGGGTGGTATGTGGGTGGTGGGTATGTGGGTGGTGGGTGGTGTGATGGTGGGTGGTGTCATGGTGGGTGGTGTGTGGGTGGTGAGTTATGTGTGATGGTGGGTGGTGTCATGGTAGGTGGTGTGGAAGTAATGGTGGGTGGTATGTGGGTGGTGGGTATGTGGGTGCTGGGTGGTGTGATGGTGGGTGGTATGTGGGTGGTGGGTATGTGGGTGCTGGGTGGTGTGATGGTGGGTGGTATGTGGGTGGTGGGTATGTGGGTGCTGGGTGGTGTGATGGTGGTTGGTATGTGGGTGGTGGGTATGTGGGTGCTGGGTGGTGTGATGGTGGGTGGTATGTGGGTGGTGGGTGATGTGTGGTACGTGGTATGTGGGTGGTGGGTGATGTGTGGGTGGTGAGTTGTGTGTGATGGTGGGTGGTGTGTCATGGTGGGTGGTGTGGAAGTAATGGTGGGTGGTATGTGGGTGGTGGGTGGTATGTGGGTGGTGGGTATGTGGGTGGTGGGTGGTGTGATGGTGGGTGGTGTCATGGTGGGTGGTGAGTTGTGTGTGATGGTGGGTGGTGTCATGGTGGGTGGTGTGGAAGTAATGGTGGGTGGTATGTGGGTGGTGGGTATGTGGGTGGTGGGTGGTGTGATGGTGGGTGGTGTCATGGTGGGTGGTGTGTGGGTGGTGAGTTGTGTGTGATGGTGGGTGGTGTCATGGTGGGTGGTGTGGAAGTAATGGTGGGTGGTATGTGGGTGGTGGGTGGTATGTGGGTGGTGGGTGGTATGTGGGTGGTGGGTATGTGGGTGGTGGGTATGTGGGTGCTGGGTGGTGTGATGGTGGGTGGTATGCGGGTGATGGGTGATGTGTGGTACGTGGTATGTGGGTGGTGGGTGGTGTGTCATGGTGGGTGGTGAGTTGTGTGTGATGGTGGGTGATGTGTGGCATGGTGGTGTGTAGGTTTGATATGTGGCGGTGGGTGATTTGGTATGAGGTGGTGGGTGATGTGTGGTACGTGGTATGTGGGTGGTGGGTGGTGTGTCATGGTGGGTGGTGAGTTGTGTGTGATGGTGGGTGGTGTCATGGTGGGTGGTGTGGAAGTAATGGTGGGTGGTATGTGGGTGATGGGTTGTATGTGGGTGGTGGGTATGTGGGTGGTGGGTGTTGTGATGGTGGGTGGTATGTGGGTGGTGGGTGATATGTGGGTGGTGGGTGGTATGTGGGTGGTGGGTATGTGGGTGGTGGGCGGTGTGATGGTGGGTGGTGTCATGGTGGGTGGTGTGTGGGTGGTGAGTTATGTGTGATGGTGGGTGGTGTCATGGTAGGTGGTGTGGAAGTAATGGTGGGTGGTATGTGGGTGATGGATGGTATGTGGGTGGTGGGTATGTGGGTGGTGGGTACGTGGTATGTGGGTGGTGGGTGGTGTGTCATGGTGGGTGGTGTGGAAGTAATGGTGGGTGGTATGTGGGTGGTGGGTATGTCGGTGCTGGGTGGTGTGTAGGTTTGATATGTGGCGGTGGGTGATTTGGTATGAGGTGGTGGGTGATGTGTGGTACGTGGTATGTGGGTGGTGGGTGGTGTGTCATGGTGGGTGGTGAGTTGTGTGTGATGGTGGGTGGTGTCATGGTGGGTGGTGTGGAAGTAATGGTGGGTGGTATGTGGGTGATGGGTTGTATGTGGGTGGTGGGTATGTGGGTGGTGGGTGTTGTGATGGTGGGTGGTATGTGGGTGGTGGGTGATATGTGGGTGGTGGGTGGTATGTGGGTGGTGGGTATGTGGGTGGTGGGCGGTGTGATGGTGGGTGGTGTCATGGTGGGTGGTGTGTGGGTGGTGAGTTATGTGTGATGGTGGGTGGTGTCATGGTAGGTGGTGTGGAAGTAATGGTGGGTGGTATGTGGGTGATGGATGGTATGTGGGTGGTGGGTATGTGGGTGGTGGGTACGTGGTATGTGGGTGGTGGGTGGTGTGTCATGGTGGGTGGTGTGGAAGTAATGGTGGGTGGTATGTGGGTGGTGGGTATGTCGGTGCTGGGTGGTGTGTAGGTTTGATATGTGGCGGTGGGTGATTTGGTATGAGGTGGTGGATTATGTGTGGTACGTAGTGTGTGGGTGGTGGGTGGTGTGTCATGGTGGGTGGTGAGTTGTGTGTGATGGTGGGTGGTGTCATGGTGGGTGGTGTGGAAGTAATGGTGGGTGGTATGTGGGTGATGGGTTGTATGTGGGTGGTGGGTATGTGGGTGGTGGGTATGTGGTTGGTGGGTGGTGTGATGGTGGGTGGTGTGGAAGTAATGGTGGGTGGTATGTGGGTGATGGGTTGTATGTGGGTGGTGGGTATGTGGGTGGTGGGTATGTGGGTGGTGGGTGGTGTGATGGTGGGTGGTATGTGGGTGGTGGGTGATGTGTGGTACGTGGTATGTGGATGATGGGTGGTGTGTCATGGTGGGTGGTGTGGAAGTAATGGTGGGTGGTATGTGGGTGGTGGGTGGTATGTGGGTGGTGGGTATGTGGGTGGTGGGTATGTGGGTGGTGGGTATGTGGGTGGTGGGTGGTGTGATGGTGGGTGGTGTCATGGTGGGTGGTGTGTGGGTGGTGAGTTGTGTGTGATGGTGGGTGGTGTCATGGTGGGTGGTGTGGAAGTAATGGTGGGTGGTATGTGGGTAATGGGTGGTATGTGGGTGGTGTGTATGTGGGTGGTGGGTGGTGTGATGGTGGGTGGTATGTGGGGTGTGGGTGATGTGTGGTACGTGGTATGTGGGTGGTGGGTGGTGTGTCATGGTGGGTGGTGTGTGGGTGGTGGGTATGTGGGTGGTGGGTATGTGGGTGGTGGGTGGTGTCATGGTGGGTGGTGTGGAAGTAATGGTGGGTGGTATGTGGGTGGTGGGTGGTATGTGGGTGGTGGGTATGTGGGTGGTGGGTATGTGGGTGGTGGGTGGTGTGATGGTGGGTGGTGTCATGGTGGGTGGTGTGTGGGTGGTGAGTTGTGTGTGATGGTGGGTGGTGTCATGGTGGGTGGTGTGGAAGTAATGGTGGGTGGTATGTGGGTGATGGGTTGTATGTGGGTGGTGGGTATGTGGGTGGTGGGTATGTGGGTGGTGGGTGGTGTGATGGTGGGTGGTATGTGGGTGGTGGGTGATGTGTG
This sequence comes from Theretra japonica, assembly GCA_033459515.1. Classification (NCBI taxonomy): domain Eukaryota; kingdom Metazoa; phylum Arthropoda; class Insecta; order Lepidoptera; family Sphingidae; genus Theretra; species Theretra japonica. The sequence goes on from CM065942.1 coordinate 4,232,520, forward strand.
GTACGTGGTATGTGGGTAGTGGGTGGTGTGTCATGGTGGGTGGTGTGGAAGTAATGGTGGGTGGTATGTGGGTGGTGGGTGGTATGTGGGTGGTGGGTATGTGGGTGTTGGGTATGTGGGTGCTGGGTGGTGTGATGGTGGGTGGTATGTGGGTGGTGGGTGATGTGTGGTACGTGGTATGTGGGTGGTGGGTGCTGTGTCATGGTGGGTGGTGTGTGGGTGGTGGGTATGTGGGTGGTGGGTATGTGGGTGGTGGGTGGTGTCATGGTGGGTGGTGTGGAAGTAATGGTGGGTGGTATGTGGGTGGTGGGTATGTGGGTGCTGGGTGGTGTGATGGTGGGTGGTATGTGGGTGGTGGGTGATGTGTGGTACGTGGTATGTGGGTGGTGGGTGGTGTGTCATGGTGGGTGGTGTGTGGGTGGTGGGTATGTGGGTGGTGGGTATGTGGGTGGTGGGTGGTGTCATGGTGGGTGGTGTGGAAGTAATGGTGGGTGGTATGTGGGTGGTGGGTGGTATGTGGGTGGTGGGTATGTGGGTGGTGGGTATGTGGGTGGTGGGTGGTGTGATGGTGGGTGGTGTCATGGTGGGTGGTGTGTGGGTGGTGAGTTGTGTGTGATGGTTGGTGGTGTCATGGTGGGTGGTGTGGAAGTAATGGTGGGTGGTATGTGGGTGATGGGTGGTATGTGGGTGGTGGGTATGTGGGTGCTGGGTGGTGTGATGGTGGGTGGTATGTGGGTGGTGGGTGACGTGTGGTACGTGGTATGTGGGTGGTGGGTGATGTGTGGGTGGTGAGTTGTGTGTGATGGTGGGTGGTGTGTCATGGTGGGTGGTGTGGAAGTAATGGTGGGTGGTATGTGGGTGGTGGGTGGTATGTGGGTGGTGGGTGGTATGTGGGTGGTGGGTATGTGGGTGGTGGGTATGTGGGTGGTTGGTATGTGGGTGGTGGGTTGTGTGATGGTGGGTGGTGTCATGGTGGGTGGTGAGTTGTGTGTGATGGTGGGTGGTGTCATGGTGGGTGGTGTGGAAGTAATGGTGGGTGGTATGTGGGTGATGGGTGGTATGTGGGTGGTGGGTATGTGGGTGGTGGGTGGTGTGATGGTGGGTGGTATGTGGGTGGTGGGTGATGTGTGGTACGTGGTATGTGGGTGGTGGGTGGTGTGTCATGGTGGGTGGTGTGTGGGTGGTGGATATGTGGGTAGTGGGTATGTGGGTGGTGGGTGGTGTCATGGTGGGTGGTGTGGAAGTAATGGTGGGTGGTATGTGGGTGGTGGGTATGTGGGTGCTGGGTGGTGTGTAGGTTTGATATGTGGCGGTGGGTTATTTGGTATGAGGTGGTGGATTATGTGTGGTACGTGGTGTGTGGGTGGTGGGTGGTGTGTTATGGTGGGTGGTGAGTTGTGTGTGATGGTGGGTGGTGTCATGGTGGGTGGTGTGGAAGTAATGGTGGGTGGTATGTGGGTGGTGGGTGGTATGTGGGTGGTGGGTATGTGGGTGGTGGGTATGTGGGTGGTGGGTGGTGTGATGGTGGGTGGTGTCATGGTGGGTGGTGTGTGGGTGGTGAGTTGTGTGTGGTGGTGGGTGGTGTCATGGTGGGTGGTGTGGAAGTAATGGTGGGTGGTATGTGGGTGATGGGTGGTATGTGGGTGGTGTGTATGTGGGTGGTGGGTGGTGTGATGGTGGGTGGTATGTGGGTGGTGGGTGATGTGTGGTACGTGGTATGTGGGTGGTGGGTGGTGGGTGGTGGGTGGTGGGTGGTATGTGGTATGTGGGTGGTGTGAACGTGGGTGGTATGTGGGTGGTGGGTGATGTGTGGTAGGGTGGTGTGTAAGTTTGATATGTGGCGATGGGTGATTTGGTATGAGGTGGTGGGTGATGTGTTGTACGTGGTATGTGGGTGGTGGGTGGTGGGTGGTGTGTGGGTGGTGGGTGGTGTGTAAGTTAATGGTGGTATGAGGTGGTGAGTGGGTGGTGGGTGGTATGTGGGTGGTGGGTTATGTGTGGTACGTGGTATGTGGGTGGTGGGTGGTGTGTCATGGTGGGTGGTGAGTTGTGTGTGATGGTGGGTGGTGTCATTGTGGGTGGTGTGGAAGTAATGGTGGGTGGTATGTGGGTGATGGGTGGTATGTGGGTGGTGGGTATGTGGGTGGTGGGTGGTGTGATGGTGGGTGGTATGTGGGTGGTGGGTGATGTGTGGTACGTGGTATGTGGGTGGTGGGTGGTGTGTCATGGTGGGTGGTGTGGAAGTAATGGTGGGTGGTATGTGGGTGGTGGGTGGTATGTGGGTGGTGGGTATGTGGGTGGTGGGTATGTGGGTGCTGGGTGGTGTGATGGTGGGTGGTATGTGGGTGGTGGGTGATGTGTGGTACGTGGTATGTGGGTGGTGGGTGATGTGTGGTACGTGGTATGTGGGTGGTGGGTGGTGTGGAAGTAATGGTGGGTGGTGTGGAAGTAATGGTGGGTGGTATGTGGGTGGTGGGTGGTATGTGGGTGGTGGGTATGTGGGTGGTGGGTATGTGGGTGCTGGGTGGTGTGATGGTGGGTGGTATGTGGGTGGTGGGTGATGTGTGGTACGTGGTATGTGGGTGGTGGGTGGTGTGTCATGGTGGGTGGTGAGTTGTGTGTGATGGTGGGTGATGTGTGGCATGGTGGTGTTTAGGTTTGATATGTGGCGGTGGGTGATTTGGTATGAGGTGGTGGGTTATGTGTGGTACGTGGTATGTGGGTGGTGGGTGGTGTGTCATGGTGGGTGGTGAGTTGTGTGTGATGGTGGGTGGTGTCATGGTGGGTGGTGTGGAAGTAATGGTGGGTGGTATGTGGGTGATGGGTTGTATGTGGGTGGTGGGTATGTGGGTGGTGGGTGGTGTGATGGTGGGTGGTATGTGGGTGGTGGGTGATGTGTGGTACGTGGTATGTGGGTTGTGGGTGGTGTGTCATGGTGGGTGGTGTGGAAGTAATGGTGGGTGGTATGTGGGTGGTGGGTGGTATGTGGGTGGTGGGTGGTATGTGGGTGGTGGGTATGTGTATGGTGAGTATGTGGGTGGTTGGTGGTGTGATGGTTGGTGGTGTCATGGTGGGTGGTGTGTGGGTGGTGAGTTGTGTGTGATGGTGGGTGGTGTCATGGTGGGTGGTGTGGAAGTAATGGTGGGTGGTTGGTGGGTGATGTGTGGTACGTGGTATGTGGGTGGTGGGTGGTGTGTCATGGTGGGTGGTGTGTGGGTGGTGGGTATGTGGGTGGTGGGTATGTGGGTGGTGGGTATGTGGGTGGTGGGTGGTGAGTTGTGTGTGATGGTGGGTGGTGTCATGGTGGGTGGTGTGGAAGTAATGGTGGGTGGTATGTGGGTAATGGGTGGTATGTGGGTGGTGTGTATGTGGGTGGTGGGTGGTGTGATGGTGGGTGGTATGTGGGTGGTGGGTGATGTGTGGTACGTGGTATGTGGGTGGTGGGTGGTGTGTCATGGTGGGTGGTGTGTGGGTGGTGGGTATGTGGGTGGTGGGTATGTGGGATGTGGGTGGTGTCATGGTGGGTGGTGTGGAAGTAATGGTGGGTGGTATGTGGGTGGTGGGTATGTGGGTGGTGGGTATGTGGGTGGTGGGTATGTGGGTGGTGGGTGACGAGTTGTGTTTGATGGTGGGTGGTGTCATGGTGGGTGGTGTGGATGTAATGGTGGGTGGTATGTGGGTGGTGGGTATGTGGGTGCTGGGTGGTGTGATGGTGGGTGGTATGTGGGTGGTGGGTGGTGTGTCATGGTGGGTGGTGAGTTGTGTGTGATGGTGGGTGGTGTCATGGTGGGTGGTGTGGAAGTAATGGTGGGTGGTATGTGGGTGATGGGTGGTATGTGGGTGGTGGGTGGTATGTGGGTGGTGGGTGGTATGTGGGTGGTGGGTATGTGGGTGGTGGGTGGTGTGATGGTGGGTGGTGTCATGGTGGGTGGTGTGTGGGTGGTGAGTTATGTGTGATGGTGGGTGGTGTCATGGTAGGTGGTGTGGAAGTAATGGTGGGTGGTATGTGGGTGGTGGGTATGTGGGTGCTGGGTGGTGTGATGGTGGGTGGTATGTGGGTGGTGGGTATGTGGGTGCTGGGTGGTGTGATGGTGGGTGGTATGTGGGTGGTGGGTATGTGGGTGCTGGGTGGTGTGATGGTGGTTGGTATGTGGGTGGTGGGTATGTGGGTGCTGGGTGGTGTGATGGTGGGTGGTATGTGGGTGGTGGGTGATGTGTGGTACGTGGTATGTGGGTGGTGGGTGGTATGTGGGTGGTGGGTATGTGGGTGGTGGGTGGTGTGATGGTGGGTGGTGTCATGGTGGGTGGTGTGTGGGTGGTGAGTTATGTGTGATGGTGGGTGGTGTCATGGTAGGTGGTGTGGAAGTAATGGTGGGTGGTATGTGGGTGATGGGTGGTATGTGGGTGGTGGGTATGTGGGTGGTGGGTACGTGGTATGTGGGTGGTGGGTGGTGTGTCATGGTGGGTGGTGTGGAAGTAATGGTGGGTGGTATGTGGGTGGTGGGTATGTGGGTGCTGGGTGGTGTGATGGTGGGTGGTATGTGGGTGGTGGGTATGTGGGTGCTGGGTGGTGTGATGGTGGGTGGTATGTGGGTGGTGGGTGATGTGTGGTACGTGGTATGTGGGTGGTGGGTGATGTGTGGGTGGTGAGTTGTGTGTGATGGTGGGTGGTGTGTCATGGTGGGTGGTGTGGAAGTAATGGTGGGTGGTATGTGGGTGGTGGGTGGTATGTGGGTGGTGGGTATGTGGGTGGTGGGTGGTGTGATGGTGGGTGGTGTCATGGTGGGTGGTGAGTTGTGTGTGATGGTGGGTGGTGTCATGGTGGGTGGTGTGGAAGTAATGGTGGGTGGTATGTGGGTGGTGGGTATGTGGGTGGTGGGTGGTGTGATGGTGGGTGGTGTCATGGTGGGTGGTGTGTGGGTGGTGAGTTGTGTGTGATGGTGGGTGGTGTCATGGTGGGTGGTGTGGAAGTAATGGTGGGTGGTATGTGGGTGGTGGGTGGTATGTGGGTGGTGGGTGGTATGTGGGTGGTGGGTATGTGGGTGGTGGGTATGTGGGTGCTGGGTGGTGTGATGGTGGGTGGTATGTGGGTGGTGGGTGATGTGTGGTACGTGGTATGTGGGTGGTGGGTGGTGTGTCATGGTGGGTGGTGAGTTGTGTGTGATGGTGGGTGATGTGTGGCATGGTGGTGTGTAGGTTTGATATGTGGCGGTGGGTGATTTGGTATGAGGTGGTGGGTTATGTGTGGTACGTGGTATGTGGGTGGTGGGTGGTGTGTCATGGTGGGTGGTGAGTTGTGTGTGATGGTGGGTGGTGTCATGGTGGGTGGTGTGGAAGTAATGGTGGGTGGTATGTGGGTGATGGGTTGTATGTGGGTGGTGGGTATGTGGGTGGTGGGTGTTGTGATGGTGGGTGGTATGTGGGTGGTGGGTGATATGTGGGTGGTGGGTGGTATGTGGGTGGTGGGTATGTGGGTGGTGGGTGGTGTGATGGTGGGTGGTGTCATGGTGGGTGGTGTGTGGGTGGTGAGTTATGTGTGATGGTGGGTGGTGTCATGGTAGGTGGTGTGGAAGTAATGGTGGGTGGTATGTGGGTGATGGATGGTATGTGGGTGGTGGGTATGTGGGTGGTGGGTACGTGGTATGTGGGTGGTGGGTGGTGTGTCATGGTGGGTGGTGTGGAAGTTATGGTGGGTGGTATGTGGGTGGTGGGTATGTCGGTGCTGGGTGGTGTGTAGGTTTGATATGTGGCGGTGGGTGATTTGGTATGAGGTGGTGGATTATGTGTGGTACGTAGTGTGTGGGTGGTGGGTGGTGTGTCATGGTGGGTGGTGAGTTGTGTGTGATGGTGGGTGGTGTCATGGTGGGTGGTGTGGAAGTAATGGTGGGTGGTATGTGGGTGATGGGTTGTATGTGGGTGGTGGGTATGTGGGTGGTGGGTATGTGGGTGGTGGGTGGTGTGATGGTGGGTGGTGTGGAAGTAATGGTGGGTGGTATGTGGGTGATGGGTTGTATGTGGGTGGTGGGTATGTGGGTGGTGGGTATGTGGGTGGTGGGTGGTGTGATGGTGGGTGGTATGTGGGTGGTGGGTGATGTGTGGTACGTGGTATGTGGATGATGGGTGGTGTGTCATGGTGGGTGGTGTGGAAGTAATGGTGGGTGGTATGTGGGTGGTGGGTGGTATGTGGGTGGTGGGTATGTGGGTGGTGGGTATGTGGGTGGTGGGTATGTGGGTGGTGGGTGGTGTGATGGTGGGTGGTGTCATGGTGGGTGGTGTGTGGGTGGTGAGTTGTGTGTGATGGTGGGTGGTGTCATGGTGGGTGGTGTGGAAGTAATGGTGGGTGGTATGTGGGTAATGGGTGGTATGTGGGTGGTGTGTATGTGGGTGGTGGGTGGTGTGATGGTGGGTGGTATGTGGGGTGTGGGTGATGTGTGGTACGTGGTATGTGGGTGGTGGGTGGTGTGTCATGGTGGGTGGTGTGTGGGTGGTGGGTATGTGGGTGGTGGGTATGTGGGTGGTGGGTGGTGTCATGGTGGGTGGTGTGGAAGTAATGGTGGGTGGTATGTGGGTGGTGGGTGGTATGTGGGTGGTGGGTATGTGGGTGGTGGGTATGTGGGTGGTGGGTGGTGTGATGGTGGGTGGTGTCATGGTGGGTGGTGTGTGGGTGGTGAGTTGTGTGTGATGGTGGGTGGTGTCATGGTGGGTGGTGTGGAAGTAATGGTGGGTGGTATGTGGGTGATGGGTGGTATGTGGGTGGTGTGTATGTGGGTGGTGGGTGGTGTGATGGTGGGTGGTATGTGGGTGGTGGGTGATGTGTGGTACGTCGTATGTGGGTGGTGGGTGGTGTGTCATGGTGGGTGGTGTGTGGGTGGTGGGTATGTGGGTGGTGGATATGTGGGTGGTGGGTGGTGAGTTGTGTGTCATGGTGGGTGGTGTCATGGTGGGTGGTGTGGAAGTATTGGTGGGTGGTATGTGGGTGGTGGGTATGTGGGTGCTGGGTGGTGTGATGGTGGGTGGTATGTGGGTGGTGGGTGATGTGTGGTACGTGGTATGTGGGTGGTGGGTATGTGGGTGGTGGGTGGTGAGTTGTGTGTGATGGTGGGTGGTGTCATGGTGGGTGGTGTGGAAGTAATGGTGGGTGGTATGTGGGTGGTGGGTATGTGGGTGCTGGGTGGTGTGATGGTGGGTGGTATGTGGGTGGTGGGTGGTGTGTCATGGTGGGTGGTGAGTTGTGTGTGATGGTGGGTGGTGTCATGGTGGGTGGTGTGGAAGTAATGGTGGGTGGTATGTGGGTGATGGTTGGTATGTGGGTGGTGGGTATGTGGGTGGTGAGTTGTGTGTGATGGTGGGTGGTGTCATGGTGGGTGGTGTGGAAGTAATGGTGGGTGGTATGTGGGTGATGGGTGGTATGTGGGTGGTGGGTATGTGGGTGGTGGGAATGTGGGTGGTGGGTGGTGTGATGGTAGGTGGTATGTGGGTGGTGGGTGATGTGTGGTACGTGGTTTGTGGGTGGTGGGTGGTGTGTCATGGTGGGTGGTGTGGAAGTAATGGTGGGTGGTATGTGGGTGGTGGGTATGTGGGTGCTGGGTGGTGTGATGGTGGGTGGTATGTGGGTGGTGGGTGACGTGTGGTACGTGGTATGTGGGTGGTGGGTGATGTGTGGGTGGTGAGTTGTGTGTGATGGTGGGTGGTGTGTCATGGTGGGTGGTGTGGAAGTAATGGTGGGTGGTATGTGGGTGGTGGGTGGTATGTGGGTGGTGGGTATGTGGGTGGTGGGTATGTGGGTGGTTGGTATGTGGGTGGTGGGTTGTGTGATGGTGGGTGGTGTCATGGTGGGTGGTGAGTTGTGTGTGATGGTGGGTGGTGTCATGGTGGGTGGTGTGGAAGTAATGGTGGGTGGTATGTGGGTGATGGGTGGTATGTGGGTGGTGGGTATGTGGGTGGTGGGTGGTGTGATGGTGGGTGGTATGTGGGTGGTGGGTGATGTGTGGTACGTGGTATGTGGGTGGTGGGTGGTGTGTCATGGTGGGTGGTGTGTGGGTGGTGGATATGTGGGTAGTGGGTATGTGGGTGGTGGGTGGTGTCATGGTGGGTGGTGTGGAAGTAATGGTGGGTGGTATGTGGGTGGTGGGTATGTGGGTGCTGGGTGGTGTGTAGGTTTGATATGTGGCGGTGGGTTATTTGGTATGAGGTGGTGGATTATGTGTGGTACGTGGTGTGTGGGTGGTGGGTGGTGTGTTATGGTGGGTGGTGAGTTGTGTGTGATGGTGGGTGGTGTCATGGTGGGTGGTGTGGAAGTAATGGTGGGTGGTATGTGGGTGGTGGGTGGTATGTGGGTGGTGGGTATGTGGGTGGTGGGTATGTGGGTGGTGGGTGGTGTGATGGTGGGTGGTGTCATGGTGGGTGGTGTGTGGGTGGTGAGTTGTGTGTGATGGTGGGTGGTGTCATGGTGGGTGGTGTGGAAGTAATGGTGGGTGGTATGTGGGTGATGGGTGGTATGTGGGTGGTGTGTATGTGGGTGGTGGGTGGTGTGATGGTGGGTGGTATGTGGGTGGTGGGTGATGTGTGGTACGTGGTATGTGGGTGGTGGGTGGTGGGTGGTGGGTGGTGGGTGGTATGTGGTATGTGGGTGGTGTGAACGTGGGTGGTATGTGGGTGGTGGGTGATGTGTGGTAGGGTGGTGTGTAAGTTTGATATGTGGCGATGGGTGATTTGGTATGAGGTGGTGGGTGATGTGTTGTACGTGGTATGTGGGTGGTGGGTGGTGGGTGGTGTGTGGGTGGTGGGTGGTGTGTAAGTTAATGGTGGTATGAGGTGGTGAGTGGGTGGTGGGTGGTATGTGGGTGGTGGGTTATGTGTGGTACGTGGTATGTGGGTGGTGGGTGGTGTGTCATGGTGGGTGGTGAGTTGTGTGTGATGGTGGGTGGTGTCATTGTGGGTGGTGTGGAAGTAATGGTGGGTGGTATGTGGGTGATGGGTGGTATGTGGGTGGTGGGTATGTGGGTGGTGGGTGGTGTGATGGTGGGTGGTATGTGGGTGGTGGGTGATGTGTGGTACGTGGTATGTGGGTGGTGGGTGGTGTGTCATGGTGGGTGGTGTGGAAGTAATGGTGGGTGGTATGTGGGTGGTGGGTGGTATGTGGGTGGTGGGTATGTGGGTGGTGGGTATGTGGGTGCTGGGTGGTGTGATGGTGGGTGGTATGTGGGTGGTGGGTGATGTGTGGTACGTGGTATGTGGGTGGTGGGTGGTGTGTCATGGTGGGTGGTGAGTTGTGTGTGATGGTGGGTGATGTGTGGCATGGTGGTGTGTAGGTTTGATATGTGGCGGTGGGTGATTTGGTATGAGGTGGTGGGTTATGTGTGGTACGTGGTATGTGGGTGGTGGGTGGTGTGTCATGGTGGGTGGTGTGCGGGTGGTGAGTTATGTGTGATGGTGGGTGGTGTCATGGTAGGTGGTGTGGAAGTAATGGTGGGTGGTATGTGGGTGATGGGTGGTATGTGGGTGGTGGGTATGTGGGTGGTGGGTACGTGGTATGTGGGTGGTGGGTGGTGTGTCATGGTGGGTGGTGTGGAAGTAATGGTGGGTGGTATGTGGGTGGTGGGTATGTGGGTGCTGGGTGGTGTGATGGTGGGTGGTATGTGGGTGGTGGGTATGTGGGTGCTGGGTGGTGTGATGGTGGGTGGTATGTGGGTGGTGGGTGATGTGTGGTACGTGGTATGTGGGTGGTGGGTGATGTGTGGGTGGTGAGTTGTGTGTGATGGTGGGTGGTGTGTCATGGTGGGTGGTGTGGAAGTAATGGTGGGTGGTATGTGGGTGGTGGGTGGTATGTGGGTGGTGGGTATGTGGGTGGTGGGTGGTGTGATGGTGGGTGGTGTCATGGTGGGTGGTGAGTTGTGTGTGATGGTGGGTGGTGTAGAAGTAATGGTGGGTGGTATGTGGGTGGTGGGTATGTGGGTGTTGGGTGGTGTGATGGTGGGTGGTATGTGGGTGGTGGGTGATGTGTGGTACGTGGTATGTGGGTGGTGGGTGATGTGTGGGTGGTGAGTTGTGTGTGATGGTGGGTGGTGTGTCATGGTGGGTGGTGTGGAAGTAATGGTGGGTGGTATGTGGGTGGTGGGTATGTGGGTGCTGGGTGTTGTGATGGTGGGTGGTATGTGGGTGGTGGGTGATGTGTGGTACGTGGTATGTGGGTGGTGGGTGGTGTGTCATGGTGGGTGGTGAGTTGTGTGTGATGGTAGGTGATGTGTGGCAGGGTGGGGTGTAGGTTTGATATGTGGCGGTGGGTGATTTGGTATGAGGTGGTGGGTTATGTGTGGTACGTGGTATGTGGGTGGTGGGTGGTGTGTCATGGTGGGTGGTGAGTTGTGTGTGATGGTGGGTGATGTGTGGCAGGGTGGTGTGTATGTTTGATATGTGGCGGTGGGTGATTTGGTTTGAGGTGGTGGGTTATGTGTGGTACGTGGTATGTGGGTGGTGGGTGGTGTGTCATGGTGGGTGGTGAGTTGTGTGTGATGGTGGGTGGTGTCATGGTGGGTGGTGTGGAAGTAATGGTGGGTGGTATGTGGGTGGTGGGTATGTGGGTGGTGGGTATGTGGGTGGTGGGTGGTGTGATGGTGGGTGGTATGTGGGTGGTGGGTGGTATGTGGGTGGTGGGTGGTATGTGGGTGGTGGGTATGTGGGTGGTGGGTGGTGTCATGGTGGGTGGTGTGTGGGTGGTGAGTTATGTGTGATGGTGGGTGGTGTCATGGTAGGTGGTGTGGAAGTAATGGTGGGTGGTATGTGGGTGATGGGTGGTATGTGGGTGGTGGGTATGTGGGTGGTGGGTACGTGGTATGTGGGTGGTGGGTGGTGTGTCATGGTGGGTGGTGTGGAAGTAATGGTGGGTGGTATGTGGGTGGTGGGTATGTGGGTGCTGGGTGGTGTGATGGTGGGTGGTATGTGGGTGGTGGGTATGTGGGTGCTGGGTGGTGTGATGGTGGGTGGTATGTGGGTGGTGGGTGATGTGTGGTACGTGGTATGTGGGTGGTGGGTGATGTGTGGGTGGTGAGTTGTGTGTGATGGTGGGTGGTGTGTCATGGTGGGTGGTGTGGAAGTAATGGTGGGTGGTATGTGGGTGGTGGGTGGTATGTGGGTGGTGGGTATGTGGGTGGTGGGTATGTGGGTGGTGGGTGGTGTGATGGTGGGTGGTGTCATGGTGGGTGGTGAGTTGTGTGTGATGGTGGGTGGTGTCATGGTGGGTGGTGTGGAAGTAATGGTGGGTGGTATGTGGGTGGTGGGTGGTATGTGGGTGGTGGGTATGTGGGTGGTGGGTATGTGGGTGGTGGGTGGTGTGATGGTGGGTGGTGTCATGGTGGGTGGTGTGTGGGTGGTGAGTTGTGTGTGATGGTGGGTGGTGTCATGGTGGGTGGTGTGGAAGTAATGGTGGGTGGTATGTGGGTGATGGGTGGTATGTGGGTGGTGTGTATGTGGGTGGTGGGTGGTGTGATGGTGGGTGGTATGTGGGTGGTGGGTGATGTGTGGTACGTGGTATGTGGGTGGTGGGTGGTGTGTCATGGTGGGTGGTGTGTGGGTGGTGGGTATGTGGGTAGTGGGTATGTGGGTGGTGGGTGGTGAGTTGTGTGTCATGGTGGGTGGTGTCATGGTGGGTGGTGTGGAAGTATTGGTGGGTGGTATGTGGGTGGTGGGTATGTGGGTGCTGGGTGGTGTGATGTTGGGTGGTATGTGGGTGGTGGGTGATGTGTGGTACGTGGTATGTGGGTGGTGGGTATGTGGGTGGTGGGTGGTGAGTTGTGTGTGATGGTGGGTGGTGTCATGGTGGGTGGTGTGGAAGTAATGGTGGGTGGTATGTGGGTGGTGGGTATGTGGGTGCTGGGTGGTGTGATGGTGGGTGGTATGTGGGTGGTGGGTGGTGTGTCATGGTGGGTGGTGAGTTGTGTGTGATGGTGGGTGGTGTCATGGTGGGTGGTGTGGAAGTAATGGTGGGTGGTATGTGGGTGATGGTTGGTATGTGGGTGGTGGGTATGTGGGTGGTGAGTTGTGTGTGATGGTGGGTGGTGTCATGGTGGGTGGTGTGGAAGTAATGGTGGGTGGTATGTGGGTGGTGGGTGGTATGTGGGTGGTGGGTATGTGGGTGGTGGGTATGTGGTTGGTGGGTGGTGTGATGGTGGGTGGTGTCATGGTGGGTGGTGTGTGGGTGGTGAGTTGTGTGTGATGGTGGGTGGTGTCATGGTGGGTGGTGTGGAAGTAATGGTGGGTGGTATGTGGGTGATGGGTGGTATGTGGGTGGTGTGTATGTGGGTGGTGGGTGGTGTGATGGTGGGTGGTATGTGGGTGGTGGGTGATGTGTGGTACGTGGTATGTGGGTGGTGGGTGGTGTGTCATGGTGGGTGGTGTGTGGGTGGTGGGTATGTGGGTAGTGGGTATGTGGGTGGTGGGTGGTGAGTTGTGTGTCATGGTGGGTGGTGTGGAAGTATTGGTGGGTGGTATGTGGGTGGTGGGTATGTGGGTGCTGGGTGGTGTGATGTTGGGTGGTATGTGGGTGGTGGGTGATGTGTGGTACGTGGTATGTGGGTGGTGGGTATGTGGGTGGTGGGTGGTGAGTTTTGTGTGATGGTGGGTGGTGTCATGGTGGGTGGTGTGGAAGTAATGGTGGGTGGTATGTGGGTGGTGGGTATGTGGGTGCTGGGTGGTGTGATGGTGGGTGGTATGTGGGTGGTGGGTGGTGTGTCATGGTGGGTGGTGAGTTGTGTGTGATGGTGGGTGGTGTCATGGTGGGTGGTGTGGAAGTAATGGTGGGTGGGATGTGGGTGATGGGTGGTATGTGGGTGGTGGGTATGTGGGTGGTGGGTATGTGGGTGGTGGGTGGTGTGATGGTGGGTGGTATGTGGGTGGTGGGTGGTATGTGGGTGGTGGGTGGTATGTGGGTGGTGGGTATGTGGGTGGTGGGTGGTGTGATGGTGGGTGGTGTCATGATGGGTGGTGTGTGGGTGGTGAGTTGTGTGTGATGGTGGGTGGTGTCATCGTGGGTGGTGTGGAAGTAATGGTGGGTGGTATGTGGGTGATGGGTGGTATGTGGGTGGTGGGTATGTGGGTGGTGGGTATGTGGGTGGTGGGTGGTGTGATGGTAGGTGGTATGTGGGTGGTGGGTGATGTGTGGTACGTGGTATGTGGGTGGTGGGTGGTGTGTCATGGTGGGTGGTGTGGAAGTAATGGTGGGTGGTATGTGGGTGGTGGGTATGTGGGTGTTGGGTGGTGTGATGGTGGGTGGTATGTGGGTGGTGGGTGATGTGTGGTACGTGGTATGTGGGTGGTGGGTGATGTGTGGGTGGTGAGTTGTGTGTGATGGTGGGTGGTGTGTCATGGTGGGTGGTGTGGAAGTAATGGTGGGTGGTATGTGGGTGGTGGGTATGTGGGTGCTGGGTGTTGTGATGGTGGGTGGTATGTGGGTGGTGGGTGATGTGTGGTACGTGGTATGTGGGTGGTGGGTGGTGTGTCATGGTGGGTGGTGAGTTGTGTGTGATGGTAGGTGATGTGTGGCAGGGTGGGGTGTAGGTTTGATATGTGGCGGTGGGTGATTTGGTATGAGGTGGTGGGTTATGTGTGGTACGTGGTATGTGGGTGGTGGGTGGTGTGTCATGGTGGGTGGTGAGTTGTGTGTGATGGTGGGTGATGTGTGGCAGGGTGGTGTGTATGTTTGATATGTGGCGGTGGGTGATTTGGTATGAGGTGGTGGGTTATGTGTGGTACGTGGTATGTGGGTGGTGGGTGGTGTGTCATGGTGGGTGGTGAGTTGTGTGTGATGGTGGGTGGTGTCATGGTGGGTGGTGTGGAAGTAATGGTGGGTGGTATGTGGGTGGTGGGTATGTGGGTGGTGGGTATGTGGGTGGTGGGTGGTGTGATGGTGGGTGGTATGTGGGTGGTGGGTGGTATGTGGGTGGTGGGTGGTATGTGGGTGGTGGGTATGTGGGTGGTGGGTGGTGTGATGGTGGGTGGTGTCATGGTGGGTGGTGTGTGGGTGGTGAGTTATGTGTGATGGTGGGTGGTGTCATGGTAGGTGGTGTGGAAGTAATGGTGGGTGGTATGTGGGTGATGGGTGGTATGTGGGTGGTGGGTATGTGGGTGGTGGGTACGTGGTATGTGGGTGGTGGGTGGTGTGTCATGGTGGGTGGTGTGGAAGTAATGGTGGGTGGTATGTGGGTGGTGGGTATGTGGGTGCTGGGTGGTGTGATGGTGGGTGGTATGTGGGTGGTGGGTATGTGGGTGCTGGGTGGTGTGATGGTGGGTGGTATGTGGGTGGTGGGTGATGTGTGGTACGTGGTATGTGGGTGGTGGGTGATGTGTGGGTGGTGAGTTGTGTGTGATGGTGGGTGGTGTGTCATGGTGGGTGGTGTGGAAGTAATGGTGGGTGGTATGTGGGTGGTGGGTGGTATGTGGGTGGTGGGTATGTGGGTGGTGGGTATGTGGGTGGTGGGTGGTGTGATGGTGGGTGGTGTCATGGTGGGTGGTGAGTTGTGTGTGATGGTGGGTGGTGTCATGGTGGGTGGTGTGGAAGTAATGGTGGGTGGTATGTGGGTGGTGGGTGGTATGTGGGTGGTGGGTATGTGGGTGGTGGGTATGTGGGTGGTGGGTGGTGTGATGGTGGGTGGTGTCATGGTGGGTGGTGTGTGGGTGGTGAGTTGTGTGTGATGGTGGGTGGTGTCATGGTGGGTGGTGTGGAAGTAATGGTGGGTGGTATGTGGGTGATGGGTGGTATGTGGGTGGTGTGTATGTGGGTGGTGGGTGGTGTGATGGTGGGTGGTATGTGGGTGGTGGGTGATGTGTGGTACGTGGTATGTGGGTGGTGGGTGGTGTGTCATGGTGGGTGGTGTGTGGGTGGTGGGTATGTGGGTAGTGGGTATGTGGGTGGTGGGTGGTGAGTTGTGTGTCATGGTGGGTGGTGTCATGGTGGGTGGTGTGGAAGTATTGGTGGGTGGTATGTGGGTGGTGGGTATGTGGGTGCTGGGTGGTGTGATGTTGGGTGGTATGTGGGTGGTGGGTGATGTGTGGTACGTGGTATGTGGGTGGTGGGTATGTGGGTGGTGGGTGGTGAGTTGTGTGTGATGGTGGGTGGTGTCATGGTGGGTGGTGTGGAAGTAATGGTGGGTGGTATGTGGGTGGTGGGTATGTGGGTGCTGGGTGGTGTGATGGTGGGTGGTATGTGGGTGGTGGGTGGTGTGTCATGGTGGGTGGTGAGTTGTGTGTGATGGTGGGTGGTGTCATGGTGGGTGGTGTGGAAGTAATGGTGGGTGGTATGTGGGTGATGGTTGGTATGTGGGTGGTGGGTATGTGGGTGGTGAGTTGTGTGTGATGGTGGGTGGTGTCATGGTGGGTGGTGTGGAAGTAATGGTGGGTGGTATGTGGGTGATGGGTGGTATGTGGGTGGTGGGTATGTGGGTGGTGGGAATGTGGGTGGTGGGTGGTGTGATGGTAGGTGGTATGTGGGTGGTGGGTGATGTGTGGTACGTGGTATGTGGGTGGTGGGTGGTGTGTCATGGTGGGTGGTGTGGAAGTAATGGTGGGTGGTATGTGGGTGGTGGTTATGTGGGTGCTGGGTGGTGTGATGGTGGGTGGTATGTGGGTGGTGGGTGATGTGTGGTACGTGGTATGTGGGTGGTGGGTTATGTGTGGGTGGTGAGTTGTGTGTGATGGTGGGTGGTGTGTCATGGTGGGTGGTGTGGAAGTAATGGTGGGTGGTATGTGGGTGGTCGGTGGTATGTGGGTGGTGGGTGGTATGTGGGTTGTGGGTATGTGGGTGGTGGGTATGTGGGTGGTGGGTATGTGGGTGGTGGGTTGTGTGATGGTGGGTGGTGTCATGGTGGGTGGTGAGTTGTGTGTGATGGTGGGTGGTGTCATGGTGGGTGGTGTGGAAGTAATGGTGGGTGGTATGTGGGTGATGGGTGATGTGTGGTAGGGTGGTGTGTAAGTTTGATATGTGGCGGTGGGTGATTTGGTATGAGGTGGTGGGTGATGTGTTGTACGTGGTATGTGGGTGGTGGGTGGTGGGTGGTGTGTGGGTGGTGGGTGGTGTGTAAGTTAATGGTGGTATGAGGTGGTGAGTGGGTGGTGGGTGGTATGTGGGTGGTGGGTTATGTGTGGTACGTGGTATGTGGGTGGTGGGTGGTGTGTCATGGTGGGTGGTGAGTTGTGTGTGATGGTGGGTGGTGTCATGGTGGGTGGTGTGGAAGTAATGGTGGGTGGTATGTGGGTGATGGGTTGTATGTGGGTGGTGGGTATGTGGGTGGTGGGTATGTGGGTGGTGGGTGGTGTGATGGTGGGTGGTATGTGGGTGGTGGGTGATGTGTGGTATGTGGGTGGTGTGAACGTGGGTGGTATGTGGGTGGTGGGTGATGTGTGGTAGGGTGGTGTGTAAGTTTGATATGTGGCGGTGGGTGATTTGGTATGAGGTGGTGGGTGATGTGTTGTACGTGGTATGTGGGTGGTGGGTGGTGGGTGGTGTGTGGGTGGTGGGTGGTGTGTAAGTTAATGGTGGTATGAGGTGGTGAGTGGGTGGTGGGTGGTATGTGGGTGGTGGGTTATGTGTGGTACGTGGTATGTGGGTGGTGGGTGATGTGTGGGTGGTGAGTTGTGTGTGATGGTGGGTGGTGTGTCATGGTGGGTGGTGTGGAAGTAATGGTGGGTGGTATGTGGGTGGTGGGTGGTATGTGGGTGGTGGGTATGTGGGTGGTGGGTATGTGGGTGGTGGGTGGTGTCATGGTGGGTGGTGAGTTGTGTGTGATGGTGGGTGGTGTCATGGTGGGTGGTGTGGAAGTAATGGTGGGTGGTATGTGGGTGGTGGGTGGTATGTGGGTGGTGGGTATGTGGGTGGTGGGTATGTGGGTGGTGGGTGGTGTGATGGTGGGTGGTGTCATGGTGGGTGGTGTGTGGGTGGTGAGTTGTGAGTGATGGTGGGTGGTGTCATGGTGGGTGGTGTGGAAGTAATGGTGGGTGGTATGTGGGTGATGGGTGGTATGTGGGTGGTGTGTATGTGGGTGGTGGGTGGTGTGATGGTGGGTGGTATGTGGGTGGTGGGTGATGTGTGGTACGTGGTATGTGGGTGGTGGGTGGTGTGTCATGGTGGGTGGTGTGTGGGTGGTGGGTATGTGGGTAGTGGGTATGTGGGTGGTGGGTGGTGAGTTGTGTGTCATGGTGGGTGGTGTCATGGTGGGTGGTGTGGAAGTATTGGTGGGTGGTATGTGGGTGGTGGGTATGTGGGTGCTGGGTGGTGTGATGTTGGGTGGTATGTGGGTGGTGGGTGATGTGTGGTACGTGGTATGTGGGTGGTGGGTATGTGGGTGGTGGGTGGTGAGTTGTGTGTGATGGTGGGTGGTGTCATGGTGGGTGGTGTGGAAGTAATGGTGGGTGGTATGTGGGTGGTGGGTATGTGGGTGCTGGGTGGTGTGATGGTGGGTGGTATGTGGGTGGTTGGTGGTGTGTCATGGTGGGTGGTGAGTTGTGTGTGATGGTGGGTGGTGTCATGGTGGGTGGTGTGGAAGTAATGGTGGGTGGTATGTGGGTGATGGTTGGTATGTGGGTGGTGGGTATGTGGGTGGTGAGTTGTGTGTGATGGTGGGTGGTGTCATGGTGGGTGGTGTGGAAGTAATGGTGGGTGGTATGTGGGTGGTGGGTGGTATGTGGGTGGTGGGTATGTGGGTGGTGGGTATGTGGGTGGTGGGTGGTGTGATGGTGGGTGGTGTCATGGTGGGTGGTGTGTGGGTGGTGAGTTGTGCATGATGGTGGGTGGTGTCATGGTGGGTGGTGTGGAAGTAATGGTGGGTGGTATGTGGGTGATGGGTGGTATGTGGGTGGTGTGTATGTGGGTGGTGGGTGGTGTGATGGTGGGTGGTATGTGGGTGGTGGGTGATGTGTGGTACGTGGTATGTGGGTGGTGGGTGGTGTGTCATGGTGGGTGGTGTGTGGGTGGTGGGTATGTGGGTAGTGGGTATGTGGGTGGTGGGTGGTGAGTTGTGTGTCATGGTGGGTGGTGTGGAAGTATTGGTGGGTGGTATGTGGGTGGTGGGTATGTGGGTGCTGGGTGGTGTGATGTTGGGTGGTATGTGGGTGGTGGGTGATGTTTGGTACGTGGTATGTGGGTGGTGGGTATGTGGGTGGTGGGTGGTGAGTTGTGTGTGATGGTGGGTGGTGTCATGGTGGGTGGTGTGGAAGTAATGGTGGGTGGTATGTGGGTGGTGGGTATGTGGGTGCTGGGTGGTGTGATGGTGGGTGGTATGTGGGTGGTGGGTGGTGTGTCATGGTGGGTGGTGAGTTGTGTGTGATGGTGGGTGGTGTCATGGTGGGTGGTGTGGAAGTAATGGTGGGTGGGATGTGGGTGATGGGTGGTATGTGGGTGGTGGGTATGTGGGTGGTGGGTATGTGGGTGGTGGGTGGTGTGATGGTGGGTGGTATGTGGGTGGTGGGTGGTATGTGGGTGGTGGGTGGTATGTGGGTGGTGGGTATGTGGGTGGTGGGTGGTGTGATGGTGGGTGGTGTCATGATGGGTGGTGTGTGGGTGGTGAGTTGTGTGTGATGGTGGGTGGTGTCATCGTGGGTGGTGTGGAAGTAATGGTGGGTGGTATGTGGGTGATGGGTGGTATGTGGGTGGTGGGTATGTGGGTGGTGGGTATGTGGGTGGTGGGTGGTGTGATGGTAGGTGGTATGTGGGTGGTGGGTGATGTGTGGTACGTGGTATGTGGGTGGTGGGTGGTGTGTCATGGTGGGTGGTGTGGAAGTAATGGTGGGTGGTATGTGGGTGGTGGGTATGTGGGTGTTGGGTGGTGTGATGGTGGGTGGTATGTGGGTGGTGGGTGATGTGTGGTACGTGGTATGTGGGTGGTGGGTGATGTGTGGGTGGTGAGTTGTGTGTGATGGTGGGTGGTGTGTCATGGTGGGTGGTGTGGAAGTAATGGTGGGTGGTATGTGGGTGGTGGGTATGTGGGTGCTGGGTGTTGTGATGGTGGGTGGTATGTGGGTGGTGGGTGATGTGTGGTACGTGGTATGTGGGTGGTGGGTGGTGTGTCATGGTGGGTGGTGAGTTGTGTGTGATGGTAGGTGATGTGTGGCAGGGTGGGGTGTAGGTTTGATATGTGGCGGTGGGTGATTTGGTATGAGGTGGTGGGTTATGTGTGGTACGTGGTATGTGGGTGGTGGGTGGTGTGTCATGGTGGGTGGTGAGTTGTGTGTGATGGTGGGTGATGTGTGGCAGGGTGGTGTGTATGTTTGATATGTGGCGGTGGGTGATTTGGTATGAGGTGGTGGGTTATGTGTGGTACGTGGTATGTGGGTGGTGGGTGGTGTGTCATGGTGGGTGGTGAGTTGTGTGTGATGGTGGGTGGTGTCATGGTGGGTGGTGTGGAAGTAATGGTGGGTGGTATGTGGGTGGTGGGTATGTGGGTGGTGGGTATGTGGGTGGTGGGTGGTGTGATGGTGGGTGGTATGTGGGTGGTGGGTGGTATGTGGGTGGTGGGTGGTATGTGGGTGGTGGGTATGTGGGTGGTGGGTGGTGTGATGGTGGGTGGTGTCATGGTGGGTGGTGTGTGGGTGGTGAGTTATGTGTGATGGTGGGTGGTGTCATGGTAGGTGGTGTGGAAGTAATGGTGGGTGGTATGTGGGTGATGGGTGGTATGTGGGTGGTGGGTATGTGGGTGGTGGGTACGTGGTATGTGGGTGGTGGGTGGTGTGTCATGGTGGGTGGTGTGGAAGTAATGGTGGGTGGTATGTGGGTGGTGGGTATGTGGGTGCTGGGTGGTGTGATGGTGGGTGGTATGTGGGTGGTGGGTATGTGGGTGCTGGGTGGTGTGATGGTGGGTGGTATGTGGGTGGTGGGTGATGTGTGGTACGTGGTATGTGGGTGGTGGGTGATGTGTGGGTGGTGTGTTGTGTGTGATGGTGGGTGGTGTGTCATGGTGGGTGGTGTGGAAGTAATGGTGGGTGGTATGTGGGTGGTGGGTGGTATGTGGGTGGTGGGTATGTGGGTGGTGGGTATGTGGGTGGTGGGTGGTGTGATGGTGGGTGGTATGTGGGTGGTGGGTGATGTGTGGTACGTGGTATGTGGGTGGTGGGTGGTGTGTCATGGTGGGTGGTGTGGAAGTAATGGTGGGTGGTATGTGGGTGGTATGTGGGTGGTGGGTATGTGGGTGCTGGGTGGTGTGATGGTGGGTGGTATGTGGGTGGTGGGTGATGTGTGGTACGTGGTATGTGGGTGGTGGGTGGTGTGTCATGGTGGGTGGTGAGTTGTGTGTGATGGTGGGTGATGTGTGGCAGGGTGGTGTGTAGGTTTGATATGTGGCGGTGGGTGATTTTGTATGAGGTGGTGGGTTATGTGTGGTACGTGGTATGTGGGTGGTGGGTGATGTGTCATGGTGGGTGGTGAGTTGTGTGTGATGGTGGGTGGTGTCATGGTGGGTGGTGTGGAAATAATGGTGGGTGGTATGTGGGTGATGGGTGGTATGTGGGTTGTGGGTATGTGGGTGGTGGGTTGTGTGATGGTGGGTGGTATGTGGGTGGTGGGTGGTGGGTGGTGGGTGGTATGTGGTATGTGGGTGGTGTGAACGTGGGTGGTATGTGGGTGGTGGGTGATGTGTGGTAGGGTGGTGTGTAAGTTTGATATGTGGCGGTGGGTGATTTGGTATGAGGTGGTGGGTGATGTGTTGTACGTGGTATGTGGGTGGTGGGTGGTGGGTGGTGTGTGGGTGGTGGGTGGTGAGTAAGTTAATGGTGGTATGAGGTGGTGAGAGGGTGGTGGGTGGTATGTGGGTGGTGGGTTATGTGTGGTACGTGGTATGTGGGTGGTGGGTGGTGTGTCATGGTGGGTGGTGAGTTGTGTGTGATGGTGGGTGGTGTCATGGTGGGTGGTGTGGAAGTAATGGTGGGTGGTATGTGGGTTGTGGGTATGTGGGTGGTGGGTTGTGTGATGGTGGGTGGTATGTGGGTGGTGGGTGGTATGTGGGTGGTGGGTATGTGGGTGCTGGGTATGTGTATGGTGGGTATGTGGGTGGTGGGTGGTGTGATGGTGGGTGGTGTCATGGTGGGTGGTGTGGAAGTAATGTTGTATGTGGGTGATGGGTTGTATGTGGGTGGTGGGTATGTGGGTGGTGGGTATGTGGGTGGTGGGTGGTGTGATGGTGGGTGGTATGTGGGTGGTGGGTATGTGGGTGCTTGGTATGTGTATGGTGGGTATTTGGGTGGTGGGTGGTGTGATGGTTGGTGGTGTCATGGTGGGTGGTGTGTGGGTGGTGAGTTGTGTGTGATGGTGGGTGGGTTGGAAGTATTGGTGGGTGGTATGTGGGTGATGGGTTGTATGTGGGTGGTGGGTATGTGGGTGGTGGGTGGTGTGATGGTGGGTGGTATGTGGGTGGTGGGTGATGTGTGGTACGTGGTATGTGGGTGGTGGGTGGTATGTGGGTGGTGGGTGGTATGTGGGTGGTGGGTGGTATGTGGGTGGTGGGTATGTGGGTGGTGGGTATGTGGGTGGTGGGTATGTGGGTGGTGGGTTGTGTGATGGTGGGTGGTGTCATGGTGGGTGGTGAGTTGTGTGTGATGGTGGGTGGTGTCATGGAGGGTGGTGTGGAAGTAATGGTGGGTGGTATGTGGGTGATGGGTGGTATGTGGGTGGTGGGTATGTGGGTGGTGGGTGGTGTGATGGTGGGTGGTATGTGGGTGGTGGGTGATGTGTGGTACGTGGTATGTGGGTGGTGGGTGGTGTGTCATGGTGGGTGGTGTGTGGGTGGTGGATATGTGGGTGGTGGGTATGTGGGTGGTGGGTGGTGTCATGGTGGGTGGTGTGGAAGTAATGGTGGGTGGTATGTGGGTGGTGGGTATGTGGGTGCTGGGTGGTGTGTAGGTTTGATATGTGGCGGTGGGTGATTTGGTATGAGGTGGTGGATTATGTGTGGTACGTGGTGTGTGGGTGGTGGGTGGTGTGTCATGGTGGGTGGTGAGTTGTGTGTGATGGTGGGTGGTGTCATGGTGGGTGGTGTGGAAGTAATGGTGGGTGGTATGTGGGTGGTGGGTGGTATGTGGGTGGTGGGTATGTGGGTGGTGGGTATGTGGGTGGTGGGTGGTGTGATGGTGGGTGGTGTCATGGTGGGTGGTGAGTTGTGTGTGTTGGTGGGTGGTGTCATGGTGGGTGGTGTGGAAGTAATGGTGGGTGGTATGTGGGTGATGGGTGGTATGTGGGTGGTAGGTGGTATGTGGGTGGTGGGTATGTGGGTGGTGGGTATGTGGGTGGTGGGTATGTGGGTGGTGGGTATGTGGGTGCTGGGTGGTGTGATGGTGGGTGGTATGTGGGTGGTGGGTGATGTGTGGTACGTGGTATGTGGGTGGTGGGTGGTGTGTCATGGTGGGTGGTGAGTTGTGTGTGATGGTGGGTGATGTGTGGCATGGTGGTGTGTAGGTTTGATATGTGGCGGTGGGTGATTTGGTATGAGGTGGTGGGTTATGTGTGGTACGTGGTATGTGGGTGGTGGGTGGTGTGTCATGGTGGGTGGTGAGTTGTGTGTGATGGTGGGTGGTGTCATGGTGGGTGGTGTGGAAGTAATGGTGGGTGGTATGTGGGTGATGGGTTGTATGTGGGTGGTGGGTATGTGGGTGGTGGGTGGTGTGATGGTGGGTGGTATGTGGGTGGTGGGTGATGTGTGGTACGTGGTATGTGGGTGGTGGGTGGTGTGTCATGGTGGGTGGTGTGTGGGTGGTGGGTATGTGGGTGGTGGGTATGTGGGTGGTGGGTATGTGGGTGGTGGGTGGTGAGTTGTGTGTGATGGTGGGTGGTGTCATGGTGGGTGGTGTGGAAGTAATGGTGGGTGGTATGTGGGTAATGGGTGGTATGTGGTTGGTGTGTATGTGGGTGGTGGGTGGTGTGATGGTGGGTGGTATGTGGGTGGTGGGTGATGTGTGGTACGTGGTATGTGGGTGGTGGGTGGTGTGTCATGGTGGGTGGTGTGTGGGTGGTGGGTATGTGGGTGGTGGGTATGTGGGTGGTGGGTGGTGTCATGGTGGGTGGTGTGGAAGTAATGGTGGGTGGTATGTGGGTGGTGGGTATGTGGGTGGTGGGAATGTGGGTGGTGGGTGGTGAGTTGTGTGTGATGGTGGGTGGTGTCATGGTGGGTGGTGTGGAAGTAATGGTGGGTGGTATGTGGGTGGTGTGAACGTGGGTGGTATGTGGGTGGTGGGTGATGTGTGGTAGGGTGGTGTGTAAGTTTGATATGTGGCGGTGGGTGATTTAGTATGAGGTGGTGGGTGATGTGTTGTACGTGGTATGTGGGTGATGGGTGGTGGGTGGTGTGTGGGTGGTGGGTGGTGTGTAAGTTAATGGTGGTATGAGGTGGTGAGTGGGTGGTGGGTGGTATGTGGGTGGTGGGTTATGTGTGGTACGTGGTATGTGGGTGGTGGGTGGTGTGTCATGGTGGGTGGTGAGTTGTGTGTGATGGTGGGTGGTGTCATGGTGGGTGGTGTGGAAGTAATGGTGGGTGGTATGTGGGTGACGGGTTGTATGTGGGTGGTGGGTATGTGGGTGGTGGGTATGTGGGTGGTGGGTGGTGTGATGGTGGGTGGTATATGGGTGGTGGGTGATGTGTGGTACGTGGTATGTGGGTAGTGGGTGGTGTGTCATGGTGGGTGGTGTGGAAGTAATGGTGGGTGGTATGTGGGTGGTGGGTGGTATGTGGGTGGTGGGTATGTGGGTGGTGGGTATGTGGGTGCTGGGTGGTGTGATGGTGGGTGGTATGTGGGTGGTGGGTGATGTGTGGTACGTGGTATGTGGGTGGTGGGTGGTGTGTCATGGTGGGTGGTGAGTTGTGTGTGATGGTGGGTGGTGTCATGGTGGGTGGTGTGGAAGTAATGGTGGGTGGTATGTGGGTGATGGGTGGTATGTGGGTGGTGGGTATGTGGGTGGTGGGTGGTGTGATGGTGGGTGGTATGTGGGTGGTGGGTGATGTGTGGTACGTGGTATGTGGGTGGTGGGTGGTGTGTCATGGTGGGTGGTGTGGAAGTAATGGTGGGTGGTATGTGGGTGGTGGGTGGTATGTGGGTGGTGGTTATGTGGGTGGTGGGTATGTGGGTGCTGGGTGGTGTGATGGTGGGTGGTATGTGGGTGGTGGGTGATGTGTGGTACGTGGTATGTGGGTGGTGGGTGGTGTGTCATGGTGGGTGGTGAGTTGTGTGTGATGGTGGGTGATGTGTGGCATGGTGATGTGTAGGTTTGATATGTGGCGGTGGGTGATTTGGTATGAGGTGGTGGGTTATGTGTGGTACGTGGTATGTGGGTGGTGGGTGGTGTGTCATGGTGGGTGGTGAGTTGTGTGTGATGGTGGGTGGTGTCATGGTGGGTGGTGTGGAAGTAATGGTGGGTGGTATGTGGGTGATGGGTTGTATGTGGGTGGTGGGTATGTGGGTGGTTCGTGGTGTGATGGTGGGTGGTATGTGGGTGGTGGGTGATGTGTGGTACGTGGTATGTGGGTTGTGGGTGGTGTGGAAGTAATGGTGGGTGGTATGTGGGTGGTGGGTGGTATGTGGGTGGTGGGTGGTATGTGGGTGGTGGGTATGTGTATGGTGGGTATGTGGGTGGTGGGTGGTGTGATGGTTGGTGGTGTCATGGTGGGTGGTGTGTGGGTGGTGAGTTGTGTGTGATGGTGGGTGGTGTCATGGTGGGTGGTGTGGAAGTAATGGTGGGTGGTTGGTGGGTGATGTGTGGTACGTGGTATGTGGGTGGTGGGTGGTGTGTCATGGTGGGTGGTGTGTGGGTGGTGGGTATGTGGGTGGTGGGTATGTGGGTGGTGGGTATGTGGGTGGTGGGTGGTGAGTTGTGTGTGATGGTGGGTGGTGTCATGGTGGGTGGTGTGGAAGTAATGGTGGGTGGTATGTGGGTGGTGGGTATGTGGGTGCTGGGTGGTGTGATGGTGGGTGGTATGTGGGTGGTGGGTGGTGTGTCATGGTGGGTGGTGAGTTGTGTGTGATGGTGGGTGGTGTCATGGTGGGTGGTGTGGAAGTAATGGTGGGTGGTATGTGGGTGATGGTTGGTATGTGGGTGGTGGGTATGTGGGTGGTGAGTTGTGTGTGATGGTGGGTGGTGTCATGGTGGGTGGTGTGGAAGTAATGGTGGGTGGTATGTGGGTGATGGGTGGTATGTGGGTGGTGGGTATGTGGGTGGTGGGTGGTGTGATGGTGGGTGGTATGTGGGTGGTGGGTGATGTGTGGTACGTGGTATGTGGGTGGTGGGTGGTGTGTCATGGTGGGTGGTGTGTGGGTGGTGGATATGTGGGTGGTGGGTATGTGTGTGGTGGGTGGTGTCATGGTGGGTGGTGTGGAAGTAATGGTGGGTGGTATGTGGGTGGTGGGTATGTGGGTGCTGGGTGGTGTGATGGTGGGTGGTATGTGGGTGGTGGGTGATGTGTGGTAAGTGGTATGTGGGTGGTGGGTGGTGTGTCATGGTGGGTGGTGAGTTGTGTGTGATGGTGGGTGATGTGTGGCAGGGTGGTGTGTAGGTTTGATATGTGGCGGTGGGTGATTTGGTATGAGGTGGTGGATTATGTGTGGTACGTGGTGTGTGGGTGGTGGGTGGTGTGTCATGGTGGGTGGTGAGTTGTGTGTGATGGTGGGTGGTGTCATGGTGGGTGGTGTGGAAGTAATGGTGGGTGGTATGTGGGTGGTGGGTGGTATGTGGGTGGTGGGTATGTGGGTGGTGGGTATGTGGGTGGTGGGTGGTATGTGGGTGGTGGGTGGTGTGTCATGGTGGGTGGTGTGTGGGTGGTGGATATGTGGGTGGTGGGTATGTGTGTGGTGGGTGGTGTCATGGTGGGTGGTGTGGAAGTAATGGTGGGTGGTATGTGGGTGGTGGGTGGTATGTGGGTGGTGGGTATGTGGGTGGTGGGTATGTGGGTGGTGGGTGGTGTGATGGTGGGTGGTGTCATGGTGGGTGGTGTGTGGGTGGTGAGTTGTGTGTGATGGTGGGTGGTGTCATGGTGGGTGGTGTGGAAGTAATGGTGGGTGGTATGTGGGTGATGGGTGGTATGTGGGTGGTGTGTATGTGGGTGGTGGGTGGTGTGATGGTGGATGGTATGTGGGTGGTGGGTGATGTGTGGTACGTGGTATGTGGGTGGTGGGTGGTGTGTCATGGTGGGTGGTGTGTGGGTGGTGGGTATGTGGGTGGTGGGTATGTGGGTGGTGGGTGGTGAGTTGTGTGTGATGGTGGGTGGTGTCATGGTGGGTGGTGTGGAAGTAATGGTGGGTGGTATGTGGGTGGTGGGTATGTGGGTGCTGGGTGGTGTGATGGTGGGTGGTATGTGGGTGGTGGGTGATGTGTGGTACGTGGTATGTGGGTGGTGGGTGGTGTGTCATGGTGGGTGGTGAGTTGTGTGTGATGGTGGGTGATGTGTGGCAGGGTGGTGTGTAGGTTTGATATGTGGCGGTGGGTGATTTGGTATGAGGTGGTGGGTTATGTGTGGTACGTGGTATGTGGGTGGTGGGTGATGTGTCATGGTGGGTGGTGAGTTGTGTGTGATGGTGGGTGGTGTCATGGTGGGTGGTGTGGAAATAATGGTGGGTGGTATGTGGGTGATGGGTGGTATGTGGGTTGTGGGTATGTGGGTGGTGGGTTGTGTGATGGTGGGTGGTATGTGGGTGGTGGGTGGTGGGTGGTGGGTGGTATGTGGTATGTGGGTGGTGTGAACGTGGGTGGTATGTGGGTGGTGGGTGATGTGTGGTAGGGTGGTGTGTAAGTTTGATATGTGGCGGTGGGTGATTTAGTATGAGGTGGTGGGTGATGTGTTGTACGTGGTATGTGGGTGATGGGTGGTGGGTGGTGTGTGGGTGGTGGGTGGTGTGTAAGTTAATGGTGGTATGAGGTGGTGAGTGGGTGGTGGGTGGTATGTGGGTGGTGGGTTATGTGTGGTACGTGGTATGTGGGTGGTGGGTGGTGTGTCATGGTGGGTGGTGAGTTGTGTGTGATGGTGGGTGGTGTCATGGTGGGTGGTGTGGAAGTAATGGTGGGTGGTATGTGGGTGACGGGTTGTATGTGGGTGGTGGGTATGTGGGTGGTGGGTATGTGGGTGGTGGGTGGTGTGATGGTGGGTGGTATATGGGTGGTGGGTGATGTGTGGTACGTGGTATGTGGGTAGTGGGTGGTGTGTCATGGTGGGTGGTGTGGAAGTAATGGTGGGTGGTATGTGGGTGGTGGGTGGTATGTGGGTGGTGGGTATGTGGGTGGTGGGTATGTGGGTGCTGGGTGGTGTGATGGTGGGTGGTATGTGGGTGGTGGGTGGTGTGTCATGGTGGGTGGTGTGTGGGTGGTGGGTATGTGGGTGGTGGGTGGTGAGTTGTGTGTGATGGTGGGTGGTGTCATGGTGGGTGGTGTGGAAGTAATGGTGGGTGGTATGTGGGTGGTGGGTATGTGGGTGCTGGGTTGTGTGATGGTGGTTGGTATATGGGTGGTGGGTGGTGTGTCATGGTGGGTGGTGAGTTGTGTGTGATGGTGGGTGGTGTCATGGTGGGTGGTGTGGAAGTAATGGTGGGTGGTATGTGGGTGATGGGTGGTATGTGGGTGGTGGGTATGTGGGTGGTGGGTATGTGGGTGGTGGGTGGTGTGATGGTGGGTGGTATGTGGGTGGTGGGTGGTATGTGGGTGGTGGGTGGTATGTGGGTGGTGGGTATGTGGGTGGTGGGTGGTGTGATGGTGGGTGGTGTCATGGTGGGTGGTGTGTGGGTGGTGAGTTATGTGTGATGGTGGGTGGTGTCATGGTAGGTGGTGTGGAAGTAATGGTGGGTGGTATGTGGGTGATGGGTGGTATGTGGGTGGTGGGTATGTGGGTGGTGGGTACGTGGTATGTGGGTGGTGGGTGGTGTGTCATGGTGGGTGGTGTGGAAGTAATGGTGGGTGGTATGTGGGTGGTGGGTATGTGGGTGCTGGGTGGTGTGATGGTGGGTGGTATGTGGGTGGTGGGTGGTGTGATGGTGGGTGGTATGTGGGTGGTGGGTGATGTGTGGTACGTGGTATGTGGGTGGTGGGTGATGTGTGGGTGGTGAGTTGTGTGTGATGGTGGGTGGTGTGTCATGGTGGGTGGTGTGGAAGTAATGGTGGGTGGTATGTGGGTGGTGGGTGGTATGTGGGTGGTGGGTATGTGGGTGGTGGGTATGTGGGTGGTGGGTGGTGTGATGGTGGGTGGTGTCATGGTGGGTGGTGAGTTGTGTGTGATGGTGGGTGGTGTCATGGTGGGTGGTGTGGATGTAATGGTGGGTGGTATGTGGGTGGTGGGTATGTGGGTGGTGGGTGGTGTGATGGTGGGTGGTGAGTTGTGTGTGATGGTGGGTGATGTGTGGCAGGGTAGTGTGTAGGTTTGATATGTGGCGGTGGGTGATTTGGTATGAGGTGGTGGGTTATGTGTGGTACGTGGTATGTGGGTGGTGGGTGGTGTGTCATGGTGGGTGGTGAGTTGTGTGTGATGGTGGGTGGTGTCATGGTGGGTGGTGTGGAAGTAATGGTGGGTGGTATGTGGGTGATGGGTTGTATGTGGGTGGTGGGTATGTGGGTGGTGGGTATGTGGGTGGTGGGTGGTGTGATGGTGGATGGTATGTGGGTGGTGGGTGATGTGTGGTACGTGGTATGTGGATGATGGGTGGTGTGTCATGGTGGGTGGTGTGGAAGTAATGGTGGGTGGTATGTGGGTGGTGGGTGGTATGTGGGTGGTGGGTATGTGGGTGGTGGGTATGTGGGTGGTGGGTGGTGTGATGGTAGGTGGTATGTGGGTGGTGGGTGATGTGTGGTACGTGGTATGTGGGTGGTGGGTGGTGTGTCATGGTGGGTGGTGTGGAAGTAATGGTGGGTGGTATGTGGGTGGTGGGTATGTGGGTGTTGGGTGGTGTGATGGTGGGTGGTATGTGGGTGGTGGGTGATGTGTGGTACGTGGTATGTGGGTGGTGGGTGATGTGTGGGTGGTGAGTTGTGTGTGATGGTGGGTGGTGTGTCATGGTGGGTGGTGTGGAAGTAATGGTGGGTGGTATGTGGGTGGTGGGTATGTGGGTGCTGGGTGTTGTGATGGTGGGTGGTATGTGGGTGGTGGGTGATGTGTGGTACGTGGTATGTGGGTGGTGGGTGGTGTGTCATGGTGGGTGGTGAGTTGTGTGTGATGGTAGGTGATGTGTGGCAGGGTGGTGTGTAGGTTTGATATGTGGCGGTGGGTGATTTGGTATGAGGTGGTGGGTTATGTGTGGTACGTGGTATGTGGGTGGTGGGTGGTGTGTCATGGTGGGTGGTGAGTTGTGTGTGATGGTGGGTGATGTGTGGCAGGGTGGTGTGTAGGTTTGATATGTGGCGGTGGGTGATTTGGTATGAGGTGGTGGGTTATGTGTGGTACGTGGTATGTGGGTGGTGGGTGGTGTGTCATGGTGGGTGGTGAGTTGTGTGTGATGGTGGGTGGTGTCATGGTGGGTGGTGTGGAAGTAATGGTGGGTGGTATGTGGGTGGTGGGTATGTGGGTGGTGGGTATGTGGGTGGTGGGTGGTGTGATGGTGGGTGGTATGTGGGTGGTGGGTGGTATGTGGGTGGTGGGTGGTATGTGGGTGGTGGGTATGTGGGTGGTGGGTGGTGTGATGGTGGGTGGTGTCATGGTGGGTGGTGTGCGGGTGGTGAGTTATGTGTGATGGTGGGTGGTGTCATGGTAGGTGGTGTGGAAGTAATGGTGGGTGGTATGTGGGTGATGGGTGGTATGTGGGTGGTGGGTATGTGGGTGGTGGGTACGTGGTATGTGGGTGGTGGGTGGTGTGTCATGGTGGGTGGTGTGGAAGTAATGGTGGGTGGTATGTGGGTGGTGGGTATGTGGGTGCTGGGTGGTGTGATGGTGGGTGGTATGTGGGTGGTGGGTATGTGGGTGCTGGGTGGTGTGATGGTGGGTGGTATGTGGGTGGTGGGTGATGTGTGGTACGTGGTATGTGGGTGGTGGGTGATGTGTGGGTGGTGAGTTGTGTGTGATGGTGGGTGGTGTGTCATGGTGGGTGGTGTGGAAGTAATGGTGGGTGGTATGTGGGTGGTGGGTGGTATGTGGGTGGTGGGTATGTGGGTGGTGGGTGGTGTGATGGTGGGTGGTGTCATGGTGGGTGGTGAGTTGTGTGTGATGGTGGGTGGTGTAGAAGTAATGGTGGGTGGTATGTGGGTGGTGGGTATGTGGGTGTTGGGTGGTGTGATGGTGGGTGGTATGTGGGTGGTGGGTGATGTGTGGTACGTGGTATGTGGGTGGTGGGTGATGTGTGGGTGGTGAGTTGTGTGTGATGGTGGGTGGTGTGTCATGGTGGGTGGTGTGGAAGTAATGGTGGGTGGTATGTGGGTGGTGGGTATGTGGGTGCTGGGTGTTGTGATGGTGGGTGGTATGTGGGTGGTGGGTGATGTGTGGTACGTGGTATGTGGGTGGTGGGTGGTGTGTCATGGTGGGTGGTGAGTTGTGTGTGATGGTAGGTGATGTGTGGCAGGGTGGGGTGTAGGTTTGATATGTGGCGGTGGGTGATTTGGTATGAGGTGGTGGGTTATGTGTGGTACGTGGTATGTGGGTGGTGGGTGGTGTGTCATGGTGGGTGGTGAGTTGTGTGTGATGGTGGGTGATGTGTGGCAGGGTGGTGTGTATGTTTGATATGTGGCGGTGGGTGATTTGGTATGAGGTGGTGGGTTATGTGTGGTACGTGGTATGTGGGTGGTGGGTGGTGTGTCATGGTGGGTGGTGAGTTGTGTGTGATGGTGGGTGGTGTCATGGTGGGTGGTGTGGAAGTAATGGTGGGTGGTATGTGGGTGGTGGGTATGTGGGTGGTGGGTATGTGGGTGGTGGGTGGTGTGATGGTGGGTGGTATGTGGGTGGTGGGTGGTATGTGGGTGGTGGGTGGTATGTGGGTGGTGGGTATGTGGGTGGTGGGTGGTGTGATGGTGGGTGGTGTCATGGTGGGTGGTGTGTGGGTGGTGAGTTATGTGTGATGGTGGGTGGTGTCATGGTAGGTGGTGTGGAAGTAATGGTGGGTGGTATGTGGGTGATGGGTGGTATGTGGGTGGTGGGTATGTGGGTGGTGGGTACGTGGTATGTGGGTGGTGGGTGGTGTGTCATGGTGGGTGGTGTGGAAGTAATGGTGGGTGGTATGTGGGTGGTGGGTATGTGGGTGCTGGGTGGTGTGATGGTGGGTGGTATGTGGGTGGTGGGTATGTGGGTGCTGGGTGGTGTGATGGTGGGTGGTATGTGGGTGGTGGGTGATGTGTGGTACGTGGTATGTGGGTGGTGGGTGATGTGTGGGTGGTGAGTTGTGTGTGATGGTGGGTGGTGTGTCATGGTGGGTGGTGTGGAAGTAATGGTGGGTGGTATGTGGGTGGTGGGTGGTATGTGGGTGGTGGGTATGTGGGTGGTGGGTATGTGGGTGGTGGGTGGTGTGATGGTGGGTGGTGTCATGGTGGGTGGTGAGTTGTGTGTGATGGTGGGTGGTGTCATGGTGGGTGGTGTGGAAGTAATGGTGGGTGGTATGTGGGTGGTGGGTGGTATGTGGGTGGTGGGTATGTGGGTGGTGGGTATGTGGGTGGTGGGTGGTGTGATGGTGGGTGGTGTCATGGTGGGTGGTGTGTGGGTGGTGAGTTGTGTGTGATGGTGGGTGGTGTCATGGTGGGTGGTGTGGAAGTAATGGTGGGTGGTATGTGGGTGATGGGTGGTATGTGGGTGGTGTGTATGTGGGTGGTGGGTGGTGTGATGGTGGGTGGTATGTGGGTGGTGGGTGATGTGTGGTACGTGGTATGTGGGTGGTGGGTGGTGTGTCATGGTGGGTGGTGTGTGGGTGGTGGGTATGTGGGTAGTGGGTATGTGGGTGGTGGGTGGTGAGTTGTGTGTCATGGTGGGTGGTGTCATGGTGGGTGGTGTGGAAGTATTGGTGGGTGGTATGTGGGTGGTGGGTATGTGGGTGCTGGGTGGTGTGATGTTGGGTGGTATGTGGGTGGTGGGTGATGTGTGGTACGTGGTATGTGGGTGGTGGGTATGTGGGTGGTGGGTGGTGAGTTGTGTGTGATGGTGGGTGGTGTCATGGTGGGTGGTGTGGAAGTAATGGTGGGTGGTATGTGGGTGGTGGGTATGTGGGTGCTGGGTGGTGTGATGGTGGGTGGTATGTGGGTGGTGGGTGGTGTGTCATGGTGGGTGGTGAGTTGTGTGTGATGGTGGGTGGTGTCATGGTGGGTGGTGTGGAAGTAATGGTGGGTGGTATGTGGGTGATGGTTGGTATGTGGGTGGTGGGTATGTGGGTGGTGAGTTGTGTGTGATGGTGGGTGGTGTCATGGTGGGTGGTGTGGAAGTAATGGTGGGTGGTATGTGGGTGGTGGGTATGTGGGTGCTGGGTGGTGTGATGGTGGGTGGTATGTGGGTGGTGGGTATGTGGGTGCTGGGTGGTGTGATGGTGGGTGGTATGTGGGTGGTGGGTGATGTGTGGTACGTGGTATGTGGGTGGTGGGTGATGTGTGGGTGGTGAGTTGTGTGTGATGGTGGGTGGTGTGTCATGGTGGGTGGTGTGGAAGTAATGGTGGGTGGTATGTGGGTGGTGGGTGGTATGTGGGTGGTGGGTGGTATGTGGGTGGTGGGTATGTGGGTGGTGGGTGGTGTGATGGTGGGTGGTGTCATGATGGGTGGTGTGTGGGTGGTGAGTTGTGTGTGATGGTGGGTGGTGTCATCGTGGGTGGTGTGGAAGTAATGGTGGGTGGTATGTGGGTGATGGGTGGTATGTGGGTGGTGGGTATGTGGGTGGTGGGTATGTGGGTGGTGGGTGGTGTGATGGTAGGTGGTATGTGGGTGGTGGGTGATGTGTGGTACGTGGTATGTGGGTGGTGGGTGGTGTGTCATGGTGGGTGGTGTGGAAGTAATGGTGGGTGGTATGTGGGTGGTGGGTATGTGGGTGTTGGGTGGTGTGATGGTGGGTGGTATGTGGGTGGTGGGTGATGTGTGGTACGTGGTATGTGGGTGGTGGGTGATGTGTGGGTGGTGAGTTGTGTGTGATGGTGGGTGGTGGTTCATGGTGGGTGGTGTGGAAGTAATGGTGGGTGGTATGTGGGTGGTGGGTATGTGGGTGCTGGGTGTTGTGATGGTGGGTGGTATGTGGGTGGTGGGTGATGTGTGGTACGTGGTATGTGGGTGGTGGGTGGTGTGTCATGGTGGGTGGTGAGTTGTGTGTGATGGTAGGTGATGTGTGGCAGGGTGGGGTGTCGGTTTGATATGTGGCGGTGGGTGATTTGGTATGAGGTGGTGGGTTATGTGTGGTACGTGGTATGTGGGTGGTGGGTGGTGTGTCATGGTGGGTGGTGAGTTGTGTGTGATGGTGGGTGATGTGTGGCAGGGTGGTGTGTATGTTTGATATGTGGCGGTGGGTGATTTGGTATGAGGTGGTGGGTTATGTGTGGTACGTGGTATGTGGGTGGTGGGTGGTGTGTCATGGTGGGTGGTGAGTTGTGTGTGATGGTGGGTGGTGTCATGGTGGGTGGTGTGGAAGTAATGGTGGGTGGTATGTGGGTGGTGGGTATGTGGGTGGTGGGTTTGTGGGTGGTGGGTGGTGTGATGGTGGGTGGTATGTGGGTGGTGGGTGGTATGTGGGTGGTGGGTGGTATGTGGGTGGTGGGTATGTGGGTGGTGGGTGGTGTGATGGTGGGTGGTGTCATGGTGGGTGGTGTGTGGGTGGTGAGTTATGTGTGATGGTGGGTGGTGTCATGGTAGGTGGTGTGGAAGTAATGGTGGGTGGTATGTGGGTGATGGGTGGTATGTGGGTGGTGGGTATGTGGGTGGTGGGTACGTGGTATGTGGGTGGTGGGTGGTGTGTCATGGTGGGTGGTGTGGAAGTAATGGTGGGTGGTATGTGGGTGGTGGGTATGTGGGTGCTGGGTGGTGTGATGGTGGGTGGTATGTGGGTGGTGGGTATGTGGGTGCTGGGTGGTGTGATGGTGGGTGGTATGTGGGTGGTGGGTGATGTGTGGTACGTGGTATGTGGGTGGTGGGTGATGTGTGGGTGGTGAGTTGTGTGTGATGGTGGGTGGTGTGTCATGGTGGGTGGTGTGGAAGTAATGGTGGGTGGTATGTGGGTGGTGGGTGGTATGTGGGTGGTGGGTATGTGGGTGGTGGGTATGTGGGTGGTGGGTGGTGTGATGGTGGGTGGTGTCATGGTGGGTGGTGAGTTGTGTGTGATGGTGGGTGGTGTCATGGTGGGTGGTGTGGAAGTAATGGTGGGTGGTATGTGGGTGGTGGGTGGTATGTGGGTGGTGGGTATGTGGGTGGTGGGTATGTGGGTGGTGGGTGGTGTGATGGTGGGTGGTGTCATGGTGGGTGGTGTGTGGGTGGTGAGTTGTGTGTGATGGTGGGTGGTGTCATGGTGGGTGGTGTGGAAGTAATGGTGGGTGGTATGTGGGTGATGGGTGGTATGTGGGTGGTGTGTATGTGGGTGGTGGGTGGTGTGATGGTGGGTGGTATGTGGGTGGTGGGTGATGTGTGGTACGTGGTATGTGGGTGGTGGGTGGTGTGTCATGGTGGGTGGTGTGTGGGTGGTGGGTATGTGGGTAGTGGGTATGTGGGTGGTGGGTGGTGAGTTGTGTGTCATGGTGGGTGGTGTCATGGTGGGTGGTGTGGAAGTATTGGTGGGTGGTATGTGGGTGGTGGGTATGTGGGTGCTGGGTGGTGTGATGTTGGGTGGTATGTGGGTGGTGGGTGATGTGTGGTACGTGGTATGTGGGTGGTGGGTATGTGGGTGGTGGGTGGTGAGTTGTGTGTGATGGTGGGTGGTGTCATGGTGGGTGGTGTGGAAGTAATGGTGGGTGGTATGTGGGTGGTGGGTATGTGGGTGCTGGGTGGTGTGATGGTGGGTGGTATGTGGGTGGTGGGTGGTGTGTCATGGTGGGTGGTGAGTTGTGTGTGATGGTGGGTGGTGTCATGGTGGGTGGTGTGGAAGTAATGGTGGGTGGTATGTGGGTGATGGTTGGTATGTGGGTGGTGGGTATGTGGGTGGTGAGTTGTGTGTGATGGTGGGTGGTGTCATGGTGGGTGGTGTGGAAGTAATGGTGGGTGGTATGTGGGTGATGGGTGGTATGTGGGTGGTGGGTATGTGGGTGGTGGGAATGTGGGTGGTGGGTGGTGTGATGGTAGGTGGTATGTGGGTGGTGGGTGATGTGTGGTACGTGGTATGTGGGTGGTGGGTGGTGTGTCATGGTGGGTGGTGTGGAAGTAATGGTGGGTGGTATGTGGGTGGTGGGTATGTGGGTGCTGGGTGGTGTGATGGTGGGTGGTATGTGGGTGGTGGGTGATGTGTGGTACGTGGTATGTGGGTGGTGGGTTATGTGTGGGTGGTGAGTTGTGTGTGATGGTGGGTGGTGTGTCATGGTGGGTGGTGTGGAAGTAATGGTGGGTGGTATGTGGGTGGTCGGTGGTATGTGGGTGGTGGGTGGTATGTGGGTTGTGGGTATGTGGGTGGTGGGTATGTGGGTGGTGGGTATGTGGGTGGTGGGTTGTGTGATGGTGGGTGGTGTCATGGTGGGTGGTGAGTTGTGTGTGATGGTGGGTGGTGTCATGGTGGGTGGTGTGGAAGTAATGGTGGGTGGTATGTGGGTGATGGGTGATGTGTGGTAGGGTGGTGTGTAAGTTTGATATGTGGCGGTGGGTGATTTGGTATGAGGTGGTGGGTGATGTGTTGTACGTGGTATGTGGGTGGTGGGTGGTGGGTGGTGTGTGGGTGGTGGGTGGTGTGTAAGTTAATGGTGGTATGAGGTGGTGAGTGGGTGGTGGGTGGTATGTGGGTGGTGGGTTATGTGTGGTACGTGGTATGTGGGTGGTGGGTGATGTGTGGGTGGTGAGTTGTGTGTGATGGTGGGTGGTGTGTCATGGTGGGTGGTGTGGAAGTAATGGTGGGTGGTATGTGGGTGGTGGGTGGTATGTGGGTGGTGGGTATGTGGGTGGTGGGTATGTGGGTGGTGGGTGGTGTGATGGTGGGTGGTGTCATGGTGGGTGGTGAGTTGTGTGTGATGGTGGGTGGTGTCATGGTGGGTGGTGTGGAAGTAATGGTGGGTGGTATGTGGGTGGTGGGTGGTATGTGGGTGGTGGGTATGTGGGTGGTGGGTATGTGGGTGGTGGGTGGTGTGATGGTGGGTGGTGTCATGGTGGGTGGTGTGTGGGTGGTGAGTTGTGAGTGATGGTGGGTGGTGTCATGGTGGGTGGTGTGGAAGTAATGGTGGGTGGTATGTGGGTGATGGGTGGTATGTGGGTGGTGTGTATGTGGGTGGTGGGTGGTGTGATGGTGGGTGGTATGTGGGTGGTGGGTGATGTGTGGTACGTGGTATGTGGGTGGTGGGTGGTGTGTCATGGTGGGTGGTGTGTGGGTGGTGGGTATGTGGGTAGTGGGTATGTGGGTGGTGGGTGGTGAGTTGTGTGTCATGGTGGGTGGTGTCATGGTGGGTGGTGTGGAAGTATTGGTGGGTGGTATGTGGGTGGTGGGTATGTGGGTGCTGGGTGGTGTGATGTTGGGTGGTATGTGGGTGGTGGGTGATGTGTGGTACGTGGTATGTGGGTGGTGGGTATGTGGGTGGTGGGTGGTGAGTTGTGTGTGATGGTGGGTGGTGTCATGGTGGGTGGTGTGGAAGTAATGGTGGGTGGTATGTGGGTGGTGGGTATGTGGGTGCTGGGTGGTGTGATGGTGGGTGGTATGTGGGTGGTTGGTGGTGTGTCATGGTGGGTGGTGAGTTGTGTGTGATGGTGGGTGGTGTCATGGTGGGTGGTGTGGAAGTAATGGTGGGTGGTATGTGGGTGATGGTTGGTATGTGGGTGGTGGGTATGTGGGTGGTGAGTTGTGTGTGATGGTGGGTGGTGTCATGGTGGGTGGTGTGGAAGTAATGGTGGGTGGTATGTGGGTGGTGGGTGGTATGTGGGTGATGGGTGGTATGTGGGTGGTGGGTATGTGGGTGGTGGGTATGTGGGTGGTGGGTGGTGTGATGGTAGGTGGTATGTGGGTGGTGGGTGATGTGTGGTACGTGGTATGTGGGTGGTGGGTGGTGTGTCATGGTGGGTGGTGTGGAAGTAATGGTGGGTGGTATGTGGGTGGTGGGTATGTGGGTGCTGGGTGGTGTGATGGTGTGTGGTATGTGGGTGGTGGGTGATGTGTGGTACGTGGTATGTGGGTGGTGGGTGATGTGTGGGTGGTGTGTTGTGTGTCATGGTGGGTGGTGTGTCATGGTGGGTGGTGTGGAAGTAATGGTGGGTGGTATGTGGGTGGTGGGTGGTAAGTGGGTGGTGGGTATGTGGGTGGTGGGTATGTGGGTGGTGGGTGGTGTGATGGTGGGTGGTGTCATGGTGGGTGGTGAGTTGTGTGTGATGGTGGGTGGTGTCATGGTGGGTGGTGTGGAAGTAATGGTGGGTGGTATGTGGGTGATGGGTGGTATGTGGGTGGTGGGTATGTGGGTGGTGGGTGGTGTGATGGTGGGTGGTATGTGGGTGGTGGGTGATGTGTGGTACGTGGTATGTGGGTGGTGGGTGGTGTGTCATGGTGGGTGGTGAGTTGTGTGTGATGGTGGGTGGTGTCATGGTGGGTGGTGTGGAAGTAATGGTGGGTGGTATGTGGGTGATGGGTGGTATGTGGGTGGTGGGTATGTGGGTGGTGGGTGGTGTGATGGTGGGTGGTATGTGGGTGGTGGGTGATGTGTGGTACGTGGTATGTGGGTGGTGGGTGCTGTGTCATGGTGGGTGGTGTGTGGGTGGTGGGTATGTGGGTGGTGGGTATGTGGGTGGTGGGTGGTGTCATGGTGGGTGGTGTGGAAGTAATGGTGGGTGAAATGTGGGTGGTGGGTATGTGGGTGCTGGGTGGTGTGATGGTGGGTGGTATGTGGGTGGTGGGTGATGTGTGGTACGTGGTATGTCTGTGGTGGGTGGTGTGTCATGGTGGGTGGTGAGTTGTGTGTGATGGTGGGTGATGTGTGGCAGGGTGGTGTGTAGGTTTGATATGTGGCGGTGGGTGATTTGGTATGAGGTGGTGGGTTATGTGTGGTACGTGGTATGTGGGTGGTGGGTGGTGTGTCATGGTGGGTGGTGATTTGTGTGTGATGGTGGGTGGTGTCATGGTGGGTGGTGTGGAAGTAATGGTGGGTGGTATGTGCGTGATGGGTGGTATGTGGGTGGTGGGTATGTGGGTGGTGGGTGGTGTGATGGTGGGTGGTATGTGGGTGGTGGGTGCTGTGTGGTACGTGGTATGTGGGTGGTGGGTGGTGTGTCATGGTGGGTGGTGAGTTGTGTGTGATGGTGGGTGATGTGTGGCATGGTGGTGTGTAGGTTTGATATGTGGCGGTGGGTGATTTGGTATGAGGTGGTGGGTTATGTGTGGTACGTGGTATGTGGGTGGTGGGTATGTGGGTGGTGGGTGGTGTGATGGTGGGTGGTGTCATGGTGGGTGGTGTGTGGGTGGTGAGTTGTGTGTGATGGTGGGTGGTGTCATGGTAGGTGGTGTGGAAGTAATGGTGGGTGGTATGTGGGTGATGGGTGGTATGTGGGTGGTGGGTATAAGGGTGGTGGGTATGTGGGTGGTGGGTGGTGTGATGGTAGGTGGTATGTGGGTGGTGGGTGATGTGTGGTACGTGGTATGTGGGTGGTGGGTGGTGTGTCATGGTGGGTGGTGTGGAAGTAATGGTGGGTGGTATGTGGGTGGTGGGTATGTGGGTGCTGGGTGGTGTGATGGTGGGTGGTATGTGGGTGGTGGGTGATGTGTGGTACGTGGTATGTGGGTGGTGGGTGATGTGTGGGTGGTGTGTTGTGTGTCATGGTGGGTGGTGTGTCATGGTGGGTGGTGTGGAAGTAATGGTGGGTGGTATGTGGGTGGTGGGTGGTAAGTGGGTGGTGGGTATGTGGGTGGTGGGTATGTGGGTGGTGGGTGGTGTGATGGTGGGTGGTGTCATGGTGGGTGGTGAGTTGTGTGTGATGGTGGGTGGTGTCATGGTGGGTGGTGTGGAAGTAATGGTGGGTGGTATGTGGGTGATGGGTGGTATGTGGGTGGTGGGTATGTGGGTGGTGGGTGGTGTGATGGTGGGTGGTATGTGGGTGGTGGGTGATGTGTGGTACGTGGTATGTGGGTGGTGGGTGGTGTGTCATGGTGGGTGGTGAGTTGTGTGTGATGGTGGGTGGTGTCATGGTGGGTGGTGTGGAAGTAATGGTGGGTGGTATGTGGGTGATGGGTGGTATGTGGGTGGTGGGTATGTGGGTGGTGGGTGGTGTGATGGTGGGTGGTATGTGGGTGGTGGGTGATGTGTGGTACGTGGTATGTGGGTGGTGGGTGCTGTGTCATGGTGGGTGGTGTGTAGGTTTGATATGTGGCGGTGGGTGATTTGGTATGAGGTGGTGGGTTATGTGTGGTACGTGGTATGTGGGTGGTGGGTGGTGTGTCATGGTGGGTGGTGAGTTGTGTGTGATGGTGGGTGGTGTCATGGTGGGTGGTGTGGAAGTAATGGTGGGTGGTATGTATGTGATGGGTTGTATGTGGGTGGTGGGTATGTGGGTGGTGGGTATGTGGGTGGTGGGTGGTGTGATGGTGGGTGGTATGTGGGTTGTGGGTGATGTGTGGTACGTGGTATGTGGATGATGGGTGGTGTGTCATGGTGGGTTGTGTGGAAGTAATGGTGGTTGGTATGTGGGTGGTGGGTGGTATGTGGGTGGTGGGTATGTGGGTGGTGGGTATGTGGGTGGTGGGTGGTGTGATGGTGGGTGGTGTCATGGTGGGTGGTGTGTGGGTGGTGAGTTGTGTGTGATGGTGGGTGGTGTCATGGTGGGTGGTGTGGAAGTAATGGTGGGTGGTATGTGGGTGATGGGTGGTATGTGGGTGGTGTGTATGTGGGTGGTGGGTGGTGTGATGGTGGGTGGTATGTGGGTGGTGGGTGATGTGTGGTACGTGGTATGTGGGTGGTGGGTGGTGGGTGGTGGGTGGTGGGTGGTATGTGGTATGTGGGTGGTGTGAACGTGGGTGGTATGTGGGTGGTGGGTGATGTGTGGTAGGGTGGTGTGTAAGTTTGATATGTGGCGATGGGTGATTTGGTATGAGGTGGTGGGTGATGTGTTGTACGTGGTATGTGGGTGGTGGGTGGTGGGTGGTGTGTGGGTGGTGTGTGGTGTGTAAGTTAATGGTGGTATGAGGTGGTGAGTGGGTGGTGGGTGGTATGTGGGTGGTGGGTTATGTGTGGTACGTGGTATGTGGGTGGTGGGTGGTGTGTCATGGTGGGTGGTGAGTTGTGTGTGATGGTGGGTGGTGTCATTGTGGGTGGTGTGGAAGTAATGGTGGGTGGTATGTGGGTGATGGGTGGTATGTGGGTGGTGGGTATGTGGGTGGTGGGTGGTGTGATGGTGGGTGGTATGTGGGTGGTGGGTGATGTGTGGTACGTGGTATGTGGGTGGTGGGTGGTGTGTCATGGTGGGTGGTGTGGAAGTAATGGTGGGTGGTATGTGGGTGGTGGGTGGTATGTGGGTGGTGGGTATGTGGGTGGTGGGTATGTGGGTGCTGGGTGGTGTGATGGTGGGTGGTATGTGGGTGGTGGGTGATGTGTGGTACGTGGTATGTGGGTGGTGGGTGGTGTGTCATGGTGGGTGGTGAGTTGTGTGTGATGGTGGGTGATGTGTGGCATGGTGGTGTGTAGGTTTGA
The DNA here is from genome assembly GCA_033459515.1 of Theretra japonica. Lineage (NCBI taxonomy): Eukaryota > Metazoa > Arthropoda > Insecta > Lepidoptera > Sphingidae > Theretra > Theretra japonica. The sequence continues at coordinate 4,273,180 of CM065942.1, forward strand.
TATGTGGCGGTGGGTGATTTGGTATGAGGTGGTGGGTTATGTGTGGTACGTGGTATGTGGGTGGTGGGTGGTGTGTCATGGTGGGTGGTGAGTTGTGTGTGATGGTGGGTGGTGTCATGGTGGGTGGTGTGGAAGTAATGGTGGGTGGTATGTGGGTGATGGGTTGTATGTGGGTGGTGGGTATGTGGGTGGTGGGTGGTGTGATGGTGGGTGGTATGTGGGTGGTGGGTGATGTGTGGTACGTGGTATGTGGGTTGTGGGTGGTGTGTCATGGTGGGTGGTGTGGAAGTAATGGTGGGTGGTATGTGGGTGGTGGGTGGTATGTGGGTGGTGGGTGGTATGTGGGTTGTGGGTATGTGTATGGTGGGTATGTGGGTGGTTGGTGGTGTGATGGTTGGTGGTGTCATGGTGGGTGGTGTGTGGGTGGTGAGTTGTGTGTGATGGTGGGTGGTGTCATGGTGGGTGGTGTGGAAGTAATGGTGGGTGGTTGGTGGGTGATGTGTGGTACGTGGTATGTGGGTGGTGGGTGGTGTGTCATGGTGGGTGGTGTGTGGGTGGTGGGTATGTGGGTGGTGGGTATGTGGGTGGTGGGTATGTGGGTGGTGGGTGGTGAGTTGTGTGTGATGGTGGGTGGTGTCATGGTGGGTGGTGTGGAAGTAATGGTGGGTGGTATGTGGGTAATGGGTGGTATGTGGGTGGTGTGTATGTGGGTGGTGGGTGGTGTGATGGTGGGTGGTATGTGGGTGGTGGGTGATGTGTGGTACGTGGTATGTGGGTGGTGGGTGGTGTGTCATGGTGGGTGGTGTGTGGGTGGTGGGTATGTGGGTGGTGGGTATGTGGGTGGTGGGTGGTGTCATGGTGGGTGGTGTGGAAGTAATGGTGGGTGGTATGTGGGTGGTGGGTATGTGGGTGGTGGGTATGTGGGTGGTGGGTATGTGGGTGGTGGGTGACGAGTTGTGTGTGATGGTGGGTGGTGTCATGGTGGGTGGTGTGGATGTAATGGCGGGTGGTATGTGGGTGGTGGGTATGTGGGTGCTGGGTGGTGTGATGGTGGGTGGTATGTGGGTGGTGGGTGGTGTGTCATGGTGGGTGGTGAGTTGTGTGTGATGGTGGGTGGTGTCATGGTGGGTGGTGTGGAAGTAATGGTGGGTGGTATGTGGGTGATGGGTGGTATGTGGGTGGTGGGTATGTGGGTGGTGGGTATGTGGGTGGTGGGTGGTGTGATGGTGGGTGGTATGTGGGTGGTGGGTGGTATGTGGTATGTGGGTGGTGTGAACGTGGGTGGTATGTGGGTGGTGGGTGATGTGTGGTAGGGTGGTGTGTAAGTTTGATATGTGGCGGTGGGTGATTTAGTATGAGGTGGTGGGTGATGTGTTGTACGTGGTATGTGGGTGATGGGTGGTGGGTGGTGTGTGGGTGGTGGGTGGTGTGTAAGTTAATGGTGGTATGAGGTGGTGAGTGGGTGGTGGGTGGTATGTGGGTGGTGGGTTATGTGTGGTACGTGGTATGTGGGTGGTGGGTGGTGTGTCATGGTGGGTGGTGAGGTCTGTGTGATGGTGGGTGGTGTCATGGTGGGTGGTGTGGAAGTAATGGTGGGTGGTATGTGGGTGACGGGTTGTATGTGGGTGGTGGGTATGTGGGTGGTGGGTATGTGGGTGGTGGGTGGTGTGATGGTGGGTGGTATATGGGTGGTGGGTGATGTGTGGTACGTGGTATGTGGGTAGTGGGTGGTGTGTCATGGTGGGTGGTGTGGAAGTAATGGTGGGTGGTATGTGGGTGGTGGGTGGTATGTGGGTGGTGGGTATGTGGGTGGTGGGTATGTGGGTGCTGGGTGGTGTGATGGTGGGTGGTATGTGGGTGGTGGGTGATGTGTGGTACGTGGTATGTGGGTGGTGGGTGGTGTGTCATGGTGGGTGGTGAGTTGTGTGTGATGGTGGGTGATGTGTGGCAGGGTGGTGTGTAGGTTTGATATGTGGCGGTGGGTGATTTGGTATGAGGTGGTGGGTTATGTGTGGTACGTGGTATGTGGGTGGTGGGTTGTGTGTCATGGTGGGTGGTGAGTTGTGTGTGATGGTGGGTGGTGTCATGGTGGGTGGTGTGGAAGTAATGGTGGGTGGTATGTGCGTGATGGGTGGTATGTGGGTGGTGGGTATGTGGGTGGTGGGTGGTGTGATGGTGGGTGGTATGTGGGTGGTGGGTGATGTGTGGTACGTGGTATGTGGGTGGTGGGTGGTGTGTCATGGTGGGTGGTGTGGAAGTAATGGTGGGTGGTATGTGGGTGGTGGGTGGTATGTGGGTGGTGGGTATGTGGGTGGTGGGTATGTGGGTGCTGGGTGGTGTGATGGTGGGTGGTATGTGGGTGGTGGGTGATGTGTGGTACGTGGTATGTGGGTGGTGGGTGGTGTGTCATGGTGGGTGGTGAGTTGTGTGTGATGGTGGGTGATGTGTGGCATGGTGGTGTGTAGGTTTGATATGTGGCGGTGGGTGATTTGGTATGAGGTGGTGGGTTATGTGTGGTACGTGGTATGTGGGTGGTGGGTGGTGTGTCATGGTGGGTGGTGAGTTGTGTGTGATGGTGGGTGGTGTCATGGTGGGTGGTGTGGAAGTAATGGTGGGTGGTATGTGGGTGATGGGTTGTATGTGGGTGGTGGGTATGTGGGTGGTGGAAGGTGTGATGGTGGGTGGTATGTGGGTTGTGGGTGATGTGTGGTACGTGGTATGTGGGTGGTGGGTGGTGTGTCATGGTGGGTGGTGTGTGGGTGGTGGGTATGTGGGTGGTGGGTATGTGGGTGGTGGGTATGTGGGTGGTGGGTGGTGAGTTGTGTGTGATGGTGGGTGGTGTCATGGTGGGTGGTGTGGAAGTAATGGTGGGTGGTATGTGGGTAATGGGTGGTATGTGGTTGGTGTGTATGTGGGTGGTGGGTGGTGTGATGGTGGGTGGTATGTGGGTGGTGGGTGATGTGTGGTACGTGGTATGTGGGTGGTGGGTGGTGTGTCATGGTGGGTGGTGTGTGGGTGGTGGGTATGTGGGTGGTGGGTATGTGGGTGGTGGGTGGTGTCATGGTGGGTGGTGTGGAAGTAATGGTGGGTGGTATGTGGGTGGTGGGTATGTGGGTGGTGGGTATGTGGGTGGTGGGTGGTGAGTTGTGTGTGATGGTGGGTGGTGTCATGGTGGGTGGTGTGGAAGTAATGGTGGGTGGTATGTGGGTTGTGGGTATGTGGGTGGTGGGTTGTGTGATGGTGGGTGGTATGTGGGTGGTGGGTGGTGGGTGGTATGTGGTATGTGGGTGGTGGGTGGTGGGTGGTGTGATGGTGGGTGGTATGTGGGTGGTGGGTGATGTGTGGTAGGGTGGTGTGTAGGTTTGATATGTGGCGGTGGGTGATTTGGTATGAGGTGGTGGGTGATGTGTTGTACGTGGTATGTGGGTGGTGGGTGGTGGGTGGTGTGTGGTTGGTGGGTGATATGTGGTACGTGGTATGTGGGTGGTGGGTGGTGTGTCATGGTGGGTGGTGTGTGGGTGGTGGGTATGTGGGTGGTGGGTATGTTGGTGGTGGGTGGTGAGTTGTGTGTGATGGTGGGTGGTGTCATGGTGGGTGGTGTCATGGTGGGTGGTGTGGAAGTAATGGTGGGTGGTATGTGGGTGGTGGGTATGTGGGTGCTGGGTGGTGTGATGGTGGATGGTATGTAGGTGGTGGGTGGTGTGTCATGGTGGGCGGTGAGTTGTGTGTGATGGTGGGTGGTGTCATGGTGGGTGGTGTGGAAGTAATGGTGGGTGGTATGTGGGTGATGGGTGGTATGTGGGTGGTGGGTATGTGGGTGGTGGGTATGTGGGTGGTGGGTGGTGTGATGGTGGGTGGTATGTGGGTGGTGGTAGGTATGTGGGTGGTGGGTGGTATGTGGGTGGTGGGTATGTGGGTGGTGGGTGGTGTGATGGTGGGTGGTGTCATGGTGGGTGGTGTGTGGGTGGTGAGTTGTGTGTGATGGTGGGTGGTGTCATGGTAGGTGGTGTGGAAGTAATGGTGGGTGGTATGTGGGTGATGGGTGGTATGTGGGTGGTGGGTATGTGGGTGGTGGGTATGTGGGTGGTGGGTGGTGTGATGGTAGGTGGTATGTGGGTGGTGGGTGATGTGTGGTACGTGGTATGTGGGTGGTGGGTGGTGTGTCATGGTGGGTGGTGTGGAAGTAATGGTGGGTGGTATGTGGGTGGTGGGTATGTGGGTGCTGGGTGGTGTGATGGTGGGTGGTATGTGGGTGGTGGGTGATGTGTGGTACGTGGTATGTGGGTGGTGGGTGATGTGTGGGTGGTGTGTTGTGTGTCATGGTGGGTGGTGTGTCATGGTGGGTGGTGTGGAAGTAATGGTGGGTGGTATGTGGGTGGTGGGTGGTAAGTGGGTGGTGGGTATGTGGGTGGTGGGTATGTGGGTGGTGGGTGGTGTGATGGTGGGTGGTGTCATGGTGGGTGGTGAGTTGTGTGTGATGGTGGGTGGTGTCATGGTGGGTGGTGTGGAAGTAATGGTGGGTGGTATGTGGGTGATGGGTGGTATGTGGGTGGTGGGTATGTGGGTGGTGGGTGGTGTGATGGTGGGTGGTGTGATGGTGGGTGGTATGTGGGTGTAGGGTGATATGTGGGTGGTGGGTGGTATGTGGGTGGTGGGTATGTGGGTGGTGGGTGGTATGATGGTGGGTGGTGTCATGGTGGGTGGTGTGTGGGTGGTGAGTTATGTGTGATGGTGGGTGGTGTCATGGTAGGTGGTGTGGAAGTAATGGTGGGTGGTATGTGGGTGATGGGTGGTATGTGGGTGGTGGGTATGTGGGTAGTGGGTACGTGGTATGTGGGTGGTGGGTGGTGTGTCATGGTGGGTGGTGTGGAAGTAATGGTGGGTGGTATGTGGGTGGTGGGTATGTGGGTGCTGGGTGGTGTGATGGTGGGTGGTATGTGGGTGGTGGGTATGTGGGTGCTGGGTGGTGTGATGGTGGGTGGTATGTGGGTGGTGGGTGATGTGTGGTACGTGGTATGTGGGTGGTGGGTGATGTGTGGGTGGTGAGTTGTGTGTGATGGTGGGTGGTGTGTCATGGTGGGTGGTGTGGAAGTAATGGTGGGTGGTATGTGGGTGGTGGGTGGTATGTGGGTGGTGGGTATGTGGGTGGTGGGTATGTGGGTGGTGGGTGGTGTGATGGTGGGTGGTGTCATGGTGGGTGGTGAGTTGTGTGTGATGGTGGGTGGTGTCATGGTGGGTGGTGTGGAAGTAATGGTGGGTGGTATGTGGGTGGTGGGTGGTATGTGGGTGGTGGGTATGTGGGTGGTGGGTATGTGGGTGGTGGGTGGTGTGATGGTGGGTGGTGTCATGGTGGGTGGTGTGTGGGTGGTGAGTTGTGTGTGATGGTGGGTGGTGTCATGGTGGGTGGTGTGGAAGTAATGGTGGGTGGTATGTGGGTGATGGGTGGTATGTGGGTGGTGTGTATGTGGGTGGTGGGTGGTGTGATGGTGGGTGGTATGTGGGTGGTGGGTGATGTGTGGTACGTGGTATGTGGGTGGTGGGTGGTGTGTCATGGTGGGTGGTGTGTGGGTGGTGGGTATGTGGGTAGTGGGTATGTGGGTGGTGGGTGGTGAGTTGTGTGTCATGGTGGGTGGTGTCATGGTGGGTGGTGTGGAAGTATTGGTGGGTGGTATGTGGGTGGTGGGTATGTGGGTGCTGGGTGGTGTGATGTTGGGTGGTATGTGGGTGGTGGGTGATGTGTGGTACGTGGTATGTGGGTGGTGGGTATGTGGGTGGTGGGTGGTGAGTTGTGTGTGATGGTGGGTGGTGTCATGGTGGGTGGTGTGGAAGTAATGGTGGGTGGTATGTGGGTGGTGGGTATGTGGGTGCTGGGTGGTGTGATGGTGGGTGGTATGTGGGTGGTGGGTGGTGTGTCATGGTGGGTGGTGAGTTGTGTGTGATGGTGGGTGGTGTCATGGTGGGTGGTGTGGAAGTAATGGTGGGTGGTATGTGGGTGATGGTTGGTATGTGGGTGGTGGGTATGTGGGTGGTGAGTTGTGTGTGATGGTGGGTGGTGTCATGGTGGGTGGTGTGGAAGTAATGGTGGGTGGTATGTGGGTGATGGGTGGTATGTGGGTGGTGGGTATGTGGGTGGTGGGAATGTGGGTGGTGGGTGGTGTGATGGTAGGTGGTATGTGGGTGGTGGGTGATGTGTGGTACGTGGTATGTGGGTGGTGGGTGGTGTGTCATGGTGGGTGGTGTGGAAGTAATGGTGGGTGGTATGTGGGTGGTGGGTATGTGGGTGCTGGGTGGTGTGATGGTGGGTGGTATGTGGGTGGTGGGTGATGTGTGGTACGTGGTATGTGGGTGGTGGGTTATGTGTGGGTGGTGAGTTGTGTGTGATGGTGGGTGGTGTGTCATGGTGGGTGGTGTGGAAGTAATGGTGGGTGGTATGTGGGTGGTCGGTGGTATGTGGGTGGTGGGTGGTATGTGGGTTGTGGGTATGTGGGTGGTGGGTATGTGGGTGGTGGGTATGTGGGTGGTGGGTTGTGTGATGGTGGGTGGTGTCATGGTGGGTGGTGAGTTGTGTGTGATGGTGGGTGGTGTCATGGTGGGTGGTGTGGAAGTAATGGTGGGTGGTATGTGGGTGATGGGTGATGTGTGGTAGGGTGGTGTGTAAGTTTGATATGTGGCGGTGGGTGATTTGGTATGAGGTGGTGGGTGATGTGTTGTACGTGGTATGTGGGTGGTGGGTGGTGGGTGGTGTGTGGGTGGTGGGTGGTGTGTAAGTTAATGGTGGTATGAGGTGGTGAGTGGGTGGTGGGTGGTATGTGGGTGGTGGGTTATGTGTGGTACGTGGTATGTGGGTGGTGGGTGATGTGTGGGTGGTGAGTTGTGTGTGATGGTGGGTGGTGTGTCATGGTGGGTGGTGTGGAAGTAATGGTGGGTGGTATGTGGGTGGTGGGTGGTATGTGGGTGGTGGGTATGTGGGTGGTGGGTATGTGGGTGGTGGGTGGTGTGATGGTGGGTGGTGTCATGGTGGGTGGTGAGTTGTGTGTGATGGTGGGTGGTGTCATGGTGGGTGGTGTGGAAGTAATGGTGGGTGGTATGTGGGTGGTGGGTGGTATGTGGGTGGTGGGTATGTGGGTGGTGGGTATGTGGGTGGTGGGTGGTGTGATGGTGGGTGGTGTCATGGTGGGTGGTGTGTGGGTGGTGAGTTGTGAGTGATGGTGGGTGGTGTCATGGTGGGTGGTGTGGAAGTAATGGTGGGTGGTATGTGGGTGATGGGTGGTATGTGGGTGGTGTGTATGTGGGTGGTGGGTGGTGTGATGGTGGGTGGTATGTGGGTGGTGGGTGATGTGTGGTACGTGGTATGTGGGTGGTGGGTGGTGTGTCATGGTGGGTGGTGTGTGGGTGGTGGGTATGTGGGTAGTGGGTATGTGGGTGGTGGGTGGTGAGTTGTGTGTCATGGTGGGTGGTGTCATGGTGGGTGGTGTGGAAGTATTGGTGGGTGGTATGTGGGTGGTGGGTATGTGGGTGCTGGGTGGTGTGATGTTGGGTGGTATGTGGGTGGTGGGTGATGTGTGGTACGTGGTATGTGGGTGGTGGGTATGTGGGTGGTGGGTGGTGAGTTGTGTGTGATGGTGGGTGGTGTCATGGTGGGTGGTGTGGAAGTAATGGTGGGTGGTATGTGGGTGGTGGGTATGTGGGTGCTGGGTGGTGTGATGGTGGGTGGTATGTGGGTGGTTGGTGGTGTGTCATGGTGGGTGGTGAGTTGTGTGTGATGGTGGGTGGTGTCATGGTGGGTGGTGTGGAAGTAATGGTGGGTGGTATGTGGGTGATGGTTGGTATGTGGGTGGTGGGTATGTGGGTGGTGAGTTGTGTGTGATGGTGGGTGGTGTCATGGTGGGTGGTGTGGAAGTAATGGTGGGTGGTATGTGGGTGGTGGGTGGTATGTGGGTGATGGGTGGTATGTGGGTGGTGGGTATGTGGGTGGTGGGTATGTGGGTGGTGGGTGGTGTGTCATGGTGGGTGGTGTGGAAGTAATGGTGGGTGGTATGTGGGTGGTGGGTATGTGGGTGCTGGGTGGTGTGATGGTGTGTGGTATGTGGGTGGTGGGTGATGTGTGGTACGTGGTATGTGGGTGGTGGGTGATGTGTGGGTGGTGTGTTGTGTGTCATGGTGGGTGGTGTGTCATGGTGGGTGGTGTGGAAGTAATGGTGGGTGGTATGTGGGTGGTGGGTGGTAAGTGGGTGGTGGGTATGTGGGTGGTGGGTATGTGGGTGGTGGGTGGTGTGATGGTGGGTGGTGTCATGGTGGGTGGTGAGTTGTGTGTGATGGTGGGTGGTGTCATGGTGGGTGGTGTGGAAGTAATGGTGGGTGGTATGTGGGTGATGGGTGGTATGTGGGTGGTGGGTATGTGGGTGGTGGGTGGTGTGATGGTGGGTGGTATGTGGGTGGTGGGTGATGTGTGGTACGTGGTATGTGGGTGGTGGGTGGTGTGTCATGGTGGGTGGTGAGTTGTGTGTGATGGTGGGTGGTGTCATGGTGGGTGGTGTGGAAGTAATGGTGGGTGGTATGTGGGTGATGGGTGGTATGTGGGTGGTGGGTATGTGGGTGGTGGGTGGTGTGATGGTGGGTGGTATGTGGGTGGTGGGTGATGTGTGGTACGTGGTATGTGGGTGGTGGGTGCTGTGTCATGGTGGGTGGTGTGTGGGTGGTGGGTATGTGGGTGGTGGGTATGTGGGTGGTGGGTGGTGTCATGGTGGGTGGTGTGGAAGTAATGGTGGGTGAAATGTGGGTGGTGGGTATGTGGGTGCTGGGTGGTGTGATGGTGGGTGGTATGTGGGTGGTGGGTGATGTGTGGTACGTGGTATGTCTGTGGTGGGTGGTGTGTCATGGTGGGTGGTGAGTTGTGTGTGATGGTGGGTGATGTGTGGCAGGGTGGTGTGTAGGTTTGATATGTGGCGGTGGGTGATTTGGTATGAGGTGGTGGGTTATGTGTGGTACGTGGTATGTGGGTGGTGGGTGGTGTGTCATGGTGGGTGGTGATTTGTGTGTGATGGTGGGTGGTGTCATGGTGGGTGGTGTGGAAGTAATGGTGGGTGGTATGTGCGTGATGGGTGGTATGTGGGTGGTGGGTATGTGGGTGGTGGGTGGTGTGATGGTGGGTGGTATGTGGGTGGTGGGTGCTGTGTGGTACGTGGTATGTGGGTGGTGGGTGGTGTGTCATGGTGGGTGGTGAGTTGTGTGTGATGGTGGGTGATGTGTGGCATGGTGGTGTGTAGGTTTGATATGTGGCGGTGGGTGATTTGGTATGAGGTGGTGGGTTATGTGTGGTACGTGGTATGTGGGTGGTGGGTATGTGGGTGGTGGGTGGTGTGATGGTGGGTGGTGTCATGGTGGGTGGTGTGTGGGTGGTGAGTTGTGTGTGATGGTGGGTGGTGTCATGGTAGGTGGTGTGGAAGTAATGGTGGGTGGTATGTGGGTGATGGGTGGTATGTGGGTGGTGGGTATAAGGGTGGTGGGTATGTGGGTGGTGGGTGGTGTGATGGTAGGTGGTATGTGGGTGGTGGGTGATGTGTGGTACGTGGTATGTGGGTGGTGGGTGGTGTGTCATGGTGGGTGGTGTGGAAGTAATGGTGGGTGGTATGTGGGTGGTGGGTATGTGGGTGCTGGGTGGTGTGATGGTGGGTGGTATGTGGGTGGTGGGTGATGTGTGGTACGTGGTATGTGGGTGGTGGGTGATGTGTGGGTGGTGTGTTGTGTGTCATGGTGGGTGGTGTGTCATGGTGGGTGGTGTGGAAGTAATGGTGGGTGGTATGTGGGTGGTGGGTGGTAAGTGGGTGGTGGGTATGTGGGTGGTGGGTATGTGGGTGGTGGGTGGTGTGATGGTGGGTGGTGTCATGGTGGGTGGTGAGTTGTGTGTGATGGTGGGTGGTGTCATGGTGGGTGGTGTGGAAGTAATGGTGGGTGGTATGTGGGTGATGGGTGGTATGTGGGTGGTGGGTATGTGGGTGGTGGGTGGTGTGATGGTGGGTGGTATGTGGGTGGTGGGTGATGTGTGGTACGTGGTATGTGGGTGGTGGGTGGTGTGTCATGGTGGGTGGTGAGTTGTGTGTGATGGTGGGTGGTGTCATGGTGGGTGGTGTGGAAGTAATGGTGGGTGGTATGTGGGTGATGGGTGGTATGTGGGTGGTGGGTATGTGGGTGGTGGGTGGTGTGATGGTGGGTGGTATGTGGGTGGTGGGTGATGTGTGGTACGTGGTATGTGGGTGGTGGGTGCTGTGTCATGGTGGGTGGTGTGTAGGTTTGATATGTGGCGGTGGGTGATTTGGTATGAGGTGGTGGGTTATGTGTGGTACGTGGTATGTGGGTGGTGGGTGGTGTGTCATGGTGGGTGGTGAGTTGTGTGTGATGGTGGGTGGTGTCATGGTGGGTGGTGTGGAAGTAATGGTGGGTGGTATGTATGTGATGGGTTGTATGTGGGTGGTGGGTATGTGGGTGGTGGGTATGTGGGTGGTGGGTGGTGTGATGGTGGGTGGTATGTGGGTTGTGGGTGATGTGTGGTACGTGGTATGTGGATGATGGGTGGTGTGTCATGGTGGGTTGTGTGGAAGTAATGGTGGTTGGTATGTGGGTGGTGGGTGGTATGTGGGTGGTGGGTATGTGGGTGGTGGGTATGTGGGTGGTGGGTGGTGTGATGGTGGGTGGTGTCATGGTGGGTGGTGTGTGGGTGGTGAGTTGTGTGTGATGGTGGGTGGTGTCATGGTGGGTGGTGTGGAAGTAATGGTGGGTGGTATGTGGGTGATGGGTGGTATGTGGGTGGTGTGTATGTGGGTGGTGGGTGGTGTGATGGTGGGTGGTATGTGGGTGGTGGGTGATGTGTGGTACGTGGTATGTGGGTGGTGGGTGGTGGGTGGTGGGTGGTGGGTGGTATGTGGTATGTGGGTGGTGTGAACGTGGGTGGTATGTGGGTGGTGGGTGATGTGTGGTAGGGTGGTGTGTAAGTTTGATATGTGGCGATGGGTGATTTGGTATGAGGTGGTGGGTGATGTGTTGTACGTGGTATGTGGGTGGTGGGTGGTGGGTGGTGTGTGGGTGGTGTGTGGTGTGTAAGTTAATGGTGGTATGAGGTGGTGAGTGGGTGGTGGGTGGTATGTGGGTGGTGGGTTATGTGTGGTACGTGGTATGTGGGTGGTGGGTGGTGTGTCATGGTGGGTGGTGAGTTGTGTGTGATGGTGGGTGGTGTCATTGTGGGTGGTGTGGAAGTAATGGTGGGTGGTATGTGGGTGATGGGTGGTATGTGGGTGGTGGGTATGTGGGTGGTGGGTGGTGTGATGGTGGGTGGTATGTGGGTGGTGGGTGATGTGTGGTACGTGGTATGTGGGTGGTGGGTGGTGTGTCATGGTGGGTGGTGTGGAAGTAATGGTGGGTGGTATGTGGGTGGTGGGTGGTATGTGGGTGGTGGGTATGTGGGTGGTGGGTATGTGGGTGCTGGGTGGTGTGATGGTGGGTGGTATGTGGGTGGTGGGTGATGTGTGGTACGTGGTATGTGGGTGGTGGGTGGTGTGTCATGGTGGGTGGTGAGTTGTGTGTGATGGTGGGTGATGTGTGGCATGGTGGTGTGTAGGTTTGATATGTGGCGGTGGGTGATTTGGTATGAGGTGGTGGGTTATGTGTGGTACGTGGTATGTGGGTGGTGGGTGGTGTGTCATGGTGGGTGGTGAGTTGTGTGTGATGGTGGGTGGTGTCATGGTGGGTGGTGTGGAAGTAATGGTGGGTGGTATGTGGGTGATGGGTTGTATGTGGGTGGTGGGTATGTGGGTGGTGGGTGGTGTGATGGTGGGTGGTATGTGGGTGGTGGGTGATGTGTGGTACGTGGTATGTGGGTTGTGGGTGGTGTGTCATGGTGGGTGGTGTGGAAGTAATGGTGGGTGGTATGTGGGTGGTGGGTGGTATGTGGGTGGTGGGTGGTATGTGGGTTGTGGGTATGTGTATGGTGGGTATGTGGGTGGTTGGTGGTGTGATGGTTGGTGGTGTCATGGTGGGTGGTGTGTGGGTGGTGAGTTGTGTGTGATGGTGGGTGGTGTCATGGTGGGTGGTGTGGAAGTAATGGTGGGTGGTTGGTGGGTGATGTGTGGTACGTGGTATGTGGGTGGTGGGTGGTGTGTCATGGTGGGTGGTGTGTGGGTGGTGGGTATGTGGGTGGTGGGTATGTGGGTGGTGGGTATGTGGGTGGTGGGTGGTGAGTTGTGTGTGATGGTGGGTGGTGTCATGGTGGGTGGTGTGGAAGTAATGGTGGGTGGTATGTGGGTAATGGGTGGTATGTGGGTGGTGTGTATGTGGGTGGTGGGTGGTGTGATGGTGGGTGGTATGTGGGTGGTGGGTGATGTGTGGTACGTGGTATGTGGGTGGTGGGTGGTGTGTCATGGTGGGTGGTGTGTGGGTGGTGGGTATGTGGGTGGTGGGTATGTGGGTGGTGGGTGGTGTCATGGTGGGTGGTGTGGAAGTAATGGTGGGTGGTATGTGGGTGGTGGGTATGTGGGTGGTGGGTATGTGGGTGGTGGGTATGTGGGTGGTGGGTGACGAGTTGTGTGTGATGGTGGGTGGTGTCATGGTGGGTGGTGTGGATGTAATGGCGGGTGGTATGTGGGTGGTGGGTATGTGGGTGCTGGGTGGTGTGATGGTGGGTGGTATGTGGGTGGTGGGTGGTGTGTCATGGTGGGTGGTGAGTTGTGTGTGATGGTGGGTGGTGTCATGGTGGGTGGTGTGGAAGTAATGGTGGGTGGTATGTGGGTGATGGGTGGTATGTGGGTGGTGGGTATGTGGGTGGTGGGTATGTGGGTGGTGGGTGGTGTGATGGTGGGTGGTATGTGGGTGGTGGGTGGTATGTGGTATGTGGGTGGTGTGAACGTGGGTGGTATGTGGGTGGTGGGTGATGTGTGGTAGGGTGGTGTGTAAGTTTGATATGTGGCGGTGGGTGATTTAGTATGAGGTGGTGGGTGATGTGTTGTACGTGGTATGTGGGTGATGGGTGGTGGGTGGTGTGTGGGTGGTGGGTGGTGTGTAAGTTAATGGTGGTATGAGGTGGTGAGTGGGTGGTGGGTGGTATGTGGGTGGTGGGTTATGTGTGGTACGTGGTATGTGGGTGGTGGGTGGTGTGTCATGGTGGGTGGTGAGGTCTGTGTGATGGTGGGTGGTGTCATGGTGGGTGGTGTGGAAGTAATGGTGGGTGGTATGTGGGTGACGGGTTGTATGTGGGTGGTGGGTATGTGGGTGGTGGGTATGTGGGTGGTGGGTGGTGTGATGGTGGGTGGTATATGGGTGGTGGGTGATGTGTGGTACGTGGTATGTGGGTAGTGGGTGGTGTGTCATGGTGGGTGGTGTGGAAGTAATGGTGGGTGGTATGTGGGTGGTGGGTGGTATGTGGGTGGTGGGTATGTGGGTGGTGGGTATGTGGGTGCTGGGTGGTGTGATGGTGGGTGGTATGTGGGTGGTGGGTGATGTGTGGTACGTGGTATGTGGGTGGTGGGTGGTGTGTCATGGTGGGTGGTGAGTTGTGTGTGATGGTGGGTGATGTGTGGCAGGGTGGTGTGTAGGTTTGATATGTGGCGGTGGGTGATTTGGTATGAGGTGGTGGGTTATGTGTGGTACGTGGTATGTGGGTGGTGGGTTGTGTGTCATGGTGGGTGGTGAGTTGTGTGTGATGGTGGGTGGTGTCATGGTGGGTGGTGTGGAAGTAATGGTGGGTGGTATGTGCGTGATGGGTGGTATGTGGGTGGTGGGTATGTGGGTGGTGGGTGGTGTGATGGTGGGTGGTATGTGGGTGGTGGGTGATGTGTGGTACGTGGTATGTGGGTGGTGGGTGGTGTGTCATGGTGGGTGGTGTGGAAGTAATGGTGGGTGGTATGTGGGTGGTGGGTGGTATGTGGGTGGTGGGTATGTGGGTGGTGGGTATGTGGGTGCTGGGTGGTGTGATGGTGGGTGGTATGTGGGTGGTGGGTGATGTGTGGTACGTGGTATGTGGGTGGTGGGTGGTGTGTCATGGTGGGTGGTGAGTTGTGTGTGATGGTGGGTGATGTGTGGCATGGTGGTGTGTAGGTTTGATATGTGGCGGTGGGTGATTTGGTATGAGGTGGTGGGTTATGTGTGGTACGTGGTATGTGGGTGGTGGGTGGTGTGTCATGGTGGGTGGTGAGTTGTGTGTGATGGTGGGTGGTGTCATGGTGGGTGGTGTGGAAGTAATGGTGGGTGGTATGTGGGTGATGGGTTGTATGTGGGTGGTGGGTATGTGGGTGGTGGAAGGTGTGATGGTGGGTGGTATGTGGGTTGTGGGTGATGTGTGGTACGTGGTATGTGGGTGGTGGGTGGTGTGTCATGGTGGGTGGTGTGTGGGTGGTGGGTATGTGGGTGGTGGGTATGTGGGTGGTGGGTATGTGGGTGGTGGGTGGTGAGTTGTGTGTGATGGTGGGTGGTGTCATGGTGGGTGGTGTGGAAGTAATGGTGGGTGGTATGTGGGTAATGGGTGGTATGTGGTTGGTGTGTATGTGGGTGGTGGGTGGTGTGATGGTGGGTGGTATGTGGGTGGTGGGTGATGTGTGGTACGTGGTATGTGGGTGGTGGGTGGTGTGTCATGGTGGGTGGTGTGTGGGTGGTGGGTTATGTGTGGTACGTGGTATGTGGGTGGTAGGTGGTATGTGGGTGGTGGGTGATATGTGGTATGTGGGTGGTGGGTGGTGTGTCATGGTGGGTGGTGTGTGGGTGGTGGGTATGTGGGTGGTGGGTATGTGGGTGGTGGGTGGTGAGTTGTGTGTGATGGTGGGTGGTGTCATGGTGGGTGGTGTGGAAGTAATGGTGGGTGGTATGTGGGTGGTGGGTATGTGGGTGCTGGGTGGTGTGATGGTGGGTGGTATGTGGGTGGTGGGTGGTGTGTCATGGTGGGTGGTGAGTTGTGTGTGATGGTGGGTGGTGTCATGGTGGGTGGTGTGGAAGTAATGGTGGGTGGTATGTGGGTGATGGTTGGTATGTGGGTGGTGGGTATGTGGGTGGTGAGTTGTGTGTGATGGTGGGTGGTGTCATGGTGGGTGGTGTGGAAGTAATGGTGGGTGGTATGTGGGTGATGGGTGGTATGTGGGTGGTGGGTATGTGGGTGGTGGGAATGTGGGTGGTGGGTGGTGTGATGGTAGGTGGTATGTGGGTGGTGGGTGATGTGTGGTACGTGGTATGTGGGTGGTGGGTGGTGTGTCATGGTGGGTGGTGTGGAAGTAATGGTGGGTGGTATGTGGGTGGTGGGTATGTGGGTGCTGGGTGGTGTGATGGTGGGTGGTATGTGGGTGGTGGGTGATGTGTGGTACGTGGTATGTGGGTGGTGGGTGATGTGTGGGTGGTGAGTTGTGTGTGATGGTGGGTGGTGTGTCATGGTGGGTGGTGTGGAAGTAATGGTGGGTGGTATGTGGGTGGTGGGTTGTGTGATGGTGGGTGGTGTCATGGTGGGTGGTGAGTTGTGTGTGATGGTGGGTGGTGTCATGGTGGGTGGTGTGGAAGTAATGGTGGGTGGTATGTGGGTGATGGGTGGTATGTGGGTGGTGGGTATGTGGGTGGTGGGTGGTGTGATGGTGGGTGGTATGTGGGTGGTGGGTGATGTGTGGTACGTGGTATGTGGGTGGTGGGTGGTGTGTCATGGTGGGTGGTGTGTGGGTGGTGGATATGTGGGTGGTGGGTATGTGGGTGGTGGGTGGTGTCATGGTGGGTGGTGTGGAAGTAATGGTGGGTGGTATGTGGGTGGTGGGTATGTGGGTGCTGGGTGGTGTGTAGGTTTGATATGTGGCGGTGGGTGATTTGGTATGAGGTGGTGGATTATGTGTGGTACGTGGTGTGTGGGTGGTGGGTGGTGTGTCATGGTGGGTGGTGAGTTGTGTGTGATGGTGGGTGGTGTCATGGTGGGTGGTGTGGAAGTAATGGTGGGTGGTGTGGAAGTACTGGTGGGTGGTATGTGGGTGGTGGGTGGTATGTGGGTGGTGGGTGGTATGTGGGTGGTGGGTATGTGGGTGGTGGGTATGTGGGTGGTGGGTGGTGTGATGGTGGGTGTTGTCATGGTGGGTGGTGTGTGGGTGGTGAGTTGTGTGTGATGGTGGGTGGTGTCATGGTGGGTGGTGTGGAAGTAATGGTGGGTGGTATGTGGGTGATGGGTGGTATGTGGGTTGTGTGTATGTGGGTGGTGGGTGGTGTGATGGTGGGTGGTATGTGGGTGGTGGGTGATGTGTGGTACGTGGTATGTGGGTGGTGGGTGGTGTGTCATGGTGGGTGGTGTGTGGGTGGTGGGTATGTGGGTGGTGGGTATGTGGGTGGTGGGTGGTGAGTTGTGTGTCATGGTGGGTGGTGTCATGGTGGGTGGTGTGGAAGTAATGGTGGGTGGTATGTGGGTGGTGGGTATGTGGGTGCTGGGTGGTGTGATGGTGGGTGGTATGTGGGTGGTGGGTGATGTGTGGTACGTGGTATGTGGGTGGTGGGTGGTGAGTTGTGTGTGATGGTGGGTGGTGTCATGGTGGGTGGTGTGGAAGTAATGGTGGGTGGTATGTGGGTGGTGGGTATGTGGGTGCTGGGTGGTGTGATGGTGGGTGGTATGTGGGTGGTGGGTGGTGTGTCATGGTGGGTGGTGACTTGTGTGTGATGGTGGGTGGTGTCATGGTGGGTGGTGTGGAAGTAATGGTGGGTGGTATGTGGGTGATGGTTGGTATGTGGGTGGTGGGTATGTGGGTGGTGGGTATGTGGGTGGTGGGTGGTGTGATGGTGGGTGGTATGTGGGTGGTGGGTGATGTGTGGTACGTGGTATGTGGGTGGTGGGTGGTGTGTCATGGTGGGTGGTGTGTGGGTGGTAATTATGTGGGTGGTGGGTATGTGGGTGGTGGGTGGTGTCATGGTGGGTGGTGTGGAAGTAATGGTGGGTGGTATGTGGGTGGTGGGTATGTGGGTGCTGGGTGGTGTGATGGTGGGTGGTATGTGGGTGGTGGGTGATGTGTGGTACGTGGTATGTGGGTGGTGGGTGGTGAGTTGTGTGTGATGGTGGGTGGTGTCATGGTGGGTGGTGTGGAAGTAATGGTGGGTGGTATGTGGGTGGTGGGTATGTGGGTGCTGGGTGGTGTGATGGTGGGTGGTATGTGGGTGGTGGGTGGTGTGTCATGGTGGGTGGTGACTTGTGTGTGATGGTGGGTGGTGTCATGGTGGGTGGTGTGGAAGTAATGGTGGGTGGTATGTGGGTGATGGTTGGTATGTGGGTGGTGGGTATGTGGGTGGTGAGTTGTGTGTGATGGTGGGTGGTGTCATGGTGGGTGGTGTGGATGTAATGGTGGGTAGTATGTGGGTGATGGGTGGTATGTGGGTGGTGGGTATGTGGGTGGTGGGAATGTGGGTGGTGGGTGGTGTGATGGTAGGTGGTATGTGGGTGGTGGGTGATGTGTGGTACGTGGTATGTGGGTGGTGGGTGGTGTGTCATGGTGGGTGGTGTGGAAGTAATGGTGGGTGGTATGTGGGTGGTGGGTATGTGGGTGCTGGGTGGTGTGATGGTGGGTGGTATGTGGGTGGTGGGTGATGTGTGGTACGTGGTATGTGGGTGGTGGGTGATGTGTGGGTGATGAGTTGTGTGTGATGGTGGGTGGTGTGTCATGGTGGGTGGTGTGGAAGTAATGGTGGGTGGTATGTGGGTGGTGGGTGGTATGTGGGTGGTGGGTGGTATGTGGGTGGTGGGTATGTGGGTGGTGGGTATGTGGGTGGTGGGTATGTGGGTGGTGGGTTGTGTGATGGTGGGTGGTGTCATGGTGGGTGGTGAGTTGTGTGTGATGGTGGGTGGTGTCATGGTGGGTGGTGTGGAAGTAATGGTGGGTGGTATGTGGGTGATGGGTGGTATGTGGGTGGTGGGTGGTGTGATGGTGGGTGGTATGTGGGTGGTGGGTGATGTGTGGTACGTGGTATGTGGGTTGTGGGTGGTGTGTCATGGTGGGTGGTGTGTGGGTGGTGGATATGTGGGTGGTGGGTATGTGGGTGGTGGGTGGTGTCATGGTGGGTGGTGTGTGGTATGTGGGTGGTGTGAACGTGGGTGGTATGTGGGTGGTGGGTGATGTGTGGTAGGGTGGTGTGTAAGTTTGATATGTGGCGGTGGGTAATTTGGTATGAGGTGGTGGGTGATGTGTTGTACGTGGTATGTGGGTGGTGGGTGGTGGGTGGTGTGTGGGTGATGGTTGGTATGTGGGTGGTGGGTATGTGGGTGGTGAGTTGTGTGTGATGGTGGGTGGTGTCATGGTGGGTGGTGTGGAAGTAATGGTGGGTGGTATGTGGGTGATGGGTGGTATGTGGGTGGTGGGTATGTGGGTGGTGGGAATGTGGGTGGAGGGTGGTGTGATGGTAGGTGGTATGTGGGTGGTGGGTGATGTGTGGTACGTGGTATGTGGGTGGTGGGTGGTGTGTCATGGTGGGTGGTGTGGAAGTAATGGTGGGTGATATGTGGGTGGTGGGTATGTGGGTGCTGGGTGGTGTGATGGTGGGTGGTATGTGGGTGGTGGGTGATGTGTGGTACGTGGTATGTGGGTGGTGGGTGATGTGTGGGTGGTGAGTTGTGTGTGATGGTGGGTGGTGTGTCATGGTGGGTGGTGTGGAAGTAATGGTGGGTGGTATGTGGGTGGTGGGTTGTGTGATGGTGGGTGGTGTCATGGTGGGTGGTGAGTTGTGTGTGATGGTGGGTGGTGTCATGGTGGGTGGTGTGGAAGTAATGGTGGGTGGTATGTGGGTGATGGGTGGTATGTGGGTGGTGGGTATGTGGGTGGTGGGTGGTGTGATGGTGGGTGGTATGTGGGTGGTGGGTGATGTGTGGTACGTGGTATGTGGGTGGTGGGTGGTGTGTCATGGTGGGTGGTGTGTGGGTGGTGGATATGTGGGTGGTGGGTATGTGGGTGGTGGGTGGTGTCATGGTGGGTGGTGTGGAAGTAATGGTGGGTGGTATGTGGGTGGTGGGTATGTGGGTGCTGGGTGGTGTGTAGGTTTGATATGTGGCGGTGGGTGATTTGGTATGAGGTGGTGGATTATGTGTGGTACGTGGTGTGTGGGTGGTGGGTGGTGTGTCATGGTAGGTGGTGAGTTGTGTGTGATGGTGGGTGGTGTCATGGTGGGTGGTGTGGAAGTAATGGTGGGTGGTGTGGAAGTAATGGTGGGTGGTATGTGGGTGGTGGGTGGTATGTAGGTGGTGGGTATGTGGGTGGTGGGTATGTGGGTGGTGGGTGGTGTGATGGTGGGTGTTGTCATGGTGGGTGGTGTGTGGGTGGTGAGTTGTGTGTGATGGTGGGTGGTGTCATGGTGGGTGGTGTGGAAGTAATGGTGGGTGGTATGTGGGTGATGGGTGGTATGTGGGTGGTGTGTATGTGGGTGGTGGGTGGTGTGATGGTGGGTGGTATGTGGGTGGTGGGTGATGTGTGGTACGTGGTATGTGGGTGGTGGGTGGTGTGTCATGGTGGGTGGTGTGTGGGTGGTGGGTATGTGGGTGGTGGGTATGTGGGTGGTGGGTGGTGAGTTGTGTGTCATGGTGGGTGGTGTCATGGTGGGTGGTGTGGAAGTAATGGTGGGTGGTATGTGGGTGGTGGGTATGTGGGTGCTGGGTGGTGTGATGGTGGGTGGTATGTGGGTGGTGGGTGATGTGTGGTACGTGGTATGTGGGTGGTGGGTGGTGAGTTGTGTGTGATGGTGGGTGGTGTCATGGTGGGTGGTGTGGAAGTAATGGTGGGTGGTATGTGGGTGGTGGGTATGTGGGTGCTGGGTGGTGTGATGGTGGGTGGTATGTGGGTGGTGGGTGGTGTGTCATGGTGGGTGGTGACTTGTGTGTGATGGTGGGTGGTGTCATGGTGGGTGGTGTGGAAGTAATGGTGGGTGGTATGTGGGTGATGGTTGGTATGTGGGTGGTGGGTATGTGGGTGGTGAGTTGTGTGTGATGGTGGGTGGTGTCATGGTGGGTGGTGTGGATGTAATGGTGGGTGGTATGTGGGTGATGGGTGGTATGTGGGTGGTGGGTATGTGGGTGGTGGGAATGTGGGTGGTGGGTGATGTGATGGTAGGTGGTATGTGGGTGGTGGGTGATGTGTGGTACGTGGTATGTGGGTGGTGGGTGGTGTGTCATGGTGGGTGGTGTGGAAGTAATGGTGGGTGGTATGTGGGTGGTGGGTATGTGGGTGCTGGGTGGTGTGATGGTGGGTGGTATGTGGGTGGTGGGTGATGTGTGGTACGTGGTATGTGGGTGGTGGGTGATGTGTGGGTGATGAGTTGTGTGTGATGGTGGGTGGTGTGTCATGGTGGGTGGTGTGGAAGTAATGGTGGGTGGTATGTGGGTGGTGGGTGGTATGTGGGTGGTGGGTGGTATGTGGGTGGTGGGTATGTGGGTGGTGGGTATGTGGGTGGTGGGTATGTGGGTGGTGGGTTGTGTGATGGTGGGTGGTGTCATGGTGGGTGGTGAGTTGTGTGTGATGGTGGGTGGTGTCATGGTGGGTGGTGTGGAAGTAATGGTGGGTGGTATGTGGGTGATGGGTGGTATGTGGGTGGTGGGTGATGTGTGGTACGTGGTATGTGGGTGGTGGGTGGTGTGTCATGGTGGGTGGTGTGTGGGTGGTGGATATGTGGGTGGTGGGTATGTGGGTGGTGGGTGGTGTCATGGTGGGTGGTGTGGAAGTAATGGTGGGTGGTATGTGGGTGGTGGGTATGTGGGTGCTGGGTGGTGTGTAGGTTTGATATGTGGCGGTGGGTGATTTGGTATGAGGTGGCTGATTATGTGTGGTACGTGGTGTGTGGGTGGTGGGTGGTGTGTCATGGTGGGTGGTGAGTTGTGTGTGATGGTGGGTGGTGTCATGGTGGGTGGTGTGGAAGTAATGGTGGGTGGTGTGGAAGTAATGGTGGGTGGTATGTGGGTGGTGGGTGGTATGTGGGTGGTGGGTATGTGGGTGGTGGGTATGTGGGTGGTGGGTGGTGTGATGGTGGGTGTTGTCATGGTGGGTGGTGTGTGGGTGGTGAGTTGTGTGTGATGGTGGGTGGTGTCATGGTGGGTGGTGTGGAAGTAATGGTGGGTGGTATGTGGGTGATGGGTGGTATGTGGGTGGTGTGTATGTGGGTGGTGGGTGGTGTGATGGTGGGTGGTATGTGGGTGGTGGGTGATGTGTGGTACGTGGTATGTGGGTGGTGGGTGGTGTGTCATGGTGGGTGGTGTGTGGGTGGTGGGTATGTGGGTGGTGGGTATGTGGGTGGTGGGTGGTGAGTTGTGTGTCATGGTGGGTGGTGTCATGGTGGGTGGTGTGGAAGTAATGGTGGGTGGTATGTGGGTGGTGGGTATGTGGGTGCTGGGTGGTGTGATGGTGGGTGGTATGTGGGTGGTGGGTGATGTGTGGTACGTGGTATGTGGGTGGTGGGTGGTGTGTCATGGTGGGTGGTGAGTTGTGTGTGATGGTGGGTGGTGTCATGGTGGGTGGTGTGGAAGTAATGGTGGGTGGTTTGTGGGTGATGGGTTGTATGTGGGTGGTGGGTATGTGGGTGGTGGGTATGTGGGTGGTGGGTATGTGGGTGGTGGGTGGTGTGATGGTGGGTGGTATGTGGGTGGTGGGTGATGTGTGGTACGTGGTATGTGGGTAGTGGGTGGTGTGTCATGGTGGGTGGTGTGGAAGTAATGGTGGGTGGTATGTGGGTGGTGGGTGGTATGTGGGTGGTGGGTATGTGGGTGGTGGGTATGTGGGTGCTGGGTGGTGTGATGGTGGGTGGTATGTGGGTGGTGGGTGATGTGTGGTACGTGGTATGTGGGTGGTGAGTTGTGTGTGATGGTGGGTGATGTGTGGCAGGGTGGTGTGTAGGTTTGATATGTGGCGGTGGGTGATTTGGTATGAGGTGGTGGGTTATGTGTGGTACGTGGTATGTGGGTGGTGGGTGGTGTGTCATGGTGGGTGGTGAGTTGTGTGTGATGGTGGGTGGTGTCATGGTGGGTGGTGTGGAAGTAATGGTGGGTGGTATGTGGGTGATGGGTGGTATGTGGGTGGTGGGTATGTGGGTGGTGGGTGGTGTGATGGTGGGTGGTATGTGGGTGGTGGGTGATGTGTGGTACAAGGTATGTGGGTGGTGGGTGGTGTGTCATGGTGGGTGGTGTGGAAGTAATGGTGGGTGGTATGTGGGTGGTGGGTGGTATGTGGGTGGTGGGTATGTGGGTGGTGAGTATGTGGGTGCTGGGTGGTGTGATGGTGGGTGGTATGTGGGTGGTGGGTGATGTGTGGTACATGGTATGTGGGTGGTGGGTGGTGTGTCATGGTGGGTGGTGAGTTGTGTGTGATGGTGGGTGATGTGTGGCATGGTGGTGTGTAGGTTTGATATGTGGCGGTGGGTGATTTGGTATGAGGTGGTGGGTTATGTGTGGTACGTGGTATGTGGGTGGTGGGTGGTGTGTCATGGTGGGTGGTGAGTTGTGTGTGATGGTGGGTGGTGTCATGGTGGGTGGTGTGGAAATAATGGTGGGTGGTATGTGGGTGATGGGTGGTATGTGGGTTGTGGGTATGTGGTTGGTGGGTTGTGTGATGGTGGGTGGTATGTGGGTGGTGGGTGGTGGGTGGTGGGTGGTATGTGGTATGTGGGTGGTGTGAACGTGGGTGGTATGTGGGTGGTGGGTGATGTGTGGTAGGGTGGTGTGTAAGTTTGATATGTGGCGGTGGGTGATTTGGTATGAGGTGGTGGGTGATGTGTTGTACGTGGTATGTGGGTGGTGGGTGGTGGGTGGTGTGTGGGTGGTGGGTGGTGTGTAAGTTAATGGTGGTATGAGGTGGTGAGTGGGTGGTGGGTGGTATGTGGGTGGTGGGTTATGTGTGGTACATGGTATGTGGGTGGTGGGTGGTGTGTCATGGTGGGTGGTGAGTTGTGTGTGATGGTGGGTGGTGTCATGGTGGGTGGTGTGGAAGTAATGGTGGGTGGTATGTGGGTTGTGGGTATGTGGGTGGTGGGTTGTGTGATGGTGGGTGGTATGTGGGTGGTGGGTAGTGGGTGGTATGTGGTATGTGGGTGGTGGGTGGTATGTGGGTGGTGGGTATGTGGGTGCTGGGTATGTGTATGGTGGGTATGTGGGTGGTGGGTGGTGTGATGGTGGGTGGTGTCATGGTGGGTGGTGTGTGGGTGGTGAGTTGTGTGTGATGGTGGGTGGGTTGGAAGTATTGGTGGGTGGTATGTGGGTGATGGGTTGTATGTGGGTGGTGGGTATGTGGGTGGTGGGTGGTGTGATGGTGGGTGGTATGTGGGTGGTGGGTGATGTGTGGTACGTGGTATGTGGGTGGTGGGTGGTGTCATGGTGGGTGGTGTGGAAGTAATGGTGGGTGGTATGTGGGTGGTAGGTGGTATGTGGGTGGTGGGTAATATGTGGTACGTGGTATGTGGGTGGTGGGTGGTGTGTCATGGTGGGTGGTGTGTGGGTGGTGGGTATGTGGGTGGTGGGTATGTGGGTGGTGGGTGGTGAGTTGTGTGTGATGGTGGGTGGTGTCATGGTGGGTGGTGTGGAAGTAATGGTGGGTGGTATGTGGGTGGTGGGTATGTGGGTGCTGGGTGGTGTGATGGTGGATGGTATGTGGGTGGTGGGTATGTGGGTGGTGGGTATGTGGGTGGTGGGTGGTGAGTTGTGTGTGATGGTGGGTGGTGTCATGGTGGGTGGTATGTGGGTTGTGGGTGGTGTGTCATGGTGGGTGGTGTGTGGGTGGTGGGTATGTGGGTGGTGGGTATGTGGGTGGTGGGTGGTGTCATGGTGGGTGGTGTGGAAGTAATGGTGGGTGGTATGTGGGTGATGGGTGGTATGTGGGTGGTGTGTATGTGGGTGGTGGGTGGTGTGATGGTGGGTGGTATGTGGGTGGTGGGTGATGTGTGGTACGTGGTATGTGGGTGGTGGGTGGTGTGTCATGGTGGGTGGTGTGTGGGTGGTGGGTATGTGGGTGGTGGGTATGTGGGTGGTGGGTGGTGAGTTGTGTGTCATGGTGGGTGGTGTCATGGTGGGTGGTGTGGAAGTAATGGTGGGTGGTATGTGGGTGGTGGGTGGTATGTGGGTGGTGGGTATGTGGGTGGTGGGTATGTGGGTGCTGGGTGGTGTGATGGTGGGTGGTATGTGGGTGGTGGGTGATGTGTGGTACGTGGTATGTGGGTGGTGGGTGGTGTGTCATGGTGGGTGGTGAGTTGTGTGTGATGGTGGGTGATGTGTGGCAGGGTGGTGTGTAGGTTTGATATGTGGCGGTGGGTGATTTGGTATGAGGTGGTGGGTTATGTGTGGTACGTGGTATGTGGGTGGTGGGTGGTGTGTCATGGTGGGTGGTGAGTTGTGTGTGATGGTGGGTGGTGTCATGGTGGGTGGTGTGGAAGTAATGGTGGGTGGTATGTGGGTGATGGGTGGTATGTGGGTGGTGGGTATGTGGGTGGTGGGTGGTGTGATGGTGGGTGGTATGTGAATGGTGGGTGGTATGTGGGTGGTGGGTGGTATGTGGGTGGTGGGTATGTTGGTGGTGGGTATGTGGGTGCTGGGTGGTGTGATGGTGGGTGGTATGTGGGTGGTGGGTATGTGGGTGCTGGGTGGTGTGATGGTGGGTGGTATGTGGGTGGTGGGTGATGTGTGGTACGTGGTATGTGGGTGGTGGGTGGTGTGTCATGGTGGGTGGTGAGTTGTGTGTGATGGTGGGTGATGTGTGGCATGGTGGTGTGTAGGTTTGATATGTGGCGGTGGGTGATTTGGTATGAGGTGGTGGGTTATGTGTGGTACGTGGTATGTGGGTGGTGGGTGGTGGGTGGTGTGTCATGGTGGGTGGTGAGTTGTGTGTGATGGTGGGTGGTGTCATGGTGGGTGGTGTGGAAGTAATGGTGGGTGGTATGTGGGTGATGGGTTGTATGTGGGTGGTGGGTATGTGGGTGGTGGGTGGTGGGTGATGTGTGGTACGTGGTATGTGGGTGGTGGGTGGTGTGTCATGGTGGGTGGTGAGTTGTGTGTGATGGTGGGTGATGTGTGGCAGGGTGGTGTGTAGGTTTGATATGTGGCGGTGGGTGATTTGGTATGAGGTGGTGGGTTATGTGTGGTACGTGGTATGTGGGTGGTGGGTGGTGTGTCATGGTGGGTGGTGAGTTGTGTGTGATGGTGGGTGGTGTCATGGTGGGTGGTGTGGAAGTAATGGTGGGTGGTATGTGGGTGATGGGTGGTATGTGGGTGGTGGGTATGTGGGTGGTGGGTGGTGTGATGGTGGGTGGTATGTGGGTGGTGGGTGATGTGTGGTACGTGGTATGTGGGTGGTGGGTGGTGTGTCATGGTGGGTGGTGTGGAAGTAATGGTGGGTGGTATGTGGGTGGTATGTGGGTGGTGGGTATGTGGGTGCTGGGTGGTGTGATGGTGGGTGGTATGTGGGTGGTGGGTGATGTGTGGTACGTGGTATGTGGGTGGTGGGTGGTGTGTCATGGTGGGTGGTGAGTTGTGTGTGATGGTGGGTGATGTCATGGTGGGTGGTGTGGAAGTAATGGTGGGTGGTATGTGGGTGATGGGTTGTATGTGGGTGGTGGGTATGTGGGTGGTGGGTGGTGTGATGGTGGGTGGTGTGATGGTGGGTGGTATGTGGGTGGTGGGTGATGTGTGGTACGTGGTATGTGGGTGGTGGGTGGTGTCATGGTGGGTGGTGTGGAAGTAATGGTGGGTGGTATGTGGGTGGTAGGTGGTATGTGGGTGGTGGGTATGTGGGTGGTGGGTATGTGGGTGCTGGGTGGTGTGATGGTGGGTGGTATGTGGGTGGTGGGTGATGTGTGGTACGTGGTATGTGGGTGGTGGGTGATGTGTGGGTGGTGGGTATGTGGGTGGTGGGTATGTGGGTGCTGGGTGGTGTGATGGTGGGTGGTATATGGGTGGTGGGTGATGTGTGGTACGTGGTATGTGGGTGGTGGGTGGTGTGTCATGGTGGGTGGTGAGTTGTGTGTGATGGTGGGTGATGTGTGGCAGGGTGGTGTGTAGGTTTGATATGTGGCGGTGGGTGATTTGGTATGAGGTGGTGGGTTATGTGTGGTACGTGGTATGTGGGTGGTGGGTGGTGTGTCATGGTGGGTGGTGAGTTGTGTGTGATGGTGGGTGGTGTCATGGTGGGTGGTGTGGAAGTAATGGTGGGTGGTATGTGGGTGATGGGTTGTATGTGGGTGGTGGGTATGTGGGTGGTGGGTGGTGTGATGGTGGGTGGTGTGATGGTGGGTGGTATGTGGGTGGTGGGTGATGTGTGGTACGTGGTATGTGGGTGGTGGGTGGTGTCATGGTGGGTGGTGTGGAAGTAATGGTGGGTGGTATGTGGGTGGTAGGTGGTATGTGGGTGGTGGGTATGTGGGTGGTGGGTATGTGGGTGCTGGGTGGTGTGATGGTGGGTGGTATGTGGGTGGTGGGTGATGTGTGGTACGTGGTATGTGGGTGGTGGGTGATGTGTGGGTGGTGGGTGATGTGTGCGTGGTGAGTTGTGTGTGATGGTGGGTGGTGTGTCATGGTGGGTGGTGTGGAAGTAATGGTGGGTGGTATGTGGGTGGTGGGTGGTATGTGGGTGGTGGGTATGTGGGTGGTGGGTATGTGGGTGGTGGGTGGTGTGATAGTGGGTGGTGTCATGGTGGGTGGTGTGTGGGTGGTGAGTTGTGTGTGATGGTGGGTGGTGTCATGGTGGGTGGCCTGGAAGTAATGGTGGGTGGTATGTGGGTGATGGGTGGTATGTGGGTGGTGGGTATGTGGGTGGTGGGTGGTGTGATGGTGGGTGGTATGTGGGTGGTGGGTGATGTGTGGTACGTGGTATGTGGGTGGTGGGTGGTGTGTCATGGTGGGTGGTGTGTGGGTGGTGGGTATGTGGGTGGTGGGTATGTGGGTGCTGGGTGGTGAGTTGTGTGTGATGGTGGGTGGTGTCATGGTGGGTGGTGTGGAAGTAATGGTGCGTGGTATGTGGGTGGTGGGTATGTGGGTGCTGGGTGGTGTGATGGTGGGTGGTATATGGGTGGTGGGTGATGTGTGGTACGTGGTATGTGGGTGGTGGGTGGTGTTTCATGGTGGGTGGTGAGTTGTGTGTGATGGTGGGTGATGTGTGGCAGGGTGGTGTGTAGGTTTGATATGTGGCGGTGGGTGATTTGGTATGAGGTGGTGGGTTATGTGTGGTACGTGGTATGTGGGTGGTGGGTGGTGTGTCATGGTGGGTGGTGAGTTGTGTGTGATGGTGGGTGGTGTCATGGTGGGTGGTGTGGAAGTAATGGTGGGTGGTATGTGGGTGATGGGTTGTATGTGGGTGGTGGGTATGTGGGTGGTGGGTGGTGTGATGGTGGGTGGTATGTGGGTGGTGGGTGATGTGTGGTACGTGGTATGTGGGTGGTGGGTGGTGTCATAGTGGGTGGTGTGGAAGTAATGGTGGGTGGTATGTATGTGGTAGGTGGTATGTGGGTGGTGGGTATGTGGGTGGTGGGTATGTGGGTGCTGGGTGGTGTGATGGTGGGTGGTATGTGGGTGGTGGGTGATGTGTGGTACGTGGTATGTGGGTGGTGGGTGATGTGTGCGTGGTGAGTTGTGTGTGATGGTGGGTGGTGTGTCATGGTGGGTGGTGTGGAAGTAATGGTGGGTGGTATGTGGGTGGTGGGTGGTATGTGGGTGGTGGGTATGTGGGTGGTGGGTATGTGGGTGGTGGGTGGTGTGATAGTGGGTGGTGTCATGGTGGGTGGTGTGTGGGTGGTGAGTTGTGTGTGATGGTGGGTGGTGTCATGGTGGGTGGTGTGGAAGTAATGGTGGGTGGTATGTGGGTGATGGGTGGTATGTGGTTGGTGGGTATGTGGGTGGTGGGTGGTGTGATGGTGGGTGGTATGTGGGTGGTGGGTGATGTGTGGTACGTGTTATGTGGGTGGTGGGTGGTGTGTCATGGTGGGTGGTGAGTTGTGTGTGATGGTGGGTGGTGTCATGGTGGGTGGTGTGGAAGTAATGGTGGGTGGTATGTGGGTGATGGGTGGTATGTGGGTGGTGGGTATGTGGGTGGTGGGTGGTGTGATGGTGGGTGGTATGTGAATGGTGGGTGGTATGTGGGTGGTGGGTGGTATGTGGGTGGTGGGTATGTGGGTGGTGGGTATGTGGGTGCTGGGTGGTGTGATGGTGGGTGGTATGTGGGTGGTGGGTATGTGGGTGCTGGGTGGTGTGATGGTGGGTGGTATGTGGGTGGTGGGTGATGTGTGGTACGTGGTATGTGGGTGGTGGGTGGTGTGTCATGGTGGGTGGTGAGTTGTGTGTGATGGTGGGTGATGTGTGGCATGGTGGTGTGTAGGTTTGATATGTGGCGGTGGGTGATTTGGTATGAGGTGGTGGGTTATGTGTGGTACGTGGTATGTGGGTGGTGGGTGGTGGGTGGTGTGTCATGGTGGGTGGTGAGTTGTGTGTGATGGTGGGTGGTGTCATGGTGGGTGGTGTGGAAGTAATGGTGGGTGGTATGTGGGTGATGGGTTGTATGTGGGTGGTGGGTATGTGGGTGGTGGGTGGTGGGTGATGTGTGGTACGTGGTATGTGGGTGGTGGGTGGTGTGTCATGGTGGGTGGTGAGTTGTGTGTGATGGTGGGTGATGTGTGGCAGGGTGGTGTGTAGGTTTGATATGTGGCGGTGGGTGATTTGGTATGAGGTGGTGGGTTATGTGTGGTACGTGGTATGTGGGTGGTGGGTGGTGTGTCATGGTGGGTGGTGAGTTGTGTGTGATGGTGGGTGGTGTCATGGTGGGTGGTGTGGAAGTAATGGTGGGTGGTATGTGGGTGATGGGTGGTATGTGGGTGGTGGGTATGTGGGTGGTGGGTGGTGTGATGGTGGGTGGTATGTGGGTGGTGGGTGATGTGTGGTACGTGGTATGTGGGTGGTGGGTGGTGTGTCATGGTGGGTGGTGTGGAAGTAATGGTGGGTGGTATGTGGGTGGTGGGTGATGTGTGGTACGTGGTATGTGGGTGGTGGGTGGTGTGTCATGGTGGGTGGTGTGGAAGTAATGGTGGGTGGTATGTGGGTGGTATGTGGGTGGTGGGTATGTGGGTGGTGGGTATGTGGGTGCTGGGTGGTGTGATGGTGGGTGGTATGTGGGTGGTGGGTGATGTGTGGTACGTGGTATGTGGGTGGTGGGTGATGTGTGGGTGTTGGGTATGTGGGTGGTGGGTATGTGGGTGCTGGGTGGTGTGATGGTGGGTGGTATATGGGTGGTGGGTGATGTGTGGTACGTGGTATGTGGGTGGTGGGTGGTGTGTCATGGTGGGTGGTGAGTTGTGTGTGATGGTGGGTGATGTGTGGCAGGGTGGTGTGTAGGTTTGATATGTGGCGGTGGGTGATTTGGTATGAGGTGGTGGGTTATGTGTGGTACGTGGTATGTGGGTGGTGGGTGGTGTGTCATGGTGGGTGGTGAGTTGTGTGTGATGGTGGGTGGTGTCATGGTGGGTGGTGTGGAAGTAATGGTGGGTGGTATGTGGGTGATGGGTTGTATGTGGGTGGTGGGTATGTGGGTGGTGGGTGGTGTGATGGTGGGTGGTGTGATGGTGGGTGGTATGTGGGTGGTGGGTGATGTGTGGTACGTGGTATGTGGGTGGTGGGTGGTGTCATGGTGGGTGGTGTGGAAGTAATGGTGGGTGGTATGTGGGTGGTAGGTGGTATGTGGGTGGTGGGTATGTGGGTGGTGGGTATGTGGGTGCTGGGTGGTGTGATGGTGGGTGGTATGTGGGTGGTGGGTGATGTGTGGTACGTGGTATGTGGGTGGTGGGTGATGTGTGGGTGGTGGGTGATGTGTGCGTGGTGAGTTGTGTGTGATGGTGGGTGGTGTGTCATGGTGGGTGGTGTGGAAGTAATGGTGGGTGGTATGTGGGTGGTGGGTGGTATGTGGGTGGTGGGTATGTGGGTGGTGGGTATGTGGGTGGTGGGTGGTGTGATAGTGGGTGGTGTCATGGTGGGTGGTGTGTGGGTGGTGAGTTGTGTGTGATGGTGGGTGGTGTCATGGTGGGTGGCCTGGAAGTAATGGTGGGTGGTATGTGGGTGATGGGTGGTATGTGGGTGGTGGGTATGTGGGTGGTGGGTGGTGTGATGGTGGGTGGTATGTGGGTGGTGGGTGATGTGTGGTACGTGGTATGTGGGTGGTGGGTGGTGTGTCATGGTGGGTGGTGTGTGGGTGGTGGGTATGTGGGTGGTGGGTATGTGGGTGGTGGGTGGTGAGTTGTGTGTGATGGTGGGTGGTGTCATGGTGGGTGGTGTGGAAGTAATGGTGCGTGGTATGTGGGTGGTGGGTATGTGGGTGCTGGGTGGTGTGATGGTGGGTGGTATATGGGTGGTGGGTGATGTGTGGTACGTGGTATGTGGGTGGTGGGTGGTGTTTCATGGTGGGTGGTGAGTTGTGTGTGATGGTGGGTGATGTGTGGCAGGGTGGTGTGTAGGTTTGATATGTGGCGGTGGGTGATTTGGTATGAGGTGGTGGGTTATGTGTGGTACGTGGTATGTGGGTGGTGGGTGGTGTGTCATGGTGGGTGGTGAGTTGTGTGTGATGGTGGGTGGTGTCATGGTGGGTGGTGTGGAAGTAATGGTGGGTGGTATGTGGGTGATGGGTTGTATGTGGGTGGTGGGTATGTGGGTGGTGGGTGGTGTGATGGTGGGTGGTATGTGGGTGGTGGGTGATGTGTGGTACGTGGTATGTGGTTGGTGGGTGGTGTCATAGTGGGTGGTGTGGAAGTAATGGTGGGTGGTATGTGTGTGGTAGGTGGTATGTGGGTGGTGGGTATGTGGGTGGTGGGTATGTGGGTGCTGGGTGGTGTGATGGTGGGTGGTATGTGGGTGGTGGGTGATGTGTGGTACGTGGTATGTGGGTGGTGGGTGATGTGTGCGTGGTGAGTTGTGTGTGATGGTGGGTGGTGTGTCATGGTGGGTGGTGTGGAAGTAATGGTGGGTGGTATGTGGGTGGTGGGTGGTATGTGGGTGGTGGGTATGTGGGTGGTGGGTTGTGTGATGGTGGGTGGTATGTGGGTGGTGGGTGGTGTGTGGTATGTGGTATGTGGGTGGTGGGTGGTATGTGGGTGGTGGGTATGTGGGTGCTGGGTATGTGTATGGTGGGTATGTGGGTGGTGGGTGGTGTGATGGTGGGTGGTGTCATGGTGGGTGGTGTGGAAGTAATGTGGTATGTGGGTGATGGGTTGTATGTGGGTGGTGGGTATGTGGGTGGTGGGTATGTGGGTGGTGGGTGGTGTGATGGTGGGTGGTATATGGGTGGTGGGTATGTGGGTGCTGGGTATGTGTATGGTGGTTATGTGGGTGGTGGGTGGTGGGTGGTGTGATGGTTGGTGGTGTCATGGTGGGTGGTGTGTGGGTGGTGAGTTGTGTGTGATGGTGGGTGGTGTCATGGTGGGTGGGTTGGAAGTATTGGTGGGTGGTATGTGGGTGATGGGTTGTATGTGGGTGGTGGGTATGTGGGTGGTGGGTGGTGTGATGGTGGGTGGTATGTGGGTGGTGGGTTATGTGTGGTACGTGGTATGTGGGTGGTAGGTGGTATGTGGGTGGTGGGTGATATGTGGTATGTGGGTGGTGGGTGGTGTGTCATGGTGGGTGGTGTGTGGGTGGTGGGTATGTGGGTGGTGGGTATGTGGGTGGTGGGTGGTGAGTTGTGTGTGATGGTGGGTGGTGTCATGGTGGGTGGTGTGGAAGTAATGGTGGGTGGTATGTGGGTGGTGGGTATGTGGGTGCTGGGTGGTGTGATGGTGGGTGGTATGTGGGTGGTGGGTGGTGTGTCATGGTGGGTGGTGAGTTGTGTGTGATGGTGGGTGGTGTCATGGTGGGTGGTGTGGAAGTAATGGTGGGTGGTATGTGGGTGATGGTTGGTATGTGGGTGGTGGGTATGTGGGTGGTGAGTTGTGTGTGATGGTGGGTGGTGTCATGGTGGGTGGTGTGGAAGTAATGGTGGGTGGTATGTGGGTGATGGGTGGTATGTGGGTGGTGGGTATGTGGGTGGTGGGAATGTGGGTGGTGGGTGGTGTGATGGTAGGTGGTATGTGGGTGGTGGGTGATGTGTGGTACGTGGTATGTGGGTGGTGGGTGGTGTGTCATGGTGGGTGGTGTGGAAGTAATGGTGGGTGGTATGTGGGTGGTGGGTATGTGGGTGCTGGGTGGTGTGATGGTGGGTGGTATGTGGGTGGTGGGTGATGTGTGGTACGTGGTATGTGGGTGGTGGGTGATGTGTGGGTGGTGAGTTGTGTGTGATGGTGGGTGGTGTGTCATGGTGGGTGGTGTGGAAGTAATGGTGGGTGGTATGTGGGTGGTGGGTTGTGTGATGGTGGGTGGTGTCATGGTGGGTGGTGAGTTGTGTGTGATGGTGGGTGGTGTCATGGTGGGTGGTGTGGAAGTAATGGTGGGTGGTATGTGGGTGATGGGTGGTATGTGGGTGGTGGGTATGTGGGTGGTGGGTGGTGTGATGGTGGGTGGTATGTGGGTGGTGGGTGATGTGTGGTACGTGGTATGTGGGTGGTGGGTGGTGTGTCATGGTGGGTGGTGTGTGGGTGGTGGATATGTGGGTGGTGGGTATGTGGGTGGTGGGTGGTGTCATGGTGGGTGGTGTGGAAGTAATGGTGGGTGGTATGTGGGTGGTGGGTATGTGGGTGCTGGGTGGTGTGTAGGTTTGATATGTGGCGGTGGGTGATTTGGTATGAGGTGGTGGATTATGTGTGGTACGTGGTGTGTGGGTGGTGGGTGGTGTGTCATGGTGGGTGGTGAGTTGTGTGTGATGGTGGGTGGTGTCATGGTGGGTGGTGTGGAAGTAATGGTGGGTGGTGTGGAAGTACTGGTGGGTGGTATGTGGGTGGTGGGTGGTATGTGGGTGGTGGGTGGTATGTGGGTGGTGGGTATGTGGGTGGTGGGTATGTGGGTGGTGGGTGGTGTGATGGTGGGTGTTGTCATGGTGGGTGGTGTGTGGGTGGTGAGTTGTGTGTGATGGTGGGTGGTGTCATGGTGGGTGGTGTGGAAGTAATGGTGGGTGGTATGTGGGTGATGGGTGGTATGTGGGTGGTGTGTATGTGGGTGGTGGGTGGTGTGATGGTGGGTGGTATGTGGGTGGTGGGTGATGTGTGGTACGTGGTATGTGGGTGGTGGGTGGTGTGTCATGGTGGGTGGTGTGTGGGTGGTGGGTATGTGGGTGGTGGGTATGTGGGTGGTGGGTGGTGAGTTGTGTGTCATGGTGGGTGGTGTCATGGTGGGTGGTGTGGAAGTAATGGTGGGTGGTATGTGGGTGGTGGGTATGTGGGTGCTGGGTGGTGTGATGGTGGGTGGTATGTGGGTGGTGGGTGATGTGTGGTACGTGGTATGTGGGTGGTGGGTGGTGAGTTGTGTGTGATGGTGGGTGGTGTCATGGTGGGTGGTGTGGAAGTAATGGTGGGTGGTATGTGGGTGGTGGGTATGTGGGTGCTGGGTGGTGTGATGGTGGGTGGTATGTGGGTGGTGGGTGGTGTGTCATGGTGGGTGGTGACTTGTGTGTGATGGTGGGTGGTGTCATGGTGGGTGGTGTGGAAGTAATGGTGGGTGGTATGTGGGTGATGGTTGGTATGTGGGTGGTGGGTATGTGGGTGGTGGGTATGTGGGTGGTGGGTGGTGTGATGGTGGGTGGTATGTGGGTGGTGGGTGATGTGTGGTACGTGGTATGTGGGTGGTGGGTGGTGTGTCATGGTGGGTGGTGTGTGGGTGGTAATTATGTGGGTGGTGGGTATGTGGGTGGTGGGTGGTGTCATGGTGGGTGGTGTGGAAGTAATGGTGGGTGGTATGTGGGTGGTGGGTATGTGGGTGCTGGGTGGTGTGATGGTGGGTGGTATGTGGGTGGTGGGTGATGTGTGGTACGTGGTATGTGGGTGGTGGGTGGTGAGTTGTGTGTGATGGTGGGTGGTGTCATGGTGGGTGGTGTGGAAGTAATGGTGGGTGGTATGTGGGTGGTGGGTATGTGGGTGCTGGGTGGTGTGATGGTGGGTGGTATGTGGGTGGTGGGTGGTGTGTCATGGTGGGTGGTGACTTGTGTGTGATGGTGGGTGGTGTCATGGTGGGTGGTGTGGAAGTAATGGTGGGTGGTATGTGGGTGATGGTTGGTATGTGGGTGGTGGGTATGTGGGTGGTGAGTTGTGTGTGATGGTGGGTGGTGTCATGGTGGGTGGTGTGGATGTAATGGTGGGTAGTATGTGGGTGATGGGTGGTATGTGGGTGGTGGGTATGTGGGTGGTGGGAATGTGGGTGGTGGGTGGTGTGATGGTAGGTGGTATGTGGGTGGTGGGTGATGTGTGGTACGTGGTATGTGGGTGGTGGGTGGTGTGTCATGGTGGGTGGTGTGGAAGTAATGGTGGGTGGTATGTGGGTGGTGGGTATGTGGGTGCTGGGTGGTGTGATGGTGGGTGGTATGTGGGTGGTGGGTGATGTGTGGTACGTGGTATGTGGGTGGTGGGTGATGTGTGGGTGATGAGTTGTGTGTGATGGTGGGTGGTGTGTCATGGTGGGTGGTGTGGAAGTAATGGTGGGTGGTATGTGGGTGGTGGGTGGTATGTGGGTGGTGGGTGGTATGTGGGTGGTGGGTATGTGGGTGGTGGGTATGTGGGTGGTGGGTATGTGGGTGGTGGGTTGTGTGATGGTGGGTGGTGTCATGGTGGGTGGTGAGTTGTGTGTGATGGTGGGTGGTGTCATGGTGGGTGGTGTGGAAGTAATGGTGGGTGGTATGTGGGTGATGGGTGGTATGTGGGTGGTGGGTGGTGTGATGGTGGGTGGTATGTGGGTGGTGGGTGATGTGTGGTACGTGGTATGTGGGTTGTGGGTGGTGTGTCATGGTGGGTGGTGTGTGGGTGGTGGATATGTGGGTGGTGGGTATGTGGGTGGTGGGTGGTGTCATGGTGGGTGGTGTGTGGTATGTGGGTGGTGTGAACGTGGGTGGTATGTGGGTGGTGGGTGATGTGTGGTAGGGTGGTGTGTAAGTTTGATATGTGGCGGTGGGTAATTTGGTATGAGGTGGTGGGTGATGTGTTGTACGTGGTATGTGGGTGGTGGGTGGTGGGTGGTGTGTGGGTGATGGTTGGTATGTGGGTGGTGGGTATGTGGGTGGTGAG
The DNA here is from genome assembly GCA_033459515.1 of Theretra japonica. NCBI lineage: Eukaryota > Metazoa > Arthropoda > Insecta > Lepidoptera > Sphingidae > Theretra > Theretra japonica. The sequence continues at coordinate 4,308,280 of CM065942.1, forward strand.
TTGTGTGTGATGGTGGGTGGTGTCATGGTGGGTGGTGTGGAAGTAATGGTGGGTGGTATGTGGGTGATGGGTGGTATGTGGGTGGTGGGTATGTGGGTGGTGGGAATGTGGGTGGAGGGTGGTGTGATGGTAGGTGGTATGTGGGTGGTGGGTGATGTGTGGTACGTGGTATGTGGGTGGTGGGTGGTGTGTCATGGTGGGTGGTGTGGAAGTAATGGTGGGTGATATGTGGGTGGTGGGTATGTGGGTGCTGGGTGGTGTGATGGTGGGTGGTATGTGGGTGGTGGGTGATGTGTGGTACGTGGTATGTGGGTGGTGGGTGATGTGTGGGTGGTGAGTTGTGTGTGATGGTGGGTGGTGTGTCATGGTGGGTGGTGTGGAAGTAATGGTGGGTGGTATGTGGGTGGTGGGTTGTGTGATGGTGGGTGGTGTCATGGTGGGTGGTGAGTTGTGTGTGATGGTGGGTGGTGTCATGGTGGGTGGTGTGGAAGTAATGGTGGGTGGTATGTGGGTGATGGGTGGTATGTGGGTGGTGGGTATGTGGGTGGTGGGTGGTGTGATGGTGGGTGGTATGTGGGTGGTGGGTGATGTGTGGTACGTGGTATGTGGGTGGTGGGTGGTGTGTCATGGTGGGTGGTGTGTGGGTGGTGGATATGTGGGTGGTGGGTATGTGGGTGGTGGGTGGTGTCATGGTGGGTGGTGTGGAAGTAATGGTGGGTGGTATGTGGGTGGTGGGTATGTGGGTGCTGGGTGGTGTGTAGGTTTGATATGTGGCGGTGGGTGATTTGGTATGAGGTGGTGGATTATGTGTGGTACGTGGTGTGTGGGTGGTGGGTGGTGTGTCATGGTAGGTGGTGAGTTGTGTGTGATGGTGGGTGGTGTCATGGTGGGTGGTGTGGAAGTAATGGTGGGTGGTGTGGAAGTAATGGTGGGTGGTATGTGGGTGGTGGGTGGTATGTAGGTGGTGGGTATGTGGGTGGTGGGTATGTGGGTGGTGGGTGGTGTGATGGTGGGTGTTGTCATGGTGGGTGGTGTGTGGGTGGTGAGTTGTGTGTGATGGTGGGTGGTGTCATGGTGGGTGGTGTGGAAGTAATGGTGGGTGGTATGTGGGTGATGGGTGGTATGTGGGTGGTGTGTATGTGGGTGGTGGGTGGTGTGATGGTGGGTGGTATGTGGGTGGTGGGTGATGTGTGGTACGTGGTATGTGGGTGGTGGGTGGTGTGTCATGGTGGGTGGTGTGTGGGTGGTGGGTATGTGGGTGGTGGGTATGTGGGTGGTGGGTGGTGAGTTGTGTGTCATGGTGGGTGGTGTCATGGTGGGTGGTGTGGAAGTAATGGTGGGTGGTATGTGGGTGGTGGGTATGTGGGTGCTGGGTGGTGTGATGGTGGGTGGTATGTGGGTGGTGGGTGATGTGTGGTACGTGGTATGTGGGTGGTGGGTGGTGAGTTGTGTGTGATGGTGGGTGGTGTCATGGTGGGTGGTGTGGAAGTAATGGTGGGTGGTATGTGGGTGGTGGGTATGTGGGTGCTGGGTGGTGTGATGGTGGGTGGTATGTGGGTGGTGGGTGGTGTGTCATGGTGGGTGGTGACTTGTGTGTGATGGTGGGTGGTGTCATGGTGGGTGGTGTGGAAGTAATGGTGGGTGGTATGTGGGTGATGGTTGGTATGTGGGTGGTGGGTATGTGGGTGGTGAGTTGTGTGTGATGGTGGGTGGTGTCATGGTGGGTGGTGTGGATGTAATGGTGGGTGGTATGTGGGTGATGGGTGGTATGTGGGTGGTGGGTATGTGGGTGGTGGGAATGTGGGTGGTGGGTGATGTGATGGTAGGTGGTATGTGGGTGGTGGGTGATGTGTGGTACGTGGTATGTGGGTGGTGGGTGGTGTGTCATGGTGGGTGGTGTGGAAGTAATGGTGGGTGGTATGTGGGTGGTGGGTATGTGGGTGCTGGGTGGTGTGATGGTGGGTGGTATGTGGGTGGTGGGTGATGTGTGGTACGTGGTATGTGGGTGGTGGGTGATGTGTGGGTGATGAGTTGTGTGTGATGGTGGGTGGTGTGTCATGGTGGGTGGTGTGGAAGTAATGGTGGGTGGTATGTGGGTGGTGGGTGGTATGTGGGTGGTGGGTGGTATGTGGGTGGTGGGTATGTGGGTGGTGGGTATGTGGGTGGTGGGTATGTGGGTGGTGGGTTGTGTGATGGTGGGTGGTGTCATGGTGGGTGGTGAGTTGTGTGTGATGGTGGGTGGTGTCATGGTGGGTGGTGTGGAAGTAATGGTGGGTGGTATGTGGGTGATGGGTGGTATGTGGGTGGTGGGTGATGTGTGGTACGTGGTATGTGGGTGGTGGGTGGTGTGTCATGGTGGGTGGTGTGTGGGTGGTGGATATGTGGGTGGTGGGTATGTGGGTGGTGGGTGGTGTCATGGTGGGTGGTGTGGAAGTAATGGTGGGTGGTATGTGGGTGGTGGGTATGTGGGTGCTGGGTGGTGTGTAGGTTTGATATGTGGCGGTGGGTGATTTGGTATGAGGTGGCTGATTATGTGTGGTACGTGGTGTGTGGGTGGTGGGTGGTGTGTCATGGTGGGTGGTGAGTTGTGTGTGATGGTGGGTGGTGTCATGGTGGGTGGTGTGGAAGTAATGGTGGGTGGTGTGGAAGTAATGGTGGGTGGTATGTGGGTGGTGGGTGGTATGTGGGTGGTGGGTATGTGGGTGGTGGGTATGTGGGTGGTGGGTGGTGTGATGGTGGGTGTTGTCATGGTGGGTGGTGTGTGGGTGGTGAGTTGTGTGTGATGGTGGGTGGTGTCATGGTGGGTGGTGTGGAAGTAATGGTGGGTGGTATGTGGGTGATGGGTGGTATGTGGGTGGTGTGTATGTGGGTGGTGGGTGGTGTGATGGTGGGTGGTATGTGGGTGGTGGGTGATGTGTGGTACGTGGTATGTGGGTGGTGGGTGGTGTGTCATGGTGGGTGGTGTGTGGGTGGTGGGTATGTGGGTGGTGGGTATGTGGGTGGTGGGTGGTGAGTTGTGTGTCATGGTGGGTGGTGTCATGGTGGGTGGTGTGGAAGTAATGGTGGGTGGTATGTGGGTGGTGGGTATGTGGGTGCTGGGTGGTGTGATGGTGGGTGGTATGTGGGTGGTGGGTGATGTGTGGTACGTGGTATGTGGGTGGTGGGTGGTGTGTCATGGTGGGTGGTGAGTTGTGTGTGATGGTGGGTGGTGTCATGGTGGGTGGTGTGGAAGTAATGGTGGGTGGTTTGTGGGTGATGGGTTGTATGTGGGTGGTGGGTATGTGGGTGGTGGGTATGTGGGTGGTGGGTATGTGGGTGGTGGGTGGTGTGATGGTGGGTGGTATGTGGGTGGTGGGTGATGTGTGGTACGTGGTATGTGGGTAGTGGGTGGTGTGTCATGGTGGGTGGTGTGGAAGTAATGGTGGGTGGTATGTGGGTGGTGGGTGGTATGTGGGTGGTGGGTATGTGGGTGGTGGGTATGTGGGTGCTGGGTGGTGTGATGGTGGGTGGTATGTGGGTGGTGGGTGATGTGTGGTACGTGGTATGTGGGTGGTGAGTTGTGTGTGATGGTGGGTGATGTGTGGCAGGGTGGTGTGTAGGTTTGATATGTGGCGGTGGGTGATTTGGTATGAGGTGGTGGGTTATGTGTGGTACGTGGTATGTGGGTGGTGGGTGGTGTGTCATGGTGGGTGGTGAGTTGTGTGTGATGGTGGGTGGTGTCATGGTGGGTGGTGTGGAAGTAATGGTGGGTGGTATGTGGGTGATGGGTGGTATGTGGGTGGTGGGTATGTGGGTGGTGGGTGGTGTGATGGTGGGTGGTATGTGGGTGGTGGGTGATGTGTGGTACAAGGTATGTGGGTGGTGGGTGGTGTGTCATGGTGGGTGGTGTGGAAGTAATGGTGGGTGGTATGTGGGTGGTGGGTGGTATGTGGGTGGTGGGTATGTGGGTGGTGAGTATGTGGGTGCTGGGTGGTGTGATGGTGGGTGGTATGTGGGTGGTGGGTGATGTGTGGTACATGGTATGTGGGTGGTGGGTGGTGTGTCATGGTGGGTGGTGAGTTGTGTGTGATGGTGGGTGATGTGTGGCATGGTGGTGTGTAGGTTTGATATGTGGCGGTGGGTGATTTGGTATGAGGTGGTGGGTTATGTGTGGTACGTGGTATGTGGGTGGTGGGTGGTGTGTCATGGTGGGTGGTGAGTTGTGTGTGATGGTGGGTGGTGTCATGGTGGGTGGTGTGGAAATAATGGTGGGTGGTATGTGGGTGATGGGTGGTATGTGGGTTGTGGGTATGTGGTTGGTGGGTTGTGTGATGGTGGGTGGTATGTGGGTGGTGGGTGGTGGGTGGTGGGTGGTATGTGGTATGTGGGTGGTGTGAACGTGGGTGGTATGTGGGTGGTGGGTGATGTGTGGTAGGGTGGTGTGTAAGTTTGATATGTGGCGGTGGGTGATTTGGTATGAGGTGGTGGGTGATGTGTTGTACGTGGTATGTGGGTGGTGGGTGGTGGGTGGTGTGTGGGTGGTGGGTGGTGTGTAAGTTAATGGTGGTATGAGGTGGTGAGTGGGTGGTGGGTGGTATGTGGGTGGTGGGTTATGTGTGGTACATGGTATGTGGGTGGTGGGTGGTGTGTCATGGTGGGTGGTGAGTTGTGTGTGATGGTGGGTGGTGTCATGGTGGGTGGTGTGGAAGTAATGGTGGGTGGTATGTGGGTTGTGGGTATGTGGGTGGTGGGTTGTGTGATGGTGGGTGGTATGTGGGTGGTGGGTAGTGGGTGGTATGTGGTATGTGGGTGGTGGGTGGTATGTGGGTGGTGGGTATGTGGGTGCTGGGTATGTGTATGGTGGGTATGTGGGTGGTGGGTGGTGTGATGGTGGGTGGTGTCATGGTGGGTGGTGTGTGGGTGGTGAGTTGTGTGTGATGGTGGGTGGGTTGGAAGTATTGGTGGGTGGTATGTGGGTGATGGGTTGTATGTGGGTGGTGGGTATGTGGGTGGTGGGTGGTGTGATGGTGGGTGGTATGTGGGTGGTGGGTGATGTGTGGTACGTGGTATGTGGGTGGTGGGTGGTGTCATGGTGGGTGGTGTGGAAGTAATGGTGGGTGGTATGTGGGTGGTAGGTGGTATGTGGGTGGTGGGTAATATGTGGTACGTGGTATGTGGGTGGTGGGTGGTGTGTCATGGTGGGTGGTGTGTGGGTGGTGGGTATGTGGGTGGTGGGTATGTGGGTGGTGGGTGGTGAGTTGTGTGTGATGGTGGGTGGTGTCATGGTGGGTGGTGTGGAAGTAATGGTGGGTGGTATGTGGGTGGTGGGTATGTGGGTGCTGGGTGGTGTGATGGTGGATGGTATGTGGGTGGTGGGTATGTGGGTGGTGGGTATGTGGGTGGTGGGTGGTGAGTTGTGTGTGATGGTGGGTGGTGTCATGGTGGGTGGTATGTGGGTTGTGGGTGGTGTGTCATGGTGGGTGGTGTGTGGGTGGTGGGTATGTGGGTGGTGGGTATGTGGGTGGTGGGTGGTGTCATGGTGGGTGGTGTGGAAGTAATGGTGGGTGGTATGTGGGTGATGGGTGGTATGTGGGTGGTGTGTATGTGGGTGGTGGGTGGTGTGATGGTGGGTGGTATGTGGGTGGTGGGTGATGTGTGGTACGTGGTATGTGGGTGGTGGGTGGTGTGTCATGGTGGGTGGTGTGTGGGTGGTGGGTATGTGGGTGGTGGGTATGTGGGTGGTGGGTGGTGAGTTGTGTGTCATGGTGGGTGGTGTCATGGTGGGTGGTGTGGAAGTAATGGTGGGTGGTATGTGGGTGGTGGGTATGTGGGTGCTGGGTGGTGTGATGGTGGGTGGTATGTGGGTGGTGGGTGATGTGTGGTACGTGGTATGTGGGTGGTGGGTGGTGAGTTGTGTGTGATGGTGGGTGGTGTCATGGTGGGTGGTGTGGAAGTAATGGTGGGTGGTATGTGGGTGGTGGGTATGTGGGTGCTGGGTGGTGTGATGGTGGGTGGTATGTGGGTGGTGGGTGGTGTGTCATGGTGGGTGGTGTGGAAGTAATGGTGGGTGGTATGTGGGTGGTGGGTGATGTGTGGTACGTGGTATGTGGGTGGTGGGTGGTGTGTCATGGTGGGTGGTGTGGAAGTAATGGTGGGTGGTATGTGGGTGGTGGGTGATGTGTGGTACGTGGTATGTGGGTGGTGGGTGGTGTGTCATGGTGGGTGGTGTGGAAGTAATGGTGGGTGGTATGTGGGTGGTATGTGGGTGGTGGGTATGTGGGTGGTGGGTATGTGGGTGCTGGGTGGTGTGATGGTGGGTGGTATGTGGGTGGTGGGTGATGTGTGGTACGTGGTATGTGGGTGGTGGGTGATGTGTGGGTGTTGGGTATGTGGGTGGTGGGTATGTGGGTGCTGGGTGGTGTGATGGTGGGTGGTATATGGGTGGTGGGTGATGTGTGGTACGTGGTATGTGGGTGGTGGGTGGTGTGTCATGGTGGGTGGTGAGTTGTGTGTGATGGTGGGTGATGTGTGGCAGGGTGGTGTGTAGGTTTGATATGTGGCGGTGGGTGATTTGGTATGAGGTGGTGGGTTATGTGTGGTACGTGGTATGTGGGTGGTGGGTGGTGTGTCATGGTGGGTGGTGAGTTGTGTGTGATGGTGGGTGGTGTCATGGTGGGTGGTGTGGAAGTAATGGTGGGTGGTATGTGGGTGATGGGTTGTATGTGGGTGGTGGGTATGTGGGTGGTGGGTGGTGTGATGGTGGGTGGTGTGATGGTGGGTGGTATGTGGGTGGTGGGTGATGTGTGGTACGTGGTATGTGGGTGGTGGGTGGTGTCATGGTGGGTGGTGTGGAAGTAATGGTGGGTGGTATGTGGGTGGTAGGTGGTATGTGGGTGGTGGGTATGTGGGTGGTGGGTATGTGGGTGCTGGGTGGTGTGATGGTGGGTGGTATGTGGGTGGTGGGTGATGTGTGGTACGTGGTATGTGGGTGGTGGGTGATGTGTGGGTGGTGGGTGATGTGTGCGTGGTGAGTTGTGTGTGATGGTGGGTGGTGTGTCATGGTGGGTGGTGTGGAAGTAATGGTGGGTGGTATGTGGGTGGTGGGTGGTATGTGGGTGGTGGGTATGTGGGTGGTGGGTATGTGGGTGGTGGGTGGTGTGATAGTGGGTGGTGTCATGGTGGGTGGTGTGTGGGTGGTGAGTTGTGTGTGATGGTGGGTGGTGTCATGGTGGGTGGCCTGGAAGTAATGGTGGGTGGTATGTGGGTGATGGGTGGTATGTGGGTGGTGGGTATGTGGGTGGTGGGTGGTGTGATGGTGGGTGGTATGTGGGTGGTGGGTGATGTGTGGTACGTGGTATGTGGGTGGTGGGTGGTGTGTCATGGTGGGTGGTGTGTGGGTGGTGGGTATGTGGGTGGTGGGTATGTGGGTGGTGGGTGGTGAGTTGTGTGTGATGGTGGGTGGTGTCATGGTGGGTGGTGTGGAAGTAATGGTGCGTGGTATGTGGGTGGTGGGTATGTGGGTGCTGGGTGGTGTGATGGTGGGTGGTATATGGGTGGTGGGTGATGTGTGGTACGTGGTATGTGGGTGGTGGGTGGTGTTTCATGGTGGGTGGTGAGTTGTGTGTGATGGTGGGTGATGTGTGGCAGGGTGGTGTGTAGGTTTGATATGTGGCGGTGGGTGATTTGGTATGAGGTGGTGGGTTATGTGTGGTACGTGGTATGTGGGTGGTGGGTGGTGTGTCATGGTGGGTGGTGAGTTGTGTGTGATGGTGGGTGGTGTCATGGTGGGTGGTGTGGAAGTAATGGTGGGTGGTATGTGGGTGATGGGTTGTATGTGGGTGGTGGGTATGTGGGTGGTGGGTGGTGTGATGGTGGGTGGTATGTGGGTGGTGGGTGATGTGTGGTACGTGGTATGTGGTTGGTGGGTGGTGTCATAGTGGGTGGTGTGGAAGTAATGGTGGGTGGTATGTGTGTGGTAGGTGGTATGTGGGTGGTGGGTATGTGGGTGGTGGGTATGTGGGTGCTGGGTGGTGTGATGGTGGGTGGTATGTGGGTGGTGGGTGATGTGTGGTACGTGGTATGTGGGTGGTGGGTGATGTGTGCGTGGTGAGTTGTGTGTGATGGTGGGTGGTGTGTCATGGTGGGTGGTGTGGAAGTAATGGTGGGTGGTATGTGGGTGGTGGGTGGTATGTGGGTGGTGGGTATGTGGGTGGTGGGTTGTGTGATGGTGGGTGGTATGTGGGTGGTGGGTGGTGTGTGGTATGTGGTATGTGGGTGGTGGGTGGTATGTGGGTGGTGGGTATGTGGGTGCTGGGTATGTGTATGGTGGGTATGTGGGTGGTGGGTGGTGTGATGGTGGGTGGTGTCATGGTGGGTGGTGTGGAAGTAATGTGGTATGTGGGTGATGGGTTGTATGTGGGTGGTGGGTATGTGGGTGGTGGGTATGTGGGTGGTGGGTGGTGTGATGGTGGGTGGTATATGGGTGGTGGGTATGTGGGTGCTGGGTATGTGTATGGTGGTTATGTGGGTGGTGGGTGGTGGGTGGTGTGATGGTTGGTGGTGTCATGGTGGGTGGTGTGTGGGTGGTGAGTTGTGTGTGATGGTGGGTGGTGTCATGGTGGGTGGGTTGGAAGTATTGGTGGGTGGTATGTGGGTGATGGGTTGTATGTGGGTGGTGGGTATGTGGGTGGTGGGTGGTGTGATGGTGGGTGGTATGTGGGTGGTGGGTTATGTGTGGTACGTGGTATGTGGGTGGTAGGTGGTATGTGGGTGGTGGGTGATATGTGGTATGTGGGTGGTGGGTGGTGTGTCATGGTGGGTGGTGTGTGGGTGGTGGGTATGTGGGTGGTGGGTATGTGGGTGGTGGGTGGTGAGTTGTGTGTGATGGTGGGTGGTGTCATGGTGGGTGGTGTGGAAGTAATGGTGGGTGGTATGTGGGTGGTGGGTATGTGGGTGCTGGGTGGTGTGATGGTGGGTGGTATGTGGGTGGTGGGTGGTGTGTCATGGTGGGTGGTGAGTTGTGTGTGATGGTGGGTGGTGTCATGGTGGGTGGTGTGGAAGTAATGGTGGGTGGTATGTGGGTGATGGTTGGTATGTGGGTGGTGGGTATGTGGGTGGTGAGTTGTGTGTGATGGTGGGTGGTGTCATGGTGGGTGGTGTGGAAGTAATGGTGGGTGGTATGTGGGTGATGGGTGGTATGTGGGTGGTGGGTATGTGGGTGGTGGGAATGTGGGTGGTGGGTGGTGTGATGGTAGGTGGTATGTGGGTGGTGGGTGATGTGTGGTACGTGGTATGTGGGTGGTGGGTGGTGTGTCATGGTGGGTGGTGTGGAAGTAATGGTGGGTGGTATGTGGGTGGTGGGTATGTGGGTGCTGGGTGGTGTGATGGTGGGTGGTATGTGGGTGGTGGGTGATGTGTGGTACGTGGTATGTGGGTGGTGGGTGATGTGTGGGTGGTGAGTTGTGTGTGATGGTGGGTGGTGTGTCATGGTGGGTGGTGTGGAAGTAATGGTGGGTGGTATGTGGGTGGTGGGTTGTGTGATGGTGGGTGGTGTCATGGTGGGTGGTGAGTTGTGTGTGATGGTGGGTGGTGTCATGGTGGGTGGTGTGGAAGTAATGGTGGGTGGTATGTGGGTGATGGGTGGTATGTGGGTGGTGGGTATGTGGGTGGTGGGTGGTGTGATGGTGGGTGGTATGTGGGTGGTGGGTGATGTGTGGTACGTGGTATGTGGGTGGTGGGTGGTGTGTCATGGTGGGTGGTGTGTGGGTGGTGGATATGTGGGTGGTGGGTATGTGGGTGGTGGGTGGTGTCATGGTGGGTGGTGTGGAAGTAATGGTGGGTGGTATGTGGGTGGTGGGTATGTGGGTGCTGGGTGGTGTGTAGGTTTGATATGTGGCGGTGGGTGATTTGGTATGAGGTGGTGGATTATGTGTGGTACGTGGTGTGTGGGTGGTGGGTGGTGTGTCATGGTGGGTGGTGAGTTGTGTGTGATGGTGGGTGGTGTCATGGTGGGTGGTGTGGAAGTAATGGTGGGTGGTGTGGAAGTACTGGTGGGTGGTATGTGGGTGGTGGGTGGTATGTGGGTGGTGGGTGGTATGTGGGTGGTGGGTATGTGGGTGGTGGGTATGTGGGTGGTGGGTGGTGTGATGGTGGGTGTTGTCATGGTGGGTGGTGTGTGGGTGGTGAGTTGTGTGTGATGGTGGGTGGTGTCATGGTGGGTGGTGTGGAAGTAATGGTGGGTGGTATGTGGGTGATGGGTGGTATGTGGGTGGTGTGTATGTGGGTGGTGGGTGGTGTGATGGTGGGTGGTATGTGGGTGGTGGGTGATGTGTGGTACGTGGTATGTGGGTGGTGGGTGGTGTGTCATGGTGGGTGGTGTGTGGGTGGTGGGTATGTGGGTGGTGGGTATGTGGGTGGTGGGTGGTGAGTTGTGTGTCATGGTGGGTGGTGTCATGGTGGGTGGTGTGGAAGTAATGGTGGGTGGTATGTGGGTGGTGGGTATGTGGGTGCTGGGTGGTGTGATGGTGGGTGGTATGTGGGTGGTGGGTGATGTGTGGTACGTGGTATGTGGGTGGTGGGTGGTGAGTTGTGTGTGATGGTGGGTGGTGTCATGGTGGGTGGTGTGGAAGTAATGGTGGGTGGTATGTGGGTGGTGGGTATGTGGGTGCTGGGTGGTGTGATGGTGGGTGGTATGTGGGTGGTGGGTGGTGTGTCATGGTGGGTGGTGACTTGTGTGTGATGGTGGGTGGTGTCATGGTGGGTGGTGTGGAAGTAATGGTGGGTGGTATGTGGGTGATGGTTGGTATGTGGGTGGTGGGTATGTGGGTGGTGGGTATGTGGGTGGTGGGTGGTGTGATGGTGGGTGGTATGTGGGTGGTGGGTGATGTGTGGTACGTGGTATGTGGGTGGTGGGTGGTGTGTCATGGTGGGTGGTGTGTGGGTGGTAATTATGTGGGTGGTGGGTATGTGGGTGGTGGGTGGTGTCATGGTGGGTGGTGTGGAAGTAATGGTGGGTGGTATGTGGGTGGTGGGTATGTGGGTGCTGGGTGGTGTGATGGTGGGTGGTATGTGGGTGGTGGGTGATGTGTGGTACGTGGTATGTGGGTGGTGGGTGGTGAGTTGTGTGTGATGGTGGGTGGTGTCATGGTGGGTGGTGTGGAAGTAATGGTGGGTGGTATGTGGGTGGTGGGTATGTGGGTGCTGGGTGGTGTGATGGTGGGTGGTATGTGGGTGGTGGGTGGTGTGTCATGGTGGGTGGTGACTTGTGTGTGATGGTGGGTGGTGTCATGGTGGGTGGTGTGGAAGTAATGGTGGGTGGTATGTGGGTGATGGTTGGTATGTGGGTGGTGGGTATGTGGGTGGTGAGTTGTGTGTGATGGTGGGTGGTGTCATGGTGGGTGGTGTGGATGTAATGGTGGGTAGTATGTGGGTGATGGGTGGTATGTGGGTGGTGGGTATGTGGGTGGTGGGAATGTGGGTGGTGGGTGGTGTGATGGTAGGTGGTATGTGGGTGGTGGGTGATGTGTGGTACGTGGTATGTGGGTGGTGGGTGGTGTGTCATGGTGGGTGGTGTGGAAGTAATGGTGGGTGGTATGTGGGTGGTGGGTATGTGGGTGCTGGGTGGTGTGATGGTGGGTGGTATGTGGGTGGTGGGTGATGTGTGGTACGTGGTATGTGGGTGGTGGGTGATGTGTGGGTGATGAGTTGTGTGTGATGGTGGGTGGTGTGTCATGGTGGGTGGTGTGGAAGTAATGGTGGGTGGTATGTGGGTGGTGGGTGGTATGTGGGTGGTGGGTGGTATGTGGGTGGTGGGTATGTGGGTGGTGGGTATGTGGGTGGTGGGTATGTGGGTGGTGGGTTGTGTGATGGTGGGTGGTGTCATGGTGGGTGGTGAGTTGTGTGTGATGGTGGGTGGTGTCATGGTGGGTGGTGTGGAAGTAATGGTGGGTGGTATGTGGGTGATGGGTGGTATGTGGGTGGTGGGTGGTGTGATGGTGGGTGGTATGTGGGTGGTGGGTGATGTGTGGTACGTGGTATGTGGGTTGTGGGTGGTGTGTCATGGTGGGTGGTGTGTGGGTGGTGGATATGTGGGTGGTGGGTATGTGGGTGGTGGGTGGTGTCATGGTGGGTGGTGTGTGGTATGTGGGTGGTGTGAACGTGGGTGGTATGTGGGTGGTGGGTGATGTGTGGTAGGGTGGTGTGTAAGTTTGATATGTGGCGGTGGGTAATTTGGTATGAGGTGGTGGGTGATGTGTTGTACGTGGTATGTGGGTGGTGGGTGGTGGGTGGTGTGTGGGTGATGGTTGGTATGTGGGTGGTGGGTATGTGGGTGGTGAGTTGTGTGTGATGGTGGGTGGTGTCATGGTGGGTGGTGTGGAAGTAATGGTGGGTGGTATGTGGGTGATGGGTGGTATGTGGGTGGTGGGTATGTGGGTGGTGGGAATGTGGGTGGAGGGTGGTGTGATGGTAGGTGGTATGTGGGTGGTGGGTGATGTGTGGTACGTGGTATGTGGGTGGTGGGTGGTGTGTCATGGTGGGTGGTGTGGAAGTAATGGTGGGTGATATGTGGGTGGTGGGTATGTGGGTGCTGGGTGGTGTGATGGTGGGTGGTATGTGGGTGGTGGGTGATGTGTGGTACGTGGTATGTGGGTGGTGGGTGATGTGTGGGTGGTGAGTTGTGTGTGATGGTGGGTGGTGTGTCATGGTGGGTGGTGTGGAAGTAATGGTGGGTGGTATGTGGGTGGTGGGTTGTGTGATGGTGGGTGGTGTCATGGTGGGTGGTGAGTTGTGTGTGATGGTGGGTGGTGTCATGGTGGGTGGTGTGGAAGTAATGGTGGGTGGTATGTGGGTGATGGGTGGTATGTGGGTGGTGGGTATGTGGGTGGTGGGTGGTGTGATGGTGGGTGGTATGTGGGTGGTGGGTGATGTGTGGTACGTGGTATGTGGGTGGTGGGTGGTGTGTCATGGTGGGTGGTGTGTGGGTGGTGGATATGTGGGTGGTGGGTATGTGGGTGGTGGGTGGTGTCATGGTGGGTGGTGTGGAAGTAATGGTGGGTGGTATGTGGGTGGTGGGTATGTGGGTGCTGGGTGGTGTGTAGGTTTGATATGTGGCGGTGGGTGATTTGGTATGAGGTGGTGGATTATGTGTGGTACGTGGTGTGTGGGTGGTGGGTGGTGTGTCATGGTAGGTGGTGAGTTGTGTGTGATGGTGGGTGGTGTCATGGTGGGTGGTGTGGAAGTAATGGTGGGTGGTGTGGAAGTAATGGTGGGTGGTATGTGGGTGGTGGGTGGTATGTAGGTGGTGGGTATGTGGGTGGTGGGTATGTGGGTGGTGGGTGGTGTGATGGTGGGTGTTGTCATGGTGGGTGGTGTGTGGGTGGTGAGTTGTGTGTGATGGTGGGTGGTGTCATGGTGGGTGGTGTGGAAGTAATGGTGGGTGGTATGTGGGTGATGGGTGGTATGTGGGTGGTGTGTATGTGGGTGGTGGGTGGTGTGATGGTGGGTGGTATGTGGGTGGTGGGTGATGTGTGGTACGTGGTATGTGGGTGGTGGGTGGTGTGTCATGGTGGGTGGTGTGTGGGTGGTGGGTATGTGGGTGGTGGGTATGTGGGTGGTGGGTGGTGAGTTGTGTGTCATGGTGGGTGGTGTCATGGTGGGTGGTGTGGAAGTAATGGTGGGTGGTATGTGGGTGGTGGGTATGTGGGTGCTGGGTGGTGTGATGGTGGGTGGTATGTGGGTGGTGGGTGATGTGTGGTACGTGGTATGTGGGTGGTGGGTGGTGAGTTGTGTGTGATGGTGGGTGGTGTCATGGTGGGTGGTGTGGAAGTAATGGTGGGTGGTATGTGGGTGGTGGGTATGTGGGTGCTGGGTGGTGTGATGGTGGGTGGTATGTGGGTGGTGGGTGGTGTGTCATGGTGGGTGGTGACTTGTGTGTGATGGTGGGTGGTGTCATGGTGGGTGGTGTGGAAGTAATGGTGGGTGGTATGTGGGTGATGGTTGGTATGTGGGTGGTGGGTATGTGGGTGGTGAGTTGTGTGTGATGGTGGGTGGTGTCATGGTGGGTGGTGTGGATGTAATGGTGGGTGGTATGTGGGTGATGGGTGGTATGTGGGTGGTGGGTATGTGGGTGGTGGGAATGTGGGTGGTGGGTGATGTGATGGTAGGTGGTATGTGGGTGGTGGGTGATGTGTGGTACGTGGTATGTGGGTGGTGGGTGGTGTGTCATGGTGGGTGGTGTGGAAGTAATGGTGGGTGGTATGTGGGTGGTGGGTATGTGGGTGCTGGGTGGTGTGATGGTGGGTGGTATGTGGGTGGTGGGTGATGTGTGGTACGTGGTATGTGGGTGGTGGGTGATGTGTGGGTGATGAGTTGTGTGTGATGGTGGGTGGTGTGTCATGGTGGGTGGTGTGGAAGTAATGGTGGGTGGTATGTGGGTGGTGGGTGGTATGTGGGTGGTGGGTGGTATGTGGGTGGTGGGTATGTGGGTGGTGGGTATGTGGGTGGTGGGTATGTGGGTGGTGGGTTGTGTGATGGTGGGTGGTGTCATGGTGGGTGGTGAGTTGTGTGTGATGGTGGGTGGTGTCATGGTGGGTGGTGTGGAAGTAATGGTGGGTGGTATGTGGGTGATGGGTGGTATGTGGGTGGTGGGTGATGTGTGGTACGTGGTATGTGGGTGGTGGGTGGTGTGTCATGGTGGGTGGTGTGTGGGTGGTGGATATGTGGGTGGTGGGTATGTGGGTGGTGGGTGGTGTCATGGTGGGTGGTGTGGAAGTAATGGTGGGTGGTATGTGGGTGGTGGGTATGTGGGTGCTGGGTGGTGTGTAGGTTTGATATGTGGCGGTGGGTGATTTGGTATGAGGTGGCTGATTATGTGTGGTACGTGGTGTGTGGGTGGTGGGTGGTGTGTCATGGTGGGTGGTGAGTTGTGTGTGATGGTGGGTGGTGTCATGGTGGGTGGTGTGGAAGTAATGGTGGGTGGTGTGGAAGTAATGGTGGGTGGTATGTGGGTGGTGGGTGGTATGTGGGTGGTGGGTATGTGGGTGGTGGGTATGTGGGTGGTGGGTGGTGTGATGGTGGGTGTTGTCATGGTGGGTGGTGTGTGGGTGGTGAGTTGTGTGTGATGGTGGGTGGTGTCATGGTGGGTGGTGTGGAAGTAATGGTGGGTGGTATGTGGGTGATGGGTGGTATGTGGGTGGTGTGTATGTGGGTGGTGGGTGGTGTGATGGTGGGTGGTATGTGGGTGGTGGGTGATGTGTGGTACGTGGTATGTGGGTGGTGGGTGGTGTGTCATGGTGGGTGGTGTGTGGGTGGTGGGTATGTGGGTGGTGGGTATGTGGGTGGTGGGTGGTGAGTTGTGTGTCATGGTGGGTGGTGTCATGGTGGGTGGTGTGGAAGTAATGGTGGGTGGTATGTGGGTGGTGGGTATGTGGGTGCTGGGTGGTGTGATGGTGGGTGGTATGTGGGTGGTGGGTGATGTGTGGTACGTGGTATGTGGGTGGTGGGTGGTGTGTCATGGTGGGTGGTGAGTTGTGTGTGATGGTGGGTGGTGTCATGGTGGGTGGTGTGGAAGTAATGGTGGGTGGTTTGTGGGTGATGGGTTGTATGTGGGTGGTGGGTATGTGGGTGGTGGGTATGTGGGTGGTGGGTATGTGGGTGGTGGGTGGTGTGATGGTGGGTGGTATGTGGGTGGTGGGTGATGTGTGGTACGTGGTATGTGGGTAGTGGGTGGTGTGTCATGGTGGGTGGTGTGGAAGTAATGGTGGGTGGTATGTGGGTGGTGGGTGGTATGTGGGTGGTGGGTATGTGGGTGGTGGGTATGTGGGTGCTGGGTGGTGTGATGGTGGGTGGTATGTGGGTGGTGGGTGATGTGTGGTACGTGGTATGTGGGTGGTGAGTTGTGTGTGATGGTGGGTGATGTGTGGCAGGGTGGTGTGTAGGTTTGATATGTGGCGGTGGGTGATTTGGTATGAGGTGGTGGGTTATGTGTGGTACGTGGTATGTGGGTGGTGGGTGGTGTGTCATGGTGGGTGGTGAGTTGTGTGTGATGGTGGGTGGTGTCATGGTGGGTGGTGTGGAAGTAATGGTGGGTGGTATGTGGGTGATGGGTGGTATGTGGGTGGTGGGTATGTGGGTGGTGGGTGGTGTGATGGTGGGTGGTATGTGGGTGGTGGGTGATGTGTGGTACAAGGTATGTGGGTGGTGGGTGGTGTGTCATGGTGGGTGGTGTGGAAGTAATGGTGGGTGGTATGTGGGTGGTGGGTGGTATGTGGGTGGTGGGTATGTGGGTGGTGAGTATGTGGGTGCTGGGTGGTGTGATGGTGGGTGGTATGTGGGTGGTGGGTGATGTGTGGTACATGGTATGTGGGTGGTGGGTGGTGTGTCATGGTGGGTGGTGAGTTGTGTGTGATGGTGGGTGATGTGTGGCATGGTGGTGTGTAGGTTTGATATGTGGCGGTGGGTGATTTGGTATGAGGTGGTGGGTTATGTGTGGTACGTGGTATGTGGGTGGTGGGTGGTGTGTCATGGTGGGTGGTGAGTTGTGTGTGATGGTGGGTGGTGTCATGGTGGGTGGTGTGGAAATAATGGTGGGTGGTATGTGGGTGATGGGTGGTATGTGGGTTGTGGGTATGTGGTTGGTGGGTTGTGTGATGGTGGGTGGTATGTGGGTGGTGGGTGGTGGGTGGTGGGTGGTATGTGGTATGTGGGTGGTGTGAACGTGGGTGGTATGTGGGTGGTGGGTGATGTGTGGTAGGGTGGTGTGTAAGTTTGATATGTGGCGGTGGGTGATTTGGTATGAGGTGGTGGGTGATGTGTTGTACGTGGTATGTGGGTGGTGGGTGGTGGGTGGTGTGTGGGTGGTGGGTGGTGTGTAAGTTAATGGTGGTATGAGGTGGTGAGTGGGTGGTGGGTGGTATGTGGGTGGTGGGTTATGTGTGGTACATGGTATGTGGGTGGTGGGTGGTGTGTCATGGTGGGTGGTGAGTTGTGTGTGATGGTGGGTGGTGTCATGGTGGGTGGTGTGGAAGTAATGGTGGGTGGTATGTGGGTTGTGGGTATGTGGGTGGTGGGTTGTGTGATGGTGGGTGGTATGTGGGTGGTGGGTAGTGGGTGGTATGTGGTATGTGGGTGGTGGGTGGTATGTGGGTGGTGGGTATGTGGGTGCTGGGTATGTGTATGGTGGGTATGTGGGTGGTGGGTGGTGTGATGGTGGGTGGTGTCATGGTGGGTGGTGTGTGGGTGGTGAGTTGTGTGTGATGGTGGGTGGGTTGGAAGTATTGGTGGGTGGTATGTGGGTGATGGGTTGTATGTGGGTGGTGGGTATGTGGGTGGTGGGTGGTGTGATGGTGGGTGGTATGTGGGTGGTGGGTGATGTGTGGTACGTGGTATGTGGGTGGTGGGTGGTGTCATGGTGGGTGGTGTGGAAGTAATGGTGGGTGGTATGTGGGTGGTAGGTGGTATGTGGGTGGTGGGTAATATGTGGTACGTGGTATGTGGGTGGTGGGTGGTGTGTCATGGTGGGTGGTGTGTGGGTGGTGGGTATGTGGGTGGTGGGTATGTGGGTGGTGGGTGGTGAGTTGTGTGTGATGGTGGGTGGTGTCATGGTGGGTGGTGTGGAAGTAATGGTGGGTGGTATGTGGGTGGTGGGTATGTGGGTGCTGGGTGGTGTGATGGTGGATGGTATGTGGGTGGTGGGTATGTGGGTGGTGGGTATGTGGGTGGTGGGTGGTGAGTTGTGTGTGATGGTGGGTGGTGTCATGGTGGGTGGTATGTGGGTTGTGGGTGGTGTGTCATGGTGGGTGGTGTGTGGGTGGTGGGTATGTGGGTGGTGGGTATGTGGGTGGTGGGTGGTGTCATGGTGGGTGGTGTGGAAGTAATGGTGGGTGGTATGTGGGTGATGGGTGGTATGTGGGTGGTGTGTATGTGGGTGGTGGGTGGTGTGATGGTGGGTGGTATGTGGGTGGTGGGTGATGTGTGGTACGTGGTATGTGGGTGGTGGGTGGTGTGTCATGGTGGGTGGTGTGTGGGTGGTGGGTATGTGGGTGGTGGGTATGTGGGTGGTGGGTGGTGAGTTGTGTGTCATGGTGGGTGGTGTCATGGTGGGTGGTGTGGAAGTAATGGTGGGTGGTATGTGGGTGGTGGGTATGTGGGTGCTGGGTGGTGTGATGGTGGGTGGTATGTGGGTGGTGGGTGATGTGTGGTACGTGGTATGTGGGTGGTGGGTGGTGAGTTGTGTGTGATGGTGGGTGGTGTCATGGTGGGTGGTGTGGAAGTAATGGTGGGTGGTATGTGGGTGGTGGGTATGTGGGTGCTGGGTGGTGTGATGGTGGGTGGTATGTGGGTGGTGGGTGGTGTGTCATGGTGGGTGGTGTGGAAGTAATGGTGGGTGGTATGTGGGTGGTGGGTATGTGGGTGTTGGGTGGTGTGATGGTGGGTGGTATGTGGGTGGTGGGTGATGTGTGGTACGTGGTATGTGGGTGGTGGGTGATGTGTGGGTGGTGAGTTGTGTGTGATGGTGGGTGGTGTGTCATGGTGGGTGGTGTGGAAGTAATGGTGGGTGGTATGTGGGTGGTGGGTATGTGGGTGCTGGGTGTTGTGATGGTGGGTGGTATGTGGGTGGTGGGTGATGTGTGGTACGTGGTATGTGGGTGGTGGGTGGTGTGTCATGGTGGGTGGTGAGTTGTGTGTGATGGTAGGTGATGTGTGGCAGGGTGGTGTGTAGGTTTGATATGTGGCGGTGGGTGATTTGGTATGAGGTGGTGGGTTATGTGTGGTACGTGGTATGTGGGTGGTGGGTGGTGTGTCATGGTGGGTGGTGAGTTGTGTGTGATGGTGGGTGATGTGTGGCAGGGTGGTGTGTAGGTTTGATATGTGGCGGTGGGTGATTTGGTATGAGGTGGTGGGTTATGTGTGGTACGTGGTATGTGGGTGGTGGGTGGTGTGTCATGGTGGGTGGTGAGTTGTGTGTGATGGTGGGTGGTGTCATGGTGGGTGGTGTGGAAGTAATGGTGGGTGGTATGTGGGTGGTGGGTATGTGGGTGGTGGGTATGTGGGTGGTGGGTGGTGTGATGGTGGGTGGTATGTGGGTGGTGGGTGGTATGTGGGTGGTGGGTGGTATGTGGGTGGTGGGTATGTGGGTGGTGGGTGGTGTGATGGTGGGTGGTGTCATGGTGGGTGGTGTGTGGGTGGTGAGTTATGTGTGATGGTGGGTGGTGTCATGGTAGGTGGTGTGGAAGTAATGGTGGGTGGTATGTGGGTGATGGGTGGTATGTGGGTGGTGGGTATGTGGGTGGTGGGTACGTGGTATGTGGGTGGTGGGTGGTGTGTCATGGTGGGTGGTGTGGAAGTAATGGTGGGTGGTATGTGGGTGGTGGGTATGTGGGTGCTGGGTGGTGTGATGGTGGGTGGTATGTGGGTGGTGGGTATGTGGGTGCTGGGTGGTGTGATGGTGGGTGGTATGTGGGTGGTGGGTGATGTGTGGTACGTGGTATGTGGGTGGTGGGTGATGTGTGGGTGGTGAGTTGTGTGTGATGGTGGGTGGTGTGTCATGGTGGGTGGTGTGGAAGTAATGGTGGGTGGTATGTGGGTGGTGGGTGGTATGTGGGTGGTGGGTATGTGGGTGGTGGGTGGTGTGATGGTGGGTGGTGTCATGGTGGGTGGTGAGTTGTGTGTGATGGTGGGTGGTGTCATGGTGGGTGGTGTGGAAGTAATGGTGGGTGGTATGTGGGTGGTGGGTGGTATGTGGGTGGTGGGTATGTGGGTGGTGGGTATGTGGGTGGTGGGTGGTGTGATGGTGGGTGGTGTCATGGTGGGTGGTGTGTCATGGTGGGTGGTGTGGAAGTAATGGTGGGTGGTATGTGGGTGGTGGGTATGTGGGTGCTGGGTGGTGTGATGGTGGGTGGTATGTGGGTGGTGGGTGGTGTGATGGTGGTGTGTATGTGGGTGGTGGGTGGTGTGATGGTGGGTGGTATGTGGGTGGTGGGTGATGTGTGGTACGTGGTATGTGGGTGGTGGGTGGTGTGTCATGGTGGGTGGTGTGTGGGTGGTGGGTATGTGGGTAGTGGGTATGTGGGTGGTGGGTGGTGAGTTGTGTGTCATGGTGGAAGTATTGGTGGGTGGTATGTGGGTGGTGGGTATGTGGGTGCTGGGTGGTGTGATGTTGGGTGGTATGTGGGTGGTGGGTGATGTGTGGTACGTGGTATGTGGGTGGTGGGTATGTGGGTGCTGGGTGGTGTGATGGTGGGTGGTATGTGGGTGGTGGGTGGTGTGTCATGGTGGGTGGTGAGTTGTGTGTGATGGTGGGTGGTGTCATGGTGGGTGGTGTGGAAGTAATGGTGGGTGGGATGTGGGTGATGGGTGGTATGTGGGTGGTGGGTATGTGGGTGGTGGGTATGTGGGTGGTGGGTGGTGTGATGGTGGGTGGTATGTGGGTGGTGGGTGGTATGTGGGTGGTGGGTGGTATGTGGGTGGTGGGTATGTGGGTGGTGGGTGGTGTGATGGTGGGTGGTGTCATGATGGGTGGTGTGTGGGTGGTGAGTTGTGTGTGATGGTGGGTGGTGTCATCGTGGGTGGTGTGGAAGTAATGGTGGGTGGTATGTGGGTGATGGGTGGTATGTGGGTGGTGGGTATGTGGGTGGTGGGTATGTGGGTGGTGGGTGGTGTGATGGTAGGTGGTATGTGGGTGGTGGGTGATGTGTGGTACGTGGTATGTGGGTGGTGGGTGGTGTGTCATGGTGGGTGGTGTGGAAGTAATGGTGGGTGGTATGTGGGTGGTGGGTATGTGGGTGTTGGGTGGTGTGATGGTGGGTGGTATGTGGGTGGTGGGTGATGTGTGGTACGTGGTATGTGGGTGGTGGGTGATGTGTGGGTGGTGAGTTGTGTGTGATGGTGGGTGGTGTGTCATGGTGGGTGGTGTGGAAGTAATGGTGGGTGGTATGTGGGTGGTGGGTATGTGGGTGCTGGGTGTTGTGATGGTGGGTGGTATGTGGGTGGTGGGTGATGTGTGGTACGTGGTATGTGGGTGGTGGGTGGTGTGTCATGGTGGGTGGTGAGTTGTGTGTGATGGTAGGTGATGTGTGGCAGGGTGGGGTGTAGGTTTGATATGTGGCGGTGGGTGATTTGGTATGAGGTGGTGGGTTATGTGTGGTACGTGGTATGTGGGTGGTGGGTGGTGTGTCATGGTGGGTGGTGAGTTGTGTGTGATGGTGGGTGATGTGTGGCAGGGTGGTGTGTATGTTTGATATGTGGCGGTGGGTGATTTGGTATGAGGTGGTGGGTTATGTGTGGTACGTGGTATGTGGGTGGTGGGTGGTGTGTCATGGTGGGTGGTGAGTTGTGTGTGATGGTGGGTGGTGTCATGGTGGGTGGTGTGGAAGTAATGGTGGGTGGTATGTGGGTGGTGGGTATGTGGGTGGTGGGTATGTGGGTGGTGGGTGGTGTGATGGTGGGTGGTATGTGGGTGGTGGGTGGTATGTGGGTGGTGGGTGGTATGTGGGTGGTGGGTATGTGGGTGGTGGGTGGTGTGATGGTGGGTGGTGTCATGGTGGGTGGTGTGTGGGTGGTGAGTTATGTGTGATGGTGGGTGGTGTCATGGTAGGTGGTGTGGAAGTAATGGTGGGTGGTATGTGGGTGATGGGTGGTATGTGGGTGGTGGGTATGTGGGTGGTGGGTACGTGGTATGTGGGTGGTGGGTGGTGTGTCATGGTGGGTGGTGTGGAAGTAATGGTGGGTGGTATGTGGGTGGTGGGTATGTGGGTGCTGGGTGGTGTGATGGTGGGTGGTATGTGGGTGGTGGGTATGTGGGTGGTGGGTATGTGGGTGCTGGGTGGTGTGATGGTGGGTGGTATGTGGGTGGTGGGTGATGTGTGGTACGTGGTATGTGGGTGGTGGGTGATGTGTGGGTGGTGAGTTGTGTGTGATGGTGGGTGGTGTGTCATGGTGGGTGGTGTGGAAGTAATGGTGGGTGGTATGTGGGTGGTGGGTGGTATGTGGGTGGTGGGTATGTGGGTGGTGGGTGGTGTGATGGTGGGTGGTGTCATGGTGGGTGGTGAGTTGTGTGTGATGGTGGGTGGTGTCATGGTGGGTGGTGTGGAAGTAATGGTGGGTGGTATGTGGGTGGTGGGTGGTATGTGGGTGGTGGGTATGTGGGTGGTGGGTATGTGGGTGGTGGGTGATGTGTGGTACGTGGTATGTGGGTGGTGGGTGGTGTGTCATGGTGGGTGGTGAGTTGTGTGTGATGGTGGGTGGTGTCATGGTGGGTGGTGTGGAAGTAATGGTGGGTGGTATGTGGGTGATGGGTGGTATGTGGGTGGTGTGTATGTGGGTGGTGGGTGGTGTGATGGTGGGTGGTATGTGGGTGGTGGGTGATGTGTGGTACGTTGTATGTGGGTGGTGGGTGGTGTGTCATGGTGGGTGGTGTGTGGGTGGTGGGTATGTGGGTAGTGGGTATGTGGGTGGTGGGTGGTGAGTTGTGTGTCATGGTGGGTGGTGTGGAAGTATTGGTGGGTGGTATGTGGGTGGTGGGTATGTGGGTGATGGTTGGTATGTGGGTGGTGGGTATGTGGGTGGTGGGTGATGTGTGGTACGTGGTATGTGGGTGGTGGGTATGTGGGTGGTGGGTATGTGGGTGGTGGGTGGTGTGATGGTGGGTGGTGTCATGGTGGGTGGTGTGTGGGTGGTGAGTTGTGTGTGATGGTGGGTGGTGTCATGGTGGGTGGTGTGGAAGTAATGGTGGGTGGTATGTGGGTGATGGGTGGTATGTGGGTGGTGTGTATGTGGGTGGTGGGTGGTGTGATGGTGGGTGGTATGTGGGTGGTGGGTGATGTGTGGTACGTGGTATGTGGGTGGTGGGTGGTGTGTCATGGTGAGTGGTGTGTGGGTGGTGGGTATGTGGGTAGTGGGTATGTGGGTGGTGGGTGGTGAGTTGTGTGTCATGGTGGGTGGTGTCATGGTGGGTGGTGTGGAAGTATTGGTGGGTGGTATGTGGGTGGTGGGTATGTGGGTGCTGGGTGGTGTGATGTTGGGTGGTATGTGGGTGGTGGGTGATGTGTGGTACGTGGTATGTGGGTGGTGGGTATGTGGGTGGTGGGTGGTGAGTTGTGTGTGATGGTGGGTGGTGTCATGGTGGGTGGTGTGGAAGTAATGGTGGGTGGTATGTGGGTGGTGGGTATGTGGGTGCTGGGTGGTGTGATGGTGGGTGGTATGTGGGTGGTGGGTGGTGTGTCATGGTGGGTGGTGAGTTGTGTGTGATGGTGGGTGGTGTCATGGTGGGTGGTGTGGAAGTAATGGTGGGTGGTATGTGGGTGATGGTTGGTATGTGGGTGGTGTGTATGTGGGTGGTGAGTTGTGTGTGATGGTGGGTGGTGTCATGGTGGGTGGTGTGGAAGTAATGGTGGGTGGTATGTGGGTGGTGGGTGGTATGTGGGTGGTGGGTATGTGGGTGGTGGGTATGTGGGTGGTGGGTGGTGTGATGGTGGGTGGTGTCATGGTGGGTGGTGTGTGGGTGGTGAGTTGTGTGTGATGGTGGGTGGTGTCATGGTGGGTGGTGTGGAAGTAATGGTGGGTGGTATGTGGGTGATGGGTGGTATGTGGGTGGTGTGTATGTGGGTGGTGGGTGGTGTGATGGTGGGTGGTATGTGGGTGGTGGGTGATGTGTGGTACGCTGTATGTGGGTGGTGGGTGGTGTGTCATGGTGGGTGGTGTGTGGGTGGTGGGTATGTGGGTAGTGGGTATGTGGGTGGTGGGTGGTGAGTTGTGTGTCATGGTGGGTGGTGTGGAAGTATTGGTGGGTGGTATGTGGGTGGTGGGTATGTGGGTGCTGGGTGGTGTGATGTTGGGTGGTATGTGGGTGGTGGGTGATGTGTGGTACGTGGTATGTGGGTGGTGGGTATGTGGGTGGTGGGTGGTGAGTTGTGTGTGATGGTGGGTGGTGTCATGGTGGGTGGTGTGGAAGTAATGGTGGGTGGTATGTGGGTGGTGGGTATGTGGGTGCTGGGTGGTGTGATGGTGGGTGGTATGTGGGTGGTGGGTGGTGTGTCATGGTGGGTGGTGAGTTGTGTGTGATGGTGGGTGGTGTCATGGTGGGTGGTGTGGAAGTAATGGTGGGTGGGATGTGGGTGATGGGTGGTATGTGGGTGGTGGGTATGTGGGTGGTGGGTATGTGGGTGGTGGGTGGTGTGATGGTGGGTGGTATGTGGGTGGTGGGTGGTATGTGGGTGGTGGGTGGTATGTGGGTGGTGGGTATGTGGGTGGTGGGTGGTGTGATGGTGGGTGGTGTCATGATGGGTGGTGTGTGGGTGGTGAGTTGTGTGTGATGGTGGGTGGTGTCATCGTGGGTGGTGTGGAAGTAATGGTGGGTGGTATGTGGGTGATGGGTGGTATGTGGGTGGTGGGTATGTGGGTGGTGGGTATGTGGGTGGTGGGTGGTGTGATGGTAGGTGGTATGTGGGTGGTGGGTGATGTGTGGTACGTGGTATGTGGGTGGTGGGTGGTGTGTCATGGTGGGTGGTGTGGAAGTAATGGTGGGTGGTATGTGGGTGGTGGGTATGTGGGTGTTGGGTGGTGTGATGGTGGGTGGTATGTGGGTGGTGGGTGATGTGTGGTACGTGGTATGTGGGTGGTGGGTGATGTGTGGGTGGTGAGTTGTGTGTGATGGTGGGTGATGTGTCATGGTGGGTGGTGTGGAAGTAATGGTGGGTGGTATGTGGGTGGTGGGTATGTGGGTGCTGGGTGTTGTGATGGTGGGTGGTATGTGGGTGGTGGGTGATGTGTGGTACGTGGTATGTGGGTGGTGGGTGGTGTGTCATGGTGGGTGGTGAGTTGTGTGTGATGGTAGGTGATGTGTGGCAGGGTGGGGTGTAGGTTTGATATGTGGCGGTGGGTGATTTGGTATGAGGTGGTGGGTTATGTGTGGTACGTGGTATGTGGGTGGTGGGTGGTGTGTCATGGTGGGTGGTGAGTTGTGTGTGATGGTGGGTGATGTGTGGCAGGGTGGTGTGTATGTTTGATATGTGGCGGTGGGTGATTTGGTATGAGGTGGTGGGTTATGTGTGGTACGTGGTATGTGGGTGGTGGGTGGTGTGTCATGGTGGGTGGTGAGTTGTGTGTGATGGTGGGTGGTGTCATGGTGGGTGGTGTGGAAGTAATGGTGGGTGGTATGTGGGTGGTGGGTATGTGGGTGGTGGGTATGTGGGTGGTGGGTGGTGTGATGGTGGGTGGTATGTGGGTGGTGGGTGGTATGTGGGTGGTGGGTGGTATGTGGGTGGTGGGTATGTGGGTGGTGGGTGGTGTGATGGTGGGTGGTGTCATGGTGGGTGGTGTGTGGGTGGTGAGTTATGTGTGATGGTGGGTGGTGTCATGGTAGGTGGTGTGGAAGTAATGGTGGGTGGTATGTGGGTGATGGGTGGTATGTGGGTGGTGGGTATGTGGGTGGTGGGTACGTGGTATGTGGGTGGTGGGTGGTGTGTCATGGTGGGTGGTGTGGAAGTAATGGTGGGTGGTATGTGGGTGGTGGGTATGTGGGTGCTGGGTGGTGTGATGGTGGGTGGTATGTGGGTGGTGGGTATGTGGGTGCTGGGTGGTGTGATGGTGGGTGGTATGTGGGTGGTGGGTGATGTGTGGTACGTGGTATGTGGGTGGTGGGTGATGTGTGGGTGGTGAGTTGTGTGTGATGGTGGGTGGTGTGTCATGGTGGGTGGTGTGGAAGTAATGGTGGGTGGTATGTGGGTGGTGGGTGGTATGTGGGTGGTGGGTATGTGGGTGGTGGGTATGTGGGTGGTGGGTGGTGTGATGGTGGGTGGTGTCATGGTGGGTGGTGAGTTGTGTGTGATGGTGGGTGGTGTCATGGTGGGTGGTGTGGAAGTAATGGTGGGTGGTATGTGGGTGGTGGGTGGTATGTGGGTGGTGGGTATGTGGGTGGTGGGTATGTGGGTGGTGGGTGATGTGTGGTACGTGGTATGTGGGTGGTGGGTGATGTGTGGGTGTTGGGTATGTGGGTGGTGGGTATGTGGGTGCTGGGTGGTGTGATGGTGGGTGGTATGTGGGTGGTGGGTGATGTGTGGTACGTGGTATGTGGGTGGTGGGTGGTGTGTCATGGTGGGTGGTGTGTGGGTGGTGGGTATGTGGGTAGTGGGTATGTGGGTGGTGGGTGGTGAGTTGTGTGTCATGGTGGGTGGTGTCATGGTGGGTGGTGTGGAAGTAATGGTGGGTGGTATGTGGGTGGTGGGTATGTGGGTGCTGGGTGGTGTGATGGTGGGTGGTATGTGGGTGGTGGGTGGTGTGTCATGGTGGGTGGTGAGTTGTGTGTGATGGTGGGTGGTGTCATGGTGGGTGGTGTGGAAGTAATGGTGGGTGGTATGTGGGTGATGGTTGGTATGTGGGTGGTGGGTATGTGGGTGGTGAGTTGTGTGTGATGGTGGGTGGTGTCATGGTGGGTGGTGTGGAAGTAATGGTGGGTGGTATGTGGGTGATGGGTGGTATGTGGGTGGTGGGTATGTGGGTGGTGGGAATGTGGGTGGTGGGTGGTGTGATGGTAGGTGGTATGTGGGTGGTGGGTGATGTGTGGTACGTGGTATGTGGGTGGTGGGTGGTGTGTCATGGTGGGTGGTGTGGAAGTAATGGTGGGTGGTATGTGGGTGGTGGGTATGTGGGTGCTGGGTGGTGTGATGGTGGGTGGTATGTGGGTGGTGGGTGATGTGTGGTACGTGGTATGTGGGTGGTGGGTGATGTGTGGGTGGTGAGTTGTGTGTGATGGTGGGTGGTGTGTCATGGTGGGTGGTGTGGAAGTAATGGTGGGTGGTATGTGGGTGGTCGGTGGTATGTGGGTGGTGGGTGGTATGTGGGTTGTGGGTATGTGGGTGGTGGGTATGTGGGTGGTGGGTATGTGGGTGGTGGGTTGTGTGATGGTGGGTGGTGTCATGGTGGGTGGTGAGTTGTGTGTGATGGTGGGTGGTGTCATGGTGGGTGGTGTGGAAGTAATGGTGGGTGGTATGTGGGTGATGGGTGATGTGTGGTAGGGTGGTGTGTAAGTTTGATATGTGGCGGTGGGTGATTTGGTATGAGGTGGTGGGTGATGTGTTGTACGTGGTATGTGGGTGGTGGGTGGTGGGTGGTGTGTGGGTGGTGGGTGGTGTGTAAGTTAATGGTGGTATGAGGTGGTGAGTGGGTGGTGGGTGGTATGTGGGTGGTGGGTTATGTGTGGTACGTGGTATGTGGGTGGTGGGTGGTGTGTCATGGTGGGTGGTGAGTTGTGTGTGATGGTGGGTGGTGTCATGGTGGGTGGTGTGGAAGTAATGGTGGGTGGTATGTGGGTGATGGGTTGTATGTGGGTGGTGGGTATGTGGGTGGTGGGTATGTGGGTCGTGGGTGGTGTGATGGTGGGTGGTATGTGGGTGGTGGGTGATGTGTGGTATGTGGGTGGTGTGAACGTGGGTGGTATGTGGGTGGTGGGTGATGTGTGGTAGGGTGGTGTGTAAGTTTGATATGTGGCGGTGGGTGATTTGGTATGAGGTGGTGGGTGATGTGTTGTACGTGGTATGTGGGTGGTGGGTGGTGGGTGGTGTGTGGGTGGTGGGTGGTGTGTAAGTTAATGGTGGTATGAGGTGGTGAGTGGGTGGTGGGTGGTATGTGGGTGGTGGGTTATGTGTGGTACGTGGTATGTGGGTGGTGGGTGGTGTGTCATGGTGGGTGGTGAGTTGTGTGTGATGGTGGGTGGTGTCATGGTGGGTGGTGTGGAAGTAATGGTGGGTGGTATGTGGGTGATGGGTTGTATGTGGGTGGTGGGTATGTGCGTGGTGGGTATGTGGGTGGTGGGTGGTGTGATGGTGGGTGGTATGTGGGTGGTGGGTGATGTGTGGTACGTGGTATGTGGGTAGTGGGTGGTGTGTCATGGTGGGTGGTGTGGAAGTAATGGTGGGTGGTATGTGGGTGGTGGGTGGTATGTGGGTGGTGGGTATGTGGGTGGTGGGTATGTGGGTGCTGGGTGGTGTGATGGTGGGTGGTATGTGGGTGGTGGGTGATGTGTGGTACGTGGTATGTGGGTGGTGGGTGGTGTGTCATGGTGGGTGGTGAGTTGTGTGTGATGGTGGGTGATGTGTGGCAGGGTGGTGTGTAGGTTTGATATGTGGCGGTGGGTGATTTGGTATGAGGTGGTGGGTTATGTGTGGTACGTGGTATGTGGGTGGTGGGTGGTGTGTCATGGTGGGTGGTGAGTTGTGTGTGATGGTGGGTGGTGTCATGGTGGGTGGTGTGGAAGTAATGGTGGGTGGTATGTGGGTGATGGGTGGTATGTGGGTGGTGGGTATGTGGGTGGTGGGTGGTGTGATGGTGGGTGGTATGTGAATGGTGGGTGGTATGTGGGTGGTGGGTGGTATGTGGGTGGTGGGTATGTTGGTGGTGGGTATGTGGGTGCTGGGTGGTGTGATGGTGGGTGGTATGTGGGTGGTGGGTATGTGGGTGCTGGGTGGTGTGATGGTGGGTGGTATGTGGGTGGTGGGTGATGTGTGGTACGTGGTATGTGGGTGGTGGGTGGTGTGTCATGGTGGGTGGTGAGTTGTGTGTGATGGTGGGTGATGTGTGGCATGGTGGTGTGTAGGTTTGATATGTGGCGGTGGGTGATTTGGTATGAGGTGGTGGGTTATGTGTGGTACGTGGTATGTGGGTGGTGGGTGGTGGGTGGTGTGTCATGGTGGGTGGTGAGTTGTGTGTGATGGTGGGTGGTGTCATGGTGGGTGGTGTGGAAGTAATGGTGGGTGGTATGTGGGTGATGGGTTGTATGTGGGTGGTGGGTATGTGGGTGGTGGGTGGTGGGTGATGTGTGGTACGTGGTATGTGGGTGGTGGGTGGTGTGTCATGGTGGGTGGTGAGTTGTGTGTGATGGTGGGTGATGTGTGGCAGGGTGGTGTGTAGGTTTGATATGTGGCGGTGGGTGATTTGGTATGAGGTGGTGGGTTATGTGTGGTACGTGGTATGTGGGTGGTGGGTGGTGTGTCATGGTGGGTGGTGAGTTGTGTGTGATGGTGGGTGGTGTCATGGTGGGTGGTGTGGAAGTAATGGTGGGTGGTATGTGGGTGATGGGTGGTATGTGGGTGGTGGGTATGTGGGTGGTGGGTGGTGTGATGGTGGGTGGTATGTGGGTGGTGGGTGATGTGTGGTACGTGGTATGTGGGTGGTGGGTGGTGTGTCATGGTGGGTGGTGTGGAAGTAATGGTGGGTGGTATGTGGGTGGTATGTGGGTGGTGGGTATGTGGGTGCTGGGTGGTGTGATGGTGGGTGGTATGTGGGTGGTGGGTGATGTGTGGTACGTGGTATGTGGGTGGTGGGTGGTGTGTCATGGTGGGTGGTGAGTTGTGTGTGATGGTGGGTGATGTCATGGTGGGTGGTGTGGAAGTAATGGTGGGTGGTATGTGGGTGATGGGTTGTATGTGGGTGGTGGGTATGTGGGTGGTGGGTGGTGTGATGGTGGGTGGTGTGATGGTGGGTGGTATGTGGGTGGTGGGTGATGTGTGGTACGTGGTATGTGGGTGGTGGGTGGTGTCATGGTGGGTGGTGTGGAAGTAATGGTGGGTGGTATGTGGGTGGTAGGTGGTATGTGGGTGGTGGGTATGTGGGTGGTGGGTATGTGGGTGCTGGGTGGTGTGATGGTGGGTGGTATGTGGGTGGTGGGTGATGTGTGGTACGTGGTATGTGGGTGGTGGGTGATGTGTGGGTGGTGGGTATGTGGGTGGTGGGTATGTGGGTGCTGGGTGGTGTGATGGTGGGTGGTATATGGGTGGTGGGTGATGTGTGGTACGTGGTATGTGGGTGGTGGGTGGTGTGTCATGGTGGGTGGTGAGTTGTGTGTGATGGTGGGTGATGTGTGGCAGGGTGGTGTGTAGGTTTGATATGTGGCGGTGGGTGATTTGGTATGAGGTGGTGGGTTATGTGTGGTACGTGGTATGTGGGTGGTGGGTGGTGTGTCATGGTGGGTGGTGAGTTGTGTGTGATGGTGGGTGGTGTCATGGTGGGTGGTGTGGAAGTAATGGTGGGTGGTATGTGGGTGATGGGTTGTATGTGGGTGGTGGGTATGTGGGTGGTGGGTGGTGTGATGGTGGGTGGTGTGATGGTGGGTGGTATGTGGGTGGTGGGTGATGTGTGGTACGTGGTATGTGGGTGGTGGGTGGTGTCATGGTGGGTGGTGTGGAAGTAATGGTGGGTGGTATGTGGGTGGTAGGTGGTATGTGGGTGGTGGGTATGTGGGTGGTGGGTATGTGGGTGCTGGGTGGTGTGATGGTGGGTGGTATGTGGGTGGTGGGTGATGTGTGGTACGTGGTATGTGGGTGGTGGGTGATGTGTGGGTGGTGGGTGATGTGTGCGTGGTGAGTTGTGTGTGATGGTGGGTGGTGTGTCATGGTGGGTGGTGTGGAAGTAATGGTGGGTGGTATGTGGGTGGTGGGTGGTATGTGGGTGGTGGGTATGTGGGTGGTGGGTATGTGGGTGGTGGGTGGTGTGATAGTGGGTGGTGTCATGGTGGGTGGTGTGTGGGTGGTGAGTTGTGTGTGATGGTGGGTGGTGTCATGGTGGGTGGCCTGGAAGTAATGGTGGGTGGTATGTGGGTGATGGGTGGTATGTGGGTGGTGGGTATGTGGGTGGTGGGTGGTGTGATGGTGGGTGGTATGTGGGTGGTGGGTGATGTGTGGTACGTGGTATGTGGGTGGTGGGTGGTGTGTCATGGTGGGTGGTGTGTGGGTGGTGGGTATGTGGGTGGTGGGTATGTGGGTGCTGGGTGGTGAGTTGTGTGTGATGGTGGGTGGTGTCATGGTGGGTGGTGTGGAAGTAATGGTGCGTGGTATGTGGGTGGTGGGTATGTGGGTGCTGGGTGGTGTGATGGTGGGTGGTATATGGGTGGTGGGTGATGTGTGGTACGTGGTATGTGGGTGGTGGGTGGTGTTTCATGGTGGGTGGTGAGTTGTGTGTGATGGTGGGTGATGTGTGGCAGGGTGGTGTGTAGGTTTGATATGTGGCGGTGGGTGATTTGGTATGAGGTGGTGGGTTATGTGTGGTACGTGGTATGTGGGTGGTGGGTGGTGTGTCATGGTGGGTGGTGAGTTGTGTGTGATGGTGGGTGGTGTCATGGTGGGTGGTGTGGAAGTAATGGTGGGTGGTATGTGGGTGATGGGTTGTATGTGGGTGGTGGGTATGTGGGTGGTGGGTGGTGTGATGGTGGGTGGTATGTGGGTGGTGGGTGATGTGTGGTACGTGGTATGTGGGTGGTGGGTGGTGTCATAGTGGGTGGTGTGGAAGTAATGGTGGGTGGTATGTATGTGGTAGGTGGTATGTGGGTGGTGGGTATGTGGGTGGTGGGTATGTGGGTGCTGGGTGGTGTGATGGTGGGTGGTATGTGGGTGGTGGGTGATGTGTGGTACGTGGTATGTGGGTGGTGGGTGATGTGTGCGTGGTGAGTTGTGTGTGATGGTGGGTGGTGTGTCATGGTGGGTGGTGTGGAAGTAATGGTGGGTGGTATGTGGGTGGTGGGTGGTATGTGGGTGGTGGGTATGTGGGTGGTGGGTATGTGGGTGGTGGGTGGTGTGATAGTGGGTGGTGTCATGGTGGGTGGTGTGTGGGTGGTGAGTTGTGTGTGATGGTGGGTGGTGTCATGGTGGGTGGTGTGGAAGTAATGGTGGGTGGTATGTGGGTGATGGGTGGTATGTGGTTGGTGGGTATGTGGGTGGTGGGTGGTGTGATGGTGGGTGGTATGTGGGTGGTGGGTGATGTGTGGTACGTGTTATGTGGGTGGTGGGTGGTGTGTCATGGTGGGTGGTGAGTTGTGTGTGATGGTGGGTGGTGTCATGGTGGGTGGTGTGGAAGTAATGGTGGGTGGTATGTGGGTGATGGGTGGTATGTGGGTGGTGGGTATGTGGGTGGTGGGTGGTGTGATGGTGGGTGGTATGTGAATGGTGGGTGGTATGTGGGTGGTGGGTGGTATGTGGGTGGTGGGTATGTGGGTGGTGGGTATGTGGGTGCTGGGTGGTGTGATGGTGGGTGGTATGTGGGTGGTGGGTATGTGGGTGCTGGGTGGTGTGATGGTGGGTGGTATGTGGGTGGTGGGTGATGTGTGGTACGTGGTATGTGGGTGGTGGGTGGTGTGTCATGGTGGGTGGTGAGTTGTGTGTGATGGTGGGTGATGTGTGGCATGGTGGTGTGTAGGTTTGATATGTGGCGGTGGGTGATTTGGTATGAGGTGGTGGGTTATGTGTGGTACGTGGTATGTGGGTGGTGGGTGGTGGGTGGTGTGTCATGGTGGGTGGTGAGTTGTGTGTGATGGTGGGTGGTGTCATGGTGGGTGGTGTGGAAGTAATGGTGGGTGGTATGTGGGTGATGGGTTGTATGTGGGTGGTGGGTATGTGGGTGGTGGGTGGTGGGTGATGTGTGGTACGTGGTATGTGGGTGGTGGGTGGTGTGTCATGGTGGGTGGTGAGTTGTGTGTGATGGTGGGTGATGTGTGGCAGGGTGGTGTGTAGGTTTGATATGTGGCGGTGGGTGATTTGGTATGAGGTGGTGGGTTATGTGTGGTACGTGGTATGTGGGTGGTGGGTGGTGTGTCATGGTGGGTGGTGAGTTGTGTGTGATGGTGGGTGGTGTCATGGTGGGTGGTGTGGAAGTAATGGTGGGTGGTATGTGGGTGATGGGTGGTATGTGGGTGGTGGGTATGTGGGTGGTGGGTGGTGTGATGGTGGGTGGTATGTGGGTGGTGGGTGATGTGTGGTACGTGGTATGTGGGTGGTGGGTGGTGTGTCATGGTGGGTGGTGTGGAAGTAATGGTGGGTGGTATGTGGGTGGTGGGTGATGTGTGGTACGTGGTATGTGGGTGGTGGGTGGTGTGTCATGGTGGGTGGTGTGGAAGTAATGGTGGGTGGTATGTGGGTGGTATGTGGGTGGTGGGTATGTGGGTGGTGGGTATGTGGGTGCTGGGTGGTGTGATGGTGGGTGGTATGTGGGTGGTGGGTGATGTGTGGTACGTGGTATGTGGGTGGTGGGTGATGTGTGGGTGTTGGGTATGTGGGTGGTGGGTATGTGGGTGCTGGGTGGTGTGATGGTGGGTGGTATATGGGTGGTGGGTGATGTGTGGTACGTGGTATGTGGGTGGTGGGTGGTGTGTCATGGTGGGTGGTGAGTTGTGTGTGATGGTGGGTGATGTGTGGCAGGGTGGTGTGTAGGTTTGATATGTGGCGGTGGGTGATTTGGTATGAGGTGGTGGGTTATGTGTGGTACGTGGTATGTGGGTGGTGGGTGGTGTGTCATGGTGGGTGGTGAGTTGTGTGTGATGGTGGGTGGTGTCATGGTGGGTGGTGTGGAAGTAATGGTGGGTGGTATGTGGGTGATGGGTTGTATGTGGGTGGTGGGTATGTGGGTGGTGGGTGGTGTGATGGTGGGTGGTGTGATGGTGGGTGGTATGTGGGTGGTGGGTGATGTGTGGTACGTGGTATGTGGGTGGTGGGTGGTGTCATGGTGGGTGGTGTGGAAGTAATGGTGGGTGGTATGTGGGTGGTAGGTGGTATGTGGGTGGTGGGTATGTGGGTGGTGGGTATGTGGGTGCTGGGTGGTGTGATGGTGGGTGGTATGTGGGTGGTGGGTGATGTGTGGTACGTGGTATGTGGGTGGTGGGTGATGTGTGGGTGGTGGGTGATGTGTGCGTGGTGAGTTGTGTGTGATGGTGGGTGGTGTGTCATGGTGGGTGGTGTGGAAGTAATGGTGGGTGGTATGTGGGTGGTGGGTGGTATGTGGGTGGTGGGTATGTGGGTGGTGGGTATGTGGGTGGTGGGTGGTGTGATAGTGGGTGGTGTCATGGTGGGTGGTGTGTGGGTGGTGAGTTGTGTGTGATGGTGGGTGGTGTCATGGTGGGTGGCCTGGAAGTAATGGTGGGTGGTATGTGGGTGATGGGTGGTATGTGGGTGGTGGGTATGTGGGTGGTGGGTGGTGTGATGGTGGGTGGTATGTGGGTGGTGGGTGATGTGTGGTACGTGGTATGTGGGTGGTGGGTGGTGTGTCATGGTGGGTGGTGTGTGGGTGGTGGGTATGTGGGTGGTGGGTATGTGGGTGGTGGGTGGTGAGTTGTGTGTGATGGTGGGTGGTGTCATGGTGGGTGGTGTGGAAGTAATGGTGCGTGGTATGTGGGTGGTGGGTATGTGGGTGCTGGGTGGTGTGATGGTGGGTGGTATATGGGTGGTGGGTGATGTGTGGTACGTGGTATGTGGGTGGTGGGTGGTGTTTCATGGTGGGTGGTGAGTTGTGTGTGATGGTGGGTGATGTGTGGCAGGGTGGTGTGTAGGTTTGATATGTGGCGGTGGGTGATTTGGTATGAGGTGGTGGGTTATGTGTGGTACGTGGTATGTGGGTGGTGGGTGGTGTGTCATGGTGGGTGGTGAGTTGTGTGTGATGGTGGGTGGTGTCATGGTGGGTGGTGTGGAAGTAATGGTGGGTGGTATGTGGGTGATGGGTTGTATGTGGGTGGTGGGTATGTGGGTGGTGGGTGGTGTGATGGTGGGTGGTATGTGGGTGGTGGGTGATGTGTGGTACGTGGTATGTGGTTGGTGGGTGGTGTCATAGTGGGTGGTGTGGAAGTAATGGTGGGTGGTATGTGTGTGGTAGGTGGTATGTGGGTGGTGGGTATGTGGGTGGTGGGTATGTGGGTGCTGGGTGGTGTGATGGTGGGTGGTATGTGGGTGGTGGGTGATGTGTGGTACGTGGTATGTGGGTGGTGGGTGATGTGTGCGTGGTGAGTTGTGTGTGATGGTGGGTGGTGTGTCATGGTGGGTGGTGTGGAAGTAATGGTGGGTGGTATGTGGGTGGTGGGTGGTATGTGGGTGGTGGGTATGTGGGTGGTGGGTATGTGGGTGGTGGGTGGTGTGATAGTGGGTGGTGTCATGGTGGGTGGTGTGTGGGTGGTGAGTTGTGTGTGATGGTGGGTGGTGTCATGGTGGGTGGTGTGGAAGTAATGGTGGGTGGTATGTGGGTGATGGGTGGTATGTGGTTGGTGGGTATGTGGGTGGTGGGTGGTGTGATGGTGGGTGGTATGTGGGTGGTGGGTGATGTGTGGTACGTGTTATGTGGGTGGTGGGTGGTGTGTCATGGTGGGTGGTGTGTGGGTGGTGGGTATGTGGGTGGTGGGTATGTGGGTGGTGGGTGGTGAGTTGTGTGTGATGGTGGGTGGTGTCATGGTGGGTGGTGTGGAAGTAATGGTGCGTGGTATGTGGGTGGTGGGTATGTGGGTGCTGGGTGGTGTGATGGTGGGTGGTATGTGGGTGGTGGGTGATGTGTGGTACGTGGTATGTGGGTGGTGGGTGGTGTGTCATGGTGGGTGGTGAGTTGTGTGTGATGGTGGGTGATGTGTGGCAGGGTGGTGTGTAGGTTTGATATGTGGCGGTGGGTTATTTGGTATGAGGTGGTGGGTTATGTGTGGTACGTGGTATGTGGGTGGTGGGTGGTGTGTCATGGTGGGTGGTGAGTTGTGTGACGACAATGTCATGGGACTGTCGCAACGAAACCGTGCTGAGCAGCCGAGGGGTGAGCAGTAGGGATGAGATATACTTGCATAATTAAGTACCAGGGCTTCTAAGTATGAGTACGTAAAAATACTAGGGTTCAAAACCAGGTTCTAAAATACTTGAAAGTATTTTGTAAGTATGAGTCGGCAACCCTTCGCGTCCCAGCCGCGGCGCGGCGTCTATAAAATACTTACATAGGAATCCAATCCGTATTCTGTAACTAATAAGGAGCAAAAAAGCATAAATAAAAAATACTTTGAATTTCAAAGTATTTTCTATTCACAAATACGATTGAGTTTCTTATTTATATGAAGTTAAGGATAGTTTTTCTATGGAAGTATTTTTATATATAGTGTTCCGAGTTCGTCGCGTACCGACTTATAGCGGCGTCTAAATTCGAAAATACTTTCATAGGAATTCAACCCGTATTTTATGACGTATTAGGAACAAAATAGTATGAATAAAAAAATACTTTGAAGTTCAAAGTATTTTTACGTAAAGTGTTCCAAGTTTTTCGCGCATCGACGTGCAGCGCCGTCTAAATTTGAAAATACTTGCATAGGAATTCAACCCGTATGTGATGGCTATAAAGAGCAAAATAGTATGAATAAAAAAATAGTTTGAAGTTCAAATGTATTTGTTATTGACAGATACGATTATGGTTCTTATTTATATTAGTTTATGGATCGTTTTCCTATGCAAGTATTTTCATGTGTAGTCTCTAGAGCTATCTGCGCATCGACGTATGGAAATACTTTCATACTTGTAAGTATTTTCTGCTCGTACCAGGGCGCCGTACTTCGAAGTGAATACCTGGTATCGTAAATACGTCTCATCTTTAGTGAGCAGCAAGCGGTATGCCAGCATGATGCGCCGCTTGATGGTGAGCGATACCATCCTATGGTCTCGCGACATCTTTGTAGAGCACGTGTCTGGCATGCGCCAGTATCAGATCGATGCCCGGTGATGTTGTTTCTCCTGAATCGTGCCGCATCAACATCTTTGATCTGTGCGTTCCTTTCGAGAACGGTGCGGAGGCTCTTGTACAGGACAGACAGCGGAAGCTTGTCAAATCAGACTCAAAGCCGCAATTCCAGTTTCTGGCCAGTCGCCCATGCGGCCCAAAGGCATATTGTTACTACCGCGCCCGACATTATATACTAACACCGGAGAATCTTGACACCGCGATGTAGAAAAACCGCAAAATTGGTCACCGCCATCTATCGGCAAACTGTGAAAATATATGCCGGTGAATTGGCGATTTGCTTGTGTTATTGTTAATTCCGTGCAAAAGGATATCCAATAGACCATTTCGACAAGTACGGTACAATATTATTGTAATAAACAAGGCCTTAATAGATACACGAAACGGATTATATTTGGTGGTAACAGGTAGGCTCCACACTGCTCAAATAAATTATTTCACCTTAAACTTCTTCGAGTGACTTTGGTGCTCTTTTGCCAAGCCTCTAGCTATGTAGCATGTGAAAGGTTCATACGAGTATAAATCGACGGTCCCCACGTAAACTATTGAAAATTAAAAAATGTAATTTTTGTTGTATCCTATTTTATTGTCTGCCTAGATTCTATACGGAAATTATACTTAAAAATGGAAAAAGTATAGACTCAATTTCCTGAGATTATTTTTTATTAGCCAAATAATTTAGACTAGTTAACAGTGAGCCTAATTATTTTAGCTTTTTTTCTACAACCAATTATACTTTGTTTTTGGTATTAATGTATAATAAGTTTATTAAAATACTAATAGAACAAGTTTGGAAAAATAAAACTACACGTAACGATTAATTTTAATTACTTCCTATGGCATTAGTATTTTTTACTAATACAACATACATTAAATTTTTCTTTTGTATTACTAGATAGCCCATTTATCGAAGAACGGTTTATAACATCACGCTATTAGCAATAGGAGCGGAGTAGTTATCAAAAAATGTTGCAAAACCGGTTTCCCCGTCAAAAAGTATACATGCAATTGAACGAAGCGGGGCCGGGCCGCGATAAATTATGATCGATAATGTTTGCTAAAACAGACAAAAATATATTGTGACCTGCGCTCCAAACGTATTCGATCCAAGTATATATAACAATATATCAAATATATACATTTTAAAAAATTAAACCGACTTCAAATGTGTAGTAAAAAGAGAGAAATAAAACTAATCTTTTACTAAATCTAAAATACCTAAATATGCCAACAATTTTTGAAGTCGATGCCAGCCGACCATCTATGCCCCGCGGTTTTACCCGCATAGTTCGTAGCCTAATGTTACACTTATAGTCGGCCAGCTGGCCAGACCACCATCCATGTGACCTACGCACGGATGCGAACAAAGAAAAAAACAAAGTGCGGCTTATTTTTTTAAACATTAGATTATTGACGTCACAATCTAATTGTATACAATTTAATTTTCACACGCAAGGCAACGTGTAAATAAGGTGTAATTAGCTTGCTGTTTACAATCGTAATATTTGCCACTAATCTGTTAAATAAGCAGTTATAACTTCGATCAAATACAAACTTGATCAAAGAGTGATTACGTATTTTAACAAACATAGATAAAACCTCTCTACCAGTCTAGCAGTGTTAAATCTATCATTCAGTCGTGTATCATATACTTAGAAAGTGGGGCCGCCGTGTGTGTGTACTTTACAATTTTTAAATTTGGAACGTAATGTCGATAAAACACGGTCACGACGCCGTCCACTTCTTCATCAATGAATTGGCTTGTCGTGTTGTCGCCGAATCGGGAATACATACAGATCAATACCATCTTGGTAAATTGATTTTTCGGAGTTTGAAAGACGCGCCCGATTTTCTGTTGCAGGTGCCTATTTTTTATTTTTATCTGCTATTTTTTTTTTAACGACAGCTTTATGGCGCCGGAGAGAACTATACGCTCCTTACGGTGAAAAATCTTGACGTTTTATTTTTATTTTTTGGTTCTGTTAAGTTATTTCAATATAGCCTCCGAGACGCAGTTGCATAGACCCTGGCTGACACCAGGAGCCGCGGGTTCGATCAGCACATCAAAACAAATGCTGTAGTATGGGGTCAGGATTAGTCTTGGAAGAATTTATTATTTTTGTTTATCATATTAATTGATAGTATGTTTTTGTATTTATTTACTTGCAGCTACATTATCGTGTTAGTACATATGTTTTATTGAAACAGATAGACGGTGCCCTAGATGTATCAGAAACGAATGGATTAGCATTGCTAAGGACCATAAAATGTGCAATCAGCCTCACGAACCTTGGTGTGAAGATAGGAGATGTGATCGTATTGATGGCGCCCAATCATGTGGATCTGACAATACCTTTGTACGCTGCTTTGTACCTTGGAGTTGCTGTGGCAGCACTGGATGTCAGCTTGCGAGTTCGTGAGTATAACATAATACTTACTTAAAATAAAAGAAGTAATTTGCCCAGGAATAGATACTTTGAAAGGGAGGACGTTAAGGAGACAAAACCGGTGGTAATTTTAAACCATCTATTTTTAAATCATAAACATACATACATAAACACACGCCTTTTTTTCCCAGAAGGGGTAGGCAGAGGTGCTACCAGAACACCCACGTTTCGCCTTGTATATTCCGTCCCACGATGTGATAGGGGGCGAGCCTATCGCCATATCGGGCACAAATTCCTGACTCCGGGCTGATAATGAATAGAAAAATCCAATATCACTTTGCCCGACCCGGGATTCGAACCCGAGACCTCAGCTTTGCAATCATACCGTAGTACCACTACGCCACCGAGGCAGTCTATGTCTAGTCATGATTTTTAAATCATGCATAAGAATTAACAAATAGTTCTGTTTGGTTAGCTGCCCCACATAAGTGGATACGACCTACATAAACTTGTAACTTTTGTAATAATCACGATATTGTAACCTGGTTTTGAAAAGAGCAACACTAGATTTTCTTGCCCGTTCTTCTCTAGTGAAAACCGCTTTTCTAACCGGGTGGTAGAAGAAAAATGACTGAATCTAAATAATGTTGAACATTTTAATGGATTCAATAAATTACTTTCATTTTAAAGGGACAATTTCTTCAAACGGGGATGTGAAGCAGCAAAAGTAGACAGAAAGTTTTATAAAGGAATATTTAATGTTTTTTAAGGGGAACTGAAGGATTACTTCGCTGTTGACCAACCAAAAGTGGTGTTTTGTCAATGTGAGAGATACTCAATAGTTCAAGAGGCTCTAAGGAACGCCGGTATAGAAGCTAAAGTGGTCACTTTCGACGAAGGAGCAGACTGTGAGAACTTTAAAGATTTCCTCAAGAACTACGAAGATGCAGTGATTGAACGATTCAAGTAAGTTGACTCTCGTCTTCGCTTTAAATTACGTTATTGCTGTTTTTTTAATCTGGCGGTCAATGTGACGGCTGTTCATAAACAAGAACACCATTCAGTACACACATAAATATCACGCCTATTTCTCAGAAGGGTAGGCAGAGGTGCAAACAGGACACTCACAATTCGCCTTACACGTCCCGTTCCGATGTGATAAGGGACGAGCCTATCGCCATATCGAGCACAAAAACCTGATTCCGGGCAGATAATGAATAGAAAAATTAGGATTCGAACCTGAGACTTCAGCTTTGTAATCATACCGTAGTACAACTACGCCACCGAGACTGTCCAGAACATATTATTATTGAGCAATTCATAGCAAAGCACATCGTTTGTGATTATTCAATGTTTGTAAATTGTCATGATTTCCAGTAATTGCAACGGCTTCAATATCTTTAAGATCGAGATTAAGTGTTATCTGAAATATTGCTAGAAAATACAGTAGTCTTTGCACTCCAATTGCAATCAGTATTTGCAATTTTATCTTTGTGTATATATGATATTGTAGAACGGTATATAATCCGTGTTTTAAGATATTTTTGTTGATAATAAGTAGCAATTGCATGATATTTAAATCCAAT
This sequence comes from Theretra japonica, assembly GCA_033459515.1. Taxonomy (NCBI): domain Eukaryota; kingdom Metazoa; phylum Arthropoda; class Insecta; order Lepidoptera; family Sphingidae; genus Theretra; species Theretra japonica. The sequence continues at coordinate 4,348,730 of CM065942.1, forward strand.
CATCAGTGTAGGATCGTTTATAATTAATGATATATGTTTCGTCATATATAATTGTTTTAATTAATAGTTATTATAGTTTCATACTCTTTACGCTGATCTCCAAAAGGATTAAACTTGTGAAAATATTTGGTTATTTTTGTCTTAAAAAATTCAAGTATTAAAAAGACTTACTACTTACTACTATTTTCATACTCGATGGAGTCGGACTTATATAGGAAGTAAAGACCCTAGATATTGCTAAAACAAATAACGACTTATGCTTCATTCCTAAACAAACGTGCCTACCGTTTAAGGCTTTAGTACCTAATTTCAAGACTGACTTCTTATAATTTTATTGGGCTAAAATTAATTGCAGGCCAACGGATTTCGATCCAGACGAGACCACAGCTTTTCTGACGTCCACTAGCGGCACCACTGGAACACCTAAATCTACCATCCTCACTCACAAGAGTTTGGCCATATCTGTTCCTTATATATGGTAAGATAAAAAAATAAAATCATGTTTTTCGTCTTAATCCCTATGAAAACGACGTACACCATGCATTTATGCATCATGCTATTGAGCATTGGGTATTCCTAATAAATATGGCAAGGAGTAACTGGATGCAGGGCGCTTCTAACAGCTCACTGAAGAACACTAGTAGAAGCCTATGATCAAAATTAGGCGTCCCTTTGTTAAATCCAATCCAATCCAATCCATCAGCCAAAGGAAGTCCACTGCTGAACTTAGGCCCTTAGTTAAAGATGTAAAGTCGACGAACTTAACCAAGGCGAAGCTATCAGCTTCAACTCCAAGAGTCCCAAGTCTGACTGAGATTATGTGTATTGATAGTAAGATATTATCATTTACTTTAACGGTTATAGACAACATGAGACAATTGAAGTACTTGAGAGTTTCCACCACAGCCATGCTGTTTGTTAAAGCTACAGAAAAATTACCCGGCTCGGTGGAAATGATTTTATTGTAAAACCCCGACGAAAAGCACCAGGAGTTGTAGCGTTTCATTTGGTGAGCGAGATTGCCGATGAACCTCGACCTAGGGTGAATATCAGGCCGCTTCCAACGAGACAATGTAGTGATCCATGGGGGACGACTGTCTTCAGCAGTGGACTCTCTGTGGCTAAAGAGAAAAAGAGAGACGGAGATATTGTTTCCTGCACAGCGTTGTAGAGAACAGGTGAAGTAATTCCCACATGTGGGTCTCGAGTTCAACCTATTTATGCGGCTTTGGTGTGCGTGGTGGCCTGTTGGTAACGGACCAGACTCGGCTGCCTACATGTTCACGGTGGTCGCGGGTTCAAATCGCAGGGCACACCTCCGACTTTTCGGAGTTATGTGTGTATTGATAGTCGATCACCACGCACTTTAACGGTGAAGGAAAACATCGTGAGGAAACCTGCATATCGTAGCGACTTTAAAGAATTTCTACGGTATGTAAGTCCGCCACCCCGCACTAGGCCAGCGTGGTGGACTGTATGGCCTAACCACTCTCAATCGATTCTCTCGATTGTAGAGTAGGCCCGTGCCCAGCAGTGGGACGTATATGGGCTGATAAAAAAAAATACGGCTTTGGCGGTTCCGGCATAATTGTGTCGACCGACTCGAGTAATCTTCCGTTGGTTGATACACTTTACTTATGAACTGCTCTGAATCGAACCAAATTGTAACTTTTGTAATAATCACTATAGCACTATATTGTAAATTGGTTTAGAAAATAGAACTAGAGTTTCTTGCCCGTTCGTCACTAGTGAAAACCGCTTTCCGAACCGGGTGTTAGAAAAAATATGACTGAATCTATCATCTGAGAAGTGGTATTAATACATAAGTTATTTTTTTTTGCAGGTTAGGTTTTTCAAAGTATCCAACTCCTACTGAGATAGTGATGGTGGTCGCGCCACTGCAGTGGCTGTCAGCTGGATTCCAGTTCCTATTCACCCCCATATTGAGGTGCACGAGACTGCAGTCTTCAAAGCCTTTGGCCACGGAAGTATTTTGTCATCTCGTCAATAAGTATAAGGTAAGGCAGGGACTAGGCACTTTAAAGTATAAAGTATATAGGAAAATAGATAGGCACCTATCTATGTACATATACTTTTACTTATCGTGTTTCTGATGATGCTGCCGTGAATCATCACAATATGTTTTGTACTTCATTCAATACAACTAATTAACATAAAATAATTAAGATGTGAGATTTTTTATTTTGCGTCACCATTCTGAAAAATGTAAATACGTTATTAAACATTATAACACTTTGTATTGAATTAATTAAGCTCAAACTTAACCAGCGTAAATCAGTAATTCATTACTCACTTTGTTTATTACCAGAAAAATATATTCTGCATTTTAATTACGTATAATAAACACAACAATGTTCTTGAGTTTAAATTAAAATTAAAATCTCTCGTATAAAGCAATTGTTGATAAATGATGACGTACGACAATTAATTACTTTTTGTGTTATTCTATTCTATACATATAATAGAAGTGCGCGGTGGCCTGTTGGTAACAGACCAGACGCGGCTGCCTGCATGTTTACGGTCGTCGCGGGTTCAAATCCCAGGGCACAACTCTGACTTCCGGAGTCATGTGTGTATTGATAGTCAATCACCACGCACTATAGCGGTGAAGGAAAACATCGTAAGGAAACTTGCACACCGTAGTGAATTCAAGGAATTACTACGGTATGTAAAGTCCGCTAACCCGCACTGGGCGCACTGGGCCAGTGTGGTGGACTATATGGCCTAACCATTCCTAATCGTACTCTCGATTATAGAGTAGGCCCGTGCCGTGCAGTAGGACGTATATATGGGCTGATCCAATACATATACTAAACTTGTCACCGATCGATGTCTGTACATGGAAGATAAATGAGAAAAATTCATATTGAATTATTTTTAGAATTCTTGTTTGTCTGTGCGGTTGTGCGCGATGAACTCAGAAACGGATAATGAATTTCGATGAAATTTGTTATGGAGGTAGCTGACACCCTGGATTAACATTTACTTTTGATCCCGAAAAATATAATATTCCCGTGAGATGAGGGAGGAATTCCGATATATTTTTTACTTTTTTGTACTCAAATGGGACTGGATTACATAACTTGAGTGTGAATGAGACGGAAAAAGGCGGGATATAATTGGACATGGACATGACAATCGGATTTTTTTATAAAGATAACCACGCAAACGGAGTTGCGGGCAGAAGATATTGTACAATCAAATTGAGAGGCGCTTTGAATGCAAACGATCAATTATATTGTATAATAATCTATACATATGCATACTAGCGGCCCGTCCCAGCTTCGCCTGGGTGCAGATGTTTTTGATTCCACTTCATAACAGATACATGTTATTTTTCGTACAAACTGGCACATCCTGTATATGTATTATACATATAAATGTTCCTCTTGAATCACTCTCTTTATTTAAAAAAAAACCGCATTAAACTTCGTTGCGTAGTTTTTAAAGATCTAAGCATACATAAAGACAGACAGACAGCGGGAAGCGATTTTTTTTTAAAGTATGTAGATATAGAAACGGCTGAATCCGTTTCGCTTTAATGCAGTATGGAAATAGCTTACATTCTCGATAAAAACTTAGGGCTACTTTTAATCCCTAAAATTGTAAATTTCCCATGGGATCAGCAAGGAATTTAAATATATTTGTTACTTTCAAATTTCAAAGAGATGGGGTGGGACTGGAGAGAACAGGATTACATGCCTTGAGTCATGGGACAGCATGGGAGGGGCCAGGACGGGATATAACTGAACGGGTGGGGAAAAGCAATACATAGGACAATGAGTTTAAATATAAATAAAACAGTTAGTACGCGCAAATTGTCTACGTGTTTAAAATTTCTTATTTCCTGTTTCAGCCTACATACACGGCCATCAGCACGCAATTGTTAAGAAATGTGATAAAATCTCACAGTGACACCAAATGCGACTTATCTTGCTTCGAAGCAATATTGGTTGGAGGAAGCGCTGTACCTCAAAATCTTTTGGACGAAATAAAGGTTTGTATTTTTTATGAAATTTGGGTAATTTTATAACTTGTTTCAGAGATGGCGCTGTTACTAATCGACCGCCATTGAAATACAGCTCAGTCCCGATGACACAGAGGTAGAAAGACAAAATGAAACCGTATAAATCTAAATGTTTATCTATAAATGTTTAGTAAAAAAATATTTCTAATTTGGTGTAGTAGTGTAGTATTAACGACTATCTTGATGTAGAGCAGAGTACAATGTGGCTGACAAAATAAGTTTTTTTTATGGGTAAAATGGCGGTATATGGTGAAGTTGACATAGATAAAGAAGATGAAACGAAATTTATTGAAAAGGTGAATCATTTGTTCGTTTGCTTAATTACTGTAATAACAATATCTTCATTCACAGGCAATGACACCAAAAAGCAAATCATATGCTGTATATGGGCTCAGTGAAATCGGAGGTTCAGCGTTCTATGACGAATTCCCAACCAGAGGATCAGTTGGAAAACCAATTGGATGTTTTGATTACAGGGTAAATATCTACTCATTTATATTTATGTAAGTTTGTGTGACAGGTTGCGGAATAGTGACGAGAATTGACAAAAGAATGTTACAATGATTTGGTCATGGAGGTAATATGGATGAAAGGAGACTAACCTAGTGAATATACAAGGCGAGTGTGAATGGAAGAGTCGGTAGGGGTCGACCACACCGAACCTACACCATCCAAATCGGTGATACCCTCAACAAGGGTCCGGTCAAAAGTATCCTGAATCTACGAGATTGCATGAAGAGATTGATGAAAGGGGATGAAGCAAAAGTAATGACAGAACGAGTAAAGTAGCGATCTATAGTGTCTGTCTACCCCTAAGGGATGCAGGTGTGACGATTGTGTATATATCAGGGGCGTGCGCTCCTTATAGGCAGAAATGCAGTGCTTTACTTGCCATTCACAGATATTTTAATAAAACGTTCGTATGTTTTAGATGACTATAATTAATAGTAAATAAATGAATAAACAAAATATAATAACTTAAAAACGCCTAATATTTTATTAATAGCAATTATTTGCAAGCGCAAACAAAAAATAATGTGCCTAATCAACCAACTCCTGCCGTCGCGTCCCGCAGGAGATTTGTTCGCGTGTGCGTAGTAATTTTAGTGTCCGTGCACAGTTCGTAAACGCACACACCCATGAATCCGAAAGCCGCGACTCCAGCGGCAGGCTACGGGAGTTCGGCAGTTGTCGGGAGTAATCGGAAATGTTCGTTGCCTATAATCCGAGTAAAAATAATAGGCGGAAATCTAATGAATAACGTATGCGCATTATGCATTTTTGTTTAGTAAGGTTTTATTTGTTTAAATAGCAGAAATGTTTTGTGTTTCGCGGGGGCCATTTTGCCTTTTTTCATGTGATAAGCATTGTTTATTATTTTGTTTGCGCCAGTATATTTATAGTTTTCTTAAAAGATTTTTCATTTTAACATTTGAAAGTGTGTACATTTAACAGTTTATTACTGAGTTTTTATGATAATTGTAGTGTTTTGCTTTTACTAGTGCGTTTGTTGATTTTTTTTAAATGTTATTTGATTGTGAGGTTTGTGTTGAAAATGTGTGTTTATTAAAAATTTAAAATAACAAGTTCTCACAATTATTGTCATTCAGTGAAAAGATTCAAATTGAGTCTAAAGGTTGGTGTGTACCCGAGTTACAACAATTAAACTAGCAAAAAGGGAATGTAACTCGAAAGTTTCATGTTAAAAGTTATGAAACGTATAACTGGCTGTGTGGTTGTGTACACACGATTATATTATATATTGTTTTCCTTGGATATTGTTTAGTAATTCTAGTACAGTGTAATTTCTAGTAATTTTACTTATTACAAATTCCTTCTGCCGCGACGATCGATCGCTGTTTTGTCTGCGTTGCCGTAGAAAATGTACATGAATAGTAGTACATCTAAGACTTGTTCTGTTGGCATGGTTTCCGACTTAAGAGATCTTTCGCGTGGCTGTGGCTACGCTAAACATATAAAAGAAAAAGTTTGTGTGACCGAGTACTCCGCCGCATACCCAGTGTCATAATCCTGTGCACGCCGCTGGTATATATGTGTATGTTGCATTTGTCTTTCGCTTTACTAATTCTAAAAAACGCTTGTTTGTTTTGTAGAGTTGCTATTCACATTCTTTCTAATTCAATTACTTGCAAGGAAGTTATTCTGAGACAAAACTTGTCTCACCAAGCCGTCCCGGTTTTAATTCTTTGCCACTGTTGTGTCTAACCTTAAAACCTAAAATTAAAACCTATTTATGGCCTGTGACTTAATTATTGACCTTCGATAGCTGGATCATTGACCGTAGAATTAACTGACGCTGGTAAAATTTTCAGTTAATGGACCCAAAGACAATGAAGGACATATCGGAGCCAAACGTACAAGGAGAGTTGTGGCTCCGAGGACCAGCAATTGGCAAGGTACACATATATATTTTTAAATACACCCAATAGTCACATACATAGTCCTGACCCCATATTAAGGTCAATTAAGTCTTGTGTCGTGGGTATCAGGAACTACGAGTGACTTTTCGGTTTCACAAACACCCAGACCAGACACAAATACTTGTGGATCCCACAAATACTTGTCTCGGTGCGGGGATCGAACCCACGGCCTCTCGTTTCACAGCCGGCGTCCAACCGATTGCGCCACGGAAGCTGTCAAACATATATCTTTTAATATACATTCGTTAATGGCTCCATCAAATCAAAGATAATGTTGACGCCAACGTTTGACATATCTTGATTGATTTAATTTCTGCATCGATCCATAGACAATTTTAAAACTCATCATTTCTTCTATTTTAGGGGTACCACAAGAACCCAGAAGCAACAGCGGAAGCGTATGTAGAAGATGGATGGTTCAGAACAGGCGACATATTTTACAGGGATGACCAGTGGAATTTTTATTTCGTTGAACGATTAAAGTTGCTATTGAAGTACAAAAACTATCAGGTAAAAATAAAATGACGATTTTTGACAAAAAGTCATCTCGAACTAAATTCAATGTCATCTGGGGTGTGGAGAAACATCTGGGTTTACATTAAATGCCATACTCGATGCCTTGGATGGATTGCAGCGGCGGGCCATCCGCATTGTAAATGATGCAGACGTTACGAGCAACTTAGAGTCGCTACAGTTGCGGAGGGATGTTGCCTCTCTAAGCGTGTTCTACCGTCTGTATCACGGTGAATGCTCTGAGGAATTGTTTAGTTTGACCCCCTCCTCTCCTTTCCTTAACAGAACCACGCGTGCTGGCTTGCGAAGCCACAGCTTGACGGTTCAAACCATCTCGGCGCGAACAAAAAAGTTCGCAAATTCTTTTTTGTGCCGCACTGTGAAGCTGTGGAATTGTTTGCTGTCACACGTGTTCCCTCCTTCCTATAATCCTGGGTCCTTCCGCCGTAGTGTGAAGAAGCATCTCAGCAGGCCGGCATAATTGTGTCGAATGGCATAGGACCGTCGTCTGATGCCATTCGATACTCTGTCTGGACGGCATTTGCGCTTAACATCAGGTGCAGTGCAGTCATCATGCCGTGCCAGAATAAAAAAATACCAATATGTCAGTATGACCCCTGTATCTTCCCGGGATGTGTTATCCCCTATATTCATTCTCGATATCTATCGACTATCCAACACTTATTTTTTTCATTTTTTTTCCTAATATTAGTGCGTTCAACCAAACAAATAAACAGTCAAACTCTTCAGCTTTATACGTAAAGGGCTTTCTTAATAAACTCGGATAAGCGAAGGATTAACTTTAGTCCAAGGCTTTAAAATTGACTCGATTATTTTGAATAGCGAGGTATTCACGACTTTATTAATAAACACGGAATTATATAGAGGGCTAGGCAACCATCGTATTGTAGGTGCATTATTCAATATTTTAGTAAAATTAATAGTCAAAATATTCGAGTCAATTCTAAGGCCTTTGACTAAAGTTAATCCTTTGGTCATCCGAGTTTATTAATAAGGCCCTTATAGTATAGATACAGATGACATTTACAGTTGTAATTTACACTTGTGAATATCTTATGACATGTGCATAATAATTTAGGAATAAAATTCATATTTTTTGCGGTACCTGAGCCCAAAATCGAGCATTCCTTTTTAGATTAAAATACTTCAACTTCCAGATATCTCCTATAGAGTTGGAGACTGTAATACGGCAGCACCCAGCTGTGTTGGACGTGGCAGTTGTCGGAGTGCCCCACCCTGACGACGGAGAGCTGCCGGTCGCGTGCGTGGTCACCAGGCCCAACCAGGCAGTCACTGCGCTGGAGATCAAAGATATCGTTAAAGGTAATTAAGCTGTTGAGGACAGGCTGTATCCCAAAAGCGTGGCGTGCTGTGACTGATTGCGTGGCGTGATTTTTTAAAATTATTTTGCTTTTGAACACAAATATCATTAAAATAAAATATTTATGTGAAAACAATATGGAAGTAGCTTGTAAAATGAGGCAACAATTAGTATTTTAAAAAAAGAATGGCAGCGTAGTTCTGCCATCTTACCGTCTCTTTCACACGCGCACACTATAATGTATATTAAGCCTAGTGACGTCACTAGTTTTGTTTTGCATCCTTTTTCTTTTACTCCCTCTACAAGATTTAAAACGTTTATAACTTGTATAGTTCTTAATGGATTCACAAGATTCTTTGTTTGCTAGATTTTGTATATGGATACCTTTTGATGAATACAATAAAAAATGGAGTCAAATACCCTATTAATATCGAGTATGTTTTTTTGTATTGTATCAGCCCGTATACGTCCCACTGCTGGGCACGGGCCTACTCTACAATCGAGAGATTCGATTGAGAGTGGTTAGGCCATATAGCCCACCACGCTGGCCTAGTGCGGGTTGGCGGATTTACATACCGTAGAAATTCTATTAATATCGAGTACCCTACTCTAATTGTTTAAAAATAAAATGAATGCGTTTGACCATTTGTAATCATAAACTCATTATTTTTACTTATAAGTTGGGTATTTTACTCTTTCTGTCTCTTCAGCCACAGGAAGTCCGTTGCTTAACACAGGCATCCCTAATAGATCGCCACATAGACCTGTTGGAAGCGGCCTATATCTAGCGACTTCCTACTTAACCAGGTCATCCGTCCACCTGATTTTTTTAGCTTATAAACAATTATTTAGTAGTTATCAGTAATTATGAACAAACAGTACTAATCTAAATAGTACATATTATGCTTATCGTTAAACTCAAGTCTTTTAGTGTCCTACTGTAGGCAATTCATAGTTGTTTGTAATACGATTATTTGTTAATAAACTTTCGGTTTTGTACCCTGTATTTTTTTTTTATCAGCCCCTATACGTCCCACTGCTGGACACGGGCCTACTCTACAATCGAGAGAATCGATTGAGAATGGTTAGGCCATATAGTCCACCACGCTGGCCTAGTGCGGGTTGGCGGACTTACATACCGTAGAAATTCTTTAAAATCGCTACGGTATGCAGGTTTCCTCATGATGTTTTCCTTCACCGTTAAAGTGTGTGGTGATTGACTGTCAATACACACATAACTCCGAAAAGTCAGAGGTGTGCCCTGGGATTTGAACCCGCGACCAACGTGAACATAGGCAGCCGCGTCTGGTCCGTTACCAACAGGCCACCACGCACGATTTAAATATATCAATATTTAAATAATTAAAACCTGATTCCAACGTTGTCAGGTCGTGAATTGTTTTTATTTTTTGTTTCTACTGATATGCCGTTGACACTAAAGGGCCATCTACACGGGGAGATTTTCTCGTGGCGAGAATCGTATGCGATAATCGCTTGACATAACCTCCTAAGATTATCGTGTCTTAAAAATGTTTACACGATGTAAATGGGGCTCAATAATATGCAATTGGCTAGTGGCTACTTAGCTACTTACTTACTTACTTACTTACTCGCACTCTCGATTGTAGAGGAGACCCGTGCCCTGCAGTGGGTCGTATATGGGCTGATACAATACAAAAAATACTTAGCATTGATGAAAATCTTAATGTGCCTAATAAGACACTTGTTTACGCGTTTCAAAGTACTTAAATTATAAAAGCTAACTTCATCTACAACATTATTCTAGCTACGCTTGACAAGAAAGTAAACTGGAGTATGGTGCCATTAGTCATCTGCTGACCGCTTCCAACATCCGTTTTGAAAACTATAGCTTAAATGACTATTGTTTCAGCAATTTTTTTTAGATTACAGCTGTAATGATATTTTCAATTTTTTGTAAAACCATCTCAGTTTTAATTTATTCATTTTTCTTCGTTCTACAGATTCTCTGGCTGATTCCAAACGGTTGAGAGGAGGTGTGGTATTCCTGGACGAACTACCGATGACCGTCACCACGAAGGTGCACCGACAGAAGCTGAAACAAATGGTTTTGGTTATGGATCGGGAATTGGAAATATAAAAAAATAAGGAATTATAAAACAAATATCACATTGAAAAAAGTGAATTTATATGTTAATAAAATAACAATAGAAAATGCTAAATATGTACACCCAACAGTCACAAACATAATCCTGACCCCACACTAAGGTCAATTTTGCGTTGTGGGTATCAGAAACTACTAGAGACTTTTCGGTAAAAGACCGACACAAGATTGAAATTAGAAACAAAATTTAAAATTACTTAACAGTAAACTATATTTTGGTTTAACTGACTTCATTATTATGAAACTGTACATGGTACTTTCCAGAATGTATTATTTTGTTATGGTACATACAACCATGTTTATCCTCTGAACACCACTCTGAATTTGTATGAAATATAATAAAACATTTATGACATATAAGTTGTTTTTTTAATAGATACACATATATCGAATAGTTATTACATAACAATTTGAGATGAGAATATTTTTCTCATCAAGAAATTATACCATGGGAAAATCTGCTTCAAAGGAACAAGTTGTTATCGCACAAAACGCCAACGGTCAGATTATAAAAGTAAAAAGCCAATATTCCGAAGCTTTTCAGTCATGTTTCCTTGCCACCGAGCCAATTACGATATTAGATATCAGTTAAAACGATTAAACGCATTAAAATAAAAATATTGTTTTTATATCGCATAAGGGTCAGTTCATACCGAGACGCAATGCGACGATAATAGAAGACGCCAGTTATATCGCGCTGCACCGCGCGCTGCTGCGGGACGCACCGCAGCTAAAAGTCGCCAGGAGCATTTTAAAATCGTTGGCAGCACGACGCGACGCGACGCCTCGCCGCGAAGCGATCGAACTGTATCTATATCTAAAAAAACTTGTAAGGATCTCCATGATAGGCTCGTCTCTTCACGATGTTTTTCTTCACCATGCACTATATGGTAATTAATTGACTATCAATACACACAAGTCTCCGAAATTCAGAGGTGTACTTTGAGATTCGAACCCGCGACCATCGTTTCGCAGGCGCGTTCGGTTCGTTATTATAGAGTTCACCACACACTTTTACTCTGGGGCACATGGGTCGGGAGCAAAAGGGAAAAAAAGCCGGTCTTGTGCTGCAAACAAAATGGATGTTGGCTGTTGCCCCTAATCAGTAATATCGTAGATCAAAGTGCCGAAGATTTATAGAGCTTTTATAAATATTTGACTAGAAACAAAAAAATCTGTGGCCGCAACTTTAGACTTAATCGTACTACAAAACAAATCTAATTTTTTACAATAAACTGGCCACGCACAATTTGAAAACCTACATTAAGAGGCCCAAGCAAAGTTTTTGCACGTCGACTTCAATTCTTGCTCCGTCATTGATAGTGGCGTAGGCCATAGAGCACACAGTTTGTCAATATCATTCACTTAATAAACATAAGTGCAACAATCGCATTGACTCGGTCGAACGCGTAATAATTTTTATAAATAAAAATAAATCAATGAGTGACTGAATAAAAGGAGAAAAGATTAAAAGAGGTACTGTACAGTTTTAACTCTCAATTAGGGTTTAAAATAATACATCAATTGTGTTTTGAAGAAATCTAATCGAAGTTAATTTAGAGTTAAAAAAATATATTATTGAAATAAAACGAATACTTACGGATTTTATCGCGAATTTAATTTAGGTTTTTATATTTTTTAATTTCCCGACTGACGGACTGTCCGCCCCGTGACCACGAGAACTGTAAAGTGGTCGAAACGTCGGGAAATTAAAAATTTAAAAAAACTAAATTAAATTCCCGATAAAATCCGTAAGAATTCGTTTTATTTCAATGTGTAACATTCGCGTAAACCCAAGACAACAATACTTAATTAACTCATTTGGTGTAATTTTCTCGTTTCGTAATCTCGTACCATTTATTGCTTTAATAGTTAATATTTTTATTTTTAATTGTATATTTTTAATTAATTACAATGTTGTGTGATCAGAATATATCAGCCGGGCTGAGTTTTAATTGTGTTCTGTTACGAAATTAAGTTGTATACTCGGTTGTAGTATATTGTGCAAGTATTCATTTTCCTTACATAATCGATGGTTCATATTAGTCCTTATTGGATATTTATATAAGAGTACTTATATTATTTCCTTATAATTTTCATTTAACACCACTCAGAATAAAGGCATCACTTACCATGTATAATACTCCACCATGTATAATAATTTATTCAACTCCTAAGGTCAATTTCTAGATCGGTTACGATTATCAAATATGATTATAACAAATATATTATTAGTGTAATCTATACATAGCTTGGCTATGAAACGTGAGGCCGCGGGTTCGGTTTCCGCATCGAGAAAAATATTTACTTGATCCATAGATATTTGTTTAGGGTCTAGGTTTTTGTTTAAGTGTTTGTGCGGCCCAAAAGTCTCTCGTAGCTTCCGATACCCACGACCCAAGACTCGATCTTAGTGCGTGGTCAGGACTATGTATGTGACTGTTGAGTGTGTTTATTTATATATTTACGAGTATATCTCTTCAAAAATATCGTGAACTTTATTTCAGAGAGAATTTCACGCAAGATGGCTCGGCATGACTTCTCCTCCGCGGCAGTGCATTGGTACATCAACGAGCTCACGGCGACCATCGTGGCAGACAGTGGGATACCAACAGACATATACCATCTCGGCAAGATCATCCTACACAGCTTCAAGAGCGACCCTGATCTGATCTTGCATGTAAGTATAATTAAACCGGGTGACATTGACGTGTGGTAATTAATTTAACTCATAATTTCTCATACCCCGAGATGACATTGTACATAACTTGATAATAATTCGAGATTATTTTTTTGTGAAAAATCGTGATTTTAGTTTTCACGATTTTTGGCGCCCTTACAGATACAACTATTTTTACTGCTTAGTTTAACTTCGGTTCGGTTCGGGAACTTACCTCAGCGGTAAAAAGACTCGTATCTATATGAATTGAAAAGCCTTGAAAACTAAAACCGCGACTTTTGACGAAAGTTTTTTTTTCAAACTTGGTACAATTTTACTTGGGGTGTCGTGGGGGGCGCGATCAACAATGCACATACAAAGATAGAAGTGCGTGGTGGCCTGTTGGTAATGGATCGTATGCGACTGCCAACATGTTTACGGTGGACGCGGGATCAAATCCCGGGGCACACTTAAAACGTCTAACTTTTCGGAGTCATGTGTGAATTTATTATAATTAATCACCACGCACTATAACGGCGAAGGAAAGTATCGAGAGGAAACCTGCAACCCTAGCGATTCGAAATTTTTATAGTATGTAAAGTTCGCCAACCCGCACTAGGCCAGCGTGGTGGACTATATGGCCTAACCACACTAAATCGTACTCTCGATTGTAGAGTAGACCCGTGCCCTGCAGTGGGACGTATATAGACTGATACAGAAGATAAAAACCTTGTGTCGTGGATATCGGAAACTAGAGCAGGCTTACTGATCTCACTACCAGTGCATTGGCGTCTAGATAAAGTATCAAATGACGAAAGGACGTCAGACAATTGATTTATTACTATCTCTCCCGTACAAAAACAACATTATCAATTTGTTTGTGCTTTTGCTGTTGTTTAACCGACTTCAAAAAAGGAAAGTTTCTCAATTCGACTGTATGTTTTTATGCAATTGTTTTGTGCATATTGCCGCCACATCGAGCTAGTTGCAACGTGAATAGGTATTCAACCCAGTCCGGGATTCGAACTCAGGTCTGAGGTCGGCTAGTTCTTAGCTTCTTTTTCGGCTAGCTATATGATTTACCCGGGAATTATTACTTATGGGACAACACGTCGATTTTTGGTCAGTTTTTCAATCAATTTAAATTACTTCTTCTTATCGTGCTTACAAAAACGATCGACCTTTGTGCTCCAGGCGTCAGTTTTTGTTTTACTTTGATATAAAAGGTTGAGACTTAAACAGGTTGTAAAACGAAATAGGATACAATTATCTAATCCAAGGTCTTTATTATAATTCATTAGAAACAGATTCGTTTAAACAGTCGGTAATTTTAAGTTTTATAATATAATATTCTGTGTTTCGGTTAGGTGGTCATTCCATTCAAATGTTAAATGCAGCCAATTTATAGCACTATCAAATCAAGATTTGTGACATAACTGAAACCATTTCGTTCAAAACGTTCAAAACGTTCATTTCGTTCATTACGTTCGTTGTACGTACAGAGCCACCAACTTATCTGTTCAGGTGGCCATAATTGGAACTAAACCAGTGTTATCAGATATACGATAATTACTGCAGATGCACCTTATTTTTTTTTACCAAAACACTGCCAACGGTAATGTTATATTACCGTGTCGTTTCGACCGTATTTTATAAGATACATAACTGTGTATATAATTCTCTAATTTACTCTAATCTAATTCAAGATTTTTTAAAGTGGCGATACTCAATTTCTCACTAGCGACCATTCCGAACTTCCGACTGAACAGATAACTTGGTGGCTCTATACAATGCTAAAGGATCATATGGTTTTATCTATTGGTACAGTGTCAAAATCACTATGTATAAATCCCCATTTATACGAGGAGACTTTCTCGCCTCAGAGATACGATTGTCGTAAGGATATAAAACAGTTGCATCGTGTAAACATTGAATAACTCCGAATAATCATTAGGAAATTAAACTCAACACCCGATGTTGTTTATTGCTGCGAAGGGCAAATTAAAAACTCCTTTAATTTATCAACGTCGCAAACAAAGACACCCCTTATCTGTATACTTCCCACGAAATAAACAATACAATGTTTTGACGAGACTAATTATAATATAATAGAAAAAACAGCAATTAAGACTACGCTACTTCGACAACGTATGTTCCGTGTACCGTACCTAACTATAGTTAATAAATAAAATAAGTAAATAAATACACCCAACAGTCACATACATAGTTCTGACCCCACGTTAAGATCAATTAAATCTTGTGTCGTGGGTATCAGAAGCTACGACAGTTTCGGTCTCACAAACACCCAGATCACAGAGACACAAATATTTGTGGGCTACACAGACATTTGTGTTGGTGCCGAGATCGAACCCGCGGCCTCTCGTTTCACAGCCGGCGTCTAACCAACTACGCTACGGAGGCTGTCCATAGTTGTTTATCAGATTGCTAATTATTGTCTACAATTTTCATATTCATGCATGTACTGTACTGTACCAGCCCAGATACGTCCCACTGCAGGGCACGAGCCTCCTCTACAATCGAGAGTACGGTTCACAAAGGTTAGGCCATACAGTCCACATCGCTAGCTATGTGCGGGTTGGCGGACTTTGCATACCAAAGAAATTCTTGCTAATCGCCATGATATGCAGGTTTCCTTACGATGGTTCCTTCACCTATATAGTGAATGGTGATTGACTATCAATACACACATGACTCCGAAAAGTCAGAGGTATGCCCTAGGATTTGAACCCGACACCACCGTAAACAAGTTGGCAGCCGCGTCTAGTCCGTTTTCCAACAGGCTGCCACGCTATTTTTACATGCCGAATTGTATTTTGGATGATAGTCCAGTGGAATAATCCCAAGTCTAAAATGGACAGGAAGACGTATGTCATTGTCAACTCCCCGTAAAAGGCGGAAAGGAAACTTTCGAGAAAAGGGGTGACAGAAACTACAAGAGAGTTTTTGGTACCAGCCAACCCCTAAACCCTAAGAGGATGCCAGACTTTTTTTCTCATAGACCACATTCAAAACTTTGCTGGATCCGGTGGGCCCCTCCAGCTACATTTCTACTATATTCCATGAACTCGTACCATAAACTCGACAAAAAAAATTGAAGGTTAGAACTAAGGAAGTCGACACGTTGTACTGAATATGAAACGTGCAAGTTTTTGCAAGTAACAGCCGCTGAGCTTCTTAAAATATTATCTGTACATTGATGAATGAAGTCAAGACAATATTTTAGTTCTTCACTAATGAAAGCAGATACATTTTCGTGGACCCCCGCATACGAATTGTGAACCCCAATTTTTGGCACGCCAATGTAGACCCCCAGCGAGTCTCCCGTGGACCACTTTGAGAACTTTATATTATAAACATTGCTTCATATTTCTACAGATAGATGGCGCTACCGGCGAGTCGGAGACGTACGGCGCGGCGTTGAAGAGAACCGTGCTTTGCGCAAGAGCCTTCAGAGAAATAGGTTTACAAAGAGGTGACGTCATAATCCTCATGGCTCCCAACCACATACATTTGGCTATACCCTTCTACGCAGCGCTGTATCTCGGCCTTATCACAGCACCTATCCACGACGGATATAGTATTAGTAAGTACATTTCTTTAGCTTTATAATTATAGAATGTGCACTTCACATTGTAAAGCAACTTTTGGTCTTTTGGTAACGGACCAGACGCGGCTGCCAACATGCTTACGATAGTCGCGGGTTCAAATCTCAGAGCACACTTTGACATTTGGGAGTCATGTGTGTATTGATAGTCAATCACCACGCACTATAACGGTGAAGGAAATCGTGGGGAAACCTGCATACCATAACGAATTGTAGGGATTATTATGGTATGTAAAAGTCCGTTCTTTCTAGTCTCTACAAGGTTTCTTCCAAACACTCATCGTATTTATTGCATATATGGACAATTTTGAGGTCTTAGGTGCAAATGTCAGATATGTTGATCTGTTATTATTTGAGTCTTTCGACTTTCGGTGTGTTTAGTTAGCATCATTAACTGCACATTTCTTTAGGTGTTAATATGTTTATAAAATAATCTTGAAATTGCAGGTGAAATTGAAAATAGCTTTAAAGTCACGAAACCCAAAGCAATATTCTGTCAAAGCAAAAGAGTGTTGGACGTTGAACAAGTATTGAGTAACCTTTGCTTGGATGCTAAAGTTATACCGTTTGATAAAGGAAACTGTGAGTGCTTCTCGGAATTTCTAGATAAGTATGGAATGGACCAAAATGTTGATGATTTTAGGTAAATTTTCTTTATTATTTATAGGAAAGAAAATAATTCAGGTTATTTGCAATGTCAATTTGAACAAACCGTGTTTTAACTTACAGAGCAGCAGATTTTGATCCAGATGACACTATTGCATGTCTCATATCAACCAGCGGTAGCACGGGACCGCCCAAAAGTGCTGCATTATCTCATAAAAGTTTGGCCATCACAGGACCTTATTTATGGTAATTTTTTTTACAGTCGTCTAAAACATTTGGATCAGCTATGTACAAGTGTGATCTTAGTTTTTGTGTATTTAGCGCCATTTACACGGAGAGAGTTTCTCGTGGCGAGAATCGTTTGCGATTATCGCATGACATAACCGCCATAGAATATCGTGTTCTGACTAATGTTTACATGTTTTTCGAGGCGAGAAACTCTCCTCAAGTAAATGGAGCTTTAGGTATTGAAGCGTAGGTTTTAAATATGTTTAGAGTCTAAATGATGATAATAGATTTTTTTTTATCAGCCCATATACGTCCCACTGCTGGGCATGAGCCTACTCTACAATCGAGAGAATCGATTGAGAGTGGTTAGGCCATATAGTCCACCACGCTGGCCTAGTGCGGGTTAGCGGACTTACATACCGTAGAAATTCTTTAAAATCGCTACGGTATGCAGGTTTCCTCAAGATGTTTTCCTTCACCGTTAAAATGCGTGGTGATTGACTATCAATACACACATAACTCCGAAAAGTCAGAGGTGTGCCCTGGGATTTGAACCCTCGACCACCGTGAACATGTAGGCAGCCGAGTCCGGTTCGTTACCAACAGGTCACCACGCACTTATAGATTTTATTACTAGATTTTATGCATGTCCTTTAATATACATACATACATAATATACAGGGTGTGCAAACAAACGGCGCACTTGCTGATATACATTTTAGTAAATCGTGGTTGCGTCTAGATTAAGATGCATTTTCATAGCGTAGTCTTATAATAACAAAGATGCCGAGAAATTAACAATTACCAACACACGTGCTTCCCCTTAACGTATTACGCCAAATAGATACCTATGAACCTCTGTAACAAATGTTAAGAAGAAGTTTTTACTTGCAGGTGTAAATCAACGAAATTTCCCACTCCGACGAGACTGACCTTGATTAGCGCTCCATTGCAGTGGGTATCGGCACTTGTATTGTTCTTGGTAGCTCCGTATATGAAGTATCCTCGTCTGCAGTCCTCTTCACCGTGCACTGTCGATCATATTCAGTACTTAATTAATAATTACAAGGTAAGAATTGCGTCTTTGAATTGCGAGAGGAGTTTATAGTTTTGCTGCTGATAGATATTCGTATCTGGCTTAATAGTGATAATTAAATACTAGTGGAAAATCCCATCATAGTGATCCCCACAAGCATTGGGTTCAGGAACGTCTATCATCTCATTCAGACTTTTGTTTACATAACAGTATTATCCGAACTAGACGTAAAACTGTCTCAAGTAGGCAGAGGCGGATTAAATGTTGAGAGCGCCCTAGGCAAGCACTTCAAAACGCCCCGCTAGCAGCCATTCTTAAAAAAATACTAACTTCGAAAGAACCAGAAATAATTAACATAATTATAACATGCGACAATTTGCATAGAAACGAAGATATCCGAAATCGTGCGCGCCCCCTCGTTACCTCGCGCCCCTAGGCACGTGCCTAGTTTGCCTTAGGGATAATCCGCCACTGCAAGTAGGCTAAATTTTGGTACTATTATGAAAGAAAAGAATGACATTCAAAACATAACGCTTGATTAGACAACAGTCTTCTTAGCACAGTAGGTTAGATGCCGTCTGTGAAGCGCGAGGCCGCGGGTTCGGCACCCGCACCGAAACACATAATTGTGATCCACAGGTATTTGTTTCGGGTCTGGGTTTTTGCAAAACAGAAAAGTCTCTCGTAGTTCCTGATACCCACGACACAAGAGTAGATCTTAGTGAGGGTCAGGACTATGTATGTGACTTTTGGGTGTTAAATTATTTATTTATTTAGAATGTAAATAATGAGTATGCACATAAAAAGGTTGTAGGTGGTCGCTCGATACTCTCTCTCTCTCTCTTCAGCTTCATGTAGTCCACTACTGAACATAGGCCTCCCCCATAGATCGCCACATAGACGTGTTAGAAGCGGCCTGCATCCAGCGACTTCCTGCGACCTTAACCAGGTCATCCACCTTGTGGGTGGGCGTCCGTTACTTCGCATGCTCGATACTAACCACTTCGAAAAGGTTGCTGTGGACATCTTCAGAAGGTTATTACCCCACAACGCGCTTTCTGACGCTGATGATATGCTTGGTTGCAGCCATCATTCGCGATCATAAGCCCAACGATGATGACGTCATTACTGAAGCCAGAGAACAGCAATCAGTGCGACTTGTCCTGCTTTACGGAACTGTTTGTTGGAGGCAGTGCTGTTGACAAAGACCTTCTTGCCGAAGTAAAGGTAAGTGCTTTTGTTGACTTTACTCATTATTATTCTATACAGTATGACAAAAAAAGAACACATTAATGATGCCTGAGTATTAACACCTTTATCGATCGGACAGAGATTTTTTGTCACGCTGTATAAGTAGGTAGTCTAATAGAGCCTATTTGTTTTGCACTGCTGACTGCACTATAATGAGTGCTACGTGTGAGGCCCCTTGGGTAGATACCACCATAATGTATATTTCTCCGTCCAAACAGCAGTATAAATGCACTGTTTCGTAAGGTTTGAAGGACATTGTAGCCAGAGTAACCCCTGAACCTAATAAGACTTAACACCTTAAGTATCAGGATGGCGGGCGCAGTGGAATGCCAAGCATTGCTTTGTAATTCATGGTGTTGTTTGGTTTTGCTATGTTTGCTTTGTCCACGAGCGGTCGTATCGCTTGCCATCAGGCGAATGGCATGCTCGTCTCGCCATTAATCGCTATAAAAAAAACTTAACAACAAGAGTATTATAAGTTTGTCGCACCAGCATAAAAACACATCATTTAAATATTATTTAAGTTCAGACAAGGTATATTCAAATTAAATGAAATACACTCAACAAATAAAGTATTCACTTAAAATATTATTTAGGATCTGTTAAAATAATATCTAATGTCTAATGCAATATTTTTTCCAGAATAGAATGCCAAATGCTTGCGTGCAAGACTCGTACGGCATGAGTGAGATGGCCATGATCACGTTCCTTGGCAACAAGACGCCTGGATCCTGCGGACAACCAGTAGCCTGTCTTGAATACAAGGTATTCTCATATATTTTGACAGCCTCCGTGGCGCAGTTGGTTAGACGCGACAGTTGCGCTTGTTCAAACTATTCTTCCGCTCCTGGATTATGCTGATGTTAGCTATCTATCTCATCGAAGCCTAGTTTGAGCTTGAGCGACTCCAATTTTTTTTTATCACTCCCATATACTATTCTCTTCCACCCCACCACTCCCCGTTACCTTAAAGAGCATTTTACTTTCATAAGCAGCACACATGCACGATCTCATAGATTCACGGAAAATTTGGCATTAGCAATTCCCGGGCATAGCAGTTGTTTCCTCAGTAAATCTTGTTCGGTTCATTGGCATGGTGCTCGCTTGTTAGTTGTGGGACAAACTGCCAATGTCAATTAGATTAGCCAAAATCCAAATCTACTATAAGCTACTCCCCTGATGTTTAAGCTATCGAAAAATAAATAAAACATTCATTAAAAAAGGAAACCAAAACCATCGACCCAAATACAAAATATAAAAAAAAAATACGTACCTCTACCTAAAATACAAATGTTTTTAAAAAATAAGCTAAATACGCAAAAATTTAATTCATATTAAATTAATAATGAATTCACGTATGTGGGAATGTCCACAATTTCGCATCAAATTTTCAGAGAAAATGGCCGCCGAATGACACGGCAACTCGTTCGATTATACACCTAGATTAGGTTTTATTACATTTTAAGCTGTTTTTTTCTAGAATGGACCCAATATCAGTGTATTAATTTAAAGTGCATTAAATATGCCACCATTTAAATGCAAAATAATAGAGTAATCTCGTAAATTTCTATTAAAAATGTTTAAGTGTTTGAAAAGACGTTACAAATTTTTGAACCAAACTATGAAATAAATTTAAACTACAACTTAAAAACGCAACAAACACCACATAATACACTGAAATATGATAAATTACTAACCTTTCCATGATATTTACTGGTCTTGATCTTCAATATTTCTGTAGAGCGCGACCGCTTCGCCGACAAGTGACGCTTTATTTATTTTTTCACTATGGGACGATGGAAGGAAATCGAAGCAAATAGCTAGATTGACTCTTTACGATCATTTTGATGCGCTTCTCAACGTGATCCGTGGGAAAATGTTTTAGCTTAATTAAAGTAAATGATATCCAATCGGCCCTAATTGGGCCGATGGACAGTTGAAGTAATACGTTCTGACAGTTTTGACATCGGCCCATTTAGGGCCGATGGACAGTCCGGGGTTGATGAACAGGAATTAATAAGCCTATATTACGAGTAGGTTAATAAAGGTCTCAGTGACCCTTCAAAAATTCATTGTTAATATTATAATTTTACCTTAACTGATGAATGACTAATATTTGCGACTTACTTATATATCAACGGCGGAGAATCTTGACACCGCGATTTAGAAACCACTACGAACGGAGCAGCGCCATCTCGTCGGTGAAAGTGGAACTAACATAAAGCATACAGTACTAAAAACACAAAACCTCTCGCGCTTTCTTATTTCTAAATGTTGCCTTTCTAGGGCTGCACTTTTTATTTTTTCTTCTTGGATGGCCATAAAAATGTGGTGGTCAGCTTCCATGATCTCCAATTCCCTCTGGTGTTCTTGAACTTTTAAGAAGTAGGTACTCTAAGATTTTGATGATCTACAGTGAGTCAGTGACAAAATTAAGGTTTTTTTAAATATCAATGAAATCTTAAATATAAGAGGTTTGCACATATTAGATGTTTAATAAGTCCGCTATTCACAGCTTTATCTAGTATAATCCAAACAAAAGTTATGATGGTTCAAAAAAACGACAAAGCACTTCGAGAAAAGGTAGGTAGTGCCCTTGCGCTTCTGATATAAATGTGGAAGCACAATAAAACAACCAGTCCAAGAGATGCTAGTTTATTACTGACTTGACAGAAGACAATGTTCAAAAGCGCGCGCATCGGTTTCCCGCCTTTTTGGCGAGCATAGACAATATGAAATACATACCATTCCTCCACAAGTAATTAAGCATTAACATCTGGTGACAAAGAACATTATTATACTTAATAACTTAAACCAATATTAAAAATAAATCGAATAAAACATGAACATATTATCTTAAAAGTATTTCTTGTAATCGACAATTTTTGTGTGACGTTTCGGACGTCCTTGAGCAAGTGGGGGCGGTTCTACTGTCTCAGAGGCACCGGCAGCGCCACATTGAGCCAACGCTTCCCCGTGGAGAGGCGCTACTGATGACGTACCAGGCTCATTTGCCGTAATATCGCCCTCATGCTGCTCGACTACACAATCGCCCCATTCTTCTCCACCATCATCTGATGCAATAACAGATTGTGTTACTGGCTCAGAAAACTCAGGTGCCGATGAAGAATTTCCTATTGGAGGCAATGCAGCAACGATATTAGGTGCCCGCGATAGTAGAACTTGTCTAGGCGCGAAATCGCTACTCTTTTCGAAATCATTATCTTTGCCTGTATATTTAAATATTTGATCGACATGCCTAATACATATGGTGTTTATTTTTTTTAACAGTATTTTATACATTTTATTGCCAATCTTTTCCATAATAATACCTATTTCCCATGTTTCTTTCCTTGCGCTGTACCATCGAGCCCAAATAATGTCATTAATTTCAAATACTCTTTTCCTAGGTAATTGTAAATCTACATTAACGCAGGTTTCTTTCTGGGGTAGTATCAAGTCGAGACGGGATCGCAAATTTCTACCAAACATAAGTTTAGCTGGCGTTTCCTTCGTGGTACAGTGCACCGTATTTCTATAGTTAAATAAGTAACCCAGTAATACATTATTTATTTCCTGCAATGGTAAATTATCTTTTATAATACATTTTAGCATCTTTTTACAATTTCTAACTGCGTTTTCCGCCTGTCCATTGCTTGGAGGATGATAAATGGGTGAAGTCATATATTTAATGCCATTAAATTTGCAAAAATTTTTAAACTCTACTGAATTAATTTTGACATCGTTATCAGAAACTAATAAGTTTGGTATACCAAAGGTCGCAAAGGTATGCTTTAAAACAACTATTAGGGCTTGGGTCGAAGTGCCATTTTGCATGTGAATACACTCAAGCCACTTACTGAAAGAGTCCACTATGACTAGATAGACCCTCTGCCCTATGCTCATATAATCAATGTGCACGCGCTGCCACGGACCGGTGGCGGCGGGCCACGGCGTCGGCGGCTCGCGCGGCGGTGCACATCTTACACCTACACAAGTCTCACAAGACCCAATCCATCGTTCAATTTCGGCATCGATGCCCGGCCACCACATTCTACTTCGCGCGTTGCTCTTAGTTTTAATAATACCTAAATGGGTACTATGTAATTCGCGTAATATATTTTCCCGAAGTGAAAACGGTATTACTATTTTGTGCCCTCTTAACAAACAACCATTTTCAAACTGTAAATCTGATTTGCAATGAAAATATGGTACAATTGATTTGCAGCTTATTTTGCGCGGCCAACCATTCTGCATGTATTTACAAACCATCTTAAGAGTTTTGTCAAGTTCAGTTGCCTGTGCGATATCACTAATCGTAATGGCCGGTAAAATCTCGTTCATAAATTTTAATGTATGTGTATCTGAGTCACTGTCGAAATCCGTAAGCTTAGAGTCTAATTTATGTGAACAATGTACAGGTGCGCGGGAAAAAAAATCGGCTACTATGTTTTTGTCACTTGATACATATTGCACGGTGTAATTATAAGCTGACAATATGATGGCATATCTTTGAAGTCGGAGCGCTGTCGTCATCGGTATTCCTGTTTTTCTATCAAAAATAGAAACCAAAGGTCTATGGTCCGTTTTCAAAATAAATGGGTCTTTTAGACCATATAAATATTGGTGAAAACGTTTGACACCGAATATAATGGCAGTCGCTTCTTTTTGAATTTGACTGTAATTACGTTCGCTAACTGTAAGCGCACGAGACGCGAATGCTAAAGGACGTTCATGATCGTCGCCGATCTTCTGCGAGAGTACCGCGCCCAGGCCGTCGGGGCTCGCGTCTACAGACAACACGAGTTGCGCGGTGGGCTCGAAATGTGCCAGAACGCGTTCGGACGCCAACTCGCGACGCACGGCCGCCATACTACGCCGTTGCCGCTCACCCCACTCCCATTTGGAGTCACTACGTAATAACTCGTGAAGAGGGTTTAATAACGCTGACGCATTAGGAATAAAGTTCCTATAATAATTAACAATGCCTAAAAATCTCTTTACTTCGGAAACGTTAGTTGGCTCAGGTGCCTCAATTATAGCTTGAACTTTATCGGGATTGGTCTTAAGACCATTTTTACTTATCACGAATCCCAAATATTTAACACTATGCATAAAAAATTCACATTTATCTTTCTGTAAACGTAATCCAGCCTCATTTAGTCTATTCAACACCTCAACTAGTCGGTTTATGTGAGAATCCCTATCTGGTCCTGTAATACATATGTCATCCAACCAAACACTCACCCCGTCTATTCCAGAAAACAACGTTTCCATGGCTTTTTGGAAAATGGCTGGGGCATTTGCTAATCCATAAACTAGTCTCGTATATTTAAAGAGACCTCTATGGGTGTTAATTGTCGTCAGGTCTTGTGACGACTCGTCTAACAAAAACTGGTTGTAAGCATTTTTCAAGTCAATCTTGCTATAACGCTCGCCCCCTCCGATCTTAGTGAAAACTTCCTCAATACGTGGCAAAGGATATTTTTCAATTAAAAGATCCTTATTTAAGGTGACTGAAAAATCTCCCGCTATTCTCACCTGACCATTTTCTTTTAAAACGGGCACTATGGGAGTGGCATACTCTGAGTGATTCACGGGCACTAAAATGTTTAAGGCTACCAATCTATTAAGTTCTTGCTCAACCCTATCTTTTAGGGCAAATGGAACAGTTCGTGGCTTAAAGAATTTTGGAATAGCGTTTTCTTTCAATATTAGGCTAACTTTAAATTTATTAAACGCACCCAATTCATCTCGCCATAAGTTAGGAAATTTTTGCAACAATTGGTGTATATCAACATCACTACATATAGATTTAATATCGGTTGTAATTATTAAATTGAAAGCGGTCATAAAGTCTCTGCCTAATAATGGCGGTCCGCCATTCTTAACAACATAAATGTTAATTTTTTTATTAAGTTTATTAAAACAAGCTGTGATAGAAAAATAACCCATGGGCGAGATTTTATGGCCATTATACAAACACATCTTAATATTACTGTTATTTAATTTGTAATTATAAAATTTATCGAAATACAACTTATCCGAAATGACACATTTGCCTGAACCAGAATCAAGTTCCATACTTAAATTCGTATCACCTAATCTTAAATTAATTGTAATGGGCCCATCCGCCACATACCTCATATTATAATTGTGACATTCCTCACAACTAGTGTCCTTGACCTCGAGAGCCTCACATTCTTGCATAGTGTTCTTATGATACACGCACGCCGACTTTTTATTCATGCACACCCTTTTGAGATGTCCCTTTTTGCCACACTTTTGACATTTGTAACCTTTATAACGGCACTTATCACTTGAATGATTTTTCATTCCACAAACAAAACAATAGTTTGTATCACTGCGCAATAAATTTGTGCCACCGCTACCACGGTGAACGCCGGCGCCGCCGCCGCCGCCGCCGCCGCCGCCGCTCCGCCCAACTCCAACATAAGGGCCGTTGTCGCCGCCGTCGCCGCCTGCGCGGCCGCCTTGGAACTTCGCACGATGTAACATTTCTTCCTTGACGAAGACACCGTTGTTGGTGGTGCACATTACAGCCTTTGCATCCCGTGCCCCCGCTGCTTGTTCCGCCAATTCCAGCGCCTTACTCAATGTGAGTGTAGACGGGTTTTGCTCAAACAGTTTGTCACGTTCCGGACCTGAGCCTAAACCGAGGACGAAACGATCTCTCAGGTTTATTTCTAGAGCGGTGCCAAAATCGCAATAACTTGCTAGACCACGTAATCGCGCCGCCCAATCTGGTAAAGATTCGCCCAATGTTCTATTCGCGCCAAAAAAATTCGCCTTGTCAGCAAACGAACATTGCTTCGGTTTGAAATGCTCACTGAGTAATTGCACTAGCTCCTTGTAGGTCAGCAAATCCAACGACTTGGGGTACGCCAAGTTACGCACCAAACGATAAGTTTCGTCTGTTAAGTGCGTCAGTAGGATTCCACTTCTTTTTTCATCCACTTCCACATTATTGATTTTTAAAAATTGGGTTAATCTTCCGTAAAAAATGGACCATTCACTTAATTTATAGTCGAATATAGGTAGATTTCCTAAAAACGACATTTTACTGCCTGCACGGGGTTCTTCAACTTCGTCGCCAATGATATAAATGTGGAAGCACAATAAAACAACCAGTCCAAGAGATGCTAGTTTATTACTGACTTGACAGAAGACAATGTTCAAAAGCGCGCGCATCGGTTTCCCGCCTTTTTGGCGAGCATAGACAATATGAAATACATACCAGCTTCACTTGTCCCATCTTGGCGGGGCACGTTCTACCGGGTCCTCAGATTCACACGACACAACACAATGTGAGGTCAGAACTATGTGTGTGCCTGTTGGGTGTATTTATTTATTTATTTAATTGAAATCATTTTTAAGGTGGTATTATGATTATGGTAATGAAAAAGAGTAAATAATTATGTAGGATTTTAGTGCAGATCTCTATCGAATAAAATATTAATATTAATCTATTATATACACATTTTTACAGTTGGTGGATACAGAAGGTAACGAAGTACTGGAACCTAATGTTGCTGGAGAATTATGGTTAAAGGGCCCCGGCTTATTTAAGGTAATTTTTCATTAGCTTTTATATTTTTTGTATAGGTCAATAATTTCAGCTAATATTATTAATGGTGATATCATGTACCTTACTGAAAGAGCGCTCGGGCCTTATACGTCCCCACATTTTTGGATTGTTATTTTTCTTTTTTTTAGATTCATGATTGCATATCTGCACTCAAACTGCTGGAAACAGGTTCTACTCTAAACAACCATGTTTCAAACGGAATATTATTCTAGGTGGTAAGCTGTCTGAATGTACCAAAATATCTTCTACTTGGCAGGGATACTACAAAAACCCTGAAGCAACAGAAGAGGCATTCGTAGGAGATTGGTTTAGAACGGGAGACATGTTCTACAGGGATGAAAACTGGTATTATTTCTTCGTGGAACGATTGAAGTCCTTGCTGAAATATAAAAGCCATCAGGTTTGTTAACTCTTTATAACTACATTTTTTTTTTGTATCAGCCCATATACGACCCACTGCAGGGCACGGGCCTCCTCTACAACCGAGAGCACGATTGAGAGTGGTTAGACCATATAGCCCACCACGCTGGCCTAATACGGGTTGGCGGTCTTTTACATACCATAGAAATTTATACAAATCGCTATGGTATGCAGGTTTCCTCACGATGTTTTCCTTCACCGTTATAGTGCGTGTTGATTGACTATCAATACACACATGACTTCGAAAAGTCAGAGGTGTGCCCTGGGATTTGAACCCGCGACCACCGTGAACATGTAGGCAGCCGCGTCTGGTCCGTTTACCAACAGGCCACCACGCACTTATGTAAAATAAGGAAATAATATTACGTTAATATAGGATGGATTTTCTGAATTTATATCTTGGATAATAATCACTGGAAGTAACAACGAAGTTAAATAAAATAAATACACCCAACAGTCACATACATAGTCCTGACCCTACACTAAGATTGCGTCTTGTGTCGTGGGTATCAAGAACTACGAGAGACATTTACGTCTCACCAAAATTTGTTTCAGTGCGGGGATCGAACCCGCGGCCTCTCGTTTCACAAGCGACTTCTAACCAACTGCGCCACGGAGGCAGTCGAAAGTTGTTAAGTTTGATGTTGTTAATGAGGATGCTTGAGTTCTACCAATGTTTTGAATCCCTTTAATTGTTGGGGCTGATCTTTTGTAATTAATTCATATACCTACGACCACATAGAATGAAAGGGGCCTACTTATATTTTGGTCTTATAGTGTTAAAAGTTTACTTTTCGTAGGGATAGCTTACTGTTCACAAAGAATGAAGACACAACTTTTTTCCAGAGTTGATTAAAATCCCAATATGTAGTAAATACAGGGTATATCAAGACTGCAACCGAAGACGAAGCCAGATGGTAGTTTTAGTGACTACGGACACGATGCAACAAAACATTTAGCAAAAAAAACGCGACATTTTTTTTGTTATGTTTTAAATATCATTGTGTTTGGGTGGTAAATCCATAGTTTTTAATAAAATTATAATTTAAGGCCGTACTATAGCGTCTTTAAAAATAAAGTTGTATTATTTTTTTGAAAATTGTATGTTTTTACCACCCAAATAATGATGATGATAATGAAAATATAAAAAAAGGTCGTCACTTTTTGCACTGTGTCTAAAGTCACTGACATTATCACTTGGAGTTGTTTTCGGTAGCAGTCTTGACACACCTATATAAGCAACTTTCAAATCACTTTGGAAATTTTCACAAACGGGGCCTACATATTTAGTGGACTTCTTATGATTAAAGATGAATGTAGACTGCTTCCAACAGGTCACTGTGGAAATCATTGGAAGAGGCCTATGTTCAGCAGTGGACTTCCTTTGGCTGATGGATTGGATTGGATTATGATTAAAGATGATATGTGCAGATATCCCCAGTAGAATTGGAGACGGTGATTCGCAAGCATCCTGATGTCCAAGACGTGGCTGTGACTGGCTTGGCTGATCCTGAGTGCGGAGACTTGCCCGTTGCACTCGTTGTTCGTAAAGCGGGCCACCACGTCACGGCGCAGGAAATAAAAGACTTAGTCAAAGGTAACTTAATATATCTCTAAAGAGTTACATACATATATACATAAATAACGCCTTAATCCATTAAGCCTCTTCTGAGTTCATCGCGCACAACCGCACTGACAAAAATTCTAAAAATCATTGTTTTGGATTATATTACGTTAGTACAGACCCCCCATATTAGTTTCTCTTATCTTCCATGAACAGACATCGATCGGTTACAAATTTATTATATGTATAGATAATAATTACAGTTAAAGGGCACGTTCTTTGCAGATTCTCTACTAGAAGCAAAACAACTACGGGGCGGCGTTGTGTTCCTAGATGCATTGCCGCTTACTAAAACAACCAAGTTGGATAGAAGGAAACTGAGAGAACTAGTGCTAGAATTACAAAGAGAGTAAAATGTATTAATTTATTTAATTACATATTGTATTACATTTTAAATCATCTAAATGTTATTGTTATATTGATACTAATCATTTTTTTATTGCATAGGTACCGGCAAACGAGCAAACAGGTCACCTGATGGTAAGTGATCACTGCCGCCCAAGAACATCCACATCACTTGGATCATAGATGTTTTGCCGGCCCATTAAACCGGGAGGGGAGCGGGAAGGGAAAAGGGTGGGAAGGGGAAATGGTTGGGCATACGCCAATTTCACTCAGTGAACGAAACGGGACGGCGAAGCTGTCGCTTCACATCGATCTTCTGAGAGACAGTGGTACCACCCCAGAGGAACCTGCCCATTCATGCTGAGCATCACTCGTGGCTCTACCACAATAAAAGGTTTAAATAATTACCAAGACAATGTTGCATGTAAGAATAATTGTGTCACAACGCCCTCTATCGCACGGTGGCGGAATGCTATTGGAGCTTTGCATCTGTGAAGAATTTCAGAAACGCTTACATATTGTAAAAACTTTGTTGCAATAAAATTATATGCCTAATTTTCGTTTTTATTGCCCAATTAAATTACTAAATTACTTCGAAATAAATTAGAATCACATTAAAATCATCAAGACAATTCTATACAGTTGTAAGAGACCTAGAACGCTTGAAGACCATAGCCCATATAATAGTGTTCAGACAGCATTCCTCGATAGAATCATTCCAATCTAAAAGGTACATCAAATAATAACATAATAAAATATGTACAAATATTTAATTCAAAAACGACAAAACAAGTAAACAATTATTATAAAAATACATCGATTGAACATGCATAACATTTAACTTTGAACACACTTCGTCAATTTTGGTATAGATGCTTCGTCATATTTTTATAACGGTGCTGTAATTAGAGAGATTTACCGCACCGCGTAGAGTTTTCTTTTGGAGATTCTGAAAATACATACACACATAAAAATACATACTTACATATATAAACTTCACGTCTTTTTCCCAGAAGGAATAGACAGAGGTGCATCCAGGACACCCACGTTTCGCCTTATGTGTTCTGTCTCGTGATGTGATAGGGGGCGAGCTTAATCACCTCAGTTTTGTAATCATACCGCGGTACAATGCCAGTGGTATGACCGGAATCAGGAGTTTGTGTCCGATATGGCGATAGGCTCGCCCCCTATCACATCGTGGGACGGAATATACAAGAGGAAACGTGGGTGTTCTGGTAGCACCTCTGCCTACCCCTTCTGGGAAAAAGGCGTGTGTTTATGTATGTATGTATGTATGTACCGTGGTACAACTACGCCACCGAGGCAGTCATAGGTGAGTTAATAACAGGTTTTTACATCCAGGCATGTCAGTCAATATTCAATTACCACTCTCTAACGGTGAAGGAAAACATCGTGAGGAAATCTGAACCATAGAGATTATCAAGATATTTTGGGGTAAGTGAAGTCCGCCAACCCGCACTAGGCTAGCGTGGTAGACTATGGCCTAAACCCTCTCAATCGAACTCTCGATTGTAGTGGGGTTCCGTGCCCAACAGGGGGCGACCATAGTCTGGAAGAACAGTACAGTTGGCAAAGAGATGCACTGCATCTAATGTAAGGCGCAATACGAACGAAAATAGAATAACGATGGGCATTAATATGTCGGCCTACGCAACTGTTTCTTCATGTTTCTATGAAAGGACCCATGATTATGGACACAATTATGTGAGCCAGATCCGAAGATCCAGGTTAATAGGAAGTCGTGGGCCGATAAACTATTTCACAGGTTTATGGTGCGACAAAATAATGGATTGGCGAACATCTTGGTTCTAGACTGTACTCGTGTTTTGGGACTTGCAATGATCTTGTCCTGAATATATTAATAGTTTGTATATAAGTAATTATACTTACAACTATACTTTACCTTTTTAAATATATTTGCCATCAGCAAATTAGTCTTTTTCATATTTTCTTTTTTCGTTTCCTCTTTCTTACGTACAACTTCGGGCAGTGATTTGTAAATTTTCTCCGAACGTTTTTTCATTTCTCGTTCACTTATAAATTTTGGTGCACCTGAAATATTTCATTTAATATTTTAATCGTGTAAAGTTATACGCGAAATATACCTATCTTATATGCCTTAATAGTTTATTGCTTTATGTAATAAGCACGTGAAACTAAAAAACCCTTTTGAAATAACTAAATTGGAAATATATTAAAACTGTACAATTGA
Source organism: Theretra japonica (assembly GCA_033459515.1). Taxonomy (NCBI): domain Eukaryota; kingdom Metazoa; phylum Arthropoda; class Insecta; order Lepidoptera; family Sphingidae; genus Theretra; species Theretra japonica. The sequence goes on from CM065942.1 coordinate 4,380,853, forward strand.
GTGGGGTTAAAAGAGAAATAGAGATGTGTTCCTACTACACTCTCAATCTTTCTTCCTCTTATCTATTTGTAATTACGGGTATTTCCGATGATATTTTCAAAAATGTATATTTTTAATCACAAGGTAATTTGCTATAATTATCATCCTCGCCTACAAGAAGTCCTTCTGAACATATGCCTCCACTAATGCGCACTACACACAACCTTGCGGCCTATAAGATCATCATGTCGGCGTCAAGCGCCCGCACGTGTTGCCTGCCTACATGACATTTCAACAACGCAAGCGCACTTGCTCGTCAACGTCATAAAATGTTCCTTGTTATGTCGAGCTGCTGCCGTATCGTCGTCAAAGTTTTCCGACATGCAATGACCGAAGCCGCCGGCTAGCCCGCCGACAAAATGTCGCCGACATATGCCCGCAGCCCGGAGAATTTGGTGTGTAATACGCTTAAGGATTTCCACAGCGACCAAACGACACAGAAGGGTCAAGATATGGCCATACTAATAGCGATAAAATTATTGATCCTACATTTTCATTCTGTCCATTCTACTATGTGTCTGAAAAAACTTACGATTTCGATTTTGGTTTCTATCGACCATCTCCCTGGCGAGAAAGTGTAGTTCCTGAAGCTGGAGTGAGTTCAGCGACAGTTGTTGGTCCATGTGCATTGACAACAACTCCCGTTGGGCAGCGCGCTCATTTGCTCTGAAAATTAATGTTTAGAAAACTACTATAATGTAAAAGTAATTAGTACAATTGTTGTACGTCATAAACACCAAGTCTGTCCTCTGTCGAAATCATCTCTTGCTACTAGATTTTCTACTAAAATTAAATTAAAATAATTTATTGATTTAGGATACAATTTGTTGGGTATACCTTTTTTTGTATCTAAGAGGACAAGCTATTAAGTTCCTCTTTTGCTACCCCGGGGGAGGCCGAAAGGGGTATGTCAGTATCTCTGGCACCTTATCAATCCCCCACTCATTAACCACATTTAGAGTAATTGTCGTTATGAATAAGTCAAAAGGTTTTGAATATGATCGATTTTATAAAAATGTATTATATTCTAACTAGAAACTACAGATACAAAACATTGCAAAATAAAACAATGGAGCAACCTGTATAATGATCGAATTCAATCCGGATCAATATTAATATCAAAAAGCTATATTACACTGTCAATGAAAACTGCTATTATTCTGCATTAATTATTAGTTTAAATGACAATTCTATAATTCTGAGCAAAACTCACCAATTCTTGTTACTTCATTTTGTATATTTTGAGCGCAGGGATCATAGCATTGGTTATAATACGGTACACCTATAACAACATTGGAATCTATACCTTATTGAAATGACACTAAGCAACAAAATACGACGACAAAGTCTAACCTCCGGTACAATACATATTGCCCATGGGCCCGACACAGTTCGGTGTGTGAACAACGACCATTTTCAAACGGGGCGATGCGCTCGGATCTTGAGGTCTGAAGTAAGAAAACTTGGTGAGTTTAACTACTGATTTACAATATACTGTTGTATTAAATAATTTACGAAATGTTGAGATTTCATAAATTAAGGTTAATAGCTACATGAGTATGGGTAAGTGTGTGTCGTTAAAAATGATGATTTAGTTCTGAAGAGGTACCCTAAAAATTCATGGAATTTTATAAACACGAATATTTAGGCTGCGCGCATAAAACAAGCATTCGCTTTGCAAATATTGTATAGATATATACAAGTTTTCCAAATATGTTACGACAATAGCTTGCGTGCGTACAATTATGTATCCCTTTTATAGCGATAAACAAAATTAATAAAATGTAACATCAAGTGCGAATATTGCTGCTGGACAGCCTCCGTGGCGTATTTGGTTAAACGCCGGCTGTGAAACGAGAGGCCGCGAATTCGATGCCCGCACCGACACAAATGTTTGTGAACCACAAGTATTTGTGTCGGGTCTGAGTGTTTATGCGACCGAAAAGTCACTTGTAGTTCCTGTTACCCACGACACAAGACTCGATCTTAGTGTTGGGTCAGGACTATGTATGTGACTGTTGGGTGTAATTATTTATTATTATTATATTAAGAAACCTACATAATTTCTTACTATTGAACTATCTTACCTCGATTCACTGATAACTTTCAAATTATTCTGGCGTTGCGAACAGTTCTCAACAAAATCGGGCCGGTTTATCTCCAAATAATCACGTACGGTGCACGTCTGAGCCCGCTTCTTGCATTCTTCAGCACTGGACATGTCACATTCGTTGGGCAAACTCCTGGACCGATGAGTGGCGTCGCATCTCGGACTGGACTGGTACATTCTCTTCTCTATCTTACTCTCCACTTCTTTAAACGGCATTTTATCCACCCGCTTTTTAGATGGGACTTTCACTATAATGTTCTGAAGCGGCCTGCAATTCTTGCCGCACACAGTCTCTTCGCTAATCATACTCTCCGATGTTTGTATGATCAGGTTATAAGCTACGGATTTCTTTTGTGCTTTCTCAGTAGTTTTGGACTTATGTTTGCACTTGTGGTATCGACACGAGCAGTGGTGAACTCGTCGACATTGGTCGCAGCTTACTGAAGTAGTACTGGAGGGATCACATTTTTTACCCGCATGCGATTTGCAACGCTTCTGATGGTACTTCTCGCATTCCTTTTTAATCTTACTCAGCACTTTGCAAGTTGCGGAATCTGAGGATGTAGCAGGTATATCTGTTGAGGTAGGTAGTTCAGATGACATAGTACTGCCGCACGCTTTGCTCTTCTTAGATTGGACCGCTTTGTCTGATAAAGATTTCGTTTGACAGCATTCTGATACATTTTCTGGTTTGTTTGGCTTAGATTGAGTTTCAGTACTGCTACTGTTTTTCGCCGGTTCGCGGTCGGCAGACTCATCTGTGTCTAGGAGGTAGTTCAAGACAGTCACAATTTCTTTGAAGCATTTCTTTCGTTTGCTCTTTTCGACGTCGTCTTTTGAGTATCGCTTTGTAATGTCCTTTATCATACTCAGTATGGGATCTTGAGATATTTTTTTATCTTCTAGTTTCTTTTTAGTATGTGTTTCTTCATCCGTCGCACTTCTATACTTCTCAGATTCTTGAGTGTCTGTTTCTGTTGGTACGCTGTCTGATTGGTTATTTTTGGAATTAGGCTGTTTCTTAGGTTTTTGAGAAACTTCAGCCTTATTTTGTTTTCTGCAGTCGCACAGAGATTTAGGCGAGGACTTATTTGTTTCCATAGACGTATTTTGCTTTTCCTTCGGATAAGTGGTTAGTTCCTCTATTGGAGGATCAGTTTGCACACTGATCCCTCTTTTATCAGCTTTTTTATTCACAATTTCTCCGCAAATATTTTGACAAATATTTGGGAGGTCATTATTTTGTACTAATGCATCTGCTGCTTTTATTTGATTCGAATCTCCATAACCGAACTCTTGAGTAGTCATGTCTCTTTTATCAATATTTTCTGTTTGAACTGAAGAACAGTCAATCACACAGGTGTCGGTATTTGAACGGACAAAAGGCTTTTTCTCGAATACCGGCACGTTTTTCGGGTATGTGTTAAATTTTGGTTCATTTTGCGTCATACATGTATTTATCAGACAATCTTTCTTCGTGTACTTTTGATCATTATTATTAACAATTCTGTTACTATTAAGATCAATGTCCGGAGCGTAACCCTTAGAACTTTTATCCGTGAGCGCATCGTCTGGATAGTTTTGAGCCTGCACGCCTTTTGAGCATTCTTCTAGCAATGATGTAGATTCCTCAACTACATCATGCTTGTCAGTAACAATACCCTTAGTTGATCCCTGAACAATCTTATCATCAACTTGTGCCCTAGGTTCACTTGAACCTATGCTGACCATCAATCTCATATTTGTGCCTTGTATAGGTATGGTATAACTTTCAGATGAAGTTTCTTCTTGTGTCCCACGTATATTCTTGATTGCCTCAATACTTGGACTGGCTCTGTTATAGTTCTCAGCAATAAAAGGCACATCTTTTACGTCTTCCAACAATTCTTCAACGCTATCTTGAGAGCTGGCACGATTTCTGCCAGTATCGCTGTTAGTGCCAACTTCTGCGTCGCTATGCCAATCGCGACTGCGTATATCACTTCTGGAAATCGGTTTTTTTACTTCTTTACACTGTTCGCGGACTAATTTGACGCAATCAAGATCGTTCACTATATTTATGTCAGATAAAGACGGATCTGCAATCTGTGGATTAATACTTATTTCAGTTTGAATACATCGTGTCGCTTCATATATTAGTTGTTTATTTTTTTGGACTTCTGTCTGTGGTGTTTGTATCTTTGGCTCCTTTCGGGAATCTGACGAACTTGTATTTCTCTCTTTTGGTTGACTGCACATCATTTTAATAAGCAAATTAGTTTGTGACGATTTAGACGATTTTTTTAATGGTACATTTTCTACACTGTCAGCATCTAGCATCTTTTGGCATTTCAATAACTTCGAAGAAGACCGACTTATGTCATTGTTTAGATCATCGGTACTTTGACCGCATGTTTTGGATGCCCTGGCTAAAGAATCGCCTTCTTGTACACCTCTATTCGTTAAACGTGAGCATTTGTATATCAAAAAGTTATCTTGTTGCTCTTGTATTTTCAGTCCTTTCTCAGTGCATAAGCAAACATATTTTATATCACCAGTTATTTTATCTGAAACAAGACGTGCCGTATTTCTAGGGGACTCTGTGCTGCTGCCCTGAGAGCTATCTTTATTTTCTTTTTTCTTCGCAGGATCTTTGTCATCATATCTATCTTTAATATCAACTTGAACTGAACTGTCAGTTACACCAATCTTAATATTTCCTCCATGATGTGAACAGCAGCATACATGGCTAGGTCCAGGTTTAGATAAATCATTTATGTCATTCTGTAACTTCTTTTTTAATTGTTTTTTGTTAGGACAGTCAGAATTACTTGAAGACAGAGTGAATACTGAGTGACTTCTTTGTCCCCTTAAAGCAGTGTATTTCGCATTATCGGCATTGTCCGAACCCCCTTCAAGTTTACTGGCATCGCCAGAGCCATCATCATAGTTGTTCCTAGTCAAATCTCTCATCAAATCCTTCAATCTTTTGTTTATATGTATGTCTACAGTATTGGGCACTTTAAAAGCAGAATCAGAATTAATTAATTTCTGTTTCAAAAATAATTCCTTATCTTTTAAATGTTTCTTGTATGCCTCTTCTCTTTTCAGTGCTTGTAAATATTTCTTGTACAATTCCTGGGATGATGCTTTAGCTAAAGAATTGTCAAATACTTTTTCCTGGCTAGACATTTCAGTGTCAGTATTAGATGAAGTTAGACGTTTGATGAGATTGGTTATAACTGGTTTATCACAATTGGTTGCTGCAGGTAAATTGGGTGCACTTTGTGAGGTAGAGGCTATTGCATTAGCATTGAATTTATCCATCCGTAATATTGATTTCTTGGGTCTTGACAAATTACTTTTATTTGCATTACTATGTGCATCTGAGGTACTTGTGGAATTGCTTTCTTCCAAACCTATTTTCTTGCTGCTAAAACTCAGTCCAGATAAAAAGTCAGTTGTACTGTCATCATCCCTGTACTTTGTTTTGAGTAACCTTTGAACTATTTCTTTAACTAGTTTCTTTTTTAGAGCATCATCATCATAGCGGTCCTGCAATGCAGATTTCAGTAAATCTATACTTTTCTCTAAATCTTTGGTAAACGAACGCTTTGATCCTTTACTGGACTCTGTTGTGAGTCCACCACTGGACTCCAGACTTGATTTATTGCCAACGGTGGTGCCTGTCTTAGTCTGATTAGTCTTCAGATGGTTTTGATTGTAAATATGGCCTGGCATATACTCAAAACTATCTGCCTCAGATAACTGCTCCGCACTTCTCTCTTGGACAGGCGGAGTATCTTTTTTGACAACCTCTCTTTTACGATTCTTTAATTTTCTTCTAGCAATCCTTAATTTCTTCTTTCTGTGCCTATTTCTAAGACTATTTAAGCTGATGAGTATTGGAATTCTTTGGTTTTGAGGAATAGTTTTAGGTGTGTCATTAGTGGATTTTTCTTTAGATTTAGTCAAAGACATTTGGATTTCTTTGTCCAATCTGATTTGTGGGGTGACCTCAGTTTCAACAGATACCTTTTCAGGAGAAACACTGACATCTTTCTTCACATTCTCCACTGTCAGACCACCTCCTTTCTCAACACTAAATGATATATGTTTGGTAAGATTAACATTGATAGCTTGTGATGGGATATTATTTGCAGCTTGTGGTACATTAACTTCCACAAAATCCACATCTTTTTTATAGAATTTTGTTGTCTTCCTTCCATTTCCTTTTCTTACTTTCGTTTTACTCTCAGCATCGTCCATAGGTGTTGATTGAGCAGTAGGAGCTCCGATAGACTCTTTAGTATCATTATTGGTGTATTGTTGTTGCAGGGCAAGTCTTTCTAGGGTGCTCAAACTAGACGCTGATGTCTTACGATCACTCTCATTACCATACCCAACATCAGCTAGAGAATCCCATTCTAGTTTTCTTTGAGAAGTTACACTGCTTGTGGGTGATAGTGGCTTGTTTGCTGATGTGTCAAGCATAACATCCAAGGCTGGAACAGAATTATGATCAATTAGATACAAAATTGATGATAATATTGGGGGCATTGCAATGACTAGGACTAAATGCACATCTGCAAATTGAAAACAAAACAATTTTGCTTCAGTTTTTAACTCAGTCAGCAAACTTTTACTTAGTAGTTGGATAATATGCACATGAGTGATAATTACTAACTATTGAACAATATATTATTCAAGCAAAAGAAAATAATTGGAGACTGCTACCAAACATTCTTAATGAAGAAAGTTGGTTTAACCCATTACAAGATAAGACTTTATATAATATTGTATTATTATTTTTCTATTGTCGTTATTGGCATATGAGCGAATGGCCCACCTAATTTAAAACTGCCACTGCAGCCCATACACCTTCGCAGTGCCAGGGATCCAGCACAACAAAGTCGCTGCTTACCTGACCTACCTTCACCTTACCTTATTTTACTGGTTACACCCATTCTCAACACAACACAACAAAAATATGCATCAAGTTTATATTGAATTGTATAATACTCAATGATAATAGGCAATATGCATAATATGAAATGCATATAATATGATCACCATTAATGATTTTGTTTAACACACTGACTGTCACATACATAACTGTATTTTAATAAATAATATTATGTCTGAGCCACACTTAATGAGTTGATCAAAATTATTTCCCCTATAATTTTAGATATTATATTGATCTTCAATAAAAATTGTAACAAGTTTAGGTTCTGCATTTTCATCAATTATTTAAATATTTTTATACTTACATTTCTGAGAATTCTCATCTCCAGATTTACCAGACTCTTCCTCACTATGTCTGGATACATCTACAGTCAGGTCTTCTGTGATAATGGGTGGTGACACACTCACAGATTTCGTTTTTGTATTTTCATCCTGCGAAAGTAATTCAAGAGTGCTAAATATACTCCACCATTCTCCCGCCAAGTGAAGCATTTAGCATTATTGGACGAAAAACTTCTCCAGATATAATTTGAATTGAGAATTCGCTTTTTGTTTTTACAGTATATATTTTTGGCCAGTTTAAAATATAAAAACAAACAGGTTTTCACTTACTTGGGAACTAGAAGGCTCTGGTATCGAACACTTTATAGATATCCGACACAATTCCTGTGAGGAATCACTTCGTTTACCACCAGAATCCGACGAATCACTGTGTGACTTCATGCTCCTCCAAAACATACCTGTTGGGTCCCTAACATCACCTTGCGCTGTAGATAAAGAAAAGTACTGCTCTAAGTCTCTCTTGCGGCCAAACTTTTTATAGTAATCTAATATTACTGAATTCACTGCAGGCTCAGCACCTGGATTTTCTTCTTCGTCACAATCCATGATACATATAAAAGAATATTCAGTTTAACACTCAAATTAAAGAAAAAACATAACAATTTTTAGCGTTATAAAACGACTCCAACAAACATTTTTTTGAAATGTTTGACATTTGCTTTTGAAAAAGGAAAACAGTGGACATGTTATTCAGAATGCTGTCAGAAGCCTAGCCTTTTTGCCATCAAGTGACGTTTTATTACATAATTTACAATTCACCCACGTTTGAAAAGTTGCTACGAATAAAACGTTTTGTCAAAATGATTTTGACGTATGTCAATAGAACCCTTTGCCTTCCCAACAAATGGGAGAAGGATTTAAAAAAAAAATTGACGTATGTCAACTGCAAAGGAAGGCGTACGCGGTACCAATCACAAAATCTACATCTGCAATTGTTTCATAAATTAACTAATTAAATAAGATATCAAAGCAAAAAAGATGTCGCGGCAGACTTCAAGATTAGACGCTAAGAAAGTGGTAAGTAAAGGACTATTAAAACACTAGATAACTGCGAGTAAATTCACTATTCACTACAATTATGTTTTCTTTGCGTTCACAGAATTCGGAACTTCTAACACTTACATACGGTGCTCTAGTGTCTCAAATGTTAAAAGAGACTGAAAATCTTGAAGATGTAAACAAACAATTGGAGCGAATCGGTTACAATATGGGCGTGAGGTTGATTGAAGATTTCTTGGCACGAACTTCGTCCAATCGCTGTTTGGAGATGAGAGAAACTGCGGATAAAATACAGCAGGCGTTCAAGTATGTATTTTCCATTTAGATATAATTTTCTTTAGTCATTAATTTCTTTTTATCAATAGAAAAAGTGCTACAATAACTATTTTCATTTGCATATGAACTCAATTTTACCACCTTTTAACCATTATATCTGAATGAAGATATATAGATTGTACAGTTTTAATGCAAAATTCCTGCTGCTGTTATTTATCCTCACCATCACCTTAATTATAGGAAGTTCACTAATATGCATTTTATTCAGAGGTGGATTATCCCTAAGGCAAACTAGGCAGATATCTAGGGGCGCGAGGTTACAAAGGGGCGCTCACGATTTCGGATATTATGTCTCTATGCAAAACCAGCGAATGCTTTAAGTATGTTACTTATGAGAAACATCATCTGCGTCTAATCATTTGTTTTACAATATGGTATATTTCATGCTGGGGCATAAATGTAATTGTTCTGTTCTACCTAATTATCCTTACGAAACTGCAAAGTGTGAAGTGATGTTCTTCACTCATTCACATCATAGTACACACACTGACTATGCAATAAGACAATTCGTAGTTCTTTCAAAGTTAGTATTTTTTTAAGTATGGCTGCCAGAGGGGCCCTTTGAAGTGCTTGCCTACGGCGCTCTCAGCATTTAATCCACCTCTGATTTTATTTAATTTTCTACAAAGGCTGGTCCCATGGATGTCTTGAATAATATATTAGAAAGCAATCTGTCATATATAATGTATTTAACATAAGTACAATAAAACATTTGCAGATTATACCTCAGCATGCAGCCAACGGTAACCAGCTGGAGCAGTTCCGGAGACGAGTTCTCACTGGTTTGGGACCAGTGCCCACTGAGCGAGTGGGTTGAGATGCCCAACAATGGACTGAAGTACTGTGCCCTCATTCCCGGAGCCATCCGTGGTGCGCTGCAAATGGTACAGCTTGATGTACAGTGCTGGTTTGTGCAGGTAACATTATTATTAAATTATGACATCATATTATTATTAAAAAGTGATGGCCTGTAACAACAGGTCACTGTGGAAATCATTAGGAGAGGCCTATGTTCAGCAGAGGACTTCCTTTGGCTGATAGATTGATTGATGGCCTGTTGGACCTGGAAAGACAGGACAAAATTGTCAAAATGATGGTTACATGTTCAAATCCCTATGCACAGCTCAGATTTTTAAAATAATGTTAGTTTTGATATCCTAGTCAATTATCGTTCATTTTAACAGTAAATCAAAAGATACTGAGGAAACATACCATAGAGGCAAGAATTTCTATAGTATGCCAAGTCTGCCGACCTACAATACACCAGCATGGTTGAATATGGTCTAAAACTTCTCAATTAAGGTCTAAGATGTGGAGCAGACCATGTCCTGCTCTAATACATTTAGGTGTTGAATTGGCATATTATTATTGTTGAAAAATTTATTACTAAACATAGGTTTCCCCTAAAATATCTACATCTACATCGCTATCAAAGTTTTAGCTCTAAGGGTAATGTGATTAAATAAGTATATACACCCAACAGTCTCATACATAGTCCTGACCCCACACTAAGATCGAGTCTTGTGTCGTGGATGCTAGGAGAGACTTTTAGGTTCCACAAACACACTGAGACAAATACCTATGGATTACACAAATATATGTCTTGGTGCCTCATATATGGACTATGGATCGCAACGGCTCGATCCTGACTTACTACTTTCGCTTCATCCGCTTAATCCATAGTCTCTGCCTACCCCTATGGGTACAGGCGTGACGATTATGATGATATGTATGTATAGATCATACCCGGTGCCTCATGTTTCACAGCCAGCACCTAACCAACTGTGTTTCAGTGGCTGTCAAAATGTTGGTAGATTTTGCATACTTTTGATACACATACATAGATAAACGTCACGCCTTTATCCCAGAAGGGATAGGTGGAGGTGCAACCGGGACACCCACGTTTCGGCCTTGTGTGTTCCGTCCCACGATGTGATTGTGAGTGAGGGCGAACCTATCGCCATATGCCATACTTTTGATACTCTAGTATTTATGTCAGAATAATTTTATGAAGCAAATAGTATCTATGTTTAAAAAAAGTATTAATTTCAGTTGATATACTTGGCATTTATTTACTGTATTAGATTTAAAAAGTAACTTGTCAATATATGGTTTGATGATGGACGTCGGAAAGATTTTTGCTTTGTATGATTGTATCTTTAGAAATAAACTATTTCGGAAGATAGTGATATTTGGTGCTTTTGGCTGTTAAATTTCCTATATTTATGTATTTAAAAATAGTTTTGCCTTAATTCCAGGATCAGTTGAAAGGAGATGCTGTGACTGAATTAAGAGTGAAATACATCAAGAGATTAGAAGATGCTGTACCTGCCGGCGAAGATTAGCTTAATTTCATTAGCTTAAATTCCATTATCTTTATTTAAAAGACTTATTATCAAATAAAAAAGTTTATTTTAAATATAATTTGAAAAGAATATTTTATTATTTGAATGTCTCATAGTTAATTGCAACAGCAGTGCACTGCAATGGGCTGATGATGATAGTTAATTGCACGTTTATTTGGCTAAATTCATTAATATTTGTTGAAATGTTAGTTCTAGTAGCTATTAAATTATGGGAAATCTATATTGTAAGTCCTAAAAGATCTTTAAATATATATATTTGTTCAAAGATTAATGTGTCCATAATCATGGTTAAAGGCAGCAATTTGGACGCATAGCAGATCCAAAGAATAAAATGGTTGGCCAAATCAATGGACCAAATGTTTGATCATATGAATTTCATAAACCAGTGTAAAATATCGTCCTTATGTTTGTAAAAAAAAAAATATTCATAAAGATAAATACTTATAACAAAAGTTGTAGTTTTAATTTAGCTTTTGCAGCCTCCGTTTTAATCTCAATGCGATACTGACTTGACTTTTTGGTTAGATTTTTTTTTTAATTTTTTGTTGGAATTGTCGGAAAATATATATATATTTTTTTTATGTCGTATATGTAAAACATCCTAAAAACTAGTATTTGTATTGATTGATCGAATAGTCTGGTCTTTAACCGGTGAATTAAAAATCTAAATATGTTTATTGAAGAGTCAACCAAAAGGGATTCGCAACTTTTTGCTTTTAGTTGGTCGCTATGGATTTTTTTGCTGGAGGTCTCTATTAGACTTTCTATGGCTGAGGAGAGGGGGAAAAAAATATGTATTATGTGTACTATGCATTACAGGTAAATGTAAATGTCAATACTAATCGGCGTCAGAGTGGAATATAGCTGTTATAATGAAGTTTGGGTAATTGCCTAGGACGACAGAGACGTAATACCACATGCCTAGTTTTTTAAAGTTTTAATTTTGGATAGTAAACGCAGTAGAAATAATTACACCCAACAGTCACATACATATTCCTGACCCTGTACTAAAATCTTGCGCCGCGCGTATCAGAAACTACGAGAGACTTTTCGATGTCAACCACCAAACTCGAAACAAATACTTGTGGATCACACAAACGTTTGTCTCCATGCGGGGATCGAACCCGCGGCCTCTAGTTTCACAGCTAGCGCGGCGTCTATTTAACTGCGCTACATATGCTTTCAAAACGCGTCAGAGTGCCGATATCATACGGCCGATAATGACAAACCAAAGCAGTTTTTGAAGGTATTCAAGGGCCACCGGTTGTAACACTATTAAAGGCGTTATGTTAATTCAGTATTTAGCAATACGCAATACAAACAAGACGAAATGTAAAACATCTGTTCAATCATATTAATAATTCATATAAACTAAACTGGATTTTTATTTGACCGATAGAACCTCATTTGTATTGTAGAACTGTAGGCACACGTACCTACCTCCAGTTATATTATTCATTGATATTATTATTGTTTATTTATTAAATATTTTCGGATTGAAATCGATACTCAGGTGAGTTTTAATTCAAAACTATAATTACTTGTATTTGTCCCATGTTTTAATGTACTAAAAATATATAGTGCCACTGAAAATTATACAGTGTGATAGATAATTCATTTATTTAGACTATTTGTTTTACCTTGGTTACAATTACATTGATTTTCGGTCTCACAAACACCCAGACCCGAAACAAATACTTGTGGTTCACACAAATATTTATCGGGGCGTCTAACCAACTGCGCCACGGAGGTTGCCATATAATTTGTTTAGCTGCTTACCTCCTAGATACCTATGTACGAGTATACTTCTTACAGTCTTATAACTTTCAATGTCCCAATAGCTTACAAGAATAAATTTGTAACGGGGATTTTTATAAGCGACGAGTAAAGCAACCTATTTTAGCATGACGATGTTGCTGGCAGTTATATTAAGAAGAATAGCATAAGGATTTTAATACAGAACGGAGTTGCCAACGGCTGATGTGAAGGATGGCCGAGTCGGAATATTATCACGCCACGATTATTCAAGTTGTCACGTTTTACACAGTTTTAGTATACGAGTTGTATGTGTAGAGAGCCCTGCTATAAATGTACATGATGTTGGAAAAGAATAGAGGAATTATGATTACACAACCGTCGTATTATTATTCGTCTTAATAAATTAGTATAAAGAAAACGGTCCTCTGGTTCTCACACATTACATTAGTGTACAATTGCGTCATACCTAAAGGCGCAATTACAATTGGTAATTGCGCTGAATAAGGCTCGTATTCGATTGCCTATGGAATTCGGACAATCCAGTAAATGAGCGGAGTTGAGTACGCCCGTATTCGAACATCTTTCGTTTTGGTTACCCGATGCAGGTTTCCTTTCAATTGTTAAGCAGTACTTTTCCATTCATCACAATAAGTAGTGTTGCCTTCCAAAAACTGTCCTCTCTTCCTTGCAAAACAATGGAATTAATGCATCTGGTCCCCGAATTCGAGTAACGTCTTTCGTACACCCAAATAGGGTTCAACGACCAAGTCTCGCTCATTTCAGTAGTGATAGTAAAACCCACAGAACCAATGTGACGAACTCCATCTATATTTCTCCCTCACATAAACACATTCTCACCCACACACTGAAGTGCGTGGTGGCCTGTTGGTAACGGACCTGACGCGGCTGCCTATATGTTCACTGTGGTCGCGGGTTCAAATTCCACAGTACACCTCTGACTTTTCGCAGTCATGTGTGTATTGATGGTCAATCACCACACACTATAACGGTGAAGGAAAACATCGTTAGGAAACCTGCATACCATACCGATTTGTAAAAAAAATATGGCCAGCGTAGTGGACTATACGACCTTAACACTCAATCGTACTCTCGATTGTAAAGTAGGCTGCAGTGGACGTATACGTGCAGTGGGGACGTATATGAGTTGATGCAGTAATGAACACACTCAAATTAAAACATAGAGACAACACATAGATGTAACGAAGCATCAATCCACATAGCCTTTTATGTACACCCAACCCGCTTCGTGAATTAATTGGAGTAACCAACGCATAGACAATAGCCAAGTGCTATTATACCGTTCGCACAGCAGACTGATTGATATATTTTGTACGTATTGTATTAGTCCGCGCATATGTTCATTAATTTGGCATTGTGGCTTCAACAGACCACTTGGTTGTTGGAATTACGTACCACGTTAACTGGATATTGAAGTAAAATTGATTTTATACGAACGATTTCGTTCTTTAGTTTCGTTTGTGACAAAATGCGTGACTTTCAAATCCTGAAACTAGATAGGTAATAGTAAATATTTGGTATTTACAACAAAAAATTCCCACATATTGATGCCTTTTTCAAAAAAAAAATTATTATTGGCGTATGTAGATCTATATCGAAGTATTATATTAAAGATTTTTACTTCAATTTCTAAGATACATGTGAAATCCGCAATACCATGTTTAATATTAGGTTGTTCAATGTACATATCTATGCCTTAGTTGTTGACTTCAACGAAAAAGAAATGAAATCAAGAGTGAAATCTAAATGGGTGCCATGTTCAATTGTCAGTCCTGAAATTTATTTATTACAACATAAAATATTTTATTACAACTTAAAATATAATTTCTTCTTATAACTTAGGATAATATATTGAAGCCTAAGGTCAGACTTGGCTAGTTTTCACATACAAATTATATTATAGCTTTCTCAAGTTCTAATGCTCTAAGTTCTTATTTTATTCTTCGGAAAGTGTCTGACTACCAAGAAAACAACAGTTGCCTAGAGATTTTGCAGCCCACACACCTCCCACTGCAACTCCTGTTCGCCAGGATCAACAGTGGCACGCAAAGAATAGGCCCCGAGCTCCAGAGCTCGGCGAGTCTCTTAAGGACACTAGCTTGTCTTTAACCCGCATCGAAATTAATCAAAAAGAAAATAACAAATAGGAGGAGTTGGTAACAAATAATTGTCCACTTCCCTCCCCAGCAAAGCGTGTGACAAAATATTGAGCTGAGATATTTTATATAGATCCGATATAAAGATATACAACTGGAGAAGCCAGATGTTAAGCAGCACGGGATAGACAATTAAATGGGTCCTATGGTGTGATGGTTGCTTAAGAAACACATTATGTATATAAAATTCAGCTTTTATGCTTTAACGCTGGTATCATCGTAGTGTGAAGAAGCATCTCAGCAGGCCGGCATAATTGTGTCGAATGGTATGGGACCGCCGTCTGATGCAATTCGATACTCTGTCTGGACGGCATTTGCGCTTACCATCAGGTGCAGTGCAGTCATCATGCCGTGCCAGAAAAAAAAATCATTACATATGATTAAAGTTTCAAGATATCGTAACATCTACAGATTTAGGTAATAAATTTGTAACCGATCGATGTCTACATGGAAGATACATGAAAAAAACTAATATGGGGGGCTGTATTAACGTAAGAGAACCCGAAACAATTATTTTTAGAATTTTTGTCTGTTTGTGCGGTTGTGCGCGATGATCTCGGATTTTGGATCGATTGAGTCAGAATGGGACGGAACTTACGGGAAAAGCAGTATAGAGGACGGTATTGAGTTTGAATATAAATAAAGCAGTAAAGGAAATAACATGTTAGTGATGTGAACTGCACTCAAAAAGTATCTGCAGCCGGGCCAACCCCTAGTTTAATAATATTTTAAGTTGGACTTTATAACCCTAAAATAACAACAAGGGATTGCAAAAAGTTACATGATATTTTATTTCCAATTAAAAATGTATTACATATTGGTGGGTCTCCCGTAAATCATAATATCTGAGAAGCCGCCCGGGTAGGTATCTACCACCGCAATGTCTATTTCTCCCGCCAAACAGCAACGTAAATGCACTGTTGTTGGTTTGAAGGACATTGCAATCAGAGTAATTACTGGACATAATGAGACGCAGATTTTGTGTGATAGGATGGTGAGCGTAGTGCAATGCCAAGCATTACTTTGTAGTTCATGGTGTTTTGCAGCTTTCTATGCCCTACAGAACGTATATGGGCTGATACAGTACAGTACAATAAATCCTATAATAATCATAATAGTGTTACTGCATGGCTTGGGCCTATACACTACTGTGCATGAGCAGTCATATCACTTACCATCAGGCGAATGGCATGCTCGTCTCGCTATTCGTTGCAATAAAATAAAAAAATATCACAAGACAAATAACGATACAGCCAGCGTCTATTGAAGTAACACACACAACTATGGAGGTTAGATACAAACGAATGGTACAGACAATGAGTTCGTTAGCCCAGAGCACCCTTCTTTGGAGGGTGTCACTCCACGGGTTTGCGGTGCAATCCTTGAAAAAATACAAGAGATGTTTTTCACTATTTTTGCATTAGCCACGCTTTATGTCAACGGAATAGAGGCTATATTTACGTGAATTCTAATACTGCGGTTTTAACTCTCTTTTTTGTATGCGCCTTTGCATAAAGTACCTCTCAAGTGGTATTATCTACCTACATGTCAGCTAGAGACAAAACTTTCTATTCCCGATTTTTTCAAAATATAGTTGAGTTGAGCACAATTCTCTTTTTGTATCTCCAGATTCCAATAATCAAACACACTTAAATAAATTAGTAAACCGTTCTAAAATATTTCCAACTGGTGTTACATAAAAAATACAATTAAAAAAACAAAATTATATACGTATTCAATTATATTTATTAACACTGCTGTGTTATTTACAAAGTCAAACACACGATTATAAACTACGTTGATAAAATAAGTTTTATTAATTACAATTGATTTGTATAAAGGCATATATAATATTAATTGAGTTGTTTACAAAATGTCATACATAACATGATAATTACGTGCTATTACGAAGTTTACACTATTAACTAGAGTCTAGATTGAAGAAGACTTTTTGATCATACCTAATACCGACAACATCTTCATCCACTGGAAGTAAATTGCTGAACATAGGCTGTTTCCAAGACTTTCCACAGCGACCTATCGGGAGAGGCACCGTTCTTTATACTATTTCGGCAAAAGCAAGTCTTACACATTTCTATGTTTATTAATTTTATTATATCACTGAATTATCCTACAGCGATTACGCACCAGCTCTTTAGGTCGGGGCAACGCGCGTACTGTTTTAGTATTTTACTATTGTTCCACTGTTAATAACCAGAGCTGTAGAAAATCGTATAATTGTAACAAACTGATTGTAAACATATACACGAATAAGCGTTTAATGTAAGATATTCAAACAAACAATAGGAAACAGATAAAGAACGTCATTGTAACTATAATTGGCTAATTAAGCTATCAAATAATTTCTCGATAAACTAATAAGTTTATTAATATTTAGAACAGTCAAAATCACGTATAAACCTATTCCAGATTATATGAAACTTATTGATCGCTTCAGCCTTTTTCGTTTGATCTAAAGCGCTGTATTTTAGAGAATTCACAGCTAATTGTTTCAATAACCTTAAGTCTGATAGTTTACTAGCAGAGCCCATGAATGCGACAAAGAAATCTTCGGTCAATGGCTCTGATTCCCACGCTCCGGGATCGTCACTGGACAATACAACTGGCATATTGTTAGCTAATAATACACTTAATGGATGGTTCCTTGCATCGCGCACTAAAGAAAGTATTGAGTTTGAAATAATATTCACTTCCAAACCTATGTCCTTATCTTTAACTTCCTGTATCAATAAAGGATGTTTTGTTAAAGCGTAAGCATGGCCTATTCGTTTAGCCCCTAGCAGAATAGCATCCACTAGATTTTCGTCTGTAGAAAACCCAAACCAATCTGTCTCACCAGCGTGGAAGAAGTAGTCAAATTCTGACGAAGCCTCTTTCAATTGTTTTACGAATTCAATCAACGGCTTTCCCACATCCTCCTGCCCAACTAAATCAAAACCAACTAAGAGATCTGGCATATCGGCCTTTATTTCTCTCGCCAGTTTTAAGTACACGTCTAGAGTAGATTGGTTCACATTTCGTGGCGGAGCGTATATCAATTTAGCTCCAATGAAGTCTGGATAGTCTTTTGTGAATTTCTTGATCACTCTCCTGTAGGCCATTGCAGTTATCAATGGATCGTATACAGTACCGTCTAGTTCGTACAAATTTGGCAGGATGCTTCGTAACTCCACGTACATTATGTTGTCATCCCTGAAAGTCTTTAGGGCGTCGTAAAAATACTGTTCCCAGTTTGGCCTATACGTTAAGAGTGGATATACATTAGTAAAATACTGCTTGAATGTTGTCCAGGTCTCCTGAATACTTGGGTATTCGACATCGGGATCTTTTACGACAATAGTAAAATGTTTTCGTAATTTTTCATTGAATTTGGTCACATTTGTTGCTGATCCTCTTGCTTCGCTCATGGTTTGCCAGCGACCATCACAGGGAATGCTAGGAGTAGAATTTGCAAACCGTATCAACATATTTTTTGATCCAAAACATACGTACAAGTCTTTCATGTAGGTGATATTCATAATGTAATCGGCGCCGTGGAGCGCCATGTCGTGGACATGCAACGCCGCTCCTTTAGGCATGCTTTTCAATATTTTATACACTTTCGACTTTCGTATGCTGTCTTTATAGATGAAATAGTGATGTGATAAATTGAAGTACTCTGGATTATCAAAGCTGTAGTCTAATTCGCGGAACTTGTGTTGCATCAGACAGTTGTTTACAATAACTTCCTTATCGTCGAGCGTTATGTTCCCACCAAGTGTCAATAACGCTTCATCGCGCAGGATTTTCGATCGCTTGTCGTAATAATCGGTGGTATTGAACGCATCACAACAAAGAACCAGCAGGGACGCGTACACGAGTAATGAATTCATCTCGTATGTTTGACAAACACGGGTTTGTGAAACGTATTACTCGATTAAATGCCGCGTGGTTACTGTCGCGGGTCGCCACTCGCCCGACGGCCTGACCTGGCTCATGAGCGATAAATTTATAGTGTGCTCACAGTGCCAGGGGGTGTCATAAATATTGTTTATGTAGCGTGAACATAGTAACAATAGCCCCGCATGACGTCTGAACATATCAGCGTTTAATGTTTTAAAAACATTATTTAATTCATACAAACAAAATTCACAAGTACGACTCAAGAACTAGGTTTTGCAAAGTGCAGCGACGAGTACTCCGCAATGATTTTAAATAGCACAGACGGCGATTTAAACGATAAAATTTAATAAAAAGCCGAACTGGTGTAAATTACAGCCAGTGGCGTTTATCAAAAGGGGTTTCGTTTTCAAAGCTCTGCTCGGGAGAAACTAAAAAAAAATAAGTAAAAGAAATATAAAGGCTGCGTCATCCGCCATGCTGATTTTATGCAGAGAAAGGGTTGGGGAAGGATTAAGTGGCACTTTACTGTACCGCCCCGCGGTATGCATTAGTGAAAAGAAGAAAAAAAATATGGCGGCGACACGTACCTCATGTATGATATTGAGATGAGAATTTTTTGAGAGACATGTTGCTACGCACCAAGTGTTGTCACCTTACCCTTTAATCTTCTAATTGCGACTCCCCTAATACTTTGAGCCATTATAACTATAACACATACGTACATATATACACACGTTTATAGGGTGAAAATTGCAGTGTTTAAAATTCTATCTTTTGTTTGTTACAGATCGTGACATTAGTGGGATGAAATCAATATGGAGTGCTTTACTTTTCTCAAGTATCATAATAGCTACTTTAAGTTTAGATTTGGGCAAAATACTAAAAGAAAGAGATGAGCTTATTCAAAATGAGTTAAAATTGATGCTTGGCAATGACATAGTACTGAATGCTAATGAGACGAAAGCAAATGAAATAATAATGAATTTGAAACTTCAAGAATTGTTCACTGCTTTCGGCGGTAGAGAGCAGTTTATTTTATCGAAACATTTCTTCGAGTACAAAGATGAAGTAAAAGAAACTGAATTATACAAAATAATTCATAAGATGCCCAAAGGTGCAGTACTGCATTCACACGATACCTCACTTTTAGGTCCGGATTATGTTTTAGAACTTACTTATATGAAGGATCTTTATATTTGCTTTACTGGTGACGAAGTAAGTTTTCGTTTTTCTAGAAAAACTCCTGAGACTCCTTGTAAAACTAAATGGCAGCTTTTGAAAGACGCTAGATATTCCTCTGGCGACGTGGAAAAGTTTGATGCTGATTTAAAAAGACATTTTACGTTAATAGTTGATGATCCGAAGACTTTGTACAGCGATATACATGCGGTATGGAAGAAATTCATCCGGTATTTTATGACTGTTTTAACCCTTCTTTGTTACAAGCCAGCTTGGGAGCAGTACTTTTATCATGCGCTAGAAGAATACAGAAAAGATAATATAATGTATATAGAAGTTAGAAGTATGTTGCCTGCCCTCTACGATTTGGAGGGAAACATTTACAACGCTGTTGATAATGCGAAGACTTATAAAAAAGTTTTAGACAAATTCATGAGCGATCATCCAGATTTCTATGGCGCTAAGTTAATTTACGCGCCGTCTAGAATAAGGGACAACAAAACCATGGAATCATATTTTAGGAACGCTAAGCAACTTAAAGTTGAATTACCAGATTTTTTCACTGGTTTCGATCTAGTCAATCAAGAAGACTTGGGGCCACCGAATAAAGACTTTTTATCACTACTGGTCGAAGCTAGCGACGAAATAAATTATTACTTCCACGCGGGCGAAACAAATTGGAACGGGATGGACTCGGATGAGAACTTAATCGATGCTGTAATGCTTAATGCTAAGCGTATAGGCCATGGATTTGCCCTGATCAAACATCCTGGCCTCATAGAGGAAGTAAAAAAGAAAGATATAGCTATAGAAGTAAACCCAATATCTAATTCGATTCTAGGTCTTGTGGGTGATGTAAGGAACCATCCTCTTGCCTCGTATATAGCTCAGGGTCTACCCGTGGTGATATCCAGTGATGATCGTGGGGTGTGGGGGGCCGATCCACTATCCCACGACATGTATGTCGCTTTTGTGGGAGTGGCTAGTCGACATGCAGACTTAAGAGTACTGAAGAAATTAGCTTTGAATTCCCTTGTCTATAGTAATCATGATAACAAAGATGAGCTGATTAAAGAGTTTAATGTTCGTTGGAACAGATTCATTGATCAAATTGTAAAGGAATATTGGTAATTTAAATTATTTGAAAAGGGTAAAATAAAGTTATAGATTGTATTTCGTTTATAAATATAACGTGAAAACAAGTTATATTTTTAATGTATGCAAATTTCTGTATTTAAATGTAGTTCTAGGATCTTTTAATTTAATATATTTACTATTAAGTCTGCGTTTATTATTATGTTTATGTATGCGTGATTGGAGAGTCTTGTACATTTCGAATTAGGAAGATGATTTAAAAAATACTAAATCAATAGCGGCTTCTTTTTATTTTCTTCTATAACTATGTTCAATAGGAGTTTTAAAAAATAATGTGCATAGGACCCTTATTTTAAAACCGTCGAGAGTGTAACGTATGTTTTAACACTTATGATTCGTGTCTCTGAAAAAATTGCGCTGTAATTTTGAAATATTTTTTTACACTTACCAACATACATACAACATAATACGTACTTAATTATATATATACCTATGTAAAAACTATAAACATATTTTTGACTAGTTATTCCCCGAAACGAATAATTATTTTATTTATCAAATGACGTAACAATAATGATACCTAATACTATCCATCTGGAATTGCTAAATAGGTGTATAACATACATAAGTTTATGTTTTCAACACTGAAGGTACCTCCCGTAGTCCTAGAAACTTATTTTTATCCCAAGATATGTATCATAATACAGGGCAATTCTTGCCATACTAGGCACAAGTTGGGTTCCAGGCAACCTACTTTTTTTTCTTAATTCCGTTTAGTTTAGGGCAAAGTACGTAAGTTCTACAAATCATGGTTTTAACCCAGGTAGATTTTTCAAAGTACATAAGACAATCGTATAGTATATATATAAGAGCGTGGGCCGTCGGTAAGCGGACCAGACGCGGATGCCAACATGTTCACGGTGGTCGCAGGTACTAATCCCGGGGCACACTTGACTTTTCGGAGTCATATGTGTATTGACAGTTTATCACCACGCACTATAATGGTGAAGGAAAACATCATCAGGAAACCTGCATACTGTGGCGATTTTGTAACAATTTCTATAGTATGTAAACTCGGCTAACCCGGACTTAGTCTGCATGGTGGACAATATGGCCTAACCCTTGTCAATCGAACCTCGATTGTAAAGGAGACCCGTGCCCTGCAGTGGGACGTGAATGGACACGAAAAATGTTCTATTACAATAAGAGACTATGATATGTGGCGCTTAAGTACATATTAGTATTTTGTTTAGAAATCTAATTACGAACTTACCTAATCCTGGTATGAAACACGCTTGTTGTGTAATTATTAATTTGAATAATTATCATCCACATGTCTGTAATATGATGCATGTACATTGTACACCCTTCCCATTTACGCAGGGAGAGTTTTTCGTCTTGAACATGTGATCTAAGGATATAAAAAATTGCATCGTGTAAACATTTGTCAGAATACGATAATTTGCCTCGGTGGCGTAGTTGTACTACGGTATGATTACAAAGCTGAGGGCTCGGGTTCGAATCCCGGGTCGGGCAAGGTGTTATTGGATTTTTCTGTTCATTGTCATCCTTGAGTCAGGAATTTGTGTCCGATATGGCGATAGGCTCCCCCGCTATCACATCGTGCGACGGAACAGATTAAGCGAAACGTGGGTGTCTTGATTATTTCCAGGAGAACCTCTGCCTACCCCTTCTGGGAAAACGTGTGTGTTTATATGTAATTACCGCAAGCGGCAATGGCATCTGAAATCAGGCGAGAAACTTTCTCAGTGTAAATGGGGCTTCATTGAAGTCAATTTATAGATTTCAAAATTAACTGCTGGATTTTTGGAATTCTCTTCAATGTGTAATTTAAGTATACTATGCGCGTGTCGCTACCCGCACTAGGCCAGCGTGGTGGACTATATGGCCTAACCACTTTCAATCGTACTCTCGATTGTAGAGGAAGCCCGGGCCCTGCAGTGGGACGTATATGGGCGGATACAATACAATACAAAAAAATGCGCCTGTCAATATGACTAAATATAAACTTCCTCTAACTAATATTTTATATTGTAAAGACGTAGGTAGGTAATATATATATTTATATTTTTTCGTGCAATTACATGTATCTTAACAGCGGAAATTATTTTCAATTGTGTAATTTGTTTGCATACAAGAATAGTTAAATCTCTGAAATTACGAATCCATCATATTTTTGAAATTGTTTAATTAATGCCTTATACATCTAAGTTAATTTATATATGTAAAATAACTATTAAAACGTTATATCATTGCTAATAACTAGTGAAATAGTCTTTTTTATACGAAATACCAACTCATAAGTTAAATTTTCACAAAAAATAAAATATTTTTAAATGTTGTTATTGTAAGGTAATCAAAATAACAACATACAAAAACTGACTCTGTAATTCTAGATGCATAATTATTTATCCTCATAATAACACGAGTCAACGTAATTTGATAAATACACAGTACGAAATATAAATCGCGGGGATTTACCAACCAAAATCTGTCTAGTTATTTGTTTTATTTTATTCCATTTTGATTACACAAAGGTTCCCTCGCAGAAGTCAACATCTATGAGACTATAGACAATAATCCGCGCGATAAGATTGCCATTTGTACTTTTAACCGACTTTGAAAAAGGAGGAGTTTCTCAATTCGACTGTATTTTTTATGTTTGTTACCTCTTAACTCTGAACTCGGTGGACCGATTTTGATTATTTTTTAAATTTTTTTTACAACGGCAAAATGACTGCACTGCATCTGATGGTAAGCGCAAATGACATCCAGACAGAGTATCGAATGGCTTCAGACGGCGGTCCCATGCCATTCGATACAATTATGCCGGCCTACTGAGATGCTTCTTCACACTACGGCGAAAGGACCCAGGATTATAGGAAAGAAGGAACACGTGTGACGGCAAACAATTCCACAGCTTGACAGTATGGTACAAAAAAGAATTTTCGAACCTTCTGGTTCGCGCCGAAATGGTTTTGAAATTCAAGCTATGGCTTCGCAAACCAGCACGAGTGGTTCTTTTAAGGAAAGGAGAGAACAGGATCAAACTGAACAATTCCTCAGAGCATTCACTATGATGCAGACGGTAGAACACGCTTAGAGAGGCAATATCCCTCTGCAACTGTGTCGACTCTAAGTTGCTCGTAACGTCTACATCATTTACCCACCCAAGGCATCAAGTAAGTACTGGGCGGATTCGTCCCCGAGGTGCGAACAGTATTCCATACCCGGCCGAACCTGCGCTTTATACAAGCGGTATAGATGATCGGGCGTGAAAAACCGACGCGCCTTGTTCAGGAGTCCAACCCCTGTGTAATGTGGCAGATATTACGCCCTCGATGTGATACCTTCAATTGAGATCACAGCGGATATCCACAACAAAGATACTCAGGTCATGCCGCGTTGAGAGGGGAATACCCTGCAGATTGGGGAGGGGAGACGACGCGGATTTTTTGCACATGAACGCACATACCTGGGTATTCTTTCTTTGATTGACTTCTGGTGCTTGTCATTTGGTCCCATAAAAATTGTGAAGATCTGATGAATATCTTCGGACCTGGAGAGTAGAACTCCTCAAAATTAAATAGGAATCGTATAGTTACTTTTGCAATAGATTTAGTATACAACTTAAGCTACAGTGGCGGAAAGAAGTAGGGGTAGGGGCTAGAGTGAGAAAATTAATATACCCGTAAATATTCATTGATATCTTCAGCAGCTTTTAACCGATTGTAGTTATTTCTTTTTCACCGGAAAGAACGTATTGACAGGTTGATCCCACGAATAGATTATGGAGATCTGATGATCATCTTCCGATCGGGAGAACATAAGTCCTCGAATTCAAACGGGAATGCAATGATTATTATAAAAGGATATAGATGTTATTTTATCATCGTTGCATAGAAAATAAGTGTAAATAATTAATAAACCTGCTGTGACGCAGGTTGGATACCTCGATTTAACAAAATAATACCTAATTGACAGCCTCCGTGGCGTAATTGGTTAGATGTCGGCAGCGAAACGAGACGTTGCGGGTTCGTTCCCGCACCGAGGCAAATGTTTGTGAGATCCACAGATATTTGTTTCGAGTCTGGGTGTTTGTGAGACCGAAAGGTCTCTCATAGTTTCTGTTACCCACGACACAAGACTCGATCTTAGTGTGGGGTCAGCACTATGTATGTGACTGTTGGGTGTATTTATTTATTCATTAACATTCCATCAATTGCATTGTTTTCAATATTTTCACAATTAGCTATTTTAAGTGTGCTGTGGTGTGGAACAATGTCTCGGAGTTTTTGATACCCACACGAGTAGACAATTCATAGGTTACTGAACACTGTGACATCCGGCCTATACCATATATGTGATCGTTGAGTGCAATTAAAATTATTCATTGGATTATTGATAAGACTTATCATAATCTAAAATGTACGATAGTATTGAATTATGAAACAAGTGTAGACACCAAGGCCAAGAAGATATTTTAATATCAGCTCAAAGTCTATTAGCGGATAAAATAAAAGAATAATTTAATAATACTGTTTGATGTATTGTATGTCTTTGTAGTGAAGACAAATATCGCGACGAAACACGTGTTTGAATTATTTACAAGAATTTCAAAGGGGTGTGAAGTCTGCCTAACCCCACTAGTCTAACGTTGCCGACTATATATTGAACGCCTATCAATAGTAAAAGAGGACCTCAAGAAGGTCTGTGCTCTGAAATGGGACATTATGACTTAATAATATGTCCACGTGTAGGCACTAACTGTATCTATTCGAAAATGGAACACATCACATGCAATTACATTAATGAATATGTATAAATCGTTTAACTTAAGATATGATTTTTTTTAATTTACATTTTATTTATTTTAATCTAACCTAAATGCATTTCTAAAATTTTAAATATAATCTGTGTTTGTAAAATTGCTCACGATGGAAGATGCTGACGGCTGTGTCACAGTTTCAACTAGTACAGTTGTCAATGTAGACTTTTTCTAAAATATAACTGAGTTGTAATAATTTTGTAATCTGATATATAGATTAAGAGAATTTGTAATAATCAATTGGAATAAATGAATTTATTATTATTATTATTAATTATATTTATAACATGAAACATTGTAACTATAAATGGCTGTAAAAAAAGAGAAAAAGAAAGAAAGGAAATGAAGAAAAAATAGAAGAGAGTTCGTGTTACTGAGGGAGTTTCTTGGTAGTATTGGGGCAGATAGGTACCAAAATTAACATTGAGAGAGAGAAATGTATATATACAAGGTATATCAAGACTGCTACCGAAAACGAAGCCAGGTGGTAGTTTTAGTGACTACACTATACGATGCTTCTAAAAATTTTGCATATAAACGCAAAGATTTTTTTTTAGAATGTTTTAAATATCACTGTGTTTGGGTGGTAAATCCATAGTTTTTGCTAAAATTATAAGTTAAAGCCTTGCGTACCATAGCGTCTTTAAAAATAAAAGGGTGTGCATATTTTTTTAGGAAAATGTATGTATTTACCACCCAAATACGATGATGCGAAAAAAATCGTCGCTTTTCTTGCAACAATTTTAGTTGCATTGTGTATAAATTCACGAAAACTACCACCTGGCTTCGTTTTCGGTAGCAGTCTTGATATACCCTGTATATATATTGTATTGTATTGTATCAGCCCATATACGACCCACTGCAGGGCACGGGCCTCCTCTACAATCGAGAGTACGATTGAGAGTGGTTAGGCCATATAGTCCACCACGCTGGCCTAGTGCGGGTTGGCGGACTTACATACCGTAGATTTTTTTTTTTAAATCGCTACGGTATGCAGGTTTCCTCACGATGTTTTCCTTCACCGTTAAAGTGCGTGGTGATTGATTATCAATACACACATAACTCCGAAAAGTCAGAGGTGTGCCCTGGGATTTGAACCCGCGACCACCGTGAACATGTAGGCAGCCGAGTCTGGTCCGATACCACGAGGCCACCACGCACTTTTTTCCACCACGCACTTTTTTTTTTTGTATATATATACATACATATATATAGAGAGAGGGAGACCGGAGAATTGTTTCACGGCTGACGGCGCCCGTCTCCATTTCCTACGGCGCACAGTTTCGTAACCTCTGCTATTGATTATGGAGTACACGTAAAATATGAGTTTACGTTTGTTTCGTATGTCCGCACGATAGTATTATCAGGCGAAGTTGTAAAACAACTTCCACATCTCACTGATAAAGCGCGATAACAACGTGTTCGGTAGTACCATTGTTTAACGTTCATATATAAAATATTTTATTATAAGTATTTTTGTCTGTGTTAGTTTTTTGTCATATTCGACACATTTACCAAAAAGGCAGTAAGGCAGACGATACAATTGTAGTCCCAATTATGATACAAAATTGATAGTAAATATTATGTTATAATTTTTAAAAGAAATCAAAGGGTTTTAGTGATTATGAAAATCAAAAAATATATATTTTACCCGACCTGGGAATTGAAAACAGGACTTAGCAGCCATAGGGCATACTGTGTCTACAAGGTGACCGCTACATCTACCACATGAAGATAATTTTTTTTTTTTAAATTTAAACTGAATTATTCTTACACCGTGTCTTGCATTCGTGTAATTATAAAACAGACGCTAATCGCCGAAGCAAATTACTGTTTCATATTGTTTTTCCTCCTCTAAATTACACGTGTAACTTATTTATTTATTAACGCTTTACGAGTATATACATAGTATACAGGCGGACTTAATGCCTGGGACATTCTCTCCCAGTCAACCTTTGGGTCGTGAAGAGAAATCAAGGTAGGCGCATAAACTAAATTAAAAAAAAAGTTTAAAAGGAATAAATATTATAATAATATGTTATTTGTAAATATTGCATAATATATAGATAAATATATACATAACTAAATAAACATACATACATACAGACGTATACATCGTAAATACCAAAATAATTATTCTACTAGATGACTTATGATAAATGGAAATAAAAAAGAATGTATATGTCACAGCCAACTAGCTTAATCAGCCGTTCAATGAACAATCTAGCCTCTTTACTAAACAGCTCCGGTAAACTATTTGCCTGAATGATATTCAGACATTTGATCAAACAGCTAGGCAAATGACTGTCACTTGCACGGGTAATTAAGCTAGTTGGCTGCGACATATCTAAGTTATTGAACTGTTTTGAAGTGTATATACTCTAAAAGTCCCTACACACAATAAATTATTTGCATTTGTAACAAATTTCATTCTACTGGGGTGGTAAATGGTAATATACTACTGAAATTGTACAAAGTGTAAACAAATAAAATAAATAAATAATATGACTACTGTACTGTAGTACTGTACTGTATCAGCCCATATACGTCCCACTGCAGGGCACGATCCTCCTCTACAATCGAAAGTACGATTGAGTGGGGATAGGCCATATTATCCACCACGTTGCCCTAGTGCGGGTTGGCGAACTTTACACATCATAGAAATTCTTACAAATCGCTATAGTATGCAGGTTTCCTCATGATGTTTTCCTTCCCGTTATAGTGCGTGGTGATTGACTATCAATACACACACGAGTCCCAAACGTCAGAGGTGTGCCCTGGGATACGACTACAGTGTTACTTATTATGCCAGCCTACTTAGATCTTCACGCTATTTCCGAAGAACGCTACTTATGAGTACCTACATTAAAATAACCTATGTAGACATAGGGCCTCATGCACCACCCTCAAGTAAATCTTCAAGTAGGCTAATCATCAATTAAAGTTACCCGTAACATCACTTGTCGATTTCTCGACGTTCTAGTAACACTAATCTTATGATTACACTAATCAGTACCTTACTGGCCACATCATCTGCCGATTAGCGTATTTACTTGGTGGTTAAAATAATGTTAAAATCTCAACCTCCTTTTTAATTTTGTAAGAAAAAAAATACTTTGACACTTCAGGGGGAGGCAGGGCGGGCCAATGGTTAAAGAAATGTAATGTATAAAGAAATTAAATCATTGCATTTAATGTAATATTGAAAAAATGATTTGTTCAATCTCTTATGTTCATTCACTTAACCAGCACTTTGTTACCTGACACTTTGTTTTCACTTGTGAAATCGACGGAAGATACTCGGCACTTTTACTCGGGAATTAACGTTAATCAAAAAGTAACTAATCAACAGATTACTCAAAGATGGTGAATAAGGCCCTTAATAATTAATTATAAATATGCTGCTTCCTCCTCTCTTCTAAGTTTGTATCGTGCCCGACAGGGTCCACATTGTACTCAAATAATTTTGTATCATCTCTATAGTATAAACATGTGGTATGCAATAAAGGAATAGAATTGAACCCTGAATTATAACGTGGAATTACGTAGGACAGCAATTTTTTTTACAACTTATGGTACAACAGAAATCTAAAAAATATCTTTTATTTCGGTTTGGGATCATGAGATCGGAAAACAAACTCAGTTTTGACTCTATACTACACCATAAAGTTTTTTTTTTTAACTTTACTGTGCCCCGTTAAAAGCCATTTGTTATTACATATTAACAACTGTGGACTGCCTCTGTGGCGAAGTCGTACTACGGTACGATTACAATACGTTCTCGGGTTCGAATCCCGCGTCGAGCAAAGTGATATTGGATTTTTCTATTCATTATCAGCCCCGAGTCAGGAATTTGTGCCCGATATGGCGATAACCTCGCACATCACATCGTGGAACGGAACATACAAGGCGAAACGTGGTTGTCCTGGTTGCACCTCTGCCTACCCCTTCTGCGATGAAGGCGTGACGTTTATGTATGTAACAACTATGGAATCATTTTGCTCTATGATAAATAATAAATAAAAATAATTGCTGACAAACAAAACAACTATTTAATTAGTTTACGTATAGTGGGTAGGTAGGGGAGACCAGGGACCAGCTGGCAACGACATCAAAAATTGTTGGCATATTTTAGATTTATTAAAAGGTTAGTTTTATTTTTCTCTTTTTACTACTATTTTGAAGCCGGTTTAATTTTTTTAAATTATTTTTATTTTGCTTATTGAATAATTTGTTAATGATAATAATTTAGGTTAAAGTAAGATCTAAAAGACTGATTGAACATACATTTATTGGTGAACGAAAGCAATTTTTTTTCATTTGCAATGGTACAATCAACCCTTTACTCTATTACAACAACCCTAGGGGTAGGGATGATTGTAACAAAAACTGTTTTTATTCGGACAATCTTCTTAAACTTTGTAACAAAAAAAAATGATATTATTTTAAGGTATTTTGTG
Organism: Theretra japonica; assembly: GCA_033459515.1. Taxonomy (NCBI): domain Eukaryota; kingdom Metazoa; phylum Arthropoda; class Insecta; order Lepidoptera; family Sphingidae; genus Theretra; species Theretra japonica. The sequence continues at coordinate 4,411,431 of CM065942.1, forward strand.
ATCTAATAAGGTTTGTGAGATATTTTTAAGAAAATTTAAAATCGTTATATTCTTTCCTAGTCTCCCCTACTTATTATTACAAAGAACGTGGCTGCAACACGCCGCAATGTTAAAAATGTTATGTTATTGAAAAATATAATATTAGCTACTTAATAAAACGCCTAAGCAATACAAGTTTTGCCCCTTATTCCATACAAAAGAGACAACATTTATGCAGGCATCGTATTTATTTTTAAACAAATCTTCATAAATATATTCGAATGTAATAACTTCTAGACTGCCTCGGTGGCGTAGTGGTACTACGGTATGATTGCAAAGCTGAGGTCTCGGGTTCGAATCCCGTGTCGGGCAAAGTGATATTGGATTTTTCTATTCATTATCAGCCCGGAGTCAGGAATTTGTGCCCGATATGGCGATAGGCTCGCCCCCTATCACATCGTGGGACGGAATATATAAGGCGAAACGTGGGTGTTCTGTTAACACCTCTGCCTACCCCTTCTGGGAAAAAGGCGTGTGTTTATGTATGTATGTAATAACTTAATGTATGAAAATATTGCTGTATTGGTCATGCGGACGGTAGGTACTGCTGTATGTTTCAAAACATGCATTTCGATACACCAAAAGCCGGCAACATATCTCCATGCCCTATGGCATTACAGATGGGGGGCGATGATCACTTACCATCAGGCGAGCCGTATGCTCGTTTACCCCTATAATATAAAAACAAACCTTTTTATTAATGGTCAAACACTCTGTCAAATGGAGCATCTGTAACGTAGACAGAGAACTGTTTACGATGTGTAAAGAATTCTGTCACAATTGCGTATATTTATAAAATGAGTGTTAAACATATTACAAAACAACTAATTCAGCAATCTAATTGCAACGAGGAAAATCAGTTAGTTTGACCTTCGCACGTTGCATGTAGCAGTCAACAAAAACCGTAATCGAACCCGAGCGGCAACGGTAGGCAATCAAATTTCAGTCGGAATCATTTGTCACTACACGTTCGATGATATCGATTTTGTCATCACTACCTTTATATATCTATGTTCGCGAGTTTCGTATACAATCTGATTATGTGGCCAGTCATATACTTGCTGCCGATCACACTACCTGCGATGGCTCACTCCGATTATGATATTGTTAAAAATACTCGCGATGAACTCCTACAAAAGGAACTAAACATGATGCTGGGACATGATATAGTGCTAAGTGACAGTGAATTAAAAGCCAACGAAGTTATAATGGATCTGAAATATAAAGAACTGGACAATGCGTTCCATCAGCCGCAAATGTTTAATCTAACAAAACATTTCTTCGATTATAAAGACGAAGTAAAGAACACAGAACTGTTTAAAATAATAAAACGAATGCCCAAAGGTGCAGTGCTTCATGCGCACGATACAGGAATTTTGAGCCCCGATTATGTGGTAGAATTGACGTATTTAAACGACTTATACGTATGTCTCGATGATGGTGATGTAGACTTTATTTTTGCCAAAGAATTGCCTAAAACTCCAAGTGGTAAAAAGTGGCAATTGATGAAAGAAGCAAGAGAGGCGTCAGGGAATGTCGAAGCGTTCGATGCTGCGTTAAGGAAACATTTCTCGATAGTGATAGACAATCCAAACTCAGTGTACACAGATGTGAATACAGTGTGGATAAAATTTCAACAGTACTTCATAACGTCTGGACCTCTTATGTGCTACAAACCAGTTTGGGAAAAGTATTTCTACGACACTCTGAAAGCGTTGAGAGAAGACAACATAATGTACATCGAAATCAGAAGCGTGTTACCGGAGCTATACGGCTTGGACGGTGAAATCTACGACTCTGTCGAAACAGCGCTATCTTACAAGAAAGTTGTCGATCAATTTATGATTGATTACCCGGATTTTTTTGGCGCCAAACTGATTTATGCTCCACTCCGACTAACAACCGTCGATACAGTTAAAGAATACATCAGTATTGCAAAGGAATTAAAGAAGAAATTGCCAGATTTTTTAGCAGGATTCGATTTGGTTGGACAGGAAGACTTAGGAGCACCAATCAAGGATTTTCTACCTGAATTTATCGAAGCACAAAAAGACTTGGATTATTTCTTTCACGCTGGAGAGACAAACTGGTACGGAACTAGCTCAGATGAAAATTTATTGGACGCGATCGTTCTAGGCACAAAGCGTATAGGTCATGCTTTTGCTTTAGTCAAGCATCCTCTACTTCTTCAGGAAGTTAAGGAAAGAGGGATAGCTCTTGAAGTTAATGTCGTGTCGAACGCTGTGTTAAAATTAGTAGACGATGTACGGAATCATCCTCTAGCGTCTTTCTTAGCTCAGGATCTTCCCGTGGTGCTGTCAAGTGACGATCCTGGTGTTTGGGAAGCAGATCCTCTATCTCATGATTTCTATGTGGCGTTTCTTGGAGTAGCCAGTCGGCACGCTGATTTGAAACTTTTGAAGAAATTGGCACTAAACTCTTTGCAATACAGCTCATATCCCAATAAGGATAAATTAGTTAATGAATTTGAAATTCGTTGGACGCAGTTCATAGATGCAGTGGTTAATGATAAGTAGTAAGAATCTCACTTATAAATATTGTTGTTGGTCGAGAGTCGAGACTTTTTAATAGTGTAACGAATTTTAGTATTTTCCAGTTTGAAATTATTGCACATTATGGCATTGCATTGTCATACAGAAAGTTGTGAATGAAACTGTTGATCAAATTGCAAAATAGAACAAAAAATGTGTATCTACCGGCTTAAGGTTTTCAAGCAATTGTTTGTAGCGAAAAAACACGTTTTTAAAAATATTGTACATGCTTATATATTGCTTAAATATTTTATAGTATAATAAAGACTTCGAATGTATTGTACTTAAACTAAGCTATTATGAGGGGTCATCAGCGAAAATTAAAACGATTTCTCATACATTTGATTAACCGCACGTAGTAATTTTATTTGACATTGTTGAGTACATAACGACTAATAAGTCCCATTTCTATATCCATGATTAATATTATAGAATGAGTATATAGAAATGTTAAGTAATTCATTAATATTATAGATAATTGACTGCCCAATATTCCGCTGATGACGCCAAACATGTCTGTATGTGCTCTGCATTAAATTATTGGAATGGATTTTTTATTTATTTTTATTCCCACTCATTTGACAGTAACCCTTTGTATAATAAATGCACTATTAGGATTGAAATCATTTGTTGGGTTTTTACACTGGTACAAAAAATACTACGATGGTGAGTGCAATAGAATGCAAATCTCTATCTAAATTATGCTCTTATCTGGTGCTGTACTCGCCTGTACTGTACTGTACTGTACTGAATTTGCCTATAATCATCAACTGCTAAGCATGGAACTCTAATGGACTACCAAGAGTTCAATAAAAAGGGTTAGGCCACTGTCCACTACGCTGGCCTAGTACTGGTTGGCGGACTTCACATACCATAGAAAAGTAAGTCTATAGGTAGTATGTAGAATTCCATACCATCTTTTCCTTCACCATTTGAGTATTCTTTACAATGCGATTTGAGTGTTAATTATCGTATCGGCATTATCATGTCGGCCGCTTGAAACAAGATCCACGCAGACAAAACCTAAACGCGACACGCTTGCGTTGGTCGCTGTAGTTATTGTGAAGATGGACACATATGCGCGAGTAAAAACATTCTATCACCATCTTATTTATATTGAGAATTCTTCAATATTATATACATACATAAACATCACGCCTTTATTCCCAAAGGGGTAGGCAGAGGTGCAACCAGGACACCCATATTTCGCCTTGTGTGCTTCGTCCCACGATGTGGTTGGAGGCGTGCCTATCGCATATCGGGCATAAATTCCTGACTCCGGGCTGATAATGAATAGGAAAATCCAATATCACTTTACCCGACCCGCGATTCAAACCCGAGACCTTAGCTATGCAATCATACCGTAGTACAACAGCGCCACCAAGGCAGTCTTTAATATTAATACTATCAGAATATGCAGTGTAGTCGAATTTAGCATATAAAGCAGTAAATTGTCCATTCTTGACAAACTTCAAGTTAATTAAATAAATAAACAAATACACCCAACAGTCACATACATAGTCCTGACCCCACACTAAGGACGAGTCTTGTATCGTGGGTATCAGGGACTACGAGAGACATTTCGGCCTCACGAACACTCAGACCCGAAACAATTATCTCTCGTTTTACAACCGGCGTCTCACCAACTGCGTCACGGAGCCTGTCGAAATTATAAAATCCTTACCAATTAATTTAGGAGTACATATTTATTTCGTAATTTATGAGCTGACTCAAAACCTTACTTAACAACGTCTTAATCTTCGATAAAACATTGACAATAAATATATAAAATTCATATCTTATCTGCGGTGAATGAATTCGGCGATATGAAATAGCCGTTATCGATTAATTCGATAAGTACCGCTTAGTTGTAAATCAGAATTGTCATTTATTGTACACAGGTAAGCCGTGATGATAATATTACAAAATAATTTGGTTACTAGGCGTCTTATCATGGCGTCATTCCGATGGTATTTCAAGATTGATCCAAGGAATTAATTTAATGCCTAAAGTGAATTTATGATACAAGCTTATTGGGCAATATTCATGTTATGTCAATTAATACTACCATACAACGCACTATAACGGTGAAGGAAACATCATGAGACAACCTCCATACCAAAGCGATTTGTAAGAATTTCTATGGTATGTAAAATCCTTTACTGGTGGTAGGTCTCTCATATGTGAGATGCTGCCTGGGTAGTTATCACCGCAATGTCTATTCCTCCCGCTAAACACCAGTGCAAATACAATATTGTGTTCTGGTTTGAAGTACATAGTAGCCAGAGTAACTACTGGGCATAGTGCGACTTAACATCTTATGTCTCAGGATGGCGAGCGCAGTAGAATGCCAAGCATTGCCTTGTAATTCATAGTGTTTGGTTTTGCCGCTGTCTATGAGCGGTCGTATCGTTTACCATCAGGCGAATGGCATGCTCGTCTCGCCATTCATTGAAATAAAAAAAAGGCCGCCAATCCGCAATAGGCCAGCGGCATGGACTAACCCCTCTCAATCGTACTCTCGATTGTATAGAAGGCCAGTGCCCTGCAGTGGGACGTATATGGGCTGATACAGTACAGTACAATTAATCTTATGACAATCATAAAAGTCTTTCGCATGGCTTGGGCCTATACATTTATGAGGGGTAAGGTTGGCGGACTTCACATACCTACTAAATCTGTAGCCTATCTTTGATCGTATAAACTAACCACCCGTGACCACGAGAACTGTAAAGTGATCGAAACGTCGGGAAATTAAAAAAATATAAAAAACTAAATTAAATTCGTGATAAAATCCGTAAGAATTCGTTTTATTTCAATGTGTAACATTCGCGTAAACCCAAAACAACCGTTCGTATAAACTAAGTTGATTTTTTTATTATGAAATAGCCACAAATGTATGCAATGATTAAAGTTAAAAAGGATAATGTATTTTCCAATTTCAGCGTTTTAGTGGATCGTTCGCATTAGATCTAATATTTTTAATAAGGCGGTAGTCGATAGTGTAACATTTTGGTTATACCCCACAATAGTGTTTACGCTTTACAAATATTTTTTATTCAATAAGTTTTTTCAATCAAAATAAGTGTAGATACTCGTATATTTGTTTCATTGGCGTTGGTCATATTAAGTGTAGAGTGATGGTGTCATCAGAAATCACTATCGTCTAAAATACAAGCACGGCCTAGATTCACCGGTAGTGACTAGTCTTTAGCAATAAGGATACTGAAACTCCTTATACATTATTTAAAGGTATGTATTATAATATTTGATTTTATGTATGTGACGCAGCGGCTCGGGCTGAGCGCTGCGGTGCTTTGACGGGGAAACTATTTTTGCAACATTTTTCATTATTATCCGCTCTTATAGAGTGATGTTATATCGCCTTCCTCGAATGGACTATCCAACACTATAAGACACTTAAGTACTTTCCTTAAGGTAGGCAGCGACTTTGTTGTGCTGGACCCCTGGCACTGCGGAGGTCTATGGGCAGCGGTAGCCGCTTTCCATCAGGCGGGCCGCTAGCTCGTCTGCCTATAACGGCTATAAAAAAAAAAAAAAGACAATTTCAATTCGAATCAGCAGTTCTCCAGATTAGCGCGTTCAAAAAAACTCTTCAGCTTTAGTATGGATAAAATAGATAAATATTATATAAAAGAAATATTGTTTTATAGTCTGCTATCCCGCAGTTATTTTTACAATAGTACATAAACAGAGGAATGCTATTTACTATCAATGCAGTAGTATTTACAACCCACATGCCGTTTGATTAGGATTGTGGGTGTGTGACGTCACAACGTTTATACGAACAAATATTCTGGTAACTGGATCTATTGCGCTATGTGTAATGATGGGTAAATAAATAATAAAAAAGAAATAATAAAAATCTTTATTTAGCACAACATTATATAAGCAATTTTTTTATGCAAGGAGTGACAGTGTGACAGTGAGTGACAGTGACAGGGTGATTTATAAAAAATCTGTCATAAATCTGCACACAATTATTATGACAACTATTTTCATAGCTCAAAAAAACATTTTTGTCTAACATTTTCTAAATATTATAAATGTTCAAGAAGCTGGTATATTTTAAATCTGTAATGTTAAATATACTAAATATCATGAAGAGTGGAGTGTGTTTATTCGGTGTATTTATAGTGAGAAATTATCTTTGATCGTTCAAAGCTGTTATTTTTAAAAATCGAAAACACTAATTGCTGATATCGTAACGCTTTCAACTATGAATTTTCTAGCACTTTCTACGATCTTCCTAGCTAAATACCATCTGTTCTACGAGGAATTTGAATACATAAACATCAGCCCACATGCAAGTCATTAATAGATGATATTTCAAGCGAACGCGACGAAGGGTGTCGTTGTACAATATGTCTCCGATATGTTCCGTTTGACACCAATTAGAACACCTAATGATCGAGGCGCATGTGTGAACACAGCTTAACTTACACGCACTTGACGAACAAACTGTGTAAGTCGGAAATTTGAAAATAATATCAGAATTTTTCCAATGAGAGTCAGACATTTAATGGTGACTTATGCCAACATAGCTTAAATTATACGCCACGGACAAGTAATGTAAGTCGGATTTAAAAAAATATATATTTCGATATTTTCTGGGCAGAACATGAAAGCACACGTGACTATCATACGTCGTATCTTAAGATTAGATTACGAATCTCTGTTTGCAGCAGATTATTGTTTTAATACTAGTATAAAGTGTGTGGTGGCCTGTTAGTAACGGACGTACATGTTCACGGTGGTCGCGGGTTCAAATCCCAGAGTACACCTCTGACTTTTCGGAGTCATGTGTGTATTGATAGTCAATCACCACGCACTATAGCGGTGAAGGAAAACATCGTGAGGAAATCTGAATACCATAACGATTTGTATAAATTTCTACGGTATGTAAAAGTCCGCCAAACCGCACTAGGCCAGTGCGGGGGACTATATGGCCTAACCTCTCTCAATCGTACTCTCGATTGTAAAGGAGGCGCGTACCCTGCAGAGGAACGTTTATAGGCTAATACAGTACAGTACACAGAAAGAACCCATGACTAATTTTCCATTAGTTTCTATCGTTTATGGTGGCCGCTACCCGGACTATTCCGAATAACCTAACACCGAAATGTATCGAATGTAATGGAGATTGTAACACATAAAAAACCCGGGTCAATGAACCATGACCGAGTGTGATAAGGATTTTGTGCATCGATCTATTCAAGTTTATTTATTAAACTATACACATGGTCTGTTAATGTATCCAGATGGTATTAAAACACGTCCCTATAAATTTATTTTTATTTTTCTTTCTTTTTAATTATAACGTGTTATAGTAAAATTCAGACTAAATTACTGGTGGTAGGTAGGTGTCTGATATGTGAGAGACCGCCTGGGTAGGTGCCATTGCAATGTCTATTTCTTTAGCCAAAAAGCATTGTAAATGCACTGTAACTACTGGACCTAATGGGCCTTACCATCTTATGTCTCGGGATGGCGAGCGCAGTGGAATGCCAAGAATTGCTTTGTAATCCATGGTATTGTTTGGTTTTGCTACTGCTTATAAGCGGTCGTATCGCGTACCATCAGGTGAATGGGATGCTCAACTCGCCATTAATTGCAATAAAAAAATATATAATATTTATTCTAAAATCAATGAAAGCAGTAACATATGCCCTTAAATTTGTATAACCGTAGCACGCACTGATAACAGAGTCAATGAACGAGTTAAACGTATCGGTTACTAACTGATTTTACCAAAAAGATAAACTACGAGTCATATGGTTAACTAGATATTTTTATTATAAATATATTATCCACAAGCCTTTGTTCAAAAATGCGCAGGTTGTATGTATTCAGCCTATCGCGTCCACTGCACATAGGCCTCCCCAAGTAAGCGCCAACCATACCGGTCTTGAGCAGCCCTCAACCATCCGCTACCTGCTGCCCTTTTTAAGTCGTCAGTCCATTGTCAAGCAGAACGCCCTACACTACATTACCTAAGCGCGGTCTGCAACCAACACTACTATACGTGGATTTAATGTAATTCAAAGTCGCGCGATGTTTTCGATGTGGTACATTGGCACTTAGCATCCCACCATTCCTCATAAGTTTGCTCGAGCAATTTGTATGTATTTCGCCCGTTTTGGACTAGGCGTATCTGAAACATATTCAAAGCAACACGCGGTATGAATTTACGTAAGCAGCAAATTGGAATTGCGCCAGGCACTTCTTGAGAATGAGAGATAGAAATTATGAAATGGGACGTGTGAAAACTGAAGTGAATATCAATGTGACGTTAGTTGTTATTTTACATTAATCAAATTAGATTGAAATAGCGATACAATCGATATACTTGGCTCTTTGCAGTTCACATCGTAACGCAAAGTAGCTACTTCTATATTTCCTATAAAAATTGAGGGCACAAAATATCAAAACACTGACTTATACGCTTTTGTCAGGAGATGTTCAATTATACCGGCGGCGCGTCGCAAATCGCTCGGAACTGTGAACATTCGCGCGTACACAGCGACTCGGCCGTAAAATCACAAAAAGAGCCGAGCCACCCGGCCGTGACTGTGTTTCTAGTTTCTAAACTGACTTCTAAACATATTTATATAATTTCCCCTAGAATATTGACTAACTACGTAAATTAATAAATATACCCAACAGTCAACAGTCATATACGTAGTCCTGACCCCGTACTAAGAAGATACAGGTCTAGTATCGTATCAAAACTTACGAGAGACTTTTCGGTCTAACAAACAATCAGTCCCAGTGGATCACACAAACATTTGTCTCGGTGCGGGGATCGAACCCGCGGCCTCACGTTTCACAGCCGGCGTTTAAATGCGCCACAGAGGTTGAATGCAGGCCGCTTCTAAAAGTCCACTGTGGAAAATTTACACAAACTGGAAATACTTGGGCTCGGCTGTAAATCTTGTATGGCTGATGATAGTCATGTCCACTAGTGTAGCAAGGTCAACCCGCTGTTCTACTTAGTGCTTGGGATGTCATGTAGTTACGTATCATAATTTACCAGCTTTTACGTCACACCTACTTGCAGCCGGTGCATCATAGATACACAATATTTCAATTAGTTTCCAAGGCACCGCAATCGTTTGTCATAATTACGTCCTTTATAGTGTATTGGTACCTAAATGCAGTGCATCATGGATATCGGCATACGCTAAATTTACAGCTAGTCTCCAAGGACTACAATCGTTGCTCTTAATGTCTTTTATAGTGTCAATACACACTAATTTTCCACTGAAACTGCAGTAGATTTGAAGACGTACCCAGAACCGAATCATTCCTGACAGCTGACACAAACATTATTAGTCATGAATCTGCAAAAAAATGTAACCCAGTTTATATGCCGACGCCTTGTGTAGGCATAAAAGCAATATTTCATCATAATCGTAATAACACGTGGAAATTGAATTATAAAACAACAACACGCGTAGTAAAAAATACCCGTAATCGCGTGTTCTGAATCGTGGAAATAACACACACCCTTTCATTCTACGTCGCGGAATAAAATAAGCAAATACAAACACGTTGTTCTCTGAAATTATTAAATATGCCGTAAATATATTTGATATTCCAATTTTAAATACTTTATTATACACACTCCTTACTGTTCTAGTAGTAATACTTGTAATACTAGGTCGGGCAATTCATTTAACGTGAGTTTTTTGGTTTAAAAATGTCATATAAGTTGCTTGGGCTGCATTTGTGCCCAGCATGGCAATAGTCGCTGGAAACAGTCCACTTACGACATTTTCCAGGTGATATCTTTGGGGGAAGCCTATGAAATGGACTTCCAGGCTGAAGGTCTATAGCCTCCAAGCAATAGGCAAGGGTCTCTCACATTTGTATTCAATTTAACGTTTGGGAACTATGGGTATACACTATGGTGTATACCCAGGCCATCATAGACAGTTTTAAGACCTATTTTTGTCTTTCGAATGACTTGAAATCAGTTTGAACAAAGAAGATAAAACATTCGATAGCTAAAATAGGCTTTAAAACTGTCTAAATAAGGCTGCATGAATTCGCCATGGCTGTATTTATCTTTGGGTTGGACGATGATCCACAAAAGAGTGATGCGAGACCAAATGAGATGTGACTTCTTCAAAGTTGTTAAAGTCAATATGCTGGAAGTTCATGAACAATCTAAGATGAATTCATCAACAGTCTTCAACCAGGTGACGATTATAGAAGGAGGTTACCATGCGTACATCATATGCAAATAAAAGAAAATAAAAGTACAGGCGTTATTGTAAAATCTGTTTTATTACTTGTGAACATGACTTTTCTTCGCATTTACTTTCGATATCGCATAAATGGTACATAAATAAAATGCTCATAATTGTTTCTCATCTGTGTTGACAATAATGCTGAAGGAACTTATACAGTGTACCTATATTAGTTTTAGTATTAATTTCTTGTATTTAAAGTATGTTAGACACAAAACCTCAGTCCTGATCACGCAGAAGAAACGAAACAATCATGTATCTTAACTATGAAAATCAAAATCGATTATAAATTAATGCGTTACTTAATTAAATTATCACCTTATCTTATAATTTTAATAGATAATCTTAAATAATCACACAACACTCTCTACCTACTATATTTAATTATACTAATAATTACTGATATTTCTATTTAAGGTTATCATTTTTTATAATATCTTTGATAAATCTATCCCATCGATAGTTGAAGACTTTGTAAAATTGCGTTTTATCTTTTTCGTCTAAAGCGCTGTAGCGTATGGAATTTATTGCAAGCTGTTTTAAGAGTCTTAGATCATAATGCTTACTGGCTACGCCGACAAATGCGACATAGAAGTCGTGGGATAAGGGATCTGCGCCCCACGCTCCGGGATCATCACTGGAGAGCACCACTGGCATACCCAAAGCCAAGTAAGTTGCCAACGGATGGTTCCTTACGTCACGCACTAAGGATAACACAGCATTCGATATAACATTCACTTCTATTGCTATGTCTCTTCGCTTCACTGCCACAAGGAGACTTGGATGTTTCACAAGTGCATAAGCGTGTCCAATCCTCTTCGAACCTAGGAGAATAGCATCCAATAGATTCTCATCGGTTGAGGTGCCAAACCAGTTGGTTTCTCCGCCGTGGAAGTAATAGTCTAGCTCGTCCTTAGCTTCAATTAATATTGGAAGGATGTCAATTAATGGCTTGCCCAAATCTTCCTGGCCTACTAGATCGAATCCAGCAACCATGTCAGGAATCTCGCGCTTGACGTTCTTGGCGAAATCGAGTGCATCGCGTATTTGGCTATTATTTATCAATCGATGTGCGGTCAAAATAATTTTCACTCCAATAAAATCGGGGTATTCTTCTTTAAACCTCGTTGCAACTTGCTTATATAGTTCTGCTAGATATGTTCTATCGTGCACTGTGCCATTCAATTCGTATATCTGGTGCAACCCACTTCTTATCTCGACATACATAATATTATCATCATAGAAATTTTTCAAGGCCGCATACAAATATTTCTCCCGCACCGGTCTATAGGATATAAGTGGTTTAACCGCCTTGTACACTTTGGTGAATCTGTGCCAAACTTCATTGATGTCTGTGTCGTAATCTTCGACATCCTCTGAATACATTGTGAAACGTTTTTTAAGTTCCAAATCGAATGCTGCGACGTCATCGGAGTCATTTCTGAGCTCACTGAGCAGTGACCATTTAACTGAACAAGGTCGGCTGGGAACAGTGTCGGAAAAGTGTAGGCTAAAATCATCGTTTGTGTAACAAGCGTATAAGTGGCTCTCGTATGTCAGCTTTAATAAATTGTCTGCGTCAAGCATTTGTGAACTGTGGACATGCAACGCCGCGCCTTTGGGCATACTGCGTATCATCTGGTACACTTTGGACATCTCTATGTACTTCTTGTAGGTGAAATAATGTCTTGAGAAGTTGAAATGCTGCGAATTATGGAACGACTCGTCGATCTCCTTGTTCTTCCAGTACATGAGTCTTTCATTGGCTGCTTTTTCTTCATTGCTTAGGATGATGTTCCCGCCTAGAGAGGAGGCTATCTCCTGTTTAAGCAGTTCGTTGCGCTTGACATTGTACTGGCTGAGTAAGATTCTGGCGTAGGACGATGCAATATATAAACACAAAACATTGTATAGGGTTAGAGTACGCATGTTTACGTATCACAGAGCGGGGTATCGTCGGGTCACGCCTGTCTGTGCTCGCGTCTCGGTCACAACTACTGGCTTGTGAGTGCGGAAATCATTTGTTTATATATGTAGGGATGTATGCACTTCCCACTGTTCCATTTAAATAATATGAAGTATTTATTAAAATGAACAAAATTTCTGGGTAGGGAATATGACTCGTCAAATGCAATTATGGTTAATTAATGTATTTTTAACTGATATTTCTAGGTAAAGGATGCAAATTGCACATGCATTGTTCATCGACCGATAGTGGAGTTATTGTTCAACAAACAGTCTCCTTAAATGGGTCAATTGTAATTAAATTGCATTGGCTTGGCAACTGACATTCTTCTCTTGATGATAAACGAATACCTCCGTCTAAGAATACCTGCTTAACTTGGATATAGGATCGTCGGATTTTCAAAAAGGGAAATGAAAAGGAAGGAAAGATGATGGGTACTGAGCTCCCAACAATCCCAGTCACAGAACGAGGCCTGACAGGAAACCTGTCACATCACATTAGTTTTCTGTACGACAGTGTACCATTCTAGTCGTACCTCTTCCTACAATAACCCAAAGTAACAGCAACGCTTTCTGAATTTACATAAATCTGACATTAAAAGTACATACATACATAAACTCACGCCTTTTCCCCAGAAGAGGTAAGCAGAGGTACTCTACCAGGGCACCCACATTTCGCCTTGTATGTTCCGTCACACGATGCGATAGGGAGCGAGCTTATCGCCATATCGGGCACAAATTCCTGACTCCGGACTGATAATGAATAGAAAAATCCAATATCACTTTGGCCGACCTGGTATTCGAATCCGAAACCTCAGCGTTTCAACCATACCGTAGTAAAACTGCGCCACCGAGGCAGTCGATATTAAAAATGCTATATAATATTGAGTTTGCAAGCGTGAAATAACGCTGTAACGACCTAGAGCGTTTATTTGTTTATTTTATATTCCGATTGTTTTTCTGTTGAGGTACTGTGTCGCTTTTTGGTGTATTGCTGTCGTAGGCAGGATGCGTTCCAGAAGACAAGATTGGCTTTTTATATGACATTCAACTCCTTGAAGATTCAGTGTTGTATTTTTTAAATTTAGTTTCTTTGGGTATGATGGGGATCACCAGGTTTAATGAATTGAAAGGAATGGACATAAATACCTTAGATAAACAAATATAGTACTTAAAATTTCTGAAATTAGTTGCTTTTCCTGTAGGATAAACGGCATTTGGTTAAACTCCTGCTGTGAAACAAGATACCGCGGTATCGGACTCCGGTCCCTACACCGAGACAAATGTTTGTGTGAACCACAAGTATTTGTTTCGAGTCTGGGTGTTTGTGAGACCGAAAATCTTCCGTAGTTCTTGATATCCACGCCACAACTCACAAGACTCGATCTTAGTATGGGGTCGGAAATATGTATTTTTTGACTGTATGTATTATATGACTATGTACTTTTTTAAAGAGCCCTTTTACATTTTTCTAACACGAACTATTACATAAACAACAATCGTAGTTTCTCAATAATCAGTCAATGTTCCCTTCAATTTATGTTGAAATGTCGATAGTGAGATATTGATAGACATTATCTCACATTACGTGAACCGGGTCATGATTTCACAACCATAATAAACATTAGACCGGCAAGGTCACGCACTTTCTATACAATTCAATTTTAAGTTACCTTCACTTGTTTTTTTCTATTCGGTACTATTTTTTAACGTGAGTTTAAGAAATAAACAAGATATTATAGATTATACTCGTAGGTCATCCAAAATGCGTCAATTATTTCCGTCCCAAAATGCGATAGTCACCTATGTCGAATGCAAATATTTGTACCAAACTTGGAAATTTTTCTAACCTAAAACTAAAAAGAAATGCACAGCTTAACTTGGGATACGAACCAGCACGGTTCATATCTACACTTACACCTTTCGGCGGTTGTTCTTCGATTTGGGTTGCGTTATACTTACCATCAGGCGCTTTGTATTCAATTTATCATACCAAGTTAGAAAAAAATAGCCATGATATAATTATAATTAATTGTTTTACTGGGTTTATGCAATAAATAAATATAATTGCGGGTTCTTTTAGAAATTATTATATATGTAATGCATGACTATTAGAAAGACATTTATTTATAGTATTCAAATAACACATTTTATTTATAGGTGTGTATGATGAGTGAGTACAGCGCCATCTATTATCACGGGCGTAGTATTAGTGCGGTGGCTACTTCAATAAGCGAATGATAGTTGACCCGCACTTCACACCACTTGAGCGCTGTCGTAAGAGCGACAGTGGCGCCCTCATTATCTCGCGCAACCGAACATTCTAGAGTGAATTTCTGTAGTTGAATTTAACTTTGATAATTTTAATTTTCATGTAAACGGTTGATTAATTTATGGGATTTAGTATCTGTAACAGGTTTCAAAGAAATTAGGAGCTCAAATTACACGATTAATTACAATAAGTATGCAAGACGAAATACAGATTGAAATTATATTTGACTGTAACGCTTGCCCGACGGCCGCACCACTAAGTGCGGAGTACCTAGTATCAAAACAGCGGTTTCTTATTGTGTTCATATTATTTTTATCTAACGTGGTAGGTAATTATATTTAATACGTATCACCTAACATCATGTTCTTATAAAAGGAAATTAACAAGTGATAGAACAGGGGCAGCAATCGCTAGTTATTTTTGAAGCACAAAGTTCATTTCAGTAGTCTCTTACGCAACGTAACCGAGGATTAGCAAGGCATTTTTAATAAGTAGGTAGTCTTTTTTTCTAGCAAAATTTCAATGGACGAATTGTAAAGGAAACGTTTTAACGTTTTTTTTTTACCTACACGCAAAAGCGATTTACTAGATTTTTTATAGTATTCGTATTCCGCTAACCCACAAGAAGACTATGGACTATGGCCTAACCCCTCTAAATCGAACTCTGGCTGATACAATACAATTCAGATAAAGAGAAAGAAAATATTCATAAGAAAACATTGGTCTCGATATTTATTTTTGTAATTAATTATCGTTAAAATTATTAACGTTTATTTCTCTTTGTGTCTCTATTTTTAAATTTTTGGTGCAATTGGTTCTAATGCAGTTGTAGAAATGGTTTTATGGCAGATTAGTGAGGAATATAAGGGGGAAGGAAAATATCCTCCGAAAAAACGCATACCTAAAAGTTTTCCATGAAAAGTCGAAGTTTTTTAGTTATTAGGTAAGTATACCATTTTGTCCAGTCGAATTAAGCAAAGCGTAGATAGTTGAAATACTGAAAGGTTAATGTCTCATATCAGGCAGACAGCCGATTGTTAAATGATAAGTCAAATTATTCTGCAAGATGAAAAGTCATGTTGCGCCGATTTCATGTAGTGAGATAAAAGCAGTAACAAGTAAGAAGGAAAATACATATAGTCGTAAGTCCTAAAATACATAGTACCTACTTATAAAACAAAGTCGCTTCCCGCTGTCTGTCTTTATGTATGCTTATATCTTTAAAACTACGCAACGGATTTTGATGCGGTTTTTTTAATAGATAGAATGATTCAAGAGGAACGTTTATATGTATATTAAATAGAGGCTGCCTTCAACAGGTCACTGTGGAAATCATTAGGAGAGGCCTATGTTCAGCAGTGGACTTCCTTTGGCTGATGGATGGATGATGACGGATGAAATAGAGGTTATCTGTATGCAGTGGAGTAAAAAAACTCTGCAAAGGCGAAGCTGGGACGGGCTGCTAGTTAGTGATAATCCGCAAACACCTAAAGTTCCCACGGCTTAATCTTGCGGTTTCAAGAATAATGTTTTAAGCGGGAACTGCGATAAGTCCATTAGAATGTGGAAACTTCCAGACTTCGGGAGTTCAAGAAACATTATTCGACTAATAAAGGAAGGTTCGTTGACTTCATAAAACTTCTTTGTGAAATAAGGACTTTGTTTTCTAGCTATATTTTATTAGAATCTTTTGTCGCGGTCACTCTATTCTGCGATTTTAAGTGTACATGGTCGATGTGGATCATTTACTATCACGAGCCTTTGACTATGTGTATCGAAAACGAAGCCAAGTGATAGTTTTAGTGACTACAGACACAATGCAACTAAAAATTTTGCGAGAAACGCGACGATTTTTTTTTTGTAATGTTTGAAATATTGTGTTTTTGTGGTGATTCCATAGTTTTTACGTAAATTATAATTTGAAGCCTTGCATAATATAGCGTCTTTAAAAATAAAAGGGTTTACATCATTTTTATATGAAAATGCAAGTATTTACCACGCAAATACGAGGAAAAAAAGGAAAAAAAAATCATTTCAAATCACTAAAACTACCACTTGGCTTCGTTTTCGGTAGCAGTCTCGATATACCCTGTATAATATTACAATGAGTCGTGAAGTATGATCGAAGTAAATAAGTAGATAATGATCGTCAGATTTTCGCAGTTTATTGAGAAAGTATATTTTCTAATTACCTTTAGCAGTTTATGCAGTATTAGTATCTACACTCCATAGAGAATTTTTTTTTTTTTTGCCGAATAAATAATATTATAATACTATCCATATAATATTAAAGTTACAACACGTTTAAAGTTAATATTATGTTCAAGGTTTACCCTAACTCGCTAACAGATGTCTCTGCTAGTCTCAAAATTCTTGTTCTCAGCATTGCTTTCATATAATTTTACAACTGGCGACCTCTTTGAGAGAGTAGCGAACTATTTTTGCATGCTCCGCTAAGGAAAGAAATCATTTTATTGTAAAAAGGTTTTAAAAAGTTGTAACTGGAAAAGCTAAAGCTAACACGAAATAGTACAACCTTATTTAAGTATATAAATAATTATATATTATTTAAATAATTAAATAATACATATGTGTCTGTATCAGCCCATATATGTATGTCCCACAGCAGGGCACGAGCCTCCTCTACAATGGAGAGCACGATTGAGAGGGGTTAGGCCATATAGTCCACCATGCTGACCTAGTGCGGGCTGGCGTGCTTACATGTCGTAAAATTTCTTTAAAATCGCTATGGTATACAGGTTTCCTTAAGATGTTTTCCTTCACCGTTGCAGTCAGTGGTGATTGACTATCAATACGCACATGACTCCCAAAAGTCAGAGATAAGCCCTGGGATTTGAACCCGAGACCAACGTGAACATGTTGGAAGTCGCCTATGGTTCGTTACAAACAGGCCACCACGCAATATTTTTTTTTTATCAGCCCATATACGTCCCCCTGCTGGGCACGGGCCTACTCTACAACCGAGAGAATCGATTGAGAGTGGTTAGGCCATATAGTCCACCACGCTGGCCTAGTGCGGGTTGGCGGACTTACATACCGTAGAAATTCTTTAAATACTAAAAATTAAATTAAATACGAAAATTTAATACTAAAAATAAAATAATACTTACTTTAGGAAATAAACAATGGATTCAGATCTTAAACCCATAACGAACATAAACAGTAAAATCTGCATGCATCAATACTTTTTGAAAAAACAATTATTAAAAAAAAATTGGTGTAATTTCGCCAGTCCCACATTCCCACGTTACAACTAACGACCATCCCGTGCCGACATTACAGTAACAATCGCACCGGATACATTATTCAATTGATATTCGGGGGTCAGGGCTTAGAGGCACTTACATGAATTTGTTTGGTCCGGCGCAGGCAAATATTTTGGAAGTGGGGGCCCGCGCTATTGTCAAATTGACCGGATGATTGTGAGGGGCCCAATGTCCTCTCTTGTTGCGTTGAGAACCTCGTGTCCGATTTAATTTGATCCGTTTTGGTTGTTGCTTTGGTTTTGGTTATAAATATAATTGGTGTATTGATAAACTTCTTACAAGCTTTAATTAGCGTCATCTGTCCCGTTGTTTGTATGTCTGTACGTCTGAAACAAAATCTGTCTGTATCACAATAGAAACTGAAATGAAATGAAATGAAAACTAGTCATAATACACAAAGGTGTCGATTTCGGGTTCATTCTGTGTGCTGTACTGTACTGTATCAGCCCATATACGTCCCACTGCAGGGCACCGGCCTCCTCTGCAATTGACAGTACGATTGAAGGGTTAGGTCTATCCACCACGCTGGCCTAGTGCGAGTTGGCGGACTTTACGTACCGTAGAAATTCTTGCAAATCACTATGGTATGCAGGTTTCCTCACGATGTTTTCCTTCACCGTTATAGTGCGTGGTGATTGACTATCAATACACACATAACTCCGAAAATTCAGAGGTGTGCCCTGGGATTTGAACCCGCGACCACCGTGAACATGTTAGCAGCCGCGTTTGGTCCATTACCAACAGGCCACCACGCATTTCGGTCTATAAAAAATAATAAGGTTCAATACAGTATTTTCATTTTATTTCGATCAAGTGTTGACTCGGCAGGGAATTTGCGTAAAGATGACGTTGGTACTGTAGATGTCCATAATCGCCCACTGCTGGGATTGGGACTCCTGTACAATCGAAAGTTCAATTAAGAAGACGGATTTCACATAATGTAGAACATCTTGTTTAGATCTCTATGGTACGCAGATCTCCTCACAATGTTTTCCTTTACCGTTAAAGTACGTTGTAAATGAGTGTATCAGTAAACATTTGAATTCGAAATGTCAGTATTGTGCTTTGGGATTTGAGCCCGGAACCACCGTCACGGGAACCGCGTCTGGTCCGTTTCTAATGGGCCACCACGCAATTCAATGTAAAAATTGGCAATATATATATCTAGCGTAAGATTTTAGTGTCTTGAGATCTACATTTGTTAAAATCCAATTTTTTTAAGAAAAGGTAAAAATATAATACATTTCGTTTAAAATAAATATCTTTTATTGTTATTCCTATAGGTACTCATCGTAAGATTCTGGTAAATTATATTTCTATAGATTATATCACTGCAGAACTACTGAGCTTAATTTGCTACATCCTTCACGTCAAACTTTCCAAAAATCTTAAATCCAATACTCAAAAATACCTAACTACAAAACACAAGAACTCAAAAACATTCTCTCAACCCGCAGCACTCACGCGAACAGACGGATGCTCAAGCCATTCATTAGTAGTTTTTCAACCAATAAGAATTCTTATCTTCAATGAGACAATACTGCGGTAATAAATATGCTTGGTGCCACAGGTGCGTCGCGATCAAAGGCGGCGGTGTCTTTGACCCCCCCTGACCCCCCGCGAGGGGCGACCCACCACCCCGGTGGCTGTCAATATTTGCATACTAAAAGGATAAATAAAGCTAAAAGGATTTGGGATGTTGATTGAGATGTTTAAGTACGTTTACTTATAGGAAGCTCACGTTGGTGTGGTTTAGTAGTAACTAGGTTTAGTAGGGACTTGGAATTATAATTATCGTACTATAATTTTTAATACTCTTCGGTCTTTTGGCGTCCGAATGCGTTGTTGTCATGCTGTCGTCAAAATATTACCAACTATTTATCTCTGCACATTTCATTATATTGAACATGTTAATACTATCAGATCATATCTATCATCTAATACTAATCTACTATCACCATAAATGCTTGATTATATTATGAATACATAACAAACAATGCGTAAAATAGATAATTAAACATTTTAATTGTAGTTCCTAATTTCGCCACACGCCAATAAAATTTAGGTGAATTATATAAACAGTACGTGAGATTGAATAAACTTTTGATTACGATTTTATTATTTTTATTGCTGAATGCAGATCGTATAAAACAGGTCGCTATGGAATTCCTTATGGAATTCAACAGTGGGCTTCTTGTGGCTGAAGAAAGAGAGAGCAAAGACAAAAATATTCGAAATTGTATTTTACGAATAATTGACGTCACGCAAATATCTGGTATGTAGGCGGAATGTTGAGGTAAATGTATCGACAACATGCTTACAGTTGAGTTCTAAGATAAAGTGGAGGCAACCTAAGCTTTCTAACTGATGGGATCAAGGATTAGCTCTAGCACTAATTCAGTGTGCTCTAATGATTAGTTACTCTCTCTCTTCAGCCACAGGAAGTCCACAGCTGAACATAGGCCTCCCAAGTATCTCCACATCGACCTGTTGTTTTGATTAGTCACTACCATATAAAATAATAAAACCGTATCAACATTTTGACCATATTCACAATGGCATTGGTATCCCTCCTGTATTAGTCCGAGCCCAGCAATGTGTAGTGTTCATCCAACAGCCACACGCACAGTCCTTACCCCGCATTAAAGCCCCATTTACAGAGTTCCTCGCGGCGAGAATCATATGCGATTATCGCGTGACGTAACCGCCATAGATCGTGTTCTGACAAATGTTTACACGATGCAACTTTTTTATATCCTTAAGATAATCGTACCTTCGAGGCGAGTAACTCTGCTCGTGTAAATGGGGCTTAAGATATATATTGCCGGATGCCTAATACCCCTTTTCTCTTCCCATCCTTTTTCCTTCCCGCTCCCCTCGCAATTGGGCCGGCAACACATTCATGATGCGTTGTGGATGGTCATGGGCGCCAGTGACCTCTTACCATCAGGCGACCAGTTTGCTCGTTTGCCGGACCTATGCTATAAAAAAATCTTGTGTCATGGGAATCAGAAACTACGTGACACTTTTTGGTGTTGCAAACTCCCAGACCCGTTTATGGATCACACAATCATGTACCTCTACGGAGGCTGTATCTCAACTTGCCATATTCTAAATGCCATTTGACTCAATTTAATCTTATACCTAACTTCAACCCATTGCGTGCCATCTGTGGATTTTGTTCATCTCAAGCATTCATCACGAAGACTATCTGTAACTTGCCAATCACAAAATGCCAATTGAGTCAACATCTCATCTTGTACCTGATAATTTCGACCATTGCGTGCCATCCGAAGACGGGAACAAAAGGGGAGGAAGTGGATTCCGTTAGACAGCATATGGCAACCACTAATCGTACCGAAAAACCGCAATTTGTACGAAGTCGAGCATGCGCACTGACAGTGCCAATTACTAATTGCCGATTGTTGTAAAAACCCCGAGGTCCCTAATGTGGTGTTTTGTAATGTGATCGCGTGTTCTTACTGATTTTTGAGACCTTGTTTTGTTTTTTTTGTGAGGTAAATTGATAGATAGGTCGTTTGATGGGTCACAGCTGGAGAGATATATAATATGTCAGGATTGAAATAAAACGAATTCTTACTTATTTTATCGCGAATTTGATTTAATTTTTACTTTTATTTAATTTTGTCGTGGTCCATGAATGTGAATGTAAAAATTAAATCAAATTCGCGATAAAATCCGTAAGAATTCGTTTCATTTCAATGTGTAACATTCGCGTAAATCTAAGAAACCAATATGTGAGGACTTAAATTCGTTGTTATATGGAAACTTAGAGGTCGTGGGTTAGATCACTTGGGGATAAACGTTTGGTTAATAAGTAAATTAGTTTTGAGAAACTTGAGTCTTTTGAAAACATTGAGATAGGAGGAAAAAAGTACACGGAGGGAAGGCCAATGCCTTGTTATTGTGAGGCTTAGTGATTTATATGAATCAATGGAATTAGCTGACTCGGGTATCCACAAAGACGTCGAAAGCCAGGATAATTGTACCGAGTAAATATTACAGTACCTCTCCCTCTCTTCAGCCACAGGAAGTCCACTGCTGAACATAGGCATCCCTCCTGGATCACCATATTAACCCGTTGGAAGCGGCCTGCACCCAGCGACCTAAAGTACCTAATAATTTAATAATAATAAATAGGTACAAGCAACAGTCACATACATAGTCCTGACCCCATACTAAGATCAAGTCTTGTGTCGTGGGTATCAAAAACTACGGGAGAATTGTCGGTCTCACAAACACCCAGAGCCGAAAAAAAATACCTGTGGTTCACACAAACATTTGTTCCAGTGCGGGGATCGAACCTATGACCTTTCGTTTCACAGCCGGCGTCTAACCAACTGCGCCACATAGGCTGTCCATAAATTCATACAGACTAGGATTTATTAGGAACAATAAGAGTTATTGGTCTTGCTGGATGTTTAGAAATAATTTATTCAAACAGCCTCAGCAGTCGGCGGTGTAGTTGGTGAGATGACGGCTTGGAAACGAAAGCCGCGGGTTCGATCCCAGTACTAAGATAAATGTTTGTGCGTTCCACAAGTATTTGTCTCGGGTCTGAGTGTTTGTGAGACCGAAAAGTCTCTTGTATGTTTGATCCCTGTAATATAAAATTGTTATCTTAATGCGAGTTAAGGACTATATAATGGTTTAGTGTATATAATTATTTGTTCTTGAATTTTACAGAATATACGTGTAGGTAATCTTTAAGTATTAATAGGAAATATCTGTAAGAAGGAATAAAAAAATATGGCCGCCCATTTTACTACTTTAAGTTTATTTCTTACATTTATTATTATGTAACTTGAGAGCACAATAAAGGGTAACTATAAATAAATAAAATTAAAAATATAATCAAATAAATTATCACCAACGATTAAATATAATAAACGCCTCGTGTGTCGCAGATATAAAGCGTGTTCATAATGAAAAAGAAAGTCCCTTAAAAAATATTAATAGCTTTGTCACAACGTTGTACTTGGTGAAGTGATTACTGATTAGGCATTTTCTCCTGATTATAACGTTAATTATAATATTATACGTATTCATACTACTCGGTGGCGTAGTTGTACTACGGTATGATTGCAAAGCTGAGGTCTCGGGTTCGAATCCCGGGTCAGCCAAAGTGATATTGGATTTTTCTCTTCATTATCAGTCCGGAGTCAGGAATTAGTGCCCGATATGGCGATAGGCTCGCCCGGAACATACAAGGCGAAATGTCGGTGTCTTGGTAGCACCTCTGCCTACCCCTTCTGGGAATAAGGCGTGAGGTTATGTATGTATGTATTCATATTAATTGGATTTGATAGTCACCCAGGTACTTCGAGTAGGGGTATGGGTATGGGGTATTGGTTCAGGTGTGGGTGTGGCGCAGGCCGGCATAATTGTGTCGAGTGACAAAGAGGTGACCACCTGACAGATTCACACCGGTGACTATTTCATTTGGATTCCAATGCACTTAACGTCAGGTACATTGTAAAAACGTTTTTTTTTTCAGTAATAGTGATACTACAGATTATGTGTTGGCGAGTGGCGAAATTAGGAACTACAAATAACATTTAAAAAATATCTATTTAACGTAATGTTTGAGGTATGTTTTCTTAATTCTGACTTCTTAATACAGGCAGCCTTGGTTGCGTAATTGTGCTACAATACGGTTACAAAGCTGGGGTCGCAGTGTCGCGGGTGGCACAAAGGGATATTAGATTTATCTACCTCGATAGATATGGTGATAGGCTCGCCCCCTATCACATCGTGGAACGGAACTCATAAGGCGAAACGTGGGTGCCCTGGTTGCTCCGCTGCCTACCCCTTCTGCGATAAAGACGTGATGTTTATGAATGTATGTTTTCTTAATTTAAACAACAAGCATTTGTACTCGTAATTTAATTGTATTAACTTTCATTTTCCAATGTAATAAAATGTGAAGAGAGAACAACGACAACAGCGCTTTCGACGACAGAAGATCGTAGACCTGTTCCCTGGTTTCTTGGTAAACGTATATTACAACGTTACTTTGTCCCTTTGGACCTATGTGTCTTAATTTATATAATAAGTCACTAGCGGCCCGTCCCAGCTTCGCCTGGGTGCAGATGTTTTGATTCCACTCCACACCAGACAAATGTTATTTTTCGTACAAACTGTGACACCCTGTATATGTATTATACATATAAACCTTCCTCTTGAATCACTCTATCTATTAAAAAAAATGTTTTTGTATTGTATCATATACGACCCACTGCAGGGCACGGGCCTCCTCTACAATCGAGAGTACGATTGAGAGTGGTTAGGCCTAAGGCCATATAGTCCACCACGCTGGCCTAGTGCGGGTTGGCGGACTTACATACCGTAGAAATTCTTTAAAATCGCTACGGTATGCAGGTTTCGTCACGATGTTTTCCTTCACCGTTAAAGTGCGTGGTGATTGATTATCAATACACACATAACTCCGAAAAGTCTATTAAAAAAACCGCATCAAAATCCGATGCGTAGTTTTATAAATCTAAGCATACATAAAGACAGACAGCGGGAAGCGACTTTGTTTCTATGTAGTGATTATACTGCAAATTTTAACAACACCACCCATTGTGACAAAATTGCTTCCATTTCTTTTGTTTCAGAATTAATTTTAATTCCGCTAATTATTTGTACGTGCGTTAGTTGCGACATATTGCGTCTAGGGCCAGTTGGGGGACAATTATCATTGTTTTCGAGAAAAAGACGACCGTCATTTGTATGAATTAATAGTGCGACATTAATAACGGTGGGTGGCGGCGAACAAATGTCATCCTGGCATCGACGATCGTTGGTAATTGATATTGGTAATAACTTGTAATTGACAAGTTTGGGGCATTTTTTTGTTGAATAAGCCTCGTGGCGGGCATATGGCTAGATAGATAATACGTACTATCCATGCATAAACATCACGCCTTTATCCCAGAAGAGGTAGGCAGAGGTGCAACCAGGATACCCACGTTTCGCTTCGTGTTCTATCCCATGATATAATAGGGGGCCTATCGCCATATCGGGTACAAATCTTTAACTCCGGGCTGATAATGAATAGAAAAATCCAATATCACTGCCCGACCCGTGATTCGAACCCGAGACCTCAGCTTTGTGATCGTACCGTAGTGCAACTACGCCACCGAGGCCGTATAACAAATATATTGCAGCAATAAATTAATTTTTCCAAGGGACATGGCTAGATAACAAATGTCAAAATGGACAATACAGCCTGTTTTAGGCATTAATAAGCCTATAGACTTTGTGTTTGGCGGAGGTTATGAAAAACTATACGAGTAACTACTTATCATTCATTTAACGTGCAAAAAAAACTCAATATATATATATTTTTTTTATTGCATAGGTCCGGAAACGAGCAAACAGGTCGCCTGATGGTAAGTGATCACTGCATGAGCATCCACAACGCTGGATCATGGATGAGTTGCCGGCCCAATTGGGAGGGAAACGGGAAGGGAAAAGGATGGGAAGAGGAAAGGGGTATGGGCATCCGGCAATCTCACTCACCGAACAAAACGCAACAGCTGAGCTGTCGCTTCACGTCGTTCGTATATATTGTTACGGGGATCGAACCTTGGAATCCTTTTCTCAGCTTGCTTGGGTATTGTGCCATTAGGTAAATTTAAAAAGTCTGAAATACAATTACTAAACCGGTGATTATATTTTCATCAAAGAAATGAGGTTAATGAGATAAATACAAATTAACCATTATCAGGTATTTTATTCCCAAAAAGAAATAATTGACCAAAGTAATTATCTAGTAATAATGCCTAATTTAAATTTATTGGCGGCAATCAAATGATTTTGGTTTGATCACACAACACGGGTGGTCCGTTCCATGCCTGTGTATTAAAATGCAGCTGTCTGTACATATATTTTTTGTGGCATAAGTCTGACAAACGAACAAACAACTTATTTATTTATTTAGTTTAATTCATACGGCATAAGCCAATGATGATAATGAAATTCTTAAAACTAATTCTCTCTTTTTCTCTCTCTCTCTCTTTCTCTTCAGCTTCAGGAAGTCCACTGCTGAATATAGGCCTCCCGAAGAATCACCACATTGACCTGTTGGAAGCGGCCTGCATCCTGCGACTTCCTGCAACCTTAACCAGGTCGTCCGACAACTTTGAAGGTGGGCGTCCGACACTTCTTAATTTAAAAACTTACAACTAATAAAATCTTATATTATGCTAAATGTAAACGAAATCAACAGAAAATAAAAAATATACAATCTGATGGGAAGTGATTTCCGCCTACGTACATCTACAATACTAAGATCTTAGGTACGTTGCCGTCGTCAAAATGGGAGGAGAAGGGGAACAACAAAGGGGGTAACATCAATAAATAAATACACCCAATAGTCACACACATAGTCCTGACCCCACACTAAGACCGAGTCATGTGTCGTGGGTATCAGAAACTACGAGATACCTTTCGGTCTTACAAACACCCAGACCCGAAAAATACCTATGAATCACACAAATATTTGTCTCGATGCGGGATCGAACCCGCGGCCTCACGTTTCACAGCCGGCGTTCAGCCAACTGCGCCACGAAGGCTGTCAAAATTCAAATATTGAGAAGTTTGTTTTCTTGCATTGCAAATGTAAAGAAGCGGAGGGTAGTTAGTGTACCGCTGGTTCCTACCGATCGCGCGTCGCGTGCTCTGCTGTGTCGAATTTTGATCGTTTGGTGGACAACCTGGTGAAAAGTGGTGTGTGTTGCTGCAATAGTGTACCATTCGGCGTCGAACATCCTGTATTGGGAGGAGAATTTGGTGAGTTGGCTATCAAACGTTGCTGTTCGTTGGAATATTGTATATTTTTCACCTTCATGAGGATTCGACAGACCGGCGTGAATTAACTTGTAAAGTTACATAAAAAAAAAAGTTACAATTCCATTTAATTATAATCATACATAAACACACGCCTTTTTCCCAGAAGGGGTAGGCAGAGGTGCTACCAGAACACCCACGTTTCGCCTTGTATATTCCGTCCCGCGATGTGATAGGGGGCGAGCCTATCGCCATATCGGGCACAAATTCCTGACTCCGGGCTGATAATGAATAGAAAAATCCAATATCACTTTGCCCGACGCGGGATGCTAACCCAAGACCTCAGCTTTGCAATCGTACCGTAGTACCACTACGCCACCGAGGCAGTCATAGTAATAATCATAATTTCTTTCAAACCGAAATAACCTTTTTCTAATCCATATCGAGACGAAGATCTCACTGATCCTGTGATCTTTAAAAGGCTATCCTCTAAGTTCGCTATGGATTTTTCGAATTGTGAAGAAAATTAGGTCTTTTGAACTTAAAAATTGCGTCGCAACATTTCCGCGATCTCTCACAATACTTTACGGGACTAAGTACCCATTTAACCCTTTTGTCGAGAAACCAGGGCCCATGCGACCGCATTAAACAACTTTATCGACATATTGCAAACGGGAGGACGTATTAATTCCTTAAACATTAAATCTTTCCTCCAAAACTTACTTACCTTTATCCAAGACCTTAATAATATGTTCATAAGGTTCAAAATTGAGTAAGTTACGTGTAGTATTAAATTTGCTTGTGGTAAGATGTTGAAAACCAAGGAAGCTTTTTGTATGGAGTTTTTGTTGCAAATTACGTTGTGCGGTGTATCATCAGCATTGGTTGTGGAAACTTCGTGATCACTGTCTCGTCACATGTTTAATGCTTTGTTAACTGGATGATTCTGTTACTTGGGGTCGTTCATACCAGGTGGTTGACAAACGGGTTGACAAACGCTTGGCTGCTGTTAACCTTGCAGATTAATGCTTTTTTGTTTTATAGGTAAATAATAAATAAATAATAACACACGTAACAGAACACAAATAAGATGCAAGTCTTGTGTACTAGGAATCAGAAATTACCCATGTAAATGGGGCTTACAACAGTTAGTTTACGCACGTTCCCTGCCGAGTCACTATAAAAATAACTCGCAAGATATGCTTACCGACATACACACAACGCTACAGATAAAATTAAAAAACTAACTAAATAAACCCGACAGTCACATGCAAATCGTAGTTCTGAACACGCAATAAGATCGAGTCTTGTGTAGGTTTCACAAACACTCAGATCCGAAACACATAACTGTGGTTCACAAAAGATTTGTCTTGGTGCGGGAATCGAACCCGCGGCCTCTCGTTTCAAAGCCGGCGTTACTAACTACGCTACGGACGCTGTCAAGGATAATAAGCCAAGGACAGCAGTAATATTATGAATGATTTCCAGTTGTTTGTAAAATCCGCTAATTATATTAAAAATAATTGGATAAAATTACGAAAAGCGCAAACCTCCGATAGATATAAAGTGCGTGGTGGCCTGTTGGTAACGGACCAGACGCGGCTGCCTACATTTTTACGGTGATCGCGGGTTCAAATCCCAGGGCACACATCTGACTTTTCGGAGTTATGTGTGTATTGATAGTCAATCACCACGCACTTTAACGGTGAAGGAAAACATCGTGAGGAAACCTGCATACCGTAGCGATTTTAAAGAATTTCTACGGTATGTAAGTCCGCCAACCCGCACTAGGCCAGCGTGGAGGACTATATGTCTTAACCACTCTCAATCTATTCTCTCGATTGTAGAGTAGGCCCGTGCCCAGCAGTGGGACGTATATGGGCTGATACAGAATCACGAATATCAAAATACGTTATTATACCAAATTTCATAGAAGAAAGAAAGAAAGAAAACACATTTATTTGTCACTTATCACAACGCACACACTCATATAACATAAATTTACCTACACCATACAGAAATAAAAAAAAATATAAATAAAAAAAAAGAAGTTTGTACGTCGCAAAAAAGTGACACGTAGGTGACCACTCAGCTTAAAGTTGTACTGCGGCGTGAGCCACAGCGCAACAAGCATATAATAGCGATCGAAGGTATGCGCTTTTCGGTATTAACCCAAATAATTGACTAACCTAACCCTTTCCAATCGAACTGGCGGCTGTAGAGAAGGCCCATGCCAGCCAGACGTACATCACATAATATGGGCTGGATAATTAATATATGAATTACAATTAAAGGTCACTAACTGTGGGAATGAAAGCTCCACATTTTTCCATTCGCCAAAGATGTTCAAAGAAACATAATAATTTTCCCTGAATTGATTATTCGAATTGGCTTTATCCGGTAATGAAGACGGTCTCAATTGAGACCACTCGGATGAGTGCTTGATGCAATTTACATTATAAATTGGGTGTGTTCGATGCATGCCGAGCGCTCGATCCTGTACACTTACATTAAAAAAAAAGATTTATTATGAAGATGTTTGTGTTTGGGATAAATATCAAGTTTTGGATATAGGCAAGTGATAGTAAATGCAGCTAACCGTCGTTTGTAGTACCTACACCTGTTTTTTGGTGGCATCAGAAAATATGATTGTATACTCTCAAAACGTCCAGTCTATAAGTTTTAGTACTGTACTGTATCAGCCCAGATACGTCCTACTGCAGGGCACGAGCCTCCTCTACAACCGAGAGTGATTAAGCCATATAGCCCACCACGCTAGCGTAGTGCGTGTTGGCGGACTTTTACATACCATAGAAATTTATATAAATCGCTATGGTATGCAGGCTTCTTCAGGATATTTTCCTTCAACGTTATAGTGCGTGGTGATTGATTACAAATACACACATGACTTCGAAAAGTCTGAGGTGCGCCCTGGGATTTGAACCCGCGACCACCGTGAACATGTTGACAGCCGCGTCTGGTCCGTTTACCAACAGACCACCACGCACTATGGATATTAGTAGGCTACACAAACAATTTATGTTTCAATGTATATGCGACAGCCTCCGTGGCGCGGTTGGTTAGACGCCGCCTGTGAAACGAGAGGCCGCGGGTTCGATCCTCGCACCGAGACAAATGTTTGTGAGGCCCACGAGTATTTGTCTCGGCTCTGAGTGACACTGACAAATCTCTCGCAGCTTCTGATATCTACGACACAAGACTTAATTGATCTTAATCTGGGATCAGGACTATGTATATGACTGTGGGCGTATTTATTTATTTGTATTTATTTACACGTATTTAATGTAGGGATCGAACCTGCGGCCGCTTGTTTTTCGCCGGCTTTAAACGAACTGCGCCACATGTTTTACTCCAATTTACTATTTTAGATATTAACTAAAATATCTGCTATGGTAGTTAGAGATAATTTTATGTCAAAAATCTCACATTTTTAATCTGTTATCTCAATAGCCTGAAATAGATTGAAGTCCTTAAACACCGTGGTCGATTATAGGCGGAAGAAAATATTGACTATCAGTATAATAACCAATAATGATGATCATTATCATATGGTCAATAATGAGTCGTTAAACTGTTTCACCTGGCTAATGACAAAGAGGAATACAAGAAGCTGACGATCAACCTTCAACACTGAAGAGGCACCTAAAGAAGATTTTTATTTTATGTAGTCTATGTCTATTTTTATTTTATATATGTCGCGGGATGTCGCTGGATGCAGGCTGCCTCTAACAGCTCACTGTGGAAATCATTAGGAGAGGCCTATGTTCAGCAGTGGACTTGCTTTGGCTGATGGATGGATGTATAATTCATGAAAATATATGTTTGCATTCCTCATATTTTGTACGTATTAATAAATAAATACACCCAACAGTCACATACATAGTTCAACAGTCACATTAAGATCAATTAAGTCTTGTGTCGTGGGTATCAGATACTACGAGAGACTTTTCGGTCTCACAAACACCCAGACCCGACACAAATATTTGTGAGCCACACAAATATTTGTGTTGGTGCGGGGATCGAACCCGCAGCCTCTCGTTTCATATTCGGCGTCTAACCACGCCACGGAGGCTGTTTTACTTTCTTTTATCATTTTATTTTTCAAATATTTATGCCTATGTTGTGATCACCTCTTATTCGTAACTTCTTTTTATACAGTCTATCTGAAGCTTGTGTGGAAAAAATCGCAAGAAGCGATAAGACCGCCGATTGTCACCTTTATTTAAACTAGTTTTTTTATGTCTTACTATTAATGTATGCGGTGTAAAATAAAGAATAAATAAATAAAATCGGACTAGTCACTTGTTAGGTAGTATCAAGTTTATTGTATGTAAAAAAGCTCCCTTTTTCGTAGCTTTAATAAATAAGATCAGATTAGTCACTTGTTAGGTATTATCAGGCTTATTGTAGGTACTCGTATGTAAAAAATCTCCCTTTTTCGTAGCTTTTAACATCCGTTCCACTAAAGTAGCCCTATGTTTGACTGTAATAAAACAATCTATCCATCCTTGACCCCATCATAAAGTAAATGAGTCCATATCTATGTAATAAAGGAGAATTATTACGTAAAGAAAACATTTCGCGTGCAAGACATTGCGGACGATAAAACTGTGTTTTGTCACTTACACACTCATATTGCGGTGGAACAGCAAATCATACAAATTGTTATGCCGGCTAACAACAATTCCGGCGAAATAAAACTAGATAATTCTCTTGATAAAGATAGAATAGATCGTTGTCGCGTGGGCGTTGGATTTGCTAGATGTGACTTGAGGGTGCTTTACTATGTTATCAAAGTTAAAGGATTGTAGTAGTTTAATTATTTTTCTATTTCTTCCTTAATTGCTGTGTCGTAGGCAGCGATTTGAGCGTGTATCCCCTGAATTTAGAGGTCCATGGAAAATTTAGGCGCATACTATCAGATAAGAAATCAGTAGGGTAACTTTTTTTTCATTGCATAGGTCCGGCAAACGAGCAAATAGGTTACCTGATGGTAAGTGATCACTGCACATGAACATCCACAACGCTGGATCATGGATGTGTTGCCGGCCCAATTAGGAGGGGAGCGAGAAGGAAAAAGTATGGGAAGAGGCAAGGGGTATTGAGCATTCGTTTCTTTTGATAATAATAACTTTCTTACTGATGCCAAGTTGCAATACCGTTCGTATTATTATAACACGACAAACCACTGCTAAGTCCAGGTATCCGATAAACCTAAAAAAGATCTTAATCCAACGCATTAACATTTAAGTTGCTTTACTTCATAACTTTAAAGTCATTTTGCATTTTGATGTTTCTCTTCCCCGTTAAAGTTTAACAATTAACTTTTATTACAAACTATTTAGCAAAGTAAGCAGTGAAACACATAGAGTAAAAAAAAAATCTCAGATTTTTTTCATATATATTTGGTTGCCCCATCTAGATTGAGGATATCTGCAAACAAGAGATAATAGCTCGAGCAAACAGTTCGGTTAGCACAAACAAATACACTGTATGGCGATCAGAAACCCAATAAGGGTTGATTCGGTTGATTGCAATCAGTGTCCCGCTACCCCCACCCCTCCTGATCGTACGTGATACGACTGATTGGGGATTTTTGTACGCCGCCTGATTATCTTATTGACTCGCTAATGAACGAACATTCATATTTGGACATGTCGGAGTTATGTTGATGAGATTGTCTATGCAAGATTTGTTAAGAGACTCAAAACGCAAATTGCAATTCCTGTCAAAATAAATACACCCAACAGTCATCTGAGAGGCTGTCAAGGATTAAAATCTACTGTCAATTCTGACTGCCTCGGTGGCGCAGTTGTAGGACGGTATGATTGCTAAGCTAAGTTCACGGGTTGGAATCCCGGGTCGGGCAGTGATATGGGGTTTTTTATTCATTATCACGCCGAAGTTTGGAATTTGAGCCTGATATGGCGATGGGCTCGCCCCTTATCACATCAAGGGACGGAGTACATAGGGCGAAGCGTGGGTGTCCTGGTTGCACCTCTGCCTACCTCTTCTGTAATAAAGGCATGATGTGTATGTATGTATGTATGTATGTATTTGTCCATCCTGATTCCTTGACACCCTCTGTGGCGCACTTGGTTAGACGTTGGTTGCAAAACATGAGGCCGCGGGTTCGATCCCCACACCGAGACAAATTTTTATGTGATCCTTGAGTATTTGTTTTGAATCTAGGTGTTGGTGTGACAGAGAAGTCACTCGTAGTTTCTAATACCCATGAAAAGACTTAATTAATCTTAATGTAGGATCGGGACCACAGCAAGACTATTTATAAGACTGATGGTTGTATTTTTTTTATTGCATTGAATGGCGAGACGAGCGTGCCATTCGTCTGATGGTAAGCGATACGTCCGCTCATGGACAGTAGCAAAACCAAGCAACACCATGAACTATGAAAGCAATGCTTGGCGTTCCACTGCGCTTGCCATCCTGAGACATAAGGTTAAGTCTCATTATGTCCAGTAGTTACGCTAGCTATGTCCTTCAAACCGGAACACAACAGTGC
The DNA here is from genome assembly GCA_033459515.1 of Theretra japonica. Lineage (NCBI taxonomy): Eukaryota > Metazoa > Arthropoda > Insecta > Lepidoptera > Sphingidae > Theretra > Theretra japonica. Next base: position 4,445,183 of record CM065942.1, read on the forward strand.
GTTTACACTGCTGTTTAATTTTATTGCTTAGTCTGTTAAATAAGCGAGGTTATACATACAGTACAGTATACAGTATCCAGGCACCCACGTTTCGCCTTGTCTGTTTCGTCCCAGGATGTGATAGAGGGCAAGCCTATTGCCATATCGGGCACAAAATAAGGCTGATAATGAATAGAAAAGTCCAATATCACGTTGCCCGACCCGGGATTTGAACCCGAGACCTCAGTTTTGTATTCATAATTTAGTACAACTACGCCACGAGGCAGTCAGAGCACGCTACGATAGAAGAGTGCAGAAACTATAAATACCAATTGTAATTTAGATTTTAGCGGAACAATTGACAATCAACACCCCGAAACAGATCGCTGATGATTCCACAATTATTGCCATAGTAAAAGAATAATAAACAATCAATAAGACCCCACACAGTCAAGCGGGCAACTGTAAATATCAAGGTTCGAATCCATGTTGCCAACGAACGTAAATACATATTAATGTCTTTTATATTTATGAAGATGTTCGCAGTTCTCGCAGCCTTAGGCGCGGTGCTGCTGAGCTAAATTACTACCAACAGCGTTTTAAATCTTGAATTGTTGTCTGAAGTGCAATTGATGGCTTGTGCTGGTTCGATTCCGAGTGAATTGTGATATTGATTTCGAAGTGGTAATGTTTGTAGACGGTAAATACTCCCGATTGTCATATTATATAGGGTGTATCAAGACTGCTACCGAAAACGAAGCCGGGTGTTAGTTTTAGGGACTTTAGACATAATGCAACTAAAATTTTTCCAAAAACAAAATACGATTTAAAAAAAAAAATCCTGTCATCGTATTTGGGTGGTAAATACATACAATTAACTAAAAATAATATACACCCCTTTATTTTTAAAGACGCTATAGTATGGCTTTAAATAATAATTTTATCAAAAACTCTGGATTTACCACCCGAACACAATGATATTTAAAAAATTACAAAAAAAGATCCTCGCGTTTTCTGCAATTTTTTAGTTGTATCGTGTCTGTAGTCACTAAAACTACCACCTGGTTTCGTTTTCGGTAGCAGTCTTGATATACCCTGTATACAATGGGATTCTTGTCTGGTCCTCCTGTCTTGGTCTGGTGTGAAAACCAACAAGTAAGATGTTTTGATGACACATCCTTGATTGGTGATGACCTTTATCAGGTTTAAAGACAAAGGGCGTCTACTTCTGAACATAGATACAGTCATTACCAGGCCGCGTTGGAAATGACGGAATAAAATACGTTGAACAAAAGGCGAACACCGTCGCGAGGAGACTTAAGGAACTGTTTGCAGCATTTAAATCGAGCCTACAGTTTCAGAAGGCTCAATTTCGTCGCGATTTTATAATAGTTTCAATGAACGAGTAAATCGGTAACGTGTATTGCTTGAAAATATGGCTGGAATATAGAATAATTTCAAGAAATAGAGCCTTCCCCGGGTATTTCCTTAGCTCGGTGAAGTAAGATAAGTAGTTATGAAGTGTCACTAAATACCTACCTATGAATACCTGTTCGGTTTGATCGTGGGCCTATAGTTTCACAGATCTTCTCTCATCTCAGTCTTCTTCTCCGCTGTTTCTGGAACCTATGAATTTATCATTATTTTTTATTGCATAGGTCCGGCAAACGAGCAAACCTGGTGGTAAGTGATCACTGCCGTCCATCATCATCCACAACGATGGATCATGGATGTGTTGCCGGCCCAATACGGAGAGGATTCGGCAGAAAAAAGGATGGGAAGAGGAAAGGCATCCGGCAATCTCACTCACCGAATGAAACGCGACAACAAAGCTGTCGCTTCACGTCGATTTCCTGTGAGACAGTGATACCGCCTCGGATGAGCCTGCCCATTCATGCTGAGTCATGACTGACAACAGCGTGGCTCTACCACTTTCAAAACTTGAAAGTATTACAATATTTGTTGGTCACGCATATTTTTCTCAGTGCAGAGACCGAATCTGATTTTCGTTTCACAGTAGGTTCCTTACGTCACAAAGGCTTCCATTTAAAACACCCATCATTCAACCTGTTTCCTATAAGCCTACACCTGTAATATTGAACATAAGTGCAGGCTTTACTGCCGTGTTGTTTAGTAGCTACTGCGTGTTCAGGCTTGCGCCGGCTTGTAAATCCTACGGCTTGCACGCGATACCTCCGTACTCGATAGTAAGCACCAAAACATGTAGGATTCTTTAGTAAACACGTCATTGTAAATACCCCAATAATATTATGAGCTGAAACAATGGGAAAGGATGTTATTTTGCAGAAGAAATAAATACACACAACAGTCACATACGTAGTCCTGACCCCATACTAAGATATCTTGTGCCGTGGGTATCAAGAACTGCGAGAATTCTCGGTCTCACATACACCCAGACCTGACACAAATACTTGAGTTTCACACAAACATTTGTCTCGGGGATCGAACCCGCCACGTATATTTTCACAGCCGGCGTCTAACCAACTGCGTCACGGAGGCTATTATCTCACAAAGCGCTATTGGTTGGGTATTCTTATCCACTCGGGAAGCAATCACCATATAGTATTCTGTATTAGCTTAGGAAGCATACCTGGACCGGCACACTTATCCACAGCTTAAAGATCCGGGAAAAAATTGATTTAGCGAATCTCTTAGTTCCAGTTATTAACCACCACCAAGAAGTATCTTCTTGTGTGACTGTAAAATTATTATTAGTACAAAAACCATTTGAAATCGAAATAAAACCCACAAGCCGTCACATGCAAAAAGCAAACGCCATAAAATCGACGACGGCACTAAATTCAACCTCTAAAGGCAGTTTTCACTCGCCAGTACTTAATGTATGAACCGATGCAAAAACTTACAAAGCACATACTCGTTTCTTAGCATCATTCCACTTGGTGGGCGGACCGAGCTGCCACCACCGCTCATTGCACTTCCAACCTTCACCCAACCGGATAAAGTTAAAAATCAAATGGTAGGTTATTCAACGGGTATGTGCAAGTACATAAGGGAACATGTAAGAGATTGTTGTACCGGCTATACCAATTAACACTACTCGAAATGATCCAAATAAAGGAACATGATTCTACTTGTATGAAAGTTGCCGTACTGTTATGTTTTACAAGTGTGTTGACTTAAAGGGACTATTACGTCATTTTATGTGTAAGGCATGGATGAATCTAGAAGCATGGCTACTTTGGCTGATAAATATCCTTAGATTTGTGGTACCTCAGAGACAATATTGAGCCGTCAGTCTCGGTTGATAATTCATCGTCAAATAACAATTCCCAAAGTTTCCAGTGCAGCACCTACAACCGAAAAACATTCATAAAAGTATCTGTAAATGTATCAGCCTATATACTGCAGGGCACGGGCCTCCTCTACAATCAAGAGTACGATTGAGAGGGGTTAGGCCATATAGTCCACCACACTGGCCTAGTGCGCGTTGGCGGTCTTTCACATATCATAGAATTTTATACAAATCGCTATGGTATGCAGGTTTCCTCACAATGTTTTCCTTCATCGTTATACATGTCTCCGAAAAGTCATAAAATTATAAATATCCATAAAAACATATTCTTCTTTTCTCTTCAGCCACAGGAAGCCCACTGCTGAACATAGGCCTCCCCAAGGATAAGGTTGCAGGAAGTCGCGGGATGCAGGCCGCTTCCAACAGGTCGATGTGGAGATCTTTGGTGGAGGCCTATAATATATTGTTTTGCTAAACACCACTTGTTATCTATTTGACAATTGTTATCTATTACTTGATATCTTGACAGCAAGGAGGTTCCGTGGCGCATTTGACTAGACGCCGGCTGTGAAACGAGAAGCCGCGGGTTCGATGACCACCATACCTATCTGCGGAGCACACAAACATTAGTTTTGGATCTCGGTGTTTTGAGACTGAAAGTCTCTTGTTGTTTCTGATACTCCCGTCACAAGATAATATCTCAGTGTGTTGTGACTTTGTATGTGACCATTGGGTGTATTTATTATCTATTTACATACTATATAAACATCACACCTTTATCCCTGAAGGGGTAGGTAGAGGTGCAACCAGAACACCCACGTTTCGCCTTGTGTGTTCCGTCCCACGATGTGATTGGGGGCGAGCCTATCGCCATTTCTGCACAAATTCCTGACTCCGGGCTGCTAATGAATAGAAAAATCCAATATAAATTTGCCCGACCCGGGATTCGAACCCGAGACCTCAGCTTTGCAATCCTATCGTAGTACAACTACGCCACCTAGGCAGTATTATTTATTTAATGGTTTAATTACATTTTTAATAATAAATTAGCCACACGACCTTGGTAGGCTGTACGGTCTATCCACTTTCAATCTTATTCTCTATTGTAGAGGAGGCCCGGGACCTGCAGTGGGACGTATATGGGCTCATACAGATACGAGTATATACATTTTTTTCCTGTCAGGATAGATGGATTTCCTAAGACTGTTGTTTCTTCCACTTCCGGCCATTATATACCATAGTACGGTATATAATGTTAATGCTGAATAATTCAGTAGAGGGTGCACCGGGGCGAAGTGTCAAGGGTGGCGCGTCTAGACCTGCGTTCTTGCTACAGACAAAAAGTTTGCGTATTTATTGTGTATTTGTAACTTGGAAACTTGAAAAAAATGCTGTTTTGCCTGATAGTATTTTAAAACGTAGAAAAATATTAAATGCAAATGTATTGGGAAGATATAGCTGAATAGGAAGTTTAATAATTATCTTGCCTTTCAAGTTCAGTCTGTTTCTATCAGATTTTGCCCTCGTATTTATTACAACCGAAGTGATACAAAAATCTATCGACATACATACATACATGAACATCCCGCCTTATTCCCAGAAGGGGTAGGCAGAGGTGCAACCAGGACACCCACGTTTCGCCTTATGTGCTCCGTCCCATGATGTGATAGGGGGCGAGCGTATCGCCATATCGGGCACAAATTCCTGACTGGGCTGATAATGAATAGAAAAATCCAATATCACTTTGTCCGACCCGGGATTCGAACCCGAGACCTCAGCTTTGTAATCATACCGTAGTACAACTACGCCACATCAACGCGACGGTATACATTTTATTTAGACTGTTCTTACTACAATATGTAATTTACTCCCCATATCTTTTAAAAAGGTTGGATTCCCTCGCAACACGGTTTTCTATTCACCAAGATTCGAAGGTCCTGAATCAACACCCCATGAATAACGAAAACTCATAAACACTCCGGCAACGTATTTACCCTGCACAATGCGGAAGTGTCATTCCACGCGGAAATAATTCAACACCTACCTGCCTATACAAGCCACCACCCTCTGTTTACTGTTACCTGAAATATTAGCGGAGAGATAGTGTGAAAACATTGCTGCATTTCTGAAAATGGAAATTCTCAATAATTCAAAAATAACAACAAATCGTTAACAGAGGCGTTTTAAGCCTAGGCATTGTATTTTTTTGGAGGTAAAAGTTTGCGCTAGTTAATTTACTGGTCGCATTAACTGTTAAAGAAAATCCTTTTTTTATTGCACAGGTCCGGCAAACGAGCAAACAGGTCACCTGATGGTAAGTGATCACTGCCGCCCATGACCATTCACAACTCTTGGTTCATAGATATGTTGCCAGCCCTCGTGAAACCTGAACGAATGTACGTCAGCTTATGTTATAATATCTCTGATTCTTAAAGTACCGACTGCCTCGGTGGCGTAGTGGTACTACGGTACGATTGCAAAGCTGAGGTCTCGGGTTCGAATCCCGGGTCGTGCAATGTGATATTGGATTTTTCTATTCATTATCAGCCCGGAGTCAGGAATTTGTGCTTCATATGGCGATAGGCTCGCCCCCTATCACATCGTGGGACGGAATATACAAGGCGAAACGTGGGTGTTCTGGTAGCACCTTTGCCTACCCCTTCTGGGAAAAAGGCGTGTGTTTATGTATGTATGTATGTAAAGTACCTATACCAATGCTACTTTATATGAAGCTGCTGTGAATAAGAAACGGTTATTATATTATAGGTATTTTTCGCTATCCATTTACATTTTTAACCGACTTCAAAAGAAGGAAGAGCTTCTCAATTCGTTGGAATATATATTTTTTTATTTTATACAATCAGACTTGTATCACCTTAGTTGAAGTCCTGTTAATCGTAATTGAGCTCAGCTAACAGTATATAATTACAAATTATTTAAAAAAAGAACAAACAAGAGATTTATAGTGTTGTAATAGACACTAGTGCGGTGTACTCGATATGCGGTCTAGTAAAAATAATCGCGTTAACAGAAAACCTATAAAACGACGAGCGCAGTCGGTTCTCGGTCAGGCCTTGTACGCGACATTTGAGGGTTGCTACTAGACACTCAGTCACCAACTACTAGTTAATGTACGCGTATAAACAATACCAGCATTCACTGTGAAATGATGAAATGAAATATAAACAATCTATTGAATCTATAAAACAATATTCAATGTGGTATGGTATGGTATCAGCCCATATACGACCCACTGCAGGGCACGGGCCTCCTCTACAATCGAGAGTACGATTAAGAGTGGTTAGGCCATATAGTCCACCACGCTGGCCTAGTGCGGGTTGGCGGACTTTTACATACCATAGAAATTTATACAAATTATATTCAATGTAGGGACATAATATTCTATTAAGTCAGTCGGCGCCGAGTCTCTTCTCTTACTTTTGTAACACAAGTTGCAATAAATGGTTTCACGAGAATGGACTTTTTTAATTATGTAAAGTTTTCCACACTCCTGGACACTAACATATAAGGTGAATAAACACACCTAAATTCTACATCATTTAGATTTCGATTTTTTTTTTGTTATACCACCTGGTTCGGAAAACGGCTTTCACTAGAGAAGAACGGACAAGGAGTCTAGTGTTGCTCTTTTCAAAACCAGTTTGCAATATAGTGATTGTTACATAGTTATAACTTAGTTAAATAACGAGAAAAGTAGGATAACAAATAATTAAATTAAGACAGTGAGTTGTAAGTTGCACCACGCCGTTTACTATGCCAATTACAACAATTTATTTAGGTATTCAAAATTAGATTTTGTTTCGGTTCTGAGTATCGTAGGTGCGAGAAAGTAGGAGTGTCTTATCTAATTATTAACTTTCTAACAATTATCCAATTTCTTTATTGAAAAACTAACACGATATAGTTCGAAACACAAATTTTCAAGTCTTACCAGTCACGTAGGCATATTTTCCTACGATTATACATATGTGAACTACCCAAGATACATAACATAAACACACGCCTTTTTCCCAGAAGGGGTAGGCAGAGGTGCTACCAGAACACCCACGTTTCGCCTTGTATATTCCGTCCCACGATGTGATAGGGGGCGAGCCTATCGCCATATCGAGCACAAATTCCTGACTCCGGGCTGATAATGAATAGAAAAATCCAATATATCACTTTGCCCGACCTGGGATTCGAACCCGAGACCTCAGCTTTGCGATCATACCGTAGTACCACTACGCCACCGAGGCAGTCCTAGATACTCCCTAAAATTGCAAATTAATTATCTATACTAACACATAATTGTGATGTAACATTCGTACATAAAAAAATGATTCCTTCCACATTTTCAACAGCAACAGCAATCGGCGAAAGTGGCGCGTCACCGCGATTACAAAATGGCGGCCTGTCAGTTGGCGCCAAATTAAACGTGGTCCTGTATGATATCGCTCTTTGATCTCACTCCCGGAGGAGTGTTTGCACAGAGCCGCGTCTGTCTGTTTGTCCTGCAACGGTGAAAGGGAGCTCGTGAATGCTAGAGGACGCTCTCTTTCAATAGGAGATTTATATCGAAGGAGACGTATAGCGTCGCAATTTGTGGATTGTAGATACAGCGATAAACGGTCCGCGGGTGAATGCGCGTGTGGGCACACTCGGAGGAGGTTTCTATTGATTGACGTGTGGTGTAAAAATCTTGGAAACATTCGCTCATGTAGGTGCACGTCTAGACACAACCACAACGACTGGTCTACACAATTATTCCGCATTTATCGTATTTGTCATTTCTTATCTCATCTAGGTATGTATCTGCGTTTACGCATTTCAATGAAGCTATAAATCGGGTTACAATAACATCTTGATAGTTGACTACGCTGTTGACAGCCATGACTCAGCATGAATGAGCAGGCTCGTCTGGGGTGGCACCACTGTCTCGCAGGAGATCGACGTGAAGTGACAGCTTTGCTGTCGCGTTTCGTTCAGTGATTGACTAACGGATGCTTAATACCCATTTCCTGTTCTCATCCTTTTTCCTTCCCGCTTCCCTTCTGATAATGTGCCGGCAACACTTCCATGATCCAAGCGTTGTGGATGTTCATGGGCGGCAGTGATGACTTACCATCAGGTGACCTGCTTGAATAGTTTGCCAGATCTATGCTATAAAAAAAGAAAAAAACAAATAAAATAAAGGTGTTTTGAATCTACTTTGGCTGCAATCAGTAAGTGTTTTATATCACGCGACAGGTAAGCTTGTAGAGTAGCTTTTGTAGTTTCATTATTGAGATTACTCGTTACATACATTACACTCTGAGGACCTATTGCGATCATAAAATCGTGGACACGGTGTGGCACGCCATTGCTTGATTTTACTTTATTAGTGAAGATTTGGTGTCTGTTAGTATTTTTTATGGAACTACGAAATTGATGGGAAAAGTTTACAAATCATAATATTGCGTCAATAGTCGGGGAAGGTGTGAGACAATAGAAACGAACGGGATGCGTATTGTGGCACCGACTGGGAAAATTATGGTTATCATATTAACACTCTTTGATTTATTATTTTAAATAATACAATTTCATTCGCCAACGGATGCTCTTTGACCTAAGTCCCAATTACCTACAGCTTCGTATTGTAACAATAAAGTTCACAAATAAGCAGAAACCTTAGTTAATTTTTAATATCAAACACTTTTAACTCTAACTTTTGAACCTAAAAATCAATTTTTTTAAGTACTCATTACCAAAAGTAACGTAAAACTACTTATAACCACCAATTTACCGTAAATTAATTTAAAATATAATTGTCCATTATAACTTGACCTCCGGCCTTCATCGAAAAAAATAACCTAAATAGACCAAGTAACCCAATCCGAGATTAGATTAACACGTAATGTATTCAATGAAATAGCCAAATCGGCCAGTAATTTGATATATCGTGTATTGATGGACTCTCCACGTCAATCATAATGTATTCCTATAGAAATTCATTGAGGAAACCAGAACAGAGGGATGACGAATTGCTGTAATTAGGGTCAGTGGAATATTTTATATTGGATTTAGGGTGAATGTTGTGTATTTTCAATATACAAGGGATCCAGGAAAGATGAAGTCAAATAGTTGGGTAGAGGAGATTAAAAAAAAAAGATGCCGATGAGTTCAGAACTTCCTCCTTTATTGAAGTCGGTTAAAAAAGCAATTCGATATTCCACAGGCTTAATTTTCCATTATTATTATATCATTTTTATTGCAAACGTCCTGCAAACGAGCAAAAGCGATTATGTTAAGTTACAACCACCCCTTAAGACAGATTTACACGCTGAGAGATTCTCGGCTCGACGATACGATTATCGTAAATATATAAAAAAGTTGTACCGTGCAACTATTTGCCATAAACTTTAGAATACAATAATCTTATAGAGAATCTCTCTTGTAAATGGATTATTAGATGCGATGCATGCCCAAATATGATAATAAATAAATAAATACACCCAACAGTCACATACATAGTCCTGACCCCACACTAAGGACGAGTCTTATGTCGTGGGTATCAGAAACTACGACAGACTTTTCGGTCTCACAAACACCCACACCCGACACAAATACCTAATAACACACAAGCCTCAAAACACTAAACTACCACCCACTCACCTACATACTCCTACAGAAAGCAGTGACACTTAACACATGCAGAACTGTCAGGAAATTCCTCTGTATAAAATAGAAAGGACATGTATAAACCACCATAGTACTTTGGCCAAAAGCTCGGTATTTTGGTATACTCCCCAACTTTGGGAGAATAATGTTGAAACATTGCATAAAAATAATAATTTTTTCAGACCTGTGTTTTTAATCAGTCCATATTTTCATACCCAGCGTGGAGGACTATATGGCCTAACCACTCTCAATCGATTCTCTCGATTGTACATTAGGCCCGTGCCCAGCAGTGGGACGTATATGGGCTGATACAGATATTTTCATGCATACAAATGATATCAATCTAGCATAAACTATACATTAAAAAACGAAACAAACAATGAAAATTACTCATATTCTAATACTTTTAAATCTTAACTAACAGTCCTCAGATTCAGTCCCAGCCACTTTTGCATGAGAAAACTGTATTAAAAATAAGTATATAAAAGGAACAGAAAAGAAAACTAAGTTTCTATCACGGGACCAAAGGCGACAGCAACGTCGTATCTTAACGTCGGTTTTTGAGAAAGTGGTATCACCTCGACCGAGGCAGCTTGTATGTACATACAGTAGTTAATACATACATACATTTTTTTAAGCTATTAAATTAGATTCGGGCAATTGTCAAATCTTGCTCCGAAGTACGACAAAACTGCATCTGATAGTGATGACGTTCAGATAGAAAATCGACTATTGATACATGAATACCACTCGCCTCTCGACACAATTATGCCGGCCAGCGCAATAGCGATGGAAAGTGCAGTAATCACTTACCACCCTCGATAAATTTTGCACAAATTGAACCCTACCATGACACGCAGTAAATCCAAATTATATACATGAAATAAATTCAACAAAAATATTTTCTCTAAACTATCAAAGTCACGACGGGGACGGAAGTGACGGCGGCGATGCGCGTGCGCCTAGCTTCCGGCCGCGTGAACCAAAATGGCGGCGGCACGCTTCCGGTTGGAATAGGAAGTGACGCGGAGGGTGGTGTCGGCTCCGTATAAATTATGATTAGGGATGCTGCATTGTCCGTTGCACAAAGCGTTGCATCTAGTAAGCTTGGATGCTTGCTTTTATCAAGTTAATGTGTTTCTGTACTTGTTTTAAGTCTGCGTAAATGATTAAAATTGTAATTCTTATTAAGGTAAGGTATTCTTCCCAAGACAGCGGTAATTTTTTTTAGTTTATGTAAATAAAAGCAGCCAGAACATTGAGATTGTAACTGTACTGTACTAGCCCACAATAGCCCACTGATGGGCACGAGTCTTCTCTACAACCAAGAGTACCAATGAGAGGGGTTAGGCCATCGACTACGATATCAACCTAGCTGGTCTAGGGCGGGCTGGCCAAAGCTGAGTCTAATGAATTTATACTAGAGAAAAGAAAAATTCAGTCGAGTAACTTTTATTATGAAATAGATATATAACAGTATCTGTACATATGTACGTGCCACTGCTGGAAACAATAAAACACTAGGGTTGAAAACACATTAATTTAATGGATTTCCAATTATATCAAGACAACTACAAGACTATAGACTTCGTATTCCACAGCTGAAAATAAGTCTTCTCTAATTATTATCATATTTATTTTTTAGGAGACTGTCCCGCCTTCACACCCACCACTGCAATTCCTGTAAGCCAGGATATATAGTGGCACGCATTGTAATGACACCGAGCATTGAAGCTCAGCGAGTCTCCGGGAATGTCTGAATTGTCTTTAACCCGCAACGAAATCAATCATAAAGTTAAATTAATAGGAGTTCGAAATATTTTTGTCCACTTCCCTCTGTAGCAAAGCGAGTGGCAAAACAATGAACTAAAGGGGTAAATAACTTTACTAGACTTTTACAGCAAGAGAAGCCAGCCTTAAAATACCGTGGATCAAATCATTTTTACATTTAAATGGCACCTTATTATACCATATTTCATATTGAATTATTCGAAACGACTTGGAATCTTTATCTCGTAATTTGTCCATTCCGGGTGGCCGTTAAACACAACTCTCTTTGAAGTCTGTCCCTCATTGTTGAGGATCGTGACTCTCAATTATCTGAATGACGTATCTCCACCGGGTTCGGTCTAACCTGATGTGGTGCTGCATTAATGGTGATCTTCAGCGCATTGGCAACCTGATCCACCCATCGTTTTGGAGTTCCTCCTCGTGGTCTTTTCCCTTCCAACTTTCCAACAATGAGCAGCTTTTCTAGGTTGCCTGGTTCGCGTCTAGCGATATGTCCGAAGTTCTTTAAGATTCTGTGTAAGACGCATGTTAAACACTATAATCGGTGTTAATGATTAATTAAGCTAAAATACCGCTTCGCCAATTTGTACCGGCAACTATGATAGCTCAGAAAGCGGGTAAAATGTGTGCATTTCTGTGCAAGTGACGAAGCATGAGCTCGCTACATTGTGGACGCATGCTGCCGGCACGAATTGATCGCTAGAATTATTGTACCGAGATTCTAGCTGAATAATGAAACTACTGACTGACTGACGGCAGAAGATAATTGATATATTCAGAATGCACCAAAAGTGAAGTGATTTGTACCAGCTATTATATTTAAAATGCATATTCGTAGATGCTACACGTGCGTGGTGGCCTGTTGGTAACGGACCAGACGCGACTGCCTACATGTTCACGGTGGTCGCGGGTTCAAATCCCAGGGCACACCTCTGACTTTTCGGAGTCATGTGTGTATTGATAGTCAATCACCACGCACTATAACGGTGAAAGGAAAACATCGTGAGGAAACCTGCATACCATAGCGATTTGTATAAATTTCTATGGTATGTAAAAGTCCGCCAACCCGCACTAGGCCAGCGTGGTGGACTATATGACCTAACCACTCTAAATCGTACTCTCGATTGTAGAGGAGGCCCGTGCCCTGCAGTGGGTCGAATATGGGCTGATACAAAAAACAAAATATAAAGATGCTACACTGAAATAAATACATCCAACAGTGACACAGTCCCATTAATAGGTTTTACCCCGCACTAATATACCAGTCTTTTGTCACACTTATCAGAAACTACGGGAGATTTTAGTTTCATAAATACAAAAATTCTTATACAAGGTATATGCTGACTGCTACCGAAAACAAAGCCAGGTGGTAGTTTAAGTGACTTAAGACACAAAGCAACTAAATGTTTTGCAAAAAAAAGCACATTTATTTTGTAATTGTTTTCTTATCATCCTATTTGGGTGATAAATACATACATTTTCCTAAAAATGTACACCCTTTTATTGTTAAAGACGCGATAGTACGCAAGGCTTTAAATTTTATTTTTGGCAAAAGCTATGGATTTACACAACAATACAAACACAATGATATTTAAAACATTATTTAAAAAATACGTCGCGCTTTCTTGCAAAATGTTTATTTGCATCGTGTCTGCAGTTACTAAAACTACCACCTGGCTTCGTTTTCGGTTGCAGTTTTGATATGCCCTGTATAGTACGATGAAAAAACGTTAATATAAAAAATATTGAAATCGCCCCTTCACAGTTTGCCACCAGTCAATCGGCAACCCGGTTACAAACATAACACTAATACTTGGATATCATCACTTACACGAACCACATATAAATTAGTTCCAAGCGACGAAGCATCGCTTGGATAATTCAATACAAAAAACCGAATACATTCCCGTAATTGTGTTATAATAGTACATCTAATATATTATGTTAACGCAAATAGAAACATAATTACACCTATATGCTGTGTAATTACAATGTTACCACTTTTTATTAATATTTTTGCATATAAAGAGGGGGTTTGTCGGAGTAACGGTCGCACGTTTTTGCGTTCACACTGGACGCAGAGCATGGAATTTTTAGAAAAATATGAAGATTGCGTTATGCTATGAGTGAGAGACGGGGTATTAAACGAGCTTTCGTGGGTTCGATTCCGCACAGTATTTTTTGTGTGAACATCAAAAATTAAATTATTTAGAGACTTACGGCCTTATTCATAGGCAGATTTAAAACCTATTTTAGTTATGGAATGTTTAGTCCTTTTCGAACGACTTTTGAATTCAGTTTCATCGAAGAAGACAAAAAATTAGTTAATTCAAATGGGTTTTAAAACTGTCTGTGAATAAGACCGTTACATTTTAGAAATTCTTAAAAATTCTAAAGTATACACAAATATACAGGGTGATATTGACATGGTATTAAATTTAACCCACATGGTTCTCATCACCCCAGGTGACAGTGTACCAAATTTGAAAAAAAAACCGAGTTCGTTTTTTATAAAAAAAATCGTGAATTTAATTTTCATGGTGTTTGCTCAACCCGTTTATAAACGAGTATTTTACGGCTTAGCTGAACTTCAGTTTGGTTCGGGAACTTACCTGTGCAGTAAAAAGACTCGTACTTGTACGGGTTGATCAAAAGCCTTGAATACTAAAATCGCGATTTTTGACAAAACTACCAGGCATTTTATTCAAACTTGGTACAATGTTATCGGGGGTGAGGAACATGTGGATTAAATAAATACTGTAATATGTCAATATCACCCAGTATACAAATAGGTACCTATACGAAGTTGACACCTACGTCTGTAATTTGGCTTTGTTTTGTTAATAAAAGCCACATTTTTTTAAACCTGATCAGAGAGTGAGCCATACTACATTATCCAGCATTCCAAAAGGGTAAATAGCATACATTAATCACTATTATAGACCACAATTAACTGAAGAGATCACACAAAGCACCAACAAACTGTGATACAAAAATCACAAAGAACAAATTCAATTAATTAAAAGCAATTCACAAAAAATTACACAACAAAAGAGAACTATCAGCAAAAAGTACAAAAGGACATCCTGATTAACATAATTAAATACCACTAAACTCATTTGCAGAGCACTCGAGACCCCCATCGTTTAGCCCTTTCTCCTACATTTAATTGGTAGGATCTTAAAACACGAAATACCCTCTTTTTGTCCGTCGTACAGGAAGCTTGGGCTCTCAAAAGGTTGTTTTTGGGCTCGGTTGCATGCAGAATTGTATGGGCCATATAATATGCCAAGTTTATTGTCCCTACAGATGGGTAGGCAAATTAGCAGGATATATCAATCGGGTTAGTGGATTCGTGTGTTTTTTGCTTGTGGCGAATTCTTTTCGTGTGCCGCTCCGATGAATGGTAATATGTGCTGTACGATTGTCCATTGTTTTTGTACGGTTCATTTCAATTTCATTGCGGGATGCGTCTGTCAGTTTTTAGACGGATCGGGGGCCGTTCGTCAAATGGATCTCTGGTATGAGAGTTTTATTTGTTTAAGTACCTTGTAAGTAGCCCGGAATGTGAATGGAGCGTAAAATTGTTCGGTTTAAATTTTCAATGTGAAGTCATTGAGTGGTTTGAGTCGGAGAGCTAGGCCTGTCTTGGCTGCAACATCAAACCGCTGGTCCAGTGCTGTGAAGTTACTTACGTCTCTCTAAGAATTGACGCGAATTAACAGGTTCATTATCGAATTATTTTCATAAGATTGCTGACAAAATGGTTATAAACATCTTCCATCTATAAACGCTTCATCATCGATCCTGGTATGCTGGCAAAGTGGTAATTATTTTACATAACATTGAGGAAATGGTAAGACCTTTAAATAAGACGATTTTTGTTCCAATAATAATTAATGATACATTTAGTCAAAATTCTAAACCAAGTAAAAAAATACCTTTAGTAATACACTAAAATAACAAAATTATACGCTACTAAAATAATATTTACACTTCACTTTTATAACAATTCCAAAATTCTAAATCAGAATTTTAAAAAATCTAAACTACAAACGCCGCTACTGAAGCACACTAACTTAGCTATAGAACAAAGTACGAAAACATTGTACCACTATTTCCACTATGGCTTCGCATCGTATCTATTCGACCCACTTTTCACTTTCGGTAACAATTTTACGACTAACCTAATCCCGTTAGCCCCTATGATGGACACACACACAACGTTGCGCCAGGGCTGCCCGCGGCGTGTTTACCCACGAAACAGATCTGTTAGCTCAGTTGATTGCAGATCGAAACTTTAGAGAACTGACCACTCGGAATCAGATTACCGGTTCGTTACCCGCAGACCATTTTTGCTGTTTGCCTGACCGCTAACAATGCAAACAAATACTGTTGGTTTGCGTGGGGTTGCGTTTTGTTATCCGATGTTTGTTCAGCCCTGTAACGGTTGCTACTGAAACTGTTTAGTGATGTTCTAATTGGTTTGCAAAAATAAAACGTCACTTTTGACTAAAATTTGAATTTGGAATAAAAATAATTTAAATTACATGTGTGATTCCATTTTTAAAACTCGCATTACATAGTGAAAACTGAAAGGATTTTTATGAGGGGAGATTTTAATGATATCACAACTAGATTATCACGTTAATACTGAAAAATATGTTAAAACGAAACAATATAATAACGTCATAACATAGACTTTAGGATAATTTTATTTTCATTATTCTATAATATTTATTAATATTGATTTGTTAATTTAATTATTATGTATACATCCATCATGCGGGCTCTTAATATTTTAATTATTCAACCACTAAACACATATTTTACATCAAACTAAATTTAAAACAAAATTCCACTGCAATTCAAATCCAGCATCCCAAATCAAGTTAATTTTAAGTTGCTAAAAAGTTGTCCCTCGAAATTAAAAATGTTGGAGTCGACGTTAATCAAGTTCATTACCACTGGCCGATTGAAAGATTCCGTCGGGGCCAGGGCTCGTCAATCGTGTCCAATTACGTGGCGACAGGCCACTGTCTCGACAATTATGCATTCTTCCCTTTACTTTATACTGGGTCTAGGAACCGTTTATGGACACTGTGGGAATCGGTATATATTTCGTTTTGTAGCGTTTGATGAGTTTCATGTTTGGCGAATTGTAATGAAACTATTTTATAGTATTAAAATATTCTGATGACACTATTTTGTCGGGAGTTTGAGTGTGTCGAATGTATTTATTCGTTAAAATAAGCGATTCAATAATAATCATAATTCTGTCTTTTTAAAATTTATTGACGTCTTATTTAATATAAGAAAATTTCGTCGTTACTTTATAAAAAATATTTAATGGAATATTTGTGGCAGCTTAAGTTATTAATAACAGAGCGAATAAGCGGAGCGAATAAGAACAATGCCTGCAGTTCGATGATTAGAATCATAATTTAAAAACAAAAGTTACTTATTGGTACTTAATCACACCACAACTAAAACGGTAAACAAAATTAGCATAGCCAAGTACAAAGTCTAAATAAAGCAGGATGCGTCCGCGCTCGCAAGCGTACTTCAGACTGCACTATAAATCCACGCGCAACAGACCGACGGCTAAATTCGCATCATAAGCTATCTATATTTGCATTTGCAATTGTGCGTTTACAAGGAAACTTTATGTTACCGCTTTGATTAACGGAGACGAGTGACGACTGACGTGCAAAGTACTTTGAAGGACACTAAAATATTGTACAACAGGCTTAAGTTATGTCTAAAAATACTTCTATATTTTACATTATTCATTATAAAAAAAATATTATACAGAAATCATTGTACCTACTTTGTTTTTTATGAATATGATTTTCTGCCATTGTTTGTGGCCAAAAACATGTTTTGTAGAATTTCAAATTACTTTGTTTTCTATGTTATACTCGTATGTCAGTGTAGAATGAGCTATCGTTGTGTCTCTATTTTATACGGCAAAATATTTCGATAGTATAATTAATACAAAGTACTACTAAAATCTACCGTGGAAATCATTGGAAGTGGCCTATATTAAGCAGTGGATTTCCTTTGGCTGATGGATGGATAGACTACTAAAAACCTTAATCACCATAAGATAACAAGATACATATTTTCTATTGCATTTTTTGTAAAAAAAAATTCAAAATAGATGTCACGAACATCCTCAATTCAAATCGTTTCGAAAACAGCCGACAGCTTGAAACTACAAATAGTATAATTAAATTAATAACATGTACCACCAATAAAAGTAGCAAGAACACGTTCACCTTTTTGCCTGTTTATTGAACATCACAATGTTTAACTCATTACAAACACTTGTAAATGGCGCTTGTGTAGTGCTTGTCGTATTATTTTATGCGTAACAGGTTCGTGGTGGCACTTCGCAGTAAGTTGCTGGACACCTGCTAAGCTGGCCCTAACTGGTATGACTACTATAAAACTGTTTAAGTATTGGATACTATTTTTACTATTAGCGTTGAAATGACGTAAGAACATGGATACTCAAGAATTTTTCGGCGCCATCGGACATCCTGTGTCCTTTTCACTTCCACTTCAACTATTTCCCTGGCTTAAGTCGCTTTTCATTGTCCAAAGAATGTATTCGTTTGGAACATTAGCTGTATCAGTCATTAACGCCCCTGAACACAAAACTAATCGAGAGTTTTGATTAAGAGTGTTTAGACTATAGATGTTTTTTTTTAATAATAAGATGGTATGCAGATTTCACGATGTTTTCATACACCCTTAAGGCTTAAAGTATCCCTTGATTAGCTAAGTAAACACACGACTCTAAAAAGTTAGACATGCAATTTTAGTTTCAAACCTGCGACCGTTGTCTAGGCAGATCCCATCCATATTTTTACGCACTTTATTTTGTCTATTAACCTAATCTTTGACTAATAAATAAGTTCCACAGTGAT
The DNA here is from genome assembly GCA_033459515.1 of Theretra japonica. Lineage (NCBI taxonomy): Eukaryota > Metazoa > Arthropoda > Insecta > Lepidoptera > Sphingidae > Theretra > Theretra japonica. Next base: position 4,463,819 of record CM065942.1, read on the forward strand.
AGATTACACGCGCGCAGTCCGAACCTCGTTTACACGGGCCATTTGAGCGCATGTCATCTGTCAGACACATTACAGCGACGTAATTAAATGGAGAGAGGAGTTTAGCTAAACAGGGCATAAAGTAAAGCACCAGTAGCTCAATAAAATGTGTTGAGGGTGTGGGATGAAGAGAGACGAGTCGCAGCTCGCTTCGAACTATGTTTTAGAAGATTGCTTCTACATATGATTCTATTAAGTGTAATCCGCCAACCCGCACTAGGCTAGCGTGGAGGACTATATGGCCTAACCACTCTCAATCGATTCTCTCGATTGTAGAGTAGGCCCGTGCCCAGAAGTGGGACGTATATGGGCTGATACAGATACAGAAGTGTAATTGATGTTAATTTGGAAATCCCTGTTGAGGTTAAAGCACAGATCTCTCTCTCTTCAGCCACAGGAAGTCCACTGCTGAGAATAGGCCTCCGCCATGGAACGTCATATAGACCTATTGGAAGCGGACAGCATCCACAGATATCAATGTATTACAATTTTAATTCGCATTTTAAAAAGTCTTGCGAAAGACTTAATAAAGAATATTTTAATTTACATACTCGTATTTAAGTACTTATTATCAACTATCGATAATTTTAAAGGTGTAGTAATGGAATAAGGAAACCCGCCTATCTAAGACATACAAAAACACATTACATTATACAGGGTATATCAAGACTGCTACCGAAAACGAAGCCAGGTGGTAGTTTTAGTGACTCTAGATACAATGCAACCAAAATTTTTTTTTTAAAAAGCGACGTATTTTTTTCCTATCATCGTATTTGGGTGATAAATACATACACTTTCCTAAAAAAATATTGTACACCCTTTTATTTTTAAAGACGCTATAGTACGCAAGGCTTTAAGTTATAATTGTAGCAAAAACTATGGATTCACCACCCAAACACAATTATATTTAAAACATTACAAAAAAAATCGTTGCGTTTTTATGCAAAATTGTTAATTGCATCGTGTCTGTAATCACTAAAACTACAACCTAGCTTCGTTTTCGGTAGCAGTCTTAATATACCCTGTATGTAAAATTCATCCGTACTCGATCAGCCTGGTTAATTAATGCTTAGACTATCTATTTCGCTGGCCCAGACCATGAATATTGCCTAACAGATACAAAAAAGTCTCACACTCAATTTTACCCCAGCCTCTGCCACGTCATTATGGCGTCTCCGCGGAAGTACGCGGGCGTCGAGACGCGTGCGTTACAAATCACTACTTTACTACTTCCGAAATACAATGAACTTGTACTTGGAAAAAAATATAATGCACAATGCCTAATAATTCTCGGTCACGCGCCGACGGACGAGCGTAATGTTCGTTATAATGGAAGATAATAATTTGTCCCATCTCCCCTCTGTGGGGATTTTCATATTTTTATTGGTTTTTATTAAAATTGACTTGTGTGGTGATTTAATTCTGTTTTGATTTAATTTTAATACTGTTGTTCACGAATTGTGTTCGTAAACGACGTACCAATTTGTGATAATTAAATCTTTCGTATACTAAAATAAATGGTTAAGGCTTTTTTCATTGTTATAGGATACTGGCATAGATTTTACATCACAAAACGCCAAATATTTATTTTTAATGTCAGCTTCTAGTCCACACATTGCGTAACTGTTGATACTTAGATATAATATCTTGCAAGACCAGTTAATGATCAGATGATGATGAGGGTGTTTTTACTCCAAGCATTCCCCACATATATATATATTTCTCATTTATAAACAAAACAATGCAACTTGACAGTCTCATAATTCATTCCAAAAAGGCCAAAAACAAACAAGGTGAATTCCCACACAAACCGCATCCCACGACTCATTTGGGTATTTTACCATCAACACGGTGATAATTCAATAACCGAGTACATCATAAAATTTATTGGCGAACTGGGGATCATAAAAGACCACTTCATAATACAAGAAATCAAATCGCTCCGACAAACAAGCCGGTGCAATAAATTTTGAAGGTATTAAACAAAATCCTTTCAACACGACCAGTATAACTTGACCTCCGGATAGTTCATGCCAAAAATCTATTAAAGGGATCACATTCTTTGTTTGTAATGGAAGAGGTCAGCCTAATTTGGTCATCGGACCCCTAAATTCGATGCGACACGTGTCTTTGCCACCCTTCCCGAAATCTCTATAGGACACTTTTAATACAATAAATATTTGGATGATTTTACAACACATTTTGTCACTTATTTATGACGTCAGTAACAAGTGGAACAACAAATATTATACTTGTATAACTACTTTATTTAATTGGAGTTTTCATATTTTTTAACCGATTTCGGAAAGTGCAGACTATTTTATCTACTTAAATATAATGTGTTTGTATGTCTGCGAGTATTTTGAAAACTGCTGAACCAATTTGAACGCAGTCTTCACGAGTCGATAGATCTACTCCCCAAAAAGGCCTCAAAGACCAAATACAATAACATAATTACTATAACAAAAATCCCAAATTGGCTAAAAATATACTCCGAGCTCCAAAAATATAAGTACTTACCCTGTAGCAGCTTTTGTAAGTGTGTTCTATCTTATACACATTTTATTTATAATCGTATAGAATATAGGAATACCTATTTATCAATTAATAATTTCGATAATAATAACCATATAGCTACTAGGTTTTTTAAATTTGTAAACTTGAAAAGGCGACTAACACGGCCAAGATATCAAATAAAGCTTACCTACTGCGGAAGCGTGGGAGTCAGGTCGGCAATGTTTAACATTGTTATCAACATATAATTGAGTCCCTTGAGCCTTGCACAGCTCGCTGTTTGACTTAGAAATTGTACGTGGGCTGTTTTGAAAACGACACTTTTAAACTAGGGCAGCTTCCTGGTTTGAAGATCAAAATATAATTTACATTTTAGGTATCTTGAGGTTTTAGATAGTAGGTGATTGTATTTTAGCATCAGTTTTGGACTTATCGTGTCTAAAATTTAAACGTGCCAGCCCTTGCCACAACAATGCGGATTTGCGGACTTCGCTTTGACTTTCTCAAACCTGTGATGTATAAACGATGATTTTTTAAATAAACAAGTTTAACTAAATTTTAATTAGCTATGGTTACACAAAAATCAAGAGGTTAAAGCTCTCGGTATGACCTCGAAACCAGACACTGCGCAAATCTTTGCTTGTCACAAAACATCGCAGCTTCCGTATGAAACATGTGAAAAAAATTTCAAGACATAGAAGACCCAGTAATTCCGCAATTGAAAACATGTCGGAAAAAGCTGATCTCTACTTCTATATTATTTCAGATATAAGCTTACGTCGTCACAAATACACCACGCAATTTGACCGTACTGTAATTTTGTAACAAAATAAGAGAACAGTCATTCTACATGATACAAAACACACGAGCTTGATGGTACATTAGACTAATGCGAGGAATAAATAGTGGCGCATCACACACGATTTCTTCTTGTATGTGTGTGTGTGTGTGTGTGTATGTGTGTGTGTGTGTGTCTGTCCAGCAGTGTCGTAGAGCTGGTCGTAACGAGCGGCGCGGCGCGAGCAGGGGTGGCCCGCATTGTTTGCCGGCCACGCACCGTAACCAGAGCATTACGGTAGCGATAGCAAAAACACCACGAAAATTCTAAGCTTATATTTAAAGACTATATTCTTGTTGTATTAGACACAACTGAAAACCATATCAGTGTATCATAAATAAACATTTTAGAGCAGGATTAGGATATGACTTTTGTTTGTGTAATTGTTCCTTCCGTGAAGCTACCAAATGAAACACGATGGCATTTGTCATGTTTTAGTACCGGAAAAAACCAACATCTGCAAAATGTAAGTGGTTAATTATCAAACATATTCAGGCTTTTACTTAACTTTGGAACACTGCTAGAAAATGCCAATGAGGACGAAAAACATTGTTTGACAAAAAGATTTTTATACTGTGGCTCGTATGATGAGTAAAGGTGAAAGCTTAAAGCTTTACTTACCATCAGATACAGTTGAATTTCCTATCCAGTACCGAAAAATACTACAAAAACACTGAATTCCTTCAAGACGCACACGCAAACTTTTCGTCTGACCGTACAAAACAATCACCGCTTATTTTCACTTACATTAGTTTAGTGAAGGATGGTATCAATGAAATATGTGCGCAGTTCGCGTGATGTGTCCTTCCCTTTTGACGGAGAGGGAGTAAGACTTCACCCCCCTCTCCCGCGCGCCGCATCGCCCCACTTCACCCCTCTACTTAGATGATTGGATTTTTTAACATAACGCTGGCAGTGCAAGCATCTTTTGATGTTGGTAGTATTCTGCATTGTGCATTATGCTGCAAAGTAACGCCTTTTGGATAATGGAATCAGATGTATGAGATTTGAGATTAATATTTCTATAAAATGCGTTTTTTGACTTTGACTCTCTCTCTCTCTCTCTCTCTACCTGGTTGAGATATTCTATAACTTCAGGTACTTCATGGTAGAGTAGATAGAGTCAGGTACTTTGAACAGACCTATATAAAATCCTTAAGACAATCATGAGATGTACAAAATAAAATATTGTTTTTCGTGGTAGCCAGTCCTCTGATTAAGCTTGCAATATGTTTAAAAATGAGTCCATAATTACAGTAAAAGGAATGCTCAATTATACATACATATTGCACACATAAACTCACGCTTTCTTCCCAGAGGGGGTAGGCAGAGTCGCCACAATGACATCTACGCTGATAGTGAATCGAAAAATCCATTATCCGAACCGCGAGGCCCTTAGATTCTAATATCTATATTTTTGTTCTTTAAACGATTTAAAATTTTTGACATACATAGGTAGGTACTCATATTTTGTCAATTTTGTCACTTATAAATTCGTCTCCAATAATATTTCGAGATGGAAGTAACTTCAACTGCGAGTAATCTCAATAGTTCTAACTACACGTCAGCCTAGTCACCACACGCGAGGTATATTGCTTGTGTTTCAAAAGTCCAAAACACCAAAAAGGTTCTACTTACGACAGGCAGGTAGTGATCACATGTGTCGTCGCGATTACCCACCCACGGCGGCACACCTAATATCTATATTTAGCCGTAATCAGTATAAAGCGCTGATTGCGCGTCAGTTCGCCCCGTTCACGATATTATTTATATATTTTAAACGCACACAACCCGATAATGAGATGAGATTGGACTCACGAACGAGAGGTTTCGGTTTAAAACGGAACAGGGGTGTGGAGTCGACGTTTTTACATTATTTTGTTAAAAATAAACTAGTGTTTCGAAAATACTGAGAATTTTACATGGTGTTATTTGGAATTAAACTTCTTTCAGATACTTTCAGATACTAAAAAACACAAAATGAGTATTTAATGTGTACTTTTCAAAATACTGAGTAAGAATGGAGAATATTGAGACACAGACGCTAAACTGTTGGTAATTTTTTTAATGAAAGCATTCTACCATCATCTTTAATTACAACACCTGTACCTACTGCTTAATATAGGTCTGTCCGAGCAGCAGTTTTTGGACTTACGGCATTAATAGCATCCAAACACACTATTACTTAAACATTATAATACTTACACATTATAAATAAAATAATGTCCTAGGTCTTTCGTCAGTAGTACAATAGGCTTCCAATCTTCCCCAAAAGATATTCACCCTCCTCTCTCATTACGCCTGCTGAATAATTTGACCCTTCGATTATGAGCTCAGATATCTCATTCCACGTAACATTACAGTCTTTCGCCTGCCTGTCTAATGGCCAGCGCAGACCGGGACGGCATGACAAGATATTTATTTTTTTACCAAAGAATATTCAAACTTATCTGGTAGGAATACGACATAAATTCCAATATTTTAGATTAATGTCCCGGTGTCCGTTGGCAATTATTCAGGTATCTACCTCAAGTTTCTGGTTGATGACGTCCGCCAAAGATTTTCATGGCGGCGAAATTTATTCTGCATAAAATATTTGTCCTACAACTATCGTCTCCACGGAGCTCCCTGTGCCAGCGCTTCAGGTGATAATGTGGTGATCGTTCATGAGCCACTGCCGGCGGCGCGACCGTTCAGAGATTTATGTGTTAATGCCCACCGACCACAGCGCCATCCCGGGGCAATGGGGAATTATGTCGAACGCCATCCACGTACCTTTATTTGTCTATGAGAATATAATTGAAAGTTTTACTAAGATAGGCGAACTTTGCATTATCTTTTTGTGACATTTTCTCATACATTATAGTCATGCCTGTATCCCATAGGCTTAAGTAGAGATAGGTATTGATTTCCACTTTGCTCGATCCTGAGAATCCTGAGATCCTGAGTATTCTCGTCGGTTCAGGGTATTTTAATGATGTAATCATCACTAAATAAATATATCGAATCATCCATCCATCCATCAGCCAAAGGAAGTCCACTGCTGAACATAGGCCTCGCCCAATGATATCCAGTGACCTGTTGGAGGCAGCCTGCATCCAGCGACGTCCCGCGACCTTTACCAGGTCGTCTGACCTAGTGGGTGGACGTCCTACGCTGCGCTAATATATCGAATAGTCACGCAGAATGTTCTAGTCCTAAACATACAAGCATTATGTCGTGTATACTTTAATATTACAACTTGATTTATTGATCCAGAAGGGATTAGATAAAGGTGCCACCAAGCGACTATCCTGATCTTACGAGAGTTTCTACGCAAAGATTCATAAACAGTGAAGTGTTCGATCTGAGAATCGAACTCACGACTTCACGGTTCACATAAATGGTACCAGTAAACTAATACATCTTCCGACACGCATACAATTACACGCTCCTAAAATCGCGATTCACTACTACCTTTCCATCAACCAGTTCAATGTTCATGCAAGAAACAAATATCTAAGTATGTTTGATTATCTTAATGACGTGATTACGGGCAACGCTAAAATCTCCGTTGATTACGTAAAGAAAGACATTATCCATTCGAAAGCTAAGTCACGAGCGGGCAATTTGATGGCAATCGAACGCTATCGACGGCGCTGATCGAGCCACCCAGAACGTCTTGGGACTTAAAAATGTTTGCGTGCTTTATGACGGTTAATTGTTGGTAAATTATCATTTTCCACACTAGATACCAATACTCTCTTATTATTCTCAAAATACCAATGTGTGCACTAGCTACATATATTAAACTTGTCTTGTTAAACTTCTGTCAATTTTACAGTCATCGTGATTACTATTGTAAAAGTCAAAATAATGGCCAAATATTATATTTAATGCACCTTAAAAAAGTTGGAGTTTATATAAAAAATATGTGATGGTTGGATAAAGATCCAACCATCACACATATTCATGACGTCTCACTAAGATACAAGTCCTGTGTCGTGGGTATCAGAATTTTTAAGAGACTTTTTAGTCTCCAAACATCCAGATTCGAAACAACTTTGGGTCGTGGATCAAACCCGCGGCCTCTCGTTTCACAGCCGGCTCTAATAATTGCTAATGAGGTCGTCAAAGAAAAACCCAAAATTTTTTTCAACACAAATACTCTTTCTGATGCAGAGAAAGAACCCCGCTTACCTGCTCCCAGTTTCTCGTCAGAATGAAGTCTGCACCCTCAGCCAGTGATCTCCCGTGTGGCATGAGGACTAGGTGCAGTTCTAAACACGTAATTATCACCAATGGCCCGTAAATTATGGCAATTGGACCCGACCGTGGCGACTGCCAATTTTACAACATAACTCCCTTCGACATCCTTGGGAGGATGCGACATATGTTTTTGTGAAATATTTTCAAGATGTTTTGGGCAGTCTGCCTGTATAGTATGAGATTAATAAAATATCGCTTATAAATGTGACTAAATGAGATAAATTAATTTAAAGAAATAGAATATAACTATTATATTTTGGAAGAAGAGAAGAAATGCTACATTTTTTCGGAGAAAACTACAAGTATCCGTACCAATAAATTCAAGAAGCTTTTTATAATTAAGTGTCCTTTGACCTTTTTCCTTTCCAAGTATATAGTTTATTAGAATTGGACTCCACTTACCATCACGTGCGTTGCTGTCACTTTGAATAGATTTTTTTTAAATATATTTAAGCCTACATCATACCGAACCATATCCACACTATAACAATGTCCACACCTCGTCCAAAATTGGCCGGGAATAAAAAACAAAGGACGGAAAACAAACAAACTGAATATCACGGCACCTACGCCTCGAGGAGTCGAAATTTAATCATACACATTATCCTGTTATGACAGCCGGCCCGACTATAGCGTGTTCGAAAACAAATATTTTTGTCTATGTCCGAGCATGATGTTTTGTGACTGATGTCCATGTTAGATGCTTAGGTTAGGTAACATAGTTTATACTTTAGACGCCAAATATATTTTATCGCCAAATAGACAATTTGTAGAAATGGTTGAAAAAATATGCGCGGAATTATTTAGCTACATATGAGGGATTTGTGCAAAATTAAGAAAGTAGTAGTAACTTATCGAGTTGTGTTTTAAATTGCCATTAAAATATTAGTCATTCTCCATCCCACTGGCGTTTTACAAGCGATGGTGGTTCTCGAACGTCTGCGCAACGTCGACGCTGCGTTGACGCAACGTTGACGCCGCGGTTGTCTATCGTCATATATTACTTAATCTCTTATTTACATATCCTATATCAAAGTCACAGTCTCAATGCTTGACGCTAGACAACCGCTGCGTCAACGTCGCGTCAACGCAGCGTCGACGTAGCGCAGATGTTCGGGAACCGCCACCGCTCGAAAAACGCCAGTAGGATAGGGGCCTTAGATATTAATATAAACTATATTGGTAATCAGTAATCACTAATCAGTCTCATAAAGAAACAAAAAATTATAATAAAAAAATGTAATTGAAATTTAAATAAATATATGACTGTTTGTAGCCGAAGCTTTCCAATTACAATCGTTAATTTAACTTTTCAACTTAAAAGCCCCTAGAAATTCAATTAAAATATGAGACAAATAAGGATATGAATAACTATCATAAATGAAACATATTAAATAATATTACATCGATATCAATATCCGGTCTAAAAGTTCGCAAAACATAATCAACTGCAACTAGTTGCCGAAATATCAAATGCAATTAATGTACCTATAAAACATATATTATAATCTGGTAATTGGAAATACATAATTTATAACAGGTAATCTTACGCCTACGATTCTGTCTGTTACTTTCAGGACATAATTAATGACTGATTTCTAATACCAAAAAAATACTGCGGCTATAAAATGTTAATGCAAGAAATGTCTGGAAATTATAAACGTACAGGCAAATGTAATAAACTCAATTTAAGTTTAAAAAAACATACAGTTGAATTGAGACCCTACTCTTTTTTTTGAAGTCGGTTAAAAATTGAAAATACTTAGGTAAAATTAACTTGGAACATTACATTTATTTTAGTGTTTTTAATGCACTATTTTTTAAGAAGAAAAGTCTCTAAAATTGTATAGCGAGCCCAATTTTAACGCTTTGTATGCATTTTATCAAGTTAAAAAACATATGTAAAAATGAATCTTAAATTAAATTAATAACATTGACAATAAACATACAAACTTCTTGTCTATCATAATTACATTACACACACAAATAATAGTACAAGCGGCGAGATAACCACACAGCCTCACACGGTTCGATTTTGTATCAATCTGTATATTTGGTCATAAGGTAATTTATGACGGACGCTCAGCCCGTATAATTAGGTCTGGTCTGGCCAACGTTGATTGCTTATTATATTGATGTTTCAATTTTATACCCATTTTTATGGTCATCGACCAACCGTGGGGGGTGGCCACCCAGTACGTCTTGCCTTCCATTCACTCCGGCCGTAGTCCGCGTAACACCGTCTTTCTCTACTTTTACTCGATTGGATACTCGTCTTTGTGTCCCTGTCTCACTTGAGACATTCAAGTATTTCTATCCCGCTCTGGTGCGAGATACTGATTATGGCATGTGAAGAAAGTTGCTCGTGATCGAACGATGTACCGGCGAGTCTCGGAGCCAGTCGTAACCCGCTCGTCGAAGTGATGACAGATGTTTCCGCGTCATTTTCGATTTATTTTCCCTTTTTAAAAACACGTTACAAATGCAAAACGAAATTGGCTTGTTTGTCAATGCTTCGAACGCCGCAATTAACAGGCATTTTGTTGTCACAAGGCGAAAAGGAATAAAACTTGGGTATAAATGTATCGATCCATTAACCCATCGAGTTTCGAGAGGTATGCAGTAGAAATGCTTGTGACAAATTCGAGCCCGCTCCGTTTCCTAATGAATTTGTTCGAGAATTCTTAGTTCTGCTGGAATTTGTGGCCGTGATGCTGTGCGATTGTTTTTATTTTTATTCTGAATTGTTCGGTGGAATTGATGTCGTATATATCTCGATGTCTCGATGTCCCTCCTTTTCGACGGTGCTCAAAGTTTCAAAACTAAATCTTTCTTAATTCATTTAAAGTTGGATGATATTTATTTGTAATATTGTCTACATTAAAACCGCAAAGTGACTAGCACCTAATGATAGATAATTAAGTATAAAAATATATTTTACGTGTAATGCTCTTGTCAATCGTTTTTTCGAAAGAACAAAAGATTTGCTTAGACGAATAAATTACAGCATTAGATAATGTGATGAAGCGCAAAGGTCACCAAACTTGATGACAAGAAAAACATACCAACTGGTGACTTCCTTATCACAATATATAAGCAATATAGGTATCTATAAACTCTATTACCAAATAGATAGATTCATCCATTATGAAGAGCTTAATTCCATCCACGAAGGACAAGAACATCAAGCCTAAATCCTTAAGAAAAACTAAATATAGTCTAAAGTTTGAGGTTCATACTCGCGGCGCTCGGACGACAATCGGCGGCGCCTGCGCACCGTTTATAAATCACGAGCCGCCATCTTGTAGATCATCCGATTACCTAGTCAACTGTTAAACACGGGCCCTTCCTTCACACCGCCGCAACTGGCTTCCATTACATCACGCTTGTCCAGCTCGGGACAGCTTAGAAATGGGACACGGAAAAAAATGGCGGTCCCTACATCGTATTTTAATTAACATTGGATATGAATTTGGATTTAAATTAGTTTAGTGCTTCTTTGCTGTGGTGAAATAGAAAAATGGTTTTTTTCATATGTGTGTATAAAATTAGAAAATTTTTCTAACGATCTGGTAGGTTCGTAGTTATGACTAAATACTTTACCTCCTAAAAACATATTCATTGCAATCGAAATTGAGCATACCGATAATTTAAAATAGGATTTTTGTCACTGATTATAGTATTAATGGGATAGAAGCGAGATCAAGCCTATCACCTTGTCACGCCAAAACATCAGTCCCAGGCAACACATTAGATTAGAGAGTTTTTAAACCAAAAACCTCACACAAAGTAGATTGCCCAATCTCAGACTAGAACTTCGCGGTTCACAAATCACAGCTTGTACATTATGTTACTACACCAATGAGGCAAACGTATAAAACAAGATCCACGTATGCTTATCTACCCTATCAAGGTACAAGCGTGATGCCACCCCTATCAACTTAAAGATATCAATAACCACTTAAATGACGAAACTAAAAAACGGTGACAAAAAATATGTCGGCTCTTTAAGACATGATACACATCATTCCAATAGGATGTGATCGGAACTGATCGGTTATGATGTCTACACGATTGGTTGGACTACCGGTGATGACGGTACGACATGACATTTACTTGTAAATATCATGTTTTTGACAAAAAAGCCACTGACTGGAAAGTAATTGGAAAAAAAATATGGTATCACTGTTTGAGAAAGGTGATGAGATGGACACCGTTTTGATTGTTTTTAAGGAGTTTGAAGTTTTTGGTTATGAAGTAAGTTTATGCGTGATAAACAATGATGTTCAGTCATCAGTATATGAAATCATTTGAGTGGTTCATGACAACATTTACTACATTTCTATTTTTGCACAAACTGGGACGGACGACATAATTATGACTTAAGATACACACATAACATTAACATCACGCCTTTTTCCCAGAAAAGGTAGGTACAACAGAAGGTGCAACCAGGAAACCCACGTTTCGCCTTATGTTGTCCGTCCCATGATGGGATAGGGGGCGGGCCTATCGCCGTATCGGGCACAAATTCCTGACTCCGGGCTGATAATGAATTGATAAATCCAATATCACTTAGCCCGATCCGGGATTTTAACCCGAGACCTCAGCTTTGTAGTCATACCGTAGAACAACTATGCCACCGAGGCAGTCACTTGAGAGACCAATAAAACTAATAAACTCACATAAAACTTGAACAGGAGACACTCACGTCTGATTCCTAGAATACATCGATAGGAGACAAAAAAAGGAAACTTACAGCGTTCAGCACAATGTAAATGTTGATATAAAGATGTTTACATACAAATCATTTGAAATTTGGTTTGGTCACACACTAAATGTATATAAAACGACGTAACAGATTTATAGCGCGAAAACCTGCAAAGATTTTGATCGAGAACAACAGATAAAACGTTATCACAAACTAAAAAGAAAATTACCTAAACATTAACTACAAGCTTACATAAATAAGGTCGGTTAAAGAAGCGATACAATTAAGTTGAAAACTTACTAGTATTGAGACATCCTTACCTTAAAACAAAGGCATGTAGTTTCTACACAGGACCAGTGAACATTGATCCCCGTCTCGCATATTTGAAAGGATGATGCAAATTTAAACGCATTCATGGGTGGTCCGGTTAAATAGGAAGCGATCAGGTCAATTACTAGTTGACTGCGACAATTAACGCGGGTCAAACAAGATACAGCGGCTGCACTTGTTGTTAAACCTAGCTTAGTAGAACCCCGCGGGTCTGACTGCCTAAAGTTGCTTGATTTTTCAATTTTTGAAGTAAAATGTTTGATAGGCGCCTTGGGACATTTGCATGAAGGAAAAAAGCATAAGTTCGTGCACAGATCACTGGTTTACGTCACCAACATGAGTCATCAATGTTAGATTCTTAGTGACAGATTCTAATTAATTCTATTATATTAGTCAAATACAATTGTTTTCAACATTTTCCTTATTCATAGATTAGTTGATATTGGAAGGGCTGTAAAATGCAATGTGCAAGTGTCGTCCGGCAACTTCGCTAAGAATTTTTGTGTCTATTTTTTGGTGACATTTGCTTCAGGAATAAAATTGGAATCCTCCAACGACAGTATGGAGTTGGTAGGTATAAATAATAATTAAATACACCCAACAGTCACATACATAGTCCTGAACCCACACTAAGATCGAGTCTTGTGTTATGGCTATCAGAAACTACGAGAGACTTTTCGGTCTCACAATCACACAAATATTTGTCTCGGTGCGGGGATCGAACCCGCAGCGTCACGTTCCACAGCCGGCGTCGAACCAACTGTGCCACGGAGGCTGAAAGTACACAGGCTGGCTTAAAGGGATAAAGGAATAAGCAAGAGCAAACTAAAATGGAATCAGCGAAAAACTTGCTAAAGTCAAACAACGTGACTGTTTCGCAATGTAGAAAATGATTCACCTTACAATCTTACTGCATGCGACTGACGTTGTCCAAACTGGTTGGAAATGGTTCAGTTTCGAGCAAATTTTAATTTTCAAATCCAAAGCTTTACCAATTTGAAGTGGTACGTCCGATGGAGAATTAAAAATTGGATAATGGTTTCTTAGATTTACGCGAACGTTACACATTGAAATAAAACGAATTTTTACGGACTTCATCTCGAATTTGATTTAAAATTTAAAAAAGGGTAGTTAAATTGTGACAGTCACTGAGCGATTGACTAATACCTCAGTCCGCCCCCTGGCAACGAAAGCTGTTTAGTGATCGAAACGTCAGGAAATTAAAAAATGTAAAAATTAAATCAAAATTGCGATAAAATCCGTAAGAATTCGTCTTATTTCAATAAAAATTGGAATTTCGATTCTAACATCCAACATAACATTATTACCACTAACTCTACTTATGCATTACGTCACAATCTTACTCCAGTTGAGATGTAAAGGCCCATTTACACAGGGAGAGTTTCTCACCTCGAAGATCGATTAAGAAGATTATAGTAAGGATATAAAAAAATTGCATCGTGTAAACGGTTGTCAGAACACGATAATCTATGGTGGTTATGCCATGCGTTAATCGCATACGATTGTCGCCGCGAGAAACTCTCCCCGTGTAAATGGCGCTTAACCCTTAATGTTACAGTGCATTACATTATGCATAAAGTACTTAGTGCTTCTACCTATGCCCTAGGTATTCTGCAGCACAATTTGAGCAATCTAAAGGGAGCATTCCGATCGAAGATACACCGGTAGCTATAGCAATGCGACTGTCAAAAGCCAATGTCGGGTGCGCTCACCCCACAAGTGTCCGAGCCACTCTACTACCACCCCCGGGGGCGCGCACCCCCTTTCTTGCCACCCCGGCTGACCCGTGGGGATACTGTGGATACTCGACTGAAATTCGTAGGGAATATTCTTGATTTTTTGTACAGGTCTGGGAAATGAGTTAGTGACTTACCGTAAACATCACGCCTTTATCCCAAAAGGCAGAGGTGCAGCCAGGACACACATTTGGCCTTGTATGTTCCGTACCATGATGTGATAGGGGGCGAGCCTATCGAAATGAATTAGTGACTACTCAGATGGTAGATTATGAAGTCCATGAACATCAACAATACTAAATATGTTTATTGCTCACCTGTACACGAAGATGTTACGGGTGGGTAGCTGGCGTCTCGAAATGATAGAGGTTAAGGGGCGGGAGAAGGAATTAGGAAAGGAAACTGGGATTCAAAGCCATTTTTACATGTTCGAGAAATACTTTAGACACAATGCAACTAAATTTTTTGTAGAAAAAAGCGTCGATTTTTTTTGTAATTTTTTCCTATCGAATTTGGGTGGTAAAAACATACATTTTCCTAAAAAAATAATGTACACCCTTTTATTTTCAAATACGCTATAGTACGCTATATACGCTTTTAAACTATAATTTTAGCGAAACCTATGGATTTACCACCCAAACACAATGTCATTTAAAACCATTACAAAAAGAAATCGTGCGTTTTTCTGCAAATTTTTTAGATGCATCATGTCTGTAGTCACTAAAACTACCACCTGGCTTGGTTTTCGGTAGCAGTTTTGATATACCCTGTAAGTTTCATGTCTAGGTGTAGTGTCTAGGTCTAGGTTTATCTTAGTTTCTCATTCCCAAAGCTATAAACTATTTTACTTAATTATTTATTATAAGTTACTAGTTAGTATCAAAATAACGATACCAAATGCATTTCGCTTGAAATATATTTCTGTTAAATCTAAATAATTGTGGAAGTTGCCATTTAAAGGTTAATCATGTTTAAACATTAAACACGATTTCATAACTATTCTAAAATCAAGTGAAGTTACTTGTAATACCGTGTATATGTCACCGTAAAATTGTAAATACCGTTAGATCATAATCTATCTCGCGAGATTGTGAACTGTCGAAAGATTGTGAACCGTAACATACTGCTTACAATTTAACGCATTATTTTTCGGAAGATTACAATCCTTTATATAGGTATTATAACTTAACCTAACCTAACCTAACTCTACGACTGTGAAACGAGAGGCCGCGGGTTGAATCCCCGCACCGAGACAAAATAATGCGTTAATTTGTAAGCAGTATGTTACGGTTCACAATCTTTCGATAGTTCACAATCTCGCGAGATAGATTGTAATCTAACGGTATTTACAATTTTACGGCGACATATAGAAGTGAATTACGGCGAAATCCCGCATCTACAGCTGAGCGTATAACAACTTTTATTATTGCTTTTGCAATTGCAATTACTAATTATCATGTAGATTAAATATTGGTTGAATGTTATAACTGTTGATTTTATGATGCCACTTACATATTCACAAATGAATATATTAATTATTCAAAGTATTTTAGTATTATTTTATTATTTTAGTAAAATTGTTTTGATTGAATTTATGACTGATTATCCACTGCTAGAGACAAGGTTCGTTTATGGTTAAGAGGGATTTAGGCATTAGTCCAGCATGTTGAGCTAGCCAAGCATAGCATTATCATAATAGCAATTAATAGCTCGGCTTGTACGAGTATATACTGGTGAGAGGTATTCTCTAATCGATACTCAATCAGAACGGCCTAACACTTACCATTGCATGTAATTTTGCCGAATTCGATAAATCCATCGAAATAAAACGAATTCTTACGGATTTTATCGCGAATTCTATTTATTTTTTACATTTTTTAATTTCCTGACGTTTCGATCACTTTACGGGTCACGGGGCGGACTGTCAGTCCGCCCTGTGACCACGAAAACTAAAAAATTAAATCTAAGTCACGATAAAATTCGTAAGAATTCGTTTTGTTTCAATGTGTAACATTCGCGTAAATCCAAGAAACCATGATCGAAAAATCCAGCTGTCATTCTCGAACCTTCGAGAACCCGGAGTAGCCCGTGCCGGACACGTCAAGGTGTCATGGAGACTGTTCAGTGGAGCGTAACACAGGCTGGCTCCACCTTAATACAGCCTAATATAGCCGTAAGGGCCCACGATGGCCCTCAAGCACCGCCCGGCTAAGAGGGCGAAATTAGCACTCGACAATTCCTTCAGGCCTATGTCAATAATTCTTTGAGCCAAGGCTTTTTATTACTGCTTTTTATGTGGATACTTTTGTTGAAGGGTTTTTGGAATATGTAGTTGTCTTGAATCTTGATATTTTTTTGTATTGTAAAAGCAAGGATCTTGTTTGTCAGAGTCAAAAGGTCTTGATTCAAATTGAAAAGACAATTGGAATGCTTTAGATTTTTATTTAAAAAGTAATTTTTGGAAAGGATTAGTTTTACAAAAGTTTAAGGTTGTAATGAAATGACGCACAATTATAAATCATTCTTAACTTGTTTGAAAACCATGCTGCATTGATCAATTTGAGTGTGGAAGTGGTGTTCAATATTAATTACAGGATTAGGCCATGCAATTGGTGAATATGCTATGAATAGGTTTGAACTCAGATGGGTTACTAATACTAAATTAACTTAGGGCGATTTGCCATTGGACTTACACGATACAAAAAAAATATGGTTTGTAATTTTTGAAAACAATGAGACAAAGGATCTACATTTACCCAGGATAAATACAGTTTGTAGGATGAACTAGCGAGTGAAACCAAGCACCTAGGTATGAAATAACTGTCGATACATCATAGAGTTTCCTAATTATTTGCCATGCATCAGTACTTACAAAAGTGTCTACACGCGGCCGACTTAACGGAAAATACATCCAATTTTAAAGATAATTACACCTCACAAACTCCAAAGCAAATATTCAAAATCATACACCTGTACAAACTTGGTATGATTCTTTAATAAAACATGCCGTATCGATTCCTTACACACGCCACTTAGCGTATCCATTTTCGTCCGTACCGAGCCAATTAAAGTGGCATAAACCTCTTATTAGTCACTCCATAGTTTCCCCCTTCTCCCCACTAAACCAACATGGCGTCGCGATTGTCACCTAACCTCAAACAATGCCGCAAACATTTGTCAACCCCGCAAAAGCAACCTTAATCCCACAGAATAAAGCCTACAAGAATGCACTGGAAAAATTGTGATTTCACCTAAAGACTTATTCTTTAGAATCAAGTGCTATATTACCCCACACTACTCTGATATCTTGTCGCTCAATTTTATATCTTGCATGAATATTTTAGGGTTCATAATTGATTGGTTGGCTGGTGGTATTGTTAGTTTTGTTGTCCTAAGTACGAGGTGGAGGCGTGACATTAACGCCCGCCGGGATTCTAGAATAATACATGAAGGGTTGTCGCGGTAGGGTTAAGTGGTGTATTTTAAAAGACGAAGAAAAAAGGGCGATTTATTATTGATGGGAAAATGGTAGGCCGCGGCCGAGGCCTTTTGAAAAACTCTTTGTGCTGCCCTCGTCAAATAATGGTTTCCTTAAATCATAATATACGTTGGAAAATGGACTTTATGTGGAAAACTCGTTTAACTTCAAAACTCGACGTCAAGTGTTTATAAATTATTCCGATGTTATCACTTGCGTGTTCAGGCTGTACAAAATCATCGATAAGCAAGAAAAGTATATATACATTTGTTCTCTAATATAACATTTGTAATACCAGAAACGATTTTAGAAACAAATTCTTTACGTAATTCGCCTTTCGGTATAAAACTAAAATTTGTATAGGTAATATTAGGCAGGGTTATAAGTAGGCTCTAAGCAGGCCAAAATATATATGTCGCAGTCAACTAGCTTAATCAGCCGTTCAATCAACAGCCTAGTCTCCTTACTAAACAGCGCCGGTTAAACTAGCTGCCTGAATGATATTCAGCTATTTGAACAAACAGCTAGGCAAATGACTGGCATTTGCCTAGCTGTCATTTATCGTTTATATATGACGACGACACAATTATATTCGCTTTCCCACTCTCTTTGCCATTCGTATCATGGAAATTAGTTTTCTATTATATAACTATATTTTTAAGAATGCCACAAATAATGAACCTTTAGAATAACACAAAGCTACAAATATGCCCAATACCCCTTTCCTCTTCCCATCCTTTTTCCTTCCCGCTCCCCTCTTGATTTTAAAGGCCGGTAGCATATGTTGAAATTATGTTTAATCTGTATCAAAGAAAAGTGAAATTAGTGCCTTACTCTATTTTGATTTTTTATTTTTATTCTGTACTTCCTCTTTGTCTTTACTTTATATTCAATTGTCTGTGGTAACCTGTCTATGAAAGTTTAATGTGCTATTCCCGCTGTATTAAAGTATTTATTAAATTAAAAGTAATCCAACATAGAAGCAGTATTTAATTTAACTGTATATTTATGAACCAAGCGTTATGGATGGTCATGGGCGGCAGCGATCACTTACCATCAGGGGACACATCGTTTGCCGGACCTGTGCAATAAAAAAAATATCAAGTCGGATATCGACCTCTGAACTCATTATGTCCGATGCACACCCTAGCTAAATAAAATAAATTATACGGTTTCATAGTGTAATGACGTCACGGCTTGCTGTCGTTACTAGTTAGACAACACAAGGTTATTTTTACACCCACCTCTGCTATCTTGCAAGGCAGGTTCGAAAAATGCCTTCAAACAGCGTTGCTAAACGGGTTCCGGAGTAATCTAAAACCAAAATGAATTAGCCGATTGTAATAACCCACCGCTGATTATTGGAGTCCATTAAAATCGAGATTTTTCTTGAGGGTTGTGTTATTAATATTTTACATACTACAGAAATGCTTGTAGATACCTATCTCAATAATATCACTGTTTTCTCATTATGTGTTCCTTTTTTGACATAGGCAAATTTAGGTGATATTTATAAACAAACCTATCATTAAAGATATTGATTAATAAGAAATAAATTATATACTCAATCACCTTAATTACTACTGTAATACGGTATTTCAATTTCCAAGTAGGTATACAACTAAACGGGGTATAGCCACTCAGTATGGTTTAGTATGTTGAATTATTTAAAAAATATCCTGAGCGATCCTGAAGTATATAAGCACACAAAACATTTTTAAAATTGTACGTGCGCTAGCTTTGAAGATGAAGTAAGAGAAAGACGAATGTCTCACTGGTCTAGAAAACGCAATAATTACTGTTACTTTGCCTCTTTGAAAGATAGTGCTACTCTGTAGTCGAGCTATATTACTCGTGCTATTGTAGACGAAAACCGGTTACAAATCGCCATCATACCACCACAATTACGTAGTAAAGACCTCCCATAGCTGATTTAAAAACAATTAAACATAATGTTAAAGAAGCATCCGTAATTAAACCGCTGGATAGACGGAACAAAAAAGAGTATCACGTATCTGTAGACATCACAAGTCGACGAGATAAAATATTGATACTACAAAGGGTACGCGTGTAAGCCAAAATCGACTTTTTGGCGAATGCGTTTTGCGGGGTAAGCGAAACAGAACAAAAGAATCTCGCACACGACTCAGAACCACCTATAATAAGGCCATTGTTTTTATACAAATACAATATTGCGTTTATAAATCGGATAAGCCTACAACGGACAGAGAGGGGAAAGGAGTCGAACGAAAAATATTGCTCTTGTATTTATGAAGACTGATTTGCGCTTATTATTATGATATAAATAAAGCTGAATAATTACATTATAATTTGTGTTTTATATCTTGGGTATCAGAACGACGGCTATTGGCTACGATAGGTTTTACTGATCCCATAAAACAAGAAACTAAACACTCAACATAAAAGATTTTTGACCACGATCATTTTTTATTTTAGAGCAATTATCAAAATCACGTTCTTTTGTTTTACAGTTGGTGCGTCACAATGTTCTTCGTATTGGAAAGGATAACAAAAATTGTGAGTACATGAATCTATTTATTTTGCAACAATTCATATTTTAAAATTGAGTATTTCTTTGACCTTAAATATATTTTAAAAATAGCATTACGGATGCGTTGATACTTGTAGAAATCTAAACACAAATTCCTCTCCAGCAAGGGTACTTTAATATTCTGGGTAGTATGACCCAGTTTCAACTCATAAATCACGGATCCCGGGTTAAACGACAAACACAGTGTTTGTTTGTTCTTGGTCTCGATTTCGTGTAACTTGATGTATCGCCTGGCTGACCTGATTGAAGAAACTCTTCAAAAATACATAAAATGTGGTTTAGATACAACCGTTTTATTCTCTCTCTCTCTCTCTTCAGTCACAGGAAGTCCACTGCTGAGCATAGGCCTCCACCAAGGATCTCCATATTGACCTGTTTTATTTTATATGTAAAATATCTATATTTAAATAATTATATTGCGGGTGTACCTATTATGCTATTATTGTTTTGGAAAATCATACACATATCCCTGATTAAAAGAGCAAATTATAGCCTTAAATTATGTCCATTATACCATATCAGCTCCTTTAGTTGAAATTACATATAAATAATAATTGATGATAGAGATACATGTGTATATATTTTTTTGCATAGAAGTAATTACGAAATCCAACTGCTGGACAAAGGTCCCTGTCCTTCATCTTTGTCGAATAGACAAAATATTATCAAAAATGTAATACATTTTATAGAAAACCAAAAATTATTGCAAGAATGATACCAAAGGCAGCTCCGTATCTTCCTCTGTCCACATATTGGGCAATAAGAGGAGCGCGC
Organism: Theretra japonica; assembly: GCA_033459515.1. Classification (NCBI taxonomy): domain Eukaryota; kingdom Metazoa; phylum Arthropoda; class Insecta; order Lepidoptera; family Sphingidae; genus Theretra; species Theretra japonica. Next base: position 4,485,080 of record CM065942.1, read on the forward strand.
GCGTCGGCGAGTGTGGCGCCAGTAGCGTCCATTTGTATTTATTTATTTATACCTTGTCTGCCCTTATTTATGTATTTATTCATTTCTGTACTGCCTAACATTATAACAGACGTTAGGATTCAAATATATCTTGTATCGATTAGATTTTATGTGATAACACAGTTTTATTATGCAGTTTTTAAACGCAAACAAACCGAAACCTTACAAGTAATACTAAGTACACAGTGATAATTGTACTTATGCTACAAGAGGCCGTCTTATCACGCTAGGCAATTTCTTCCAGACAACCTTTGGATGGATATATAAATAGGAAAATGAGAGGCTGTCTAAGGTTTTTATGAAATAATAGTAAGTTAAAATATATAGTGATAGAAGACCTCAGCGAACAGGATCATTCCAAGCAATGACTGTTGTAAGCCTCTTCTCGTTTTAGAGATAATTTTGTAAAAAGGAACATTGTTGGCGCATTATATAATAGGAGTTTTTCACAGACCACTAGGCATTATCCAGAGTTTATACATTTTAATTAAACTTGATTCCTTTAAACGCCTTTAAGGTTCTGTGCAAGAATATGACATTAAGTTAAGCCAAGGTTCTATTGGAGCATAGTGATTTATTGCAAAAAATTGGGCATATGAAAGAAATATTACTTTCTCAACCGGCTAACTTTAACCTTTTGATATATTTTTTCCTAATCTAGAATTGATAAGATTATCAAATTCAAAAATTCACGAAGAAAATGCCCGAGTTAATAATTAAACTCAAAATATGAAAGGAATATCTTGTGTGTCTTAATAGTAATAAGATTTCTTATAACAAAAAACTCCACACTTTTTGAGGACATAAAATTTTACGCATGTGTGAAAGGGCTGTAATTGAGCGGAGCATTTTGTTTGAAGCGACATCTGTCGAGCAAAAAAACGTGTTTTAGGAAATATCCCTGAGTATCTTAATCAGTTCATTTGCATCCGACTGTTAAGTGAAGATAATATTTCGATATTATAAATAATGTATGATTCAAGAAAAAAATCGCCATCGGTCAATATTTTGAAAATTGAAAAGTACAATTCCTAAACCACTCTCTACTTTGAAAAGTGATTACTTAACCGAACTAGTATAAACATACGAAGATCAAGAAAGTTAGCTAATATAATATTGATCTCAAATTAAGATTGTAATCTTTCTTTAATTACCATAGTCTTTAACGGTGATGTAAACCGTCGTGAGAAAACACGCATGTCATGTTGTAGATCTCTATCTACAAGAACTTCTATAGTACCTACCTAAGAGAAATTCACCAGTCAGTCGTTTAGATTGCAAGAACTAAAAGCGCTTCGATTGTAAGCTGCAGTAAAACGTACTAGGCCAGTTTTTTATTGTTTGACTTGTACTGTATCAGCCCAGATACGTCCCACTGGAGGTCACGAGCCACCTCTACAATCGAGAGTACGATTGAGAATTTTACCTAACTTTAACAAATCAACAAGTACTTATGACTACAATTTTTTTGTTGGGTTAGGTATCTCGATAAAATTAGCATCAGTAGTGAGACCGAAAGTTAGTACATGCACACATACATCAACCATCGCCTTTTTCCCAGAAGGGGTAGGCAGAGGTGCCACCATGACATTCACATTTCGCCTTGTATGTTCCGTCCCACGATGTGACTGAAGGCGAGCCTATCGCCATATCGGGCACAAATTCCGGACTCTGATAATGAATTGAAAAATCCATTATCATTTGCCCGACCCTGGATTCGAACTCGACACCTCAGCTTTGCAATCATACCGTACAACTACGCCACCGAGGCATAGTTTGTTATAGATAAATAACCAAACAAAGCTCTACAATATTAGATAAAGCTCTGTAATACAATACAGCATGTGTTTGAGTCCACGCTTCTGTCACAAACCTCGGTATTGATTGGAAACCACGTACACCCACGTCGCATACCATTCTGTGAACTGTGGCCTGAGGTACACGCGGATATGCGGACATATTTTATGGTATTATGTGTGAGGAATTCGCGAATATGCGGATATTGTTAATAGAATTTGTCAGACTGGTACATGATGACTTGTATTTGAATACACAATATAGTGACAAAAATGCAAGATTAAAGAGAATCGTTTTGCAATTAGGATTGAGGTTGTATTAATGTTATATTGAGGTTGTATGGACTTTTATAACAATGCCTTTGATAATAACCGCAGTAAAAAGCAGAAAGAGTTTCCAGGGAGAGATGGTTTATCGTTCGCCGATTGATGTCATTGTAAACTCATAGCGCAACACACTCATGGATCATTCTGACGGGTTTTCTAGTTTACAATCGTCTCTATCCGTACTGTACTACTGTGCTGTATTAGCTCATATACGTCCCACTGCAGGGCACGAGCCTCCTCTACAATCGAGAGTATGATTGAAAGTGGTTAGACCATATAATCCACCACGCTGGCCTAGTGCGGGTTGCGGACTTTTACATACCATAGAAATTCTTGCAAATCGCTATCGTATGCAGGTTTGCTCACGATGTTTCCTTCACCGTTATAGTGCGTGGTGATTGACTATCAATAGTCAATACACTCATGACTCCGAAAAGTCAGAGGTGTGCCCTGGGATTTGAATCCGCGACCACCGTGAACATGTAGGCAGCCGCGTCTGGTCCGTAACCAACAGGCCACCACGCACCCCTTCCGAGAAAAAGGCATGAGTTTATGTATGTATGTATTTAGGTGCCTACTTAAGTACCTCAAAACTGTATCAATCTAAGACTTAAGTACAAGGGTCAGGATTATGTAACTGTTAGGCGCATTCATTTACATATCTGATCACCGCTACATCTCCCGCGCGCCACGCCGCCCCAGCGCCGGCGCAAGTGGTATAGGCCGGCGGTCGCGTGTTTGATCCGCCGACAAAGCCGCGCCGCGCACCACGTGCCGATTGTACTGTCACCTACATACTCCGAACCGTGGCGTTTTGAATATTCCGATGAAAACGGAAAGGAGGTACTGGATCGTGGGTGTAATAGATTAGGATTTGAGGGAGGGAGGGAGGGGGATTGTTAGGGAATGAGGTCAGTGAAATGTATTTTACTATATTTTATATTTTTTGGAAAACCAACAGCTTACATACAACACAATAGGTAACAAAAGGAGTATGAAAGAGATAACCAATTACAGGTTTTCACTATTATGTGCTAGACAGCCTCCGTGGCGCAGTTGGTTAGACACCGCCTGTGAAACGAGAGGCCGCGGGTTCTATCCCCGCACTGAGACAAATGTTTGTGAGGCCCACAAGTATTTGCCTCGGGTCTGGGTGTTTGTGAGACCGAAATGTCTCTCGTAGTGTCTGATACCCACGACACAAGACTTTATTGATCTTAATGTGAGGTCAGGACTGTGTATGTGACTGTTGGGTGTATTTATTAATAATACATAGTAAATAAGAGTAACACTGAAATAGTATTTCGTTACTGACTTAAGATACATTAATTCGCTGAGAAAGGCTTAGCAACCGTCATGTCGAAGCAATGCTTGTATTATTGCATTAAAAGGGTCTACATCGAATCTTTCGCAAATTGTGTTTAATAGTGTTATGGTATATTTTAGAATTTACAAAAGCAAGGGGTCTATGTCCAGCAGTGGACTGCAACTAGCTGATGATGATGATGATGATGATGATGAAAAGCAAGGGGTGGCTATAGCATTTCGAAAGTTGATTTACTATGTTGTACAGTGCTTTTCTTTAAAATGATATTCATAATTTCACTATGTTATAATATTATCAGATATCATTGCATTAATATCTGGATTCTGGATTCAATTCCGGTTAGATTATTTTCTAAAAGTGTGATGTGAAGTGACTTTTATCTTTACAATGAACCAGTTTGTGTGATGTTGTCTATGGCCAGTGCAAAATTAGTTTATCTGTATTAAAAAATATCTTACCATAGAATTTCTAGTTTGTCTTCAATGCCTTAACAAAAACAATTATATAGGCATCCAGACCCTTTCTTCTATTAAGAATATTTATTTGGGTAGAAAAGTACACCATTTTATATTGCTACCATTTTTGTGTCTTGTCAGTATAGTTAATGTTGTGGACATTTATTGGGAAAAGTATTTTTTTTCTACACTTGTAACATTTTTAAACTTAAGAGTTGCACCAGTCGTTCATCAACGGAACGAGTCTGACGAGTCATTACAATTAAATTAGCTATAAAATATATCAATCATCAGTAGCCGATGTGATTCCATTTGTTTATACCTCATTTCCGTTACGACCAAGTTACTTTGTCGAAACTGTAAAATGTGCGTAGTAGTGACACACGATTTTCCCGAAATGGAAATTTCGAGAACCCGCCCCACATGGGAATATCAATTCAATTTCATTCTCAAACATTTCGAGTCCACACAACTCTTTCTGAGAACGCGGCGGAACACCCTACAATGCTTAATTTAATTTTCCATATAAAATTTATAAACGCTCCCATACAAAAAGTTTTAATTATATTTTATCTTTTAATCTACATCACAATTCACCATTAAACTATTACTAAACCGTTAAACTATTAAAAATAATAAAAGTTTCGAAATTCGAAATACCTACTACGTCATAGGTATGGGCGGGTGGTCCACCACTAACATGCCGCGCTGCGCCCCGCTGCGACCGCCTCACATACCGACCTGTCTCACTGCGATAAAATATCTCATAATACCAATATAATATAATCGCTGTCATCAATTACGCCGTTACCAACATCACGGCGTCGAATTGCGAATATTTCTAGAATCTATGCTTCGGCCTCGGAACACGTAATAATTTAAAAGAAAAAAACGTCTATGGAACGCGAGCAGACATTCAAATAAAGAACATCGCGGCCGCGTTGGCGCCAACGTTCCGTGTTTACTTTTTTTAAATGGGCCACGATTCAATTTGCTGGGGATCAGCCGCTGACGGAGGTCACGATTGATGTCGTCCGAGCTTCAACCTCTTTGCTTTGCTAATTAACTAGGAAATTGCTATTTTCAACGAGGTTTGTGCATAAACATTTTATGTCTTAGTTTATTTCTATAAATACCTCAAAAGCTATTACACCGCATGAAAAATTGCCTAATGCCTATACTTAAAATCCTTTATAGTAAGTAATAGCTAATGGAATTAACGTAACGACTGTATTCTATGACCATTAAGGACTGTAATTGTACGAATTAAACTCCATCGACAATTTACGCTTCAAATACCAGGTAATTCATATGAACAAAAAATGGCGGGTGCAACCGTCATCAAAGATTACCAACCTTGCCCATTTCCAAATTCAAATAGTACAAACGAACTAATCCGGGTGCCACTTAAAATCGTGCGCAGCTGAATAATTGCGAATGCTTTCAAAATTTGTCGCAGAACGGATGATTGCTTTACGCAACCGAGTATGAAGTGAGTCGCAATGAAATGTATTCTTACGAAATGGGCAAAGGCACCGATCGCATTCAGCCAGGATTGGATTGGTGTAATCCTGGCAAAAAATGCGGGCAATTTGTGCTAAACGTTTCTAAACAGTCGTCGAGGGATGTTTGAGATGTCACTGGCTGTTGCGCGTTTGTATTGGGATTTTTTGTTGGTGTTGCAATCAGAACGGAGAGGAAAAAAGCACCCGTTCGAGTGACTGAAGACATAAAAGTTATTTACAGTTACACACGCCCTTTATAGGCACATAGGCGTCACTGATGCACGCATGCAAGACAAACGTTCAAACGATTCTGGCTGAGACTACAGGCGCAAAACTCTACTGAACTCTGTGTGTGTATCTTAACAGTATAACCTGTGATAAAAATAGGCAAAGCTCGGGTCAATGTTATAGTTGACAAGCATGAATATATCTACCCGAAAACATGAGATCAAACTCAAGAAATGAAACAATCCTTAGCGTTTTTTAATTTATTTTCTTAATGCGTCGGTGGCACAGTTGTACTACAGTACGAATACAATGCTAAGGTCTCGGGTTCGAACCCCGGGTCGGGCAATGTGATATTAGATTTTTTTATTCATTATCAGCTTGGAGTCAGACATTTGTGCCAGATATGGCCATAAACTCGCCCCTTCTCACATCATGGGACGGAACACACAAAGCGAAATGTGGGTGTTCTTGTAGCACCTCTAGCTAGGCTTTCTAGGAAAAAGACGTGAGTTTGTGAATGTATGGAAAAGTAAAAAAATAAATTTGGAATACCCTTACATACCTAACATTTTGCAGCAGAATAAAATTGAATAGCAAAAATTTTCAGTTCGTTTCAATCAAAACGATAACTTCACAAGTCTATTTTTTGTAATTTAAAATGTTTGTAAAATTGATAATATAAACTAGTTATTGGTATCATGGAAACGTCGGTTCCTGTAGGAAGTTTAAAGGTACAATGTTCGGGCCAAATTCGGTTTAAATTGTACATAATTGGTTGATCGCTAACTACGAAACGTAATGCACCGTACACATACAGCGAAAGTTTTTTTTCATTCATATACTTAAGGGCTTTAAAAATTAAATCGCAATACCATACGACTGGAATTAATAGGTGGAAATCTAAAAGATCTTTCGTGGCAAAAATCTTGAATACTTTCTTAACTCTTGAAGCAAATTAATAATTTCTATTTGTCCGTTTACGTCATACGTGAAGCCATGTATCCGTTAATATAAGGTGATTTACATAATGTGGATTTGGCAAATGTTTGATATATACATATTTTTTATGGTATGTATTTATTGAATAACTTACACAAATTAATTTGCTGAATCTAGGAGGTGAAGATGCTGGTATATAATCTTTAACATTGATGGTGTTTTTAATATCATCGGTTAAATAGCTTTCCTGCTGCTATTATATTAAGATTTTACTAGATTTTGTGCAACTTCGTTTTGTTTGTAAATTTTTTGTCAGTTATTGAAACAGACATCGACAAGAATAAAAGCACGGGCATTTTACAATCCGCATTCCAAATTCAAATAACTCATTCCAAAACCGATTTCATATGTCGAATCTACTTCAACACGTTGCGTAAAGGTGTGTATCACTGGAGCCTACAACCGCACCACAGACTATAGACCGTCACATGATATCAATCACATAGTATGAAAGCACCTTTACAGAACTACCGAAATGTCGCTACAATTCGCTTCGGCTCGTTGCGTCGAGACGGTGCCCAAAAAAATTCGGACCACAAACTTTCGAGTGATTAATTTGTCATTTGAAAGGAACTAGTTTTAAATCGAATACGAGTTTGGTTAAAATGGCGGTCGGGGCTTTGCGATTTGTTGATTTTCGTGTTACATTATTGATATAGTTTTTTGCTTTCTGTATTTATTAATGCAATACGTAATATATTACGCTATAAACGCCATTGTTTAGAACGAGACTCCTTTACAACCGAAAATTCGTTGCAGAAGGCTAGGCAATAGACTAGCTGTTGCAAGTTTGCGGACTTCACATATAGAAATACTCCAATAGACATTATTTTGGTAAATAAATATTATTATTCTCTTAATTCTTTCTTTATCTACGTGAATGTTTAATTATAAATGTAGTACTTAAGTCTATCCACGAAGACAGACAGGGGCGAGCAAGGACTAACACAAAACAAAACACTTTTATACGTAAAGATTTTATGTATGTAAAGCGTATACTAAAGATACTAATGACAACAATAGCAGTCACAATTTAGTTTAATTCTATCAGTGCCTAAATGAACAGGTTGAAAACTACTCCATAGACTCTATATCCGAAGTTACAGGCAAAGTATCGAATTATTTCCGGATATAGAGGTGCCAAAAACCCTAAGTTTATTTCTTTTATGTTTTTATAGTTATGTATGAGGAGACGAGCATATTAAAAGTTTTATGACTGTTTTTATTCATGCCATACTTGTATGTTTTTTTGTAATTCCGTTAAACTGTCGATATAATAAGAGTTTTTTTTTATTGTAATGAATGGCGACACGAACATGCCATTCGCCTGATGGTAAGCGATACAACCGCTCATTGACAGTAGCAAAACCAAACACCATGAATTACAAAGCAATGCTTGGCATTCTACTGCGCTCGCCATCTTGAGACATAAGTTGTTAAGTCTCGTTATATCCAGTAGTTACGTTGGCTAAAATGTCCTTCTAACTGAAATACAACAATGCGTTTACATAGCTGTTTGGCGGGAGAAATAGACATTGTGGTGGTACCTACCCAGGCAGCCGCTTACAAAGAGACTTACCACCTGCAACACCTGCTTATTTTGTTCTCAACCCGCGATAGACGGTTCTATTGCACCTGTATCACACAGGGATCGGTAGTAAGCCTGTCGGAAGTCGAGCCTTAGGGTTCTCAATTCACACTTTACCATTATTGCATTAAAACAGCCTGTGTATTTAATATGACATATAAAACCTCAATAAAACAGACAACTCCTTGGAGCCCTAAAACAAGATGGCCACGGGAACCCCAGTGCGCCGTACAAGGGGGGTATTATTACACCTACATGCGTATCCAGGGCTATTTTCCGGATAATTTCCCTCAGCCGGGTCAAGAGAGCGTGTTAAAGACGGCCGGGTTTTGTGCCGTCGTTCTTTTGTGCAGTGTTACGTCATTTGACGATCCTTGGGCTCGAATGTGGAATATTAGGTGAATTTTAAACTAGATTTTTTTGCTGGTGCACATACTTAAACTCGCGCCTTTCACAGAATGGTTAGGCAAAGGTATAACAAGGACATCCACGTTTCGCTTTGTATATTCCGTCCCATGATTTAACACGGGGCTTTCGCCATATTGGGCACAATATCCTGACTCCGGGCTGATAATGAATAGAAAAATTCAATAGGAATCATATTGCCCTATACGTAGTGTCGGACAAGGTGGTCGCACGACCTGGTTAAGGTCGTAAAAATTCAATAGGTGCAGTTCGCTTCCAACAGGTCTATGTGGCGATCGATGGGGGATCTCTATATTCAGCAGTGGACTTCCTGTGATTGACCTCAAAGCTCAATATTTTGACACTCAGTTTGCTGCGAAGGAAGTGGACAATTATTTGTTTCCAACTCCTCCTTTTTGTTGTTTTCTTTATGATTAATTTCCTTAAGAGACTCGCCGAGCTTCGGAACTCGGTGCCAATTCTTTGCGTGCTGTTGATCTTGGCTAACAAAAGTTGCAGTGATGAGTGTGTGGGCGGGAAAGTCTCTATGCTTGTGTGAATTTGAACCCGAAACTTAACACATTTGCGCGAGTCGAGGCCGCGGGTTCGATCCCCGCACCGATGTTTGTGGGGTCCACAAGTATTTGTCTCGGGTCTGGGTGTTTGTGACAACAAAATGTCTCTCGTAGTGTCTGATACCCACGACACAAGATTTAATTGAACTTAATGTGGGGTCAGGACTATGTATGTGACTGTTGGGTGTATTTATTTATTTTGGTTTATTGTTGGTCACCATCGTGTACGGTGGTCGCTATTTCCTACCTACCGATTCTTCGTATGTCTTCCTTATAAGCAGTCGATGTTCATTTCAGTTTTTCCGTTTAAACAATTACATGATATTGCAAATAATTTTTACGAATTGCAATTATTTGGTCCATTGGTTCGTAATTAGCACTTGTCTGAAGTCATAACTACAGGCCTTCATTCGCATAATTACGAGGCAACCATTCATAAATTCCGATTCTACGCGTTTCCCGGAACTTTCCCATACAAGGTGAGGAATAAATTCGGGTAGTTAATGCTTCAGTACAAAAGCTAACTCTCAGTTAAATGTTAACTGCGAGTGACATTGAACGGAACCTATTGCATTAGAGTAGTGGTTCCTAAAGTTGACTGGGCTCCGGCCTCCCACCCACCTAACAAGACCTGCCAAATTCGGGACTCACCTCTTGGCCGTTGGGAACAAAAGTTTTGGTAAAACAACATTTCGATCCAATCCAATCCATCAGCCAAAGGAAGTCCACTGCTGAACATAGGCCTCTCCCAATGATTTCCACAGTCGGGGGGTATCGCGTCTTGACGCGATCTTAGTGTGGGGACAGAACTATGTATGTGTTTTTAGTTGTATTTATTTATTTATTATTTATATAAGAAGGAACATTCCCAAACAAGGTACAAATTGGGTTAATTAACAGCTCAGTCCCAGCTATCTGTTATTTAACAGGTAAATGCGAGTGGCATTGAAGGTCTGAAACTTTGTGACATTGATGTTCGTTTGTTCTGTTTTGACAATTGATGTTGGAGTTCGTTCTGATTGTTCTTGACGGGTTTTGTTGTTTACGAAATTGGTGGAAATAAGCAGTAGCTTAATGAAGGGTTGCGGTGTTCACGGGTGTTATTTTGTGTAAATATTGACATTTTGAAATGACAGGTGTATTTTTTGTTAATTTGTATTTAGCTTTAAAAGTGGTGAAATATATATAATATCTATACATGTAGGGTATATCAAGATTGCTACCGAAAACGAAGCCAGGGGGTAGTTTTAATGACTTTAGACACAATGCAACTAAAATTTTTGCAAAAAAAAACAACGACGATTTTTTTGTAATTTTTTCCCTATCATCGTATTTGGGTGGTAAATACATACATTTTCCTAAAAAAATTATGTACACCCTTTTATTTTTAAAGACGCTATAGTACGCAAGGCTATAAATTATAATTTTAGCAATAACTATGGATTTAATATCCGCTGGTAATCATAAACCTAGGTACCCTAAGAAGTTCACAACTTGCCAAAATCAGGTGTTATCAGTTACCATTAATAGACTGAATATCAACCTTTGTTGTTTGTTGGTTGGTGGAACGGCGGCTGTGAAACGTGAGGTCGCGGTTTCAATCCCCGCATCGAGACAAATGTTTGTGTGAACCACAAGAGTTTGTTTCGGGTCAGGGTGTTGTGAGAGCGAAAAGTCTCTTGTAGTTCCTGAGACACGACACAAGACTCGACCTTAGTGTGGGGTCAGGATTATGTATGTGACTGTTGGATGTATATATTATTATTTTGTATAGGCACAACAAAATCACTACAATGCATCTAATGACAAGTGCGATGAAACCCATATAAAAACTCCACCATCGGGATTTGGTTACAACTTGCAAGTCGGCACTATTACGCCAGCCTCGAACTGCTGCTGCATCATAACAAACGAAAATTATTTAAAAATACATCTATCATCTATCTCAAGATTTATTTAATAAAAGACCAAAACCGTAACGCCATTTTATTCGCAATTAATTCACAAAACAAAAACACAAAGATGAAGGGGCACAAAGAAAATTCCAACGTTTCGGAAACGCTAGTTTTACGTGTCACGTAACATCTGCGTTCATATTCAGTGGTCGCACACACACTCACACGTACACACACACACACACACACACACACAGGCGCGGCGGGAGGGGGTGTGCGGGGGGTGTCCGCTGACCCGTGGCGCCGCCTCCAGATTGTTACGGCCAAAGAAAGACTCCTAGAGAGTAGTGAAAACTGTTGAGTTTCTGTTAAACTTGAAAAATACTATAAAGTACGTTCATTCACTGAAGTTTCACTAATTTGGTCAATGAAGGAAGAATGAACAGTGACTACTTTAAGCAAACTGTATTCTCATGTAAGTGACACTGGTCTTTTTTGAGAATAAATTTCTTTAAACTTTTAAATATTCAGTCATACAATTCAGGTCCATTCAGGATCAACAGATAAATACTCTAAAATAATTGATATAAAGCTTTAAGGCTCTGTGAGTTTCTTAAGGACGGTCTTTATTTGAACTGATAACTAATGAGAAATATTAGTAACTGTTACTCACTGGGAGAAAACAAGGCTTTTGTGATTCTGTTCTATGAAACCTATGTCTAGTTAGTCAACAATGAGAGAAAAACATGATAAAAGACATCAATACCACCCATATTTAGTTTTATTTATGGTTAAATATGTCAAATTAAGTAGGCCTTTTAAATGCCTAATAATTAATATAATAACGCATTAAAATTTCTAATATTTTTGGGAGGTATTTTTTTTAATCTATTCTATATAGGTAGATAAAGTTGTGGTTTTGAAGACTTTGAAGACTCTAAAAAAAATAAACAAAAAAACAAAGCAGCCAGGCACATATTTTAAATATAGAACAACGAGGAAAACGAACATAAATCATAGCCAAAAAATACTTTTAAATCAGGATCGAAGGAACGAAAAGCACACAGCCAGCTCCACCACACCCCCGTTCCGCACAGAACACATTCGAAGGATCGCGAGTTTCTTGCGTCCAGCGCCACTTTCATTTCATATTTTTATTTTTATATTTTTATTTATCCAATGGCCGTATTTTTACAACGTCGGCTAGACTGGCGGTTTTTTATGAAGGTACGCGGCGTTTCGCATCGCTCAGCGTTTTTGGATGAGGTTGAGTGTCCACTTCATGGGATATGACCATCGCGAGACCTTTATTATTCATGTTTTGTTTGTCTATATACAAAGGATTCTGAAATGAATGTCGTGAAAAATGCACTGCTAATGCAAAGGGCTTTATTTGTGATTGTGGATGCTTAGGTCTTTGTCTATTACGTTAAGTTAGGATGGCAAATGTAAAAACATAAAAATATTTATGACTTTTAACTAGGTTTCCATTATTTTCTTATAAGGGAGATATGGTTGATGAATAAGTATTAATATTTAATACTCAAGTAACTTCTAAAAGCTTAAGGGTCGACTCGGCCGTGAACTTTCGAGTAAAGGCTACTAATACATAATAAGCTATCGGCAACTTGATTTTAATTATATTGTGCGAAATACTAGCATCATATTACATTTATTCAAATGGAAGGCTAGCAGGTGCAAAAAATATGAAAGAAAGTTGTATATGGCGATATGCATATCTCACTTTATTACCTAACGTATCTTTTTCATAAGAAACAACTAAAAATAATTAAATCATATGCCTTATAATTCTTAACACGACTAGTAATCACAACAATCTTAAAGGGCAACTATCCAGCGCAGTAAAACAAAAAAAACTAACCTTTGGAATTTCATTTGCATTCACCTTTGTGAAACTCCTTAAAAACAAGTAAAGTGAAGGAAAATAAAATGTTGCGAGTAGAGCTGAGACGAAGGCGCTAGTTCAAAGGAGTTGGAACTATGTGTAGGTACTTTTCTTTTTATGACAACCTCTTATTTGTTGGACATACAATATATTGTCGTATTTTTTAGGGTTTCACAATAAAACTGCGCACATTTCGCGGACAATGGGCTTTTCCGTTGTATTTATTGTTATAATTCTTTGTCACACCACTTGTCGTATATTTCCTTTTAGATTTTTTTAAAGTAAGCCGCGCCATCTGGTGTCAAAATACAAAATGGGGTAGATAAAAAGTTTTACGGTCTACCTAAACCAAAAATAATTCATGAGAATTGGTTGAAAATATTTTTGTAAGCCTTCAAGGATTAATAACAGTAAACGTGAACTTTTAATAGGAACAAAATACCACATCAAAAAGTTTAAATTTAATTTACTCTATATTTTGTATTCACATTAATCCTTTAAACCAACGCGTTTACAAGTCCCCATTCATTGCGTGATTAAAATACATTCTAATAATATGAACTTTATCACGAATAGCAATTTAAAATTATGCTTTAAAACAATCACCTTTTAATTTTAATTTTCACGATAAAATCTCTAAAAGAGTTTAATAAAATACATCATATACGTATTAAATGTAATAAAATTTTGTATTATCTACAAAATTACTGACATAAAACAATATAAATAGCAAAATAAAATTACACAACAGTTGGGGGTCTATTGTTTTATTTTCTTACTTTATACAAATTAATATTTACTAACTAGATTTATGACTCATTGCAGCCACTTTTATAGTTACACTCTTAGCACATCTGAAAAAAATCTTAAAACTACGTTTTTATTAATCTAAGACGGATGTTGTATTCCCGTAGGGGGGAAACGGGACACCAAAGCTATTACTTTGTGTGGTCTTTTGTAAAGCTTTGAAATTCTTATAAGAAATATCCCAGGAATTCAGAAGCCCCATCTCCAAAAATGGGACGTTTATGGCCAGACATACAATAAACACACCCAATAGCCACACACATAGTCCTGACCCCACACTAAGATCGACTCTTGTGTCGTGGGTATCAAGAACTACGAGAGACTTTTCGCTCTCACAAACACCCAGACTCGAAAAAATACATGAGTATCACACTAACATTAGATGCTAATTTTCTACAATGATTTATGACGTATTTCCTTTTTCTAATTATGTTCGGGTCCCATATGCTTGCCTGATTTAGTTTATAATTTAAATGCTCTTGTGTGACGTCAGCACTAGCGGAAGTTTACGCGCTTAGAGACGCTCACACCAAACCAGAGGCGTACCCTGCGACAAATACATATAACACACATATACCGTACTTAAGCTCGCGCCTCTGTCCCCTAGGGGTAGGCAGAGATGCTACTAGAGCCCCCACAGTTCGTCGACCCTATTGCCGCCCTAAGATGTGATATAGACGAGCTTATTTACATGCCTTTGCAGACGTGAGATTTTTTCAAACTGAAAGTGGGTTTCTCTAACTGGGCGTAGAACCTAAGACCTTACGGATTACACCCAAATGATGGATTTTTTTCGCCCGTTGGTGTCTATTGGTAAACTCTTAGATTTGTCGATAGTTAAACAGAAAAATAGGTACTCGGCCAGGATATACGCTTTCGGTGTGGTCTCGTAAAACATACTTCGCGCAAAATTTCATCGTTTTCTGAAAATTTTGACGTCACAATACATACTTCGCGCAAAGCTTCATAGCTTTCTCAAAATGTTGACGTCACAATGCAGACCACCGAGCGAAAAACAATGTCAAATTATTCTTAAGTATTCATAAAAACCATTTGACGATGATCCCACATCATTGGACAGCAAGAGTTAGCAGAATACATTAATCTATCCATCAGCCAAAGGAAGTCCACTGCTGAACATAGGCCAGGCCTGTCCCAATGATTTCCATAGTGAAATAGCAGAATACATTATTTTCTTCTAATTTATTTTAGTGTAATGATGGTCAATTAAATAAAAGATAACACTGACTCCTTCTTAGCCTAATATTATACATCCATCTTAAAGTGATCTGTTGTACGGATAAAAGGTCTAGAAACGCATCAATAACAAAGTACTTCAGCAACAGTCAGGCACCAAACGCATTTGCAACCATTTTTAAGGGAACCGTGAGGAGAATTAACATTGAATTTATAAAGATAAAATGTATTTATTTCTGAAATAGGTCTTTATTTTCACACCACAAGGAAAAATGTAATAAGATTATTTTGTTATTACCAATATGTTACAACGAAAATATATGTATTTTACTGTATCAGCCCATCTACGTCCCACTACAAGCCACGGGCCTCCTCTGCAATCAAGAGTACGATTGAGAGTGGTTAGGCCATATAGTCCACCACGCTGGCCAAGTTCGGGTTGGCAATATATGTATTGGCTTCTTAATAATGTTAGCGTTTTAATTTTAGAGTTATTTTACTTGTCCACCCCTTCGCAGGATCGACGTGATGGGTATTCACGCATGTAATTAAAAACGGTTATTTTACTACCGGTTGGTCGCTTGTTATTCAGTCACTATCTAAGTAGAAGAAGTCCTGGACAAATCATGTGTTTGGAATTGAAAAACTGTAACGAAATAGATTGGCCGACTTGGTTGTCAAGCCTTTGGATTCATATTAACAATCTTCAGTTCCTTACCTTACTTACTTCAATACCTTAGTAATGAAAGGAAAATTTTACATTCTAAAACTACATTTCAAACAAATAAACAAATTCAGTTTCTGAACAACAAACGTCTTCCCCAAAGCATCACATTTGCACAACCTTCATAATTTTATCAAGTCTCATAAGTCATGCGTACAGTCGCGCACAGTATTATTATGCACCCGCAAAAATTCAATTTACAACATTCTAAAACTTTTGTTATTCGAAGACATCCGATTACCATCAAAATAAAATGCGGTTTATCGAAAATTCCCAATAAAGTACAGTGGCGTACACAAGTGGCACGCGGGGTGCGGAGCTTGTTGGTGCGGGGCGGTGGGGAGACAGGGGATGAGGGGCCGAAGGGGGAGAGGGGGGTGGCAGAGGCGCTGCTCGCGGCGCCTGCACCAGCGCCCGAGATAAGCGACGCCCGACGCCCGTCCTATGAAATTATAGCACCCCTGACCGAGCCTCGGGGTGAAGTAGGGGAGCTTTAAGGAATAGCGTTGGATTTAATAAAATTTTATTTAATGCTTCATTTTGCAACGGATACGATTAAAGTAATTTATAACGCAGGATAGGCTTACAAAAGAACCGTTAATGAACGGATTAGTTTAAGTAATTATTTGGATAGTTCAGTTAATAAAATTCCGAAATAATTATTTCTTTCTTTAACTACTATAATATACTAAACCTTTACCCTATTATTATGTTAATTACAAACAAATAACATAAAAAGAATATACTTAACTTCTCATTGTAGAGTTGAAGACTACTACTTAGCAACTTAATATTACAAACCATTTTCGTCACACCAGCAAAACAGACCATAGAAAATGATATAAATAATAGAAGACAGCTCCCCTACGTGACCGGGTGGTTCGAGAGGGAGCCGGGGTCGAGCTCTCCTCCGGGCCATTTGTCAGTGACAGGACGTCGCGCGGGGGCCCCCTCGCCCACATTCCTCCACACGTTTGCGGCTTGTGCATGCGACTGTACTCGACTGAACGTGACACTGGTGTTGCCAGCGTCAATTCGTGATGTATTTCATGACTGTGTGTGATTGTACTTAGGAATGGTATTAGTAAGTCGAAAATCTTTTTCGGCTTAAGCAACAGATATAAAATTACAATCCATTTTTGGCTAGACGGATAGTGGCATGACCAAATAACTTTAGTAGTCCTACCTTACTGTAGGTTATACAGATTTCCTACTATAAGTCAGCCTGCTTGAGACCAGGAGTATGCTCAAGCTGAACCCAAAACGAGACACGTATCCGCATATCCGATTAACAACTTTTAACAAAGAAAATGCGGTGAGTGCGATTTCTGTGCTTTAGAAACTAACAGTTTATTATTGACATAAATTAAATTTCAAAAGTATCTAAGCCAAGATTTTGTTACAAAATAACGCTGTATTGCTTTCAAGACAAAAGGCATGATGTAGTCTGGTCGACATTACTATCTACAAACTACCGATGTGAAGTAACAGCTTTGATGTAGGACTTAGCTCTATCAGTGTGATAGCGTTCTCACTTTTGTCATGTTTTACTCGTATGATTTGTGCTTGCTCTTCTCTATAAACACTGTTATCAGATAATTTTTCTCCAGGTATCTATACATTAAAGAGATAAATGTTAAAATGTTAGGACTATTTCTGAAAATTAATCTTATTTTCCACTGCTGGCAATAGTGAGTTGTAAGAAGATTTGACAATGACCAATAAATCAATTTAAAAGCACGATCATCATTACCATCTTGAGGAAATTATATACTTACATCCTTATTCATAGACAGTTTTCAGAACGTATTTTATCTATCGAATGTTTTGTCTTCTTCACTCAAACGGAATTCAAAAGTCGTTCGAAAGGGACAAATCATTCTTTAACTAAAATTGGCTTATACACTGTGAATAAGGCTGGTTAATATAGACTTCCGCTACGGATTTCCACGACGATTTTCCTTTTAAAACCTTACGTGATGTTCCAATTTTTTTATACATATTCTGTCATTGAGGACATCGTGGCGCGACGTCACAACTCCATGTCGACTGCCAGTACACCCGCTAGGACAGGCAAAGCTTTGCTAACAATTCAATACACCTTACTTAAAATGTCAACGTAACAATTTAAGGAAAAAATGACTAAACATTTAGTTTGAAAAAGTCTGTGGTTTAAACCCTGTTTGTGCCAGAGATGAATGTTTCAACAATATAAACAGGCTATCATACTCTTGAACCACTTTACATACATACAGATTATACAGGGTATATCAAGACTGCTATCGAAAACGAAGCCAGGTGGTAGTTTTAGTGACTAAACATTATTATAAACAAGTATTTTGTAAAACCGTTTTGCTACAAATACAGTATGGATTCTACACTGTAACGGCAAAGGAAAACATCGTGAGATAACCTGCACAACATAGCGATTTGTATAAATTTCTATGGCATGTAAAAGTCCGCCAACACGCACTAGGCCAGTGTGATGGACTATAAGGCCCAACTACTCTCAATCGTAATCTCGATTGTAGAGGAGGCCCTTGCCCTGCAGTGGGACGTTTATAGGCTGATACAGATACAGATTCTACAAGACGCGTTCACTAACTTGATCTATATGGTACTGCTGTGCCACGGGAAATTTAAACACCATTGACTAGTCATGTTTTATTTACGAGTGGAATTTAAAAGCTCCCATCTACCTACCTTAAAATTTTGCCACCCTTCAACTAGTTATTAAAAAACAAACAATGTAGTTCCTTGAATATAGTAAAAAGTCCACTATCAAAATAGGCCGCCTCAAACGCTTTCCACGAGCATTTTCGTAGTTTTAGTAACAGCTTACATCAAATAACAGACGACAACCTTTTTAAGACTCTCTCTCTTTTCCAAGCTATGAATCCAACATCATGGGGCCAACCTTTATTAACTCTGTTAATACTTAAATACATAAATACGATGGCAACACAGCCAGTGCAAATAACTAGCGTTTTCCCGATAAACGTGGCGTCACCACAAGGCTGGCAACTGGCAACTAATTGAAATAATGTAGTTTCTGTCGCAGTCGTACGCGAACTAGACAATTTCGAGTATTTGGATAATCGCATGAATGGATTTGTAATGCGTGGGGTTTGTGGGTTTAGCTTAGGTTTATACGTAAATCCTAGATTCAGGCACTGAATTTAGGATTACGAGTAAATGCTAGCTTTAGGTTATCTACGTTATTGGCTCATAGTAAATTAGTGTTGGACTATATAGCCTTTTTTTTGTTGTTCAAACGAATACCGCTAACGTCCCACCTCGGGGGAAAGTGGAGCGATTATGTTGGGTTCACCGGTCTACGGCATACCAACCAAAACCGTGGCCCTCTTCGGCACAATTGGAACGGCCCCAGGCACCCGAAGCAAGGGCGCCTCAGCTTCTACCGGAACCGTTCCTGCTGGACTATATAGCCTAACCACTCTTGATTGTGGAGGAGGCTCGCGCCCTGCAATGGGACGTATACAGGCTGATATCAAAATTAGTGTTGCAAGGAATAGTTACAGAATACTTTTTTAAATCTTTTAATTATCCTCAGGTATCCCAACGTTAGTCATAGAGATTTTTACGACCACCATGACGAAATAGAAAGATGAAATACAAAATTTTCGTTTTCTTTAAAGTTTTACTTAAAGTCACACAATTCGAAAGAGGTGGGTGTTATCGGGTGGTGGTGATCACTTACCACCAACTTGTTCATTACCCACCACGCATTATACAAAAGCATTTTACCGTAAAAACCTTCTAAGAAACACCGATATAATGCGAGTAAAAACATGTACTTTATTAAACCCTGCTTACCCAACAAAAACACTTTTACAACTTATAATATGAAAGCCACTTATCGCGATAGAAAAAATACGCCAAGAAATTACCTTCACAAATGCACACACGGTTTATTTTCAAATTAAAAGGCTCGGTTCTAACGGGCTCTTTGCGCCGTATGTACTGATACTTAGGCTTGGTACACGCGGAAATCGATTCTTGCAATCGATCTTGTTGTGGATTCCTTAAATCGATGCTACGGATTTTTAAGTGAAAAATATTTTTTATTAGTGCGATATTTTCAAATTAATTACTATTGATTACGCGACTCTTGATCTGTATTATCAATAAATCATTAAACTCAATAGAAAGTAAATTATTCCGCCGAATGTGGCACGCAATTTCACAACTACAGCGAAAATATTAAAAAGTAGCTCTAAACAATTGCTTAATGAATAAAAATTACTAAAGTACTTATGTGATACATAGTTTTTCTTTACTAGTACTAATAACTATAAATCGATTATCTACCAATCGATTCTATATCATTAACATCGATTCTGAAATTCATTACACGGCGTACATCCCTACGCTGTTTAACATACGTAATTCGTTTAACGTCACTTGAAACCTTTGGCCTCAACCGGGTCAGCTAAATATTCGAGAGTTGACGTTAGTTAATCCGCTTGTAACAGGTTTATTATTATTAAAACGCTTTTTGTGGAATAAGGACTTTTTATAATTCTTTATACTTTAAGTACAGTTAGGAAACAGTATCGGCTTTTATACGTCCTCTGTACGGGCCTCCTCTACAATCAAGAGTACGATTGAGAGGGGTTAGGCTATATAGTTTACGACTCTGGCCTGCGGGTTGGTGGACTTTACATACCATCTTACAAAGCGCAGTGGTATGCAGGTTTCCCCACGATGTTTTCCTTCGCCGAAATGCGTGGTAATTAACTATCAATACACACGAGTAAAACAGAAAATATTGTGTCGAATGACGACAGATCTTTTGACAAGATATGTGTCGCCATTCCGTGAAACAGGATGGCACTGTACTAATCATCAGATGCAATGCGGTGACATTGCCAAGCCAGAATAAAAACGACGTAATGCAGATTGCAGTAAGTCGATGAATACATGCTTCTTGACTACTATGATATTTTTGAGCCGTATATTAGACTTTCTGTCGCTGAAGACAACGAGTATTGTTTGAAAGTGGAATTGAAAATAATTTTTAAGTAATACGTTAAATAACACGTTCGATATAATGATGTGTATTTGAATTTTAGGTAGGTCGGCTATGTTTGGAGACTAAAATCATAAGATTCTACTTCCCTGAGAAAGTATGCAAGATGAATGCGGCTTATTTCGGTTATTTGACATTAATAGCAATACCTAACATAAATTGTTAGGGTAACATATAATTTTACTGTACTGTATCAGCCCATTAAATACATTCCACTGCAGGGCACGAGCCTCGTATACAATCGAAAGTACGATTCAGAAGAGTTTAGCCGTATAGTTCACCACGCTGGCCTAGTGCGGGCTTTACATACAATACAAATCGCCTCTCGCAATTGACCTCACGATGTTTTCCTTCACCCTTATAGTGTTTGGTGATTAACTCCGAAACACACATGACTCCGAAAATTCAGAGGTGTACCCTGGGATTTGAACCCGCGCCCACCGTGTACATGTTGGCATCTGCGTCTGCTCCGTTAAAAACAACCCACCACGCACTTCAAAAATTTTACTAGTCTAATTAAATTCATTAACCAATAAAAATGCATTGAGCCAAAGATATTTGCTACATAATACTAGAAGACCTTACTCGCGAAATACAGCGTATTTTACATTAGCAACATCTATATTAAATAAAGTCTTAATTGAAAAACCCCGGATAATTAATTCACAAATTACACAATACCCCACAAAAATCCTTCATTAACATGCATAATACTGTTACACCGGCCCCAACTATGATAAGGACAGGAAAATATTATCCCGCAATATAGGAACATCGTATATTTTTACCGTCCGTAATCTTCCCCTATTATCTAATACTTTAGCTGATCGCTTAAACAACTAATTAACGAACAGATCAGCAACTCCCAGATCACATTCATAGAAGCCACATCAAAGGATGTTTGACAAAACTCAAGTACATTTGACCTACAGCTACTGGAACTGGCCACGTAACGACACTAAGGTCCGGTAAGGCGATTACTTCGCCACGCGAGCCGAGAAGCCTCCCGCTGAAATTGATCCCCCGGGGGGCTGACCCCCTAGCGGGTGGGGGTCGATAGCCGCTTTTCCTTTGTGTTGGCCCTTTATCTACGGAATATCGGCGTGACTTACCGATACGCATGGCTCCCGGAGTTTTAGATTGCAAGCGTGGAGGACAGATTTGGGGGATGGTTTTGAAAACGGTGTAAGTAGTTAACATTTGATAGCTATGTTTTCTGTTCCGTGGTTGACACTGGTAGATTTTTCGAGTAGTAAAACGCTTAGACGCTAAAGAAATATTTGGTAACTTTAACTTAATAATGATTTGAAATAAGACTATTTTTTAAGAATTTTATCGCGGTTTGGTTTAATTTTTACATTTTTAAACTTCTCGACGTTTCGATCACCGTCCGTTAGTCTGCACCGTGACCACGAAAGCTGTAAATTGATCGAAAAGTCGGGAAGTTAGAAAATTAAATCAAATGGCGATAAATCGGTAAAAAATAGTTTTATTTGAATAACACTTGCGTAAATCTAAGAAACCATTTTTAATAAAAATAACATATAGGTAAATCCAAGATAAACTTCGCGTGAGAAAATTATTTGCTTTCAACGAAAAATAATACTTACCAGTATGATTGAGGTATTATTATTGAATATAAAATATTATTTTGCATTTATGTAGCTTGAAAGAGAAAAAGCTAGCTATGTAGGTTGAAAATCCTGGTGTGGAGACAAAACCGCAGGGTCGATCCTCGCACCGAGAAAAAATGTTAACGTGAATTTTGATCAGCAAATGTGTTTGGGTGTGAGTTTTGGATATCGCAAAATCTCTCGTAGTTGATACTCGTACGGTCGATACTAGACATTTGCCTGCTTAACAAGCTGTGAGGTGTGTGACTGTTGAGTTTCTATTGATTTTTAAATTAAATAATTTCTATGACAGATAGCCTATGAAGAATCAGCTCAGACCGCCGATACCACCCCGGACAAGCCTGCCCATTTATGCTGAACTGACAACAGCGTGGCTCTACCATATATTTTTATATTTTTACAAAAATCCAGTCCGCTATATATAACTCTAATGCCCTTATTCATAAAGAGTTTTAAAATCTATTTTAGTTATTAGATGTTTTGTCCCTTTCGAACGACTTTTGAATACACTTTGAGCGAAGACATTCGATAACTAAAATAGGTTTTAGAATTATCTATGAATAAGGCCATTAGAGTAAATTTGCGTGACAAACCTATTAAAATGTGAAGAGGAAAGACAAGGAGAAGAGATTTCCTGATTAGATATATCAAAAGGTGATGCTACGTAAACCTACGCAGGAATATCAAACAGTGAAATCAAATGAACAAATATAATATTTATCTTCCACCGCTTTGATAGTCTGCGATACAAACGCCAAGAAAAACCAACATACGTACCTTTACACATATATTAACCAAAAATAGCTCTTATTTTCTACGCGATACGGTGTAACATCCCGCAAATAAGTTTATATGGCCCCACGACGCGCTAACGTCAATATTAGCAGTACAAAGAGAAGGCGAAATAAACGAGTAAGTTAGAACGTACTATGTTTATAAATGAAGACTTATTCCTTTACTGTGATTCTTTATCTTCCACAGATATTTTAGAGACACGTTACCATTGAAGTAAAACAAAAAAAAAGTTAGATACGTTGGTTTTTACGCTTGTAGTCCTAAGGTGTAATGTATCTTCAGTCATTTTGTTGAGTCATTATTCAAAAGAATAATTGTTGAATATTAGTTAGGCGATCATCGTATACGAGAAATAAAACCCACATTAATATTTGACAATTAAATAACTAAAACTACATACATATAAATTGATAAAGATGGAGAAAATCAACAGCCGTTTACCTAATTTTGACTATAGTCGCATTCTTCATCGTCCATCTTTGTTGCATTTTAAGCTTAGATATTAAACCATTTTGTCACCAAAACTATTTAATCAACCCAACACAAAACACCCGGTCAAAGTTACCCTGAAATCCAATAAAAGCACACCCGTAAAAACATTTAAATTCTCCGAATTCTCCGGTCACGGTCAATATCCTGGCCGCAAGATGGCGGCTCGAGTGTTCGCGAGCGTGACACGGCCGAACGTGATAGATACGTACGTGCGCAGATTAATCGCTTCTAGGAACGTTCTATTCTTGAATATTATGCAGCAAGTTGTGGGTGACTTTTTACTTTGGCCGGATTATTTGCGTATGCATTTGAATTTGGAATGTTTTTCTTTTTTTATTTTGTGTAGTAAATGGTGTTGTTAGAGTGTATTCTAAGCTATTTGTTTATTGTTATATGGGAAATATACATATTTGTTTCCACAGTCTTTGTGATAAAAACTTGCTATAAAACCAGAAGCTTTGTGTTTAATTTCGACTATGAGACAAATGTAAGGGGATAAGTATTTGTTTTAGGTCAGTAAGAAATTGAAAATATTGTTGGATTTTTTTACACCCACCTTTATTATCCAGACTAATAAATTGGATGTATTAATTTACCTAGGTGTTGGTGAATTAATAATTCCTAAATTATAGTAGGTAGGTACTAAAGACTGTCACTCAATCGCGCCCATCTTCATATCAACTATAGACACCAATAACTCCTCATTAATTATCTCAACTTGTGTTCACGCCTCCACTATTATCGGCACTATCAGCCTTTATCTTCAGTAATCAGCGACGAATGAAGACCGGCACCAGTCGACCAATCAGCAGCCGACATTACGACCCTTCACACCACAGGCGTGAAACCCAACACCTATACCGACTGAGCTTCGGTAATGACCTAACTCAGAATAAAATGCTTTGCCAATTTGTAACTTATATTAATGATATAACGTTCAAATTCGAGTGCAGTGTTAGGTGTGAAAATTGACGCCTAAATCCATTCCTTAATATTACAATCTGAAATCAACTTTATTTGTAAGTGATAAGATTTATAGTTGCGTGTGCTACTCTAATGTATTATCCCGGAGGAGCTATTTATGATTACAGATTATAAGACGTATTTGAATGCAGTAAGGTCTACAATGCGTTGTAAGGTTTAGGTGTTAAATTTAACACCTAGTGATCGTTGTTTGTATATTCGAGTCACATTGCGATTGGTTGGTTATGGTTTGTGTTTGATAGATTTGTCAGTTATGGGAGGTGATTTCTATAGAATTTCTTTAGCTACAATACTTCATTCTAAAATATTATAGTATGTAAGGCTTTTTTAATAAATGTAGTAGAATAAAATAATAATGATGAGAAGACCGAGAGAAATTAGCGTTTATGGACAATTTCTTCATTCCTGGCAAATTATAATTTTTGCCCTAGTTAGGAACCTCCTAGGAATTTATCATGGAATTCATGTATGACAATGTTGAATGTTCCTAATATTTAATGTACATATGTGTAGAATTATATTCAATACATTTCTACAGTAAGATGGTTAGATACTTGTTACTTAGATTCAAAATAATAACATGGGACTGACTGCCTCGGTGGCGTAGTGGTACTACGGTACGATTGCAAAGCTGAGGTCTCGGGTTCGAATCCCGGGTCGGGCAAAGTGATATTGAATTTTTCTATTCATTATCAGCCCGGAGTCAGGAATTTGTGCCCGATATGGCGATAGGCTCGCCCTCTATCACATCGTGGGACGGAATATACAAGGCGAAACGTGGGTGTTCTGGTAGTACCTCTGCCTACCCCTTCTGTGAAAAAGGCGTGTGTTTATGTATGTATGTAACATGGGACGGGCAAGATTTATTAGCTTTCTCAATAGACCGTTTGATATTTCAAGTCTTCCATATTTTCTGCCTATTATCTAAATTCAAATTCCGAATCTTCATAACTCCTTTCCTTGTTCATTTTTCAGCATTCGAAATTAGAAAAAAATAAAAATAAAAATTTAATCAAGATACACAAAGCATCATTCAAATTTAGAACACTCATTCGAACATGGATACTGCCTTTTGTTTTTTACCGCCACAGAGCTGTCACATTCACGCGCCATTGGTCAATTTGTTTTTTAATTTTCTCATTAGAACTCCTTCGGCGGTATCTAATGTCTATTTCTAGCCATCTCGTATTACAATGTTGATTGAAAGGACAGGGCGAATATATTTTGAAGATTGTTCCGTACATATGTACCTAGTTACCTACTGCGCATTATTTTAAGGGATAAAAAGATAACTTGAAGAAATAACAAAAGTAAATTCATAAAAAAATCACTGAATTTTCAATGATACCTATAAGTACTTTATATTTAATGGAGCTAATAAAAAAATACGCAGATTCATACACGTAAATCTTATATCTCATTACTTTATTATCAATGGACTATGCATATCAGAACGTTTAAACCTTTAATAGCGTACTGATTTACAAAAATCAAAGTATAGGACTGAATCGATTAATTAGAAAATGAATTAATATTTAACCCTCTTCACTTTTCAATATTATAATCACACAGAAAACAATACAAAAATTCACAGAACCCTAAAGCCGATGTTATATGGCCCTTACCGCGGCTGTGTTACAGATATATTAATTACATGCTCTAGAAAAAAGTTTTAACAGTATCGTTAACGAACCTTTTTGTAGTGATTAGCTATTGTTTACGTGTTTGGAGATGTTTTTTTACACAAACTGTAGCATATTGATACTTTGTTTTTGTAAAAAATAAATTGTTTTTTAACATTCTCAACCGTGCGAGAAACATGTTGTTTTGGTAAACATTGGATATATTTATAAACTTGTTTAAACAAGGAGCGCTAAATATAAATTGCTGATCGGAAAAAAGTCAATAAAGTTTGTGTAGTTACTCGTTACACCGCCAACCCGCAATAGGCCAGCTTGGTGGACTATATGGCCTAACCCCTCTCAATCGCACCCTCGATTGTAGAGGAGGCCCGTGCCCTACAGTGGAACGTATATGGGCTGATACATAGCGTGTACCACAGATTCGTTACAGAAATGGTGGATTAATGCGACTGTAAACTTTCCTTGTTTTAATATCCTTTCGGTTAAGTTATGAATTATCCTATACCGTCAGTTAATTTTTAGAACGTGTTTGTTTAAATCTTGAACAAAATTCACTTAACATAGATAATTAACAGATAAGCTTACAACATAATTACCTATTATATTATTTGCTCTTATTATATGACTGTGCATTAAAAAATGTAACTCAAAAAATAAAACAAAAATAACCTATTCATATAACCCACTGAGCAGTAAGTCAGAACCTTGTCGCCCTACCTAATATTAATTTGTAATTACCAAAACTGATCATGTGCGGGTAGCCTAAAATCTCGTTTATAAACACTGGAACATCGGTGTATGATAAAAAATTGAGTTGGTCGGCACCGCGCCGCTCGCTGTGGACTAGGCGCCGCACCGGGCAGAACTGGGGTGCCATGGAGACGACTGCATTATATTTTTATAAAAATAACCGCACTATAATTAGTCCATACGTTAGGAACTGCGGTGCCACGGGCAGACATACAGACACGTCCAACTTATCAGAGCCCTTTTTTGCGTCGGTGGTTAAAAAAATAGTAAGTAAATTGACAATGCGAAAGGTAGATTATGGTGAGGACACCTACAAACAAGGAATTGCTATATCTAAGTACTGCATATTTTGGCTCAGTACTTGATGAGTACTATTTTTTCTATGACCTGGAAAAAACATACGATAAGTATTTTAAAGCCAATAATTTGTGGCTATAATGTCGTTTAAACCGTAATTTGTGATTGGTTTCACACTGCGTTCCGGCGGTAGAAATAGACATACCTAGTATACCTATTACCTACACTGTCGTTTTGTTGCATACGAGAGATCTATCAGCTAATTTACATAATTTATAAAGATTACTGTTATATGGCTAAAATAAAGGACATGGACGTGAGTCGAAGAATCGCATTAGATATCAAATAATATGTGGCTGTGAGTTTTTATTTCTTCTAAGCTTCATGTATTTGACAATGCTAATGTACCTACAGAACACTAAGCACAAATCAAACACATCAATACTGTATACATATCTACATACATAAGTACATAATCTCACGCCTTTTTCCCAGAAGGGCGAGGTACTACCAGGACACCCACGTTTCATCCTGTGAGTTCCGTCCCACGATGTGATAAGGATGAGTCTATATACATCCATATCGAAAAATCCATCACACTTGTTATCAATAATATTTTTAGCCCATTGCCCTCTCCACGCCTCCCTTGCGCCGACGCCTGGGTGGCGCCCGCCACTATAAAATTCGGACAGCGGCGCGGAATCCCACAGATTCCAAGTTAATATTAATTGTCGATAGACTAACACAATCCCTCCCCGCCCGCCCCTCCCGTCCCGGCCACAGAGCGCGGAAAAAGTATTCATTCATTATGCTGCCAATCAATTTTTAGTTTGGAATTTATATCGGGGAGAAATGTAGAATGCAAACAAGAAACTTAGAGGAGAACCGCACTCAAAAATATGTTTATAGTAAATCATTTTAATACAAAAGTGCTTACATTTAAGTAATGTAACTTTAACGGTGAAGGAAAACATCGTGAGGAAACCTGCATAGCGTAGCGATTTAAAAAAAAAAATCTACGGTGTGTAAGTCCGCCAACCCGCACTAGGTCAGCGTGGTGGACTATATGGCCTAACCACTCTCAATCGTACTCACGATTGTAGAGGAGGCCCGTGCCCTGCAGTGGGTCGTATATGGGCTGATACAATAGCAAAAATAATTTAAGTAATTACTAATTTATTCATAAATAGATACTAGTCAGTTACAACCAGGTAATTTTTGCTCGTGTATCGAACCTTTCTAACAAAAAAATACAGCCAGTAATCATCCATTATACCAAATAATATGTTTAATATCCAAAATTATAAAATCAAACATGGAAAGGAAATGATCGACGTGTTCGATTGCGGGCAGGTGATATATCAAATCGTCACGGGGTGGGCAGAGACGTGGGTAATAAGCAGGTGATACGAATCAAATAACTGTGTTGATGAATTATATAGATATTTTATGCAAACTTATGTACCTAGCGATTATTATTATGCAAAGTTAAATATAGAAATACCTAACAAGGTGGGCAGTATTAACATTGAATATGATTATCACTAATACAGAAAAGATGGTATTATCAGGTCGATGAAAATCGCTGGATGCAAACTGCTTTCGATTGGTCGCTGTGAAAGTCTACGATTCCTATATTAAGCAGTGGGCTATCTGTCAAGATAATAGTATTAATAAAAGAGACGTATGGATCGCTGCTCTTAGTAATTAAGTGGAGAAATAAAGGAATAAAGACATAATTCCCGTCAGCTGTTGCAAATTAACAATACAATTCGTGACGCCAGGATCAGTCAGTGAGATCTTTATATTCCTTCCTCCCTTTCCTTTAGTTTAGACTTTTTCATTCAATCGTTTAGGGACTCTTTATTATACATAAATTCACGCCTTTTTCCCAGAAGGGGTAGGCAGAGGTGCAACCCGGACACCCACGTTTCGCCTTGTACATATGTTCCGTCCCACGATGTGATAGGGGGCGAGCCTATCGCCATATCGGGCGCAAATTTCTGACTCCGGGCTGATAATGAATAGAAAAATGCAATAACACTTTTCGATTCGAACCCGAGACCTCAGCTTTGCATTCATACCGCAGTACAACTGCGTCACCGAAGCATTGATCATTTATCAGTGAAATAATTTAGTATTTTCTCTATTTAATAAATATTATATATCACAATAGTATTTTCTTAAAAAGTTCACGGATCGTTTAGTACATAAAGAGGTTAATGTCCATTGTCCAAAATAATTATTGCCGGCACAATTTCTACCGTCGAGCCCCCGAGGTGGGCCGCTGTGAACGTTGACCACAAACGGACATTATTAGCCAGGGGTTGCCAGTTAAGTTTAATAACTACCCGGAATATATTGAAGCATATTTTTCTGAAGGCGTTTTTTTAGGAAGAAAGCGGCGCTACTTACAGAAAACAGTATAAATACTAATGGGTAAATACAATAAATGAATCAATTATAAATTAGTCTTCAAATATTATTTGAGCTAATTTAAAATTCATCTACGGACATCAACATCTTAAATTATTTTACTGATGGGTAAAAATCTCTCATATTACGTTATGAAAGATCCTTGGTTTTTGTAATTCATCCCCGGCCATCCTCTCTGAGAATATGAATGTGAGAAATACGTAGAAAAAATTTATTTAACAACTTGTAGGACATTTATTTAATTCGTTGTAGGATTTGAGTTGTTTTAAAAATTATAACAGCTAATTGTTTTCTTTTTCACTGTGTGTTACTCTAAAATCAACACCCAACTTTCCAAATCAGTAACAATCTCCGCACACTGGCAACCCTACCAATTACGTTCATTTAATTTATGACTTTTTAATACGATTCCAATTTTGAAAAAAAGCCGTTTTGGAACACCGAACAATGGTTCGCAGTAAGTACTGTTTGATTTGTGCTTCCCAACGCTGACAATAAGGTGGCGACCCGACGCTCGCCGCAAAATTATAGTAAAATCGTATAATTAGGGATGTAGCCGAGTAATTTCAACGTCTTGCGGTCTACACTTCCTTCCCTATTGTTGAGTGTTTTTTTTTTAATGTAAGGATGCGAACATGCCGTTTTAATCGATTTCTATATTGTGGTTGGTTTGACGTTTTTTAAAGTTTGTGAAATTGTTTTTTGTGAATTTCTCGTAGGCGCGTTTGTTAAACTATTATATTCAATTTGAATGGTTTTGTATGTAATTATGAGTTTAGTCGGTTATGATTGGAGTTATTGTGTCTGTTTAGGCAACAATTGATAATTATGTCAAAATTATTGATTTGTAAGAAAAGATGATTAATTTTAATAGAAAAAAATATTCTCTTTATCGTTGCCTTTAGTTTTGGGCACAAACGATAATACAAAAGTATAGATTTTGAGCTATAAGACATTTTATAAGAATACTTTCTAAAACCCTACAACGTAGATTTAGCCTAGTGTAATTATTTCTGCCAAAACATATGTTGTTTTTACATGGCAATTTCGAATGTGTAAGAAAGATTCTTTACTTCATAATACGATGTCCACTTTGGTAACACATACGGACACTTCAAATTACTAATTGCACCCATCTTTATCCATTTGGATAGACTTTTGACGCTGTGCTTGCCTGTACAAGCTTAATAATTTAATCAACTAATTAAATCCATGGCTACAATAATTTTCTACATTCTAAGGAGAGATCAATTTTATGCTTCATTGCGCAGGCCTTATACGGCCGTGATTTATTGAAAAAACGTAAAACAATACCGCAGATAAAACAATTAAATCGTTAAACTATTGCAATCATTGCCTATGATTGAATAAAAAAATCCATTAAACATCGCGTCTCACACGAAATGGTACATCGTTAAGGGGCAATAAACAGTCCGTGCCGTCCTCCAATTGTCTATGACTAACTGACAAACGTCTTTAATTAACGATAATGCGAAACTATTAGTGGCCAGTGTTAAATGAGGAAACTGGGCTCCTGCTACCTATGTTGCGCAGTTCTTTGTCTATGGTTAAAACCTATGCATCCTAGTTCGACCGTTTTCCATAGACATAGAGCATATTAGTACTAAAGAATACACAAAGCGATTGTGTGGTTTGAGCTGCGAGGACAACTAACCGCACGCTTGTAAGGTATCTATGCCTTTTTCACACTTCCGTACCTAATTTTAGTCGCTGTTTGTGTTCTATGATAGGCAGATAAGATTAAATGCATCACAATTTAAAAATCGAACGATACCAACCAACAGCAAAAAGTTTATGCGTTATATTTACGGTCATGCCACTATTACCAAGAATACAATTCAAAAATCGAATTTGGAATACGCACGTCATAACTCAACAATTTGAAAATCGAACCATGGCAACCATCAACTAATACAGCCAGCATAAAAATATTCAATTGAAAAAGTTAATTGTCAATTATGTGCGCGATTATTTTTATGACTTTATGTAGTTAGCGTCGGCCAATGGCGGCGCACAATCGGCCGTTAAATGTTCCGATTGCTTAATTGTTTTGTTGTTTCGTTACACTAGATTATATGCTTGTGATTATGATATCGTATGGGCCCGGTGATTGCGGCCGGCGATGTGATTGGACGAGTTTACGGGTCTTAATTTAATGTTCGATTGAAGAGTTGGTCAGGTTGGAATAATTTGGTTATTGGGTAACTGAGTTGTTACGTCACAGTTGTGTCTATGGAGAGATAGAAGAAAAGTTGAGAGTGATTACAAGTCTAATCAATTTATATCGATTTTTATGGAAATTGAAGTTGTTAAGGTTTTGATGATGACTTGGATGAAAATTTCTTAAAATTAACAATAATATGTCGAATATTAAACAACTGTTAAATATGCTCGCCATTAGTCAAGAATTAAAAGTGAAATTGTTTTTCATTAGGTGTTTATTGAATCTATTCTCCACAGATATTTATTTACATTATTTTGTATCATCTTACATTATGATGCCTTATAATAAAAACACAAAAACACCCAAATCACAATGATTTAATTTAACACATTGGCTATCTTTTATTCCAACGTTTATTCCTTAAATTATTTGTTAAATATATATGTAGATTATAGATGGCGCTAACGACACAATAATTTAAAATTTGAGATTGCGTTGTTGTTTCATTACCACGTTTAAGTGCGAAGTATAAAAATACAATGATAAGCGTCGAGATCCTACAAGCAGCGGGCGACGCCGGGTGGAACCAATAGTGTCCCAGGGGCGTGCGCTCCTTGTAGGCAGAAATGCAGTGCTTTACTTGCCATTCACAGATATTTTAATAAAACATTCGTATGTTTTAGATGACTATAATTAATAGTAAATGAATGAATAAACAAAATATAATAACTTACAAACGCCTAACATTTTATTAATAGCAATTATTTGCAAGCACAAACAAAAAATAATGTGCCTAATCAACCAACTCCTGCCGTCGCGTTCCGCAGGACATTTGTTCGCGTGTGCGTAGTAATTTTAGTGTCTGTGCACAGTGCGTAAACGCACACACCCATGAATCCGAAAGCCGCGACTCCAGCGGCAGGCTACGGAAGTTCGGCAGTTGTCGGGAGTAATCGGAAATGTTCGGGTCCTATAATCCGAGTAAAAATAATAGACGGAAATCTAATGAATCACGTATGCGCATTATGCATTTTTGTTTAGTAAGGTTTTATTTGTTTAAATAGCAGAAATGTTTTGTGTTTCGCGGGGGCCATTTTGCCTTTTTTCATGTGATAAGCATTGTTTACTATTTTGTTTGCACCAGTATATTTATAGTTTTCTTAAAAGGTTTTTCATTTTAACGTTTGAAAGTGTGTACATTTAACAGTTTATTACTGAGTTTCTATAATAATTGTAGTGATTTGATGTTACTAGTGCGTTTGTTGATTTTTTAAAAATGTTATTTGATTGTGAGGTTTGTGTTGAAAATCTGTGTTTATTAAAAATGTAAAATAACAAGTTCTCACAATTGTCATTCAGTGAAAAGATTCAAATTGTGTCTAAAGGTAGGTGTGTACCCGAGTTACAACAATTAAACTAGCAAAAAGGGAATGTAACTCGAAAGTTTCATGTTAAAAGTTATGAAACGTATAATTACTGGCTGTGTGGTTGTGTACACGATTATATTATATTGTTTTCCTTGCATATTGTTTAGTAATTCTAGTACAGTGTAATTTCTAGTAATTTTACTTATTAGATTTTTTTCTGCCGCGACGATCGATCGGTGTTTCGTCTGCGTTGCCGTAGAAGATGTACATGAATAGTAGTACATCTAAGACTTGTTCTATTGGCATGGTTTCCGACTTAAGATATCTGTCGCGTGGCTGTGGCTATACTAAACATCTATAAAAGAAAAAGTTTTTGTGACCGAGTATTCCGCCGCATACCCAGTGTCATAATCCTGTGCACGCCGCTGTAGTGTCCTTACATATATTATGTACGAAATAGAAAAGGAACTACGATTTCAAAAGGCGGGTACAATGCGTATCGAATGACGACAGATGTCCGGGTTCGAATCTGTAGCGTCGGCAAAAAACTGAACACAAGGTACCTTTGTGTACCGTTGACATAAAAACCACAACGTTTGCGGTTGACGGTAATTTGTATGTTTTAGTGATTTAAATATACTTACAATATGGTCGTAAATGGTAAGTACATGCTACATGGTCCTTTAAATAAAAAAATGACAGTCGTTGATGAGAAAAGAGGGAGTTCACAGAAGCCATAATTGTAAAAAAAATTGATGCAGTAAAAACAGATTTTCTTTCGCATACATACGTACCTAAATTCACGCCTTTCTCCCAGAAGGGGTGGGCAGAGGTTCTTTTGGTATCAACCCAACCCACCTTTAGCTTTGTGTGTTCCGTCCCACGATGTGATAGGGGGCGAGTCTGATAATGAATAGAAAAATTCAATAAAACTTTTCCCGACCCGGGATTTGCACCAAAGACCTCAGCGTTGTAACCGTACTGTACTGTACTGTTACTACAAAGTAAGTACAATGCGCCAAACTAAGCCTACTGCAGACCAGATTTATCAGCCGCCACGTTCATCTCTAGCCGGTCGATACATTAATGTCGGAATAATCCCATCTAAGATCATATTAAACAAAGATATTTTAGATTAATGGAAAATCTTCTTATTTCTTGTTTTGTATTACATTGCGTCTTGATAGCTCCTCAACGTCTTCCGCCGTCTTCCATCATGGACATCTCATGCAGTTCTCACTTATGCCGTCCTTACATACTCGACACCTAAATTATTCTCTAACTCTTTTACTCTTCAGTACTTCTATTTGTCATCTCTTTCACTCACCACGTTCCATATCTCATTCGTCTCACGTTCCGTTCTACTCATCTTTCAACATAACATTCAAATCATACATTTATGTTTGGTTTTAAAGCATAGGTCCGGCAAACGAGCAAACAGGTCAACTGATGGTAATTAATTACTGCTGCCCATGAACATCCACAACGCTTGGATCATGGATGTGTTGCCGGACCATCAGATCGGGAGGAGAGCGGGAAGGAAAAAGGATGGGAAGAGGAAAGGGGGTATTTGGCATCTGGCAGCCTCACTCGCCGAATGAAATGCGACTACAAAGCTGTCGCTTCACATCGATTTCCTGTGAGACAGCAGTACCACCCCGGACGAGCCTGCCCATTCATGCTGAGCCATGGCTAACAACAACGTGGCTCTACCAGTAAAACGTCCAGTCTTTTCCAAATCACCGATATTCGCTATTACTATCATCATAAACTCAAAACGGAAACTAAATCATACAGGACTAGTTACGGCTCTCCTCTCTATAATTAGGGTAATTCGACACTGCAACACGGAAGGTTCGAACAATACCGAGCAGCTGCTCACGCGCTTGGGCTTGTCTACCACGAAATTTCGTATTGGTGAAACGTTGATAGTTTGATAAAAAAAAAATTACGTTGATATAGAAATAAAACGAATTCTTATGGATTTTATCGCGAAACGAAAACTGTAAAGTGATCTAAACGTCGGGAATTAAAAAATGTAATTATTAAATTAAATTCGCGATAAAATCCGTAAGAATTCGTTTTATTTCAATGTGTAACACTCGCGTAAATCCAAGAAACTATTATACTTATTATGATGTTTTTTAAGCCGATCGTCCACCGTTGATAGTTTAATAAAAAAAAAGTGTTCTTGATCATAGAAATATTAAGTATGAATTTTGATCAAAGCTTGAATTTGTCCAGAAGGAATAAAACAGTTTCGTTTCGTTACTACGAGAATTATTTTTTCGAAAACATTTGTTAGATCATGTGCAGTAATCGGTGATCCCATAAAATTCAATTCATCAGTAATGACATTTGAATTTGTTTCATTTACTTAATTCAGATGTAAATTCACTGATTAAGAATTATTACTAAATTGTGGTTAGCAACTTGCATAAGTTCGCATTGCGCTGTCTGGAATATGTATCTAGGAACTTGTAATTTTCATCCCATTCACACTGGCATTAGACAAAGTAACTACTTATACAATAGGCATGACAAGTCAATATTTTAAATGCATCTAATAATACATCTAGCTAAAACCCTTGCTCAAACTAATGAGCCCATCCGTAATCATGACAAAGAAAAAAATAAGTCCAGATTATTTTTAATTCAAATACCTGACCTAAATATGTCTCGAATAAAATATATAAAAATCAATAGTTTATTGCCAAGAATAAAAACAAATCCTTAATTTAAATAAAACGAAATAAAAACATTTGTTTGTTTAGGTTCAACAACACAAAAATAAAATCGATGCAATTTTTATTACAATATATTTTATTGGCGTGTCAACCTGCATTAACAAAACGGCGGGTAATTTACAAGCGTTTAATTTGATTTTCGAAAATGGAATTCGATCGCTCGAAATTCGAATATCAGTAATAGCGGGAAAAAATCGGCACATGTAAATTTGTTCAGCCATCAAAGATATAAAATAAATCCGCGATATTGACGATAACAATACAGTGCGCTGCGCCGGCGCACCGACCTATAGATCATTTCCACTCTCCCTATTAGCTTGGGCCCACACGCCCCTCCTACTTGGAAGCCCACTGAACATTAATTGGATGCAAAATTGGATGTCGGAACGCCCATAAAGTTGCCGTCTCTTTTTAACTCAAGTGGTTTTTGTATCTCCGTCTCGCTCTGTCAGGTGTCGTCAAGCGGTTTTCTTGTACGTTTTGGTGCGCGCAGGCAGCAGTCGTCACAATGCGCGAGCAGTCTCCTTTCCTGAGAAAAATAGAATGTCGGATGATTTTATTTTTACCGTACCGCCGCCGGTCGCCGAGTGCAATATTTGTATCGGATAGAAAGTTTTTTGTTCACGTTTCAGACATCTAATTTGAGACGGTGGGGTTCAAACGATTTTTTTATAGTTTGAAAGTTTTGGAGGTCGTAGTGATTGCTTTTTAAAGGTAATTTACATTATAAACTAACTACTGATTGATGAAATCACGCAATGTTCCATATGATCAATTATTATTAAAATCGCCACAAACATAATACTCCGCGACGATGCCAAACATTAATTTTTTTTATGTATGTAAGTAATAACATTTTTCGTATATGCAGCAAAAACATCCCATAATATATTTATACATAAAAATGCTTTCATAAACAAAACTTCAACATTAGTTCATGCTACTCTTCCATAGATGGCGCTGATTCCTAAAACTAAAATATTCTGCAAGGTACAATCAAAAACTAAAAGTATGATTTTAGCCGTCTATTTACTCACATTATATAGCCATATTACACATAGAAAAAATATATTAATATAACTACTATTTTACAACTCGCATTAAATTAAACGAGTTGAAACAAAATATATTTTTTGTTCAACCTAAGAAGTAATGACAAAGGAGGTTTTATTGAAATATAATATACTCATAATAGAATCGCAAATTGCGTATAGCCGTATCTACATCAAAGTACTCCTTACCCGCTTAGAAGCTGAACCCTAGGCTCCCTCCGTCGAGAGGACTTCACTCACAGAGGGCCACCGATGCGTGATGCATACATACATAGGTACATCTGTATAACTGCTTTAGATATTCCATGTTCATTACAGCTGCGTTTTGCATATTGTGACACGCCATTATGAGTCTTAATGCGGTTTTGTAAAACAATAATAGATTTTTTATATAATATTTTTTTTATTTGCATCGTTCGTGTTTGTAAGTTCGTCATATAAACTTTTATGTTTTTTTTTAAGTTTAGTGGTGACAATAAGAAGGCATTTAAAACTCTACCTGCTACTTCTACAATAATATCAATAATCCATTCAAAAGTAAAAAATGAAGATTTAGTCGCGACAAACAATAAATTCTTCGTAGAATGAATTTCATCATAAATGGCCTATTGCATTTTCCGTGCAGTGTTTGTTGAACAGAAACCTTTGCAAGAATGTCTATGGTATGTGAAGCCCGTCAACCAATAGACCACCGTAGTGGACTCTGTCTTAAGCTCTCCCAATCGAAGTCTCGATAGAGAAGTCCCATGCTCGGCCGTAGACCATTTAAGACTTATACAATACAATAGTGAGTAGATATAATGTATACATGTAATAAATTTGTAAGCGATCGATGTCTGTACATGGAAGATAAATGAGAAAAACTGATATAACATTAACATAAGTAATAGAACGCTAAGCAATTATTGTTAGAATTTTTGTCTGTCCGTCGGTGCCTTTGTGCACGCTAACCTTAGAAACGCCTGAACAAATTTCGCTTAAATTTGGTAGGGATGTAGGTGACACCCTGGATTAACACTACTACTGGCTACTTTTAATCTCGGAAATATTTATTGTTCCCGTGGGATAAGCAAGGAATTAAAATACATTTGTTACTATTTTTGACTCGAAAGTGATGGCATGAAACAGGATTACAATGCCTTGAGTGAGAAGGAGACGGGACAGTGCGGGATATAACGGGATGGGACAGGACGTTACGGGACGGGAAAAGCAGTTCAATAGACGGCATTGAGTTTGAATATAAATAAAACTGCACGAGAAATAATATCTAACAATAACAATAGAATTATCTTAATAAAAAGCACACAACACAAAATTCAAAATTAGAATATTTTTCAAATTCGTTCTAATTACCGTCCGTTTTACCGCCACTTTTGAATAAAGAACACCGGATGTAATGTTCAAAACTGGTGCGAGTGGAATTGTTTTAATTCAAAATGGTGGCACCTAATTTGTAAGAAATTACGGCAATTTGAGTTCATTTTATTTCACCTAAGAGCCATGAAGATTGTTGATAATATAAAGCGTTGCACGTACGCTAGTATTCAGATGGTATTTTAATTATCCCGTGCTGTTGTTTATTAATTCCCATTAATTATTTCCACGGAACATAAAAGGCCTCGTCCGTGCAAGGCTAGGTGTTACATAGAGTTACATCGATTTTTATAAACTTTTTGTCAATGTTGCAGTCGGTTGTAATTACTGGAAATTTGATATATGTCTGAATACAAATCATAGTGTGGGTTATTTATTTTATGTTTTCATTTTGTAATTCGTTTTTAACTTAATTTTGTTGTTTTAATTATTTTATGTCTGATTATTTATTTTTTATATAACATTTAATAGGACTGACGACAATCTTTAATAAAACATAAATTTTCGAAACAGAATTTTCTCGTCAAATGGAATGACATAATCTAACGTCAGTCATATGAAATTATATACATTTACGACACATGATGTTTTTACCAAAATAACTACCGAAATGAAACACAAATCTATATTGAAATTTTCGAAAAAAAAACACAAAAATCTTTCCATAATATCATTAACTAAAATTATATACTTTATGCATTTTAAAATGATTTTCATATAGCACAACTTAGTATAGATTTTTACCAAAACACCTTAACTTCCAACCATCCACAACACACGAAACATCTCACCGTGAATTCTCAAAAAACATTTTATTCTACCAATAAAAACCGCCAACAATTCCAAATGGGCAGTTACTCAAAACTGAACGTACCAACCAAATTACCTTTACACTCGTATTAAAAACTACTACATACATTGTAGACGCGAACACGTATTTACCAACGACAAAAATAAGTTTGCAGTCGAAAGGCCACCATGGCAGTTTTCTGAGAAAATGCGGCGTAAAAATTACTCGCTCTTTTTAACATTACGGGGCGAAGGTAATGCTAACTCAATTAGATTTGTAATTAATAATTTGATCTTATTTGTATTGAATACTGGTTTAAATACGCTAAGCTTGACTGTCGCCTATATTTTGAGGTTTTTAAGTATATTCTTTAAAGGCAGTTAAATGGATTGATGTTTGACGCACTAGGAAAGCGTGGTAGACTGTATGGCCTCATCCCTCTCAATCGTACTCTCGATTGTAGATGAGGCTCGTGTCCTGCAGTGGGACGTATATGGGCTGATACAGATGTACAAATTCCATAGAAAACATTGACCATCTTACGCCTCTCTGGCACAATTCAACATTTTTCATACTTTGTTGCACATAATTTACTAAGGATAGCAAACTCAAATTACAGAACTGAGAAAAATATTGTCTTCATAAGTTTTTATAAGCAAAACCTCACACCAACTAATCATTACCACCAGAGGGTTACTCTATGATCCGAAACGAAACTCGAATGTTCAGACGTTCGACGTCTGCAGTACATTTTTAATTTTCCACTTCTAAAAACCAACACTATTCTCTATGATACTTATCATTCACTCCGAACTAAGTCTATAGTTAGGACGTACGATAAAGTATACAAACATTCTGTGGAGTACCTAGGCATATTCGTACAGTTTCACTTGCGACGTCTGAAGTTTCGAGTTTCGTTTCTGATCATAGAGTCACGACCATCGAACCTAGGACCTCTAAATTCACAGCACACAAACCAATGGAGCACAGAAGGCAGGGGGCAAGTGATGCTAATGCACATTACAATTCCTCGCCTGGGGACTCTAGCAATGAATAGTCTGCGTAATTGTATTTCCACGCTTATGGCAACACATATGAGCTTAGAGATTTTTCTATTATTATTGTAAAACTTATTTTAATGTCGCACGTTGCTTAGTAAACTCGATTTTGCACGCGTCTTCGCTTGCATTCTTAGGATAATTTAGGGTTTTATTCTTATCTATACAGGGTATATCAAGACTGCTACCGAAAACGAAGCCAGGTGGTAGTTTTAGTGACTACAGACACGATGCAACTAAAAATTTTGCAAAAAAACGCAACGATTTTTTTTTTGCAATGTTTTAAATATTGTGTTTGGGAGGTAAATCCATAGCTTTTCCTAAAATTACAATTTAAAGCCTTGCGTGCTATAGCGTCTTTAAAAATGAAAGGATGTACATTATTTTTTTAAGGAAAATGTATGTATTTACCACTCAAATACGATGATAGGAAAAAAAATACAAAAACAATCATCGCTTTTTTTGCAAAGATTTTAGTTGCATTGTGTCTAAAGTCACTAAAACTACCTAGCTTCGGTTTCCAGTAGCAGTCTTGATATACCTTGTATATGATTTTTAACCCTTTACGATGGTGGAACGGCTTAACCACTCAATCCGCCTATACAATAAATGACATCGACTCCTAACGAAGACAACTCGATCAAAACGCGTCCCAACTATGAACCACCCGCAACTATATTTGAAAAATAAATATCTCGATCGTGTTTCAAATTAATTTGAACAATCCGACAGTTCGCGCGACGTAACAATGGCGTCGCTATAATTGGTGTAATTGAAACGTTCTCTTCATTGTATTTGTAACATTATTCGCTCGGCTATGTAAAATCGTACATTATAGTGCATTCCACGAAGAATATAAGGAGGGAAGTTATTCTATAATTGTAAGAACTGGATTAAAATTAAAATAATAAAGTCGATGTTTGTACCTTTATTAAGATTACTTTTAATTTGTTGATGTTATTATGCCATGATATACCATCAAACATACCTATGTACGTCGATTGTCGATATTTCACAGGACTCATCTAGAATCTAGATTTCGATTGAGATGTTTTAGGCTGTAGTTTTCAATGCAATAAAAGCATGTTACAAACGGAACAAGAAACATGATAGAGGTGTTTTTTTTAAAGACGTGGAATGCCTATTTACATCTTGGAAAAGGCCTGTATTTAGCAATTATAAAAACTTACAAAAAGGAAGAATTACTGACATACTGGCAAGAAGAATTACTCGCCAAACTTGGTAGATGGGTTAGCGAGCGAGGTTGCAGTAAGTCGCTGGATACAGGTCGCTTCCAACAGGTCAATGTGGGGATCCTCGGGGGAGGATCCGTTCAGCAGTGAATTTCATGTGGCTGAAGAGAGATAGAGAGAGAGGTTTCTCATATGTGAGAGGCCGCCTGGGTGGGTACCACTGCAATGACTATTTTTCCCATGCAACAGTAGATTTACACTGGTGCACTGTTGTGTTCCGGTTTGAAGGACGTTATAGCCTCAGTAACTACTGGACATAATGAGACTTAATATCCTATGTCTCAGGATGGCGAGCGCAGTGGAATGCCAAGCATTGCTTTGAAATTTATGCTGTTGTTTGGTTTTACTATTATTGCTGACTGCTTTTGTATCGCTTATCATCAGCCGAATATTATGCTCGTCACGCTATTTATTGCAATGAAAAAAAAATTACATGTTTGTGTAAAACGCAAGCAGTTAATTAAGTGACTGTCTCACTGATAACTGAAAATAAGTCTTCTTTTAAATTGCAATGTATATATCGTGTCTATTGATATTCTGGGCTGTTACTACATACTTGGATAAATTTAACTCACTGCCTACTGTCATTTTTCTATTACCTAAAAGGTGTTCGTCAGTGTTTTTGGGAGATCAGCTAGTGTTAAAAAAATATAGTGCTTTTTGAAGTAGATATTTTTGTAAACTACAAAACTCACGATTCACATCTGATCAAAGCTGATGAAACTGTATAATCAAATGCAGCAAAGGGTGCAGCCAAATACGCGGCAACAGTAGCATGAAACAAAAAAAAGCATTAGAACCGAGGCATCGGGCCCTCAGACACTCTCCACAGAGGGCTCGAGCACTGCCGAATGTACAATGTTACGCTTTGCTTACCAATTTGTAGATGTACTTAAATTAAGCATTACGCTTACAATACCAAATCAACAGTACAAAAAAACTGACAGCCTCCATGGCGCAGTGGGTTGAACGCCGGCTGTGAAACGTGAGGCCGCGGGTTCGATTCCCGCACCGAGATAAGTATTTGTGTGATCCACAATTTGTTTCGAGTCTGGGTGTTTGTGAGGTCGATATGTCTCTCGTAGTTCCTGATACCCACAACACAAGACTCGATCTTAGTGTAGGGTCAGGACTATATATGTGACTGTTGGGTGTATTTACTTATTTATAAATATTATTGTTATAAAATAATCTTAGACAGTGACTCAAAAATATGTGACATTAAATAGGATCAGATTGTCGCTGAATGCAGGCCTCTAACAGATCACTGTGGAAATCATTGGGGGAGGCCTATGTTCAGCAGTGGATTCCCTTTGGCTGATGGATGAAATACGATCGGTAGCTTAATATCTTGGGTTTGAATGCCGTTTCAGGCAATCCACGTTGTGTTTTTCTCTTTGGAAAATCTCGTACGAGTTACTCAGCATGATGTTAGTTTCATTCCTTACTACATCTTGGGATGGAAATTTGCTTCGATGATACAGTCGTATGCTAAGTACTAGTATGTTACATTAATAGATAAATACACCCAGCAGTTACATTCCTGATTCCACACTAAGATCGATTCTTGTGGCGAGCCTATTGCCATATCGAGCACAAATTCCTAACTCCGGGCAGGTAATGGATAGAAAAATTCCATTATCATTTGCCTGAACTGATTTTCGAACCCGAGACCTCAGCTTTGTAATCATATTGTAGTATAAGTACGCCACCGATGCAGTTTAAGCCTATAAAGCTGATACTCCACTGCTAACTAAACTAAGGTAGTTTAGCTCAGCTCGCATAGTTATGCCACTTTTTCATACATGTACGTCCACGTCAACTACGCGAGCTATACTCTTTAAAATACTATAAATAATAACATAACTTAGTTTAGTTGGCGGTGGACGATCGGCTTAAAAAACACCATAATAAGTATAATAGTTTTTTGGATTTACGCGAGTGTTACACATTGAAATGAAACGAATTCTTACGGATTTTACCGCGAATTTAATTTAATTTTTACATTTTTTAATTTCCCAACGTTTCGATCACTACAGTTTTCGTGGTCACGGGGACGGAAATTAAATTAAATTCACGATAAAATCTTTAACAACTCGTTTTATTTCAACCATAATGAGTGTCAACCCTGGCACAACGAATTCTAATAAAAATATGACAATTTAGTAGCACTCAGACACCCTCGCGGTTCTCCGTTAACCGAATTCCCGATGATTCGCTCTGCGGGTTGCTTATCCAATCCTCTTTGAACGAATCGATATCTTGTCGCGCTCAAGTCGAGTGTCGCCGTTGTGTCGAGTTATAATTTATTTTAAAATTGTGCCTGTTTTCGATAATTGGTGCTTGTTTCCGCTGGGTGAATGCAGATAAAAATGTCGATGGGTTTTGATTTGTTTTCTATTATTATTTGAGTCCGACTGCCTACTGTCGTAGTTGTAGATATGATTACAAAACTAAGGTCTCGGGTTCGAACACCGGTTCCGGCAATGTGATATTGGATTTTTCTATTCTTTATCAGGCCGGAGTCAAGAATTTGTGCCCGATATGGCGATAGGCTCGCCCCCTATCACATCCAGGGACGGAACGGAAAACGAAACGCGGGTGCCTCGTTACTACCAGGTAAACCTCTGCCTACCCCTTCTGGTAAAAAGGCGTGAGTTTATGTATGTATGTATCATTTGTGTTGTTGATTTCGTAATAATGTCTTATGATTGCAACACAATCAAATCAACACAACAAACGCTTAATTTAACATGATTATGATGATATCACAATTTACTAAGTAAGAATTAATATCGACCGGATTTTATAAATTATATTTGTAATCATTTTTTTATTTTTAGATAAAAATCCATGAAAGAGTAATAACATTTTTATACCCACATTTCCAAAAGCGAACTTTTATAATCGGTTGGAAATTTTCGTCAATCGTATCGCCGCGCCGTGCAATGGAATAAGCGTTAAAAACACTTACCATTTTGTACTCAATTTTATTTTGTTTAATTCATCTGTGGACCACAGAGTCCTGCAATATATCTCCGCTAAACAGCCAGTTAATTTTATATCATGACACACGTCATTGTAAAATCTTTGTAAAATATTTTGTCATCCTTATTGTAAAGTTATTAATTTGTAATTTGTAAATATATTCTGTTGGAGGCAGCCTGCATCCAGCGACGTCCCGCGACCTTCAACAGGTCACTGTGGAAATCATTGGGAGAGGCCTATGTTCAGCAGTGGACTTCCTTTGGCTGATGGATGGATGATGG
Source organism: Theretra japonica (assembly GCA_033459515.1). Lineage (NCBI taxonomy): Eukaryota > Metazoa > Arthropoda > Insecta > Lepidoptera > Sphingidae > Theretra > Theretra japonica. Next base: position 4,530,032 of record CM065942.1, read on the forward strand.
ATGAAATATATTCTTGTACATACACGCGGTTTTCATTACGCCACATATTGGTGACCCCACACATTTTTATTTTACTTTACCGTAACGTCATTTTTTAAATAAATTTCCGACTACCAAGTAAAAAAAGTACATTTTTCTTATTAATTTTTATACATTTTTCACACAAATATTTTTTTCAATTTTTCACAATCTTTGTTCGTGCACCCCTATACTCCGGGGTCGCTTCACCAAGGTGTGTCTTCTAAAGAGATTCCCGCTTGTTATCTGAATCGAGACGTTTCGATTGTTGAGTCCCTCTTACGTACAAGCACCCCTCCCTGCGGTGTCATCCCGAATAATTACATTAATACCCTCTTATAGATTTGCGTTTCTTGAGGTCTTTGGTGTGGTAAATGTTTAATTTATTTTGAAAATGTAATTTAAAGAAAATAAGATTTTTGTAATTATTACTGGCAGAAAGTTCTGGAGTGTAGGCCACGTACAGGTAAGCGGAGTGCCAGACGCCCACCCACAAGGTGGACGGACTACCTAGTTAAGGTTGCAGGAAGTCGCTGGACGCAGGCCGCTTCCAACAGGTCTATGTGGCGATCCACGGAGGAAGTCTATGTTCAGCAGTGGACTTCCTGTGGCTGAAGAGAGAAAGGGAGAGTGGAGTGGTGGAGCCAGTCTGTAGTTGTCTCGAACTATAATGTAATTAATGTAATGTAATTACTAGTAGTAATGGGCCGGCTGGACCATGGTGGTACACTGCCTTACAGACGAACAACGTGGAGCTACGGCTTAGCGTCGGCTTTCGTTTGGTCAGTGAGATTTATGAGAGCTGATACTCCTTACTTAGTGAGATAGCTCTTAGAATAAAGCCCTATTTACACAGGGGGAGTTTCTCGCCTCGATGATATATCGTAAGAATATAAAGTTGCATCGTGTAAACATTTCCCAGAATGCCATATCATGCGATAATCGCATACGATTCTCGCCGCGAGAAATTCTCTCCGTGTAAATGAGACCTAAGAGTCAAGAAATCGTATTCATGACCCCACACTAACATTGAGTCTTGTGTCGTGGGTATCAGGAGCCACGAGAGACTTTTCAGTCTCACAAACACCCAGACCCGGAACAAATACCTGTGAATCACACAAATATTTGTTTCGGTGCGGGGATCGAACCCGAGGCATCTAACCAACAGCGCCGCGGAGGCTGTCAATAAATATCTACACGCCGGTACAAGTGTCTTCCGGTGAGAGGTCGTGGTTTCGCGCCGGTCGATATATCTATTTGAACGCTTGGTATCAGATGTCAGTGCGGTCGCTTTGCCGTGACAGAATAAAAAATAAACCTAAAAAAATACACCTGATTTTTTAGTCACCATGGATTTTCGTCCGTACTGATCTCCTTCAATGATTAACCATGGATCTCCTTTGACAATTGTCAACTTCCGTTGGCCTCGTCGTGTCACACGACTTCCGTAACGCTCTCGTCACGCATTTTCCAGCTTACTCTCCATGTCAAGCGTGCCTAAAGAAATTTTACTTCAAAAATCGAATGCGGTACCCTCTTACGGTCTTATTCATAGACAGCTTAAAAACCTATTTTAGTTTTCGAATATTTTGTCCCTTTCGAACGACTTTTGAATTCAATTTGAGCGAAAATGACAAAACAATCGATAACTAAAATTGGCTTTAAAAGTGTCTATGGATAAGGCCGTTAGAATACACCCCACGAATGTTTTTCAACAGCTGATGGTTGTCTGAAAGACGTTGGCTATGGCTAAAAGTCCGTCATTTCATAATAGTAGAAAAAAAAACAATCAAGAGTATAAAATGCATTCAAATGAGAGTAGAGAGATTAGAGCTAGAAATACTTTCTTTGTATCTCAAATAAATAGACCTAACAGTTACTACATAGTTCTGCTCCCATATTGAAATATAAGTCTTAGGTCAACATCTGTGTGGCAAAAAGTAAGATGTACTTTTCGGTCACACAAACACCCAGACCTGACACATAATACCTACTCGTGGGCCACAAACATTTGTCTCGATGGGAGATCGAACCTGCGGCCTCTCGTTTCATTGGCGTCAACTGCGCCACGGAGGCCGTCAGTATCATAAAGCGTATTTTACGAAGTGTCGTCATAGATTAGCATAGTGTCTGTAATCTACGAGATAGAGCACGTGGCCGCGGTCACTGACCCCGCTCGCCTACTCATTACACAATTATATCGCCGGCTCGTCAATGAACTTAATGAATGGAAAGTGGAAAATTGAGCACGAATTTTGTATTTTATTTGTAAATGCTACTAATTATTTATAATTTATTAATGTTTTTTTTGTTATTTAAGTACCTAGAAATAAGTGTCGTTTATTTGTACGAGTATTTGTGTGCGAAAAATTCAACTCGAAATATTTATGTGATTAATACAATTTTCTATGTGTTTTATTTGAAATCTAGGTTGAGTGATTCATATTTTTTAAATAAACGTGGAAATATATTTCGAGTAACTAGTACTAATACGTATATCTAGTCTTTTTGATCTACTAGCAATCAAGGATTAATAAGGCAAGAGGTCCTCAGTTGGATTGTTGTGTTACCCAGTGAGATAAAAGCTGACCGAGGAATGCGTGATTAAATTGGTGGAATTGTGATTCCACCACTTCAATCACGTATTCCTAGGTATAGTGTGCCATCCCTAACTGTATGTAATATCAGATAGCGCTAGAAAAGAAGAATGCAAACGGGGTGGCATCTTCTACGTCCTATCTTACAGATATCGCTAAACGACAGTTTTGGTATCTTCTTTTCCTTTGTGAGTGTGATTGTTGCAAGCCGAATATCCTTATTTACTAATTCAGCTTGTAGTATGATGTTTTACAACTACAACTACGTCAGTGTGGGGTGTTGACTTGTCCAAAATGCGCTCTTACCTTTATTAACAAGCTAGGGTACGTAAGCCACGCAAGAGCGCATAGGAGGATGGAACAGCAACGTCCTGTTTAAAAATTATTATGTTCAGTAACAGTCGCCGAAGCCGAAAACGGCTAGCAATACTATACGATGTTTTGTGTCGTAGTACGAAAACCTACAAGGAAGGTTTTGGTTGGGACACCTTATTTATAAAGAAAGAAAGAAAACACATTTATTTGTCACTTATCACAACGCACACACTCATATAACATAAATTTACCTACACCATACAGAAAAAAAAAAGTTTGTACGTCGCAAAAAAGTGACACGTAGGTGACCACTCAGCTTAATGTTGTACTGCGGCGTGAGCCACAGCGCAACACTGGTTTTCAGTGGTCACCTTAATTAATAAACATTTGAGATTGCCGAACGCCCAGTACCCCTTTCCTCTTCCCATGCTTTTTCCTTTCCGCTCCCTTCAATTTGGCCGGCAACACATCCATGATCCAGCGTTGAGGATGTTTGGTCAGTGATCACTTACCATCAGGTGACCTGTTTGCTCGTTTGTCAGACCTATTCATTAAAAAAATCTACATCATATAGTAAATCAGGGATGATATTACCTGTACTGTACAGTACTGTATCAGCCCATATACGTCCCACTGCAGAGCACGGGCCTCCTCTACAATCGAGAGTACGATTATGATGGGTTAAGCCATATAGTCCACCACATTGGCCTAGTGTTGGCCACAATTATCCACAATTGAGAGTGGTTAGGTCATATTATAGTCCACGATGTCCTAGTACGGGTTGGCGGACTTAACGCCTCTTTTACAATAGAGAGCACGATTGAGAGGCCTAACCCCTGTTAGGCCATATAGTACACCACGCTGTCCTCGTGTGGGCTGGCAGACTTTACATACCATTGAAATTATTACAAATCGCTACGGTATGCATGTTTCCTCACGATGTTTTCCTTCACCGTTATACCTATCAGTCTTTATGAAGCAGTCCTTCAACCGTAATTCAAACGAATTAAAATATAGGAAATATCCTTGTAATTCCGTTTAAATCAATAGCGATGACGTCTGGTCTATTTATAAGCAGTAATAACAATCCCTTGACGCAAGCAATCGGGAACATCTGCTGGCTCGCGCCAGGTGAACACTTGATTGTGTTTGTGACGTCATGTGATGACGACATTACATGATTGCTGACAACGTTTCATTGAAAGGAAATCATTTACATTTACCAGACTGCCTCGGTGGCGTAGTGGTAGTACGGTACGATTGCAAAGCTGAGGTCTCGGGTTCGAATCCCGGGTCGGGCAAAGCGATATTGGATTTTTCTATTCATTATCAGCCCGGAGTCGGGAATTTGTGCCCGATATGGCGATAGGCTCGCCCCCTTTCACATCGTTGGACGGAATATACAAGGCGAAACGTGGGTGTTCTGGTAGCAGCTCTGCCTACCCCTTCTGGGAAAAAGGCGTGTGTTTATGTATGTACCAGGCCCTCTCTCTCTCTTCAGCCACAGGAAGACCACTGCTGAACATAGGCCCTATATGATTTCCACATGTGACCTGATGGAAGCGTGTATGTAGCGACTTCCTGCCACCTTAACCAGATCGTCCGTGCATGTTGTCCTTTGTCTAGAAATAAATATATATATTTGTAAGTTATTGTGCTTTACTAGTCTCTCTCTCTTCAGTTACAGGAAGTCCACTGCTGAACATAAGCCAAGGAACTCCATATCGACCTGCTGGAAGTAGCCTGCATCCAAACTAGTAGAATATTTCAAGGGCTGTGAATTCTAAGATTTCGGATTTGATAAGAAAATTTAGTAATGTTTTTTTAAACGAAAGTCATTGGGTCCGTTGAGAATAATTACTTAAACACATTCGACCTTATTCATAGACAGATTTAAAATCTATTTAAGTTATGGAATGTTTTGTCTTCTTCGCTCAAACTGAATTCTGTAGTCGTTGAAAAGGGACAAAACATTCGATAACTAAAATAGGTTTTAAATGTGTTTATAAATGAGGACGATTGACGTTAGATATAAAATTGGTTTTAAAGTGACAAGTCCAATCAATTCATAATCTGTATCAGTCCATAAACGTCCCACTGCAGATCACGGACCTCCTTTAGAGTACAATTGAGAGGGGTTAGGCCACAAATAATTTAATTCGGAAATTCAAGATAATAGGGTTTGCCAATTTAATGTGTGTCAAGAATAGATTCAAAGAGATAGATAACGGTGTGTTTATGTACTTACGTGGTTACTAGTTTGCATTGTAAATTGTACAGAATTTTTTAAAATATATTTTTACTGTTTTATGCCATCCATTAATATCAATCTATCAATCAATCCATCAGCCAAAGGAAGTCCACTACTGAACATAGGCCTCTCCCAATGATTTCCACAGTGACCTGTTGGAGGCAGCCTGCATCCAGCGACGTGCCGCGACCTTTACCAGGTCGTCTGACCACCTAGTGGTCATTAGTATATTCTTATCAAAACAAACAGTTATTTACTGTCATAACGACCCTGAGGTTGAAAATAACTTATCACACTTGTCAGAAACTGGAATAATCATTTAAATATGTATATTTTAAATCTAATATTAGAACAGGAAAAGTAAAAATTATTACGTGTGTGTAAGTGTCAAAATAACATTTTAATGACCTCATATACATAACTTATTTCATAAATAATTTGTCGCTTGCCTGTTGCCCGCTATTCACCGCGAGATGGCGCTTAGCAAAGTTCTGATATCAAAATAATTATCAAACTAAAGGTTACTCGGAACATTTGTATTGTTTTCAATGCATCGAACGTGTTTAAATTCGTAAATAGTTGTATTATTAAATTACGTACAACTAAATGCGGTAAATAAACAATATCTTAAAGAAATAACGCAAGAAACCCAGACATCATTTTACGTACCTATTAAAATTTTTTATAAAGTGGTCTTATTTTATTTAAGATTTCACTTATGTAAGCGTTTGCTTTTATAAAATAAAGTTTAAAATTTAATTAGTTAATAATTGAATTGTAGTTATCATAAGGACACTTACCGAACCTTTTACATACCTAAATGTTTCTATTAGATTTTAAATCGTAAAATTATTCCTCGTTAAAATCATACCTTGCCGACTTTTTGGTGACCAATAAGGATTGTTGTGATTTCTGCATATTAATCCGTTATAGTAATATCAAAATTAACATTACAATAAATTTCATTTTGTTCTGTAGCTAAATAAGTACTTCAATAAAATAGTTTAGATGAAGTTTACTTTGATTACGATAACTAAAAAGAAACAAAAAAATATGCGATCTGATTCAATCTTTTTAGTATGTTTCTGCCAAATATCACGCTTCATTTAACATTGCTATCTTTTTAATTTAATTCTAGAAAATCTACTTCAATAGTTCCCCGGGAGTTGGGGTCTTCATAGGTTGGCAATGATCAATTTTGATCATTAGTATCATGCTCTTCAAATTCCTTCGGAATAAACTTAGAATCAGTAACATTGCTAAAATCGCGAGTATACTGAATTCTATAGCGTTGAATTAAAATCTATATTAACTTATAAAATCAGGCCCAAATGGATATTTCCTCTGTGTATACTTATATAAGATCATCATAATTGCACAGAATTTTAGATATTTTTGAGTCGTTTCATTTTGGATATCTAAATTAGAAGATATTTAACTATAAATGGCGTATTTACCATAGCAGTCTTTAGGAAATTGTAAACCTTTAAGTAGGTACTATTTTTTTCTCTGTGTATAGTGACGTCACTATATATATGCATCTTTATACAATATCTGCAGATGTATGAGTGCAGAATGTTCATTGGACAGAGGAAGCCACGCTGATTGTGTCTATATTTAACCCGAGCACTTACTAACTGGCCTGCGACCAATCAACCGAGGCTATGCGGGGTATGTGGCTATTGCAATCACACCACTTGTAACTTGGTAGCAAATTTTATGAAGCTAAACGAGTCGGGGCATATAGCGCGGAGAACTGATGGCCGATGGAGCTGGAAAGTTCTCGAATGGAGGCCACAGCAGGAAAGCGCAGCGTAGGACGTCCATCCACAAGGTCAGAGACATGGTAAAGGTCGCGGAAGTCGTTGGCAGGTTGCCTCCAACAGGTCACTGTGGAAATGGCGGAGGCCTATGTTCAGCAGTGGATTTCCTATTGCTGATGGATGGTACAAACGGCGATTTAAAAAAAAGGTAGGAAATTTAAGAGAAAATCACTTAAAAGGAATTTGAAAGTCGAATAAACAAATATGTATTGTAAACGTTTTAATGGATATGATATCGCCAAGGTGTTTCGTTTCACAGCTATTTGAAGTGGTGATAAAATTTACTTGTAAAACTCCACGGATACGATTTACGAAATATTTTGCTTTTCCAAACCCAATATCTGATGAACTTTGCAAATGTAATGGAAAGATCGTAATTTAATTGAACGTCGGTTTTGTGAGAACCTGTAGAATTAAACTAAATGTACCACTTGGTAAAAAATTTAGTCAAAGGCTACAAATTGTCCTTAAGACTTAATATCATTGCACCTCATTTGAAATCAATATGCAGGTTTTAAGATTTATGCTTCATAAAGTGATCCGTTCCGCACAAACTCAAAATCTGATTCGTTCATTTACTGGCTGTTTAATATCACTCAGTCGTAAATATATGGCCATAAAGAATTCATTAACACCAGATTACATCTACAGTTTTTATGGACAAATCTTTTAGTTACACAAATATTTAATAAATAAATATCGCGTGATTTAATTGCTTACTTTATTAGTTATTAGTATGCCCTTTGGGATTTTCCATCGAGAACATTTTAGAAGCGTTGAAACCAAATATGAATTAAAAAACTTATTTCCATACTTTCATACATAATTAAACAAAAAAATTGCAGATGAGTATTCAAAAATCGTTTCTACGCACTAACCTATGTTTTTTAAGGAAGTTTTGTTAAAAACGATTCGAGGTGAACAAAAAATAATCGGAGAAAAAAGCTCAAATTTTACCCAAGTTCTATTCCTGTGTCTATTTCAATTAGTTTTTAATACACTGTTTAAAATATGTAGAAATACGGAAACTATTTAAATCTGGCAGGGTACCTAAGCATAAATAAAATCAGTTCTTAAATCATTATTTTAGTAAGTTAGATGTATAAAAATGTTGTAACACCTAATAAATAAATAATAATAATAAATACACCACACAGTCACATACATAGTCCTGACCCAACACTAAGATCGAGTCTTGTGTTGTAGGTATCAGAAGCTATGAGAAACTTTTCGGTTTCACAAACACCCAGACCCGACACATATATTTGTGAGCCACACAAACATTTGTGTTGGTGCTGGGATCGAACCCGCGGTCTCTCGTTTCACAGTCGGCGTCTAACCAACTACGCCACGGAGGCTGTCCATAGAATAATCGACGCTTCTAAACACTTACAAAATCAGAGGAATTTTGGATTCATTACAGTTAGTTTTGGGTGGATGATAAAAGGGATAAGTAGAGATAACTCCATCAAAGTTTAAAGTCGCTTAACGCTATGGAAAGAATGCACGGAGTCTCTCTGAAGAACAAAATTCTGCACGAAGTGATTCTCCAGAGAACCATGGTGACAGACATCTGAAAGTTAGTAGGTTGAAGTGGCAATGGGCTGGCCACATATGTCGCAGAACAGATAACCGCTGGAGTAAGCGTGGGACGAATAGCACAAGAGGGCCGGCGGCGACTGGATGCACAAAGCAGCAGACCGGGCTCTGTGGCGTACCTTGGGAGAGGCCAATGTCCAGCAGTGGACTGCAACGGGCTGATGATGATGACTCCATCGATTTCGATGACCAACTCCTATTAGGTATCTTGCTCTTTGTTTTCTTTGCGTGTTAAAACAAGCCAGCGTCTCTAAGTACTGTATCAGCCCATATACGTCCCACTGCAGGGCACGAACCTCTACAATCGAGAGGACGATTGAGAGTGGTTAGGCCATATAGTCCACCGCTCTGGCCTAGTGCGGGTTGGCGGACTTTTACATACCATAGGAATTTATACAAATCGCTATGGTATGCAGGTTTCCTCACGATGTTTTAACCGTTATAGTGCGTGGTGATTGACGTAGGCAGCCGCGTCTGCTCCGTTAACCATCTAAGTAACTTGGTGCCAATTCTGTGTCCATCCTGGCAGGCAGTTGCAGTGGTGGGTGTGTGGGCGGGCCGGCGGCCGACCAAATAAAGACAATTTATTATCAAAAGCGAAACCAATAAATCAAAGTGTATCAAACGAGCTTCAGTTTATTAAATAAAGGTTTGTTGTAAAACTTATCATTAGGACCTTTTTGATCTCGTGTTTATTGCGGTCGATGCTTAAATCATAATGGAGATATTGGCTTCGATGTTAGTAAGGATTCATTTGTATAAAGGTATAATTTATTTGTCGCTATATAAGTAGGTATATACAGCTGTTTTTCAGGGTCCGACCAAATTCAGTAATTTTTTTTTTTATTTAACTGAAGAGAATAACACTAGTTAATACATTGTGTTAATAGTTAATACAGTCAAGTGCGTGGTGGCCTCGTGGTATCGGACCAGACTCGGCTGCCTACATGTTCACGGTGGTCGCGGGTTCAAATCCCAGGGCACACCTCTGACTTTTCGGAGTTATGTGTGTATTGATAGTCAGTCACCACGCACTTTAACGGTGAGGGAAAACATCGTGAGGAAACCTGCATACCGTAGCGATTTAAAAAAAAAAAAAAATCTACGGTGTGTAAGTCCGCCAACCCGCACTAGGCCAGCGTGGTGGACTATATGGCCTAACCACTCTCAATCGTACTCTCGATTGTAGAGGAGGCCCGTGCCCTGCAGTGGGTTGTATATGGGCTGATACAAAAAAAAAAAAAATACATTGTGGTTAATATTCTTTACACGTAATAATTAATTTATTCCATTTCATAATTAATCAATGTCCGAATTATACTCAACATCTGCTAGAAGAATGGCTCCGGTCATTTTTATACACAGACGCGCGCGTTTGTATCTATAGTTTATCTATGGGCTTATTATGGACGTGTGTATTGTCTAAGTATTTTGTTTTGTGAAGATAAAAATTATAGAATATTTTGAAAAATAAATAATTTTATTTTTCTGATGGTCTATATTCATAATTCTGAACCTCCTGTTAAAATTTGAACACTAAGACGAAATAACCTTGGATTTTGCATATCATTTACCTAATACGTACTGTCTTATGCATAATCCCATTTTATATCAACGTTAAGCGATTTACATATGTGTATATGTAATTTAGAGGTACTTAAGAATCCCTCAATACCTAAAACCGTCCCTTAATATCTCTTATGATATATCAAAGGCTATGGGGTGCTTTTGAATTCCACAACACTACGTAATCATATTTTTCATAGGCATATTACCACTCTCAATCTATTCTCTCGATTGTAGAGTAGGCCCGTGCCCAGCAGAGGGACGTATATGGGCTGATACAATACAATGTTACCTTAATTGTGTTTGACGGCATAGTATGGCTGCCAGCTACATAGACTTCTAACGGTAGACTCATCCTGGGTGGTACCTACCACTGTCTGATAGCAGGTCGACGTGAAGCGACAGCTTCGTCGTGTTTCGTTAAGTGAGTGAGATTGACGGATGCCCAAAACCCCTTCCCTCTTCCCATTCTTTTTCCTTCCCGCTCCCCTACCAGTTGGGCCGGCAACACATCCGTGATCCAGCGTTGTGGATGTTCATGGACAGCAGTGATCACTTACCATCAGGTGACTTGTTTGCAATAAAAAAAGTTTAAATAAAACGATATCATCCATCATCCATCCATCCATCAGCCAAAGGAAGTCCACTGCTGAACATAGGCCTCTCCCAATGATTTCCGACGTCCCGAAAAAACGATATATTAAAGTATTATTATCTTGGCAATAATGTGGGGTTGCCAATAATAAATAAATAGGTAAGAGAAATTAGTAATTTATTCTCATCGAGATTCGCGTACGCCGTAAGAGAAAACAAACCGTACCTACATATTAAAATATTTTGCTAGGTAATTTTGCTAATGATCCGTAGCGTTTCAGTGTAAAACAATGTTAATTAAAATACGACCTGCGAATTATATTATTTCATATTGTATTGTTAATCTAATAGCACGTTTTTCATTATCACAATGATTAATAAATTATAAAATTATAGAAGACTTAGATTATATAGGTATCTTTTTATTTATTTCGACTTTTTCGATTATGACGATTAACACTTTTAAAATATACATTTACATTTAAAAAACTACAAATTCTTGATTACATGTCACTCGAGGTTGTGTGAAATTAGCTTCAATGTTTTTATAAAGCATTTGTAAGTATTGACAGCTCAATAAACAAGCTTTCCGTCGAGCGATCAAGTACATACAAGTCGTATATTTTCATTAACTTTTAAAGAGATGTACATTTGGAATTATCTAAATTATATTATGTATCTATCATTTTAGAACCGAAACCCGTATGCTTTTTTATCGTGATAGGTCCTTTACTACAAAAAAAACGATAATTAAGTAATAATAAGAATATATTTTTTTGGCTTTGTGATATTTAAACTTTAAGAATTGTGCGTCAGTCGAATTTAACTTAAAACTTGTGGTAGAGTCCACGCACGGCGAATCAAAACGCAGCGAATGATAAACGCGGTCCCACAGTTTATTAATATCTTACCGTTCTTATATGGGTATTTAAATGTAAGATTGGCTTACAAATATGAAAATAGCGTACAAGTAATGGAATAATCATAAAATAAAGCAACATTCCCGCGGCCTGTCGGCTGTAAATAAAATAAACACGTCCAAATAGGTTTGTCTACAACCTGTTCACTTATGTACCAAACAAGTAATGTGCGTTACATACGTGCGAGCGCGACGTGCGTGCACATTACAAATTAATACCCGCGCAAATAATACCTCCGCGCTGCTCTCTGAGCGCTCTGTAAACATACTCGTATTAGCAAGAATTAGCCTATTAAGAAGTAGCATATCACGGCGCAATCTACAGCCGGATTCTTGAAACAATTCTTTGATCAACGTAATGCGCGTAAAGTACAAACAAAGTTGAAATAACTTTCTGTGCCTTCGCGCAACTACAAATACAGCCGCTGAAGTCGCGACCAAGCAAAAAGTTTCGCTAAACTAGGAGCGGACGCGAGTAGCGGCGCCGGTGGCGGCTGCAGCGCCGCACAGCAACGAACAGCAGCGTACAGCGAGCACAACACCGCTCACGAGGACTCGCCACCGCGCCGATACATACGCCGACAACGTAACGAGCTCAATTGATGAACGAACGGAAACGTGTCCAATTAGAAGGAGGCGGCGGGCGCGGCGGCGGCGGCGGGCGCGAGTGTCGCCCCCGCGCGCCGCATTAACCAGATTAGCCGCGCGCCGCTCGCGCCTCAGCCCCGCGCCCGCCGCGCCCGCCAGCGAGCCGCGCGCGAGGTGTGGCGGCGGCGGACACCTCGCCCGCGACCAAAAAACAACGCTCCGCGGCGCCGCCACAGCCGCGGCCCCGCCCGCCGCCGGGCGCGCGGGCCACGCAGGGCGCCGGCGGGGGCCGGGGCGCCGCGCGGCGCGCCATTGGGCGGCGCGCGGCGGGAGGGGTGTCGGACGCGGCGCCGCCGGCGGCCAGTCGTTTGACGCGTGCCGCGCGAGCGGGTGTCGCCACGGGACGAGCCGGGCCGTTTCGCGCGAACGAGCGTCGCCAGGTGTCGCCCCCGAGCCGCCGCCGGCGCGTTATGGACGTTGCATGAGCGGGCGCGCGCGCGACCGCTGGAGCCGACGGGCACGGGTGCCGTGGAGCGCGCGCCGTGGGCCCCGGGCGGCGCGGGCATGCGCTTCGAGGGCGCGGAGCGGCGCGACGCCGTCGCCTTCCATCCGCTGCTGGCGCCGCGACCGAGCGACTTCTCGGTGTCGGCGCTGCTGACGGCGGGCGCGCTGCCGCCGCCGCCGTACCTGCCGGCCGCTCTCGCCGCCGCCGCAGCGCTGTCCGCGCCCTGTCCGCTGCTCAAGCCGCCACCGCCGCCGTACGCGCCGCTGCCTCCCGACGACGACGGCGTCGTCGACGACCCCAAGGTCACGCTCGAAGGCAAGGACCTGTGGGAGAAGTTCCACAAGCTGGGCACCGAGATGGTGATCACCAAGAGTGGCAGGTCAGTACGGCTCCGGCGCCCCCGCTGGGCTGCTGCTCGTCACTGTGTCGTGCTCGTGGTCGCGGAGGTGTGAGTGTAGTGAGTGGTGAGCCTCGTACAGTAGCTAGCGCTGACTCCGGTAAGTGAGGACTCTGTCCACGCCGCGGCTCGCGAGCCAGTAGTGCTCGCACAGTAGCAGAGCTGTAGGAGCGATCACATGGACTTGTTTACAACAGACACCCGCGCGTTGTATCGTACGGCCACACCGTATCGAGTAGAAAAGTGCTCTATATTTAGGTCCTTATCGACGACAGAAATATTGTCTGTTCACAACATTAGATAGGTGCTCTGTAAGTTACGATTTTATTAATAGAGCTGCGCCGACACAAAACTGACACGGCATCTTTTTGCGATAAGGAAACTGAAATTTATCACTTGTTGTTTTATTTTAAGCACTGCATTTAACGTGCCATAAACCGTAGAACAGTAAACAAACTTAGTGTGTAAGGCTTGTACAATGTTTTTCTGATATCTGTGGGATAGTTTGCGAGCGGGCCACTCGGCTGGGGTAGTTTGTCGTGCCGTGATAGGCGCATTTTTTCGCCCAAACATTGCACCCGACGGTACGTGTCCACGCATTAATTACACACCAAACTCCACCGGCAGTTGTTTATTTTGCATAATTATGATTTATTTGCAACGAAAAACTTTTTAAATTTCAGTATAATGCGTATATAAAGCTCAGTTAATTTTTAATTAGAATTCTTTCCACAAGCAAAGGCAAACAAATCACTCGGCCAAGTTACGTGAGAAACAACCTTTTTTTTCAATCACTAATTCTTGAAATAAGAAGAAACAAATACTGCTGGCATGTTTATAAAAACAACAACGAATCTAAAAGTTTATTTCATTAATTTAATTTTAACAAAACAAGTTTAAACTGCCAGTATTACTTTATTTTTTGCGTTTACATCCATTGTACGATTTGTAAATAAATTCCACCGGAAAAACGAATAAGTGTTCGATATTTAAAATAAGATATACTGTTTTCTTTTACTGAACATGAACAACAAACACTTATTCAAGGAGTAGAATTTAACTTGCATATTTAATTAATAAAATGTGAATGAAACAAGATAAAATACAACAAAATAATCGTGAACAAAACGAGTATTCTACGTTAATTACGCTCGGTAGATTATTAAGCAATAACTCAAACGCAACCCATAGAGAATTAATCACGAGGTAACTAATATTATATGGCGGCTATAAAAAACTAATGTCAAAAATAGCTTAATTGTTTCCTCGATCGTTAGTTTATTATTAGAGAGACGTATATAAAACATGGTATGTTGGTTTGTTTATTTTAATTTTATTTTTTAAAATATTTTTTATTAATAAATTTGCCGATTTTTGTGCCAATTCTCATTGCTGTTATTAAGATTCATTTCTGAAAAAAGATTTTTAATTGTGGATATTTATTTAAAGCAAAAATAATCACGAATTATTTTTGTTAAAATACTATCTCTGTCCAAAAACATAAAACAATTTACATCGATAAAACCTTAACCTTCTGTTATTTTTCTGCTTGTTTTAAATCTGTAGATAATAATTGTTAATTAAAATATTTATAGTTTCTTGAAATTGTTGTCATTAAGTATTATAAAATACATTCGTAATTATAAATTGTCATTTTATAATATTTCGGTTAATTAAATAAATAATAATAAAATTAACAAGAATAATTTATAATGTTTTGATTACATTGTCAAGCCTTGCATGCATTAAATAATACATAGATATCATCATATAAAATATTACAGTTATGTATTATCTCAAAACATTGATAAATAAAACGGCAAAAATAAATGTTAACTGCCGGGAGAATATAATAGGCCGACCATTAATTAAAATGTACAATGCGGCCCAATTAAAAAGGCCGGTAGCACGTTTTGTCAATATAACACATAAGTCTTTTAAATTCAGTGGCATTATCACTTTCATAACCAACTAGAGAACACAAGATTTACCCCAAAAGAATTGATATATGTTCCGTTGAATTAAAATTTGTAAGCAATTGCTTCTAATAAATAATTCGCAAAAATGGCTAACGGGATCCCACACGTACTTAAATAGACTATACGAATGTTAATTTCAAGTTTTATATATATACTGGGCTGACACTTTCATAGTACTTATGCAATTCTCCTTCCGTTTAATTCCGAGGAAAATTTATTTCTATGTGCGAAAATTCGAAATAAAAGAAGATTTTTATTGTGTCACGAATAAGAGAATCTAACGTGGCATAAAATTTATGGTATAAAATTTAACCGTAGTAGAGAAATAAACCCGTAAAAGGTCAACTCTTGCCAGCCGAGATTACTGCTCGATCGAAACCAGCTCCACACAGTTTGAACCTAAAATAAACACATTTGCGTTGCTAAGTATGTTGGGTTTGCCACCGTGCTATACGACGACCATTGTCACGTAACATCTTGAATCTCTTGCAATCTCACTCCGAACGAAAACCAACAAATCATTTATATCACGTCGATTTTATTTAAGACAGTGTTACCATTGAGCTGATCTGTTGCTTCAATAGCTTTGAAGATCTACAACATACTTACTTATAAAGATATAAATAACTTTATAGTTAAGCGAGATTTCGATTTTAAAAGTTTAAAAACTTTGCCATCCTCGGTCCGTAAGTAAGTCCGTATTTTACTGTAACAGCCCATATACGTCCCACTGCACGGGCCTCCTCTACAATAGAGAGTACGATTGACATGGGTTAGGCCATATAGTCCACCACGGTCGCCTAGTGCGGTTGTCGGGCTTTACTTACCAAAGAAATTCGGTCAAACATTTACTACAATAATATCATCTAATCATGATACAAATCAGGTGTCATTATTTATTTGCCTGTAACAGCCGTGTCTAATTTTGATCACTTAATTACATATTATCAAGCCATTACCCTGAAGGGGTAGGCTGCGCTGTAATGGATCCGTGCTTACACAAACAATTTTTATGTCAGACCACCAATGGTTTTTTATAATTAGGTTTTTAATATATTTATCTGTATCGGTGGCGTAGTTGTACAACTTTCGACTCTCGGGTCGGGCAGTCATATTGGATTTTTCTATTCATTATCAGCCCGGAGTCAGGAATTTATGCCCGGTATGGCGATAGGCTCGCCCTCTATCACATCGTGGGACAGAACACACAAGGCGAAACGCGGGTGTCCTGGTTACACATCTGCCTATCCCTTCTGGGATAAAGGCGTGATGTTTATGTATCTATATTTATTATAGGTACAAATTATTTATTTTGGAACTGAATTTAGGTTTTCTCAACTAACCATCGCTACATCTTATAAATGTTGAATAAAATACGTCGTTAATTTTTCATTAATATCTTAACATTAATTAGACACCACAATACCATGTAGTCACTAAAATCTGTTTTCTTAAAAGTACCTGTTTATTCCTAGTTATGTACCGCGAATTTTAACACTGAACGAAACTTCGTCAAAAGCCATCTTCAGAATGTTGCATAAAGTATCGAAATAATTTAAGCTCTTTTAATAAGGTCAATGTGGAATAAATCTTAAGGCTTAAGGCCAGTGACGAGGCCCGAGATCAGCAGTTTTGGAAATAAATTGAAAGAATTGTATAATTATTATCTTTTGACAAATAAACGTAGTGTATACGGACGCCATTTTAAACTTTACATAAATGCAAAAAATCATCACTATTCTGTTTTTAAATAGAGAAAAAAATTAAAAAAGGTAATAAAAAATAAAATAAACCTACGGAACTTACGAATTAACAGTACTAAAAAGTTTGCCAAGCACATAAATTATTCCACACTCGATAGCGTTCGCGGTTGATGTGAACTGACAGACAGACAGTCGGACGTCGTGGCACAATTTTTTTAATATATTAGCAATTTTAAAACATTGTCTCGATATTTACGCTGGCTATCTGTGGGAATGTAATGTCTAATAATATTTTACTAGTGTTATCAGATTTCATCAGTTTAGAATTATGGTCTATGTTTATTTTGCAAATTTCGATTTTTCGGATTTAAGTTGCTTACAACGTGATATTAATAGGTACCTGATAGTGCTATGAACGTATCAGGCACAGAAATATTCTGTGTATCAGTTACTAGGGAACGCTACACTGGACCGCTTCATATACCGGTTACGCTTTTTCATAATAATTAATGTTAGAATCATTTTTTCCCTGATAATTTCATAGTGCGACCATGGTCAAGCTACGTTGTGGTGGACAGACACGAAAATAAAACTTCAGATTAATGAATTATCTCTTTGTAATTTTTCCGCAACCTAACATGAATGCAAAATTCGAAATAAAAAACAATTTAAATGAAGACATGCCCTTAAGACATGTCCCTATTTTATTTAATAAAACATGGTTACCTATTATCGTTTGTCAATACAACTAATTAAGTTTAAGAGTTTTTTTTTAATTTTTATACACATAGAAAAATAATATACATACATTTAAAAAAAAAAACCTTTGGTGGCGAGGCTCAAGACCCAAGCCACCGGTGGTTAGGGATCCAAAGCGAGGAACCTCACGATGCGTGCCGTATATTTGTTTTATTATTATTGTTTCAGTCGTACAGTAAGTTTAAATGAATTTTAAGTAAATAAAAGTTGTTAAGAAGCTTAAAATATGCTGATAGAAACAAGTTTTTATTAGTGTCCACTACCCCAGCCAACAATACGTCGGCGTGGTGCAAGGCCTAAACTCTTTGGCTCGAAGACCAAGCCCAGAAATGGCTGATATCTTTTATCAAACTGAAGTAGGTAGGTATAATCCAATCCGCTACAGGATTATAAAAAAAGCAAAGTCGATTTTCAAAATTTTAATATTTAACAGTGAATTCATTTTGCTATCGTATTTTCGTATATCCGTGTCCAATAATAGATTTAATTAGGCTGTAGGAAAGGAAATTGGGATATTATTTTTATACCCATGGAAATTAATCGTTAATCTTTGTTTTTTAGATTACGGATTATTTTTTTAAAGCCCGTATTATAGATTATTGATTTATTTAATTAGTTTAAGCTTGATTAAGGAAATTCTGCAAACCCCAGACATTTTAACAAGGCTTTCCGCGGTATGTAAAGTCCGCCAACCCGCACAAGGCTAGCGTGGTGGACTATGGCCCAAGCTCGCTCAATCGAACTCTGCTGTAGTCCAGTGTTCAGCTCGCTCGTTTTTATTACATTTAGCAAGGCAAATTGGTGTGATAACGAGGTCTATATTTAGCAGTGGATATCTCTCTTCAGCCATAAGAAGTCCATTGCTGAACATAGGCCTCTCCGTAGATCGCCACATAGACCTGAAGCCTGCATCCTGCGTCATCAAGCGACGTCAAAAAAAATCTCTTCTTAAAAGCATCGCTTATAAGAACTAAAAAATATATTTATAAGACTGGTAACAGAATACAGGTGATGGACAGTATGTTACTGCGTTTGATTCTGTGTTTGGGCTATTTGAGGTTTTTTGAAAAGCGATAAGCTCACCACCTATCACATCTTGGGACTGTACACATAAGGCGAAAAGTGGGTGTTCTGTCTGTTCCTACCCTTTCTGGAAAAAGGCGTGATCTTTATGGATGTATGTATATGAAAAGCTACTTTGATTTGATTGCATTCTTAATTTGAATTGTCGAGCATGACTTGCCGTAAAAAGGATCGTATTTTGTATCTATTATCATACTCACCCAGAAGTAACCAAAGATTAAAATTGCAAAAAAATATATTCTTAAAACTTCCCACACAATTTCGGGATAAGGAAAGGACAAATGTTGCAGCATTGACCTAGTGCGGAGATATCAATTAACCAAGCCGACGATATCACAACATGTGAGTTTATTCTCTTTATCACCCACAAAAACGTGTGTGAATGAAAAATATTACGATATTATAATTATCATTACATAATTATCAAGTTAATTAACATATAATACGCTCTTGAAATATTTTTTATGTACTCGTTAATCATTATGTGCCTATACGTTTGGTGATGTGTTATGCAACTTTTTATTGATTAATGAAGCGACTTATTGGCCTGGCAACAGCGTAGACATTAACTGCGAGGTCCGAGGTTCTGGTCCTATGAAAATAATAAATGATGGTATTTTGTTTTAAATGATTTCACGCTAGGATGGCATAGTATATTGGTTTAACATGTACAAAACTTGTGTGGACTTAAACAAAGCCCCATTTACACGGGGAGAGTTTCTCGCCTAGAAGATACGATTATCGTAAGTATATAAAAAAGTTGCATCGTGTAAACATTTGTCAGAACACGATAATCTATGGCGGTTATGTCATGCGATAATCGCATATGATTCTCGCCGCGAGAGACTCTCCGTGTAAATGGGGCTTAAGTCTTCTACGCGTTCATATTTTAAAGTTGCATAGGGTCGTCTTTGAGCCATCATAAAGCTTATTATTTTACTTATGAAATGAGCATATGCGCCACTCACGATTAAATTATTTAACCGTATTAAGAAGGTATCTTGACAAAACTTCGTAACAGTTATGGTGGTTCGAATCCTTTGAGTTAAAAAAAACTGAATTTTCTGATAGTACGATGAGCTAAACGTTTCAGTTGTTGCAATTTGTATATCATACTTTGAGGTACAGTAAAGCCATTGCTGAACTTAGGCATCCCTATAAAAGTTCCAAAGCAACTTCTTGGAAGCGACATTCACCGACTTCATGGCCCTCGGATGATATAGCAATAGAAATAATCTCGGCGAACTTAGGGTAACTAAAACGGTGAGGCAAAACATCGTGAGGAAACCTGCATACCGTAACGATTAAAATAATTCTACGGCATGTAAGTCCGCCAACCCGCACTAGGCCAACGTGGTGGATTCTATGGCCTAACCACTCTCAATCGTGTTCTAGATAGTCGATTGTAGAGGAGGCTCGGGCCCTGCAGTTGGACGTATATGGTCTGATACAGAACTTAGAGTGCTAATGAGTTCTCTACCTACCCCCTCGGCTATATAGCATTGAGCTTTCATGCAGGTAATTATTTTTGC
This sequence comes from Theretra japonica, assembly GCA_033459515.1. NCBI lineage: Eukaryota > Metazoa > Arthropoda > Insecta > Lepidoptera > Sphingidae > Theretra > Theretra japonica. Next base: position 4,550,260 of record CM065942.1, read on the forward strand.
GTCGTACGTGAGAAAAACCATGTACATGTAACAATATGACTAATGTATATATTATGTGTACTTATAAATATTGTATGTTGTTAAATAAAACATAAGTTATGAAGACATAAATCATTCATTTCCCGAATGATTTATGCATGGGTTATTTAATAGAAATTAATTGGAAAATGACATAAAATGCGAGTTTGTATTTGTCGAAATACGATTGATTTATAAAGAGACGTATGTAGGCTCAGTTTGGCTGTATGTATGTGACTGTTTGGTATATTTCTTTTTAGAGTGCTGAAAACATGGATATTTTGCAGTCAAAATAATACTGATTAGAGATTGTCTCGCCCTCACTCCTGCCACTGCAACTCCTGTAAGCGAGGGTCGACAGCATGCATCTTAATGACATCGAGCATTGAAGCTCAGCGAGCCTCTGGTATGTCTAACTTGTCTTACATGCAGAGCATCATTTATTTATCCAAGACAATATTCTCACCCCGATATGGCCAGAGTCACATCACATCGTGGGCCCGAATATAAAAGGCGAAACGTGGGTATTCTGGTAGCACTTCTGTCTACCCCTTCTGAGAAAAGGCGTGTGTTTATGTACGTATGCTTTATGTATATTCTCAGCCTAGGATAACATTAAATAAGAAACTAGATATAGATAACTAAAATTAAGAAAAATAAACACTAGATTTTATTAATTAATTTGAATAAAACCAATAAATAAATGTAATCATTGTTTTTGAGTAAAACCAATTGGTAAATTTAAATAAAATTAATGCAATATCAAGGGTATAGATTGAAGAAGGGATGAGATTCGTAAACTTCGACTGTCGACGTGAAATACGACAGTAAAGCTTTTTCTTCGCATATTTTCCGCAACTGGTATCTTCTAAGTAGAGCCGGTCCATTGATCTTGTAATCATTAGTCAGTTACTAGTTCGTACCTAAGGCTTTTTTACATATTATTATTTGTACTTGTAACTATACAATAAATAAGTTAATTATAAAATGGAATGGTTTCTTGGATTTACGCGAATATTACACATTGAAATAAAACAAATTCTTACGGATATTATCGCGAATTTGATTTCATTTTTACATTTTTTAATTTCCCGACGTTTCGATCACTTCACAGTTTTCGTGGTCACGGGGCGGACTGTCAGTCAGTCAGTATCCGTAAAAATCGTTTTATTTCAATTCAAATTAAATTAATTATAAAACACATGCACATTTACGATTAAGTGTTGATTCGTTTAGGGTGAGGCGAAAATTAGTGTGAAAATAAACCAAAAGTTCTCTCCTATTATGCGATAGTATAGTTAGCCTTCTGTTGATGTTTGGCCAATACTCGGGATTAAGTGTCCTTGAATAAGCATACTAAAAATACCACGGTGAAAACAAATTATTATTTATATATCAGTATGCAGTATGTGCGTATCCTTTACTGATGAAGGATCAATTAGATCTAGTATTTTAAAGCATTCAATAAGGCACAAAACGTTATTTATAAAAATAGGTTCTTTATTTAAATTCTAAGACTCGCGTATGATATCATTAATTAAAAAAAAAACAAGAAATTTAACCAGACAAAGCATAATCAAACACATTCCATCGCAACATTTCCCATTAATTACCCTAACCTTTTAAATTACGAAAAAAGATTGCCACATCCTCGAAAAACTTTTGCAAAGGCATTTATCTATTCAGCCAAGTTCATGAATGGGCGACACCTCGAACATCAAAGCTGGAAAATTTCGAAAAAAAAAGAAAAAAAAATCAAATACAAGAGGCAGGCGGTATTATGCGTTTTCCCCCGAAAATTCCATCCCGCCGAAAAGTTTACGCTGTCATTTTCAACTTCCAAATTGTGAGGAAACCGTCTCTGAACATACTTTGTTTGTTTTCGTAAACTTTGTGAAGTTTGGACGTTCAAATTTATTTTTTTTAAACTTCTATTAAGTGGGGATTTCTTGCGTGATTTCCTTCTTTACAATAAGTACCTACCTATAATGGCTATACTTTCCGGCATAGAGCTGTCAAATAACGATTGGCGCGCAAATGTGTGTGTGAAAGAGACACAATGAGTGTGCGGCCAGTGGATAATAATTACTTCGCCCTGTTACGAATGAAGCGGACCTCTTTATAATAAGTAAGTTGCCACATTTTGTATTACATTGGTTAAGACATTTAATCCATTAATTTTTATTGGCTAAAATGCGGCATCAAATGGTAGACTGTGGGTTTGATTTCACGCACCAAGACCAATTATTTTTATCAACAACTATAAACTCTATTTTTTTTATTGACATACCCGTACAAAAATTACTAACAATGAAAAATTTAAAATACAGTAAGATTGCTGTCACAAGTCCTTAATTCCTGATAAGTATATGAAGACTACGAGACTAATTACAGAATATTACATGTAAGATGGCGAGGTAACACCTACAAATTACCACTACATGTCATCGTGCAAAATACTACGCTCCCACTTATACTTTGTCGTGCCAATATTGACTAGAAGTACTGAATTGGCAGTTTTTCTCGTGGTGTTTTAGTGTTAAGGTATTTTTTCTATGATATTGGTATGTGTCAAAGGAGTTTCTATATCATTCGTGTTGCTTGATTAGTATAGTGCAGGTATGTGTATCCGAACGAATATGTTTAATTTATTTTGATTCTATTTTTAAATTAATGAGCAAGAGTGGCCAGCAATAAACCAAAATATCTCTTGCATTTGACATAATAAACAAAAGATCTGTTAGATTATATATTTTTTTATTTATTTAATTAATGATTCAAGAGTGGAAATTATTGAATTTGATTAATTATTTTGTTTACTACGTCTAGCTCTATAAACTTTAATTGGTACGTTTTATTCGTCTTTATAAAAAACATGTAGAAGGTAAGTCTAGAAATTACGTTATTCACTAAGTTACTCATAATATCTAATTTATAATCGTCTGGTACAGGCTAGGGACTCCCGTGGCGCCATAGCCTTCGCTGATACAAATGCCCATATAAGTCACACAATTTGTCTCACTTAACACTTGGTGTTTTAACTGCGATAAGCTTATTAATCGCACCAACCAATTTACAAGTGTTTTACATAGGAATTAATAAAGCGCCATCAATATAAAAATGGTGTGTCTTTTGTATGCATCATAATATTTTCATGATTCAATATTTTGTTGTTAATCTAAGTGTGATGATGTTTTCATTTAATTTTTTTTTTGTCATTTATTGAAAGAATAATTAAAGAAAAACAATTGCCTAACTTTAATATAGCGACATCTAGCAGCAACCGTTAAAACTAGATTCAAGATGCATTGCTCCCGTTGCGTCTATATAATTTTCTTCATAATTAAAACATCTGCCGCTATTAAAAGTGATTATAAGTAAACTATGTTAGCATAGCCTTCAGTGGAGCGACGTCTTGGCACTAATTACGTCTTCCCGGTACACAATTAACGTCACGTAATTGGCACTTGGCAATAAAATGGCCATTGGGAATGACAGTCAATTTCCGCGTGATATTTGCGTATACCCTTATTGTAATTTTACTAAGGTTGCCTTGGATCAAACGTTTGCGCGTACATCAAATTTTTGTGCAAATATTGGTTTTGAATCCGTGACCGAAATTATAAGCTTCGCGTGTTCTTTAACTGAGCGTTGCCAATGTCAAAATCAGAGTCAATATGTGCTTTATTACACGACCGCGGCGAAAATACAAAAGGGTAATTAATGATTTTCTGTCTATGTATTTGTGTTTAACTACTCATTCTATTATCAATTACGATGAGTGGCGAGTGGGGCATGCTATTCGCCTGATGTGAAGCGATACGACCGCTCATGGACATTATCAACACCGTGAATTACAAAGCAATGCTTGGCATTCCATTGCGCTCGCCATCCTGAGACACAAGATGTCTAATTATGTCCAGTAGTTACGCTGGTTACAATGTCCTTGAAACCGAAACACAACAGTGCATTTACACTGCTCTTCCTTTCAATCTCTCTCTTAATGGCTGTATAAAATCTTTTATATAGGCGTCCTACGTATAAGGAAAATATTTGCCAACTACTGACATTAAATCGTTTCTCATAAACATAATAGTTACAATTAGCAATTTGTTCACGATTTACTCAATTTTGTATCGGAGATATATCGGGTAATGGCTTAATCACTTTGCAAAGCCAGAGGCGGAGTTGGGACGCAGGTATGGGGGGCATAAATCACAGTAAACTTGTTTAAGATTGTCGTAGATCCTTTCAACTGCGTTTGGCGTAGCTTAATAGTTGTTTAACTGGCTCATTATTCATTGTTATAAATAAACATATCTGTATTTCGCATATTAACATCATGCAAATTATAAGATCGAATTAATTTTGGATGCTTAAGCGGTAGCCTGTCAGTTATCACATTGCTATGATACGAATTTGTGGGTAGAAATATCCATTCACATAATTCCTGACGAACCAATAATCATAATAAACAAACTTGGGTTTTAATCATGGAGAAGTCCTTTAGCAGTAGCCCTACGTCGAAAAGAAACCCAGTATTTTTACTCAGCCAACATACTATTCAGACAAGACCCCCCATATTGTACCACTTAGGACCCGCCTGAGTACGTCCACAGGGTATGCTCTACATACAAGTGAAACGTATCATTACGTAAATAACATTATCATTTAAATACATAATTATGTACAAGAGCATTATATATGACATGGGCCTAATCAATGCGCTTGCGGAATTAAAATGTATTATAAACAAGGGGCTTTTAGTGTAGAGGTTGAACGGGCTGTGATCCGATCATTCCCAGGTTTGTATGGAGCAATCTTTTTAATATGAGTTACTTGGCAAATAAAGACCAGAGTCAACAATGGTGTTAGATTCGTCATAGTCACCCATTCAATTCGTGTTTTTGTGTTTTCGATCGGGCCGACATAATTATATCAACTGACCGTCTCTCGATTGGATAGTATTTGAACTCTATTTATTATCAAGTTCATTAGTTATTTGTCGGCTGCGAAACAAGAGGCCGCGGGTTCGATCCCGTTCCGAGACAAATGTTTATGCGAACAAGTGTTTAATTCGGGGCTGGGTGTTTGTGAGACTGAAAAATAATAATGTACACCCTTTTATTTATAAAAACGCTATAGCGCGCAAGGGTTTAAATTATTATGTTAGCTAAAACTATAAAATGATATTTAAAACATCACAAAAAAATGTCGCGTGTTTTTTGCGAAATTTTTAGTTGCCTCGTGTCTGTACTTACTAAAACTACCACCTGGCTTCGTTTGCCGGTTTTCGGTCACAGTCTAGATATACCTTGTATACTACTGTCAGTATTTGCAATTATTTCACAGTACATATGCCAGTTATCCTCACATATCAGACACTTTGTTATCGCGTTGGTAATTATATGGAGCGAACTGCCACTATTCTGGCGACGGGACATTCATATCGTAAATACTACAAGATTAATTAGTCTGTACTGCTGTGATAAATTGGACGATGTATCGGTTGATTAGCTTCACGCCTATGTACAGGGTAGGTAGAGATTATAGATGACTTAAGCTTTATTGATTTTGCATGACTTTGATGACATGACATGAGCTTTGATGGTAAATCTTAAGTGCGTGGTGGCCTGTTGGTAACGGACCAGACGCGGCTGCCTACATGTTTTCGATTGTCGCGGGTTCGAACCAGGGCACACCTCTGACTTTTCGGAGTCATGTGTGTATTGATAGTCAATCACCACGCACTTTAACGGTGAAGGCAAACATCGTGAGGAAACCTGCATACCATAGCGATTTGTATAAAATTCTATGCCGCCAACCCGCACTACGCCACCGTGGTTGACTATATGGTCTAACCACTCTCAATCGCACTCGATTGTAGAGGAGGCCTGTGCCCTGCAGTGGGACGTATATGGGCTGATACAGCTGTGGTATCCAAGTATAGTAGTTAATAGCGTGGAAAGGTTTAACACTCGATATAATTATGCCAAAATGTTCGGAGCTGAGAGATACAAACGCTTAATACACTTACGCGAGACCCTTAATAATAAGGGCATCGTACAAAAATATACCCAATAGTAAATAAATAAATACACACGTGAGATGCCGCCTGGGTACGTACCGCAATGTCTAGTTCTCCCGCCAAACAGCAGTGTAAATGCACTGTTGTGTTCCGATTTGAAGGGCAATGTCGCCAGAGTACCTAAAGACTGCACATAATGAGACTTAATTATTATATCTCAAGATGACAAGCGCAGTGGAATGCCAAGCGTTGCTTTGTAGTTTATTTGTGTTGTTTGGTTTTGCTACTGTCCATGAGCGGTCGTATCGCTTACCACTAGGCAAATGGCATGCTAGGCTAGTCTCGCCATACATTGAAATAATAAAAAAAATACATCTCACTCACACAGACAGACCTGAACTTCAGACAAAGTCTTGTGTCGCGGATATCCAAAAATAAGAGAAACTTTTTGGTCTCACTCAGACTTTACGTACAAAACGATTCTATTGGTCCTTGTTTTCAGTTAAGCCTATAAAAAGCAATTTAAATATAACATAGTCTTTATGGCAGTGCCAAATCCTACAATCCGCGTTTGGCGAGGATATACTTTGCCGCTAAGCCTCATCAGAAACCCTAGGGCTGACGATAGGATTATTTGAGTAGTCTACTGCTACCCGCATGACGCTGCTCTCGCTCTACAGTTAGGCTTTAATAAAATCAACTATTTTTATAATACAAAACACCGTCATGACCATGTAAATACGAGGAAAACTACATCATGTATTTACAGTTGCAACAATTGTGCCGGCCTTTGGTGGGACGCTGTGACGTGTCCCCTATCCGGTCGGTGGACGTCAAATCCTCGTAGAAATATCTCACCGCCATTTTAAACTTTCGAAGGTTTCCGATATCACTATAGAGAGTGATAAATGTTGTAATAAACACATAAACACACGCCTTTTTCCCAGAAGGGGTAGGCAGAGGTGCTATCAGAACACCCACGTTTCGCCTTGTATATTCCGTCCCACGATGTGATAGGGGGCGAGCCTATCGCCATATCGGGCACAAATTCCTGGCTCCGGGCTGATAATGAATAGAAAAATCACTTTGCCCGACCCGGGATTCGAACCCGAGACCTCAGCTTTGCAATCATACCGTTGTACCACTACGCCACCGAGGCAGTGATAAAGGTTGTATTTTACATGAAAAAACCTACTGTGCTAAGTACAGTTATAAGTAACTTAAATTATCATACAACCATCAAATATAAACGTAACATTATAAAGCAGAAGCGTTTGAACCCAACACCTCAACTTTACCCATCTCAAACTATACATTCAGTGCGTAATTCTAACTTCCAAACTGTACGTCATAAAAGCGAAAAGTAATTTAAACTATCCTCTACCGAGTGGGACGTACCTTCCAAAACAGAAGCCTTTTTGAACCCCATACCAATAATCAAATCCAACTAGCAAGTAACAGTAATGAAAAGATTACAAGTACTCGTATACATCGTCCACGGTTTTTAAGCGATGCGTTGTTGTCATGCTGTTGTCAAAATATTGTGAACAGTTTTTCTCTCTTCACACTTTGTTATGGTTAATGTTAATACTATTGTATTGTATCAGCCCATATACGACCCACTGCAGGGCACGGGCCTCCTCTACAATCGAGAGTACGATTGAGAGTGGTTAGGCCATATAGTCCACCACGCTGGCCTAGTGCGGGTTAGCGGACTTACACACCGTAGATTTTTTTTAAAATCGCTACGGTATGCAGGTTTCCTCACGATGTTTTCCTTCACCGTTAAAGTGCGTGGTGATTGACTACCAATACACACATAACTCCGAAAAGTCAGAGGTGTGCCCTGGGATTTGAACCCGCGACCACCGTGAACATGTAGGCAGCCGAGTCTGGTCCGATACCATGAGGCCACCACGCACTTCTACAAGTTCTTGTTTAATGTATTTATAGTTTACGTTTTCCGGTAAGAATAGTAAAGTTGGGAAGTCATGGTTATGACAGGTGACATTAAAAGATTGTAATTTTTACGGAGAAGTGCTGCCCAAATAGAAAAACGCTGATTAATCTTGAAATATAGTTTTATTATACCACGTAATATCTAATACTATAAAATTAAGAATATAAATGTTCGTTCAAATTATAACAATGGTGTCAAACAATGCGTAAAACTGATATTTTTTATTTTCATCTCTAGTTCCTAATTTCGCCACACGCCAACTTATGACATTACAAGTACATTAATTAGCTTGTTACGCGCGGAACGTTGGCGGCCATCTTGTGGGCGCGCCGGTAACGCGATATGTAAACAACTGCTGTCTCCGTGGGTTATCAGTACATAATGATAACGCTAATGTGACGCCATTGTGATCACGATTGACAGTTGTGATGGCAGATTTCTGAATTTGCACAAAAATTTCGCTGACCCGAGTCCCGATGATCATATGGTCGCAGACGCTACTTATAAAAAATTACATAAATTTATATTTTAATACATAACCTCAGAACTTTTACCACAAGGAGTAGGCAGAGGTGCTACCAGGACACATTTTGTCTTGTCCCACGATGTGATAGGGGAAGAGCCGATGGGGATAGGCTGGTCCCCTGCGGCACATCGGCATATCGGGCACAAATTCCTGACTCCCGGCTGATAATGACCTTTTCATTCTTTTTGTAAAACCTTCGATCAAACTTGAAAAAAAATACCTAAAATAAGTATCACGAGTCCATTGATGGGACTAAAAAACTCATGTTTTTATCAAGTCTTTAAAAATTAGTTTCTCCTATTAGACAAATAAGACATATTAACCGTTAAATATTGATACTTCTTTAGTAGACGTGCTACGCCAGCGTGCCATATAAGCAGTACTGGTTCATGTTCACGCCACGCGCAGGAGGGGGGCGGAGAGAAATACATTAACGTTTAATAAAAAGTAGCGAGTTATAACAACGTTCGCTATAGCTAATTAATCGTTTACACTAGTCTCGTGTCGTCTTGTCTATCTTAATACTGTTATTATGAGGAAATATTGTAAAAATATTTTGTTAACAACAAAATTTCGCTGTCTAGGTGTTTCTGCACTATTATTAAGTTGTAGCAATGTCTACGACTGTAATATAATCTACAGACCTCTTTAGGATACCTATAAATTTTGGAAAAATTGTTTGCCCATTTAATAGCTTCTTTGTACAACATTGAGCCTTTGCACGAAGATAAATATTAATTGGCTAGGCCGCTAAAATTACGTCAACCATCGGTAATGATATTCTTTCGCCAATGGATAATTTATCTCGTTAATACTTCATTTGCCCTCAAGCGCAATGTAGCTGCTTTGCCTTCTCAAAATAACTCATTATAACTAATATTTTCTATATAAGATAATTGTCTCGCTTCAGATATTGTTTCACTTGAATATTCTGACACTACGGCTTTTTGACATTTTATGAAACTTGTCACAAAAATCCTATGGCTTCTAATTACTAAACTAGATGGGCCAACATTTTTTCTTAAAATTAACAACTCTTTATTTATTTTATTTTATTCTGTAAGGAAAACTAACAGCTAGAAAGTACAAAGAATAAACACTTAAGTGGTAAAAGGCCAATAACAAGTTTTAACTTATAAACTAAATTAACAATAAAATCAACAAATGGTAGACATTACAAAGCACACACTAAATAATAAAATAATAATGAGGGAGAGAGAAAAAACGCATTTATATAATATTATTATCCCTTGTTATACCAAATGTAAGAAGCCACGTACATATAAATTGTAATAACCCAAGCTAATATCATGAGTCCTCGGTACACGCGGATATATTCCGCATTTCACATTTATGATGCGGTGAGTGAGAAAAAACTGATTATACATTCTCAGAGCATGACGACGATACAACATACATGTGTGCAACCTTGTAGGTACTAGATAGGGTAGTCATATCACGGAGGCCTCTCATCGCCTTTGAAGCAAATACGACATCTATCACATACGGTCCACGCGTACTGGCTTGCGAAGCCATAGCTTGAGGGTCCAACCCGTCTCGGTGCGAACCAAAAAGTTCGCAAATTCTTTTTTGTGCTGCACCGTCAAGCTGTGGAATTGTTTGCCGTCACTCGTGTTCCCTCCTTCCTATAATCATGGGTCCTTTCGCTGTAGTGTGAAGAAGCATCTCAGCAGGCCGGCATAATTGCACGAATGGCACAGGACCGCCGTCTGATGCCATTCGATACGCTGTCTGGTCGGCATTTGCGCTTACCATCAGGTGCAGCGTAGTCATTATGAAAAGCCACTGTAAAAAATATATAGATATTTAAAAAAGTGAAGACCCATTAGTCTATCTTCACTCCAAGATACAAATATATCCTTTGTATCAGAAACTACCAGTCATTTAAATAAATAGATAAATAAGTAATAAATACACCCAACAGTCACATACATAGTCCTGACCCCGCATTAAGATCAAGTCGTGGGTATCAGATACTACGAGAGTTTCGGTCTTATAAACACCCAGACCCGAGATAAATACTCATGGGGCTCACAAACATTTGTCTTCGTGGCGCAGTTGGTTGAAAACCGGCTGTGGAACGTGAGGCCGCGGGTTCGATCCCCGCACCGAGACAAATGTCTGTGTGAACCATAAGTATTTGTTTCGAATCTGGGTTTTTGTGAGACCGAAAAGTCTCTCGTAGTTCTTGATAACCACGACACAAGACTTATTGTGGGGTCAGGACTATGTATGTGACTGTTGGGTGTATTTATTTATTTAATGATTGGATCCTCTTCTTAACCAACTCCGCCGTCAAAAAAGTGTCGCATTATATTTGCTGAAGCGGCACGCGCGCAATCAATCAATTGCGACAGAGGGCGCATCTGTCATCACTTGCTCATTTAGCAGGATTCTGTTTTCGCTTTTTGTTGCACGAAATTCTAGAAATTTCTACTTTTAATGGGTGAAATCGGATGGTTTATTTTTCATGCATACTTTAGATTTTAAAATAAACCTAAGGACCTTAGGATATATCCTCAAGTCTGTACTCTACGGACGGGTAACAGCGGTGACTAGTGAAACACACAATTCATCAAATTTTCTTTTCGCGTCATGCTAGCCAAACGTTTGTCTGCCTGCTGTCCTAGGCAGCTACAGTATGGCGTTACATTAACCTTAGCAATATTATACAGATCTTTTTTCAAACAAGATGTATAGAACATATAATTGCAATGGTTGCGTTGGAATAGTTTTGAAATTACTGTAATTTTTTTATTATTTGGAATTATATAACTTCTAGAAGTGAAGACTTGTTATCGGTTCTTTGTTAACTTTACTATTTTAATATTTGATTCTATATCTTCCATGTATTAAATAAAATAAAATCTTTCAGGTTGTATCTGTCATCTGCAATCACTTTTGAAAGAGCAATTTATCTCTGTATAAGAAAACTAATTTCAGTCAATCCGTCGCGGCGTACCATTTACCTCAGTATTCTACTCGCTAGTATCAAAGGGAATAAGGTGAGAGGTAGTGTGGTCAGTCGCGCCCTGGACATCAAACCCCACCTCAAAGGAACTATTCTCCTCTGACTTTTTAATCCTAACCTTTTTTACTGTTTATCCTTCATTCAATTTCAAAGACCTGTAACTCATAATGACCCACAAGTTATGAGCTTGATGGTGACCACTTAGTCACATGTGCGTAATCTCAACTATTTTCTGCTTGCCGATGCGTGGACTAGTTCTAGGTAACTGTGTCTCTACCACTTTAAATCTCCGTAGAACTATTTAGATCAGTCTTCTTAAAACAACAATTTTTCTAGTGTATAAAAAAGCTAAATTCTACTAATCAGTGTCAACGTGCCATTTACCTCTGCCACACGGGGTGAATAGGTATATGTTCAAAGGGAATAGGTGAGGGAGTGTGGTCAGTCTCGCCCGAGGCGTCGCGACTCAAAGAAACTTTATGAAACGGTTAGCGCCGCCTCGCGGGAGTTCGCGGAATGCGATGTAAACCACTCGACTTTCATAACTTTTCATTATGTCGCTTGGAAAATGTGTCAAAGATTACTGGTTTATTTACGAGTATATGTAAGTTGCAAATGCAGTGATGGATTTGATCTTCCCTACATGCAAATATTACGCGTAATGAATGCCTTAATGTCAAGATTATTTATATGAAGTATTTAAAACGGTTCTAAATATGGTCTTGTTATTTCTTTGATAGACAGAGTAGGTAGAAATAATCAATTACCATTGTGAGTTATTAAAATAATGTCTTAAAATGTCTATATAATTATCAGTAACTCTATACCTCAAAATTAATATAAATTAGAAGTCCCACGAAGTTTTGCTACTACGAGTATATAAACTTTCTTTATAATTAAACGCAATTTATTAAAAAATAATCCCATGCAAATACAGCATATACCAATCAATAAACGTGAATACACAGACAATAATTACGCTACATTAACTTTTATTGTATAACAATAAAAGGTGAAACATTACTCCAAATACACAGGCTAAAAAACAATGGAAAAACACACGCCGTTTTACTTCGACGCTGGCAGGGGCAAAAACACCAATGTATTATACATACAATAGTTTACTACAGTCAAGCGGTTTAATAACAATTTCCAATGAGCTGGACAAAAAATTCACAGCTAGAGGAGAAATTTTTCCTTCCGAGTATTAGGCCAGGCGCGGACGATCAAGTTAGTGTTGCAAATATTTTCTCTTGCGTCAGTCCACGGTTGGACATACCAATGTTGGATACGAGCTTCGTCTGGTTTTTAGAAGGGTTTAGGGCCGCCGCGGACGGTCAAGTGTTGCACATATTATCTCTTACATGATACATCAGTCCATATACACCCCATTGCTGGACATGCCATTGTAGAAAACGAGCTTCTTCTGCCTTTTAGGAGGGTTACTTAAAATGGTCTTAAAATTGGGGTCGTACGTCACACCGCAGCGAAGTGCGACCTAACTGACAGCAACGGGCGACGAGGGGACGGAACGTGATCTTGTATCTGTCCTGGACGCCCACAGCACCTTAAGACAAGCCCATCAGAGTGCTGGTCATGGGATATCCAATACCGGGATTCCGATAGGTTTTACCTGGCCTGCCGTCATATCACTTTCGACCTTCTCCGGGGGAGGGGAAATCCACTTTCCTCTCATTCAACAACAATGTTGTTATACTGTATGTATGTTTTAAATATTTACATCGCGTGAGATTACACTCAGATTACGTCATTAAGAAATTAAAACAAGTGCTTATAATTTGACTTGCATTAATGTCCCTCTGCGGCCTTATAACTTGTTCGTAATACTTGACCGTGTGCGGCCGGCCTACTCATATGTATTGGACTGTGTACTTTTTTCAAGCGTCAGCTTGTACAGAAAAATAATGTTGATCAATTAGTCATGTCAATTTCAATTATCGCTTAGTAAAGTGTGTTTAAGGGAACATGGTTGGTATTTGCATTTTTAATTTCTATTATATAAAATACTAGTAATAATAGGGGGCTAGGTACAGTAGTGCTGGCGCTAAAATAAGTCAAACAGGTAGGACTCAAACATGGCGTTTTTTGGTTTCATATTGGTGTTATTTCTTTTTTGCATAACAAAAACGTTCTGTAGAAATATTAATTAATTCGGATTTTTTAAATCAGTGTGATTTAAACATAATTATCAAACTATCTAATTTAATTCTAAAACGTAATATTCTGTTGATTCACAATTGCTCCAAAATAAACAAACATTCATGTAAGTGGGGTACCTCATAATAAAAAACATTAACTATAAATCCTTATCTACGGCACGTCAAATTTTTACGTCAACCCAAACGTAAGTTAAGTACTATTTAAAATTAAATCGTAAAAAGATAACAGACAATTAAGATATCGTGTTTATTTTTACTAGTATAACGGTTTAAGTGATGCTAGTTGTAAATTGTAATCGATGTTGAGCATTAACCATTAAAGGGTGCTCGTTAAATTCAGATAAGTGGCAGGTGGCTGGTTTAGTTGGTGAATACGTTTGTGACACTACTGAAGGGATACGGGTTCGAATCTAGAAGCGATCAGGGTGGACGGATAAATCTGACGCCACAGTAAGATTCGAAGTCTTGTCATAACAGAAATTATGAGATTTTTCGGTCTAACTGCACTCAGATACGAGAAAAACATTTGTATCGATATGAAAATCGAACCAACAACCTCTCGTTTCAAGGCTGGCTTAATTAGCGCCGAGAAAACTGTCGACTTTTAATAATATTCATATAATAACGACTCATGTACGTATTGTTCTATGACAATTTGTTTCTGCGTCTTTGGAAGTCATATTTAAATACCTAAATGTTAAATGTAGTTCATATTATCATTTACTCACGCAAACTCGCGACTTATTGCTCCATTCGATTTCGCAGTTACCAAACGATTTAACTGATTTCAGCATTATTTCGATGTAACATTAAACGTTCGTCCGTTGATAGGCGAAATCAATGATTTATTTGGTAATGCATGTTGCCTTCACTTGTGGCTTTGTCTGTGTAATTTTCGCTCGAAATTGTATAGAAAATGATGTTTTTCTGTAATATAAGAAGTCTATAAAACTATGTGTAAATAGTGTCGATTTTCATGCGTAAAAGGAGAAAACGCTGTCTTTCTTATAATTATAAGTAGATCTTTTATGATTATTGTTTTATACATGCATACATAATCGTCACGCCTGTTTCCCATAGGGGTAGGCAGAGACTATAGACTATGTTACATACATACATACATAAACACACGCCTTTTTCCCAGAAGGGGTAGGCAGAGGTGTTAACAGAACACCCACGTTTCGCCTTATATATTCCGTCCCACGATGTGATAGGGGGCGAGCCTATCGCCATATCGGGCACAAATTCCTGACTCCGGGCTGATAATGAATAGAAAAATCCAATATCACTTTGTCCGACACGGGATTCGAACCCGAGACCTCAGCTTTGCAATCATACCGTAGTACCACTACGCCACCGAGGCAGTATAGACTATGTTGTTTTATAATTTATTAAAGAAGATAAAAGTATTAAAATAGAAGGTATAGTAAAAAAATAGATGTAAAATACCTTCTGATGGCAAGACTAAGGAATCGGGCTACTCTAGAACAATATCTGGTATATAATTATCAAAGCAGATCACCTGATCAGAAGCGAACCCAGAACCTCAAAGAGCAGTCCACACACGCCATCACTGAACCAAATTCTCCAATAAGACAATTCTTAAGGCCTCACAAAAATCATCCTAGCCTCGTATTTATAAACCCAAAAAGTTCAATATCAGTTACGGAAAAATTAATTACACAGATACGCTAAAGTGAAAATCTCCATTAACACAAATGTATGTTAGCCGAGTTTCGCTTGCAACCCTAAATAACCCCGCGTCCCTGGGGGTAGCGCGAATTAGAGGGCGCCGGATGATAATGAACCTCTTTAATTAATTACCCGGGTTATACCCACTTGCATAAGGATAGAAGGATGGCTTTTAGGATATATTTCGTATCCTAAAAGAAGGATAAAAATGCAATGTTGAGACTTGATAATCGCATCAAAATTATAAAGCAACTCGGCCAAGTTTAGTCCGTCGCGTTACTAAAACATGACTGGACCAACTGACGGACAATGACAGATGATGGGCTATATTTGACCACTTTCGCCCAAATTGGGCAAATTTGATAAAATATACTCGTGTTACTTGAGGACTGGCTATATTCACAAACCGTACGAAGCCATAACAGAAAAAAAAGTTTTGCCCGGGTGCAAATATTCTTTTATTTGCTCCACAACATGTATCTGTGTCAGCCCATACACATCCCACTTCAGGGCACTGGCCTCCTCTACAATTGAAAGTACGATTAAGAGTAGTTTGTTCATATAGTCCACCACGCTGGCCTAGTGCCGGTTAGCGGACTTTAGGTACATACACGTATCGTAGCAATTCTTTAAAATCGCTATGGTATGCAGGTTTCCTCATGATGTATTACTTCAAAGTTATAGTGCGTGGTGATTGATTGCACACACAACTTCGAAAAGTCAGAGGTGTGCCCTGGGATTTGAACGCGCGACCAGCATGAAAATGTTGACAGTCGCGTCCGTTACCAACAATATACTAATGCCATAAAGTCTTTAAACAATTACTATGAGAATTTTGCCAAAAGCTGATCTTCGTTCTGCAACACCCATATATAAAAAATATGTTTTGCCGCTCTCAAAGAAGAAGAAATATCCTATTGTAAAAAAATACATTTATTTATTATATCAAATTATTATTTAAATGCAATAATTAACGTAGTCTTTTTACTACATACATTTACAAAAAAAGAAGGTCATAATTTTATAATTACATATTTTAATGATTTATAATATTCATGTTTAACTACATATAATTATTTGGAATAATTTAAACTAATTGTTTTATTTTCAAATCGTTAAGTTTAGCGGAAATGTCGAGCAATTTTTATGATGTATATCTGGAAATATTAGATTTATATTTATAGAATGTCTTTAATAAAAGCGAAATGTAATTAACATGAATATTATAAATCATTAAAATATGTAATTATAAAATTATGACCTCCTTTTTCTAAATTCATGTGGTAAAAACGCGTCGTTAATTATTGTATTCAAATAATAATTTTATATTATAAATAAATTCCAAATTTTACGATAGTTTTTCTCTTTAACTTAGTTATAACCCCTACCCTCTATTTCTACCAACTTTTCTTTCCACCAAAGGTTGTCTGGTAGACATGGCCGCCGTGTACAATAAAGTGATATTAAATAAAAATAAAATAAAAATAAATTAATATTATTTCTTAATTGCGAAGTAAAATGTGATAATAAATCTTCCGACAGTTTGTATGTATGTGAAATGCGCCATCAGGTAGTGGGGTACACTCCACCAGCCCAGCGTGTTAAACTTAGGCCTACGTAAGTACTCCACTGTAGGCACGAACCTCCTTTACATCTAGGACGGTTTAGGCATGCTGTTCAATTACTGGACTTCACATCTCATAGAAATTGTTGTAAATCTATGTTAGATACCTATGTAGGTTACCTCACCAAGTTTTTCTTCATCGGTTTACGTTCAGTACCTACTTTATTTAAGCACTCTTCACTCCATTGCCAGGAGTAATCGAGGAGAGTTGATCAGGAGAGATTGGATTCACATTTCACTATGTGGCCAGTGAGAAACTACAAGACTATAAGTACTACTTACATAAACACGCACATCTTAAACAAATGTAATATATGTACGAGTATTTACGGCAAATCAAACCTACGGCCACTAATTTCATTGCAAACTCCACTGCGCTATAAAAGCTGTAAAACATCTTTAAAATCCGTGAAAATAAAAGTTCATACCTCCATACAGTTTCCTAGAGAGACCCGCTAAAATTCAACCGCTTGAATGCCCAGAGGTAGAAATTTTCAATGGAAAGATGCTAAGCGGTTTTTATAATGATCGCTACCCAGGCCACGTCTCGGCTCGCGTATTGATTGGCAGCGCCCTCGTACGTTTGTTTTTGTCATTATTTCCGCCTTGGTGCGGCGACACGGCCTAAAAAAGTAATTAAATAATTGCGCCAACCGGCCAGTTTTTGAGTGGAGTAATTTTTAATTGATAAACCTTCGGGTTATGTGGATGCGGTTTTATAATCTGTTCCTGACAGTTTAAATTTCGAATTGGCGGGGAATTGTTTCGATTCCGTTCTTTTAATAGATTGACTTTATGAAATGGTCGTGGCTCTTAATATTAAAATTGGACGATTATTTCAATAGTGTCAATAAAATTAAGGAAATTATTCGTTATTTAGTACACACCATATTTTTTCAAAATAAATACGTTTAAAAAATTGTGTAGGCCAGGCTCCGGAATGAATATATTCAAAGTAAATTTTAAATTCCCACGTTTTGCCTGAAGAAGTTAACATCAATTTAAAATGGCAAAACTATAACAATATTTTTATAATAATAATATTCCTTTGAAAATCGAACCCACTGTCTATCACAGTTCTCTCACCACTGTGCCATAAGGTATGTCTGAATGTCATTCATATTGCAGGTTACACCAATCACAATTCATTAGCGCAATGAATTCGTCATAGTTGTACAGGACGTCCAAATGTCAATACATTTAACCTTCAATGAAGTTCGATGACATGTATGCACGTATTTTAGTCGGTTAGTGTAAAAATAGGCCTCGTCCGTCTAAAAGTAGTCTCTTTGCAGTAAATTTTGAAGCTCTAGGTTCGAATCCCAGCTCGATCAATGTACTTTATGTGAGAAAATACACTATTTGTCTCCGCTGGGCATTTTTCAAAAGAACTGATGTTAAACAGGTGGTCAGTTTTTAAATTATAAACCAAAACTATTCTGAAAAGCAATAGTGTGAAGTCTTAGTTATCAGTATTACAAAACTACAAAAATGTATTTATAATGGTAAAAGTAACACTAAAGCTCTACAAAAACAATGTATGAATATAAGAAAATGCTACAATAAAAAACAGATGTGTAAAAGCTAATAAGCGTTCCGTTTCGCTTGCACACACCACATAGTCAGAATTGATTTAATGAAGTTCATGTGATACAGCCACACTATAGTATTGATATAGGCACCAGCACAGACAGGTTGGCTGTACGGAGGTCAGAGCATTGTCATATTAAAAAAAATCAAAATATTCTTTATTCAAATATTCTTAGGCGGCTTACAAGGGATTATAGTCACATGTAAAAAAATCAAAGTATTCTTTATTCAAATATGCTTCGTAGAAAACAGATTTTAGTTTTGCTGTTGCATTTTTTTTATCAGTTGGATGTCGAATAATTATTATTGATTACTAAAACTATATCATTTAATACCTTAAGCTAGCAACACCCTTAGGATTCCTAGGTGTGGCAACATCCTAGTGGTCATAATAAACGGCTTTTGTCATGTGAAGGGTTTTCAACACTCAATTTTAGTGATGGTTGGCACCTACTATGTATGTAATATTTTTTTTAGTTTATTAATATTTCAAAATTTCAGGCAATATAAATATTAGCTTTTTAGTAAACAAATATTTAGTAGCTTATATTTAATATTTTTTCCCTCATAATTTGCCTTGTCTGATCACTAGGTTAACAATATTAAAAAACTATTAATATGCTTACATATATTTATAAATAACTATGCGTTCTTTATTAGAGGGAAAGATTGAGAATATATACTAGAGTAGACCTAAGTACTTATCTAGCAATAATTATAAACCTAAATTACTCTAAAAAACCCAATCTACGCTGTATCAATGCATATAATCCTCCTGCCTATACAAGACATCGCCAAATCTCATCTATATTGGCGCAGAGCCGACGCCGCCAATAACTCACGGTTGCGCGTACATTGATTGACGACAGCGCCGCGCATTTTACGAGGGGTCTAATTAGCACGACACGACCGCCTTGTCCCCATAAAACTCACCGGAGCCCTAATGGACCTAAGATCCTGTGGAGTTTTTTCCAAGGAGTTTTTAATTTAGGACGTTTGGTATTCTGTCAATTATTTGTACTGTATTTGTTTTGGTATTGTTTTTTGGTTTTAAAAAATATCTATAAGTGATAGATTTGAAAAGGATTTTAAATTACGAATTAATTTCTCATTTCCTTAAATCCATCTGAAGGTTGTCTAGCAGAGATCGTTCAGAGCGACAAGACTGTCTTTTTTATTATTTTATCTATTTATGTTGTTATATATTAGCGCTCAATAAAGATTAATACATAAATTAATATTGTTGTTATAATATATAATATATAAGATTTTTATTCTAAATTATCTATGTAAGTAAATGGCGTATTATATATTGTTAATATTATATAATGCAATAATAATTTACTACATAACCCTATAAGTCTGTCGAATAAAAGATATTTACAAAAGTATATATCAGCTAAAACTCTATTGTCAAAATATTCTACCTATGGGTTATGTTTTTTCATAAAGGTATCCTAATTAAACTACTATAAATAGAGACTCAACCAAGCACAACGTCACTGTCCACAATAAATTCGAAGACTTCTTAAAACATGAAGTTAATTCAAGGAATTGAATCCGAATTCCTGGCTTGGCTTCAATGTAACGCATTCCTAGAACATAATGAGCGTGAATACCACGGAGCGTATTTTTAACAATTCTCTTGTAATATTCGTGTTTGTCATAGTTTATGGCGTGTGAGGCTCTGCTCCGACAAAGCAATTAGCAATGGATTAGCCACTTATTAATTGGCCTAAAATAATCTTGATTTATATTCTCGACATATTTGTTCGTTTAGGTATTGAATAACTTTAAAACTAGTTTACGTGTTTTATTTTAAATCTCTGTGTGTTGAAAATATATATTTATTTATATATTTGTATCAGCCCATATACGTCTTACTGCAGGGCACGAACCTACTCTACAATTTGACTCTACGATTGAGAGTGGTTAGGCCATATAGACCACCACGCTGGCCTAGTGCGGTTGGCGGACTTACATACCGTAGAAAATACAAATCGCTATGGTATGCAGGTTTCCTCACGATGTTTTCCTTCACCGATCACCGTTATCTATATTTAAATGTTTAAATTGTCGGTATAATTAGTTTTAATCATCATCCCCACACTTCTGTCTCTCTCTAAGACTTGCATCACCTCTACAATGAGCCTACATTATATTTTATCACTTTTAATTATAAGCTTCTTGTTTATTAACCGATATTTTACTAAAATAGTTTAACGGCCTTATTAAGACAGATTTAAAATCTATTTTAGCTATCGAATGTTTCATCCCTTCAAATGACTTTAGAATTCAGTTTGAGCGAAGAGGACAAAACATCCTATAACTAAAATATGTTTTAAAACTGTCTATGTAAAAGGCCGTAGGTATTTTTTAATATTGACTGCCTCGGTGGCGTAGTGGTACTACGGTATGATTGCAAAGCTGAGGTCTCGGGTTCGAATCCCGGGTCGGGCAAAGTGATATTGGATTTTTCTATTCATTATTAGCCCGAAGTCAGGAGTTTGTGCCCGATATGGCGATAGGCTCGCCCCCGATCTCATCGTGGGACGGAATATACAAGGCGAAACGTGGGTGCTCTGGTAGCACCTCTGCCTACCCCTTCTGGGAAAAAGGCGTGTGGTTATGTATGTATGTATTTTTTAATATTGGGATGACAAAGTGACCGCACTGACATTTGTAATTAGAATTGAAATTAATTATTTTACAATTCAATTAATTTGTCTTCCTAATGTAACTAAAATGCGAGTATTTTTGTTTTATATTTTCTATACGCGGCAATGGAGCAAAGAATGAAGAAAACTTTATGTAAACGGGTTCCGGGTGGGAACATGACATAGGCTATTTTTCATTTAGAGGATCTCAGTCATAATAAGTAAGCCTATTTGCCATTGCATACAAAATATCCAAATAACTAAAAAGTAAAATTAAGAAGACATTACAGACACAGAATACTGAAGGTCGCAACCTCAAAAAGTCCATTAATAAACGGCGCAGTTGAAAAACATCTTATCTCACAATAAATCATATAAATTTAGTGCTCTTTAAGTGGTGCGTATCTCAACTGATTAGGGCACAAAGATTCTTTGCCCGCTGGGACTGACCTGTGGGTCGCGAGATACCAACACAGACTCCCATTGATACTAGTGCTCTGATCTTGCCGTATGAAGGAGGCTGTTTCATGGAGATTTTACTCACCAAACATCATAAAGATGGCCCTCAAATCCGTAATACTTTTGCAACAGAAATAATTAATAATAATAAATGAATCATCATCAAAATTACACTAATTAAATGTTATTGACGGTAGATAATTTAATTTTCAAAACAAATTTTAGTTTAAATTGTGTCTATTCGTATTATATTTTCGTCTTCCAAAATCAAATTCTTCTAAATACAAAAATGTTCTAAAAAATATGTTTAAAAAATGATAGAATAAGTTTCAAATAGATTATAATTTTTGAAAATAGAACACAATCGGACGGTACACTTACTAACAAAACGTTTAATACGTTTCCCCTAAAACTTCAATATTTCGACCCAATTGTAGCAAAGGCATTTCGGAGAGATCTCGACAAAGTCAATCGCTCGTTCAACCCCTTGCCTTTGGTTTTAAGTGGCCGAAATTTTCGGCGGTTGCCGAGCAAGCCGGCCAAATTGAAAAGACATTTGTGCCTCCCCTCTCATTGCGGATGCGGCACTTCTAAAACCGTTTACATTTTATTGTGTTATGCCTATTCGTTTGTGTTTCCTGTCGGCTTTGTTACTCTTTAATACGATTATGTCCTTTTGATGCTCATGTGATTCTCAACTATTTTATTTTGGAACATGTTGAGATTGTGGTCCGAATTAAACCGTATTAGTATACATATTAATTCTCAGTCTAGTAGGTCTCGTAGTTTATATAGGCAGTAAACGATGGGGTCCTGTGATCGATACCCAAGTCGGGCAACTCTATTCTTTTTTAATTTCTGAATAGCGCTAGTATAGCTCAAACACTTTAAGGATTGTTCCAAGCATACGAGTTAATTTTACATTTATAGATCAAAGACTTAGGTAGTGAGTGTGACATCACAATGGTCTGACATAGTATAAACTTCAAAATTTGCAATTTATATGCAGGTGTAGTATTTGTTAGTTTTTCCTTAATCGCTGCTTGCTGTGTTGCTTCTATAGTAGGTATTAGGTACAAATAACTTACATTTAAGTCCTATTGTCTGGTCCTTCAGAATTATTATAACATTATGTATTGCAAACAAATTCTTAATTAACAATTATTAAATCGACTATTCAAAATTCAAAATTAATTTAAATTTCGAACAACTCGAAAAAACAATTCCACCACGCAATACATGCTCGTTAGCAGTACATAACATAGTGTAACGCAAGGCGTGCGCTGTTCAACGAAGTGTGACCCTACGTGCGCGGCGTGCTCGCAGTAGCAGCCCTAGCGATCATATTGTGTTCCACGGTGCCTGCGACCACCATCCGATGATTTGTGGAAACCCTAGTGCAGCGTACCGAGATCCTGCCATACGAGCGTTCATGTATGAACCAAGGAATCCATTCATTAGCAGCCAATCTAGCGACCAAATTTGCGTTTTGTGATTTCAATTTTATACGACATTTTACGATGCTTTTCGTATGATTGGAAGAAGGATTACGTTTCCATCAGAAAATAGGGATATAAACGAATAGGTTCGGATTTAAATCTCAATTTCCAGGACCTTACATTACTTTTATACCTCCTCTACCGTAAAGTGGACATCTGTAAAAAACTAAGTAAGATATTTATTTCCTTATTTTTTTAAATCACCCGTGAGAAACGCAACACCAAACAGCCTAATTTAGCAGAAACAAAACGTCGCATACAAAGCAAAAGTATACACAAAATCCGTGTTACCGACGCGTCCATCGATCACCGAAACAGACAGGCAGACACAGAGTCTCCGAGAACTAATAACAATTGCAAATCACTAGGAAGCGAAATATTGTAATTTATATTATGAATTCTTGGAGCGTATGATCGTGCGTTAGATCAGACTGACCGAAATAGTAGGGAAGATTGACGAGGCGTCGATTGGGGAACATTTAACTCGTGTTTTGCATACAAGTTGCCGCTAAACCGGATGTTGGTAACTTGGGATGAGTGTTCCTGGTGTTAATGGCTGATGGTAGACCTGATGGTATTATGACTAGCGATGGAGGTAGACCAGTTCTGATTGCACAGCAGGGTAACAGAAGCGTCATAGTAAGCTAGAGCTCTTCATCATTCACAACCTTTAGGGTCTCGTGGCTGGGTATAGGCCTTTCTCATAGTAAGACAAGTTTGTCCTCGCCAGTCGCATCCAGGCTGAGCTATTGATATGGGAAATATAATAAAGGTAGTAAAGGTAAGTGCGTGGTGGCCTGTTGGTAACGGACCAGACGCGGCTGCTTACATGTTCACCGTGGTCGCGGGCACAAATCCCAGAGCAAACCACTGACTTTTCGGAGTCATGTGTGTATTGATAGTCAATCACCACTATAACGGTGAAGGAAAATATCGTGAGGCAACCTGCATACCATAGTGATTTCTATAAATTTATATGGTATGTAAAAGTCTGCCAACCTGCACCAGGCCAGCGTGGTGGACTATATACTAATCACTTGTAGGGGAGGCCCGAGCCCTGCAGTAAGACGTATATAGGCTGACACAAATAAATCGAAATAATACGTGTGTACAGTAAATATTGAAAGACTTGTGCGCCACTCACATAAAACAAATCAGCATCGCGTGCACTTAAACACCGCCACAAATAAATGCAATCGACGCACCAATTGTGCCCGCGACGCACGTCACTTACACTTTGTACCAGTGTTCATTTCGTCCACCATCTTAACATGTTCTTAAATAAAACTCACCTTTTTCTAGAAGGGCGGAGGTGTTACCAGGACACCCTCGTTTCGCGTTGTCTGCCGTCCCACGATGTCGAGCCCATGGCCATGTCGGGCACAAATTCCTGATTCAAGGCCGATTAATAGAATAATCCAATATCACTTTGCCAAACCCGGGATTCGAACCCGAGACATCAGCTTTGCAATCGTATTGTGATACAACTGCGGCACCGAATCATATTAAAATATTGAAACAAACTTTGAAATATTTACTTCTCATACAAAAGCAAAGTGCGATCTAGGTCTATTGGTAAGTAAATTATTCTGACAGACGCTCGTTTCTCGCTGTCATCACTTTTATCTATTCGTAGGAAATTCGCGTCTGGCCATATACCCAATATCGTTCCCAAAATTGTAAATCTTACCATAGCGACTCAGCTGTTTCGCGTTCAGGGTTTACCTGTGTAAATCCAGATGCGAACAAGCCTTCTTACTAAGTACTCAATCTTTACACTTACCATCTCATACCACCTCGTAGAAAAGTATTCCTCACATGAATCACTATAGAACATCAGCTGTGATTAAACGGTTTAACGGACAGCAACCCAACATCCCGGTAGCCAGCCTCATCTCAAACCCAGATAGGGAGATGTTATCTGCCGCTAATTTTCCTATCCTGACACACCTGGTACGTGACATGCACAAACCTGGTGGTTTTTTCGTGTTTTTCTCACACTACCTGGTCAATTAGCATTCTGCCCGCCTCCGCACAGTTCCCCATCTCGTAATACGTGCAATGATTTGTTCAAATTTCGAGAAACAGAATCGGCCCGTTTTAACCAAATTAGTACGAAGCAGCCTCTCAAGGACTTCTCGTAACACTGATTTAATTGTCTTTTTTCACGTATTTATTGTCTGTAGGTTATTAACGTGTCATTGTGAATACAGAAAAGGTGTGCTTCGCATACGGCCAGTGAGTCATGGACCAATTCGCGAGAATTAGTTCGATAAAGTGATGTCAACGGTTTTATTTATGGTTTATGACATATCAAACAGGAAATGAGGCTAAAAATGCATGATCAAGAGTCAACAAATACACCCAATAGTCACAGACCTATTCTATGTCGTGGTTATGAAAAACTGTGAGGGATTCTAGACAAAATGTCACTTTATGTATAATTTTTCGTTGCGAGGATCAAATCCCTCGTAATTTTCATAATCATTCACCGCACCACGGATACTCAATATAAGTACCATCTAAAGATTCCGAAATAATGATCGCTAACTATCCTGTATAAATCGTACTAAGTAAATGAAGTGTATTATGCTTACAGTTCACAGTTCATCTTCGCCAAAACTAAATGTAATAAGAGACTTCCAAAAAGTTCACTATCATCCGAAGAGACAGTAACAAAACAAAACGCCATAACTTTGGATCTAGTTCGGAAGGCACGTGTTCATAAGGATCATTTTCCACGATCGCCATTTCACCGAGTCCGAACAAAAAACCCGATTGTAACTTATAAGTTCATGTCGCGACGGATTCCGAGGCGCGTTCGATTCCAAACTATGTTATTAATAGAGGCTGTTCACAAACGTTTTATTACTAAATTTATTGCTCTTAATACGTCTAATTATCATTTACGATGTTTGGTGCATGTTTGAGTGAAGGCTG
Organism: Theretra japonica; assembly: GCA_033459515.1. Lineage (NCBI taxonomy): Eukaryota > Metazoa > Arthropoda > Insecta > Lepidoptera > Sphingidae > Theretra > Theretra japonica. The sequence goes on from CM065942.1 coordinate 4,576,425, forward strand.
TATACGCGTTGTTCCTTTGCTCGCGTTTTCCTTTTTTTTTTGTTTCTTTTTTTTGTGAAAGTAGATTTCGTATCACTGGTGTGTGAAGTAAAAACGTGAAAGGAGATGAAATGTAAAACAAATGTCAAAGTGTTTCTGCAGCGTCCTGTATACAGAGAGATGGTTTGTCGGTGGCGCCGTCCCGAAATTCCCTGACGGCAGCGATGCCGCGATACGGGCCTTACATGTATTATGTATAACAAATGGGAAACATCCAAAATAAAGCAAAGAGCGGGAGCCTTCCATTCGGCCCTGAATTCGTCGGAGCCGCACCACGTGGCCACATTCCCGACATATCGTCGTACCAAACGTGCGCCGCCATTTTCTTTTTTATTTTTCGCTCGCGATTTAGCAAAACTAGGATCTAGGGTTTTTTACGCACTATTATTTTGATGTTTAGGCTAGTCGCGATCCGGACAATAAAGTTTTGACCCGGCTGGTTGGTTTACGGTGAGTAAATGTATTCAGCGCTTGTATTATACAAATCAGCTTGTTTGAGTGCGTCGTGTAACTCGTACATCAATTTAATATGACATTACATTCGTATTTATTTGACGGCCGTGGCTGCGTGGCGCGAGTGCCTTTGTTCATACTTAAAAAACCGTCTGATTTATTGATATTGTGTTTGCTTTTGTTTCAATGTTCAGTGTTGCTAAAAAGATACTACTTTGCGTATCAATAATATAAAGTCTAGATTTTAGATATTTCAGCATAAGTAAGATAAAATATTTTCATGCTGTGTAAGATATTTACTTATTTAGTTACCTGTGTATCTTAATGAATAATTATCGATAAATACTGTCTGCCTGAATTACCGTTTTAATTCGATTCCCACAAGGAGAAATCGTCTTTAATTCCACTAATTTTATTCCATGCAAGAGTTCTACATCCGCAACGGTTTAGTAAAACCGCGAACGTAAAAGTAATTGCTCTCGTTGCAAGACTTGCAAATAAAAAATTAACGTAATTTGTAGTGTAGTAAAACGGTGACTATAAATCCTGCGTCCTCTTAAATCGCGCTAGACAAGTGCTGCCAACCTGACGGCACACATTCCCAATTTTATCACGTATTACCATTCTCACCACATAATGTTCGAGCACCCATGTCACGTATATAGAGCGGCCCGTCATTGAATTCGTATGTTTGTTTAATTGTTTACTTTCAAGTAATTATTGGCTAATTGGATCAAACGTTTGTAATCCTTGTAATTATTGGACGTGATTTGCTTGGGGATGAGCGTGTGAAGTAATTTCGTTGGATGGTTTGAATGTTTCCTGAGGGAATGTTTTAGTTCTAAATTCTTTTCTGTTTTCCCATATTAACGATGGCCACATATTTTTTTTTATACTGAAAACTTTATTAACCAAAGTTTTCTGATTTTACGACCGACCATTTGCTTGGCGCCAATCTTTGAAATTATCCAATGTATAGAACAATTGTGCCTAAAAAAATACATATATCTACTAGAACTAGGAATCGAGCCTAGTAGGTACCTCACGGTTTACAAGCCCATACACTGCTAGTAATAGACCAAGTATGCGAAAATAATGCTAAATAATTACATATATTTTAATTTAACAAAAAATATTAAACTTTTGTCATCGAAATATTTTCGGGCTTCATTCTATAGACTTATAAAGCGATATATATCTATAAAACGTCAATGCATCAAATAGTTTGCGTCGAAATTCGCACGGATATAAGTTCGCAACTACCACCGGATCCATGATTGGGCAAGCGTACTGCCCGCCTGCTTTGGCCTCTTTTTATACAGGAACACCCATCAGTTCCTCTAGTTTTCTTTTTTTAAACGCTTACTTAAATCCTTAACAGTTAGTTACTTTGATATTAGTTACTGGCCATTGCAATTTTACTTTTTTATCGTTCCAAATTTAAATGGACACTACTTTAGTTTTTGTTTTTTTTAACGCTTAAATCCGCAAAGTTAATATTTATTACTGGCCACTACGATTTTTTTTTACTATTCCAAATTAAAAAAGATACGTTTTCCTATAGTTTTAATCATACACGATCATGTACGAATATTTTAATGCGTATTGTTTTGTAGCGAATATAAATTAAAATTATATTTTGTTATTTAAAAACTGTTGAATTCTCAAAGGTGATATTAATGTTACCTACTGGCCATCATAATTTAATTTTATATCGTTCCAAAATAAAAAAATAATAATATTCCTGTAGTTTTCAATGTCATTGTTACGTATTATTTTATAGTGACTATAAATTAAAACAATATGTTTATTAATATAAAAGTATCTCATGAATTTTTAATTTAAAGTTCATTGTTCTGGTACACGTGTATCATCACACTTATGTTAGCAAATAGCTATTGTCTACAAGTTTACACACATAGTTAAACTCATTTTAGATAACTTTAAGCATATAACATTATATTTTTTCAATGTATAAACTTTTCATACTTTACTATTAGGCATAAAAAAATATAATACATTTTAAATATACACATAAGGTAACGCCTTATCTCCGAAAGGGTTGTACTGTATCAGCCCGTATACGTCCCACTGCAGGGCACGGGCCTCCTCTACAATCGAGAGTACGATTGAGAGTGGTTAGGCCATATAGTCCACCACGCTGGCCCAGTGCGGGTTGGCGAACTTTTACATACCATAGAAAATACAAATCACTATGGTATGGTTTCCTCGCGATGTTTTCCTTCACCGTTATAGTGCGTGGTGATTGACTACCAAACCGAAAGCCGAAAGGGTTGGCAGAGGTGCATTGAGTGCAACCCACAATTTACTGATGTTATTTCAGTCACAAGATGCAATATAAGGTGAGTATATTACCATGCCAGTGAATGATTCCAATACATATAGCAAACTAAAAACTTCGATATTGCCCTGCACTTACCTTAGAATCAAACGTAGAACCTCACGATTCACAGACCATGCGTACTTCCATTTATTCAATGAGGCATCATTTTGATATTTTTTTTAAGATTATCACATCACATCATCAGCCTTTTATTGTTCACTGCTGGACATAAGCGTCCTCCAAATTGCCCCATTTCACCCTGTCTTCGGCTTGTCGCATCCAACATCTACCAGCCACCTTTCGGAAATCGTCACTCCACCTAGCTGGAGGGCGTCCTACGTTACGCTTGCCAAGACGCGGTCCCCACTCAAGATCACGTTTACCCCAGCAGTTGTCGGTTCTTCGACAGATGTTGCCAGCCCAATGCCACTAGCTAATCCTATGCTATGTCTATAACTGGTTCTCTGTCGGATAAGCCCAAGCTAACGATGAAGATTATCACAGCTTAGTAAATGTGTAACAATAAACTGCAGAGTCTTGTAATCTCTCAAGTTCTGTTACGTAGGCGACTCGTTTGGTTCGGTGCCAAACAATCGCCCAATGCCGGGATCCTATTGTTTTCGTGCTCTTAAAAAATCCGGTTACAAAACTGCAAACAGCGGCACATGTTGGGATTGGATGTATCTTACGCCTACACATTCAAATGTGTTTTTACCTTTTGATGTTTTATATAAACAATTAAGAGGTATGAATGCTTATCAAAAATATTTGTACAAAAGGAATAAAGTAACAAATGCTAGGTGAGATTGTCAGATGTGTAAAGAAAGTTGATTTTATATCTGCACCGAGACAAATGTTTGCATATCAGCATCAATTTGTGTTGACTTTGAGTGTCGTGAGACCAAAACTTCCATATAGTATACGACACATTTTAAACAATGAACGTCCCGAAGCATATGCACAAAAGATTTAATTTGAAAATCATTTTAAGATTATAAGACAGATTGTATATTAAAAGCTTTATAATACCCGTCACACTGGGCGAGGATGTTCTTAAGTGTCATATACGAATATATTTAAAAAAATACATTTACTTGCATACAAAATAGGGAATTATATACAAAATTAGATTCAATTTCGATTCAAAATCTGTTACGTGGAACTAAGCCAAAACGTTGTGCCAAGTTTCATGGAAATTAGTTCAGCCGTTACAACTTACATGCGGCGGTTTTTGGCGACACCGTTTATAAAGTACTTGTACCTTGGCTTAAAAATGTAGTAATTTCGAATTGAGGGTGGATCAATGAGATGATTCGTATTACAAAACTGCCTGGCATGTGTGAGCGGATTGGCAAATCAAAGTGGCAGTGGACATGGCATATAGAACACGGAACTCACAAGAGATGAAGCCTAAAGGTTGTTGAATGGATGCTACGCAAATCCAGCGTCGGACGTCATCTCAGAATATGGGCAGATACTAGATGGACAGACTAGTAATCATAAGTCGCTGAATACTGGCCGTTTCCAAAACCTCGCTGTAATAATCCTTATGGGAGGCATATGTTCAGCTGTGATCTTCCTGTTTCTAAAGATAATATTTCCCAAATATTACCTTACAAAGACACAAAAACACGCGTACAAAACTTAAAAACTCAAATCTCCGTGTGGATAATTATTCAAGCGTTATCGCTGCATCTGTGCGCGACAGCGACATGACAGCGACAGCATGTCGACTTTTTGTCGCGAGACTAATCGACACTTGTTGCCGCGTCACCACCGCTCGATCAAACACGCCGCGTTTTTTTTTACGAATGACCGATCATCCGCGCTTTTATTGATTATTTTCATCAAAAATGTTTTGGTTGGAATTATTGATATGTTATTTTTTGTGGGGATTTTGAATTATTTTTCCTTTAAAGTCTCCATATAGGATGTATAAAGTGTGAAGTACTGTCATGTCAATACTACGACATAAATATGACTGTTCGTTTCGCTTGTATTGATAAACATAAAAATTGCAAATTCGTCGCTTTGTATTCCTTAAACCACTATGATCATCGATAGACACAAAACTAAAATGAGAGGTCGTGTGTTTGATATCCTTTTCAAAACAATCAACATCAGTCATAACTCTTTCCAGAATTACAATAACAGCATGAGGGCAGGTACCGTTACCCCATTAACACAAAAAAGCCCCCTTAAATCATACAAACTCGCCACAAATCAAAGTTTCAAGGAGTCTAACTTGACAAACGGAAAGTGAACTGTAAGGTAGCGTTTACCAGCGGGGCAAGGTTAATTCATATAAAAACTACAGGATGGCAGGTGGACCGAACGGACCGTTTTTGTCGGCCCAAACGGGCGCCCGGAGTAGGGCTGCCACTCGGCAGATTATGATGATTCGACTGGATGTTTTAGGCCTAAAGAATAATCGTCTTTGTCACTCAATATGCCTCACCCATTACCTAATTTGTAATATACTATGTAGAGAAAATGCTATGTTAAAACTTTACTGGTAATAAGTGAAAATATACACAAAAACCATGCCAATAGTAACAAAGCCTTAAAAAGTCATATATCAGAAATTCTAGATTTGGAATTCTAGATTGGAAATTTGGCATACAAAATTTTTAGTGCTTATAAGAATTGTCTAAAATCCATATCACCTAGATTTTTAAACTTTCAATATAAGACACTTTTCGCAATATGAGATAAAAGGAACTACTTATGTATTAGTAACATATTTACATAAATTACTATAAAATAGAAGGCATTCATTTGTCACTGTCTTTTTATTTTAATAAAGTAAAGACAATAAAGTGCCAGCCCTATAGGGAACTGGGTCTTTTCAAATTAATTACAAGTTTGTAATTAAGAGTCGGCCATCATCAGGTATTCTTCGTTTGTGGATATTTCTTTTATATTTCAAGTTAATTCGGCATTTGATGCAGTTAAGCGTAGATAAAAGACTTTGTTCCGTTCTAGTGAAAGTACTTTTATAAATAATTAAAATAAGAATTAGCTACGAGTAATTGTAAACAGCTCATTAAAATTTAATTATAACATATTATGAGGTGTTTTAAATTTATTTATTGCGCTAATTACCTTGTGCATACAGGAATTGTTCATAAAAAATTGGAAACAATAATGTAAGTCATAAATTAACCCAAATAAATATCCCGTTCATTTGGCTATTGTCAGGGTACATGACGTGATTGTCAGCACATTGTGAGGTCCTGGGTTCGATAACCAGGTCGGGCAATCCAATGTAACAATTTATTGGTTTTAGAAACAAGCTCGGTGAATTATGTTTAAGACAAATTTCACCTCTGCCTGCCCTTTCGTGGATATAGGCTCGAATTTCAGCATGACAATAAAGGTACATTACATTATGCAAAAAAATGAATGGTGTGGGTAATGTTAAGAAGTTGAGCTCATCGAGCTTACATAAATCAAATCGGTGGCATTCAAATATCAGGGGGGTACCTCTATGATCCGAAACGAAGTTCGTATGTTCGAACATCGAACCTAAAACTGTACGAATGTGCCTAGGTACTCCACAAAATGTTCGGATCCTCTATCGTACGTCGTAACCACAGACTAAGTTCGGAGTGAATGATAAGTGTCATAGAGAATAGTGTCTATTGATATTTAGAAGTGGGAAAGTTATATCTCACTTCGATCGTCAAACGTTCGAACATTCGAACTTCGTATTGTACAGCAACACCCCAGGCACGAGTGAAATTATGCATAATGCATCTATACTCTCTGCCTACCCTTATAAGATACAGGTGAAGTACATAAAGAGAGCTCTAAAGGCCTTTTCACTCAGTAAACTTGAACATCTTTACAAGCAGCGGGTATATTAAGAGTATCACAAACACCATTTGTTGGGAACAAAACGATATTATCGCCGAGATACGTATAATAGTGGTTGGTCGCGCTAGGTGGCGCCGCGGACGGGCTTACATCACGGACTCCTTATCTATATCGGATAGTGAAACTGTGGAGTCGTGTTAGTGCTACAAAAGATTTACCTAGAAAAAAAATTTTGTAAAAGAAATTCTTACGGATTTTATCGCGAATTTGATTGAATTTTTACATTTTTAACTTCCCGGCGTTTCGATCACTTTACAGCTTTGGTGGTCACGGGGCGGACTTTAGAAAAAAATTCAGAACAAAATCATATTTACTTAACTATGGAGTCGGTTTTGTACTTTAAAAGGTGTTACATGTAAAAAGGCACGTATTCAAGGAATAGAAGAGAAGCAGGGTAAAGGCATTTACACGCTACAATATAGTATAGTAAGGGTTTGCTATGAATGTATTAGACAAAATTGTGATTTTACTTATAAAATTATGGAGGGGATATTAAAATATTTTTCTTTGATGCTTAAAAAGAGCTATAATTACTTGAAAAATATTGAATGTATAGGATCGTTTGTGATTTCAGTTGCCGTTATTCATATAACTGAGATAAGAATGATCAGATTTTTCATAAATTATTGTTTTTAGTGATTTTATTTAATTGTACAATTTAATGTAATTGTAAACCACAATAAAAAAATACAGCATCCAAAAAAATATAGAACAGTTCGACTCCACAGCCTCGGTGTCGATTAGCCGGGCTACCGTGGTCGGGCCACGCTCGATAAGAGAAACGAGATGACATCGCTTTTTGTTAATCGTTATTTATTGTATTTTTTACTCGTTCTTACTTTACAATGCCGACTTTTGTCTTAAATCACATTAGGCATAAACGGTTGCCGACACACAGCATGGTTTTTTAGGGAAGTTCTATTTTTAAATGGTGATGTAGTTTAAATGCACGTAGAATGGCTTCTTATCCGTAAAATATTTTGTTATGAAAATTAATTATATTTTTTTAGCTTTACTTTTTTATTACCAATAATTTAATAGAGCTTATAGAATAATTATTCTTAGGAGTTACTTTAAATTAATTTATGTGATTACAATTTACATATCAATTTTACATTGATACGCAAAAAAAATAACGCCAAATAAAATTATCCAAAAACAAAAGAAATGACAGTCGTAATCCGCAAATTAATGACCAAACACGGAATCAAGGCTGTTCGCTCCGTTTCCTTTGTCATTAAAAAAAAATATTTAAAAAGTTTACCTCTCAAATCAATTCGGTAAGTAAGGTGTTCCGTTCAACATGCGACCGTTTCGTTTGTCCGAATTCTTTAATTATTTTTTTATTAATTAGCTAGATGTGTTCGGTAGCGGAATTTGGTTTATCTTTATGGTCGATCGCGGTACTATATTATTTAGTCGCGTCGTCGGATGTACCACACATGACGAGGTATAAAACCACTGGAAGGGACTTCTTTTAAACTGTTTTTGGTATTCATAAAAGTTTTAATAAGTTTGTTTACAGTCTGAAATATGCGCGTTAAAATTAAGAATCCGGTGTGATGTTTTTGGCAATGTTGTTAATTTTCATTAGTAAATAATATGAAAAAAAAATATATGCAAGATTTAAATCTTAATTATATTTAAACAAAATAAAGGAGACTGTCAATCGACACCATCACAGTACAGGGATTAATTGAAGCCTTCTTTCACCTGTGGATACCACAAGGTTGTTACTGTGACTTAGACTTTAACGATGTCGAAGACAATGTCACAGGTTTTGTCATAATTAAAGTTATCGTCAAAATTACTTTTCTCACTCAGCTTGAAGAAACTACGCTAGAGACTCCTCCAGAAACCATATACCCATGTAAACAAACAAAGCGTTTCTTGACGTTTCATAGATATTTGTTCTGGAATGTTAATTTGGTCAGTTCACGTCACTTTTTTTACTTTTTTAATTATACTTACATCTGTTAGCATACCCGTGTTCCTATTCACCTTGTATGCTAATATAATTTCCTGGTTGGCGTTATTCCTATTACAATAATTTGTAAATAATGCAAATTAAAGTCGTAAACTATTAAAACTATGTATGGGTGGCTAACATTGCAATTAATTAAATTTTAGAAATTATCGTGTGTACTTTTTTAATTTTTGCGTTATTAAAATTGTTTTAGTGAATTTAGGCTGTTTGTACTTGGTTCCTTTATCGTTGTGTTGTTTATTTTGTAGGTGTGGTTTGGAAAAATAATTTAAATTATATATATATCAAATATCAATTAATTGTTCTTCTTTTTTCAAATGTAGTTTGACGCCACCGTTTCATCGGTGATTTTGCCAATGTCATGTAGGCGTGTTGAGGATAATAGTCAGAGATCAAGTAGGCATCGATTAATTGTCGTGAATTTACACGGAATTTTGTCTCCAGTGATTTAGCGGGTATATCAATATTAAACTCTAATGCTTTTGGTTTAGTCGAATCTTCTATAACTTAGTGCTAAATTTTAATCTGGTAATCAAGCCTAGGTACATCACGTTGCTTAGTCTAAACCTTTCGCAATGGAAGGATTTCCTTTCACGTCAATGGCTATTCAAGTCCTCGAATTTTCAAGCCACCCAATATTTATGTTAAACAATTTTACATCTACTATTATTTTACTCAGAATTCAACATGCATTAGGTACCAATATTTTCTACTGAATGTTTTCCTTACAGATCCAAATCCCCAAACCTCCTATTACCTATTACAGCATTCTACTGAGGTACTAAGCCTCTACCCATCGTCATACCAAGTGTAAAAAGAGTTAAACAGTATTTACATTTGTAAACTCATCAACATCAACCGTCTGCCAAGTCACGTACGGCTAGTACCATCACCGACAGTGCGCCTTCATTACCCATTGAGGGAATTTTACCTGCCAGCCAAAAAGCAACCTTATGTAAAAGGATTAAGGTTCAAATTCCAGTGGTGGAAGGAGCCCGGAAAATACTACTTTGACTAATTAAAGGTGAAGGTAGTTATACAATTCAGAAACGATTATCTAAGTCACCTTTGTACTGGAATGTTAGGGAAGATGGGTGAAGGATAGCGCGAGTTTTTTTTTTTTTTGTAATGGCACCTCTAAGTGACAACAGTCTTAATGCTAAGTGCTATGCTGTCTAAATAGAGACATGTAGAAATGATCTCTCATAGACAAAATTATGTCGGCCTAAGAAAAATATACAGTATGAGCCTTTAGATCACCATAGGTTTTTTACCATAGTGTATGGTCGCCTATACGAAAATCTTAGGAGCATTGTTTTCTCATTAGGATAATGGCGTGTGGAACTCGAGGTGTCAGGTTTGAAAACCGGGTCAAGTAATATTTCCAACATAATTTTCGATTAGAATAATGTTTTTCCCACTACATCATTATGCGACAAAGGTGTTAAGTGAAGAGGTTGATCATAAATATTGAGTAAAATATCTCTGCAACATTAATTTAAAAAAAAAGCCTGACCCTACGCAATTAGGACACTCAGAAATGATTAATGATTAATTTTCAATATTTTTAATTTTTTTTTCGAAATTAGTATTTTTCAATTAGTATTGTCAACAAAGCGTATACTCAAAATGATTAGAAACGAGTTAAAGTTTAAAAAATCCCAACATATAGCATTGATTTGCCAAGTAATATACTTACCATAGAAGTGATGACGGTGTCGGATGCTCGTGAAAGACGACCTGCGCTCACCGAGCCCGGCTACACCAACGCACCTACTGGTAGTTAATTAACGATATTTGTTTGAAAATAGAATAGTTAATTTTTTTTGAATTTTATTTGAAAAAAGAATTCTTTATTCAAAATTTGATGTAAAAAACGATTTAAAATTGAGATAGTTGGAACATTTCAAAAAATAATGCATGATTAATTGTGACGTCACTGCCATAATAATGTTGTGCGAAAGAGATAGAGACAAGTGAGCAGTACTTGACAGTTATTAAAATACCTAACAGCAGGATCATTTAAAATCCATTTCAACGCTGTTTTTTGCCATTCTATAATTATTATATTATAATATTAACTTTTAAAGTAATTTTCCAGATGGTGCCTTTATCACAAATTTCTAGTTATTTTTTGCTTTGATAAACGTTATCAGCCAAATTTTCAGATTATAGATATGAATATTTTATGAAATCAGTAGATTCGGACTAACACTTGATATAAAGTTTTTAGTTTGATGATTAATGATCTTTAGGGCTCTACAAAAATAAAAATATTAATTTATTATCAAAACACTGTACAATTTATGATCAATCGGAGTATAAAGATTCTAACTTCGACTCAAACAATTTTTACTCAAAAATTTAACCAATTAAGCGGCTTAGAAGCCACTATGCCTTGGCTTTAAATACCCCGGTTACGATACGAAGTATAACAATGTTACACAACTCAGATCACAGTTTAACGAGTTAGTGCTACCGGGCGGCACTTCGCACGAAGCCGCAAGAATGCGTCAAAGTGTGCAGATGCGCTCACCCCTTGCCACCCCTAGCACCCCCCTCCACCGCCACCGCAGCACTTTTAAAAGGAATTTCCACCCCCCCACACCCTCCAATTAATGTCGAATGTGAAAAGTAAATTGAAATGGGACTGGTTAATTAATAGTTTTTTAAAAGGTGACAATTTTGACATGTAAGTAATGGTTCGCGGTTTTAACTCGGATGAGAAATTTTTGCGTAAATTCATGTCTTTTGCGAGTTTTTCCAAATTAACTTGTTGTGAAGTTAGACTGTTTGTGGTGTTACGCAGTTTTACTACTTTATATGTTCGCACAAAAATGATAAAAGATATAATAATGGTGAGAAAATTAACCGCTGTCGTTAATATGGGTAATGTCAGACAGATATAACTTGGTAAATTGTGTAGATAATTACTTTAAAGACTGTTAAACTATTTTATTGTTACTTTACAAAAATTACGTTTTTATTATTTAGTCTTCAGTTTTTATTAGCATGAAATATGTTAACACTACATGCATTGCCGGTTTCTGTTTTTCAAAATCATTAATTTTATACATTTTATGCTCTTGATTTTGAGTGAGATACATTTACAATCTACACTGTGTATTTTTTAAATAAACGATTTTCCCTGAAAGTATTATATATATTTTTTTTATATATCAGTTGCTATATTAAAATATTTCTCTCCATGTTTCATAAATAATTCCATCACAATATTCAAAATTAAATAGTGATTCCAAATTAATTGTCTTCATAATATCAGTTAAACAATTCCACCAACATTCAAAATTTAAAACTGATTCGAAATTTAAAATTGTGTCCACATTTAATATTTGCCCGGTAATAAATTAAAATTGGATACGTTGAACATGATCCAGTGGGCCGGCATAAATCGAGGACATCAATCATCTCTAATTAATTGCTGACAACGGGCCCGTTATGCACTTATCGTATATTTTAGCAGTGTTTACAATAAACCCTTATACGTACAGAATATAGAAGTATAGAAGAATTCTTGTGATTGCGTTTCCTATCTCGGGAACTTTGACTTTCATCTGACTCATGTCTGTTGGCTGCCTTGCCTTTCAATATTTTATCTATTAAATTGTCGAAGATAATGTTGGCGTTTTAATACTTTAATTGGAATGGAATAATTTATAGTGGTGGCAAGATGATATTAAAATTCAAGATTGCTAAGAATCAATCAAGAAAGATGCTTTAAATTGCTAAATAAGGTGTCACATCAAAATTGAAAAAATAAAACATGTTTTTAAACCAATTCAATTTTCTTATTTGATATAAGACAACATATCCATTTGATATACCTGTCGACTAAAATTGGTAATTTATTACTCGTTTTTGTAAGAATGTCAAACACGCCACACATGAATAGAGATGACATTATCAAAATTAAAGTTATCGTCAGTTAGTTTATGCACTGCGCCTTAGATTGTCTTTGTAACCAAGTTCTTCATTAATTTTAAGATTTTCTTTTGGATTGTATCAGCCCATACACGACCCACTGCAGGGCACGGGCCTCCTCTACAATCGAGGGTACGATTGAGAGTGGTTAGGCCATATAGTCCACCTCGCTGGCCTAGTGCGGGTTGGCGGACTTTTACATACCATAGAAATTTATACAAATCGCTATGGTACGCAGGTTTCCTCACGATGTTTTCCTTCACCGTTATAGTGCGTGGTGATTGACTATCAATACACACATGACTCCGAAAAGTCAGAGGTGTGCCCTGGGATTTCAACTCGCGACCACCGCGAACATGTAGGCAGCCGCGTCTGGTTCGTTACCAACAGGCCACCACGCAAATTTTAAGATTGCTTAAAAGTAAAATGTCAGGCCACTGTCCCCTTCAAGACATAAAACTACAACGTAAACAGTAGCGGCCGTAAAATACAAAAAACACGCGTTTAGAACAAAACCGAAGCAACGGTGTTAGTGCATTAGCATGCTGGTGGTGCCTAGACTGGGTATAGAGGTCTGTAAAGGATACGGGATTTGGAAACCGGTTGTTATATCCGGGTAGATATTTTAAGACAGCCTCCGTGGATTAGAAGTCTGAAATGAGAAGCTAGTTGGATCATGGAGACAAATGTTTGTACAGTTTGACAAATATTTCTTAATTTATTGTTGGACCAAAATTAGTTCTTAGCTGTTAAGGATGACGTTTGGTGTGGAATTAACTTTTTGAATTATCGTGCAATTTACTTATAAATAATGTTTTATCAAATACTATTAAATATTGCTTGTCGACGTGGAATATGAGTAAGTAAAATAAATTATTGGAGTTAAAAGTCCGTCTTCTAATGTTCCTTCTCCTCGCCTTATACCAAAAGAAAACGTGAACTTAAAATTGACATACATACATACATAAAAGGCCTTTTCCTAGAAGGAGTAGGCAGAGGTGCAACCCGGACACCCACGTTTCGCCTTATATGTTCCGTCCCATGATGTGATATGGGCGAGCCTATCGCCATATCGTGCACAAATCCCTGACTCCGGGCTGATAATGAATAGAAAAATCCAATATTACTTTGCCCGACCCGGGATTCGACCCAGAGGCCTCAGCTTTGTGATCATGCTGTAGTATAACTACGCCAATGAGGCAGTAAAATTGACAGATATACATAAATTACACATAATTTCGATACTGGCACAAAACAAAAAATAAAAACAATCCATCATAAACTGCTATTGAAAAACAAGGTCCCAAACAAACAAACATCGGCGTTAATATCCCTTCGAATTAAATCCGATACGGCCGACCTTTTCAAAGAAAACCGTCAACATCTTTTATTCTTGCTTTGCCAATAAATCTATAAATAAAATTGTTTTTATCGCCTATTTAGCGTGCACGATCATAAATCGCCTCAGACTAATGGACATCATTTGAGACGGACGATAAAACCATTAAAATTGCTACAATAACCTTAATCAGAGTTTGAGATGCATTCTCGTCTTGTTTTAAAACTCAATTGGAACGTATTGCGAATAAATTAATTTGGGTAGTGGGTGGGTTAAGGTAGTTCGCTCGCTTTCTGCTAGATGGCGCTATAAAGAGTTTGCTCAGCACGCATCTCTAGTTTTTCCGGAGGTAATCTCTATTAAATCTGTTTTAATAAATCGTATTTTGTCTCGATAAAATAGCTGAAGGACGAAATTCACCTAACTAAAATAGTAATATTTTCTTAATTTACCGTGGAAACATTTTTTTAAAGTAAAAGATACTAAATAAAATTGCACGCCCGACTACACTGGCAATGTGCCCGTCAAATCTCATTTCTCTTTTTATAATACCACAATCCACATCCTCAATAAAAAGATTCTTAAAACTGTAGAATAACAGGAAATATGGGGGTAGGGTAAAATGTCTAACTACCCTCACTAGTACTATTCTATTACAACTCATTACAGAATCCATATATTGATTAGTTGGTACACAAATTATATTAAGATAGAACTAAAATGTGCAAAACCCTCGCCTTCCATCAAAGTCTTATTCGTGTACGACTACAATATACTTAATGGTAAGGGCAGCAGAACCCTATACCACCAGCGAAAGATGGTTGTATCCACAGGAAAAATCTCTTCAAAATATTGCGCAGATTTTACACCTTATCTCTATATATGTACATATATCTCACCCATTCTACCTCTGTACCAGGTTATATACGTCCTACTGCAGGGCACTTTCTCTACAATCCAGAGTACGATTAAGAGGGGTTAGGCTATATAGTCCACCACGCTAGACTAGCGCGGGTTGGCGGACTTTACATACCGTAGGAATTCTTTAAAATCGCTACGGCAGGCAGGTTTCCTCACGATCTTTTCATTCACCGTTATAGTGCGTGGTGATTGAGTATCAATACACAGATAACTTTGAAAAGTCAAAGGTGTGCCCTGGGATTTGACCCGCGACCGCCGTGAACATGTAGGCAGTTGCGTCTGGTCCGTTACCAAGAGGCCAAAACGCACTTCACTTTACCTCTCCTCTGCTTTTCCAAAGGTCGATTGGTAAAAAAATCCTTTGGCACTAAGTCCGTCTGTTCACAATTTTGTATCATCTTCTTAGGCGTTATCCGGGCTGGTGCCAGGGTCCGCCTCCCGGCTTTGTTTATTCCATTTCACCCGGTTTTCGGCATCCTGTAAGGCTATTGACTTTCATATATACAATTGTATATGAAGTTTATAGAAATAATTCCTAATATCCCTACAATGCATATCCACAACACTATACAGTGACTCAAACTAACCCCTTACAGAGTAATAGGAAAAAAAATCTGTACCTAATTTAAGAAGAATGACAGTTGCAACTTCAATTTTTAATATCAAGTAAATAAGAATTACATTAGAAACCGTATTCTACGTAACAGTACATTTTGATACGTACAAATCACAACAAGGAACTGTTCGGCTAATTTGCGTGTTTGGTATTCTCCGCTTGCGTCCACGGCACGACATACATCAGTCTCGGCTCTGTGTGTGCATCACGTAAATACTATAAATAAACCGCCTAATGAGCGTTAGACTTTACTGATTACCACAAAGCGGATTTGGTGAGGACTTGGTCGGAAAAATAGTATCTTTCAAAGTTAGAAGGTTTAGTAAAAACATCTTAGTAGCTCTGGAAATTGGAGGATATGGTTGGTGATGCAATATTTGAAATGCCTGAAGCAGCAATCCGTATTGGGCAAGATATAAATGTTTTTTAATAAAACCCATGTTTAGTATCGTTTCTAGCTCCTTTTAAGAATGAATAAAATAAATAAATACACCTACAATCACATACATAGTCCTGACCCCACATTTAGTAGTGGGTATCAGACACTACGAGAGTTTTGGTCTCACAAACACCCAGACCCGAGATAAATACTCATGGGCCTCACAAACTTCGAGTCCTGTGTCTTGGGTATCAGGAACTACGAGAGACTTTTCGGTCTCACAAACTCCCAGACCCGAAACAAGTACTTGTGGTTCACAAAAATATTTGTTTGAAGCAGAAAACCGTGTGAAAAGAGTGCGGGAACCCGTGGCTTCTCATTTCACAGCCGGCGTCGAACCAACTGCGCCACGGAGGCTGTCAATAAAATGTATTGGACTATACAAATGTCTGATAGAAATAAATTTGCAACCTGTCCTTATCCAAAATATGCTAAAAGACAAACACGTAGTCTGTTTAACAATTAACTGCATCTTCCGCATTCCTTTAATTTGGCAATCATTGCTTTAGTTTCTACATCTATAATTACTAAACTTTCCAATTCTAGACGTTTGGCAAATCTAATTAACTGTGTCTAAGGCATTGTTTTAAAGCCTAAATACAAGTCTGATTTAGCTCCACACTTGATTACTAAATACGGTCCAGTTTCTGCAAGTGCTTTCAAACTTGGCACGCACTGACAATGATCTGTTTAGCTTCCTTGTTCTTTTCTGCTCTCTGCATGTTTATGTCCAACATATACATTTCCTTGTGTGTTTGCTCCAACTGCGTTTCATCCATTCTAGGATGGGATTGTGACGTCATGGTCTTGCTATTGGTAGAATGTTTTTTACGAATTTATATCACAATATTCTTTAATGTTATGTGCGATGTTAGAGCTACATGGGTTCTGAATTCAGGCAAAATCTACTAAAAATTCTCTAGCAAATTATATAGTAATACAAACAACTACGATTTTTCTAGATACAATTACCAAATTTAGTTTAAATTCGTAACCGTGTATATAAATTTGTTTATCATGGCAAACGATACGTGCCATATCAGTATAATAGTTAATTTCGCGCACTATCATTTTGGGATAGTTCATTGAACTTTCTTTATGCAGTCTCAAATTACTAAAGCCGAGTGAGCCGCGTTAGATCCATATCGACCATCTGCTATGTTATACCAACATTGCAGAATTTAAGTAAATGGTAAGTGATTCAATAACAGGAGCGCGGCGTGACTACTGATCAGTTGGAGTCCCTTTGTAAACGGTTCCATACGAAATGTGACGTCTTATTTGAACTAAAGTTAGTTGAGTTTAGTCTCGATAAGTACCAGTGACGAGCAGCAGTTTTTATGATTATGTATGAAGCGAAATTTCTGTTGCGCTAAGCCTTTGTCATGAACTTGGATACCAACTACCAAATTAAGCTAGAGAAATTGAGCAGGATCAACAGCAGAAATTTCGTTCAAATGTTCTTGTGTTGTTCATATACGTTTCCAGGTTCTATAGCTATAAGTATCAGTCACCGCCCCACAAACATGCCGGCACATCAAAGTTTATTCCCATTTACAGACAAATGTTCCCACAAATGAAGTTCCGCGTGTCCGGTTTGGACGCGAAGGCCAAATACATCCTCTTGCTGGACATTGTCGCCGCAGACGACTACAGATATAAGTTCCACAACAGGTAGACCCTCAAACATTGCCTGGACAGCACACCCTCACTCGCCGCCGCGCCGATGACCATTAGATATCATGTTGATTGGAGATCATTGCATTCTAACAACGTTCGGTCTACGCTTGCTCTCATTTAGCTTGTGATTCACTGACTCGCCACACGCAGCGCACTAGTTCCATCACATCGCCGCGCGATCGTTAATTGCGCCTAAACAATTTGTACGAAACACGCTTCGTTTAAGGGCAACGACATCGCGACGTCGTGACGAGAGCCGCTGCAGGCGCACCATTAAGGATTCAACTCGCATCCGATGGGTAATATCATTAAAATATCTTTGTCTCAAACGCCGCAGCGGCCGCGTAAAAAGCCGCGCCGACACCAGAGGTGAGAAATGCCGCCGCGTCTCGTACTTCACCCAAATTAACCTAAATTGGGATTAAATGCGTCCATCTTTACCCGAGCCGAGCAAAAACTACAATCTTCCGGGTGCTTTATCGCCTCGTCCCGGCCCGGTGTTGTGGACAGCCGTGTTTGATCGCGTACACTGTTTGATTCCCGATGACAAGCGCGATAAGATTCGGCGCGGGGCGCTCTGCCGCTCGGCCGCTATCAAACCCGCCGCCGCTGGTTTGGCAGTGAGATGCAAACGATAAACTTCGATTTAATATCCGTTAATTAATACGAGCCGAGCATACCGGTCGAAACGCGAGTGTGACTCAGGCGGGCCGACGCCGCCGACAAAGGCGCCGGCGGACTAGCGCCGTTAATATGGTAATTAATTATTACAAATCTCTGTTACATAAATGACTTACCAATTACCCGGTGGGATGTTTCTAAACCCGGCTCGGTGTCGTTTTTGTGTGTCGCGCTGTTCGGGCCGGTGGCTGCGGGCGCTGCGGGCGCATTCGCTCACGTGTGCAGTCTCGGTGCGGACGCAAGCCCGCACAATGGGCGCGTACACCGCCATTTTTGGCCGTGTATGGCGGAAACACGTACTTTTTGTTTGTCGCATATTCCGTGACACCCCATTGATGGCACAAGACACCGGCCACGCCGCGGCCGCTCTCGATTCAATAGAATACAATCTAATTAACACGCGAGATCACAAGCTAAAGCGCTCGCTCCGCACGAGTTGTACAAAAAGTGAAACTAGTCCAGCGGCATGTCTCAGAATCGACGTGATGTCAAATCGTTGTCGCAAAGAACGAGTCCCAACCCATGTTTTCTCTCGTGTTGCTTGCAGACGTATGTTTCCTGCCTACAAAGTTCGCGTTTCTGGTCTTGATAAAAAAGCAAAGTACATTTTGCTAATGGACATCGTAGCTGCCGACGATTGCAGATACAAATTCCACAACAGGTATAAATAAAGAAATAACGCTGAGGAATTAAATTAAAATAAGAAAGTAGACGTGACGGGTTGACCAATTAGTTGTCTTATTTTAATGTAATTCGGACTATGAAGGCAAGAAGCATGCGCGTATGTAGTGTGAGTCGGGGGATCTGCGTGGTACAATCTAAGTCTGATGTAGGAAAATATTTTCACGAGTCATCTTTTTACATATCCGAATTATTTCATGCCAACGGTAAGTATTTTGCACGCAGATCTCTTTTCATTCACGTTTTAGTAGTATCCATTACCCGCTTGTTTATCGCTCCTGTATATCATAGCATGAATTCTCACCTACATTTACAATACTGCATGATTTTGACTGCTTTTAGACGGATGGTAAAAGGTACTGGCTGTTTTTTTATACCTTTTATAATTAATGAGCATAGATTGAATATCTACCATAGAATTAAACACTCTTGAAAGAGACAAAGCAACAACTATCTCATATTTTATTTATATTACTCATTTCTAATTTTGAATATTCAATCTATGCTCTATGTCTTTGATATTTGAAATTTCAAAAATGGAATATTTCGCTTTTTTGGTTACGATGTGTAAAGGAATTCTAATTTACAGCTCAAACTCTGATGTATTAATTTTAAAAAGTCGGTAAAGAGCAATTTATGGTTTGCTATGATTGCGGGCATTTTCCAAGTGACATAGAAGGAAGTAATAATCGTCCGGGAATTATTACAGTAAAATCAACGCAGTTATTAGACCTCTTTGCTTGAAAGCCGCCGCGCACTGCCTGTAATACGAATAATAGTTTTAAACGTTTTACTGGTCATATAAATTTAATATAGATTATATACGAGTCGATTATGATGAAGTGAAGTCAGTTACATGATATTTTTGATACAATTTACTTAAGTATGTTGATGCAATGTAAGCCTAAAGTATTGAAATATTTTTGTATATCCAAATGTATTTTGTTATTACGTAATGCTCTTTTAGTTTCATGTGCATATCGTAACCAATATTTAACTTATTTTCTAGTGATTTTGTATATTAATGTTTTTCTGTTCCGTACTATATCGTCCTGTTTTTGTTCCCGGAGTCGATGGATGGTAGCCGGGAAGGCGGATCCGGAAATGCCGAAGAGAATGTACATACACCCTGACTCGCCGTCAACGGGCGAGCAGTGGATGCAGAAGGTTGTCTCCTTCCACAAATTGAAATTGACGAACAACATCAGCGACAAGCACGGTTTCGTGAGTACCTATGTTTAATAACCGCTCTTGGAATCGGCAAGAATAAAACCTCTACAACAATCTTGTTATAAAAAAATCTATATTGTCTATTGAAAGTTTCATTTTGAAATAAGAAACGAATTTTTCGTTCTATTTTTAAAATTCATAAGTGCAAAATCATTGTCATTATTTAAAATACATACAGCCTGTAAATTGCCGATTCCAAAACAATTGCTTTACATGTCACGTGTTGTCTTCAAATAACAGTATTTATGACTAAAACCTACAAAAAGTATGAGTAGCAACCCGATTACTTTTTTATCGTGGCAACAAAAAGTTTTTATAATGTGAGTGATATTATAATTAAAAAAGATGTTTTTTGCCGCGGCCGGGACCCCTGTCGGCGGCCGGCGGGGGCGCATTGTGTACGATACGGCCATTACTGCTATTTATATTGGGCACCCATCATCTTATGCCGTTTAGTAGCCTTTCAATAGATTAGTGCCGTTCATAATTTTGTTGTCGGCGCGATCGGACGATAATGGATGTTTATTTGGTTACTTTTTTTTCGAATTAAAAGTGGAAACTTGGATTGTTGCTTGAAAGGAGTTTAGGATTATTTTGATTGGTGTTTCTATTGATGTAACTATGGAATATTTTGATGAATGCTTTAACATACGCTATTGCTACATATTTAAGCAACGTATTTGTTATTAACGATTTTTTTTTCAAATTTGAAACTTCCAAGAATGTTGGCAATCACGTGTAAAATAATACGCACCGACGCCACGTTCACTTCTAAATTACGAATAAGTTTCGTAAGTTTGACAAAAACGTTGTTTAACGCCGATAAAATTGCAAATTAAAACCGTACAAAATCAAGTCGAGTTCAAACAAAAAATGCTACCGAAAACGAAAGCCGCCTTAAAGTAACACAATACGCTTGGACGCGTTTACACGACCGCGATCCAATCATAGATAAGGAATTGTTTTTTTTTAAATTCACGTTTGTTTTTTTCCCGCCGTTTTTTACCGTGTCAGCTCTTTTGTCTTTGACGAGGGACGTGGGTAATTGAAATAACGACGGTCGCTGCCCGGTATGCATAGAATTTTGACAACAGCTGACTGCCCCGATACCAAGTGATATATTTTTGTGTTTCCGAACTGTCATTTTGTGAATTTTTAAAATATACAGGTTGTAATGACAAATGCGTGGTGCGTGTTGTTGTTTTTTAGGGTTCGGACATCTTTATTTTGAGTTTTGCTGAATAATAAATGATTGTTTGTAATCATTACTTGGCAAATAATGTATGGTAATATTTATGATGTATGTGTAGTAATATTTTACTTTTTAAATGAAGAAGTTAAAGGTATATTTGCTACAGCCAGCTGTGTAAAAAGTTTAAATTGTAACGTAAAAAAGATTAAAAGTTCTAATATTTCTAAACGTTTTTTTGCAACTAAAACGAAAGTATTTTTTTATATGAACTTTTGGAAATTAAAAACCAAAATCATATTCGAGGAGGTCTAAGTTCATCTGAACCTCGGCTGATAAAAGAAAAGTACGCGTGCACCGAATTCCATACCATTGATTCAATATTTATATATAAACAATGATCAAACGTTTCGAGGCATACATCACTAACAGTTTGTATAAAATGCGTGAAATTCCTCACTGATTGGCCAATTACGGAAATACAAGACAAATTAACAATCAGGAACAAGTTTTTTCTAACAATTTTTTTATAATTTTACAGCGGTAAATTATTTTTTATACGATATTGTGGGCAATGTTGTAATAGACAAGTTGATGTGTTGATTGAATTGATTGTCTTTGATTAAAGGTGCGGCGCCTACCGTCTGTCTGTTATTTATTGCATAAATAAAACGTCTAGTACCGAGTCTTGTATGGATGCAATTTATTTTCTTTTAATTTGTTGCAGTATCGAAACGCTAATAGTTTTTTAGACAATTTGTGTGGCATGCTATTATGAGATATATTAAATATTTATTTATTTATACAAAAGTAATTGATTCCGTGAAAAACTGATCAGAAGATTATATAACTTTTAACAAAATAGTCAGGTATTATTCTAGTATGTGCGATCACAGAGGAACACCTCATGTAGCAAAGCCTTTATACGATGGCCAATTGGAAGTGAATATCGAATAGATAATAAAACTTAATTCAAGTACATTAACGCAACTATACAATACGAAAAAAGGGTTGTCTGTTAGAGCTAAGTTTTTTGCTAACGGTACTTGACTATATACAGACACGTTGTCAATAAAGCGGAGTTTTCCACGAAAGGTAGTTTTTATTTTAAAAGAGAAAAAACAACATCATGTATGTGACACAGTGACAGGTAGTGAGATCCGAACAAGCTGGATGAGTTTCTTTTTTTGCTGTCCTTCCGCCATAACACGACGATTACAAGGTGCATTTCGATATTTCAAGATATATCGACGGTTAGTATCGATTAATTTTATATTTTACGCAAAAAATCGGAATCGTTAAGGTTTTTTAATTGTGGTTTGGGGAATTGTTTTTGTGCCAGCACTTTCACTTTAAAACTTTAGTGTTTATGGTGTAAACCATTTTGAGATTCATATTATTTTTCAATTAACTACAATCTGCATATAGGTAAAATAAAAAAAATTTAATTGATAACCTAATCTGTCATCGACTTAATTTATTATTTTTCTCCCAACAAGAATATTTTCTGCCGATTCGAGTAAAACCTCCAACGCGTCTTAGTCCACTCTAGGCAGCTAATAAAAACAACTTGGTAACCTTTCGGTTTGCGGCGAAGTCATGAATCAAATGGGAGCCAGTCCGGATATATTGCCCACAATCGTGATTATTTACAACACCCCGTATTATGTACAGGCTGCGGCGCTTTTACGACACTGTTAACGGCTGCTATGAATTGGCGCTCCGTCAATTATAATGACATATCAAACTGTTTAACGATCGCAAAAAGCGTTTAATAATTTTATTGTTTATAACCGCCGAGGTTTATTTGATGCCTAAGTGTGGACGCGGACTTTTTTCTCTTTTTATTGTTTTGTGGTCTGTACTTTTGCGTTCCATTTTTAAATTTGGTCACTTAAATTTTATTCTTCATTGCGTCACTTCTAACTTTAATTTTTAATTTTGCAAACAAAGGAACTCTAAACATACGGCTTAATATCACAAAATAATTTTACACAAAATAAATTTATCAACCACCGTTTCACATTTCAAACCACTCGAAAGTTAGGAAACCAAACATGAAAAAACGGAACTGACAAGCGTGAAATCCTCATTGTGCCCATCGCTAAACATCTGAGCACCCGTTGTATCAGAACTGTACAATAGTCGCCACCGGGGGCGCAAGACGGCCAAAAGTACCGTCTGCCCGTTTTAATTGTGTAAAGCTAATCTTCAGGGTTCGTGAGGCGGCTAAGCCTCTCATTGTGGCGCGGAGGCAGCTGCGGTGCAAAAAATATGTAAACACAAAGATTATGCTGCTTCTGTATTGAAGGTTTCTTGTTAGCTCTCATAGACTGGCGATCTTTTTATTAGGCGTGTTCTTCAATGATTAGGTGCTTTTTCATGTTACAAATTTAATGAAGGTCAATTTTGGTACGCATCAAGTAGCAATTCGTATCTAAAAAAAAAAATCTTATTGATAATTATGATCAGTCTTTTTAGATCTGTTACTGGATATTTATACCCGTAATAACTCGTGATCAAATCGATAGCTCGATGACTCAAAAATATACACATACACAAAATGGAAAATATACCATACCAAAAAAAATGGTAAACATTTATTGTAATATGCGTGACAAACTAGACAGAGTATCTCTTTACGCGGCTAAGTTACAGCGCAATGAAACTCGCAACAACATTTTTTAATTTCGTAATTTTTATGACAATGTACAAAAGTCAAATTCCCCATTTAGCCGTGCTACTGCCCCGAACACTCGGCCGACCTAGTGCGACGGAAACAACGCTTCTCAGACGCACTTCACAACGCGTTGCTCTCACTGCCATCATTTCGGGTTCTAGATGCCTAGCTCCAACGAATTTAATGTACATCGCTTGTTTTGTCAATTTGGGATTTTAATATACATTGCCCGTTATTTTTCAAATTTAGAATCCATATCGATTACTATATTCCAAGCTCCAACGAGCCTTAATATACATTACTTGTTTTGTCACTTTGGGATTTTGGCATACATTAATCGTTAATTACGCGTTAATCGTATTGCCATCATTTCAACTACTGGGTGCATAGAAATACATTGCTTGTTTTATTTAATTTGTAATTTTAGCATACACTGCTTGTTATTTTTTAATTTTAGGAATTGTTTTAGGAGTTTGTAAAGTTTTTAATTGCGCATTGTAACCAGTCTAGTAAATAAATTAAACACAAATATACTCCTCTCTTTTGTATTAGTTATTAGTTTTATGCCTTATGTTGTTTTACAACATATCGTTTTTAAGACATGTTAGACGAGAGATAATTTATCAAAGTTTTCGGGTCGTAGTTTTATATAACATTACCTTTTCAACATTATTGCAATATCGTATAAAATACACTTACGTATTGTTTTGTTGGAATAAAACGAACATAAAATCGATTCCAAATCCATTGCGCGCTAATATAACTTCCATTAACAACTCGCTCGCTGCTACGCGTGCGAGCGCGCAATCAAAACAAACTCACACAAAAAACATTTGAAGAATCCACCAACTGACGCAACGCTGGCAACTTGTACGTTTTCCGCGAAACTTTTTTTAAGTAGTAAATTTCGATATTTCGTTAACTTTTACGCAAGAGGCGAAGTTTCGCACGGGTTGGCCGATAAATAAACACAAATAGGCGAGCGCACAAAGGACGGCGAAACGGTGCGCTTACTTGAACAGAAAAGGCATATGCTCGTAATTTATATACAGTTATTGATCAAAAGATGTCCTTTGGGAGGCATCGAGGCGTCCCGATCGGTGCCCCTGCCGAATTGTCTAGGGTTGGGGTGATAAAATCTTCCTTGTAAGTGGCTCCGTCTTAGCGGACATCGATAGGGTTGGTAGGGGCTGCGGTTTCGCCAATGGATCATGGGTGACTTGAATTATTAATTGCGTGCCGGAATTCCGGTTTGAGTTTAACAATGTGATAACATCAGACACTTATTCGTACGAATGATTGAATAGGGGACTGGTAGTTTTTAATTTGACATGACCATATTTAACAAAATTATCTTTGTTACTGACGTCATGGTCTAGTACAAAAACACAAGTTGATATGATATGACGTTTCACGTATGCGGAAGGTCGTAGATTCAGAAGCCAAATATATTCTGTATCAATTTATCTATCTTTATTGGGTTCGATCCCGCGCAGAAACAAATGTTTGTGTGTTCCACAGGTATTTGTTTCGGGTCTAGGTGTTTTTGAGGCTGAAAAGTCTCTCGTAGTTTCTGATACCCACGACACAAGACTAGATCATAGTGTGGGGTCAGGGCTATGCATGTGACTGTTGGGGGTATTTATTTATTTATCAAGCGTACCCTGTACGTAAAGAAATATGTTATACGGATATCACATTCTTATTGGTTAGGGATGGACATTTAAGAAAAATTGCATCATCAACAAAGTATATTTCTCAAAGTTAAATTATTTGCCATTTTGAAGCCCTGTCATAGAATCCTCCAATTAATACGTAACCCAGCTGTCTCATTTTTTCGCAAAGAATAGATCGCTAACCGTAAGTTCGGCAAAAACTAATAATTCCTTATTAAAACCCGAGCTTTTCTTACAATGGAGTGGAACGAAATTGTTCTTTTGTGGAACATTTCAAGTGTAAACTGTAATCCTTTTAAACTCTTGACGTAATACTTGATTTTTTCAGCCATTTTAAATTAGTCCCTGGCGCCGCTCCAGATTATCTTTCTTGGAGGTCTGCTATTATTTGCCTTGGTTGCAAAATAGGGTTTTGTGCAATTTGGGAGTTGTAGCGTCTTACCTGATGACGTAATGTAATTGACTAATGTTTTGAATAAGTTAAAAGCCTTTTTGGATCGCATGAATTTATTGTAGAAGTTTAATAGTCATAGTAGATATTCAATACGTTGGCGGCAGACGTTGCGACTGAGGTAGAAGGTTTAGTACCCAGGTTGGCAATTATGTTTTATTTTTCGATACGAACAAAAACGATTAGGTCGAGATTGCACAATTCTGTGATCAGCTTCCTTCTGTAATTAACATAACATTACCCCGAGTGTAAATAAAGATTAAATTTTCAAACATCTCTATGACATCATCTTGTACCAACGCTACAAAGAACACGCAACATAGTATGACAATGTTGCTCATAATGGATCTAGATTCTAGAATTTTCCACATGACACTTGACCTAACACAGGGTCAGTGTGTAAATAAACACGCCGGTACAGATAACATTCACACCTACTATTAGGGGTGGCACCTGTTTACCTAAATACATTAATCATTATTTATATAACTTTTTTAGCTTTTTTAAAAGGTTCGTATAGCCAACCAACCCGTATATGACTAACAAGTAACGCGGTAGATTATTAGGGAACCAAAATGGGTTGATGTCCTATCAAAACATTGTTCATGGTTTTAAAACCTATTTTATTTTTCGAATGTTTTGTCCCTTTCGAAAGACTTTTGTAATCAGTTTGAGAGAAGAAGACAGACCATTCGATTACTAAAATAGGTTTTAAAACTGTCTATGAATAAGGCCGGAAGTCATTGTGCAACATGTTTTAAGTATATATATATATATATATATGGTTTAATTAATGTTACGTTTAATAGATATGGACCGCTAGAAGTCATATTGATCTGTAGTCATTAGATATTTAGTTTGGACGTCATACGATGGTACGTCATATCCAACATCATCAACATTAAATAATAAGCAGTGCACCCAGCAAACACAAAGTGTTTCCATCCATCCATCCATCCATCAGCCAAAGGAAGTCCACTGCTGAACATAGGCCTCTCCTAATGATTTCCACAGTGACCTGTTAAAAAGTGTTTACTCTTCTTAAATTATAGGTTTTCGAAAGTTTAAAGAATCTTTTGTTTCCTCGACAGATATACGTTAAAAACGGCACGGAAATTGAACCTCTGGTCTTAATCCACTCAGTAAGGAAGTTGTATTTCAAAATGGATTTTCCGCAGGTGTGATAACGTTGCTATCATAACTTTCACAACATAAATTCGTGATAAAAGCTGCCCTTTAACAGTTCCTTCGCTACTGTTTCTAATATGTTAATCAAACACAATGTGTGACTTTTAATAGCTGTCTTAACTACTTGCGTAACATCCAACTTGAAAGCTTTATTTTGTAAATTAATAGGTCAGTGTGTTACAAGTTAATTAACAAAATCTATCGCTTTTTTGAAAATTGTAATAAACATGAAATACTTCAACTCCATTTATCCCAATATGTGATGATATATATTTGTGTACTGAATTCACATAAGTTACGAAACAGATAAGTATATAAAACATCTATATATTATACACTCGTAGTATGTGTATTCATGGCTCTAATTGCTAATATGTAAATGATATGCTAAGAACATCAACAATTGCATAAAAATATTAATCACACCGCACATAATAAAATATCACATAATTTCAGCAAAAACCAAAACAAATATTTACCCAAAAAGAAAAAAAACGCAACGTCTAAATTAATTTCACTCGCGAACCTATAATTTGTCATTTTCGCCGCCCGTCATTACTCAAAGTCAGAACACATCTGGAAATGGTAAGGCATAATCCACCTGCCACTGATTAGACTACCAAACGACCACTCACCACTTATTGACAAATAGGAACCAGTTTAGAAAACCTGTTAAAAACGAGATCAAATTAAATAATAATAACGCTAATGAGAATCGTAAAATTCTGTGTCGTTTTATTGTCATGCAGATTTTTAGTTTTTTTTAGGTTATTTTTATTTCAAGGGCGTGTGGTTTGTTTTTAAATGTTAAATTATTAGAATTTATCATATTATGAGACGGTATAGAGATTCGTCCTGTGATACCTATGCTTATTTAGTTGACAAATTATACTATTTATTTTGCATAGAAAAAAAGTTGCGGTATGAAAAATCCGCCAAACCGCACTTGCTAGCGTGGTGGACTATATGGCCTAAACCCTCTCTATCGTATTCTCGATTGTAGATGAGGCCCGTGCCCTGCAGTGGGACGTATATGGGCTGATACAGATATAGGAAAAATAGTAAGGATAGCTGGTAAAAAATGCATTTGGCATTAAGCGAGTCCTTATCTCCTGCTCTAAAATAAATAAATAAATTCTACGGTAAAATTAATAATAGCATTCATTTTGATTTCTAATTATTTATTTTTAATCTCAAATATATATTTTGCTGTAAATTTTTGGCCAGAATTTCTTTAATAGGTACCTACTGTATCAAGTAGTTTTTATAAAAGTATTTTCGGTTAATCGCCAACCCTAGTATTAAAATCTGTTTAGGGCTTCTGTGGCGTAATCGATATTGGAGCTACTTGTAAGCCGAACTAATTCGCAGATTTACACGTTATACAATTTAAATATTATAAGTATTATGTTGTTCTTCCTTGTTGGCTTACTAGCCGCGGACGTGGATTTGCGAATTGTTAGATGTATAAGATTCGATTCTCACTTGTGTAAAGTATTGTAAATTGTCCGACAACTCGCAAGACACGTTTAGACCAAAACTGTATTTGTTAAAGTTACCCAAATCGTTCTTTACCTCTCAATTATAATCAATAATCATTACACCAAGCCAAGTGTAAGATAAAATCGTACATCATATTTGACTTTATTATTCCAAAAAAAATATTCATAAGTGTACTTATTTTGTTACTAAAATACTAAATATTACTACCATGCCACAAATTGTCTATTACATAGACTTGGTCAAGCATTTCCCTTTATTACTACTGATTCAAAATACCTATTAACCCCTTAAAAGCCTTATATTGAACAAATCCAAGATGGCGGATATAAATAAAACATTAGTACAACAAACAGAGCAACGCGATATTTAGCGAAGTGCACCCAGTCCCACGGGATGCGAATCTTGTACAAATATTTGCAACGGATACGCGGATTGTTTGGATCAAATTCTGACACTTCGGTTCATATCCTGGGATACTACCGTTGGTACTCGATTTTATATCCTAACTCTTGAAATTCGAGATAGCTGAGATTGTTCTGACTTAATAAAATAAAATGGCCTTTATTCTACAACAATTCATAATCGTTAGGATTACATAGAAAATTAATTACTTATTCTACAATTATAATTAACATATTTTATTTAGTATTTATAGAATTTAAATGTATATATATTACATTAATTTAAATATGTATGTTGTATTATCGTTATACTTTAAACTATAACACGCGACAACACAGTAAAACATATAAATGTGATTAATAAAATAATTATGAAATAAAATTGATTCAACTCGATGGGAACCACACAGATTTTCAAATTCAAATCCTCGCAGTCAAAATAGCAGTTCCATTTTCAAAAACACATTCCACATACCATAGACAATTCGATTTTCAAAACTCGCAAAACATCCCCATCGAGTTCCACAAGTACGGCTAACTAGATTATTGACAATGGCGTATTTACAGTAGGCCCCCGTCTTGTCATCGCAAAAGTGTCAAATGATACAGTGTGACCAGCCGTCGTCAATATTTACCTTACCACTTGTCGTATGTTTGATCCGGACAGACGGCCCGATTTACGAATGAAAACACTGCGTTCTCACACGCGTTAATGAAATGAAATATTGACAAGAACAAACAGTTGTTCCATTTTGATTAAAGGATTTTAAAATTGAATTGTTAATTAATACATTTCATTTTTTTTTAATACTGTCGTATTGCTTTCGCGTTCTTTTTAATCTGTGAGATTACCGATGACCTGTTAATGCATAACATCCGTCCTCCGTTCTTAAGACTTGAATACTCCTCCGATTCCATTGATATCTGATGGAAGAAGCTGTGCCTATACACTTACTAATTCCTCAATACTGTCCCATGAAGTCGTGATCGCTTACTACCCGTTACAACCGCATACTCACTTCCCAGCGTTGCTATATTATTCCTAAAAACAAAAATGGCCAATACATTAGCTACGGTTACATTGCAACAAACTGCGAGCCTCGAAACAGTTTAATAACAGTCGTTAGGCGTGCGTGACTTACAGGCGCCACCGACACCTGCCACGCGGAGTGGCGAAACTGAGGGTTCTAGCGAAGGTGTTTCGTACTTTTAACAGTAATTTAATTTATGCAATATGATAGAAAACAGTATGATGGGATGACAGAAAATGCTGAATGAAATTGAAAGACAAACTCCTCATGACTTTAAACAGTAATTTTAAACTTTAGGTCTTAGCCAGTATGCTAGAAAATATAATAACGGGCTGGCCGAAAAATGCTAGAATTTTGAAAAGCAGTGTCATCAGTGCGAGTCAAACGTGGCCACAACCTCTCAATTTCGTGAAGGTCTTATTCAGCAACCATGACGATTAAGAGAACCAGTAGAATGTAATTTTCCGCCAAATCAGGACTGGTTGAAAATCGGTAGAACCCAATAGGCCATTGTAGCCAGAGTAACAACTGGACATAATGAGACTTAAATGTTATGTCTAGTGGAATGCCAAGCATTACTTTGTAATTCATGGCGTTGTTTGGTTTTGCTACTTGAACAGTACTTGTACTTGAACAGTCGTAACGATTATCATCAGGGGAATGGCATGCTCGTCTCGCCATTCATTGTAATAAAAATAAATAGGCTTATACCTACTGGTTTTAGCAATTAAGAGGATGATATAATAGGAAAATAGGAAGGCTAACTAAACTAAAATGGTACCAGGTAGTGAGTTTAAATCTAAGATTATGATAATTCAATGTCATAGTCACTGTATCTGAACTCAGAACAATGGTTTAGTAAGAAAAATATAATGTTCTTCAATGAATCAAAACCGGCTGAAACGATATTTCAACAACAGAAACATGACTCCGTCTCCTTGCAAATTAACCAATAACTCATATACTAGATCCCTATCATAATATAAAGCGGTGAACAAACCCGCTTGTATCAAGCAACTTCTATTCATGAAGACTACAGATAGAGAGCGCCAACACAGATGCCAACAATTTTTATCGTCTCCTATTAGAATCGCATAAATAATTCAAGAAAAAGCGAACGGGTGACGGATCGCGTGCGCCCCGTGCGTGCCGACGTTACCGGCGGCCATTTTGTGCCCAAAAATTGGCGGGAAAATTGAGAAAACGACACCCACAAACTCGACTAATAAACTCACGTGAAATTTATGCAAACTACCAAACGCCCCGGGAAATGCGGAAACATTAAAAAAATAAACAAAACAAATTATACCTTTATCCGTTACAGGGGCGCTGTTGAAATTTGCTTTCCTTTAACAGTATATTTACGTTAGTGGATGTTCTTAGGAATGGCGGGCTGCGGAGCTGCTACTAAGTAGCGAAACAATTCGCTTACTCAGCTGGAATCTGGTAGACAATTCCGGAAATTGATCGAATTTGAAATTTAGGATAAATTCTTTTCAAAAAACTTTACAACTTTAAAGTAATAGCCACAGGCTATCCCTAGCAAATGTATTGGGGTATTTGCATCTTATTTAACGATAAAGACTAGTTTATACTACCCGAGGTAACCTTCTAGATAGATATTTGTTAAATGAAAAACGTTTCTAAATCTCATAAAGACCCAGTACGTCTTTTTACTACAACAGTTAGTCCTCTAGATAGATTTTTGTAAAATTAAAAACGTTTCTAAGATCTCTTCCCATTCTATCGACTCTTTATAGATATTTTAACACTTCAAAACCCATTACAATCATAAAATATCTACGAAGTATTTAACCAAGGAACTATCAATTACTGTCGCTGCAGTCCAACATTGAAACATTTTTAAGGCATCTGCCGTATCCAATAACAATGTGCTGAGTGAGCGCGCGCGATCGCATTTACATACTGCATTGTGACCTGAATTAAACAATCATACGAAAAACTTTTAGAATTTCATAAAGCTGCCTTCAAACGGCTTTATACTGTTGCGTTAAGGTTTCTTTAATGGAATGTGTTAAGTACTTCATTAGACGTGTGGTGTAATGACTTTGTAGCTACAGATTTTTAGTATTGAATAAAAATAATATGCTGTGATAATCCGTTTCTAGAATAGATTTTAATAATATACATAACAAACACACGCCTTATTCCCAGAAGGGGTAGGCGGAGATTATACCAAGACACCCACGTTTCGCCGTATGTGTTCCGTCCCATGATGTGATAGGCGGCTAACTTATCGCCATATCGGGCACAAATTCCTGACTCCGGGCTCATAATGAATAGAAAAATATCAATAATACGAAAACATTAATAATATGAAACGGAATAAAACGCGATTATGTCTAAAATATCAGAAGCTTGCCTCTAAATTGTTAATAGAACTTGCTAGAAATCTGCATTAATATCTTACTGCACGGCATCCCAGAATCCGGCTCGAAGGACCAAAACTATGTAGAGATCAAAATGATGTAAAAGTAACCACAATAGATATAGGTCATGAATATGGTGAAATTATTACTTTTACCATTTACAATCCAACCTAATCCATCAGCCAAAGGAAGTCCATTGCTGAACATAGACCTCTCCCAATGATTTCCACAGTGACCTGTTGGAGGCAGCCTGCATCCAGCGACGTCCCGCGACCTTTACCAGGTCGTCTGACCACCTAGTCACCGTCAACGTCTGACTGTTAATTTTCCCATTTGCTAGTTGCATAAGATATAGGTATATGTGCTTTCCAATCACAGCTTAAAATGCTTAGGCAAATTCAAAATGTCACCTCATCTCGTGATTTAACATTTCAATACTAAATTCTGTGGATTCGAAGCCACCCACAGTACCGTCGCCCCCGCCGTGTCAGTAATCAACCGTATTTTATTATTTAACTCAGACCAGTTGTCAGTTTGATGTGTCTATTAAATAGTTTGCGGTTATCACGCAGACTTATTGACGACCTTATAAAAATAGTTGTCGAAGAATTTTTATATTATGCCAGCTGATTATTCGGTTACGATATTTTGACTGGTTCTATATGCAGATTTATTTGTGTTTGTTTTTTTAATTTTGTTATTTTTTTAGTGGAATAATGTGCATTCCTTTTCTGAAAATATTTTTACGGCATAAAACACCGGCACTTGTATTAATTTTGTTTCACCAAATAATTAAGATGACATTAATGATAATATTTTTCTGTTCGACCATTAACATGGGAATTTATCTTGACAAAACAAATTGCTCAATACGTCACGATGACTCATTTATCTAACCCACATTATTCATAATTCCATCTATATATGCATACGTGTAACAAAAGATAAAAAAGAAAAACACAAAAAATCGTACAGTTCATTAAGCATATTACACACAATTTTATCCTAAAAAAAATTTAAAACACAGCACCCTAACATGTCATGTCAGCGAGCAATCCAAATATTAACAGGCAACATCTTCACCAAGCGAAATATAAAAACCACGAAATTCAAAACACTCGAAATTCACTCCGGCAGTGTTTAGTGCCAATAAAAACGTCGCCGTGAACATACTTCCAGAAATTCGTGGATCACAACTCACGAAAAGTGGGATCGTGTGACAATAAAATGGCCTTACAAGTGGTATTAGAATGGTAGGTACGGGATGGGCGCGCGGCACGCATCGCGCCGGGGACCAGCGTAACTTGAACCGCGGGTACATGAATGGTAAACATTTTACCTGAAAATAGGCTAAAAAATTATATATATAATTGACTGATACTAAATGGGAAGGAAAAAATAGAAAAACATATCAAGTTACCTGAAAAAAAAAATATAGTGAAAAAATAGACCGACATAATACAGTAAACATTAGTGTAAAAAATTGGGAAAAAATTATTTAATAAATACAAAAAATTGAGATTGATTTTTACATACTTAGGTTCTCATCATTATTGTATTGTATTGTATTGTATTGTATAAGCCCATATACGACCCACTGCAGGGCACGGGCCTCCTCTACAATCCAGAGTACGATTGAGAGTGGTTAGGCCCTCATCATTATAAGAGACATAAAACAGTTTTCTATTTTTTTTTGTTTAAAATTATGTTTTATTTACATCAAATGTTACCATTAACATACATAACATTTTTAATATACCAAAAGCTTTTCACAATAATTAATTTTATTCTTACTAAAAGGCCATCAAACCACAATAACTAATAAACAGCTACTTAAAGCGCAAGTTTAAAACTAACTTGAATTACGAAGTAACACGCGATCTTAATGAGTTTAAACACCATATTAATTATATCGAAGTAAATCTTTTTATCACACTTTATAAAACCTAACATGAATTGTTATCTTTTAGAAATGTTCCACGAGTAAGACCTTTTTATTAGCTTTGTATAGCTTTAATTACACAAGACTCGACCTAAGTGTGGGGTCAGGACTACATATGTGGCTGTTGGGTATATTTTTTTAGTTATTCCTATTATTAGCAAAGTTTCCCATGTTTTAAAATATATATCATTTGCATATTGAAGCATAGTTCTTTACTATACTGTATCAGACTGTCATTGAGACGGTTTAGGCCTTAGCCCACCACGCTG
This sequence comes from Theretra japonica, assembly GCA_033459515.1. Lineage (NCBI taxonomy): Eukaryota > Metazoa > Arthropoda > Insecta > Lepidoptera > Sphingidae > Theretra > Theretra japonica. The sequence goes on from CM065942.1 coordinate 4,611,376, forward strand.
GCCTATTTCAAATCTTAGTTTAAGTATAAAATATTCAGCAAACTCAATTGATTCTCCAGCGTGGTGATTATACAGCCTAACCGCTCTCAATCGTACTCTCGTTTGTAGAGGTCCGTGCCCCGATGTACATGGGCTGGTAAAATAGTTTGTAAGCAGAGGTCAAGTAATACTGGCCACATAAGCCCTCGTGCACATTGGGGGCAAATCACCTATCATTAAGGGTGGTGCCAAACTAACGGCTTCACGTGTTGTTCCATTTTATACGTTCCGTTTCGAGCGGCGAACTTGATGGTGCATTTTACGTGTTACTGCTGTATTGTATTTATTTGTTTACCTTGGATGTGAGGGTTTAGGGGAAAGCAGCAAATGGTAGGGCAGTTCAATTCATGAGAAGCGAACTCAAATGGGTACGAATCTAGCAGGGCGGTTTATTTAGGGAGACAATTGTGATGGACATGAGTCCCGTTTTGATGCAATCCGGCTGGTCCGTTGTGTTAAATGGGGAAAGATAATCAGCTCTATCTGGACATATATCTTACCACGAGGCGCATTTTAATCACTTTGTGGTGTTAATATAAAAATACCTATAACAGTAAACGTTTCCTTATTGACTGAGCGATCTGTAAGACGAATAGAAAATTTATATTCGTATTATTTATTATTTCTGTTATTTCCATTATAATATTCGTTATATCTATTCTTATTAATGGACAGAGGCCGAAATATTGAGACTACACTACAAAGCTAATTGCGTTAGTAAACTTGTTACACCTAAGTTTTCTGTAAGAAAGTTGTATCAGCCAGGTCGAGGCGGGAAAATATGTCAATAATTATACGGTAGTTAATACTAGTTTATTGGTCGAGTAATAAAATACCTAGCTTAAACCTACCTAATTGCATACCACTGATCCTGTCCTCAACAGAATATCGTAATTTTACACAACATTTTTTTTATTATCCCGGAAATTATTTTGACATCAGGTGTTATGTGTGTTAGTACCTGGTGGTCTGTTGTTAATCGGATCAGACGCGGCTGCCATGTTCACGGTGGTCGCGGGTTCAAATCCCAGGGCACACCTCTGACTTCGGAGTCATGTGTGTATTGATAGTCAATCACCACGCAATATAATGGTGAAGGAAAACATCGTGAGGAAACCTGCATACCATAACGATTTGCAAGAATTTCTATGGTATGTAAAGTCCACCAACCCGCACTAGCCCAGCGTGGTGGACTATATGGCCTACCTGTCTAAACGTACTCTCGATTGTAAAGGAGTCCCGTGCCCTGCAGTGGGACGTATATGGACTGATACAGTACAGTAAAATTATCGGTAAAATAATTGTTGACCAAAAATGTTTGTTACATCATACCGTATGCGAACCCGCTACCACTCGTAACGTTCGCGAATTAATTTACTTTTAAATATTCTCCACGAGAGATTTCATCAAATTTAATTTCCACTGCAAAAACTCAGGCGCACGAACCGAAATTACCCGAAAGATTGTTAACAACATAACCACAGGCTTCGTCTCGATATCAACCGAGGCCTGTATTACACTATAAAATGACAGTTATTTGCCAACACGTGACTTAAGTACTGTGTTCCTGTCATCGAAGTCACAATATGATCACCAAGTACAATTTGCCGTCACTCCTTCACGTGTTCCATAAAAAAGACACAGAGTATTGTGTTCCTCAGTAGCAGATATAAATTTGTAGAACCATACATTGTCGAAGTTCCGCGACCCACATTGGGTGGACCACCAAAACTGCCGCTTACGTCACTGTGCGCGTTGAAATATGACATGAGCCGTCAACCCGTACATTTTGCGCGCCATTTGCATAGAAAAATCGTAAAGCTGTCACAGTTGACACACTGTCGCGCATACGACACTGTGACACGGCCTTTCATTTATAATCATCGATAAATAACCTTGATAGGCACGTCTCTAGGGCATCATGTTTTTGGGTTCCATTGTGAATGGCTACATTGTTTTAATCACAAATCCCCTGGATTTTTATACCTTGAGAACCATTGAGCTGTTTATTCATAATACAGCAATTTCCTTCCATTCCTCCTTTATATCTCTATTACCAAAGACGGCAAAGCACATCTTGACTTCAATTATTGTGGGTACTTAGTGTGGCGGTGATTACTTGATATACGATGAGCTGTGTGTTCTTTTTTCAAACTTGTGCTATAAAAAAGCTAGACAATAGAAATTCTGACGGAGTTAACCCACTGCTTCAAACCACAGAGCGAAGTAATAATTAGCAACACCACACCCGAGGCCTTTAACCAAGTCCCCCCAAATGAACGTACAGAACCCATTATAATTTACGTAACAAATACGTAACATTAAATACGGACATTACAATTAACTAAGTGAAAAATACTCCATGAATAAATTGAAATATTTGTGTGACATACGAGTGCTCGTCAAATTGAGTCGTTACGGAAATGTAATAAACGTTAGTGGATGGCGCCATCGTATAAATACCGATGTTTTTGCGACAGCCCTGCCTTGATTAAAGGGGGTTTAGGCCATACACGCCCTGGCATGTCATGGACGAACAAATGGCGACAATTTATAGCCGCAGCCATTTGTTATATGAGAACTGTGCTTGATCGACATAGAAATCAATTGGAATTGTCTGTTTTATCATCACCGTCATAAGTTAATAGTCTTCAGCTGGGCACCGGATTCATCACGTCGCGTCAAATTCTAAGACAGCTATACTAGGGCAGTTAGTTAGGCCATCGGCAACAAAATGTCAAAAAGTTATAGTTTCTGATGCTCTAGAGTCTAGACAAAACTTCGCTTCTTGCTGTGTGATGAAGTCTAGGTGACCCACAAGTATTTGCTACAGGTGGTCACAACTTTAAAAGTTACTCTTAATTTCAAATACTAATGAGACGTCATGAAGACTGCATGTGTGAAGTCGCATGTCTGTTTTGACAGCCTCTGTGGCGTAGTTGGTTAGACGCCGGCTATGAAACGAGAGGCTGCGGGTTCGATCCCCGCACTGAGACAAATGTTTGTGCCCACAGGTATTTGTCTCGGGTCTGGGTGTTTGTGAGACTGAAAAGTCGTAGTTTCTGATACCCACGACACAAGACTTAATTGATTTTAATGTGGGGTCAGGACTATGTATGTGACTGTTGGGTGTATTTATTTATTATTTATTTGTCCGGTTCACCTCGCACGTCTTCACCGCCGATGAACATTTGCAACACCAGAGGGCATGGAGTTGCGTTGGCAGCCTTTATAATGGACATTTTTAGCAGGTCGCCAGGTCGTATTTATTTTATTCCTTAAGTCACTTTTAAAATATCCGTTGAAGTTCACGTCAACAAGGTGTAAACCCGGCATGGCGGTGGCATGACAATTGTACCACTCGAACCGACACGGCGCAACAATTTCAATTTCAAATTCGTTGTCATTTCGTCGACACCCGACGAATGTTCACGTCCTTCTTTTTACTCCTGCTTCACACATTCTTGTTTGAAATGCCTTTAAAGGTGTTTTCTTGATATTTTTAAGTAAAAAAGAATAATGATGAATGGTGGATGGAAATGATAGAGGTCGCGGAAAGATTGCAGGAGGTAAATGTTAAGAAGATAGTATACCTGTATGAAGATCATAATGGGCGTTTAAAGATGATGTGTTATGATAAAAACATAGTGCTATGTTGGCTTGGCCATATTGGCATCAAGATTGACAAAAGATTTCAATGCTTAGTTCTTCTTCTTCTTTGTCATTTTCAGCCAATTAAAATGATCAAGATATACCTGCAAAGATCGAATTATAGATGCATCGAAAACGAGCCACCGAGAAGCTTGCATAATCATAGCGTATGCAACGAAAAGGTTTAGAGCAAAACAGATTTGATAAATGTGAAAGATCCCGAAAATAATTTGGTTGGTATATCAAGTCTTCGAAACAACAGCCCAATATGCTGGCTGAACCTGACCTGAGACCGAATATGACGTTAAATGGACAGTTGATATAAGCCAAATCATTCTACCTACACAAAATCAAGTAGCAAGATGCTTGTATACAACGCCTCGCGTTATTGAGATGAAAGCGACGTGGAATGTCTTGGCATTCTCTATATTGATATCTGTGTCGCCCTCACACCTGCTCCGTGGCTCGTGAAAACGTCAATTTTACATTTTCCGCATTCTTTGCTCGCAAGTGTTTTTGATATTCACTGTCGTTGTTAGGGCTGCTGCTTTGTGATAACTTACTTGGATTTCTTTGGCTGTCTTAACTGAATTTCTTGAATATAAAATGTAAAAAATATTTTCATTATTCTCAATTGGAAATCAAAGAAGTTTATTTGTTTTTAAGGATGCTAGACCCATAATGCTTTAGACGCGGATTAAGCTTAGCCCTTATCCATTTTTATTTACATTTAAGCAACTAACCTAACCACAGAATCTGATAATCAGACCCATATTACGAGACATCTTAAAAATAACCATTTAACAAAAGCTTTCGCAAATATGTAATAGTTACACCTCTCAACCCATCATAAGGCAAACCTTATGGTTTAATGCTACAAGACCAAAATTTTGATTAGCTCATATATTATACTATCCACACCGATTTACCTTGAAGAAAAAGTCTGTTAGCCATCCCTACAGCGAATACTTTGACGCGAGGGGCCTACGGAGACGCTATAATGCGGCATAACAAACATACTCGCGATGCTCCTTCAAGTGTCAACTCAAACCATTCCTCACACAATAACACTCAATATCATACTTTTATTACAAATACACTGGTTTATTTTAATACTGAAATATAAATATTGTAGGTGAATCTAAGTGATTTTTGTGAAATAGCATGAATTATAGGATTTCTCATAATTTTGTTTTTAATAAATAATGTAAGGAGAAAGGAAGTGTCGGACACGCCTAAAATGTAGAAGGACGACCTGGTTAAGGTTGCAGGAAGTCGCTGGTTGCAGGCCGCTTCCAACAGGTCGATGTGGAGATGCTTAAGGGAGGCCTATGTTAAGCTGTGGACTTCCTTTGGCTGAAGAGAGAAAGAGAGAAATAGTAAATTTATGGTTTAAAAATTGATGGTATATCACAAACATATACAAAAGAAAACCGATAATAAATACCTTTTTTATTGCACACTATCTCATTGTTATATCGGTTATTATATGTATAATGAATCTTAAATTATCCTACGTGACTTAATTGTTTGGAGCCGTCTGTAAAACGAGATACCGCGGTGTGTTTGTACCCACAAGTACTTGCTTCAATAGACCAAAAATCTTTAGGACTTTCCAAGACCTTCAAACACAAAACTTCTAACATAATGTGGGGTCAAATTGTACTTAACTGTTGAGTATGTACAGTACTGTATCAGCTCATGTATGTCCCACTGCTGAACACGGACCTCCTTTACAATTGAGAGTACGATTGAGAGTGGATAGGCCATATAGTCCACACTGACCTAGTGCGGGTTGGCGGACTTTTACATACCATAGAAATTCATACAAATCGCTTCGATATGCAGGTTTCCTCACGATGTTTTCCTTCACCCTTATAGCGCGTGGTGATTGACTATCAATACACACATGACTCGGTAAAGTCAGAGGTGTGCCATGGGATTTGAACGCGCGACCACAGTGAACATGTAGGCGGCCGCGTCTGGTCCGTTACCAACAGACCACCACGCACTATTGACTATATTTACGAATACTCTCAATTTATCCCTATATTATTGTAATTCTCTGCATTACTGTAAGGCCTCGTATTAAAACAAGCTAAGGGCGTTCTGGGCGGCTGGGCGGCGCTCTTTGACAAACGACATGTCGGTGGAGGCGTGTGATACTGGTCGTAGCTCACTGCAGCTGTTGAGCCTAACCTCATTTGTTTATTAGGTAGGTCAACGAAATGTAGGAGGGTTGAAGAGAAGAACATGTTCTTTAAGTCGGGGTGATTTTTTTGTATGTACATTAACTTCGTTGGAAAACACTGGGTGTGATTCCCATTTTGGATAAATTGAGCATGTTACTTTGGGGAAATTGCGTGTATAAGGCCAACTTTATTGATATTATTTAATCGGAATGTAGAATTTGCTAAGCACAGGATAATATCCCGAAAAGGATGACTTAACCATACATTCCGCTCATTGACTTTTACTCTCACTTCTTTCAAAAAGTATAACAAAAGAACATCACATTTATGTAAATTTTAAAGCTACAAACTGGCCATACACGAATATTTACTCCAAATCTCCCAAAGTCACCTGTGTTACACAATACTCGAATCTCGACCACTGGCTCCTACGCTCGAATACAAAGACCGGTAGCCAAAGCAGTTTAGATAAGAAACTGGATGCGGTTATATTAACAACCATCGTATTAATACGAGCGACATTCCGTGTTATAACCACGATCAGTTTGAACCTTGTTTGTACGTTTTGACAGCTCGGATTATTTCACTGACTATCTCATCTAGTATTTCAATAAATTAATCTGATCTGTATCAGCCCATATACCTCCCACTGCAAGGCACGGGCCTCCTCTACAATTGAGAGTACAATTAGTGGTTAGGCCATACAGTCCACCACGCTGGCCTAGTGCGGGCTGGAGGACTTTTACTTACAATGGAAATTTGTACAAATCCCTATGGTATGCAGTTATCGATATTTCGATGTTATCAATAAATTAATAAACTATAGTAAATACTAAAGATTCCCGGGTCGGGCAAAGTGATGTTGGATTTATCTATTCATTATCAGCCCGGAGTCTGGAATTTGTGCCCGATATGGCGATAGGCTCGCTCCCTATCACATCGTGGGACGGAACATACAGGCGAATCGTAGGTATTCTGGTAGCACCTCTGCCTACCCCTTCTGGGAAAAAGGCGTGATGTATATATATAGCGAATACGAATTAAAAACCCGTTTGGTTTTCGGAGTAATGTTTTTTTATAGTCAATCACCACGCACTATAAGGGTGAAGGAAAACATCGTAAGGAAACCTGCATCATCCATCCATCCATCAGCCAAAGGAAGTCCACTGCTGAACATAGGCCTCACCCAATGATTTCCACAGTGACCTGTTGGAGGCAGCCTGCATCCAGCGACGTCCCGCGACCTGCATACCATAGCGATTTGTAAGAATTTCTATGGTATGTGAAGTCCGCTACCTGTATTAGGCAAACGTTATTATATGGCCTAACCCCTCTCAATGGCACTCTAGATTGTAGAGAAGGCCTGTACCTTGCAGTGGAACATATGTATATGACCCGAAAACAATGATTTTTAGACTTTTTGCCTGTGCGGTTGTGTGCGATGAACTCAAAAACGGCTCAACGGAATTCGATTAAATTTGGCATGGAGGTAGCCTACACCCGGGATTAACTTTTAGGATATTTTTTATCCCAAAAAATGAAGTGTTTCCGTGGGATGAGGAAGGAATTACGATATATTTGTTACTCTATTTTTTATATCTTTGTTATGGACGGGATGAGACAGGACGGGAAGTTTTAAATAAACTTAACCACGCAGACGATGTTGGCGGGCAGCAGCTATACATATTAAAACTTAAATCAAAGGTTCACAAAGTCATCGCAAAAACTCTTGCGAAAATGCATCGGCACCTTCCAACATCACTTTAAATCAAAGCCCAATTCAAAAAGTATGAGACGTGTAGTTTTGCTAACAAAATTCGTAACATATTCATTTACAAAAAGTTAAAAACGACGCGCGACATTAAAAGATACAAATCAAGAAACGCTTTTGAGAAAACATTCCAAAAATCCCTTCATTACGTGCCCAAGTCAATCTTCACTCTTCAACATAGCCTCCTTATTTCCATATACATAAAGTCTAAAATCGTAGAGCAATGGTGGTTAAGTGCATGCGTACTGAGTTTTGTTTGTGTGTGAGAGTGAGAGGGTTGTGTGTGAGTGAATGAGCTTGAAGTCGTTGATAAGGTACAATAAAAAGTTGGATTTAAACACCTTATCGGCGTATCGGCGGTCTATTGGTGGTCGGCGGCGTCGCACACAGAAATCAATGGAGAAATTATTTGTATATTATTTAATTGGAGATATTTTATGTATAATTTCGATATTTGAAACAAATATAATCATTTAAATAATTGTTTTCGTGCGTTCCATACCTACCTCGTACCAATACTGTAGGTACCTCGAATATAAATTCATAATTTAATTATATTTTTATAAAATATTATGTAGTTAATAAAAAATCCTAAAAATGCTTTTAATATTCGTGGTCTATTGCCCATGTACGTGATCCATGATCTTTGAGTACCTAGTTTAGTTAGCTATCTCACCTACGTACTTCTAGGATATCGACGTGACGGCATATCAAAGACGCCCTACCAGGAGCTAATTAACAAGTTTTAAAAAGGTCACAAGATCTCTAGAAACTACTTATCTCTATCACAAACTTGGGCCACTTGACCCATCGAATCTCTAATCCGTTTTATTTACCTTCACCATTCAATAAAATAATACAAATACCAACGATTACAATGAAAGCTTCATATCTAAAGCGGCTACTGCGCCCACGGCGGCGAGATGAAAGCTTGCCCAGAGATAGCGTTAAAACACTCATTTGTTTTGTCACCCGACCACCGACTAATGCGTGCCCCCTCTTTACCGGTCTCGCCCCCTCGCCCCCTTGCCCCTTTCGCCCCTTAAGCCCCTCGCCTGCGCCCGCGCACCTTTTGATGCTGCGACGCGGCAGTTTAGATCTCAATTGTAAGCAATTAACGTATGCATACAGAATGGATTTCGTTTTGTTTGTTTTTTGCATTGCAAATAGGGTTTTAAGTAAGTGGTTTAGCAAATTGATTATCGCGGGATTCAACAGTAAAATTACAGTGAGAAATTAAAAATATAATTTTATTATAAGGAAAATGTGTATGTAATTGTGACTTATGAAAACTTTAAATGTTACAAAAATGCTATTAACATTAATAGCACAATGGATTGAAATAAATTGCCAATATATCTTTGAAATGCGCCTTAAAAATAATTACAAAAAGCCTAAAAATTTTCCTTAACTTTTTATGATACTGTATGTGGCTTTAGTTATTACTAGCCTTAATCGTTATGCGGCTAAAACACGAGGGCTATGCTTGATACTCCAATATATTCATATTTACCGGCAGTACATCATATTTGATCGTCTACAAAGCTGTTTAATCGCGCACTCCGTTGACAGTAATTATGTTTAAAACTGTGTATTTTTATTAACAACTTTGGTAATACAATGTAACGTTTTCAGTTATTTTTATACTTTAATGGAAAGTGGAAATGTCGCGTGATATTAGTTAGTATTTTTTTCTAAGAGTTAAATTGAAAATAAAAATTTCTCGCGCAGTTTGAATATGTTTTGTTACTATTTTATGTGAATCCTGTTGCTTTGTGTTCCAATTTTGGAAATATAATTCCATTGATATTAAAACTGTTAAAATCCACCCACTAAATTATTTTGTAATATAGTTTTATCGAGTGGCGGAGGCGGTGACTGCCTCGGTGGCGCAGTCGTACTACGGTATGATTGCAAAGCTGAGGTCTCGGGTTCGAATCCCGGGTCACGCAAAGTGATATTGGATTTTTTCAGACGGAACATACAAGGTGAAACTTAGGTGTCCTGGCTGCATCTCCGCCTACCCCTTCTGGGAAATTATATTACATAAGACCCATAAAATTAAGAATTATAGAAGAAATTGCTTAAATTGCCACCGGCCTTATATCCTCATGAGTTTTCATTATTCAAGTATTCGAATCCATAAAAAGTCAATAGAGCCGTTAGCTCAAACATTTAAAACAATTTGTTTCATAATTATCGATTATAAAAACTATTGTTAAGGTGAAATGCTCTATTGTTATCCTTAAACGATTAACCGTCGGCCTCCGCTAATCATCGATAAATACAATCGATTACCATTTACAATAATTAAATTTAGCACGAAAAATAAGGAGCGAATGGATCGTTATTTGTGGATCATTTTGTAAGTACCTATGTATGGATATTGGCTCCAATATTGGAGCCAATATTTTTTTCTAAGTGCTTCAATATAATCTTTAATTTTTTTTATTCTCAGCGTTTAAAAAGGTAAAAATAGGAGTTAGGTTTCTCGTTCCGTAGGCATTATAGTCATATCGTGAAAGATCCAATAATGCCTTTTGATAAGTTTGTCTAACTTGGGCATCGAATTTACAACCAGATCGCTTATTACATAAGATATGTGCCTTTTTCCTATTAGTATAATCCTGAGTAAGATTAAAGCGCCATTTACACGGGAGAGTTTCTCGTGGCGAGAATCGTATGCGATTATCGCATAATATAACCATACGATAATCGTATTTTCGAGAAACTTCTATGGCATGTAAAAGTCCGCCAATCCGCACTAGGCCAGCGTGGTGGACTATATAGGCCAACCACTGTCAATAATACTTTCGATTATAGAGGCCCGGGCCCTGCAGTGGGACGTACATGGGCAGATACATATACCCTCCACCTCCCTACACTAACATAGTTTTACATCGGCCCTTTCCCCAATTTCGTCAGCAACAATTCCGCAGGCTTCCTGCGTTTAATAGTACGTCCATAAACCCTGGCGTTAGGCGCACAGCATCGCCATTACGATGAAGAGATAAAAGCAACCGCTGAGTGTTTTTATATGTCGGGGCGGATTATAACGGTTTTATCGGCCGACCGGTAGCCTGATGGGATCGATTTTTTTTTATTTCGCCAGCCAGTTTGATTATTCTAAATATGAAATATATATCAGTGGAATATTGAAATTTAAAAAAAGAAAATAATTCAAGTGTGTGTTGTTAGGTTTAGATGTCAAAACTTTAAAAATAATATAGGACTTCGTCAATTTTAACGTTGGATGGGGAAAGGAGAGAATGTTTTCTTGGTTGATAATATAATTACGGATGGAGTGATTTAGATTAGGAGGTACATATAAAAGGTACGGAACTTTGTATAAAAGTATAAATTGTATTGAACTGTTAAAGAATCCAAAATAAATTGTAAAAGTACATGAAGTCTTTTAGTGGAGTAATTACTTCGTCTGAACCCCTTTTAGTGTGAAACTAAAGGCAGTTCGATCTTGCACCGAAAGATATATTTATTTCTAGTCTTGACAGAAAAAATAAAATAATATTGTATAATGTAATAAATATCCATTCTATATTTAATTTTTATTTATATTCGCCAGCTAGTACATCTGGTTGTGTTCTAAATTTAAAATGTTTGTATCTTCAAAGACCCCAGTGTTATTCTCATGACGTAAATAATAATGTAGAGATGTGTGATTATATTTTATTTCGTGGTATAATCGTCATCAAAATTTTGCATAAGTAAGTTTTTATGATTGCAACACAAATTCGTACTCAAAAGAGCGAAATTAAAAGTCATAACAATTCGGCCTTAAGAAACGACATATTAATACCGTACATTAATTTTATTACACTATATTCATTTCAAAACTCAATCATATGGACGATTGCGTGATTTTCAAATAAAATCCAGCCGTCGTGAAATTCGTCCGCGCCTTTTCCGTTCTTATTGCGAGCGAATAAATGGAGAAACCTGACCGAACATTGTGCTCACCATTAATTGAATTGCAATAATAACCGCGCGAATAAATTCACATGAGTCCCGATATACGCGGGCATATAAAGAGCTCTTTATGCCAAACAAATCGGCCTCCTTTGAGAACTTCAAACGCGCCGCACACGAATAATCGCGTTATTTTATTTGTCGTTATTTTGTTTATCGCGGCCATTGAACGGCGAGTTGCAGAGCGGCGCATGCTTACAAAGCCACCGCGCCGTGTCTCTTAGAGACTTGTAATCGGACAGGTCAATTTGTTGCAATTAAATACCTCATGTTGAAACACTTACGAAGAATTGCACCTAATGAAAAATATCGATTAAAAAAAATATTAAGGTACATTTGGAATTTACTAGAATTTCGAGTCTAATGCTTTCTGATAATATTCGCGTCGGAATAAATATTTCTTGCAAGCTTGACGATATACCCTTTGTGGGATTAAACATGTGTCGTTTGATACCTTGATCTGTTATATCTTGTAAGAAATATTAAATACTTGCTTCGAATGTGTTGCGTTAAAAGGGATTGAATAAAATGTATTCGAAATAATAACTGGTACTTATGTTTAATTTGTAATAAATTTATAAAAGTATTTATATAATTACTATCGATAAAAATACCTTAATTAATTGATGTATTATAATATATTTATTACATTTAAATATAATTATAAAAATAATTAAAATATGTTTTTTCCATTTGATGTAATAACTGCTAAATTTAGATCCACTAAAAGCAATGTTACTATGATAAACTACATATAAAATAAATGTGTCAATACTCTCATAAAAATAAAAAAAATCGCTGATGGTAAATGACCATTAACCAAAACATATTAACACGCATATATTATACGGAAATAACTATAAGTAAATACGACGCCGAGTTAAAATGAATAGGCACATTTAATAACCCTTAATCATTGTCGGCTCTATAAATAATTTCACCGGTAATTAATCTATGTCCACGGATATAATAAAGTTGATAAATAATTGTCATATTAAACGAAGGCAGCCATGTTTCTTGCGGTTTTCTTTCATTTGCGTCACAAATTAAAATCTTGGAATCAACAGATTTTTTTTGACAACGGCGTAATTTTTTATGGGTAGGTCCAAGGGACCAATCAGTTCATTTGATGATAGGTCACAGCCGTCATAATCTTTTCTAGGATCGCTGTAATGTTTCCCGTGTTCCGGGAATTAGTATATGGATTGAAAAAGGTGGGGCGAAGTTAGGTTTAGTTAAGCCCCGGCAATCTCCTCGAACCTCGAACTTATTTGACATCAGTTTTCTGTTTTTCCCTTGTACTGGTAGCAACGTAGTAGAACTGGTCCATTCATTAAAATCTAAACTTCAACGTAACTCTACCTCTTAAAATATTTTTTATGAATGATGCCAATTCCACGGAATTTGATTTGAATTAAATAAATATGCTACGTCACAAGTTGTCGAAGTGAGTAAAGCCACAAATTCTACTCTATAAAACAAATATTTACATTTTGCACAAACAATTTTGACAGCCTCTGTCGCGCTGTTGGTTAGACGCCGGCTGTGAAACGAGAGTCCGCGAGTTCGATCCCCGCACCGAGACGAGTGTTTATGTAAACCACAGGTATTTGTTTCGGGCCTGGGTGTTTGTGAGACCGAATAGTCTCTTGTAGTTTCTGCTACCCACGATACAAGATTCGATCTTAGCGTGGGGTCAGGACTATATGTGACTGTTGGGTGTATATAATATTATTTATTATTCTCAATATGGGTTAAACCCGCAGTCGCTCAATTCCCAGCCGGCTCCTTCAACTATTCCACAGTCAAAGAGTCCAAAAACAAACAACAAATGCATATTAGTAGATAACATAAAGAGTTTACTATGAACTATCTCGCGTGATACTCTCTCGTTACTTAAACTTTTATTGCTACCTCTTACACCTGACTTTCTCTGTAGGCTCGTAAGCTACTGTCCTGGGGGACGGACTCAGGGGTAATGCGGGGGTCAAAACTTACCACGAATTTTCACTTCCGATTACTGGAATATCTTACAACTTTGCGTAGTTTTTTACTCCGTCTATCCTGAAAGAAAAGGCCTATTTTGAAACATGGGTACATAGATTTATCCAGGAGTCGTAAATTTTCATAATTAAATACTAAGATGTTTGCTATATGATTTATTATCGCTCGAATGCTAACAAACTAAGATACTTGTAACTTCATTTACCGATACGTGTCCTTTTTATTCTTTAGAGTATTTTATTTAAAAATAAATATATAAGCTTGCCGTCGGGTAATATATTGTTACCTGTAACTAAAATCTACTACAGTAGGGAAGAAAATTCGTAACCATCTCATCATCATCATTGATCCTCCTAGAAATTCACTCCAAAGTTACAGTATGCAAGACCCCAGTCACCACAAACAACCATACAAAATACCTTTACTAGACTTGTAGAGCACGTACCCCACCTCTTACACCCAAATACACCCCTGCCTACACTTAACATTAGTGACAGTCGCCGGACCACCAGAAGCGAGGCGTTATCTTCTTAATTGCCGGATTTTGAACACGTTTTAATGTTAATTGAAGCGACCGCCGCGTGGATAGATTACTGCCGATACCCGATTTATAGCGCTCGATAGTGACGATGTTATGATCTGGGAAGTGCTGAGAAAGAAAAGAAATATTTGTTGTATCAGGTCGCTGTACCTAATCATTACGAGTTAAAATTAAAGTGTTGTAATTAGATTTACAATGGTAGCGGTTGGAGAAGATGACAGAAGACTGAGCCCAGAGACGTGTCATAGGAGAGGCCTTGCAGCAGTGGACGCGGAAGGGCTGATGATGAATAAATGAATTGAGTTTACAATTAAATAATAAAATACGACAAAGACGGCAACAAAAGTGTCTTATTGTCTGCATTTATTGTTTGATTTGAAGCAATTTGTATGCATTTTAAAGAAGGAATTAGAATGAAACGGTGGAAACACTTTAACGGTGAAGGAAAACATCGTGAGGAAACCTGCATACCGTAGCGATTTTAAAAGAATTTCTACGGTATGTAAGTCCGCCAACCCGCACTAGGCCAGCGTGGTGGACTATATGGCCTAACCACTCTCAATCGTACTCTCGATTGTAGAGGAGGCCCGTGCCCTGCAGTGGGTCGTATATGGGCTGATACAATACAAAAAAAAAATTAGAATGAAACATGTTATCAGTACTTGCTTGACGTAAAAGACAAAATCAGAGGGGTTACTCTATTCCCCGACACGACGACGATTGTCGAACGTGGTACGTAAAGCTGTTCGAATGTGCCTAAATACTCTACGAAACGTTCGAATCCTCTATCGTACGTCATAACCTTACAGGACCTCGCAGTTATAATACGTCGCCATTGATGATTAAAATATTATCAATACCCAAACCCCGCTCCACCTCAAAATTCAAAACTAATGAAGCACAACTTATTCCCCACTTATATTTATATTTTATTATTAATGCGGCGGCCATTACAAGGCGTGACGTAATAACTTAAGCCTCTAGCACACTGTGTTGCAACTAATCCGCACTCTATTGTGTCAACCCCCTTAGTTATGTCACCCCAGTTTGCACTTACATGTTATCTGGAAACCTTGTCACGTTGTAATAAGGTTGGGAATCGCGCAGCAGCTCGTTAAAAAAGCTGGGGCAAAATTTGAAATTAATAATAATAGTTTTTCAAAGTGTAACGTGTACTAGTTCATCGGCAGTTACATGTTATTCGATTTTTTTACCCCATGCGCCGGGAACGAGGAATACTTCGGGCTATTTCTAATTTAAATAAATGTGGGTGATGGCTGAGAGCTGCTGCGTCAGAATTACTACCGATAACAGGATATATCGGGATTTTTATAGTTATCTATGTCAGTAATTAAATTGTAGTACGAGTATAATTAGTCCTGAAATCAAAAAAGGAACCGAAAGACTTTATGAAATAGCCCTTAGGGTTGCCAAGTTAAAGTGGCAGTGGGCCGGACACATAGCAAGTAGAACTGATGATCGCTGAGGCCGAATGGTTCTGAAGTAGAGGCCTCGTACAAGCAAGCGTCGGACGTCCACCCACAAAGTGGACCTGGTTAACGTCGCAGGAAGTCGTTGGATACAGGCCGCCTTCAATAGGTCTGTGTGGCGTTCCATGGCGGAGACCTATATTCAGCAATGGACTTCTTGTGTCGGAAAAGAGAGAGAGAGAGAGAGAAAAAAGTTGATTAATTGTGACAATTGATATGTAATTTTGTAAAGCACAAAAATGTACATTAATTGGTTTTGCAAATTAAATTATATGCAGAATCATTTTTCTCTACTAGAATATCGGTATAACACATAGTACCGTGCAAAATTATAATATTAACGTAATATCTAGCATAGCGTGCTCTAGAAAACTGTTATAAGTATCTAGGTTTCAATCATACGTGCAGCAAGCTTTGATAGTGTAATGAAAAACAACTTTTTATTTTTAATTGTATTTTCTTTTTAATTATTAAAGCAACGGTTTTCAAGTTAAAACTAATTTGCTAAAGTTCATTGTCTAGTCGTTGTAAGGAAAATACAGAAAATAAAGTTCTGTTTAAACAGGAGAATAAATAGAAATTGCAAATTATCTACTTAAATTCTTACTTGTATTATTGTAATATGATTTACTGTCAAAGAAAATTAAACGCTGAACACGGTTATCTTATATGTAACATCAAAAGACTACTAGCTAATTGAACTTATACTTCTATCCAACCCTTCAAGGACTTAGTCGTGTTGATACAACTATAAAAAGTAACCCACATTAAGCCAGTTGAGTGGTCCGACCCTTCCCTTAATTTTAGGGGTGGATTAAGACCATTTACGCTGCTAACAGGCTCAACATATCATGATACGAGTAAACCCACTTATTTACAGGCTTATCAATGCTATTGAAAGTAATCTGTATCAACTCATATACGTCCCACTGCAGGGCACAGGCCTCCTCTACAATCTAGAGTACGATTGAGAGTGGTTAGGCCATATAGTCCACCACGCTGGCCTAGTGCGGGTTGGTGGACTATTAATAAATAATAATAAATACACCCAACAGTCACATAATATGTACATAGTACTGATCCCACAATAAGATCAAATAAATCGTCTGTCGTGGGTATTAGAAACTACGAGAGACTTTTCGGTCTCACAAACACCCAGACCCGAAACAAATACTTGTGGTTTACACAAACATTTATCTCGGTGCGGGGTTCGAACCCGCAGCCTCTCGTTTCATAGCTGGCGTCTAACCAACTACACCACGGACGCTGTCAAACTATTAAAAGTAATAGCTTTAGAAAAAAAAAGCAAGAGCAACAAGCGAGTCGAAACTTACGACAGAAAATGTCCGTCGCGCCGCTAAATAAATGAAGAACTTTTGTGCAATGTATTTATTTTAATAAACTCTAAAAAAAAATCGGTTAGTCTAACAAATTATTAAGTGATAATACTTTTTTTTCTAACAATGTATTCGTAATTTAAATGATTAAGACAAAATACTGCGCCGTGTGTTTTTGTGTGTATGAAATGCAAATACAAATAATATATGAATGGCATCTCCTTTTAGTATTATTTTGTTCTCTGGCACGTCGAAGTGTTTTATGATAAATATCATTCATACATTAACAACTATATTTTATTAACATATTTGTTTAATGCAAAACCGACGGTTAACAATTTTCTCTCGTCGCCGATACAAATATGCCTGATTGATTGACATAATTAAATAATTAACGACGCACATATTACAAAGCCAATCACAGGTGTTCAAGAAAGCCGATCATGACAGTGCCATGAACGTGTCAGACAAAAAAATATATATCAATTAGTAAGAACCGTTCCGTTGCCATAGTGATGCGTAAACAAGCAATCCAAGAATAAGAACATTATAAAAATATTTTTTAATAGCAGTCAGGAGTTTACTTCAGTATACCTTAAGTTTCAAAATAGGTATTAATTGAGAATGTCAACCCCATGATGAGACTGTTCCGGTGATCAAGAACCTCCTTTACGATTCATAGGCTTCAAACTTAGCACATCACGCTGGGCTAAGTGGACTTTTTGTATTGTATCAGCCCATATACGACCCACTGCAGGGCACGGGCCTCCTCTACAATCGAGCGCACGATTCAGAGTGTTTAGGCCATATAGTCCACCACGCTGGCATAGTGCGGGTTGGCGGACTTTTTTACATACCATAGAAATTTATCGAATCGCTATGGTATGCAGGTTTCCTCACGATGTTTTCCTTCACCGTTATAGTGCGTGGTGATTGACTATCAATACACACATGATTCCGAAAAGTCAGAGGTGTGCCCTGGGATTTGAACCCGCGACCACCGTGAACATGTAGGCAGCCGCGTCTGGTCCGTTACCAACAGGCCACCACGCACTTCGTGGACTTACATATCTCACATTTATAAGCTAAAACACTCAGACATCTCAATTTCATTAAAATATTTATTTAATTATTAAAACGATTGAATATTGATTCACAATACTAAACTCCTTTGACAGCCTCCGACACAGTTGGTGAGACGTCGACTGTGAAACGAGAGGCCACGGGTTCGATCCCCGCACCGAGACAAGGCCGAAAAGTTTCTCGTAGTGCCTGATACTCACGACAAGACTCGATCTTAGTGTGGGATCTGGGCTATGTATATGACTGTTGGGCGTATAAAAAAAACTTCGAAAAGTTAAATTAACCTGCTTCGAACCTTGGACAGGTAACTTCAAACAGTTAAAATGTTCCTTTATTCGAACCTACGACCGCAGCTTCCACAATCCGCCATCGGCTAGGCTATCACCCTCTAGTAACATGTAGTGATAATTTCCACGAGAAAACACACAGGAGGCTAAGCGTGTGAATTTAAACGCGGCTGGCAGAGAACTTCACTTACACGATATTACTATTTTTACTAATGAAAATAAAAATGTTCCGACGTTCCAGTGCAACGCTAGCTATATAAGCTATATTTACACTCTGGTTTCCCTTCTAAACGTATAAGCCCCATTTACACGGGGAATTTTTCGCCTCGAAGATTCGATTATCGTAAGGATATAAAAAAGTTGCATCGTGTAAACATTTGTCAGAACACGATATTCTATGGCGGTTATGTCGTGCGATAATCGCGTACGATTCTTGCCGTGAAACTCCCCGTGTAAATGGCGCTTAATATTGCTTTTTGTGAGTCGAGAAGTTCAGTGGCGTGGAATTGTACAGGCTTATCTTGCAGTGTTTTTGTAGGCTTACAATGATTAAATATAATGAACATAGCTTTTTAGAATCACGTATTTTTTTAAACTCTGTGCACGTGTAATCCTTCATTGACCACGTTAAAGCGTCGGTCCCGGTTGTTGTAATTTTGTCATAGCTTTCATTAAACCACGTCTCTATCGATGGTTTAAAATCACAAATAAACCGCCCGTTTTCTATTGTCGCTTACCGCAGTATAGATCTACATTTAAGAACATACAACATCAAATATGAAACGAACGCATCGAAAACTTTACTGTAGGTATACTACACTATTTAAATAAATTTATCATTTATACTATTTATACACATCGAACAAATCATAATATAAAAAAAATATCTTACGGTAGCTCCAACTAGCATATCTGGCAGTGGACCGACGCTACGTTCCTTCCTCGAGCGCACAAGGGTGACAATGAGATCGGCGTTCCCGCGCCGTGATTGGTCCGCCGGCGTGACGTCACGGGGCGTCCGGTCCCGCCCAACACGCTCGAATTACCGGATTAGAATGTCCGGTATCGGCTCGGTACAAAGTCGGGATGTCGCATTGACTACCTACCTACCGATCGGAAATTCCGGTTCTATTTCATAGATAGAGATGACTATTCCGATTGATACGTAAGAAATATTGTTAATGGAAACATGTAATGTTCGTGGTCAATTCATGGCTCGGTTGAATCAAGTAACTTAGACTTTGACGATGACAAAATCATACATTTGGCATTTCAACGTTACTTGTTACAACCAAACTTTAATAGTCAATTACCACGCACATTAACAGTGAAACATTATAAAGTAACTTATATGCCACAGTGGTCTTTAAAAGATTTTGCTACGTTTGTGAAGTCTGACAACCCACAATAAGCGTGCGTGGTGGACTATTTGATTATGAGCTAACGCAAAAATACTGAGCTTCAGGACATACTGGCATTCCAAGTCGACGTAACATCCTGGAATTATGGCTAGTGTGGGACCGGCAGTTGACGCTCTACTCCGAAACTAATTAAATAAATTAAAGCCTAACAGGTGCAAATAAGTCTGAATAGTTACAACTAGCAAATTATGTTATAGCCAATCTTGAACATCATGAGCTTGATGAATATTTCCTAGAAACTACAGAAAGGCGACATGTAATAATAGGTTTATAAGCGCGTTTTGTAACCAGTGCTACTACTCAAAATAATACCCGTATCTGTATGTGTATCAGGCCATATTCGTCCCACTGCAGGGCACGGGCCTCCTCTACAATCGAGACTACGATTGATAGAGGTTAGGCTTACATAGTCCAACACGCGGGCCTATTGCGAGTTGGCGGACTTTACTTAACGTAGAATTTTTTTCAAATCGCTACGGTTTGCAGGTTTCCTCACGATGTTTTCCTTCACCGCTATACACACAAACATCACGCCTTTACCCCAGGGGTAGGCAAAGGTGCAACCATCCACATATCGCCTTGTTTCACCAATATAGTTTATATAATACCAGTTTAATTAAAAAAAAACAAAATCTTTGAATACGAATCATTATCCGCAATGTTAAATTAAATTGGACACACTAGTTTATTTTTATTTCTACACATTTTCCTGGAGTTGAAAATATTCATTTTTATGAAGTAACCTTATGCCAATGGACATTATTTTATAAACATATACTATACAGATTTTGACAATAATTTGATAATTAAAAAGGTGAAGAAATGAATTATTCTCACTCTCCGTGGTGTTAAAAATCTTAAAATTAGCTAGTACGTTAATTTATACGTATATTATATTCAATTTGTTCGTTAAATTAATTCACCATAAATAATTTCGTATATTCGGTACAAAACACTCGAAACTATGAAGTAATCTTTAACACCAAATAACTTAGAACGATAAATTACTTGTATTACGTTTAGTTCAGTCTCATATCCAAATTGCTCATTTTACGCATGTTTTTGTACCTACGTATGACAAAAACAAAAAGTTTTGATTATTATTAGTTTACTATCTTGTTTCTGCTTAAAATTATGGTCGCAATACCATCAAAAATCAGATTATTGTAGGTTAAAATTGCCCCCGTCGCGCTCCTGTTTACAAACAATCTCTTTGCGAAAAAATTACAATCAGATAGTCGTTATTGCTCAAAATAAACGCAAAACAACAAACACACTTCATGAATAGGTAGATTTTCATTTGGCTTGGAGAATCAATGTTCCATAAAATATAAATAAAATTAAAAACATCAAAGCACACGACACGTGTTCTACAAAACAAAGCTGGATTATTAACACATTCGTCAGTAAGGTCTTTCTTAGAAAGCTAGGCATTAAAAAATCAGAAAAACGTATAGAAAGCATGTAGGTCGCATTCCCGGACTGAACAATCGTTGGCCTGGGCCACTGCGCCGCGTAATTGGTCCCGGCGCCCGTCTCGGACCCGTTTTGTTCATTTTTGGATCTCGGACGATCGTTCCACTAGTTTTTTTGCTCGTCGTTTGTTGGTTTTGGGAATTAGCATGTCTTATTAGCATAACTGTCTGATACACGATTGCTGGAACGACTCGCCGTGTAGTCTAATAAGAATCTTGTACCGCGCCAATAACGTTTAATCCAATTGGACGTCTCAACGCATCGAGATGTAGCTCGCGCTACGCAGTCCGCACGGCTTTAAACGATTGACTCGTCGGAACACACTAGAATTCTTATAGACAATGCAAACGTACTAAAACAACAAAAGCATTAACATAGAGGAGTAACATCTCGTGCGGCACAGTGTAGTCTGTACTCTGTAGACGAGAGTGCAGTGCCAATCGCGTCTCGTCAAACACATGCGATGCCATAAATCAGCGTGGAGCGCACAAAGCGGTCGGCTCGCGGCGGGCCGCATAATGTATGCGTCTGCGCGGCCGGTCACCGAATCGGTAATATTGTTAACAGGGAGTAAAATAACAGGAAACAAAAACGAGAATTATGCATCATCTCGGGAATTTCTCAATAAGACGTGCGGCGGTCGCGGGGCCGGCGCGGGCGCCGCCCTGCCGCGGTGGCGCCTCGGCCGCGTCCCGCCCGCGCAGGCGTCCCGCTCGCGCGCGGGTGGCCAGCTCCACGCACCACGAGCGCAGCCAGGACATTAAGCGCACAGCTCCGGCCATATCATTAATCTATTACGCGGCTCCGGCGGAGGGCCGCGCTGCTCGTTTTTTCTCGTGACGGATAGAGTCGGCCGGCGGTCGCCCGGTGAAAGGTAACGATGGTATGAGAACGATATTCGGTTTTATGGCGCTTAATTAGCGTTGATCTTTCGCTCTGTCGGCGTCTCGTCGCGGCGGAGGGCGCGCCATATAAGTCCGCCGGTCGCCTTTATTGGCCAATATCTCGGGACGGGATCGTAGATACTTCAACTAGATGTCATGCGGTTGCGAGGCCGCGGTAAAAAAGTGCCGTACAACACAAAGTTGCGTCACGGTGTGCGCTCAGAGTTTACTGTGGCATTGTCGGTGCGGGATGTAGCATGTGCCGAGCGTGTGGGTGTGTGGGTGTGCCGGCGTGGCGAGTGTCCGGCGCCCGGGGCGTCGTGGCGGGCGGCGGTGTCCGAGCTCCATTCATACATCCACAAGTGGCCGCTAATTACAGCCTTCGTGGAGCTCCACTCTCGCGCCGATCCTACGCTGATTAAGTTCTTGACATTATAAACAGTGTAATAACAGGTTCCCGCTGATTGTATCCGTGGAGATTTGTCAACGGGAAGTTTTCTTCAGTTTCGCATAATGCCTCGGGAAGATTGTTAGTTGGAGAAAATAACGGGATTTATAGGGGCGAGCGTGGCGCGGCTACCGACCACCATCACTCAGAGTAAACACCGCGCGCGATGGGAATTAAATTCTGATGCGATGTTAACTTGTAAAACGTTCGCTGCGGTTTTTGTCAATTACTAGACTTATTACGGGAATTTAGAAACAATTTCGCTTATTCGAAAAACGGAACATAAGAAGAAATCTAATTGTTGTGTTGGAACTTGTTTTTCAATGCCTTAATATTCTGAATATCCAACGAAATAAACTTAATTTTACACGTGAATTTAATTAATTAAATCAATTTGAATTCCAAATTATCGTACCAATAAGAGACATAGGTATAGGTAAAACAACATACAAAATATGTCATAAAAAGTGCATTTTACAAACACTTAGCCTTTACACTAAAACCTAACATATAGTCTAGGACTCTAGTTGAATAAATTAGAATATTTTACTGCGATGTAATTGCCTTGTACGAGCTACTGACAAGTCTGGCCCTAAGGCGAGCTCTATATTAACTGTCGCGTCTTGTTTATATCATATTGACGTGTCTGTTTGTGTATTAAAATAAAAATGCCTCCTGGTTATGTTTGTATTGAGAGCGTATTTGATAATATTGATTTCGACAAGTTTGGGCCCTGACAAAACAAATAAATGTTTCACGTCTCAATAACAGGCTTATGTCAAAACAACATTAATTAATATGTTATGGTCGTGCTTTGATTATGAAATTAACATCTTAATAGTAAAGGAAAAAGTTACCCTGCATACTCAATATGTCGAAACAACATATTATGTATTAATATCATATAGTCATGCTTTAATTAATCATGAAAAAAAAGTATATCATTAGGGAAAAAATCACAATAATCTGCACAAATAGCGCGTCACACGGGTCATCTCAGGTCAAATTACAAATATAAGCAGTCCCTATAACCTAAAAACTATTTAATAACAACCTTATGTAATATTCTCTTAACATAAGAGCATACAGCTTTCACATACAAAACGTGACTGCAAACTGTATGATTATAATGAAAGTGTTAATTATATGATCGAGGGCTTATTACATAAATTGGCATGAAAGAAATATGTTACAGAGCATAACCGCGTTTATCGACACTTATGATAAACGTTCCGTATTTATTTACACGTGTGAACGCATTTTAATATTACAATAGTAAACTGTTTAATACACTGCACGGCGAAAATTATCGTTCAAAATTTAATATTTTATCGTGGAAAATATTTTTAAAAGGTATTTTATTGGACATTTATATTGCATACAATAAATCGCTTATGGAATATTAAAGTAAAATGTACAAATGTTCTAATTATTTTTTACAAATTCTATATTTAAAATAATATTGTTAGCACGTAGGGGCTAGACCACAGTGAATATAGTAGCAATGGTGTCCCTTAATTATATATTTTCGATTAATACATGGTGATAAAAGTGATATCGTCTATACCACACTTAAGTTACCTGTTGACTAATTCCCGCCAATTTACTTGACAGCATCATAGAATAATATTTACTGTACTGTCTATGCTGTCCAGTGTCATAAAAAATCCAAACTCCCATTCCAAATTCAAATTCAAACGCAACTCAAGTTCTTTTTTCAAAAAACTCACAGTGTAGTTTAACAAAACAAACATTCGTAAGGCGAATCATAAATCAAAAGGTGAGGTGCATGACGTCGACGGGTCGGTTATTAACTTAATTTAGCACTCTCTGAGCTTCGCCCTGCTCTGTAGACAGTGTTTGTTTTGCGGGCGAGAACTTTACACAACCTATCATTACGCTCTCGTTATGTTTTTTCATCGCGAGGGATGGCCAACCATTTTTTTTTTCAATTTTTTGTAGTCGATAGACGTGTTTTAGTATGATGTAATGAATTAGTTCTTGTGGTTTCGTGTAGTGAGCGCGTAAGATTTATAATTCTGAAAGTTAGATTGTTAATTTGTATTATTTGTAATCAATGATTCTTTAAATGATTAATTTATTATATTAAAAAAGAGCTGTTTTCATAGAATTGCTTATTTGTAAAAATTGCCTACTTGAATAATAGAAAACAACCGTTTCACCAACTCTATTGCATTCATAAGAAACCGCGTTGGATTTTTTTTTTACATTTTTTAAAATCAGATAGTAATTTATTATTCTATTTCTATTTCTGGTTTACCATACACAATAAACTATACGTTATAAATAAATTTCATAAATGGAAAGTTCAAACCAAAAGTTGGCAACAAAGGCCAACATTAAGTTGGGCACGCCAGAGGCGCAGACGCAGGTTTCGTTAAAACTCGTTATTATTAATAATATTACTCATTCCACTCACTGCAGTATTTTTTTGCCATGAGCCGTTGTTTTACAAGGCCCACCTCATATTGTTTTCTATTCCTAGTTCCCACCGCGTTGCCACGCGCTAACACCCCTTATTGCTAGCAAACTAAAGTTCGTTTTTCTCTCCTTCGTAGGAGCTCATCTATAGCCAAAGTCAACGGATGTTATCAAAGTTGCTGTGGCCCAATCCAGCCCCTAGTGCGCCCAGAGACCCACACTCAGATCATTTGGTTAGTAGACTTTGATTTTTTTAAACTACTACGATTCGTGTGGATGTTTTGATTGTGTTAATCAAAGCCATTTTGCTTTCATGAACAAGTCATATGATGGGAGATTTACGCGCGCTTTGAGTATAACATTTTGATACAGGAATTATATTCCTTTGTTCTTATTAAAAGTGCATCGCAACTTGCAACTTCAAGTATGACAGCAAAAATCTGCAAATAAGATGAACACTTCACAAAATTCGAATAGACACAAAACATACTTTCACATCGATTAGTCATAAAAAAGCATACAAAATAACATTAATATGCATGCAAAAGACACTAATTTTCTATAAAACGAACAAACAGTTACGAGTAAATTAAAAAAGCAACCGTCAAAACATATTTTCTGGCGCCGCCCTAACTAGGCTCAAAAAAAAGTTGATGGTCGAAATCATAGCAGATGTTAATGATTCCATTATTTATGGCCGAGCCCTCTATTACGTTCCGTTTTTTACCTACTGGATGAGCTAAAGGTAAGTCAGTCGTGTAATTTTAAATGCGGCCACGCTTTTTAATATTGTTAGCTTTCGTGTTTCGGGTTGGCTTTTCGACGACGGTATTTATGCCCACTGTCGGGCGTGGGAATGACGTTTTTGGATTCAAACCTACGTCAGATGTGAAATCACAAATTGCGACTTCCAAATGTTTGGTACCAGTATAACACTGGGAATTGAATAAGAGCTGATCTTAAAATATTTTACAATTATAAAACTTGTTCGTAAAAACGCTAAGGCTTAACCAAACTAACCAAATCAAAGGAAATGTGACAAATAAATATTGGCAAGAACAAGAAAAAAGATCATGAATCAATCCAAACACGCTCTTAAAAAAATAACCTCAATTTTTATTCACAACAATTTTATTACAAAAAATCACCGTTCAAACGCCAGAACAATTTTTAAAAACAACGCTTGATATCTAAACGTCCGAATCTTACAAGTATAAACTGCGTGTGTAATTATTATAATTATTTAATTTTTTTGTTAGACCCGGGTTTAGTAAGACAAAAACACTTCTGGGTGATATCCATAAAAAAGATATAACATTACGAGGCGTTAATGACGACGTGAAATTTGTAGGAACACCATCATTTACAATTTTTATTTAAGTATTTTACTTTATGTTTCAAGCTTTGTGATTTCACTTCCTTGGGGTTTAAAAGGATGATTGAAAACGCCACGTTCGAAGTAGCATTATCAGTATTCTTACTTACGAAATGTAGCTACTAAAATTAACTAGTTGTTTTAATTTAAAAATACCGCTTAAATGAGTATTTCCTACACATTACAATCTTTGCAATCCTTGTTCCATTTTCAACAACAAACACTACCAAAAATATTTTAAATAAAGCCCCTGTTCCATTTTCGAAAACAAACTTCAACCCATAGACAATTTTTATCGATATATGTTTGAGAATTGTTAACCTCCTTTCTATTTGCGTAATTAATTATGAACAAGAAACACTGCAGTATAGTTACAAAATCTATATTCCGCCTCACAAACGTTACAACAATTCTGCACAATAAATGAACGATCAAATATGATTTTCACACAAATCCACATCCATAGACAACTTGAATTGCCTATTTAGTGCGAACATACACGCTAATTAAATAACCATAAATCTGTAGTGAGCGAATGAACGCCATATCTGTCCAGTGTATGCATTATTTAATATATTAAACGTGGAAGGCATTCCGATCAACAATGTCTAAACTGGATGCAGTTAGGTATTCATGTGGCAAATAATTGCCTGCCATATTTTCTAGCTTACGTGTATTGAGACTTTGTTAAATTGTACTTACTATGACGGTTTAAAGTGCGTGGTGGCCTGTTGGTAACGGACCAGACTCGGCTACCTGTTCACGGTGGTCGCGGGTTCAAATCCCAGGGCACACCTCTGACTTTTCTGAGTTATGTGTGTATTGATAGTCAATCACCACGCACTTTAACGGTGAAGGAAAACATCGTGAGGAAACCTGCATACATAAAGAATTTCTACGGTATGTAAGTCCGCCAACCCGCACTAGGCCAGCATGGTGGACTATATGGCCTAACCACTCTCAATCGATTCCCTCGATTGTAGAGTAGGCCCGTGCACAGCAGTGGGACGAATATGGGCTGATAAAAAAAAATGTCGGTTTAAAGTGTATTATTGTTACAAGAAACGGTACATTGTTGATATTAGTATTGGGCTAAAATATAAATAGAATAGTTCTACGATGTTACATTAGAATAGTTAGAAATCCATTAACAAATGTCAATCTTCACAAAAGATAATGTAAATTATAATTTCAAATTTTGAATTAGTTCATTAATGTTGTATAAAAAAACATACAGTCGAATTGAGAACCTCCTCCTTTTTTGAAGTCGATTGAAAATTTGTGTATCATACCGACTAGATAGAACCTTTTCTCGTAGTACATATAACATAATAAAGTGTGGCACTATTACTATATAACGCCGGTCTGTTACGCTTTAGTGAACTAACAGAATTTATTACTTTAGCTAACAGTCTTAGAATCAGTATTATAAGCTCAACAAATTTGACACAAGATTTATAGTTATGAAATATAAACTCATGATTTTTTTTTCCTGTAATCAAATATCTATAAAAATGAGCAGCATACGCACCATAGTTTATTGTCCACCCAAGTCAAAAAGCCTAACAACCAGAGCCTTAAAAAACGAGTTCCAAGAACAGTCCCAACATTGTCCATCACTGGGGCCACCCTAAATACAAGTAACTGCCCGAGGCGCCAGCGGTCATCACACCAAGGTGTCTGCTGCCTAATTATATGGACGAAAAACACCTCGCCAACGTCAAATATTTGTTAAACGCTTATACACAAAAATAAACTGTATTTATGAATATATAAGATTAATTTTGCAATGGCAAGTTCAAGGCTTGTTAAAGTCATGATGAATTAAGGTACAGGCAGATCATACGCACCACGCGAAACGGAACGTTTCTGATTTGTGAGTGATTGATTTGACGAATTTTGAAAATATTACGTGGTTTTTTATAATGGTTTAAGAGGATCCGGTAAGAAAATAATATTTTTATTAAATGAACTTAGAAAGTTAAAATAATATTTATAATATTATTTATGATAAAATTAATTGAACTTAAATAGCTTAATGTACTGCAATAATCTTCAAGTAATACTTATGTTTAAAAATCTATTCATGTACAAAAATCTTACAATTACACAAGGAAATATCTATTTAAATTTTTTATTACAAAACCTATTAGTATATAATATCGGCCTCATTTTTCATATTATCAGCTCCATTATATTTGAAAAAGAAGGTTGGCAACATTAAAAACTTCTTACAAAAACTCCTTCATCAGACTACAAGCTGGTCTATTACCAAAGCCTTGTTTAGATATGCTAAATGCCCACACAAGTAAAAACATAAACGCTAGGCCACCTAGGTGGTCCTAACCCTACATTAATTAAAGCTTATGCAAAGTTGCAATTAATACACTAATACTAAACTAATTACTGGGATAATGTATTAGGTATGCTAATTTATTTGCAAAAACACTTTGAATAGAGCGAGGCTGTTTTTGTTGCATTCGTTCAACTTATAAGAGCTGTGAATCGTGTGTGTTCGATTCATAACGATTCCTAGGACAATATAAGTTTTAAAATGGCGAGGTACATTCATAATATGATCTTGTGTCGTAGCTATTAAAAAAAATAGGTTGTTTTTGAATTCGGTAACACCGAAATACAAATAAACGTTATCTTGCTGCGAAGATTGAACAGCAGCCTCTCGTTTCATGGTAAGGTAGAGAAGAACCTATCAACAAGAATTTAGAAATCAAAGAAATAATAATCAAGAAACGAGACTTATCTATTTCATTTGATACAAACAATTGACACTCACGATAAATCTTTACAACTGACCCAATAGTTCTGTAATCTTGTAGCTTGGCATGGCGTAGACACAATGTACCCGAACCTACAAAAAAAACAAACAAAAACACAGAAAATTGGCGTAAAAACGAACTTAACTATGATTAGGGGTTCAATTTCTTGACAAAACTAACAAGCTGTTTAATTACGGCAATAAATACATAGTCGTTAGTCAGCTGCCCTCGTCAACAGCACATGTTGGTTTACTAAATTATCTACAAGTTTACATTATACCCGAAAATGATTTTGGGTCGATTAAGCCATAGGCGTATCCGGGGTAAAATTAGCCACTTGGAGCGCTATGATTGTTCTAGCAGAAACGCTGTTAATTGCAAGGTTCGACTTCCAGGTCACGAAATCAATTTGTAAATTTTTGATACGTTCGCATTTTTTCTCATAGGCAAATTCTGAAAAAAAAGGTTTGATAATCTTTTTCGACCACTAGTAAAATATAAAAAAAAGATAAAAAAGAATCGCTATGATGTACTGGTAGTTAGTTATATTAATTTTAATATTGTTGAAAGCAATTTCTCAATTTTTTATGTTATTTTAATATGATATGCATTCATCTCTTTAGTCAAATTTTCGTAAACTCGTAATGTTTTCGACCACACGTAAAATGAAGCTCAGAAACTATTTTACAGTTTAATACGGCAAACGTACGAAACTACATTTATATACATTGTAGACTTGTAAGTACAACAGACGGCATTCCTAACATGTGATTACGGGCGATGATTCAAAGTGCGTGTAAAATGGACGGGAAAAAATTATAGGCCAGCAGATAGCTTTAATATGTTTAGATACATTGTTGAGCGGACCTCCCGTGTTATGAATACTGAGAATCGCAGGTTCGAATACTGTGTACTTTTTTTGCGGCAAACGAGCAAATCGCTCCCCTGATTATTACTGTATGTGTCATAGTCACGTCAATATGCAGTCTTGTCTCGGAATGACTGGTTTATCCTAGGTTAGAACAACGCCTTCGGGCAAACCCCGAAATAAATTCCAGTTAGAAAGAAATTTTTAACTCGAAAGTAAAATAATGTTTTGGTTTTTGCCTAGTCGACCCTAGAAGCGACTGGTTGAGTTTCGCCGTTTGCTTGACCAAATTAGTTTGTACTAGGTTTGACGAAAATTAATTATCAGAGGCTGAAAAACTACATTTCTTTGGGCATTGACTAAGACTAAGTCAGTCTTGAAGATTGACTAGTCAAACTTAGGAGCGCCGGAGCTTTCACTCGAGGTTTCACTATAACATATTATGTATGTACAAGGCTTGGGAAGTAGGTGTTATGAGTGATAAAATTTGATAATCTGATTAACTATTTTTTAGATATAACTTACTTGGTTCGTCACCCGTAGGTGTTGTGAACGATCTCAATGGTCGATAATTACTAATATTTGTACTGGGGCTAGCAAATTAAGTATGTATTAAGCAGTATGACA
Organism: Theretra japonica; assembly: GCA_033459515.1. Lineage (NCBI taxonomy): Eukaryota > Metazoa > Arthropoda > Insecta > Lepidoptera > Sphingidae > Theretra > Theretra japonica. The sequence continues at coordinate 4,642,076 of CM065942.1, forward strand.
ATGTAGTTATTGGTGATTAAAATACTCTTTCGGCCTTATACGTAGACAGTTTTAAAACCTATTTTAGTTATCGAATGTTTTGTCCCTTTCGAACGCCTTTAAAATTCAGTTTGAGCGAAGAAGACAAAACAATCGATGACTAAAATATGTTTAAAAACGGTTTAAACTGTAAATGAATAAGGCCGTTTAACTTCAACACTTTATAGACCTAGCGCAAACATAATAATGTTATAGACATAATGTTTTCTTATACTTACGCAAATGTTAATTGAAATAAAACGAATACTTACGGATTTTATCGGGAATTTGATTTAATTTTCACATTTTTTAACTTCCCGACGTTTCGATCATTTTACAGCTATCGTGGTTCCGGGCGGACTCTAGTCTCTCAGTTTGCCCCGTGATAGTTTTAAATTAAATTCGCGATAAAATCCGTAATAATTCGTTTTATTTCAACAAAAGAACTTTTCGGAGTTCGGAATTCGCGTCTCATTACACGTAAAGTGTCAACTCCAAATAACTTCTGAAACATTGAAAAGCAGTAACCGGGTGAGCAAACAAAAATCATTATTTACAAGCAGGAAGCTGCATCAATCAGGGAGGGCATCAATTATGTTTCCCTCGCCCTCCGGCCGAGTGCAGGGGCATAACTCCATTACGTCGTTTGTATTAGAATCGGGAGTTATATTGTACAACTTGATTAGCTACCGCAGAATCGGAATTCATACTTATACTTGGTGATAGTTGGTAATTTAAAATACAATATGTGGTCTGTAGTTTAGCATTTTTTTTCTATTACACGCAAAGATTGGGCAAACATGTGTATGTGGAAATTATTTGTCAGTTAAGTCCAAACTGAACGCTGAATGCCATTTAGCCGGTGTGTCAAACTAATAGGATGAATATAAAATAATAGTTTTTGGAACAGTGTAACTAACTTAAATAACATAATTTGATATATGAATATTTATCTTCTTTCTACATTGTTTTTAAGTAACCATAATATTGTTGTTGCTATTTAATATTTTGTTCAAATGTTTTTATTTTCTCTTTGTTTCTTTTCGTATTATCTTTTTGATTGTTTTCCCCACAATTGGGCAAGGTGTGTCATCCTTTAATTTAAGATGCAGTGTTCATTCTTAAAATTATGTAGAATATTGAGTGTGTGTTAAGTGTAGTCTTAGTTGGAGACCAATAAATAAATAAACTAGTGGACATAATGAAACTTAACATCTTATGTCTCAGGATGGCGAACGCAGTGGAATACCAAGCATTGCTTTGTAATTCATGGTGTCGTTTGGTTTTACTACTGTCCATGAGCGGTCATATCGCTTACCATCACGTGAATGGAATGCTCGGCTCGCCATTTATTGCAATAAAAAAAGGGAGAATTAACAGTGGTAAAAACTAGGCATTTTTGTAAGTATTGAATTAAAGATGCAAAAGCTCACGACTGTATATTCGCAGGGATTAGCAGTAGGCAAAAATATCACGCACAGTACGCCTAGCTTATTTATTTTCTAAAGATGTGAAAGTGAAACCATTATCAATGTAGATAATTGGTTTCTCATATGTGTTCATTTAGTATTTTAATTCGTCTTTGATTAATCCTAGTTTTTTGTAATTAATTTATCAAGGCTAATAATTATAATAAGGTTAACGAACGCCCTTTTTATTCCCATACTTGTTTACTTTCCAAAACTTTGGTGACTATTACCATAAACACATTTTGACAAACAAGTTTAATGACAAAAAATCATCAACGAAATTTACATAAGCAATTAACTTTCGCGCACAAACGGCGCAAAAGACACCTTTACACCCAAATAACAACACTACTATATTGATTTATTGACTTTAATTAATTGATTGTATGATAAAACATTTCTTCAGATTGTGAGGTTTGATAAATCCTTAGAATCATAATAAAATATCCCCGTATACTACCACACACTGTAAATTAAACCTTACCTGCTTACGATAAAGTTAAAAACTGATTGACGCGTTTTTCGGGTAAGTAATTACACAGTTGCCCGCTAACGCCGACAGGTGGCGTTGATCCATTGATCATATAATTTTATGTTCCCATTTATAAGTGGTTGTAAATAAATGTAAGTTTATTTGCTTTGTGCGTGGACAGTTCGTTAGTTGTGTTCGCTTATTATCTATCTGTGTGGCGTAATGGCGGCTCACTTGTTAAATATTATACTAATGGCGAGTATTTTTCATAATTTACGCCATGTTTAAGTTGAACTTTATAGTTGCCAGGTTAAACGTGAACAGATAATATTCATAACATATGTCATCTAGCCGTACAAACAGCAGTTTAAAATAATAACGTGTTTAATATATTTTTGACACGCTCATATTTTATAACACAGTTTTTTAAAACTATTCATAGTATTTAACTACCTTCCACTGTAGTTATATGGGTTCAGATCTAAGATGAGGAATGACTAGATTGAGTAGCAGAATCTCGATCTAAGCACGAGCTTTGAAGAGCTTTTGAGGCTTTTGATATCGGTTTTTCTATGGTAAAAGTTTTTTCGTTGTTACATCGCAACCTCTATAGCTCTCCTATATATTCTAGCCTTTTCCTAAAACTATTAACGCCTAATATGAATTTAAGTAAATTACACCGCATTTCAAACGATATAAACTAGAAAATAGAAGCAAAAAAAATCAAAACTAAGTTAAAACCAAAACTAAATATACCTCAAAAATCCTTATAAACTGATGTTTAAGACAGCTGGTTGCCAAAAAGCCAAGTACTTTTACATCATGCATATTAAACATGTACTAGGAGAGCGTGCCAACTAGTTTTGGAAAGAAAATAGGTTTTGAGACATTTTTTCTTGATACAGTAAAATAGGTATTATCTACAACTATAAAAAAAGATTCCGACGAATTAAGAACCTCTTCCTTTTATGAAGTCGGTTAAAATTAGTCCGTCCGCCAAACGGAGATATAAATTAGGTACTATAAAGATGACATTAGTAGCTAATTTCGAAGTGTTTTCGCTTAAATTTTTGGTGTCAATACCACTGTAGTAAATCACATTCAACTTTCCGAGAAAATTTCGAACTCGTGAAATTATTTTCATTCTGGGAATCAAACTTGAATTGCACGGCTATTGTGTTGCACCACACATGGAATATTGTATGGTGCAACAAAATTGCTACATGTAATTCCATATCTGTATCAGCCCATATACTCGTAAGTCTCATGGGACTCCCACCACAGGGCACGGGCCTCCTCTATAATCAAGACTAAGATTGAGAGGGGTTAGGCCATATATATATAATTGATAATAGTTGAATACAAGGCGATACGTGGGTGTTCTGGTAGCACCTCTGCCTACCCCTTCTGGGAAAAAGGCGTGTGTTTATGTATGTGTGTAATAGTTGAATATGAAGTGGTAGAGCTATGATATAACTTGTAAAAGATACTCTTTAAATATGTCAGCTAGACCAAGGTAGTACCACTGTCTCAGATACTCACGAGAAGTAACAGCTTTGCTGTTGCATTTCGTTTAATAGTAAGGCTGCAAGTTACCTCTATACGGTGTAGATATTCGTCGGGAGAAAATGCGTTTTGACGAAAAATCCTTAGATACCCACCTACGTGTTGCCTTTGGGTTTAGCTTATGTAAATACGGCATCTATAAGGCCGGCATAGTTGTGTCGACTAGCAAGAACAACGCGAATGGATACTCGAGTGGATTGCACTAGACTTACCACCAGAAGCGTTGCACTCTCTTTTCCATTCCATAATAAAAAATATATTTTTATCCCCAATATTATGACAAAGTGAGGATTAAATACTGAAACTCCATTAAGTTAAGTAGAAACATCACTCAAACACATCCACATCCATTTGCCGATTTCCCATGCATTTAAATGTGGAACACTGCGACAGTGGCGCCACCAGCAATTATAACCATATCTCAAGAACCCTCGCGCCACAAAAGAATCAAAGTGTAACGGTTCTTTTTATAATGGATTTGGATGAAGACCGGCGATTTTCTACTTGAGCTGTGGCTGGATGAAAGGTTTTTTTGCCTCTATAGGTATAAAGCTTGTTTGTGCAGAACGGTTGTTGCTGTAATGAAGTTGAGAGGTGCGTTTAACCGACTCTTGTTGCCGGAGTATTACTTACATATTCTCTTGGTTTGTGAATACGATTCTTTTTTTTTATAGCGATAATTTTTTATGATGGCGAGACGAGCATGCCTTTCGCCTGATGGTAAGCGATACGACCGCTCATGGACGGTAGCAAAACCAAACAACACCATGAAGGCAATGCTTGGCATTCCACTGCGCTCGCCATCCTGAGACATACGATGTTAAGTCCCATTATGTCCAGTAGTTACTCTGGCTACAATGCTCTTCAAACCGAAACACAACAGCGCATTTAAACTGGCGGAAGATATAGACATAGCGGTGGTACCTACCCAGGCGTCCTCTCACATATGAGAGACCTACTACTAATAGAATATGTTCTTCTACCTACATATATGTTAAGGATAATAAATCGCGATATATTAAATTATTTGCAAATAAATTACTTCTGGGACTATTAATAAGGAGCCGGACGGAAACTTCGAGTCATAGGTTGAATTCATTGTGCTCGAGCTCTCTGAATCGAATTCTGAATTGTAGGGGTCTTGCCCAGCAGTGGGCGTACATTATTTAATTAACTCCACCTCACAGTTACACATATCATACGCTAAAATCGCAGTAATATTTATATAATACTAGCGGCCCGTCCCAGCTTCGCCTGGGTGCAGATGTTCCACGCCAGATACATGCTATTTTTCGCCCAAACTGGGACACCCTGTATATGTATTATACATGTAAACCTTCCTCTTGAATCACTTTATCTATTAAAAAAATAGTATCAAAATCCGTTTCGTGGTTTTAAAGATTTAAGCATACATAAAGACAGACAGCGGGAAGCGACTTTGTTTTATACTACGTAGTGATGAGTTTTGTGTTCTAGGTTCCATAATAAATAAGAGAATTTTCGATCTCACTACAAAATCGTACAAGCAAACAAAAGATATATTTCCTGATTAAAATATTCTTAAAATTTTCTTTATGAACGCGAAAGATTCACAAGATTCAAGTCTGTCTTCTGCTCGAACACAATAATTCCGGTTTGACGCATAAAATAAGTTTCCACCATGATCAATTATAGTATCGGAATTTTCAATACGACCTAAAATAGTGGTAGAGTCTTTCCTGACCTACCTTGGACTCCTCTAGGAATGGGCCGGCTCGACCGAAGTCGTTCAATGAATTTCGATATGCAACATAACTTACAACAATATTACTGATAACAATCATGATATAGTTTCACATCATATCCGCACTACACAATCCCAGTACATCCTAGTTTTTAACTAGATATTCAACCTCATCCCCCGTCATTAAGATCTAATGCCGACATCAAAGTACACAGCACGTGTCGCCAGGCGGCACCTGTGTCGGCACATGAAAGCCTGCAAATATTTATTTTAATTTAGTGGCCGAGCGTTGCCGACGAGCGCCGACAATCGCCGATCCTTAATCGCTAATGGATTTGCACCCGCCACTCCGACGGATAAACGAATGCAATGTTGTGTTCGATTTTTAAAATTTAATTCGATTTTTGATGTGTGGATCGGGTTTGAGTATTCGAGTATTTTTGTACGTTTTAAAATATAGAGGAATGTAATGCGTTTTCTGAGTTGCAATGTGGGATGTAAAATAGAAAAGGAAGTGAGGAAAAGATAATTAAAATAAGCATTGGTTGAACAATAATAGCTTGTAGATCTTGTAGTTAATTTATAAAATATTTTTAAGAAAATTTCGTTTCAAATGTAAACGAGTGATTTTCTAATATAACATACTGCCCTTATGGATATACTTTATATGTAAGTACTGCTACAGGCTTTATTTGAATTATTGATAATTTTTAATTTTAGCTATGGCAGAATCATTCATAATATATTTCGGCCATAAATATTTTAATTATTATTACCGATAATAGAATATTTTTCTTTCCTTCAACTTCGAGAAGAAAAGCAGCGTAATACAAGAATTATTTTGTAAAGTATCTAAATGCATTTTTTAACTATTTATGGATTAGTATTTTACATGTGTATTCGCTTTATAAAATAAACTAGAATCCCGCGGTTATGTAACAGTAGTTTCCAGTAGGTAGTTCTGTTTTCGAAGTTTTATATGAAAGGCCCGGTTGAAAGTGCAGCGGCGATAAATTTCGCTCAAATAAAGGATCGCAAACAACGGCGGTCACAACTTGGCTGTGATTCACAATGCTCCAATGTTTGCACATTTGCACTTGCGCAGAAACTCATCTCGAAAAGTACGAAAACTTTACCTCAATTATAACAAAACATTCATGTGGCAGCAGTCGGGCGTTTGTACCAATATTTGTGGAAGCTTTTTGTGGTAAAAAGGGCATTAGTGAGCCCTTTTGTTGACTCGCGGCGAAGACGGTTTGCGAGTCAACAGTTTGGGCAAATATTGGTGCATCGGCGGCTCCTCTGACGAACGTAATCTGGCTCAAGACAAACCGTGTTTTATTTTTATTTTTTACACTTAAGACTGGTTGAACGATGTAGGTTAACGGATCGTCTTTCGCCGGCTACTTTAAATATTAAAATTATTATTTTCCGACGTCTGTTTACTGAGGATCACGCCGAAAAAGCCTTTATTGTTGAGGGATTTAACCATTGATTAGAAACTTATTTTATAATGGCATTATTAAAAGTAAAAGCCGTAAATTATTGAAATGGAATGCGTTAAAATAATTTTAAAAATCAAGTGGTTAGTTTGAGGAAAAGTTTGTTAATATAGGTAATAGAAAATTAGGTATTTAAGAAATAACATTATTTATTTATTCCAGTAGTATTTACGATTTTCAACATTTAAATCAAATATTATAACATGCGTGTGAAGTAACATGATGGATGTGGTAAAGAAAACGTATTTTCTGCGATGTATGATGCGAACATACATCAAATGTAACTCGTAGACGCCAAGTGAAAAATGTGCTCGGGGTCGCGACTGAGCAGCGCCGCGTCGGCGACAACGATAATCGAATTCAATCGATACAGCACAAGAGCGCTGTCGAAATCCTGTTGCCTCATCGAATTCCGAATATTTGCAATAAAAAAGTTCTATAGACTCGAATCACGTTTCGGTGCCGTTCTGCGAATTAAAATTACAAAAAGCCGAACGGCGACGGTCCCCGCGCGAGCGAGCGAGCCGCACAATATGCAACATCCACGCCCCTGTTGGAATAAAATTCAAAATAAGATTTCAAAGGAAGTAAAAGGAAAAACAAACAGCGGGTTTCTCTAGTTGGGTAGAGCGAGACAGCGATGTGTGTCGGCGCTCCGTCGGCGGCGAGTTGATATGAGTTATGGCGCGTGTGTTTGCGCGCGAATTAGCCGCGGCGGCGACAGGGGCGACGCCCGCACCGCTGCACCGCGCGGCCGCACCGCCAGCGCCGCCAGCCGATAATTACCTTCCACTCCATTGGGATAGGTCATGCACGTGCTAATTGTATTCGTATCAAATGCTCAAATCTCTATACCAATCGAGCCGACACTTTCTTTTTTTTTTGTCTAAAGAAATCAAAATTATTATTTTAAAAAATTATACACGTTAATTACTGTCAGGATATGTTTGCTATTCGTTTTTTAAATAATTGCAACGATCGGAATTGGCGTAATAAGTTGATGACAACCTAGCGCCATCTACCGGCGGATAGCGTAAAGTTTCAAAACTGTTATTAACGCTTCAAAAAAACTTGACCATTATTTTTAAAGCTCATTTGTTCTAACTACATACATTAAAATAATGCAAAAGTAAACAAAAATTTAATACTTAATTAATTTCTCCACATGGAAAACCATGTTACGCAAGTTCATCACACTGAAATATTTCTTAAATTAAACTTGCATAAGCCTAAACGAAATTATTATTAATACATAAACATAAAACGGAGAAATATCGCAAAATTAGCATATTTATATTTCAAGAGATCACACATTCATTCATAAACACAATCTACGCGTATCAAATTTTATTACTGAAACAGTTGTAGTGATGTTACAACATAGTTCATAGTTAAAAAGTTCGTTTACGACGGCAGCGTGTCGAATCTATGAGGACTAGTGGCGCCATCGCGCGCGCATCATCGCAACTATACGATAGAGATTACAATTTTTATTCGGCGGTATCGATAGATTTTATCGATTTTACATCGATAACATGCGGAAAAAGAATTGTAAATTGTTAATGTGAAATACTGGTAAAAACTGAATTCAGTATTCTGACCATGAATACAGCGTACGGCTACTTCAACAATTATGACGTTTAAAAAATATACTAAACAAATCGAAGTTCTTTTGTGATTAAGATAGTTTTTTCACAAAACCAAAATTAAACAATCACAGCTGTATTTATTCAAACCAATATTTAAAAATGAATTTTTCAATGTAAAACATTGATTAAAATTAACCTCTAAGTTTTCTATCATTTTACACAGCCTTTTTCCTCTGTTCACCGACTTCCATCTATCCAATATATATTCCAGCTTCAACTCATCCTGCCACCTAAGTTCTATCTTCAATACCAAACCACTGAACAACAAACATCGATTTAGATTAAAATAAAGATTTATTTAGAGCAATCAGTCTACAAATAACGGAATATAAGCTACCAGTCTATGCTTCGGCACTCGACATCGACCACCGCGCACCCCCATTACCATACAAATTTGTTGTCCAGCCGTAAAATAAAGAAATTGGACGGACGAATAAAAGATCCGTAATTAAACCCGACGCGGGACACAGCTATAATTTTATTTTAATGTTATCGTTTTTCGAAATGGCCGGGCCGCTTCGTTAGCTTTGGGAAAAAAGTCATCGTTCTGATCTACGTCGCATGGCTTGATGAATTTCTCGCTCAATTTGATGCTGGAATATAATACTTTTGGCTAATTTTCCGCGTGATCTTTACATTTTGACGGTGGACAAGTTGAGCCGTCGGAGTCAAGTTTGCTGCTGAGCGGTTAACCCGTCGGAAAACGACGTGAAAAATCTGACGAGACAAGTCTTTCGTGTTTCTTGAAAAAAAGTTATTTATTTCTGTCTAGAATACAAGCTACCTGTGTTTAATGTTATAATAGTAATCTATAATATTCTATTAATGTAAATATGTTGGATTAACATCTATATGTAACGGGAAACCGTCTCTAATTGATATAGGTTTGGCAATAGCGGCTTAATGGCCGGATGCTCAATTACATCTACTTACTTAGATATTATTATTATTGTCTTTTATTGGAAATATATAAAAAAGTAAGTGAAAATTGAAAATTCCGTACCTATTTTTTTTGGTATGCAATTCAATTTAATACGTATCCACAAGTTACGTTCCTAATAGCAGTCTAATCAATCCGAGATTTTATTTGTGACCCTTATTCTTCCTCCAAAACAACACACAATCAATGCAACATATTTTTATCATGTAAACTATATGATACAAAGAACCCCGCTTAAGTTTAACCACCTGGTATTTAAAAAAAACCATTTCAGAGTACCTTCCCAATTCAATTTACCCGCGAAGCTCTAATTCAACATCTCATTCAATAATATCCCGTAATATAATAATGTACAATCTCATAATAATCTGTTGAAGAAAACATCCGACTTGCCTCCACCGGCTGCAATCAAAAGAATCTCATATTCCAACAATTAAACAAGATAAAACAGATTCTGCTCAACGAAACAAGATTGGAGGCATCACACGGCGGAAACCATCATAATCAATTCACTTAAATCAAATTAAAAGCAATTCAAGTTAATCAGCCGTTGCGTGGGGAGCCACCAATCAGTTAGTATTAAACATTTGCGCCAATATAAAAGGGCTTTGTTGCTGCTCTCGTTTTAACTACAGTATTAAGTTTTTTTTACGTCAAATTGCTGCAGACCAATTTGCTATGAGTCCTTTTAGCCTCGAAGCATTGATACTCTTGTAAGACGTATTGCATCAATATTTATGTTATTCAAACTTATTTGATAAGTTGGAACAATTAATTGCATATTACCATAAACAAAATAAACATCAAAATGGGTGTCATATTTTCTATTGTAAGAATGACATTGCTGAAATTTGGAATATTATTTTTGTCATGTATAGTTTGTTTTAAATACCTTACTGAAATCATGAAGTGGTAATTGTCTCAGTTATAGCATAAATTAATCGATTTATCAGTGGCAATACCACCATACAAAGGAAAATACGATATAATATTTTCCTGAATACCTTCAGCGGTAACACCTACCCTGTAACCCACACCTTGCAACTTTATTTCAAACCCCAGCACAATCATTTTCATTTACAACTTCCAAATGAACTGCTCCGCCGAATGTCGATTTAAAAAACATAAAACCAAAACGAAACCGTACTTTGAGCCCAATTGGCAACAAATTCCTTCCAATCTCCTTTTTAATTACACACACAAACCGACAATTGGCAACTAGCTGCTGTAAACAGCAGTGTATCATGAATATTGATTCGCAACATGTTCGCCGCCGCCTGTGAATATTAATGCATGGTTTTGCATACAAACACATATTTTTCCAATACAGCCCTCGTGGACTAACAATGGCCTCGTATCTGGATATATTGTATGCGATCGTAATGTGAAATATTTTGTACTTAATGCACGTTTATTAATGGCGCTGAGACTTTGTTCTTATCCGACTGTGCTAGCGAGAAATCAAGAAAATTGTTTTAAAACGCATCGCGCGACGTGAATTAATGTGTGGCGCTTGTCTTTGGCTGTGTGGTGTTGCTTCCTTTGTCTAAACATTGTCTATGCCAAATAGTCGACAGTTTACAAAACCGATCTACAGTACATAGATAACCTACCAAAATATTTAGAGCACTACTAAATATGAAATACTAAAATTAATAATTTTAATTACAAAGCGGAATTTAATAAATTTAATATTGCATCTGATATTGTTGCATTCATTAATGTCGTTGTTAAATGTTAGACGAAATGACTAAAATATTCACCTGGAGCATATTAAAACCGATTTCAATACTTCAACTATTCTGAATTAGTAAAATTGAAGAATTTTTTTATTTGAATGCGCTCGCCTCGGAAGATACATGCCGGATTAAGAACTTCCTTTCCAAAAGACAGCCTTATTCTTGCGGAAGATTTTGCGCTAGTAACATCAAGCTTAGTAACCATACTAAAAAAAAAGATACATTGTTTATTTATTAAAAGTACAAGGTTACTATTATCAGATTTATAGCGGTCCCCGCACTAGGCGAACCGCGGACGAATCGCGGGATACCAAAATATGTTTGTGGTTATTTATTTAAAGCTCAATGATAAAAGTAACAGCAATCATGCAAAGCCAGCTCAACAGCTAGTAGACCAATAAAAATGGATAGCAAAAAAGTTGGAACCCAACATATTACATCGAACATAACTCACCTGATCGCTGTAAACAAAGAAACATACAATTGCTCACCACTTATGAACCAAGCAAAAACCTCATGATTACAATATTGAAATTTAAGGTTATTATCGGCAATTACTCCTTATAATTGTTAGTATGGCAATATACAATTAGCAGACCTTTTAGTCCAATTTAGTTTCTAACATAACCATTAAAAGGTGCTAATGCACATCCATATTTAAGTTGAAACATAAAAGGCAAAAAGGATTAATAGTAATTAAAAGTTAATGCTTTTAATTACTGTACCGCGTAATTGTTTGAGGAAGGAGTCGATGCCTTTGTGCCTTCATAAAAATAATAGTAGGTGCTTATCATTGCGCCAAGGCTTTATACAAAGTTTCCTTCACTTTTCGTAATTTATAAATATTTGAAAGCAATTGCGGGAAGAATGAAGTATAATAGTTGTGTATATCGGCAACCACAAAAACTAAATAATTTTATTCTAGGCTTTATTGATCGAAATTAAAACAAATAATGTAAACGAACAAACAAACAAACCACTAAGCCATACTTGTCAAATAGTGTACAGAATATAGGCTGCACGAATATTGATTTCTTTATCTTGAGCATTAAAAATGTATCTAAGAATAATACTCTCACTACTAAAATACCCGCAAAAAATAAACACAAATAATCCAGAACACACGAACTTTACCTTAAAAGAAATAAATTCCCTCAGGACCGAACAAGCCACGTTCATCTTTGTAAATAATTTATTAGTACCATAGACAAAAGTTGCTTCATTCGATATTCAAAAGCCAAGTGAACTCGTGTAACACGTAGCTACTTCTTTAAATATTACTTAACGAGTGGACAACGCGTCTTTTTTTGTCCGTAATGATAAGGTGGCGCACCTAAACGGTTGCTAAATTACAGTACATTATACGTTTAATTTGAAATGTCTCCCTCGGCCTTCGTCCGCTGTAATTTGCGTCGATGTATTTTCTTTTTTTGTGTTTGAGGAAATTTATCGATTATTGTCAGTTTGTTATGAGTGGTCATGTTTATTTATTGCTCTATTTCACAAACTAAAGTAGCGGATAAATAATAAATAACTTCAAGGAAATAATTAGTTGGAAATATAAAGGTTTGCATTCCTCTATAGGCCAAACTGAAGATAATTTGAAGCCGCGATATCTTCAGATAAAAGTAACAAACGGACAGAACAATTGAAATGAGTACAAACTCCGCGGATGTATAATTGTCGGTTATAACAAGAGTCGGAGCCGATAATTACCGCTTGATCAACGCACCGCAACAACCAATCGATGCAAGTCTGTCGAATACCGGTTGTTTTAAGCGTTCCATTCTAAAATTCAAAAAGCGAATGTTGATTTTTAAATAATTGCTAGAGTTTTAGTTTATGGTTTGTTTTAGCTTTATCTGTGCAACTTATTCATTCGTTCTTGTAAGGGTAATTATTTTCCGGAAAGATGTAATATTAGGTCATCGGCCGGACTGTAAAGTATCATTTTAAAACATTCTTCAGTCAAACCAATTATCAAAATCAAAATGAAGGTAACTCTACATTTCGTATAAAAAAAATCACAAGTCCAATATGACGCAATTATGTCGGCGCGGGGTGTAATCGCGATCAAGCTTGCAAGATCGCCGCTCATGCATCATTCAGCATGGAACAGCCCTAATAACCGGGGGTGACTTACAACCTCCCACGAATCTATTATCTATAGTTACTGTGATTCGGGTTAATAGATTGATTTCTGCGAAATATTCTTGTACAATTTCACGAAAAACTTCCACATTATCGAAAAAAAAAGTATTTTTCATAACAACACAAAACTACACTCTTTTTGAGCATTCGGGTAATAAAAAATCTCGAAAATTTCCTACTTTCTATGTACGATTCTGCATTTTGGCCATCTTTAAATATGATACATTAATCAATATTATAAACATTTTAGAATTCATAGAATAGTTGGCATTTACGACCTAATGTATAACAAAGTCTTTTTATCAATGAAATGACGGCTCCTAGCTAAATTTGTCAAAATGTTTTAATAAGTAGGTACTAATTAATCAACATTATTAAACTAAACATGCACCAATATTTTTTGCGTAATTATTTTAAGTTAGTGTCACTAAAATTAAATCATCATCAAACATCAATCATCATGTTCATAACATTATTAACCCTTTAATAGCCAAAAACAATGTCATGTAGACTACTCGTATAACAATGATGCATATAAACACTAGTTTAGTGGCATAACTTATTTTTCAATTCCATACCTGTTACAATATCTCATTAATCAGTATAATTATCGGTCATCACCATACGCCATTGAATGCCCTTCATGTCCACACTATCTTACTATGATGCAATCAGCTCATTAACGGACCAGACTCGGCTGCCTACATGTTTACGGTGGTCGAGGGTTCAAATCCCAGAGCACACCTCTGACTTTTCGGAGTTATGCGTGTATTGATAGTCAATCACCACGCATTTTAACGGTGAAGGAAAACATCGTGAGGAAACGATTTTAAAGAATTTCTACGGTATGTAAGTCCGCCAACCCGCACTAGGCCAGCGTGGTGGACTATATGGCCTAACCACTCTCAATCGATTCTCTCGATTGTAGAGTAGGCTTGTGCCCAGCAATGGGACGTATATGGGCTGATAAAAAAAAAGAAAAATCACTATACCCGTTACAATATCTAATTAATCAGTACAATTATCGGTCATCACCATATGCCATTGAATGTCCTTCATGTCCACACTATCTTACTATGGCGCAATCAGCTCATTGTTTAAAACCTCACTACTTTGCATAAATACTTTATCAATTGTTTCAGTATGAATCAATGCATATATTCATCATCAGTCATAAAATATCCATTAAGAGTGGAAACTTCCACAGCGCGCTGTAAAAAGATGACGTCATTAAACTGTAAATATCTTGATCCGCCCAGCTGAATTCAGCATCTCGGAGCGGGGCCGATGTTAATTTAATTGCTTCCTACTTTTTACTGGCTGATTGGCTGAATTGATTGCTTGGGGCTTGCAGCTCCGATTTATAGATCAAGGCATCTATAGGACTTGAGGGAATCGAATGAAATCCTAGGAAAACTGGGTTATGTCTGTCAATAAGTTGTTATTCATGTGCGTTGTAAATGATTAAGGGAAACTTCTAGAAAGCTATCCAAATTATGATATCAATTATCCTTTAATTATTTTCTGCCACTATGATTGCAACATAAATATTTATTTCAAAGGACCGTTCCACATTTCAGTATTAAACTTATCTAATACATTTGTAACATGATTATACTTTTTATGATTATTTTTGTCAGCAAAAATATGGCGGCATCATGCTAACTATTAGCATATTATATTTTGTCACATTCCTACATTACATAGCATGAGCAGATATAATTGAAAACCCAAGAAAAAATTATAATTACTTACTTTAAACAAGTAGATGACCTTTCCCGCTACATAGATTAGACAAACAAATACTAATAACGTGCGAGCAGGCGGAATTCCCCGTCGCAGTACTTGTTACATAATAGATGAGCCATTTGTACCGAGATCAGGCTCATCTGCATACTCTGTATATTGATACATTAAGCTGAACTGCCGTGGACCTGAATTCAAATAAATCGTGCGCTTGAAAACGTTCACACATGCGCCCCTAGCGAGTAATCCGGGAACTAAGAATTACATTTAATTTGAATTTGATAAGTAAATAAGCATTGTTTGTCTTATAATTAGTCTGTACTCTGTTGTGTTGTAAATCTTGGATATTGACTCAGATTTTTTTTAAAATATAATTCGACTAGTAGATTGCAAATCGTGTTAATTTTTTTGCGACTTGTATAGACGAATTATATGTCGTGCGAAACAAAACTCGATTCGAGATAAGGCTAGTGGAAGATTGTAATAAATTAGTTTAAGAATTATTTACATATTTCTTTAATAAGCCGGTTAAAAATCGTTCATAATTACTCAAGAAAGATAAAACAATATCAACTAAATCAATTAATAAATATCTATTTTCTACATACCTCACATTATAAAAAAAAATTAAACCTCAATTTTATAAAACCATTCAACACGATCAGAATTTGACATTATTCAAAAAGTTATTGACGAGGCAACACGGACATGCAATCAGAGCATCCACACTATTCGTCCAACCGTTGGACCAATGTCCTAAGCTGTCTGAAGTGTGTCACACAGACGATCCTGAACTCGATGCACAAGTACCAGCCGCGGTTCCACCTGGTCCGCGCCAACGACATCCTGAAGCTGCCGTATTCCACCTTCAGGACGTATGTCTTCAAGGAGACGGAGTTCATCGCTGTCACAGCATACCAGAACGAAAAGGTTAGTTGGTTTTATTATTTCAGTACTTTAAAAGGGGGTAGATGGACACTCAGGGTAATTTCTAAAAAACTTGTCAAGCGTGTAACTGTGTATGATGTATTTAATGTTTGAATCATATTTATGTATTCTTCGACTTTCTGAAAATACTAATTGTGTGTTGGATTAATAAAATATATTTACAAAAATTCATAAAACTAGATTACAATCTTTTTGTATACCCGTGGGTTTCAATTCATCCTGTTTTTTATTAGTTGTAACCTTACAGAACATACTATGACTGAAAATATTTAACGTAAAAGGTATATGTATGTGAATGTTGTAGTAGGTACATATTTATTATCAGTTACAATCATGGTTAGAAAATTACAATCTTATAAAATAATCAAAATGCTTGTTATATTAAACTAAGATTTAAATTACTTGTGTAAATAGATTTGTTTTTGAAGTAAGTAAGTAGGTACCCTCTCTTTGTTTTTTATTTTTATTCTGACTGCGAAATTCCCGCATTGTACTTGATGGTGAAAACGTTTTAGTTCCTCTAGAATATCGATTAAAGGACGATCTCTTGCCAATCGATACAATTATGCTGGTATACGTGTTTGTGTCTATTAGAGGTTTGGTGCTTATTTTTTATCAATAAAATATATCGAATTATGGGTTTAAACATTTTAAATTATCAAATATTGTTTTATTATATGTTCAATATTTAAGTTTTTTTTATATTCCAAACAAAAATTTAATCCAGCAAATTACCATAGAGGCCTATTTTGTACCCTTCTATCTAGGTACCCACATGGTGACAAAAAAATTATAATTCTCCCTTTTCCTTCAATTTAATTGTTTAACAGGAACAGCAATATAATTAATGTTGTTTTACAGATTACACAACTGAAGATCGACAACAATCCGTTTGCGAAAGGGTTCCGGGACACCGGCGCCGGCAAGCGAGAGAAAAAGTAAGTATCTACACACTAGTTACAACTTATTTATTATTATGTGTATATCTCTGAACTTATATACTACCTAATATGGCTGAATGGTTGCTATGGAAATTATTAGACGATTATTATGAGCAGTGGAAATCTTACGGCTGTGGATGATTACATAAATACATACAAAAGTGCCGCATTCCGAGCACAATCGATTCGTAAATTAAATCAAGTTTATTTTTTCGATTTTCTTTTGGAAAAGTTCACATAAAATGCATTGCCTAACCATATTATCCAACCCGCACTAGGCCAGCGTGGTGGACTGTATGGCCTAACCACTCTCAATCGAACTCTCTATTGTAGAGGAGGCCCGTGCCCTGCAGTGGGTCGTATATGGGCTGATACAATACAATACAATACTAGGCCAGCGTGGTGGAGTATATGGCCTAACCACTCTCAATCGAACTCTCTATTGTAGAGGAGGCCCGTGCTCTGCAGTGGGTCTTATATGGGCTGATACAAAAAAAAACATAATATTATCTTCATCAGCCCATATATGTCCCAATGCTAGGCACCTATATTATACCGATTGCGTTTTCTATATTTAACTTTAGGATAAGCCCATTATCCATATATTTAAGCCCATTCATCTGCCCCATTTACACGGGCAGAGTTTCTCGCGCCGAAGATACGATTATCGTAAGGATATAAAAAAGTTGCATCCTGTGAAGATTTGTCAGAACACGATAATCAATGGCGGTGATGTCATGCGATAATCTCCCCGTTTAAATGGCGCTTTTTATATTCTTACCTACATAACAGCTGT
Organism: Theretra japonica; assembly: GCA_033459515.1. Classification (NCBI taxonomy): domain Eukaryota; kingdom Metazoa; phylum Arthropoda; class Insecta; order Lepidoptera; family Sphingidae; genus Theretra; species Theretra japonica. Next base: position 4,659,736 of record CM065942.1, read on the forward strand.
AGTATTTTTTCTTGGTATAAATAAGTTAAGACATTAGCACTTCGATAAACTTTATAATTATGACTAGCAAAATTCCATCTTCTCGATTAAACTGCTGGGCGGTCCCAAAAGTGCATAAATCAATTTCAATAATAGATACTGTAAATTGAACCAGAATAACCACCCCAGTCCAGTTACAACTCTTGAGAACCGCATATCGAACAGTAGACAACAGGGTGCGCCTACCGGGTGTCAATTAGCGTGGCTCGGTGTTGCAAGCACTCTGATACGGTTATCAGTGACAATTACATTTTCACTTGTTCCGCACAGCGATTGGGAAATTATTGATAAAAGTTCCTAGATTGATGCAGTTGGGTTTGTTAACTGGTTGCAAAGGAATTAGCTCATATCTGCCTAAGAGTAATAAGCTCGGAAATATATAGGTGTGACGTTAGAAGTATGAATTAAGATATTATAATAAATTAATAAAGTGCGTGGTGGCCTGTTGGTAACGGACTAGATGCGGCTGCCTACATGTTCACGGTGGTCGCGGGTTCAAATCTTAACACTTCTGACTTTTCGGAGTCATTTATGTATTGATAGTCAATCGCCACACACTTTAACGGCGAAGGAAAACTTCGTAAGGAAACCTGCATACCATAGCGATTTGTATAAATTTCTATGATATGTAAAAGTCCGCCCATTCGCACTACGCCAGCGTGGTGGACTATATGGCCTTACCACTCTCAATCGTACTCTCGATTGTAGAGGAGGCCCGTGCCCTGCAATGGGACGTATATGGGCTGATACAATACAATACATATACGTCCTACAGCAGGGCACAGGCCTCGTACCATTTTTTTTTTAAATAGTTACGGTATGACGGTAATCGCTAGGACGTATATGAGCTAATACAAAAAAAAAAGAGTTAATAATAAAGCATTATAATGCCGTTTGGGTAAGGCATTTACGAATTTCCTATACATTCTAGAACATTGTAATCTTTATGAACCCGGAATTAACTATGTCAAAAATAGTTATTTAAATTCAGTTAAAAATACGGCAAATATCGTAGACGTAATATCTGATATAGTAATTTAAGCGCCACACTACAGCGTTCCTTGATTACAACGGTTTACTCCAATAGCTTTTGCCTTGACTAGCGTATTAAATATACACTAACGGGCCCATTAAATAACCACTCCAACAACTTAACCAACAAATCTCTTATCAAACTTGTAAAATGTAATTACGAAAAAGTCCAAGTGGGTGGCGCTCATAACTAAAAGGCGAGCGAAAGATTAATGAAGGCGAAAACTGCCGACTATTTAAGTAAAGTTAAAAGCTAACTAAATTAGCTTCCTATCTGTGGATCTCTCCAAATTAATTGGGGCACGGCGGAGAGCGCGCCAACACGCCCGGCGCCGTTCGAAATTCAAATTAAACCAATCCGGCGCCTCCTTATTCGTGTTGCCAGTTTAAACATGGCGGTAACCGCTCAAAATGGTGGAGTCATACGACTTGGCGCTTTTTTCCAGCGTCTTTAGCGTGCAAGGGAGAAAATTGGATTTCCGCGATAAAATCAGCTTTGGTTTTTTTTTTCCCGCCGCATAATTTGCCATGAGCCACCGCCTGTAGGGATAGGCCGTTCCGCTTACTTATTTGAAATTCGAACGAGAACTCAATTAGAGCTTGATAAGCATCTGCTCATAGCTTTACATCGTTAAATCATTCGCAAATTGTATTATTCAGTTTCGACTTTCTAATGGTGCCGTACTTTGGTTTTGATCGATAATTTTTGATGAGGCTGTGCTTATGTATTGCATTTATTTTCAATTACCAATGTTTAAGAAGCATGTGATTGTTACCAATCTGCTTGCTATAGGTTCCGTACATAAGAACCCCCCTTACAGCACAACGACCCCTATCGACTTACAGCAACACTTTCCATGCGTATCGGTTTTCTTAGTCCCGTAGTTATTTAAAATGAAGTAGGTAACAGTTTCATAGGATTACGTGTCGTGTAGGGAATACTCCATTTAGATGATATAGCATATTCCCGTCACTTTGACTTGCCAATATAAAGAAACCCTCTTTGTCTGCTCTAAATTATTTAATTAAAAAGAAAAACATTAATACTTCAATAAAGCCACATTAAAAAAATAACATAAAAATTATACATTAAATAAAAAAATAAAAAACAACCTTAAAGTATTTGGAATCCAGAATTAGGGCATTACCCGGCACTTTTACATCAAAAACGCTTACAACGGAAAAGGGAGTTAATTCGCTTAAACAACATTTTGCACCGGTCGGGCCGGGCCGGTGTCCGAATTAGCGTCCGGAGTCGGAAACCGGACGCTGCTGCTGCGGGTCCATCTTTACAAAATGGCGGCCGTCCGGAAATACGGAAACGTGGACGCTTTGACAAACGCCGCGGGAAAACGGGACACATGGCGCGAATAGGTCGGTTATGATAGCCACTTATAACATATTGCCTTAAATAGTTTAGAATTTTGTTGAGAAGTGATACATAGGGGTCGGAAAGAAATCAGTTTAATTCAGTTATCCAGTTCAGGGTAAAATGTAAGTTTCCATTCGAAAAGTAGAATAAAACTGCTATATTGTGAAATCAAAACTACTTCGCGTTTTACACTCAACAGTTTTATACCAATAACGTTTTAAACCAATAGTAGTTTACTTCATAAAAATCATAATGTGATAGTATTATGTAAGAAATATTTTAGAATCTACGAATATATCGAAATTATTAAATCCAAGTCGATTAAATACAGAAAAGAAATCCAACATTGCTAAAATTCACATTCCAAATTCAAATCAAGATATTTCCATCAATTGTCTCATAAAGGAGTATCTACACGATCGGAAGAACGGTTATCTGGGTGTCTGTGGTCGGAGCGTGAAGATGTTTCTTTGATGTTGCCCACTGCACCGTAACGCCGACCTTACGTCCGATATGGCTGTAGAATGTAGCGGCTTGTGATTACATTCGAGATCAATCGATTAATTTCATTTGGGTTCATAGACGTAGCACTGAACTGAGAAATGGCAAAATTGACCAGTTTAGGTGTGTTCGGTCAATAGCTATTCCTTCGTTAGACAAGAGTGCCTCGGTGGCGTAGTTGTACTACGGTATGATTGCAAAGCTGAGGTCTCGGGTTCGAATCCGTTTACTAAAATATATTTATACTATTATCGGCTTAGGTATAGGCCATAGAGGTATATCGGGATAGGCGATACTAAATAGGCAATATTATTTTTTGTGAACCAAGGATTTCATCTTTAAGAAAGACTCCATCTTCGTAGATTTAATTTACAAAACTGTCTTTGTTACTCCATGTCCTACACCTCCCTTAATTATTACACAAGATTCAGGTATAGAATGAATGACATAGAAATAAAAGAATTAAAATCATAATTCACAAGTACTTGTAGGTGCAAGTATCAATTACTTCATCAAAGTCTTATTCTAACGATAAAAATCTCTCCACAAACAATAAGACAAGGAGCACAACAGCTACTTAGTACGCTGCCCTTGTGCGATAAAAAGCCACCCCCGCAGGGGTTGCCGAACTAACCGCGACGTTTTAGGGATAAAAATTTGGCAAAATTACAAGGCGAGCCACCCCATGCCGCAAGTTTACATTGTAACGCGAACACCCTAATGTGAACAGTTTCAGTAAGGGTTGTCGGTTGACGGAACGACGATTTTTATTATTTTGACTACGCGTTAAATTACTATGAAGAAAGTTTAATATTTGCGTTCCAAAAATATATTAAACAGGAATCACGGCTTGGTATATTTTGGTACTGAAATATCTTTGGTATATGTTACACTGAGAATCTTGTGTAATGTAATTTTATAAACCATTATTATTTTTGAAAATATCTAAATGTAATAATACAACTACTGGTACAGTAGCTAAATACTTAGTCGTTGTCCAATTGGCCGTCCTGCACATCAAGTATTTTGACTTGGTAATCTGTTGAACTCTGCCACTGACAGACTAACCTTCAAAGCCATATAGCCGTAGGAATACGTAACAATAGTCGGCAGTAAATTAATAAGTTTATCGGAGAAATATCGGAAAGTATGTATCATTACTATTCCAAATTCGGAGATCATATTAACCCTGAATGGAGTTGTGAAGAGAGTGAGAGTGAACCATCCCCAGTTATTTCTGATACCAACAATAATCAATACATTTCTCAGTTTCGCGTCACGACTTGGATGCATAACAAATAACTAAATTCATGTCAGTCTGCATACGCCCTAGTGCTAGCCAAATACCTCCTATTTGCTAATGAATTTCATTTAAGTTTAAAATATATGTATATTTATATTTTATTAAAATAATGTTAAAAAGGTGTCAGCCCTAACCAGCAAGGGTGGCGCAAATTAAATTCTATCAGGCGGCTATGAGATGAGTTAATAAAATGAATTTAGTGCGGAAGGTCGGTAATCAGGGCTGCCGCGCGTCTGAAACAATACGGGTGATAAACAGTTGTTTGTTCAACGGCCCGACAGAAGGCAAATAATTGCAACCTCTTTTTGGGGTGACCGTTTAAAACATTTTGGGAAGTCTTTTTTGGGTTTCGGTTCGGGTTTCGCGGCTTTTAATTTCATCCCTTTTATGCGTATTGTGGGTATTTCCTGATATCTTGAATGGAATATTTTGGTAGATTTTTGTTTTTCTTTTTTTTCGTCACATATATGGGGCGCCTAGAGCTTTTAATTAGGTAATAAAAACATTAAGTATTTATTAAAACTATTTATCCTAAAAGATATATCTCTGATAACATCTTTAACCCTTGCCATAAAATTATATAGCTAATGTCACCTTTGCAACATGAAAACAAATTGTTATTTTTTATACCCATATTTTGAAACTGCTCTAACCAAGCAATATTGCGGGACTGGTCGAATTTTCTTTAATAAGCGTTAGAGGGTTCGGGTCGAATTTCACCACTATCATTAGGAAATGATTAACCTTTCCGTCGGCCGGGGGTCGTTGCGGCCCATTACCCAAAATGTCAACTATTTGACACCCTCGCGCGTTGAAGTGCACGCGTTGTCATTTTCAAAATCGATAAATCGTATTCAAAACAAGGTATTAAACACACACACATTTTTAAGCATCTTTTTATTTAGTCGATTAATACATGATTGAGTAATATTATCAAGTGTAGGTTATTTTCCATCTGGCAACATTTTTAGCAATTTCAACATATTTTATCATCAGCCTAAACTACAAGAAGTCTACTGTTTAAAAAAGTACTCATAAACTTTTCCATAGCGATCTACACCCAATGACTTTATCATGCCTCACTACAGTAACTGCATTCTATAGGCCTTCGCCAAAGACCTGTCAAAAGCAGCCTACATCTTGCAATTCCCTACCACCATTTTACATACTATTTCATGTTAAATTAAGACAATCTATGTATTTAAATACATTCTATTGAATGAACTGTTCATTTTAAAAATAATGGTTGCAAGGAATCGCTGGTCGTAGGCTACTACCAGTATTTTTTGTATTGTATTGTATCAGCCCATATACGACCCACTGCAGGGCACGGGCCTCCTCTACAATCTATATGGCCTAACCACTCTCAAACGTTTAGGTTCTGCAATGGACTAGTAGTTGACCGTGCAAGCTGCATTTCCACTCAAGCGAAAACGACTAGAGAAGTGTAGGAATCGACCAATCCTTATCGACAATTTTAGACAGCCTTCATGGCGCAGTTGGTTAGACGCCGCCTGTGAAACGAGAGGCCGCGGGTTCGATCCCCGCACCGAGATAAATGTTTGTGTGGCCAACAAGTATTTGTCTCGGGTCTGCGTGTTTGCGAGACCGAAAAGTCTCTCGTAGTTTCTGATACCCACGACACAAGACTTAATTCAACTTAATGTGGGGGCAGTATGTGACTGTTGGGTGCATTTATTTATTTATTTAATCAGTATTAGACATAGTCGTCATAACCCTCCCTAGGGTTATGAATAGGTCTTAATTCATCTGCTCTCCGCTCGTTATGGCTTAGTGAAAAGGTAGCTTGATTCGAGTTTCTACCTCAGTTCTTCGTATCTTATCTGTTAGGCCTCTTGTACACACACGGTTTTTCGGCGTGAAAATCTACGGTTGTTTCGCCGTGTGTAGGCACGGTTATCCGTGTTGTATGGATCACTATGAGAGCTTGTTGACATATACGGTGAAAATGGCGACGGCGCCGTGACGTAGCGCCGCCGTGTGTGTGGACAAACTCTCCTAGTGATCCATACAACACTGACAACCGTGCCTACACACGGCGAATTAACCGTCGATTTTCACGTCGAAAAACCGTATGTGTACAAGACGCCTTAGAGTATATATACTATGTAGTATGTAGCGATGTATATTCCACCATGGTAACAGTAGTAGTTTGTCGGTGTACCGCAGACAGGCGCTGCTGACGGCGCGGTCGGACGCGCGCGACGACGACGACGAGCGGCCGCTGGACGTGGGCGGCCCGTCCAGCCCGCCGCCTCCCACCACGCATCATAACACCTGTGAGTACCTACCAGAACCTTGTAGAAGCTTCTAGAACAGGGGTTCCTAAAGTGTGCGTAGAAGTCAACGATGATGTGAAGCAATTCTTTCTTAAAATATTTGTGCCGATGCGTCTAGTGACTGCATCGGTGGCTGTGTTTTACTACGGTATGATTACAACGCTGAGGTCTCGGGTTCGAATCCCGGGTCGGAAAAAGTGGATTTTTATTAATTTTTAGCCAGTCAGGAGTTACTATCAAGGGACGGAATACATGGCGAAACGAGGTCATCTTGGTAGCACCTCTGTCTCTATCCCTTTTGGGGAAAAGGCGTGATTGGAATTCACGCATGCATCTTTATATATCATTGTCCTATTTTAACGAGTTACATGTGCACCGCAGACTGAAAAAGATTGGGCACCTCTGTTCTAGAATATTGTTTTGTAATGTTATTTTAAATGCGATTTGATTAATGATGTGCATGGATTTGGTAAAGCTAAGGAGACATCAAGCCGTCTTTATCTAAGCGCCTCTGCCTACATCGCAGCTTACCATGATTGCGCTATGACCTATTACTGTGGGATATCGATATATGTTCATAAGTTCAACCCACATGTTCCAATTATTGCGTGATTTAATGATCTTATATCAATATCACCAGGACATATTTGTATCATGCGCGCGATCATTGTATGCTATATTGTAGTGAGCAGAGTTTAAGGTCTCGCCAAATAGCGGGCGGGACTCTACAGGAAGCAACGATGACGGGACGGTAACGGTACGAATCAGTGGTAATGTACGGGTTTATATGGAACACGGCACACAGCCGTCCTGCCGAGCGCGAGTGTGCTGTGTCGTGTTCCACATGAACCCATTCATTACAACGGATCACGTGCCGTTGGCGTCTCGTCCCGTCCCTTCCCGCCCGCTGTTTGGCGAGACCTTTACGCGGGGGCGGCTTGACTGTCTACTTGGTTTAACCGTAATCTATGAACATCATCAAACAGTCTCGTGTGATGGGAAGATGGGGCCCCTGGATCATTAGAGGTATGGGCAGGGGCAGGATTAAAGAAAATGCAACAATGAAATAATATAATATGTATTTGTATAAACATCGATATATTGGATAGCTTAATAATAACAACATCTTGTCCAGCAGCCTGGTTCAGTTCGAGTACAGGCGGCGGAGGCGGCGCGGACTCGGGCCCCGAAGAGGGCATCGAGGCGGGCTCGGACTCGTCGTGCTCGGGCGGCGCGCGGGCCTCCTCCCCTCCCGCCGGCCCCTCGCGGCCCTCCCCCGCGCCCGACGTGTCGCTGGGCCCGCCCGTGCAGCCGCCGCTGCTGCCCTACCTGTACCCGCCGTCGCTGTACCCGCCGCCCTTCTTCCCGCCGCACCAGATGCCGCCCGGGCTGCTGTTCAACCTGCACCCGCTGCTGCAGCAGTACTCGCTGCCGCCGCCGCCCGCGCCCGCGCCCTCCCTCGCCAAGACGCACCGGTTCGCGCCCTACGCGCTGCCCGGGCTGGGCTCGGCGTTCGAGCAGGTGGCGCCGCGCGCGCGCTCGCTGAGCTCGTCGCCGGCGCGCGCGCGGCCCGGCTCGCCGCCCGCGCGCGCCGCGTCCGCCGACCCGCCGCCCGACGCCAGCGCCGCGTCGCCCGCGCGCTCGCCGGCCGCGCCGCGCACGCCGCCCGCCTCCGACCTCAAGAGCATCGAGCGCATGGTCAACGGGCTGGACGTGGAGACGCAGGACTGACTCTAGCACTGTAAATAGCGTGTATTTATATTGTGGCTCGGTCGCCGCACACCAGTAAGTCATCAGGGATTCGCCGGCGGCGGCGGGCCGTCGTTTTGTATCGTTCCTATTTTGTTTTTTCTTTCGAGTTCTATTCGGGTCGATTCGTATACTGATTGTACATAGTTAAGCTTACATTAGGAAGTTACTCACACAACAAGGCGGCGCGATGTGGGATCATGACGTCACGAGTGCGTTATCTCGTATCTCTTGATTTTGTACCCTGAAATATCGTTAAAAGTCTGTTATTATTTATACTAAAAAAATATAAGCATGCATATTTGTTTAGTCGTGAAGTAATAATATAAAAAAGGAAAGCTCGTTAATTACCCACTTTATGATTGTGGTTAAAATTCTCTATAAATTATGTACAAATTGGAAAAAAACTTGCTCAATGAATTAGGATTGATTATTTAGACCATTTAAACCGAATTAAGGAATTAAATAAGTTACACGAGGTATGAACTGGAGTGGCGACCCACATCGGCCGCGCCACGCGTAGTTACAACGACACATTAGTTATCACTCATAGACTCCACTGCAATAGGAATAGACGTTAAATTATTAATAATAATTTCAAAAACAACCAATAATTTCAAAAACAACCCTTTGTAGCCCTGACGTCTATACGAAACAAACACGATTATATAATTTATCTTTGGCAATACAAATCAGATACAGAACTATGGACCAATATAATTTTTTATATTTTAATACACGGATTAATTTGACAAATCTTACATAATTCTCTCCAATGACGTCACTGCTACAAACTTGAAAGAATTTTAATTGAATTAATTTCCCAGTACATTTTATAATAACATAGAGTATAATTAAATAATATCGCTTTATTTTGTAAATACAATTTGTAAGGTATATTTACGTGTTTAATGAATAACTATGACATATTTTCAAAATATGTTTTGTCAATTGTGCTGTGAGAATGTTGGGCATTTGATTGTTGATTTCAAAAAAAAGAAAGTATTATGACCATAGATTATGAATTCTAACATTAATTAAATTATTTTTTATCTGTGGCTATGGATTTCCAAATTCAAATTTTGAGTATAACATATCGTTTAGTTTTAGAGAGTTTTCAATAAATTACGAATATTTTCATACATAGTAAATAATTATGAGAAAACAACAATCGAACGCCTGATAAAACGATTGATAAATGTAACTAAGTTAAAATTTGTAATATATAGTTGATAATTGTAGTTAAAAATACAAAATATATTATTATAAATGAATATAATTTTCCATGGAATTCATTAAACTTAAGCACTTAAAAGTTAAATTGGAAATAGTATGTAAAGAGGGGTGTTTTTAATTTGTTTTGTATACATGAAATAACCAGTGATTTGAAGACGCAATAATGAATTGTTCATTTGCCATTATATTTTTAACAAAATGCTTCTTTAAATTCGACGAGAGACTGTACATTTTGCAACAGCTGTAATTGAAAATTATTCATTAAAATATATAGATAAATCTATTGACAAAACGATTGTTTCTTTTCTTTAATTCCTTACAATATATCTTGCCAGGAGCGTATCCTAAACGATGCGAAATATCCTCAAAAAATATTTTATTTGCGATACTTTGTGGATGCTTTCTATATGGACCAAGTACCAGAGCAACGCTCTTTTTCTAATACCAATGCAAAATTTTATTGTAATAATATTAATACTAGTTTGATTACTATGACCTCCCAACTAAGTTTTCGACTTGACTTACTAGTCTACCATCAAATGAGAACACCTAGATTTCAATTTACAAAAATAACTGTCACTTCAAGGTACAAAGGCACTCAATTCTCCTCATTGGGTTTGAATCTACACCACTCGAGGATAACGGTATCAACTAATAAGCGCCCTCTCAACGGCTATCAAAAACCTCTTAAAATGTAAAACTGCCAAATAATTTGACCACTTTGTATACTGTACTGTATCAGCCCCTATACGCCCCACTGCAGGGTACGGGCCTACTCTACAATCGAGAATACGATTGAGAATGGTTAGGCCATGTAGTCCACCACGCTGGCCTAGTGCGGGTTGGCGGACTTTTACATACCATAGAAATTTATACAAATCGCTATGGTATGCAGGTTTCCTCACGATGTTTTCCTTCACCGTTATAGTGCGAGGTGATTGACTATCAATACACACATGACTCCGAAAAGTCAAGAGGTGTGCCCTGGGATTTGAACCCGCGACCACCGTGAACATGTAGGCAGCCGCGTCTGGTCCGTTACCAACAGGCCACCACGCACTTATACTGTACTTATACACCACTCTGTATACTGTACTGTATCAGCCCATATACGGGTTGACCACTTTAAAATATATAATTTAATTTATTCAACGTCCGAAACCTACCAAACAATACGTTGATACGAGACAACTACCTATTTTCTTGCACTCAAAAAATATTAGTAGCAATAAAACTACCTACGTTTATGTAAACTTAATCGTTCCTCATGCTTCTATTCTCGTCTCTTAAACACCCAAAAAAATTCAAATCTTGAATTTCCTATTTATTATTTATTTCAATAATCGTGTTTTGTATTTTTGTATCTAGGTACAATAAATTGATAACACACAGATACGTAGTCTAGATCCAGAATTTAGATATGTACAAGATAGGTACTTTTCGCTTCCCTACATCCTACGGCCTCGAGACAAAACATTTGTAGAAACATTCATTGATCACACAAATGTCTGTGAAACGTACTCCGTTCCATATCCTTCAAATAGAAGACTACTCCAATAACACATATTTTACGATGAACGAACATAGGAAAATCTCAATACCTGAGAATTCTGCACAAAAAAATGCCAAAAAAATGGCCAAACCGCCTTAAAATGGAGTAGTTATACAAAATATACCCAACAATCGCACAAAGTCTTGATACCACAATCAAATACTAATTCTTATACTCGTAGTGAGCGAGTATAACTACGAAATATTTCATACTAACTATACTAACGAAACTACGAGATATTTCAGTCTAACAATACCCAGACCCCAAATAAATACTTACCGATTTCACTATCATTTCTCGTGAGATGAACATTAGTGTAGAGATCGGACGATATCTCGTTGCATAGCCAACCTTCTTAATCAACTGCGCTGCGAAGGTTGTCACCATCACCCTGAGGCTGTGTGACCCCTAACCACCTAAGGAATAGTTAAAACACGGATGTCATTAGCCTGTCACAGCCGTCGAAAACATGATATATCTAGCTAATAAATCGCAATCTCGTAATAAATAACTCAAATGAACAAAAACAAGACCCGGTGTGGACAGTCGTAAAGATTATTTGTCTTACTATTACGCCATAACGAGCTTCATAATCCGACATGACAATAATTGGAGACTCTCCCAACATTGACGGATCGGCTCCATTGTACCACGACATTATCGTACGACAAGAATATTAAATTAGAAGATATGGGCGAACTGATACGCTATAATAGGATGAAATGTTAAGCAAAATTTGTTTATATGGATTTAAAAGAGCTTAATTTATATTTAGATAATTTTGACTGTCTGCATTTATAAGTCGCTTCACTTAAAAAAAGTAGTATTATCAGTTTTAGTGTCTATTCGAGACTAAAATACGGCTCAATTATAACAAGAATCATGAAATAATGCCACATTGTTTCTGCAGAATAGCAATATGAACAAAAACCCTGCAAATGCTAACAAAATTAGCGTCAATAACCCTAAAATAACTATCAGTACTTGTGAAAATGTTGTCTCATATTTACCCTTTAACACTGACTTAATTTGCAAATACTTATGAAAAGTATTTTGTTGATTACAAAACAGAAAACACATGCTAATTTTCCAATAGCATGATGAAGTTATGTTGTAATTTTGTGCAATGTATCAAGTATGCAATATTCTTTAACATATGAAAGCTCTAATTGTAGAACCTAATTAGTAAATATAACAATTGAACTACGATAGTTTGAGGAAAACATTTTGCAAGATTCTGGGAACTTGGCGATGTAATTTGTATCATGATTTAACAACCAGCCGCCTGACTTGTGAAGTATAACACTCATGCGATATCCAACTTTGGCAATGTGCATATTTTTATCAAATAGACGACATATTCAAAGTGGGTGCACAAATACTAGACCTGCTGATAACCGTCCATACATGCATACGAGCTTACATATGCACATAGGGATATTTACTTGATGAAACGAAGAATCTTGTGACCTTAATACAGCACTTGGCTCATAAACATAGACGTCAATCGTAAAAATATGAACCAAGTATTTCTACCAAATGCTTGACAATGGCATGCTGTCTCGATCTTGCATGACATACTGAGACAGCCTGGATTGAGAATGGAATGTGGCTATTAATAATTAAAGTGAGTACATACGCGAGATCTCAGATCCGCGGGTGCGAATGGAGCCGCGCGCGAGGCTGGTACACACGGGCGGCGACAGATGACAATCTGGTGGCGCGCCGCGCAAGGTGTCACGTACGTAATTGCTGCGTCCGCTATCAGATCGCGTCGCCGCGTTATTCGCCCACTTAGTGGATTTGTATGCTAAACTAGTTTTTGTGAAGCGATAACTCCGCTGAATGAGGTGCAGCGCAAACTCTACAGATGTACTTACGATAAGCGGAGTAAGGACCAGTGTCGCGGACGTCGTGGTGTTAGATTGATAAACGAGCCAGATTGAGGCCCTGGCTTGTGAGCTCATTCATAACAGACTTTTGGGTGTGCGGTGTTTTGCCCACGCGATACAGATAAAGTTATATTACGCAGTTTTTTTAGATTAGACTCGGACCTGTTTCTTCCGCGTGGAACAACGTCGTTATTTGTACCTTCAAAGGTAGTAAGGCGCTATGGGCACATTAAGGCAGTTTTATACATTCATATAATGTTATATTCATGATAAAAACTTCTAAAAACTCTTATATTTAACTAAAGCTTGGTTCTAAGCATAAAAATAAATTGTTCCTCCCAAGTCACGAGTCGAGTTAGTTATGTCTAGCGGGTTGAAATCATTTTGTTCATTCCTTAATTTTATCTACACGAGCTACTATATTCCGCTAAAATGTCTGGAAAAGATAAGTAAGTATTTTACATTTGCTACAGGTATGCCCATTGCTCTGAGAGCAAACAGGAAGAAACAACCGTAGGACTTTTGTAGCAATAATACAATCTCACCCACGATAAGCGCATTTTAATACCACAACAGCACTAAGCTTATTAAACTCTTGGCCTTTATAATTCACGTCATAAAAGCCACGAATAGATGGCGGGAGAGCGTGGCAATGTCCGGCGCGTGATGATTTCGCAGATAGGCGCGTTATCGCGCGCACGTCGCGGCGAGGCGCGCGGGGCGCGGGACGCGTCACGCGGACAAACGCGCCCGACTGTGTGCGCTCACCTTAACTAACCGGAACCGCGATGCTTTACCCTTATCACTAGAAACGCTTACTATTTACTTTTGCTTGAATTGTAAACGTAATTTTGACCGAGCTTGTGGTCGCGGACTGTAAGCGGTGATAATTTGATTCCAACTTCGTCTTAGTTTTCTATCTGAAAGATAATTCGTTCTGGGTTAACTTCTTAAAACAAGATTAGGTCAGCCTAGATGTCCGAAACACAGCCTTTTAAAACCTTACAAAGGTAAATAGTTTCTGGTAAGTTCGGCTACATACAATCGTTTATATTAGATAAGCAAATCGCCAATTTACCTCTTCATACATCCATTCACGTCTGAATTCCACACAGAGTAGATAGAAGTACCCACACTTTGGTATATTTTCGTGCTAACATACCTATTGTAAATTGTAATTCTAATAATAGGGTATGACTCGCTGTACTGGTCACATATTCTAGCCCCAGACATATTCTATGAGATTATCAAACAAATACTCTCAAATTGAAGTACGTGCCAGACTTGGAGAAATTACTTAATTTGAAGGTACATAGTCCTAGCATACTGTCACTAAACTAATGAGGCAACCGACGACGTTACCGCTTCTATGCCAATTTTTTTTATATCACCTAATAGGTACTACGGCTACACTTTCTTACCATCTACCGTCCGTTTAGCGCAATAATTGCATTAAATTACTGTCTACACTACCGCGTGAAGTGGCGTGGTTGCACTAAAGTTCACCGAGATACGACAATGTACTAGGCGGTAAAAAAAGTCAAGTCTCATGTTGCACACTGAACAAACTGTAGTGTGGTCATTCACGCAAAAATTACCGCGGTAATCTTCCTTTGATATGCGTATAAGACCGCCACCGGAGCTATGCCCTACAGTCATATGCCGTATTGATTGACATTGTAAAATTAAAGCCATAAATCGTGGCCACACCTAGCTGTTGCTTTAATTATGGTCATAATTATTGCTATATCGGCTGGTGGCCGGAGCACAAAAATTATTATTGGTTAAAACGTACGTTAAGTTTATATTTAAATGGCGTCCTAACCGTCTACGGCGCTATCTACTTCCCGCGGTCATTAATCCCAATTCTTGAAAGGCTAACTCAGTTGTCAACTTTAAATTCGGCGTGAAGTGGAATTTGGACAATTCCGATTTCGCGCCCGTAAATAAATCCAAAAGGATCGCCTAACAAGGCCTAGTTCACCATTGCAATTAATTATGGCTTAGTTATGCGTTGCCGTCTTTTTCTAATGCGTGACGTTTGTATATTTCTATCTCTTTCACACGTAAGAATCAAACGTCTCCACAAATCACTGAAACAATGAGGTGACAGAGGCTTTGGGTACAAGACTCGAGTAATCTTGGATAGGGCCTTTGAAGCACGTTAGTTGAATGTAATATTTTACCATTTAAAATCACGACTGACGTAAAAATTGTTAGTGGCGACAAAGGTTGAAATTAAATCCATTAAGTAACGTATCGCCATATTTTCTTTCGTAGGTATAATTATGACAAAGTTCTACTGTTTCCACACCAATTAGTGTACATTTTAAAATTATTTAATCAAAATGGCAAGTAGGAACTAACGTACGAACACATCCCGCGAATCAAAACAGGCATAACGAAGGAAATAACTATAAACGCTAAACCAACGATAGTTATAATTGCATTTAGCCTACTTACCGCTTCTGATACTGGATGGTTGACACCGAGGAGCAAGGCGACTGATGGCGACTGGAGCTGCACTCCTACTGACACCAGATTATCCACAGTACTGGTCGAAATTATGAGAAAATTCAGCGGAAGCGTGCACGAGACTATAAACTACCCTCCGATGCGTTATATTTTCAGTAAAAGAATATTTCCTGATAATTGACGAATTTATTAATGACTTTTTTTAATGTATATGCTAAACAAGGCTGCTGTAATTACTATATAATTAATTAGAATTTTATGTATAGTTTTTAATAATTATCAGAAAAATAGTCATTATATTTAAGATAAGGACGACGGACGTATGCGGATAAAGTAGGTTACGAACGTAATTGTCTTTTTCTTTTTTAATTTCTTTGTACCTATGTCACTGGTGCAATAAACATTTAATGAATAAGTAAAATCTTTGGGGAAAAGAACTTATTTTTCCAGCGGATGTAGGCAAATGATTTCTTGTGTGAATGATAATTAAATTTTTCAAGTTTTCCGGATGTCTCAATAAATTTTTCGGTTTTCAATACTCGCCATACGGCCAACAGGCTCTTCATCGCACAAGAAATATAATAGTTCCTCAGTAAAAAACACATAATAAAATATTCCATTTCTGATTCAGGCCTCGTCCAATCCACGTCGAAGTCTGCGCTGAGCGCGGCATGTAGCGGCTTCTGTGAGAGGCTCGCAATTAATCCTGCCACTCACGCTTTCATTATATTTATTTTATCGCCAGCTATTTGAGATCATTAAACCGATAGCGCGGGAATGCTCACTCGGACGTCACCAATGGATTTTTTCTTTGGCCTTTGATGTTTTGGATCTAGGATTTATCTGTCTAGCTTGGCTAGCCTAAAGACATTAATAATTATCACCGAAATTCAATTATACTGCTTTAATTAATTGTGTGTGATTTTTGTTTCGACTAACGAAAATAATTAACAAGGTTAACCAAATGGTGATCCTAAACATTTTATTAATGTTTTTAAATGAGAACTTATAAAATTACTCATTATTTTCGCTGTAGATTTGCATAAATATGTTTTTTTACTCCTACACCCAAGAATACTTCCCGACAATCGATGGGGCTATTAAAATGATGAAATATTTTAATATTAAACTATATGAGTTTACTCTGATGTAAAGATATCTAAAACCCTTTAGCTGTCTTGACGACATGGGGTTTTAACAGTACAAATCCGGTATGCGCTGTCCACCAAACCTAAAATAAACAAGTCCTATTAGTTATTACAACCAAGTTATGCCCAACAACGACATTTTTAACAATAACATTAAAAATAATTACAGTAGCCATTGTAACTTGTTTTGCCTCTGTATTAATGTGTTGTTTTCTCACGCAATCTTTATGTCTTTTTGTTATTAGGAAAATTTTGTTAAAATTAAAATATATTCTAAAGCTTTAAGTAAACTTGGACTGCTGCAGTAATAAGTAAGAAGGTAACTACTAACTAGTAGTTTACAAAAATGTTTAATGATTTCACCCAACAATCATACGTAGCTCCCAAAATTATGATACAAGTCTTACTCATATGTCTTTTTGTTATTAGGAAAATTTTGTTAAAATTAAAATATCTTCTAAAGATGAGATCTGAGATGTAGATCTCAGAAATTGCGAGAGCCGTTTCATTTCACAGAGCCGATACAAGTACTTAATCTTCGCCATTTCGGTCTGCAGCATCCTCGTATCTAAGAACATCAATAGCTCATTTGTATTTGCAACATCTAATGCGAGCTACGGTAAAATAAGTCCTTAAGTTGTCTTCGTTAAATATTAACGTCTTGGTTTTATACCTACCTCAAATATGAACCTGAAAAAGAGGAGTTTTTCAGTCCAAACATCTAGAACAAAAACCCCTGACGTTTAGGTTTAGCAATTGTAGCGTCATTACCAGTCGTGTGCACCTAGAGATAGTAGTCGTCACGCTCATCTGTCGTGATGCAATCGCCTCACGACCGCGACGTGACGCGCCTGAATACTGCCAGATGAGCGAACGCACATTCTCCCAACAGTACAGTTTATGAAGAGCGAAGTTAGATCGTAAGATGTGAAGCGGTTTGAGGAGCTGGGTGGCACGACCAGCTTTGTTACAAAATGGATATTTGTAATGTATTTATTTAGTCATTTATTGAATTCAAGGACCCCAACAGTACATACATTAAAATAGATTATTATTTTTTTAAAGTAGTTGGGTTTAGTTTATTTAATATAAGTAAAGCTGGAAATAAAGGTTGTCGAAAAATAATAAAGGTTGTATGAACTAAGAAGTCGCTTATAACAGCTCGCTGCGGAAATCATTAAGAAAGTACCCTGTTTATCAGAGATGTTACTATGGTTAAAGAAAAATAATATTTGATCATTTAATAATCTCTATTATATAATTTAAACGTTTTTAAAATTTCCTAATGTTAAGAATATTAAAATCACAATTTTATTTTTCTCATGATAGCAAAGATAATGATAATCTAGACATTAGAAAGATTATGTTCGAGTAATATTACTTTTACTAGAACACATTATATTTATATAAATGAATCACAGCACGCGTGACTCATTTACACACAGACACGTTTAATCAGATGAGGAATCTTATTTTACGAGTCACTACATCGGCGCACTACCCCAGCGCAGGGGCGACAGCGCCGCGAGGGTGTCCGCCAATAAATATCCACCAAATGATAAAAACTCGACGCGAACAACTAAAGCTGTCTTCAATAGACATTAGTTCAGCGCGGTAGTCGCCACCGGCGGTCAAATTGTCTAAAAATTCATATGTTTTTGCGATAAAGCAATGCGGTGCGGCGAAAACGGACGAATAACTGTCATTTTTTTGCCGGGCAATTGTTCGCCGGGCTCGGGTACAGCCGGAAAAAATTGTAACGTACGACCGTCCCCATAGTATATTTGATGAGCAACTTTTGTTACGGAAATTGGCGGCGCTTTGTTATATTTCAACTTGACATTCCGACGCTTCTATTGCGTGGCGCTATCGATTTTTGATGAATCTCAAAACTTATTAGTAGAATTTTTTTTTGTTTAATGAACCGAAGTTAAGTTGAATTTATATCCCAAATATGGTTCTTAGGTGGTAGATACAATTAAATTTATGCGCATATCGTGAATTTGAACATATTATTCATTGAAACGCTTATATTAAAAGATACTTAAAAACTGTGTGATAAAGCTAATTTACTCGTATCTAATGCTTACAATTTAATTATCCACAATATTGTTTATAATAAATAATTGAAGACCTAAAAAAATCATTCATTTCATCCATTCATCAGTCAAAAGAAGTCCACTGCTGAACATAGGCCTCTCCCAATGATTTCCACAGTGACCTGTTGGAGGCAACCTGCATCCAGCGACGTCCCGCGACCTTTAACAGGTCGTCTGACCACTTTGTTGGTGGACGCCCTACGCTGCGCTTTCCGCTTCGTGGAATAACCAAAGCCTGGACCTAAGGAATAATTTGTACTAATTCTTATCGGTAGGCACGTGACAAGATGACACAAGGATTAATGTCGTCCTTATATTAAATGTTTAATGTCTATATATTACCTTATTATATGCCAACGCTAGGTATTCATTTACAGCCACTCGAAAACCAATCCTGACTAGCGACGTATCAACAAGATTCCTCCATCATGATAATAGGTATTTTAATATCATTTATTGTGAGTTCGGAGAAAAAAAGAAAGCAACAATGAAATCATATGGCCTAACACACTAAAAAATACTCTCCATTGTAGAGGAGGCCCGTGCCCTGCAGTGAAACGTATACAGGCTGATACAGAACATACAGAAGTAAATAAACATGACATACCTACAAAAAACATTACTAAATAAAAAAAATTCACCTATACCACCAGAAAATTCAAATAAATAGCCAGTAAAATTCTAATTTCTCACTCAACAATCCTTCGTAGAATTGGAACTTGTAACTTCAATTCAGCATAATGACTTTAATATTAACTATACTTACGCCAGCCGTCACAATAGTCCCATTACGGTTTAAATAATTAAGTGCGATCGACGATCATCGACCATTAGTGGTCATCGGGTCCAACTAAATTGATTAGCCATTCATTAATAAGCATGGGACCGCACAGCTTGCTGAATTACATACACCCTGGCTTACTCTATTTAATCACTTAATTGTAGTATTTCCCAGTGGTTTAGTCGCATAGATTTTAGTATATGGGATTATTGTATGATATTCGGCCTTTGTGATCCATCTCTAGTCAGTCAATCTGTTGAAATTGCTGATTTAACAATTTACGAATTGTAAAATGACACCCCATGAGACTTCAAAGTTGCTACCAAATTGCAACATCGATTTCTTAGTTCTACCAAACTTACTAAACTTATACATAATATATGACACTTGACCTCCAAGAAGACATCTTCTGAAGTCGTTCATTAACACATCAATGATTCCTTTTTTTTATTTATCAATTTTACAAAATAAGCACATACAACATACCATACCTATACGAGTAGTAAGCATTGAAAAATCCACAAAGATTTGTCAACAATGCTTGATATGAGTCCATCATCAAAGTTAGAGAACATTGATAATATTATAAAATAATTTGGTGTTTTTATGTAACAATTATCACTTTATTTATACCAACCGCTTGCCTATATTCTGTGCCTATAACGATTTTCCCTCGACATGTAACGACGCCAAACCGGAGGCGACCGGATCTTCCTGTCTGTCGAATGCTGACCTTGAGACTAATACTTTCATGAGTCCTAAATGCACCATGGGTGGCATCCTGTTAAATATTTAATGCATATGCAGCAGAATATCAAAACTGCTAATTCGATTGTTTTCCGACAAAAAACACCCAGCCGCGTCGAATACGAAGACGTTTTACCGAGAAACTAATCGACAAGCAATTTAGATAGACATCCTGTGCTGTTCTGTGCAGTACTTGCCACATGCATAATGCATATGAATTTACATTTTTGGATATTTTTTGTATATTTATATTTAACCAACGTATCTGCAATGTAAGTAGTTTATACAAGTATAGGTACATTCCTATAAAATCCTCTACTCCAGGTTCAAAGTATGTACCACTGAATTATATCCGACTACCTACTAATGAATCAAAATTCAGAATTTTCAAGGCAGTCTGTGTTCTGAGATCTAGGATCCGCAAAAACCAGCATAAAACTGTCCGTCTGACTGTCTGTATCAGCCTATATACGCCCCATTGCTGAGCACGGGTCTCCTCTACAATCGAGAGTACGAATGAAAGGAGTTAGGTCATATAGTCCACCACGCTAGCCTGGTGCGGGTTGGTGGACGTACATAGCATAAAACTATTTTCTATTTATTTAAATAAATCATTTGTAACACTAACCAGGTCAACAGAGAGCATCATTAACGACTATTCAATATCTTATACTCGTATATACTCGTATACTCGTACCCATAAGCTTCCTTGTAATTGCATTGTCTAATCGAAAAATTAGAAGTGACAGCTGGATTTTTTTTTGTACCAATACTTGTACTACTACCATGATTTCAATCATATCTCTAATTACCGTTTTTTTTTTCTAAAGTCTAATGAATTTCTTCACTTACTAACCTAACAATAGTATGTAGTAAGTACCTGGTCGGCTGGGTGGGCCGATCTATTTCCGTCACTTAGCGAGAAACGTCAGTCGGGAGATTAGCCGCCACGATACTATAAATTAATGACCACCGCGACCCCGATACGTGTCTTTCAGCATACGTTATACGTGCTTGCATTTATCTCATCTACTGCCGGGATAATATTGGATGCGATGCACACCATAATGTAGAAGAACATATATATATATATATATATATATATATATATATATACGAAACACTTAGGTGTTTTATTAATTTAGCCGATTGAAAAAGATAAGATTAGAAATAAGAAAAAGGAGCAGAATAACGGTATGATGTTTGATGTTGTATAAGTAGGTACAAGCAACAATGTAGAATTTTCGATAAAGCGTTTGTATTTTAAAGTCCTAACTTAATAACAATAGTGTCTTAGAAATCTTACCACCAATATTTAACTCTTTCAAATTCCAATTTAGATTTAAAATAATAGCGGCAGCCGAGCCCAACTTTCGTTTCTAACATCAAAACAATCAGAAACGAAATCGATAATTATTTCATCATGATTTAAAATCTCAATCCGTTCGCTCTCGCCCATAAAACCGGAGCGTCAGTCGTCGTCGGGGGAAAAAAACGAAAGTAATTTTTACTTCAATCAATCACCCGAAAAAACCGCTCTTGCTCCACGGATAATTCCCTAGAATTCCAGCTGAGATTTAGTAGCCAGTCGCGTGCTAAGCCGGCGACGATATAATGAGCGGCCGCCGCTCATTGTCCGCTCCTAAAAAGAGCAGATAAATAACCAAATGAGAATGGAAAAACGGCAAAAATGGTAAAATAAAGGAAGCTTCAATTGGACAAAGGCGCCGAAGGGGGATAATTCGTCGGCGATATGCACCAATTGTCACTGTGTTGCTCGTTTTTTTCGCGGTGACAAGGCATGGGAAGACGCGACGCGGCGCGGCACTGCGATAAAATTGTCACCCTCCGCGCCGCGCAGATCCAGAACGACTTATGTGCGTGTTATTAAACTGACAAACACTTGAGGCGTACAAATGGTGCGCTTTAAGCAATGCTTGCTTACTTACACTGAAATTAACACGGATTTTTTCAGCTCGAATGTTTTCTTCGGCATCTTAATGATGATAGATTTCCTTCCTTATGTTCCGCGATTAAAAGTATGAATGTCACTTAGATTTCTCAGTTCTTTCTACGTTTAGAAGAATTTTAAGAATCCTGATTCAATCTTCCAAATCAGGGAGCTAAAAACAGATTGCTCGATGTTAGAAAAGGCACCCTCCTCAGTCGTTACTCACAAATCCAACAATCTGCCGTGACCAATTGTCCGCCGCGAGATACGTCAAATAAAAACCACGTTTAATATTCGACACCAGTCGTAACAACAATAAATGTCCAAATATTTGTCGCAAACGCATTCTGTGAATTCAAATAAAACCGTGACTAAACGCCCTACACAAATCCCATGAGATTTTGGTCAAGAACTATCTCTTGTTATAAACTTCAGTTCTAACACGATTGCATAGAGCACAAAATCCTTTCGCCATCGCATTATTACTGTTCAGTCTAGCATCTCATTTCTGCCACATAATTTACAACTCTATTTTTATAGTCCTAAAATCGACGTTAGATAAACAACAATCTGCATTAATTTTTATATGTTTGTTTCCGTTTTATCTAATTTGATCCTTATTGTCTTATGATTAAGTTGATTATAAATTGCGCGTGTTGGAAGTGGACAAATCTTAGGATTCGCAACGGCTAATATTTCGCGGTTATATTGGCCAGTAGATAGATGCTGGATAAAATTTATTCGGTCTGGTAAGCGGGCGCGGCGTCACGGTGCTTCCATATCAAAATTAAATATCAGTGATACGGGAACTTGGAGGAATTTGTGTGAAATTGTTGTGTTTACTTTTCTTTAGTGGAACGTTTAATGGGAAATTGAAATCATGATTGTACTGTAACGTACTGTATCAGCCGATAATCACCTATTGGTGAGGATGGGACTCGTCTACAACCGAGATTTTGATTAAAAAGGATTAGGCCGTAGCAATGCGGGTTGACAGTATCATATTTTTCTCAAAATTCTGCTCTTAAACAGTAACGGAGGCGAAAACGTGCAATCATTCGGTCTCATAAATCCTTATAGATTATCTATTAAATCTGGATCTATGATTATGATGCCAGATCACCTTGAACTGGTCTCATAATTAACTAGTATTCAAGCCTAGAAGTACCTACATCTGTAATTTTTTCATAGACATCCCACAGCGGGATTTAGGCTTCGCTTGATATCACGTAAAATGTGTATCCATTGCACAAACGTAGCAGAAAGATATTTTGAAATCGTAAAACTCGTGTAATGTCTTCACAAGATTTCTGTGAAACTGTCGGCATGGACCGTCGAAAGTGAGAACATATATTTTTCATAGAACTAATTGACATTTGGACTTCCACACTATTACAGTGATTTTCACAGAACGTTTTTGCATAGACTTTTTATGGTGTAGACACGGCAAACGACTTAACTACTTAATTGAGTGAAAGTAAACCCTTATAAAAAAAGACACACCAATCAACCTAATATACCGGCATCCGTATATTCCGACACGTAGACATTTTTGACTGTAGACTTCAACTGTATTTCGATAGTTTCATGTTAAATATTTCTGGTTGTTCGATACCTACGTAGGTGTTATTGTTTTTAAAGCACCCATCTCGCATGGGTGCCCTATCAACTAATATAATGAGCTAAACGGCATAATGCACATACATAAATGCCATGAATTATGACGTCAGCACAATTTAAAATAAGACTCATAGATCGTAGACCAACATTCAGTTTCGTGTCGTACATTTTATAACTAAAAGTTTAAAATAATTTTCGTCACGTTCGTCTTCATGTCAGACGCTGCCCATTATAATAAGTTATGACGAGGGATAGAACTTAACTGCGTGACTTGTCTATTATTTTCGAGACATAAATAATATCTTTCGCGTACAGACTTATTTAACCCGGTGTTTGGTGAAACCAGTTCTTACTATTTAATCATTAATAATACTTTTATTGGTAATGGACTAGACGCGGCTATCATGTTCGGTGGTCGCGGGTTTAAATCCCAGGGCACACCTCTGACTTTTCGGAGTCATCTGTATATTGAGAGCCGATTTATAAGAATTTCTATGGTAAGTATGTAAAGTCCGCCAACCCGCACTAGGCCAGCGTGGTGGACTATATGGCCTAACTCCTATCAGGCACACTCTCGATTGTGTCGGGGTCCCGTGCCATGCAGTGGAACGTATATAGGCTGAAGCAGATACAAATATGTATGTGACTCTTGGGTGTATTTATAAAATCATTGATCACTTTGGAGTACCTAAACTAGCCAATCTCTTTACTTATCAGAACAATTCAATCCAAACCAACCCATCAGCCAAAGGAAGTCCACTGCTGAACATAGGCCTCTCCTAATGATTTCCACAGTGACATTTTGGAGGCAGCCTGCATCCAGCGACGTCCCGCGACCTTTACCAGGTCTGACCACATAACCTAAATCAGAACAAACATGTACTACATAAAAATGACACATCAACTCATTAAACAGCCGGCGACGAGTGCGACTGATAGGCCACAAGGCGCGGCGCGGTCACGGCGGACGCGGCGCGACAATGCACTGATTTTCACGCGCCACCAGGTCGCGACACCCGCGCTATAGTCAGAATACTCACCTCTCAACGCTCAGCCGAACATCGTGTCACTTGGCTATTGTGTGGGTATAATGGGTTGTCGATTTAGACCTTGATGGGGTTTGAGAGAGAAACAGCATAGGTAGGTGAAATAAGCGCATGAAATATGTCGTATAGGTAAGTTAAAAGCACATCGAGACAGCAAACAGCAAAGTTAACACTGTAATTTGATATTATGGGAATTATCAATTTCAAGTGTTAATTTTGCTGTTTGCTGTCTGATATGTGCCGCGGTCCATCAGTTTTACACACATATTTTGCAAACTTAATTTAAATAAAGAACAGACCTAATATGATTTTTATAAATTACCTACAAACCTATACCCAACAGGCAGTCTCGATTCCCACACATTAAGTTACAGATCTTGCGGGTATCAACCAGTACAAGAGACTTATCGGCCTCCCAATGATTAGACCCGATATAAATAGGACCGCGAATCACACAAACATTCTAGGTACAACACGACATCGAAATCCTATTGTTTCTTAGTCACCGTATCATCACGCCTATTCCTAGAAGTGGTAGGCAGAGGTGATACCAGGACACCCACGTTTGAACTTGTGCGTTACGTCCCACGACGTGTGAACCACCGTATCATCTCCATTAATCGATTATAATGCTAAAAGGAACAAGGAGCGGTGACGAGTTAAGGTTAACCGGGTTGACGAGGAACGATGACATTACTCACCAGATGAAATGCGAGGGAAAAACTCCTACTTAAGGTCCATTTAGACTACGCATACGATAAAGTTAACTCAATAATTGATACGCGTCGTGTAAGCATTGAGTAACATGTCCGCTCTAAAACAACAATTTAAATTAAACTTGCACTTCCAGAACAAAATTGTTACACATAGTTAACACAATGCATCTCAGTTATTGCTTCAATTGTATTGTATAATGTATTCAACAGACAGGTAACATCTACAAAATAGGTGTAAATTATGAGGGCCGTATTCATAGGCAGTTTTGAAACCCATTTTGATTATCGAATGTTCTATCTTCTTTGCTCAAACTGAATTCAAAAGTCGTTCAAAAGGGACAAAACATTCGATAACTAAAATAGGTTTTAAATATGTCTATTAACAACGCGGTGAATGTTTAATGTCAGTTTTCTATAAAAAATACACTCAACACATAGTAGTCTGGTGTCGTGGAATTCAAAAATTAAGATATTTTTTGGCCTAACCACTTCCGAAACTGC
The DNA here is from genome assembly GCA_033459515.1 of Theretra japonica. NCBI lineage: Eukaryota > Metazoa > Arthropoda > Insecta > Lepidoptera > Sphingidae > Theretra > Theretra japonica. The sequence continues at coordinate 4,685,796 of CM065942.1, forward strand.
GGGTGGGCCGTATAAATCACAATACGGGATCGAACCCGTGGCTTCTCGTTTCACAGCCTGGTCTTTTGGAATACAATCACAGTTAATCATGAGTAGTACCACGAACAACCACGTTAGGGTTGCGGGAAGTCGCTGGATGCAAGCCGCTTCCAACAGGTCAATGTGGAGATCCTTGGGGAAGGCCTGTGTTCAGTAGTGGACTTGCTGTGGCTCAGGAGAGACAGAGAATACCTCATTAGAGCCTATTAACCAAACTAACTTCAACCAAACTATAGTGTACTACAAAGTAAGTATTTGTAAGATGGCAATGATATTCATTGGTACATAAAGAAATATTGTTATCATTCACACTGTGCAGCTGGTCGAGTCGAATCTAAATTGCGATTCAAGTGGTATCCGGCTTTTATCCACTAACGAGCTGATTGACGCGCCCGAGTCTCAGATTCAATTTGTACACGCGCACATGTGAATACGCAAATTGTCATGTTACAAGATTGCCATCTAACTGGGGCACAAGTGTGAAAAATTTATTATTTTCTATAAGTCTATTAGTGCATGATGGCCTGTTGGTAACGGATCAGACGCGGCTGCCCACATGTTCACGGTGGTCGCGGGTTCAAATCCCAGGGCACACCACTAATTTTTCGGAGTCATGTGTATATTGATAGTCAATCACAACGTATTATAACGGTAAAGGAAAACATTGTGAGGAAACCTGCCTAAAAGTCCGCCTCTCAATTGTACTCTCGATTGCAGAGGAGGCCCTTGCCCTGCAGTGGGACTTATATGGGCTGACTCAGGCATACAGAGTTTATTACCCCGATATGACAAGCATGAGATTCCTCTACAATCAAGCATAGTCCACCACGCTGGTATATTGAGGTTGGCGAAAATTACATACCTACCATAGAAATGTCATATGCAATTTCCCTCAGGATGTTTACCTTCACTGTTAAAGTGAGTGATAATTGCCTACAATACACATAACTTCAACATAAGATCTACAATCGATTACAACGCAGAATTTTCCATATTATTATATTATTCATTAGGTAAACATAAGTAATATTAACACAGCTTTGGGAACTTACTGCATGTGTCAAGAAATGAAGATGGCTCACCCACCACTGATAACCTATTTGTATTCGTCCAATATGTATGTCTCCAGTTTAGATTTGAAACAAAAATCATGATTTCTCAATTTTCGTAATATTGTTATTTATAGCATCACTTCTGATCTGATACTTAACGACATATCAGTGCAACAATACTTTCAGTTCCGAATCACAGATATTACAATAAAGCCGGTGGAATAATCACAACTACCTCTGACTTTCAAAAGGATCTACCTCCCAAGCCAATAATATTTATTTTTATTTTATTTATTTATTTACAACAAATATAACATCTTAACAGCCGAGGCCAATGTGACACTGTATTGAAAATCTCCTGTAGGAAACAAACATTTGTTTCGTTTTAAACGTTATTCCATGAAGCGTGTCGACCTTAAATACGAGTGTATGTGGGACACAGGAAGAGTCGCTAATAATATTTATTTATTAGCGTTTGATTTATGCATCAACTATCAATGGGTCTAAGGGCGCGGTTACATTACCGCGATGCGCATCGTCGGACACGGCCTCATAAAGTACTACTGGAAGAGACTCAACGGTTATAAATACGAGTTTATCAAATTCTAGACATAGGCCGTTTTGTGCATTAATACCCCGAAACCTAAAGTAACAAGTTTAGGTTATAAACATTTTTTTAATGTTATGGCAACATGTTATAATAAAATGTAGCCTTTGATACCCATAAAACGATTAGCGTTTAAAAAAATACATTTAACATTATTTTAAAAATCAGTATGGTTTTTACCCCTACTTCAAAAACTCAAGTTGATAGTTATATGCGTCATCTATATCGATTCAGTCAGAACCTTAATCAGTTTATCTCAACCGGTTTATCTCAAACTTTCATATTCATTCTTCTATTTACCTGCTCTTATCTAATTTTTCGCATTTAGCATTCAACTCCATGCTGGTCTTTCGGTCCCACTGATTGTAATATAAGTTGAAAAACCGTAGTCACATCTAGAAGTCAGCGTGGTCGGTGTAGAGGTCAGCGTCAGTTTTCACGCGCCGCTGCAGCTATTAATATTCAAATTGGCGCGATCTGTCGCCGCTCCACGATGCACTGTGGACGCCACACTATATTTATTTGTGAACACAACAATGGAAACGGATTCACCTCGAAACGCACCTAATTGAACTTTTTTTGGTCCAATTATTTTGGTTTTTACTGACTGTGTAAAAAAATATTGTAACAGTGAGGACACTGTTACAATTTATCGGATCGATAGCTGTTGGAGCGTGGAATGTTTTCGGTTGGCCTATGGTTTACGCCAATAATTAAAACTGTCCGCTAACGAATTAATTACACGCTACATTTTTTAATACTGTTTTACAAGCTGCCAGTTTAATAAATAGATAAAATCTACTGGAAGAGCGCTTTTGACACGATCATTTAACCGCTGGCCGAGTTTATTGATGTGGTCTGTAGTCTGTACATAATCTTCACTCCAAGGCCCCGTTCCGTCTGCATCCGACGACTACGCCCTTTGTGTGTTTGATTAAGAATTATTGAATAAACGCGTTCTGAAGTGAAGTGTATACTTGGGTGGATTTAGATTGCGGTTCGCTTAATAGACGGTGCAAATTCAAGTGTGGGAAAGACTAGCAGGTAGTCTACTAAAACATAGTAAAACTATGTCACTCAATTTTATTCATATAATATCTGTAAAACTTCCCTTCATAGATAGCTGGATTACAAAAGTTTACATGATCGTTTACATTGCGGGAATTATACGCAATTGGTCCCTCAAACTGAAAGTTGCAGATAGTAAATTTACATATTATTTTATTTGGACGCCCAATTAAGATGTTATGACTGTCCACGACGACATGAGGCCACGGGTCATCCATCTCAGGACCACTATCGAAGAGAGTGCAGTTTAAACTGATCATGCATTGTATCCAGAGACCCCGATAGTTTCTTTTGTGTTATCCTACACGACTAAGACCTACCATATATACGGCAAGAGCTGGCAGTTGTAAATTTTATGAAACAATTAATTTTACGACACATAAAGAAAAATACAAGCCGGAAAAAAATGAAGAATAGGGGCAGATAGTAGGAAAATGTTCATGCTATTTCAAATAGTGACATGTTAAGTTATGACCCACACGTGTGTTCGCGATTCCGATATTAATCGTTCATAACACGTACTTAACAGATAATGTCACGACCACTTGTTAAAGTTATCACGCGATAAATACGAGTTCCAATGAAGCCCACAAAAAGTAACTGCCGGTGTAAAATACGTAAAAACAGCCCCTTTACATGAAGCCCTCTCAACCGTGATACTCCACACTAGTTTGCTTATCTTGCTTCGTATTACAGCACAATTATAGCACATTTAAGGACATTACTATTTATTTATACTCTTTATTATACGATCAAGTTAGATAGGAATTACATAACAAATTAAAATTAAAATGGTACGATGGGTGACGATATCGCATTGAGCGATTTCTTCCTGGCAATCTTTGCATGAACAGGAATTGTTGGATTGACAAATTGGGCTTGACGTGCAACAAGAGTACATTTACAAAAATAATACTATGTTACTAATAGACATTAATAATATCCCAATACTTATTTATATACTTCTTATATTTATACGTTATATCGTATCTAGAATTTATCCAATGGTATGGACTAAACAAAGATCTGAGGCACAGTGCATTGGAGACTTTTATCTATCGACATGAACATTCTCATCAACTCAGTCATGCTGAGTAGCTTTACACAAAATATAAAGCCTAAATATGTTTTATTTCAAACGCTTTAGCCTTTGGTTTAGTTCTGCTTGACTATTAGTAAAACGTTTGATCAGAAAACACAACATTTTGGTTATAACACTTTGTCTCAAAGAACAAACCAAGTAATGTAAGTACTTCCCCTAAATTCTATCACAAAAATATTGTCGAAAACAGACGTAGTTAATAATAAAGAGAACAATATCGAGTTCAGTTTTCCAGTGTGTAACGGGTTCGAGTGTGCAATGGTAACACGCTACAGTTTTTGTTGATCTCCATTTAACGCTAACCGACAGAAGAGAACCTTTTATAACCTCTAATTGTAGTGTATTTATTGCTGTTGCCGGATAGGACGTAGATAGCAGTGGAGTGGATACTTTCTGTATTAAACTATTATGTTTTATTGTATTATATTCGATGTTATAACACTGATGAATGCAAATGCTAAATCTTTTATTGTTTAAATTAATGTGTTTTCCCGAGTTACAACTTTAGAAAAAAAAATCATGCCTATCTATCTAAACATAAAAACCATTTAAAAGTAATACGACTCATATTTAGCTCAACAAATCCAATAAACATTCCCATTTATTATTACACATACTTGATTACCCTCTTCAATACAAACGTCTACAAAATATGAAAAAAAATCGTATAAATATATTTATAACACTTCTGTAGTCGACTCCACGCATCTGAGGAACAGGTCACTCCCATGTCGAAGTGTTTACGCAAAAAGTTTATATGAAAGAGACGACTCAAGGAACACAGGGGTCCTCGTGAAATTGGAAAAAAACACTATTCAAATTACTGTTTAATGCTCATGAGGTAATTTCATTCATTGCCTCGTGTGGAACCAATATTTTTTCCTTTATAATATTATGTTGATTGCTGCTTGTCACGTTTTTAATATTAATCGTCAAATAAAGTAATTTATTTGCTTAGTTTTGAATTTTGATCAATAGGAACATTTGAAGTATTTTATGTGAGGGGATTAAATAATAGTTTCTTAGATTTACGCGAATGTTACACATTGAAATGAAACGATTTTTTACGGATTTTATCGTGAATTTGATTTAATATTTTACATTTTTTAACTTCCCGACGTTTCGATCACTTTACAGTAAGTAGTCCGCTCCATGACCACGAAAACTGGAAATACATAAACTCACTCCTTTTTTCCAGGAGGGGTAGGCAGAGGTGCCACCTGGACACCTACATTTCGCCTCGTATGGTCCGTCCCAAGATGTGATAGGAGGCGGGCCTATCGCCATTATCGGGCACAAATTTCTGACTCCGGGCTGATAGTAAATTAAAAAATCCATTATCACTTCGCTCGACCCGGTATTCAAACCCGAGATCTCAGCTTTGCAATCGTACCGTATTACAACTACGCCACCGAGGCAGATATAATTTAAATAAGATAAATACATTCTTGCATGCATAGAGGCACGGCTTTATTACATAACAGTAGGTAGCATCATTAAATTTACACCTTGACGAATGCTGGAACATCACCATTGCTTCGCACATTTCATTCATGAATTTTCATCAGTTCTGGGTATAGATATACGTGATGTCAATAGCGATGAGTATAAATATATATCATGAGAGTTTAACGTAAACTACAAAAAGGCAAACAATTTAAGAAAGTCGCCGGCTGTTCGCAAACGTCATAAACATTGGTAACAATCTCGATAATTCCACACAAAACCATGTGAACATCACGTCGAAGGAGGGATTGTGGTGCAATTTGCCATGTTGCCGCAATGAATAATTGTATTTACACAGAAATTGCGTTTAACACGTCATTAATATTACGACAAAAACGTGTCTTGATTACATACACTATTCAATGTAAACAGTGATTAATTTCTATTAGATTCAATGAGAAATTATGTTACGGCGTAATCTCACTAACGATACTATCTGTTAGCACGAATGTGTGTTAATTTGCTTTCTTCATGTTTCGTTTGGTAAAAACATTAATTGCACCAATGTTAATTGGTGTTTTGATCTGACTGTAATTGTGGTATCGAGTAGTGTTGGAATATTTTATAAACACAATGCTATTTAGCTTCCACGTTTATTACGTTAAATTAATTAAAGTTGTTTAATAGTATCTGGATAATGTTGGGGATTAAAAATATAAATAACACCTTTCAAACTTGGAAATCTGGTAATATGCCGCTGATCTGAAAATTTTCATCAGAGGCGATGATCAGTAGTGACCTTAAGATACATAATGCTTTTAGAAAACGTTTTTAAGACTGTTTTCGCGTTCCAAAACATCATAATGTAATAGAAACTATACATTTTAAAACGTTTTAAGATTGTTAACTACTTGCCCATTATGAGTATTATGAGTATGAGTAGTTAATAGTTTATTTAAAAAAATTATACTGTCGCCCACTATATAATTTTCCACGTGAAGGAAAAAAATAATCTACAATACACGTGGCAACATAGTACACTAAGTTCATTTACCTGACGTATCTAACGTGCAATAAAGCTTTCCATAAAAAGTACGGAGGAAAAAACGTCTAATTAATTAAATCACCGGCAACCATCAAAGGTTCTTCGACGTTCCAAGAGGCAACAATGGCATTCCTACTTACCTAATTATTGGTTAGGGTTCCAATGATAGGTGGTGTGTTGAGTTCCTGTCAATAGAACAGTAGGTCGTGCAGGATGTGACAATTTAGCTACAAGGAACATGCCAATGACCGGCAAATTGGCGGTTACGTGAGCCGTTTCGTCACAGGGTGTGAGTTGTGTGTAATAACCTCGCGGCGATTGCGTGCATCCGATTTTATTTCATAGATTGTTTGAATGAATATTTTATTAGGGGTTAAGTGTCCAAAATTCTATGGTAGCAAAGTAACAAAGCTAGCTGTTAGCGAAGTAGATAATTATGTATTTTACGCAACGTTTTCATCTCTGCGTTACCTTAGGGTCGACTGGCAGAGAAAGCGATCAGTAGTAGTAAAAACACAATACATTTAATTCTGACACGATACAATACGAATGGGCTACCTCAATCTGATTTATTGCTTTGAACAACGAGTTAAAATCAGATACAAAAATATCCTAATTGTTCTCATACCTGGGCCACTCAAAACTCTGCAATATTTTAAAGTTATTTGTACATACATTTGTGTACACATTAATAACAAAATACGTTACGAAACGTAGAGACATATTACACAATATAACTCACATTTGGGCATAAAGATCGCATGCCAACCCAACTGCACGATCGCTGATCCTCTTGACGATTATGAACAAATAAGGTCCAACTGATGCCCCAATAAGATTCCACATAATGATATAAATACGTGCTTCTACAGATAAAGTCAATATTATTAACGAAATTATAATTTATTTTATTCATTGAAGGAACAACCAGAAATGAGGGAATGCTTAGAACAACTCATGGAAGATAAGGGCGGAAGGGTGTCAAGTGCTAGCGCAATATCGAATGACGAGACATGTGGTGAATAGATCTACCAAACTGTAGAAGATGGATACAGGTCGCTTCCAATAGGCCACTGTGGAAATTCTTGGAGGCCAATTTTTAGCAATATTTTTGCCTTTTTTTCTTCATGACGGAATCGAACTAGTGCCATAGCGTAGAGGCTGCTACCCTGGAAGACTGCTTCGGATCCGTAGTTGTACTACAGTACGATAACAAAGCTGAGGTCTCAGGTTCAAACCCCGGGTTGGGCAAAGATAATTGGATTTTTCTAGTCATTATCAGGCCGGAGTCAGATATTTGTGCCCGATATGGCGATAGGCTCGCCCCTTATCACATGGTGGGATCTGCCTACCCCTTCTGGTATAAAGGCGTAATGTTTATGTATGTGTACTACCCTGGAAGTGCTGAATAATATTAAATGATTACTCAATTACAGTCACAGGAACTGCTTTAACAAACGTTTCTAGAGTCCATGTAGTAATGTGTCCCCGCTCCACCCTTTAAATGTGAGAATAATACGTATCAACTACCAAGTAAATATTGTGAGGCATCAGGTGCCGACACGCTGTTAGACATTACGATACGATTGTAGTAATCACTAGCACCTATTTAACTACCGGTTACATGGCGCTACTCTACTTAGATTCTATATAAACTATATTGTCCTATGAAAAAATGTCTGTTGACTAACTCGGTGGCGAAGTTCTACTAGGTTTACGATTGCAGCGCTGAAGTTTCGCGTTTAAATCCGAGGTCGGGCAAAGTGATATTGGATTTTTCTATTAATTACCAGCCTTGAATTTATGCCCAATATGGCGATAGGCTCTCCGTCTATCACACCGTGGAACAGGAAATACAAGACGATACGGGGATCTCCTGGATGAACCTCTACATAGGTACCTCTTTTGGGTAAAACACGTAAGTTTATGTATGTATATATAAAAATGTGTTTGACTGATTCATTCACATTTGTACATTTCTTTTTTGATATCACTTCGCAAGGTGTGTTGGAAAGACTGATGTCATGCGGTATTTCGGTGTCAACGTAACCGCAAATTTTTAACAGTATATCAAATATCTTGTGACACTGTGGTGAGAATTGAGATACATCGTGCAAAATTTGGTTAAAAGTGTTTTATATAGCCAATAATTTGGTAATACTTCGTGTATCCAATTTTATTAAGAGCAGACTGAGTACATGAATAATGGTACATGTCCTTTAGAAGTTTACCTGAGTCTCCATCTCACTAAGATGAAAAGCAATAGCTAAAAACTTCTTCCCACCACTAATCTGTGAAACAGAACCATTACAGAGATTTAGTACAGGAACCATTTTGCTATTCTTCATAAGCGATTTTTTTAATGGTTTTACGCACATTTATTTATCCCATACTGTAGGTTAAATTATTAAGACATATCTACGTGCAATTCAGGACTAGAATTAAATAGTATGTTTCGAAAAAACGAATGCTCGCAAAAACAACAACAGCCATGTAAACCGTGCCTTTATAACACTTGCGACAGTGACCAGGTGCTTTAACGCCATTAATATCAATTGAACATTGACCGTCTGCCACCATCACGACCATTCTACCACGACACCCCACGCCGTCCACCCTCATACTTATAATCATTATACAACGGTGGCCCGAAGCTCAACATTCAATGGTCGCGAAATATTTTATGACCTCGTTTCCGTCTTTGGAAGAGTAATGCGATTTTAAGACTAATACACTTCCTTCTGTATATTGCATTATTTGTATCGAATCGGAAGCTACTTTTTGGTCGATGTCAAATGTATTAACATTAAGCAAACACATGGCGTAGTAAGGCAGTTTCAATAGCATCTTGAAATTTTAAGCAGATATAAAGAACTGTAAATTTTTAGCCTTAACTACGGAAATATACTTTTGAATATGTACGTCATTCATAAAAGTACCAAAATTGCCATAATAACAATAATTGCCTTTAGAGCTCTCATCGGAACGATTTACTTAATTATTATCTTTTTTTTTTATCAGGCCATATACGTCCCACTGCTGGGGCACGGGCCTACTCTACAATCGAGAGAATCGATTGAGAGTGGTTAGGCCATATAGTCCACCACGCTGGCCTAGTGCGGGTTGGCGGACTTACATACCGTAGAAATTCTTTAAAATCGCTACGGTATGCAGGTTTCCTCACGATGTTGTCCTTCACCGTTAAAAATTATCTAGTGTAATAAAAACATCAAGTATGGGAAAAACCTATGCCTAACATAAATCAATCAATATTCTAGCTAAATTTACAAATTAAATTATTTACACCTTAAATATCCGAAAAGCTGCAAGACAATAAGCAAACTCCACAATTAAAAACTCTCCGATCCATCAGTCCCGTCCTCGTACCATTCGGACACAGAGGCCATCCATCCTAACCCACCGGACCGAGAGGATCAATAGGGGCTGCCAATGAGGGAAGCCCAACTCCATACTGTTTGCACAGATGCAATTATGTTAAGATTACATATTTATCTGGCGCGGCGGGACGATTTCTTATAGGGGCTACTTGGTTCGTGGATTTCTCAGGAGTTGCTACTTATGCTTCTTGCTGGTATATTTTTATTGTGAATTTATTATATTATCAAAAATGTGTGAATGAGACTGTACGAATATCTCTTAATTCTTGTCTCTGTATCGTAAAGGATTTAGGAGAAACTTTAATTTATTATAATTTATGTACCTATGTTAGTGATTAACCATCGACAGTTACGTAGAATGAATCCACATAATTTAAACTTACTTGACTGTACACTTTAATAATACAGCTAGCAAAACAATTCTACATACTATGAAATATATTGAAACGTCCATAATATTATCAAAAAGAACTAGTAGACAATTGAACAACCGAGGTTAAAAGACTTAGAATTTGGCGAGAACAGCTCTATATAAATTGTAGTCGGTTTAGTGCATGTCGTTTGATCCCCAATATTGATTCGGGGCTCAGCGGCTGTGCGAAGGTCCGCCAGATCTTATCATTGTTTTAAATATCCTTCACGATGTAGGATCACATTCGCTACGGAGCTGAGCGACAATCGTGTAGTCGGCTATTTGATATAGGGGCTTTATTGAGGTTTGTAAAGACTTTTCTCTTGGCAATATTTACGTGACTGGCTTTATGATGGAATAATTTAGAATATTGAATAGTAGCATTAGTAACGTATCTTTTTGCATGTTAAAGTAAATAGATATCGCCTGTTATAAAATAGAAATTAATAAGTAAAAATGTAAATATACCATGTTTTAGTAACACTGTAAAATAAATAAAAATATATATTATAATATTGCAATGCTACAAAATTTCATTTCTCTTTACTAAGCGTCGCCATAAAATAGGATTTAATTCATATATAAATTACAGTCGATAAATTTATATTTAAACATATAACAAGAGCTGCACATCCACTCGAACATAAGGACAATAAATTCGGATCCAATTCATATTATTACTTTTTAAACGTGAAAGCAGTTGATTTACCGCCATGTTCCGGCTGATCGCGATGCGCCGGCGCCCCAACCCGAGTGCCACATGTCATGGGAATCGATTACCCACGGCCGAGGTGCAATTGTAAATCGTCAGCAATTATCTTTATGATATTTGTTAGCTATTTCGTTGGAACCGCCTGTCCTATTTAATGCAGTAATCGAGAGCAATGGACTGTGAAAACTTCTGAGTTGTGATCAATTGAAACCCTTCCAATGTTAGTGTTTAAAAACACGTCTGCTTTTCGAGTTGCTCATAAATAATTGAACCACTCTTTAGCGTAGAATTTAAGACATAGGTTAAATGTTTACTTAGAAGTGCTAGGGTGGCTAAGAGTATTAAAAATAAAATTTTGAATGAGCTTAAATAATTAATATATTTTATATTTATTGTACGTACCTACTACTTTTCGAGGAAATGTGATATGACATCTTCATTATAAGCCAACATTATAAGCATTTTAATAGAGATATTTTTCCCGGTGTCAAATTATTTCTCTCATCAATCAGATCGTCTATCGTCTCGGCTACCAACTCGACAGACGTCCAACACTGATAAATATATATATAAACACCACGCCTTTATCCTAGAAGGGGGAGGCAGAGGTGCAACCCAACGTTTCGCCTTGCGTGTCCCATACCACGATGTGATAGGGGGCGCCTATCGCCATTCCTGATTTCGGATGATAAAGAATAGAAAAATCGAATATCACTTTGCTCGACCCGGGATTCAAACCCAAGACCTCAGCTTTATAATCATACCGTAGTACAACTACGCCAACAAGGCAGTCACTGACAAACCTTGCTATAATTTATTGACTTCAACTACAGACTTCTACTACTACTTTCCGTAAATAAGAAAGAAAACTCAGTGAGTGCGTGTTGTCTCCCCTCGTCCTGGATTTAGACAAAAGCGTGAAAGTTTCGTGACTGCGCGCCATAACGCGACCCGACACCCGTCACCTTAATGGGTTTCCGATTGCGAAGACGCCATCGCCGTACGCAATGGATGGTACTAGGGTGTCTGTTTGAGCTTTTGTGGGAGGATAAATTTTTGGCAAGTCAGAATAGTGAGATGTATAGTGTGGCAACCCGCACTTGGCGAGCATGATTAAATAAATCACCTATCTCCTCTTAATCGTACTCTCGATTATAAAGGAGGCCCGTGCCCTGCACTGGGACATATATGAGCAAATACAGACATAGATGCAAAATAGAGAAGAACCAAATATTTTGATAATGGTGCCTATATTTATATCTATTTTTTGGTCTTGTATTAATACAATTTACTCCAGATGGCGGTACAAGGTCTGAGATTGCAGACTTTGCATTTAAAGCTAGTTTCTAAAGCAAGTGATAGTTAATGGATTATTCGAATCGCGCGAAATATTCAGGTTTCGTGTCTACAACTTCTGCCCGTGATAATATCTAGTTCTATAAAGCCTTTTATCCACGACGAACGCAAGATCCCAAAGGTTCCAACTTAAAAACTAGTAAGTATTTAAGCTGTTCAGTATTCATGTATTTATTGAAGTTATTCAAAAAACATATCGAAATGATTTGAGTCATATCAAAATCGGTAGTTATGATATATTTTAATTAAATCCCACGCATAACACATATTACTGGACAGTGGACTGGTCCAAATAAATAAATAAAACATGGAAACTCTACCACATACGTCAAGCGTGATTCCTATACCATACCCCATGACCAAAGTCCATTGTCTGACACCTTTAAACTTAATTATTTTTCTAATGTCTTTATAGTATTGTGTCGGTATAACGAGTGGACGTAATAATAGGCATTCAATATTCGATTGCGATCAAACCCTAATCGATTATCGAATAATTTATGTGCGTCTCTATTGTGCTGCTAGTGTTTGTATTTATGTTTAAATCATTCGAAATGGACAATGCGCCCATATGGATGTATTGGGAGTGCTGTTCCGGGCTTTTGCTTGTGTGTTAAGGATTATTTATAGAAATGTACAAAGTACTGTAGTTATTTATTTGAAATGTGTCTGTGTGGATAATTATACTTGTATTTTAAAATTCTAACTTGATAATTATCCTTTTTTTATTTTGTGGGTCACTGAAAATAAATTCCTGTATTCTAGGCCACTGTCCACAGAAAAGATTTTTTATGTTACTATGAATATTGCTAATAAAACGATGTTTTTCAAATTCTAATTTTTTTAGCGGCTATGAAAAAAAAAAGTTTATTTATTTTCACGCCATAGTTACATTATTAATACATTTTACTACAACATAAATACAACTTATGAAAGCAATCATACCTATACCAATCAGTTCAAAATACCTACATATTTTAAAAACCCTAAACCTAGTGTCACACCTAACATGATGTCGCATATCTACACAAGCATTAGGTCAGCCATTAATAGCAAACGTTAACATGACAAAACAGCGCACGGCCCACGAGCTTCCTTGAAAAATGACGTTGTTTATAACTAGATAAAAAGTACAAAAATAGTTTGCGTGTAACAACGCGCTCACTATAATGAGATTGTGATTATTTTCCCTGTTTCCACGGGGGGAGACAGCTCATTTGATTTTTTCCCGGTAAATGTTGTCGTGTAAAAAATGCACGCTCCTAAGTTTTTAGTCCGTGCTTTCAGTTATGGAGAAGTTCTGACCGTGCAGCGTGTTATATGTCAGTTATATTATAAATTATTTTGTAATTTTTTGCAATAAGTATTTTATTAATAAAATCTTTTCGTAGGTATTGCTTTTATGTTTGGTGACAATTTTGAAAATTACATTTGGTAATATACACTTCGTCTCATTGCCATTTTTTCACAAGAAATTATAGAAAACACAATTTTCAAGCCCATTATACACACAAAATAAAACTTCCGTAATCGTCCTCTTATTGGATATAAAGTTGGCAGCCCCAAATTATAAAAAAACAACAGTGATCACTCAAATAGGGGAAAGTTGGTGAAAAATTTCGTGGCTGAAAAAATCGTGTCAACCGTTAACGACCCATGTCTGTCAGTGTGGCAACTTTCGGTTTATTTTTAAAATGAAGCGCAAATGCAACGCCTATTAACGTTAATGTAGGGGAAAATGATGGTGCCTCATGTCAAATGATTTTAAAACTTTTCTCTTGTTTATTATGAATTCGCTACATTGTGTAATGGCTGCCTGTATGAGCTTTCAACCATGAGATTCTAGGTTTAATTCAAGTCAGCTGTTTGTGGCGAACCTGATAGGCTTGCCCCTGTTGCGTCTCGGGTCGAAAATAAATCTGCCGAAATATGGAAAGCACTAGTGGTAGCTCTGCCTATCGCCTCTGGGATTTAGGCGTGAACGTGTATGACTATTTTTCAATAATATTTTCTCACGATTTTGTCTCTTTTAAGAAATTATGAATTTACTTACCATGATTCTTCACTCCTCCATCATCTCAAAAGGGAAAGGTGAGAATGAAAATATGACAGCCAGATTTCCAAAATAAATTAACTGCAAAAAAAGAACAGTCTAAATGTTGCGCTCTTGTAACTTTGTTCTTTTACATATTTACATAAGCTAACACCAGTAATTCAAAGAGGCTATGCGACCACTAATAGTACCTTAGTCTTGGCCGTGTCTATTATTGTTCCAAGATAAAGACATTTGAAAATATATTCATCTAATTTGTTCGTATAAAATTTTTGCTTAATTACCTATATCATTAATAGGCTTGACAAGCCATTCATTTATTTATTTGATGAAACGGTATATCATAAATTGATAGTACCCACCCAGATGTTTTGAAAAACGATCTTTATAAGTATTTATTTATTCCTCCAAGTCGACAAATACAATTAAAATTTTACCATTGTATTGTCGAATTCTGTTGATGCACCAACAATACCTTCTTACAAGTTACAACACAAATGATTGTTCTCTAAATCGATTTGACGTCTACACTGCTCCTAGGTCCTACTGCTAGACAAAACTAAAAATTAAAAAACAATTTAGTAATAAAAGCGACCGTTTGCGCTCATTGAAGTGTGAACACTGGTTCGAATGCGTGATGGGGTGACCAAATAAAGATAATTATATCGCTTCTAAAAACTTATCTATTCCGATTGGAATCGTTCGACCTACAGTGCTGAGGCAGGTGTTGAATACCGAGCCTGTAGCTACGCGATTGTTACGAGTAGAGAACTTTGCGAATCGGTACTATGTGTGGATGGATTCAATCAACCATTAGAACTAAGAAGTATTAATATGTTCGAACTGTTAAAGTGGACGCCAAATTGCAAAAATAATAATTTATTAATAGACTTGCGAGTTGATGGTATGAAAAATAATTAATTAATCATTTTTGTTTTTTATGTTTTTGTATTTGTCAAAAGATGGATAAGACTAATTAACGTTCTATTTCTGTCGGTTCCGGTTTGAAAAAAAAATCATTTCCTTATTTATGGGGAATGAATATCAATTTATAATATAGAAATTACGGAATATGTCAGGGTTGTCAATAGACATAATTTACATAAAATCGACTTTCTTCATTTTGTAGTCAAATACCATTTGGAATTATTATGCTTAATATGATGGATTTTGGCTTTACAATCCTGACAACTCTGATACGTCAACCTACTATCATTTCTTCTATTCGTCTATTCCACGACTAATACATAGATACTCTAACGACTGAAACAAGAGTGGCCAAACGAACCAGATCACCAAGTACATCCCTAAAGCGGATCTCGGGAATCCACGTACCACACATACAAGCGACTTAACATAAATATGTCGGCGTACAACATATTTGAAGCCTCCGCGCACATAGTTTGATCACATTAGAGCTACTAGGAACTGTCGTTACTACATTCTGGCGGCGGTGTGACGGCTTTTTGCCGGCCGTCGCGCGCCCGGCCAGTACGCTGTTCAACCGCAATATTTATAATGCATTTTAATAACGTTTCCGCGGCGATTTGCATTTGGAATTAATAATTTTATTCAAAATATGCGATGTTATTTGGGAAATTGAGGAAAAATCATTTGACATTTTTCCTCTTCAGATGTGTTTGCAAGAAAGTAAATGACCAATAACCAAATTTTAAATAATACGAAATATGAACATCACATCTTGTCAAAAAAAAAGTAAGTAGGTACTCAGGTACATATACATTTCTCAATATTTTAACCTATCACTATAATCGGAACGCACGACGAATAATATGTTCGTAGAACGTATTAAAAGACTCACACAAAGTAGTTTTCCGACATTGGGATCGAATTCATGACATCATTAATAGTAGTCTATTAAGACAAATAAGGCGATAAGTCAATTAAAAAATGCCAGTAACAACAAACGCTTGTTGCAACAAAGTTGTAAGTTTGTAAAAAGCGCAAAACATTAGAGTAAAACATTGTAATGTTAATAGAAACAAAACGCGGCCAAATGGCAACAAATTACGGGTGGACGGCCAAGACGAACCGCGCTTGGCCGCGACGCCTGTCGCGAACAGCAGCGAGCGCGAGGGGAGCTAATCTACCTCGCTGTACCCACGAATTATCCCACATTTTCGAAACGCACGCTTTGTCTGCAATGCCCCATGTTACTTACAATACTGGTGACATAATTGTACCTATTTTACCAGTGTTTTAGCACTGCAATTTGTTTAACTTCTCGATGCTTTGGCGGTAATTGTTGAAAGTAGGCACAACTTTGTTTGTAACAATTAATTGTTCTACGCAAATGTTTAGTATTCTAGTGTTTCGTGGTTTAAATTTATTGTTTGTAAACTTACATCGCACAGGACCTCTTCTTTTAATTAAAATACTTATCTTGGAGAAACTCATTAAAAACTAAGGTTTGCACAAAATTACAAAACAAATTCGGCGGGAACGACATTTTTTACTTATTTTAGAACCATAGCGTAATTTATATTTTTTTACAGCTCCAACTTTCTTTTCGTTTTCCTTCCGCTCGACTGTTTGACTTAATGCAACATTGGTCCAAACAGCCTAATCCCATTAGCAAAATATCTTCAGGAAGATCAGTGGCAAACATTCTGTGGTCACAGTAAACAGATTAGCTGTTCACGCAAGACGAACTCCGGATTAAGTCCAGGGGCATGGCGTGTGGCGTAAAATTGAACGCGTCGCAACGCACGGCCGCCCAAACTGAATCGACTGATTGCCGATGTCGCCGACCGGGTGTAGCGATCACGGCACGCTCGCGTGAAGGAAGAAAAATTGCTTTAATTTATTATTTAATATAATGAAACCTTATGCATGTTGTATTTATAAACAAGGAAGTAAAGCTAAAAAATAAATTTCCTGATGAAAATAAATTTCAAAAGGTGGATTATTAAATAATACTTCGTCATGCTTTTCACTAAACACCCGTTCAGTGAAAGGCATGCAAAGGAAAACAGAATGCATTCTTACCCCAACACGTCATGCTCGGTCTAAGATGCGACAAACGTATCCCCCTATCCCATATCGAATATACTCGTAAACCCTATAATTGAAAGTTTATAATTCACGGGCTATGTAGTATGCTAAACCAATGAAGATCATTCATAGCTCCTACACCTATCCAAAACAACTTTGAATATACTATGTCGTCTTAACACAAGAAAACAATATCTTTTGTGTTTATCGGTGGTTATTCACTCCAAACGATCTTAGTTAAAGATTAATCACAAAGTTAACCAATACACAAGGGATTATCAACTGAAGGACAGTAAAATGTTGGCAACACATAAATATAAAGACTCATTGGGTGTCTCGACCGCGCTAACTCCCGCTGATAATGTTGCCATGTATAAATGAGTTCGATACCAAAACTTTCGCCATCAAATTAAGTAGAAAAAACATACTTTTCTAGAAGGCACTATCGATCTTACCACGATGACATAAGGTTGAAATTGAGTCATACAGATACAAAAATAAAGTTGTCGATGGATAGGACATACGTTGATAAAAGTCCGTTTCAGATAAAGGATGGGCAATAAAGCATGTCAGTAATTGATGGGGACGCGCCACTGTTTGGACTATCCCCGCCACTTTATATTGTGTGATTATTTAGATTAGTTTAAATATCTCCTTTTCTCTTTGTTGTCTCCGCGTTTTAGTAGAGGAACTAGATGAGCGTTGACTTGACACTAGATTAAATGAGTTTATGCAAAGACCAAGTTCAGGTGGCACCCATAAACCATACAGACCGTACGACGTACCGAAGACCTGACTATGCAGTTCTTAGAAATGAATATAGGATGGAAGTAAATTCGTATGTAATAAGATAACATGATTATAGTGATGCCTAATTTCAAGTAATATAAGTTGTTATTTTCTTTTTAAATACTCGTATAGGTTTTAAGTATTATTGGCAATGCATTAAGTAATTGATCTAAAATGAGAAGCTTTTGTCTTTTTCTACGTTTTTTATTGTGTATTATAAAATTACATTTCAACATTTGGGTATAGTCTAAAATCTGTCCCACACCTTTAAAATCGAAGGCAGTAGGATTCTATGTTCATGTTCAGAATACTGACAAACTGGCATTATTGAACGCCAGCAACTGCTATTTATAGTGGTTGGAAAAACTAAACAACCACTTATCAGTTTTTATGTATGAATGTTGCTAGAAAGACAGTTAATTCCCGAGATTTTGTTCTGAATTTAAAAAAACGTAATTTCTTATATTCCTTACATTCCCTCAAATAGCCACTAGGAGACTATCACGCGAACAAAACCAGTGCCAAAAACTAGTAACCTATTAACATCATCCAAAGCTTATAAGGCTATCGCACACTGCAACTATCGATTTTACTAAACGATGGGGTACGATACAACTGGATAAATCTACATAAAATGCCTCATCTTCAAGGTATCCTAGGAAATTCATTTTTCGAGCCAAAAACCCAAACGTATCTTCTAATTAGTATACCCACTTAACAAAAAATTCAAGAGTATTTTGCCAACTTTTTTATACCAGCGAGTATTGCCTGGCCACAGGCATATTCATATATATTTTCTTAATAACTAATAGAAATATGTCGCCCTTTTCTTATATTGGCTCCGTTAATTGGTTGTATCGCACCTGATGGTAAAGTAATGCCGTCCAGAAACAGATTGAAACCGCCAATTCTCTATTCCCATTCGGCATTATTTTGCCGGCTTACCTAACTCCATCACCGTAAGATGGCAAACGCTAAGTTTACAGAAAGGAAAGGAATATAAATGTTTTAAATTGTATCATTATATAATTGGGTTAAGAGACAAAACAAAAAATACATATTTCGGCAATGCGATAGAGGCTAATATAATGTGCGATAGCCTTTACCCATAGAACAGTTAGGGGAGAAACGGAGGCAAGGGCTGTGTCTTGCACACTGTAATTTACGACGTACGTATACCAATTTGTTGGAATCGTATTAAAAGGCGGACGTAAACTGTTGAATGGCCCGAAAAATGGGGTGCCATCCTTGAATAAAGATACGCAGTTTAATATAATGCGGAGTGCTTACATTTTATTATTATATTGTTGTCGGTTAAATATATTAATTTATGAATGCTCCCTATTTAAAAAACTTATCATAAATCGTCTTTTATAATCATTAGCATTGGTCACCTACTATAGTCTATAGGTAACACCAACAGAACAGTGGAATGTTGCGGGTAAACCTTCTTCTACTTACTGCAACTGATCTTACGCCTACCTCAGACATGTCCAGAGCTACCTGTTGAAAACTATCGGAAACCAAGTTCCAACAACTTCCTCCAACCATTAAAAGATTTTCCATCTACCGACAATTGACGGACGACACTGCACTTACCTCCTCTCGAGAAACTTGCAGCCCCAGTATTATAATAAACCATTTATTCAGTTCGTTGTTTTATCTTGCCTTATGTTCGTTTAAATATAAAATTAATTTTATCGGGTCATCCTTTTATTTTAACTCTCAAATTATCTATTATATTGCTGAGTTTTCGAATTCATTAATAACATTAAGTTGTGTACTTTCGCTATACACGTTTGCAGCCTAGAGTTTGTAGGCAACAATAAAAACATCCCTGCTGTCTTATTATGACACAGTGTTGTTAATTGCACCAGCTAAACATCTCGGTGTCGGGTTATAAACCAAATTATAACGGCCCATAACCTTTGACAACTCACTCGTGAAATGTTGCCGAATGTTGTCTATGGCGCGATGGCGTATGGCGGGAACTATACAAGACACTTACGCTCCTAAAGCGCAAATGGCGGGTAAACGATAAAATATATTTATGCATTTTTGGCGACACTTTCATTTGTACTTTATTTAATCCATTAGATTGGAGAAAATATGAGTATTCGCTGCGATGATTAATCAAATAATTGACTTAACATTAATGTAACAGTCTAACAGGTTATTAACCTCTAGGGGTATTATGTGTCAAAAAGAGGTTTGGTAACCTCATTTTATCAGAAAGTATCACACATTTTCAAGGCAAAGTGGGCAATAATCGTAATATACACCACATTAATAGTTCATAGACTCTGCAGTATAGAATACTTATTAACCAACTTAAAAAAATTAGGAGGTTCTCAATTCGTCCGAATCTTTCTTTTTAATGTATTTTCACCATGTCTTTTTAAAACTTCTAAAACAATTTTTTTACTATTTCCGATCTTGAAAATTATAGGAGTCTAAAATTAACCATAAAATTGCCGATTACCTAATACTAAAAAGTTAAGAAATAAATAAAATGAAAAATAATTTATTGCTTTCTGACATGATACTGAGCAGCGCTGGTTTACAGCCTATCCATTCTAATTAAAACCACTGTTTTTACCTGATTGATAAAAAAAATCCTATTCCATAAATCCTCTTTACCGTTAACAACTTTTAGAAAGAGCATAAAGTAGAATGTGACCGAAAAACTATTCTTGGCAATGTCATAAAATAAGCTACAAAATTCCAAAAAAACCTAACAAAATCTAAAAATCCAAAAAAATACATAATGTGTTGGTTAGGCTGGGCACTTGCCTTGTCTTTGTTATCATACATGTTTATGAAACCAAATCACAGCTGAAATGAAACTTAAATGTGAGTATACACTTTTTTATCTTCTCTGTTGTCCTCATCTTTATTCTAGGTTGGCGCAACGCCTCAACAAGATTTTTAGGCAAACCATCATTTAAAATGAGTTGGTTTATATTTTTACGATCAGCCGTCTGCCTTTTAATCCACACTAGCCAAGGCATCAATAGCATGTTGTCAATTGCTATTGAATTAAAAAAAACTCCTAGATTATCAAAGTTTTGCTTCCCTCAAAGCTAAATAATAATTCCAAGATGTCATTAGTATATGCTTTGGGTTCGAACAAGTAACCTTGGGTTTGACATCCTGATAAACTCTTACCAGTTATCACCAAGGTTCTTACATATGTTAGTTGAAATTCTTCCAATCCTACAAATAAGCAACTGTATCTAAGAGAACACAGAAACAACAATTGTAATTTGTTAATTGTATTAGCACTATTCACCAACCATAAATGTATAACCAGCTTAAATTAATATTGAAAGAATAATAATGAATGGTGAAGGAATAACCTGGTTAAGGTTGCAGGAAGTCGCTGGATGCAGGCCACTTCCAACAGGTCATATGGGCCATCAACGTACATTAATTTTGTAGGTATTTGTAAACTCCCGTATAGAAAATTCGTTTTATGGACTTATGCCACTTTTTCTTAGAAAGTTTAAAATTAATTGACCGGCAAACCATAATTGATTTAGTGATTCTGTGGAGAATGGATATAAGGTGTATTAGTAATGGGTGTATTAATTGTTAAATCACACCATTCCATCTATCGCCCTGAAATAAGTCATTGAATACAATCTTAATTAAAACAAAAAATCGTATCATAGCTTAATATAAATATGCCTTTTTTTACAGATGGTGTGACGATGCATTGCCGAGTTGAGTGGTGTGCAATATTTTAATTAAGTTATAACGTCGAAGTCTTAAAAGAATGTTAAATTTATACAATTGTCTAATATATTTACAACGTTTATATGTGTTTTTATTCGTGAAATTCATAATAAACCAGAAAGAGTTTTATCAGAAGCTACGAGTGGTTTTTCGCTCTCAAAAACACTCAGATCCGAAACAAATACATCTTGTAGATCGCCCAAATATTTCTCCCGCTATGGGGATCTAACCCGCGACCTCTCGCTCCCAGCCGGGCGGCGCGGCGTCTAACCAGCTGCGACACGGACACCGTTGAAAACATAGAAATTAGAATAAAACATTACTTCTATAATTTAAATTATTGTTCTGAGGTACTGGATGGCTGGAGTTTACAAAGTCCGTTACATATTTTATTAGTTTTATTAACACGTACTTCCTGTTGCAACATCATAATATTATTTATTTTGACTAAGATTTCCAACACCTGATCAAATAATTTACATACAACATGATATTTTATTAACGATGTTTAATCATTTGACATTATTGGCAAAAGCATTAGTAGCCACAGTCAAAAAAAATGAGACTTCAAAATATTGTGAACGAAAAGTTAATTTTAATCAATTTTATTGCAATTTACTGATTAACAATAAGATTATTTTACTCTGAAAAACGGATTTGCTTCGCTAAGTGTTGTTAAATGTTATAAATTCGATTTAAGCGTCGGAACATTTTAATACATTGTTTGCGCGGGAACTGCCACGGTTGTCAATCTTGTGTTTACAAATAAAATTGTAATTTTAAAAATGAGCTCCGTAATTGAAATATCTGATGATGATGACAGTTTTGACCCAGTGGAAGAAGTGATTCTTAGCGATGATGAAGAAATAATCAGCGTGCCATCTTCTCGGGAAGATACACCTAACATAAATATTAGTTTGGAGGACAATAAGAGCAAGGTGATAAAGGAATTATTTCAAAAACCTAGCTTGGAAAAATCTGTTAAAGAAGAAAATGTATCACCAGGGATAAATAAAATGATAGGAGGTGTTAATGTGAATTTACCCGTCAACCCTTATGGATGTCAGATTGCTATCATGTCTAAAGTAAGTTCTGATCTTTTTTTACCTACAAATAATTAATAATGTAGGCAATTTTTCATTCCCTCACTTACTACAAGCCAGTAGTTATTAAATCTACCAAATATGTTGCTGTATGCCTTGTGAACTTAATTTTGTGAGCCGTCGTATTGACAGCAATCTCATACAGCCTGTATGTTACTTTACCAGGAAAGAAAGAAATACTACAGCATAGTCTTAGAATGTGTATTGATGTTTTTTAAAGCTCCATTCCTACACTCCAGGATAAGTGATTACAAACAGCTGTTATAACTATAACTCAGAACAAATATTTATTGGCCACAAAAACAATTGTCTTGGTAATGGAAATAAAATATTTCACAACTAACTCGTTGACCAAGTATGGTGATGAAGCTGTTCCTTTTCTTATGATATTTCTATTAAGAATTGTTGTTTAAGGTGATAACAGCAATTCAGAAGAAACAAAACTGCTTGCTGGAAAGTCCGACAGGGTCGGGGAAGACACTAGCATTGTTATGTAGTTCACTTGCATGGCTGAAACATGAGTGTGGTAAGTCCATATTCTATATGTGTTTTAACCTTTTATACGTCTGGTGCAAGCTTCCATAACTGTGCCTTTGATCAACCAAATTTGGGTCTGGTCTAGTCATATCTGTGCCCCCCCAGAGTCTGCACCTTGTGCCTGGGCACCACTCACACTGCCCTACCTGCAGCACAGAAAATTAACATCAATGGGTCTAAATAATAGCTGTAAATTTGTAAAAAAATAGTATTTTTAATTGCTGAACTTTTAACTGCAGCTCATTGAGAGCTGTAGCACAATCCTTGCTACAATTTGTGGAATGTTTTTTATGTTAAATACATAAGTATTTACATATACATACATCCCTTCATTGCTCTCATAGCTTGTGTTGGAACTATGTAGCATGAGGTCCTGGATTTCAATATGAAAGGCATTGTTAAATTACATTATAAGGATAATTTATAAACTCATACATATTATCGCCACTTTAAAATGAATTCATTCAAGTCATTAACAAAGCATATCGAAAATAATAAACAATAGAAACTGAAGTAATCTGAATCATTTCCTGGATGCAAGTAATTTACAATATTATCAGCTATTCCTGTTTTAATGCACATGCATTAGACATGCATAAGTGGAATAGCTGAATATGACTTCATAATGATATAGTTTGTACATTGTCTTCTATAGAGCCATTCATGAATTTGAATTGAACTATATCCACTCTAGTATAAACCTTAGTGGTTTTTCCAATGCTATACATATTATTGTTTATGTATTCATGTTTTTATTCAATAAATTAAAAAAAAAATGTACTTATATTCTTATCAGTCTGCTAATGTGTTTAGGTACTCTAGTCTAGCAAGTTTTTAAAATAAGTATGATTCATTAAATACTGATATTGCTAGGTTCATTTCGCTTTAACCTTCTTTACCCGAACAGATATGATTGCAAATACAACATTTTAATTATTCATTTCAAAAACTGTTATGATTAAGACAGATAATTTTAATTTCAAAAACAATTATTATTTTACAAAGAAAGCAAAATGCACAGATAAGATATTGTGTGATAAGATGCGGATCTTTCACCAATCGACTTATCGTTCATTTATTATTCTATCATTGCACTGCCTCGGTGCCACAATTGTACAACTTGTACGGTACGATTACAAAGCAGAGGTTTCGGGTCGAACCCAAGTCGGGCAAAGTGATATTGGATTTTTCAATTAATTATATATCAGTCTGGAGACAGGAATTTATTCCGTGCCGTATTTATGACGTGGACGAAGGAAAAATCGAACAAATCCTTGGGTGGATAGACGACTTTTTGTTGTAGATATTCTTAGGGACACCAATCAGCAGTGGAGTTACTATGTCAGAAATAAAAGTCGAATTCGTTATATGCAGGTTTCCAATGAATGTCCTAGAACTTTTTAGGAATAGAGGTCTATGTTTAACAGTAATTTATTTCTAATTGATCATAATCAATCACATCCCACGCATATCATTATTTTAAAGATATTTGCATCCTGTGTTCGCTTGTAAATGGGTGTGCAAACAATGTAAAATGTTGTACATAACCATACATAACCACACGCCTTTTTCCCAGAAGGGGTAGGCAGAGGTGCTACTAGAACACCCACGTTTCGCCTTGAATATTCCGTCCCACGATGTGATAGGGGGCGAGCCTATCGCCATATCGGGCACAAATTCCTGACTCCGGGCTAATAATGAATAGAAAAATCCAATATCACTTTGCCCGACCCGGGATTCGAACCCGAGACCTCAGCTTTGCAATCATACCGTAGTACCACTACGCCACCGAATGTGTGTAAAATGTTGTGTTTTATAAGAATACGCTATGTACACAGATCACGCTATGTAACATAATATGTATGTACGCTAATACTGTTACAAGTGTAATCAAACCTAAAATAAAAATAAAGTCAACCCACAAGTCTCTCATACCATCTGGCCAAAGCTCTTAAATCATCGAAAGCATTGTAACGTGACGTCATAAAGTATTGGTAAAAAGCGCCAATTGGTGACAAGTGTTCGCGTGTCGCCGCCGACGATTCGCAACGTATAAATCATGGAGCCTGTCGCCCCACCATCCTGAAACAGCCTAACATGAAAATTGCGCTTTGCCAATACAGAATGCATTTGTCGCATGCAACATTGTCGCTTGTGGATACGAGGTTAACTGAAAATTTTGATATTAAATTATATTTATATTATAAAATCGTTCATCGAATAATAAATACGTGACAATAATGTTTACTAACATAAAAAATAGTATAGAATACAGATAAATAAAAATATAGACAAATAGTATAGATAATATTTTGGGTATTGAGGGTTCTAACTTGCACTTTTCTAGATAGATCGATGTCAACCAGTCGGTCTTAGTTTAAATCTGAATATTTAGGACGCATTCATGATGAAAAATGCATCCCACGTAAACATTAGGTCAGAAAATGAATGTAAAAACCCGGTCTCAAAACATCTGAAACGATTTTATATGTAATAAAATCGTTTCACTTAAGAAGTGGTCCAAAAAGTATTAATAAAAATATTTGCGTATTATACATGCAGGCGCTGCCCTATCCAGCGTGCCGGGCGAAGTTAGCGTAATGCAGTGTAACACCGAAACTTGTGCACACTCGAACAAGACCATGTCAGCGCCGGGACAGTAAAATATTTCGCCGCGAACTAACTTTTCGCAAACTCGATAAATTACGCCATTACTGCTCTACACCGGGGGCGTAGCGAGGGAGTTTGTTAAGCGATCTTAAAACATTTTTTTTGGGGTATAAGTTACAAAATAGGAAGCGAATTATTTCTCAAAAAATTATTTAAAATATATTTTTGTTCTATGCATCTCTGTCTCTTCAGTCACAGGAAATCAACTTCCGAAGATAGGCCTCCCCCATAGATTGCCAAATACACTTGTTGGAAGCAGACTGCATCCAGCGACGTCCTGCGACTGTAACTTTTCCCATATACCTACCTTGGCCAAACCTAAGATAAAATAGTTGGAACACCGGGTTTAATTTTATCAAATATAAAACCAGACAATATATTTATCTAAATTGAAAATTAATCGTAACACAGTACATACAATAAAACTCTTTTTTAATTATATGATTACGGCCCTGTCCTGTGCCTATAGGAAGTTAGCAAAATGAGTTGTCGAATTTCGAAAGAGCAGGAGGAAAATTAAAAGTGTCGCCGCTGTGCTGATTATTCTCGAACTGTAACTTTACGAAGTTGTTCAACTCTTTTTACAAGTATTTCGTAATTTACACTTTTTGTGGCAAAGTTTTTCGTTCTAATTGATTTCTTCTATTGGTATATTGCTTATTATATGTCGAAGTTTACCTTACTCCATTTACTTTAATTTCGTAATTCTATTTCGCTGATTTTGCGTGATGAATGTTGGGTACGGAGCGTCATTTGGTACTAATTTTATATAGCTTTGGAGCCTTTTTTAAGTCCCCTGTCCAATATAAAAGAACAGAAATTGGCACGCATTGAACGTGGAAAAGAGAAAAACAATACAAGCAACTTTCACGCACTGAAATTCTTAGATAATCCAATAATAAAAGCTTTTAAGTTCATAAATGTTATATTCTCCTATTACCAACAAGTATGTAGATTACTAAATGCACCAAAAGCAGTTGAACGCTAACTCAATAGCACCTTCAAAAGGTACGAGCACACTGCTGCTCAAAAATAGAAATGTAAAGGCGCTTCGTAGTCGAGTCGGAAAGATGTGATTTTTTTGGGCAGCAAGTCCAGTGTCGTGAGAGAGCATCTCTTTATGTCGGCTCGCTTTGAACTCGCCAACGATGTTTATAAAATGCTTTTTTATGAGTTATAAAAGATACTAACTCACTAGTTGGGTTGAGGAGTTTTAATCTACAAACTGTCAATCTGTGGATGGGATTTTCTATTTTTTGTGGTTTTTATGTATTGAACAGGAGCGTTGTTGAAATACTCGTAAGATTACTGCACAGGAAATAGAGGCCACTCATTAACATACTACGAGTTAGGGAATTTGTTATTATTAATACTATGGCTTCCTCCTCTCTTCTACATTCTTGCCGTGTCCAACAGGATCCACATTGTACTGAATTGTACAGCCCATATAAGTACGTCCCACTGCAAAGCACGTGCCTCCTCTACAATCGAGAGGGGTTAGGCCTCGTTTTCTCACGATATTTTCCTTCACCGTTGTAGTGCGTAGTGATTGATTATCAATACACATGTGAAGTCAAAAAGTCGGGCATGTTGGCAGTCGCGTCTGGTCCGTTTACCAACAGGCCATCACGCACTCTATCATTGTACATACCTGCAATATTGTAACATCTTCATTCTTCATAAACACAAGATGTGCAATAAAAATTGCCAAAATAAGTATACGTTGCCGACGATTAAGGTTGATGTACATATATTACTTGACAAAAACCGAAGTGAGGCAGGTATCTTCGATTAGGCCCCATATTTAGCTTTCAGTGACTTTATCGTCACGTGAATTATATTCATTTTGTCGTGCTAGTATAAATACCTTCTACTGTATAGAAAATACTTGAACCCACACCTCGGCAATACGAGTAGTATCATAAAATAGCGTTCAACCAACTAAGCTATGAGCCCCCTGTGTACTACGGAATGGTAATGGAACTTAGCCTAAATTTTAACATATTTAAATATGTAGGCTTCTAGGTTACAATTCATTACAATTTATCACGATATTCCCAGAGGAATTTCATCAAAAACGGCGGTTGGTTGAATACTAGATTATTGACTGTTTTGTGAACGTAAATACTTACTTACTACTAAAATGGTACTTCAAATGCGGAATTACGTTCTGTTTTTTATAAAGTGTGGCGCAGGTCCATGCGACGTGATGAAAACTGGTCTTAATTTAGATTTATTCCATAACGTAAAAAATCCTCGATTTTAATACCCAAAAATGTGAGAGGCAACATGTGGTCTCGACATGCCCTAAACACCACAGGAAATTGTACTATATCTATTAAATATGAACAATGCACCTTATGGTTAGTAAAATAGAATTCAAATTGGATATCTAACGCCGACAGATATTTGTCCTTTGATGGTCGACACAATTATGTCGGCTTGCTGGAAACTGAAAATACATGCGGAACCTGAAATTCGACTCCTGGGCCACCATAACAAGGTTTTTGTAATCAAGAACTCATACAAAATATATTAAATACAGTTCAGAGTCAATGCGAATTGTCATATAAACTAATTAAACTTTACAAACTAAAGTGCTTAGTATTAATGAGCAATTGAATATTGAACAAATTTATTCAGTTATTTCACACGCGCCGTAGCAACTACCAACCGTATTTTTTTGCGTGTTTGTAAATATCTCGCCCGGGAATTAACATTAATTGAAATACGCAATCGAAATGCATAACTCTGTTGACGTGACACGCTGTCGGACATCCCTCCGTGTGAGTAAAAACGATCACATTAACATATTAACGCACTCCAGTTGACCTTACATCCAAAAGGACAGCTCGTGTCTGTATGCTATTTCTTCACGTATAAGTGTGTACAGTGAGTGTGCTTTTCTACCTAGATCATTATCTGGTGCAAAAAATATGATTTAATTGAGTGAAGAATTTTAGACAAATTGTCTCTACACGGTAACTAGAAAAATAATCGTACCTCTGCATAGATTATTTAAAGAT
Organism: Theretra japonica; assembly: GCA_033459515.1. Classification (NCBI taxonomy): domain Eukaryota; kingdom Metazoa; phylum Arthropoda; class Insecta; order Lepidoptera; family Sphingidae; genus Theretra; species Theretra japonica. Next base: position 4,714,964 of record CM065942.1, read on the forward strand.
TAACTTTATAGAATGTCATGATGATAATATGGGTAACCGCAAATATGAATAAGCCAAAATCGTCCCACGACTATTCTTTCTCTCTTTCCCTATCTAGTTTTAAAATTCCAACGATTTTTTATTGAACCCATACCCAAGAATATGGTCTCATTTTCGAATTGAAAATCATATATTGTTCTAATTATTTTTCATTTAAACATCAATTTGAATGCTAAAAAATGAACTTATCAGACAAACTTAAATACTAACAGTTCCAATGTATGTGGCACACAATCTCCTTGCTCTTATCTCAGTTACAATGTGAAGTCGACGCATGTTTTCATAGTTTAGTTCACGAGCTTTACGAGCGACCGTATACTTGAGTGGAATACTAATAGTTCTTCCCGATCTTGATAATGCTCAGGGTGGTATACACCTTTTGTTCCCCACTTTGCATTCTTCAATTGACATGTATGTACTAAATAAATATACATATTTATCCTCTAATCGATAGGCAGATATGACAACGTTACCAGTCTCCAAACTGATTTTCGTACCCGAGTAGGGTGAGAGCCCTGACCCGGCACAAATTTCATTTTAAATCCATCAGCCGAGAATAAATAAAACCTATAATATGACAATGCAGGTTACAATTTTAGAAGAAAATTATTTGTGTTAATAATTATCAATAGTTCGGCAATGCACCTACTATTTTTTGAGTTTGAGTGCGATCAAGCGTGGTCCTGACTGGTTTATGGCAGTGAGGAACATAATGCCATGTTTCCATTTCAGTATGATCAGTATTTAAGCGCTTACACATTACATTACTCTTATATCTTCCTTTAATTATATAAAAAAAACACAATTAAAGGAACAAAACTAACAATAGACAAATCCATCCAAAAGCAAAGAATACTAGAAGTTTTATAGTTATTACTACAGCAGAGGACACAAATGCACCACAACCGAAGTTAATTAAGTTATTAAGGAATTCGTTGGTTTTTTTCGAATCGGAACAAAGTTCGGTGAGAATCTCCGACCGCGAGGCATATGTTTTTGGCAGGCGACAGCTTTCACAGTCGGCTTTTCGGTCACGAAAATTTCGCGCCCAATTTTCTTTGTGTCAAGTCGTTTGACGTCTTCATCGTGAGTCGTGATCGTCTACTACTATACGTATATACAGCTCAATACACAATTGTAATGTGTATTGATTTTTATTTAGAACCTTTAAAACCAATAAAATACTGTATTCATTAATATATTTAGTTATGACGAATCTTTTACCAGCTACTTATGTACAAAATAATAATATTATCTTAATACGAAACTTTAGCTAAGTCTGAAGCCTAAATAAGGCCCAAAATTATCAATAGCCTTGTTTGTTTTATCTTATGAGTTATAATATTATATGTCAGCTCATATAAGTATTTTTCACTGCTTAGGACAGGCCTTCAGCAATTGATAGGCCATCACCACGCTTGCCCATGGCAAGTCGCATATTTAATAATAATACGAAATAATATCAGATCAGAAAACGAAGAAAACTTTGAAGGTAAGGCCACGGAAGTCTGACTGAGTTAAACTTTGGCCGTGTCGTGAGAATGCAAAGGTTTTAATCGAATTATTTGATTTGTGTTATACCACAGTTGTCATATCTGATTTTGAGTCGTTTAAATCAGAAGCTTTTAAATGTGCTTTGAAATCATGAAAAGTATTCCGAAATAGATTTGATGCATTGCGACGGTTAGAAATATTTGTGACTAATGTTTTATGTAATTTCGTTTGGTAAAAGGTATTTCCGTGTTATGTGCTGCATTAACATGAATTTTGATTAAATTCATCTTTATCAAGTTACCGCACTCCATTGCGTACTTCTTTTCCTTCAACTCTCCGTCATTAGTACTGATGATCAGTATGTAGAACTTTTCTATCAACAAACATAGCCAGCTACCACCATAAACAATGCATAACAATATGACTTAATAAAATATCTATATTCATCAGTCACATGAAAATTCGTTTTAATGCAGGATTGAAACATCGGGTCTTACCGACTCCTCTCACTCACTGCGCCATGCAATTTATCAAATGAATAATCTTTCACATTCTAGTTCACCTTAATTTAGAGAATATCTGTTTAGCATTTAGCCTTATAGTAGTAACAACAAAGAGCGACTGACGGCCACAACAGTGGGGTTGTTTAGTTCTCAGACACGACGAATGACCCAACTTGTGGCAGCTCATTAATGCGGAACAATTAAATTGTGGAAACCATTGTTCTGCACCTCGCCATGTTTCTTCAATCACCTTTAGAGGTTTAGACTCTATCTAGTTAAGATATATGTAAATATGCAGCTTCCTGCTTAATCTGGTTTATTAGATTTGTGTGGTGGATAATAATTTTATTTGTTGTATTAAAATTTCGATTTATTTTATTGATTTAAATTCAGCCAAGGAAATTACATTGCTGAATTTTAAAATATTGATAATTATAGACCATGTAGATGTAGATGCGTTAACACTAGAATAAAAAGAGATAATCTTAATGAATCAATGACGAAACAAATGAATACGAAAATGATCTACCGAAAAAGCTTTCATTGTGATACTTAGGATTTTATTAATTTCAATGCTTTTATGTTGAACAGATATCACCTTAAATTGAACATATACACATGTTACAAATATGTTTTAGACGAGCCTTACATATGCCTGAGTTAATTGATATTATGCAAATTAAATTTACACATACATAAAACAAATGGCATTCTGCAATCTACATTAAAATAATCAGCGTCTTTTTTCTCCCCAATGCAAGCAACTGCATCTTACTATAGAACAAAGCTTACCATAGATCAATAAATGCGAACAAATTGAAGACACCACGTTCCCTCATTCACTTGACGACACCTAAAAAGCTATCTTAATCCTAAACGCATCAATTACCGGAGCGTCCCGAAACCGCACGCGGCGTGACACGTCGCCGCCCCTAGACATGTCTTTGAATTTCGCTCCCTTGCTCTCTTTTGCGTTTTTTACCCCGGCATTTTTCGTTCCGCGTAGCTGGCAACCCTTTTGGTAAATTGAATTAGAATTCGGAATACGCGGCGCGTTGCCTGTGTGCCGTTGTCACTTGAATGAAATAGTCGCTAATGCGTTTCAGCCGCGTTCGGAGGTCTGTTTTTAAAATGTGTTAAATTAAGTACACCAACACATGCATAGTCCACACTAAAGCACGTGGTGTGTGCCCTGGCTATTATAAATAATCAAATAAATAAAGTTTCTCACCACTGGTTAAATACAATAACGTTACATGCAAGAGATCACAAATGTGTTTTAATTATACATTGCACTAAAAAAACAACTATATGCGCGTATATGTGGCTGTAAGTGTAACATTATGACCTGTAGTAGAACAGTATTTACGGATGCACAAAAGCTAGATCTAAAAAACGGGTATCACATCAACATTGGTGTCAATGCGAGATTGAACCCTAGACCTCTCGTTTCACCAGTTCGCCCACTGTGTTCACAGAAGCCGCAACATTATTTTCTGAATCCAATGAGATGTCTAAATTTTACATAAAAATCTTTTAGACTTTTTTTGTCACTAGGTTGAAAATGAGACATTTCCTATTGTTTATTGCCAAACAATGTTAAAATAACAAAAGCATTGCATCTGAGGGACGAATAAATTGGGTGATAGAAAGGGGAGATTGCGGATTCAATATTCCTAACAGAATAAATGTTTGGCTGATTTGCAAATGTTTGCTCCATGTTTTGTAACACCAAAGTTGGTCGTAATTAATAATACACATAGCATTCAACTGTACTGTGGAATCGAGATTGCGTTTGTGAATGTTTAGTAAATATTACAAATATTTTCAAAACAGCGGGTAAAAAATAATATATTTCGAAATGGAAATTTCCTCAGTGGGATGCTTATAGACCCTCTAAAAATTTAATGATATTGTAATTAAGCCAAAGAAACCATAAAATAGTGTTTGCAAAGCATACACAAACCTGTGGGTGGCAAACAAGCGGAAAGTATGCAAATAAATATCACATTTAATTGTAACATTTAAAATGTTGAAATATATTTCAAAATTGCGAAATAAAAGCCAAAGCAACGTAATACTTTTATTATTATCAAAGTTATGAGTCAAAGTAAAGAGATATCGATTAAAAGTTACCAACACCAAAATAAATACTTTGACACGTAAATTTTCAGGAGTTAGGGAAAATACGAAGTGCAGAATGTTAATAGACAACTAACTATAAGACAAATTCTGACAGCATAGTTCAATACATTAGTTACTAAACATATCTTATAAGCGTCCCTTTCAAACGTCCTTGAACCCAGTATGAGCGAAGAAGACAAGACATTCGATAACTAAAATAGGTTTTAAAACTGTTTATGAATAAAGCCTTTGAAAGTGATAGAGCGACGCTGTTGTCAATCATGACTCAGCACGACTGGGCAAGTTCATCCGGGGCGGTACGACTATCTCGCAGGAAAATCGACTTGAAGCGACAGCTCAGCTGTCACGTTTCGTTCGGTAAGTGAGATTGCCGGATGCCCAATACCCCTTTCCTCTTCCCATCCTTTTTCCTTCCCGCGCCCTTCGAATTGGGCCGGCAACAGATCCATGATCCAGCGTTGTGGATGTTCATGGGCGGCAGTGATCACTTACCATCAGATGACCTGTTTGCTCGTTTGCCGGACCTATGCAATAAAAAAAGGTCGTTATACTGTTACTGGAATCGAATTATGCAGCTCGTCTTGTAGGAAGTTTAGGTTTATCTCTGATAAACGTAAACTGATGGTGATGGTTTATATTGGTTATCGGTATTACCTATAAGTAATAACGTATAGTCTAATATAAAATTTTAGTTTTTAATGTTCTCGAAAGAAGTGGACATCAATATGTTTGTTTTCTTTCTCTTATTATTACGGCTAAACTGATTAATGCATAACAGACTTGCGGTGCTTAATCCAATTTTATTGATCAGCGTGATGACGGCATAGTTTCTAGAATAGCCAAATAACTAAGTAATTCATTTTTGCGTGAGGTTAAGTGTAGTCTTTCAACTTGTAGTTGATTATTAAGTTCGTTCAACTTGTATCCCTATCCCGAGTAATGTCTTGGTAAATATTTTTCAGTTTCCATCTCTGCCCGATATTCAGCATCCTCAGTTATAACCGTTGGGTTCTATATCTTACTAATTCTGACTAATTAATTAAACTCAAATACAAATAAACATCCGCGAATCAAGTGATGGAGTGGTACATTGGAAGCGTAATAATAATAGCGCCACGGGCCGCGGCGGGTCGGTTGATGGCGTCACTCGCGCGGCGCGGCGCGACGCGGCGCGGTCCTCCTTTCATGCGAGTTTATCACTCGGCTCGGCTCTCGGTACCTCCCGCGTCGCGTTAATTCGCCAAGCAAGGGTTGCCGCCGATGTCGTCGCGTCGTAAACTTTATTTACGACCCCGCCGGCCGATTATTGCCACGACGTCGCTCTTCGCCGGTTCATTTGCATAGAAATTTATACGCAGTGGTTGTGATCAATCCGTGCGCCGGTTCGCTCGTTTCCGGGTTCGCCTAGTTGGGGACTTGGGGACGCTCACGTCACTATTGATTGATTAGTGCCGATGTAATCGATTGTCTGCCATATTCTATTGTGGAAATTAGTATATTAATAAACTGTTAATGCATATATCGATTTAAAATGTATTATTATTCATTTACATTCCATACATACATAACCGTCTGCATCCTATGGGAGTAGGCGGAGACTACGTATCTCCACTTTGCTCGATACTGACATGATTCCCTTTGTTATCATTTTCAATTGTTCACCTATACATATATTTGAAGTGGTAGGGCCTTACTGTAGGCTGTAGCTCGTTAAAGCTTCAGTACCAACTCGGGGTCAATAACGCTTGATAGATGAATATCAAAATGCGCATTACAATAGATTTTATGTTGTTTCATTATTATTTTAATTTATATTTTTTACAATAATTTAAAGACATTTAGACCAGCATTTTAATTGTCTTCAATATACATCAAATACCTAGCTCATTCCAGAATATTGATGTTATTTTTAATAAACTTGCTACAGTCTTTTCAACTTCCAAGCAAATATATTTTTTATTATGTTCAATTCTATTACCATCCGTACAACATTTGAAAAAACAAAGAATACTTATTTACACACATTTATTCACGTAAAAAAACGCTGTACATACACAAATTCACGCCTTTTTTCCTAAAAGGGGTAGGTAGAGGTGCAACCATGACACCCACGTTTCGCATTGTACGTTCCGTCCCACGATGTGATAGGGGGCGAGCCTATCGCCATATCAGGCATAAATTCCTGACACCGGGCTGGTAATGAATAGAAAAATCCAATCACATTGCCAAACCTCAAGACCTCAGCTCTGCAATCATACCGTAGTACAATTGCGCCACCGAGGCACGTTGTTATAGAAAATATTCGAGGAGAGTAAAAATATTAATTATAATTTAAGTAACCAGAATTTGGGGCATACAATAATGTATGTTTCTTCCGGTCCTTTCAAACTTCTTAGGATGCTATAATTCAACAATGAGAATACAGCTCAACAATCACAATATACCTGTCCACGCAACTTGTCAGCACATTCAAATCCATCTCATGCAAGATAAAATATTCGTATCTAAAAAGCGCGAGCGACAAAAAGTCGTACGGTCGGCATAAACGCACTGTAAGTAGTAAGTATGTTAAACAGTGGTAGCTGGCGACATGGTAAAACATCCCATTACACCGCCGTTGGACCACATATGCTAATGCCGGCCGGCCGCGCTGAGCGTTTTTCCGACCCGTGTCGATATCATGTCCCCGCGGTAAATGTGCTTTATTATCTGTGCGATACATTACTGTGCACTCTGCGAATGTTTTGTTTTTAATATATTTTTAAAAACACTTATTTTCGTGAAAATGTGCCTACATTTCACAAGTGCTTACTGCAGTTTGCCCAACTTCGATTCGGTGTTGATAGAGCTTGAGCTTACATCTATATCCTTCTTATTATAATATTTTGATTGATTCCGTTGATTGGGACGCAACATTCAGTTCATGTTCTACAATAGACATTGCTGTTTCTGAATTTTATACTATTGTTAATAAAATAATACACGATTTTGTGCCAAAACGAAATTATAATAAAAATACATACCCTACGTGGTATAATCGGAATTTAATAAACATGCTAAAAGAGAAAGAAAAGTGTAGACGAAATTTTAAGAAATATAATAGTAAACGCGATGAATACGAATATAAAGTATTAAAAGCTCAATCGAGCAAGATTATCAAAAAACTACATAGTGAATACATTAAAAATGTTCAAAACAATATTACAAAGAATCCTAAATTCTTTTGGTCTTATTTGAAGAATAAATATAAAAATAAAAGCGCAATTCCTAAAAATATGAAATATGGCAATCTTACAGCTCACGATGAAGTCGGCATCGCTAACCTATTTGCAGCTAGCTTTGGATCAGTGTACAATTCCAATTATACTCGAAATGCATCTTTAAATGACATACCTAATAACAAAAACAACAACTTACAACTAGTGTATTTACCAAGGTTTAGCATAGAGAAAAAATTGCAAAGTCTAGACGTACAGAAAGGCCCAGGAAGTGATGGAATTCCCGCGGTATTTTTTAAAAAATGTGCCATTCATATATCTAAGCCGCTTGAAATATTATATAACAGATCATTGAAGGAGGGCGTCTTTCCGCTGCTTTGGAAAGAAGCAATGGTCATACCTATACCAAAGAACGGTGAAAAAATAGATGTCTCTAACTATAGACCTATAAGTATTTTACCTGTAGTGGCAAAGGTATTCGAGGCTTTGATATGTCCATTCCTTAATTGTCATATTAAACAATCCATAACTGAACATCAGCATGGTTTTGTGACAAATCGATCCACAGCTACCAATCTAACTAACTTTGTCGAAAGTACTCTTACAAGTTTAAGCAATGGTTATGAAGTTGATGCTATCTATAGTGATTTTAGCAAAGCATTTGACAAAGTAAATCACCATATCCTTTTGCAAAAACTTGATATTATTTACGGTATCCATGGACCTTTACTAAAATGGTTTGAATCATATTTAACAGGCAGAACCGCTAAAGTTGTCATCAACGGCTTTTCTTCTGGTGCTTTTAGACCCAGTTCCGGAGTCCCGCAAGGCTCACATCTGGGTCCTATCTTATTCACAATGTTCATCGACGATATTAAATATAGTATATGGCACGCTGAATTCGAAATGTATGCTGATGACCTAAAACTTTTTAAAATTGTCAGTAGCGTAAATGATCAAAAATTGTTGCAGGATGATATTCAACGTATCTGTGAATGGTGTGACAAAAATCGTATGGAACTCAATATTGGAAAATGTTACCATATAAAATTTTCCCGCAAAAAACAAAGTTTTCATACAAGCTATGAGATGAAAGGCCAAACTCTGACTTATGTGAGTAGTGTAAGAGATCTTGGCATCCAAATTGACTCCGAAATGAAATTTCTCCATCACGTTGAAAAAACTCAAAAGAAATGTCTTAGAATGTTGAATTTCGTAAACCGCAGTACAAAGGAATTCAATTCCCCACTGGCGTTAAAAACATTATTCTATGCTTTAGTGCGCAGTCATATCGAGTACTGCTGTTCCGTTTGGTATCCCAGATACCAAAATAGTATAGGACGTCTGGAAAAAATTCAAAAAAAGTTTTTAAAGAGACTCTCTTATGTGACTGGTAAGCATAGACTACTTAAAAATTACGAAGACAGAATGCACCATTTTAATGTTACATCGTTACAAGCTCGGAGTGAATACGCAAGCTGCATGTTCATATTTAAATTATTAAATGGACGTATTGATAGTCCTTGCTTATTATCTAAAGTCAACATAAACGTACCTAGAGTAACCGCCAGGCTTCACAACTACAGACCTTTCTCGATAAACTGTAGCAAAACCAAATATGGAAAAAACACACCTATCACCTTTGCGCTCAGAAAATGCAATGATATATTTTGTAAAGACCATATTGACATATTTGATGGGAATATCAAAAAAATCAAAAACGCCTTTTGTAATGTTCAATTGTAAGTGTGATTTTGTTCAGTGTTTTATGAAATATAACAGTTGATGGCATTCATTTATAATTGCTACTATAGATATTTGTGCTTGGATTGTTTTTGCATATAAATTTTCGTTTTTTTTATTATTATAATTACTTTATTTTATTCTGCTTTTCTTAATCAACAAAGTTTTGTTGAATGTTTTACAACTACGTCGCGTCGTTGAGAACATTACAGTTAGCATTTTTGCACGGTTTAATGTTAATCATTCTGAATATTGTATGTTTTTGATATGTGTTAATTAGTTGTATGTTCATATTATATTACTAACAACTATGTATGCTAAGCAATGCTGAGCTAACCTCTAATTTAAATACATTTAAGATCTTTTTTCTGCAAGTATAAGTATAAGTTTGGTTTATGTATTTAGTTGGTAAGCCGATTTATAAATAAATAAATAAATAAATAAATTTGGGCACTCCTAAGTGCGCAGCTTTACATAAACGGAGGTCTTTCACATATTCGTAACATCGTATTATAGGATTTTATTGTCCTTCTGGGCAATTTACTTCCTTAAAGTCTCCTCAAATACTGGACAAGTTCTCTTTTTCCTGTCGTAATCTGAATAACCACTAGACATTTTTGCAAGATATATTATTTTCATATTTTAAAATTAATTTGAATGACTGCAACAGTAGTACTGAATACAGTCAAGCAGCATGTCACAACCACGATAAAAAAATATGTTTGATGTTACGTTTCGTCCATTTCGTAAGTTTAAATGCTTAAGAAAACCCACACCCACCTGTCTTCACGCATAATGAATAAACATCGTGCATTCATCGCCTTGCTATCGAACACGTACACAAGCCCAGGTTTAGTCTCACAATACTGCAGAGTCTAGAGTCTAGACTATATAGGTCGCATAGATAAGTCTCATTAGAGAGTAGAAATCACGCCTCACTCGCCACTTACTTTGTTGCGGGAAATGACTGACAACTAGAGGTTTGTTTGCTGTCAGAAAGCAAATGCATCTGTAAGACTAACGATATTTGGACTAACAAGGAATGTTGTTTGAATGCTGTTGAATCTCTATATTTGGTGAGAGCACCGATGATTTTTTTTTTATCAGCCCATATACGTCCCACTGCTGGGCACGGTCCTACTCTACAATCGAGAGAATCGATTGAGATTTATTAGGCTATATAGTCCACCACGCTGGCCTAGTGCGGGTTGGCGGACTTACATACCGTGGATTTTTTTTTAAATCGCTACGGTATGCAGGTTTCCTCACGATGTTTTCCTTCACCGTTAAAATGTGTGGTGATTGACTATCAATACACACATAACTCCGAAAAGTCAGAGGTGTGCCCTGGGATTTGAACCCGCGACCACCGTGAACATGTAAGTAGCCGAGTCTGGTCCGTTACCAACAGGCCACCACACACGCACCGATGAATAGTTTTATAATATTCAAGTATTACACCAAGATGTAATGTATATTTTGTGTGGGGCATTGATTATTATGATAGATTAAATCCAGGTAGTACCATTACGTGTCGGTGTTTGACACCCGCCTGCAAGGTGGACGGACGACCTGGTTAAGGTCGCAGAAAGTCCCTGGATGCAGGCCGCTTCCAACAGGTCAAAGTTAAGATCCTCAGAGGAGGCCTATGTTCAGCAGTGGACTTCCTGTGGCTGAAAAGAGTGAGAGTACCATTAAAATAATAATATTATATCTTTTAATTTTTCTGAATATACCGTAATGATTGCATACTAAAATTGTAAAATAACCAAGGTTACATGTTCTAACCTTGAATTTAATGAGTAAGATTGCAACCTTGAAGTACCGTGGTACATGTTTATCGTTATTCGCTGACAGTTTATCGATTGCAATCAACTACGCTCATTTACAATTTATTTTCTTTTTTCACTGCAGAACAATAATACATATAACACAAAGATTTCTACAATCATCCTTAGAACGAATACACATGTTCTGACCAGGTAATGGTGACAGTAGAAAAAATACCGGTACGGGTTATTTTGATTGTTTTGTACATCATATTTACTCGTAAACGGTAAAAGCATGGATCAATGTAGCAAAGGCTAGCTACAGGGTCAAGAGTCGACATTCTTGACCCTCTTTTTCATTAAAAATTTAGTATTAGGAACGCAAACTTGTAATTCTGGTACTACATATTGAACGCTACATTAGCGAACTTTATTTCGCTTAATCGCGACCGCATTTAATGAAACTTATTGTAAATACATATCCGGGGTAGGTAAGTCAGCAGAATCAACGCCAAAACTTGCTCTGCTGTACGAAGATCTAAATCTCGCACTATAGTCGTGTCCTATTCAGATTTTTTTTATAACTAAGGAGACAAACAAGCATACGGCCCGCCTGTTGGTGAGCACTCACTGTAGCCTATGGGGGTCTGCAACACCGTAGGTAACACGCGCAACCCTGTAACAACCTTTTCACTCCTTTTTTGAACAGTATTAGAAGTAAGACCATTCCAAACCCGTTTCATACCAAAGAGTATTTTCAAAGATAATTCCAATCGGCCTAAAAGTGTAATGTAGTAAGAAAGGATACCAGTGTTTCGTAGCGGCACCGTGTGTTCGCCGCGCGTCGTTTAGCTGCATAGTTATCGGGCACGGAAGTCACTCCGCGCGAGCAATAAAAGGGGTAGGTGGGCGAAATTTTGAATATTTAAACAGACATTTAGTTTGTGAACCGTGTAATAAAAATAAAAATTCACCGATTACCTACCGATTGGAACGCTTCGATTGTATTTCATGCCCTTTATAAATGTTTCGTTGCCGTGACGTCTTCCCGATCAGTTCGCCACGCTGATTGGTTAATAAAATATTTGTTATTTTAAACTTACGTGTACTTTTTAGTAATTTGTAATCTATATACGTGGGGTTTGTTACTAATAATTATTTAATCATACTATTAAATAAAAAAGGGTTAATTATAACGTGTGACTTAATGAGCAGTATAAAGTCACAAACTCAAGAAATTGCTACCTTGTTAGCTTTCTACCCCACGTCATCAAATACCGACGGATAAAAATAGAGACATAACTACGTCCTTAAAATTACTCGTCGTACAAAGTATAGATTTTGGAATTCAGGGGCATGGTCCTGAATGCAGATCTGGCTTATTCCAATAGTTTTACCATTTAATTTACATCGACAACACCTAGATGTCCACAGTCTCGAGATTGACTATCCGTCCCAAGAATTTTCTTCGTTTCTGTTTCCATTGTTTCATAACTCGTGTAATTATTTGCATCTTACAATTATTACCATTTAAAAGCGTGACTGCGATATGTAATGCTTTCTCAGTTCCCACATCTATCAGCCTTCAAACCCACCGTTGAAATGTATTTAAAAAAAGAACAATAAACTAAGTGAATTTAATGGTTTAGCCAAAATTTGTGAGCACGCGACACGTTCGTTATTTACGATTCGGTTAGATTGTCGGCTTTAAAATTGTTTTAACTGTTCAGAGTCACTTTATAGAATCAGCGTTTGGACCTTTTGTCGTTGCACGCGACAGCGTTGCCTTCGCTGGAATATAATTTACTGTCGTAAATGGGCAAGTTCCATTCTGAGCCAATTTGACGGTTTTTGCATTATGTTTGCTATTTATTAAGCGAGTACATAGCAGTGAAGGCTGTGATTTATACATAGTGGTTACCGTTTAAGAAAGGGTTGGTGATTTTTCAAATACTTACCTACATATTATATATATATTGATTAAAATGAATTAAAATAACTTATGTTATGCATAGCGATGGTACAGAATAGGTACATACTTAAGCCTTAATTATTAGAGTAGTTTACAAAATTCACCTACTGTGCAAGAAAGAATAGGGAATGTTTTCTTTACCGCAATCCGAAAAAAAAATTGTTAAGAAAATATTATCTATTTTCTTTTTCAAGGCTCCATAATCTGAACTTTTCATGATAAGTATGCTTTCCTTATTTATAAACAAACTATAAGTTTGCTAAGTTAATCTAATGGAAATGACTACATAACACATGAACCAATAACATAGCGTTTGCAGTTTCTCTTTCTCGGACTTTGTCCGTCGGATCGCGGTCGACCCATCGGCGTTCATTACAGAATGTTACCAATTTAGATCAACAATTCTACGCTTCGCTTGATATTTCTAGTAACGGGCACAAAGCTTTCACGATTTATATTCTATTTCTCATTCAATAACCAATTAATTTGGGAAACATACTATCATGTTATCGCATCGTCAACCTTCATAAATCCAACCAAAATTGAATTGATCTATTTGTCTATCGGCCACGTCATTAATCGGAAAAAAAGCGAGCCAGCACGAATTGCCTCGATATTGGCAAACATTAAAGCAGGAATGATAATTTAATGACATGGCTATTTATTGCCTTGTATTTTTCTCGTATCAAAAGCATGAAATGGTACACATTTTTTGTCACACACAATAGAAGTTCATATCATTTTTTTTTCCGACAGTTTACAACTCATTAAAATTATGTTTATAGCAGTCGTTCCGTGCGGCTGTGCGCCGTCGCTCGCCTCCCTAATAGTTGATTGCAACGAACCTATTTGTCTTTTTTTAATTTTTTTTCTCGATCGTCGAATGGTAATTTTACAGTTTTGAGCACGTCAATCTATTAATGTGATGGGTGTTTGGCGTTTGTTTCGTGCCAGGCCCGAATGTTTAGCCGAATTAGTGCATGTCGGTGCTTTTTAAAACGATTCGTAGTGAATGTAAATGAGTTGTGCTTAACCCGCTGTTTGATTTATTTTCCCTGCGGTAATATTGGGGTTTGCGGAATGGAACAATATATCTGATAGATTTGTCGAATTAATTCTGATTTGCTTTACGTCCTTGGTTAGTGTGCTTCGTGACGTTGTCCTATGACTACCTTTTGGACATACTTTTTTATTTGTTTACACAACCAAGTTGGGAACACAAGTTGTATAAACGCGAGTTGTTGAGACTACTAATGCCATCTGACGTGAAATAGAGGCATATATGCGCTTCAAAATATTTTAAAATATATTACAAAACCGTCTTGCTTTTCTAAGCAACGTTATACAATATTAATGATCATTACTTTAAATCATACGTATTTATTGATTACTGTTATTATTTTTAGTTTCGTATTGTCGTCAATATGTTTTGAACCTTACTACCATAATACCTACTTATATCATTTCGATTTCGAAATATTGCCCTTTTTAAATGTCAATATGTATTTTTGAAACAGATTGTTGTAAAATAATTTGAATTTATATTGGTAATAAATTATTGAACACAGCGCCACCTACATGAACTCCGTTGAATTAAGAGTTAGCATTTAAGGGAAGTAACTAACGCCATCTACACAGTTGAACTCGAACTATTTAGTCACCCCAACTACTAGCTCCCCATATTAAGAAGTAAATTAATCTTTCCCTCTGTATTTCAAACTAAGATATTTATATAATATTCAACTAGGACCAAATAAATAGAGTTTAATATATTATTTAAAACAGTAGAGTGAAAAGAAGAAGCAATTGCACGCGGGCGAAGCCGGCTCGGATGGTAGTGTTAGAAGTCATACATATTGTCTTATTCTATTATCATTTTTGACTTATATAATGAAAAGTATACTTAAGGACCAGTTCAAAATCTGCTTATTATATCCAGCGTACAAGATAGAGCAATACAACTAATCTTACATTTAGATCACGGTTATGAAGCCATTTATCTGTGACCAAAGTGCAAATAATGAGGGGAGATTCCAGCCTAGAGCTTTGATCGATACTTTTTATACTAGCTGATTGAAATTTACTTGAATAAAATTCTGGCATAAAACACTAGTTAGTTCTATTTTTTGCAAATCCTGCTAAACAAGATATGAAAACAATCCTAAACCAAATCGATTTCCAGGGGTATTTTGTACCACAAGATTATCAATCTTGATTAAAAACAGAACTACAAAGATCCCACATCATCGAACCAAACAACGTTTTTATTAACCCGAAATTCTCTATTTGACATATCAATGGCGCCTATGTATTAATTACAAAGCGCACCGACAGCCCTTAACACCGCTTTTAACTATGCGCACCCCTGTTCATCATGAAGCTATACAAAATTTGCTTTACCACTTTAATTTTAGAGTACAAATTCGAATAGCGCTGAAAATCAAATTAGCATATGAAAGAAAACAAATCACCGTTCGGATTTGAGCTTTATGTCAAACAGCATAACGTAGATTTTTGTTTGTGCAATGGTATTGACCCAGGGGTGTGAATTAGGATATTGTGAAATGGACACAAAAGGGTATGTCGCACTAAAAGCGCTTAGTGTCAGCAACACAAGTCTTTGAACTTTGGAAATGTGTGAGCCTGTTATTTATTCGGAGAGCGGGCGTTGCGTGTTGTATGTAGTGACAATGCTATTGTAAACAAGCAAGGAGAATGTTTGTACATAAATGGGAACTTTTGCAATATTGACTGTAGAAAAAGTACGATTACATACTATTGATGATGGAACTTGTCTTCTTCTTGATAGAATAGTCTCTTGTTAGCAAAGAATAGCAATTAGAAACGGGAGAAGAAACGGGATATAGATAAATTATTTTTCATTTCTCTATATCCCCTTTCGTCTGCCTAATTCGGCTTTGTCAAAAACAACAAAATACAACACTGTTTTAAACGCAATCTTAATAGAACCCTGTGATGCCTAATATCTTAGACATCATGAATTTATATTTCTTCTCACTATCCTGATGCCACTTTATATGGCCATGGCCTCTAAGGGAAAGAGAAATTATAAACTCTAAACTTCTACTTATTGTGTTCTTTTACTTTACTAAAACAATACTCATGCAGCATACTACCAGAGGTCGAGGTAAATTGACGTAGTTTTAAAATACTTTCCACAATGCAATCCCTGACTAAATTTTTTTTTTAAATAAAACTCGCTTCGCTATAAATCTAATCTTCACTGCACGTTGTCGTACCAATTAGATGAAGTAGCGCACCATTGAAAACATCATCCGCCCTTACATCCAGGGCACGCTTCTCGCGAGCTACTTATTTAATAAAGATGGTGCGTAGGCAGTACATGGAAGTACCTATACATAGCGCTGTACATGCATCCCACTCGTCTGTCCCCGAGCAGAGTGTGACTGACGTGAAGTGTTCTGACAAACGAATCAATTTCCTGCGCCGTGCGTCTGCTACTCAGCCCCAACTACTTCGTTACCTACTTACTTAAAACTTGCGCTCGGTGTATTTATGGTGTTTTTAGTTGGGTTTTTATACAGATTGTCAAAAATCTCTGTCTGATCGATAAAGGTGTTATCAGACATGATTAATGTGTTCTGTTTAAAAGATCCGTTTCATATAATATGATAAAAAAATACTCATAATAAAGTTATTTAAAAAAACTGTTAAAGTCACATTACACTGTTAACAACTGCATTCGTAACAAGCAACGTGTGCAACTTGTTCGTAACAAGCAAAATATGTGTTGTTGTTGTCACAATTGAAAGCATTACTAGATTTTAGGGTAATATTAATACTAAAAAGTGTATTATACTTACGATAGTTATGTTATCCTTCATTAATTTTTTTTCAATACTACAATTGAGAAACAAATCCGCGTCTTGGATTGGACAGGGTTTTTTGTCAAACTATATATTATATACTCGTATACCTACTGTTAGAACAGCACTATGCTTACCTTTAAGACAAATAAGGGTGGGAATCTACAATTATTTCGATTGTGAAAGTAAACATCAAGTAGGTAACCAAAGTAGCGTATTTTACATACTGGATTTACATTTTGTCATACGTTAGTACAGCAATGTCGACATAAAAAAATAATTTAAGCTAAAAAAATAAAGATAAATAAATTATTCTGCCGCAGCTTGCTTTATACTATTAGGTCATAAAATCTTGCTATGAATGACGAATTAATAACAATGGTTGCTAAAAACCATTTTGTAATAAAACTCTTAATTATTTATTAAAGAACATCATAAAATTTAAGCTCGTATATACGGATTCTCCAACAAAACATTGATGAACACAACTCCTGTCTGTCTCCTTTGTCCCGAAATTATTGCATAAATCGTCCGTGCGTCAAAAAAAACAATTATGTTGATAAAAAACGCAATACATCAACTCAACCCATTTCAAAAGATCAATGACAACTTCGCACAATGCACGGAGGCGCTCATTGGAAGGATTACCGACAAATCCTCGCAGGATCCACCAATTTCCAGTACAAATAGGCAATTGTGGCGTACAATGCGCCAACGGGATGACAAAAGGCTCTCGAGTAGTTTTTTTTCCAGATGTAATAAAGTTTAATCCAAAAGTCCCCTCGGGCAAGTGGAGGTTGTAGGCCAATTATTTGCGGGCAAGAGAAGCTCCTTCGGCGAGTCGCGTCCCTCTTTGACAACGATTGAGTTGCCATTCTAAAAATATTTTTCTATTTCTCTGCAGTAGTTGAGAGATTTCATTATGATGGTTAAACTTTAATCGATGGATAGAATATAGAATGTCTTTGCTCATGTTCAAATTTCAATTCTTAAGTGTACTTAGACGTTCCCAACAATATAGTGAACTTTGAATCAATCTTCATTTTTAAGAACATCGACGCTTTTCAAATAATTTCTTTATACTCTTAGATAGAAAGACTGGATCCATATTTATTATTTTTGTTGTTAAAATACTCTGGGTTCTTTTATGCTGATATTCCGTCTTTATTTATTTCACTGTATTTAACACTATATCAAATGTGAACATAATTTAAGCCACTCATCGCTTCTTCGGTATCATCTTAATGTTATAACCGCTCAATTGAAATCTCTATTCCTAACAGGATAAATAAAAGCTTCAAAACAGTACAATATGTCTTTCTGTTCCAAGAGAAACATCTTGTTATTTCACGATCTGTGATACTTAAAAATACAGGAAAAAAATTGCAAATGATATCGGCACAAGTTCTAGTGTTACTTGGGGTAAATTCTTTGTGAACATAACAATTAGTTCATCTTCAGAAATCTTTTGCTTCTTAAGAAATCGGAATAAGGTTCATTTTTGCTGCGTTATGTGAAACTTTTGTGTCGTTTATCGGTTCAGATCGTCACCGTAGATTGTATTTTGACATTTTGATCCCATTTTGGGTGCATTGTTACTGCCCGGGGCTAATCGTTCGAAACGACACGACAGTGCATTGCCATTTGTCCATTGAAAATTGTTTTTGCTCGATAAAATGCATTCGGCATGTGAAATTGTTTGTTGGTTTCCTTTGATGTCATTGATACCAATTACTCTTTCGCTGAGCTTCTTAAGTGGATAGTTTTTATTTGATATATCGGACACGTTACGTTTAAAAAATGAATCATTTAAATTTCTAATACCATTTCAATCCACTTCCATCAAAAAAAATCTAATTACGCCCATTTTATTGGATCTTTAGAAAAACATCAACAAGTGCATCCACATTTCGCTAGAATTTTCAAGAAATACTTGGGTGAGTTTATCTCAAAAGACCCACAAACCATAACCGTGCTAACTATAAAATATGAATCGAACGATATAGAAGACTCAAAAAACAAAATAGACTTTCTTAAACTTACATTCTAATCCAGAACCTCAACTTGAATTGCCTGTGCATGGACTCTACCACTGGGCTTACAAATAACCGTACACACATATTTCCAAAATCATTTTTATAATTCGCCGATTTGCAACTAATTTCTGCCGCGTTACATTAGCTATCCAAAAAAATCTGATACAATTTGCAGTGTATATTATTACTACAGCAATACTTACAATTTTATAACAATAGCATTGTGTAATGTAACATCGTAATATTCCGAATTATTAACACAAATACCAACACGCGAGGTATTAAGGAGCGGATGCGTATCTGAATGAAAGGCGCCGGGGCTGCCGACGGTGTTCAACTGTACACAATGCCCCCGTCAGCACAAAATATCTTTATCCCAGCTGAAATAAGATTTAATAACGTTTTGTTAGAACCCAATGCTCTTTTTAACGAACCTCTTTGTCGATCTTGTTTGTAGCACTCACCGTTTACGTCTGAACCGCCATGTTTCTTGCCGTTTGTAATTATTTCAAATCGGAATAGCGTTGCGGGAGCTCATTTTACGTTGGTGGAGATTTAACAGCTCTTTCCGTTGAAGACGGCTTGTTATTAAAACATCTACAACAATCGAACTGAAGATTGGTAGGGGTGCGTTAGTCGGCTTATTGGGATGTGTTGCTTGAACTTCATATTTTAATCGTTATACAACTCTTTTTATACATTTGCTATTAAACATTGCTTTATAATATCGTTCACAGTGGGCCATATTAATGATAGATTGATTTTAAATCTGGTATGACAAACTGCATACAATGCTAAGTACAGTGTCGTCCATAATGTAGTGAGAAATATTATCCTAGGCATGGATAACATCTTCAAAGACAATGTTATGAAGTCTCTCTATGGTCCAATGAGCATTTACAAGCAGACAAAGTAAATTAGAAGCCAGACTACTGCGAGCATGTCTATGTCACGCATAAGGTTTCTGACAGGCCTTGATTATTGAGGCATTATAATACGAATATTTTAACGGGTACTTTCTGTTTTTAGAAGTTCATATCAACCTCCATTCCTTCGTCGCGCGAACATAGATAATTGTAAGCGTTAAGCCCACCTTCGTATTGCTATCCCTGAGAAAGTTAATAATAAAATAATTTACTTTTTGAATGATTCTTGGTATTTTTTTTATTGCAATGAATGGCGAGACTAGGATGCCATTCACCTATGGTAAGCGATACGACCGCTCATGGACAGTAGCAAAACCAAACAACACAATGAATTACAAAGTAATGCTTGGTATTCTACTGCGCTCGCCATCCTGAGACTTAAGATGTTAAGTTTGATTATGTCCATTACTTTCTCTAGCTACAATGTCCTTCAAACTGGAACACAATAGTACATTGACACTACTGTTTGTCGCTTTACTATTGGGTTATTATATTGTAGTCACTAAAATTGTTGACTAATTAGATTTTACAAAAATAAATCCAAACACTAACTAAACGTAGTAACAAAATTAATCATTAAAACAAAAACATCATTGACTATGTGATATTATTGGTTTTTTAAAACTTTAAAGGCATGTAGCTCAATACACAGAAGATCAATATAAGGCATTTTCGTCATACTCCGCTAGAATGATGGGTCCAATACCAAAACTAAATGCATTAAGTGATTAAGATCTTATCAAATCTACGTACAAGGACAAACTAAGCCGGCCCCGATTTTGGTTTTTAAATGGCACCAGTTATTAATCCGTATCACAACTTTTATGACTTAAAAATTTTTATTCTCCTATTTATGAAATACGCATGTGATTACCCAAATATTACTAAGCCTTTTGGAAGTAGTAGAGCGACGCTGCTGTCAGTCATGACTCAGCATGAATGGGCAGGTTCATCCGGAGCGGTGACACTGTCTCACTGGAAATCGACGTGAAGCGACAGCTCAGCTGTCGCGTTTCGTTCGGTGAGTGAGATTGCCGGATGCCCAACACCGCTTTTCTCTTCCCATCCTTTTTCCTTTCCGCTCCTCTCCCAATTGGACCGGCAACACATCCATGATCCAGCGTTGTGGATGTTCATGGGCGACAGTGATCACTTATCATTAGGTGACCTGTTTGCTGGTTTGCCGGACCAATGCAATAAAATAAAAACCTCTAGCATAATAAGAGGTGAAGCTGATAAGGGCTGATACGCAGAGACAGATCCCTACTCATTTTAATTTGCGACGCAATTATAATGTAACAGCATTACTCGTAGAACAGTAATCAAAACCCATTTATTCCCGCACGTATGACATCGATAAATGAAACAACTAATAGCTCGGCAATGAGCGACATGCAATAACTCACACCAATTTCACATTAACCTCGTAATCCTGTTTTGGTTATTAACATACTAGCTTTTGTTCGTGATCTGCCCGATACATGTTATGAGTTCTATTATATATTAGCAGTCGAGCCCGGCTTCGCCCGGGTGCAGATAGTTTTTGAGTCCGGTCCACATCAACAACATATTTTCAAAAAAATATCTTAAGTGATTTCGATTTTCCATTTCCATTTCAACCCCTTTGGGCAAAAATAAAGGCTTTGTTACTCCAGAATACTAATAGTGAAAGAATTTAAAAAAATCGGCTTAGTAGTTTTTGGGTTTATTCGTTAGAAACAAAAATACAAATGTTTCCTCTTTATAATATTAACATATATTTATAGATAGCAAGGGATGTAAAAGAAAAGATGGCTCCGTTAATGGAAGTGATCATCTTACCTGTGAATACCAACAAGCCCTGGAGATTTTTTACAGAAAGTCCAGTGTTGCAGATTTACTCAAATATTTCCACAGCAGCTTTGCTTTTCGAAGCAGCTACCATCCAATAATTTCATGTGCTCTCTCTCTCTTTTTTCATTGTGTTCGTCCTAATTTTAGAGGAATTAAAATGTCATCGTTTTAACATTTTTTTTTTTTGCTGAACTAAATTGTCGGGTCGAATCTATTTCCTTTTCCCTTCAAGTCTGTCTGTACCAGCCAGCCAGCCCATATACGTCCTACTGCAAGGCACGGGCCTCCTCTACAATCGAAAGTACGATTGAGAGATGTTAGGCCATATAGTCCACTACGCTGGCCTAATGCGGGTTGGCGGACTTTACATACCGCACATAGAAATTCTTTAAAATCGCTATAGTATACAGGTTTCCTCACGATTATTTTATTCACCGTTATAGTGGGTAGTGATTTACTATCAATAAACACTTAACTCGAAAAGTCTGAGGTGTGCCTTGGGATTTGAACCCGCGACCACCGTGAACATGTTGTCATCGTCTGGTCCGTTACCAACAGGCCACCACGCAGTTCTCCTCAAGTTACTCTTTTTTGGAATTTTGTTACACATATAAGCTAACATGGCTGCATTCACATTGGAAATAGAGTATTCACCAATCAGTCATGTTTACTTGTCATCGGCGCTCGAACCGGACACACTTGGGTTACAGGTTCTCAATCACCGTTTGCGATTATTGGTATCTGAGCTGATAATAATACATTCACACCAGACATGAATTCTCCGGAAATATAACTATAGGGTTTCTCATTACTGTAGGGTTTTAAAAATGGTACAGAAACGATGTATCAGTCATGACCTACCATGAATGGGCACGCTTGTTCGAGACTGTACCACTGTCTCACAGAAGACTGATGTGAAGTGACAGCTTCGTTGTCGTGTTTCGTTCGGTGAGTGAGGTTGCTGCATGCCCAATACCCCTTTCCTCTTCCCATCCTTTTTCTTTTCCACCCTCCTCTTGATTTATGGGCCGGTAACACATCTATAATCTCAGCGTTGTGGATGTTCATGGGCGGCAATGACCACCATCAGGTGACCCGTTTACTTGTTTACCGAAACTATTATATAAAATAAAACTATTAGATACTAACCCTAGTATTACAAATGTTTTCCAATGTATTGCACAAAACTATACGACTAATCGCCATCAACATTGCATTAATAGTACATTACAGCAGACTGTTTGATACAACTAGCCCGTGTAACTCAATAGACGAACTAATTTCGCCATTAGGATGTACGTTTCGGGTGGTGGGGTCGCTCGCCCTCGGCTCCAATATTGTCCCTCTGTCTATACTGAAGCTCTGCGTTTACCTTCTATGTACTTGGGTCTATTTCTTGTGTTTTCGTTGTTCAGTGTTGCGTTTTGATCTGAATTTTGGTTGCGGTGGTATAGTCGCACACTGTCGCATAGAAAGAAGTTAGAAGTTGGAGAATTGTGAGGAATTCTGGAGCCTCTGCCTATCCCATTGGATATGTAATCGTAAAGATATGTAAGGTAAAGCGTCAGACAGTCGGTCTATAAACTTTTGTTCCAATATGTATAAAAATATGTTCTAAGAGCCTACATTGTTAACCACAAAAATTTAGGTTCTTTGAACATTTTGGCGTTCTTGCTTTTATACCAATAAATGCAAGTGCGCCATGATATCTCGCCGACAAGATTAATGTGTATTAATGTGTTTTTAAGACTTGATCTCCGCTAAGCAGCAGGTTCGTAGGTATAGCATATAAACAATTATTTTCTATGTAAACACCGAAATATTTGAACTCATCATACATACGTCAACTCTATCGAGAATAGAATTACAGTTAAGCAGACCGTCCACCATGATGACCTTAAGTGAAATGGTAGATATATAGCTTCTATATATCTACCATTATATAGTTATATAGGTATTATATAGCTTCAAAATTTTATCGAAGGTCTCTTGAATACGCAAGTCTTTTTCTTACGATATTTTTCTGTATGTTATGTAAATATACCTTATTTATTTCATTCATTTTTGCTATGTTGAATTCTAGTATCTCAGAGCGTATTTCGTGGAAATGGATCTGAAGGGCAACCTTACTCGCTCACAATTTAACTATCAAATACTCGTAATTCAGCGAAAGCTATTTCTATCCCTTTGTTGAACGAAGCTGAATGAAAGTACGCGTAATGAACTATATTGGGGTTCATAAATTGATACAGCAGCAACGCACTCGAGATCAGTCTGTGAAACAGAATGAAAAAAAATCTAAAACACGAACAAAAATCGCAGCGCACTAAAGTAACGTTGTGCTCAAAAATCATTTACCAAATTACCCCACATGTACGTAGCTGAAAAGCTAAATAAAGTAAAACACTCGAGCGTACGTCGAAATTAGGCGCGAAATCGCTCACGAGAGCCGCGCGCAAAAACCTCGTTAGCCGCCGCCATGTTTGTTCGGCGACAGTAGGGGGGCACGCCCTCTATGTACACACCACCACGCTTCATTCATACACTTCAGAAATCATGTGAAAACCCTCATGTCATAGGAATAAAAACGTAAATCGTATAGCAAGTACTCGTGGGGCCGCACACAAAACATGGTAAGGGTGTATGTAGCAGGCGCAGGGGTGTGGGTAACACCCCAGTGTCGCACCGTGCGACGCAATAACTCGTATGTGAAATGGATATGCAATGCGATACACAACGAAAGTGATATTTATGGCGGCTGTGCGACGAATTTGGAGCTAACAGTAAATACGGGACTTTGTTTTATTTTGAAAAGGTTACATGTTTTTAAACTAACTTTTTCTAACACGTCCAATAACCAAAAACATTTTTATGAATACTTGTCAAGGTTAGTCAAAGAAGCACTATTTCAATATTGGATTGAAACATAAAAAGTATCGTCGCAATAATTGATGATTATTCCCTAAAATAAGATATGTACATAGGTAAGCCAGTAGGTAATTAAAGAGACGATAAAGTATCAAGTGTATATCGAAGTTCCGCACTTAAATCTCCCTTTTACTATACATTTGTTATATTTTAACGCACCACTATATTTAAAAAATTCAGTACTTGAATTTCATGCGTCGATAAAACACATGCAACTGTCAAAGTGGCTGTTTGTTTGGTTATGTTCACTGGATTATGAAAACAGCGAAATATTACTAAGAAGACTTCTAACCCAACGCCACCATCTAAACTATATTATGCTAAATTCCTAATAATTTGTTCCGAGTAATATGTTTGAGAAAACAAGAGTCTTTTTAAGTCTTTCACTGTTGAAGTTTATCTAAGTATTGCATAAATGTATCCTGAAAGAAACGTTCTGTTAGTAATCTTTTAGTATAGTTTACATGCCTGCAACAGTTTCTTCCTTTGCTAAAAAAACAATAACAAACATAAAAAAATGATGTAACGACAGCGGAAAAAGCCGACATGCAATCGCCCCAAGCTTGCAATAACGAGAAATTCCGCAGTGAAAAGAATTAAATACTTGGAGCGGGTGCGTGAAGTGAACATCGCGGTATACGAGGCGATTAGATACTCCGCCACCCTCGGGACGCCGGATCACTGCGGTTTCTATATCAGAGCTGTACCTAGTTAACATTGTACGTCTTTCATCGTTATAGAGCTACACGTCGACATGATTTTTTGCATGGAGGCGGTTTATGGTCTGGAGAGTGTACTTTTTTTAAATGTAGGCTATGTCACTAGGCTATATTTTAAATAATGGGATCAAGGTTCTATTTCTTAGTCAAATAATTCGCAGTACAATTGAAAAACGTAATTAGTCTGATCGTATTTATGCGACGGAAATATTTGTCTGCCTCGGTGGCGCAGTTGTATTACGGTATGCTTGCAAAGTTGAAGTCTCGGTTTCGAATCTCGGCCCGGGTCGCGCAAAGTGATATTACATTTTTCTATACATTATCAGCCCGAAGTTAGGAATTTGTGCCAGATATGGCGATAGGCTCGGTCCCTATCAAAACGTGGGACGCAAAATACAAGGCGAAATGTGAGCGTCCTGGTTTGCATCTTTCTACTCCTTTTGAGAAAAAAGTAGTGAGTTTATGTACCTATATTTATGTTTGTGTATACAAATATTTGAGAAAATCGATAGGTACTCTTGTTTCGCTATTCCTTCGGGGACGGAGCGAAAGTGTGCACGTACAAAGTAGCTTTCACGTACAAATAAAGCGGTACCAATAATCCCATACATATTTCATGCACAGTTCACTCAAACATTCTGCCCGCTATTAGTGGGACGGATACGGCGTCCCTCTGCCCATTGCCTTAAAGGGGACGAATTAATTCCAGCAATTAATGAAAGGCTTTGCGTCGAAGCCCGCTCCTCCCCGTTTGGAATTCAATTATTTATGCCTACCCTACAACTTTGCGGACGGTGAGAGCGATCGTGTTGTAAATCTCATGATTTCGCAATATATCGTATTATGAAATTAATACTTTAGCATTTTTTTTTATTGTATCAACCCATATACGTTCCACTACAGGGCACTCTGCAACCGAGAATACGATTGAGAGTGGTTAGGCCATAAAGTCCACGCTGTCTTAGTGCGGGTTGGCGGAGTTCACATACCATAGAAATTCATACAAATCCATATAGTAAGCAGATTTCCTCACGATGTTTTCCTTCACCTTTATAGTGCCTGGTGATACTGACTGACTGACTACCAATACACACATGACTCCGAAAAGTCAGAGGTGCTCTGGGATTTGTAAACATGAGTGCAGCCTCGTCTAGTCCGTTGCGAACAGGCCACCACGCACTTATTACTACTTACTTTAGCAATAAATATATTAAATGGTATATAGATGCAATGAATGCTAAAGTTAGATAATGTTGGCGTACGACACCATCATCATCGGCAATTAGTTGAAACTCTCTCAAAGATAGACAAATTGAAATGTCTACTAGAACTGCTTCTTTCAGCAATGATCTTAAACATTGTTTCACATTCTTTACGTCTTTTTTCCTTAGTTTTTTTTTTATTATTTTGAATATTTATTACGTCATGCGTTCTTTGTAATCACTCTGGATAAGTTTACGTTATTAGAATAGTAATTTGATATTATTACATATCTTTTGGTTTAACTTAAATACAAGTTGAATAAACTCAGTTGCGAAATATTCGTAGTTACCGAAGTTTTTCAAAGTGATGTTTGCTCCTACCGAGGAAACACTTGAAAGTCAATCAAATTAATATAAATAATTTTCGCGAAGTTTCTTATCGAAAAAATCTAACAATGGGCGTTGAAATTAATGTTTGTAATATTATTAGGCAATAAATTAATATAAAAAGTTGTGTACATTTTATTGGAGTTTCTGTGGAAGATCTCTATGGATTATTTAAATATATACGCCTTGAAGGTGCATTCATGATGGTTAATTGCAAGTAGTGATGAAAAACAGCCTTGACAGCCTCCGTGGCGCAGTTGGTTAGGATCCGGCTGGAAAACGAGAGAACGCGCGTTCGATCCACGCACCGAAACATATATTTGTGTGGTCCCCAGACCTCAGGTATTCGTTTCGGGTCTGGGTGTTTGTGAAACCGAAAAGTCTCTCGTAGTTTCTGATACCCACGACACAAGACTCGATCTTATTGTGGGGTCAGGAATAGTCCTGAAAAAGTCACATACATAGGTATGTGACTTTTGTGTGTATTTATTTTTGTTGGGTGTATTTATGAACTATGGGTAGTTTCAGTATAGATAGGGTTACTTAAATGTTTTGGTACGTGAAATATGCTATAGAGGTCAAATAGGCAATTGTTTTATACTTTACTATTTATGTTTTATGAATGTATTGAATGTTACATTAAAACTTGTTGAGCTTTGGACTCAGATTATTACAATGCGCAGGATGTAGCGTCGCTCACGTGAAGAATTTAGTTTAGATTAATCATAACAACAGTGCCTGAGGGACCAAATCTTCGAGTACGTAACTTGTACGACACAATAAATGACTGGATAGTTATTTCTATAGATGCTATTAGCTTTGCAAAACTGTCTTTAATGTTGGACGACATAAACCATGAACCGCGCGCCACTCTTGAACAATTAAAATAAAACATTTTCCAATATAATGTCAAGATAATAGTTAGATGCCCAATACACTAATTGGTCCAAAAATACCAACGCAAAATAAACAAGTCTTGTAGCGACACAAATTTCCATCGCATCACAAAATAAATTCATGAACTAACGAAGTCCGAACGGAGTCACAACGCACTGGCCATTAAAGTAAATATTCCAAAGTGGCGGAACACGGTGTTCCGTAGTTTAAAACTATATTTAAAACAGTAGAGTGGTAGCTGGCAAGAGGAGTAAGGCACAGAAGCCTGGCGCACGACACAGCCGAGTGCCGGCTAATTGCCACTTGTGCACCAATTACTGCGACGATCCGGCAAGCAGTTTGAGGTGAGCTTGCGCTGCGATGTTACGCGAAAATATCGTTCACTTCCAATTATTAGGTGCTGACTTTGCATCTAGCGTGTTTTGTCACTAATTACTTGTCAAAATTCATTTATACCGTTCAAAAACGAAAATACACAAACAAATCAAATTACGGACGGAAAATACACAGCCTTTGCGTGTTTGTTTTTGATTCAAATACTGAAAAAAAGGATACAGGTAAACTTTATTCTTAGGTATTATGTTCTAGTCTAATCCAGAGTGATACAAAGAAGTTTTTAAGTTGGTATATAAGGCGTCAATGTTATATTTAAATACAAAAAGAATTCAAGAAATTGCGATAGCTTATTAAATTTTTCTACATATTACAATATGCTTAGTGCTTACTACACTCACTCTATACAAAAACATTGAGGAATGTCATGGTACACTAGTGCGCTCATAAGGAGCGCTGTAGAAGAGAAGGAGACCAGATTCTTAAAAGGTTCGGCAAACGAAAAGACAGGTCTCCTGATGCTAAGTGATCACTGCCGCCCATTAACATCCACAATGCTGGATCACGGATGTGATGCCGGCCAAATTGGGGAGCAGGAAGGAAAACGAATGAGAAGAGGAAAGGGGTATGGGCATCCGGCAATCTCACTCACCGAACGAAACGCGACAGCGAAGACAGTTCTATCGCCCAAGATGAGCCTGCCCATTCATGCTGAGTCATGACTGAGAACAGCGTGGCTCAACCACTTCCACAATGAATGAACCAATTTGACTCTGAATTTCGATGTAACAGAACTAATGTATTTCCACTTTCTGTGTGATATACGACTAACAGACATTCTAACGGGCCGATCATCACCGATCATCATCGCCGATCATATTCTTGCGACGTGGGGTGTTCACGAGCGTTAAACATTGTAACTTACTAGGATCCGTTGCTTTTTGCAAGAAAATTTACTAATGTAAAAATACATAATATAAGCAATTGACTTAGATGCCTTATATGCCTCTTACTCGGAGTATTATATACTTTATGACATCTCTTAAATATATATTACAGAGTTTTACCGTCGCTCAATTAATGATAGTGTTTCGATGGATTCGCTGAAAGGGTCAATATCATGTAAAATATAAAGTTTCTGTTATATTTTCTTTGATGAAGGACTAGGACATTGTCCCGTCCTCACACCCACCACTGCAACTCATGTAAGCGAGGATTAATAGTGACACGCATTTTAATGACACTGAGCATTGAAGCTCGGCGAGTCCGGGAATGTCTAACTTGTCCCCGCAACGAAATCAATCGTAAAGTTAAATTAATAGGGAGACTGCTGGAGACCCCACAGCTGATAAACTATTCGTATTCGTCCAGATAATGACCATCTTATGCTACGGTCGAAATCTCATCGTAGTGTGCGACGTAAATGTGCCGCATTTCAGGGTCTGCCCGTGTATATTGAGTTTTGAACAGGTCGGCATAAATTTAAGAGATACACATCCCTAGCCGGTAAGTACTCTATTCAGTTTGATCGGCATTTATTATTCTCATTCATAATATATTAATTATATCGACATACAGCATATATTGACAACAATGGGAACCAACACTACAGATTTTGTAGAAACATTGTTTAAAGTAAACTATTTTTGTGTTATATCATGACCATAAGAAACTACGAAGAACTCTTCAGTCCCACTGCACTCTGACCTGACGCAAATATATTTCGATTAAATAACCATTAAATTATTCATTTGACTAGTACTAGAGTTCTCACCCCCACGCCACGGTTGTATATAAACACGAGCCTAACAACAAGTTATGCAATAATTCTTGGTACTTTCTGCGGTGAAATGTGAAGTGCAACGGTCCCCGGCATGCCGTATCCGAATGAAGAGCTACCCAATGCACAACTCTTAAGTTGAGCGCGGATTACTGCTAGTGATGCGACACCAGTCGTGTAATATTGAAGTATTTCATGTTTATCGATAGAATTGCGGCTTAACGTCCTAGAGACGATAACGATAAAGCAAAATACGAAATGCTACAAACAATGGCATTTTGAATATCAATAATGGCTCTAGACTTAATAATGCATGTAGTACTAGGACAACATACATTTTGAGGATTACTTGTTACTATACACTTGATTGATAATGTACTTCACAAATTATTAATGTTGGACATAAACTAACTTGCAGTGGGGCCCAGTTTCCGATTGGACTGGCTGCTCGTAAGTGGGTCTTGAAGCAGTACGTTAAACAACATAGATTGAATTACTAGAATTACCTAGTTTTTAATTTTATTATGGTCTTTAAAGATATTGGCAGAAGCGTCGCAGAGTAGATACATATTATCTATAGGATAGCTTCAATTTCTTAAACTGTAACGTCAGTAAATCTTATTTTACCTCCCTGCAAAGATACCTTTATGACTTAAAATCTCATGTTGTTCTGCTGTACAACGACCGCGATACAAGTTCCCTACACGACTACTTCAATTTCTAGTCTCATAAACCAGAAAGAGATTTTTAATCCCTTTCCAAATTCGATAATTACAATTTTATAAGCAGTCCGGATAAAAATAATAACATAAAAACCTAAAAAATATTTTCACTCGTTAATATTCCCCCATCACTACGTTAGGTCGTGAACTGAACACTGTTCAGTGCGACACGAGTTACGAGTCGCGAGTCAACTAACAAAAGATGTCGTTATGTCGCATGACTCGTGCGTGGGTACCTATTACATGTGCCTACGTGCCACTCGAGAAATTCTCTCTTAAAAAACTTAGCGTCTGCCGTGCGCCTATTGTGGACGTATTTTATTTTTAATTAGAGCTGCGTAAATCTCTTGTACGAGTACTTTTTTCTCTACTCATGTCTCGAGGTTAGCCGAGTACTTTGTACATTTCTTTTTATAAGCTTATTGAGGGAGCTTGGGGTGGTTCTGACGTAGGCTATATAAATAATTGGATTTGAATATTTTATTGCACTGTGGTTGTTTGGAAAGATAAATCTTGACATTATAAAATTGGCATCGTATAAGTTGCTTAATAAGAACCTCCTACGCTTCCTTTGCTGTGTGTGATATGTCATAAAGGATGATGGAACAGTCGGACATAAGCATATTTTAGTCATATTTAATTAAACCAGACAAAATAGGAACATTTTCTCGTAACATGTTGAAATATTATTTTCAAAATTATTGTGTAATGTAAATCATTTTGAGAATTCAGAACCTAAAATATTTTATTGCGTATTTTCGTGTAATTTGTATGAACAATAGGTGTTTTTTACAAGTTCACCGTGAATGTTATTTGCGCCAGTAGATCTCTACGAAAATATATGCAACGTCCAAACGATATATCTACAAAAACCACATAATATGTTGGAGTTTAAAGGGTACAGTCGATATTTTTTATTGCTATTAATGGCGAGACGAAGATACCATTCGCCTGATAGTAAGCGATACGACCGCTCATTGACAGTGGCAAAACCAAACACCATAAATTACAAAGCAATGCTTGGCATTCCACAGCGCTCGCCATCCTGACTTATAAGATATTAATTCTCAATATGTCCAGTAGTAATAATGCAATAATTACCGCTGTCATAGTCCTGATTATTATCGTAATGAGTACTGAGTGGAAATCATTAGGAGAGGCCTATGTTCAACAGTGGACTTCCTTTGGCTGATGGATTGGATTGGAGTACTGAGTTTCTTTTGATTTATTAGGACCCTTTCGCCTTTATCTTCCTCTTTGTTTTGAAAAAGTAACACACGCTGAATTTTCGAAATTTATTGTTTGTTTTTAGATTTTTCCGAACTTGTGTGCTTAGCGTGTTAGCATCGAGCAATTTTCCAACGTTGTTGTGGTATTTATTTAACAGTCAAATGTTTTTATAAAAACTATTTATATAAAGAATAAACTTCCGTAAATATCGCAAAAATATAAAATCTATATCTATGTATATGTAAGAACGTACATAAAAACAAAAATATAAAATCAAGTATACTCGTACACATAACCGAACAGTAGGCATAAAACGTTCTGTCAACCCTTTCTGCGTGGTGATGGGGTAGAAATAAAGGACGTAACAGCTCTTGGAGTAGGTACCGTGGGGCTGAGTACCGCCTACCGATACGGCGGGTAAAAATCTTGTCACGAAAGCCTACATAGCGTCGTACGCAATTACGACCATGTTTATACAATAAAACATGTTGTTGTGCTTTTATATTTTTGTGTACATGCCTTTATGCATAAGTTGATGTTGGCTATAGATTTAGCCGCGGTAAATTTAGGTGGAATGCTGATATTTCGGTATAGATTTCTGATTCGGTATAGTTAGACGATGAGTTATATTCAGCCTATACGCTTTTCAGCAAATAATCTATGTACTGAAAAATATGTTGTTGCGTCGCGTCGTGTCGCCCCGTTGCTACGTGTAAGGACACACCACAATACACTATCGTATATATTATATCAGTATGGAACCACAGCTCTTTATTAATGTCTTAGATATGAAAATAATATCTTTAAGCATCTTAGGATTATTAATAACTATGAAATCCAGTGAAGATTTTACTCGTCACCAAAGAGGTTTACATTTGATATAATGGAGATTGGAGAGGCATCGCAAAATTAATTTATCTTGCGAAATCAACTGGGTTTGAAAAACCAGACAACCTGCGACTTCTGACATAAAATTAAGTCTGCCTAATAGTGGTAGAGCCACGCTGTTGTTGCCAGTCATGACTCAGCATAAATGGTCAGGGTATCCGGAGCGTTCTCATAGGAAATCGACGTGAAGCAACAGCTTTGCTATCGCGTTTTGTTCGTAAGTAAGATTGCCGGATGCCCAATACCCCTTTCCTCTTCCCAACCATTTTTCCTTCCCGCTCTTCTCCCAATTTGATGGGCCTGCAACATATCGATGACCCAGCGTTTTAGATGTTCATGGGTGGCAATGATCACTTACCAACAGACGACCTGTTTACTTGTTTGCCGGACCTATGCAATAAAAAAATGCATTTATGTACTTACACATAGGTATGTATGTGCATAATATACTCGTAGGTATGTTTGAATGCATAATTACATATTTTTCCATCCTGATCTCACACATGTGCATTTAGTTTGACAATCATCATCGTCGTCATATTTAGCCACAAGTGCACTGAACATGTGTTCCCCAAGGGTTGGCATTAGATGTGGAAGTCCTTGTCAGAGTAATCATTTCCCAAGGGCTGTTAGTGAATAGGAATTACTGCCCTTACTTGTAGTGCATATTATGGAAACTTTGTCTCAAACAATTAAAAATAACTGATAAATCCCCTGGAATATTAACGAAGGTATGATGAGTTGTTTTTTGTCTCATTTATATACTTGCAGAATACATGGCTTGCAAATAGTGGTGATTGGACTTCAAATTCTAGCTCATGTACTAACACTTACCCTCTACCAATCCTCGACTTATAGTTCTGCACCACAAAACAGTATTGCGCCTACTTCCCAGGACTTTTCGCGTGAAGGTAGGTTATAGAACAATGGCAAGGTTTGTGCAATTATGCCAACGCCAATAATCCATACAAACAACACGAGCAAAGCATCACAACACAGCATCATGATCCGGCATTTAAAATTCACACATGACGATAAACGTGCATAATTCAATTTGCCGAATACAAACATAAAACGGTATAAATCCGACGCTCCGCCGAAAATAAAATGCTAAGTGATGGTACAGATGCTTCATGAATAATAGATGCGAGCTCGGCCTACCCTCATATTTACGTAGGTATCATTACTAGCCTCTTGTGCGTAATTAAACGCAAGGGCTGTCCATACAGCCGACGAGGTCCCGCTTTATTAAATTTTAGCGCTTTCCAACCCCACCCCGGCGCCGCCCGCCGCACCCCCGCTGCGCCCCCCTCCTTCCCCCTGGCAATGAATAGAACCATCACTTTTACTATTCACGGCGGCTCGGTGGATTAGCGAGATGAATTTCCTGATCCCCAGGGGTTCAAATTGTGCGTGCGCCCCCCATTGAGGCGGATTTGTTGCGATTGCGTTACGATTACACGGCGATCGCTTGCGAGTCGATATTCGACTACGTGTGCGAGTAAATAATTGGAAGTTAGGGGAAAATTATGCTGCGCTCGAAATAAAAACGCTTGCTCAGGACGTAATTACCTACAGATATTTAGAATTAAGTGCACTCTGTTCCAACAACCGCGATGTTAAAACAAGTAAATCCACGAATGAAAAGAATTTAAATTTTAAACCAAATTTCATTATGAATATGTAAGAGCATGAGTAGTTGAAGGCTGTTGTTATATTATGATTCAACTCAAATCTAAAGTTTTCAAGTAATAAAAAATTCTAGATTTTTTTTACAATTTTTTTCACCATTTTATTTACGTTAAATTTTTTACTTTTTAGTAAGTAGGTCCGTGAAAATGATGAAATAGAGAAAGAGAGATGAAAAAGATGGTTTGAAGCTTGCACCAGCATGGGATCCAATTCTACATTTAAATAAATCGGAACCCAAAAGACCAACTACCAGACCTCAAGACACAGTGAGCTTCTTCTGCGTAAATCGGATCGCAAAAAACCAATTAACTCTTTTAATTTAATAATTAGATATTAAGGGTAGTTAAATTGTAACAGTCACTAAGCGGATGACTAATACCTCAATCCGCCCTGTGACCACGATCCACGAAAGCTGTAATGTGATCGAAACGTCCCGTCGGGAAGTAAAAAAATAAAAATTGAAAAATTTAAATAAAATGCGCGATAAAATCCGTAAGAATTCGTTTTATTTCAATGTGTAACATTCGCGTAAATGTAAGAAACCATTAAACAATATAAACTTTTGACTGACTATACATTTTTAATATAATATCTAGTGCATAAATATTATTTGTAAATTTATCTATCAGTAGTTACCCGCTATCTTTACATGATGACTTTGTTTACCTCTTTTATTGTCATTTTATTAATAACAACAATGAATAACTCTTATCAAAAAAGGAAATGGATTAATTACAATTTTTTTTTCATGAAACTATAATTTTTGTATGCTGTTTACGTCAAATAAACGTCCAAGATTTTTACTATTTACGTTACCAAAAATTAGTACAACGCATCCAATGCAATAATCGTTATCTCTTCTAATACAGAAATATGTCCCCACCGGTGTCCAAATGGTCCAGTCTACCGCATTACTACTAAGCAGTAAACGTTCGCGTAATGCGTGTTCAGCGTGATTAAATTGTCACAGTAATGTAATAAAGCATCGCACATGTCCATTAAGTTGACGTATCGGCTATGTACGGCCACACATGGACGTTCACACATAGACAGCCCGAGGGTGTAATATTTTTCACTCCAGCGCTGCACCCATCAAAAACAAACCGGCCGAGCGAAGCTTTAGCTCGGAGCGAGAGTTTCGCCCCTTTTGTCCGTGCACAATACATGTTCGTTATATTTTTTTTAATAAAACCGGCTCGGTAAGGCACAATCGATGGCCGCCGGCGACCGGCTCCCGAATCACACAGTTAATTATTGACACATCCGTTTTTTATTCGGCTCCCCGGCTCAAAGCGCCATTGTGGTCGCCTAATATTATTCCTTTTGTACTGAAACTGGCTATTTCCTTACCTTTGTGCGAGTTTCAGTTTTGGTGGGAGGCGGGCTTTTGTTCCGATCGTTAATTGCTCTTAAATTATTGGTTATCAATTTTCTCGATTGTGAGTGATTGAAAAGACTTGACGGTATTGAGATCACGTGTATTTAGGTCATATCTATACAAGTCAAAATGAATGCTTGGAATGGGTAACTACTGAATTGGTTTTGAATAGTCATAGGTTTTAGAATCGTGTCTTAACGTATGAACTTCTGTTGTCTCTAACTAATTAACATATTTGTGGAATGAAAATATATCTGTTATCACACATTGGAATAAATGGGGAGTAAATAAGGTGAAAGTAAGTTAAGTAACACCCAACAAAGATCTAATAGCGATGGTAGAGGCTGATTTTTTATTGTATACCACAGTCAAAGATAATAATAGTGCCTTGGACTGATTAGTAAATATATTTTATTTTTAACATCTATTACGCCAACTTGGATCGTGGTAAATCGTAACTTGATTTTTTTCTCTACGATAAATTGGTCGATCATGCAATAAACGCAATTGAACAATATTTTCCAGCAACTCAGTTTAATCTCATTAATAAGGAAAATAAAAGACAATTGTTACATAATAGGTATAATAAATGCGAAGAAAGAAAGTACTCGAAATAAACATTTACGGGGACATGTTTTCCTTCGCCAGTAACCCCAGAACATTAACGGAGCGTGTTTATGTTTCGGATGAAAGAAGCACCCGCGGCCGCTCGCCGATAGGGTTTTTACTATCGTGATGAACAATTGAATAATTTTTGTGGTAATGAACCGGCGGATAGCTGGCGGCGACGTCACTATACATCCCCATCTTGATAAAGGGTTGTTCGATATCGCGCGCGACACGACAACTCGCGGATACGATCGCTTTCCGATAACGTTCACTTATCACGGAAACTGATAATTCCCAATGTCGCTTTTTTTAAACACGTCAAGCCATATTTCATGCTATGTTTAAAACTCGTTAAACTGTGTCCCGTTTTATTATCATTTGTCGATATAATCGCCTTCGGGTATGCTGTTGTGAAACAATAGAAACGGGTATGAAACAATAAAAGCCATCAGGCTTTTATTGTTTCACAAGTTCTACTATTGAATGTAATGATGCGAGTAATAGGCAATATTTTCTACTTCGTGACATATTTAACTAGTTTTTTTTTCAAATTAGTTCTAGAATTAATCGTATATTTACACTAAAGTAACTTAGAGATCTAACCCAACACTAGTAGCAAGTATTTGATCGTGGTTATCAGAAATCTTAATTTCTGATAACCACCAAAGACCAACTCGTTAGTTACATAAGGTAGGTAATAGAGTTTATCGTAGAATTAACAACTTTCGAAAGATGACAATGTTTTCGAGCTTTGTATTGATTATAGTAGGAACTTGCCATCTAAGGGCCTGATGAGTTTAATGTTTCCAGAGGTTTATAGAATTCAAAATATTTTATTACATTTTATAAATTTATGTTGGATAAAAGCAATACTTTGAGAACAGTTTAGCAATCATTAAACTATCATGATATCATTTTATTGTTTGAATGAGATTTCAGGTTACTGTACGATGTTACGAATATTTAATAAGCAAAATTAAAATGCATATTTTATTTGATTATCGTTGCTTTCTATAATTAAATGACAATGGCGTTCAATGGATTTGTGATACAATGCTGTTTATGAATACATTATTATTATTTGTATACAAACATGAACAGGTATTGTAATAGCTTTATGTTGACTAAAAATTTAATGGATGGTCGTTTTTCTAGCTTCGAAAGCGAATCGAAAAGGTGATATAGACTTTTATAGTCACCAAGGACAAGATGTCTCTTATATAATAACATCAATTCAATCCAATCCATCAGCCAAAGAAAGTCCACTGCTGAATATAGGCCTCTCCTAATGATTTCCACAGTGACCTGTTGGAGGCAGCCTGCACCCAGCGACGTCCTGCGACCTTTACCGGGTCGTATGAACACCTAGTGGGTGGACGTCCTACGCTGCGCTTTCTGCTTTGTGGCCTCCATTCATAATGTAATTTAAATATAGTGTAGATACTACGCAGTGTTCGTCGTCGCAAAGCAACGTAGGTGCATAACTAATAAAAATCTCATTTATTTTGAAATCATTAAACATTTTTGGACTTTCCAGTTTTACCCACAAGGGTAAAACTTTCGACCTGACGTAACTTTGGCCATAATTTAGACCTAACCAGTCACTTACCATCCTTTTATTTAAATCATAAATCTGATGAACGAGTGGAACACGTCTACAAAATGTTAATGAGAAGTGTTGTTAAGTTGATATGATTGCGGGCGATGCGCGGCCGCGTACAAAGCTTTGTGGCGCACACCGATTTGTATGGATATCGCGTTACGCCGCGGCTTTGATTCGCACGCCCATTCGTGTCGCTTGAAAGGCACGAACTTTATACAGCCCTTTGAGGTTTAGCCGCCTTATCGGCCTTTGATCGGGCTAAAGTCTTAGTGGGAACTCGGTCCGGCCACTTCCAATAGTCTTTACGTCTAACGTCTACTTTGGGTTTGGCGAAGTCCATTCGTGTTTCTAAATTCATATTGCTTAATTAACTGGCGAGCAACATTGTTGTCTTCAATGAAATAATCAAGTTTTGATTGCTGTTTATAGGCTTGAGAGTAAACAAGGAATGCCTCTATTCAAGGGTCTAAGCTGAAGCTAAAAATAATATCGTATGTAGCGTGTAAATCTGTTTTCGGTTTGATATGAGGTCGGAAAATATTTGCCAATGGTTGTAATCATAGTCGAAACAAGTGACACACACAGAAATTGCGTATCTGTGGAGTTCCACGACGTTGGATTTTATTGCTTCTCTGTGCATATGATTGCAGCCTTATCCTCATGCGCCATGGGTCGTAAATTCATTGATGCACCTTTGATTATTCCTTTAAATTGGTTGCGTAAATAAATAAGAAACAATTTTTACGTTACACATTAAAATACTGCATATTATAATATATTGTATTGCTGTTTGCTATATTGTGGAAAGATTTTCGTATGAAAATACAATTAATTCACGGATATCATATCAAGTGAATAGCACTGTAGTTCAATTTAAATCATAGCTCAATTCAACATCGAGAAAGTAATTACCATCATCGATATCAATCCTGTATAGTCTATAAATTAACATTTTATAAAACCAAAATATCATACTGCATAAGCAATATACTTATTACCCGTAACAATGGAATAATATTTGTTCCTTACAGTTATTTCTATAGAATGTTTTTCCATATTAGAACATTTCCATTAGTACGCATTAGTGATGGTGTTTTAGTTCTAAATAGCGATGTTTACATAGAGCTAAATAGACGGCGTTACTTATCAAAATGGAAGCGGAGATAGGTTCGCATTCGGCAACTTTTCATGCCCGGCCAGCCCCTCTCATAATGGAAATGACAAGACTAATGTAACAACTGCAAACATTCCGTTGGACGGATCTAACAAAGCATTCATTTTCTGATGGCGGTAATCTCGCCGAAGGGCGGCATTGTTCGTGATTTTCTCTACGTACATTTTTGTCGTATTTCCTTCTCGAAAAGAATAAAAATACTGAACAGCATTGTCGACGCCGACGCTCGCGCCGTGATCGCGCAAAAAGGAGCCCCTGGATGACAACGAAATGACGGGAGAATCCGCGGGTGGCCTCCCCTCTGCCCCCCTCTTGTAAAAATGTCGCCGGGAGAGGGGCGCGTGCCTACGACAAGACGGCATTTTTACACAACGCCGCCGAACCGACAAATCCTATACACCGATATAAAATCAACACAAATTGAACCGTGGCGCGGCGAGTCAAGATCCACTACGCGTCGCCTACTCGCTGGCTCACTTTAAAAAAAAAACAACTCTGGTTTGCGATAAATCGATAAGTATATACGACGCCAACGGAGGGTACAAATTGCATGGATTTTACAGTTCTGTGTTGACAAGCAGGCGGAGGGCGTTTAGTGGTTTCCGTACTCTGTTTTAGGAAATATGACATTTCCAAATTTAATTAGACGCTCGGAGGCTATTGGGGTACCTACGGGTTTCATGATCCTTTTCAGAGTTATGCTGAGTGCGGACTATGCTTCAATTATTTTTAAATGTTTGGAAAATGAACTGTAATAAAAATATATGCATTATAGTTTTTTTTATTTTAAAATACCTTAAACAATATATGAATCTTCAACAAAATCGTAAAACTGTCGTCTTTTCGCGTGTCTCAAAGCTTGTTGTTGTCAAAGACGTGAACATTTGACTTTCAATCAATTATGAAGTAATGCAACTACCTACATCATTGAAATTTCCTGAAGAAACTCAAAAATAGCCTGTGTGATGTATTACTTGAAAAACCGACTTTATAACGAATGATCGCGGTTCGTTCCAACCGCATCAACACAAATATTTATGCAATCAACAATTAATATTTAGGGAAAGTCGTTATGATATCGAAAATATCTCGTATTTTCTGGTAAGTTACTTGAGGGAAACTTTTTTTTTTGTGATTGTTGGATGGATTTATTTAGTTCGATATTGAATTCTAACGTATTGGCTTCGAAATTCTTTTTAAAATACCATCTTAGTCACGAATCGACGCTTTACTCTATAAGCCTTATACATAAACAGTTTTAAAACCTATTTTATTTATCAAATGTTGTGTCTTCGCTCAATCTGAGTTCAAAAGTCGTTAGAAAGGGACAAACACTTATTAACTAAAATAGGTTTTGAAACTGAATAAGGTCGTATATCTATATCATGCTTTGGTATCTAATGTCTTTGTTGTTTTCGGCTTATATTATTTCTCACAAATCAAAAAACACTTGATTTCTACTTTTTTTTAAGTTGTAATGAATGGCGATACAAGCATGCCATTCGCCTGATGGTAAGCGATACAACCGCTCATGGAAAGTAGCAAAACCAAACAACACCATGAATTGCAAAGCAATGCTTGGTATTCTACTGCGCTCGCCATCCTGAGACATAAGATGTTAAGTCTCATTATGTCCAGTAGTTACGCTGGCTACAAAGTCCTTCAAACCGGAACACAGCAATGGGTTTACACTGCTGTTTGGTAAAAGAAATAGACATGGCGGTGGTAACTATCCAGACGGCCTCACATATATAAGAGACCTACCACAATCAAAACATCTACTTCGTTTCTTCTCTATCACTATTCCATGAACGTAAGATTAGGGCAGATACAACAATATCAGGATGTTTGCCTACACTGATTGCCTTTCGATCGAAATAACACGGAACCAAATATTCAACTTCTTAAATTGAATCGTGCCAATCAATCCTCATATGTCTACACCTAGACTTATCCAATCCAATCCAATCCATCAGCCAAAGGAAGTCCACTGCTGAACATAGGCCTCTCCTAATGATTTCCACAGTGACCTGTTGGAGGCAGCCTGCATCCAGCGACGTCCCAGGCCCTTTACCAGACTTAGCTAAAATTAAATTATAAAATTAAATATTTTTTCAGATACAATGAAAGTTCACGGGCCAAAATGGCCTTGCAACGATCAACCGGAGGTGAAGAAAGAAAATATTATCAAACCAGAACCAAGTGTTTCACCAGAGAAATCATTCAACAAGACGGTGTTCGGTAAGTTTGTCCCAAAATAATCAATTACTTATATGCTTATATTCAAGTATGAACACTAAATACTTTATTGCAGACTGATTTTGCATTTAATTTTTCGGTAGCCTTCCTATCTGTCTTAAACCCTCTCGGGAATGAAACGTTATAGTTATATAAAGGCTTACCTTTCACATTAGTAAACTTCTCGAAACTTTGAATATCTTTTAGACAACACCTATCCCCTTAGGTTGGTCATTATGGTTACCATTAGCTTATTTATTAATTTATTATTAAGAAAATGCAAGTTTACAAACTAAATTTAATGTACTTACATTCTAAATTTAAATAAACTAACTAAAAGCTAAAGATAATAACAATTTAGAAACTTAAATAAAATCACGTTTCAATCGAATTTAAACATAATAAAACAAGTTATTATAAGCAAAATCATTCTGCAACATGTATTGAAAACGTGTATGTTGCCCGGAACTGTATCTATTGTATAAGATGAGCTACAAGAAACAGTAGTGTTCCTTTTAAACCATATCTCACTGTACAATTCTCTTTCAATTTATAAAAGACACTCAAAAACACGTTGAACGTTATCCCAGGCGATCCGAACGTCTCTCGCTCCAATACCCGACCATATTCAAATTATGTTATCTGTCGATCAAAATGCAACAGCTATTGTGGCAATCGGTGCGGGCCCTGTAAAATTAAACGTATTGATGTTAGTACAAACGCTAAGCTTTTGTTAATGGTGTGCGCATCTGCCTGTTCAACAGATTGTATGAACGGAGTTAGATTTCGGCTCGATATCATATTTTTTTTGTAACGGTGCTCTATCATTTGTGATGAATTGTATAGTGCCTCAGTATGAGCTGTTGGGATTTTTTCAAAATTATTTGTAGTTTGTGAATTATTTTTCATTGCATAGATACTATATTTCTGCAATTAACACTATCCATTGCCAATATTCTAGGAATTGTTATATGCAAAATGTAATAAAATCAGTTTTTGGATGTCCTGATTCCGCGCTGTCGAAATTGAATTTCGAACGGGGCGCACAAAGACATTCTCTCCCAATCAACATTTGATGGTGCAGACACCGAATGAACTCGATACATAATATGTATGATATATTATATGTTAATTGGGAAAAATGAAAAAAAATAAATGAAATAAAATGACGAATAAAATAATACTAGGTATAAAGGAAATTTGTAGGCAACTATGTTCTTTGTTTTATATTATTTTAAAATAATGAGTTTCAGTAAATAATATTTTTTTTGCATTAATCATTTTAAGCACAAGAATAAATCGAGATGATAACAATGTCAAACTTTCAACAGGAAAAATAATTGTCGCTATATACGAGTATTTTGTTTATAAAAAAAGAAAAATCGTAAACATGTCATATGTTTTGTCATACGTAGCAACAAGGCGTAAGAAGCTAATGAGATTAGCCTGCGTGCACTGTAACGTCAATTATGAATGTTAAGGTTGTCACAGCGCTGAGAACACGAGGCGTGTCCATCCGCGTGACTAAAGCCTCGTCC
The DNA here is from genome assembly GCA_033459515.1 of Theretra japonica. NCBI lineage: Eukaryota > Metazoa > Arthropoda > Insecta > Lepidoptera > Sphingidae > Theretra > Theretra japonica. The sequence continues at coordinate 4,757,808 of CM065942.1, forward strand.
AATCGTCACCTCTGGTGTGAACTGTAGGCGGAGTCCCACACGCCGACAACCCTGCTATTGATTATACAAGCCACTCCGATACTAATGCACACGACATGTTCTCCGCTTATCAAACGGTGATCTTGTACACAATGCTTCGTTTGATTCAAATATTTTAGGATGTCAAATATTTGTATATTTTGAAAGCTATATTTGTATTGGATTTTTTTAAATTCGATTTTATGTTGTAATTGAAGCCAAAATAATAAATAAGATGTACAGCTATTGGATCCGCGTTTATTATGAAATCACGTCGTAGAAGCCAACTGCCAATTTTTTTTTTCGAATAAGATACGCTCTACTGCAGTTATGGTTAAGCCTATACGGTAAAATAAAAGTAAAATGTCCATATAATTTTTTCAACATAAGATATTATGCAACGTAGGACCTCACGATGTAGAAATAGGTACATCCGAAATTTTATAACATGCTTGTGGAAGAGTTATCGAAAAGAAATCTTAAACATCGTGCCGGAATATATAGGGCCAAGAACAAAAGGTCATTTTCGATCATTACGTCAAAACAACATGTGTGTAATCAAAATATATTTATCTTGGGTCAGAGTATTTTGCGACCGAAAAGAACGCAATATCGATACTTGAGGCACAAGACAAGTAACTTTCTTCAGATGTAGATATAATGCATCATTGCTGAATACCTTCAGTATATTTCAATCAAAAATTCCGCCATGAAAGCTACAACAAAACACCGACCCTCAAAAATATTGTTAATTACGGAGATAATAAGCGACAAACCCTTGGATTTGTACGTGCCCCAAACATTCCTTTCCCATATGGCACAAAGGCAAACAGAAAAAGTGAAATCGCGACATTTCCCTCTACATTTAGGCACCTAAACCGTTTGCAAACAACATTGAGAGCGGTGCGCGAGTAAATGAACGGGGGGTAGGGGGAGTCCTAAACAAAAGGTGCGATCCCCCACCCCACCGCCACATCGACCCGGCCTGAGGGTTGGCTGAGAGGGTGACTGTGATTTTGCGTGCCGAGAGACATTCCCTTATGTTTTGGATATATTGAAACCTCATTATTAATATTTTATCAGCATACAATTGGAGTCAGTGGATACTATATAATATACTGTTTCACTGGTGGTAGGGTCTCTCACATGTGAGAACTGAGAGGCTGTCTGTGTAGGTACCACCGTAATATCTATTTCTTCCGCCAAACCGCAGTGAATATGCACTGTTGTCTTCCGGTTTGAAGGACACCGTTGCCAGACTAACTACTGTATATAACGAGATTAACATCTTATCGAGTGAAGTGGAATGCCAAGCATTGCTTTGTAATTCATGGTGTTGTTTGTTATTGCTACAGTCCATGAGCGGTCTTATCGCTTACCAACAGACGAATGGCATGCTCGTCTCGCCGTTAATTGCAGTAAAAAAAATTAAAAAGTCACTCCCAGAATTTGGTTTTTAATGTAAATATTTGGTTTTTCGATGATTTTTGAATTAAACGAACATAATTTTCTTTATTCTTAAAAATCACTACTGAGAATTAATGTTAGCTCTCAGATCTTTACCCCGAGGTATCGAAAGGAAGGCTTAAAGCTTTTTACTCTCGTTAGAAAAAAGGTCACAGATCTTAAATTAACATACGGACCAAATATACATAGTTTTATAAGAATATATGATTAAAAAGACGATGTTATTTATTATGTTTTATAATCTGCCGACAAAGCTTAAAGTAAGTTCAGACAAGACATTTTTTAATATCACATGAATTCTTGCGAATATGACTCGATTCGTTGATCACTGATAAAAAGTTAAGAAATGTTTATGACTGAAATAAATTAAAGAAAATCATCAGAAATATACGCATATTTTTTGCCCTATCCTATGTAATGTATGTATAGTTAAGCAAAAACGCAATCGTAAACAAAAAAAATCGAAATATTAGTTTGTGAGCATTTATCGATAAATTTATTTTTCATGTTACTTGTTAGAATTTCGAATGTCTGCATATTTGTACATAGTTAACATGATCTAGTATTTGAATAAGATTGGTGCCGATTGGTGATCGAAAAAGGTGATGATGGCAAGTGGTAATAAAGATGGCAAAGACTACATATAGCTACAAGTCAAGTAGGGCAACTTTATAATAAGCTAAGAAGAAGATATTATACAGTGACTAAGGTTATTGAAGAGACAGAAGAACCTTGCGGGAGTCAAATCTGACACCAGCCACAATAACGCCAGATAGATTTAATGTTTTTTTTAAAATAATTCATAGTGTTTTATTACTGAATTAGAATTGAAAAAGTCCGTGAATATACAAAATGCATGGTGCGCCGACACACAGGGTGGTTGTGCTTTTTCGCAGCGCGTGTCACTTGTGCGGCGGGGCGCGGGCGCGGCGGCCGACACTGCGGGCGTTGGGATCCGGCGTCCGGGCGCCGGGTTGCCATGGCGACGACACCGCGACACCCCACACCTACCCCGCCACTACGACAAGCCAAAATCACCCCTGCCCCCATATCAATACAGACCACGATGCTCACTTATATACCCCAACTAGGGGGCCGACACATAAGGGTCGACTACATAAGACGGCACGGTCAGGCGATGTAAATAACGCGAGATAACTTCGAGAGGGTCTAATGGAATAGGGAATCGTGTTTTGGAAAGTGCCCCGGAGAGAATGTTCTCGGTTGTTAGCCCGACGGTAAGGGCCCCGATATTAAGTGAAAGTCGATATGGGGATGAGGTTGGCGAAATTTGATTATACAAAACGATGCTTTAATAGTGGCCCGACTTGCCGAAAGCAACCTTTAATAATTCCACACGCTTTAATACTGATTATCGAATGGAATAAAGGTTAAGTGCTACGTAATCAGTTTATTATACACGTTTTGCTTAAATATACTTCTCATAACTCAATAGTAACGTTATCAACTTAAATTATTTTTCGAATCGTTATATCAGACAAATAGTGCCATCGATCCTCGTAAGCAGTCTATTCTGACTACTCTTATCCAGTAATCTATTCAGTTACACAGCAAATCTCACCGGAAATCGACGTTAAGCGACAGCTCAGCTGTCGCGTTTCGTTCGGTGATTGAAAATGCCGGATGGCCAATACCCCTTTCCTCTTCCCATGCTTTTTCCTTCCCGTTAACCTCCCAATTGGACCGGCAACACATCCATGATCCAGCTTTGTGGATGTTGATGGGCGGCAGGGATCACTTACCATCAGGTGACCTGTTTGCTCGTTTGTCAGACCTATGCAATAAAAAATAAGTCATTAGGCACTGCAGAATCCGCATTATTGTCATTATACTCTCACTAGGCTGACTATTAAAGGCACGCAACCTAAAACAACGCACTTAATGAACATAGATATGAAAGCATAAACTTCATGCTCCTTCTACTCATAATGGAAAAGTAGCTAAATCATGTTTGCAGATCATCCTAAAGTGGACATTGATTGCGAGCGCCGGAAAACTATTATTATTATATTATTATATAACCACACAAAAGACAAAGAACATTGCCTTGAGCTGAATAACCTAAAACCTAACCTTCACTTCTCTTAGAAGCACTGCAATTAAAAGAGGGAATCTGAAGCCCAAAGTCTCTACGTGAATACTCGTAACATGATTATTTCACGGCTTTCGATGTGAGATACTTATATTGCAACAGCCGTCGCTGTGTAAGTCCCCGCCGGCGGAATTCGTCAGCATTCCGACGCCTGTTTCAGATGTATATTGGAAATACCTTATATTGTTCGTTCACTAACAGGCAATCAAATGACGCGTAAATGTCACGAATAGTCCTATACGAGCAACACTGATTCTTATAAGCTTAAAAATACTTTCATTATCTACCTAAAAAAAATGATATTTTCTACTTTCTACAGCTGTTTTGTCAGGGTAAGCAACACATTCGGTTGCACGATAATTCCATTCTTTGGTCACTATGAGTATTATCCTAGGTGCCCTTTGTCTGCCAGGGGTAAATTTAAAATATAATTTCATATATAAATCTCCCACTTTAAGAAATAATATCTAAAAGAATAAAATGTCCATGTATACACACGTAATACATAGTTTAATGTATGTTCTATTAACCAAGTATGGTTACTCTGGACTCATGACTCTGGAGTCATGAAGTATCATGACTCCAGAGCTTAATTAATCTATTATTTTTGCGACAATACCGCTTTATTCAAAGTAAAAGATTAAAAATATTTCGAATGAGATGGATGTAGTAATTATCTCAAATTGAGTTTACTTTAAGCAATTTATGCTTACAGTCAGTTAAATCAAAAGGATATCATAACATTAGTTCATAAATAATTTTTTTATTATTTTTCTAACACAATGGATCTATGTTGCCTGGAATAAATAATTTCTTATTATTATTATAATCCCAGTAGAAAATCCCGTTCAAAATGGAAGAAATAAAAAAATATGAATATATGTCGAGTGGAATCGAATTTAATTATATTTAATGTATGATGATTGGATATTTTTCTAATTTTAAATACATTTTTACAAGATATGTTAACTTTATATAAGAATCGTACTCTCGATTGTAGAGGAGGCCCGTGCCCTGCAGTGGGTCGTATATGGGCTGATACAATACAATACAATATAAGAATTGTATGAAAATATTTATGTGCTTAAAATTTCTTTGATTCGTAGAGATTTGCGGCGATTACGTGCTGTTTGTTGTTTGATAATGTCGTGTTTCTCCGCGAACTTGTATGATATGCCATACGGCAAATTTTATTCAATATTTCCAGCTTTTAAACTTTATATCTTGAATATAGGGTTGCGATAAGACCGCCAATTGTACGTTTTTTTTTCAGTTTATTGTCTACTTTTTGTTGTATATCTGGTGTACAATAAAACTTTTTGTATTTTTGTATTGTATCAGCCCATATACGACCCGCTGCAGGGCACGGGCCTCCTCTACAATCGAGAGTACGATTGAGAGTGGTTAGGCCATATAGTCCACCACGCTGGCCTAGTGCGGGTTGGCGGACTTACACACCGTAGATTTTTTTTTAAATCGCTACCGTATGCAGGTTTCCTCACGATGTTTTCCTTCACCGTTAAAGTGCGTGGTGATTGACTATCAATACACACATAACTCCGAAAAGTCAGAGGTGTGCCCTAGGATTTGAACCCGCGACCACCGTGAACATGTAGGCAGCCGAGTCTGGTCCGATACCACGAGGCCACCACGCACTTAAAACACAATAAAACTTTAAATTAATAAAATTAATTTGGTTTGTCTAGATTACGTGAGGAAAATAAAAATTGCGCTGTGTACAAATAATTTATTTACGTATTTACATATCGGATATTTCTATAGCGTAAAATCATTTTCACTTTTTATAATTTATGTAAAAGCAATAGAAATATCAATATTATATTATTACACTCGTAAGCTATGAAACATGATAATTAAGTATCGTTTCCTAGGTCGTGCACATTCTTATATGAGATTTGGATTTTTAAAAATCCAGTTTCAACTTTCAACTAACTGTTTGGACTTGTAATTAATAACCTACCTATACTCTTAACTAACCAGCAGTGCAGTTGTTATGGATGCCAAACTTGGGTGCAGACTGCAACTTACACTCAATTCCCAGTATATTAATATCAACTAAACAAGCATATTTTGCTTTCCATGGATATGTAGGTTTGAGATAAAATCGAGTAAAATACGAAATATACAGAGTGACAAATTTATATATTTATTAATAAAGTGGAAAGCGTTCATATTATACTCAATATTTATTTTGGCTCATATTATCACTCTGTCATTTTAAATTAAAAGACTACTTATTTTACACTACTTATTTCATACTAAAATTCACATCAATGTCTGCATAAAATAAACTTGAACATAGAACATCCATAAATACAGTCTGTTGACTCTTCCGCGCCATTGATAATTAGTTTCAGTACAATAAATAACTTGTATCTTTATATTAATATTGATAGCGATCACTATCTGATGATAACGATGTTTATTTTGAAGTCAATGTGAAATAGGACGTGTACTTAAGGCGGGGGACTCTCAAAAACGGTATTTTCAAATCCATTTCATTAAGGCATTAACCATATTTGAGTTTTGAAAAAAATATATGTTATTCTACAACACTTGACTTAGACATGTCTTGCTTTATGCATATCATACTACTGCTGGTACGGAATCCTTATCCACTCGGACAGCGATCCTATTACGATAATATGTCTAATCAAAACGGATGTTCATATCCATATTAGCTATATGCACAGTCATGAACAGTTCTTACGTATACTACAGGTAGTATTATTTTTTATAAAATCATTGTATTGCTTCATAAATTCGTAGCACAGTCTTGTCCAAGCCGTCAGCAGTCGTAGTCTGCAATAAATAATACAATGTTAACACATTCTATGGACTGCCTCGGTAGCGTAGTTGTACTACGGTATGATTGCAAAGCTGAGGTCTCGGGTTTGAATCCCGGGTCGGCCAAAGTGATATTGGATTTTTCAATTCATTATTGGCCCGGAGTCAGAAATTTGTGCCCGATATGGCGACAGGCGTGCCCCCTATACGAGTCATATACGGACGAAATATATAAGGCGAAATGTAGGTGTCCTGGTTGCACTTCCGCCTACCCCTCTTTTGGGATAATGGCGTGATGTTTATGTATGTATGTAGTTGAGCCATTACTGCGTTTACCTACCGAAGCAAGGTCGAAATTAAGTAATAATAATAAATAAGTTTAAGGATTACACTGCAAATTTAGTTGTATTACCGGCTTTAACTTGTAAAGAGTAAAGAAAGTAAATTTTTTACTTACAACAACTAATTTATCGTCAAAAAATTCACGAACGTGTTTCGAAGTTCTTCCGTTTGCCTCTACTTGTATGTGGATCATCTTATTATCCTCTATCGTGATAGTTGCTTTCACCTGAAAATATTTTGTATTGTATTGTATCAGCCCATATACGACCCACTGCAGGGCACGGGCCTCCTCTACAATCGAGAGTATGATTGAGAGTGGTTAAGCCATATAGTCCACCACGCTGGCCTAGTGCGGGTTGGCGGACTTTTACATACCATAGAAATTTATACAAATCGCTATGGTATGCAGGTTTCCTCACGATGTTTTCCTTCACCGTTATAGTGCGTGGTGATTGACTATCAATACACACATGACTCCGAAAAGTCAGAGGTGTGCCCTGGGATTTGAACCCGCGACCACCGTGAACATGTAGGCAGCCGCGTCTGGTCCGTTACCAACAGGCCACCACGCACTGAAAATATATTTCCTATCTATTTATAATTTCCCCGAATATTAAGCCTTAAGATTTTTAAATTTATTGTTACAACGCAATCTTATGAATTAAGTAATTTTCTTAATACTTCTCGTATTTTAAATTATAACACAAACGAACCTGTTGAAATTGATCCCGTATTAAAATTTGTAATAGAACTGTTTCATTTAATAATGACAGCGTAGAAACAACAACAAAAATAAAAAAAATAAGCCCAAGTAACACTAAATACAATTACAAATTCTTGATCTATGTTAGCATTAAGAGAAACATTAAATGACAGATTACTGGTGGTAGGTCTCTCATGTGAGAAGCCGCCTGAGTAGGTACCACCACAATATCTATTTCTCCTGTCAAACAGCAGTGTAAATGTACTGTTGTATTTCGGTTACAGGACATTGTAGCACTAGACATAATAAGACTTACCATCTTATGTCTCAGGATGGCGAGCGCAGTGGAATACCAAGAATTGATTTGTTATATATTGTCTTGTTTGGTTTTGCCTCTGTCAATGAGCATGTCATGTCATATCAATATATTTTATTGAAACAATAAATAAAAAAGATGCTGCACCAACCTTCACGCCATCTGGCTTTACTTCTTCAAACTCAACTCCTGGAGTGAATGTTATTGCGGAACTAGCCACTGTTGATGAGAAGTCGAAAGTGTATGTCCCATCTTCATGCCGGGTCAAACGTTGCACTGGCTTCAAATTAACTGCTACTTTACGAGCGATGTATCCCACACCTAACACAACCAATTTTTTGTGTTATAAGGGAAATTAATATTAATTAATATAACGGAAAACGCAGCGTGGGACGTCCACCCAGTAGGTGGTCAGACGACCTGGTAAAGGTCGCGGGACGTCGCTGGATGCAGGCTGCCTCCAACAGGTCACTGTGGAAATCATTAGGAGAGGCCTATGTTCAGCAGTAGACTTCGTTTGGCTGATGGAAGGATGGATGAAGGGAAATTATCATAAATATCTACACGATGATGTGAATGTACATTGTTTTCATGTAGGTAGTTGTTAAATGTATTTGTCTTAGTAAATTCATAAATGCGCGTCGCGTACCTGTTAGTTGGTAAATGAAATTTCATAAAAATACGCTTACAAAACATCACTTTTATGTTCTCACAACGCAATGACTAGCTGAAATTTAACAACAAATTTCGACACAGTGATAAATTATATTCGAATTTCACTGATTGATACTGGCTCATTTGAGTTGCAGTTATAGAAACATTAGCTTGTCTTTAACCCGCAACAAAAACATCGGAAAAACAACAAACCAGAGGAGATCGCGACAATAATTGTCTAATTCCCATACAAGGTCATACAAATTAATTATCACCTCTATTATGGACAACTAAATTTATTTGAAATCTCACCTATAAACACAAGGTAATCTTCGAAATGTTCCGAACTGACGAGCACGTATTTTTTGTTGAGATACGGTTCCATCATTCACCGTCGGCCCGGGCGCACCGCTCTCAGCTGTCTGTGTACAGTGTAGCGTTATCACACGCGATTATGATTACCTACACGTGACACGTGGGACACAATGATATCTTATCTGTTGTCCTTTTTATTAATGTCATTGATCTAATAGGAAGTCAATGGGCCGTAAGGTTTGGGTTCGAAATCTGTATTGTCTACGGCCGCAGAAAGTCTACTCGTATTACTAAGCATAGGCATCCTTGAAGGATTTCTACAGTGAACTATTCGAAGTCGCGTGCATTTAGCAGCTTCCTGCAACTACTATTATATTGTCCGTCCACCTTATGGTTAGACATTCGACGCTGTGCAGTCTGGATTCCTTAGGATAACTCATTGTTATTTTAACATGCTAATCTGCTGATTCGAACTCCTTTTAAAATAGTATATTATGTAAATGTTGGAAGATTTTATTTAGAGAATATAGTTTGCGGGAGATTGGTTATTTTTCTGAAAAAAAAAACGTTAATATGAGGCGTAGCTGTAGTACTCGTATAAAGAAGAATTAACGACAAAATATGAATCATTGATATAATTATTTATGAAAATAATTGTTTTTCCAGGTGAAAAAAGCATATACGACAAACCGGTAGAAAAAGGTGGCGGGGATGCTCTGGACTACGGTGTGAAACGCGAAACACCGCTGCAGGACAGCTTCGAAGGTATTAGCAGATGCACTTTATACACGACGTCCTCTATATTCACTATAGTCCCTCGATCTGTAGGGCTATAATTCAAATGGATTATAATAGTTCGAATTTAGTGATTTTTTTTATATATTTTCTCAATTGATGACAACCATAGTGTAAATAGTAAGCCAAATCATTTTAAGACATGCAATTATAGCGATTACCACCTATTCATCGATCTTCCTAGAATACTAAGTATCAAATACAAACTTTAAAACGTTAAGTAACTATCTAAAACTCTGAAAAATAATAGAGCTTTGGACGTGGCATCATTAGCAAAAACAAATGTACATAGAAAAGCGCAAAAATAGCGGAGCACATAGACGTGACGTGAAGCGCGATGCGGACGAAGTGCGCTGTGACATTGTAAAGGAGGCAGTTTCAATAGTTTCATTAGCTTGAGCGAAGGGAGCGGGCCACGCGCCGAGCCCGCGTAATCCCGGTAATGGCGTCATTGTCATACCCAGCCGCCATCTTGAATCAGCGGCTAATGTTAAAAGCCTAGAACTTTCCACGCAAATACATACGGTTTAATATGTATATAAAATCAGGGCGGCTTTAAATAGCACCGTTTTAAATGTCAAATTGACGGTTTGCGGGATATGAATGGTTGGATTTGGGTGCGCATGTTGGACTGCAATGGCTCATCAACGTACACGGAATATTTAATGTGGTTCTTAGACCCCATTCTTAATGCGACTCGTTATTACTTCCCAAAATGTTCCGTGAAGCTGTAGAACCTTAATAGAAACTTTTACTCTCTTATACTCTTGGATGCCGTACTAGAGATAATCATTTTAAAGAAATATAGTAATCAATTGTGTTATAACAAAAAAATAATTTAAGCATAATTTAAACAAGTCTTTAGCTAAACAGTGTCTATCTCTAAACACTCCGTCTAAAGCCTTGTCTAACTCTGTATTAAAAAACAATGTTTCAACATTGTTTACCTAAACACACATTGAACCACAAACAAAACTAAATATGTTTTTCAATTACTACTTATACTTAACATAACTGGAGTCACAGAACATAGACCATACAAAAGTCAAAGTCTTAATATCAGTTTATACCTACGTGTTTAATAAGGTTTTAAGATTAAACATGTGTCAAACTACGATCGGCTTGTGCTTAAATATAAACAATGTTTAAACCATGTCTAACTCTAATCAATGCTAAGAAATTATTTTGTAATTGAAGAATTTCTAATAATATGTTCATTGCGCGTTTAACTTTTTTTGTAATAACACCGCAAATGTTCTACTAGCACTACCGACTTTGCTTAGTTTATTTGCTTCAATGAGATTGTCGATGCACTTTTACTCCCTTCCTTCAAATCCATTCTCAAAGGCCAATTGTTATACAAAAAAGTATTCATAAAGGAGGGGTTATAATTACAGAATGTAGTCAAGGAGAAGTAACAATACATAAGAAGCAACGTATAAATAGCGCCGGGGAAGCTTCCACCAGTGCGTTTGTCGACGACCCCGACATAGAGCAACACATGAATGACGTTCCAGATGCGGGAACAGAACAACCGAAACGGTAATTATATTTACCTACTCCTTTAATAGTTGAAATTCTCAATCAGTACTTTATTCAGTTTGCCATAATATAGCGGTGATGAGCCAAATCGGGAGGCAATTATTAATAAAGAGGATCCTTAGAAAATGCTCTGCTGTGAATATTCGGATGACGTCACTTATGCTTTGTTGATTTTGTATCGTAATAGGAAGTTCGATGCAAAATTTGATTAGTTGATGATTGGATGGGATATGCTTCGGTGGCGTAGTTGCACTATGGTACGATTACAAAGCTGAGGTGTCGGGTTCGAATCCCGGGTCGGTTCAAAGTGATGTTGGATTTTTGTATTCATTATTAGGAATTTGTGCCCGATATGGCGATAGGCTCGGCCCCTATCACATGGTGAGACGGAACACACTAGGCAAATTATGGGTGTCCTGGTTGCACATCTTAATATGAATATTGTTCATGCTTACTGTACAAAAAAATATATTATGATACATTACAAAAAAAGATAGTTCTCGATTGTATACGTGAATTCAGACTACTGTATACATTACTAAGCATAATACGTCAGTTATTACAAAAATATCTTTCAAGCATGATAGTTTAGTTAGTTTCATTTTATTATTTGTATGATTTTATTTTTTGGCTATGATTGACTTCGAAATGTTTGATAGATAAGAAATCTTTATTAGTTAGTGGTTTTTATAAATTGTATGTTGTGAATGCTTTGGATTAATTAATTTTGAATTTTTGAAGTAGCTTGCTCAATTGTAGTTCGTTTTTTTGAGTTAAACATATTTTTGCATGATCATAGCGCATGTGCATGAAAGTAGAAATTAATTAAAAAGATTAATATATAAGTATCTATTTACATTACAGTACCTAATTTTGCGTATCTATAATATTCTAATGCTGTTGGTCTTACCATTAAATAAATAAATTATCAGCCCATTGACGTCCCTGTAAGTAATGTTAACTTTCATCTATGATTTTTAAAATAAAATTTTATTTTTAAAATTAAATAAATAAATATTTGGGGCATTTCACGTGAAGCGGACAACAAAAAAAAAAATGAGGTCATGAATTTTGTTTATACTCCGGTCAGTTATACTTCATACTTATTGCATAGTTATGAGCATTTAAAAGTTTACCAAGAATGAAGTCACGAATTTTTGGATGCTTATTATCTGTTGATGCAGATAATAAAAAATACTAAAAATATATTGTTTCTTAAAGTTAAAAAGTCGAAGTTTTTAGTTTTTTTGTCGAATTCTAAATTTGAATTTTTTTTCGTAGAGTAAACCGGAAATGAAAATTTCAAATCGATATTTGAGTAACTTCGACACTTTTTTTTTTAAATATTTTAACCTTAAATGAAAGCTTTAAACGTATTAATTCTTCACAAAAAAAATTAAAACGTGATCATCAATAGTTTAAGACTTAGAGCATATAGAGTACATACACATAGCTATGAGCACTTTCTAAGCGATCGGGTTTACGCGCTAACATGCTAAAATACTACGATATTAATATTTTATTCCTTCATTCTAACCTGCAAAAATATAAAAATATAAGATTTCATTAATTCTTCACTAAAAAAATTAAGCATGATCGCCAATAGTTTAAGACTTAAAGCAGTTTTATTGAGATTGAAACAGTTTTAACTAAAATAGAGATTTATTTTGTAATTTTTACTATTCACACTGCCACTAATTATATTTACTCATAAGCCCTCATTGGTTTGAAGAAAAGCATGCAGTTGTTTAGTTCCTGGAACGGTGATAGCGGAAGCAAAACGGACTCGTAGAAAATCTCGCTCTTGTTGAATACTTTCCTTCGAGCAGTAGTAAATAGAAGTCTCATTCATATAATATTATAGGTATAGGTATAGAGATAGCGTTATTCGTGGACTGTAAGCTTGCACGGGGTGCAAAACGTTTAAGGTTTCCCCCAAGACCGTCACATGGCCTTATTCCATGAGCGGTGGCATGGAAGTGTAACTGTGCTTCTATCTTAAAATTTTGGTTGTAGTGAAGTAGGTTCACAAAATTGAACCTATTCTTAAAATGTTGGGGAGCTCCGTCTGTAATGTATTTCATGACAGAAACCATAATTTTATGCTCATCATGGTTTTATGCGCATAAATTCGATTGCTTATAAAGTGCTCATAGCTATGTGTATGTACTCTATATGCTCTAAGTCTTAAACTATTGGAGATCACGTTTTAATTTTTTTTGTGAAGAATTAATATGTTTAAAGCTTTCATTTGAGGTAAAAATATTTAAAAAAAAAAGTGTCGAAGTTACTCAAATATCTATTTGAAATGTTCACTTCCGGTTTACTCTACGTAAAAAAATTCAAATTTAGAATTCGACAAAAAAATTATAATCTTCGACTTTTTAACTTTAAGAAACAATATATTTTTAGTATTTTTACAAATTAATTGATGCAGATAATAAGCATCCAAAAATTCGTGACTTCATTCTTGGTAAACTTTTAAAAGCTCATAACTATGCAATAAAGCTTTATACTAAAAAAATAATGTGTGTACACATCCACGTCTACTAGAAGTATAACTGACCGGAGTATAAACAAAATTCATGACCTCATTTTTTTTTGGTTGTCCGCTTCACGTGAAATGCCCCATTTATTTTGTCATAGACCCATTCATTGCGCTATGATGGGCACATATGAAATTTTTGAATCTTTTTTTAATTTTAAAACGTGGACAGACATACAAAGAAGTTCTCACATATTTGAACAAAAGTTTCCACGCAATATCTTATGGTAATTGGAGGCTAGATAGTTTTTAAGTACTTAGTGGCTAAAATGGCACAATTTTTATAACCTTGTTTTTTGTGTCGACTCACTTAACCATCATGAATTGAATCCCACATATCTTCAGCATTATGCTACTACGATATGCTTTGTGCTAATTATTTAATAACAACATAATAACATTTCTAATAAACGGCGTGTTTCGCTGAATTTTTAATATTAGTGTTGTATCATTTCTGGACGCGGTTATTTCATATGGATTAAGACTTCGACTTTTACACTAACTTAGTGCTTGGTGGATTTAAAAAGTTCCTTCAGGTATGCGGTTTTTCTTTTGCTTTCCAAGTATTTTTCTCATTAAACATATTACTTTAAATTACGTAATCAAAAAATTCGTAAAGGTGTTTACACTACCTGTGTTCCGCCGGTTTTCCACGGAGTCACCACAGTCTATCTCCATAGTAAGTTATTTACTTTAGTTATATGTAATATTAATAGGTAGTAATAGTTAATGGTGTGTGGTGGAGGTGTACATGACCGGGTTGCTTGCAGAGTCCTCTACGCTCAGCTCAATCATCTCCGCATGAGGTCCATTCATTATTGCAGCCTGCCCACCATATACTACGGCGCGCGCACGCACAAGCAGATCGAACAGGTGATCAAGGAGTTCCGTCGCACCTGGTACTGCGGGGAGATCCCCATGTCGCTGCTGTCTAGCCGGGAGTACAGCTGCATCAGGGAGTATGACAAGTCGGCCTGGGCGTCCAAGAATGACATGTGCAGGTCGTGCACTCAGGTTCGGAGAAATTTTATTTAAAATGAAATATTGATCGAATAGGGCAGTGTGGTGGACTATGGGCCAAACTCCCTTGCAGAGGAAGGCTCTGTTATGCAATGTGCAATGAATAGGCTGACTTATTTATATTCGTAAGTATTGATGACATAAAATGTAACCAGCATAAAGCAGTAGACCGAGCTCTGTGGCGTACCTTGGGAGAGGCCTATGTCCAGCAGTGGACTGCAACGGGCTGATGATGATGATAATGACGAAAGTGTAACCATATAGTGGTCCACGCTAGTCTGTGACAGTGTGTGATTAGCCTCATACCGGTATTTCAGCTAGCTGGAACCTCGTCTATGTATTGTCTGCCTGAATTGCACTACATTTTACCTCCAAGTGAATTCAGTCACTTTGTCGTGCCAGTATAAGTACAGAAATAAATGACATTATAAATCGGCTAGTGGACATTACATATGACAATATTTTTGGAACAGCATACAATATATCAAGTCACTCATCAGGAATTCTTCCACCAAATATTATATTTTACGACATATCCAATTTTTTTTTTACTTCAATAATTTTACAGATATCGTCAATTCATAAAATACAACTTGCTTATTGAATGAAAGCCAAAAACTCCTTTCAAATTTTCAGGCCGGCAAATCCAAAGACAACGGGGTGAAAGACAAGACGGAGTGCAAATACTACAACAACAAGAAAGCCCTGAGCCACGACAACATGCCTCCCGCCTTCGACATCGAAGACCTGGTGCGAGCCGGCCACGAGAAGACCGCGTGTCCATACTACGCCGCCAGGGATATGGCTCAGAAGGCTCACATCGTCTTTTGTACCTACAACTACCTGATAGAACCCAGCGTGAGAAGCAATGTAAGTGACGTCACTATACTCAGTATTTCTCATCGTGCAACTGGTATGAGCCACGAGAAGACTGCGTGTCTGTACTACCTGGCAGCGTAATGTAAGTGACGTCACCATACTCAAACATCATCATCATCAGTCAGCTGCTGGACATAGGAAGATAGCATTATAGAAGGTAAGGTAAAATGGCACGTATTGAAGGAGACCTATGTCCAGCAGCTGATCGGATATTGTAAGGAGCAAAATATATAAACGCTGTCATTTACACCTTAGGCTATGGATATAAAATTTGTATTTCATTAGATTTAGCATCTATATAAAATAATGATTTGTCATCTAGGTCATCAGTTAAATGTATTTATAAACACTTCCAGCTTTGGTATGCCAATGTTATTGTGGCTGGTGCTAAATTAAAAACGCGTTTTGTGAATTACCTAAATAGGAACAATTACGCACGCGATCAAGCACGTACTTACGCACGAACACGCAAACTAACATCTTAAAACAAACACTAACAACAATAATTAAAGGAAACTAGTGCTC
The DNA here is from genome assembly GCA_033459515.1 of Theretra japonica. Lineage (NCBI taxonomy): Eukaryota > Metazoa > Arthropoda > Insecta > Lepidoptera > Sphingidae > Theretra > Theretra japonica. Next base: position 4,773,850 of record CM065942.1, read on the forward strand.
CATTAGTTCCATTGTTCTGTTTCAGATGTCAATAAACTTGACTGATAATATAGTGATAATAGACGAAGGCCACAACATTGAAGAGGTGTGTCTCAAAGCCGCCAGTTTCACTATCAATCAGATGCAAATCAGGGCTGCTCTTAAGGTGATGATAACTTTGCTATATTTAAACTCTAAGATTTACACCAGGCTGCAGAACTATCAAACAATAATTTAACGGTGCCTGATACATTTTATGGCAATCATACTGTGTTATCGCGGCATAAAAATGTCATTTTAAACTACGAGCCATCACGAAATTCTCCAAAAACAGTTACAATCTACAAAAATCATTATAAGCAGAAACCACATTTCATTCATTTTTACTAAATCTCAATTATCATTATCAATTCAACCGTAGGGAGCTGACTCTTAAATACATAAAAGTTTCTTCCAAACATTTTCGTATTGGCCTTAGTAGAGACATCCAGAAATTTACTATAATCTTTACTAAATATTTTTACCACCTTTTGGCTCAGGCTCAATTGAAAGCTGTTTATTGTCAAATTTCAGGACTTGGAAGGTGTGACGAAATACCAGTACGAGAATTCGAATATCATGCGATACGTCGAAGGGCTTATTACGAGCATGAAAAATTGGAATGACTGGTTAGTGCAATTATTATATCACTTAATGTATGTACTATGTGTGAGTTTCTCAGTTTGAAGAATTTCATGTAATTTGGATCTGGGGGGTTACTCTATGATCCGAAAGGAAACTGTAATAATAATACTTTCGACGCCTGAAGTATGTTATAAGTTTTTAACTTCTAAAAATGAACACTACTCTCTATGATGCTTATTATTCACTACGAACTAAGTCAGTTATTGCGTACAATAGAGGATTTGATCATTTTATGGAGTGTCTAGGCAAATTCGTATAGTTTTACGTGCGACGTCCAAAAATTCCGAGTTTCGTTTCGGATCATAGAGTAACCTCCCTGAGTTGACTTCCACTAGACTTGAATTTTCGTGCTTTCCGGCGTTTTTGCTATACCTATTATTATAATCCATTATAATAGCTCACATAATAGGTCCTATTTAAATATAATAATGATTTGATCCGTGGTGCTTTACAGCTGGCTTCTCTGGCTGTATAAGTATTTTTGCGAGGTTATTTATGTACCTCTTTAGTTCATTGTTTTTGTCACCCGCTTTGTTACGGAGGGAACTGGATAATAATTTATTTCCAACTCCTCCTGTTAATTAAACTTTATGATTGATTTCGCTGCGGGTTAAAGATAAGTTAGACATTCCCGGAGACTCGCTGAGCTTCAATGCTCAGTGTCATTACAATGCGTGCGACTGTTGATCCTGGCTTACAGGAGTTGCAGTGGTGGGTGTGAGGGCGGGACAGTCACCAGAAAATAGACTTGAATGTTAGTGTCCCCACACTAACATTCAGTCTTGACCCCTCAAGACTGTGCATGTGGGTGTATTTATTTGCAGGTTCACAAACAACGAGTCGTGGCTGACGTCACAGGAGAGCTGCGCCAGTCCGCAGCACGTGTGGGACGTGGGCGGCTTCGTGCAGTCCCTCAGCCACCACAACATCGGACCCGCGGACTACAACAGTACGAATTATTAACTCAGGCAACTTTTTTCAAACTTGGCACAATGTTACCTGGGGTGGTTAGGAACATGTGGTTCAAATTAAATCCCATATGTCAATATCGCCTTGTGTAAAAAAATGGAGTGCATAATATTGTAATGTATGTTTATGTGCAGCGTTCAAAGAGAACACGACGTTGTTCTGCCGTCGCTTGCGCGAGGAGCCGCGCTCCCTGCAGTACGTGTCGGCGGACACCAGCACACTACTGGAAGCCATCGACGCCGCGCTAGGTATCCCCTGCTTTCTACTCTATCTTCCGTATTTCAACTGTCTGTATCAGCCCATATACAGTAGGTCCCACTGCAGGGCACGGAACTCCTCTGCAATCGCGAGTACGATTGAGAGAAATTAAGCCGTATAGTCCACCACGCAGGCCGAGTGCGGGTTTACGGACTTGTACAAACTTAATCTTAGCGTGAATCTTAAATCTTGATTGAATCTTAGAGTGGGGTCAGGACTGTGTGATGTGAATGTATGAGGCATTGTAAAATTACTATTGTCGTCAGGTTATTTGTTTGAATCCAACTGCGCGTACATAGACGACTTCAAGCCTATACTCGAGACGACGACGGTTTATATGAAGGTAAGCCTAACGTCAGATCACAAGCAACATTGGTCTTCTATTAAAATAATAATATTCACATACAATTAAAAAATAAAATATCATACTTTATTTTGAACACCAGAATTATTATATTAAAATGTGTTTTTTTAATAAGTGTGATTTCCCAAAGTACTACGCCGAATCCGACTAGTGGATTCTTCATTAATTTCCGCCACACTCAACTCAAATTCACCGTCTGTATCCAACTCCTCGACTCACCGCTAGATGTCGCTATTTAACAGCGGCAGAGTGAGCGGACGGTATCGCTGCGTCTCATCTGCTTGAACCCGGCGCGGATATTCTCGCCGTTGTCTCGTGCGCGGTGCATCATCCTGGCGTCGGGCACGCTCGCGCCCATCGACAGCCTCAAGTCGGAGCTGGGCGCTGCCTTCCCGCTTTGCATCAGCCCGAGCCACGTCGTGCATAGAGACCGTGTGAGTATATTGTTATTATCAGATTAGTTAATATTGAACACGTCACACAGAGCCGACGTGACAATGATGAAGTTTGTGATGTATTCCGCAATGAGCTTATTCAACAGAGAACCAAATTCATAGACATAGCACACAGGATTAGCAAGCTGAAGCGGCAATGGGCTGGTCGCACCTGTCGAAGAACCGATAATCGCTGGGGTAAACGTGTTCTTGAGTGGAAACCGTGTCTTGGCAAGCGTAGTGTAGGACGCCCAGCTAGGTGGAGTGACGATTTGCGACAAATGGCAGATGCTGGATGCGACATTCCAAAGACAGGGTGAAATGGCGTAATTTGAAGGAAGCCCATGTCCAGCAGTGGAAAACAAAAAGCTGATGATGATGATGAAGTTTGTGTGTGCAGGTGTGGGTGGGCACGCTGCGCACCACCGAGCGCGGGCGCGAGCTGCGCTGCACGCACAAGGAGCTGCAGCTCGCAGACGTGGTGACGTCACTGGGCCACGCCGTGCTGCGCGTCAGCCGCGCCGTGCCGCACGGCGTGCTGTGCTTCCTCAGCTCCTACTCGCTGCTCGACACACTCGTCGACAGGTACTCCTCTCATCACTCATCATCATCACAGCCTCCGTGCCGCACGGCGTGCTGTGCTTCCTCAGCTCCTACTCGCTGCTCGACACACTCGTCCACAGGTACTCCTCTCATCACTCATCATCATCACAGCCTCCGTGCCGCACGGCGTGCTGTGCTTCCTCAGCTCCTACTCGCTGCTCGACACACTCGTCCACAGGTACTCCTCTCATCACTCATCATCATCACAGCCTCCGTGCCGCACGGCGTGCTGTGCTTCCTCAGCTCCTACTCGCTGCTCGACACACTCGTCCACAGGTACTCCTCTCATCACTCATCATCATCACAGCCTCCGTGCCGCACGGCGTGCTGTGCTTCCTCAGCTCCTACTCGCTGCTCGACACACTCGTCCACAGGTACTCCCCTCATCACTCATCATCATCACAGCCTCCGTGCCGCACGGCGTGCTGTGCTTCCTCAGCTCCTACTCGCTGCTCGACACACTCGTCCACAGGTACTCCTCTCATCACTCATCATCATCACAGCCTCCGTGCCGCACGGCGTGCTGTGCTTCCTCAGCTCCTACTCGCTGCTCGACACACTCGTCCACAGGTACTCCTCTCATCACTCATCATCATCACAGCCTCCGTGCCGCACGGCGTGCTGTGCTTCCTCAGCTCCTACTCGCTGCTCGACACACTCGTCCACAGGTACTCCTCTCATCACTCATCATCATCACAGCCTCCGTGCCGCACGGCGTGCTGTGCTTCCTCAGCTCCTACTCGCTGCTCGACACACTCGTCCACAGGTACTCCTCTCATCACTCATCATCATCACAGCCTCCGTGCCGCACGGCGTGCTGTGCTTCCTCAGCTCCTACTCGCTGCTCGACACACTCGTCCACAGGTACTCCTCTCATCACTCATCATCATCACAGCCTCCGTGCCGCACGGCGTGCTGTGCTTCCTCAGCTCCTACTCGCTGCTCGACACACTCGTCCACAGGTACTCCTCTCATCACTCATCATCATCACAGCCTCCGTGCCGCACGGCGTGCTGTGCTTCCTCAGCTCCTACTCGCTGCTCGACACACTCGTCCACAGGTACTCCTCTCATCACTCATCATCATCACAGCCTCCGTGCCGCACGGCGTGCTGTGCTTCCTCAGCTCCTACTCGCTGCTCGACACACTCGTCCACAGGTACTCCTCTCATCACTCATCATCATCACAGCCTCCGTGCCGCACGGCGTGCTGTGCTTCCTCAGCTCCTACTCGCTGCTCGACACACTCGTCCACAGGTACTCCTCTCATCACTCATCATCATCACAGCCTCCGTGCCGCACGGCGTGCTGTGCTTCCTCAGCTCCTACTCGCTGCTCGACACACTCGTCCACAGGTACTCCTCTCATCACTCATCATCATCACAGCCTCCGTGCCGCACGGCGTGCTGTGCTTCCTCAGCTCCTACTCGCTGCTCGACACACTCGTCCACAGGTACTCCCCTCATCACTCATCATCATCACAGCCTCCGTGCCGCACGGCGTGCTGTGCTTCCTCAGCTCCTACTCGCTGCTCGACACACTCGTCCACAGGTACTCCTCTCATCACTCATCATCATCACAGCCTCCGTGCCGCACGGCGTGCTGTGCTTCCTCAGCTCCTACTCGCTGCTCGACACACTCGTCCACAGGTACTCCTCTCATCACTCATCATCATCACAGCCTCCGTGCCGCACGGCGTGCTGTGCTTCCTCAGCTCCTACTCGCTGCTCGACACACTCGTCCACAGGTACTCCTCTCATCACTCATCATCATCACAGCCTCCGTGCCGCACGGCGTGCTGTGCTTCCTCAGCTCCTACTCGCTGCTCGACACACTCGTCCACAGGTACTCCTCTCATCACTCATCATCATCACAGCCTCCGTGCCGCACGGCGTGCTGTGCTTCCTCAGCTCCTACTCGCTGCTCGACACACTCGTCCACAGGTACTCCTCTCATCACTCATCATCATCACAGCCTCCGTGCCGCACGGCGTGCTGTGCTTCCTCAGCTCCTACTCGCTGCTCGACACACTCGTCCACAGGTACTCCTCTCATCACTCATCATCATCACAGCCTCCGTGCCGCACGGCGTGCTGTGCTTCCTCAGCTCCTACTCGCTGCTCGACACACTCGTCCACAGGTACTCCTCTCATCACTCATCATCATCACAGCCTCCGTGCCGCACGGCGTGCTGTGCTTCCTCAGCTCCTACTCGCTGCTCGACACACTCGTCCACAGGTACTCCTCTCATCACTCATCATCATCACAGCCTCCGTGCCGCACGGCGTGCTGTGCTTCCTCAGCTCCTACTCGCTGCTCGACACACTCGTCCACAGGTACTCCTCTCATCACTCATCATCATCACAGCCTCCGTGCCGCAACTGGGTACACGCCGCCTGTCAAACGAGAGACCGCAGGTTCGATCCCCGCACTGAGACAGTATATGTACATATCTTAGTGAGCCCCGCAAGTGTTTGTCTCGGGTCTGGGTGCGTGTGAGACCGAAAAGTATCTCGTAGTTTTTTATATTCACGGCACAAGACTTAATTGATCTTAAAATTGGATCGGGACTATGTATTATGTGTAATTATTTATCATTCACAGCTGGTAGGTCCCACTGCTGGGTATAAGCATCTCTAACAGCATGCTACCTTTCTCTGTCTTTTGTCAGTCGCATCTCAATTAGGCTTGTATCTTTAACAAGGTTATTGACTCTTCTTGCCGCCGAACGGTCGACACTGCTCATTGATATTGTGGCCTAACCCATCTCGGTTGCAGAAAAGGCCCATCCCCCTGCAGTGAGTCGTATATGTGCTGGATTATTATTTTATCAATAGACATAATAAAACTTAACTTGATATAACCAATAAGAGTATGAATCATACAGAAACCCTTATTTTTGCTATCAACATATATATCATTCTTAGACATAATTCTTAGAAAATGCTGCCATCTGGCGTTAATTTATAAATTTTTCAACGGGTGAAGTCTATAATCGTGGCCATAATAATGAGATAATATTTTCATTTTTAAAACATAGCTCATTAAAAAAAATACAAAAGGGAAGGCTGTAGGAATAGGGTTGTATAGAAATGTCTTCACCGCACTGTGAGGAATTATTTTTTTCAGCTGACAATTGTAAATATCCTTTTGATTCTAGGTGGAAAATGAATGGTATCTGGGACGAGATAACAAAATCAAAACACGTGTTCAAAGAAGCCAGGGACGTGAAAAAGCACAACGAGGTTATGGAGGTGAGATATTATAGCTGTCATAGATAATAAATTATTTTAGTTTTCTCTATTTTTTCTAGAACCAGACCACTGCTTTCGAGTCCATTTTTCGAATGTAACTTATGTTTTAAGACAGCATAAGTGACTATACATCCATTAAGAAACAGTTTTTAATGACTTTTTTAGCATGAAAAATCTATTACAGAATTTGAAATTGTCAATCTATGTCGATGATGATTTTAGGTCTAATTTTCGAAACCATCGTCCTATCATCTATATTTTTTGGTTCACGAACTGCTAACGTAATACTTTCTGTATTATACTTTTAATTTACGTCATGGAAGGGTCGGTAGGGGTCGACCTCACCGAACCTACACCATCTAAATCGGTGATACCCTCAACAAGGGTCAGGTCAAAAGTACCCTGAACCGACGAGCATGCATGAAGAGATTGATGAAAGTGGATGAAGCGAACCTAGTATGTCAGGATCGAGCAAAGTGGCGATCCATAGTATCTGCCTATCCCTATAGGATACAGGCGTGACGATTATGTAATGTGTGTAATTTACGTCGTTGTTTTTCCTCTACCCAATAAAAATAAACCAAAAAGAATTCACCTATTTACCTACTTAATGTATTTCTCATACGTTCAGGATTATTATGAGAGTTCAGCGAGCGACAAGGGCGCGTTGTTGTTCGCCGTGTACCGCGGGAAGGTGTCTGAAGGCATGGACTTCAAGGATCATCAGGCGAGGGCCGTCATCGCTGTAAGTGTATAGACCAACAGCCCATGGCCGCCAGGCATTCGTCATTTTATAAAAGCTGAAAGTTAGTCTGCGCATGCCATAAAGTGTTAAGATATCGTAATATTTATTAAATAATACATGTAATTTTGATGCGTTATAGTATAAAGCTGAGTTTTATTGTTATGTTTTTAGGTAACTATCAAAAGATGTTACTAGACTCATTGAAGCTGATAAGTTCCAAAGCCACCACGATCCAAACTTCATAATAGCTGATCGTGTAATGCCTATGTTGGAGGCATGCACAGACAAACTTTCAGCTTTTGTAACATGACGAAAGTCTGGCGGCCACGGGCTCTTGAGCTATATCTAAGATCAGTATCAATCCCATTTAAGTCCCTATTGCATGGCACGGGCCTCCGACACAATGGAGAGTACTATTGAGAAGGTCGCTCATATAGTCCACCACGCAGGCCTAATGCGGATTGGCGAACTTTACATACCATCGAAATTCTTACAAATCGCTACGGTACGCAGGTTTCCCCACGATGTTTTCCTTCACCGTTATCAATACACCTGGTATTACCTCATAAACACAGTATATTGGCCGCAGATTTAAACTAACTCTCTCTCTCTCTCTCTCTCTGTCTCTGTTCCTCTCTCTCTTCAGCCACAGGAAGTCTACTACTGAACATACATAAAATATGTAAAGTTATAAACAATGTAACAATGAATAATGAAATATCGGATTCAGATCGGCATTCCGTACCCGAACATCATGGACGAGGCGGTGAAGGCGAAGAAGCAGTACAACGACAAGTACCAAGAGGGCGGCCCGGGGGGAGGCCGGGGCCTCCTGTCCGGAGACAAGTGGTACAAAATACAAGCTTATAGGTAACACTCTTGTAATAACTCATCACATCAACGCCATATCATATTTTAATTTAACACGCTTTTCATAGCTTTGTCTGTATGTATTAGTGGTGTAACGATTATTCGCTTTTTTTTTCCATTTGTATTCGCAAGTATCGAATCGAATGTTCGGCGAATATATTTGACAAACGAAAAGATATTATGCCCTGTAGATAAAAACATATTTTGAGTGACAATGTCAACTTCTAGTGGTGCACACAAGCTTGAGGCTATACTGGGTGATAATTACATACAGGGTATATCAAAACTGCTACCGAAAACGAAGCCAGGTGGTAGTTTTAGTGACTTTAGACACACTAAATTTTTTGCAAAAAAAAGGGACGATTTTTTTGTATTTTTTTCCTATCATCGTATTTGGGTGGTAAATACATAAAATTTCCTAAAAGAATAATGTACACCCGTTTATTTTTAAAGACGCTATAGTACGCAAGGCTTAAAATTATAATTTTAGCAAAAACTATGGATTTACCACCCAACACAATGATATTTAAAACATTACAAAAAAACATCGTCGCGTTTTTATTTTGCAAAATTTTTGTTGCATCGTAGTCATTAAAACTACCACCTGGCTTCATTTTCGGTAGCAGTCTTGATATACCCTTTATGTCATTAATTTATTTTAACCCACGTGTTTTTAACACTTCAGGTGTGTACAGAGAAATCCGAGATGTTTTTTTTTTCCAAAATGAATAATATTTTCAATAATTTTAGTATTAATTTTAAGGCTTGCTTAGATCTCATTGCACTGTTGTAATTTTTAATTTTAATATTGTTACAATGTTCTAATATTTTATAATTTAATACTATAATTGTCTTTAGTTGAATATTATTCTTTTGTTTTGTACTATTTTTTAATTTTTAACTACACTTTGTTTTATATTACGTTGTGCTTTTGTTTTAATAACATAATATTGTAATGCTGTATACACCTATAAAGGCTCGTCACCTTGCATAATTCTGATATATAATATATGTATGTGTAATTTTATCGGTGGCGCACCGATGGTGTAACGATGTTATAAATAAATAAAATAAATAAATAAATAAACTTAATTTTCATGATTTTTGGTCACCCGGTATAGATACGAATATTTTTACCGCTTAACTAAACTTGGTTCGGTTCGGGAACTTATTTGAGCGCTAAAAGATTCGTATTTATTATTTAAAAGCTCTAAAAGATTATAAAGGCCTTGAAAACTAAAACCGCGATTTTTGACGAAACTACCAGGCAGTTTTTTTCAAAATTGGTACAATGTTGCCTGGGGTGTTTAGAAACGTGTGGTTTAAATGAAATATCATAACATGTGAGTACGAGTGGGTATAGAGGCATGGTTTGGCGCAGAGCGTTGAACCAGGCGGTGGGTCGCTGCGTGCGGCACCGCGACGACTGGGGCGCCGTGCTACTCGTGGACGCGCGCTTCACGCAACACGCCGACCTCTCGCACCTCTCCAAATGGGTGCAGAACTTTGTAAGCAACCTTCACTCTCCGTTACTGCTCCAAGTGTTGTACACATTCATGGGCAGCCGTAATCACCATGAAGTTAGCCGTTTTCTCGATTGTTTGATTTATTCAATATCAATATCATTTTAGTTTATGAAAACTACAGTTGTTTGAATTTGAATTTAAGTACTGCCATTTTTTCTTTGTCTCAAATGCCAAAAGTCTGTAAATCCTTGGTGAATATAGTCTGATTAAAATTATTTTTCCAGCTTGGCGACAACCACCACACCTTCGAAAGTTTGTTCAACAGCCAGAACGGTCTTGTACCATTCATAGAACGAATGAATAGAATGTCTTTGTTGGACTCCCAGAGTACCGACTGAAAATAATTTTATTAATTACTGAAAATAAATCATGTGATATTTAATTTTGTTACAATATACATCTTTTTTTATATATTAATCTTGTTTCATTTTATTATGTTTATCAATTTCCAATATTAATGGAATAGTCCCTGGATTATTATAATGCAAGACATTTCTGTACGTCTAGCCAAGTGCCTAAAAACAGGCAGATAGCCAGAAATAATATAAAGATAATATTATAAAGAAAGCTAACAGGGCACTTGGTTTTATTTTGAGATTGTCAGCAGAGTTTAAAAGTATTAAAACTTTTAAAATACTTTACTGTGCTTTTGTCCGCAGCCACCTCGAGTACGCCTCGCAAGTGTGGAACCCCAGTTACAGAATATATTCTGACAGAATCGAACGCATTCAAAAACGTTTCTTGCGGTTTCTTCAATTTAAAACAAAATGTTATATAACTGATTATGCTACACGTTGCAAAAAATTCCACATACTGCCGCTGTATGAACGTAGACGCATAGCAGACCTCGTTTACCTCTTTAAAATTGCAAACGGTACAATTGACTGTCCAGAAATGCTAAGCAACCTAGGCTTCGTAACGCGACATATCTCGCTGCGTAAGCCTAGTTTGCTACACATACCCCCCGCCCGTACAAGATATAGGCAGAATTCTTTTATTATCCGTGCGTGTAGAACATTTAACGATCTGTCTCACAAGTTTGATTTGGACTTATTTGTTACCAGTGTTTCTCAACTCAAAAATCGTCTTTCGAACAAGTTTTTTGATGCATGAGTATTGAGTAGTATTTTGTTCTTTTTCATTTGTAATTGTAGTTTATGTGTGCTCCTAGGTAGTTGGTTAGTTTACTATGTTTTCGTTTATTTTAACTGACAGTTTCTGTTTTTAGATATTAATTTATCAGTGAAAACTTTTAATTGGCCTTTTTAAGTATACACTATTAATTCTAGTTGTTATATGTTAACTGTAAGTTTTCCAAATATGTAAAAATAAAATAAAATAAAATAAAATAAAATTACATACATACATACATACATAAACACACGTCTTTTTCCCAGAAGGGGAGGGCAGAGGTGCTACCAGAACACCCACATTTCGCCTTGTATATTCTGTCCCACGATGTGATAGGGGGCGAGCCTATCGCCATATCGGGCACAAATTGCTGACTCCGGGCTGATAATGAATAGAAAAATCTAATATCACTTTGCCCGACCCGGGATTCGAACCCGAGACCTCAGCTTTGCAATCATACCGTAGTACCACTACGCCACCGAGGCAGTCAGAAATAAAATTAATATAAAAAAATCTATTTTAATTAATCTATATCAGCCCATATACGTCCCTCTGCAGAGCACGGGCCTCTTCTACAATACGATTGAGAGAGGTTAGGCCATATAGGCCATACTGTCCTAGTGCGGGCTGGCGGACTTTTACATACCATAGAAATTTATACAAATCGCTATGGTATTCAGGTTTCCTCACGATGTTTTCCTTCACCGTTATAGCGCGTGGTGATCAACAATCAATACACACATGACTCCGAAAAGTCAGAGGGTGCCCTAGAATTTGAACCCGCGACCACAGTGAACAAGTAGGCAGCCGCGTCTGGTCCATTACCATTATTATTGTCCATTGGCCACACACACTTTTATAACTAATATTGTAATATAAATATTATTTTTAAAAAGTATGTGTGAGTGCAATTCATACACGGCACAAGTAAAACGTCAGTAGTAGCCTACAAGAGAATAAGGTAAATATTGTCATGCTTATTATTTCTTTTAGATAAAAAAAAGTTAATCACTCTTCGCCACTGATATTGTATAACGCATACGAAGCTATGTGTTTATCATACTATATTTGGAACCGAGGGTAGTATATAAAAAGTATCAAATTGCACTGGTTTCTAGAACATTAATATCATTGGATTGACGGAGACGCTGATTGGTTCTTCGTTGTTGGTGGGCGTGGCTTAAACTGGTAGAAGAAGCAGGTGTAGCCAATAGAAAGTTACCTACTTTTTTATGAATTAAAATATCTCCGTCAACTTCATGCATTCCTAGTACTTGAAAGGTGAAAACACGGTTAATTTAAAATTTGTCAATTTTCTAATCTGTGTTTCTAATGTAGCCGAAATTCAAAGTTCATCATCTACTCGTACTTATTACGTAGACAAAAAATAAATTATATCTCCCCCACGTAATAAGATGATGAACTTTCCATTTCGGCTACATTGAAAACACAAATTAGAAAATTGACAAATTTTAAATCACAAGATATGAGGTGAAAATCATTTTGAATATTAAAATGATGATGAATTTTCTAATATCGCCATTAGTTACCACCGGCTTAGAACAAAAATATCCTCGCCAACTTCATGCGTTCCTAGTAACTTCCTAACTTCATCATAATATGTGCGCGCGTATCGTTAATCTTACTCTCACCTTTGTTCAAAGGTGCCGAGAGAAAAAAAAATCTATATACTTTTTTCAACTTTTACTATAAGCGTGTACTGCCACATCCATACAATGCAACATGCATGCCCGATACTATCTATATTTAAGATAGATCGGTTTCAAAAAGTATATTTAATATTTTGTTATAAATTAGACCTAATTAAATGGTAATTGAAACAAGGAGAGTGACAATAAATACTTTATTCCTTATCTATGAATACTGGTACAACATAATTCTAATATAAAACAGTTGAAACTTGAACAATAAGGCTAGGAAGAATCTGGTTGGAGATAATTGATTATGCAACAGACACCAGCACAGGACGCAGCGTGACTCTTTTTCTCGCACTGAAAAAAACAAAAAATCTCTATAAAAAGATACCCTGGTCTTCCAGTTCTTCAACGGAAACACATCACTGACATATAATCACTTATCACTTTAATATCCTTATGTCATGGGTATTTTTCTTGTCGTAGCTAGTACTACTATCATATTAATATTTTTGTATTGTATCAGCCCATGTACGACCCACTGCAGGGCACGAGCCTCCTCTACAATCAAGAGTACGATTGAGAGTGGTTAGGCCATATAGTCCACCACGCTGGCCTAGTGCGGGTTGGCGGACTTTCACATACCATAGAAATTTATACAAATCGCTATGGTATGCAGGTTTCCTCACGATGTTTTCCTTCACCGTTATAGTGCGTGGTGATTGACTATCAATAGACACATGACTCCGAAAAGTCAGAGGTGTGCCCTGGGATTTGAACCCGCGACCACCGTAAACATGTAGGCAGCCGCGTCTGGTCCGTTACCAACAGGCCACCACGCACTTCTATCTATTAATATACCAAATATATAAACTGTTACCGCACCTATGGGATACAGTCGTGAAGATTATGTATACATGTATGTCACCACACTGGCGTTATAACAGATTTCCTAAGGTTCAACAATATACTTCTATGTACACTTTTTTTTAAACATGTCCATAATGATATATTAAAACCCGAACAACTGTTTTATCTTACTAGAAATAAATATAACGACATACATAATTCACGCCTTTTTGCCAGAAGGGGTAGGCAGAGGTGCTACCAAGACAGCCACATTTCGCCTTGTATGTTGCGTCCCTCGATGTGACAGGAGGCTAGCCAATTGCCATTTCGAGCACAAATCTCTGACTCCATGCTGATAATGATTAGAAAAATCCAAATCACTTTTCCCGACCCGGGATTCGAACCCAATACCTCAGCGTTGTAGTCTTACCGTAGTACAACAGTGCCACCGTGACAGTTGGAAATATAAACACTAGTATATTTTCGGTCGCTACTTACTTCTTAGTACAGTCCACTTTCCGTACGTGCCTCTTCAAATGTGAGATGTGGGGGAACGAACTGTGGCATATATCACACTTGAATGGGCGCTCGCCGGTGTGATACCTGTAACAATAATTTTTGTACATACATACATACATACATAAACACACGCCTTAATCCCAGAAGGGGTAGGCAGAGGTGTGACCAAGACACCCACGTTTCGCCGTATGTGTTCCGTCCCAAGATGTGATAGGGGGCAAGCCCTGCAGTGGGTCGTATATGGGCTGATACAATACAAAAATATTAATATGATAGTGGTACTAGCTACAGCAAGAAAAATACCCATGACATAAGGATATTAAAGTGATACATACATACATAACCACACGCCTTTTTCCCAGAAGGGGTAGGCAGAGGTGCTACTAGAACACCCACGTTTCGCCTTGTATATTCCGTCCCACGATGTGATAGGGGGCGAGCCTATCGCCATATCGGGCACAAATTCCTGACTCCGGGCTGATAATGAATAGAAAAATCCAATATCACTGTGCCCGACCCGGGATTCGATTCCGAGACCTCAGCTTTGCAATCATACCGTTGTACAACTACGCCACCGAGGAAGTCAATAATTTTTGTACCAGCCCATATATGTCCCACGGGCACGTGTCTCCTCTACGATCGAGAGAACGATTGAGTGGGGTTAGGTTAGTCCACCACGCTGGCCTAGTGCGGGTTGGTGGACTTTTACATATCATAGAAATTCACTCGAATCGCTATGGTTATTCACAATCACGGGTATCAAGAACTACGAGACTTTTCGGACTCACTAACACACAGACCTGAAACAAATACTTGTGGTTCACACAAACATTTGTTTCAGTGCAGGGATCATACCCGCGGCTTCTCGTTTCACAGACGGCGTCCCACGAACTGCGCCACGGAGGCTATAAAATTCAAAATTATGTTATATCAAATCTTGTCAGTTACCTTTTGTGGACGACTAGGTCACATTTCTTGAAGAACTTCTTGCCGCAACCCTTGACATCGCAGACGTGCGGCATCAACCCTTCGTGGACGCGCCGACAATGCTCCCTCAACTGACGTAAACAAATCTCAAGTTAACAAACGTGTAGTACAGTTTAGTCGGAAAATAATTAAAGACTCAAGATGGAATTTAAAAGTACGTGAAGTTCACCACCTAACGATACCTAAGCTGCATGTGGCTTAAGTTGGAACTCGTATAATATACGAGATTTAGATATGAGATGTAAATTAGGACAAAAATGTATTTTACTCGTTATTAACGCACAAAATATGTTAGTGATTAAAATGATAAAATCAACAAGTCTGTATTCCCCAAGTTATTTCCAACCGCTTCCAGGATGTGATTGAGGGCGAGTTTATTGGCATGGTCTGACAAAATCGCTAATTTCAAGCAATCCCATAACAGAGAGGGCACGATTATATAATTTTATTTCCAACTGAAAAAGACGAATGTGACTCTGCGAATCCAGGCTGTTACAGTTCACAGAATATACATATTGCCATTTGACCAAGAGGCACAAAATATAAAGTGACCACATGGTACCATCCACGCGGCGCTGTATGAGTTCCCGCAGGCGAGGCAGTGGTGCGCGGGCGCGCGCGCCGCCGCGTGCGTGCGCCGCACGTGCTTGTTGAGCGTGGAGCGGTACCCGAAGCGCAGCCCGCACCACGCGCACGCGTGCCGCCGCAGGGACGGCTCGTGCGTCGCTGCAACACACCATCGTACTCTTATCCACAATAATCTTGAAGGAAAACATCGTGAACACATCATAACTTGCATCCCTTAGTGATTTACAACAATTTCTGTCGTATGGAAATCCCGCCAATCCGCACTAGGCCACCGTGGATTATAGGGCTTAACACCTTCTCAATCATACTCTCGATTGTAGTGGACACTCGTGTACTAGAATGTGACGTATATGAGCTACAATACAGTATAGTACTTATATTTCTATGGAGTACTTCAATCCAAGTAGTATTTGCCACCCAAACCCATGCAAAAAATAATAACTACACTTGAGGTGACCCGGTATTACAGGCGACTTGTGCGATCACCCATCCGCGCGCTCAAGTTCGCTACTGTGATCAATAGCTACTTCTATTCTACCTATATCTGAGATTTCAGTGTATATACATTTGTATACAATAGTTTCATATAAATATTACCGAACGAAGTATTTTTCCATATTTCACTTTATAACTACCTCTAGATAAAAAAGCAAAGTAATCCATCTTCTTTTAGTTTTACAATTTATATAATTATTTGTAATAAAGTTTGTACAATTTTTCAGGGTTTAAAAAAGTCATCAAATCAACTTAAAAACTCACCTATATGCGATTTGTAGTTGTCTTTTTTCTTAAACACTTTGTTGCACGTACGACACACTAACAGCAGTCGAGTTTTCTTCTTCATTTTCACTTTCTTGTCTTCATCAGGTGGCGCGTTATTCGCAGTCACATCTACACGGGGCTCTTCTATCTTCACCACAATAGGTTCAGTATCCACTGGTGCTTCCAAATTATCCGGCTCAGACAGTTCATCCGCCAAACCCTTATCATCAACAAGTTCCACTCCTATATTCAACATGTCTGTCAACTGCTCGGCGTCTATTTCACTATTCAAACTTATAATAAACGTGTCATCGTCTTCCGTAGAAATGTACTGAACACTATTCTCACCTATTAACTGATTCAAGTTCGCCGCGAGATTCGTACTAGACTCTAGATCAACATCACTTTCGAATATTGTAGCACAGTCGTTTACTGAAACAGCAGGTTCTATAGGCTCCTTCGGTTTATCGTTAACATTTAGAATCTCTGGTGCGTTTAGCAACTCATCCGGCAAATATTCAGCTTTGACATGGTAGAGAGCGTTCATTATATCTTGGTCTATACTCCTTCCTGCATCGGTGAAATCGAAGAGTATCTCTGTGTTCTTGTCATTGTAGTCAATGTCGTTGCCGAAAATCTGACTCGGCTGGAAGTTGTCGAAGTCGATGTCGTTGTAGAAGAGTTCATCGTCGAGCGTGTGGAGTTGGTTCATCTCCTTTAGCAGTTCTATTTGCATGAGATTGTCATTGTCGTTGTCGTCCAGTCCTTTGCTCTGCGGCGCCATGTTGAGCTTCTCCTCAGCGTTGTCGCGTTCGTGAAGTCCCGACAGAATGTCGTCCACAATATTGTCCACCGTTCTATTTGTATCCACGGTGTGTTGATACGCCTTTTCCTTCTCAACAACTTCCTCGTTCGTGTGGTTTGAATTGTTCGTGTTGTTCGTGTGTTGTCTGGAACAGGCAATTAACATACCAGGGCAACATTGTTATTTCCTTCAACTGATATAGCAGTTTAATTGCAATGTTTTAAATTTAAAACAACAAGGAAGAAATAAGTTTAATAAACAAAAGACATTATTAAACTATTGTGACAAATGGAAACATTATCAAAAATATTCGACTTGGCTAAACAAATAATAAAATCACCATCCAAGGACCTAGGTTATTTATTTACCTCACACAGTGCTCCAGTAGCGCACTTTTATACTGAAACGTCTTGCCACACACGCGACAGTGGTTCTTCCTCGTCGTCTTATCGACTGGATCCTCCTCAGTCTTGCACAAGGCACAGTTCTGCTTGTGACGCTTCAGTGACGCCAACTGTAAACAATGAACTTGCCAATTACCCAGTACAAGACTCACACTCATATTATCGGAAAGTGTATTTTCCCATAAGTGTATTTTGACACAAATAAGTTTATTGTTCAAGAAAAAATAATTATGTAGTCTGTAAAATAGACAACCGTAGTTTTATATAGTTTTAGCAAAAAAAAAACAAAAGGCATAAATAAAGAAATCACAATCAGTAACTGCAATGCAGTGGTAAGTGCAGATTGACATAAAGTGTCTACTAATGAGGAGGAAGGACCATCTAAGTGGACACAATTAAGCCAACATGCCAATATAACACTATAACAAGTTCTTCAACATTATGAATGGTGTCAACTTAGTCCACCAAATTGGCCAAGAAAGACTAGATGTTACTGAACATGACATACAGGAACACAATGTTTTTCCTAGCTTTTAAAGAGGCAATAACTATAAATACAATACAGTACAATACCTGTTTAAATCTGTTTCCACATCCAGAACAACAGAATGGTTTCTCATTATTATGACTCAGCATGTGTCGCTTCAAATTAGATTTGTCTTTGAACTGCATGGCACAGACTGTGCACCCATGTTTCTTCTCATCTGAAATATATCAGTGCACTGCAAAGCCAAAACAATCAACTATCCAGCCCAGCCTCAGATGTACTTTGCATCAAAATAAAAATTGCATACAATTTGAGCTCAAAATTAACAATCTTTATGTTACCGGTCAAATCCGAGTTCAGGATAAACTAGTGTCGCCTAGGCCAAACTAGTTCTCCCTACACGCGATGGGACAAATCTGAATAGCCTAGGCCAAACCAGTATAACATATATATTTCTTAACAATTCTATACAATTTTGATATGATTCTAGGAAATACATAAAAAAATTATGCTTTTTTGAATAAAGTAAATAAAACGCACTTGCGAAATAAATTGCGAATCAAAATACTCCCCCGCAACGAAATAGTCGTTTGGTTAGGCTAGTTTATTTTAACTTTTTATTTTGTTTTATCCACTTTTGTTTTTGTATATTTTTTCTCAATCCTAACCTAACATTACCTAACCATCACTTTATCTAGACCTCTGTATTCGTACTGATTGACATCCAGAGCCCCTGATTGTATAATAAATAACTGGTTTAACCTAATGGCAACAGGTTGAATTAGTTTTGCCTAGGCCAAACTAGGGAAAACTATAAAATGGGTTTGACCTGTAACATTTATAAGAGCCACAACTAACATGTTAAATGATAAACAAAAACATTAATTATCTTAATAGGACATATTTATTATAAACATAATTATATGCCACAGTTTTATCAAAACTAATTTTAACATTTAATTGCCTTTGGTTATATTTTATATTGTTATTGTGGAAACAATTCAATTTTCCTGTTATTGTCATGAATATCCTCCCTGGTAAATAATTATGAATTCCACAATATAACATCATTACTGTAATTAGTTATAATAGGTATTAGGTCATACTAGTGTCTACTGTTATGAAAATTTTCAAATCACATATCGCACCCCCGGTGCAACACTTTCACTTATGTAAAAATTGCAATAATTAGTTAAATATTATGTAATAGCTATCCTGAACCACCTCTTTACTTGGGGCGATAATGTTACGTTCGTAGTACACATAGTTTCTGTATGAGGGCGTGAATGTCATTGTCGTTTTTTGTTGTGTCATATTTTTATACGATGTCAAAGTTTTAAATGCTTCTCCTGAAAGGTAGCATTTTTTCATAAGTGACAGTGTTGCACCGGGGGTGCGATATCCTACCAACTAAAGGAATTTAGCAAAAGCGTCTAAGTCTATACTCTTTGCTGATCTAGCTGAATTAGATTTTCACCATATTTAAATACAATTATAAATAAAAAAAATATATATTTCCTAAAATGACTGATGTTATAGCTATTTATTCAAACACATTGACTGTGGCAACAAAACAACAAATTATCCACTAACATGGCACAGATATGTCATGTATGGAAGTATCAAGATACATGGGATAGTCTCATATACATTATGCAAAAATCACTAGGAGTGTGTACAACAACATGTTATAAAGAAGCGAAGTTTAAGTATATAATTACCATTGTGCACACTTTTGTGTTTTTTCAAATCAGACAGTTTATGGAATGCTTTCTCACACTGATCACATTTATGTGGTCTGAAAAGAAAATATTATACATAATAATAATTGATAATTAATATATAAACTGTTAAAATATAGTGTTGAAGACTGATTCAAGATGATGTAGGGTGTAGTTAATAAATTATATACTTTAACAAATATAAAGTTTAACTATGAAATTTATTTCAAGACCAATTGATTTGTAACTGCCCACTTAACAAAAAAATAGTAAACCTGTAATCCAGATGCTTGGCAAACAGGTGTTGCTGGAGCCTCCACAGGGCCTCAAAGGTCATGGTGCACTGCGGACACCGCCACACTCTCTCCAGGGGCTTGTGTGTCAGACTGTGCTTCATCAACTGCTGCTTTGTGGAGAACTTCTCATTTGGACATTGATCTGTTGAAAAAAATATACAGTCAATTCAAAACACACTTAACTCATATGTCAGCATACAACTGTTTAACTAAACGGCATACAAAAGCCAGAGATGTAATAAGTGGAATGCATCTGAATAGAGTTAACAAAACAGCAATATGACATTCACAAAGTAACTGCATTGGCACTTATATATGGAACACTTCTAAGGCCTTTTAAATGATATTTTTTTGTCGCCTTAATCGTGTTATAAAATACCATCTCAATAAAATAAACAACCGTGAAATATTTTACCACATATCCAGAGATTATCCTTGGAATGAACTCTCAAGTGGCCATAATACTTCTTGGCATTATCGAACTGCTTCCTGCAAATCTCGCAATGCAAAGTAGTAGGGCCATTGAGGTCAGGTTCCTCCAACAATTCGTCCCCCGAAAGAAACTGGGCCAGTACGTCGTCTGCACCCAACAGCGACCCGTGAGGCAACGAGTGGTGTAACACATCGTAAACACCTTCCTGGCTCTTATGCCTGGCGAAATCTAGATCTGCAGCCTCGGAATCTACAAACTGAACAAAAACTTTATGAACTGTCACTACTGAATCCTATTAAACGCAGTGTAAATAAATGACTTACAGGTAAACTAAAGAATGAAAGATTAGCATCCATTATTCTATACGTGGAATTAACATTACAATATTGCTAAAATCCAATAACAAAGTTAAAAAGAAATATCACACGATTCACATTTCACTTTTGCTATTGTGATTTTAGATTTGTGATTCATTTTTAATATCCGATTATGTTGGCAAAGGAAATTGTAGAATATACAGCCATTCTGCCAAAATTGACATTTCACGATTCAGGATTGATTACAGCAAAAAAAATCTTCAAAAATTGAATAATCGTGTGCTTCATCAATAACGTATTATCTAATCAGTACACATTTTAAGATACATTCAACATTAATTAATCTGTTTAATATAAAAGCCATGGACGTATTAAACAAACGTTTGTTTAATTATTAACACGTCTATGATAAAAGCACAGAATAGAAAAGAATGAAATTATGTCCATCCATCCATCAGCCAAAGGAAGTCCACTGCTGAACATAGGCCTCTCCCAATGATTTCCACAGTGACCTGTTGGAGGCAGCCTGCATCCAGCGACGTCCCGCGACCTTTACCAGGTCGTCTGACCACCTAGTGGGTAAATTATTATTATGTATTATTAAATTATGTACTCATTCAAAAAAGAGTTTGATTCAAAAGTATGTCATAATAACTAAACATTATTACCTATTTAAAATCAATAACTGGCTTTTCTCTATTTTCGAATCGGAATTTAAAAACTTGACAACTTTGAATTATAATGACACTTGACAGAAGATAATCAGCTGTTTTTACTTTTGACCAGCTGACCTGACAGGTGACCATTGTTTACATTAAGAGCAATAATCTAAACAATGAAAAATGAAAGTAAAATAATAAGTTATCTTACTACACTATTAAAGATTTGATGCAAAAGTATGTAAATAAAACCTTATCAAATTACTACAAATAAGATTGAACGAAACAACAGAACAGTTAGTATCTAACAAAGCAACCGGATATTTCTTTATTGGAGTTTGTACTGCATAAGAATAGATTAGAAATTACATTCATTTGTAATTTGATGTTCAACTAATTCGTGATACACGCGCATATTCAACACGTAAGGTAGGCTATAAATACCTTGGTTGCATGTTGATATACTTAACGCTTATAGTATATTAACATTAGAGCTATTTATGCCATCATTCAAGGTTACCCATGGGTACATCAAATGAGTAACGATTTCTTATGACATCATAATATAATCTAATATAATGTGTTATTTACAGGTAAAAATGTGTATTCTTTTTATATACAATGGTTCTAACGATCCTGATAGTGACTATGCTGTGATATTGATATCAAACCGAGATGAATTCTATGATCGACCTTCCCAAGCTATGGCACCATGGACTGAAGACACCTCAATTGTGGGAGGTAGACTTTAAAGTTTTATTAATTAATATTCAAGATAAAAATAGAAAAATCACCCAATAGTTTACTTTAGTATCATATGGACTCTAAACCATGATGATGGGTAATCTGTTCTGGTCATGGTTTTTGATTTGAGAATTTGAATATCAATTGCTTGGAAATGGAATTTGTCTCTGGATTTTTGTCATGACTTTAAGCATATACTGGCCAACTAATATAGCCTTGCGGATAGCAGCATGAGATATAAAAAAAAAGAATTTGCACAAAATAGTTTCTTGGATTTCTGCGCATGTTACACGTTGAAATTAAACAAATTCTTACAGATTTTATCACAAGTTTGATTTTATTTTTCCATTTGTATATTTAAAATGTTTGTTTCATTTTGTATATACAGGGCGTGATTTACAACCAGGATGTGATGGGGGTACATGGCTAGCTTTTTCGGCTACGCGAAAGAAGTTAGGTGTGGTGCTAAACCTTCCAGGAAATCCTAAGGATAATGCTAAGAGTAAGCATTTTTTTTTTTTGTGAAATGCCACCAATATTTCAATTGGTTTACTTTATTTCTTGATTCTAGGTAGAGGCAAAATTGTAGCAGACTATGTTAAGAACGAAATGTCTACCAAAGATTATACAGAAGAAATGAAGCAATATTTCCAACAATGCAATGAATTTGTTTTTGTTTCAATGGAGTTTGTGTAAGCAAACCAATTGTATGCCTACATAGTTATGCAAATAGTGTATAGGCAATAGCAATGGAATTTATAAAGAGAATATAGTAATTATATTTTTATTACAGCAATTCCACTCCAGCGATCTATTCATACAGCAATGCAACAGATGAAATAACAAGATTTTCAGAAACTTCTCTTGGTTTTGGTAATTGTTTACCACAAACTCCTTTAAAGAAGGTACAAGCAGGGAAACAGATATTGGAAGACATTTGCAAAAGATTTAATAAAATAACAATGAAAACAAATCTTATTGGTGAACTGCTTGGGATGTTAAAGTCTGACGAAAGGTAATAAATTATAATCATGAATAAGTTAAACAGCATTTGGATGATTGAAAAATGCTTTTCTTTTAATAGGCACCTACCAGACAAGCAATTGGAAACACGCAGACCAAATTTATATAATGAGTTGAGTTCTATATTTGTATGTGTGCCCAAAGGAAGATATGGTACCAGGTGAAAACTTTATTTGGTAATTTGTATAACATACTATTATGAAAAATTAGAAACAAAGAGCTGAATAATATTTCATCTTTTAGAACACACACAGTGCTGCTCATTACAAAAAATGGACATGCAGATTTGATTGAACATACCATGCAAGAACCAATAGACCCAATCAATCCAACGTGGGTGAAAAGTGAATTTCAATATGACATTCAAATAAATTAAAATGTTTTGTTATTGATATTTGTAAATAAAGTACATATTTTTGTTACATTTGTTTATTGCAAAATTCTATGCATTTTTATGTTGATAAATAGTATATTTTATACACTCCAATTTTTCATTTGAAATACCTCAGGTAATGAAAAATCATTATCTTGCTCCAACATGCAGCCCAAAAACTTGGGTACATTTAGCAATGTACCAGATATGATATGCGGAAATTTACTTTCTTTGTTCTCAGTGTAGGTAAACATCAACCTTTTGCTTATAAAATCTCCGCTAACAGAAACATTTGCCACTTCAACATACTTGTCCAGTGAGGATGAATACATCTCAACAGTTACTCTTAGTGATTCCCACATGGACAACTTATGTGCTGGTAAAATGCATACTCTGAAATGCATGCCAAATGCGCTGTATGATTGTTTCAATATTTGGATTAATTCCTCAAGGGTTGCATCAAGATTCTTTGCAGTTTTTGCCACTCCAAAGACTTCTACCACTGATGACTGACTAACATGAAACAAACTATCTTCTTCAGATGGAGATGGGATATATTGTCTGCCCATTGCAAAGTATTTAAGTGGTAAAACTTTGGCGTATATAACATTTTTTGCATGGTAAGCCATGAAGGAACATAAAGAGCCCCCTCCTGTTAAGTGCAGTCTACTGTCAACATTAACCTTAGAGTCTTCATTGTGATGAAGGATAAAACTTGAATCTGGACTTGTATGTTCTCTTCCACATCCTTCCACTACAACACTCTTAACAAAGTCAGGGTTTGAAAACTGAGTGAATCTACTTTCTTTGAGCTTGCGACTGAAATAAAACTTAGCTCCAAGTTCAAATATTGCCGCATCACCTTTTAAGTAATAGTTTTCATTCTTCTTGAAGTTGATAATATTGAGATCTTGACCTACTTTTAAGTGATTCTTAACGTTGTTGTTAGGTTTAGAAAGATGTGTGTGGAGGGTGTCACATTCAGTGTCCGGAGTTCTACTATGCAACTGGTTTGGTAACTTGAGTGCTTCAATTATTGCAGCTTCTTCAGCAGACCACAATGGTGGCTTAATTTTTTTAATATTATCTTTTATCAAACCAATTTGAAGTTTAAATTTTTTAACAACATCACTGTCAGGTTCATTTTTTATAAGCTTGCCTAGTTCTCTAGATATTTCTTCTTTCTTCTTGTCATATTCTGTTTTGTTATGTTTTAGTTCTTCATAAACAGTCCATAAGTTTTCCAATTTATTCAAGTCAAATTTAGATTTTTTTCTGTTAAGTTGGTCTTGAATGATTTCTTTGTTCTGTATTATTTCAGTGAAATCAACATGAGGAACAACAAATAC
This sequence comes from Theretra japonica, assembly GCA_033459515.1. Lineage (NCBI taxonomy): Eukaryota > Metazoa > Arthropoda > Insecta > Lepidoptera > Sphingidae > Theretra > Theretra japonica. The sequence continues at coordinate 4,798,636 of CM065942.1, forward strand.
ATAATTTTCAGTTGCTCTGTTACCATTTATAAATAAAGCTGAGTGTCTTACTATGTTTGTGTTGGAGTTACAGACTCTTAATAGGATGTTTACACCTAATTTATGTATCATCATCAATTCTTTTCTTCTTGTTTGGACTTACTTCTTCCAAGATAGTGTCTCCGTCTTCGTCTTTGATGTCAGATTTCTCTGAATTTTGTGTAACAATTTTTCTTTTAGTAGGTAATTTAAAGTTACCGTGACCAGCAGCCCTCTCGGACTCCTCAATAGAATATGGTTCTAGTTCTAATGCCTTTAATCTTCTTTTGTGCACTTTTGTTTTGAAATGCTCTTTTAGTGCTTGGTCATCAATGAAATATCGAGCACAGTGGAGGCAGTAATGCTGAGCGGCACCTGGCACGTCTAAATCCACATTTTGGTTTAATAACTTTTCCGCATTCTCTGAAAAAAATAAAACATATTATGGTTAGGTTACATTCCCTAAATGTTATCTAAGTTTAAGTATAAAGTCGTTTAAAGTTCATGGATATGATATGGGCACAGGGAGCAACCGTTTGACATAGAGATTAGTTTCTATATGTGTATCTAAGATCATGTACTACTTAAGTAAACTTACACAAACATTGCACAAACCACAAATACAAATCCATATAAGTGAAAAGCCTCACTGGCGATATAGATATAGAGCCAAGATATTATAATATTTAAGCTTTAATATAGTTAAGAAATATAGAAAATGGAAAAGTATACTGAATTACTTAACAAAACATAACCTTAAAATGCAACCCAAACCATGTGTTACTCAAATAAATACAACAAAAAGTAGCTTCTACCTTCTTTTAAATCGTTGTCAATTTCATCAAGGTCCTTCTTTCTGTTTCTCACCCTCCAGCGTCTCTTTAGATGAGTATCTCCGTTATGGTACTTCTTACGTTTGTATGGCATGTTGAAATTCTACTTTGAAAACCAAGTCCATACGCAAAACTGACGTTTGTTGAAAACCTTGGACAACAAATTCATGCTGAATATGTTATAATTTTCAATGTAAGCATTTGGAATGCAATCAATTTTTTTTATTCGATTGGTCGAATCCATAGATGTAGTATGTTTTATGCTAAATCTATGGTCGAATCTCAGGAGAATAGGGTCTGTGAATATGGTATTTAAAGCTTGAGGGTTGTTAATAGTTCTAAAGGTTGAATTCTAATTTCATCAAGTTAATTAATAACTAAGAACTAATATTGTGTCGTGGTTATCGGAAACTACGACAGACTTTTTAGTTTCACAAACACCCAGATCCGACAAATATTTGCCCCGAATCAAATCAAGGCTGTCGAATATTTAATCTCGAAACTGGAAATAAAGGATTCTTTTTTATTGGTCATAGCTAACACTTTAAACTAAAGCCTCGGTGACAGTTGTACTGTGGTACAATTACAACGCTAAGATCTCGGGTACGAATCCCGGGTCGGACAGTGAATTTGTGCCCGATGTGGCGATAGGTTCGCCCCTGTCACTCCGTGGCCTGGAACGGAGCACAGGGGGAGAGGGGGTGTCCTAGTGGCACTTGTTAACCCTCCTTCTGAGATAGTCGTGATTATGTATGTGCTAGAATTTTTTGACAATTAATGCCTCCATTGAATTTTCATATATTTTCGTATTTTGACAAATTCTCTGCTGATTAGTTTTCCATATACAAATCCTCGAATTGTAATCTGTATAAGCTCATAGTATATGTCCCACTGCAGGGCACAGGCCTCCTCTACATTCGAGGATACGATTCAGTAGAATGAGGCCATACAGTCCACCATGCAGGCTTAGTGCGAGCGAGCGAAATTCTTACAAATCACTACAGTATGCAGGTTTCCTTGATGTTTTCCTTTTATCCATATAGTGCACCGTGATTGACTATAAATACACACATGACTCCGAAGCCTTGACTGTGAACATGTTGGCAGCCGCGTCTGGTCATTGTATAAATTAATGTTTATAATAAAAGGTGTTGGGTAATTGGTTAATTGGGAAGTACAATGAAACTCTTTCTATTTATTCATAATTGTAATATAATCTTACAATAATAAAATTCAGGGAAACAGTATTATACATGAATAAATACAATGCTAATATTAAACAATGAACTTCTGCCATTTTTAAGTTAATAGAATTTCTTTTTAATCCAAAATATGTGTAAACAAATTATAACAACATTATTATCGTTCATAAATTGTTAATGATAGGAATGATTTGAATGAATTGCTTTAACATTGTTTCTCGTCGCGACTCGGCAGTCGTCCGTTAACGACGTAACAGCGCGCCGAGTGGAAACAATCTACGTAACTCTAATACTAACATCTTGGGACAGATAATTCTCTTCAGATAAAAATATTCTCTACAAAATAACGAAATTGGATTACAAATGTCCCCAGAACGTCACGCAGGCTACATGCAACTTACATAGTCTAAGTGAAGGCATCAATTATGGTGTGATTACGAACAACGCAAACAAAAGCGACACACTCGATAACGGGCCCCGGCGCCCTCGTGCACACGTTCGCAAACATCACACTAAAATAACATCGTACGCTAATTCAGCCTAAACTAAACCTAAATGTAGCTTACAAAACATTACCATCTGTGTTAAACTGTCTCGTGTATCTGTATTGGTTCGTTTTCAAAGCATTATATACATATAACAAGTACTATCTTGACATTTTAAGATAAAGGCAATCAATCAATAGATTAATCCAAACAACGGGATACACAATAATTATTGCACTGTGTGTAAAAATATTGATAACAAGGCTCAGTCGATAGACCCCAACACTCTACAGAACACGACCCATGTCTAACGCTGGGCATATTCAATCACTCACCACCACACTAAACCAAAATGATTCAATTCATTACATCGAATAATTTCAATTAATTAAATTCCGGACGTTACAGCCGCCGTTGGTATTCACTATGTACATACGTAAATATTTGTATCTATGCACCTAGTAGCGAATATAAGCGTTGACAGCAAATCTACAATTTGGTCACAGCTGTAATAACCATTTACATTTTTGCAGCGGATAGAACCTTTACGAATAACCGAGTATATTACAATAAAGTTATTAATTTGTTTATCTAATATTGTATACGTACATAGAACGCGGTATTCTCATATCATATTGTTGAAACGTGTACCATTCACCTACGTTAATAAGTAGACATTAACGACGCGAAGCCTTAAGTTGATGTTACGCGCGACAACCGTTTAGTTTTAAAAATAAAGCACTTCAAACGGGAGCCGCGTACCATTCGAATATATTAATATAATTTGTACAGGCTAACAATACACTTGCCGTATGAGCGCTCGATCTAATGACACTCTAGTGACGTCAGTCTACACACCCCCGACTTAATACTTTAAACATCGGACGAAACAATACTAGATGGAACCTTAGGCCACGGCGGTACGTCTACAAAAATAAACCCGTCATTTCGATAAGGAGAACTTAAACTACATCATAAAACTGCCTTATAACCAATCAGATAGTCGGAGGTGCGTAGTGATCGCGTGGCGCCGACCCGCGGGACACCGGCGCGTACGCTACAACAACTAACTATAAGTAAAGGTTTGGTCTTGTGATCAGAACGCAAAATACAGCTTCTTAAATGCTTCTCACCGGCGACGCATACTACGACGGAATACAAAACGATTGTCGTTTTTTTTACCGAGCTGTGTCGGGCACCGCATGTTGCATACCGCAGTATTGCGCGTTCCGATGGCGAGACCAAAGCCTAAGACAGGTGCGACTGCACGGGTCGGCGCGGTGGCGGCGTGCGTGGCGCTCAGAAGTGAGCGAATGTCCCCCAAGCGTGTGGGGAGACAGTTCCCTACATGCCGTAACCGTGGTATGGCGCGGGCGAAGGCGCCTGCGCGGTGTAGCCGTAGGGCGACGCCTGCGCGGGCACGCCGTACGGCATCGAGGGTCCTGCAACGGTACAAAATGCACATTGTAGTAATAGAACATAAACTTTCGCCTATAATTAAATTTTTGTGACTTTTATAAATTGGTATTTGATAACAAGCCATATGTGTTTCCTTACATAGTAGAGCAGACGACACTTTTTTTGTACAAAGTCGACTAAACAGGATGATGTAATATATATGTGACTATGGTTCGTGTGTCATGTGATATGTAGCGCAGGAGCACGTACCTGCGGTGAGCATGAGCTGCGGCTCCATGATCATGGCGGGCTTGGCGTCGTGCTCGGCGCTCTCCGTGCTGCGCTTGGCGTCCGCCTCCTCCAGCTTCTCCACTTTCGTCGTCAGTTCACGCACCGTCTGCAAACATTACAATTATTGTTTATTGTGTTTAACTTAAATAAATTTAGCATACCCCAAAATATGATATTCTTAATATTGCATCCCAAAGCACAATATTTGTGGTACTGTATACATTAACATTTTTGTAGGTACGCTTTTGAACTCTTCGTAAATAAGATATTTGTAGTAAACGAAACGTAAACAAAAAGTAGACAAAACGTAGATTAATTTTGTAGTTACTATATTTACCTGAATAAGGTAAGGCATGGCGAAGTCGACAATGTTATGTCTCCATGCAAGTTCGATAACGACGTCGGGTTTCAAGAGATCGTAGCACTAAAACAAAATAAAAAAAATATTAATAAATACAAGCAAAAATGTACAAGGACAAAACAGATAGATGGATACTAATATCCTATCTACTTTATGGTGAACTCATTCATAAAACAAAACAAAACAGAGCAGTCATCATTAATTACTTCATATATAAATGCTCAATACATTCTTGCACTTGCACAATGTGCCGCCATACAACTATGCAACATCACCAACTGGTGACAGAACGATCGCAGATTTTTTAATCTGATATGATCATGGTGTAATAAAGTGGGCTGGGACCGTGATATGATATGTTTTTGTATGACTATACCTGGTAGAGACAAGCAGAGAAGCACTCGTAGTTGTCTCGTTCCAGGAACCAGTTGAGCAGCTCCTCGGCCACGTCGGACTGGCGCGACTCGGCCGCGTACTCCATCGCGTCCGCGTACAGCGCGTCCTTCTTGCACAGCTCCACGCTCTGCTTCCATCTGTTGTTGCCTGTACACGCAATATTATATTAGTGATGGAAATACCAAGTATTCACAAGCAAATAATATAAAATACTATCAGCCTCATACATAGACAGTTTTCAAACCTATTTTAGTTATCGAACATTTTGTGTTCATCGCTCAAACTGAATTCAAAAGTCGTTCGAAAGGGACAAAACAATCGATTACTAAAATAGGTTTTACAACTGTCTAGGAATATGGCCGTATGTAGCTCACTTCATTGCACATATTTGTTTACAAAAACAGTAAAATACATAATTAAATATAATATAAGTTTGGTGAGCAGGTTCATCGGCAACATTGCAATGCCGAGAAATCATTTTTTTACCAGGCGTACTTTGTTTAAAATCACTGAATTTCATACTGTATACATTTCACATAGTAGACGAAAAACGTTTTGTTTTATTTAAATATCTTTAAAAACATAGCTGTGTGAAATAACTGACCTTTGTAAAGGTACGCGGCAATCCTTCTGAATTCGGTGAGTTCGTGTTTTTCTAACTGTTGCGCTAGCGCAATTGTGTCGAAGTTGTCGAAAGCGTCTATCGATGTTCTTAATCCCTGGAAAATTACAAATCATTGATGTACTAATTTTCACATAGATATCTGTCGATTTTGTGCTATGTCATAACTCATAACACTTACGAACACATATTTGTTTATCATTGATTTGTATTTTGTTGGATATTGGATGATTAATAGAATGATTTGCCTAATAGTTGATTACAAATACACTTTCATAATGAACGAAAATATATAATATTATAGGCCCCTTCAACGTTAATTCCAAAATACTATTTTATAACATTTGAATCTTTTTTTACTGTCGACATAGGTTTGACGAGCAAGTGACTCGCGATCATTTATTTTCTGTGAATTTTAAATGTTGCCCACCTGATAATCCTCCTCATCAATCAACAGTGAATTAAGCGCTTCATTGACAGCCTTGTTGTTGAGGCTCTGCACGGAGCGCAGGTACGCCTTGACGAGCTGCAGATGGCCCGCCTTGGTGAAGAAGGCCACGGCGCGCGTGTGGTCCATGCGCGGCGCCAGCACCAGCAGCAAGTCGTTCAGCAGCAGCGGCTTGAAGTCCAGGTAGAACTGGATCGCTTTGTAGTACAGCTCCATGTTGGCCACCTGGAAAAATATTGTGTTATAATGATGAACATATTATATTGGTATTGAACACTATTTTTAGAATTTTGCGTGACAACATTGTTTAGTTTATCAGTCTTTGCAACCTAAAAGGTTTTTTGTAACATACATTTAATTTGTGCGCTTGGATGTCGCTATTCAGACACCCGGCGTGAATAAATCGAAATTTAGAAGACAATGTTATTGAATTATTAAATGTGACATTGCATGTATCAGCCCATATACGACCCACTGCAGGGCACGGGCCTCCTCCACAATCGAGAGTACGATTGAGTGGTTAGATGTGACATTATTGTTGAATAAATATTTTTTTATGATAACTTCTGAACCAGTCCCCAATCAAAGAAAACACAATCAACAAGTAAACTACTTTTTTCTATGGCAATAACATTCTGAAGATCCCTAATAAATTTAAACTCATGTGAGCATAGTTCTATGAGCATTATTTAGTAAGTTTCCTATAATACAATTGCAGCTGTATCACCTTACCTTAGTGATGATATCCTTGAAGTGGCCCTCGCGCCAGGCCTCGGTGGGATGCTGCATCATGGTGAGCGCGGCGTTGTCGTATTCCTCGTACTTGTCGTATAGGAACACCAGCTCCGACCACAGGTGCGCTTGCTCGGCGGCGCGGAGGACCTGGGAATGACATGTGCTGGTAAAATATATGGAAAAGAGTAAAGTCATCTAACAGGTAGTTGTGGTGGTTCTTGGAGCTGGCTCATGACCACGAGAGGTATTGTTTAGCAGCAATGGCAATCATTTTTACACGACTGACCCCTCCCGCGCTTTCGAAAGAAAAACAAAAGCCAGCCGACTGACTCTGGTATGAGTGTAAAAAGATTGTGAATTAATTTAAATATTGTTCTACGAGGTACCCCAGCCCCAACTTTTGATTGCCTATACACATTGAGTGCAGTTATAGACGTTTTCGCGCCGCAATCTGCTTGATATAACCTTCTTTGTTATGCAAGTCTTTCGTCGTCCATCTAAAAGTTAAGACAATAATTGTTAAAGGAGCATATTTAGTTTGTTAATGAAATAAGTGTACCTACCTTGGGAATATTGACTCGCGACCAGAACAGCTCGAGATGTTCCCGCATCTTGGCCGGCTTGTATTTGGAGTACAAGATGGCAAGTTCAGTGAACATGCCCATGTGCGCGCGCTCCAGGCCCAGGGCTGCTTCCAGTAGGCTGATCAGTTCGTCGAAGTGGCCTCGGTCCTGAAAAAAAAAAAAACATGATTAGAATTGATTAAATGTGTGGTAAAGTGAGCCACTTTATGACTTTCAATTGATGATATTTGGTAGCCTGGATTTTTGGCGAGATAAATGTATATTACATAATGAAGGCATTAGCTTTATCATGATACAAACTATATACACTGTTTCTTAAACTAGCTTTAATCAATACTCAACACAAAACTATTTTATAAAGCTCTACATAATATTCAGTCTCATCACCACATGGAACCTACCCAGATGAAATTATAAAAGTTTGACCAACTAGATTTCTCAAATACAACACAACGAAAAATGGGTTATTTAAAGTTTATAGAAAAGCGTATGGTACCTGGTAGTAGTTGATGAGGTCCTCCAGCTCGTCGGCGTGCACGACGATGTGCAGGCCGCACATCTGCGCGAGGCGGAACTCTCCCGCGTCCACGCACGCGAAGCACACCTCCTTCCACGTGCGCGTCGAGTTCGCCTTGCGCGCGCTGTCCACCGCGCCTGCAAGTACACACCCACGTACAGTTACGACTTTATTCATTAACTATTTTAAAGCCTATTAAGTTATCGAATGTTTTGTCTTCTTTGCTCCAACTGAATTTAAAAGTCGTTAGAGAAGGACAAAACATTCGATAGATATATTTTATCTATCGAATGGTTGTAAAACTGTTTAAGAATAAGGCCATTACAATACCACACAAACCATCATAAAATCTTATAATTTACTTATATTTTTGCATGAATGAAGGTTTTGTGAATAAGTCTTTTACAAATAAGTTGAGAGAACAAATAAGATCCTGCTTTAAAGAGGGCAGGATTTTTTTTAGTTTCGATAATAAATGAGCCACTACAAATATCCCTAATTTGCTGTTTAGTTGGTGTATATTTTGTTTATACATTTATAGAACCCTTTTGACAAAAATAAACAGAGTTGGTGGAGAAATCTTAATAAAGTAATGGGAATTGGTAGGATAGAATGCCGTTTGTAAATGATGTGTGTAGACATTAATAAAGGACATACGAGAACCTCATAATCGATATTGGACAACTATATCTCCAAATTCCTACCTTGGAACTCCTTAAGGTGCACCAGAGTGATGGCCAGCCGCGCGAAGTTGCTAACATTGTTGTAGAGCAGCTTGGCGGCGTTGTACATTTTGTCGTCGAAGCAGCGGTCGCCGATCTTCTGTATGTCGGCGTGGTTGGGCCCCGAGATGAACTCTTCGAGGTCGGCGAGCCGGCCAGTGCGCGCGTACGCGTAGATTAGCTCGGATTCTATGTATGACTCACGCGCCTTCTTGCGAGCCATCTGTGGAGGTATTGGAGTTTGAAATTATCTGCTGTCGTTATTTCATACAAAACATTAAGCAGCCTTATACCATTTTGAACTCAAAGTCGAATTAAATAACATGGAACTGTGTCTGGATTTATGAAAGACCATGCAGATGATTACTACAACATAAATATCTGCTGTATGTATATTGCTATTATTTTTTAAAGTAAAATAAATCCACATTCTAAATCTATATTTCAATTAATTGTCAACAGATGGCGCTATACCAATACGGCTACTCACCTGCAAATATCTGACGAGATCATCCCAGCTCTCCTGCGCCGTCGCAGTGGCCACGACATCCATATAGGCTGAAGGGTCGTCCGCTTTGATGTAGGAGTCGATGGCCTCCTTGACGAGTCCCTGGTGGAGTTGCGCCTTGGCCAGCTGCGACCACACGCCCGGCTCGTTGCAGCGCTCCGCGAACTCGTACGCGCGCTCCAGGTCCTTCACTTGCTCTATCAACACCTAAGGAATAAATTCATTGTGTTATAGTGTTCATTTTATTTCCCGTTTTGAAATTGGTAAAAAGTTTAGACTACCCACAATAGGGATATTGACTCACTTTACACACTAATGTGGACTTTGACTTTGTTTTATAAAAATAGACAGACTTGTTAACTAGACAGTTAACTAGATGAGACAGTATTACTATTTACTAGACTAGCAATTTAAAGTATCAGTCAAGAGATGTTGTTCAAAGTGTAATACAATAAAAAGCATTGTATTTATTACATTTAAGCGGTACTATGGCGGACGATTACTTTATTAACTTTATTTACTTATAACTTTATCACAGTAGTAGTTATTATTTAAAATCAAATATAAGCCAGTAATTTTAGTTATTTCCAATGTAATCCTCACCTGAATGGCGGAGGTATTGACGTCGAACTTCTTAAAGATGGCGAAGGCCTCCTCGTAGAGTTCGTTGTTGATGGCGATGTTGGCGATGTCGGGCGCGTCGTAGTTGTCCAGCCTGTTGATGTATTCCATCACGCGGGATCGGTCCGCCTTTATCGCTGTAATTTAATGTTATATCAGAATATACTGTATTGGTACAAAGTTAACCTGAATTCTCAACTCCAATTTGTTATATTTTTTACTGTCGTCAGAGTGGATTTTGATTGTTGAAATTATGGGTATCTTTTCAAATATAGTTCAGATCTGTAGCTCACATGAAATGGATTTTATCTCTTTTTTGATTAAATAACACCCCAGCAGACTTACAACAAGTATTGTTCTGGAAAGCTCTTTAAGAATATATGTCATAATTACCTGTGAGAATCAAGAGATTCTGTAAGTTCCTGTGGTCGGAGAATACTGAGTTGTCCAGGACAATCTTCTCTAATAATTCAATGAGTTCATTAGGCAGATCTGCAGTCATGAACGCTTTGACAGTCACTGAGATATCTTCGGGGTCTTGTGTTTCTGATAGCGCGGTTTGGACAACCTAGAAAAGAAAAATGGAGTATTTTTATTTGGATTTTATTAATACGCTTTTTACAAGCATATTGCAAATGTTAACTAAATATTACATGCATTCAATTTGGAAGAATTTTATCCTTCTTGTACTGAGGGATCAGCGAATAGAATCAAAGTCATGAAAAAAGATTGTCAGCATTTCATAGCCCCCTTCTGTGGATCTGGAAAAATCACGGACTGGCGCCTGTGTATTGTGTAAGCGCCGAAAGTAGTGCACTTGCGGCCCGTAGCCGTAGCCGTAACCTCTGGGCGCGCCCGCGACCGTATTCGAGGTAGCGCCTAAGCGTCTTTTTTTAAGGAGCGACATAGAGTTTTGTTGTCTTGGTGTGGATTGCGTGAACAAGAATGCTCGTAGTACCTGGTCGATGAGCTGTCGCTTGTAGGGGTTGGCCTCGGCGAGCACCTCGAGCCACAGGTCCTGGTCGCGGCGGCGCACCAGGTAGCGCGCCTGCGTCTTGAACAGCGAGTTGTCGTTGCAGACGGCGATGAGCTCGCGGTCGCACTGGCCGCGCTCGTACGCCACGCACGCCAGGTGCGGGTCGCGCTTCTCGCAGTACCGACCCACCACGCGCGAGTCGTACCTGCACCACACAATAACATTCATTAGACATATTATCATATTGATGGTGGACATTACCATCCGCCTGGAGGGTGATTGCATTTTGCGAACGTATAACTTTCTAATTTAGGGCGCGTATTATGTGTTATTGTAACACGCGACTTTTATTTGCATGTTGCTAACCAATCACGACAGTTGTCGTCATGGCGAGACGGTGTGGCGGACACCGGCGGCACGGCCATCGACAATTAAGTGCTCATTCCCATCGATATTGTGTGCGAAAGATTAACGTAACATAGTAACTGAGACTTTATTATATCAGGAAGTACACTAAATAAAATAACAATAAAGCTTTTTCGTTCACATAAAGCACTCACCACTGATTCTCCTTAAGGAATCTCTCGGGGTTGTTGTTGGAGTCGATGTATATCTTGGCGAGCGCGTTGTGCGTGGCGGGCTCGGTGCTGCCCTCGTGCACGCGCGTCTCCAGCCATGGCAGCAGCAGCTTCAGTCTACAGCACAAGGGTAAATATTTAAAGATAGATAAAACGATTGAGTGATGTGGCGGGTGAATGACCTTCTTGTACTGTATGGCAAGTCTAGGCTTACTAGATGTTGATTTTGATAACTCAGTTAACATGAATAACATAGTACTTATTCAATTCTGTGTAAAATAATACTGCAAAAATTGTATTTCATAAGGTCAAAGTACGAATAAGTAAACTGACCTGTTTCTCTTTTCGACTTCAGCAACAAGTTCGTCGGTGGAGAACTGTCCGCGTACTACTAAAATAAGGTTCTTTATGATGTCCTCGGCGCAGTCCACGTCCAAGAGACCGCCGACCACCACTGGCAAGCGAGATGGATTCACCTGAAGGTAGAATTCATAGGCTAAGACATTTATCATATTTTTTAAATAATTAATACTCACTGCCTTAAATGGGCTTGTCAAATGCTGCTATTTTGCACACAAATTTTCTGCCACCATTTTATCTATAAAAATCGATATAAAATTGCCTAAGCCACATGTGTCCACTACATACATAAGTAAACATCACGCCTTTTCCCTAGAAGAGGTAGGCAGAGATTCAACCTGGACACGCACGTTTCGCCTTAAGTATTCCAGCCTGTGATGTCATAGAGGGCGAGCCTATAGCCATATTGGGCACATATTCTTGACTCCAGGCCGACTAACCAAACTACACATAACCAAGGCAATACAGTGGCTAAGAACTTGACACTGGTCTTTAACTAACTTAATAAATTGCCTATTATGTACTGACCTTCTGCACATAAATCTCGATGTACTTTTGCAGGCTGTTCCTATACAGGTACAGAACCAGGTCGTGCACGAAGTCGAAGCGGTCGCACACGATGATGAGCGGCAGCTGGTCGGGGAGTTTCGCCTCCTTCAGGAAGTTCTTCACGCGCTCCGCGTTGTAGCAGTTCGACTCGCGGCATATGCGCTCCACTTCCTTGATCTGTCCGGTCTTGCACGCCGCCTATATCAAGTATTTTTTAAAACAAATAAGTTATAGATGACTAAAGAATACATTGTATAGTATCGATATAATTAATTTTATCGATAGCTACGTCCTACCGTAAGTTCGTGATGTCGAGTAAAATATCGATATATGTTATAGGGCTGTATTGATATTACGATAAATCGCATCATATCGATTACACTAAAGGTTATTCTCGTTATTAGTCTATTCATTGATTACTCGTACTTGTTTATTTCAATTGCTTGTGTAAAGTACAATGCTAGTGCACATTTAAAGATATTCTAAGCACAAAATAATTGTTAATAATTTTACCTGAATATACTTGAAGTGCACTTCAGGATCCTGGCTGAAGTTGACAATAGATCCGAGGAAGTAGAACAGTCCCTCGTAAGTCTTGAAACTCTCGAACAGTTCGATGAGCGACTTGGTGGTGAGCTGCTCGTGGTATTTCGTGGCGATCTGCACACAAATCTGCAAGTTCTGTCTGATGTTGGCTTGAAGCATCGCCTTGAGACACTCGAGGGAATCTTCCACGGAGAGGCTGCCGAAGTATGAGACTAGCCAGTCAGCAGGGAGTAGGTGCGTGTGAACCTGTGAAATATCAAACGAAATAAAATTGGTGTCTCGCTGTAGTCGGTTTTATGCTTAAACTATTTTTGTTCTTCAAGAATTTACTACGCTTATTTTCGGCACTCTATCTGAAAGGTTCTGTACCGCCAAATAAAAAAAATCAAAATTAGAAAAAGGAGCAAATTGTCATAATTATTATCATCAACAGCCATTACTGGAGAAATACTTCCACTTATGGCGAGCTAAAATAATTCTGTATAGTATCTTCTATCTGCGTGCCTTTCCTTATCACTTTGAAGGTGAGTAATGAAGGAGTATCGAGTACGTACGACGGCGCGCTTGATGTCGTAGAGGTCGGTGTAGTGCTCGAGCGCGCGCTGCAGCAGCCCCGCCTTCTCGCACAGCTGCGCCACGTGCGCGCGGTCGTAGTGCGTGAACATCGCGTTGCCCAGGATCGCGTCCGCCACCTGCGGCGCCGACATCAGGTTCATCTCCAGCAGCCTGCGCACACACAGATATTATACTTGTGTGTTGAACATTTATATGAGGTCGGTGTATTATTACTTTTTACCTAGAGTTGCGGAAAGATTCGGCTGACCATTTTACGACTACAGCCTGTATAACATTAGCCTTTTTAGAAAAATTGTCGCCAAACATCTGTCTAATTTTGTTGTACCGTGATACTTTAACATATCAGAAGAAATTCTTTAAAAACATTATAGGTAATATTTTGTACTACCCAAAATGTCGTGTCTTTTTTATTATGTTTAAAGTGTTTTCTGTCTATCTAGAAGCTAGATAACCCATTATGCTGCTTCTTGTGTTATTTGTAACATCAAATTATTTGAAACTATGATGCAAAACGTAGCCCTTATTTTTAAATAACATATTTACACTACTAGACTGCCTCGGTGGCGTAGTGGTACTACGGTATGATTGCAAAGCTGAGGTCTCGGGTTCGAATCCCGGGTCGGGCAAAGTGATATTGGATTTTTCTATTCATTATCAGCCCGGAGTCAGGAATTTGTGCCCGATATGGCGATAGGCTCGCCCCCTATCACATCGTGGGACGGAATATACAAGGCGAAACGTGGGTGTCCTGGTAGCACCTCTGCCTACCCCTTCTGGGAAAAAGGCGTGTGTTTATGTAAGTATGTATGTATATTTACACTCACCTGGTCTGCAAAGGTCCTTCCTCGGGGCGGTTGTTCTTGAGGGCGTCAAGTAAGAACGCGGTGCACTGCTGCACCATGTTCTGTTCCATGAACACGTCTACGATCTGATTGATGTCGGCTAGCGGTGGATCTTCTGCGACCAACATGCCGGCGAAGCCAGCGCCTTGCTCGGGGTTCGTGCGCATCACTGAGCGCAGCAGGTAGATGTAGTCTGGTGTGTAGCCCACCTGGGTAAGAAACAATGAATAGTACTTTAATTAAAATTGAAAGAGCAATGTATGGGATTGTGCGTGGTGGCCTGTTGGTAACGGACCAGACTCGGCTGCCTACATGTTCACGGTGGTCGAGGGTTCAAATCCCAGGGCACACCTCTGACTTTTCGGAGTTATGTGTGTATTGATAGTCAATCACCACGCACTTTAACGGTGAAGGAAAACATCGTGAGGAAACCTGCATACCGTAGCGATTTTAAAAGAATTTTTACGGGATGTAAGCCCGCCAACCCGCACTAGGCCAGCGTGGTGGACTATATGGTCTAACCACTCTCAATCGATTCTCGATGGTAGAGTAGGCCCGTGCCCAGCAGTGGGACGTACATATATGGGCTGATAAAAAAAAATGTATGGGATAAAGTATCTTTATAAAAAGTACATTTATTTGAAAGGTAGCACAGGGTATATTTTTATGCACTCAAAAGTAGTTAAAGTTATAAATTACAATGGAATCCATGTCAACCAACTACTGGCTTGAACACAAGTGTATCAAAACCTAATTAAAGATGCAATATCTATCTAAAAATATTGACCTCTGGGGATATTTGAGATCTCAAAACATGTTGAGACTTTTTGTTAATATTTTTTTGTTTGACAAATACATTTTACAAAATCCATTTACATGACACTTCTCTTACCTTCTTAGCATACAAGACAATCTTCTGGAACTGTCCGGTCTCGGCGAAGCACTGTATAACTTTGCTGGCCACATTCGCACGGAGATATACAGAGAGCGCGAGTGTGGGGTCCACCTGTTTGACTAGGTCTCCCAGCTCCTCGGAGCACTCCAGCTTCTCTTCCTTCAGCCATTTCTCTAACAGCTGCTTGCGTCCTGAAGACAAAAAAAAGAGGTAAATTTTACATGAAGTTGTTTTTTTAGTTTTATCAACCAATCAAGTCCATTTCTAGCTGTTTTACTTCAGTGAGATGTTCAAGATTGCATTACTACACTATTTTGCCAGTAAATCTGCACTCATTCAGTCATTTTAGCTTAATGTTCATGTCTCGTGTTAGCAGCATACATTTCACACATTAATATAACAACTATGAAACCCTACAAACATCCCAGATTATCAGAATTCAGCACAATAAGTAGGCAGCATACCTTGCAACAGCACAGGGCGGCACAGCTCGAGCGACTCGAACTTGTTGAGCTGCGCCTGGTCCAGCAGGATGCCGAAGTACTGCAGCAGCGGCGACGTCTGGCCCGGCTGCGTGGGCACCTGCTGGAAGCGCTGGATGGTCTGCGGCGTGCGCAGGATGCCGCGCGGCGCCATCGCTGCCACCTGCACCACAATCAAAATTACATTTGCATTATTGGTATGTATTTCATATTGTCTATGCTCGCCAAAAAGGCGGGAAACAGATGCGCGCGCGTTTCATCATTGTCTTCTGTCAAGTCAGTAATAAACTAGCATCTCTTGAACTGGATGTTTTCTTGTGCTTCCACATCTATATCACTTATATAAAAATCTCTGACACTTGGTGGACGAGAAAGCAACTGGGAAATCAATAGCCAAGGGTCTGATACCAACATCTGGACAAGTATTCAATTAAGGTCTGAGTATTGTGAAACTTAAGTTTAATTAAGTGTTGGATACCTCGGAACACATACTCTGTATTTGTTCTGTGGGAACACAGGAAATAGAAAACTATACAATATGCACAATTAACAAGCCACGCTGTTAAGAACCCTTTTTAAACTTATTTTTAAATATTTCTATTTAAGTGTTACGTTGAATCCGACGTATGCACACGCTGTTTGTGCGCAACGCGTGCGCGGTTATCACGCACCAGGCGCGTTATTTATCTACATAGGGATATTGTAATTAGCTAGAAAATGGAACAAAACCCACCTTAGCCGCTTCGCCGTACTGTCCGTTAGTGAACAACATGTTGAACTTGCGTACGAATAACTCCTCCGCGCCCGCCAGGTTGTTTCTAACAGCCAATCTCAGGGCCAGCTCTGGATTCTGCAGCACAGTGTTGATGTACGGCACTATTGAGTCTTCTTCTACAGTTACTGACAGCACCTGACCTTTTCTGTTCACACCTGAGTCACAGAGAAATAAATGGTTAGCTTTTATATCGTTTCGAGGTCGTATTATCATGTTCGTGTAGAACTATGTACGTCATTCTAGCGAAGCTGATACTTAGGGATTAGTTTGATATGTGAATGTACATTTTAAGATGTTACTCTATATTAAAGTGAAAGCAAATATTTTAGACGAGCACATTGTTCACACACGAACACTATTACGCAATTGAAAGATTGACCAATCATAGGTACGTGCTCCATGCATTCCTCCCCTTTCCGGCACTTCGATCCACAACCAATATGTAGGCATCCTGGGCCATTGTTAAAGAAGTTATCCATGAATTTTTACCTTTCCACCAAATCAGTTTAACATTTTTCGGCCTAATTCATCCCCCACTTACAAAAAACCAAGGATCTTTAATTAATTTTATAGAAAAATGAATCGATTATTTTAAAATTACAAGTAATGCTCACCAATAATACCGCCGGTGGCTTCATGCGGCGCCGTGACGAAAATCGTATCCGAGGATATGCGGTTCATGTAGATACAGGTTCCAGTCTCGATGTCGTACATGTGTATGTAGCCGTACTTGGTGATCAAGTATATGACGTCATACTTGGGCGACACCTGCATCGCCACAGGGAAATCGTTCTGGGCTTCCGCGGGGAAGAACACGTCTACAGCTTTCTTCGGGAACGGTTGGTTGCCAGCTGGTGTTTGGCCAACCTCTGTGGGACAAATGTTCGGTGATTTTTTAATGTAATATTTAGGGAATTAAATCAAGCTAAGCTTTCTGGAGCATGAGTTGACTATTTCCTTAATACGAAAATTCTGAAATAGTTTAAAATTGGTAAAAACCATTGATCCTTTAATTAAAACATTAACAGTAGTGCAAGTTTTTGAACTACGTAAAATAGTCAATATTCATAAAGAAATATTTTATTTTGAACACATTAAGGTTGATCAGTATGGCCTACCGATGATGTGCAGTTTTCCGCCCTGCGTGGTTCTCACAGCGAAGCAGAAGAGGGTTGAGGGCTCGGCGTTGCCCTCAGCTTTGAACGTGGCGAAAGACGCCGCGTGGCCTTCGATGGGCTGCGAGCACTTGCGCTCCACCGAGTACAGCTGCATGGCGCCCACCACGCGGTTCTGTTGCGCAGAGATACCTGACACCAACACATACATTGAATGAAATCTTTAAAGTACTCCAAAAAAATAAATAGGCTTTCCTTAAAAATACGGCCAAATAAATAATATAGGTTATCTTTGATAATATACACAATACCATATCGTTATTAACCAATTAACCAATAAAAAGGAAAAGGGAAGAGTTAGAATTTACCAATGTAATTTCACTAAAATAGAGCCACGAAAGAAAGTGTGAATTTGCAAAACAATAATTAACTCTTCTGAAAAATACATACCAGGCATTAGACAATTACAAATTACAAATTACAAGTGTGGTAAAGCCTTACTACAATAATAATCAAATACTCACCGACAAGCAACAACCACTGTTGTTTAGGATCAGTCCTGTAGTTAATAATCTGGCAGTCGGCAAGCGAGGAGTGCCTGTCGAACATCTTGACGGGCGTGGAGTCGCCCTCCATGGACCAGTGGTACACCGACATCTTGGTCACCAGCGCCAGCGTGTTCAGAGAGATCCACTTCCAAAACACTATGTCCTCGGACATCGTGTGCGCTTTCATCTTTGACTTCATCTCGATGTTGAAGATCTGGAGGGTCTTTTGGGCTGGAAGGATAATAATATTTTTAGATGATGTTTACACCGGATTGTCTATTTTCATTTTGTCTTACGGAGAAGATTGAGTGATGCGATAATAAAATATCAGTCTTGTCATTGAGCCTAAAATGTCCCAAGTTAAATTTAAATAAACGGGGTTTAGTCCTGAACATAAATTTTCGTCTTGTAGATTTTTATTGAAGTAATAACGAATAATTTCGTCTCAATGATAGAATAGAAACACCCAAATGTCCATTACTGGTCACACCACCAACAGACTACAGTTTGTTCACAATGATTTGATTACATATTAATAGAAATATATCTAACATAGGTAGATAAATTCCTACCATTCTTAATCAGAAACCATCACTAAGATGATAACATGCAATTTCTAACAAACCGTTCATCAATATTCGTAGACTTTACTTATATTTATATAATGAAATACCAGAATGCAGCCTTAATCTTGAAACTGAATTATATTTCATACCATCAACATGTATCTTCAAATATTTTGAAATCACATAAACTTTCTTAGAGCTTCTCGACCCACGCTTATTAACTTTCAACTTCTACAGACCGACACGCCCACGTAGAATCTATTCGCTTCTATACAAACCCGTGTGTGTACGAAATCCGACTCTAATCGCCTTAGTGTCAATTACTAGAGGCACAAACTATACCAACAAAGAGATTCTATTGGATGAAACGCGACGTACATTACCGTTGAGTGTATAAGCTGCTTTGTAGAATATTTCTGTTGACAGAGTTCTCTACTTTTGACAAATTCATTTCGACATAATATTGTTCAAATTGAATCTGACGACCTGGTAAAGGTCGCGGGACGTCGCTGGATGCAGGCTGCCTCCATCAGCTCACTGTGGAAATCATTAGGAGGCCTATGTTCAGCAGTGGACTTCCTTTGGCTGATGGATTGGATTGAATCTGAATATTTCCACAGTAGTTTAAAATTCTAATAAAACGATCTTATAGCTAGTATTTGTTATATTCTCAAATTCCTGGTGACTAGACTATTGGTATACCAAAGGAACGACAATTACTAGCTGTCGCTATAAAATTGAAATCGCATACACAGCTGAATACTTATCTGTGTATTTATAGACTAGACGAGTCGTGAAAGTTTTCAGTTAGTCTATTAAAGCGGTTCGGAACACTATTATAGCTAGTCAGATAAAGTTAGCCACCGGAATAATATGGGTCACACGTATTGATTCCACTTGTTAAATAAGGTTGTCTCAATAATTGGAAACTCCATGTTTATTATTGCATAACCTATACAGTTAAACCTGTGTTTAACTCTTTATGTTACAAATTATAAAGCATTATTAATTATTATATTATAATTATTATTAGGAAAGTTTGCTGAAATGGTTTAATAAACTGTGTCGGCAGAAACAAAACGACAGTAACTACATGTGAATCTTATCAATTTCGATTTAATCGGCCATCGAACCCGCCAAGTCATAACTGCCGCAAGCTAAAAGATTTAGAAAAAAATAAACGTTTATTTTAAAAATATTAATTTCATAACTCGCTCGTGAAAATCCATTCGTCCATGCAACAAATTTCTGCTTTACACAATTTTCCTTTTAGATATTACCCAGTTTGTTTTTTCGGTATTAAATTAAATACTAAAATCCTATAACTGCCATATTTTCACGCGTAAAATTGTTGTGTTTATGTGATATGTACCGAATACCTATATACGAGTATGTTTGTGTTATTAGAAAATGCATTACTGAATGGGATACAATAAATTGTATCCTATTCCATACATGCAACGTATTCCTATGCAAATATCTGCAAAATCTACATTTTCACGAATTTCATAATATTATTCGTTGTTTTCATCTACATTCCCACTTCACAGCGTTCCGTTGAAGCGCGTGATTTATATTTTACATGGCACAGCCAGTATTGCGCAAACCGGTGGCCGTTTGACCTTTGCAACTGAACGCAAACGGGTGCTGCGCTGAAGCCTCGGAGCTCGTAGGACAACATCCGCGGCGGAAATTGATTTTTACCCCGAAACGCATTACCACGCTTTAACCTGTCATATTTCTTGGTTATATTTTTTATTTCAAGCAATGCCGGGGGAAAATGAGAGCGACTTTTAAGTTGTTCACTCGGAATTAGGTTAAAGGTCACGAGGAATCGCAGAATGAAGATCGCATCGGAAAGCGAACTGGGAGCGATTCTAGCTGAGTTTTATGTCCAATATTGGAAGTTTTCCGGCTAGCTCTGTCAATAAACTTTCATTCTAAATGACGATTTCTATACGACAAAGAAGCACAGAAACTAAGCCAAATAAAAAAAAATATGTGTCAAACATACATTGTATTATCTAAATGCCGTTTTCTATAAAATATTGCTAATATTACAACTACGCGAACAATAATTGAAGGAAAACGAAATATAAAAGATAATGCCGAGTCGCAGTGGGCTAGTCATCGCCAGATATTTTAATATAACACAAGAATGGAAATGAAAATGGCGAGACTTTAATTTGCATTCATGACTCATCAAGAGCTCCTACTGAACGATGGTCTGTTAAGCCCAACGCAGACTGAGGTAAGGCGCATAACAATCAGCTGAATAACTTATAACTCAATATCAAATCCGCTAATGTCCTCTACATCAACTTCAACTCATTTAAAAATTTGAGCGGGTATATTTTGATAATGATAAACGATAAGTGAAGCTCACATTATCTATAGTACTTTTTTTTTTAATCTGACCTTATCCCATCTCCAAGGAATCATAGTTTCTCCCCTGTAACTTCTATAACATAAACTAGGCATATTTATGTCATTTTTTATAATCTTGCTACTGATCGCTTGACTGACGTCAACCATTACACAAAATGACATTCATATGGTGAATCATGTGTTTTGATCTAAAAACTTTCGACAAAATAGATTGCTAGTCAACCTGCTTCGATACCTACAAACGCTTCAAGCCAAGTTCTGTCCTTATAAATTTGGGATCCCTATAAAGATTGTATAAGGGTATGTTAGCATAGCGCCGTGCTGCGTCGCGTCGCAGTGCGGTTACTTTCATGTGCGTCGAGCTTAAGTCCTTTCTACGCAAGCCATTAGGCGGTTCGTCGAGCGCGAATCACGCCCAGATAACATCGTGTTACGGGACCTCGCGTCCGAAAATGAGACAACGCACCTTGCCTTACTTATATAATGAACGATTGTTATCTTTCACTCCTTCCTTTTAGGTCAGTGGCCGCGAATTTCACTTCGCTGCCTTTGTGTCTAATGTTACTTTGTTCCTTAAAGGACTTTCTTTACTATATTATATATTAAATTATATTAGTGTGTTAAGTATGCGATTATTGTATACCTTTTGAGAAGATACGAGAGCAGACAGTCTTACAATACGGCGCACGTGCATTGAGGGAAGTAGAAGAAATTAACCAGGTAAACTGATCAAAACAGTGCACCGTCAGTTAGAACAACTAAACGAGTACGTTATGTACAAATATGTAATAATAGATTGATACATACTGAAATAACTATATTATGTACAGTGATATTTCATATCAATAAGGAATGCAGAGGTACAGATGAACTCATTTGAACTTAGCGCACGATAAATCTATTAATAATGCATATAATTGCTTCGCGAGGGTGTCCAGTCATTGTGAAAAAATACTGCCAAGTTTCATTAAAAAAAAAGCCAATGAACATTTTCTTTATTGAAATAAAACTAAAACTTACGGATTTTATTTGATTTAATTTTTTAATTTCCCGACGTTTAGATCACTTTACAGCTTTCGTAGTCACTGGACAGACTGAGTCCTCAATCTAATTCGCGATAAAATCCGTAAGTATACGTTTTATTTCGATTTGTAACATTCGCGTAAATCTAAGAAACCATCGTTTACTTTATCTTTTGTCTATTTCGATGACTTTTATAACAACCTGTCGTTTTATAACATATTGAGCTTTTGTAATTTTGTATCCTCTATGTAATGTTTCTTTATTTATAAATAGTTCAGCATTACGACTGACGCCCACGTCTATATCGCTTAATGCGTTTTATGTCCATTGTATACGACATTCGCAAAGGTCGCGGTGCGAAGGAGTTATTAATTACTCTCACAGACAGTGGACTGAAATCCTATCTATGCAAATTGGAAAGTATCGGCGCTGGCTGCTCGTTACCAATGCCATTGATATTAATGATTTCAATATAGATAGATGAGGAAACATTCCCAGACAAATTTCGTAGCGCAAAAACGAATTAGATTTAATTAATTTTGTAATTTTCTTCTGTAAATTTCGTATAGCCGAATGAAGTCTGCGTTAGACTGTCTCAGGGTTTTGGAGTGATTATTATAGTTGCCTTAAACATGACTAAACAATACTAACATGCTTAAAGTAAGAAACAGTCCAGTGTGTTTTAGTCAGACCATCGCAACACGTTTTGTTTTCTTCCTAAAATTTTAACGCGCTTACCGTGATATGGCAAGCTGCCCAAAAGTAATGCGCATAAAGTCGCTTCACTGTAAATAATTTGTCCAAAAACACTGAAAAATATTTATTTCCTAACTACGGTGTTTTTGTTTTGTTAAAAATAGTCATAGACAAACTCAAGTTTACCAAACAGGAAAATCTAATGAAAAATAGTATTTATCCAGCAATGGAGTGTAGTATACATCGAAAACGACAATCTGTAACAAATGAACGATAAAGTTCAACACTCGACAAACTGAAGGCAAGTAAGGTAACGAATATTCTCGAAAGTTACAATTCGAACTCTCAATTTTTGACACAATTAACCGCTTTTACTCTCAGTTTCGGCCAAGTGAAAATGATGAATGAAATACGCTTGTCTACAGAAACCGATAACAACGTTTCAATACGTGTCAAGGACGTCTGCTATTGTGCTGTCTCGTGCATAACTGTTTAAGCCATTTATAATAAGTAATGCTTTTAAAAAAGCTATTTTCCGCGGCTTCAGAGACTTTCTTAAGGCATTTACTTTTTTAATAAACGCGAGATAATGGCTATACGTAAGCCACGTAAGTCGATGGGTAATTTATAAACAAGAAAACAACTTTGAATTTACATAACGCGTCAACGTGTCAAAGAAAAAGCAATATCAACTAATATGGCGTGTAATTCTTAGGTTCAATTGCCATGTTTTCTATTTTTTTTTAATTATAGTCGAAACATCAATATTTCCCTGAAAAGATTATCACCAGACAGGCGGCCGGGCGGAAAATTATTACGGCAAAGCCACACAGGTGTGACAAGGGCAGGTAAAAGGAGAAAACATACAATTACGAATTATGAATTAAAACTGAAAATGGATTTTTTAAAATGTCTTTAATAGGATTACTCTTTTTAATTTGGTTATGTACATGAAATATGGTATTAAAGCAGGTAATTATTTAAATGCATCATATATTTATTTAATGTGCAGCCAGTCATGCTTTATGAGTTTCCATACCATAAACGCGAACGAAAGTTTCGTAGATATATTGATTCGGTGCCATTGAAAGGCGTCATTTTAATGGTTCTCTGGAAAATGAGGTCATTGACATTCAAAGCTTATACATGACGTTATTAATTTCATTTTTATTGTACATTTCCGTTGGTTGTTTTAGTTTTGTGCCAAGAATATGAATAGGATCAAATTATTACGCGCATGAATCATTTGCCAGAGCTGCAATTTCAAAACAGGGGTCATTTCTATACGCGATGTAACAAAGCAAAAAATATTCTAAGTATTGAAATATTCTCAAGCAGGTTTCGCACACATTCGCGTTCATTTTATTGGCGTTTTGCCAAATATCTCTGGCGCCCATCTGAGCATCAATACTCCAATGCGGTCTAGCATCCAGTATTGGACAGTGTCTATGACATAACAAGTGACGTCACGACACTTGTCATAACGACCAGAGCTAATAATTACAGGCACTGACGTTGCAATGTTTACAAAAGCAGGGTTGATGTGGAACATGTGCAATGTTTCATGCATCGTTAACTTTATCTTCCAACATGTACATATTGTCTTGTTATAATTTAATGATATTCAGAAACCTTATCGGATAAAATTTGACAAGGGGTGACTTTGTCCGATAGTGGCGTAGTGATATCATTGTCAATACCATTTTTTTATGCCAGTGATGATAATGCGTGGAGGCAGCCATGAACTTCTTTGAGGCCATTTAATTTAAGACAATTTTTAATCGCAGTCTATTGGCCACAATAATTACTTCCTTTATTTCCTATCACGAGTTGGATGCATTCGAGTCAAAATGGCATGAGCTCGCGGAAGACAGAGTCGAGTGGAGGAAAAAAGGGGAGGCCTTTGCCCAGCAGTGGGACATTAGAGGCTACAAAAAAAACTACCAATATTGTACAGTTTTAGTACATTAGTGATGCAAATAAAACATATCAATCCCAAATATACTCGTACTGTAGTCTACCGTTCTATTTTCATACATTGTCAAAAAAATATTATATTATTGGTTCTTTGTTGGATAAACACGATTCAGTATGATGTTATGTCTCTGATAAAATAATTTGTTTGTATACACACGCCAAACAGACGTCGACGAAAAAGTTGAACGTTCCTTTACGCGTTATTTTTAACGTTATCGCGGATTGCGGTCGATGAATAACCGTAACTTTATAAACAATACACTTTGTGATTAAAAGATTCGCACTCTTCACATAGATTAATAGATACGACAACATAACACTTTTATAAGCAGAACATTAATTCCAGAGGAATAGTTAATACAAGACTAGACTGGCTGCACCCATCAGGTCACTGTGGAAATCATTGGGGGACGCCTACGTTCAGCAGTGGACCTCCTTTGGCTGATGGATGGATGGATAGACTGGCTAACAGCCTAACACTCTTTATCTCTCAGTAGATAGGTAGTAACCCAGCACTAAAATAGTACGGTGTGGTACACTAAACTCCGAAATAATATAAAACCAGGGTTTGACCATCAATAGGACGAAGACAGCTTGCTGAAAGTAATGCTGTTATAAAGATTATCATATTATCGGGAAAAACAATGCATCTAATATTTTTTAAATATTAAGACGTAAGCAATTTCGGTACTGAAACTGGAACGAAATATTACAGAAACAAAAGATTGCGAACGATATAAATTCGCTGAGCCGACACAATGCACACATGTTTTCTCCAAAGATGCTCTTTGTTTCACTCGAGCTTTTTATATCAAAGATATAACAATACTATAGCAATATATCATCTATGTCAAATTGTACGCGGTCAAATATACCACCACTTTATTTCAATTCCGCAAACATTTCTATAAGAGGATGCCAATTTATTTTCCAATCCAATCCATCAGTCAAAGGAAGTCCACTGCTGAACATAGGCCTCTCCCAATGATTTCCACAGTGACCTGTTGGAGGCAGCCTGCGTCCAGCGACTTCCCGCGACCATTACCAGGTCGTTTGACCACCTAGTGGGTGGACGAATTTCTTTAATTTATGAATTATTTGTGAATATATTTTACTATCGGTGAAATTCAGTTTTTATCTAAGCATGCATTATTTAGACCAAGCTATGGTTATAATTAAGCTATGGTTATTATATTGTATTTTTTAAATTCGATTTCGACTTCCAATGGGAGGCAGCTTTTTACATTTTTTATTAATAACTCTCATAAAACACACTTTAACAAGCTTACAAAGTATTCAGATTCTTGTTAACAAACAAGAGCTCATTGACATGCTGGAGTTACATTATACGAATCAATCTCTCCGTTATGACGTCATTGTACAAATTGTGTTTAATAACACCAATTTAATTGACATTTCCCTAGAAGGAGTCTCGTGCAAAATGTTTAGTTATCATAATGGAGTTACGTGATTATAGATAGCGATGAATCATCTTGTGCCGTCATTATACAGTCACAAAGTAGTATCAGAATTGCTACTCCTTTATCAAAGTAAAATTAGAATTGCTGTTGTCAGCTTTTACATCTAGTGCATTAATCTTTAGCGGCCTATTTATAGACAGATTTAAAACCTATTTTAGTTATCGAATGTTTTGTCCCTTTCGAACGACTTTTGAATTCATTTTGAGCGAAGAAAACAAAACATTCGTTAACTAAAATAGGGTTTAAAACTGTCTATGAATAAGGCCTTAGGAATTAAAGTCCAAAATTAAATCTGACGAATACGACACATTATTAGAATGTCAATTAAGAACTGAGATACTAAGAATTAGCAGCAAGCCTAGTGGTATTTGCTAAGCATCTATTCTACGTTTCTAGACGGACTTACGCTTCTGTGAACCTATGGGAAAGGTTGGACCAAAACCACCACCTTGACCCAATAAATAGTAATTCGAGAATACTGCCAAGCCATTAGCCATTCGATGCAATATCTACGCCTGCCTGGCTTTTATAAACTAGGCCACAGCTACTGGATGAAGGCATGACATATGTGTAATGACGTCATGATCCTTCCGAGCGCGCCAAGTTGCAAATTTAAATGCAATGTGTGGGCGTACAGTACTGCAGTTAAGCTCGAAGAAATGTAGCTTAAATAAACTTGCTAAGGGTCGCAGGGGGATACCGGTATATGGACTATATTAGTTTTTATTTTGTAACTTGACGCGTTTAAGTGTTATTGAAAAATGTATATCGAAATATGTAACCGGATTTAGGATGCTTTCTAGCAGACTCTTTCTAGTTGGCTGTAACGTAGTAGCTATCCAGACAGGTACGAATAGAATATGGCGGCTTAAATCTCGAATTGAGTCATAAATAGGAATTGGGGTTACGGGTATGCAGATAGAAAAAATAATGTATTAATATAGTGGATCAGGTAGATTTAATATGAAGGGTCTGCGGCATGAGTATACCCTTGCGTGTTGGATAGCTTCGTGATATGTCTCTTAAAATGAATACTATGTTTCTGGCTGTAATACACAGGCTTTCGGCGCGACACTAAGTAATTAATATAACCATTATCGTAATTACGATGTCCTAACATGCAAATTTTCAAAATCAATGAATAGCTACACGCTCGCTAGAGTAGAAATGAGTCAATTTATTCTATTTACAATTCGTAAGCAGGGTTAAATAGTTATCGGTGTAAGTCTCGTCAATGAGCGTTTCGACGACTTGCATATCTACAGTGCTTTTAGCTGTAGAAAAAGACTCCTTTGGGTATTTTTATACTAACACCACAATGTTTTATTGCAAAAACATTGTTTTTTTTTTTATTGTTTGGTTTTATATAGGGCCCGCCGGCGAGATATGGTTATCATTCCCTAGTCGACACAAGTATGCTAGGTTGAAATCGGATATAAACAGGCTAATTCCGAAAAGCGACTTTCTTGCATGACATACTATAATAAGCTTCCACAGTACACAATGTTCGCGAATATTATGAACGCGGCTCGTAAAATATTGTTAAAAAAGTGTTTCGGGATTAACACCTTGGCGTAGCGCGGGTTTTAGTACGGATAATAACTTACCTAATAGAAAAACAAAATAAAAAAAATACAAGTTCTCTTACCTTCAACACCAGCCTTTCCCTTGAGCGCGATGACTTTGCTCGCAGGGTTCATGATGGCGGAGTCGGCGCTGATTGGCCTGCGGATGGGGTTGGTGGGGTCCGCCATATCGATGATCACCACCTCGGCAGTGTCGCCCACCTTTTCGCGGACGCAGATGAACTTGTCCGACTCCATGGTGAGAGTGTTGAACGATATTGAAGCCGGATTGATGCCCACATTTGTGAGCTGTGAACAATATTGTACATTTTACATACTGCTCAGGTAATGAGTAAGGCAGAGGGCTTATTAGTGCCACCCATATTACGCCGCGTTTATATCTACGCAAGATGTGCTTGGAAGTGAACCTATCACCATGCACAGAATATATTCAAGTCTAGGACCTGATGTACCAAGACAAAATGGATTGTTTGTCCTGGGAAATGAACTCAGGAATTCTTACTTCACAGCTCATGCAAGCTGACATTGGATTAATACAGTAACTAGACTTTAGTTGATATTAAATTACTTATTATAAAACAAATTCATATTTATTTAATTAAACTTTATACAATATAATTGTACTAGCAGACTTAATACCTTATTCTATGGTAAAAAAAATACTGTATATTATGTATAAACAATTTATAATAAGATTATTTTTACTATCTCTTAGGCTTCCATTTATGGGGGGAGGGGGGGAGGTATGCACAACACAATGTCTGATATGATGTTAAAAGAAATTGTGTTCCAATTATTCAGGTGTTGCCTGAAAGCTGTATAAAATAAGGGAATTATTGGTAATTTACAAATCTAAATAGGTATTATGCAATTGTACTCAATTATGGTATGCTTATGAAGTCATATTAAGCTTTCTGTATAAAACCATGTTCTGAATTTTTAAAAGGTTTTTATTCATATTGCACTTAATATGATAATAAGGTAACCCCCTTCAATACTAAGGGAGGAGAAAAGACTGCACAATTGCATTCCCCTTCCAATATTATTACATATATTTTTGCAAAACATAAAACATTACATCAGCAGGTTGTTCAAGGAGACATATTTTAATAACAAACTGCATATTATATTGAGGCATAAGTCTTAGAAAGTTTTAAGATGTATTGAACCAGCACCAGCAGTACTCACACAAAATTTAACAAGATGAGAATGTTGTGTGAGAAGATTTTAATATATTTATGTCTCTTTCTATTTTTAACAACATTTTAAATGGTATAATTTTAATTATGATTTTTTATATGTATACTGATTAACATAATAAGGTAACCTACTCTTTCTATGAACTAAACCCCCCATATTTAGAGTTGATTTGTGCACTGCAGTGGAACATGTATGGGTTAGATATTTTGTTAGGAAATTTATGTAATACAAAAAAAATCCACTTATGCAATTTAATTTAACATTATTAATAAAGGTTCTAATTTCAATTATTAACTTCCTACTATGACTAATTCTGTGTTTTGTCAATTGTTAATTTGCCATTAATATTATTAAATATACATGTTATAGTACAGATAATGTACTCAGCCTTATCAAGCAGACGGTGCAAAAGTTTGGTGTGTATGAGTAATTTGATAATGGCATGATAGCTTACAACAACAATTTTGTTTTATGTTTTCTCTATATTAGGCTAATTGGTATTTTACCAATACACTACATTTAAGTAACAAAGTGCAATCACAATAAAATATGTTTCAATGCTTCACTGTGATTTTCTATATAGACATTATGTATTAAAAATTGTATTCTATAAATGTTAAATTTTTCAATTTATTAAAAGATATTAAATAGTTATTTAACTGTGAAGCTTGAAGTAAAGCTGCATAATATAATTGAATTATAAATTAACAACAATAAAATGATTAATAGAAGGTTTAAGAAGCATTACATAAAACATTTCAACTTAAAAGATTCTTATAGGAATTCCAATCAGAGAAATTTATTTTATAGTTTTGCAAAATAACATTTGGCGAAAGAATGTTGTTATCCTTTGTTATGGCCAAACTCGAACCTATTTATATCCCTCGGGAGCATATACGGCGAGCGTAGTGACGTTATTGAATGGCATGTAGTCGCCAGACCATATGATCCCGTAGTGAATGTGGAGCAAATCAATACCGGCCCGAAACCGTGGACTGTCGAGAAGGGGGTGGCAAATGGCAACTGTCACATAGATAATTGCGCAATGCCATTACAGCATGAGACAAGACCTCGCGAAACATGTATATGTGCACTACCCACCCCGTCCCATCATCACTGACAAACTATTTCCTCAGGGGAAACGCTATCGGCGAATCCAATAAAATGGGCGTACTCACCTGCAAATGCTCCTGAAAACGTATTGGCAATACTTGCGCCATGGTTGCGAATCAACTCGTCCTAAACTAGCCCAACTGAACAATAAGCGACCCTTCGAAATCGCGAACTCTGAAAAAATATCACAAATCAATTTCACTGCTGTCTCATCCAAAAACACTTTTGACAACCAACATGGCGTTCGGGTTCGCGACTGAAATGACAACGGCCGGAACGCTCAATATAATTTGTTAAACAATAAGAAAAAGTCTATTACATGAGTTACTCACAATAATTCTAAAACTCTACATGAAGAAAAAATAAGGGGCGTATAATTTACTCTATTTCGGAGAAATATGACGAACAATGTACGCCCGCGGCTGCCACATATACAAATGAATGAAATGGCATATAATAGATAAGGAAAGCTATAAACTTAATGTTTTAGCTGCGTTCATTTCAACTAGACTTTTTAGAAATATTTGGATTATATCCAACATTGCAAAAATAATTTAACTGCGTAATATATTACGTATTTACCTGAATTATTTGTTTACTTGTAAATTCACCTGATTATTAATACACGATTTCAAAATGTTCCTGGGTGCTACAAATTGCGATACAAATCATTGAATGACATTTAATAATGGTGCATTTCAGTATTCTAAGCATATTTGTATTTTTAGTCTTTCTCACACTTTTCTGCTTTTATAATTTTGTTGTCTTGGTCGCACATAGACTATGTTAATTTTACTAGCTGTCACATAACAAAGGACAAAACAACAATTCATTCCCCAATTTCTCCATTGAATGTTTTGAAGGATTGTGTGCATGAATTGCATTTATTTTTCCACATTTAATAAAGATATAAATAAACTTTCAAAATGGTATTTTGACGCATTCTCTTTATACTACCATGTAGTCACTCAGTGTTCCTTATTTGCTTATCATACACTTTATTAGTTTCAGTTTGGTTTCAACATGTTTCATGAGATTTCGAGGCCTTTCAACATGACCTACAGATGTTTCTCAGTGTCTATGTTACCCGGAAACGAAAGACAGGATGTAGAAAGAGGAGGCAAAAGTAAGATTAATGATCTTTGCAATATTGAAAACTTAGAACAAAGCTGTAGATTTAGGACTTCTATGTATTTCTAGATAATTTAAACGTTGTTGATCACTACTTAATTGTTTGACCAGTCGTTAGACAAAATAACATTATTGTGTTAACATAAACAACAAACGAATATTGTGAATAAATTGGGTTTCACAGTAGTGAAGCGATAACCATGAATGCTTTCGGTCTGCATGTGTTACTTTGTATAAATTAATTACAATTAAAAAAAACGAGTCTCTGATAATTAAATGAGTTCTTTCTTAATATTGGTATAACTGTAACTGTAACTGTATCAGCCCATACACGACCCACTGCAGGGCACGAGCCTCCTCTACAATCGAGAGTACGATTGAGAGTGGTTAGGCCATATAGAGTACGATTGAGAGTGGTTAGGCCATATAGGTATAAGCTGAATAGATAATCTTAATGAAAATTACTACTCTACATAAATTTTATGAATCTTTCATTTCATAGTTAACAGGAAAAAAATAGTAGAATAGAAGCCAATGTCCTTCGATTATTATACAAAGGCTTATTCCTAATTACATATTTATAATTATAATATATTTTTAGGTGTGTAATTAATTTGTATCTTCCTTTTTCAGTCATAATGCCGCCATCGGCACTGGAACAACTTACAAGACTAAATATAGAGTATCCAATGATATTTA
The DNA here is from genome assembly GCA_033459515.1 of Theretra japonica. NCBI lineage: Eukaryota > Metazoa > Arthropoda > Insecta > Lepidoptera > Sphingidae > Theretra > Theretra japonica. Next base: position 4,830,479 of record CM065942.1, read on the forward strand.
AATTAACAAATAAAAAAACAAAGAGGCTAACACATTGCGGTGTACTTGAGTTTGTAGCAGATGAGGGAAGAGTGTACCTGCCTCATTGGGTAATGCCACTTTATCTTTTATATATACCTTATACCTTTTATATATTGATTAATATCTTAATGTTAATTATTTAACACCTCAATGCATCTCATGACCGTCACTCATTTGTGAGTAAGGGTCAAATTTTAATGCAAGTCAATAAGGCAATAGTAATGGATCATGTTTTTATGATTCATGATTTAGAATTTTTATGATAGCAAAATGTAATATGGTATGAAATTTATTGATATTTCAATCTATTAGGAAGACTAGAGACAAAGTGATTTACTGGGTTTTCAACATTAAATATGTCTGTTTTAATCATTGCCTCTGATTGGATATGAGTATATGAAATGGGCAATAAATTATTTGAGTATTAAGTTCATTACAGCATATTCCCATCCAGGTCAGATATATACAAACTGCAAATCTGCTTTTATGATAGTCTTAAATCTCTTGCAGATGATGGCCAACTTGGTTCTTGAAGAAGGAGCATTAATTCAAATAGAGAGTGTGTCATTGCCAGTTGCTACATTCTCAAAGTTCCAGCCTTTGTCAGAAGACTTTCTAGATATAACAAATCCTAAAGCAGGTAAGTGAATATATATAAAAGTTTGACAGGTTTGTTGCAATTAATTATGTATTTTAAAATCTTTAATAAACTTATGTTTTGTATATTTTACACCTTCAATCAAGCATGTTAACTGTATGGTGTAACCATACATTTTCTTAGGTCAGCATCCAATAATGATTGTCATGTATGCAACAAAATATAAGGTAATTTCTGTCCATAGTAAAGAAAAGGAGACAATGCATATACAGTTATTTGCTAATATTTTTAAAGTACGTAATAAATTACTCCTAAAAAGATTATTGAAATAATGTTTTCAAATAGATTAATCATTAGTATAATGGAATGCAGTAGACTAAGCGCGGTTACGGACATCGAGTCGTTTTAGAAATGTTTAGGAGTCCTATGTTCGACTATAGACATAATATTGTAAACTTGATCTATTGTTTCAGTTTTAGAGAACTGTCTCCGCAACTTCTCGTGTCTCACTACAGGAGATGTCATCGCCATCAAGTACAATTCTAAAGTGTATGAATTGTGCGTGTTAGAGACGAAGCCTGGCAACGCAGTTATTATCATTGAGTGTGACATGAACGTAAGAATTATTTCTCATTTTATCATATGACTTGCAGAGATGTATGACGTAGCTTTTTATTGTAACTTCCAAAATTTTACATGCGCTTTTGCAGCATACAATCTGCTTCTAAGACCATTATGTACTGTAGCAGCCCTCAATTGCTCACTGCAGTTCACAGCACACATGTTACATCTACAATAGATAGTTCCATTGTGAGGACTTATGGCCCCCACATACGTAACGATACAACTGTGCAAATTTAAGTTTGCACTAGTCTCGAGTCGTAAATTTGTATGAAGTTTGCGCAGTTATTTGCCCACACACGTTCCAGTATACTGGTGCAAACTGAGACTTGCACAGTTATAACGTTACGTGTGTGGCGGCCATTAGGTTTTGGTCCACCATGCTGGTATAGTGCGGATTGGAGGATTTCAAATGCCATAGAAATAGTAAAATGTCTATTTCATGCAGGTTATCTCACAATGTTTTCGTTTACCGTCCAATTGCATGGTAGTTGACTTCGAAGTCAGAGGTGTGCCGTGTGCCCTTGCATTAGAACCCGCGGCCACCGTCTCAGCAGCCGCATGCGGTCCTTTACTCACTCGTCCATACTCGAATTTCCTTTTTCTTCTAGGTGGAATTTGCCCCACCAGTGGGCTACAAAGAAGAGGAGCACATCCCACGCGACGAGAGGAACGCGGGGGCGGATGGAATGGAGGAGGACCCGGCGGAAATGATGCCGGAGCCGAGCGGGTTCATAGCCTTCAGCGGGGAGGGGAACAGGCTGGACGGAAAGAAGAAGAAGCTTACTAGCGGAAGTGAATCAGAGCCTCAGACATCGCAGGGGAGACAGGTGCGTAACGACACGAAGATGTGCACTGTACTGTAATTCATCGTAATTATTTCTAGCTCGCTCCGTAGGTCTATTTGCAGTATATATTTCATTTTGAAACCACGAGGTTCTGTGTTCGATCTCCATATACGAATATCAACTTAGTGTTTCTTTTATATTAGAAATTCTAGTAGGATTAGCTCGAGACATTCGTTTTTATATGTCCTTTAATGCTTAGTATCTTATCTGCCTACAATGACCTCAATTAATAAGAAACATAACAATACTTATACCATATTGCCGTGCAGTATGTGTCAGTTTATTCTATTATTTTATTTGGTTCCAGCCATATGTCCGCGGCATTCCGGACTACGACTACGTGATAGGCACGCTGCGCTTCATCAGGAACTCACGACCCACCAGCGCCAAAGAGGAATCTTCCTCCGAACCCTTCCAAGCATTTAAAGGCGAGGGCTTCACGCTAAGAACGGCCAAGTCCAAGAACTGAGTATGATAAATAGATTTTATACATCTTTAGAAATTTATAGTGTTTGTAATGACATAATTTGCTAAATTAAATATTAGGCTTCACACACTTTGCGATCGGTAGCGGTGGCGTACAAATTTTTATAAAGCAAAAGTTGTGCAATTTCTTTACTTTTTTTACCTTAAAAACTTTTTACGAATAATTACAGGATTTTTATTGTTGCCTCATTTAGCTAAGAGCAGTAAAACAACCACTGAATTGTGAGGTACTAGGCACAATTCTCAAGTCGGGCAAGTTTTTCCAAGACATATTATCCATGTTGTACTATTTGCGCCAAATCTACGTAGCTGTGGGCCACGGAGATCAAATAGGTGATGTTTTTACAGTTTGTTGATACAGAAGGGTAAAGAAAACTACTTCTAACGGAAACACCTTAATAACCCTCATAATAAGGGCGATATTAGGTGCTATCTATTTTCTCGGGGGAAGGCCTATGTTCTGCAATGGACTTCCTGTGGCTGAAAAGAGAGAAGGATCGTCTCGAAGTTGCGCCCCTGTGCTAACAACCTGGGCAGCAATACTTGTGATTTTCAATTCTTTTGCCCAACCTTTTGTCACAGTTTTTTGAAAGAAATTTAATATTATGTTTTCACCATTTAATATTTCTGTGTCATAATTCCACGTGTTTATTGTATGTACTATTTATTTTGAAAATGTGAATGTATACTGTATAGCTATAATATGATTTAAATTGTTCTTTTAAATACAAGATTGTTCACAATATTGTTTTTTATTTTTCATCGTCCATTTATTACATATATTTTATCAACTAACATGGGAATTGCTTGGGTGTCTAAATCACTGATGATAAGACTCAATTATCTTGCAGACAATATGATAATGTTTTTATGCAGTAGCGGGTTTAAAATTTACGACGCCCTGGGCGAGATTTCTTTGGCGCCCTATAAGTACTATCAAAATCCAAGCGGAATACAGTAAATAATTAATACACTATAGGTTACAGTAGATCCGGCATTCGCCGCCCTTTCGGCACTGGCGCCCTAGGGCCGTCGCCCAAGCGCGCGCTATTTATATTTATTATATATATTTATTTTCCTCATCTGTTTTCCTTCATATTTTGGTAATGCAGTATTTGTAATATAATCATAAGTAATAAGTATCATACTTCATACCACAGTATCTAAAAGCAATATTTCTAAAGGTATAAAGAAATTAATGAGGTGTTCTCAGATAATATTAAGCTTCTGTTTTAAAGCAATAAAAAAGTATTAATTGGCAATTATTTTGGTACCCAAGTAACTTTAGGGTGGGTTTTGATAGTGAAAATTGTGTAACTGTTGAGACAAATATTCTTTGAATTGCTTAATAATAAATCAGTATAGGTATAATATTTTTTAATGAACATGTTGGACGACTTAATTAAATACCTATAGTTAAGGGATAAACACAAGGTAATACTTACAAAAAATATATTTAAGGCATAATAATAGAATACAATGGTTTGCATGTCACAAGAAAAATATTCTGACACATGAACAAATTAATCCTAAGAAAATAATTCACTAAATTGTATAACATAATATTTATTGAATTTTTGACTCTTCATATAACTTGGATATTTTGTGAAACATATTTGGTTTGGTGTCTATGAGCAGATATAAACATAATTATTTTAATATTTTTTGTGTCCCAAGAAATAAATGACCTACTAGCATCTTTACTTATAAAAATTAATAATCACATATCAGTCATTAAAATAATGGAAAGTTCCTAAGCCTAAGTATTGTGCCGCATTGGGCAGTACATACTCTTCAATCTATCAGCACCATTATATTGTGGTGCACTATATTTAAAATGCAATGGGATACTGAAGGCATAGAGTAGTGCTAGTCTTCATTAAATTACTTTTTACAATACTTAAGTCACAGACTGAACGCAACGTTAGAATCTCTTCAAAAACTCCTCGGAACAAATCCTGGCGCGCGCGTTCACTGCCAACTTCATTTCGCTTATTTCCTTATCGATCTCCTCCATGAAATATATAACAAAATCGACCAGTTTGTGTTTATACATCTGCTCAGTGTGGAAATTCGTGATAAGGAAACTGATATGATAGCCGTCCACCGGTTTCCGCCTCAGCACGATAAAGTTTTCCGCTCTCATCATCATGAATCTCATGAACTTTTTACACAGAATTTTTTCTATTTCATCGGCCTGCTTGATCATAATGCTCACTCTGATTGAGTTCACCGACGACTCGATCAACACTTTCTCATTGGCGTTCCGCGATATCACCACTGGGTTCAGTAGGAGCTCTTTGCTGGTCCTAACCTCCACCTCCGGTTTCGTGTATTTTTCCACCACTTGCGACGAAAAATGTTCTAAGCACATAGCAGCGGTGAGAGTGTGCCTCACAGCAGTTAGATATGGTTTTAATGTCGCCGACATTTTATCTAAAACTATTTTTTCGCACCACACCTACAATTTGTTGTTTGACAGTTATTACACGGAGATTTGATTACTCATAAGCTTTATCAACATCCTGTAGCTTTGTCTCACATATGAAAATTCCTTCATGAGAGATAGGGATGGAACGATACTCCATTTTTCATTTGAACTCATAGGTATGAATCACTAGCCTGTATTCGTTAAGAAACACTAACCATTATGAAAACAAAGCCCTGAAATGTTCCAATGAATTTTTATTTGTAATAATTTAAATAGGGTTTTTAAAACATTTTTGTTTGTAAATAAGTACGCAGACGGACATCGTTCAAATCAAAATTGTATAGACTACAAAGGTGGAAAGATAACATCCGTGGATAGTATGCTACTATTATTATACCCGTTAACCATCCTAATTTGAATCTCCACACAAGTATGTAAATTTTTTATTTTTATATCAATGAAGACAATAAATAATTTTATCGTGTCATATATTTCCGAACTGAAATTAATTTCACTTGTCACACTAAATTATTTTTACTCTAGTAACTTAAAAACAACAATGGCGGATGTATTGTAAAATGACGCAAGTGTAACGTTCTACGGCATGCGTTTTGTCAATATTTCTCTAGTAAAAATTGCTTTAACTCCATTATTAACGTTAGTAGTAAACACATGACCAATTAGAGTAATATTATCCATAAAGTGAAAGTATGGCGCGCGAGTTTGACCACCTTTTCAAACTGCTGATTATCGGTGACAGTGGTGAGTGGGCGAGGCCTATGATGTGCCTGTAGTGTACAACAACTGGATATCAAGGAAACGGACCAAAGGAATAACGTATGTTTCAGGTGTGGGTAAGAGCTGTCTTCTCCTGCGTTTCGCCGACAACACATTTTCCGGTAGTTATATCACGACAATAGGGGTGGATTTCAAAATAAGAACTTTGGAAATAAACGGTGAGCGAGTTAAACTCCAGATATGGGACACGGCCGGGCAGGAGAGGTTCAGAACAATCACGAGTACATACTACAGAGGGACACATGGCGTCATCGTGGTTTACGATGTCACCAACGGCGAGTCCTTCGCGAACGTGAAGCGATGGCTGCACGAGATCGAACAGAACTGTGATGTTGTCAACAAAGTGTTAGGTGAGTACCAATAGACCGACTACCGGCCAACTGCTATTGCCACTCATCATCACTTGATTCAATTCAATCATGAAGCAACAAAGCCTTGACCCCAACATTCTAGATTGAAGGTGTGATTAATGTGTTTTGTGTCAAAAATTCAATTGTCTATCATCTTCACGTATGTGGTATCTTTATTGTAACAATAGCATAGACCAAGTCAAGTGTAAAAGTGTTACTTGGTCGTAACAGCAGCTTAATGACACAGAAATTCATTAATGTTTGTGAAATACCAAATTACAAACCTTGTAACTTATTGAGTAACTGAAGTGAGCTTGAGCAATGTAATTTCATTTATTTTCATGCCTAATTAAAATTATTACTCAAATAACATTACATAACTGCCAATCTAAAATAAATACAACAGATTAATGCACAAAAACTAAAAATTATGCTTTGTTTACAACAACCAACTATTTACGCACCCAAATAAAACCTAAGTTACTTTTTCTGCATACTGAGTATAGTCTCAGCTGGTGCTTGAACCATGGCATGTTTATAAGTCTCAAATAATTTAAGTTTCTGTATTCAATTATGAAAGAATATCTGCCTAATATGACTCCAGTTTATATTAGTCTAAAATGTATTTCCTATACCCTTTGTTTTAGTCCATCTGTAAAAATAATTGTTTATAATATACTTATATTATTTAATAGAATTAAAGAAACATAAACAAAAAAGCAATAATAAATCTATCAGTTTTATGCATGATTCAAACAGTACAACATAATCTCTGGTGTCTTTGTAACCACAAATCTCCATTTGGATCTCGATTTACATGGAATTCTGATATATTTCCAATAATTTATGTTATCTAAATTAGCCTGAGCATGTTTATTTGACAATAATACGTTCCACTGACAATGAATGATTCATTTTCATAGTATTTCCTTTATAAGGCTTTGAACACAATTTATCAAAATGATATTTTTGTTCTTGACAACTTCATTAGATTATTTAATCAAACATTTAATATTATTCAGCTTTATTTATTAATCTAATCTATGTATAAGGAAGAGAGAGATGTAATAATTTGCTATTTTATGCTATATTATGTGTTTTGCTCATTTAGTGATAAATGCTACCATAATCTGTATCCATATATACATACATAATCGTCACACCTGTATCCCAGGGGTAGGCAGAGACTATAAATTGCTATTTTGCTTGATCCTGACATACTACTTTTGCTTTACCCACTTTCATCAATCTCTTCATGCATGCTTGTCAGTTCAGGGTACATTTGTATCCAAAATGATGATTATCTGTTACTTTTACATAAATCAAGTCATAGTGACATAAAATTATAGTTTAAATAGGAGTCACTTATACAAATGATGTGTTAATGACTGCACATTTAGTGATGTTTATTTATTTATTTAACATTAATAATCACAGTGTAAATATTTAGTCATACTTATTAATTATTGACTATTTTATCTGATCGTTCACATCACATTATCATTATAACTCACTGAAATGGGTTCCTTATTCACTGGAAAAATGAATCTATCTTACACCCATGATATATTTTATATTTGAAGCTGTATCACAATTTGTTTCCATAAATTACCTTTGTCCCAGCAAAAATGTACTATCTATTTCCGTAATTATCAATGGTAATAAAAAAATAACTGTACAATACTTTGTGTACTGCATATGAGTCAATAAGGGAAGTTAACAAACATGTACATTTCCATTCACCTAGGAAAATGTAAATTTTATTGTGAATAATTTTCGTGAGTTATTAAAGTGAGGAAATAGTGAAACTGTATTGTTTTTTTTACTGTTATTGATAATTTAATGTTTTTAAACCTCATAGCTATGTCATTAATTAACATTTTGCAGTCATTGCAACTGTGAGCCAATCTTTCTTATGTGGTGAGAAATAATACAAACTACTAACAAGTTACAATAATAATTGTTACAATAAATTATATTTACAGTAACTTCCAGTGTTATATTTACATAACAGGACATTACTGTAGATAAGCACTGTTAAAATTGTATAATTTATTTATGTATAATTTATTACATAACTTTGTCAAATGATATGCCATAAAATAATTTTTATTTAAAAGTGGTGTAAGGTACATACTGTACTATTATAATTTTATCAATTCCTTGGTGTGGCTTCACTTCGCTGAGGTTTATTGAAATATAATATGGGTTATGTATTAATTCCGTTAAGCTATCTTCTTTACCAATTTTACCCAAATATGTTGAATAATAAAATTATGGGTAATGAACTATCTACACACTTATTATATTATGTAGGGGTTGGGGTGGTTAAGATGTTTAAAAATATTATGGAGTAATTTCCTTGAATGTATCAGTTGGTTCACACATATTGTTTGCAGTCATGACATGAATACCCAATGTCAACATATCATGAATTAGGCACTCTTGTCCATTGTTTTATCATTTCATCTAATCAGCTGTTGCAAAGATTGACCGAGCCAAAGTAAAAATAATATATATTCGTTTATTACGCTAATTGCATTTGGCATGCAAAAAATCACATGCCACTAAACCTTTTTTTTACCTTAGAAAATTACTGACCAAGTTTAAGAAGAAAGGTGTATAAATTAGGTAAATAAAAATATTCCAGATAATATGATTTAATTCTAAACAAACATTTTATTGATATTTTGCGAGTGTAATTGATTTAAGGCCTAAGGCAATAAGCGGAGGGGTGTGCTGGAGCTTCTTGCCCTGCAATGGACTTCTGTGTACACAATAAATTTAAATAATAATAAAGTGTGTACAAATGGCACTTATTATGTAATTATCATATCTGTATTACCTTGTAATTCTAATCTTATCACATTACAGTTGGTAACAAGAACGATTGCCCATCAAGAAAAGTGGTTGTCACCGAGGATGCACAGAGGTTTGCCAATCAAATGAACATACCCCTGTTTGAAACTAGTGCAAAGGAAAATATTAATGTGGAGGAAATGTTCCTGACCATCACAAAAATGGTAAGAAAATTGCTATTTTTAATTCTAATGGTTATTGAACTTGATTAGATATGATAATTGATATGCATTATATAATGTGTTTTAAACTTCGAAACCACATTAAATGCGTTATCAGACTTGATATTCAAACTTCGAGAGTGTAAATGCTTGAAAAATATAGATTATAATAATAGTTAATTTATCCATCATCAATGTATTACAAGTTGATTAACTCGGCAATGTCTAGGCACTGTCAAGTGCAATCTGATAAATCGTTAATAGCTCACTCTCCCGTTAGCCCAGATGAGCTAGCAGAATAGTAAGCCCACCCCAAGAAAAAAAAATAGCTAAAGAAAACATTATTTTATTGAATCTCAGTCTCATCTTAAAATGAAGGTCCACAGCTATGCTTAAAATAACAAAAATTATATGAGCTTTGGTATTTTAATATAAAAGTTCAATTAAATTTAAGTTTTTGGTACAGTTATTAAAACTAGATCATAAAATAGACTTTTTAGCGAAAGTCATGTCGATTAGTTTAAAATATTACAAAATTCTAATGGAAGTATTATGTGATTATCCTCTCAAAATATAAGATAATGTTAGCGTGGATATGATAACATACAACACTCTTACTATCTAACTTATTTGCTGTGTTTATGTGATGTAACAATACTTTATGAACCATTTAAAACACCAAAAAATATATAGTAAAACAAATCTTTGTAATAACAATATGTAAAGAATCAAAATAATCTGATGACATTAATTATTGATTATTTTACAGGTACTAAGATCAAAACTGGAAATGAAAGAGAGACAAAACGTAACATCAAACGACACGGTACATTTAAAGAAGAGTCACAAAACTAAGAAGAAATGTTGCTAGTGCTCGCACGCGACATTACGTGCCACGGACATTGCTTATCCAATGCTCAAATATCAAGAGATATGTTGCACAACCCTAGCAGACCATTTGTACCGACACAGAGAAGTGTTTTCTCTACTTGGTACAACAGTATACCATTAGAATCTATAGTTACAATAGTGTATGAGATATTGCGAGTGAGGTAAGCTAATTGTAGACGGACTGAGCTTATCTTACGAGAATAAGTCTCGCAGGATGAAGCCTATAGTGTATCAAATGCACACAATAGTTGATCTCTACTTGTGCAAATTGGAAACTTTACAACCCCAATTGTGTTGTAATATGTAACATGTACGTGCTGGGTTGGACTGTCTCGAGCCAAGAGCATGTACATTATGACTCCAAAAATTTACATTAGAGTATTGTGAATGCTTAGTTAATGTGTATGATTGTATTCTCATTATCAAAATTTTTATGTGATGGAGAGTTGTGTATCAAAGGGAATGTTGCACATCATATGAATGTATACCGATTATTTAATGTTATTTTTTTAACAAATGTAAACATTGAATATTGATAATTTGATATAGATGGTGAAAATGTAAAATTAAATATTCGCGTGAAATTTGTACATGTAATGTTATACACAAAAGTATTATTATTTCATGGAATTTGTGAAGGTGGAAACTGGAGAAACAATACAAAATGTTATAATCTCTCATAAATGAATAGTGCTAATTTTATCAAAGTAAATATAATGAAATCCAGTGTGTAAGTTTATATAGTGAGAAATACTATTTATAATTTTTTTAATTTAAATATTGGCAAAGTATATGTGCAGTTGTGTAATCAAAATCCCAAATTTATTTAAGACCCTAAGGGAGAGTTTATTATCATTATTGTAAATTTTAAAACTCAGAATGTTCAGTGAAGGATGTGTTCAAAATAAAATAATTGTAGGCAGCATTTCAAGATAGGTTAATCAAAAATGTCAATGGTATCTAGAAAAGGACAATGTTGCCAATTAGTACTAAAGTGATTTGGACATATTTAGCTAATTACTTGTTTGCTGTGAAATTGTAAAGGGCAAATAAACAAAATTTCAATTATATAAAATAATAATGATTTATAACTAAAAATACGATTGGGTTTTTAAAGTAAGCCATTAATGTCGAGGCGATGTTGAGAACACATCTTTAAACACATTTCTTACTATGTTCACTGTCTGGGCCAATTGAATATTTTTAGTTTCCCATATTGCCTGATTGTTTAAGGCATTATGGTATTTAAAATGTTTCATTTCTATCTGAAGAGATTGTATTATTCGCCATCCTTATTCTAAGACTCTGAGGTTTAAAATTACAAGTAGTCATTATATTGTACGTTTTGATAATAATGATGCGTATTATACTGCGTTATAAGTTGCGTTTATTTGAGCTACCCTCAAGTCAAATACATATCTTTAATATCTGATATGTTCTGTATTGTGAAATCTGTCGTATTGCTTTTTTGGGATTAAAACATATTTGTGTGTTTAAATTATTTAAAATTCGCATTTAGTTGCGTGATGATATTATAAGTTTCATATTATAAATGTTTGCGAGATTACGTCGATGTATTGTTTGCGCCAAATTATCATTCCGTACATTACATTTTGTACAATATCATATGCTTTTTTTATTTAATATGCATGATTTCTCTCATTTCAGTACTCAACAATTATTTTTAAGAATTATTGTTCATAGGTACCAGCATTTTATTTGTTTTTAAAGATGTAAATAGATGATATATTTTGCCCATAATAATACTGTTTTTTTATTTCCACTTCCAAAGCTCCTACTTGTTTCGTGAAATATTATTCAAACACGTTGAAAGAAACCACGCATAGCAGTAGGTCTAATTAAGGGAATATCTATTTTAGTCAGTTTGGCAAATTGAGGCGTCAATACATTTTGAAATGTAAATACTTACATTTGTATTTTTCGCCTTGTTGGTCTACTATATCAGCCCACAATCGCCCATTGCTGAGCATGAGGATCTACATCCAAGAATTCCGATTGAAAGTAGTTAGGCCTAAGTCCGTTGGTGTAGTGCAGCCTGTAGATTGGCGGACTTCACACACCATGTAACCATAGAATATCTTATGATTTCTATGGTATGTGGTTTTTCTCACGTTTTCTTTCTCCGTTATAGTGCGCGGTAATTATCTTTCAATACACACATGATTCCCGGAAAGTCAGAGGTGTGTCCTGGGATCCGAACCCACGACGACCACAGTCTCGGCAGCCGCGTCCAGTCCATTACCAACAGGCCACAAAGTTTAAAATATGGCTGCGTAACGTGTGACATCAAGTTTAGATCCCGGGTCGGGTAATCCACTTTGTGTGAGTTTTTCGGTTTGAATAATATTACAATAGTTGACCGTTGCTGTTTGTACCCGGCAGGGCTTTCCCCATAATATATTAAGATGCAATTTAGGTGGCACTAATAGCATCTGCTTGCAATTTCGGGATATAGGCTAGACTCTGGAGCCTTGAAGTATTTTTTAAGTACATCTTAATTTAAATTGCAGCGATGGTTTATGGATGTAATATCGAGTGCCAAATAGTATCTGCGATCGGTGAATATAGAAAATAATTACAACCGCTGCAATAAAATACGGAACTGACGACTGTATTTAATCTGTGCTGACAGTGTCAACTGTATTGACACTGAAAGAAAAATTGTCTATGGCATCAATTTCTGATCGAACTTGGTTGACAGTTCGGGTTTCGACGAGAAAGATTTTTCTTGAATTCTAATCAAAATGTCCATGTGGTCGTTATTAAATCGCGCTGTTTTCAGGCGCACCTCGACTTTCGCCGTAGCTGTCGCAGGCGGAACTTTCTTCTTCGAGAGGACGTTCGAGCTCATCTCTGTTGGGATCTTCGAGAGCCTAAACAAGGGTGTAAGTGTTTTGTTATGTAATTTTGTATAATTTGTTACTACTATTTTATATCAGCATGTTCAATAATTTCCATTAAAAAACCCAGCAGATAAGTTGATGGGCATCCGCCGTTGTCTAAAAATTGAAGTAATAAAAGATAAAGCTATTGGTTTAAGCCTAATTGCTAACTTGGCCTGGCCTATACTATAAGTCCAGGACTATTTTAGCAATAAGCTACATTTAGCTTAAGTTTACATGATGATCAAGTGCATAAGATTTTGAATATTGAATTTCATAATTGTTATACTTGTATTGTATAGAATAAATCATATTTCTGTAGACATTCATTTAAAATAAAATATTAATTAATGTACATTAATCAAAATAATTGAATACTTTACTGAATATTTGAAAAATAAATGGTCTTATTTATCAAAAATTTAATATGAATGTGTAAGTTTGCGTGCATTATGGTATAAAGTAGGCTTATGTTTAGCAGTGGGCTTCTTGTGGCTAAAGAATACTACAAATCATTTTCATAGGTCCCAAGGACACTATTATATCTGTTCTGTTCTGGAATGTGTTTAATTCAAACATTAGATAGGCATTAGCTGATAATATTACTGTTTTTATCTGGCTGACTAACTGCAAGAAAAATGAATATTAGGTATGCCAATAAAATATACTTACTGTGTAATTTAAATTACTTTTTCATGAGTTTTTATTGTCAGGACTCATCAATTTATTATGTTTATTCTATATGTTCTTCTTTTGTTTAAAAACATATGGCTCCCCCGTAGTTTCGGAGATTTTGTATTCTGTGTAAATGCAGTATGATAAATGATTTATTTATTTTGTTGTTTTTCTTTTCAGAAACTATGGAAGGACATTAAGCACAAGTACGAAAATTAAATGAACTCAAATGCAATAATTTATTAGTTAATTTGTTAAATTATTAAATATGTCGAATAAATAATAACTTAATTTTATTTATTATACCAAAAACACTTCTTATGTACACTGTAGTATTTTTGTAAGGACTAAACCTGTTATATTCCTGAACTTATACAATATGTGAAGTACCTGCAAAGCTTATGATGGCAAGTGTTGTGCAATTTTAACACAGTATCTTCGGGTAAGAGTAGATGTTATTTTGCCAAACAATTTAATTATTCCAATAGAATAGTATATTTTATCAATATTGATAAAATACAACATTATTCTATTCTACACATTATTAAGCTCTGTTTTTTCAACTAATCATTTCAAATTACAATGTTAAGTTAATTTTCATTGCATACTACATCGGATAATTTTCGTTAACTTTGTGCCACACTGTACATTGGATAATTTAATATGTATACATAGTATATGAAAATAACAAAGTAAATAATATACTAGTGACATGAGATAATGGTTTTAATTCAAATATTAATTTAATATTAGACATCAATATTACTTACAGAAATATATGTGTGTTTAACACATTGACTGTGGCATGCACACACATTTTAATTTGTGCGCAACACATATGCAGCTATTAGACGACAGGCATATTGAGTACCTGCATATGCCTGTGCCACACCCCTAGTTGACCATATTTTTATTGCCGTGGTCAACATAATAAGGACTAAGGACCTTCTGTCCCTATACACAGTTTAGTAAATGCAGAGCCTTAGCTTATCTGGATATACATTTATATATATTTATAAATAATAGTAATTGACGACACAATAGTTTAGGAAGATACTCACATACAATTAGTTTTAAGTTACATACAAAAAATATATTATCAGATAGACAAAATACCAGATACCTTCTAGATAGTTCTATGTATTATAGCAGCTCAAGAAAAATTTGGTTAGTTTTGGGACTGATTGCTACTTTCTACATTTTACTTTTTAGTGTACTAGCACACTGAACTATAATACAACTATTTCAAATAATCTTCCTTAAATATTCCTCTTCATAATATTATCATAGGGTTCATAACAATCCCTCACATAATAGGGTTAATCTAATTGTCAGTATTCATACTCTAATACTAAATAAGGTTCCAGCATTCTTATTACATTGATCTGGTAATTTCCTTGTGCAATATTTATATCAAGCTGTCCATGGGACAAACTATTCCTCTGCTGACAGCATGCCTTAGTATTGTGGATATTTATTTACACATATTTGCTGAAAATTGTACATGTTTTTAAAATGGAGTATTACACAGAATCTGTGCATGCGTATTACGCGAGGTATAAGTAGATAGGGAGAGAGATGTGAGATAATATTACTAACATTTTATTTGGTTTATCCCCGGATCCCCACTATATCATAATGAGAACATTGATATCAAGCTGATACATAAGTATCAACCCATACAGGTCCCGCTACAGGGCCCGGCCTCCTCTACAATCGAGAGTACGATTGACAAGGGTTAGACCATATAGTCCACCACGCTGGCCTAGCGCGGGTTGCTAATATATTGTTAATAGATTATTTTCCACTAATCTATATAAAATATAGCTCCATATAATGAGATTTGTTATTGTATATCGATTAAGACTTGGTGCACTTGTGTCGTGCGTACTCGGGGTCGTCGGTGAGCGTGTCGGCGGAGGCGGAGGCGGGCAGCGAGCGCGGCTGCACGGGCAGCGGCGAGTCGAAGTGCGGCTCCTCTGCCAGCGCCCAGATGATGTCCACGAGTAAGGGCTGAGCTAGGTTCTTGATTGCTTCTTGTCTTGCAACCTGGTGGGGAAAAATTGTATTTTATTGACACTCGAAACTGGTTCACACTGAACCTCGAAAAGATGAAGCAATTGCGTGATGATTCTTGGGTACCTACGATATATATACTTTAGCCGATTAGTATAAGGAGGTCCGTAGATTACATTGGGGCGGTAGTTTAATGGATTGGCAACTTTAAGTAGCATTGCACAGGACACCTATTGGGGGGAATTAATAGCTAATGCGTCAATAAGTTCTCGTTTACGAGACTAATAAGTTAGATAGAGGCCTAACAAAGGTTGCAAAGTTGCTGGATGCAGATCACAGTTGAGATGCTTGGACGAGGCCTGTATTCCGCAGTGCACTGTCTACAACTGTAGGAGAATAATGTTCACCAGTCCGAAGTGGTGCACGATCATCTTGAGCGCGTAGTCCTTGATGTCGGTGGCGCGCATGCGGTCGGCGGCCTGCAGGATGGCCAGCACGTTGTCGGGCGACACGTTGCTCTGCAGGTTGTGCTTGCAGAACACCTGCAGGCGGTTGTTGGTGAACCCTGCGGGGGATTAACAAGGTGATCACCTTCATCATCATTATTCACAACCTGTAGGTATCTGCTGATCTGCCTCTTTCATTGTAAGCTATTTTTGTTTTAAATTTTACTGTTATATGGTAATATTATAGAAGTATAATTTATTTCTGTAGATATGATAGTGTTTTGAGTAACAGAACACTTGCAACTATAGAAACAATAGTTGTACAAATATAAATACTTTTTTACTTATAATAATAATTTCAAATGGCATAATACGGTAACCGCTGACATGTGGCGTAAGTACAAACACAAAGCGTGTGTACGTCGCAGTGAACGTGCAAAAATATTCTAGCAACAAAATTGTTTGATTTTGTACAAACCGTAGTATATAGGGGCTTGGAATAAATAGAGCGAGTCCTCTGTGGGCATGTTGGTGTCTCCGTAGTAGATGTACCGCAACAGCGAGTCAAACGCCTCCTCCGACGGGACGGTGTCGCAGATCTGGATCTGTGTATACAAGTATAATTGCAGACATTAGTGCAATACTTTTATTTAACTCAGTTACTTAGAAATTTTGAATAGGCCGAAGTAAGGTTTTTCATTAGGGAGACTGGTTAAAAAATCATACATAATTCTAACATCGCATTGTGTTTCAAGTTGTATTGTTATTTCTATCATTTTGGTGAGTGGAATTTGCTGACAGTAAAATTTATGCAAAGTTTTCTTCCTCATACATCCCTGTGGAATCAGTTTTTTTAGCAATAATTTTAGACCGTTACCACTGGGGGATCTTATAGGTCAGCACCAGCCCAATTGTTCTTCAGATGTAGTGGGTGTTCGTGGGCGGTGGTGATCATTTGGTATTAGGTAATCAGTTTTCTTGTTTGTCTCCTATTCCATGTATACCTCGATATACCTTGTATATCTCCATGGATATATATCAAGATTGATTACAGAATCACACAAATACGACAGGAATAAATACAAGAAAAAACGTCGCTTTTTTTGTATCGTGTCTAAAGTCACTAAAACTACCACTTGGCTTCGTTTTTGGTAGTAGTATATACCCTGTATATGCATTAAGATTGTCTAGGTTCAGGTACACACATTAACGATATTATCAGTGGGCGAGAAGGATCTAAACATGGCCTCGAAGTAGGCAGCGCGTGCGGCCAGCACGGAGCGGTGCGCGGGGCGCAGTGCGGCGCCCACGCGCAGGCGCACGTCGGCCAGCTCCGCGCCCGCGCCGCAGCACACCGCGCACATGTCCTGCTCCAGCGTCGTGCCTGTGAACACGCCAGATTGTCATCACCTTCATCACCTCTTAACATTTTTCATGGAATCATTAGTCAAATGAAATGTAATAGCAAATCAGAATGTATAGCGTATTTTTTAGTCGATTTTAATTAATATTAAATATATTTTTTATGGTTTCTTAGATTAACGCGAATGTTACATTTTGAAATAGAACGAATTCTTCGAAAGTGCGCCCCGTGACCACGAAAACTGTAAAGTGATCGAAACATCGGGAAATTAAAAAAATGTAAAAATTAAATCAAATTCGCGATAAAATCCGTGAGAATTCGTTTTAGTTCAAATATATTTTGTCAACTTACAAGTATTAAAAATATATATATTTTATTTGGAAATATGGATATAGAACTTTAAAAGGCTAAAACTTACTATACCTAAGAAGCAAACATTCCAAGTTTATTGGAGAAATCTATTGACATTTAGCAACGAAAGATGATGATGGTGATGAACAAGTATGTACAGCTTGTAAGCAGTGTAGTTACCACCGATGTCTTGGTCGGCGTCGTTGGCGGCGGGTGGCTTGGGCGGCGGCTGCTGGCGGCGCCGGATCACCTCCACCATGAGGCTCTGTTCCATGTGCTCGAACTCCGAAGACATCACGATCGGAGTGAAGTTGTAGTCCTTCACCACGAACCTGTAAAGTGTAAATGAAGTACATTTAGACTAATTTCTGATAAATGAATACATCCCATATTCACATAGTCCTGACCCCAAACTAAGATCGAGTCTTGTGTCGTGGGTATCAGAAACTATAAGAGACTTTTTGATTTTACAAACACCCATACTCAAAACAAGTACTTGTGGAATACACAAACATTTCTCTCCGTGCGGGGATCCAACTCGCAACCTCTAATTTCACAGCTGGTGTCCAACCAACTGCGTCACGGAAGCTGTCAAATTACCTAAGTTTTGACTTTAGCGGATGATGTAATAGTTGATGGTGTGCGGAATTACACTAAGCTGCGATCTCTGTATCAATGTATTGTAAACGTGTTTTGAAAGGAGCAACACTAGAGTTTCTTGCCCATTCTTCTCTGGCGAAAACAACCTTGTAAACCGGGTGGTACAGAAAAATGTGATTGAAACAATTTAAAGATTTAATAAAGTATTTAGAGAGTGTACTGACCGCAGACAGTACTCCTTGATGCAGTGCAGGTTGGCGTGGTGCGCCGCGTGGAGTGCGGGCAGCACGTTGTGTGCGCACAAGTTGGCGCGCAGGTAGCGTGCGCACAGGCCACGCAGGCGCGGGATGCGCAGGCGCAGCGCCAGCCGCAGCACCTCCATCACCACCAGCACCGTCGCCGGAGACGCCGGGTCCTCGTCTGTTCACCACACATTCAATTAACAATGGACTCCACTTTACAGAATACACTCATCTAAATAAATCTTTCACCGAGACGAATAGCCTATCATCATCATCATCATCACCTGTATGTTATTGGAAACGATTACAAGGATCACTCGCCGTCATCCAACATATCTGAATATCTTATCACCAACATCACCCCTTATAAAAGTAATATAAAATACATTCAAAATCATAAAATCTCGTACCTTTCTCCGTGGGGTCTATTCTGTCTGTGTATATGTAGTTGAGCACCATGTTGAACGCCTCGGGGGTCGCCTCAGGCAGTGTGACAGTCAGCTGCGGTCTGGATTTGTACGAGTACATTTCAGATGCTTTTTCCTCGCCCGCGTCTATTTTCTTCGCTAGTTCGTCCCGAGCTTCCCTGTAGATGTTAGCAAGTTTGAGCATATTCTAAAATGAGAAAAACGATAGCGCAGCCAATACTGCGACTTTACATCTGCATGTTTTCCTTAACAACGATTTATGGTTTAATTTACAGATTATTCTATTTAAACATGATAATCCTCCGTGGCGCAGTTGGTTAGATGCCGGCTGTGAAACTAAAGGCCGCGGGTTCGATTCCCGCACCGAAACAAATATTTGAGCCACAAGTATTTGTTTCGGGTCTGAGTGTTTGTGAGACCGAAAAGTCTCGTAGTATCTGATACCCACGACACAAGACCCGATCTTAGTGTGGGGTCAGGACTATGTATGTGACTGTTGGGTGTATTTATTTATTATCTTCATCATCAAGTTATCACTGCGAAAGAAAGGCCATCCACAAGGATTTTCACAGCAATCCGATTGCAATTTATCTGCATCTAGCGGCTATCTATAACGAATTGCTAAAGAAAAAAGTTTCCTTTCACGTCTCTACATGTGTATCCGCACCGTAGATGCTTCAAATATGTTTAGGTTTTCACAAGCATTCATTAACACCCTGTATGTTTAATGTTTAAACTATTGTACAACCCACTTGATCTTGGCCTTGAGGTACTGCGAGCGTGCAGCCAGCATGGCCTGGTGCGCCAGCACGGGCGTCTGCTCCGCGCCCACCAGCAGCGTCACGTCGCAGAACTGCTGCGACTTCAGGATGCGACCGAAGTCGTCGTGCAGGGTGCAGCGGGGGTAGTTGGACAACTGCGCACAGACGAGCATTTTAAATCAACTGGTTGTAATATAAAATGTATGCAAAAGTTTTTCGATTAAAGAACAACAAAAATCAATTCACAAATTCCTGACAAACTTGCACATTAATAATAATATTGGCATATTACTTTGTACCTTAGCAGTTTTCAATTTAAATATATATTTTTTTATTTTAGTTTTCTCCAATCTGTACCTACAAGTCCTGGTTATTTTTTACAAATTGAAAAAATAAGATGTACACATTCTATCATCTTGTCTTTTACCACAAGCTCGGGATACTATAACGGCTATCTTCCATCCTTAGTATCGTAAGTTAGTTGTATCATACCTGAAACCGGAATAGTTCCCCACTCCGCACGTTGTTATCGACAGTGCCTCCGAATATGTACAGCGCGTCGCCGACCACGGCGCCCGCGTGGAACAGGCGCCCCGACGGTATCTGAGAGTCCGCCGCCGGGTTCACCACCGACCTGAAGGAAATTCTATGCGTAAACTAAAATTATTTGCTTCATCACCTTCATCACCTTTAGCCAGTTCGATTCGACATAGATTTACTTCGTTTTATTTGTCCTAGCTTTTTAGGACGGCAACGTATTATTTAGATAAATAAATTCTTTTGGTGTATGATAAACATAGACATAAAATCTGGGATTATACTAGTGGCGAAATTTCCAACGATAGAAAAAAATGTATAGGCAATTGGTATTGTTCAAAGAGTTATGTTATTTGGTTTGTGCTTTACAGTTAGGACATTTTCCAAAGCTAGGTGCTTACAAAACAAAAGATGCCGTAAAGTACGACTTGATTGAAAGATATTTACAGTATAATATGAAGTAGTAATTGACTGCAGGTCGTTACCAACAGGTCTATAGAAATTTAGGAGCAGTTTTACATTTAATGCGGCCTCTCCAATCCCTATGGCTGAAGAGAGAGGGAGTGTGTATGAGAGAGAGATAGAATATAAGAGAGGTGCGTGTACGTGCCACATCTGCGTGTCCAGGTCGTAGCAGTGCAGGTCGGCGGGCAGCGTGTTGTCGGCGGCGCCGCCGAACACGTACAGGTGTCTTGCGTGCGCCACCATCACGTGCCCGTAGCGCCGCGCCGGCGCCGGGCCCGCGCTGCGCAGCAGGTGCTCCGTGCACACGCGCGACCAGCTGCGCGCACACGCACATGCACACAGATATAGAGGGAGTTAATGGATAACGTGCACAAATTATTAGAAAAATAATAATAAAAAAAAATAGTATAGGGTTGTTGAATTCCACTTAAACTTTTTTAGTCGCATACTAACTAAATATACTTTCGGTTTAGACGCATAATAACTAAAAATATGTATAAAAGTTTCGGTTACCAACGGAATTTATTGCAATTTGTTTTTAAGTCATTAATTTAACTTTTCACTAATATAGTCGTCCTACCAACATTACGAACAAGAAAATATCTACGTTTTTTAAGACGCAAATGTATGACAACACTCTCTTTATATTATAAATACTCTCTTTATATTGATGTGAAACATCTATAGAATCACTTGTAAACCGAATCGTTGGCGTGGCGACGCTTGCCGTGGCGACGGGTCGCCACTCTATACTGAGGTATACATATATATATTTTATGTGTAGTAGAGTGTACAAACAAACATCAAAGCAAACATAAAAATAACAATGATTAAAAATTTATAATTAAATTTATATTAAAATTAATTAAAATAATTAATTAATTAAAATTTTAATTTATATTTTATAATTTTTATAACAACGGCAGAGCAAACATCGAATATAACTATTACTGAAGTCACAGGTGAAAATATTTGAATTGTGGCCACTTGATATTAATATCGAATTTTTATATCACATGTAAATAAATGTTTATTAAATAAAGTTATCATTTTCTGTAAGAAATTCGTAATACTTCATTTTTTCATTAGGCTATATTTAATTCCTGTAATAATATTATCTTTTATGCATAATCCTTGTACACAAACGATGTTTCACATCTGCCAGGCGTCCCATGACGGCTCACATTTTATGTTAATTGTTACGTCTAATTTAATGACGAACTGATTAGTGATTTTATAAGTGATACCTACACGTAGACTCCTGCGTGAGGGATCATTTTTATGTATATAGCACTGAACTAACATCCAATATTATATAAAATATTTCCTATTAATCATGGTCAGAATTGTCAATTTAACATGCTGACCGAATTAAGTGCAGGCGTGGTTTAATCCCATCCATCCATCAGCAATACGCAAAGGATTTGCCGGTATCACTGGCCTTCCATACCGACCTCTTGCGGATATCGACGGACTGGGTCTGTAACGAATTCTACATCATCATAACGCTTGAAACTCTTCGCTGATTGTATGACGCTTTACGGGCGGTACTGAATATATACCCAGGCGATAAATATTTCCACTATTTTTAGCAAATCTCACATACATACGTGTCATACATAATATAATTGAAATGTTATAGCAGAGGGGATGGCGTCAACAAAACGTGCGTCACAAAAAAGCGATATACGCATCATTATTTCTGTTTTCGTCTCTGCTGCTTCTAGACCGACACGTAAAATTTCATCTAAAGATATTGGCTCCACAAGCACTATAACAATCAGGATTTCCACATTAACGGCAGAGCCTAGCTAAAGGTTTTAAAGACTGTAGGCCTTATTCATAGACAGATTTAAAACCTATTTTACTTATCGAATGTTTTGTCTTCTTCGCTCAAATTGAATTGTAAAGTCGTTAGAAAGGGACAAAACATTCGAAAGCTCAAATAGGTATTAAAATTGTCTATGTATAAGGCCGAAAGTTTCAATATTTATCACAATTGTCTTTTTCAAATTACGATATCCCATAAAATCGTACAAAGCACTCACGTGTGCGTCTCGAAGTCGAACTGGAACAGCGCATTAGTGATCTTGGCGCCGCTCTGTCCGCTGAACACGAACATCTTGCCGCGCGCCACGGCCACCGGGAAGTTGCAGCACGTGGGGGGACACTCCCCCTTCTGCTCCACCTTCTCCCACTGGTGGTTCTCGCCCTGCACACAACATTTAGCTAATCAGGGTAATTTCTTACATTGTATTGTATTGTATTGTATCAGCCCATATACGACCCACTGCAGGGCACGGGCCTCCTCTACAATCGAGAATACGATTGAGAGTGGTTAGGCCATAAAGTCCACCACGCTGGCCTAATGCGGGTTGGTGGACTTTTACATACCATAGAAATTTATACAAATCGCTATGGTATGCAGGTTTCCTCACGATGTTTTCCTTCACCGTTATAGTGCGTGGTGATTGACTATCAATACACACATGACTCCGAAAAGTCAGAGGTGTGCCCTGGGATTTGAACCCGCGACCACCGTGAACATGTAGGCAGCCGCGTCTGGTCCGTTACCAACAGGCCACCAAGCACTTTTCTCAATTCATTCAATTTCAATTTCTTACATAGGGTCACATAATATATTTATTTTGTACTATTTTGTACACAACTGCAAGTACAATTAAAATAAAATTAGTCAAAATAGGATTATAATCCAATTTTATTTTAATTGTTTTTTTTTTATGTACTATAGTAAATTAAACACTGAATCAGGAATCAAAAATTAGAACATCTCTGTTTGTATCCAACCTTTCAGGGTAGCAAAATTATTGGACTGTATTATTCTAGACTGGTGTATTAAGGAATATCGGTTAACAATACTAGTCTTCTATGTTCGGTGCCTACGCCCTGAGTGAGTCGACTCTAAGCAGTCGCTAGCCAGTCCTCCCCGGCCCCCGGCGACCTCTCTCATATTTATTGTGAGAATATGGTACTCAACATCTCACTTTTATATTCAAGTATTGCCGTACTTGTATATATTGTGTTCTAGGATAGATAAGATTTCTTTAATCATTTAATCAAGTCATTGGGTCACCATTGCGGACGTAGCCCCCCCCCCCCCGTCCCGAAATTGTTCCTATATAAAAGTATACATGACCACAATGACACAATTGAAACAACAAGTTAATACATTACCACTAAGTTGATAGTCCACATGTCGTTAAGCCTCGCGTTGCCATCGTACCCGGCGAATATCCACAGCTTGTCGTCGTACACCGCCGCGCCGTGCGCAGACCGCGGCACTGGCTCTCTGCGAATACACATCAATAATTATGTTGGCCAAAACCTGCTCACTGACAACCGACCTAAATTACTACACAAACCTGGTCGTGTTTCATTGAACTTGTGACCTGTTTTTGGAATTTTTACACTAGTTTTTAGTGCTAAAAATATCTGGCTAATGAACCTAGCGCAGACGGAAATGGGTTAAATTAATAGTCTCACAAAAGCGCCATAAAACGATGACTTAGATGCCGTGTTCCGTTTGGTGAAACTGTCGGGAGGCACAATATTTTTGTACTTCCTCTGTGTTTTTCCTCCTCTTCCTATTTTGAGATGCCGGCAACGCATCAACGCTCCAATTTGTGTGGTTGCTCATGAGCGGTTGTAATCACTTAACACCAGGTATGCTGCTTGCTGGACTGATAAAATTAATAATAATAGACAAGTAGGAGGAGACTATAACGGTGAAGAAAAACATCGTGAGGAAACCTGCTGCATACCATAAAGTTTTTAAAGAATTTCTACAGTATGTAAAGTTCGCCAACATGCAATAGGCAAGTGTGGTGGACTATGGCCTAAACCCTCTCAATCATACTCTCGATTGTAGATTAGGCCCGTGCTCTGCAGTGGTACGTATATGGGTTGATTGAAGCTTAACAATAAGACAAGTAGGAGTGATTTTGGTACTATGTTGGTACTAACACCAATGACACAAAACGGAATCTTTGCGTGGGTTCAGTACGATTGTTAGGTATTAATAACATTACTTGTCTTACTCACTGTCCAGTAAACTTCCACTGCACCCACTGCGCGCTTTGAAACTTGTACTCAAACAGATCATTCTTATTGGTGAGATTCGAGTTGGCGAGTATGTTGCCCGTGTACCCGCCGAACACAAACATCGACGAGCGATGTACCTTAAAGCAGAATTAACACTTATTAATAACTACTTTGTTCTGGAATTAGTTCTTGCATCGGAATCTAAGAAATACGATTCAGATTATTTTATCATCCATCTATCCATCAGCCAAACGAAGTCCACTGCTGAACATAGGCCTCTCCCAATGATTTCCATGGTGACCTGTTGGAGGCAGCCTGCATCCAGGGACGTCCCGCGACCTTTACCAGGTCGTCTGACCACCACTTCATTCGAGAACTTTAATTAATTGATTTATTTCATAATCAGTACGAATTTAAAAGTTGTTTTTAGATGGTTCTCAATCTCAATACTCAATTTGCACATTTCAGATTTTATCTTGCTTTGAATGCGCTTTATATATTATTATTTGTTATTACTGTGTTTTCATTCAATCACTATCTACTCACCACAGCTGAATGATGATATCTTGGTGCTGGTGGTACTCCCATACATCCTGTCTTGGTCCAAGATTTCTCCCTGATATCAAATCTGATTAGGTCATTTAACATTGACTTTCCATTGTCTCCTCCAAACACATAAATAGCATCTTTATATGCCACTGCTGTGTGCTTGCTTCGTCTGCAAAAACAACAAACATTTTTACATTTTTTACCTAATGTACTCTTAAATGAATGCTAGGTATTGTGGATTTAAATAGTGTTTAAATAAAAAACAAATCTATGCTTTTAAACAGATGCTAGTTTATTGTCTGCAATGTCATCATCATCATTGGTAAATAACATGTATGTGATATGATTAAATGGCATCTGTTGGGGATGTTAGGATTAGAAAGTACACCTACGCTGGTGATTTATTAGACCTTCAAAATCACATGCAGGCACAGGGTTTAACTGTACAAAATGTGGTTTTATGTGCTACACATAAATCAGTCTGCAATATACCCATGTGAATATAATGTCATCATCATCAGTCAAAGGGACTCTTTCAATGTATTGCAGATTAAAGTCAACTTGGAAAATAGACTACACAATTTTCCTTTATAATAACACAAAGGCAATTAAAATAAGAACTGAACTTAACTGAAACTCCACTGAATATTGATAATTCTAATTTAATAAATTTAACATATTGACTGAAGAGCTAAACCATTGAATTATCAAGAAAATGCAAATTGAATATTATAAACAACATTACCTGGCACCAACAAATTCATAACACTCAGACATGCGTTTCCATTTGTGCACCGTTTCAAATGGACCAAACTCCATCCTCAAGCTGATGTCTAGCTCGTTGGGGTTCCGCAACTGCTCCGTAATCATCTTTGCTATGTTCTGCATTTAGACTGTTTTATTACTTCCGTTCCACCTATAACATAATATTTATTAAGACAATGCTGTTACAATGCATGGTGAAGCATTAATAAATTAGAATAAGTAATAAAATATATAAATTATTAAGATCTTCATAAAAATAATGGGAATGATAAAAACACAAACATATCCTGCATAAAAGTAGCTTTTTACAGCTTACCAAACATACAAAAGAATATTATATAAAATAATAAAACATAGTTTACCCCGTCATTGGAGTGAAAAGAAAATGAAAACTTGGACGTGCAGCATACAGAATAGGTTTCGTAAGCAGGCAGGCACTAATAAAACTATTTACGACGCTCGGCATCCAACTAAAATAGGAAAAAATCTCAAAATAAACTGCGCAAAATAGGTCGCCGAAAAATGTAGGCAAAGAAGTCAATGACTTTGTACCATCTACCAGGATAAGGAAATTAGTTATTAGACACTCACAACACAAAAAATATGTATTGTCTAGGCTCGATGCTTTTGCCTGTTTATTAATTTATTTAGACGATATTTAAATTATTTTAGCAAATACAATATAAAGTTTACTCATAAAAACATTTTTATTGACAATTTTGATGACAATCAATATTGACATAAAGATTATGTGTTGCCATGTTAAAATTGAACCTTTGGACTGTTTCAGGTTGATTAATTTAGATTTTTATCATAACTTTGTATTATTAAATCTCGATAGATATTTACTATTATTTATAATTAACTCAGAACAGCTTTTGTAGATTAAGATTTTTCTCACATTCACAGAATCTAAGATATAAATAATTGACAATATAATTTTTTTACTAGGAAATAAATAACTCGAGAATTTAACCAATGAAAATACCTGAAAAAATATCCGATCATCACGGACGGCGGGACGTAATCACCCGATTATAATCTGTGCGGCATTTTCTTTATTCATTCGTTCAGTAACTGAACTTCCCCGACTTTGTTTTGTGTTGGATTTAATTTTCCTTTTTGATTAAGGATTTTTGTGGATTTTTTTTTATCACAAATTTAGTGAGATGTCCTCGCCAGTGAGTATTTAGATTTAATTTAAAGTACGAAGCTAATATTTTTGTTGTAAAAGAGTTGTTGAATGGTGAAAATGTGTGTTGTATGTTCTTTGTAGACAGAAGAAAGCGTGCGGCGCAACAGCGAGAGCGAAGGGGGGGAAGTGGAGACTCCTGAACATGATCCACACTTCGAGCCGATCGTGTCGCTGCCCCTGGTGGAGGTTCACACTAATGAGGAGGACGAGGAAGAGCTGGTTAAGATCCGCGCCCGGCTTTACAGATACGACACGGAAGACCACGAGTGGAAGGTAATTTAGAAATTTCCTTGACGTAGTTAGGCATACAACGTGTAGTATTTGTATAATGCTTTATATCAACGGCTTCAATTAATTTTACATTAGGTACTCAAATTTTAGTTGGGAGTTAAGTGGTAAGAGTCATGGATTCTAACAAATACTTTAATAAACATACATATATAATTATTAAAGTACCTAATAAACTAAATTATGGACATAAAAAAATAATATTTGTTTATTGTGGTGTTTTATTAGCAACAAGTCTCATATCAATGTTTTTACAGTTAAACACACTGCCTTTGTTTTGCCACATGCACGCTAGTAAAGCAAAGAATAATTCCATGCAATTTTGATTTGTATTTACTACTTTATTGCACAACAATGTCTGAAGTGCACAAATCCACTGATTGTTTTGTTTACCAGTATAGTATTATCTAGATAAAGTCGGACCACTCAGCATTGAAACCCTATGTCATATACAAGATATTAAAAAGACAATGTAAACAAATATCTTCCCACATTTTTATTATCTTTATTGTATTTAAAATAATTGTTGCTTCAAAACAAAAGATAAATATTTGATATAAAGGTTATACCTTTATTTTTATTTTTTTATATTGTGTAAATGGCATAAATGTATATTATATTTTGTTTCAAAGCATAATACTATACTTTTTCAGGAACGAGGCACTGGTGATGTGAAATTACTTCGTCACAGGGTTAATAACACTGTCAGAGTTGTGATGAGACGTGACAAAACTCTGAAAGTTTGTGCAAACCACTTTATAACTCCGGACATCAGAATGAATGTTCACTGTGGCTCGGACAAGGCATTCAATTGGTCCGTATTTGCTGATTATGCTGACGAAACATGCAAGCAGGAACTGCTTGCAATCAAGTTTGGAAATCCTCAAAGTGAGTAAATTACAAGATTTACAAGATTAAAATTTTGGTTTTGTTTTCATTACTCTTTGATACAAAACTTTAATGTTATAATAACATATTTGTGAATTTGTTGTATTACATTAATTTATAGCTTGCATGCATAATCAACAATTTTCAAATGTACTTTGTATTCAAATGATTATTTTAAAATGTGTCATGTCACATGATAATATCTTAAACTATATTAATTTAGTTATTGGAAGATAAAACTTTAATCCCTAGTTTCTAGACATTCACAACTCTAAAAATGTCATTCACAGATGCTGACCTATGGAAAACCAAGTTTGCCGAAGCTCAAGAAATAGTGAGAACTAAATGCAGTCTATACACGCAGGATCAATCGTCAGATGATGAGAGCAGTATCACAAGGAGCGAAGACACTGACACTCCAGAACCAAAGGCCAACACAGACAAATCACCAGAGAAAAAATCTGAGAAACCGGAACAAGCTGATTCTGATGGTGTGGTCTTAAAACTAAAAGAACTTAAAGTAGACAGTGGGAAGTCAGAATAAGTAGTAATTATTTATTAAAACGATCTTATAAGAGGCCAATTAGTAACAAAAGTGTATGACATAAGGAACATAAGTTAGGAGAATGATGTGTGGCAGAATGTGGTCTAGATTGTGTAATATATTAGGAAAAACCAAATTTCGGTAGTAACGATATGACAATGATGTTGACGTAAAAGAGTAAAATTTTGTTTTTATGCCTTGTCAAATGTCGGTGTCGTTTTGTTTGGTCAGCACCATAATGTGAATTTACTTCTAAATTTTCATGTGTCGATTTAAACTTGGCGATTTTATATAAGACAATTTTCACTATTCAGAAAGACTGGGTTGATTTTAACCCTTTCGGGAAATTGTGCAATCCATTACATTTCTCGTTTTTCTAACTAAAAATCTACACTAAAAGAATTGACTTACCAGAGAATGGAATCCAAGATTTGTGATTTACAGCTGTCATACACTGCCACTAGACATATTAGGCAATGGTTTCTTGTTTTATTTTCTGTTCTCGAACAGATTATCCTGTTGTTTAACTTTTTCAATTAGTAAAAATAGCACAGAGAAGACATTTATTCTGACTTAACATGTAAAAGATAATTTCATATTTTCTCACTGTCATAAGACAATATTTAGGATATTTTATGCACTGATTTATATTTTGCATGCATAGACGGTTATGCCGACGGTTCTAAATGATAATATATTTTCAGTTTTGTGTAAGCAGGGTGTATTTTTATATTTTATTAGGATGAGCTATGTGTAGTAAATTTTCTGTATTAGGATACTAAATAGTTAAAGCTTTGCTTTGGCACATAGACCATATGTTTTGTAATACAAGGTTAATGGCCTGCCCACACAGGGATGGTTAGGGATTTGTTTCTTACAAAAAATATTTAAACTTATCTGGTACTAATACGACGTAAGTTGTAACAATTTTTTTAAATTTATGCCTCGTCATCGAAATGGATTACTTGCCATGGCATCGCAGCGCGCGCCGAGTGATGCCGCGGCGCACTGCGGTATGCCACCACACGTCGAAGTACGCGGCGCGGTACGAGACAGTCCAAGCGGTGGTACATGCAGGTGCTGCTCATGAATACTTGGGCATCGCGTCATGGGATACCTTGGTGGGCTGCTGGAATGCCACAGTATGTAAGTGGCTGGCTGGTGGCAAATTCCTTGCCATTGTCTCCCGGTGTGCGTAAGCCATTAATTGTTTGATGCTTGTCAACAAAGAAGTTTCAAGATCGTTGATTTGTTGGCAAACCAGCGTGATGGTCATCAATGGCAGACTGCTTGGGACAGATTTTTTAAATGACATAAAGACATCTGTGGAGTAGAGAAAATATCAAAATGTGCTTTTTTTATGAAATGAATTAGTAAGTTGTGCTTGCTGCTTGTCTTCACTAGTGCAGCTATCGTACGTAATTATTAATTGTATAATTCACGTTTGATGTTTGTAGCAAGTGCAATCCATTGTTGATTGATTGTTTCACAAAATAAGATTTATTTTAGTAGATAATGTAATAAGAATGAATAGTAGTAGCGATTACTTCTGTGCCTATATGTGCTTGCTTTGGGGATAATTGTTCGTCGTTCCTTTAGAGTGTGCCAACAGCCTAGCTTTTCAGTATTTTCATAAAATTATATATCGCAGGGTAATAATAAAAACATGTAAACTTAGGTGACTCTAGTTGCAATGTGCCGTTAGTTTTACAACGTATTTGTAAAGGGAATTTTTAAAATTGTTACTATTGGCGATACTTGTAAAGATCTTTAGGTAAAAACGATTGTAAATGTATTTCGACATTGTTCGTACTTGGATTTGATATTGAGTGAAGATTCTCGAATAAGGGTTAAATTTAAGGCGAATATTTTTTTTATAATTCATTATGTATTTGTAAATGTTTGTATATGCCCATACTATATAATGTTGAGGGATAAATTAACTAGCGTGGTCAGTCAAATACTTTCTCAATTCATTATCAATTGATTCGTTTACTTTTTGTGTTAGCATTAGTTGATTAGATAATGATATTAAGTGAGGGCATATAAAACATTTTTTTACAGTTGATTGTATCACATATCATTATAGTGTAATGTAGAATGTTGCAGACACAGGTCAATGCAGAAGTTGAATGAGGTTATATCTTTTGTACCTATTTATTTGAGCCAATTTCTTTTGTACTTAAAAAGTATTTATTTTCTGGTGGACTGTCTCGGTGGCGTAGTTGTAGTCTGGAACGATTACAAAGCTGAAGTCTCGCGCTCGAATTTCGTGTCGGCTCGGCTAGACTCACCCCTATTAAATCGTGGGATGGAACACACCAGGGGTGTCCTGGTTGCCCCTCTGCCTACCCCTTCTGAGAAAAAGGCGTGATGTTTATGTATTTTCTGGTATAGTGAATAGCTTTAAATACATGAAGTATACGGTTTTATCTTCAGGTTCATGTATGGTAGTATTTATGTGAATTATCGTTTATCTTATCTAAAGTGCAGTTTTAATATGAGGGAAACCATGCCGATGGTTAAAAGGTTTAAAATTACTTTAAATGATAGACTACTTATTTTTTTAAATGACACGTAGTTACTATCGACACGACTATATAAATATATACATTATTACTATGTTAGAAATTGGAATATACTCAGTACATGATATTAAAAAAACAGGAATTGTATGTTATATATTTAAGTACTAATATGTAAAGAAGCATTGTTAGCCTCGTGTTTTGATCGCCGTCGGTAAACGAGGGGTTTTACTGTCTATAGAATTGTATTTTGTTTGTATTGGATATCGTTCTAATTAGCCTTCATTTCGGCAGCATTACTTGTGTCTCGCTAGATGAATTTAATGAGCCACGTACATTGTACACGTGTGGTCGGTCATCAGGTGGCGTGTTATTTTATTGTATGCAACGGTTGTAATGTAGCCGGTACATTCCGCTATTGTTTTTAATAGAATAACGAGGGCCAATATGTGACAAAAGCATTTCATCTACATAAATATTTTATATTTTCTTTCTAAATTTAAATATATATTTCATGAGATAATTGCTTTTTTTTAATAGTTGTTATAAATCCACTTTTTTTGTTATTTTTGTAGGACCAAGGTCTTCCTGCTTCAAATATAATAATAAATATAATTATTGGTTTTCCATAAGAAAGGGGAACACATTCAATAAGTTTTTAGAAATCAAATCTCTTTAAGCTAGGCTTGGTCCAATAAAGAAACAGCAATATTATTCATATTTTATTGCAATTCACACAAACACATTTTGTGAATCAACAAACCTTACATTATTATTGTGGGCACAATCAGTATTCATATTAAAACTCAAACAAAAACACACTATACTTGAACAAATAAATTAACACAAATAAAATAAATATTACAATACAGTGGAATAAGCTTAACTTAATACAAGTGATTATTTACAAATGAAGTCTTATAATATTACTGTTAGTAACTTATTTAGGAATGTATAAGGTCTGCCTGTTATGAGCTACCATGAATTTCTTATAGACGGTGAAAATAACATACTGTCACTATTTGATATCAACCTTTGGTCATAACTCACTTATAGCAATAAAGTGACTAAATTGAAAATGTATGTCCCAATAAAATCCTGAAATTTGCAAAATAAATTTATGTCAAATACAGACACTTGAGAACTAAGTGTGTGAAATTAAAAATATGCCGCTGCTTAATTGCATACAATACAGAGTGTAGAACACTTTGTCTTATGGAATAGGTAACTGTTTCATCAACTGGGAATTTTTGGATACATAATGCCCAGACTGGAATAAAACTTATGACTAAGTATCTATATGTTACCAAAATAAGCTGCTTTGTTTAGATTTTGGTGATCATAGTTCGTCCTTTTCGGGTATTACTTGTGTGTTGTAAAATTGGAAAGTTTGGAGGATGTTAATTCTCAGACCAAGTTGTGTCTTCTTGTCCTTCGAGAGCTTGGTGCCGAGCAGTTTCTTAACTCTTTCATACTCCGTCTTGACGAAATTGTCACCCTTTTCAATAATCTTTTCCATTATGGTCTTGTAGATTTTTCCAGAATTTGCATCCTGCAAAAAAGAAAATTTAATATAACACCTAATTACCTTTATCATGTGCCCTACTTTTAGTTAAATATTATGTTAGATAGTTATACATAAACAAGGGAATCATAATAATTGACAGGAAATAGCAACACAATGTAGTAAATTGTATTGCTAACATTTTTCTAGAATTTTCGGACATATATTTTAGAGTCGGCGACACGTCACCAAGGATAATAGATAAATAGTTATCTTACCTTAATTAATACTTTCTCAATTGCGGCCTCCGCATCTTTTAGCACTTTCTTCCTGTCATCAGCTTTGGCTTTCATGAATTTTACAGCGAGTTTGTCGAGTGCAGGTACGCAGCCAGGCAGGCTTAAGTACAGGCCAGTGTT
The DNA here is from genome assembly GCA_033459515.1 of Theretra japonica. Taxonomy (NCBI): domain Eukaryota; kingdom Metazoa; phylum Arthropoda; class Insecta; order Lepidoptera; family Sphingidae; genus Theretra; species Theretra japonica. Next base: position 4,864,069 of record CM065942.1, read on the forward strand.
TTCACGGACAAACCGACGTAGCTCATCGCTGGTAAATCCGTTAGAGTCATCAAACGATATAGGCTCGCTTTTGTCTTTCAAAAACAATTTCACAACGGGGAAGTTATCTTTACTCGCTCCATACTTTTTCGCTAAGACTTCGTTATCCTTTTCACCGTAATCTTTTACGCCAACTTCGGCGATCAGAAGTTCATCAACATCTTTGGAATCCTTTGCCAGTGCCACGAAAGCTTCGTGTTTATCGCCGTAAGGGAATGCAACGTCGAATTTTACAAGTGTCGCGTCGAATTTCTTGATCACTTTATCAAATGAAATTTCGTCTAATTCGACTGATCCACTGGCCGCCGAAGCTGTGTGAGCGGACGGTGTTGTAAAAATGACACACAAAAGCAATAAACAACGAAACATTATCATTTTAAAAGATATAGCGACCGACTAGAATTTTCCACTTTGAGTAACGGACCGCTGTGTGCACTTATCGAGTTCAACTTAATTTACACCAGCATCAAACTTACAGCGCGATTTTATTGACACCGGCCATTTCAATTTGTTTTCATTTACTTTTTACCTGTAGTCTGCAGTCTGGATGATTGTTACAAGAATCCTTGCCGATGTAATGGATAAAATTTAACAAAAATAAAAGTATTTTCATTTAAATATTTAGCATAGACCATAGGTTTAATAATTTAGTCGTATTAACATAAAATTTTAACTTTTAATTCACGGAATTTTAACGTTTTGATATTGATTTTAATATTTATTTGCGTGAAATGAAACGGTTTGTATCCCCTCTCCGGCTAAATACCGGCCGTGTGCCTTTACTATTGGTCCAAATAAGCCGGTTGAAGTAGGTCTGCGTTTGTTTATTTTCCTGAAAAAGGACTGTTTTCTATTGCATTTAACATTTGAATGTTTTCCAAGCAATTGATTTACATAGAATTGGATTAAAACATTATGATATTATACCTACCATAAAATAATATTTTTTATGGCCTTATACGCAATAACAAATTCAATGAACATAACTCATTTTAGGTGTAATATTTCGGTAGCTGTACTTGCACTTTATCCATGTAAACGACGACTGTAATTAATACATTTAGATTTTAGATCACCATGTGGTGGAACAATATAATTTTCTTCATAACATTAATTGAAATAATAAATGCTCAAAGAAATATCTATGAAGATGATGATGGTACAAATATTTGGTTTTCATGCTATGAATCATATTTTTTTGTGTTTAAATACAAACCAAATTGGTGAATGTGATTTTCAATACAGTTTATTTAGTTTCAGTTGATGCAGAAAATCCTAGAATATCGGGCGTAATAGCAAATGACCCATTTTCCCCGATTGCCCCTGTTAATGTGTTGAAGTGGCCTTTGGGAATGGTACCATACTACATAGATACAAACATTTATGGTAGGAATATATTTTCTTTGTACTGTACTGTATCAGCCCATACACGACCCACTGCAGGGCACGAGCCTCCTCTACAACCGATAGTACGATTGAGAGTGGTTAGGCCATATAGTCCACCACGCTGGCCCAGTGCGGGTTGGCAGACTTTTACATACCATAGAAATTTATACAAATCGCTATGGTATGCAGGTTTCCTCACGATGTTTTCCTTCACCGTTATAGTGCGTGGTGATTGACTATCAACACACACATGACTCCGAAAAGTCAGAGGTGTGCCCTGGGATTTGAACCCGCGATCACCGTGAACATGTAGGCAGCCACGTCTGGTCCGTTACCAACAGGCCACCACGCACTTCTATATATTTTCTTACACACACATATTTTCTTTAATATTTTTTAATATAAGTATACTGGTAAATATAATGGTTTCTTATAAATAATGGTTGTAATGGTTTATTTCAATAAGTAAATATTTTTGACATTGATTCAATACTAGTAGAAACAAGTGGCCGTGGATTCGCTTTTCACACAGATACTATTGCAGTACCTACAGTAATAGTACCTCCTAATCCCCAAATAATGGTTTGAGATCTCGATGTTGTGACACCTGAAAGTCTCATAGTTTCTAATACCTACGGACTACGATACATGACTTAATATGGGATCAAGACAATGTTGTACTGTAGGGTGTATTTATTATTGTAATTTTCAATAGATTCAATAATAACTCGACGTATTCAAACGGCGATGAAGACGATCGAGGGCGCATCCTGTGTAGTGTTCAAAGCCATGGTTAACGTCCCGAGTAGAAGCAATAGTTCTTGGCTTCATTTCACTAACCCGTCACAGGAGCGGGAGTGCAACCACGAACCCCAGATTAGCGAGGGTGGTGAAGTAGTAAGTATTCATTTATTAGGGGTATCTAAGAGCATTAAGAAGAAAAAGAAAGAAAGATTTACATGTTGGTACAAAAAGAACAAAAGGATAAAAAAATATGAATAACATTTGAACACTAGAATATAGAAAAGAAAATCCAAATAAAAGCTATTAAAGCCACAGCCGAAATTAATAAGCAATCCTAATCCAAGGATTGATAAGGAATAGAAACAAATAAAGAATAGTAAAATATGGGCGTTTCAATTTATATATAACCCGATTGATCAATCGGGTTCAATCGTCAGATAGCAGTAAGGATCGTATATTAGTTTCGGGACTAAGCCGGACAAAAAATTGCCGCGAACTAATTTATTTTCTATCCGCAGAAAGTAGTGTTGGGTTTCGAATGCCTGCAACGGCGGGATGTTCTACACGCAGTCCTTCATGCACTAGGCTTTAGGGATGAGGTATCCCATCCCCAACGAGATCAATACATAAGGATATTGTGGCAGAATCTTCAACCAAGTTAGTTAATTGCTGTTTTGTATATGAGTGGAATTTCGTAGCAAATTCGTGTTGAGTTATTTTGCTATTATGCCGTGTCAGGATTAATATCAAACGTATCGTCATTTATTGCACCCAACCAGCGCAGAAGAAAGGGTTTAAATATATCTATTTTACAAAACTGATTTCTTGCTGTAAAATCGAAAATGTAAAAATTTAATCAAATTCGTTTTACTTCAACATAAAATCTACTATTTGTGGTTGGTAAAAGACTAGGAACCTGATCCCCTTAAAGTTATTAGGAACTTGGGAGTTTGAAAGATTCAATTGCTTTAGTTTTGCAGCACGGTTTTATTGACTAAAGGCGCGTGTCACTTGTTTATTAATGTATATTTTAATTAGCCTCTAAATACCTACATGTATTGCAGAATATCGCAGTTTATTCCGTATTAAATTAGACGGTGATAGAACTAAAACGTTGGTGGAGTACGATCCAATGAGTGTAATGCACTTTCACGATCGAGCGTTTAGCACTAATGGAGGAGCCACCATCGCGCCCCGGGTAAATACAATTTATCTTCATTTATTGCAATAACGCGAAACTAAACTTAACTTTAAAAAGCAATAATAGGATCTTCGAGGTTCTCTTATTGCGGATAGATTTTCTGAAAGTATTCGACAAGTGTCAGTAACAGCTTCTGTGGCGCAGTTAGTTAAAAGCCGAGTTTGAAATGATAGGTCGCGGATTCGATCCTCGTACCGAGATAAATGTTTGTGTTATCCACAAGTATTTGTTTCGGGTCTGGGTGTTTGTTAGACCGAAAAGTCTCCTAATTCCTGGTACCCACGACACAAGACTCGATTTTAGTTTGGGATCAGGACTATGTATGTGACTGTTAGGTGTATTTATTTTTATTATGAAGTGTTCGTGTGGATTCAAGAATTTTTTCGTTCATAGCGGATAATAAACATTATTAATTGCATTTCAGCATACACATTAAACAATATTTCGTTCATTTCCCCCGACATAAAAAATATTCAGTACATAATAAAAATAAAATATGTGTAAACTGACTAATGTTATCCGCTGTTTAAAATCATTACAGGTACCAGGCTTAATAATAAATCCATCGGAAAATCTATCGCAACTCGATAAAATGAAGCTGCGATTGCACTTCGGCCACGAATGTAACAAACGCAAAGTTGGAGACATTCTAGACACTTGCAAGAATGTCCTTCACGAAAGCCCCAGTGCTGCTAAACAAGAAACGCTCCATCAATACGTAGAAACTGATCATGGTTATTCCGATGAGGGTGTAGGTAACTTCACTGGGAAAGACGATAGTTATGATTCAGCTTATGTCGACAATGAGCATGTTGTTGATCAGGATGATTATCCTATAGAGAACGGTAACTGAAATGATAGAGATGAAAAATTACCAGATAATGTCGTAAGGAAAGACATGTTTTCGACCAGTTGTCGTATTAATGCGATTTCAGTAGGTAAATATGTATCATAAAGATTGTTTGTCATGTTTATGTTGTTTTATTTTTGTTAATCTGCGATGGGTTTCATACATTAGGCGGCTCCGGTTTCCTGCATCCTTTTCTGTTCTTACATTACGATACACAAGTATTTCGTGGTCAATTATTTTGCCAGTGCTCTTCAGAGGCTAATTAAATAAATCAATAAAGAAAGAAGAAATACACCCAACAGTTATATACGTTATCTGGCCCCACACTAAAATAGAGTCTTGTGTCATGGGTAGCAGAAACTACGGGAGGCTTTTCGGTCTCATAAACACCCAGACCCGAAACAAATACTTGTGGTTCACACAAACATTTGTTTCGGTGCGGGGATTGAACCTGCGGCCTCTCGTTTCACAGTCGGTGGCGTCACGGAGGCTGTCAATTAAATGACATGTTTTTACAGAAAAAAAAATTGTTTCATAATTAATTTGTATTTTTTGTATTGTATCAGCCCATATACGATCCACTGCAGGGCACGGGCCTCCTCTACAATCGAGAGTACGATTGAGAGTGGTTAGGCCATATAGTCCACCACGCTGGCCTAGTGCGGGTTGGCGGACTTACATACCGTAGAAATTCTTCAAAATCGCTACGGTATGCAGGTTTCCTCACGATGTTTTCCTTCACCGTTAAAGTGCGTGGTGATTGATTATCAATACACACATAACTCCGAAAAGTCAGAGGTGTGCCCTGGGATTTGAACCCGCGACCACCGTGAACATGTAGGCAGCCGAGTCTGGTCCGATACCACGAGGCCACCACGCACTTCAATTAATTTGTACTTAATTGAAATTGTTTTCATTAGCGGCCATATCTTATGTAATTATTTTTAAGTTTCTACCAGTTTGTATAGGTACTATTTAAAAAAAACACTATATTTATATTAGACGAGGTAAGAGAAGAATCATGTCTTCAATTCAGAAAACACAGTTTGTAGAGCGTGAAGTAATTTTGTCAGAGAACGCCTGCTGCCTGTAATTGAATTTTTAAACAACGCACAGTAAAGAACTGCAAAATACAATTTTTTTATTCTTGGTTTTTGCTGCACAGTAAAAATAAAATGTGCGATTAGAAGTGAAATTAGATGATTAATTAAATAATTAAATTAATGAATGCGAAGTACGTATGTAAGTACTAGGTGTCTAATGCAGTCGCCGATAGGTGCCTCATCGAATTACATAAACAGCAAATGTGTGTTTGTAATTAAATTATTTATTTATTTTAAATATTTAATTATCTTGTTGCTTCGATCTGTTCACACATTGATTAAAGTATAGGAGGTTTAGTTTTTGGACATCTGTGGAACTCAGTCCTTGCCAGTGTCCCATTGCCCATCCGTCGTTCTGTAAATAAAAATATTTTAGAAAACTTAATGAAGGTCTATTCATATTGTTTGTCCTAGTAGAAAGGTTCTAATTATGTTAATTGCCAAGTAATTATCTATGATATTTAAAGGTGTAAAAAAATATAATAAGTAATTATAATTTAAAAAATATAAAAAGTAATTATATATTTTTTTGTATTTATGATTATAATGTATTCATTATTCAATTATTTTATAATTAATTGTGACATAATTTGGGAATTGCTCGTGAATTTGTATAATTGTCCAAAAGGCTTTAATTATTGCGCATTTTGAAATATTAATTTAAATTAGAGCACTGTGAACCCAATAGTGTTTTTGGAGACTTCATTAGTGGCCAAAAATAAGCATTGCAATTAATTTATTTCAAATTACAATATTGGAGCGATATTTTCACTTACCCAAATAGGATACATAATATTGGTGACTCCATTCTTAATTTGCAACCATGGGTAGTGCATGACGCTTTGGTAGTCGTAAGGAAAGCCCACGGATGCCGCTGGTGGAAGCTTTTCTCTCATTTCGTGTTTAATGTCTTAAAAGAAGAGAAAGCATTTATAATATACTACGGGAGAGTCTATGAGGTGTTATTAATATACAACTTTAGTTGGCTTTCGAAGCCAACAAAATTAAATGTAATCTTCAACAAAAAAAATATACTCGTCATGAAGTATTTAATTATTGTTTTATTCATAATTAAATTGAGAAATACGTAGAAATGACGTTCTCTAGACACTGAAATATTGTTTACAAGAGGAAGGATGTTATTTCAGAATGTTTACATGGCTCATGAAATCAAGCTTCTACGAATTAAATCTTTAATTATTTGAGACAAAATTAAACAAGAAATTGAGAAAGACAAATATACTGCGTTAAAGTTTGCCAATAACTTTTATTTTAAGTCAATTTGATTCAATATGACAATAAAATCGAATCAAACCAGTTCCATGATAAAATTGTGTGTACTGAGCAAGTGAAAAACGACGTAACATCTCGAAAACCAGTCCGTAAGTTATTTGTCAATTTTGGAGTACCGATTCACATTGACCTGTTTGCTAAAAATACGTTCATTTTTATGTAATAATTTTACAATTTATGATACTATTTTTAATAAAGTTCTTTAACGTATGTGATGGCAAACGTTATCGGGAATCATAGTTGTACATAAATGAGTTATACCAACGTATTGAAGTGCGTGGTGGACTGTTGGTAACGGACCAGACGCGGCTGCCTACATGTTCACGGTGGTCGTGGGTTCAAATCCCAGGGCACACTTCTGGCTTTTCGGAGTTATGTGTGTATTGATAATCAATCACCACGCATTTTAACGGTGAAGGAAAACATCGCGAGGAAATCTGCATACCGTAGCGATTTAAAATAATTTATACGGTATGTAAGTCCGCCAACCCGCACTAGGCCAGCGTGGTGGACTATATGGCCTAACCACTCTCAATCGATTCTCTCGATTGTAGAGTAGGCCCGTGCCCAGCAGTGGGACGTATATGGACTGATACACTACAAAAAAGAATTGGTTAGTACTTAGTACTATGTGGATATAATAAAGGGCTGTTACATTGGTAAGTTCTTACGAATTACAATCTTAAACTATAGTTTAAAGCCGTCACTTTCAGAAATAATTTGAATTGACATCATTGATTGAGCATAGGGCTGATAATTACTTATAAGAGGGATTCAATGTTCTTCGAGAAAGGGCAGTTAGCACAAAACACTTAAAGCCATTTTCATTAATTACTCGTGGAAAATAGTTTATATTGTAATCGAATACAGTTCAACTTTTACTTCAATCTCTAGCATTTTTCATACATACATAAACATAAAATTCACGCCTTTTTACGGACGGATAGGCAGAGGTGCTATCAAGTCACCGACATTTCGCCGTATTGGGCACAAATTCATGACTCCATGCTGATAATTAATAGAAAAATTCAATATCACTTTGCCCGACACGGGATTCGAACCCAAGACTTCAGCGTTGTAATAGCACAGTCATCATTTCAATCTGAATTAAAATTAGTGCCATTGTACTATATTTTAATCAAAAATATTATTGTTAAGGTAGCTATAGAGTAGAAACTATCGATATCTTCATCTCCAAGCACCTAAATCCACTATTAAAAATCCGAGGATTGCTAAAGCGACACACATAAAGAGAATCCACGAGGCGATAAACGTTGCAAAAGCCGCTGGATGCTATAAATCTACAGCGTGGTCTTACCTGGTGTTAGATTCTCCCAAATTATGTGCAGATACGAGTCCCGGTCGTGCATATTGTGCTGATGATCCAGTCCTAATACGTGTACGAATAGATGCAGCAAATCGTTTACGGAGTTGAAACAGTCTGAATTTATCTCCAATACCTAGAAAATGAGAACATGAGAACCATGGTGACCGACATAGCTCTGAAAGTTAGTAAGTTGAAGTGGCAATGGGCTGGCCACATATGTCGCAGAACAGATAACCGCTGGAGTAAGCGTGTTCTGGACCGCGTCTTGGCAAACGTAGCGTGTGACGTTCTTCGGTCAGATGGCGGGACGACTTGCACAAGAGGGCCGGCAGGGACTGGATGTGTAAAGCAGCAGACCGGGCTCTATGGCGTACTTTGGGAGAGGCCTATGTCCAGCAGTGCACTGTAACGGGCTGATGATGATGATGACCTAGAAATTCAACCTAATTGATATTTTGAAAAGTTAAATCTGTGCTAATCGGTCTATACTTCCAGTATATTTGGTTTTGTCAATAGGCAATTGTTAAAAAATTATGAATAAAGGTAAAATACCGAGTATCTATTAGGTCGGCCTGGAGGTGGACATACGCAACCAGGAGCTGGTGATCTCGCCAATACTAGAATGTCATTGGCGTGTCGTCGCGACGGTAATGGTGCTTTCCGTTTTTTGCTAGAGGTAATCCTTTTTAATGGTGGTTTTGTAGTTGTTGCTGAAACGAAGTACTAATATTTTGTATTGTTACACTAGTGATAGACAGTAAATATTAGATAATGTTAGGTTGTTTAGCAAGGAAGAGTTATGGCCATAAGAGAGATGGTAATCGGCTTTCCTAGCTTTACGATGATTTGGTATAATTGCGATGCATTTATTTCTCAGGTGATTCTCTAAGCGTGCCAACCTGAGGGGAACCTGGCATAAACTAGACATAAAAAAGATTCAAATATAACACGAATGACTTCAGTTAAGTTTAATAAAAGTGTGAGGAGAGGCAAACGCGAATGACTTCACACTTCATAGATATAAAATATCACTCACCCTTTTTTCCATTTTTCTTTTTATTGTCCTTTAGTATACTTTTGGTTTTACTTCGCATGGAATCTTTATTTAGCGTAACGTTGACTATTCGTATATTAATTGTCTCTTCACCAGTTTGACTTCCAGCATCAGATTGGGGGCTGAGAACTTCGTTTTCAGAACTAGATTTATTGAAATTTTGTAATTGCTTCAATTTTATAAAGTTACTAGGTTCAGGAGTGGTGATTTGTTTAAGCTGTACAAAATTGGACGGTTCAGCTGTATTCAATATTGTTTCATTTCCCATTAATGTTTCTTTATCGGATAGCTCGTCTATTTCAGGTTCATCATTGATTGTCGTGAGATCTCTGAATTCTAAGCATGTCTCTTTTTCTATGTGTCTTATGACTGCCTTTATGTTTTCTCTTTCTTCAGCAGCTGGAAAATAATATTTTATTTTACCATTTTACCACCACAAGACCAACAAAAATATCATAATAAAAAAAGGCAAATAACTCACAAAACTCCATCTTGTCTCTCAGTTTGAAGTTTATGATTCCGAACGGCCACAGCCTTTCTTTGAAATAGTCCTCTATTTCGGCCTGCGTAACGTTTTTCAGGCGCGTATCGGATTTAACGACGCTGGGGCATGTTTTCAAAAGGTATTCTCTGTTCCTTTTCAAGCATTCGTTTGAATACACTAAGCCGATTTTCTCAACGTCAATTTCGCTTAAGCCTTCGCGCTGGCCAATTTTGATGCCGGGCTAAGAACGACAAAGAATGTATTGATTTATATGATTTTCAAACCATCTAAGTATTTGAAGGCAATTGTTTGGTATAGTTTCAGCAATGAGCAAACAGACGCATCACGCACCGTCCATGACTTCCCATCATATTTGGACATTGTAAATGTATCTATTGCCCGCGTTTGGAAATTAGCGGGAGATGCAAGATAGACAGCAGTAAGGTAGGAGTGTAAAAGATAGGCTTTAACAAATAGGATGTATCTAACTTATTCCATTTCATTTGTTATTTAACAGATATGCACATTGCACATGCACGACTCGCATTAAATGCACATCTATCTAGATAAAATCGATGTGTTGTTCGAAAGTAGACAGGTTTGGAGAATTCACCTCCGTCATTATAGTGACTTGGCCGTTTTTGGAAAATGCTCTGGGAGGGTAGTGCAGAACGCTCGTGTAGTCGTATGGAAGACTTTCTACTAGGCTCTGGTATTCGCCTTCGCGTATTTCGAAATATTTTTTGTAACCTGAAACAAAGTTTCTATTACAGTTTAGTTGACCGGGACTTTATTATCATTTACAAAAACATTTGGTGCTAGTCTGTTTCATAGAAGTTTTTGTATTTTAGATAAGGCTTCCAGCTTTTCTTTTGATGTATCTTTGTTTTTAAGGATTGTATGGTGTAAATAAGATACCGTTTCAAATAAGCTATAACTTTTAATACATTTAAAAATGTATTTTTTACCACTGACATAAAATGGTTAAATTTTAATAATCATACAAAGACGTAAAATGAGATAAAATTTACAGAGGGCTAATATATTTTGAAAAAAAAATAACAATACTCGCCAGGCTTAATGTTGTCCCACAAAATTGTGACGTGCTGGTCCCTGTCGGAGCGGACGTGCTCGTGGGAGAATCCCAGCACATGCATTACCTCATGAGCAATATCGCCGAGAGACATGCAGTCGTAGCCAAATACCACCATCTATGACAAAAATCGTATTATTTGTATTGCATGTTATAATTCTGGGAAGAAAGTCTTTGATTTCATTGTATGTGCTGTGACAAAGGTTTGAATTAGGTAATGAACTTAGTGGTTAGGTTCAATATGGTAGAGACAATGAGATGCGTTCAGCAGTCCAGCTCTCGTCATATTATTAAGCGTCCATCCCTTACAAGTTTGAAAAATTTTCAGAGAATTCTACTTCTTTCATAATATGTTTTTAACTAACATCCAATTTGCAGCACATGTTCTCCATCTCATTTAACTTATGGTGTAACTAACCTGAACCCCCTGAGTTCTTCGTCGTTCATTACTGTGAACGCATTGCCGTATGCCCGAAGGGTTGGTGATGTACAGCCAGCCAACATTCTTCAGGGATTCTCTATCGGTAGGCCTCTCGCGTAACTTTTGCAGACGGATGCAAGTAGCCTTCTCGAAGTAGTCGAACGCTTTCATTATTAATTCTGCTAAATCAGCGTCTAAAATAGTAATACTGATGTGAATAAAATTGAATGTGGCTTTAAAGTAGTGTAGTTAGTAGAAATTATTCGTATGGACTAAAATTTGGGCATGGGTTTCATAATATTATTTATATATTTTTTTGTGTCAAGAGGAAAGCTGTCAAGCTTGCCTTTCGGTAAACCGAAGAATGCAGTAAGGGGTATGTTAGTGTTACTGGCCTTCCAGCCCGACACACTGCGGATAATGCAGCCGAACCGGGTCCTTAATATTATTTTTATACCAAAAAGACTACGGGATGGAATAATTAAGTTTGATCCTAGACGTAAATTCAAACAGGCAGTATTGAACATCGCAAACCTGTTACTAAATACCTCTACATCATTTACATAATCCTAGCAAAGTGAAAGAAAATAAAATTTAAAACCACATTTGGAAAGTGACACGAAAAATTGTTAATTGCTTTTGTATATGGTGCGTCGTGTACTTTTTGTTAGAGCTAACGTTCACTTACGTTTTTTGCTAAATTTTAATTTGTATTTTAGAAACATTGTACGCGCAATCGCTTCAGGTTCGGTGTTGGCACATGATTTGTTGACTCATTAATCATTGAAAATAGGTAATACTCGCCCAACTTGTCTTTAAGTCGCAACAAAGTAGATATAGATTTACAAATAACTTAAATAAATGGACTTGAGAAAGCATGTGATTACATTTGTATGTGTATTTACACATATACAAAGATATACAACAACATAAAGTTTAGGCTGGTGTTGGCAGCCTAAACTCAAGAAACTCCGAAAATAACTACAAAATAGTCAAGGTTTTTACGACTTTTAAATATTGAATCATTAATTTCCTCACCATAAGTCTTGGAATCAATAAAATAAGGGACGATTCCACGACGAAATCTAGCTCTGCTCATATCAAAATATTCGCCCTGTGGCGATTTAGCTGGATGTGGTTGTAATTCAGGACCAAGCAGCACTGCTGGCGCGAAGTTAAATCTTCTGGCTGTTACGTTTTTTGGAAGCTGCAAATTTATTTGTGGGTAAAGAAAATGTTTAGAATTCTGTTGTCTTTAGTAGCAACTGCTGGTTTTTTTTATAATATTGGAAATAATTATTTGTTTCAAGAAAATTGAGAGCCATTTAGAACTTTGTGCATTTCGCTGGTGTACTGAGGATAGTGGTCTTCATTTAATATTTTTGAAATCTGAGGCCTATACCCGTCTCAATCATAGACGAGGCTCGGGCTCAGTAAGAAGGCATAAGTGGGTAGTATAATATTTATTGTCAGAAAATTACCGTTACGGTCACCGTAGTAGGAGGAACCCTGGATTGCCGGTACGTTACTTTCTCTCCTTTCTCCTCCATATCATCATAGATTTTCTCCACAATCCTTTCAACGCGTTTCTGGTCTTCCTCGTTCAGCGCAGGGTTAATAGAATAAATAGGGTTTCCAACATCCCTTTTCCTCCTACTTCGAGTCTTAAGATTGTCTTTATTCAGTTTATTTGGTTCGTGAAATTTAATTTTATCACTGTCTTCAGTGAATATGCGACACATTTCTAACGTGTCTTGGCGTTTTCGGGCTATCAGTTTTCTATCGACTGTAATAATTATTTATTATTGTTTGTAGCAGGCCAGAAATTATTTTTAATAAGAGGTAACTATAAACTAGCTGTCATCACTCGATAGTTTGACATTTTATCTGGATAGTATTAGGCTTCGATAGTATCTACTTTATTTAAAATATAGCCGAGTTAGTATATAGGCCTTTAAGTGTTTTATAGGTAATAGATTTATTTAATTGGAAGTGCGTAATTTCATCATACGAAACATGAAACATTCCGGTATCATTTGCCATTAATTTTTCAAGCGACGAGGAAAAAATAATATTGTCTTCTCACAGGACAACAAAACCGGTTTTGATTCACTATAGTATTTATTTATTAACTGGTCGTCCTTGTGATGGTCGTTGTTTGATTACCATCATTGCGTACATGAGACCTAAGGTTTTTAATATATTATATAAGTACCTACTTAAGATTTTGATGCAAAAGAATATGATAGACTTTGAATGCTTTTCAATAAATACTTTTAAAGAAGCATAGCTCTATTTTATAGGCAAAATATGAAATCTGTGTAAGAAGATTAATTCCATTTTTAAATTCTATCAATTGCGTTGTGATTATAAATGCTATGCTACCTCAGATATCTGAAATGCTATCTAAAATTTGAAATTATAAAAAGTGTTAGAAAAAATCGTTTCTATTCTATTATAAACTAGGTGTTCCTCTGTACTTTAACCACATTGGCAAGTTGACAATCAAAGACGTAGTTTAACTTACGTTTACGGACACTTAAACTTGGTATCGATGATTCTACAATTATATGACATAATATATTTATTAAAAATAACACTTTTGACAGGCCCAACATTTCCGAAGAATTAAACGATATAACACATTACTTAAAAATAAATCGAAAACAATAAATTTTGAAATACTTTGATTGAACTTTTTACGATGTCATGTTGAAATTGAATTTCGTGTGATCGATTTGATATGATTTTTCAGGTTAAAAAACTATTTTATGTTAGTAAGTAGGTTAGTAAGTTGGTAGGTAATTTATATTTCTAAAACAAATAATGCATAACTACGTCATATTTTTAGAAGTCAGTATCAAAAGTTGGGAAAACAGTAATCTTCATTATTCAGCCAGACAAAATATCTTAAACGTAGTTCATATGTTATTAGCCTGTATATTTGTATAACTGCTTACTATAAATAAAGTGAAGTATTATACATATGTCTGTTGAATACATTGAGTAAATAGGCAATAGTCTGTCTCTCATACATACATACATATATAAACATCACGGCTTTTTCCCAGTAGGGGTAGGCAGAGGTGCAACCAGGGCACCCACATTTCGCCGTATGTGTACCGTACATTGATGTGATAGGGGGCGAGCCTATCGCCATATCGGGCACAATTACAAATTCCTGACTCCGGGCTGATAATGAATAGAAAATCCAATATCATTTTGCCCGACCCGGGATGCGAACCCGAGACCCCAGCTTTGTAATCATACCGTAGTACAATTACGCCACCGAGGCAGTCTTTCAGATATTAAATAACATTATTCATATCGCGAAATTGGAGTCGAATTTTTCAAGTGGTTTTATTAGGTCAAGTGCGGTTTTAAATGAAAAGGTCTTCGTTTGCACATTTTAAAATAGGTTTTTATATCAGAAGAATTTCCTACTTTCAAAGACAAAAATCTATTAAAACCTCCCCATTGTTTAGTAGCAACGTGTACGCGCTGTGAACCATAAAGTCCTGAGTCGACTTCCCTGTTTGGGTCTTCCGCTTCGTGTGTATTTTTCTATTTGATAGGTCTTTAAAGACCTACTCAGAGATATTAAATAACTGTGTGTGGCATTTTTACTACCTCTGCCTATATTATCAAGGATACAGGTGTGAACTTACGTTATGTAGAGACTATTGCCTAATTTAAAAGTCTATCATGGTTAATTTTATTTGAAATGTATGAATTAGGCTTAATTGTGCTTGTCAAGTGGCATACTGCAAATACATTTTCTATACTTATGGAAACTTGCCAGAATTTATTTTCAGTTGCAAAATTAAACATGATTAAACAATTAAACAAAATTAAACAATTCAACATTTTTTAGCGATACTTTAAGAACGTAGCTTCTAGATTGTTCCTAACATTATGATTTTAGGAGTGTTAAAACAGTTGGATTATCTTGTAGACTGTAATTTCACCACAGACGAAGCGGAAAATTCGTATCTATATTTTTCATTTGGGATTGACGTTTTTGTTTATTTATCAATTACGCAATGAAGAAATTGGAGAATAATAAAGAAAAATTACATTTTGTCTACTCCTGGTGGTTATCCTCCTTATGGTTGTTACTTAAAAAGAGAATAAATATCAGATAAGGACGAAAATACTATGTTTTTTGCTTAGTTTGACATTTAGCTGACTTAGAATATACTTACATTATAATGTTCGTTAAATTCGTCAGTTAATTCAAAAATTCAAAAACTTTAGCTAAATATTCATAGTACTTTGTAGCAATCTGAGCGTGTTTAAATAATTACCCTCATTGTATACCACATTGAATAGCCAAGGGCACCGCAAGGGAGCAGGGGGTACGAACTATGCCCTCAATTGTTAACGCAATTCAATAAATACGTTTTCACACAGCAGCCATTGTCGGCGTTCTGTTCTTCCGTCGGATTGGTGGCTTCACCTGTCCGTTCGATTCGCGAATTTTGAATTTAGAAAGTTAACTTTTTATTCCGGCACAAGTTTAACAAGGTTGGAGGTGTAGTCGACTGGCCAGTCGCGTTTTGTGTGTCAGTGTACGTACACGTACCAGTTCCACGGAGGTTTGTCAAGTGTACGAACTGTTTATGCCCTCGCGCGTCTTGTGAGAACATTTATTATCAAAAAAGGAATTTATCTGAGTAAGCATTATTTTTTATCTACTTATTTTACATATTGCATGAAATATATTTGTTACGTACTGCACGTGTTTAGTTGGTGTGGATATTTATCGAAACGCCAGCACTTTTGTTGACATTATTAGCGATCATTTTGTGTTTTGATGTCTATGGTTTAGATACGCTTCGGACATATTTATATTTTTATGTGGCCAGTGTTTTGTTTTAGTACTTTGACAAATGTAAAACTTACTTCTCATCAAAACCTTAAGTAGTATTAATTATGGTTATTATGTACCTATAATGCTCGTAAATGAGGTCACTCAATTGTCAGCTGTTTTTAATGTAAGTACTAATTATCGCCGTTATGTGTAGTTTCTAGATGTGTAAAATTACCGTAGACTATGGCACTTGTAGCACAATGCCGATGTCATATTTAATTGCATATCTTGAGAGTTTTACTTACAGTAAAACCGTAAGAGTTCTTACTTCTATGTCTGGACGTACTAGATGTAAGCGAGTTGTAGAGAACTTCTAAGTTGCAATTATATGTAATTATTTTTTATTAAACTTAAAGAAATATTACGTTTTATTACCTACACATGCAACGAATTTTATCACGTTAATTTAAAACTATAGCTTAGAGTTAACATATTTGAATTATATGTAATTTTTTCCCTTAGTTTTTCGTAGTTTTAGTAAAATATTTGTTGAAATTTGTGCACGAGTATCTTAAAACAATTTCAGTCAAGGAGAGAAAAATCTTTATAAATTAATTATTAACGTATTTATCTCATTGCGCGATACTTACTTGAATAATAATAATCTGTTAACGTTAAAAACACCATAGAGTAAGTAAAATTTACAACGTTCTAAAATGCACAAGCAAATTATTAATCTCTAGATTAAACTTAATTATATTTTGATACATATTTTACGATGGGTGCCAAGTAGATTTTTTTAAACAATGTGTTATACTTGCTGTTTTTTTTTCATAGTTAACTCTATATTTAGACCATATTTTTTTAAAGTACAGCAACGGGAGCCCTTAAAAACCCTAGGCGTTGGCCTATTAAAAATGGCATTGTCAAATGATAACTACTGTCATAATTAATAGGCGACTTTTTATTAAGCTTTCGAAGGCCTACGCTTTTCCTCAAACGTGTTCAACTGTTACCAGACTTAAAAATGGTATAAAACCATTACGTCTTATATCTGGGGATGGAGATATGACGACATGTGTCGTGTCCGCAATTCAGACAACACTACAGTGGCGAAGGCTCCATATAACTCGATTCCCTGCGGCTTACCTTTTGTAATTTATCATTACACTATAAACAAGCAAATTTATCAAAAATATTTATGTAATATCTAAACTCATTTTATTCAACGACATCTGTCGGCCACATAGGTAAATATTACTGCGGAGGCGCATAGCAAACACGTAATTTGTTCTGTATGTTTCCCAAATATATATAAAATAAAAAAAAAAAAAAAATAATAATTAGATTGCGCCGCGTTGCGACCTCTGGCGAATTACTGCCAAAATTGTTCGGCTTATTGAAAAACAATGGCGCGGCCCGTGCGCCGACCGCCAGCGTCGGCTGCATGTTTCGCATTGGTGTGACATGGTTGTGTATTTTGCAACAAATCACGCAAAATTGTACCTTAAACTTATAATGATTTAAGGTTCAATTTCTGTTAAAAAAGCAGACGGCATGCTGTGATTCTTCAGCATTTGTGTGTTTATGTGTGTATTTGTGTAGATATCACTGCATTTGTAAGTGTTGTATTAACATTTTGACAGTATACGAGTATTAGCTGGTTCACGCATTTAGTTTTTAATGTTTTAAATTAAAAAATGTACATAAATATTAATAGTATTATTATGTTGTAATGGAAATTAATTGTATCTAGATTATAATTTTTTCTTTATTAATCTTATATTCACGCACGCGGTTTAAAAATATACTTTTTTACTTTTCTCATGATGACATTGCAACTTTTG
Organism: Theretra japonica; assembly: GCA_033459515.1. Classification (NCBI taxonomy): domain Eukaryota; kingdom Metazoa; phylum Arthropoda; class Insecta; order Lepidoptera; family Sphingidae; genus Theretra; species Theretra japonica. The sequence continues at coordinate 4,881,724 of CM065942.1, forward strand.
TATATTGGAAATATTAAAATATAATTGACGACCGCAGTACGTAGATGCCATCATACGAAACGCAATCGTTTCGTTTGGTGAGTGAGATTGTCGGAGGAATAATTTGCTGGCGGTTGGATATTCGCAAACGTCCGGATATAAGGATACACGTACATATTATGTAAATGTGTCGCGTTTCGGGCTAATTCTGTGAAGCATCTCGCGATAATTTGATCTACTCAATCCGGACTGCACTATGTTTACTATCAAGTATCAGTCGCATTGTCTTCCCTATGTAGGGCCAGTAGGTATAAACAAAATAAACACACTTATTTAGCGTATTGAGCTTCGGCTTCCCTTTTTAAAAAAATCACCCTTCGCCACTGCAACACTAATCTATATGAATAGGATATTTTTCCTGCATACATTTTTATAGGATACCTAAATGATTATCTCATTTAGTTTGTAAATATTGATCGTTTATTTGCAATATAACACTTAGTCCCGAATACTCAAACGCTACATAAATATTATGTTGCCTTTAACTACGCAAGTCCGTTTTAAATGTCCTGGCTAAGTAGGACGTGTAGTTAAGTGGATCTTAATATTTAAATGGCGTTTGAGTATACGGGCGTTAATTTATCAGTATTAAAACATCTTGATTGACTTGTAGAGATCTTGTATGATATACGTACATGGGCAAACGCGCAAGCGTTTCCGTGATTGTAAGTGGTTACCGCCGTCCGTAACCACCTTTATCACTTCAAGATCTAAGTTGTGTTGCCAGTAGGAAATGTATGAGAGGGTGGGAGGAATAAGGGGTTGGAGCATTGAAGAATCGTCTTTAGTACTTACTTAAAGAAAGACAACAGCTGAGTTATTTCACGTTGATTTTCTGTGAGACAGTCATCAGATGAGTTTTAAGTTGAAGCGAGGTTCTACCATTTAGATACGGGATAGTTTATGTCCATGATATTTATAGAAAGATAACTCAAGGCCAGTAAGTCCTTGGCTTTAGCAGGTGGAATATCTATGCCATGATGATGATGCCTGCTGACGACTGCAGTCATCACAGACGGCAGACAGACAAATGCCTCGGTGGCGCAGTTGTAGAACGGTACGATTACAACGCTGAGGTTACGGGTTCGAATCCCAGGTCGGGCAAAGTGATATTGGATTTTGAACAAATTCATAATGAATGTTTTTATACAGTAGTAAGCAACAGTTGCGACCTAAATAAGATTATTGTTATTTGTAGATGTTCTATGTACATGTATAATTTACAGATCTACATATTAAATTGTTATTGTAATCTTTATTATATACGTATAATAAATTTGTAAGCGATCGATGTCTGTACATGAAAGATAAATGAGAAAAACTGATATGGGGGGGACTATTAACGAAATAGAATCCCAAAACAATGATTTTTTGATTTTTTGTCTGTTTTTTGTTTCGAGTCTGGGTGTTTGTGAGACCGAAAAGTCTCTTGTAGTTTCTGATACACGACACAAGACTCGATCTTAGTGTGGGGTCAGAACTATGTATGTGACTGTTGGGTGTATTTATTATTATTTAAAATAAACTTTATGTCAGCCATATAAAGGTTACATAAATAGCAAATCATGTATAACATTTGCGGTATTTTTAATAAGCTAGCACTATTATCTATCTCTCGCAGTATCTCGTGGCCTGCTTTTGGTTCAATCTTGGTTGTAATCATCCAGCGGGTCAATGACCTCAATAAGTATACATAAAAACACGTGCCGCGCCGCATTGAGATAATGACATCAAATAGGATTTCTACATTCCCATAATGTTATAGTTGATTTGATTCACTCGATAGTCAGTTCAGACTGCCTCGGTGGCGCAGTTGTACTACGGTATGATTACAAAGCTGTGGTCTCCGGTTCGAATCCCGGGTCGGGCAAAGTGATATTGGATTTTTCTATTCATTATCAGCCCTTAGTCTGGAATTTGTGTCCGATATGGTGATAGGCTCGCACCCTATCACATCATGGGACGGAACACATAAGGCGAAACGTGGGTGTCCTAGTTGCACCTCTGCCTACCTCTTCTGGGTAAAGGGCGTGATGTTTGTGTGTGTGTGATATTCAGTTATGGGTCTCACATCTAGGTCATCTTTTTAGCTCCGAAGTAGCCTGAATGATCTGTGCATCAGCAAAGTTCAGTGTACGAAAGTCGGTTTACCAACAAAAATTAGAGATTTTTTTTTCATTTGGAAATTCCGATATGCCTTGCCCGGCACTGGGATCAACAACCGGTATGGCGGTAGGCTTGCTCCCTAATCCTTACTATAATGTCTTGTTACGAAAATAACTTCGGCGAATTGTGTTTCGTTACAAACGTGAGCTTATCAATTGTTGGTGCCATTAGAGCATTCACAAATATCCTATGAAGTATAGAGGCAGCATGTATTTTTGTATAATTATCATCGTAAAAACATTTTTTCATGATATATTTTTATTCAGCTGTGGCACAAGGATGTGTGAATCTGTCGCACAGGTTACTCAACAAACAATCGGCATGTTATATAACTATAACAATATATTTTTTATATACTCAGTTCAGTTCAGTTATTATTTATATGGCCTTTTTAATATTCTCCTAATTGACACTTAAAATAATGACATTCACATTGACATTATTTTGAATTAAGCAATTGTTGAGATTAAAGCTTATTTATAATGTGTTGGATCCTGGTTATGTTATTATTATATATTATTATGGTATATTGTTGTTTTTAATGTCACATGCATATTACCTACTTTTATTCTGTGTGTGTGTGTGACAAATAAATTGTTTTTTTTTCTTTGTTTTATAATTTAAAGTAATGTTTTGGTTTGTTATAATTAAATATTTAATTGAATCATTAATTAAAATATATATTGAACATGTTTTTTATCGCATAATTAATATTATGTGGTTGAACAAATATAATTAACTAACTTAAATAAATTAAAAGGTTTGATCTCTGTTTTTATTCATGCCATACTTGCATGTTTTTTTGTAATTTCGTTAAACTGTCAATATAATAAGAGTTTTTTTTATTGTAATGAATGGCGACACGAACATGCCATTTGCTTGATGGTAAGTGATACGCCCGCTCATGGACAGTAGCAAAAGCAAACAACACCGTGAATTACAAAGCAATGCATGGCATTCCACTGCGCTCGCCATCCTGAAATATAAGATGTTAAGTCTCCTTATGTCCAGTAGTTACTCTGGCTAGTGGCTACCATGTTCTTCAAACTGGAACACAACAGTGCATTTACACTACTGTTTGGCGGTAGAAATAGACATTGTGGTGTTATTTAGCAAGGGGAGCAATCTCTCACATATGAGAGATCTACCAGTAAATACATATTAACTACATAAATTATAAAACGAACTTAAAAGTTAAAACATGTGGAGTTGACTTCATTCATATAGACGTAAAAAGTTGTATACTTTGAAGTATTTTATGGTCATTTCTCCAACGGTTCTGTGACACGTTTAGACAGCGATCATTCAAGGGGTCAGTGTCAGGTTCGATGTCGGCCGTGGGAATATATGATGAATTTCTCACCAAGTTATATTGCTGCAACTCGCGCTGTAATTCGCAATGCCGTGTCAGGTTGTAACTGTTTAAGACAATTTGCGGATAAATCGTACTCGTTCGGCTTAATGGGGTTTTTTTAAAGCACGGCGAAGTAACTGGTGACACCTGATGTTAAGCCTCATTTACACGGGCAGAGCTTCCCGCCTCGAAGACACGATGTTTTTTTTTTAATTAATTATTTTACACAATAAAAACGAAAAATATAACAAAGAAATATTAAAACAACGAAGTACAAATGTCGGTTATATGGCACCAAGGCAATCTCTACCAGACAAGCATAGGATGGATTTAAGAGGGGGAGAAAGAAAAGGGCAGTGAAAAATAAAGACAAAAAAAAACTCAAATAATTAATACTATTAATACATATAAACACGCAAAAAAATATATGTATATATTATTGTAAGGATATAAAAAGTTGTATCGTGTAAACATTAACAGAACGCGATAATCTTTTGCTGGTGATGTCATGGGCTTCTCGCCGCGAGACACTCTCCACGTGTAAATGGCGCTTTAAATGCAGTGCTGTGCAAGTAAATCGTAGGAGTAAATCGACCGGTGAGGAATTCTACGACTATGTGATGCTATTGTCTCGGCTAATTCAACACCGGTTTTTCATAGGCTAATCCTGAACGCCATACCGCCGTTTTATCCGGGAAGTTGTAGCATACGCAGCAAGCAGATATCCACTAGGCCTGTCTTTTTTCGGCAGTCACAGTTGTCAGGCACATTCCTCGGATAAATCAGAGCGTGTGTAGTCAGCTGTTATGTCTATATTTTTTAAAGGTTGACGGTAAAACCGTATCCGCACCGTGGCCATTAGATACCGGACGAAATTTGTATATTTGCATACGCGTTCGCTTATTATGTCCATTTTCGCTCATTATTGCATATTTCACCCGAAATCTAATGATGGTGCATACTCTTGCTACGTTCTTTGGCACTTCCTTGGATAACTACGGTGAATTTCCACTTTAGTCTGGGTCCCTTTCTATGAAAATACTAATATCACATAAATACACACATAAACACACGCCTTTTTCCCAGAAGGGGTAGGCAGAGGTGCTACCAGAACACCCACGTTTCGCCTTGTATAATCCGTCCCACGATGTGATAGGGGGCGAGCCTATCGCAACAACATATATTGAGTGGTAGCCGGCAAGTGTTCTCTGCTCTCTACGTCAAATTAATTCTTTTTTCGAATTCAGATTTACATTTGCCCTTAAAAGACTATCATGTGATCCAATTACAAGTCTAGAGGCTGTATGGCAAATATATTTACCACTCTAACACATTTCCACCAATATTCCCTTCATAAATTATGGGGGAGCTTTAAATTCTAAAGTTCTATGGTCTCTACTCTCTACTCTCATTTGGAATGTCAGTTATGAATGAAAGCAAGCACTCGTGTATTGTTTAGTGTTTGTGTATGTTAATAAAGGCGGACAAGCAGACGCCCTGTCTGAGGGGTTATCGACATCGCCTTTGGACGCTTGCCATGTAAGAACCATTGAGATCGCCCCGCCAGCTTTTAAATCATTGGATTTTCAGCCAGTTACTGAATTACATTTGATGGAAAATGTGGCATCTTGTTATAAGTTCATTTTATATATAAGATTTTTTATTGGTTAACCTTGAGTCATGTGGAGTTAAGCATATGAAAATGTAAATAATTTGTTGAATCTACAAGATGTTATACATCATTTAGATTCATTTACTTTTTACTGAAACAATAATAAGTTAAAAGATACTTATGTATGTACATACACAAGTTCAAGCCTTGACCCCGAAGCAGTAAGCAGAGTTTGAGTGAAAATTTGCTAGTGTCGCCAACATTTCGCCAAGCCTATTTCCGTCTATAGAACGATTGCTTATATAAATTATGTTAAAATGGATACAAATAGCAACATATACAAAAATATTAATTTAACAATAAAGAATAAAATAAATACTCAAAGACGTTTTGCTACTTGCAAATCTACCAGTCTTTGGTGATACAGGTTTGCAAAATTAACTGTCAATGAAAAATGTTACGAAAATAGCAAACAACAGTAAATTAACATTTTTAATGAAATCATTAGCTAATTCATATTTCGAACACCCCGGAAATTAAATAGTTCCGGTAATTCCGGTAGCATTATCACGATAGGTAAGCCGGAATGCTCCCGTTCGTTTTTTAAATAGTGTTGGAACGAAACGCAACGGTGAGTGCGCGTACGGTAACAAATCACCACGTAACAGTTACGTGGTGGTTACGTGATGCTGGCCCGCGGAGCCGTGCTTCGTGGTCACGCCACGATAATCGTTTCGGTGATACCAGCTCTGTGATGAATATTCCCGATTTTAAAATATCGAGCTGTAGGGAGTAAGGGTTTAGCAGGAATAAGTAATGAGATATTAAGATTGTTTGAAGTGCTTGTTTGTTAACTAATTTTGCTAAATCTGTAAAAGTAAAAATGTTTATTTTTCAAAAAAATAATCTATTAATTTTATCTATAATAAAAATAAAAATAAACTATATATTTTTATGATTATTTTTTAATTACAAATAGGAACACATTTTTTGCTACGAAGAAATCTACTGACAAATATTTTCCAACTCTATGACTTAGATCTAAAATAAACGACCAAAACCAGAGTTAAGGGTCGTACAAAATCAAGAACCATGCCTATTATAAATAATTCTCTTACTTCATTTCTGAATCTCCCACCGTGAAACTTTTTAATAAGCTAACTTTGTTAGGCATTTCATTAACGTAAAATATTTATTTTCTGAGTCGCCCAATTAAGGCTAGGGAAGTAGGTCGTGCATTTATTGCATTCTTAATTGGTGTAAAAAGTATAAATTTAATAATTTTGTAATTGTATTTATTATGAAGGGCACGTGTGCTAACTTCTGATGTTACATAACAAGATTTTATGAAGCGCATTAAATTATATGAATATATTTTCCTTACAATATTACTGTAGTGTTTACGTCTGTTATAACATTTTGAGAAGATAATTGTGCTAGACCTGGTATCTTCTTTATCATACATACATACATAAACATCACGGCTTTTCCCAGATGGGGTAGGCACAGGGGCAACCAGCACACCCACGTTTCGCTTTGTGTGTTCCGTCCCATGATGTGGTAGGGGGCGAGCCTATCGCCATATTGGGCACGAATTCATAACTCCGGGCTGATAATGAATAGAAGAATCCAAAATCACTGCCCGATCCGGGATTCGAACCCGAGACCTCAGCTATGTAATCATACCAGTACAACTATGCCACCGAGGTAGTCGACAGATGTTATATCTTTAGGATAATGAGTCTTGATATTAACATATCAATTGTATTAGTAGTAGTTATGTACAATGTTTTAGTATACAATTCGATTTGTGGGGCTTGAGTAACGAAACAAGAGCTATTGAGCCTGTATGTCGCCAGACCAATGAAGAATATTCCGAATCTATCATATTCGACGTAATGACAGGCATTAGTCGTAGCGGTTATGGCGAACATCAATGTAATTGCGTATTGAAGTGTTAATCAGGATGCTTGTTTGGTCCTAGGACAGGGTTTTAAAAACTGGCTTTGTTCCGGCCATAGTCAGGGTAACTTTTCCTTCTCAATATTTGCGATATCGCCTAGTATTCATTATAAGATTCATATCTATCGATGCTGTAGTATTTATTAATAAGTCAAATATTTTAAGAAGATGTAGAAAATTACCACATTTTTTTACTTGGCAACCCTATAATTTCATCGTGCGTCAGTCAATGTTCACACGCCATTGGCACCGAGTAAATAAATGCTGTTATCTACCCTTGCAATAAACTCCTACTTTGTTACTTTGAATTAACAGTTTTTGCGCTTATTATTTATTCTGTTAAAAATAAGCTATTTTTTTATGAAACCATACATATTATACCCACATTTTATCACTTATGATGTTTATACGATGTTAAACGCTATTATATAGTTTGTCAAATCTATGGAAAATATGCATTTTTTTGCAATTACTAGATATGTGCCTACTAATTTTTGTCTCTTTTGATTTTCTTTTTGCGTAACTTACTAATATTTTAATGAAGTGAATTGGGAACATTTGTTATAAATAATACTGGAGGATTTTTTGTTACAACGAGAAATCCCCCTTTTTGGCATTACACAGTTCTTTTTCAGTGGCGTTGTATCTCTCATTAAAATCTTCAGTAACACTAACTTGTTAAACTTTCAACATAGATCTCTCTTTAAGATTCCACTGTGACCTTTTAGAAGTGACTATCTTCAACATGTATAAGATTGTCTGTCCCTATATGTATAATAAATCCATAAACTTCATACATGATATTCCACTAAATCTAACGAATTGACGGGCCTTCCGCAGTGGAAACCGGTGCCGTCAGTTACGCGCAGAATGTGAGTTGACCAACGATACTGGATTTTTAAATTTAGAAATGGAAATTATAACCGCTTTCGTCATAGCCTTCTTTTTTGTAACTTTACTCATGTTTATCGAGCCCAAAACAGATGAAGAGCAATTTGTAAAGAAATTTTAATGAATTGGAATTATTATGATTTTTTTGTAAAATTAAACGCTAACTAACGCTAGCAATGTTATATAAACACCATAATCTTTAATTTTGTTATAACTAGGTGGTGATATTTCTGATATACATTTTATATATTAAATTGGAAGTTATTTTATTTTATGAATATAAAACATATTTATTCTTCAGGAATCACAGAAATGTCTATTACGAGTATAGAATCTAGAAAAACAAAAACTACGCTAACCAAGTATTCGCAGTAAAATGGTAGGTAGTGTTGTAATCTTGTCACGATAAATAAAAAGCTACTGGTATTAAATTCCATCACGCATGCGATACGGCTAGCGTACCTCGTGTTTATAGATAATATCTGCCTCCAGCAGGCTGATACGATGTTATGATATACAATATGAGCCAAACTGTCATTAACTAAGTAGCGAGGCATCGTGCTCAAATAAATGGGTATTAATGTATCTGACGTTTAACCCTAACCTACTGACTCTGATGTGTAATGACTTGTAATCACGGTATTCCTAATTTGATTTAAAAATAAACAGATATAGTCACGTACTCATTAATCAATTATGTATATGTAATCGATTATACTCGTGTAGACAGTAGAAGAATCACAGTTACTCAAGTAACTGACAAATTTTAACATCTTTTTTCGGATTTTTGTCGGAAACTTTTGAGATTACTAGTATAAAATTTCATCGCATTGATAATCACGAGTTAAATAGCGAGTATGTACACTAATTTAATTCATTTGTTGAAGTACAGAATCTAAGTTTCATATAATAGTTTAACAAAGATCCTATTACCGTAATCTGGTTAAATTTTTTCTCGCCGAAGTTCCGTTCCGATGGAGGTTTCGTTCCGTTAGAAAAGAGCTACATTTTATTTCTTTACTGAAAACCGAAATATAGCAATTAGTTGTCTTCATACCAGCGGTATTTCATTAAGAACAAACAGACAAGTTTTCCTTATATATTATACATGACATGAAAAATCTTGGTGACAAAAAAAAATTAAAACTTTTTTTTATTAACGAAAATATATTTGAAAGCAATGTGTTCTTTTAACAATTAGCAATAGCATTATGTTTAGGGTAGATAGTATAACCAAACTAAAATCAAAAGCGCTTAATTGAATTCCATAATTTAAGTATAACAGGTGTATATTTTCTCTAAAACTACATCTATTCGTCATATGTTTATGAATGAATCTAGCCGGTGGAGTGTGGACGGGTTTCCGCCGCGAGCCGCTGTTACTTTCACACGGATGCTGTAGAAAGCGAGTTACGGCTATCGAGTAAACATTACTATGACGCGTTAAATACACATTTCCACACGGAATTTTAATACTATTACGTATATTCAGCGATGTAGTATGACAAAGATTTATAATAGAACAGGCTTGCTATAAGTCTAGTCAAAGATTACGGTTGGCATAGCTACGTAACGCCAATTATTTCGAAAGCGTTTTATTGAAAACGGCCGAATTAAGCCATGTAGAATTAAGAATTATTTGCCAACAAAACTAAGGTAAATTCTCATAAAGTCATTATTGTGCATTTTTTTTTCGATAGATGAGATGAGATTATTTAAAGCGATAAAATTGTTCATTGTTATATTTGTGTTAATTATTTTATTGTTTTATTTTGCAATAAAGCGTGCATTACTTTACCATTTCGTGCTAATCTAGCCCGATTGAATAATGCATGAAGTCTTCTAAGGTGACCCGTGTATTGTGACATTGCGATGTATTGTTTTATTATTATCATAGCAAAAAACTTCAATAAAGTTTACTTTAGTATTTAATACATACATACATAACCACACGCCTTTTTCCCAGAAGGGGTAGGCAGAGGTGCTACTAGAACACCCACGTTTCGCTTTGTATATTCCGTCCCACGATGTGATAGGGGGCGAGCCTATCGCCATATCGGGCACAAATTCCTGACTCCGGGCTGATAATGAATAGAAACATCCAATATCACTTTGCCCGACCCGGGATTCGAACCCGAGACCTCAGTTTCGCAATCATACCGTAGCACCACTACGCCACCGAGGCAGTCTTTAGTATTTAATAGTTTCTATAAAGTTAAAACTAGTCTAGTCATGCATTAATTCGATAACTATGCCCCAGATAATAGCGACTTTAATAGCGATTTGTCTATTCTGTAAATTCTCTATGGATTCCCACGGCCTATTACGTATGCGGGAAACGTCTTCCTGTGATCTTTTAAAGGTCATAGAGCAAGCTGATTCGTTCTCGACCTTTAGCCCATCTTCACTCTCTCAAAGCATAAAGGCTAGTATGGTTTTCTAATTAGAATTAAATTTTCTTACAAAAGTAGAAGACAGAAATAAGTATGGGAATATTTTGATTTTCTCACAAATCACTCCCAAGATTTTTTTCTCGTATACGTAATGGCACGACAAAGTGATTACATTATAAATATATCAATTTAAATAAAGTATCGAAAAAATTGACGAAATAATTTTTTGACGTTTGCCGAATCCGCAACGCGAGAGACTTTCATAGGTCATTGTGACTTATTATTATATTGGGAGGATGTAAGTACCAAGGCTTGGTCATTATGACGATTTTTTCTACCATTGCATTGTTTGCAGTGGTATCCAGATGATAAGGAGTATTAAATGATATTTGACAACAAGTCCACGGGATCCGTGAGTCATGGCGCTATAAGGAAGGAATAAACTATTTTTTTAAACTAAGTTTATATCAAAGTTTTGACATTCATTTTTATTTTGAGCATTTGTAAACATAACAATTAAGTTGTAAAATGACTGCCAAATAAAGTATTTTTAGTTGTTTTGATTTGTTTTATAACAATAAACAATGTTCACATCCTTTACTTTAATATTATATGGTAATTGAAGTCGTTTGGAATCCACAAGTTTACATTTTGGTTTTTGTTATTTTGTAAGCTATAATTTTAATGGGTTTATTGACACAGCAACCTTATTTGTACTGCCAGTAGGAAACAGTGCAAACGACTATACTTTGTCGATGTGGTGGATGGCAGTAAAAATGATTACTTCCATTTCATTTCATAGACTGCCTCGGTGGCGTATTTGTACTACGGTACGATTGCAAAGCTGAGGTCTTGGGTTCGAATCCCGGGTCGGGCAAAGCGATATTGGATTTTTTAATTCACTATCGGCCCGGAGACAGGAATTTGTGCCCGATATGTCTTGGTGAGAGAAATAGACATTTACGTTTAATTCCTTCGGCCTTATTCATGGACAGTTTTGTAACGTATTTAATTATCGAATGTTTTGTCCCTTTCGCACGACTTTTGAATTCAGGTCAGAACATTCGTTTACTAAAATAGGTTTTAAAATTTTCTATGATTAAGACCGTTTACAATTTCTTGTTGATTTATTAATTACACAAACCAATACGTATTGATAAATAGAATAACATTAATATTTTAATTTGGCAACGGCAGGCCACATTAACACTTGCAATTAGTGGCAAAAGTGGTTCCTCCAGTGTTATGCGCATGTTCCGCGCCGCTGGCTGGGTAACATCGTACGATACTTTCGGTAAACAATACGTGTTTCAGTTGCGTTTTCATTTGGATTTATTTAAGGAGGAGGGAAATGCGATGTTTTGGTGGTAATAAATATATTAATAAAAAAATCGTTAATTGCTTTGTTACATGTTCCATAAGCCAATGTATGTAGCATTGTGTGCGGTGACTTGGTAACGGACAAGACGCGGCTCCCAGAATGATTACGGTGGTCGTGGATTCAAATGGACGCACCTCTGACTTTTCGGAGTCATGTGTGTATTGATAGTCATTGAATAAGCACTAGAAGGGTGAAGGAAAACATCGCGAGGAAACCTGCATACCATAGCGATGTGGAAAAAAATCTATAGTATGTAAGAGTCCGTCCACCCGCACTAGGCCAGCTCTGGATTGTGGAGAAGGCCCGTGCCCTGTAGTGGGACGTATATGGGTTGAACATTTCACGTACGATAACATTTTTGCGTGTGAAGACGACAAATTTGGTTGTATATAATTGATAAACTCTAAAACTGCTGGACCAATTTTGATAATGTTTCTACCTTTAGGGAAGCACTTTATTGAGAACTGATGAGCTGTATTTCTATATCAGGAATACTTCATATATTTAAATTAACACAACCATCAAACGTATTATGTTCAGTAATGTTTGAACAAGGATTGTCGGAAATCCAAACAGTACAAATTAATGTTCATAAAATTATTACAAGAAGGAAAGTAGTGAGACTTTGTTCAGTGTTTAATTAAATAGTCTATGTGCATTTAACCTTCTAGACCTTGCTTATCATTTCCGCTTTCTCTAGCATTTTTTATGCATTATAAATAAGTAATTAAACTTATGCCACCGGGTACATTTACGGTCGAAAGTTGCTATCCTAATAATAGCTGAGTTATAGTTTTCAGACAAATTGGTTTACGAAGTTAATAGTATGAACTTATTGTTGAAGTTAATGTTGTAATTTAACAAAATTGAACAAAATAAAAGAAATATAAATATTTTATGAAATAAAGTTAACCTTGGACTTACCAACGAAATTACTCTGAGTATAACTTAAAATTTTTAAAAATTTCATTTTCTGTATCCATCAGAAGTGATCGTGTATCACTATCACGATTATAATGATTCGACCTAAAATTACAGGCATTTTAACATATTCATGAAATAATAATAATTTACATTTAATTACGTTAAGCATTATTTTGACCATTATGTCTATTTATATTGCGAATTTGAATAAATTATAGTAAATTGTATATTTAATACGCAGTCGATAGTCCAAGGCAGTTGTAATTATTAAATAATTTTTGGTCACGAATTATTAATATGCGTAGTTCAATAACATTAGAATAATATTTACAAAACATTAGACTACAGTGCATGCACGCTATTGATCTGTATTTAGTAAAATATTTTGGCAAAAATTTCATCACAATATTTTTTTTCATATGTAAAGTTTTTTTATTAGTCGGCAATTTAGAAGTGTAAGATTTCAAAAATATTACTAAATAATAATTAATTGTTATTTAAATTTAAACATTTGTTATGGTACGCGGATCGAACCCGCGGGCTCTCGTTTCACAGCCGGCGTCCAACCATGTAATAAAACAAGACAACGCTAAATAAATTTACTAGCAAATAATATATTTTTATTGATGTAATTCAGAAAATAACATATGAGTTATGCTGTTTCTCTTCATACGCAATACTTATAAATCTTGAACGAATTATATTCATATTCAGCGATGCAGGGATAATGTATGGCTCAGTATGCGTACGAGTACAAATAAAAATATGTTTTTCTGCAAGGGCGAATCGATCTCTACATACTGCGCCTGTCGGCAACAAACCAGGGGCGATCTCCATAAGCGCTGATTACGGAAATATATTAGATGTGAATTTGAAACGTAGACGCTGACTTTCGAAGGCATTTGCGTATTAGTAATAACTTAAATTACCACACTCTTTAATAGTGAAGGAAAACATCGTGACGGAACCTGTGTCCATAAAGATCTTTCTGAGGATTTCAACGGCATGAAGTCCGCCAACCTGCAATAGGTCAACGTGGTGGAATATAACTTTTTGAAAGCCCTCTTTATTGTAAGAAAGGTCTGCAATATTTACATATGTCGTGTGTGTATATACCGTATCAGCACATATACGTCCCACTGCAGGGAATGGGTCTCCTCTACAACCGAGAGTACGACTGAGAGGGGTTAGGACATATAATGCACCACGCTGGCCTAGTGCGGCTTGGCGTACTTTCACGTACCATAGAAATGTATACAAATCGCTATGGTATGCAGGTTTCCTTACGATGTTTTCCTTCACCGTTATAGTGCGTGCTGATCGACTATCAATACACACATGACTCCGAAAAGTCAGAGGTGTACCCTGGGTTTTGAAACCGCAACCGCCGTGAACATGTAGGCAGCCGCGTCTGGTCCGTTACCAACAGGCCACCACGCACTTCTTTACATATGTACCAAAGAAATGTAGTGTATACATATACTCTGACCTATTTATGTATTCAGTATCCGTACAACTACCACTATGTATGTCTAAGGGCCGTTCGATATGCTATTACTTAGATATCGAGTATGATGTACATTTTTAATCAGCAGTAGCTGTTTTATTATTCTGTTACGTAGCGGTTATATTCGTAGTTTGGTAGAAATTAGAAAGCGTTATTTTTTGTTTAATTGAGTTGTTTTATTGGTGGATAAAAAGCGTTTTGTTTCTTGCTTCAATTGTTTTGTATGATTCGGAATTCGTTTGTTTTGTTTTGGGGTGAAGTGAATTGTTTTTGGCAATGGTAGAGCTAAAATAAGAGTAAAATATATTAAAAAAGAGTGAGAAAGTAAAACATATTATAGGGGGCGAATGAGCATACGGTTCACCTGTTGGTAAGTGACCACCGCCGCCCATGAACATCGGAACACCATAGGACATGGAGATGCGTTGACGGCCTTTAAGGTGAGAATACGCTCGTTTTTTGAAGGTCGCTAGGTCGTACTTGTCCTGAAATTACCTGTTGGTAATTGATTCCACAGCTTTTTACTATGTGGAAGAAAGTGTCGGGAAAATGTGCTGTCAAGCTCTGAGTTGGTGAGGGTGGTATTTGGAGGTTGGAAATAAAATTTTAATTAAACAGTTCGTTTGGGGTAGCACTAATGTGCTATGAATATATCACATAAGATGCAATTTAGGTATACGTTTTTAATCTGTGTGACAGTGTTATTTATTTATATTTAATACTACTCTGAGCATAGATCCCGATAGTTGGACCTATGCGTATTCAAAATAAGTTCCTGTTATTGAGAAATACATATTTGTTTTAAGTATGGGTATTATGGGACCTAAAATTCTTTCGTAGCTTCTGACATTTATAACATTAGAAATTATTATCTTATTAAGAAGTAGGGATTTGATGTTTCTTGTATTTATGCTTTTGTTTTGTTGCAGAAGGCGGGTGTAGAGCCATGGCTGCGACTAAGTACTCGCACCCGTTCCTGCGGGGGTTGAAGCCCGTACCAGAAGGACATGAAGACGATCTACAACAAATTAGAGAATGGTGAGTCATCCCTTACAAGACAGTCTTCTTGCAAAAATATTTTACGATAAAAAATATGTGTAGAATTTTCTTTGAATGCGTTAACGTTATTTATAATGTTTTCGATTGTTAAGATGGGGTAGTATTTCAGCTGAGATTTTCTGGTATTTGTGATAAAACCACAGTCGCAATTTCACTTTGCTGGTTCTAGATACAACCAGCCAAAAAGACAGCCAACAAGCCTAAAGCCAGCTTTTGGCTTAGATAGAATATAGAAAATAGACAAGTGCCGTCCCTCAACTATTAAAATCTCCACATGTTCTTTGCAGTTTTATGTTTTCTGATTGGTTTAATTTGTGGGATTTATACGTGATCGACTTGTAAGCAGCATATCTACTTATAACATACGCGTATCAAAATTTAATGAATTTAAGTCATCGATGTTGTAATATAGTAAATTATTGTTATTGAAAACGAAATGTCATGGGCGCGCAGAGTTTTACATCGAAATAATTATATTGAATCTCTCAGCTTTTGTGGCAGAGTTTGTAAAGATATAGTATTCATAGTTTATAGATGTTTTTTTTTTATATTCGTGTATTATAAATAGCTGGATTAATTAAGGTCGTTAGTTTTTATATGCAGCTCGCTTCCAACAGGTCATTGTGCAATTTTTCGGGTGAGGCCTGCATTTAGCAGTGGGCCTTCTGTGTCTAAATATGAAGTCCTTAAATAAATCTTCATAATATCACTGTCATGATCAAATTACTACAGTAGAATGTACTCTAGATTCCTTTTTATAGAATTCATTTTTGTTTTCACGAAGCTTAAAGTTTAGACAGAAATCTACCCACATTTCTTCATATTTGTGACATTTCGTTTTAAAAGATAGATCTACCTTATTTGCAATAAATCTTATCAAATAGTAATTATAGATTCCGACTATTGCGAACTGAGATATATTACGAAGAGATTCACTCACCAGTTCCCACGGTAATGCAAGGTATTTGTAGTTTAAACTTTTTACCATTCCTAATAAAATGTCTGTCTTTATAAACGTCATATCTTAATGTAGCAAAAAAGATTTAGGTATAATTATTGTGTAAGTATTCATTATAGAACGTTAAGGTTATTATTCGTAATCATCAGCACTTAGACGACAATCATTTTATGTGGCTTGATCGTTAGTGTAATCCCGTGAATTATAATAATATATGTACATATATAAGAACACCATTAGATATAAATACTTTGGTTAATCTTTCGAAAAATATTACTTACAATATCTGAGAATTTCTTGAAAATATATAATATACCACTTTCAATCGAACTCCCGATTGTTGAGGAGGCCCGTGCCATACATTGCGATGTTTGAGGTATATGGGCTGATACAGTATATAATATACCTCGTTCCCCTCGCGCCCTTTTCCCATCCCTGACCCCTACCATTTTTAAATGCCGGTAAAACACATACAATCTAAGTATTGTAGATATTCATGGGCGGTGGGAGTCACTTACCATCAGATGAGCAGCAGAATAACAACTATGCATGCTCAGCAATGCTGAGCTAACCCCTAATTTAAATACATATAAGGTATTTTTTCTGCAAATTTAAGTATAAGTTTAGTTGGTAAGCCAAATTATAAATAAATGAATAGATGAGCCGTTTTCTCGTATGCCGGACGTACATATGCAATAAAAAAAACACAAAGACAGCTGGTGTTAAAATACTCTTAAAGAGTATAATCCTTCTTTCCTTATGCTTTCATTATATTTCACCAATATCTTATAGGTTTTGGAATAGGTACTGCAAATCGCGGTATCGTATGATGAATAGGTAATGTAAATAACAATAATCGTTCAACACACGTTGACAGTATTTGCAAATCGCACATTTCTGCGACGATATTTATTAACTCGTCTTATCTGTTTCATTTTTTCTGATACCAACTATTTACTTAAGATTGATATTTTCCTCAAAACATCTATAAATCCTAATAAAGAAATCTTATGCATCAATGCCCCTTGATATAATTATGCCATCTCTTCAAAACAGAATGTACGCTGGCTCATCCTAGAATGCGACAATTGACTGACTCAGTATGATGGATTTAACACCTTTTGCTGGTCATATAACACAATATTAACATGAATTTAATTATTCGCTACAAAAAAATCACTGAAATTTCGTATCTAATAAAATAACAAACGTCAGAGATGCTTGTAAACAAATGCGTTCTTCATGATTTAGTTATTTTCCTGTACAGATATAATTACTGATCAAGGTTGACAATGCTGCGGCTTAGGTATAATTTATATGATAAACCAGTTGGACTAGCCTAGGATCTAAGCCTACGTAGTAAATTATGTGGTATTTTGTGAGAGTTATTGTTACACTTCTTGCAGTAGTTGTGCCAAATGGCTAATTACATGTACGCATTTAAAACTTAATGTAGTGCGGGGAGTTAATGGTTTATGATACCGAAAAACTCTCTAGGGAAGGCCATGTACCGGCGACGTATATCCATAAAGTGCATTGCAGCATGTACCCATAGCAGCGTCAGACGTTTAGCCATAAAGTGGACCCAAGATATTATAAAACTTTCTTTTCGTGTGGGGTCGGGACTATATATATGACTGTTGGGTGTATTTTTAAAATTTTATTATTTTATTGAGGATAGCTATAGTGAGGTCTAACGGCCATCATTAATTAGACAATCGTAATTGCTATGGTGGCCTTCACAGAACAGTTGAATATGGGTGGCCTTCATATTGGTTTCTTGCTGTTTCTCAAGCATTTATTAGTTTGTTTTCCGTATCTTTTATATGTTTTTTTGCGTTATGTATAATGGTAAAAAACATCGATTTATAATAAATACAAGTTATGTTTACATTTTGTATTGTATTGTATCAGCCCATATACGACCCACTGCAGGGCACGGGCCTCCTCTACAATCGAGAGTACGATTTGTTTACATTACTTAGGATAATAATGAACATCAATAAACGTGTGTTCACGAATACCATGGACTCCATATTGCAGCAATTATAAGATATATTGTGAGACACGACGCCCTAGACTTAGGGTTGCCAACATTTCACCAGCAAAATATAGTATTTTCCAAAATAAGGTTTAAAAAAATATAGGACATTGGAAAAAATATAGTATTTTATGGAAAAATCAAAAAAGGAAACAAATATATTTTTGTTATTTATTTATTTTTATAAAAGCTATATTTTTTTGCACTTCTTGTACTTAGCAAAAGTTTTTTGTCTAATAGAAAAGTATCATAAGATTTGTCACATTCAATATTTAAATTGATATATATCATAAGCTCATTTTTTATTAATGATAAACTTGTTCTATTTCTTTCTTCCCGCCACTTCGAATTCATAACTCTCTCTTCTTGTTTGACGACGTCAAAAATAAGTTGTCAATTTGACATCAACAAGTTCGGTACTGTTCGGATACACGCTAGATCGATAGATAGAACTTTTGACTATTGAGATGCGTTCATATTTTTTTAAATGAAGGATTTTTTGTTAGGTTTCGGTGTTGAAAATATAGTATTTTCGCGTACTTTATATTTCTTCAACAGTATATAGTACGCAGACCTGAAATATAGTACAATACTATATATTATAGTACGGTTGGCAACCCTACCTAGACTCTATGAAGTACGACAAAGTATTGTAACATCAAGCGGACTTTTGCATGTAGCTTCTTGTTTGCTTTGATTATTTTCAACATATAGATTTAATAAATAAAATATCGCTTTTCTAGTATAAGATTAGTTATTTGTTTTCTTTTTTGTTTAGGGGCTATTAAGCGGTTGCTGATAGATGGAATCCTAACTTTATCGATTCTATTATTATTTGAATTGAACCAAGCAAGAAAACGCATACACCTAGCGCGAAGTACGTCTATTTTCAAATTATAATAGGTAATGATCGTTTTTACGGTGTGACGTAATGATTTTTTTTTCACGAATACAAATTGTTTTGTCATACGGTTTTTGCGTATTCAGCCGGATATGGACCATTCTATCTATTTGTGGTCTAAGCGTGTGTGTGTGCGCAATATGTATATATCTATTTTTCCAGTAGTTCGTATATTTGAATGGTATATATAAAATTTCCCATGGGCCATGGCTGACTGTTAGCTAAAAGCGGCCTCTACCTAGCAGCTATTTTAGTCTATATTAATTAGTGGAATTTCTGTCACTAAAAATGATAATTATAGTCTATTTTAATGATATTGCCTTTATAAGAACCAGACTTCTTAGTGTCACATTACTGCCATTTTGGTCTAGATATTATTTTATATGAAAATCATTATCATCATTCAGTGTTTGTGCCCGATTTGGCGACATTAAGCCCCCTAATCACATCGTGGGACAGAACACACAAGGCGAGACGTAGGTGTCTTGGCAGCACCTCTACCTACCCCTTCTGGAAAAGGCGTGCGTTTATGTATGTTTGAAAATCATTAACCCAAAGACCGTCAGTACTCAGTAGTACTCGTTGTTAAGGCATTCTAGTGAGTTTTTTTTCTTTGCGATATGAGTAATAGTTTCGTAATACAGTAATATTGTATTCGCGTGTCCTAAGCGATGCAGGTCGCAAACTCGTAACCTACTTGTAGGCACTTGTTTTCTGAATACTTTTAGAACGTAAGCTGATTTTTTTTCTAACTATTAAACATTTTTTTTAGTAATTACCTAATGAATATATATTTTTCGAATGGAGTCATTAAAATGTTCTTTATATTTAGTAGTATTGGAATAGTTGATTAAATAATACTGTGGCTCATGATATAATATTCTGGTATTTAAAAAAATTGGAAAAAACATCTGATGTTCCAATTCTTACATTTAAAAATGTTTTGGTCCTTTTTGTGATTATAAAAAAAATAATTATATTTACTTATAGCTTGTTTCGTATCACTAAATTTGATTTAGGGTATTCTTTAACTAGAACTTTGTGAAATAGAGAACGGGATTTTTAAATTCGGCCGTTAGTCATGAAATCGAAGACATCGCGTGCGCTAGCGACCAACTGAATTCAAATTACTGTTGCGAACTACATATTTTAACATCGAAAATTAAATTGTTTTTATAAGTGGTTATGTGGCTTGTAGGCAGTTTTTCATATAGAAATTTTAACGAGTTACCTATATTGCATTATAGATCTAGCGACATTGTATAATCAGTACCTACCCTATTATAGCACGTGTGTTCGTGAGTAAAGTAGCCTCTGCCTAGTCGATGCATCTTAAAAAATGTTTTGTTGAATTCCTAATGTTGTTATTCCTATGTACAAGTTGCTGTACATTATAATATTTTGATTTGTATCACTAAACTTTGTGTGGAAGTTATTTTTTATTTTACTGTTTAAGGACAATCAGCGGTAATTACATTACATTAATTTAACATAACAATAAATTAAATGCATAACCTTTAGTTGCCACTGCATGCATTGACATTTAGGAAAAAATATAAAATAAAAATGTAAACTTAATAAAAACTGAATAAATTTTAAATTTCTTACTAATCATGCTTATAGTAACCAAAAGTTCTCAAGCAAGGTGGAGTGAAGATCTTCCTAGAGGTTTTATTGGTGAGAAGAGATGAGTCGGGTGGATTAGGGAAGCCGAAAATCGTACTCAGTAGTGCGCAGTTTCATCATCATCATCATCAGCCCTTCTGCGTCCACTGTTGGACATAGGCCTCTTTTATGGCACGCCACTGGGCTCGATCTTCAGCCCATCCTCTCCGCTACCAGCCATCTTACGATCTACGTGTGCAGCGCATCCAACAGTAGGCTGGTATAGGCTGATGACGATAGTTATTGCTTTAAGTTTGAAATATAATTTATGCATTGGTACATATAAGCACATTAGCTTGAAAATATGCGATTGGGATAAAAAATATTTTTCAGCGAATTTCGTAACCTCGAAAGACGTCGAAGAACGCTCACAGAACCACCGAGGAAAGCCGTAAGCCGATTGCCCAACGTCGTTTAGCATGCAATGTGTAAAACTCGCCTCCAGCAAACGAGCCGTGAAAAGCAATAGTTTGCGATTATCGGCACTCGTGATTAACAGTCCAGAAATATCGATGTCAACGGAACTGGGGCACTTCGCTGGATGCCTTGCCGTTTGCCAAACCTAATGGATTGATCATTTTTTTTCGTGTTTTTTTTGTCAGCCAGCTTAAGTTTGTTGTGGAGGTTTAATGAGGCTGTGTTGTTTAGCCTTATGTATTTATATAAATTTTATACAAAGTTTTCCTAGCTCGTTACGTTAATATCGTTTTTGTAGATTGTTAACTAGTGAGGTATTACATGCGTAGTAGATGTTTACCAAGAAGATCGACAGTTGATCTAAAAAGTTTAAAAAAAGTCGCTTAATTAAGGCCGCTTCCAATTAGTCTTGTGAAGGTTTTTAAGCCTAGGCCTGTCTTCGGCAATAGACTCTTTAAGGCTGAAAAAGATAATTTAATTTTAAACCATCAGTAACTATGTCTGATAATTACTAACCTTTTTAAATATTCCCTCAGTTGTTTTTCGTTTTTTTTCTTGCGCTAGGGTATTATTATTCTCATGAACTGTCTTTAGGATCAGCAATATAAAATCTGTCGATTTCCGTAGATCTACTTTTCTAACTGTCCTAACGTGATGAAGATTATGTTGACGTTGACGTCACAGTAATTCGACGCGTGATTTTTGCTTATGTAGGCGGCGCGACTGTTGCCTTGTCAGCGATGTATCCAACATCCACAATCCAACATCTGCAGTTTACTGACATTTACGTCTATACTATAACATTATTTTAAATATTTTTTACCAGTCTAATAGTAAGCTGAGGCTGAGAATTAAAAATAGGTACGGCGTTCTATTCCAAGCAATTTAATTTGCAGACGCGGAATTGATTGCACTGTAATTAAAGTAAAGGAATAATGATTCTAATGGTTTTTATGATTTCAAGCTATCGTATTTACTCGTTAAGCGAATTAGTTCTATATTGGTACTAGATACTATCGCTTCGGCTTCGTCCGCGTTTTTCGACATAATAGTCCCGCTGTATATTCTACCGGGAAAATATATATATAGCCTTCCTTGATAAATGGTCCATCCGACACTAAAATATTTTCCTATTCCAAACACTAGTTCCTGAGATAAGCGCGTTCAAACAAACAAACACACTTTATATATCAGCCAAGTTTAACATGTTTAAATAAAAAACACATATAAAAAATTTTACAATTTTTTTTTACTAAATAATTTTTGAACAATACAACTTAGCTCAATATAACTATGACATAAATTATTTCTACTAAATGATTTGAAACGGAGCACAAAGTAAGTTTGTTTTCCCACATTACGCTATTGTTTACCGGTATGCTAATGCGTGACGGATTGTAAAATCGATGACAATGCGCCCGTATCAGGGTTGCTCGGGTCAATGGCGAGATAGCCACCACGTAACCGCGTATACACCTGTCATGTTTGCTTAGTATGGAATGTTCCGGAAATTAATGGAATTTTGTTATACAGCCTCCGTAACGGAGTCGGGTAGATGTCTGCTGTGAATCGAGAGGCCGAGGGTTGGATTCCCGCACCGTGACAAATGTTTGTGCGAACCACAATTATTTGTTTCGGGTCTGGGTGTTTATAGGAGCGAAAAGTCTCTTGTAGTTTCTGATACCCACGACACAAGACTCGATCTTAGTGTGGGTTAGAACTATGTATGTAGCTGTTGGGTGTATTTATTATTATTAATTAATGTAATTACAGCCTCCGTCGTGCAGTTGGTTAGATGCCTGCTGTGAAACGTGGGGCGGGTTCGATCCCCGCATTGAGACAAATATATTTATTATCCTCGGGTACTTTTTGGGTCTGTGTTTGTGAGACCCAAGTCTCTCGTAGTTCCTACCCATGACACAAAACTCTCTTAGTGTGGGGTTAGGACTATGTACCAATGTTTATTTATTTTTGGCTATTTGCATCATCTGTTATATTTGGATCCCATTGTAGAGCACGATCTTTAACTCTCCAAGCATATTATGTCGCCACCGTACTCCTGTGGCGAAACTTTTTATTCGGGTCTTAATGGTGACCACTGACCATCAAGCTGTAGTTTCATAAGCTAGTATGCGCGCTTCTGAAGAAAGATAGTAAGATGAAACAGTTCCTTCAGTTTATTCGCAATGATAATTCACATATTAAAAATAATTATTAGATTATATCTGTTCTTGTTTCTAAATATTCAACTTGAAGTATGCAACGTGTTTACATGAAATATGTATTTTAGTTAATTTATCGATGATGTAACCGTCGGAATGCAACCGGGGCGGTGCGGTCGTTATTCAGTTTTCAAGCAACATCCTCCGAGTTTTTACGAGCGAATCGATTGTTTTGCGTAATTGCCGTGTTATTTGCAAACCATGGTATTGTGGTGAAACTATTAAGAGGCGTGAACAATATAGCAATAGCTAATGAACCGGAATTAATGGGATAGCGGGGAATGGACCAGACAACTCCATGATTTCCAGCTGTTTCATCTACATTCTACAAAAATATACATGGTTTCTACCAGTCCCCAGATTCAGATAATCTTTAGGAGTTGTGGGTTACTACTCATATAATATAAAAAAAAAACATAGTTTCATATTTCTATACCTGATAGGTTGAGAGGGTAATCAAATGTTATACCTACGTCTTATTTATAATTATCCAAACTTAGGAGTAATTTCACGTTTCTCGATTAAATCTGAACATTAATTTAAATTTGATTTGCACCACGTCGTGTAAAAGCCTCTTTTTATTTTACACTTAGTACCATTGAGATATTATACTAGAGGGGACACTGCAAACAATATGTTTGTAACAAAAATGAACGGTACCGTACCGCTCTTTCTGTCCCAGTCTCTGTCACGCCTACAGTAATATCATTTTCGCTCTTGCTTCACTGGGTTCCCGTGTACACTCACACGGGAATCCTGTACCAGCACAATGCGCAGAGATTTTGTTCCAGATGTCCGCTCTAGTATAATGCCCTAAGGCTTATTTTTCTACCAGACTATTCAGGCTTACAAAAAAGTATTCATAAGCTCGTGTAATGCTTAACTATTTTAAATTCGTGACAAAATATTGCCGTATAACCATGTAAACGAAGTTTATTGATTGCACGCACACAAGGTTTCAAACTTTCGGATTTGTAATACAGGCCGTTGGTTAGGCATGCTTCAAGTTGACTAAATTACTGTAAGCTGGTCGAAATATGAGCTTAACGCACACGATAAGAATAATTTAATTGTGGCTTGTAATCAGAAGGAAAGTGTAATTGCAACAATGGATATAAATTCTTAATTGTTGTGTTAGTAAATTAACTAGTAGGTATTGATTATTAATTTAACTTGTTATTCATTTAACTAGCGATATTGCCATTGATATAACAATGGTCGCACTGAAATATTTCTTTCAGGGGCTGATGATAACACATTGACAGTCGATCGCCATATCTTTCCTTAACATCTTTAGCCACTGGACGACCACATTGGCTTTCCACAAGGATATCCCTAGCAATGCCATTGTTCGATTTGTTAAATTCTCATGTATACGCTATTTTATATGACCGATATCTATAAAATTTGTACGATCCCTCAATTAAATCATTTCAGTTTCACACGACAATCTGTCCAACAATTTGTATCCCTATACTGCTAATTTTTATATCTCTCTGTACCTTCCAGGATGAAGAGCCAGCCCCACCTGCCCCACATACCAGACGAGTACGTGTTCCTGTTCCTCCACTCCAACTACTACAAGCTGAAGGAGACGAAGGACACCATCGAGTGTTACTTCACCCTGCGCGCCAACACGCCCGACCTGTTCACCAACAGGGATCCGCTGGCGCCCAAGAATAAGACCATAATGGATATCACGTAAGTCTACTAAGTTATTATGAGATTTGGTCAACTTGAAAGGCTATGATTTCCATACTTCAAAACGAATGCCAAAAAATAACCAGAAGACTTGATAGTGAATCAGTACGCTGAATCGTAATTTACTAGAAGAACTTGGGTATGGTGGACGATACAGCAAAGGTTGAACATGAAGGGGTTCATTAAGGTGGTGGGATGTTAGTCAAATTTGCTCTGATTGAAACCACTACACACAATAGAAAGCCTGTCATAGTGACCTACATAAGTGTGTCGCCTTTTAGGCTTAGCCGGTGTATATCGGTTTTCATGAAAATTTGGAATACGTGTCGTCTGGTGAGAGACGGACATTTTGCCGATTAATACTGGGTTGCAATATAATAATTTTGTCGTGCCAGTATAAAAAATCATTTATTAGTACTCCAGCATTAAAAAGATTCAATAAAATATTTTTATTTCATTTCAATATGACTTCTAAAACACAATCGCAATGATGCCCCTAATGACTGATCTAGAGCTATCGTCAACAGCCAATTAATATTTCAAAAAAGACTGCAAAAACATTGCTTGGGTCAAGAAGTGTCAATTAACTTTGCATACAATGGTAATGGCATCTTGAACTTTTAATGATGTTGTCGAAGTTCTACGTAATTGGCATGCTGATTTATTTTTTTGTGCGACTAAAGTGTAATACTGAAAAAAATTAAAATATTTGTAGAAGAAAGTTCTATATCGTAGTAAAATGTATTGCTCCTATCCCAAATGGGAGTTGGGTACTGGTTGCTTTTTATTGGCGCGGCAAGTGATTAGCGTCCATCTGTTGGTAAGTGCGGACCAGGTAGGGGATTCAGTGGTGAGACATGGTTACCTCTGCTGGTTACAATAATATTGATTTATACGACAGACTTGCATGCACTTGGGTTTTCTAAAACTCTATCAGGGCGGATACAAATTTACAACCAATAAATGGAATTCATATGAAATAATCTGTTCAATCCTATTTTATTTGTATATCAGCACAAACTGTTGACATCTATTGAAGGTTTTTCCGAGCCATCGAATATCGACATCGAAGTTTAACTAGGGCAAACTTCATATATAAGTTCTGCCTTTTGACTTACTATTAGAAGTTTTGTGTTTTCGGTCTATTTTATATTTTATCAAAATTTTAGTAATTTTATTATTTTTCTTCGGCGTCATAGTATATTTAATGTCTTATTATAATAACTATTAATGGAGTTTTTCCTTGGGAATTGGCTTATTGACGTAGTTCTAATGATGTATTCTATGTAGGTACAAACTTTGAATATCATACTTTCAAAGTTCACAAGATATTATTTGTTACTTATAATTTGAACTCAAAAACCTGGATTGGCAATCAACTAGGTATAATTTGGGGTTTTTTTAATAGTTGGCAATATAACGTTGTCGGAGCTTACTTTAAAATGTTTGTTCGTAATTACCACGATATATAAACCATTCAAATTATTATACAGATTTTCTAACAAACCGTACACTAAAATTAGTTGTAGTTATTTCAACAAATGCTCTTCAACATTGCCCACTTGATAATTCTTATTACGCTACAAGGCTTAATTAAGCGCAAGAAATGACTGTGAGTTCACTGAAGCCTTATGAATTGATTT
The DNA here is from genome assembly GCA_033459515.1 of Theretra japonica. Lineage (NCBI taxonomy): Eukaryota > Metazoa > Arthropoda > Insecta > Lepidoptera > Sphingidae > Theretra > Theretra japonica. Next base: position 4,908,560 of record CM065942.1, read on the forward strand.
TACTCTCCGATTCCCTGATTGATTATTAAAATGATTGCTACCAATTATTTCTAGAATGGTCTTTCGAATATTTTTGTTAGTCCAGCGCTCATTATATTTAATATAAGAGGCTGTGTAATACCTTAGTTGAGTAGTTGAGAAGGAACTAAGGATCAAATTATAATTTGAAAAACAAAGAAATACCAAACTGTAATTGGGACATTAACACTAACAATTAGAATTTAAAAAAATATATTTTGTTGCTTTAACGTTTTATTTTTATTATCAATATATTTTAAATCCTGAACGTTTTTTTACAATATATTATAGCCAAACTCACCCTAATCTTTAAGCATCTCTTTTCATACCATTGTCCTATTGGCTATTTCTTATATGAGTAACATTATTTGCAGGCACATGGTGGCTCTCCCAAACAAGACCACCGAAGGCTACCACGTGCTCCTGTACCGGCTGGCCGACTTCGATTACAGCAAGCTCAACTTCGCGGACGCCGTTCGCGTGTTCTGCATGTTCAATGACGTCAAGTTGTCTGAAGATAACCTCTCGGAGGGCTACATCGTCATCTTCGACATGAAGGGCTGCAGTCTCGGTCACCTGACCAGAGTCACGCTACCTGCATTGAGGGCTTTCATGCATTATATTCAGGTCGGTATTTTTATTTACCATTTGTAGGTTACCATTTGTACGGAATATTCCAGATTACAGGTTTGGCCTGGTCAAATTTTGTGTCGAACGTTAACATAATGTTTTGTTAACTCGCAACTTAGGAGCAAAATATAGCAGCATTATATTGGCATTATTAGTTACACGCTTTTAATCAGAATTCTAAACAAAATCTCTTCAACAGGGTTATTAACTTAAACATAAAGTGACATAGTAATTATACCTCTCATCAATGACTTTAATATCGTTTCAGAACGCTCATCCCTGTCGTCTCAAAAAGATACACGTCGTTCACACCGTCTCCTTCATCAACCAAGTCATGTGTCTTGTGAAGCCACTGATACACTCCAACCTTCTGAACCTCCTTAACTTTTCGTCAGAAGGACCGGAATCCGTGGTAGACAAGGAACTATTGCCAGAAGACTTCGGCGGGCCAGTTAAACCAGTAAAGCAACTGCATGAAGAACAAAGGAAGAATATGGAAGAGAATTATAGAGACTGGCTGATTGAAACAGAAATATTCAAGGCCGATGAAAAGAAAAGAATCAAGAAACCAAGCAAAGGCATGTTTGCAAGCTTTACAAGCAGTTTTAAAAGCCTGGATATCGACTGATTTAGATATTTACGATTCGTTTTGCGCGAGGGACCTGATGTTTCTTGTACCTACGCCTATGGCTCCTTTAGTTATAAGAATGTAGCCAAAAGTTTCTAGTTATTATTTTTTACTCACTATGAATATTTTAACACATTTTAATTTTAATACTGACTTTAGATTTTCTCGGTTTTAGAGCCTTGTTCAACTTTTAAAGCAACTTATTTCATTGTTTGTTGCGTCTTTTTGTATGGTTTATCCAATACTAAGGATAAGAATAGGTTTTGTAGTGCAGAAAATATTCCGCTCAAGTTTAATAGTTACTCCGTTATATTCTACAGCTTCTGGTTATCGAAATATATTTGACTGTTAGTCATCGCTTCCTTTTTCCATAATATGTACGGGTCTATGCAGTTCTTTACGATCTGACAGTTTGATATCACTTTTTATTATTTTTGCAGTGTTTTAATGTTCTTGATCGTTAAAAATGTGAATATTAAAATATGAATTTGTATAGTCAATTAGAAAATGTATATAATCATTATAGTTATAAATAGGTGTACCGGTTGTGACACTTTCACTTGTAAATATATTGTTTTTATAATAAGCTAGATCTTTATATTTTATAGTTTTCTATTGTTGCATAATTAATAAAAAATCTATACAATATGTTGGTGGCAATATGAGTATGATTATTTCGAAAAAGCAATTCTGCAACTGTAAAGTTTAGTTTTTTTTATTTGTTGTCTATTAATATATTTGCACACTGATGGAAAATTAGGAAACGACTGAGCCAATTACTACTTTAATTTGCTGCAGAATTAGTGCTATCGTAATGGTTTCCAATGTCTTCTTATTAAGCCGACAACGTGCAATGTTAAAATTTGAAACATTTGTCATTATCGACTAAAACAATAATATTTTGTTTGATAATCTTAGGTAAGAAGGTCTTCAGGGTTTGTGGAAAATGTGAATAGATTATATTTACGCTATGTATTTGTGTGCGTTACCAAAATTTCCAAAAGCTTTTATTTGATGATATCATAAGCCGTTTATATTATTAACTCTTCAAATATATTTTTGTACGAATTTCTATATACATGTTTAAACATAGTTCTCGTATTTTATTGACGTTTGTATATTTGTATTTTTGTAAATAGCCAAATAAAAACCCTTTTCATATTCTGTGTTTCATTTCGGTAAGTGACAGATAACGAAACAAATTATTAAAGATATCGACAGCTTATTGTGATATGTGGGAGATAATAAATACCAATAAAATAGGGAATGCAGCTTTATAACAGTATTTACGTTGAACTGAATACACAGCAAACTTATCTACATAAACATGAAATTAATGTGTTGCAATTCCGAATTCCTTGGAAATAGGTTAGCGGTTTGCTACAGAAATGTTCTTTCGACGGTAATTTGCAAAGTTAAATTGACTAACGATATATCAGATGCAGAAACTATACCAAGTGACTGGCTCGCTGAGAAATCTAGACGTAAATCGGATACTGTGCACACAGGAGAGAATTCAACGAGAGACGAAAATGTTTTAAGTAAAAATGAGTTATCAGCGGGTGGTAAAAATGAAGTGTACACAATTGAAATTGATCCAATCAATAAAACCAGTAGTGATGTGATATTTATAAAAGTTGGTAGAAAACACTCCGACAGTACCGACGAAGACGACGTAAGTACTCTTATAGAAGGAAAAATAATTGGAAGGCAGCAATCGAGAATGCTTTTTTATGAAATTGGACGAATTAGAGTTAACTTCAGACTTCACTTGCTTCTTATTAACGGTGTACAGTTTTTGTCAATTGTTTAACCCTCGAGTTACTATTAGAATTTCTTCACGTATTACCATTTGTCACATTGTAATAAAACCGTGAGAGGGTATTTTTTGCCGTTTGATAAATTTTTGTTGTTATTGAGCTATTAGTGCTTGGTAGGGCGGCAGGTAGTATCTGAGTGAGTGATCGCCGAATAACGAGCTTGTATGAGTAGAGTATCGGCGGTGGCGGTGGCGGAGACGGCGGCCGCTGGTTGCGGCCCATTGAGGAGGTCGCGGCCTCAGGGCGGCGGCGCGAGGGTTGTGACGTCACGCGGCGCCGCGCCTCGCGCACGCGCCCGCCTATCGAGCGGCATGTGTCTCTCGCTGCCGGCCGACCGCTCCGCCCGACATATTCACACTTTTTTATTTTCCTCCCGAACGTAGTCTGTCGTGCCATCCCGATATTCACACGGTAGCCGACTGAAATCACAAAACCTGGTACCGTGTGCCCGCGAGGCGCTTCGCCGCGTTCCCCCGTCGACGCCCGTCGCGCCCGCACTTTAATCGAATCCAAAATGGCAGGACGAAGGCTGAGAGCTCGTGTGCTCCCCAGCCTTTAAACGATCGGTTTCCATCACGAGCGGTATGTGTCTCGTTATATAAATGTTACGCAAGTTGAGGACGGAGTGGCCACGAGAACGTGCATCTGTTGTTCCACGAACTCATACGACGGTCCGCTGGTGCAGTGAACCGTGGACCTCATGTAACGCGCGCCACCTATACATCCTACCGTGAGTATATCTATAATTCTCGATACATTTATTGCTCCTTGTTTACTCGACGTTGATCGCAAACGACAACAAATTGATCTATGCGTAAAAATAATTGCATTCGAGTTTCGCCTCTATCGATCGATTCGTTATCTCGAAATTGAGAATAATGTTTATATCCTTGGAGTATTATAAATGTTCGATATTCATAAGTACTCAAATATTTTGTGGGAATAATATATAAGAAAGATCGGGTAGGAGCGCCCATGCGAGATGACCTTATTGGAAAGGATTCGCGCCTGTCAACATAGAGTGCTCGCAGACTGCGTGCCTCTTCGCATGTGGAGCCTTTATTGATCAATCTACTTATAGTTTTTAAACGTTTTCTATTTTGGATGAGCCCCTTTATTCAAGCATGACCTTTCTGTGCTTAACTAAGTGAAGCATAAGAACTAACGACGTAGACATTTTCATATAACCTAGTGGCTGGTTTAATATTTTATCGAGGTTATCCTGAATTAAAATTGTTTCGTGTAAGTGTTTTACTATTATCTTTGTCGTTGGGATAAGCAATTTCGTATATGACCTAGTAGTAATTTAGAATTTCTCAAATTACGTCAATAATTCTTTGGCGGTATATTTAAGGGCTTATATTTTTTTGGTAACCACATTTTCGGAAAACATCTTCTATTTCTTTTTATTACATACTCTTATGTAGATGGTACTCATTTATTTCATGAAAAAATACTTATTTGTGAACTTCTAAGGATTAATTTTTGCTCCTACCCGTTCCAAGATTATTTTGATTTCTGCGCAGTCGTAAACGTTTAATATGCTTATCCTAATTAAACGTTTTTATCTTAATATTAAGAAATTACCTTTTCCGTAATGTAGAACTGTTTTGGCTTCACGAAGATCGCTGTGCCTTAATGTGCCTACCACAGAAATGTATCGAGAGTGCCTGCACATAGATGTTATTAAGAATTACTTTAAGCATGTGTTTTATTTGCATTCAATACAATTCGCAAATAATAAATTCTATGTGTATAATTGGCTCTATTTTTACTGTCTATTTATAGGATATTATTTATTATACCGTGTAACTAACTGTAATTGGGCAGGAAAAGTAAGTAGTGTTTGGAACGTAAGTAATACTCCATTTATGAGACAATAAATGCTACTTATTTTATTATGTTACTATATTTAAAACTCTTTTAAACTGAAGTTCTAATGAAAAGAATAATCTACTTCCCCGATAGTTTAAAAAGCAAAGAATTCTCCAATAAAAATATATTTCTCTTGCGTAGAAAAGACGCATACTCCACTAGAATCGCCAAACATATTTTTCAATTATTAAATATAATAAGAATAATACGTATAGTTATGAAATACAATGTTACAAAAACAAATATTTATTACTGCCTTTTTATTTTATACATTGTGACAAGATTAACAGCTACCAAAGCGACTGCTCCGTTATTAAAACCCGAAAAAGCAAAGTTTACAGCCCCCTTTAAACAATCTAAGCGTGAAAATATATTTATATTAAAGACAAAATATCAAAACCAAATAAAAAAGGTTTAAAAATCAGTAATTAAACTACTAAATCCAATTTTCTGTTTCAATTGTTAGACCTGAACCCGGCTTTTCTTTCACAATACAGCACGCGTGATGGCCCTCATCTCGCCGCGAACCAAAACCTAGGCGTCATTAAGTTATACAATAGTTAGTTTGCTCTTTCCCTCTCATAGTGTTGGGTTCTTGAAGCAAAGCGTGAATAATTAAATAACCAGGCCGACATCATTACGTAGGATGTCGAAATAATTTTGTGCTTCTAGTTTTTCGGTGTGTTCCTTTTCTAAACTATACACTGCTGTTAGTACAGAATATTCTCCATTAATAAATCTAATAGCTAGTTCGAATTGCAATTCAGGGTTCGGGCGATTTGTTTGTAACCTTTTACCTATGCAATCAATCATCAAAAATCCGCGAACCTACGTGCCTATTGCGTTTGCACAACGAAGTGCTGTGCAGTTAAATATCGCTCTGGAATAGGTCTCAACTCCGATATATTTTTTTTATGTCATTAAATTTTGCGTTAATTTTGGCTTCAGCTATTATAGAAATATGTAATCTGCTGACTATCTTCGATAATCATAACGCGTTACTGACTAATGCAGACCTATTACAATTTTGTAGCGTCTTTTTTTTCGTACTATTATCACTTTATTCATTATATTTTATGAAGTTACTGTGCTAAACGTGAATCTAAGCAAGCATAGCAGGGTGCTGTAGCTAGTGAAATAAGAGGCGTGGTCAAAGAAATCTGGAGTTGGCACGGTGCGGGCCCGCGCGCCGCCGCTGCGTGCTCGATAGTCGCACGGAATTAAAGGAGCCGTTTGGCATCGCACAGATTCGGTAGCTACTGGCTGTTTTATGCATAGGCTTTTGTATGCAGGGATTAAGTTTAACATTAAGTTGGCATTTTCTTTGTTTTTAGGGTGTTTTGTGACTGTTTTACTTGAATTCTTAACGTAAAGCCAGCTTTACGTAAATCTAAATAAAATAACGTTTTAAGCACCAGTGTAATCATATTTTAGAGAAAGCGTGCTTGTGTTGTGCACCATGACATCGTAAGTATTGTATTCATGGCGGTATTTTTATTAACACGAAAGTTAGGTTAGAAATATAAAACAAATTATGCGCTGACTATGTTTATACTGGTACAACATGGTAGCAATTATGCACAGCCTCATATATGAGTTAAGGCAAAAAGTATCAAAAACAAACTTCTAAAGCTCTAATCAGGATTACCTCCGATTGTCTATAAAAATAGTACAAAATAAATCCCGACAAAAACTGAGAAAATCGCCGCGAAACGGAGGGCGGCATTTTAATTTCACTTCCCGCTAAGCACTTGAGTTGATAAGTCAGTTATCTGTAACTGATGGGCCGCAGAGTTTAATCTCGAGTCAGATGCGAGACAGTTTTCAACTTGTCCCCCACTAAGCGCGATAAAAAACTTCTAAATGACTTTTATATCGCAGCGTCTATTGCGCGGCGTAAAATTGCCTGTGAAATGGGAGGCGTTCGATCCCCGCGCTGGGATATTTTTTATACTGGTTTCGAAAAGTAACTGCACTGCGTCTGATGGGAGTGCAATAACGTTTAGATCCGTATCAGATTTTACTACACTGGAAGGACCAAGTAATGTAGCAACGAGGTAACACGTGAAGTGTGTATTCACGTGATGCTAAAAATCGGGCGAAATCTCGAAGGTTGATAGAGAAAACGGTCTCGGCATAACGTTAGGTAGAAATAATAGAGCGCGTTGTTTTGTGTACAGGTATTTGTTTCATGAAAATAAAAATGAAAATATTTTTTTGAATCTCTAAAAATTTTCAACATCATTTAGATTCAGTTTTTTTTATTCTGCCACCCGGTTTGGAAAGCGGTTTTCACTAGAAAAGAACGGACAAGAAACTCTAGTGTTGCTCTTTTCAAAACCAGTTTACAATATCTATAGTGGTTATCTACAAACGTTACAAGTTGGTTTAAATCAGTGCATATTAACACTTGGTCATAAAAGAGTGTTGTGGCTTTAACGATTAAATAGTTTTTAAAAATCAAATCTACTTTTATTGGTTTAGGACTATTCTGTGAATCTGGTTCCATTAAGCTCAACCCACACTATGGCTGTATTTAACACATCTGCCGTTGAAGCATACTACTGTGCTTTTAAATCGCTCAGGACTGCGGCATCGGGGCATAATAGGGCAGTACGACGCTTGCGATCTTTTGTTTAGCTACACACCCTATTGTGTGCTTTAAGGTTGAGGGATAAGGCACAAAATCAAACATTTTGTGAATTAGTGCAGTGCTGTATATACGACATACGCACTGGGTCCGTTTGCAGCTGGTTGATTTGCAAGAGAAAGTGCTAGCAATTACAATTTTCCCAAATGGATATAGTTGAATGAGCGACAGATCGTAATATAACAAGTGATATCTCTTGTCGACATGTTTTTTAAAATTTGATTTGAATTAATCGATCCCAAGTGAGTGTGGTTAGTCAGTGTAATGGCAGATCGCAATTGTACACAGCAATAACATTTTCTTTGTAATTTTTAGCAGATATTTTACAATCTCAATTATTTACTACATTTTTATTTTCTGATCAATGAAAATTATTGTTAGTAATGTTTAAAATCAATAATGAATTATTGCATCACAGTGCGATTTTATTATTTTGATGTGGTCAAGTTAATTTTTGTAGTAAAGATCACTGCTGAGCAGATGATATTACAATTTACATATTACAATAGAAAGTCCAATGAAAAGGATTTTATTATGTATTTTACTCTGGCTCGGCAAAGTTGCTATCCTGCATTTGAAGATAAATACAACAACAAATAGATAGAGCATGGATGCTCTGCAAATAACTGTTTCTTAATATTCGATACTAGCTCAGTTAACTCCTTCACGCTACGGAAACATATTGGGCCGCAAAAATAAGAACTCGTGAACTTATTGGTCTGGGCCGAGATGGTGACTCCCAGCTAATAATTATAAGTCAGCATTCGATGTTCTGTTAAAAAACCTCAAGCATAAAACAATCACTCACAGCATTGCTTAATTAACTAATTAAGTCAAAGTACAGGAACTGCTGATTAAAACGTTTAAAATAATGTCAAACGGGCAAATCCGCGAGCGTGATGGAATATATAAAAAAATCTAAATATCGTTTATTCATGCTTATCAGGTTATCCAAGTAAAATCAGTAGCAAGGGGGCGACATAAAAAATGAAATCGGTCATTGTACCCGGGCGGGTTACGTCAAATATTCAGAGGCGGGCACACGCAAGCCGAGCGGACCCTAAACGGAAAATGCCAAATAAAATATGTGTATTGTTCTGTAGTTGAGTTTGTGTTGTGCGCTTTATGCTCGGATTACATGGAGTTTTTGGTTTTTTGGTGTAAAAGTCCGAACAAAAAGGTTTTCGTTTGTATATGAATATATAATGGTGCGCTCGTTTTGTTCAGCAATGCTTGGCAACATTGCTTCAAGGTTGCAGAGTGATTTTATAGGTGGTTTGAATAGCTTGCAACTTGTCTCGCCATTTTTAACAGGTTGCCGCAGGCAAATAATGTCCTATCATTTCTTTCTTTCAACTTTTAATCAAAAATCAACTTTTGCAACATTTAGTTCGTTGTAATTTTACATTCAATCTATCGTAATTGATCGCAGCTCAGATAAATTATGCTCATCTCCTGCTAGGGTATCCAAGCATGCTTACTCTAACCAGTGAAATATCTTTATCATTCAAAATGACGTGGAAATATAAAAAGCTTAAGCTGTCTGCCCCAATATTTGATAACAGTTAATGAGGCAACTACTCACATGATCAATCAAACGAGTCACTCACTTCCTTCAGCCTAAAAACATCTAAAAGCCAGCTCATGTATCACCGATTTGGCTTCTCTCCTACATTCAGTGACATTAGGTATATCTAGGCTGAACTGCAAATAATAATTTAGTTCGCGTTAATTAGTTTGTTCTAGATCTAGCTTTCTGAATGGTGCCACAATTCCCCCTGGTTGTTCCTGGTAAAAAATATCCAAATATACTGTATTAGCCCATATATGTACTCCCACTGCAGGGCACGGGCCTCCTCTACAATCGGGAGTACGATTGAGAGTGGTTAGACCATATAGTCCACCACGCTGGCCTAGTGCGGGTTAACGTTTAAAAAAGCAGTATAGATATGTTCTAAGTAGATTCTTGATAAATAGGTTTTTTAAGACACGAAAATACCATGTGGCGTCAAGGAAATGCATAACCACTTAGCCACATTTCCAACATTCCTAAGATTTGATCTATTGTTAACGGCACTCACGGAAACGAAACCTCACGAAACCAAATCGATTTAGAAATCGGTGTCTATTGTGGTATAATACAAGGGTTGCTCCTTATCAAAAGAATCATTGGAAAGCGGGAGAGATTCTAAGTATCAAATCCTCCCGAAGCCATTAGCACGATACACGTCGAAGTTATGATGGATTGTGCCTTTTAAAGCGTATTTGAAGATATCTACGGTAAATGCAGCAGGATTATCTATTGCTCCCGTACTGTTGGAACTCAGCCATGATTTTCGATTTGAGATATCACTTTATACGATTCAACTATCCTGTTATTTGAGGGGATAATTCGTTTTGCAGACTGCGTCGTCTGCTTTTTAAGTTGGGAGGTGATTTATTTATGTATTTTATTAATGTAAACTGATCATGAATTACAACGCGATGTATAATTCCTGCAATTTATAAAGCACAGATAAGTATATTTTATAGACTTGATAGACTAGTTGGAGTATTTATATCTGTATGAATTCCGACAGTTACCAATCTAGGCATCTATTCTTGCCTCTAGTTGACTATATTTATGGATTTTACTACTGGAGCAAATGCTATCTTTGTGCAAGCCAACTCGACTTCGATGTGCCTTTGTCTTAAATTAATTCACAATCGAAGTTTGGTGCCTTAATGTTGTTTACAAATATTTTAAGTGTCGGTATCGCACCAATCATTTCCGTGACCACGTGGGTAGTTCAAGGGTGATAGCAATCACTTATAAAGCCTAAAAATATTGAAATAAAACAAATTGTTACGAATTTTATCGCGAATTTGATTTAATTTTTACATTTTTAATTTGCCGACGTTTCAATCACTTTACAGTTTTCGTGGTCACGGGGTGGACTTGGTTCGCCCGTACGTCGGGAAATTAAAAATGTAAAAATTAAATTAAATTCGCGATAAAATCCGTAACAATTCGTTTTATTTCAATGTGTAACATTCGCGTAAACCCAAGACACCATTAGGCCTAAAAATAATTGCATGCCTCCTCTGCTATACAAGAAATTGTATATACAAAGACCATGGTTTTTGATCATCTTTCTAATAGTTAAAGAATGCCCTCTGCTAAACATAGGACTTAAACATGAATACTGTCGTTGTGCATCAATTTGTTTGGACGTTTATTAATATTTATTATGAATTATATTATTTCATACAACACTATTTGCATGATAAAATTATTGAGAATAAAGGCGTACCAACTTGAGTCGGAAAAGACGAAACCAAACCAACAGCAATGAGATTCACACCAGTGGTACCCGATCTCAATTCTCATCCCGCACTCGTATGTGACCCTCATCATAGTTTACATGAATACGACAATCCGTCCGAACGTCTTCAAAAATGTGCAAAATTGCTTATTCACCGGGATTGCGTCATTACGCAAATTGTGATTCCGCAGAATTGCGAAGGGTAAAGCTTTTACTTGGGTCAGTTTGCTTCTCGGTGAAATGAGGTTGGATCGGTGTTCAACCTCTTTCCAATTTAAAAAAGCGAGAGAGATCAGAGACAGATTTTTTTTAATTTTTTTAGTTTGTTTTGGTTCTAATTACATTTCAAATTAGTTTAATTCAGTAGGCGGTTGTAGAATGCATCAAAGTGTAGAAGTGAATTAGGTAATTATGGTATTGCAGCAGCAACTGAGGAATTGATATGACGTTGGCCATTGCTTCATTTGATATTATATAACGCACAGATTCAAATAAGAAGCCCCACACAATCTCAGTTTTCCAAGTTTTACAGAGCTCGGCTAACAAACTCTAACTACTGCGTAATGTCCAGTTGCCTTTTTCCATATTACAAATCGTTTCACGTGTTTGATTTTGATTACTAGTTAAGTTAATCTAACAAAGGCAATAACGGCATTGACCTATCTTAAAAGAATCTAACTAGGTACCTAAGTACTATGGACAAGGTACAAGTACATTTATAATTTAATTGTTACTTTTTATCTTTAACTATTAATTTAGTTCGTAGACTTAACTAATACCTACCTATCGAATATAATTAATTAATGTCTAAATGCTCTATTAAAACGGCATTATAACCCCACAATGAATTGGGGATCAAGATGTAACCGCCAAGACGTTACAACTTGCAAGTATCGAGCCAATTGTTTATTCCAAGTTCTGTTTCAACAAACAAAATATTCTGTGTCAGGCTCGCCAAGTAACATCGCCATTTGGCACATAAAACTTTTTCGTTTAGCCAATATTTTCCGTTTACAACTTATATCTGCAGCGTGATCTGAAAGAACACTCGTTTATTTGTAATTTTTTGGATAGTTGGTATAAAGTACCGTGTTCCCTCCCCGAAATTGGGTTAAAGTAATGCCGCATTACTTTTTATAGGCCAACTTATTTGTTTTTTATTTTATTCCGCGGCGCCACAATATGTAGTTTTTAAGTACTGGTAATTAAACGAATGTTTTTTTATAAGCCGTAAGGCTGTATGGGTGTACTGCCTTCGTGTATTTTATAAAGTGTTAATAATTAAAGTGTTTGTTTTGGCGGGAAAAGTAGCTGCTAGGTTTTCATTTTATATTTACGATATTTAATAAATATGTAAAACTACTTAGTGTTGCAACCAGTAATGTTAAATATTTGCAGCATAGTTTTAGACCATTAAACTTTTTTGAAAATCCGATTGAATTAACGGTAAGAATTGCTTGATTTATTGCTATTACTTGCTCATTATTTGTTTGATTTTATTATCCTTTATTTTTATTTATTTGTCTCTTTTGGGAAATAACTTATTTATATTTTCCATCATACGCAGTCAATGTTTTAGAGTGGTATACACAGAACAGATTTTTCTTATAATAATTACGTCTATGACCCACAGGAGTAGGTAGGCTACATTGCCACATTATATTTGAAAGGCACCGTGGCGTAGGTGGTTGAACGCCGGCTGTAAAACGAGACGCCGCGGGTTCGATCCCCGTACCGAGACAAATGTTTGTGAGGCTCAAAAGTATTTGCCTCGGGTGTGGGTGTTTGTGAAACCAAAAAGTCTCGTGTAGTTTCTGATACCCAAGACACAAGACTATGTATGTGAGCGTAGGGTATATTGCACGATATTATTTTCGTTTCATCCACTTTCATTATTCTCTTCATAAATTTTCATCGGGATACAATACCTCACTGAGTAACTTTAGAATAGCCTCAAAAGATTTAATTGGAAAATCTTCATCGTAGGTAGTTTTGTCTACAACTGGAGTTGGCATGGCCATGAGGCATGATGGTACCAATGTATTACGAAAAACCGTTGTAATAAATACGAACTAGGCGTGTTGGGAGCATGTTTCTTTTGGTGTTATCTTTGGATAAAGATACTTAATAATGTCGAGACGTGTTTACATTTGACCTGTGAGATTGACGAAGGCCAAACATTTTTTGCACTTTTCACCCGTTTCTTCGTTTAAACCCCAACAATGCTCCTATAGTCCTTAAAAAAAGGGATTGTGGGTATTCATTATTGGCGAGGATCGCTCTCATAAAATAACTCGCGGGTTCGTTAAAAAACATAAAACACCGTGTAAGTGAACCGTGGAGTTTCCAACAATCCTAGGCAGAAAGTTATTTCGCGTGTACGAATAAAAAACAGTTGACAGACTCTTTGTTCTGCGCATAATAGAAATACTCGTTCGTATGTGGGCACATTTTGGTGTCGTACGTATTGAGCAAGTACTCGAGTAGGTACAGATATTTTATGTGTTTTATTTATCGTACATACATCTATGGCGTTTTTAAGCATATATTTGTTGATAAAATATGTGGTAGTTACTGATGAAGGGTATTATGTAATATGTACCATCAGGTAAAAAGTTATATTTTAAGCACTAGGCAAGGAGATAATTACTTAAAAAAAAATTTTTTTTTATAATTTTGCTCATAATATTTCTCACTATGTTGTCACACGTCGTAATGCCTCAGACAACGACCTGTTATCCCACTGTGCTGACCGGTGCATCTTTAACACACATCGTATTATTTCTGTTTTTAACAAACCTTGTGCCGTGCGGGCCTATTTAAATAAGATTATAATGTAACCAGTTACATTATTATAAACTATGAGACGGCCAACATGTGGTAAATTAAACTACTATTGTATATCCCAATTTCCATACTAACACCACCAAAAACTACAATTTACTAAACCAATACAAACAATTCCCAAACCAAATACTCGGCGAAGAATGTCGCAGACTCTCGATCCGATGTCTAAATATCGAAGGCCATTGTTGGCGCTCATTTTCGGGACGTCTAGGCCAGACGCCATGAAGTCTAGGGCTCCGCGAGCGGGTCAGCGCACTCGCCAGACAGGGCGGCGGCGTCCTTACATAATTCACCGTCTGGACTATAAAATTTCAAGTCTCGTTGGTTACGAATTGTGAGAGGAAATTATTTGGAAATATTTATGGGCTTTGTGATGCAAAAAATTGAATAATTCATGTTAAGGTGATGTAGCGATGTTTACTGGCGTGCGTCGTCGAGTAGTGTGACCGAGTTACGTGGATTCGCATAAGGGATCTCGGCTGGAGATGTGTTAGTGCTCTTTCGTGCTTCAAAGATTATGTTACGACATATTGAGATCACGAAAATATACAACACATTGCGATTTATGTTTTTTATACGTTTGCAGTGTTTCCTGATGTTAGAAGAACAGCAAGGCACTTAGGGATAATGTTATTAGGATGCTTATTAATTTTCTTCGCAATGCACAAAATCTGCCTCGGTGGCGCAGTTGTACTATAGTGTGATTAGAAGGCTGAAGTTCTCGGGTGCGAAGCCCGGTTCGGGAAAAGTGATATTGGATTTTTCTATTCATTATCAGCCCGGAGTTAGGAATATGTGCCCGATATAACGATAGGCTCGTCTCCTATCACATCGTGGTATGGAAAACATAAGGCGAAACATGTGTGTTCTGGTAGCACGTCAGCCTACCCGTTCGGGGAAAAAGGCGTGTTTATTGTTATGCATGTATGTATGCAGAAAAACTCGCTTATTGGTCTAGTAGTAGAGTGGTAGAATATCAAGCTGTACTTTTGAGTTCAAGAGTTCGATATCCGGGTCTGCTAACGCACTCTAAGAATGATTTAAGGTTTCTCACATGGATTGACACCTCTATTACATCTTGAGACGGCAAAAATCGGTGAACTATTGGCAGCAGTAATGACATCTCTGCATACTAAAACCTATCAAATAGCTGATATTTTTATTACCTTATAGTTCCTTATTTAAGAAGATTCTAGAAAACCTGTTTGTCCTCGCATCTCTCGTTATACGTATACTGAGTACATAACAGTGTACACAAATTTCAGCTTTCAGCGAGCGCATTTTGTAGAAAGGCGTAATTTTCCGTCCCTCGGGGATAGAGACATAAGACGCGATGAACCCGCTGCTTTGTGATAGGCGCTGCTTGTCTGGCGAGAAGTTGCTTCCTTCCTTAATTTTCCATTGCACGTTGCGACGCAACACGATATAAGACGGCCAGGCAATTTTACGTGAAATTCCGACGCACTCGCTTCGTGAATAATAGCTAGACTAAACTTTTTTGTTTCATGAATATTTAAATATATTTAACACGTATTATAACACGCTTTTTTACGCTGTGGCTTCAATCTGGCTATGTTTTAAAAATGAGATATGTATTTTTTACTAGTACTTGTCTACGCATATTTATTTATTTGTCTATGCATGCGGTAGATATAGGTAATATCATACAATTTCGTCCTATTTTCCTTGATTTTTTTTATTTTTTATACAATAAATGATTACGTTTTTGAAACACAATTATTTATATAAAAAATAAGTTAAATATGCTGTTACTTAAATAATTCTATAGGTAACTAAATATCTTAGAGGTTACTTATTTTATTAAATGAAAATATAACTACAATACGATGTGATCCTTATGCCTTCCGACCAGAAATATCAATATAACTATCTAAAGTTTACCTCTCACTCTCTTCAGCTACAGGAAGTCCACTCCATCTAAACTTTGAATGATTAAAGTAATAAATAAAATCCCGGAATCAAATACAAACTCCTCACCTCATTAAAAGTATGAACACGCGACCGTGCCGTGCCGTGGCAACTCGCAAGCAATTACTCCGATACGAGTTACTTTAATTAAGCCATAATTATTTGCAACTGGGCATCCTGAGCGAATTAGCGACTCACGTTCAAACCAGATCAGAGATTAGACGTACGAAGGAAATTATCGTATTAAATGTATCGTGTCTATTTAGTAAAGACTATTTAGAATAGGTGAATTATAAAGGCGAGGGCGACGCGACTAAATCGCATGCTTTTGAAATTGAGCCAGGCATCTCTTCTCTTTATGCTCCTGTTGGGTCTATAGCGTGATATAGTTTTAATATGTTGATAACATAAATTACACAATATATTCTTAAAATTTACTTTTAAATTTGATAACCTGAGTGGCGCAGTATGTTAGACGCCGCGTGTGGGGAACGGGAGGCTGCGGGTTCGATCTCTGCACCGAAACAAATGTTTGTGTGATACACAGGTACTTGTTTTGGGGTCTCGGTGTTTGTGAGACCGAAAAGTCTCGTAGTTTCTGATACCCACGGCACAAGATTCGACCTTAGTGTGGGGTCAGGACTATTATGTGACTGTTGGATTTATTTAAATTATACTGTACCAGCCCATAATCGCTTAATTGCTGATGCTTCTATAATCGAGATTTGCGTGAAGGCCTATTGTTGACGAAGTTTAATATTTTTTTTTTTTTTTTATTTATTCTGGCACGGCATGATGACTGCACTGCACCTGATGTTAAGCGCAAATGCCGTCCAGACAGAGTATCGAATGGCATCAGACGGCGGTCCCATGCCATTCGACACAATTATGCCGGCCTGCTGAGATGCTTCTTCACACTACGGCGGAAGGACCCAGGATTATAGGAAGGAGGGAACACGTGTGACGGCAAACAATTCCACAGCTTCACAGTGCGGCACAAAAAAGAATTTGCGAACTTTTTTGTTCGCGCCGAGATGGTTTGAACCGTCAAGCTGTGGCTTCGCAAGCCAGCACGCGTGGTTCTGTTAAGGAAAGGAGAGGAGGGGATCAAACTAAACAATTCCTCAGAGCATTCACCATGATACAGACGGTAGAACACGCTTAGAGAGGCAACATCCCTCCGCAACTGTAGCGACTCTAAGTTGCTCGTAACGTCTGCATCATTTACAATGCGGATGGCCCGCCGCTGCAATCCATCCAAGGCATCGAGTAAGTACTGGGCGGATCCATCCCAGAGGTGCGAACAGTATTCCATACCCGGCCGAACCTGCGCTTTATACAAGCGGTATAGTTGACCGGGCGTGAAAAACCGACGCACCTTGTTCAGGATTCCAACCCTGCGCGATGTGGCAGATATTACGCCCTCGATGTGATTCCTTGGATTAAGATCACAGCGGATATCCACACCAAGGATACTCAGGTCATTCCGCATTGAGAGGGGAATACCCTGAAGATTAGGGAGGGGAGAGAACGGGGATTTTTTGCACGTGAACGCACACACCTGGGTTTTCCTGGCATTGAACTCAACCATATTCCTGGAACCCCATGTAGAAATGAGATCCAAGGACCGGTTGAGCTCAATGACAAGATCTTCGCGCCCGCTCACAGTGCCGTCACGGCAACCTGGGGGCCCATAGCAGTATCGCCCATGAACCGTGCTGTCATCTGCATAGCAATGAATGTTGCCAATTGTAAGAGCTTAGCCATAGGTCCACCACGCTGGCGCATTCCTAGTTGGCGGATGTTTCATATAACATAGAAATTCATGTTACAATCACTAGGGGAGGTTTCTTTAAGATGTTTTCCTTCGCCATTTAAGCACGTGGCACGGACTATTAAATATAAGTATTTAAAAATTCAGAGGTGTGCCGTGGGATTAAGCCAGCTACCAGCGTCGCGACTCGCGATATATCGCGTTCGCTTCGTTACCAATGTGTCATCACGCATTGTATTGTTAAAATGCGTAAAATTGGCGTTTCCTATGTGAATATTAGACTCATTTTCAATTAATAGAAAACAGCGTTCGAGAAAATTTAAAAGCGCAGCGTGGGACGTCCACTCACTAGGTGGTCAGACGACCTGGTAAGGGTCGCGGGACGTCGCTGGATGCAGGCTGCCTCCAACAGGTCACTGTGGAAATCATTAGTAGAGGCCTATGTTCAGCAGTGGACTTCCTTTAGCTGATTGATTGCATTGGATTGGATATAAATATGGTTTACGCCATATGTCAATTTTTAAAATGTTTTTTTAATAAAATCTTACGTAGTTAATCATTTTAGTTAAAAGCAATGTTTAAGTAGTAACGTTAATTCCATGTAGGTAATAGTTATAACAACAGTTTTTATAGATATTATTTCAGATTGTACTCGCCTATAATATGATAAACAGATAAAACACGCTTTCAGTGCCGTGCGTGTCAATCTTCCTTCCATTGGATTCATTTCATCAAATATTGTGTTGGCTAAAGTTTCTTAAATTATTCCAGGCTTAGTTAAAAATAAAAGACTTTTATTGGTTAATACTATATTATACATCCTTTTCACCATGCTTTTAGTATATAAATAAACCGTAAAATGGTTAGTATTCTGAAGTTGCGCACTGTCAACCTGGAGTTGCATATATGATTACGACAATGTAGGTATATATTGATATACGCATATATCTGAGAACTCAACAATAGCTATCTCAGTCCCTTTCTCCGAGCATACAATTCCCCTAAAGAGAAACGTTAGGCGGGGCGCGGGACGTAAAATTATAAGCGAACTCATTCTGTTATCTATAGAAAGTCATGTAACGCCGACTCCGTGTATGTTGTTGATAAGTGTTAGACATAAGATGTAAAATTACCAGTTGTACCTAACTTGTACTCGATTTATAAGCCACAGTTTGGGAATCTCTGTCCCGTACAGTCCCCTGAGTAGTTTTATGATTAATGATTGTTTGGGCAGACTATAGCACATATCGGCTTTTATCGGTTGACGTCAATGAGCTACTACGACCCTGTTTACTTACAGACTTGGGATCGATAACCATGAATTAGTTAGGTCGAAACTTTCGCCTTGTTCCACTGTTATTACCTTCCAAATGGATTGATGTTATTTCTACTCTATCATTAAATGAAGGTACATATATGATTTTCGTGTGTTATGGCGGTATATCGATGGTAGTTTAATTAAACAAAATTGATGTAGGATCTTGAAATGTATGACATTTTTTCAGGCAACATTCAATTAATATTTATTCTTTTTACTTTTGAAATACGTACTAAGACAAATAGGACTGTTTATTAACGTTGGTGGTTATTTAGAAAGCGATGTCTGTAACTGATGTAGAAAGATATGTTATCCATTGTTCCATACTATTTCAATGAAATTATTTTGATCATTATTAAAATAGTTATTCTTCGTCTGCCTGGCCTTCTTCAACACTCACATGGATTGTTTGAATCAAGAGTTTACTCCCATGTTACAAAATCATTTGGCTTATTATTTTACATGCAGCCGCACGTTCGATTTCAGCTCTTTCAAGATTAGGCCTTTTCAGTGTAACACGCTGGTTGAAAGCGGTTGGCACAATTAACATACCTTCGAAAATCTTATTGAGACGTCTCGTGTAATGTTACTCAGATGTTTTAACAGTTTTTCTCGCGACGTTTTATTTCGTCGTTAAAGCCCAAGAAGACTAGCTTATAAGAATATATAGGTAACTTCGAAAAGTTTAAATTTAGCTTAAATTTTATCTTACTTCTACAATTCTATGAACTTAAATTGTAATTGTTTCAGAATATGAGTGGTTACGGCGCGGGCGGGGTGCTGTCGGGTGGGGGGGACACGGATGCGCTATCGCGGCGGCTGCGCGACGCCGAGCGTGCGCGTGCGGACGCCGAGCGCGCGCACGCGGATGCGCTCGCGCAGCTGCGGGCGGCCCAGCGCGCGCCGCTCGACTCGCACAACGTCGAACAGCTGCAGTCTAGGGTGCGGGAGCTGGAGAAGAAGGTAACAAACGAAAATTCAACCCTAGGGGTTGTGTACTGCTGTATCAGCCTATATTTGTTCCATTGTAGTACACGGGCCTCCTTTACAACGGAGGGTACGATTGAGGGGGTATATGTCATTTTAAATTGTGTTAAATGTTCTAAAGTTCCTTTGAAGATTTCTGAAGCACAAAGTATTAGAGCGGGGTTTCGAAAACCGTCGTTATTTTGTAAACAGGCAGCGTTAGAAACGGTACGATGTGAGGAGCTGCAACTAGAATTGTCGTCCGCCCTGCGAGCGCGGGGCACCTCCACAGCCGCGACCTGGTCCACGCACTCCACGCAGCCCGCTTCCGAGATCGAGCGCATCATGGCCAAGATCGAACAGGACAACCGCATTCTAGCCGAGCTGGAACACACCAGATCCACTACACACGGTACGATATCTATTACCTAAACTATTGAATAAAGTCACTATTTCTTTAATGTTGTGAAATTAATTGGATATATTTTTAATCCGGGGTGTAGCTCAGAGACAGAGGTTTGCCGGGGTCACCAGCCTGAGTACAGAATCCAGACGGGAATGCAGAACAAGAGGTGATAGATTCTAATAAGTCGTACAGTTGTGTCGGTCCACGAAGTAATTGGCTAGTCTTAAAATGTCACTCATAGGAATGGTTTATAATTATGTGGTGGTTGGTATACTCGTTTTTACCTACTTTTCCAAGCTAAGCAGGTGGTCGCTCGGAAATCCTTGGTCTTCTCCTACGCCATTTTAATACATGTGGGCTGCTTGCCCTTTATAAGCCATCGTCCTATGGTCCCTTTATGTTAATCAAGATTTTGCATACAGACATATTTTTTATCGTTATTTGTTTTTACACAGGAATACAAACCAGTGGATCAAACCAGGCCCTGGGCGAGTTCCATTCACCGACACCATCGCCCTTACCGCACTCTTATACAAGCACGGCGGGACATGCGGTCATATGTCAGAGCAGCACGATGCCGACGCTTTCCTCGCTCCACGCGACCGGACAGTTCACAGCACCTAGCTCCAACACCGTAGCCTACTCCATGAGTGCACACAACCCTACCTCATACGCTAACCCTGTCTCCGCTTACTCCACCAGTACCTACGGCTTGCCAAACACCCACCAGGTCACCTTTACCAACCCAGTCACTGCTCCACTCGTCAACAGCATCGGTCAAATCTCGAGTACTCTAGCTGGTCTGCAAAGCAACTTACAGAACATCACCGGCAACGTATCAGCGATGAGTTTAGGCACTGGCCTCACCACGGCGGGCATGACAGGCACCCTGCCCGGCGCAGGATTGTCCAACTTGAACAATGTACAAACTAGTTTATCTGGAGGGCTGACCAGCGCTCTCGGCGGAATGCAATCGACCTTGACTGGAGGGTTAGGAAATGCACTGACCAATTTAACCGGTGGAACGCAACTGGGTCCGCTAAACACTAGCTTAACCGGTACAAGTGCGTACGGCACTGGCACATACACGAACCCTCTTCTATCTACGAGTTTAACAACAAATCCGATGAACATTAAATTAAAACCACTAGACGAAATAGATCTGGGTCTAAGTAAATATGCAACGACAACGGCGGGTGTGGGTAGAGTAGCGACCCCGGTGACTCCGCACCAACCAGCGTGGGGCTTAGGATTAGATAGCCAATTCGGAACTGATAGACTAGGAGGCTTAGACGCGGGATTCAGCCACGATCGGAACCAAAGAGCCTTGGTGCGGATGATGCCCAACTCTGGATTAGACATGGACGGTACGTATAAATTAAATATGATGCCTTGTAAATAAGAGTATATCTATATTGTGTTTCAAAATTTTAGTTCGAAATACGCATTACATGAATGGAGCTGCACAACCCGATATGGTAGATATGTTGGATATTCCTGGTAAAGGCCGATGCTGCGTGTACATCGCCCGGTTTTGTTATGACCCACCTGAGTAAGTCCTTCAATATTATCACAATATCAAAGTATTCATTGGCACATTACTCACGTATATTATCTTTCAGTATTGAAGGTACAGAAGGTGAATTATCCATTTCCGCTGGCGATTATTTACTAGTATGGGGTCCCCCAGATCCAAATGCTGCTATGCTAGATGCTGAATTACTCGATGGTCGTCGAGGCTTGGTGCCAGCCAATTTTGTTCAGAGACTGGTCGGAGATGACCTTCTGGAATTTCATCAGGTACATATCATATATTGTTCATCGCATATTTTAAAACCTTGATAAATTAATTAATTTTCATTATGCAAGAAAGGAAATAAAAGCGTAAGGCTAGTTTTTATTTACACAGGCGGTGGTGGCGACGCTGAGGGACGTGGATGAATCCGCCACAACAGCAGTCAGTGATCTGTCTCTGAGTCGCGACGTGGCACGTCTCAGCGAAATGGCAGACATGAGCGAAGGACCTGAAGACGACGACAACGGTAAATAAAAGCTTTTAACCACTCTGAACACTAATCTTAACAATAATCCACAATTACTTAATTAAATAAAGCAGAATAATAAAATAGACTTTTTTGACACTCGCATGCCCCCCAAAACATATCATTTAAATACGAATAACACATACTATAATCCTTAGTATAACAGTGCAGCGCTTTCAGCTTAGTATAGCCGATGAGGCTCATTCATTGAACATTGAACATTGTACATCTAGTAGAAAATAGTAAACATGATACATAATAATTGTCAGTCCATAGCATCAGCCAATTTTAGTTATATATAGTAAATTCCTTCCTCCCCATCCCTTGGACTTCGCTGCACGCTTCATATATTCGCACTTCGGATCTTCCGCGATCAACGCACGAACTGAACGGCAGAGCTGTTTTTCTCGTCGCTAGTGCCCGCGCCGAAGCTGCTGACGCTCGAGAGACAGTTGAACAAGTCCGTGCTGATCGGTTGGAACGCGCCTGAGGGCGTCCAACAGGCCAATATAGACAGCTACCATGTGTATGTGGACGGGGTGCTTAAGACCACGGTTAAGGCCACGGAACGCACCCGGGCTCTGGTTGAAGGCGTTGATTCTAATCGGGTGAGTTTGTTTTTAGATTAATAACTATTATGTAGAATTAAAATCTGTATATAATTTTGTTAATAACATTAGCTTAATTTTATTTAACTTAAAAGTTTCTCTCATGCGTAAAATTTTCTAAAGGGTGTGTTTTTAAAGCCCCACCGCATCAGCGTGCGTTCGGTGACGATGTCTCGGCGCACTTCCCGCGACGCGGCCTGCACTATGGTAATCGGCAGAGATACCGCTAACATGGGCCCTACGTGTGTGCGGGCCAGCGGCGTCACCTGCTCGCAAGCCTGCATCTCCTGGCTCCCAGCCAACTCCAACCACCAGCACGTCATCTGTGTGAACAATGTTGAGGTCAGCCTCTTGGTATTAGTTCTATATTTAATTATACACTTAAATTCTTGTGCAGTAATTTTTTTTTATTTTATTCGATGATATTAAAAAAAGTATACTTAAAACGCTTCCACATTTCCAGGTTCGCACAGTAAAACCAGGTATATACCGGAACGTAATTACAGGGCTTTCGCCCAGCACTCAGTATCGCGTCACCGTAAGAGCCAAACACTTGAGAGCAGGACCTCCGTCTAACATACCTATAGAAGAAGCCCCGGGAGCCTACACTGACTTTAGAACGTTGCCGAAAGGTCTTCCGGACCCACCAAACGAAATAATGGTAGGTGCAAATATGTAAAACAATACGCATGTGGTGGACCCGGCATGCATTTCCAAACTCTAACATCCACTCACATCAATTCCTAATAATACTTCATACGATATGTGTTAATACAAAATTACACTGTGAATACTGGAACTACTGAACATAGGAGTGTAAAGTTTGCTTCTTCAGAATTAAAAAGTGACTTAAGCACGCGCACATTACGATAGCTTCCTAACGCTCCACGAATATGTGACGATCCCTACCGACTTACTCACAAAGACTGATACACCCCCGTTCCTTTCAAATAATCACGACCTCAGAGCACACAGCACGCCCGAAATCTCGAGGAAGTCGCGTCAATCGCAACCATAAATCCAGCTCCAGGACTAAAATTATGTAAACTGACCCAGCGCCCTCATCGCCTGATAGTTCTAGTTACCCAGCCGTGTGAGTCCCCCCTCGCTGTGGCTACTGCGACCAGGAGCGCGGTTGCGTACTTCATTTGTCAAACCCAATTGGCTAGCGTGATGAACGTGTGGCTGGATTGTTGGTGGTGATTGGTGCGGTGTCGCAGGTGGAAGCGGGCCCGCAAGACGGCACTCTGCTGGTGACTTGGCAACCAGTACTACGCCCCCCCGCCTCCGGGCCTGTCACTGGGTACGCAGTGTACGCCGACGGCAAGAAGGTGACCGACGTGGATTCCCCGACCGGTGACCACGCTCTCATCGACATTGGCAAACTGATCGGGCTCAATCCTAAATGTGTCACCGTAAGTATGGCTGTACGGAGCTTGTTTGGCTATGTGTGCGCTACATTTTATAAATAACTCTCGGACATGTCGCCACTTTGGTACATTTAAAGTAACTTGATTACATAGACTTTTCAAAGGTTTTTTAAAAAGGTGCTGTCTCGATTCAGTGTTGTTTTTCCAGGTACGTACAAAATCACGGGACAGCCAGTCCAGTGACAGCACGCCCACACCGATCCCACCCACTGTGTTGCGTGGCGTAGTGTCTAGAATCCCACGCGGACCGGGCCCGGGGCCTGGTCAGCCCGGCCCGGGGTTCCGAGGCGTCCAGCGACCTGCGCCCTACCAACAACAGCAACAAGTCATTGAGCACGATGAGAATCTCTCTGACAAAGAGATATTCCCGACGACCAATAGACACGACCAACAAGCCGCTCAGGTGATCAATCAGTTCTTGTTTTTGCTATTGTTGTTATCAAAAATTTTGTATTAAAATTGACCCCTTTT
This sequence comes from Theretra japonica, assembly GCA_033459515.1. Taxonomy (NCBI): domain Eukaryota; kingdom Metazoa; phylum Arthropoda; class Insecta; order Lepidoptera; family Sphingidae; genus Theretra; species Theretra japonica. The sequence continues at coordinate 4,933,277 of CM065942.1, forward strand.
GTGCTGAAAATTTTAAATCATATTCATGATCTAAATATTTGAAGTAATATTGGCCCTTTATTGAAATTCTTTTCCCGAGTAAACATAAATTAGATGACTTGATATACCTACATATATTGAGCTGAATTCATCAAACCGCTAAAATCTTATAATGTTGATCGTAACCGCACTTTGTCATACGTAATTGTTTTGCAAATAAATGTTGTATATTTTGTGTGTATCTTCGATTTCATTTCCTTTCCAATATTAAGTATGTATTTTATATGAGCTTCACATTTTAATTTTCATCTCTGATAATTTTCTTCGTCTGTGTCTTCTTAGCTATCATTAAAATGATCAATGTCATATGCTCTTGTCTTGTGTGACGAACTATTGCTGTTCTAGTTGATTTTGGTAATTTGATTGTCTCTTTGAACATTGTGAAGTTTTGTAATATGTGTGTAGTTTGTTTGTACGCAGTATTTGTTTGTGTAGATAGTTCGTCACGCATCATCGGTGTTGCAAACTGCACTCTTTATACTATTTCCTGTGGTTCTGTCGCTGGCATCTTCTAAATGTCCAGTATTTAGTTCTCTGCCGAACGGTATCACGGCACGACCACGCGCGCCATCGAATCTAGCTATGCACTCGGCTCGATCGTTCAAAATTAAATGCATATTGCTTGCGACTAGATCAGTAGTCTCTAGTGCTATTGGCCGATACCCGATACAACGCACGACACCCTACATACTCGTCTATACTAATGTTACCAATAAAGAGCTTGTACTTTGTGACACAGACTACATCGGCATCGCCCATGTGAGCTCATGAGTTGTGATCATGCCACTTACGATTAGTGTTACCTGACCTCCTCACATAACTTTACTGTTATACACCTTTTCGTAGCCAACGAGCGGATTCGGCACAGGCCTACTAAAGAGTATATTCGACAAAATAACCCCTTCGGTAAGGAATTTTAACACGTCTTTTCATATATCTTCTTCTTTTGTTTTATTCTGAAGTATATATACACGACTGATTTTCTTTAGCGTTTTATCCATTTTGTTTTATTTTGTGAGTGATTTTTGTTTGGGTGATTAGTTACGTAATTATTTATGTACGATTTAGTTTTATTTTATTATAATCACACAATGTGCCCGTATTCTTATAGTATAATGTACATTATGACGTAGACATATGATCAGCATATGAAGACGATATTTACTTTGAGTATGCTTTTATATATTTATCTGAACGTAGACGAGAACAATCGTAGAAAACGAGTACATGTTAGCGAAATGCATTTATTTTTTACTAAAGAAATTAACTTTCAAATAGCGGAAAATTTATGAACTTTACTCTGTCTGAACATAGACAAAACTTTGATAAAGATTATAGCAAATATGAATAGAGTAGCAAGGTTCGCATTTTTTTAACAAGACACTTTGGTATTCAAATCTAGTTTATTATTATTAGTTTTATTTCGTATAGCCTTTGGTGATACAATCGAATTTCATTACTCATACATTCATATTCATACATTGACCATAGACACTGGAAATCATACATCATAAACAAACTATGTGTATGAACAAGGAACTAAGCGAGACTCTATAAAAGTCGCAAGCGCAATATTAACATCATTTACGTTATAGCCGAATGCTTTCGAGGCAGTGAACTTCCTATTTCCACTTCACCCTTCCTCTATATTGCGGCTTCAGTTGCTCTGTATACAACCTTCTATGAGATAATGTCACTTCATAATAGCTTATATTCGTTTGCTTCACTATGTTATTATAATATTTAAACCGCTTTTATATAACAATGTTATAAGACAAATAGTCGCACTGAACAAGAAGCAGCGTTCACGCCATCAAGTACTGAATGAGCCATAATATTGTAATTAATGTATCGACGTACATTTCATTCGTCAGCACGTTCACATAATTGAATTTAAACATGTCTCGTTGGTGATAAATGCTGTAATGTAAAATGACCATGTGGTGTCAGCAATCGGGAATACCGGCCATCGAAATCACTAAAGAGGGCGCCGCGGAGCTGGCTTGCGAGGACGAGGAACCGACGCGCCGCCGCCCGCAGGTCTGCGCTCTCTCTAACTGTCATCGTTGTGCTGTCCATGTGCTAGCACTCACTGTACTTTCTCTTTCGCAACTTTACCGTCCCGGATTTAACTTTCCACTTCTCGGTGTGTCTGTATTGTGAACTTCACTATCTTCTTGATGTACGCCCCTACACCCGCGACACTGGACCACGCGCTCCCGGTTACTCCTGTATTTGATACACAAAGCACGACGTCACGTGGAGAACCCCTACGGGTAGAGATAGGCGATCCTCGGGATAGGTCTCTCACAGAGCACTCGATACTGACACAATCACTGAAGCATGACCGCGCGTGTCTGAATGGTTGTTCCTGCATGTTGTCTTGGCTTTGACGCAAACACTCATCACAGATCTGACACACCTGTCACACCTCAATGTCTCTATGTCAACAGTAAGTGTGGTGTTCAAACAAAGGTAACGTGATTCAATCGAATGTCAAGGTTATCTCCGAACTGAAGCTGTTTTATTTTTAAATTTCTGACAAGCACTTTTGGAAATGTTACTGTTACGGCGTTACTGTTATCTGCTGCGAATGACGTGATATCAAGTGTAACCGCTGCACGCTAGCTTTCGTTATGCATGGGGGTTGTTAGCGCTACAACGGAATGTCTCGTTTTGATATTGACGTCCGAAGATCAGGTAATATTTTTGTCGCTTTGGATCGCAATGCCGCAAACGAAGATTATGGCTATGGGCTTTTTATATTGCTGTCGGCTTTATTATGGAAAATCTAACCTTATTAATGTGTTGGTTCGTACGGACGTCAGCAGCAACCGTCCCAACCTGCGCAAGCGTCGCAGCCGCCATCGGGTCAGCAGTACCCGAGTACACCAGCCTACCATGGCACGCAGCAACCCCCCTATCCACCAGCCGGTCAGTTTCCAAGTAATCAGCAAAACCAGTACCCCTCGCAACCGCAGCAGTTCCAGAACCCGCCGCCCAGAAACCACCAGGAGAGAGGACGTCCGCCCAACCCGCACCAGGTTACTTGTTTTATATTTATTAAACCCTTTGTGAAGGAGAACTCCAATTTAGGGCCAAACCCAACGAGTTCAACCCATTCGTGCTATCCAATAGATAGCACGAATGAAATATATTTAAAAAGAAAACTTAAATTGTTTGTAGTTACCCCATTTAAATCCTAATCTTGTCATCTATGGCCAAGTGCAAAAAATATAGTTATCAACTTTTCGTGTTTAAACAAAAATAACAGTCAGTATCATAATAAATATCACAAATCGCCATAATTTTGTCTTATATATACGCGAATGTTATATACTTTTAAATAAAACAACTTTTAATAAAATAGTATTATTTCAGAATGTCACATATAACCTTAAATATTTACTTGTATATGTACGATTTAACTAATTCCGATTGTCTTACAAATAGAGATTTTCAAACCCGATTTTTTTATAATTTTTCGAACTGCTGTGATTGGTGACAAATTTCAAACTTGTAACCTTAGAGCTTTGATGGCTCCCAGTTTGTAAGGGAATTGGGGTTCTCCTTTCATACTTATGTAATTAAATTAATGATTTTTTTTTTCTATACTGTTCTTTAAACGGTTACTTAACACTCCTTACTGTGTTTAAATTGGCCTATAAATCTCTTCATCTGCCTTAAGCCCCATTTACACGGGGAGAGTTTCTCGCCTCGAAGATACGATTATCGTAACGATATAAAAAGTCCATCGTGTAAACATTGTCAGAACGCGATAATCTGATGATAGTTATTTCCTGCGATAATGGCATACGATTCTCGCCGCGAGAAACTCTTCCCGTATAAATGGCCCTTAATTGTGCAGATATTTACTAAGTATGTATTTTTGTTGCAAACAAACTACCTAGTAACAACAAAGCATATAAAGAATATTTCACGATTAAACGGAGCTTCGGTACTCGAGCGATGTATATTGATTTGAAAAACTTCCTAATGTTGTTTTACTAGGCCAAACAATTAATCAGTAGTGCCTTCACTTTGTAAAATAACCAATTATATTGATTCATTGTCTTTTTGTTACTTTTTTACCACAGACATAGAGTTTGGACTAAGCATCATGTGACGTATTTATCAGATAAATAGTTTGGGGTCTCTAATATTCAAAATTTTGGTTTTCAAATATAATAAGGATATTAATCTGTTGAAGCCAATTATGTTTACTCTACTGCATCAGTACAGATACGCCCCACTGCAGGCCACCAGCCTCCTCTACAATCGAGAGTACGATTGAGAATGGTTAGGCCAATAATGTTTCCATCTATCAGCCAAAGGAAGTCCACTGCTGAACATAGGCTTCCACAAATTATGTTTGTCACTAGAAATTCTGCGAACTTCTCACAAACTATCTCTTTATTTTTACCAAGTAGACAATTTTTCTGTGATGAGAGCATCAATGTGCCGTCCATTTTCTATATGTTACTCTCTACTTCCACTGACACATTCCCCTATGTTGTAAGAAGCAAGCCCAGCAAGGCATGCAGTTCGCGGGCAGGGGTGCCCCGCCCCCCGGCGCAGGCCCGCGCGGCCCGCAGCCCGGCGCCCGCCACGCCACCCCGGCCCACCCGCAATCCAAACGGTGCCGCTATTTCATCGCGCTCTTCGACTACGACCCCACCACCATGAGCCCCAACCCGGAGAGCTGCGAGGAAGAGCTGCCGTTCAGCGATGGGGATACCATCAAGGTATTTATTATTGTTGGTGTGTTATTTGTGGATATTTCTCTAATAAAGTCAGTTTCGCTTTTTTATGTTCCTCGTCAGTCCATGCAGATTATTTTTTAACCTGACTAAGCAATTAGCAAAGTTACTGTACCCACTACACTTGATGGTAAGTGGTATGGTGGCCAGATAAAATGTCGGTTGATAAGAAGCGATTATCTCTTAGCTACTGTGGCGGAACCATCCGCGATTATAGGATAGAAGGAACAAGTGACCTACGCATATTAATCAACACTTCAATGGTGCGCCGGCAATATGACCTGGCGAATCTTTTAGTACGAGCCTAAATTGTGTTCACCACTAGTTAGCTCCTAATTAAAGAAATAATTGCACAAAACTTATGTTTTGGATTTGCTGTAACTAAAGTGACGATGACGTACCCACTATAAACTTTTCTCCCAGGTGTGGGGCGACAAAGACGCGGACGGGTTCTACTGGGGCGAGTGCCGCGGGCGGCGCGGGTACGTGCCGCACAACATGGTGATGGAGGTGTCGGAGCAGGAGGCCACGGGGCAGGTGGCGGCCAAGCCCCGCGACCGCTGGACCGACGCCTACGCCAGCCAGCCCGTGCGCAGGATGGTCGCGCTCTACGACTACGACCCGCAGGAACTGAGCCCCAATGTAGATGCCGATGTGAGTATGCTGTGTCTGTATCAGCCCATATATGTACGTCCTACTGCTAGACATTGGCCACCTCTGCTATCTAGCTTACGGTTAGAAGGGTAGGCCACATAGTCCACCACGCTGGCCTGTTGTAGGCTGGATGTGAAAAAACATCACAGTCATTTTTCTTAACAGATAGAGTGATCGTAAATAGAATGCGGTTCAGAATAGTGTCAACGAGCGAGAGAAGATTGCATCTTGCTTGCATTGTAGAACCTGAAATGTAATAAGCGTGAGGAGTTAAGACAGGTTTTACACCTTTGTGAAACGTGGTCGCTATCTGGGTGGACATAAAATATATTCTGTCACCAAAACATCGTTCGATAATTAACTATAGAATTTTGAGAGGATAATGAGCAAATCTTATATCCGTATTGGTAGGTGGTCACCGCAGCCTATAAGCAAACACGAGTGAAAAGAAACGTGAGTGACTGAATTTCTTTGATGGTAATTGCATTGCTATTCTCCACATATGGTAAAAGAGCATTATGTATCGATATTCGGCACATTCACGGTACGTTAAAAACAGCTAAGATTTTTGGAAGGGCCTAATACGACGTTGCCTAATGACCAGGCAACATCCACATATTAGTGTCTTTAATATAACATGATACCTAACACGATGTAAAATTCTTACATTGTAAAAACTTCTCTACAACTTTAAAACGCAATAAAAGGATGCAAAATGGCGTAATTATTTTTAATATAGGCTAAAACGTTACAATATGCAATTGAAAAGCTCCAATGCTCAAGTGGTTTTGCTCTGACAAGTTATGTATAATAATAGTAATAAGGCCATTAGAAGAAGGCCATTTACATCAGATTTATTGACTTCGGTATTTTTAAATGACGTACGATTTACGAAAGTATTACAAGGGCTTTCTGTGTGACGGAGATTCGACACAAAAACATGTGATTGTCATACGAAGAAGAATACGATATTAATTGCTCCTTTTAACTTCAAATAATAAATAATTTCAAATGTATACTAGTTGTTATTTATAATTTTGGGAGGAAAATGCTTGTATTAAATTCTGCTGCGCGGTGGAAAATTCACTTACCGAATATTAGCCGATAAATGACGTCAAAGATGACGTTGTATTACGTGTCGCAAAACTGAGTTTAGGAGGATGACGATAAGAATAAAGCAATCTGTTGATCTTCATAGATCAGAACAATGCTGTTCATGCTTTCTCAGACGTTAGCAAATCACTCTTTTTAGGAAATCGGTCGAAAATGGGTATTAGTATCGTTCAGTATTTAAATAACATGAAAAACATTAAATTCCAGGCCGAACTCAGCTTCCAGACGGGGCAGATAATCCACGTGTACGGCGAGATGGACGACGACGGCTTCTACATGGCGGAGATCGACGGTGTCCGCGGCCTGGTGCCCAGCAACTTCCTCACGGACGCCAGCGATCAGTTCCAGGGACAGAGTAGTCAAGGTACGTGTAGAGATTCTATTAAAAGTAGGAACTTTAGATTTAGGATAGATGTTTAGGTCTTAGGAAGGAGAAGTTAGGAATTAGAACGAAGATATTTGATCTAAGGAAGAAGTAACAGTCAGTAGGAAGAACTACAAGAGACAGAATGAGAATTAAAACATGGGTTGCTATTTCTAAATACCTACTCATAAAACTGGATAGCATAATAGGAATTAGGATGTGGATACTTCTTCTAGGGAAAATACGAAAAGAAGAAAAGCATGAAATATTAATTGGGATTCTAAAACGAGATTGAAGTGAGTGACTTGAGATATAGAATAGATACTTAATCTAGGAAAGAAATAATGCACAAGAGGCAAGAAATTAAAAAAATCCGCACATGGAGAAAAATGTGGAATGCTAATCGGAAAAGTTCGTAACATCAGATTTGACCGATGAAAAGTAATGGATGACATGATAAATATGTTATAGTGAAAAACAAAAATGATAATAAGAAAAAATAAGAACTTCAAGACTGCTCGTTAGAGGAACCTGAATTTTCAATTGATTTTATTACATACATACATAAACTCACGTCTTTTTCCCGGAAGGGATAGGCAAAGGTTCCCTTGGAAACAACTAAGACACCCACGTTTCGCCTTGTGTGTTTCGTATCACAATGTGATAGGGGGCGAGCCTATCGCCATATCGAGCACAAATTCCTGACCTTGAGCTAATAATGAATAGGAAAATCTAATATCATTTTGCCCGACCCGGGATTCGATCCCGAGACTTCAGCTTTGTTACTGTACCGTGGTACAACTACGGCCACCCAGGAATTTATTGATTTTATACTACGTGATTAACATCAAATCTTACATTAAACATTTTCATCAATGAGGTTTCCGACAGTGTGTTGTTTCACTTAACAGTTCAAAAATTACGACGTCTATGTGTGTTCTTAATAATATTGAGTAGTGATTTCGTAACAAGTATTAGTTAATTGGAAATTCCTTCTAAGGATAGATTGAATGTGATTGATTGAATGTGGAATTAATGTTCATACAACGTAGCAATTTAGTTTTTTTTTCTATCAGCCCATATACGTCCCACTGCTGGGCACGGGACTACTCTACAATCGAGAGAATCGATTTAGAGTGGTTAGGCCATATAGTCCACCACGCTGGCCTATTGCGGGTTGGCGGACTAACATACCGTAGAAATTCTTTAAAATCGCTACGGTATTCAGGTTTCCTCACGATGTTTTCCTTCACTGTTAAAGTGCGTGGTGATTGACTATCAATACACATATAACTCCGAAAAGTCAGAGGTGTGCCCCGGAATTTGAACCCGCGACCACCGTGAACATGTAGGCAGCCGAGTCTGGTCCGTTACCAACAGGCCACCACGCACTTAGAACTATTGTAGAATAGAAATTATAACAGTCACTGAGCGGTTGACTAATACCTCAGTCCACTTCGTGACCACGAAAGCTGTAAAGTGATCGAAACGTCGCGTCGTGTAGGAAGTTAAAAAGTTTCATTCATTAAAACAAATTCGCGATAAAATGCGTAAGAATTGCACTGCATTTTGCGTTACGATAGAAAGAATAGATTCATAAGTACACATATAAAGCTTAAAGTATTGTAGAGGGAATTAATAATAGAAGCTTGTGTCACAATATTTACTTGGATTTTTTGATATTAAAATTCGGGTTAAAGGAATTTTCAACTAGTCGTAGGGCATGTTATTAGGTTTTTCTGGTTATGTGAAGCTTTGTACGAATGTGGGTGCAGTTGGCGCGGCGGGCGTGCGTAGTTCAGGTGGCGGCGCCGGGCGCGGCCGCGGCATGGGGCCCGGGCCAGGGCCGGGTCCCAGCGTGGGCGGCGCGGGGCCCGCTCCCGGCCCGGGCGCACGGGGCCCGCCGCCCCCGCCGCGGGACAACGTCGCGCCCGCCCCGCGCAACCACCACCGCAAGACAGGTGCGTGTCCCACTCGACACCTTCCCCTCACCACTCTCCCGCCCTCTCGATCTTTTATATATTTTAATTGTTAGCTGATAAATTTAAGATATAATGGACCGGTCGATTTGATCCCATCAATAGAACGCGTCATAGAAACTTGAAGTTTTGCGACGACTGCATACACACCCAATAATCTCAATCGTCAATCAGAACATGAGTTAGGTTCTATTGATAGCGTCAGGTCTGCCAGTCCCCTAATGTTTAGGTAAGTGTCGGCGTCGACTCCAGTCGATTCCGATCACCGAGAGCTTTGAGTGTTTCATGTTTGCACCTTGGACTTGCTATGTGGATACTGAGAGACGCTAGCTATTTCGCTCTGATACCCTCTATCATCTTTCCTGTACACTTGCGATTGCGACGGGACTTGCTCGGTTCAAAATTATTGTAACAAAATTAAATATTCCGTTTTGCCACTCACTCGTTGTATAGCGGTGCGATGTTGAGTTCTATATGTCGTGTATGAAGTATGCAATGTTAGCACAAACTACACACATAGCAACAGACTAGATACAGAACATGACGCCTAAGTTTTTGTTGGTCCGGTGGTAGTAAAACGGAATGGTGCGAGTCCGGTTGCAATCTACGGAGCACAAAGACTCTTGGTGTACACTTTGCTATAACACCATCTTGGATTACACAATCACAGACATCGATTGTATATTATATAACATTTATTTATTAACGCAAACGACACAATACGACAATAGCGTCGCATAGGATACCCAGTACGGATGCAACGGCCCTTATTTTAATTTTGTCTATCCAATTTTCTATCCTATTTTTATTTTTGTTTTTGCAACTGATATGTTTATTTATGCGGATACTAGTCCTCGCGTTTACGGTCGGTGGGTAGGCTGCTATGTACAAATACACGCAACATAAAATCGCACAGATCCCACGGTGTCCGTGAGGTGTGATCCAAGATTCAAGTGGTTGTCTGTGGTCACTATATATGTTGTGTGTATTGTCTGTTTGCTAGATGCCTGCCCTCTTCCCCCTTCTCAGTTAGACCACAACACATGCGCCAGTAATCCAGAACAGGCGAATTCTCAGGTAAAAAAAAAACGTTTCTAATCGACCCACAACAATACTGTTTCAAATATACTATGCAACTATACTAGTCGTTTTTATGTTCAACTATCACTTCATACCTTTAGATTATGTTTTTCACTGTTTACTTTCTTCATTATTTTCTATATTTATATTACTTTTCATGACTGCGCTCAGTGTACGAACGAGGGCGCCCACTAGTGGATCTGTCACTGTCGCGTTCTCTTGGTCCATTAGTACATCTGCGGGCTGACCATGTTACGAATAGTACACGTCATTAGCTGTCATGTCATATACTGGACCAGATACAGATACTAGTACAGAACATACACTGGCGTATACTTCACTCACATAAGATATACCATTACCCATTCACTATATTGAGACTACAGCGCGTTCTGAAGCCTGTGAATGTGGTCGCGTTACTACACGATTACCGCTGCACCGTAAAGCTGCTGTGGCGCGTCGCGCGGCGTCGTCCACATTCAAACCGACAGCTTTCGTTCTCCTCCTGTGTAATCGGATAGTAATGTCTGTCTCGATGGTACGCTTATTGTCGTAGTTTCAAAGCATGATCTGTGGTCTGGATGATGTCACGGTGTATACAATTTTATTGTTGTTCAATTTCACAAACTTAGAAACTGTATTGATTTTCATCACTCGCTTTGCCTGCATGATATTGACTGATTGCATGCACGTGAATTTAGTTTTAATTGGAATTAAGATTATAACTGTGTGTTAAATTACAAAGTGTGATTACGATAGCCTTTTCGAAACCCATAATTATAGATGATACTATCTAAATATTTCTTTGTTCAATATGTTTAAATTAATGACTCGGTAGCGATTTTCCATCAACTTAATCATTTTAATTATCATGAAGTGTGGCCATTACATTATCAACGTAGTTCAATTTGAATGAAGTTGCATTTATAATTTCCTCCGATTCAATTACATTATAAGAAATTGAAAGCGCACTCGCTCTGATTTTTGTAATATGTTTTTGAGAATTTTCAATGTATTGATGAATTTTATGGTTCAACATTACTGAACTTGATTAGATGCACGTGGCACGGTGGTGATCGTTCTGATATGACCACGGTTGAACATGTCGATCAGACGGGGAAGGATGTGGGTGTAATGTAAGTTTGGCGGCAGGCGAGGGCGAGAGGCGCGGCGAGCGGGCAACCGGCGAGCACGATCGCGCGCACGAGCGCTGGTAACGCGAGCACGCCCACGGCGCAGTCGCCCGGCACCGCGCATGCGCCGCACCAGCCCGGCGCGCCCGCCAGCAGCGCCGGCACGCCGCTGGGCAGCGCGGGCGGCGCGGCGGGGACGGCGGGGCCGGGCGGGGCGGGGGGCGCGGCGGGCCCGTCGCCGGCGCGGCGCGGGGGCCCGGCCGTGGTGCCGGCGCCGAGCGCGCAGCCGCTGACGCCGGCGCAGGCGCCCGCGTCGCAGCCCAACCTCATGCAGAAGTTCTCGGAGATGACGGCGCCGGGTGGCGACATCCTGAGCAAGGGCAAGGAGCTGATCTTCATGAAGTTCGGGCTGGGCGGCAAATAATGTCGGCGCGGCGGGCGGCGCTTCGGCGGCGGCTTCCGGTGCGCGGGGCGGGTGGCGCGTGGCCGGCGGCGGGGCGCTTCCTGTAGGGAGGTTGTACATAGTAATTCAATAAACGCACAGTCTAGTGAATATTGAGCATTAGTGCTGTCTCGGTACTCGGTAGCATCCTCGGTTGGAGTTGTGAAACTGTTAGTCGTGTCTGACGCTTCTCTCTCGGACTCTCGCCCGTTTGTTATTTGTTAGGTTAGTCTACGGTATGGAGTGAATTGTTTACGCGTTTGTAGAGTTTAACCCGTATCATTTTTATGTGTGGGTATATATGTACATTGTGGTATACCGCCTAGCTGTTACTTCACAATACTTGTGGCATAGTCGTTGTGATTTTCTACTTACGTTTTGGATCGCTAGCTGTGAGTTACCCCGAATATAAAGTAGTTGTAATGTTATACATTTCTTCCTCTGTTTATTTTATATAATATATAGTGTATTGGAATATTTAAACAGTTTATCTGACCTGTTATAGATGTTGAACTTCTGTGAGTTGTGTAACGCTCTGTTACGACCGTCCTATTGACCAATTGTTTTGTTGATACTTTAATTTTAATACATCCTCATGAACGGATAGTGCATGAGCGATCGCGCGTGTACATAGTCCTCGTACATGCTGCACAGTATACAGTACGCACTAGACTACAGACTACAGACTACACGAGGAGCAGTAGACGTCGATTAGTCCTGTATATCTGTTGGTAGATACATATAGAGACACATATGAACCCAGTTTACAAGCAATATCAGTGGATACTGTACGACGTTATTATACATTTTTGAAATATAATGTATAGGCTGCCATATATGCCAGTATTCCGAACAAATACCAAGCTTGTAATTCAGTGTAATGATTTTAAATAAGAGTTGAGGTGTAAGCGCATTGGATTTACATGCTGATCTTTTTAATATTCTCGAATAATAAATAATATTCTGTGATAGTAGAAGTGATACCATCTACATTCTTAAATTATAATATAACTGCGTCATTGTCAGCTCGTGTTTATTGAACAAGTCTTCATTGTCTCGTATCGTTGAGGTTACTCCCCACGGACCCGCGCGTATGACACCGACGTCTATCGTAAACGTTACTTTACATGGAGAATCATAGATATTAATAATCCCATTTCTACCAAACATTCCCACAAGTCATGGTCTACATCAAAATAATTGACGTTTGTAAGATAACGATACAAATACGTTGAAGACAGACGTTGGTGTTGGCAGTGTTCACTCATCATCAACCCAGTGCTGAAGACGGATGTAACTTCATAGTCACTCATGTGGACGTCATTGGATTGTAAAGCCTTTGCTTTTCTAACGGACACCATTTACAATGTTTATACAATGGATATTTTCATTAATGGTAAAGTAATTACCCGCAGATAAGGCTAACGTCGAATAAAACCGACATAAGACTGCTTGCATGCAAATTAATTTTACCTTAGGTTATCTGTGATTGTTTAAACTTTATATACTTCTTTGTAACATTGACATTTTATCGGTTCTATATCGAATCTTAATATAAAGTTTCATATTTAAAAAAAATGTACTGAATTGTACCAAACGACCTGCGTGGTGTTGCTTGGCGGGCTTGGCACTCGGCACTAGTCGGGGTCAATCGGCACTGGTCTGGTACACTCGGCACTAGTCGGGGTCACTCGTCACTGGTCGGGTACACTCGGCACTAGTCGGGGTCACTCGGCACTGGTCGGGTACACTCGGCACTAGTCGGGACCACTCACTCGGCTGTGGTCATTATCACTCGGCGGCAGTCGGCACCGGTGGGGCCAGTGGAGCCGAATGCTGAATATTGTTCTGATTGTTACTGTACATATGGGTAAGGTCGGTTGGGCTGTAGGCCACTCGGAGATTGCTCACTTCGTACAAGGGATTCTCTAATAAGTCCTTTATATTGCTTGGTATGTATCCAAATACATTCGCTCGTGTAACCTTTCACATGATATCCGCTTGCGATTCGTAATGTTAAGCGTTAATATTATATCCCAGTGTTTATCCAATAAATTGCAATTGTTTGTAAATAGCGAGGCGCCTGGATACGTATGTTTTAGCTAAGCACCGCTACATATCTACATAATATATGACATGTATTTGCAAATTTTTCTATCATTAATATTATCTAGCGTTATTTCTAACACGTTCCAGTTGTTCACTTGTTTATACATTGTTATGAAATGTATTTGCGACGCGGGCGCGTTGCGTGCCGCACGCGTGACGTCACGCGCACGCACGCACGCACGCACACGCACGCGCGCGCGCTCGTCTTTATATACGGGATTATATTCATTATGTATATGTATATGAATCGTGCAGCCATGTATGCATAATTTAATATAAAGAGTTGTATATTACGTATATATTTAATGATGAATTATGGCGACACTATATAACGGATAAATCTTTAACAATGTACCAATGACATATGCTGATACAAAATAAATAATACGAATGCCGCTTCTTTATTTATTGTATTTTTACCTATTTATATCGTATTTAAATTATGACACTATATTTATGATGTGTATCGCTAAATTTATTATTTCGATTTATATCATATACCTAGGTACAAAACAATCTCTCTTGACAATAAATAGAAAACCGTCTTATATGTGAATAAATTGTTTTCTGGCGTATTTTTTTTCGTTGTCCTTTATTCCAATTTGTATGCACAAAATATGGCTGTTTGAAGTTACGGTGCTTCATCGAAACACTGGTAACGAGCCTTAGCAAATACCAGTACCTATAAGCATCGAAATGAAATCTGAGAAATACTTAAATGAATGAATTCATGATGTAGGTATTTTTCATAATTTTACACATTTCCAGAACGTCTATATATCACTATATTTACAAGCCTCTTGTATGTTGCATTGTACCCTGAATAGAAAGTAGAAATATAATACTGAGCTTTTCAAGGAGAAGATATTAACAGACAATTTTCATATTTCATGCTGTGTTGAGAAACCGTCAGATTGAGAGATTTTTTCAGAATTTTGGCGTTTATTTCCTGAAAAGTCCTGATTTATAGACCTTGCATCAAATGGAAAACAAAATACCTAGGTAAATCGAAGTATGCAATAAATAAATACACCAGACAGTCACATACATAGTCCTAACCCTACACTAAGATCAAGTGTTGTGTCGCATATAAGACACTTAGAGATTTTTTCAGTCTCACAAACACCCAGACCGGATACAAATACCTATGGACCACACAAATATTTCGGTAGAGCTCCGGGATCGAGCTCGCGGCTTCCCGTTTCACAGCCGACGTCTAATCAACTGCGCCACAAGCTCTTAAAACTGATACTAAAGGCACTGCTGATAGTAAAGGATTCAAGAGTGTTCGCATTGTAACCGCGGGCTATCATCGCCCCAATTTGGTACAAAAAATAAGGCTATTACAAAAGGTCTACTCATAAAAGTAATGGATCTTCTATTATCAGGTAAAAGTCATTATCTGAACGAATTACTAATTAGGTACTATGGAACGCTGCCATCTAGATCGTCCCACACAGAACTTTTAATAAATGGACTGTTCCGTTAGCCGACCAGGAGCAAGGTATTTTATATTTCTTATAGATATACAGTTGCACTGCAGTCAGTATTAAATTTAATCTCACAGCCACACTATCATTTCCCCGTTCTTCCTATCCTTCAAAGCTACATGTATAAAACTTTTTAAGATTGAGGATGTTCATGGACGGACGATTTGTGATCATTTAAGTTAAGCAATGTGTCCTTAGAACGGATACTACACATATTATGCAAATTCCAACCAACATAAGAAGAACTAATAAAGATATCTGTTAGTATAAGATCACTATTTAATTTATCAAAAACGGTACTAAAGAAATATTGCGCGAACATCTTCAACATTTACGAAGTTAGTGTCAATCGTAGTCATTCGACCATAGTAAGAAAAATTCAATGGCCGAACAAACTTTTTGAGAATACAGAAATGTTATTCTGGTTGACTAATTTAGTTTTTGTAGTTAAAATAACTATGTAAAATAATTACTCATTCAATCTTCATTCGAGTAAATTAATTTGACATATTCGAAGCAAAACTAACCTCAATTACGAAGGTATCCACAAATTAAAGTTTAATGTGCTGATTAAATGGTTTATTACATCTTAAATAAACAGTTGATAATCTTGAAACTACGCAAAGTTCAGTAGTTGTCGACGTCGAACCATTGGTAGAGCTTGTCGGCCGCGGTGTTGTATGAGTACTTCACACATTTCCTTTTGAACCATCTGAAACATCAAGCAATATCATCTTCAAATGCTGCACAATTATAATGACTGGGACTAATAAATAATAATCAATAATTTCATCAACTTCGAGTAATCCTTTACGGTAAGTGTTTTAATTTTTTAAATAATAATAAAAAGATTCCGACGAATTGAGAACCACCTCCTTTTTTTGAAGTCGGTTTAAAATATTGTTGGAAATGAAACAATGTACACCCGCCGTGCGCGTTGCAACCAGTTCCCGGATAGTCCTGCCTGTAACACTTGGTGCCCAGCTCGTTAAAGTATATCTTGCCGATTTTGTAGACAATAAGAGAGTTTACAGATGCATACCCGCCGTGCGCGCTGCAGCCAGTCACTGGGTAATCTTCCCTGTAGCACTTGGTGCCCAGCGCGTTGAAGTAGATCTTGCCTATCTTGTTCGCCACTCTGCTGCTGGCAGCGCGCAGGCACTGCTGGAACTTCTCGTCGCACTCGCACGCCAGCCTAAAAATAAATAATTAAATCGTAAAATAGTGTATTAAAAAACTAACGAAAAATCATAATTGTCACTTTAAACACCATAATTTACAAACGTACTGATTTTGTAATTATTATTATTTTAACGTACCTGGTGTAGAAGGCGTGGTTGGTGAGGTTGTACTTGGTCTCCCCGGCGAGGATGAGGTCGGGGCAGTTGTCGTGGTCCCTGCAGCACATGTCTGTCTCCCTGGCGGAGCCGAGGTCGTCGTAGTTGTCGGCGATGTTGCCGGTGCCGCACCACTTCGTGCCTGAAAATCATATTGTGTCAGCCACTGCTCGTATTTTTCAGGGGTCATAAGAACCTCAAGCCACCATAAAATTACCTGGGAAGATTAAATGGAATTTTCGCCGGAACATTTCCTTGTTGATATCTTTAACGACATCCTCATGGAGGCAGCTGTTACAGACTTCTGGTTGCTGTCAATAATCATTGTCCATTTAGAAGAGCTGAGGACGACAGCTAAAATAAAAATTCCCATTAACTTCAACATGAGATCTTTTAAAATCGTATTGTATTAGTTCGAGTTGTAAACCGAATAATTTACCATGACCGTTTTCTTCTATATATATAATAATTTTCTTTTCGAAAGACAGAGCTTTTAGTGAGTAAGGCGTAATTGTAGCGTATTATCCTGTTACACGTGCGTAGCTAATTTAGAATAGGTACATATTTCCATGTAGCCTTTACATGTGCGTTTTTGTTTATATTTCTGAAATAATTTGGACAACGACAATAACTCATTTTAAAGTATAAATATACAATCAGATGAGCCAATCAGGGTCAATATTTATCTTATTTAAATATTTGAATCGAGACTCTTTGGTATTCATTCAAGAGTGTACTGGTAATAGAGGTCTTCTTATTTATAGAATGTCCCGCAAAATCCCCTAGATGGCTGATTCCACAATATCGCCGACATAACCGTCCGGTCCCTTCATCTAATCTTTATGGGAAGGAATTTATAACCACCTTTAAATTCGAAAAATTAATAAAAAGATGCATAGTCTCAGATCCCATTGTTATTAAAATGCTCCCAATACAACAACGTGTCATGTCCACAATCCACATGGAAACAATTTATCACCAATTACTTCACCAGTACACTCACACACAGTAGGGTTTTCTCATTCTATTACGTCGGTAGAATTATAGAATTGCGCGTGTTTGTCACGATGTAAACAATACCTAATTATAACAAATTAGATGACAACTTTCACAATACGTCACGGTTTTCATATACATACATCATTACCTACCAGAATCTAATAAACAAAGACATGTTGTGGTGTATTAGATTGACGTCATCATTATGCTGAGAGTAAGAAAACAACTAATACGAGTAAAAGTTTAAATGGTTTTCCATATTGCAAATTAGCATTATCTCTATTTTATATAATATGAGTTATGATCTACATATATTAGCATGATCTTTGGTTATATAAAGTTTGGTTAGGGTGATACTTCCCAGGATTTTTTTATAGCATAGGTCCGGAAAACGAGCAAGCAGTAACCTGATGGTAAGTGATCAGTGCCGCCCATGAACATCCACAACACTAGGATCATGGATGTGTTGCCGGCCTATCAGATCGGGAGGGGAGCGGGATGGATAAAGGCAAAAAAAAAGAAAAAAAAAAGAGGAAAAGGGTTTAGACATCCATCAGTCTCACTCACCGAACGAAACGCGACAGCATAGCTGTCGCTTTATGTCGATCTTTTTTGAGACAGTGGTCAGTGGTATCACCCCGGACGAGCCTGCCCATTCATGCTAAGTCATAGTTGACAACAGCGTGGCTCTATCACATATAAACTAAAATAATCTGTTGTACAACTTTGTCAGAGTGAGTTCAGTTTTATATGTGTCTTAGTGCTGAACAGAAGTCTCTTTCCTACTGATAACATTAAGGTATTGCACTGGAGCGATCATCGTAAAAAAATTTGAACGCCTGCGGGTGTGCCAACCAGCACTGCGGGATACCAGTAGAGTGAAAAGGTCTATAGTGTGACTGCATAATAGTAACAGAGACAGGAGCAAAAATGGTAATGAGAATTTTTGGCTTTTCATATTATTTTTAACCGACTTCCAAAAAAGGAGGAGGTTCTCAATTCATCGGCGTTTTTTATAATATATGATTTGAGTATTTTGAAACCTTTAGTAATGGGAAGCGGAACAATATTCAAAGTATTTACCTGCTACATCTGTCATCAAATAGGGTAATACGCGTTCGGTATTACTACGTAATTAAATTTGCAATCTTCCTCAAACGTAAGCAAAACTTAGTATATATAGAGAAAATCGTCGACAATAAATTATTCAGTTCACAACATTCGATCTAATACAACACATTAATTATTTCTTTGTTTCCAACATTTAAACTTAAAAATAAATCATGTGCAAGTTAGCTGAAGTATTCGTGTTTTTGGCGGTGGTCCTCAGCTCTTGCAGATGCTGGGTGCTGACTGCCGGCAGCAGCGAGAAAGAGACGAGCAGCAGGCTCCACGATGAAGACATCGCAGACATCACCAGCGAGGAAGTGGCGAGACAAAAATACAACCTGATCTTCCCAGGTAATGTGGCTTTAATTTCATAAGATGACTTTCTTCTTTCTATACACCTTGACAAATTATTTTATTTAAATTATAATTAATTGTCATAACTTTCTTTGGTTACATAATGTCTTCAAAGCCTTAAGCACATATTTAACACCAAGTCATTTGCAGGCACGAAATGGTGCGGCACCGGCAACATCGCCGACAACTACGACGACCTCGGCTCCGCCAGGGAGACCGACATGTGCTGCAGGGACCACGACAACTGCCCCGACCTCATTCTCGCCGGAGAGACCAAGTACAACCTCACCAACCCCGCCTTCTACACCAGGTACTTTCACACATCAAACTGCATTACAAAATTGGCTTATTTTGCAAATGATAATTTTTCAAACAGACTAATAGAATTTATAGCTTTATTCTTACTACGGTACTTTACGATTCAATTATTTGTTTCTAGACTGGCGTGCGAGTGCGATGAGAAATTCCGGCGATGCCTGCGTGCCGCCAACAGCAGAGTGGCGAGAAAGATCGGCAAGATCTACTTCAACGCGCTGGGCACCAAGTGCTACAGGGAAGATTACCCAGTGACTGGCTGCAGCGCGCACGGCGGGTAAGCATCTCTAAACTATCTCATTGTCAACAATCATTTCATTGATAGTTTCGTATAAGATTTAGAAGATGTCGTTCAATTGTTAATATATGTGGTCTGTTCTTTCAGATGGTTCAAGACGAAATGCGTGAAGTACTCGTACAACACCTCGGCCAACAAGTTGTACCAATGGTTCGACGTCAACAACTACTAAACATCGTTCCAACATTACCTCGGTGTACAACACTGTACTGAACATCTATTATTTTAAGGAATTTACTCAATCCCAGAAGACTGTTTATATTAAGGTTAAACTAGAGTGAGCATTAGCTTTCGAATTATTTTCCTAATATTTATATATTTTTGTGTAAAATGATATTTAACGGAATGGTTATGATAACGTGCAACCAAAGTGTAGTTTAAACTATTTTTATTTTAAAATATTCTACCGAGAGATTTATATTGAGAATAAACTATTATTTTTCACGATTTGTTAGTTAACAAGTTGTAAAAAGTTAAGTAAAAATCTTAAAAATTGTAATTTGAATTCTGCCAACAAGTAGACTATCAGTAATTGATAGCCTCTATAATATAAGTTGTAAATAAACCCTTTTATATAAATTTTAGTATATAAGCATATCTTGAAAAGAAATAAACTTAATTTTAAAACATGAATAAAGTATTTGCAATACCCTATAGGTTTAATAGATCATTACAATTTCGTATAGATCTGGTCCCAAACTAAATATGGCTGTAAGTAACTTGAGCTAGGAACAGCAAATAAGAGTACCCCCTAAGTTATAACAGTCTAGTTGGGTAGTTTGATAAATTTACATGGGCGCTTTTGAGCAAAGCATTCCTTAAAATACTATGACAATTGTCAATATAAAGTAATTTTAAATACAACATCAAATCTAATGTGAACATAGTGCCGTCCAGAAATTGGTTATAACTATCTCAAATTAGTCGATTTCACGGTTTTGACACTCTGTTACGGTGATCGCCAATCATATCTTACCAGTGAAAAATTACAGTAAGTATCTACAATTTATGAGGGGGGTTTTAATTATAAAACATCGCGCTGACCAGTGCGTCTTGGCGAGTTTTCTTCCTGTTACGTTCGCCTGTGACGAATGTGCCATTATTCTCACTATTGCACTACTCCCCACATTTACCGGGACCACGAGGAGGTGTAACTAGGAATTGGCTTCTCAACTCTGTACAATGCAGACCATCAATATTGCATTTTAGCGTTCTCCACTAGTAGTGGGTTTAATTATAGATTCAAAATTAAGATTCAAAAATCATATTACTGAACTAGCGCGTAATTGTTTCTATCGTTTAAAAGTTTCATACATCGCCCGTCGCTATTTAAGTTTAAAACTTCGTATAAACCTTATTGATTCTGTAATTTTATCAAAATTTAGTTACGCTGATACCGTGTACGGACCGAGACTTCTTTCTAAATCTAAAAACTTAATTCAACGTGTTCAAAATGCGTGCGTGAGATTTTGTTTCGAAATACCGCCCAGAAGTCATGTTTCACCTGACGATGGCGATAGTGATGGCGAGCGCAGTGGAATGCCAAGCATCGCTTTGTAATTCATGGTGTTGTTTGGTTTTGCTACTGTCCATAGGCGGTCGTATCGCTTACCATCAGGTGAATGGCATGCTCGGTTCGCCATACATTGCAATAAAAAAGTATAAAATAAAGAAAATTATGACACTCAATTTGTAGATCATCTACATCCATCATCATCTACAGCCTGTAGGTCCCACTGCTGGGTATAGGCTTTGATAGGGTGGATCAACCTTGTAATAATAATAAAACATTTACGGCCAACTAGACAAACTGACTTTGCCCATAGCTGTAACTTTGAAAATGCTAATCCTATACATCAGCAATGTCAAATACGACACAAGTTTATGGCGATGACGTTGTCAAAATAAAAGTTATCGTCAAAGTTAGATTGTGCAATTGGCCCTTACACATCCTAATGTCTCTGGATGATGGTTGCAGAGCAGTGCCATGCTCTAATAAGCTTTGCGTGCTGTTGCTCTTGTTTAGGTCTAACGTTTACTATCAGGCGAAGGAAGTAATGAGAGTCAATGGTCTTACTATAGAGGATGCCGCAAATCGGGTGAAATGGAGGAGAATTAGCCGGAAGGCGGACTCTGGCACCGGCCGGTATAACGCCAGGTAGAAGAAGAAGTTTACTATCAGGCGAAGAACCTATTCAACTGGTCATTCTCGCTATAAAAAAGACAATCATGAGGCATCTAGAAATGAAGGCCCCAAGCGAGCCAACTAAATCGTTAAATTAAGATAGCATTAAGCGCACTACACACTAACGGCCGGTTCACACATGTCTCCGTTTTATCGTGTACGTTTTTTTTTCGTCGATGGCGTATGTAGTTGTATGAACGACTTCACACATGGCACAGTATTCTGTATACAGTAAAAAATATCGTTCCGTAAAAAAATTACATTCCGTTTTGTCATCGAATACTGGACGACGGAACAGTAAAAATATATGGATACGTAGAATTTTAACGGATAGATACTGTGTGTGATAGCGGCGGTATACTGCGAGTTTTCTGTTCACACATCCTATCCAGTAATGACGGATTCGTTAAACGTTATACGGTGCCTATGTGTGAACAGCGCATAAATTTATGACGTATCCGTTAAAAACGTACCAGTAAAACGGACTCCCATGTGTGAACGGGCCGTAAAGCCGCCGGACCGCCGGCATACATACGTCGGCAACATTTTGTTGGCGGGCTAACCGGCGGCTCCAGTCATTGCAAGTCGCAAAACTTTGAGGGCGACATCGCAGCAGCTTGACATAATAAGGAACATTTTTTGACGTTGTGACGAGCAGAGCGAGCTTGCGTTGTAGAAATGTCATGTCAGCGGGCAACATGTGCGGGCGCTTGCCGCCGACATTATGTTTTTT
This sequence comes from Theretra japonica, assembly GCA_033459515.1. Classification (NCBI taxonomy): domain Eukaryota; kingdom Metazoa; phylum Arthropoda; class Insecta; order Lepidoptera; family Sphingidae; genus Theretra; species Theretra japonica. The sequence continues at coordinate 4,955,771 of CM065942.1, forward strand.
CTTATAGGCCGCCAAGTTGTGCTGGCGGCTTTTGTCGCCGGGCAGGCAGATATGGTGTGTTAAGCGCTTTATTAAGCGACAAGATGTCACTGAACTGCCTCGGTGGCGTAGTGGTACTACGGTACGATTGCAAAGCTAAGGTCTCGGGTTCGAATCCCGGGTTGGGCAAAGTGATATTGGATTTTTCTATTCATTATCAGCCCTGAGTCAAGAATTTGTGCCCGATATGGCGATGGGCTCGCCCCCTATCGCATCATGGGACGGAATATACAAGGCAAAACGTGGGTGTTCTGGTAGTACCTCTGCCTGCCCCTCCTGGGAAAAAGGCGTGTGTTTATGTATGTATGTAGATGTCGCTGAATTGACGACGTGCGTTCATTGTGTTCAGTATGCAATCTTGTCTATGTCCAAATCGTAATTATGTAGCAAACAAGTTTGGAACACCGACTTTTCACGATCCACTGGATGTATCAGTAAATATGAATCATATCCGAACCATTATTTCACTACTACACTCGCAACACCGCATGGGTTTTGATTCTGTTACGTCGGTGAGGTAGCACGTGTCTGTCACGATGTAAACAATAACATTACAACTACAAATTAGTCCACAGCTTTCACAATACGTCACAGTTTTCCTATATATACGTCATCGCAGGAACAATATGAATCAGAGATTATTAATTTTATTCAATAACATCGGGCCGACCAGGCTTCGCCCTAGTGCAGATATTTTTGAGTCTTTGTTTCATTTTATTTCGCGTACTGTTTAATTATAAATAAATATAATTTATAATGTGGTAGCTCTAGGATCTCTTACTGTATCAGCCCGTATACGTCCCACTGCAGGGCACGAGCCTCTTCTACAATCGAGAGCACGATTGAGTTAGGCGATATAGCCCACCACGCTGGCCTAGTGCGGGTTGGCCGATTTATGTACATACCATAGATTTTTCTTACGTAGGTACTAGGTATTTAACTGTCTCCTTCTTTATTCAACAATCATCTTCTCATGCTTTATGTTTATAGTCCAACCAATTATTAAGCTCAGTTTAACATATTGGTATTATCAACACTAATATAATTTACTATTTAGTATCAGTCAATGTGAATAACTTTGCAAAAAATATTTCACAATACTAAAGATCGTCTACGGTCATTTGGCGTCCGAATGCGTTGTTGTCATGCTGTTATTAAAATATTAGGAACAGTTTTTCTCTCTACAAATTTTATAATATTGGACTTGTTAATACTAATAGATTAGGAGTATAAATAATTATTGTTTATGTTATGAAAACATATCTCAAACAATGCGTTAAATATATATTTTTAAAATTTTATTTGTATTTCCATATTTCGCCACACGCCAATAGAGTCTAGATGAATATTATATGGGTTTTGATTCTATTACGTCAGCAACGTAGCACGAGTCTGTCACGATATAAACAATAACAAATTAGTCCACAACATTCGCAATACGTCATAGTTTTCCTACACATACGGCATGACCGGAATAATGTGTATCGGAGATTATTCACTTTTTCCTGTTAAATCCAAATCATTTTATTTGCCAATATTAAGTTACAACAGCTTTCAACCGTACTTTTGATTGTAAAGGAGGCCCGTGTCCTTCAGTGGGACATGTATGCGCTGATACAGAGTTAGAGCACAGTATCTCTAACGTAGGTGTAGAAACTGTTTCCTACTTTATTTACTAAAGCGGGTCATGCTTTATGTCTTCTATCAAATAGTATACATTTGATCGAAGTTTTATGTTAAGGTTTATTGCATGCAATCATTAAACTACTACTTTATAACATATTAGTAGATACAACATCAGTAGTTAGTGTATAAAATAAACCATAAAAATAGAAACATGAAAGAAACGTCACATTTGAATGCTGGATAGCTTACAATTCATCCATGTTGTAGGTATAATTTGAAATATGCGGAAGCATTTATCCGCGGTGATCCTGGTAATTCCTAATGCTTATTGTGACGTAGCTTATTCATTTCGCCTTATCCTGGCACTATGACGTCGGATGCGTAAAGGGAAAACTGTCTCACATTTTCAATTCATTGATTCATGCACTTATCGTAAGCTTGGAGTATGGAAATGAGCGCAGCGGATTCTAAATATATTTGTGAACTATATTCATTTTATTTCATAACACTAAATCACAAATATTTTGTATGTTTTGTATCATTGAACACAATTGATTATTAATCGATTAGTACTTGGGGTATATTTTTATTGTAAAGTTGTCCGTTAACAAATCCATGATAAAAAAAAAAACATAGATTAACTAGATATATTTATTTTTATATTTAACGATATATCAACGCAAGAAAGCAGTACTTCAAATATACGAGTAATTGATCATGTTTAGTTACATACCTATAATATAAAAGAGGTAATAATCTAGAAAACAAAGAGATCTAGAAACCGGTAGCGGGAAATATTTTAATTCCTTATTACGTTGAGTCTAACAGGATAATACAGGCTTACAATTGTTTCGTCACTAAACGCATAGTTTTCCCTAACCGAACATAAACAAAACTTAGTATATATAGAGAAAATCATCGACAGTGAATTATTCAGTTCACAGCACTCGATCTAATACAACACATTAATTCTTCCTTTGATTCCAACATTTGGACTTTTAAACAAATCATGTCTAAGTTGGTTGAAGTGATCGTGGTTTTCGCGGTAGTGCTAAGCTCGTACAGATGCTGGGTGCTGACTGCCGGCAGCAGCGAGGAGAAGGAGACGAGCAGCAGGCTCCACGATGAAGACGTCGCAGAAATCACCAGCGAGGAAGTGGCGAGACAAAAATACAACCTGATCTTCCCAGGTAATGTGGATTTAATTTCAAAAGTTGACTTTCCATACACCTTGACGTATTATTTTATTTAAATAATAATTCATTATAATAACTTTCTTTAGTCTTGTCTCTTAAGTCCTTAGCACAAGTCATAAGAAAATATTTAACGGAATAACATTTGCAGGCACGAAGTGGTGCGGCACCGGCAACATCGCCGACAACTACGACGACCTCGGCTCCGCCAGGGAGACCGACATGTGCTGCAGGGACCACGACAACTGCCCCGACCTCATCCTCGCCGGGGAGACCAAGTACAACCTCACCAACCCCGCCTTCTACACCAGGTACGTCCACACATCAAACTGAATCAACAGATCTTCTAAGAATTTGATTGATAGGATTGATTAAGATTTTGAAAATTAAATAAATTACCAAATAAGAACAACTATACAAGTAGGGATTAACCTGTTATTTCTCTGCGTGTGTAGATTGGCGTGCGAGTGCGATGAGAAATTCCGACAGTGCCTACGCGCCGCCAACAGCAGAGTGGCGAGAAAGATCGGCAAGATCTACTTCAACGCACTAGGCACCAAGTGCTACAGGGAAGATTACCCAGTGACTGGCTGCAGCGCGCACGGCGGGTAAGCATCTCTCTTTTCTCTTATTGTCTACAATCATTTCATTGATAGTTTCGTATAAGAAAATATAATTAGAAAATGTCATTCAATTGTTAATATTATGTGGTCTGTTGTTTCAGATGGTTTAATAGGAAATGCGTGGAGTACTCGTACAACACCGCGGCCGACAAGCTGTATCAATGGTTCGACGTCAACAACTACTGAACACCGTGCTAACATTAGCAGTAACGCGGTGTACAACACTGTACCTACTGAATAACAATTAATTTAGGTGATTTTTTAATTCCCAAAAGACTGTATTCATGCTAGAGCACATTAGCTTTCATATTAAGTTCCTATTACTTTTATATTTAACCATACTACTAAGTTAATGCGTAAGTCGTAACCAAAGTTTTAATTAGTTTTAAGTCTTGTTATTACAAATAGGATCATTGTAAGTTATAAATTGTGAAAGCACAATTAATTTTAACGATTTGTTGATACACAAATTGTAATAAAGTTTATTGAATGTAGACACAAAAAACAGCTATTTTTTAAACATGTAGATTATGTATAACTGAAACCGCCTCTTTAGTATTAAATGTATATGAATTCCATTTTAAGATTTTCTTATTGTAATTGTAAACCTAAGGTATGTAATTGTATGTACCTGAAATGAAAATAAAAATTTAATTAAAATATGAACAAATTAATTTTATTTCCGTTGTATACGACGATCCACGCATCATTTATATATTTTTCAGAAATAAATATATCATTTTGATATTAAATATGTATTAAGTCAGAAAAAAATAGAGATATTGTCGCAGTATTCTCAGATTATTTATTGCGGTATCAATATATGTTATAAGTAACTTGATGTATTTGATGAAATGTAAGAAATAATATCTAAACTAAGTTTCCAAGGAGGCAAAAGAAAAATCGTATCTACTATTTGTTTATTCAACAATTTTTTTCTGATAAAGCCACGCTCAATAATATTTTGTAACGGTGATGCACACTCCATGATGGGGAGTGTGTGTGTGTGTACAAGAGAGAGAGAGAATCCTTCCACACTCTATGCCTATGATTCAACTAGAATATTCCACCAGACCTGACACTGGTTAAAAAAATTAATCATTTATACTTTTAACTTTATTAAATAGGATTACGAAGTAAATTACTATGTACTGTGTAGACTGTAATTAACGAATATGGTTCGAAGGCTGTCGCTGCCTCAATGCAGACTGCTTTCAACATGTCATTAGGGATTTTTTCAGAGAGGCCTGTAACCAGAAATTGACTTCTTGTGGCTACGAGTAAGGGTGATAAGTTGGGCAATCCGATTAACTTGAGAATTCCCTTATGTTAATTGTACTATTTTTTAAAACTGATATGAGATTTGAGGTGATGATGGTGATTATTTTTGAAAGCCAGTATGGCGCAGTTGGTTAGACGCCGGCTATGAAACGAGAGGCCGCGGGTTCGATCCCCGCACAGGAATAAATATTTTTATGAACCACAGGTGTTTGTTTCGGGTCTGGGTGTTTGTGAGACCGAAAAGTCTCGCGTAGTTTCTGATACCCACAACACAAGACTTGATCTTAGTGTGGGGCAGGACTATGTAAGTCACTGTTTGGTTTGGTTTATTATTATTGTACTGTTTTTGTACTGACTGCCTCGGTGGCGTAGTGATACTACGGTATGATTGCAAAGCTGAGGTCTCGGGTTCGAATCCCAGGTCGGGCAAAGTGGTATTGGATTTTTCTATTCATTATTAGCCCGGAGTCAGGAATTTGTGCCCGATATGGCGATAGGCTCGTCCCCTATCATGCCGCCATCGTGGGACGGAATATACAAGGCGAAACGTGGGTGTTCTAGTAGCACCTCTGCCTACCCCTTCTGGGAAAAAGGCGTGTGGTTATGTGTGTACTGTTTTTTTACAAACAAATATCGCAGATTGATATATATTTTTAAAAGGAATACTGGAAAAACTTATTGAGATTCTTGTGTAGTTGACCTAGGCCAAAGCAAGAGGTTGAGTTTAAACTATAATAAATTGAAATTTCCAAAACTCAGTGTTATTTAAATATTCTTAATAATTAACAAAATAATCGTCAAAATAGATCAGTTCCCTTCTTCTTTTAATTAATTTATTTTTAAGGCATAAAAGTTCGTCAGTCGTATCTTGCCATATTGTAAGTCTACTGTGTGGGTATTTGTTTTATCAAACATAAGTATGGTCTCCGTATATTTTATTTGAGTCTGGTCACTAGTGCGTTTAGAATTTGTGCGTTGTAAGCAACCCACGACACAAGAGTATTTAATAATTAGGAAAACGAAAGAAAAAACCCTGGAATATGTCGCGGTAAGTTTAAACAGATCTTTAGTATAGTTGTTAATAGTGTTTTGAACATTAATTGTTTTTTTCAACTGTGTTTAACAATGTTTGATTGTGATTTTCGTGTTTCATTTTCCCAAGACAGGTTAATGAGCCAATTCTAAGGAGCTACCTTGCTAGTTTACGCAATTCATTATGTGAAGCCAACCAAAAGACGCTATCGAATTATGCTAAGCTTTGAATTGGCTGTTATAAATCAATGCATATCAATCCATCAGCCAAAGGAAGTGCACTGCTGAACATAGGCCTCTCTCAATTATTTCCACAGTGACCTGTTGTTGACCTTCAATGCATATACTGTGATTGAATTTTTATGAACTTCTCTCCCCAGAAGCTATAGCTATACAGCTATAGACTGCAGCGTATTTTATAGCGCGAGTTAGAACGGGCTTTCATAATTATTTATGTCATACATATCCATAGTGCTGCTAATCTTTGAGCATTTCTATCACTAGGAGCTGGTCTTAAGTCTCATTATATATGAAATGGAAAATTGAAGTTAAACGTATTTTGTATTGTATTGTCTCAGCCCATACACGTCCCACTCCAGGGCCCGGGCCTCCTCTACAATCGAGAATACGATTGAGAGTGGTTAGGTCATATAGTCCACTACGCTGGCCTAGTGCGGGTTGTCGGACTTTTACATTGAAATTAAACGTATGTATCCAAAATTTCGGTTTTATGCTCCTGGCCGTTTAGGATTTACCATGTCAGACAAACAAACATAAAAAATTTAAAGCTTGTTTATTGAACAATTCTTGTATGATTCTTTTCAAATTTTAATGAGATGAAGGGTCATGGAAATACTTTGTTCATGTCTTAAAAATAATTTTATTTCTGCCTGAGATATGCTTACGTACTAAAATACAAATATATTAGGGCTTATTTACTACTAATATAACAAAGGCGGTTTCGGTCATACATGATCTATATACATCCAAATAAAAAGCCATTATTTTGGCGAAGTTGAAACTACAATTACTGAGATCAATTTAAAAGTGTAAAATAAATTAAAATTAAAACTTTGCTTTAGTTACACTTTACTATAATTAATATAATAAACTATTTTAAATGTAAATATAAGTAATAGGAACATAATAGGAAAGCTTATGTGCTTTCTAGCATGAATTCAGTCTTCTGGGATTAAATAACTTAAATTAATTGTTATTCAGTACAGTGTTGTACATCGAGGTACTGTTAATGTTAATACGATGTTCAGTAGTTGTTGACGTCGAACCATTGGTACAGCTTGTCGGCCGCGGTGTTGTACGAGTACTCCACGCATTTCCTTTTAAACCATCTGAAACAACAGGCAACATAATATTAAAAATTGAACGATATCCTCTAATTCTGATACGAAATTATCAATGAAATGATTGTAGACAACAAGAGAGTATAGAGATGCTTACCCGCCGTGCGCGCTGCAGCCAGTCACTGGGTAATCTTCCCTGTAGCACTTGGTGCCCAGCGCATTGAAATAGATCTTGCCGATCTTGTTCGCCACTCTGCTGCTGGCGGCACGCAGGCACTGTCGGAATTTCTCATCGCACTCGCACGCCAATCTACACACACGGAGAAACAACAGATTAATCCCTACTCGTACAGTTGTTCCTATTTGGTAACTAAGAAAGTATAATGAAGATTAATTTTATTTACTTTTTATTTATTATTTACTTTTCAACATCTTAATCAATCTAATCAATCAAATTCTTGGAAGATCTGTTGATTTAGTTTGATTTGTCGACGTACCTGGTGTAGAAGGCGGGGTTGGTGAGGTTGTACTTGGTCTCCCCGGCGAGGATGAGGTCGGGGCAGTTGTCGTGGTCCCTGCAGCACATGTCGGTCTCCCTGGCGGAGCCGAGGTCGTCGTAGTTGTCGGCGATGTTGCCGGTGCCGCACCATTTCGTGCCTGCAAATGTCATTCCGTTAAATATTTTCTAGTGACTTTAAGCACATTATGTTACCAAAGAAAATTACCTATAAACATTCGTTAGAATTTATATAAAAACAATTTCTCAAGCCTTTGTAAGAAGTGAACTATGCATTAAGAAATCCACATTACCTGGGAAGATCAGGTTGTATTTTTGTCTCGCCACTTCCTCGTTGGTGATGTCTGCGATATCTTCATCGTGGAGCCTGCAGCTCGTCTCCTTCTCCTCGCTGCTGCCGGCTGTCAGCACCCAGCATCTGTACGAGCTGAGCACCACCACGAAGAACACAATCACTTCAGCCAACTTGAACATGATTTCTTTTAAAGTCCAAATGTCGGAAACAAACGAAGAACTAATGTGTTGTATTAGATTGAGTGTTTCGAACTGAATAATTCACTGTGGATTTTCTCTATATATACACAGATTTGTTTATGTTTGTATAAGGAAAATTGTGTGTTAAGTGACGAAGTAGTAGCGGACGCGCATATCCTGTTAGGAGTAGCGTAATAAGGACTTAAAATATAATATTTAACGTTACAGGATTCTATATGTTGGTTTTCTTAAATCAAATTATAAAAAAACACTAAAAAGTAACAAATTATATCTATTTAATTGCAGTTGTAATCGATGATTAATTTACTTATTGACTTGACTGGCCAGCAAATCATAATATCATATGCGTAAGATATTGAATGCGGGCCGCTAAGTGCCAAACATATAGGACCTAATGTGCCTGATACGAGTAGTTAAAAATTAAGTTTCTAAAAATTGCTAAGTATATCAAAATGACGATTTTTCCAATAAATCAGCAGATTTTCGCCAATATTTGATAAATGAAGTAAAAAAAATGGATTTCATATAATTATTTTCATCCGCGTTATAAATTGTTGCCAAAGAATATTAAACTAAAAATACTTCTAAATTATTTTTGTTTATTAACACAAAATATACAATGTGTTAACTAAATAGTGAATTGGTAATAAAATAAAATCAATATGGCTTACAAATATATTGCTTAGAAACCGCTCCGCTTATATACATGGTCCTGGCTTGCGATTGATGCATGAATCAATGAAGGTAAAATATTGTGAGACAGTTTTCCCTTTACGCATCCGACGTCATAGTGCCGGGATAAGCCGAAATCAATTAGCTACGTCACAGTAAACATTAAGAATTTCACTAGTACAATACACTTGAGCTGCATCATAATTAGGACACATAAGAACTAGACTTGGCAAACGTAGCGTGGAACGTCCTTTGGCCAGTGGGCGGGACGAATTGTACAAGAGGGCCGGCAGCGACTGGATGCATAAAGCAGCAGACCGGCTCTGTGGCGTACCTTGGGAGAGGCCTATGTCTATCAGTGGACTGCAACGGGCTGATGATGATGATGATGAAGAACTAGACTACTGTTAATAAAATTATACGATAGCTGGTCTGATAATGAATAATGAAGGTACAAAATTACGATGTAAAAAGAAAAGGATTACTAAAACTTTTTACTAATGTAAATGATGAGTCATTGCAATAATGTGAAGGATCATTTTTACCAATTTCAACCTCAGATATATTTCTTAAATAAACAAGTTTCGTTGTTTTTGATGTTGAATTAAATATCCCGAAACATATTTTGGATAAAACAGGAAATGTGGATATGCGAGTCGCATTGTTATTTTTTCCGGTAATGACGAAAGTGTAGGAAAACTGTGACGTAGTATGAAAATTGTGGACTAATTTGTGATGGTTATGTTATTGTTTACAACGTGACAGGCACGTGCTACCTCGGCGACGTAACAGAATCAAAACCCATGCGGTATAGTGTTATTGTGAAGTAATTGTTACAAGGTGGCGCAGTGGTACTACGGTATGATTGCAAAGCTGAGGTCTCGGGTTCGAATCCCGGGTCGGGCAAAGTGATATTGGATTTTTATATTCATTATTAGCCCGGAGTCAGGAATTTGTGCCCGATATGGCGATAGGCTTGCCCCCTATCACATCGTGGGACGGAATATACAAGGCGAAACGTGGGTGTTCTAGTAGCACCTCTGCCTACCCCTTCTGGGAAAAAGCCGTGTGGTTATGTATGTAATTGTTACAAGGTGACCCACATGTATAGATACATCCATTAGATCTTGGCAGATCTATTAATATTCATAATGTTCTTCTACTTCTTATAAACAGACTACGATTTAGAAGATTACATTCCGCATTATATAAACCACAGAACAGATGAATATGTTCTGTATATACTACGCAGTAGTGTGATAACTTTAATCAACTACCGACTGCCTCGAAGGCGTAGTAGTACTACGGTACGATTACTCGAGTTCGTATCCCGGGTCGTCCAAAGTTATAATGGATTTTTCAATGCATTATCAGCCCGAAGTCTGGAATTTGTGCCCAATATGGTGATGGGCTCACCCCTATCACATCGTGAAACGGAACATACAATGCGAAATGTGGTTGTCATGGTGGCGCCTCTGTCTACTCCTTCTGGGAAAAAAGCGTGAGTTTATGTATGTAACTAACCGACTGTTAGAACTAGAACTGTGATATCATTGGTTGTTTATTTTTATGGTGTTCAAGATAAAAGCTCGTCTAATTTAGAAACAAAAAATAAAAAAAAATTGTAATGCTTTATTAGAACGTAGATAAATATTAATTATTACTCAAAAGCAAAAATATATTCATACTTGACAGCATCCATGGCGTAGTTGATTAGACGCCGACTGTGAACGCGAGGCTGCGGGTTCGATCCCCGCACCGAAACAAATATTTGTGTATTCCACAGGTATTTGTTTCGAGTTTGGGTGTTTATGAGACCGTAAAATCTCTCTTAGTTCCTGATACCCACGACACAACACTCGATCTTAGTGTGGGGTCAGGACTATGTATGTGATTGTTGCGTGTATTTATTTATTTATTACTCCTGAAACATTGTTTCAGGTTTTTGCATGAGTCACACACGAGTTTCTTCAAAGAATAAACTTGTGCACGGACTGCGCTACACCCACAATTGGTGTCTGATTCACTGTAGACACCTACATTTTGGAGGTAGGTCCATGCATCATAACAGTCAGACACCATTTGTTACTTACCAATAACTTGCTCTAAAATTTTTATACTGTGGGAAATGTTTGTACCTCCTCATATTTAATAGGTCTTTTATTTTTTATCTGTTTCTGTGTTATTTCTCTGAATATCAATAAGTTGTACTGTCGGTAGTAGCATTGCCTTTGCGATTTAACTTTAGCATTGTTTCAAACAACTCGAGAGAGCTTTAGTTCGTGTTGAGTTATGGCGAGTATTTTAATTCATTGTCGAATTTTAAGATTTACAAAAGTTCTGATGTGTTGGTAATATACCGGTGCAACTGCTGACACGGTCATCGTGGGTTTAAAACCCAGAGCACACCTATAACTTGTTAGAGTCATGTACGAAATAATATTCAATTACCACCCACTCTAAAGCCCCATTTACATAGGGAAAGATTCTCGCGGTGAAAATCGTATGCCATTATCCGCATGACATAACCGCCATAGATTATTATATTCTGATAAATGAAATGCAAGGAAACTTGCACACCATAAAGATCGAACAAGATTTTCTATGGTGTATGAAGTCCGTTAACCTGCACTGGGTCAGAGTGGTAAGTATGGCCTAACTCCTAACTTAACGCCTTATGTCTCAGGATGGCGAGCACAGTGGTAAGCGAAGCGTTTCTTTGTAATTCATGGTGTTGTGTGGTTTTGCCACTGTCCATGAGCGGTCGTGTCGCTTACCATCAGGCGAATGGCATGCTCGTCTCACCATTCATAGCAATAAAAAATCAAACTTTCGGTAGTAGAGGAGGCCCGTAATCAATACCTGTGCGCGATTAGACTCTTCGAGACTTGAGACAGATCAGTCTTTTGAGAATAATTCATTTGGAGTTTGTATACATACATGTTCTTTTGCTTTTGACATGCCTAGGTCCTTTAGAACCTGTCTTACAATTACTATTTCGTTTTAGAACCTCAAAGTCTTTTTTATGGACCTGAAACTTATTGTCTCACTGCTAGCAATTTAAATCAATTACATGTGATTCTGTGATGGCAGACACAATTTTCATTCGTTTAACAGCTTACCCCTAAGTCTCTTATATTTGAGTAAGGTATCGAAGTTGTTATTTTAATTTGACGTAAGCCGCAACAAGCATTGTCAAATCTGTTAACAAATAACATTGAGTTGTTCTTTTTCGATACGTGGATCTTGCATTTGTTTATTTCTAACGAAAGAAAACAGAAGACAAATCGTGATTTGAAGAGAGTTTCTTGCTCCATTTCTTCTTCACAGCCAAAGCACATTCCAAAAATTGTTAATTAATTAATGATTCAAAATATCTTGTAAATCATTATACAGGATATATCAAGACGGCTACCGAAAAAAAATCCAGGTGGTAGTTTTAATGACTACAGACACGATGCAACTAAATTTTTTTGCAAAAAATCGCGACGATTTTTTTATAATGTTTTAAATATCATAGACTTTGGGTGTTAAAACCATACTTTTTGCTAAAATTATAATTTAAAGCCTTGCATACTATATCGTCTTTAGAAATAAAGGGTGTACACTATTTTAAAAAATAGGAAAAAAAATGCAAAAACTATCGTCGTTTTTTTTTGGAAAATTTTTAGTTTCATTTTGTCTAAAGTCATTTAAACTACCACCTGGCTTCGTTTTCGATAGCAGTCTTGATATACCTTGTATTTATCAGATTTTGATTCGATTTGTAAAGGTATTAGATTGGTAAATAAAATACTTTTTTCATGCCTTAAAATTAAATTTATTTCTATTTGAGATACTTACAATCTAATAGCTAAATCTTAATTAATAATATTTGATTTTATTTATGATACAAATAATACTACAGTGGCGGTTTCAGTCGAACGCAGTCTACATCTAAATTAAATAGCTGTTTTTTTTTTGGGCGGAGCTAACATTAATTTTTTTTAAATTAAAAACTAAATACTTGATTAATTTCCCAACAATTTGTCTATAGACAAGTCGCTAAAATTAATCTTTCATTTTCAAAGTTTGCATAAATAAATTAAAATATATAAAAATTTAATTAACAACTAAAGCTTTGGCTACACTTTTTGATAATAGTTACGTTAAATATCCTTACATGTCTAAAATAAATATTAGCAAAATATTTTGAAAGCTGTTGCTCTCTTGCTATAACATAATGAACACAGTCTTAGGAGGTTAAGTACGTGATTTAAACTAATTGTTAACAGTACAATCGGAGATCAATTATCCAAAATTCAACTGGCCTTAACGGAGTGACTAAGACAGCAGTAATAAAGAAATGTTCTCAAAATAATGAAAACTAATAATCAGAAGTTAAATTTTGAAAAATATAAGTAAATATTGAAGTGCATGAAAATGAATTAAATAAACATATTTGTAAAGAGGTTACTGAAGATGAACTGTCGGCGTACATTACGATACTAAGTGATGATGTTGGTGCTGTACTGTCAATTTTAATGCTATGTTTAATAGTTCTTGACGTCGAACCATTGGTACAGCTTTTCAGCCGTGGTGTCGTACAAGTACTCGATGCATTTCCTTTTGAACCATCTGAAACAAAATAAATTATTTTTACAAGCGCTCCAATACTCAAATCGTTTACACTCAGCATCAATTAAAAATTGTCACTGATTTTGCCAGAACTATTTATATTTTTACTTTTAACAATAAAATTATTAACTACAAAATTTTGTTACGTTAAAGTCATCATAGACATGATTGTTGAAGTGGGAGTATATACATTTTCATCGCTGCGTCATCCTAGGCGCGACTGGTAAAGAATGCTTCAGACGTTAAGTTCATTTATACAAAATTTCTATAAAGTGTAAATAAAAATAGAGATGCTTACCCGCCGTGCGCGCTGCAGCCAGTCACTGGGTAATCTTCCCTGTAGCACTTGGTGCCCAGCGCGTTGAAGTAGATCTTGCCGATCTTGTTCGCCACTCTGCTGTTGGCGTCGTGTAGACACATACGGAACTTCTCGTCACACTCGCAGGCCAGTCTACAGATACCAAGAAACGATTAATCAAACCACGTCTGTCTTTACGTATGACTTAACATCTTATTTAAAGGAAAATCGGCAACGCTTAAAAAAAATAACTATAGAATATATATCTACAATCAAAATTATTATAACCGAAATCAAATTAGGCGCTAATTCATAATTCATAAATTCTAAAAATAAAGACACAATTGATTGTGACTTTGAATACTATCTATTTCAAATATTCAGATCTTTTTTTAAATTTGAACCTACCTGGTGTAGAAGGCGGGGTTGGTGAGGTTGTACTTGGTCTCCCCGGCGAGGATGAGGTCGGGGCAATTGTCGTGGTCCCTGCAGCACATGTCGGTCTCCCTGGCGGAGCCGAGGTCGTCGTAGTTGTCGGCAATGTTGCCGGTGCCGCACCATTTCGTGCCTGCAAATGTCAACTGCTTTTAATCGTTCCTATAAGATTTTCAACCTATGTAGTTGCTTTGAATTCCATATGGTTGCTCACGTAAGACTCGGTTTTATTGATACAAAAATCTAATTTCAAATGCTAAACTAAATTCTAAGAAAAATACTATACAATATTTACATCAAAATGAGTAGATCCGCAACATTAAAATTTCCGGCTGCAACGGACAAATGACTAACATAATATGCATTTGATAATGCCATTGCGGATTCCCTAATTCTCACCTTTATATCCTTAAAAGATTTTATAATACATTTAACATTGTTGTTTTTGATAAATGATTACATTTATCGACTCCTATTACAAATAAACAGTCTTAAAAAATCCGCATTACCTGGGAAGATCAGGTTGAATCTTTGCCGAGCCACTTCTTCACTGTTGATGTCTTCAATGTCGTCATCGACGTAGCAGCTGTTGTTACCTTCGAACTTCTCACTGCTGCTGTCAGTCATCACCCAGCATCTATAAGAGCCGAGTACTACCGCGAAGAACACGAACATTTCAGTAAACTTGTACATGATTTTTTTTAAAGTCCAAATGTTGAAAACAAAGGAAGAATTAATTAGTGTTGTATTAGATCGAGTGCTGTGAACTGAATAATTCGCTGTGGACGTTTTTCTCTATATATACTAAGTTTTGTTTGTGTTTGTTTGAGGAAGATTGCGCGTTTAGTGACGAGGCGGGAGCGGGCGCGTATTAACTTTGTTAGATGACGCGACGTAATGTTCTGCTAATGTTTATAAATGCCATACGTTCTACTATGATTTTAATTATATTGAAATCAATTACAATTTAATTAAAATAAATAATATTGCAAATTTTTATCATGCAGATGACAAAAGATCCTCCGCGCTCTGATTTCCTTGCCCTGATATTTTAGTGTGTCGCGTCGAACAAATAAACACAATATCTGTATTTCTTATCACACAAGCTCAAGTCAACAAATATTTTATTTACAAATTACGTGTTATAAATGTGTAATGCGTAGTAATAGGGATACATTCAATATCAGATACAAATGTATGAAAACAAGTAATTGATTTTTTTTAATTAATACCCGCTCCGCTTATGTCCCTACTGCAGCTTTATGATAAATGTGTAAACCAATGAAGGTAAAATGCTTGTAAAATGATTTTCCCTTTACGTATTCGTCGTCATAATATTGGGATAAGTCGACAGTAATTAAATACGTCATAATAAGCTTCAGGAATTACCTACCTGAACCACCGCGGAGTGGTGTCTCTGGTCATTTAAAATAATAGACAAGATTGTAACAAAATAGACCGACATAATAAAATACTGCATTAAATGATTACGATTTTATGATACACTTCCATTTAGGGTAAATAAATAATTAATTTGTTGGTTTTAATTGTTGCTACCTGAACATAATGTTAGTCGCTTGCGCATAACCGCCTCGTAGCTGCACACTTAATGCTGTTAAACGTTTTCGAATATCCAAAACAGTGGTACTAATTTGGAATTACCTAATTAATGTATTTATGATATGCAGTTGATATTTTAAAGTACCTTTTGTTATTTATTGGCACTATTGTTAACGCTAGCTCTAATATAAACCCCTGTGGTTTTGTCGCAGCTATAATGTAAATAAGATATTATATATTACTGCTTTAACTATAAATAAATAAAAATAAATAAATTTAAAATTTTTGACGCTGAATTAGCCGTAATCAATTGTAAAATCTTTCAATCCATAAAATCGCATAAGGCAAAAACAGTGTTTTAAAGTTCAGACTTTTGTATAAAATGTTTGGTTTCAGTCCATACCCGGTCTAACCTATAAGTGCCTTAATTTACTTCCTCTTCGCTCATGATGATAATATCGCACGATATGATTTTCTTTAATTAGAGGAATACGTATATTTATGTTTATTTTTGTTATGTTTTTATAACATTTTTATGCATTCGTCGTCGGAAATCCTTTAATAAAAAAAAATCACCCCACGGTGTCATTAATTTTGTTATCATTACAGTACTAGTGACAATATCATCGTTAGTGGGATGAAAATAACCGGAATGTAAGAAAATACCTTAAAGTATTTTTAATATAGAGGGAGCGCTCTGTCATAAATTTGCGTTCTCAAAAACGTAACTCTTTAATATATTTATACTTTAAGGAGAATACATACCATCCATGATGGCTTTTTCTATCCCGACATTGGCAAAATCATGAAACTACAATGACGCCCTCATCATCGTCATATTAGCTTTTTATTGTCCACTTCTGGACATAGGCCTCCTCCAAATTGCGCCATTTCACCATGAAGCCCTAGTTAACTCAAATTAATTAATTAATTATGAATAGTCTACAGCATTTACATCTTCAGCTATTGCTTATTTTGCTAATGTCACGTACGTTATGACGTCAATAAATATACTTTGATAATGAATTTCCGTGACACGCAGTTCCCGTAGGTTGTAGGAAATGATTTATGTTTACGAAAACCGTGACGTATTATGAAAGTTGTATATTTGTTGTTATGTTATTGTTTACATCGCGAAACACGTGCGCCTTACTGACGTAACATATACAGAAAACCCTCGTTTCGTCCATGTGTAGTTGTGAAATAATTGTTGCAATGTGATTCATAGTAACTTATGTCTGTCTGTATATTCGCATGCAACTATTGATGTTTATACCTGCATCGCAACGTCATCTGCATCTAATGGTTATTCCACAAGTGATTCATAAAGATAGACATATTCTAATAGCTATTAAGCTTCTACCATTCTGAATTTTATTTTGAAATCCGGTCTCTTGATCCAAAATGATAATTTAAAATCTAGCTTGGATGTCAAGGTCCATTTGATCATGAGTTATAACTATTATCATTACAATTATACATATATCAGAATTCAATAAAACTCTGCCAATTAAGTAAAACACGATTTTGAATCAAAATGTCCTTTATTGAAATAAACACATCAAGTAACACTTACACTCATTTTTTTTGAGTCATGCAAAAGGAGGGCAATATGGCGTCTCTTTAAATAACATTTACAACACGTCAACATCAAAATAATAATAATAAACAACTTCCTCGCTTAACAAGTTAGCTCAAAAGAATAAAGGAGTAATGAATTAGTCAGAACTTTTACCCCGCGTCACTGGTGGTCAGTCACTCTCACCATCAAGGTTACCACGTCAGTCATTTGTCACTTAAGTTGCAAAATGATTTATATCTTGGGTTTTATGTGACGTATGCGCAATCACTTAACTGCGCCGTTCGTTGACGATTCGCTTGAGGAAACGACTGCTACAATTAGACAGGAAACGCCAGGTCAGGTATTTGATGTTCGTGAAATGCTTAATGCTTAGCCCAGCGGATTAGCAAGTTGAAGTGGCAATGGGCGGGGCACATAGCACGGAGAACTGATGGCCGATGGGGCCAAAAAGTTCTCGAATGGAGGCCTCGAAGCGGAAAGCGCAGCGTGGGACGTCCACCCACTAGGTGGTCAGACGACCTGGTAAAGGTCGCGGGACGTCGCTGGATGCAGGCTGCCTCCAACAGGTCACTGTGGAAATCATTAGGAGAGGCCTATGTTCAGCAGTGGACTTCCTTTGGCTCATGGATGGATGATGGATGGAAATGCTTAAGATTACATATCATAATTATAAATCGAGCAATAACAAGGAGAGTCAACTTATGAAAGGTGAAAAAATATTTATAAGTATGAAATAATTACAAAATGGTGGGGAGTCGATGGGAGAGTAGAGTGGAAAGTACTTTAAGTTATCATTTTATTGTAACATGACCTTTCTGTACTGACATGTTTTATTTTGGCAAGCTATCTATGTCCTGTCTATGCTTATGTAAGCTAACGACTACCCATATTAACTCATAATACCATATCATACCTACTACCAGGAAACCGGAAACAACAGCTTTAGTAGTATAGTGAGGTACAGAGATACTTCAGGTTTTCTCCTTCACAAAGCGGTGATCCGCTTCGCTCCTGAAATCAATGTGCAGAGTTAAAGTATCTTCACGCATTATATGAAATAGCAATTTTCGGGTCATCATTCATATAATTTTCTACTAACCCAGTGGTTAGTCGAGAGCGGTTAGCCCTAGGTAATAGTCTACCTAGGCCTAACCACTCTCAATTGTACTCTCGATTGTGGAGGAGGTTCGTGCCTTGCAGTGGGACGTTTATGGGCTGATACATTCATATAATTGCTGGTAGCTCCAAAAGAATTTGATGAATGTGCCCTTTACACAGAACCACAAGAACTTAAGCATTAGTTAACACGAAAACGTAGGTACATAAGGTAGCAGTTAAAAGTGCATATCATGCAAATTGTGCATATTTACCAGTACTTAATACGTCAAGGAATTGTATCATGTTTAAATAAACTTTTCCTGCGAACACTGCAATTGCACTAGTGACCGACTACTCATACTTTCGAAGCTCGTGTAAAAGTAAAAAACATTTTCCCATATTGAGGTCGTTGCTCTCTGTGGGAAGTATTGTAATTCAACGTCAAATCCAAATGAATGGTAATGGAAGGGGCCTAACTTTTATGTAATTTTGGGATATTTATAAGGTAGCAAGTACACCAGTGTTTCCCATTTGCTCGATCGCGACTCGGTACCGGGTCATCAATATAAAATACCGGGTCACAACATTCCCTTAAACTTTCGATAAAACTCTCGTCATTTTCAAACGACGAACTTGGATTCTTTAGTAATAAAAAAAGCAGCAGCTCCATACATCGCACTGAAATTAGGTGATTAAATAGACGATACCAAATATGTAGCACTGTATTTAACCTAATTCAACCAGCTTGGGTTTAAAAGTAGACAAAATTACCAGCCCATGGTAGGACAATATTTGGGAAACACTGAACTATACGAATAGAAACAAAGATTATAAATACATATTTTATTCACAACATACGCAATAGGCATCCTTATATCGCTATACATTTTACTGTTGGGCATGAATCCCCTCTGAAATCAAAAGAGGCTTAGATTTTTTAATGTTTGTTTATAAAAATACTTGAAGAGGAAAGGCTAGAATCCTGACTTCAATAATTGCACCTTAAGATAGGTATTTAATTGTTTACTTATTTGTACTTCCTGACTTGATGCTTTTCTATGAATGTACTTGGTTACTTGCCGTTGCAATACTGTGTTAAACTGTAGTGTAAGTATTTCACAATCCATTTGCCGGCCGACATTATATTTTTTATGTAGGAGTCACGTCGTCTGCGTTGTTTTTCGTGGCATGCAAGTGAGGGAATACCAAGTTTTAACACGTTTTAACATTAGTCATCTGATGCAATCGCTTCAATAATATCCATAAATACATTTATGATTACAAATTGGAAACACGACATGACGAAGAAAAAATGCATTTTGTTTATGAAAAATCTTAAATGGTGATTTCTTGGAAATTCTTGTGTCATTTCCTAAGATGTGTCATTTAATAATCGGGTTTTACACCCACGACCTAGCTCAACTCTTTATGTAATGCTTGCTATTATATTATATCATGTGTGGATGTGAACATAATGGTTTTGTTGACATTTTGCGGATAAGAACAGGTTTTTGGTGTGCTCCTTCTTAAAAGTTTAGTGTCATAAATTAACGGCTTTATTCATAGACAGTTTTAAAACCTATTATAGTTATCGAATGTTTTGTTTTCTTCGCTCAAATTGAATTCAAAAGTCTTTCGAAAGGGACAAAAAAATCATTACCTAACTAAAATAGGTTTTCAAATAAATACGGAAATTTCTATATTCGGCAGATTTCAGGTGTCAATTCTTCAAATACGCATTTTTTAAGTTGTAAGACACATACCGTATTTACTTTTCAACAGCTTATCTACCAAAACTGCACCGGTTCAATGCCCAACCACGCATCCCCTGTGGCGAGTTATCTTGTTTTGACCTGTTTTCCAAACGAATAACTTAAATGATACCCGAGAGTTTGTAGGTAACCAATTATTGTTATCTTCATATTTACATGTACAAAATTTTGCCTCATTTACATGTAGAAAGTGAAGTTGTTTGTAGAGGAAAAACAAATCGAAATGTTATTGAACTACAACATACATACATAAACACACGCCTTTTTCCCAGAAGGGGTAGGCAGAGGTGCTACCAGAACACCCACGTTTCGCCTTGTATATTCCGTCCCACGATGTGATAGGGGGCGAGCCTATCGCCATATCGGGCACAAATTCCTGACTCCGGGCTGATAATGAATAGAAAAATCCAATATCACTTTGCCCGACCCGGGATTCGAACCCGAGACCTCAGCTTTGCAATCATACCGTAGTACCGCTACGCCACCGAGGCAGGCATTGAACTACAAATGTGCTGAATATAGAAAGCGCAAGTTACAAATACGTGTGGATAGAACTTAGTGTTTAAGATGTTGGGAATTCTCATTATTTTCTTATAAAATACCGCAACATATTATACCTACAAAAAGAAAGTTAAGATAAACTACACAAAAGTTTTCTTTCATTACTCGAAACATTACATTGTAAGTAAATTCATTTTAATTTTTAAAAATTATCTATTCGGTGAGATGCTTGTCATTGGACAGCATCTAACAAAAAATATTTTCGGGAGAATTTAGTTGAGATCCTAAATAGTATATAGAAAAAAAATGAACGCTTGATTAGACCTGAATGATATAAAGATTAACATTATTATTTTAATATACTTATTGACTAGGTACCTAATTAAAAGTCATAATAAATGATCCACAAAGAAAAACCCATTTCTATTACGACGTCAAACTACATGCATTGTTTTGTGTTACTCATAAACAAAATAAAGTCGTAGAAAGTAAAGGAAAGACCAATTACATACTTACCCCTTACAATTTCTTGAATCATTCGGCTCCTTGAAAGGGCCTTTTACGTGACTATAAAAATGTACGAATGCGGTTGCTGGAAAATGTCTATTGTTAATAAACCGCATTAATGCTTTCTTTTCTTCAAGGTTTTTTGTTTTAACTACAAAACAATTACGTTGTCCTCACATTTCCTCAATTATCAATTGCCGTAATAAGATTCATGTTTTGCTAAACGACAGGGATGGCAACGAGGCCGATATGGTATCTATAAAAATGCTTGAGGATTAGGAACTATTTATAAGCTAAGTCTAAGGGTCTGGTCCTGTTCTCAGCAGGCGGGTTGGCGAGCGCAGACGCGGGACGTCGCTGGATGTAGGCTGCCACCAACAGGTCACTGCGGAAATCATTGGGGACGCCTATATTCAGCAGTGGACTTCCTTTGGCTGACGGATGGATGGATGATAAGTCTAAGGTCACTCTTTATGCGTCTATGCAACACTAAAGTTACCGATTTCCAGTATCCACCCCATAACTTTTAATTAGAAATAAATTATTCCACTTATGCACTCTATCTAAGTTGTGGGACAGTATTTTGCATAGAATTTGACTCATAACTCGCCATGACATTTAATGCGGGATGGTTGCATAGAATTTAAAAGAAAAAAGTATATATTAAAGATAATCCACAGTGTTTCACTGTTGACAATTTCTTTGTACCCCTGCCGGAAGCAATCAGCCCTTTGTAGATTTATTACGTTGTAATCTAATGCGGAATTATTTTCCGGCGCCTTTGTAATTAACCTAATTTCAATATAAAAAAGCATAAACCAATTAATCAAGGCTAAGGTCGTCAGTAATTTTGACCCGCATTTAATGCGAATTATGAGTGTGATTGTTTTTGTCAGT
Source organism: Theretra japonica (assembly GCA_033459515.1). Lineage (NCBI taxonomy): Eukaryota > Metazoa > Arthropoda > Insecta > Lepidoptera > Sphingidae > Theretra > Theretra japonica. Next base: position 4,977,817 of record CM065942.1, read on the forward strand.
ATTTATGACACTTATACAGATCATTATGGCCTATATGGCCTAACCACTCTAAATCGTGATCTCGATTGTAGAGGAGGCTCGTGCCCTGCAGTGGGACATATATGGGCTGAAGCCTGATACAGTACATATACAGATGATTGCGATAAGTTATTTATAATTGTGCTTCATACAGGGTATATCTAGACTGCGATTGAAGACGAAGCCAGGTGGTAATATAAGTGACTTCAGATACAATGCAACTAAAAGATTAGCAAAAAAAAGCGACAATTTTTTGTTGTAATTTTTTGCTTAACGTCATATTTGGATAGTAAATTCATCGTTTTCTCAAAATAATAATGTACATTTTTTTATTTTTAATGACACAGTGGTACGCAGGAGTTTAAATTATAACTTTAGCAAAAACTACGTATTTACCATCCAAACACGATAATATTTAAAAAAATGCAAAAATAACCTGTCACTTTGAGAATTTTTTACTTGCATTGTGTCTGTAATCAGTAAAACTACGCAGTCTTGAATAAATAAAATTATTTCGTGACTGCCTCTGCGGTGCAGTTGGTAATGATTCTAGCAGTAAAACGCGAGGTCGCGGGTTTAATCTCCGCGCAAAGCAAATTTATATTGGATTTTTCTGTTCATAATCAGCCTGGAGTCATTAATTTGTGCACGATATGGCGATAGGCTCGCGCCTATCACATTGTGGGACGGAACATACAAGGCGAAATGTGTGTATCCTCGTAGTACCTCTGGTTACCCCTTCTGGGAAAAAGTCGTGAGTTTATGTATGCATGTTCACTAGTTACTACTAATTAAAATTACAGATGTTCGTTGCTGCAAATCAGCTACACTGTGCAGACGACTGTCGCAAGCACCTTATTAAGGCTTAAACTTATTATCAACTTGCTACGGATGGTTGTTTACACCTTTCAAGCGACATCAGGCATTAAACGTACCTAGAATTCAAAGCTACATTATTTATATTTTTAAAATATGTATGTACCTATTGTATATAAGAAAGTTTAGTCGATTTATTGTTAATTAGTAAATGAGGCCGCATGAACAAAAACGCATGTTGTGTTGTGTGTGGCTGGCCTAAACAAACCCTTGCCATTTCCGGTTCACCGCATTAGCCGCACCGGCAGTAAACCGACATTGAATTTTTGAAGATATACGAAAATGGCTCAGTAAAAAGAATATGCATTAAGGAAAACATTATAATTTTGATCTAAGAAGGAAAATAAATTATTAAAATGATTGATTTATTATTAGAATATGTGAGAATGTCAGGTCAATTTGTTTACCAAACTGCCAAATCCAAGGCTGTCAGTGTCAAATATGACATTTGTATGGTAAAATTTTTGTTTACGTTACGATTTCCAATTAATCACTGCCGCGATAATTTCCCAACACCTTGACACACTGACACGAAGATTAATAATAAAATAACGCCAAGGGTTGACGAAAACAAATATTTGCCATGGAGAACCTAAAAAACATTTGGAAACCTGAGCGTAAGTAATTTGCATGGGTTTACTTAGGAATGTTTGGATTTTTGTTACAATAACATTGATAATTTCAGTTTATCGTATACAAATGGAGGCGCCGTTGCCTAAGCGGCTGGCGTGCGATAATTGCCCTGACCGACCGGAGTTTTATGGCAAGGAATATCACGGAATTATGGGCCACAAGGAAGCGACATTGTTGCTTGAAAATGAACCGAACGGGGCGTTTTTAATTAGGAAAGGCAACCAGTACAATGATTTCTACACTCTTACGTGGAGGTAATGATGAAATCTACTTCCTTTACGCAGTCTACAGTAAAGGTCTAAACCTTTACTGTAGACTTCCTTAATACAGGACTACAGTTTTCTGGGTAGGTTTTGAATAACAGATAGAGAGCCCAGTAGCAATCTCAAGCAAGGCACTAGAATAATGCTGAACAATATTACAATATCAGCTTCACTAATAGTTAGAAATAATGTGCCAACATTGAAGGATAATTAATTTATTAAAATCATAATTTATATCAAAGACCTCAACAGATTCAGTAACATTGTCTGGATAGTCCATTATTTGCAAACATTGATTTCCTAATTTATAACTAATTTATTTAATATTCTAGATTCAATGATAAAATACACCACTACAAATTGTACTATGACGGGACACATTACATAAAGGAGAAGAGGTATGACACTATCTACGACCTGGTTGCAGATGGTTTGATCACTTGTCATATGGAGTTACGAGCTCATCATATTTTAGAAATGATAAATTCAAGGACAAATTATACGGAGAGTCCTTACGTAACATTAAATAGACGGAAGCTGAATACATTATCCAAGATACAGCAGTAAGTATCTTGGTAATATCTCTTTGCATTCTTGATAGGCTTACAAGTCATCACTTCTTAATAGTAGCAGTTGTTATATTTTGTAAATGAAATTAAATGAAAATATTTTATTAAATCTGTAAAAATGTTCAACATTGTTAAGATTCAATCATTTTTTTATTCTACCACCCGGTTTGGAAAGCGGTTTTCACTAGAGAAGAATGGGCAAGAAACTCTAGTGTTGCTCTTTTCAAAACCAGTTTACAGTCTACAATTGTTACAAGTTGGTTTAAATCAGAGGCACATGTACACATGTAAGGCACATCATTGGTGGTGTGAATTTTGGATACTAATTAGACCATCATCATTATCCTTAGTTATAATAAGTCCACTGCTATACATTACCATAAGGTAAGTAGACAATAGTGTAATATACCTTGAAGTGCATTAATCCACAAAGAACCATCTTAATGTGCTAAGTATGTAAGTGAATATTCAACTGAATATATAAATAATAGAATATTAAAAACTGTATCTACAAGATATTATGTTAATATTTATTTAATTTATTTTTAGGGCATCTAACAAATCTAGTCCCATAATAAACAAAATGGAGCACAGAGAAATAGAAGTTGATCCGAAGAAGCCACTGTTTGACCTGACCCCAACGATTGAGGACAATCCATTAGTGATCAAGTATTCCAAGCCACACGGTTTCAAAGTGCATACATTCAAGGGTTTGAACTGGTGTGAGTTGTGTGCTAACTTTTTGTGGGGGTTTACTGCTCAAGGTGTGAAGTGTGAAGGTAATGTATCAATTTATAATATCTTATATTCAATTGGACCCAAATATTGCAAAATCGATTCTCTCGATTGTATAGTAGGCCCGTGCCCAGCAGTGGGACATATATGGGCTAAAACACTACGATACAATTGCAAAATCATCTGTTTATTTGCAGCTAGTAGGTGTTATGAAATGTAAAGTTTTGTGTTATAACAGCCGATTGGACACTTTCTTAGAGTTTGTGCTTAAAAAATCCCATATGAGTGGCCTAGAACTTGAAATTGTGCATTGCACTTGGCAATCTGCTTGTCTTCTTTCTCTATTTGCAATGGAAATATGCTTAGTGAACTATCCAACAGTTTACCAAGTAGTGAACCCATTCCTTAATCTTGTCAGTCTACACATTCAGTTGTATAAACATGAACTTATGTATGAGTCATAAAGCAATATGTTATGATATGCCCTTATTTTACAATCCCAAACCTGTGATATCAAATAGAACGAATTATAAAAATCAAAAACTATAATGCATGTGTACAAGATAATGTTATTTACATTAGGTATAACTTTGTTGTTGACATGCAGATAACATGTACAAATACTAATACTCCCTTTGTTAATTATTACATGAATTGAGAACCTTGACCGACCCTTTTTGGGTGAAGGGCCTTACACCTTGACATCAAAGTCTATTTTGCTAAGTATTGAGATTATTTAACAAATCATTTAAAGCTTTGAAATCCATATATGTATATGTGATATTTTTACCTAATTAAACACAGACAATAGGGTCCTTTGTTGAATGCTGTGCCAGTTTTATATTTTAGATGATACTCTTATGTATTTTACCGAAAAACCTCTGGATGGCGTTACGCCGTGTAATAAAAACCGCATCGAAATACGATCAGCAGTTTCTGAGATTAGCAAAGGACTTGTATCTTTGTGTGTGTCATGGTTATGTGTATTAGCAGTAATTATTATTATTAATTATTTTTTCAGATTGTGGTTTTATTGCGCACATAAAATGTTCAGAAAGAGTGCCGAATCATTGCGTGCCTGATCTCAAAAAATTACGAGGAGTGTTCGGCATAGATCTCACTACGTTGTTGAACGCGCACTCCAGCACCCTGCCCTTTGTGGTGAGGAAGTGTGTCAATGAAATAGAGACTAGAGGAATGGACTCCGAAGGTATTTACAGAGTCTCCGGGTTCGCTGACGAGATTGAAGCTTTGAAACTGGCTTTTGACAGAGGTAAAGTTTTAATAAATAGATCTTTTTTGTCCGTCTCACACTTGCATCGCGTCAGTGCATGATTGCTATTTATTAAACGACTTTAAAAAGAGGTTGTGTGTTCGATTGTATGCATTTTATAAGTATGTTTACTGATTTATCCATCATTACTGGGTAAATTTTGATCCTTGTTCGAGAATGATTTGTATTATGCCATTATAAGCCATATATATATTATATAACCAAGTTATATGTTCTTTTTTCGCTCCAAAGTCTCAATGTTAACATTTAAAGACATTTTACTGTTTTGTATAATGACAGGACATGGTTGACATTGCTTAATAATTCATACTAATTACCTGATATATTCTTAAATCGTAGCTCAGTCTATGCTACGTGGTAGTGCGCAGGGACCGTAAACCTTACTTTTTTATTCTAGATGGCGAGGCTACAGATCTGAGCGTGTACAGCAATATAAACGTGGTGGCGGGAACACTCAAACTGTACTTACGGCTGCTACCTGTGCCGCTCATTACTTACGAAGTACACCCTGTATTGGTACAGGCTATACGTAAGTATTCGTAATATAGTACTGGAATTATTATTGTCAACACTTGCATATTTTGACCACCCTGGGTGACGTTATTACAGCGCCATCTACATGCTGTCTTAATCTATAAACAAGAAAAAAATTCTTATCACCAACACCCCTAATTTTTTGGTATTCTGGTCGAGGTTTTTACAGCGTCATCTGCTGTTCAAAAAAATGCAAAAACAATAAAAAAATATGCAATAATCCTTTATTTCTCGCACCCAGTGGGTCCACCACTACGCCCTCACCCGACGCGGCAACTGAGTATTTGTATTTTGATTGAAATCTTAAAAAATGACCTGTATTGATGTTTTCCTTCAGAGGCAAAAACAACGGCGCAACAGATTATCATGCTGCGCGAGTGTTTGGATTCACTGCCGCCCGCGCACTTTAATTGTCTGCAATACATGGTACAACATCTGCACAGGTAAAAAATATTATTTAGCCTAGTTGGTTAGTTTATTTTTAATAACAAATTTGTTGAGGCTCTTTTTATGTATCTGCTTGCAGAGTATATTGTGAATTGTATGTTTTTAATGTTAGTCAACCAGGTAAGATTATCATTACTGGAAATAATCGACGATAATATACTCAGTAGTATTACCCGAAATTAATAAGTCCTAACCCCTATCTAAGGATCGATCATTAGTGTAAACCAATCAAAATACGTCGATTGTGGGCGTGTCCATAAATATTTAACCTGATTGGTCTATTTTCATTATCGATCCTAAGATACGGATCTAGACCGTTTATTACTTATACTATTGTTACATATATATTTATAATATGAGGTGTCATTTTTTCTTGAATTAAAACAATTTTATTTGTTATTGACTTATTAGACCATCAAAAGGGTTCAAGTATTATTTTTCTTTCAGAGTGTCGCTACAAGCAGAATTAAACAAGATGAGTGCACACAACTTAAGCACAGTATTCGCTCCAACACTAGTCGCTACGCCGCCCGCCATCACAGACCTCGCCTTCGAGATCCGAGCACTACAGGTGCTCATAGAATTCTGCCCACAAATATACTACGGAAATAAGTAGAACTATATTAACTATACGGAGTATTTGAACAAGTAAATTTTTATATTGAAAGCATGGAATATTAGAGGAAGTTTTTAATTCAGTCGGATAATAGGGCTGTTGAATGTAAGGTTGGTGGAATTTGCATTTGGGCATTTTTTAACAAGCCATGGTTATGATTAGTTTCTTTGGTTTAGTGGTAGCTTAAAGTTGTAAACCGTAAGGTTTTGTTGTTTATGTCGACAGCCTCAGTGGCACAATTAGTAAGACGCAGACTGTGAAACAAGAGGCCGCGGGTTTGATCTCCGCACCGAGACAAATGATTGTGTGAACCACAAATATTTGTTTCGGGTCTGGGTGTTGGCGAGACCGAAGTCTCTCGTAGTTCCTGATACCCACGACACAAGACTCGATCTTAGTGTGGGGTCGGGACTAGGTATGTGACTTTTAGGTGTATGTATTATTATTTATACCCGAATACTGCCACTTATTTAAGGGTTTTAGTTGCAACTATTTTTTAAATATCCAGAAAGGTAGACAGTGTAAGTGTAGACAGACTAGAAAAACATTAGTTCAGTCTTACTCTAGTATGAAAGAAACAAACATGGTGAGCCAAACTTGTTTGAGCCAATATTTGTAGTAGTTTTTTAAATTTAATTCAATGATGACATTTGAAGACTTTTTATATTTAAAAAATGAGGCTATTTAAAAAGTAACTAAGATTTAAATGAGCACAAATATCTGGAATCATACTTATTTTACAAAGATTCTTCAGTTTTCTAATTCATCTTAATGAAAAAATAAATAGATTAAGATCATAATATAGTATGGAATACCAGTACGTGGAGTCAAAAGTAAGAAATCGTTTTATACAATTAAAGAATCTAATTGGCTGGCAAATAAAATACTCAATAATAGTAGTTTTAGCGTTTTTGCCTATGATCGTTAGGTGTAAATAGCAATGACTGTACCATAGACAACATTAGCCAGCCATTAATAAAAACTAAAACACTGCCATAGACGAAATAATTGTATCTACCTAACGAGTTTTTAGATCTATCTTAATTTTTATGCCTGATGAAAAATGTATTATAGCTTTTACTACATAAGTATACTTAATTTTTTACAACTATACCTCTTAGAGGTGCAGCTTATTTTTTTGATTACATAATATTATTATTAGATAATTATAGTGTATAGGCGTCTACATAAATAGGGGTGATTATTTAACTTTGCAGAGTTTGGAAAGAATGTTAATAAAAATGATTAAAATTGAAAAAAGTGCGTGGTGGCCTGTTGGTAACGGACCAGACGCGGCTGTCAATGTGTTGACGATGGTCGCGGGTGCAAAACCCAGAGCACACCTCTGGCTTTTTGGAGGCAATTGTGTATTGATGGTCAATTACCACGCACTATAAAAGTGAATGAAACCTGCATACCATAGCTATTTGTAAGAAATTTTATGGTATGTGAAATCCCCCAACCCGCACTAGGACAGCGCGGTGCACTACATGTCCTAAACCCTCTCAATCGTACTCTCGATTGTAGAGAAGATCCATGTACTGCAATGGGACGTATATAGGGTTATACAGTACAGTAACAATGACGTGATATTGAATATTCGTCATGCGGTGTATCGGACGTCTACCACAAGGCTGGATATAGTTTATAATAATCCCTAGGGCAATTTTTGAAGGCTTATGTTCAGCAATAAACTTAATTTAGTTGAAAATAATGCTGATAATACCCATATCTGATATACCTGCTGCAAAAAGTGGACTGTATTTGTCGAACAACTAAATTTCTATGTATTAGTAATGATTTTACAAAATATGATAAATTTTTCGTTTTTTTTTCTAAAAATTGATTGACTTAAATTATTATGATTTATACTAAGTACATATTTTTGATTTTATTTATCATAGTACTTTTCGTGTACTTGTAAAATTCTTCTTAATTTTATAAAAATACTATCAACTTAAAATAATGAATAGTTGCTTAGAGTAACTTAGTCACAAATAAATTAGTGTAAATATTTAATGCACCTACTTAATGTTTAATCGCGTAGATATAAAAAATATGCTTTAGAAATGCTTTTAATATGTTTTTGGCTATGTCTGAAACAGACTGATATTTTCTTCTCTTTGTCTAATCCTACGGCACTTCTGTAATTATAAAAATGCCATGACAAAGAAACATGAATCGTTTAGAGATCTGTCACCGCAAAAAATGATGAATGTGGGTAGAAATATTTTTTTACACAAATAAAAGACATTTCGACAAAGTTAATTTTTTTTATAGAATGTGCTTGTATTTTGTTTATTTATAATCTCTACTCATCTCTGAAGGGGTAGGCAGAAGTACCTTGCATAGCATTTTCATAGCTCGATGAACTGTGACAAAATTGTCATCTATGTTTATTTCTTCAGTGAGGCAGGCTTGAGGTTATACATGTTCCAACTCGAAGTAGATGAAAAGAACTGTCGAAATTGGTGATATCGTATGATATTCTGATAGGTACCTATAATTCAATAATTATTAATTCATTTTCCGCTATGGATATTTTGTCGCATTGATAAATAACCATAGTGCTTGAAAAACACAGTCTATTTTCGAAATTTGTTGTCTAAGTTATAGAATAAGGTACCCAGAAATCTCACAAATTAAAATTAAGATTTAGCGTAACGTGCAATATTTGCTCTTTCGGTTAAAAATCATCGAAATGTGATATCGGAATATCGATCTTTCAAAAAGAATAATTTTTAATATATTAGCCATTCCAGGTTGTAAGTTATAAGTCACTTGTAGTGTTAAAATAGTTTTATATAACGTATTTTATACCTTTTTAATGTAATAACACAATATACTCTCAAAATAATGTTGTTGTTTTATTTATTCAGTCTGAATAGAATTACGCCCGAACAGAAATATGATTACCCACTTTTTTTGTTGGTTAATAAATCGCAGTCGATGTGCTCATAGACATTTACGATTGTAGTTCATCGCAGAAAATTTTCTTTTGGACCCTATTTTCAACTTATCCAACTATCAACTTCGTCTCATCGGTAGTGGTAGTGAGAATAGTGCGTAATCCGTGATGACCTGGATTCAATCACACACCGAGCATTCCATTTTGTGGGGGTTTTTCGTTATGAGAAAGAGAAATCTTATAAGGTGCCCGAGACTAGATGATAAGTGTGCGTGTGTGTAGTAAGTCGCAATATCTACTAAATCATAACGCAACGTGCTACACACAGTGAAAAGGAGACTGTTAAACAAAGGTATGTTCCTTACTTTTGCTTTTTTGAGTTGTACAACCGTTATGTTTAATTTTTTGAGTCCTATTTGGCCATGTTGAGCTCACAGCTCAAAAGGATTCAGTAATATATAATAATATTAGTTCCGCGAAAGAAAGTTCAGGGTTAATGTAATGAATATAAAAAAATGTGAGTTATTAGTAGGGAGAAAAGTAGAATCGTCGAGTAAATTTTAGTTTAATATACATATCACAATTATATCAACTATTTCTTCCTCTTCTTTTTGGGTACTTCGCCATTAGACTCATCGGGTTTTTGAAACTTCTTCAAATCTGCGCAAAATAAAACCTGAAACAAAGAATACATTTTAAAACAGTTTTTTATTCCATCATTTTTAAACACTGATTTCAATATTTTTTGTTGACCCCAAGTTACTGTGTTATAAAGCGAAAATGTTCCCAAAACAATTAACTACCCACCAGTGCAGCTCGCGAGTATAACGTGTAATACGCAACCACATATAGCCACACGAGCGTCACACCCGAACAAGCAATGCGTGTGTGTGAGCCGCAATTAAGGGATTTACTTTTAAAACTCTTCACATGTAGCTATAAATATAAATGAAATATCTAGGTAGACTGCCTCGGTGGCGTAGTTGTACTAAGATATGATTACAAAACTGAGGTCTCGGGTTCGAATCCCGCGTCGGGCAAAGTGATATTGGATTTTTCTATTCATTATCAGCCCGGAGTCAGGAATTTGTGCCCGATATGGCGATAGGGTCGCCACCTATCACATCCTGGGACGAAACAGACAAGACCAAACGTGGGTGCCTGGTTACTACCAGGAGAATCTCTGCCTACCCCTTCTGGGAAAAAGGCGCGAGTTTATGTATGTATGTATGTAGGTAGATTATAAGGAAATTAATTACCGTATGCGCCCAACCCGCCATGTCTCCGTAAAGGCTTCTAAAGTGGTCTCCAATTTCTGTATACATTTTGTCTGTGACATTCTTCTTCCCCCGTAGGTGGGGTAGGTAATTTTGAGCAGCTATTTGGTACACATGAGTGTCCACTGGTAATGCTTCTAAATGGTTTAGCGACATTAGACAGATGCAGTCTGCTACCTGAATAAACAAATAAACTAATAAATACAGCGTGCCTGCTTTCATGGCGCAATTGGTTAGACGCCGGCTGTGAAACAAGAAGCTGCAGATTCCATCCTGCACAAAGACAAATGTCTGTGTGAACCACAAGTATTTGTATTGGGGCTGGCTGTTTGTGAGACCGAAAAGTCTTGTAGTTTCTGATACCCATGACACATAACTCGATCTTAGTGTGGAGCCAGGACTATGCCAGGAATGTTGAGTGTATTTGTTTATTTATTTATTTAGTCCTTGCCCCACATTAAAAAGTATTTTGTTTTGGGTGTTGGTAACTAAGAATGACTTTTGGTTGCACAAAACTTGTCATTAAAATAAATGTTTGTAAATTAATTGTAATACAAACAATATTTTGGTTCACATAAACAATATTTTGGTAAAATCATTCAGATTTTTCTCACCTTTGGTCCAATCCCATGCAACTTCATCAATTCTTGCTTAGCATCTTTGTATTTCATGTTCTGTAGACTGTTAAACCAATCAATTCCACCCCATTCAACAATCTGTGAGGCTGACTTCTGTATGAACTTGGCTCTGTAACCAAAACCTAGCTCTCGTAACTTTGATTCCACCTAAAAATATTGTAATGTTTAGTTTTTAAGTAGTGCCTTTTGCCTTGTATGGTGTGGATTCTGAGTGTCTGAATGGCAGTGTACATAAAATTGAAAAACTATGCTTGCTCTTTAGCTCAGGGTCCCATCAGAATGTTGCTTAGGTGTGAAGGGCAGATATGGAAAATATTACCAATCTCAACTAGCATTGCTGACCTGGGGCACCAATACTGAGAGAGAGAAGCTAAGAGAGTTTTGTGCGGTGAGAATTGTTTGCCATTATCGCATGACATAACTGCCATAGATTATCGTGTTCTGACAATCTTTACACTATAAAACTTTTTTATATCCTTACGATAATTGTATCTTTCAGGTGATTAACTCTCCCCGTGTAAATGGGGCTTTAGATAGCAAAGTGAAAATAGTTTTAAATTTAAAAGAATAAAGGAGGAAAACAAAGACCTTTCCAAAATATGGGAATTGCAATAAGTTTACCTCTGGGTGAGCTAGACATTCAACTTCTGGGAATGCATAGTAGGTAACTCCTTCATGTTTGCAAATCTCGTCACCATATTGAGTGCACAGTTTTTCCACCATAGTCGATATCCTGCAGTAAACAATACAGTGATGTTACTCTATGTATAATTCTTATTTTACATATAAATATGTTTCCTGGCAAATTTTCACAAACATTATAAAATGATAGACATTCATAGTTTTTATTTTTGATTTAGTATCTTATGTATTTTTATAAAATATATGTTACTTTACCTTGAAATATGATTATTCTGGCTGCAAATAAAAGAAAATAAATTTTCCACTGGCTCTTGACTCAGCATCCTGATGCCATAAAACTGTTCACAAGCTGATCTGAACAACTCATCCTTTTCTGACCACTCCTTGTAATACTCCTTCAAGTTCAAATCAAGTCTAAAATATTTTTCTAATAGGTTTTTAAAAATACTGGAATCTCGTTTGTCCTGTTTTTTCCTTTTACTGTTCTTTTCATCAGTAAATATTGATCCGATGACTTCGTATAGTAAATAATCATCAACTTGTTTCAATTTCCATACGGTTTTGGAAAATACTCCAGTCCATTCATCATTTCCTTTGTTATGTGTCCATCTATAAATTATATGTAAAAAAATAGTTTATTGTACTTTTCTTGAATGATATAAAACAAAATTGGATGTGTTATAGTTAATACAATTTTGTATGTAATCTGTAGTCAGAGGACCAGATTTAACAGCGATTTCGGTCAAATTACATTTTAAATAATAAATTTACTTACGGTGTAAGGAATGTGTTGTTCATAAACTTCTAATTTAACAATTTAAAATGAACCTTTACCTGAAACTTTGGCCACCCGATAAAGTACCTAGTAACTGAAGTTCTCGGTGATTACACAGTAATTTATTCCAAGACATTTTAAAATAAAGATTTTGTAAAATTAAATTGGTATGTTGTTATTTGTAAACGATAAGACGCGCGAAATTCTAATTGACATTAGTGACAGTGACAATATCGTTCGGAAACGTTAAGGCTGATACAGACGCACAAAATCAAGCCAGCTTGACAGTCTATTTGATCAATTACATTAACAAAGCTCAACGATATGAATGTTTGATTTATGCACGTAATACAATTGCATTTATAATGTTGTATATTACTTTCATGGTTTGGTGAGTTGTGAGACGTGTAAAGATACTTTATGGCACAAAATTAAATATTTTAGGATCGCATTATCCTATTTTGATTTCCAGCTATGAACCGGTTTAAATAAAATTTGTTTGATATAAGCGACTTGTAATATAATTTTTGAAATCATGCGTATTAAAATGCTTATGTTTACGATAAATAACATCTGAGCTTGTAAATGGTCGGAATCCTTACTACTTACAGTTCTAGTTAAGCAAACGTTATTTACTGTTTAATATTCTTTCACACTGGAGACTGTAGATTCTATTTAACAAAGTACTCTGTTCAATAGTGTCACATAATAAGTAATACATAAAATAATACATTGCGCCTTTTCACTTTTAATAGGTATTGTGTACCTTCAGAATTGATGACACACAGACAACAATAAACAACTGGTTGCATAATATTACTACTCCGATTGCTTTGTTTACCAGATGTACCTATTAGATTCATACTTGGCGAATCCAATATATTTAAAGGTATTAATATAAAATAAAACAACTTACACCTTAAAACTAATTTATTGTCGTCCAGTCTATAAGGATGAATAAGTATACTTATAACCTATTATGCCTCCTGCGGTTGTAATAAGTATTTATTCTTGTTTTATTTATATCAGTCAATTAAATGTTAATCGTAAAGGTTTTGCGACATAATATTTTTCATCCATGGGAGATACTGTGCTGTGTCCGTGAAGACAATGTATTCGTTCAGATTACAAGTATTGTCTCCGTTTTGAGGGCGGAGGGAGAGGGAGACCACTCCTCGGATCCTCCAACGTCCTCCATCTAGGATGTAGAGGCCTCCTCCAGAATCTCCAGTGCAGGGACCGGAACCTTTGCGGTCACCTGAAAAAAAAATAACAGCTTGATTCAAATCCATTCAAATCCATTTTGTGTCCATTGCCTTGTTGATTGTGTACCCGTCTATAATGAAAGAAGGCTGTTCGATAAATGTGTGGTCTACAAATTTTTGATTCGGATCTGGTTGTTATGGGACTCGAAGTTTGTAATACCCAATATTGGTAGAGTTTGGTGTGTGTATGACGCTGTTAGGTGTATTTCTTTTATTTATTATTAATTACTCAGTAGGTATTGGCTGCGGGGGGAGGAGCGGATAGAGGATTTAGGCCTACGGTAAAGTGAAAAAAAAACAAAAATATGGATGAAATAAAGGTTTTGTACTTATAAAAAAAAAAGTATTTCTAATTCAAGAAGTCTCATTTGACATTTCATACTTTTATCATAAATAACTTTGTGAAGACGTAACTCACACAATTTCAATAAAACTTTCCGTAAAACCATAGAATTATGAAGCCATTCTTATTTTATTACAGGATTTACAATCCATAATAACTAAATTTAAATATAAATCCTTTAAATAAAGCAAAACAACCATTTTAAACAACATACTTTTTTACTAGACGTCATTACAAAGTCACGTCGTTAGGTCTTCCATGTGTAGAGTTGAGACTATGCAAACGGATTTGTATACGCATACTGTACTGTATCAGCCCATACACGACCCACTGCAGGGCACGAGCCTCCTCTACAATCGAGAGTACGATTGAGAGTGGTTAGGCCATATAGTCCACCACGCTGGCCCAGTGCGGGTTGGCAGACTTTTACATACCATAGAAATTTACATACGCATTTTGTATACGCATAATCGGTAAAAATATAGAAATAATCGAGCAATTTTAATCCAGTTGTTTTCTAATTTTAAAAAGTAAGTAATGTAAATACAATATATAAACCTAAGAGAATCAGCAATCGAAAAAGACTTTCAATTGTATCCTTCGTATTATAAATTTGGCACGCACATATACAAGTTTTCCTTGGTATTTGTTAATTTATTCGATTAATTTATTTTATTTGTGTCAAATTTACTAAAGATAATCGTAAAAAGAGTTTTGGGAAATATTGATTTTTATCTTTTCTTTCGAACTGCATAACTGAAAAAATTGCAGGTCGATACAGACGTCCGAAGTATACAAATATAGTAGAAGACCAAGATTCAGAAAAATAAGATTTCAACGCAGGATCTAGCAGGATTTCGTAGAAATTTAGGGTTTTATAGTGCGTTCCATACATCAAAAATCTAAATTATTTTTTTTGCCAAAATTATAGGGTTAAACAAAAATGTACAAAGAATAAATATTGTAAGGAATGATAATATCGAACCGTGTCACAAAAAATTGCCATTTCGACTCAGTGGGCCGGGCCGCTAGTAATAAATAAATCATTGCTTTTGTTCCTTAATACTAAAGTGACTTATGCAATTGTGAATGTCTCATTAGGATAAAGATGTACATAAAAAAAACGAAATAATGTAAACTAAAAATATAAACTGTAATCGATTAAGAAATACAAACAAATAGTATCGATATCTCGTTAATAATCGGATATTGTACTAACCGATTTATTTGACATCATCCCTATTTCACAATTTTGAGATATGTCAAATGGAACTTTTAAAATTAGATAGATTATAGTGGCCATCTTTTGAAATATCAACTACCAGTTGTTTTAGATATATTAAAGTCCATTATGATTTAATTAGGCATAATGTTTATTAAAATCTTGATGACTTGTAGAAGGAAATACGGCAGAAATAAATTTTATTTTGTGACGTATGTAAAACGTTTGTATGTTTCTGAGTATCTAACAAAAAATTGAGGAAATATTAGCATAAAAATATTAATATAGTAAATCTTTGTCATTAATCAATACTTCTGAATGTCATCTTTTTTGTCGTCTCGTCTAGTATTATTTATTACTTTATTTTTAAAAACATAACTGTGTTATGTTCCTTTTTGGTCTCGAATTAGTGTCTGTTTCAAGAGTTCAATTCCCGGTCGGACCATCCGTTTTGTATCAACTTTTTAACATCAATACACAGGTTTTTCAATTTGTCGATGTATACTTGTTTAAAGCTCGGCGAGTTACGTAGAAACAACGGGTACATACCAGCGCATAAAGTCTTAGCGGAAGTTAGTTTGTGGAACTCGGGTTTGCTCGCTCTGCACTGCGCTGTGCTCACCACTGGGATTCGCACCATTCGCGGCTCTCCCTGCCCACTTGGCCCCAACTCACTGGTGCCCCATCCAGCTACCTGAAACATTTGAGTAGACTTAAGAACAAATGAATTGTAGTATGTCTGCCTCGGCAGCGCAATTGTATGATTGCAAAGCTAAGGTCTCGGATTTGCATCCCGGGTTGAGCAAGTGATATTGAATTGATCTATTATCAGCTCGGAGTCAGGAATTTGTGCCCGATATGGAGATAGGCTCCCCCATTACCACATTGTGGGATGGAACATGGGTACAAGGCGAAATGTGTTTGTCCCAGTAGCACCTCTGCCTACCTCTCCTGGGTAAAAGGCATGAGTTTATGTATGTAAGAATCATAGTCATATCATAATACTGTAATATATCAACCCAAAATTGCCCACTACTGAGGTCGGAAGGTGGGATTTACTCCATTACCGACAAGTCGATTCAAAGGGCTCAGCCTATAGTCAACTACGCTGACCTAGTGTGGGTTGGCGGCACAGACTAACAAGTAATGTTGGCAGCCTTCACGTACCATAGAAAATCTTTTTAAGATTTCTATGGTATGCAGTTTCCTTATGTTGTTTTCCTCCACCGTTAAAGTTCGCAATAATAATCATAGTCTACGGTCTCTTGGCGTACGAATGCGTTGTTGTCAAAATATTAGGAACAGTTTTTCTCCTTTCACATTGTATTTTATTGATCATGTTAATTAGATTAGATTACGAGAAAACTATTAGATTACGAGTATAAATGCTTGTTGTTTATATCAAGAAAACATATTACAAATAATGCGTTATATAGATATTTTAAAAAAAATATTTGTAGTTCCAAATTTTGCCACACGCCAATAGAATTTAGATGAAATTAAGCAAGATTGGAGATTGTCAAATAGGTATTAGAGAAAAATTACATAAAAAATCGATCTATCATTTAGTTCCTAGTTTGATAACGCGGCCAAAAATAGACAATATCTGTGCCAGAAATAGCCATTGATAAGATTCCCGAATATTATACTAATTTAATAAGAAAAAATATTTTCTCATTGTTGTCCCCATTCGCAGTTTAGTACATAAGGTGGTTTTAATTGTACGCAGACATTTTAGGCATGAATAATCATGAGGTTTATTTATTATAATTATGAATCTCAGACGGACATAATCTTTGTGACTAGCGATGCTATTACTTGCGTAATGACATCAGATTTAGAAGAGGCAAATTGTTTTTTACTAACTTGACATTTAGTTACGTGTGTCTTATGTGTTTTCGCGAAATAGATATAACTCGTTTATGAAATTAATTCTTGAGTAGCATATGGTTGATGCAATTCTTGATTTTTGTTTTGCATTAATCTACATATAACAAATCTATTTATTATTTAATTTGAGATAAGGCGCATCATTATTCTACCAGACGCGCGTAGTTAAGTGCTGTGAACTGCGTGGTCCTGAGTTCGATTCTTAATACTTACTAACACTTATAATATCATATACTTTGCGTGGCTTATTCCGCAAGAAAAATATCATTTCTTGCCTGCGTTTAATTCGGTCATAGCGATAGATGCGCATAATACGGCATCTTGGAAACTTGTAGGTAATAAGCTCTTGTCCAACCGCGGATGGCATAACTTGTACCTACCTGTCGCAAATAAACACGTATCTTTTAATATAGGATTGAATTATAAATGTACTTACCACACCGGAAGCTCCTACTATCCTACTTAAATCCGTATTTCCATTCCACAAACAAGCAGGCCGTATGTACGTATTGAATTCTACTTTTTTCTCGAAAGTCACCACTAGAATATCGTCTGAAAATCAAATATTCATTTATTTATTATAGGTATTGAAGATTTGTACGTTGTTAGGCCATGGCATTCTAAATAAACAAAAATATCAAGTTTTTAAATAAAATATACAAATTAGCATTAAAATCTTATAGATTTCAATGTCTTTACGAATATAAAACTACATAAAATAAGAGCTAATTATTCGGAATAAAATATTTATAAACCGGTTTTTTTATTAGAATTAAGTACTCAATAAGACAGATTCAATTCACATTATATAAGATGTTAAGTCTGACTATGTCCAGTAGTTACATAATAGTAGTACATAGTAGTACTCTGGCTACAATGATTTTTTAAACTTTAATCGAAATTAATGTGTTTAACTTTAATCACCATTTAATTACTATTAAAGTTAAATACTTTACAAAGTGTAACACGTTTATGAAAATTCGAAACAAACCTAAATAAATGTGTTTAAGTTTGTCATTGACGACCACTGTTGCGCAGTAGGTCATTAATTCTCGTAACGAGACAAATGATATGATCCATGAACGTTTGTTTCTGGGTTCCTATGTTATGAGACCAAAATTATGACTGCCTCGGTGGCGTAGTGGTACTACGGTACGATTGCAAAGCTGAGGTCTCGGGTTCGAATCTCGCGTCGGGCAAAGTGATATTGGAGTTTTCTATTCATTATCAGCCTGGACTCAGGAATTTGTGCCCGATATGGCGATAGGCTCGCCCCCTATCACACCGTGGGACGGAATATACAAGGCGAAACGTGGGTGTTCTGGTAGCACATCTGCCTACCCCTTCTGGGAAAAAGGCGTGTGTTTATGTATGTATGTATGAGACCAAAATTATTGATGTAGCTTTGATATCTACCACACAAGATTCACACCGTAGTGAGAGATCAGTAGTTGCGTGACTGTTTGAGATAGTATAAACATATTCTAGGTATATAAACGACTGTAAGAAACATTGCATTTGACAGCTTCCGTGGCGCAGTTGGTTAGACGCCGCCTGTATAACGAGAGGCCGCGGGTTCAATCCCCGCACAATGTGTGATCCACAGGTATTTGTTTCGGTTCTGGGTATTTGTGATACCGAAAAGTCTATCGTAGTTTCTAATACCACGATACATTGATGTTAGTGTGGGGTCAGGGCTGTGTATGTGACTGTTAGGTGTTTATTATAGAATTAGGTATGAACTCACTCTCTAAAGTAGACGCGTTGTACAGTTCGTGTATATTGGCAGAGGCGAGAGTCCTTGTGACACTGATGTCGTCTCCCCAGTCCTCTAGATTGTACACGCCGATTTTAATCACTATGTCTTTGAGCGTTGATATTTTGCTTTTTTGCTGCATACAGTGGGCAGCTGCAAGAAAACGTGTAACTTATTTAGCTAAATCTATAGCGGTTTTATATTATTAAATCATGATAAAGTAATCGTGGAAAAGTTCTGAAAACGTTTTGATCCTCCAAAGATAAAGGAAATCATGAATTTATCATTTACAAGCAAATATTCAAATAAACCTGACAGTTCTGAAAGAGTGATCCCGTGAGACCGTTTCCCAATTGGAAAACGTTCAAAGACGACATAACCGCATAAAGCCCTATTTACACGGGGAGAGTTTCCCGCCTTTAAGATACGACTATCGTAAGGATATAAAAAAGTTGCATCGTGTAAGCATTATCAGAACACGATCATCTTATGGCGGTTAAGTCACGCGTACGATTAATTTAATTCATAATCGCATACGATTCTCGCCGCGAGAAACTCTCCCCGTGTAAATGGCGCTTTAGGAACAAAGCCCTTTCTATATTAATACAAAAAATAACGTTCAAAAACTCTAGGACCAAATGAAAAAATCAATTACCAGTAACAACATGTCGGTCCGAGACCAATGTTCCCGAACAGATGAAAGTCAGGCTGCCTTCCTTCCTTCTGTAGAGCGCCACCAGCCACGGCCAGTCTCCCCGGGAGTACGACTGTCCGTTGAATATGAGTGGCACTCGCTCGTTACCCCCGGCTATCACACCGCATTGAATAGGCCCTGATGCTGGCTCTATCTCTGACGTTCTGGTCACGGTTGGTCTAGAAACAACAATTGTTAGATGCTTATGAGGATTTTTCCATATTTTAGAACGGAAAGAAAATCCAAAAAAAATATGTATATTTTGAAGCCGAGTAAGCGCATTCATCCATCCATCCATTAGCCAAAGGAAGTCCACTGCTGGACATAGGCCTCCCCCAATGATTGATTTATCCAGTGCATTGGTTCCATCAAATTAATAAGCTATGTCATATGTCATTGCTTCCCAGAATGTGGTCTTAATTAGAGACATTACAGAAAAGTTTAATAATAGAGGATGTGTGGTTTTCTTTTACAAATTCATAAGAATTGATTCCTACCAGGGATATTTACTTTTAAAATATTTCAATAATTTAGTTTTAATTTTCTTGGAACTTGCGACTCCTTTGAACTTTTTATCGATTCCGCATTATTTTGGATTTGGCCTTCTATCCCTATTATCTTTGTGCATGATATTCATCGGCCCGCAGTGATTCTCGTTGTCCTACTTACACAACTCGTGGCGGCGGTGGTAGCGGCGCAGGCGGCGGTGGTCGCGGCCGCTCCCTCGATGGTGGCGTGGGGGGCTCCTGGTAGTAGTTGTAGTCGGGTGCTGGTCGGTACATAGGCGGGGGCGTGGCTGGTTGCGTGTATATCATAGAAGGTCGCGTGCTGTTCGGCACGTCGTGGGAATAGTAGTCTGGAAGAAATATTTTACGATCTTTCAAGACCGTCTACTCACAGGTCGCGCATAGAGGTTTATAGAACAGTGGTCATCAAGCAATTTCCTACAATCTTGGACTGACAAGATTGTATACCGCACAATATCGTTCGGGAACTCATCAGTCAAGTCTCATCTCAAGTCCATTAATTTTTAAGTTCTGCACCAAATTAATACACGAGTAATATTCTCATTTAAACAGAATTTGTAAACTGCGTTTCTTTGCTTAAATCCTAATTGTTTAACTAGTTGTACTCGTTCACCGTAAACCATAAACTCCTAGCCTTGATTTTGCACCTAAGTACTTTGTTTTTTTTCTAACAGTCACATACATAGTTCTGACCCCACATTAAGATCACTTAAGTTTTGTGTCGTGCATATCAGAAACTACGAGTGACTTTTTGGTCTCACAAACACCCAGACCCGACACAAATATTTGTGGGCTCCACAAACGTCTCGTTTCACAGTCGGCGTCTAACCAACTACGCCACGCAGGCTGTCAATTAAATTAAACTTTTACTCACTAGTATTCCACCCGTTGTTGTCGATATCGTTGATGGTGTAAGTTTTTCCGTTGTTCCCGTACTCTCCGATTATCTGGACCACTGCGTCTGGCTGGTGGGGCGCTGGTAGAGGCGGCTCGTAGTTGTTGAAGCCGCCAGACCCGCCGCCAGACTTCAAGTATAACATGTGCTCCAAGCTTATTGTGGTTACATACTGGTTCGGGCCTGGGATATCTGCGCAAGGTATTTTTGATATTAGAAATATCGATGTCGGCTATGATTACTGTTTATTCTAAAGTTAGTAAACGATTAAGTTAAATGGGAACTCTTAAATATTTAGACTTCACCACCCAACACAAACGGAGGTACGGTTGTTCAGCCACCAACAAGGACGTTTTAAGAAATTATCATATGATACTCATGGATACTTAAAATCTAAAAATTAACGCAAACGCATTCACGAACTCAAAGTAGACGGCTATTGTAGGACTTGATCTAGCATTAAATATTATATTAACAAAATGCTCACCTCCCGGCCCGAAGCACAATACATTCCCGTTGACGAGTAATTGGGTGAGTCGGGGTAAAGGAGACATTATGGGGAAGTGGACCCTGTAGGTGAGAGGCTGCCCTCTGTTGAAGTTGAGAAGGGCCCGCTCATTGCCGATGGGCTCTATTTTCCCGACGTAGGTCTAGAAAGAAAGTATGTGTGCGTTAATGACGGGTGACAATGTCCATTTTATTGAGTGGTTAGTCTCATTTATTTCCCAGTATAGCCCCGCACTAGGCCATCATGGTAGACTATATGGCCTAACCCCGCTTAATCGCAGTCCGAATTGTGAAAGAGGCCCGTGCCCTGCAGTGGGACGTATATGGGATGATACAGGTACAGATTTTCCAGTTATATAATTCTTATTTCGAAAATTCCTATTTCGAAAATAATTTTAAATCACTTTTGGTAAAACACAATGTAGAAAGTTACTAATTTTATATCATTACATCTAAATCTGGGTGTTTTACGACGCGACGGTTAAATTTAAGATTTGCCCATAGATATCCAGAGTGAGAAACTACGGATACCTACTACTAACTATGCCATATTATCTACTACGAAATTCTACTCCCAAGATGTAGGTGCAAAACAGATGTAGGTACATTCTTTAGCAATCTAATAATAGCATTGCAGGGTTCATTTTACTGTATTTGCTACAGTTTGGGTTACATTTTAAACTTCCTTAATTCTAAGTAAAACCCATACCACAGATACGGATCTACGGACATAATACGGGCATAATGACATTTCAGTATCCTGCATTATTTCAAGGTGACAGAAGTGGAGATGTGGGCGGGATAATTTACGTCAATAAATAAATCATAACATTTAGTAACAATTAATAATAATTACACGTTATGAAATGTCTTCATAAATAAACTTAAATATCAGGAACTTATACAGACAGGTATTTGCAAAGCTGTATTTATTTCGCTAATGATACAATTTCGGAATAATTTATCAATGTCGAAAAGTTCGGCACAAATAAAATGATGTTTTCAAAAAAGAATTGAGCAACATGCGTTGTAACCTGTTAGTTTAAAAAAATATACATATCTAAACCTTGAAAATACTCAATCACGTTTAATTTTTTTGGATATTATTTTACTTTGACGTAATTTTAAGCATATTATTACCTTTAAATAGAACAAATGGACGTAATCTGTGACATTCATTTTTTTACTAAAATATTAATGAAAAAATAATATTAATAAAATTCATGCCATAATTATATTTGCACCTACAACATACAATCCAGGATTAACAACAAAACCCGAATCACTTCAAGTATGCGTCGAAAACATTCATTAATTATGACGTCAAAGAATTTGAATAAAATCTATATTATATCTGTTTCTCTTATAAAATTCAAAACGTTATTTAGCATACTTAAAGAATATTTAAATCTTTTATTCTATTAACGCGTAAACAACCCACAAACGATTTAGTAACACATGGATGATGGGTAAACATTCATAATATTATGACTCCCGAATACTGACTTGCTTGTTTGGTAGATACATATCTACAACATTTGTTATTTTGTTTTTTGTGAAATACTCTCAGATATCCTTACAATATTTTCCTTCAACAAAGAGATTATTAGTTGTAAGTACCTACAAGTAAAAAAAACAGAGTGGAGCCTTAGGGCAGATGCCGAGATCTCTGTTTCAACAGATCGTTCTACTCCTAATTATGATATCGCGTGCTGACCACAACGGGCAAAAATACTTTGGAATGAATAATGTTGAGGAAAATAAGCTAAGGCAGCACGTGAAAAATAACAGAAGCGTTTAAGACACGTGATACTCAAAAAGCGATTTAAACAAATTCTTGAATTATTTAATTAATGCCAAATCTTTGAAAACACGTTCTGATGGCGAATATTTTGCGGCGCTGTGTTACGTTGATGCGTGAATATGACCATTATGATTTGGGGTCGAGGAACTCCATAATTTTAGTTTTTATTTTTGAGCATCCGTTGACACAGCGTGATGTGAGTTCGAACCCCGGACAAAAAAAAATGTGTTCAAATATTTTTTAAGAATGTCATTGAAGAGTGATGGAATTGTTTAGTGAGTTCTAACTTCCATAGTAATTCAACATAATTATTTTTTCTGATAGGTTAATAACAAGGTCATGTTACATTACGTTAATACCCTAGTCAGTAGTCACTAGGGCAGGGGTTCGCAAACTTTTTTGTACTGCGACGCCCTTGAGAATTTGCAATTGCACGCCATCGTCGGGCCAAAAATACCTTCCATAATGAACACTAACCCAATAACAGGTTATAAGAAAAACTAATTCGGCATAAATATTTCTATTAGAAAATAACAAAACCACAAAATGAGCATAAAAAAGCAAATATATATTTATCAATTTTACTTTAAGCTAACTGGTAATGGTAAGAATACGCTTGCTTTTCTGAGCATAGTTTTCCAAAACGGAGCTCCAGTTGGGCTCACTCGACTCAGTCGCATTGACAGTCTACGGCCCTGGGAAGACGCTGTGACGCGACGCGCCGCCCCAGGGCGCGGCGCAGCGTCGCGACGCACTATTTGGGAAACCCTGCACTAGGGCCTAGTGTTTGACTTCTTATCTAAATGAATCTTCTGCTTGTCGGTTAAGGAAAAATAGCAATGCCAACTAAAGACGACATAATGAGACATATAAACATTACATAAAATAATAACATTTAAATGAAAAGAAATAAAGATATATTTCAAAACCATCGCACATTTATCATCCTGACAACTTTAATTGGAAATAAAAATTAAGCCCAAGTTAATCTGCGTACTGCGGTTGTAAACTTCATTCACAGAACGTAATATTGTAATATTATTTGCATATTATGTTGTGGGGCGGTATGTTATGTAATTTAGATGCAAATGAATACTTTTTTGTTGTTCCGTAGTGTTTCATATCAATATTTATGACACATTGGCTGTTTGTACTCGGCATCTTTGTATTGATGATGCAATATAAAAAAGCAATTTAATTGGTTATGGTAACAGGTCATAAATATTTTTTTACACCTTATTTTTGTTTAGAATTTGTAATGTTACTTAATAAATATTACTGCGAAGAACTACCTATGAACTAAAACACTAAGATATGATTAATAACATACATACTTAAACTCACACCTTTTTCCCAGAAGGGGTAAGCATAGGTGCTATCAGAACACCAATATTTCGCCTTATATGTTCCGTCCCACGATGTGACAGGGGGTGAGCCTATCGTCATATCGGGCAGTGGCACAATTTCATAATGAATAGAAAAATCCAATATCATTTGCCCGACCCGGGATTCGAACCCGAGACCTTTGCAATCATATCGTAGTTCAACTATGCCACCAAGGCAGATTAATAACATGTACGTAGATATTTAACTTGCATAAGTTTTTTTTATTATGAAAGAATCAACGACGGAAAATAAAATTTCATAACAGCCAGTAAGAAGCTAGTATATCAGGACCTCTAAAAAAATCATCGATGCTAGGATCTTAAATGTTTTCACAAATATCAACATTTAAATTTGGTTTTTTATAATGCGGATAAATACGACACAACTTATGTGGTTGTCATTTGATAAACATTAATGACTTTACAAATTAGGTAAAAATATTTCTGGTAAATAACGCGATAATGTCACCGAAGAACGACAATTGACGATCATCCGTAAGCAATTCACATTCTTACACATAACAGAGACCATTATTAGTAGCGCTATGTATCTTAGCATCCATCCGGTTCTAAAATACATTCACACTTATATCAAAACTAATAGCGTTGAGGAATACAAACGCACAATGCTGAATACAAATACACAAACTGCGCCTTCTGTGAGGCTGTGTCAGTTGTGACTAATGACTTTGGGCAATGGGACAGTACCTTTTACGTAGCTTGGAGCTGCAATAAAAACACTTCCTTATAATTATTTTACCGTTTTAAATCGCCAATATAAAGGTGTTTTATGAACAAAGACCTAAAGTAGGAAAAGGCACAAGAACATGTTAACATTTTAGTAGCTAAGAGCTGTGAGACCTTGAAGACACTTTCATATATATAGGGTTTTTTGCCTTCTGTTGGTACTAGTTTTTGTGGCACATTATTTCAAGTTCACTCAAAGGACGACTAGATCTATAATCAAATTGTTACAAATTACAAAATTAAATTGCAAAAATTATTATAAATGACCGACCTTTTGTTCATTCTAGTTTACACAGCATTTACAATATTATATTTACATATATCTACTTTATTAAACAGTAGTGACATTGAGCTATAATAAAAATAATGTTTTTCTACCAACCATATCTTTAATAAAAAACTAAAAACAGCTTTAAACTAATAGGCGCATAGTGTTTTACAAGCTTTTCAAGTTCACTTTCATTTAGAAATCAGAAATACACAACGGGTAATGATTCATCTCTTTCGACCATTCTCAACGGTAATTTCGATCCTTTTAATCAAATAAGGATTTACAAAAATCATTTTCATTTAGAAACGGAAACTGCATTCTCTGTAATGATTTTCATCTTGCGACCTTCCTTCAACGGTTAAACCTAAACGGTCAAAAAAATACAAGATTTTCAAAAGAACTTATAATTTTAACTTCACTTTCATTTCAAAATTGAGAAATCGTTCTTTGTAATTATGCAGATCTTTCGACCATCCCTCAACGCCCAACGGTAATTTTGATCCTTTTAATCAAATTAAATTGACAAGCTTTTGAAAAGGACTAATCAAATGATTTTGACACCGTGTTCTTTTCAAAATGTTGATTAGGGTTTTCGTTTTGAAAGGATATTTTTTTACGGGTCATCTTTGTGTGGTAGGGCAAATGCTGAGTTACTTAAAAAGGACAAAAAATGGACGTAGCAGATGATTACGGATGAGCAATAGAGTTCAAAGCCTTTTTAATGTAGGTAACTCTTTGTCAGCAAAAAGTGTGAGGTGCAAAATAACTGTGACTTCGTAATATATTTACCTAAATTATTACAGCGAGATTCATCTCAAAGTTTAACTACTGTTTCAAAACCGTAACAATAACTGTAACTACAAATCGTGCGGTTGTATATTGGATTAAATATCTTCAACAATTAAAGTGAAACACCTCACAAGATGGTATGTGTATCATTGTGATCCATCTTGTGTTAGTTTAGCTACACTCAATCCAGTACTGAATATAATAAGTCTTTCCCGTGGAATGCAGCGTTTTTTATCAGATCATCTGCCTACTATATTATTGGACTTCTGACGCTATCCTAGCTAATATTAGATTTCTATTCAATATTTTTTTGTCTCTTCGTGATTTCTTTCTTTTTCTTTACGTTATTTGGGTCTTTGTTCTGTTCACTGTCACAAACAAATATTTGTGTGGTCCAAAGGTTGGTCCAAAGGTTTGCTTCGGGTCTGGGTGTTTTTGAGACCGAATAGTCTCGATGTTCCTGATTTCTGCGACACAAGACTATCTTAGTGTGGGTTTAGGGCTATGTATGTGACAGTTGTGCTCTTACATATTTAGTTATGTTTTATTGGCCTCTATTGGGAATTATGTATGTTTTACTTCTAGTTATTAGGAACTTACCTATAAACTTGGACACCTACCTAAGGTATCAAAGGTAAAATAATCTAGGCTTAGGTTATATAATCCAGCTTAATATTAGTAGGTACTAGAGAGATTGCGTGATAAAGGCGACGAATATAAATAGAATGACATGACTTTTAAGATTTTTCTCCGATTATATTGCATAATGAATCATGCGTAAATTTTGTACTGGTACCTTTTGTCTACAATACTGAACAGGAAATCAACGGCGCGGCGTTAAGATACTGGATAACATTATATTATATTAGTCATTATTATAATGAACACGTTTATATATAATTTATTTTAAGTGCATAATGTAGTAGTTAAGATTGAAAATATATTCTGTACATCGCACTATTATATTTAAATTGGTTCAATACATACGGATGGCAACATTTTAAATTCTTTAAATAGTATTTAATAAAAATTAGGAAATGAAATTAAAATCTTTGAAAAAAAAATGATAATATCGATTCAGTGTACATGCATAAGAAACGAAAAAAATGCATCATTTACATAATTTACGAGTACATTTCAATAAGGCGGACGAAGATTTGGCTGTCAATTAAATTATGATATTGAGAATATAATAAAATTTCCGCAACACTAGTTTTCCATGAACTGAATGAAAATAAAAATGAATGTTGAAGGGGATCATTGATATATAGATTTTTTAACTGTTTCTACGTAATGGAACAAGATGTTACATATACATATTTTGCGGAATAATTTGTTAAAGTATTTGGTTTGGCTATTTGTTTTTTTAAATTATTTCCAGTGTTTTTTATTGATTTTCTTTTATCTAAGCGTTTCATATATCTTGAAAACTTCGCTTTAAAAGCGATATTCATTATAGAAAATACATATTCCCACAAATTGATGTGCAAATATTAATGTAACGCAACTCTACGTCACGCATAATTAATTAAAGTATTTAATATTTATTTATCATAATATTTAAATAAATAATACTAGTTGGTCTGAATAATGACATTCCACATCGGAATTTCTCGACCCGGACACATTATAATAAATATATAATTAATTAAAAAATGGATCTAATATTTACCATACTGTAGTCTTTAATTTTTATGATCGCTTTGTAACTTGTTTGTAAAAGTCGTTAAGTCGACATTTTTAAATTTCAGAACTGGTTCAAAGAAATTTGTTCGGGTTTTGCCTATACAATCGGACCGGATATAATGAAAAACCCATTGACATGTCAATACATGGAATTTATTACATTTTAGGTCCATAAATAAATAAAATAAACGCCCAATAATTACAAGCGTAGTTCTGACCCCATACGGTCCAACTGAGATCAGAAACAAGTATTTGTGGGTCACGCAAACATTTGTTTTGGCGCGGAGATCAATCACACAGCCTCTTCTTACTTGTATAAGAAAGAAAGAAACACATTTATTGCCACAGAATACGACGTACAAACATACAAAAAATAAGGAGGAAATAAGAAGTATAATGTACCATTGCTCGCTTTTTTACCAACTGCGTCGGCCGTCCGGCGGCAGAATAGGTCGACGACATTAATAAAGTCGCCTGGATGTGGTTTACTTTTTGTATCAGCCCATACACGTCCCACTGCAGGGCACGAGCCTCCTCTACAATCGAGAATATGATTGTGAGGGGTTAGGCTATATAGTCCACCATGCTGGCCTAGTGCGAGTTGGCGGAATTTAAATTCCATAGATTTTTTACAAATTGCTACGGTATGCTGGTTCCTCACGATGTTTTCCTTCACCGTTATAGTGACTATCAATACACTGAGACTAAAGGGTCAAGTTTAAAAATCACTTCTTGCTAACGGGTAGAGTATAAAGAAATGTGTTATACATTGTTCGAATTTTGAAAAACCCTGTAACTCTTTGTATCAAAATGAATAATAACGCCTTATTTCCAAGATCGCATCCAAGATTCATTTTCTGTGATGTAGTTTCAAAACGGCACAAAAATTAAGTTATTTAGCTTAGTTTAATGAGTTATATTAAGCTTAATAAATGCATGATTTTAATTGGGATAGTTACTTCTAAAAATGATTGGGAATAAAATTTATATGACATAATGTAGGAGCTAGAGTTAAAGAGTAGACATTTATTTTGCATAATTATTGTAATAGTTCAAGGTTCCTCATCTGAAGCGGTCTAACACCAACGCGGACAAAGCGGCCATTTTGCGGCTAAACTTCTTGGTAATAAGACTTAGACTGAATCACGGAACTAAACAATAAACAACACAATACGGAACTTACAAATATTTTATACAAAGACGTCATTAAAATTGGTCGTAGGTGTAACGGATGACGTCATTTGTCGTTATCGTCATCTTTGCGGCACGGTTATCTCACATTAAAACTTGCCTCTTTTAAAAAGGCTTTTTTACTCTCGTGTAATGTGATGGTAAACGATAATTTCTTTTAATGCGAGACTTAACGGCTTACACCTTAGGTTTATTCACCTCACCTGTGATAATGGGTAAAATGATTGTCATCACAAATTAAAGGGTGAAAAATGTTTTCGAAATAATTTTCTGGAAAGTGTATCGGCGCGGCTCGGCGTCTCCCTTTAACCTAGTGAGTATGAATGGCAGTATTAATTCAGAGGTGTCTTTATTAATATATTGACATTATTTTTTAAAGCAACGTTCTTTTTTTCTTTTATAATTTTTGTTTGTGTTCAGATGGCGTGACATCATATGACGAAAGCTGGTGAGAGGAGGTCACGACCCTCAGAATTGAGGAGAACAACGCAAGGGAGAAGGAGGATCAATCATCGATGTTATGTTTTGAAAAGCGGTTTATGCAAAAGACCAGAGCCACTTAACTCTCTTTATATCAAGAAAGAAAAGCAAGTAATATTTACTTAGTCCTTGTAAAAATAGGTGTTTGTAATAATTGTCAACAATCTAGATACTTAAATATATTGTTCTTTTTTTAAAGAGTAAAAAAAATTGTTTAGTTTATTAATATAAAAATATTGCCTAATTATCTTTGTTCGCAGAAACATCGAAACGCACCCCTATTGTGAATCGTTTTACGAGTATGCCATACACACTTTGCTGTAAGAACCTTGTAATTTAATTGTCGCTTTTTGCTTTTCTCTTCAGACACTAATTCATTGGTAACGAAATTATGTTATAACTGTTTTGTGTCAGTGGTCCGGACATGAACGATTTCTTTAAAACCTTTTATTGGCATACTTAATGCCATAAAAGAAATGGAACACGGTACAAACATTAGTAATATAATAAGTTGGATAATATTACCACGCACACAATGATACCGTAAAAGCCGACTTTAATTGAAGAAAAGGTTTTATTATATAGGTTAGCCTGACGGAATTATTTTAAAAAGGAAATGAGTGTGTTTATCTTTGCATTAATCTTTTTTTCCTTTTCATTAAAATTTTACTTGGAATTGGATGGTGAATTGTATGTAGTACGAGTCTCGACA
Organism: Theretra japonica; assembly: GCA_033459515.1. NCBI lineage: Eukaryota > Metazoa > Arthropoda > Insecta > Lepidoptera > Sphingidae > Theretra > Theretra japonica. Next base: position 5,008,206 of record CM065942.1, read on the forward strand.
ATGACTTTTTTTTATTATTTGTAAGGGCCTTAGTCGGCTTATTAAATATAAAATGTCAGCATATAAAACGAAGATCGAAGGGTAGTAATGAGTCGTGAAGTGGAGTTTTTTTGTTTTTTTTTTTATTTATAAATGTATAATGAAAAATGCTTTATGGTACAATTACCAGTCTCAAGAAAGGTGTATTTATATTATAATTTAACGATACTTTAAGAGCTCGATGGTCATTAACTTTTCTAAGGAGGAAAAGAAATTCTACGAGCATACAAATATAAGTTGCTTACGATAAAATGTGATTTTAATAAACACAGAATAATTTTAATAAAAAGTTAAGAATCTGTATAAATTGGTTCTGGCTTAAAGGGATTGTGATAATGGGCGTGTATGCTTGATACTCTGTCGATCATTTTTGTAATACGGAACCCTGTGCGCAAGTCCGACTCACACTTAACCGGTATTTTTTTACATAAATTTCGTAACTTTCATCTCGCATATCACAAAATATCTCTACTACCACAGATTTAAGATAACAATGGAGTTACAACTCGCCCAAACATTTTTTGTGTTTTTTCCTCATATCACAACTGCAATTATATTAACAGTAAAAAATGCATTCACACCTGTAAAACCCGTTATATGCATTTATTAAAACAAAAAATATTTTGAACTCTATGTATAGGGGATAGTGACGGTTTTACTTTGAGAAATGCAGAATGCGGGTTTACTGAATTTACCGCGGGGAAAAACAGCCAGTAATGATTTATTACTTATCTAAAAGCTAACATCTATACATGCATAAAAAGAAAAGTAATTTTTTTTATCTTGTTAGTGGCCAGTCAACCAACGCTGAATGTAATGGCTTCCTTTGATACGCCGTAGAAAGTGTTCCTCAAAAATCCCCAGTACCACGGGAATTTTGATTTAGTTAATAATAGACAGCCATAGGTTGGGAACTTTTAAAGGATAATAAATTATTATATCAACGTCTGGTATTATAAATCTAAAGTATACTTTTTTCCACAGAATCTTCAATAAAAAAATAATGATTTTACCTTAGAATATTTATAATATAGAGGGAGCGCTGTCATACATGGGCGTCTTTAAAAACGTAGATATTTGTTTTGGTCGTAATGTTGGTGGCACTGCTATGTTAGTGAAAATTAAAAACAAATTGCTATAAATTCCGTTGGTAACCAAAAGTATAATATGTATTTAGTTATTATGGGTCTAAAATGAGTTTGAGTGGAATTTAATAGTCCTGAACTATTTTTTAAATTTCTTTTTCGATTAATACTTGCATATTGGACAACCTGTCAAATGTCAGTTAATAGGAGCAGGAAGAAGTGGCCCGGCACCACCATTTTATCAACGTTTTTGAAGTACCAGCGCTCCCTCTATATTATAAATACTGTACGGATTTTATTTATATTTTATGGAACACGAGAAGATAAACGAGTTAGGTTTCTTATGATACTCGCTATGTGTATTAAAATATGCGTAAATGCTAGACAAACTGCAAACATTTTAAAGTCAATATTTGCAAATCTGATGGAAACGCGTATGCATATCTTTGATTAATTACAGTTCTTGCTATTTTATTATCATTTATTCGTTATAATATAGCAAAAAAATATTAGTTAATGGTCAGTTAAACACATCATTGTAATTAATACGAAAAATGTAGAAACGGTTTTTTAAATTCAGTGTAATTATACCTTACTTTTTAACTTGCTTACAAGTACAAACAATACGAGTTTGCCGCTACTACGTGATACTATGTTACTGAAGAGCATATTCTTGTTTTAATTCATAGTTGTAACGTTAATAAAAGAAGTACGAAAATGCTTAATATTGTTGTAAAATATAATTTTAAAATGGAGAGCTAATTTATTCTGAAATATATTATTCATAAGTCCTATGCCGTTAGGTTTGTGTAAATGCGTTGACATTCAAATCTTAAACTTTTGTAAGAGATTATTACTCGTAGTCGTGTATTTTTCAAATATTAAATTTTATATAGGATTATTTTTTATAGCTTAATGTTTAAGTATTTAAATATCGATAGATCTAGGCATGAATACTTAGGTTTAAATTAGTAAACAACCCTAATATTTATCCTAAAAAACTAATCAAGATATGTGGGCGTGTCGATACGTCTTTGACCGGATTGGTCTATTTTTGGGATTAATTATTGCATAGAAATCAAGATCGCTCATTAATCACGGCCTTTAATTGGTGGCCTGGCCTGGCCATGGCCCAAAATATGTAGGTACCAAATATGTACCGAGCTATGTACTTGGTATTTCGAAACATTACATACCAGGTGCGTTGGGGTAACACCGTAATAAGGGCCCTATATAATATGGGAATTTACGTTCTTACCCTTAGAACGATGTTACCCCAACGTTACCTTACTTATTTGTCTATGAATTCTACGATATTCGCCATATTGTGACCAATTAAAACCATACATATGGTTGTCCAACATGGGATTTTCCCGTCGTGCTCAGCATGACAAATAATCGCGACCTCAATTTCTCCTTACGATCAAAAAATTTACGCAAGAAATCCGAAAAACCACCTACTATGTTGACACCCAACCACGTTGGATAACAAAATATACGTAAATGTAAAATATTAATGCATAAAATCACGTTTTAATATTGACGGAATGTTGTTTTTTGTATAATTAAAATCCGGTAACAACTCTGACGATGGTAGCTATGAATTATATATACTGGCATATTATTATAATTGCGTGTTTTATTAATCGCATCATTTATTATTTTTACAGCAAAAAGCTTCTTGTTTCGAATTTGGAACGTGACGTCACGGATTTATTTTCGTAAAAATATGTTAAAGAATTTGTACCGAAAGAAATACACAATCATGGTCCATGCCGTAGCACTAGGCGCTCTATAGTTTTTACTTCCCCAATGGGACATAATTTATGTAGGTATCATTTTATGTAGAAGTTCTAATTAAAATGACTAGTTACAGATTAATATTTTTGGGAGCAGTTTTGCTTTAAGTACTATATTTTTAGAAGTCACCGCGCATTTTTCATTAATATTATTTAACAGTCACCTAGGAAAATATATTTGTTAATAAATATAAAATTTACAAAATACTCACAGACAACAACTGCGTTGCAACAGTGAAATTAATTCTAAGGTGTACCGATGACACTGGCCCATTAGACTTCAGCCGTACCACTCCGTAGATTCCGGATCCATCACTTTGGTACTCAAATACTGACGGGCAAGGCGACTGTGCATACTGGCACTCGGCAAATAAATTTAATAGTCCTAAAATAACACACAAACACGTCCGTTTCATGTTTATCGTATTAATTTTTGCGTGTAACTTATCGCATTTTGCGCATCAATGTTTACGTGTTCGTATGGCTCCGGTTGGCGAAGGACTGCCATCAGACGAATTGCTAATGGAAGTCGTGAAGAAATTTTTCGCGTGTGGTCCTTGCGGTTGGACCACATTTCCACGTCCTATCCGCGCTCATTGTTGTGATTCATGTTTGCCTAGTACGTTTGTGTAGTTTGTTTAGCATTTTCCTTGCTTTTGGGATGTATTTTGTTAATATTATATAGACATTGTTATGTAGGTGAGTTATGTTTACATACATCTAAAGTAAACATTGGCACATTGTATTTTTGGATTGCACTGTCTGTATCTTTTGTGTCTCTTTACTTCTTGCGTAATGTCTTAACATATCAACAAATTCGAATAGTCAAATCTAATTATTTTCATATTATTTTTTCGCACAATTGATTTCATACAAAGATATCGAATAAAATAAAAAACGAATATTGACAGCTATTAAAACAAAATGCACACACAAACAATGTTTTTTGCTGTAATATTTTTTTCGTTCACATCGTCAAATTATCTTGCAAATTAAAATGATATTATACGCAAACATATTGACTTAGTAGTTATTTACTTTGTAAAAAAACGTAGACCGGAGATCTGACAAGTAGACACCATTCATTACTCGCGTGTCAAAATAATGAATAACAGTCAGGTTTTGAAAATACCTGTTTGGACATCTCAATGTTGATTTGTCGTTTTTTTTATTTCGACTCTACTGTACCTGAATTAAGAGAAAAAATTAAAGAGCAACGGTTGGCTCTTTATGATTTAATCTAACCAATCGATAGAAGCTTTATTTATGACATTCTGTTTAATAGCTTCCTTCTACCATGTTGAAAGGACCCAGGTTAAAAGCAAAAGGAAACATAGGTCAGTAAACTGTTTCAAAGCTATAGGATAAGCCATATCTGCCTCATTATAGCATGAATTTCCGATTTTTGCGTCTGCGTTCTTCGTGCTTACAGTACTTAATCTCTTGCGGCTTTTTATACTAGCACGATAAAGGGACTTCTATACATTTAATAGTAAGTACAGCGTAGTATAGACACGCTATCACTGACGCGACATGGCTGTCTCTAGCCGATGCCCGAACCACACAACTGTATCAGCTTGATTGTATCCGGATTTACATAAGAATAACGCGAAACGGGACACATTTACGTGGATCACTTTGACAGCTTAATAACTGTGTACGGTGGTTATTATAATTCCACCAGCAAATCGCCTGAAGATGATAGAAGGTATTTAAAGTGTGAGATGACGGCCATGGGCCTAGAAATGGTAGGTAGATCGACTCTTAAGGATTGGATATAACAATTTCTCGAAGACGCCTATATTGTGCTGCTTCGGTGGCGTAGGTCTCGGGTTCGAATACCGGCTCGGGCAAAGTGATATTGGGTTTTTCTATTCATAACCAGTCCGGCCTCAGGATTTTGTGCCCGTCATGGCGGTAGTCTCGTTTATCACATCCTGGGTCGGAACATTAAGCGTAACGTTGTCTTGGTAGCAACTCTGCCTACCCCTTCTGGGAAAAAGGCGTGAGCGTATGTATGTAATTCGAAATTGTATCGGTTCGGAAAAAACGTAGATGAATGATTAATTCACAAGGTCGTAGGAAGGCAAAAACCCCTTGTAAAACCCATTGAGGTATTACCATAAATACTTAATGATATTAAGGTATATTACCTTAATAGTCCGCCAACCAGCACTAGGCCAGCGTGGTGGACTAAATGGCCTAACCACTCTCAATCATACTCTCGAATGTAGAGAAGGCTCGTGCCCTGAAGTGGGACGTATCTGGGCTGACACAGTACATTACCTTAATGATAAACCGAAATGAATTAATGAAACGAAATTAAAACGAAATTAATGAAACTTATATTATAAAGCGAAAAGATTATATTGTTTGTATTGAATAGGCTCTGAAACTGTACTGGACTTATTTCAAAAATTCTTTCACCATTAGAATCTTACATTATCCCTGATGAATAAGGCTTGCAAAAATATCTGCACCCAGGTGAAGCTGAGACGGGCCGACAATTACGTATAAGTCTTACTTCCTAAATGAAAGTATATAGGGTTTTTGCTAATAATAAATATGCCAGGTAGTAGGTACCTCTTACGACACGTAAGACACCGGTGGAAGCTTTTATCTCCTTGTGTATAGTGCAGAATAGGGTTCGCTATCCGTGCACAAGGTGGGTTATATGTAGGTACTATTTGACACGCCCTGGGGCCTAGTTACGAAACCGCGTGAACATAATCCTCAAGTGATCTTTATGTCGTCGACGCCCTGTAGCGTGGTGTTTATATTTACTAATTGGTTTTCTACATACATTCATAATATTGAGGTAATTGTACCTTCGACAGGATACGCTTTGCTTCACCAAGCTCGTTTCCGTCCTCAGACGGTACAGCCCTCGACAAAAATGTCATAGGTAAAGTTGATTGATTCCCGGCTTGGTAATTGAACCCAAAATCTAATGGTCCATAACTCCTACACGCCGTCACTAGACCAAAGAAGCATCATTATCATCATCTGCCTTTTATTGTCCACTGCTGGACATAGGCCTCCTCCAAACTGCGCCATTTCACCCTGTCTTCGGCTTGTCGCATCCAGCATTTGCTAACGACCTTTCGCAAATCGTCACTTTATCTAACTGGAGGGCGTCCTACACTACATTCAAAGAAAGTACTAAGTTGAAGAAGCATAAGCATTATTTTTTCAGTTGTTTATTTATTAATAAAAGTGTCTACATTATAATACTTGTCCTTCAGTAGTGCAGCACTGCACCCAGCATTTCACTTTGGGCTGGAATAAAGTTTTTCGATGAGTTTTAAGAAATTAATCTATTTTTGTGGCTACAAGACCGTATCACATTGTAACCTTCACTATGTTTTTCTCTGTTTTCTTATGGACAAAATTAAAATGTTGGAAAGCGATCGGAGTGATTCACATTTTATCAATAACCGGGGTCTCGACATTAAATTATAACAAGCATTTTTTTAGGATTTTTACGAGTGTTTGTTCTTTTCGTTCCACGAAATAGTCCCTTGACTAAATTATAATTTACGGACACAAAGATAAAAAATTTAAATAAAACTAATTCTTACTGATTGTATTGCGAATTTGTCTGCCCCGTGACCACGAAAGCTGTAAAGTGGTCAAAAAGTCGGACAGTTAAAAAAATAAAAATTGGATAAAATTCGCAATAAAATCTGTAAGAATTAGTTTTATATTCTATTTCATTGTGTAACATTCGCGTAAAACATTAAAAAAACTCACAAATTAAGAATATCCTAATTAGAACATCATAAGGAGTAAAGATGTTATATGCTTATGCCGAAGACTATACGGCATAAGCTTCTAGAATCTTGATCAATGTATTAGAGATAAAGCGTTTATTATTCTGTATTATTATACACTCGTATGTACCTGTTATATGTTGTTAACACGTAATAACTTATTATTCTGAACACAATTCTATGGTTCTACGCATTATCCCGTCAAAAGGGCCTCAATTTACACAATACCTACTAAAAACATCCTAGATAATGTTTTTAACCATGTACTCGTATTCAAATCTATGAACTTCTTGTCAAATTATCATGTAGATGAAAAGAGCAACTGGCTGATGTAAGTAAGTAATTAGTTGTAGTAGTCTGCTACAACTACTACTAGTAGAGAGTTAACATACATCGTTTATTACTACTTAAGTCCTAATAAATAGATATGCCATTGTGTTAATTGAAGTAAGTAAATTACGAAATATTAAAATCTAAGTCATATCTATAATCATTGATCTGCGTTTTATCTATTAAAAATAGTCACTATGTAAACGGAAATGTAGAATTGATGCGGACACTTCTTCGTACAAAATAACCTATAGGTAAATAAAAAGCGAATCGATGATGATTAATCATAATTCATCATTCGATATTTGACTGGTTACACAGAATTATTTAATATTTTCCTTCCTTCCTTTAACCATTTCTTAGGCAAGGGCAAGAACGGTACAGCGAGGTCAACGGCCGTCCAGCCTGGCTCGCGGAGACTGCTCCCGCCCTGAAGATATTAATGCGGGAATGCCCCATAAGGTAATCGACCTACGCCGGCCTAGTACACGCACATCAATGGCAATTTTCGCGTTTTTAATTGTACAAGATGTATCTCAATTGAGAAGTATAATAACAGTATTCCATAGGTAGAACCTGTAACATCATGAATTATGTGAATAGTGTAGAACTTTCATCAGTCGCTCAAAATATCAGTAAGTCAATTAGGTCATACGCATGTGCAGGTGATGTGGCCGCCGAGTAAGTACGTTTAATTATTTGACAGCCTCCGTGGCGCAGTTGGTTAGATGCTGGCTGTGAAACGAGAGGCTGCGGTTTCGCAGCACTGGGTGTTTGTGTGACCGAAAAGTCTCTCGTAGTTCCTGATACCCACGACACAAGACTAGATCTTAGTGTAGGGTCAGGCCTATGTATGTGACTGTTGTATTTATTTATTATTATTTATTTATTTAGAGGTGAAGAGTGTTGTCATTAATAAAACTATACGGAATCACTTGACAGTGCACCCGTTTTTCAGATTCCATCGGGTGCAACAATAAATGGAGGCTTCATCATCAACTTAGCTGCAGAAAGTCCACAATCATAAGTCATAGAGAATAAAAATAAAATCCATTTATTACATACCGTAGACATCCTTATAAATCTATCAATACACACATACATACATACGTACATACATACATAAACGTCACGCCTTTATCTCAGAAGGGACAGGCAGAGGTGCTACAGGACACCGACGTTTCGCCTTGTGTGTGCCGTCCCACGATGTGATAGGGGGCGAACCTATCGCCATATCCGGCACGAATTCCTGACTCCGGGCTGATAATAAATAGAAAAATCTAATATCATTTTGCCTGACCTGGGATTCAAACCCGAGACCTCAGCTTTGTAATCGCACCATAGTACAACTACGCCGCCGGGGCAGTCAGTACAATACACACATGATTCTGAAAAGTCAGAGGTGTGCCAGGGCACAAATCAAATCAAATCTCAAATCCCAGGATTTGATTTGAGCCCTGCCTTGAATGTGGCAACGGCATCTAGTCCATTTACCAACAGGTCACCACGCACTTCCAACCAAATATTTACCATGTATTGAAAGGAAATCTTGACACTACATAGTCAGTTTGATTTGATGGATTGATCATTAAGGTAAGCTGATAGCTTTTGGTCGTATTTCTGAACGAAATGTACTTTTTTTGTGGTAGCAACAATAATACACCAAAGAAATGGATTATAATAGCTAAATATTTTTTCTGAAATTCATTAATATTTTTATTATTATCCTGAATAGTGAACTTCATGCAATAGTAAGATTTACATCCTATACGGAGAATATTTTTACTTTAGGACCAAGGAATGGGAAGTCAGAATGTATGGGCGACCCTTAAGATAATCTAATGTTTTTTTTTCAGTGGCAACATTAATCATGGACGTCGTATTTGCATGAATTTACTTTCGGCATTTTGTTGTAAAATCTGACAAAATGAATTTTTGTTTATAAATGTTTTGAAACAAGTGGCTTAGAAAAAAAATGGTAACAATAGTTGATGACTTAGATTCGTTGAACCTGCAAGAACACATTTTTCGGGACGTAAAGTACTACATATCTGGCGATGTCTCCGAAAAGGTTTGTTTTTTTTTCTTGTTTTGTTTGGGCGGTTTACACAGCTTTAGCGAGGAAACAAAAATGTGTTTATTAAATAATATCTTCTACTTAAAGTGAATTAATAGTGTCTTATGTGCTTAACAATCCAACCGGTGATTTTCACTAGACAATCTCCCGCGTATACATGGGTCGCATTTTCAATTCGTTTTTAATTCGGTTTAGTGCACAAACACCGAACATCATTCCATTTTTTTGATATTAACGAGTATTTAATAGATATTTTTTAAAATATTGTGTCCATTGTTCTTACAACACACAATATTCCACAATTATGGACTGGAATATAAGGTATATTAAAGTTTTACATTGTCATATTAATCGATACATCAGAGGATTTTCCCATACAATATAAATGTTTTATTTGTTTAGTTGAGTATATAAGTTATGCATATGTTTGCAAAATAATAAACAATTATCAATTGAATGCTTACAAAGCTGTGTTGGTCACATGGTGGGTGATTTTATTATTTCATAAACCTTTATTGATTTGAGGTGTTATCTAGTTAGAATAATTATGTCAAGTCTATTACACTCTATTTTGATAATTACTACAAAGTATATATTTTTTATGTTGAACAATAACAAATTAAATACAGAGGCATATACAACATCTTCTTGTGGCATTGACTGACATATTTTTGTGGGATGGTTGACTTTGTATAAGATTTAATTATGGTATTTTTTCGTTAGATAATTTAGTTTAAACTCATTTAGAAATAATGATAATTGCTTTTAGTTTAATATTTTTTTTATGAGTTTTGATGTTTTTGGAGTTAAATAAGTGTTATTATATGGGAAATAAGCCTTACTTGTTTGGAGCTGTACAGGAGTGCTTGCATTACATAAATGGATTTCTTTTAAATAAGCCTTACACAAAAATGTATAGCTTCAAAATAAAATCAACTGTGTGTGCTGCAGTCAACATCTTATCTGACATTGGAACTGAAGAATGTATATTAGTTTAATGATGGTGTCTTATTGCAGATTATGTTTCTTCTCCAATCTGGAGGTGCAGAGAACAAAAAGTATTTCTCTGACTATGTCACACATTTAATTTGTGGTGACAATGCTGCTGACACTGACATTGATGAAGCCCAAGACATATATCAGATTCCCGCAGTGACCGAGCACTGGGTGCTGGCTTGCGCGCGTCTCAAGAAACTTGCCAACACTAAACCATATAGTCCCTATAAGAATAAAATATTCTGTAATGTGGTAGCATGTGTATCTAAAGTTAGTGCGGTCGATGCGAAAGTTTTGTTTGCCCTTATCACGTTTCACGGTGGTAGAGTGAAGTTGAACTTGGACTCTCAATGCACGCATCTTATCTGTGGTTCGGCTAGTGGAAAGAAATACAGTGCTGCATTAACTTTGCCTCCTTGTAAAATTAAGATTGTTACACCCGACTGGGTGCTTGAGAGCTTGCGGGCTAGGATTCAGGCTGTAGTGGAAGTATTTCATCCGAAATTACTCATTGTCCCACAGCCCCTGCCAAAGCCCATGGACCGTATTAGTGCTATTACAGGGTTTGATTTTGAAGAAGGTATTGCAAAAAACGAAGTGCCTACTCAAAACATGGCTGAGAATAAGGATGACAGTACACAGGCGCTGCTGGATAAGTTGAAGCAAAGAATGCCATGGAATCATCCACCAAACCCAACATCATCGGCTGTGACTACCTCTCCCATCAGTTCCATGGGATACACAACCACTTCAGTGCCCACATCTGGTATTATGAGTAAATCTATTCCTCAGGGTATTGTAACACAAAATATACAAATTCAGAACAGTCAAGCCAATTCACCTCTTATGCAGAAATTTAACCAAAATGCTGTTGTTTCGCAGTCTAATATAAATATGCAAAATCAGGTGAACATGCCTCAGCAGCCAACTTATCAAAATCAACAGCAACAACCACATGGTTTGACTGCAATTCAGATGCAACAACAGAAGATGTTGCAACAACACCAACTCAAAATGCAAATGTTGCAACAGAACAAAATTAACAACCAACAACAGTTCTCCCAACAGAATGCTTCAGTCTCACAGATATCTCAAAATATTTCAGGACAGTTACAACAGCACATACAGTCCAACCAGCATCACATGCAACAGTCTATAAACCAGCCCCCAACATCAATGAGCTCAGCTCAACAGCAGATTGAGAATATCAGTCAAATGTTGAGTCAGAGTGCTAACAATCTTCAACAAGCTCAGTTAAATCAGCAGAATATGGCTATGAAGCAGACTCTAAGTCTGAGCCAGCAGACTGCCTCACAGGCTGTGCAGAACATTGCCCAGCAATTAGCACAATCTACACAGAACTTACAAAATGCTAAATTAAACCAGAATTTAGGACAATCTCAAGTAATTAACCAACAAATGATTAACTCAGGACAGCAGTTATCCAATCAGACACAAAGTTTGATACAACAGCAAACAGTCCAATCTTTGACTAATCAACAACAGAATATCAACATGGGTGTCGTTAATCAAGGTCTTGTGTCCACCTCCCAAGGCCAGCAAAGTCAGGGAGTACAGCTGAATCAGTTAGTTGGTAATTCTGGTCAGCAATCTGTGTTGACACAACAGATGCAGACTGTTCAACAGACAATACAAGCTCAGGGTACCAATGTGCCTGTCCAAGGAGCTTGGAGGCAACAAAACATACAGATGGTGCAGAATGTGCAAGGACAACACCAAATTATTAGGAATAACTTAGTGCAGTCTAGGAACCCACAGAGCCAGGTCATACTGCAGCAACAAATCATGCAGACTCAACAGCAAGCTTTAATAAGCAATCAGCAACCACAATTGAGTCCACAACACACCATTCAACAGTCACCTCAGCAAATTTTACAGCAATCCATTAACTCACAAGGGCAGACAATAGGACAAACACATCATCAAATATTGGTGCAGAAGCAGCAACTTTTGAACAGCTCTGGGCAGCAGCAGATTGTGCAGGCACCTCAGCAAGTGTTGATAAACCAGCATACTGGTCAACAGCAGATTTTAGTGCATGGAAACCAGCAGGTCACCCTACAGGGTGGTCAGCAGATAATGTCGCAAGGGCAGATCGTGCACCAAGGCGGACAGATCGTGAACCAGGCTGGTCAGCAGATAATAACGCAGGGGACGCAGCAAGTGCTGTCGCAGGGCGGGCAGCACGTGATAACTCAGCAGGGTCAGCAGCACCAGGTGGTGATTGCGCAATCGTCGCAGCAGATAGTGACGCAGTCGGGGCAGCAGATCATCGGGCAGGCGCCGCAGGTGCTGTCGCAGTTGCCGCAGTCCCCGCAGGCGGGCTCGCAGCTGGCGGCGGGCGGCGGCATCCAGCAGATCATCACGCACGGCGCCAGCCAGCAGATCGTGTCGCCGGGCCAGCAGCAGATTGTGCAGGCCGGACCGAACGTCACGTGGCAGCAGCAGCAATATTTACAGCAGAGGCAACAGATTGCTCAGCCTGGTGGAGTGGGGCCTAGGGTATGTGTATTATTTAAAATTGTTCATTGTTATTATTAATCTGACAGATATTATTTGAGACTATTCGAAAACCATTTTCAATAATTCAGAAACAAATGTTTTTTTACTATTAATCTTATAAAACCCACTACACTATAGTATTCGTGTGGTACTATTTTGAAACATATGATTTATGTCGCTATTGCGCGTAGAGTGCACATAAGTTAATAATGTATTTTTTTGTTGCGTGCAGGTGTCGTGGACGGCGGGTGGCGGCGGGCGGCAGCTGATCCACCTGGACGCGCAGACGCACGCGCAGCTGCAGCAGATGAACCCGCAGCAGCGCGCCATGTTCGTGGCGCAGCTGCAGAAGAGACGCCAACTGTCGCTGCAACGCGCCGCCGCCATGGCGCAGCAACAGGTCACTATACACACAGCACACACAGACACAGCTGATCCACCTGGACGCGCAGCTGCAGCAGATGAACCCGCAGCAGCGCGCCATGTTCGTGGCGCAGCTGCAGAAGAGACGCCAACTGTCGCTGCAACGCGCCGCCGCCATGGCGCAGCAACAGGTCACTATACACACAGCACACACAGACACAGCTGATCCACCTGGACGCGCAGCTGCAGCAGATGAACCCGCAGCAGCGCGCCATGTTCGTGGCGCAGCTGCAGAAGAGACGCCAACTGTCGCTGCAACGCGCCGCCGCCATGGCGCAGCAACAGGTCACTATACACACAGCACACACAGACACAGCTGATCCACCTGGACGCGCAGCTGCAGCAGATGAACCCGCAGCAGCGCGCCATGTTCGTGGCGCAGCTGCAGAAGAGACGCCAACTGTCGCTGCAACGCGCCGCCGCCATGGCGCAGCAACAGGTCACTATACACACAGCACACACAGACACAGCTGATCCACCTGGACGCGCAGCTGCAGCAGATGAACCCGCAGCAGCGCGCCATGTTCGTGGCGCAGCTGCAGAAGAGACGCCAACTGTCGCTGCAACGCGCCGCCGCCATGGCGCAGCAACAGGTCACTATACACACAGCACACACAGACACAGCTGATCCACCTGGACGCGCAGCTGCAGCAGATGAACCCGCAGCAGCGCGCCATGTTCGTGGCGCAGCTGCAGAAGAGACGCCAACTGTCGCTGCAACGCGCCGCCGCCATGGCGCAGCAACAGGTCACTATACACACAGCACACACAGACACAGCTGATCCACCTGGACGCGCAGCTGCAGCAGATGAACCCGCAGCAGCGCGCCATGTTCGTGGCGCAGCTGCAGAAGAGACGCCAACTGTCGCTGCAACGCGCCGCCGCCATGGCGCAGCAACAGGTCACTATACACACAGCACACACAGACACAGCTGATCCACCTGGACGCGCAGCTGCAGCAGATGAACCCGCAGCAGCGCGCCATGTTCCTGATGCAGATCCATCTGGACATTCACACACCAGATACACACTAAACCCCGACTCCGCAACTGTCCCACAACACATCTGAAACAAATACTTGTCTCAGATCAAATATTTCCTAACCAACTTCTACAGATACATACAACAAAACCTCAAGTTGTATATCTATCACCGTCAAAAATAACGTTGACTGTGGTGCAAAATTAATCACCTTTATGTGTATCGACTAGCAAGTGTATTAAGGAGTAAAATAAAATTCCTCGTATATGATAACCGGCCATGCGTAGCGCACAAGAACATAACATATAACTGCGCCACAGTCAATGCTTTGATTCTACCGACAGTTTTTATGCCTATTATAAAGTACTATCTGTTAATATCCATATTCATTATTTATAGTTTAATATTCATTGTTAGGTGGACTATTCCTTTTTGAAATGTAACTTCTTTAGCGCCGTTGCGATTTGAAAATCGATAAAACGAAAGAATTATACCAAAAAGAAACATTCATTAAATAGAATGAGATAGAATACTAGTATACAGTATTTCCTTTAATCTGCTTCTCCTCTTTCTTTCTTTTTTTAATTGCTCTGATGGGTCTTAAAATCGATATCCGAGGGACCCTATTTTGCTGCGATAATTTAAATTCTTAGCCAGAATGGAAAATGGAGGCCGCCTTTTAAACATTGTAGTTTTAGTCTGATTGGTCACAAAATTGATACCTATGGAAACCTTTGGTTCGATATTCTAAATTGATAGTCAGAATTGAACACTGGCCGCCATTTTGATTTTTTTTAAGTATTGGTTCGATTGGTCTCAAATTGTCATTTGTTTTTTTATAAATAAAAATGTAATATTTTGCAATTAAATTTAAAATAATTTTAGAGTTTGGTAAAAATGTTATAAGTTTAAATAAATAGTCTTATCTTTATCCTATTTCTCGTGATAATTTATATTTATCTCATTCTCTCGTAAGCTATTTTTCTTAAGTTTCACTTCTACCGCATGTGATATTTTTTCTGTTTTTTTTTTTTTTGATTGATTGGTCCTACGAGTAGAAGCTTATATGCGGACTAGGATATAAATTATTAAACTAATAATTGTCCACGACCCTTTATAGTATAGTAGGAAACAAAATATTTCATTAAAAAGACAGTAGTATCTTTTTATGAAAGGTATTCAATATTTGAATATGATGTGAGTGTATGTGAGCCTTGTGTGTGTTGCAGCAGCCCGGCGTGGTGGCGGGGTCCCCGGGCGGGCAGTCTCCGCCGGGCGCGCCGCAGAGCGTCACCTTCATCCGCAGCCAGCTCGCGCCGGGGCTGGCCCAGCAACAACAAGTCAGTACTCGCTATACACTACACACTTCCACACAATTAAACTAGGGTATATGTATCTTGTGGGTAGATGTTCAACAAGGCGACAGTAAATTGTGATGACTTTCATTAAACAAGTTATTAATTCCACTGACGGCAGTTGACACGTAATATGCCTCGTCCACTGCCAAGTATATCTGATTATCTCATTCGATGCGTGCATGAACGACGTATACGAAACAACCAATAAGAGATGAGGAATAAGCTTATAAATAACGCCCCCCGCCGTGATTGGCTAAAATTGCCATTTGCGCATGTACATCTTTGTTACTTACTTAAAAGGTATACGAGTATTTCTATGAATAAAGTGTATGTTTCCGTACAGGTGCAGTGGTTGCCCCAGCAGGGCGCGCGCGCCGCCTCGCTGCCCGCCGCCGCGCCCGCGCCTCCGCCGCAGTCGCCCGGTAAATACACACTCTCTCTCTCGGTCTCCCTCTCTCTGCAGAAGTCCACTGCTTAACATAGGCCACTCCCAAGGATCTCCACATTAAATACACTGCTATTCTTAAACATTACCATAAACATACTGTCATTGGTCCAGTAGCAATATGCGTGTGCCTGGAAGTGAAATCAGGAGAGACGGAGGACCTACTAAAGTTTGCAAAACCCACGTGACGCAGGCAGCTTTCAAGAGGTTGCTATGGAAATTTATGGGCGAGATCTATGCTCAGTAATGCACTTCCTGTGAATGAAGATGACAGATTTTTAAGTTTTACCAAAGTCCACGGCTTTACGTCCTGTGTGACCTCGCGCGTCAACCCCTTGAGCAAATTTGTACTATTAAGAAGAAGAAAAGACGCCGTGAGTTCTAGAAAATAATATGCATCCAATTATTTCAACTAATAATACGACGCTTTGTGCTACTAGAGTATCACAAAAGATGTCTCGTGCACAACCATTTTTAGATGTTTTTCGTCCGACCAATATAGTGGTGTTGAATAGGGGCGTACACAATTAAATTAGTGTAAGTGTAGTAGACGAAATAAAGGGTTGCTAACATTTGACATGTTAACTGCGACGCAAACTCCCGTTGTTTGATTGTGTTCAACGCTCGTGCGGCTAATACACGCCACACGTTCTTATTGATCAAAGTAACACTCGGCGAATACGTTTAGATAGTTCATTATTTTGGTGGCAAAAAAGAATAACTCCTTAAAATAACTCCATATAATCTGCCCACCCCAATGCGAAAACAGCGTGAAAATATGTAAAAACGGCCTCACACATCGTGAAAATAAAACAAAAACATCGACGAGAACAGTCGGGATTAGACTTAGAAGTTTTGGTATTTAAATAACGCTTCATAAATAATTATGTGGTTCGCATGTCGGTTTTTATCACATTATAATTTCAATGCGTTATCTAGCTCACTTCTAACGGCTATATTCAGTTCACTTTCATGCTCGCGAACATTTTTATGTGATGTGATTATCAAAACGCCTATACAAAATGGATTGTCCGGACGTGGAAAGTAAGAAAATTAAATTATTTTTGTACCTAAATATCCTTGGCTTAAATTGTTGGTGTGGAAAAAATAGTTGTTTTTTTAGCGTGTGACCCGCATGGGATCACTCGTTGTTTATCGTTGAGAATTTTTGAGATGGTAATTTGATGTTTGCTATGGATCTAGCTCAGTAGCTAAGCAATATTTTTTGTGGGGTTTCTCCCAATAGATATACCAGTGTAATTGTTTACCTGGAAGAGATAATTATCTCTTGTCAATTTAGAATATTATATCAATAGTCCCCACTATACGGGCTGGGAAGATAGTGACGCCATAATATTCCTTTTGGCTCCCACTAGAGAACCAGAAGGGGATTAAAAGCTTAATTTCTTATTTAACAGCACTTGATACAGATGCAGTTAATGTTGTTATTGATGTAGAGAAAGGTTAAGTTTAAGGAGATAAATGACGTTATATTTTGCGCAAGTAAAATGCGTATACGTCTAAAATAATACTCCGTTAAAAAACTACTATTGTTAGAGACAATTAAGAGGCAATTAAATTTATCTGCAATGTATAATATCAACAATATTGGGCAGAAATTCCTAACTCCGGTCTGATAATGAATAAAAAAACCGAATATATTTTTGCCTCATCATGGATTCTGATACGAGACCTTGGCGTTGCCATCGTACTGTAGTAGTTAGTACAATTGCGCTTTCGAGGCAGCCAATAGTCAAACTGCATAATATTAAATTTATGATTATTTCAAAATGTAAAGTTAAACAAGGGACTTTATAAAACACGCTTCATGCTTTCATGTAACTCTTAAAATATCTTTATTCACAAAACCCCAGTAAATTACAGAACATTCTTAAAAATATTTTCGCAAAGTATTTCGCCACGCGTAACTTGTATTTGGTTTCCCTTGATCTATTTAATTTAATTTTATTACGAATGTTAATGCGATAAAATGCTTGCGATAAAAGTATAGGGAGCTAGATTCACGGATCGTCAATTGTCTTACCACTTGTTGCTAAATGATTATAAATAATGAATTTCATTAATGTGGTCATTAATTAGGTAATAATATATGAATGATCTAACTATTACATACGGTACAGTGATTTTGGCGCGCTACAACAGAAGTAATGTATTGTGTGTGGTGTAGGTGGCGCGGGGGTGTCGAGCCCGGTGGCGAGCGCGGGCACGGTGGAGACGCAGCTGCAGCAGCTGCAGTTGCAGCGCCAGCAGCAGTACCAGCGCCTGCACCAGCTGCAGGCGCAGCGGGACACCGTCGCGCACCACCACGCCGCCGGGAAACAGGTACGCACGCCATCACGCACGCATGCATCACCTACTACTCTAAAGAACGAATGCCGTACACTCTCTACAGTTTACCCGAGGTCATTCAACAACAATCTGATATAACAATATTTAAGTCGAAACTAAAAAAAGCAGTATGTAGCCAATTAGCTCCAACGTGTAAATTATCGTTAAAATTGATCCTACAGTCAAACTGTTTGTACAGTTCGGTTGGGCATTACAGTAGCTTATGAGTTCCCTTTGTTATAAATAAATAAATAGATAAAAATAAAACGAACACATGCCAGCTGATGTACGCACGTACACGTACACATGTACGCACACACACGCTTATGATCACGTCTACGAACGCACACGCACCCTTCTTTTAGACCTTATTGTAATTAGATGTTTGGATTGTTTGCAACTAACCAGAAACTAACTGCCGAAATGTAACCCGCTTGGATATCATGAAACACTTAGGACTTTGAAGTGATAGATATTTGACTTTTCAGTCTTCATAACAGGACTAGATATTGTTAATTATCCGTTACAGAAAAGTTTATTGTTGTAATTAGTCGTGGTTTCTTATTTAATAATAGTGTTATCCAGGTTCTGCGACGTGGAAGCGATTGGTAATGCTCGTGTACGTGTGCAGGTGTCCCCGGGCGTGTCGCCGCACGTGGTGGGCGGCGCGGCGCTGTCGGAGCAGCAGATCGACGCCGCGCTCATCACCACCAACGCCGCCGACCAGCAACAAGGTACCACCACATACCATCTGCGTATACGAGTATATATAATCTAGTAAAAATATATTTGTTGGTGCCTTTCAAACGTGATGCATGCGTATTCAATGTTATAATTATGCTAACGTAATTGACTGGATTTTACAAACAGATATGCTTCATGCATTGGTATAATTTTACAGAAATCATTAAAAAATACAAAAAAACTTCGACAAAGTTCCATATTCTAAATTAATTACCGTACTCACCATATTATACACTGTCACTAAATTCATAAAACGCACACTATTCATACATAATATTTACCAGGGAACGCATTACTGGTGAACCCGAAGACGAAGACAGCGCTGGCCAACATGCTGAGCATCCGCCTGCAGGGCACCGCGCCGCCCGCCGACCACGAGCCCTCCGCCGCCGGCACGCTCAGGTATACTACGCCACGTTGTGACGTGTAGGGGGGGGGCCGCCCGCACACCCGCACACCACCCGCACACCACCCGCGCCCTTCTAATCGCCATGCTGCACGACACCACATCCACCGCGGTTATCAATTTCGATCCCGCTTACACAATTTTTTGTGTAATATATTGTTGTGTAGTAAAATGACTGCGGTAGCTTTTAAAGCTAAAGAAAAAAACAATAATTCATTGTCATTCTTACGGTTTTATTACGTTCGTGCAGTCGCCCTATAATAGTTTATCTCATGTATCATCCATGTGCAGACATCAATCAGTTACAAATTGTAGATAACATATTTTGTCATATTGCTTAAAATAAACTGGTTTTGGCTTTTAAGGGTAGGTCTAAACCAGAATATTTTAAAACTTTCATATTCTTTGAGAGTGAAATACTTTAAACTATTAACTCAATGTTTAAATATTATAATTATTATGTTTGTAACAAAATCACCGTTTATTTACAAATGATTTTCATTACATAAATTTTTTTTATTGTCAATTTTCCCTGAACACTCGCGTGAGAATAATTTTAGGTTAAAATTTAATTTGCCTAACAAGTTACAATATACGATGTAATGTCTGTGAACAGGTTGATGACGGCGGCGCACGCGGCGGGCGGCGTGCGAGCTCCCACCAGGCTGCTGCTGGGACCCGCGCACCACCACCAGGTTGTTACCACACTATCAATTACAGTTACAGTATCAATATCAAAAACTTAACTGACCATCTTATTTGACTCTTGGTGGATTTAAATAATACGTAAAATCACTGAACTAACGCTCAATTTCACAAACTAACTTTGCCCACAACTTTAACATTGAAAACGTGAATCCCACACATGAGCCATGTCAAATACGTCTCAAATGTATGGCGATAACATTGTCAAAGTTATAGTTAAAGTTAGTTTGTACAATTAGCCCTAATGGCCGCCACACACGTAACGATATAATTGTGCAAGTCTGAGTTTGCACCAGTATACTGGAACGTGTGTGAGCAAATAACTGCGCAAAACTCATACAAATTTTCGATTTGAGACTGGTGCAAACTCAGGCTTGCACTGTTATTGCACAGTTATACCGTTACGTGTGTGGAAACCATAAGTATGACGACAGGTACTAAAAACTTTGAAGTTAGAAAGAAGATTATCATTTTGGTACTGTATTGAATGGAGCACTAGTATACTTAATTACGTTGGCATATAAGGAATTAAATGAAAATGATCATCACTTAAAAATCATGTGTGGTGGATATTCATGGGCAGCAGTGATCACTTACCATCAGGTGACCTGTTTGCTTGTTTGCCGGACATATTGTATAAAAAAGAAAGAAAACCAGAAGCTCATTAAAAAAGTAATTTAATTTATTTTGAATAATGTATTAGCAACCTGGTGTGGGTGGTGCGGCGGGCGTGGCGGGCGTGGGCGGCGCGGCGACGCCTGGCCCGGTGGGCGCTGCGGCGGGAGTGGGCGCCGTGGCAGGCGTGGGCGCAGTGGCGGGCGTGGGCGGCAAAGTGTACGCGGGCGCGGTGCGGGCCCCTCCCGCGCGCGTGCAGTTCTATGGACACAATCCAAATCTCAAGCTGCCGCCGGATTTGTTCCTGCTAGGATGCGTCTTCCATATTGTGAGTGTAAACATATATACGTTTAGAGAAATATCTGTTTTTTCATTTATTTACAGTTTCATAAACTACTAGATATTAGCTCCCCAAAAATCTAGACCCGAAACAAATTCGTGGGTCACGGACATTTTGTCTCGATGTAAACACGCGGCCATCTGTTTCACTGCCGCGGCGTCTCGCCAAGTGTGCTACGGTGCCTGTGCTGGGTTGATGTTGATGATGATAGTCATGTGGATGATGTGTGCAGGTGGAGTACCAGCAGTCGTGGGGCTCGGAGCGCGTGTCTCGCTGGGCGGAGGCCATCACGCGGCGCGGCGGCGAGGTGGAGGCGGGCTACTGCGCGCGCGTCACGCACGTGCTCTGCGAGACGCAGCGCCACGGCGTCGTCATGCAGGTACACATATCTACATACTTCGTGCTGCGAGATCACATGACCATATGTCTCATACTTTTAAATACTACAAAGAGTATACAGGATATATCCAGATTGCGACTGAAAACGAAGCCAGGTGGTAGTTTTATTGACTACACACACGAGACAACTAAATATTTTGCCAAAAATCTCGACGATTTATTTTGTAATGTTTTAAATATCATTTTGATTGCGTGGTAAATCCATAGTTTTGGTTAAAATTATAATTTAAAGCCTTGCGTACTATAGCATCATTAAAAATAAAAGGGTGTACATTATTTTTTTAGGAAAATGTATGTATTTACCACCCAAATACGATGATAGGAAAAAAATACAAAAAAAGTCGTCGCTTTTTTTGCAAAAAAAATTGTTGTATTATGTCTATAGTCGCTAAAACTACCACCCGGCTTCGTTTTCAGTAGCAGTCTTGATATAACCTGCATATTAAGCAAGGGAAATTACGGGCTATCAACGTACAGTCAAAGAAATAGTATATTAGCAGGCTGAACACATGTTTTATGATAAGAATATGGTGTTCCGCAGGCGCTGCGCGACGCCAAGCGCTGCGTGACGGCGTACTGGCTGTCGGACGCCATGGTGCGGCGCGGCGTGGCGCCGCCGTGGCAGGCGCTGCACCTGCCCAGCATGTACGCGGCGCGCGACCGCCCCGCCAGGCACCACCGCGCCGCGCTGTCCGGCTGGCGCGACGACGAGCGCGCCCGCCTCACCTTCTGCGTCGAGCACGTGGGCGCCAAGGTACCTGTGCCTATAACTACATCAATACATACACTGATTATGTCATTCATAACACATTTTTTACGTCAACGGTTGAACAATAACTATAAATAATGCTTGATGAATTTAATAAAATCACGAGTCCATTTTCTTCTTTTGTTTTCTGTACAGCGTGTACTTCATTTTTTGTTCTTTACATGCCTTTTTTTTCATAAAGTCTTTGATTGTTATTAATTAATTGTTGCCTCATCGCCCACAGAATAAAATTTGGACACCGAATATCGCATGAAATGAGCAGTATTTACAATATATTAAATAAATTATTGCAATGAATGTTGTTCAGTTGACGCCGTACATGACGCGCGACAACACAGTGTTGATCTGCAAGCGCGCGGAGGGCAACAAGTTCAGGCGCGCGCGCGAATGGGGCATCCCCGTGGTCACCGCCGCCTGGCTCACCGACCTGCTGCTCGGCAACATGACCGCGCTCTCGCAGGTACACACGCACGCACACACACACACACACACACACATACCTACACGTACACACGTGTTAATAGCCTAAAAGTGATATGCACTTATGATTGCCACATGTATTAGATTTTGGACATTAATATTGTAACTTGCATATTGTGTAACAATATTTAGCTCAGTTGGTAACATAAATAAATTGAAAGTTTTCTACGGCACTCCCTACGACTTATTTCGTTGACCGATCGCTTTAATTAGCAAGTAAATATGTTTTACCTTTACATATTAGAAATGAAAAAGGTAATGTAGTATTTGTTATAATTTCAGATTGAGAATGCCAAATATCAGCAGTTCAATTTGGGCAGTCCATTCAGAATGGACTACAGTTTGGTGTCCCATCTCATGAGTAAGTATATCAGTATTTATTGTTTAAACTCTTGAATAAATAAAGCCCGTCTTAGTTTATCTACTGTTCTAAAGTTATTTACTAGATTAAGCTATTTTTCTTTATTTTAAATTCAACTATGAATTAAATCCACAATATGATTTTGCTTGTGGATTTTTAAATGACTCTTATTGACATTAGAAATAAATAACTCTGGAGTAAGATACAAACATGACTTGTTTTTTTATAATTATTCACCTTGAAACATGTGCAACAATTAACTTTGCATATAATTTGCTTTTCAGACGCTTGGAAGATGCCGATCAACATAACCCAAGAGTCTCACGAGCGCGCCAAGCGAGCGGCGGCGGCTGTGTGCGCGGGCGCGCGTCGGCCCAAGCGAGCGCGCAGGGACTCACCGCCGCCGCAATCCGCGCCCTCCACCCCCTCCACCCCGCACACGCCTCTCACCCCGCATATGATGCAGCATGGCTTGCACGCACCCCTGCCGCCGACGCTGAACCTCGCGCCACGCGTGCTGTTCTCTGCCTTGTCGCATGGGGAACAAAATAAGCTGTCGGCTATTGTCAGGTAATTATTATACACATCATAGCTGGAAGCGGATTTTTAAGGCTTTCGTTAGTGTGTAGTAATGTAGTTAAATATTATGATTTTTCCATTTTGTTGTTCTTCAATTTTGCATTGAACCATTTTTTTATCCAAAATATTCTGTATCAGCCCATATACGTCCCACGGCAGGGCACGAGCTTGCTTTACAATCGAGAGTACGATTGAGAGTGGTTAGGCCATACAGTCCACCATGCTGGCCTACTGCGGGTTGGCAGACTTTTACATACCATAGAAATTATTTCGAATCGCTACAGTATGCAGGTTTTCTCATGATGTTTTCCTTTACCATTATAGTGCGTGGTGATTGACTTTCAATACACACATGACTCCGAAAAGTCAGAGGTGTGCCCTGGGATTTGAACCCGCGACTATCGTGAAAATGTTGGCAGTCGCGGCTTGTCCGTTACCAACAGGCCACCACGCACTACATAAATATTAATTTCGCCAATTCGTTTTAGTTGCTTAAGAGTAACCAGTTTCAGTAGTAAATCTCTGGCGCATGAAGGAATTAAAATTTATCACAAAATTTTAAATATTTGAGGATATTTGATATTTCATATTCACTATATTATTACATTACTTCTCGATTTATTCTTTTTTTCAATTATTGTCTAGTATTTGGAACGTAACTTACAAGTTGAACTTAACTAAATCCAATGTTATGTAAACTATACAGGGTGCGCAAACAAACGGCGCACTTGCTAATATACATTTTAGTAAATCGTGATTGCGTCTAGATCAAAATGAATTTTCATAGCGTAGTCCGATAATAACAAAGATGCCGAGAAATTAACAATTACCAAAATACGTGCTTCCCCTTAACGTATTACGCCAAATAGATACCTATGTACCTCTGTAACAAATCTTAAGGCGAAGTCTATGAAAGTTTTCTTGTTGTTGAAAATGATTTTCACTGTTTATTTCGTTAATTATTTAATAAACGACGAAGCGAAAAAATACGGATATGGTAAAATCTTGTGCTTTACCCATCTCAACTGGTTTTATTCGAAAAGGTGGTGGTAATTCTTAAAACTTTATAAGGTCATAACTCCAAAACGGATAGGTATTTACCAAATATTACTTTTTTATTATCTTCATAGATGTGATTTTGATTCCAGGCAACTTGGCGGACTTGTTGTGTCTTCGGCGGCGGAAGCGACGCACCTAGTGATGGAGAAACTAGTCCGCACGAGCAAGCTAATCAGCTGCCTGGTGACCGTGAAGCACCTGCTCACGCCCGAGTGGGTGCTAGAGAGCCAGCGCCTCGGCAAGTTCGCCGACGAGGCCAAGCACGGCCTGCGCGACGAAGCCTTCAACGCCATGTTCAAGTGCGACGTCGCGGAGGTGCTGCTGTGCGGAGAACAGAGGAAGAAACTCTTCGAAGGCATCACTTTCTTCCTCACCCCCTGCGTGAAACCCGGTAAAGCAGCTCTCATAGAAATGATCGAGCTCTGCGGCGGGAAGGTGGAGAAGAACAGGCGCTCGTACGTGTCCATCCAGGCGATGCACGCCACGCGGCCCTACAGCTACCTGGTGCTCACGGTGCCCAACGACTTGCACTTAGTGTATTACTTGTTGCAAAGCGAGAAGACGTTGAACGTCGTCTGCAGCACTGAAGTGGTGCTCTCCGCCATCATGAGGCAAAAACTCGTTATCGAAGAATTTCTCGTCAAAATAGACTAATTTAGTAATAGCTACGTGAAAGATATATACATGTCTATGAATTGTGAGACTTTACTATTTTATTTTATTTTGTACATGTCTTTGTAAAGTTTTGGCGGCCGCGCGCTTGAGCTTTCGATGAAATTTGGAAAAAACTAGTTTTCTATACATATATTGGCTTAAGAATTACTGTTGGGGGCGCGCGGTCGTTTCAATGAGTTTTAACAAAGTTCTGCGTTTTTCGTAGGAATGTATATGTGTACCATTTAAATAAGTTAAATTGGCGATCTTGGTACGAGCATGAAATCGTTTTAATAGCTAATGAAAGGCCTTATAGGCCTTATTGTTTTACACTGTTAGGACAATGCGTAATCATTCAATTATATACGACGTACAGACGCGTATAAAATAACCAGTAGCAGATAAGGAAGTTCGCGCATAAATGACATGCGTGGTGTAAAGCCCGCGCATCTAAAATTTATTATCTGTGCAAATACATCGTTCAACATTATTTGAATGGTACAGCATTAAACACGTACAAATTGATTTAATATTGTCATAAACTATATCTTGTTGATACGAAACTATTTTCCGTTAGAGTAATTTTTAGAAGATTGTTTATAGTAAAATATAAAAAAACATGTTTCCTTTTCTACATTCTATATTTTTGTTTAATTGATTCTTTTATGTTACAAAATTTTATAAAGCGACGAGCGTTAAGATATTTAAATATAAGTGTACTTTTTGGACAAGTTCGTTTATGTAAATTAAGAATAGTTTGTGATGTGGACATAATACATTGTGAAAAGAAGAAATATAGCATATATATAATGTTTTGCAGTTTTGCTTTTTCTTTTGTTTATATTTATTACACACACACAAGTCCTTTCTGATACGAAAATCTGAATATATAGTTAAGTTGAAGTTATACCAAGCATAGTTATTATTTAAAAGAGCGATGGGAGTGTAGTCAAGAACAATCGTATATAACACGAAAAATTATTAGGAGAATAAAGAAAGTAGGAAATGTGGAGTCCGTTTTTGCCATCCACCAAAAGATGTCACTCGTCGCTATCTTTAAATCGAGTGTAGGCTGACGTACAACCTTACGAAAGTACTAGGGCAGCATAGAATGAAGGTGGTATGATCACGAAACGAAGTCGGCTTTTGCCACTCACTAAAAGATGTCGCTCGCCATCTGAAATCGAATTTTTACACATGCGCCTGTGACGTTACCAAAGTACTAGGGCAGCATAGAACAAAGGAAGCGTTTTTTTTTATCACGAAATGTGAAGTCGGTTTTGGCACCCACCAAAAGATGTCGCTCGCCATCTGATTTCATTTTAACGTCGAGCTCTATGCACCTGCGACCTTACGAAAAGTACTAGGGCAGCAGAGAATTAAGGAGATATTTTGAAATGTGAAGTCGGTTTTGCCACCCACCAAAAGATGTCGCTTGCCATCTGAAATCATTTTTATATCATGCTAATATGCGCCTGCGACCTTACGAAAAGTACTAGGGCAGCAGAGAATGAAGGAGATATCTTGATATGTGAACTCGGTTTGAGCCACCCACCAAAAGATGTCGCTCGCCACCTGAAATCAGATTTTTACACCAGGATGCACCTGCGACGTTACCAAAGTACTAGGGCAGCATAGAACAAAGGAAGCGTTTTTTATCACGAAATGTGAAGTCGGTTTTGCCATCCACCAAAAGATGTCGCTCGCAATGTCGTTTTTTTACAGCCCTCACTTTTTAGTTCCTGTTTTATTTTGAAGTCTACCTTCATTTTAAATATTCATTTTATATTTTGTCTTCGACCGCATCCAAAGAGAGGTTTGATAATTTGTACAGTTTCGTGTGGATAACTGGTGAGGCTGCAACATGATGGTCTATTACGTATTCAAATGGATTAACTACATATCTATAAGTGTTCAACGCGGCAATAGCTACATGTGCCTGAAGCTTAGGCGTCCATACAAAGATAAACAAATAATAAAACGAACCAACAGTTTTAACGTAAACTTATTTATTTTTATATCTTATAAATAAACCGACGCTTATGTGAAACATTAATACATAACATATAATATCTAACTGTATAATATTTGACGATACAAGCCAATTAAATAAATCATAGTGATTTTAAAGCGTTCATTTTCAATGATTTTAATATGTGTTGCCGCTTTTTGGATAATCATTAATGTCAAAAATATCGACAATATACTTATATATTTTTCTAAATTACTTCATATCAACCGACTTACATCCAGACTAACATTACTCAACATACACACAATGGAATTTACACGCCAAGTCTTTCATGGGAATACTTTAATCCAAATATACATATATCGATATCGATGAGATTACGACTTGATTATTGCTTCGTAGGCTTGGAATATGCAGGTGGCGACCTCTACAGTCCTGGATTTCAAACTGAGCGTGGCTTCGGGGTTGCCGGGTTGTAGTTTTAACTCTAGCAGTACCCAGATGTTGTTGGTGAGTTTGAGTGATTGGTAGAGCATGTCCTGTCCCTCGACGTTTCGTTTGGCGATGGTGAAGATGTTGTTGAGCGTCATCTTCTGCGCGATGGTGTCCGCGTTACCGACCACGTTGGACAGCGTGTGTTGCACCTCGTTGGCGGCGGGGATCTCCTTCCACGTGGTAAGGAACACGCGCTTGTCCAGCTGTCCATCCTCGGTAAACAGGATGTGCGCGGGTATGAGGCACGCGAAGTAGAAAACGTCTACGTTGTTTTTGATCGCCACCTGGACAAGTACAATGATATTTTATCCTACCCTGTTATTTCAATCAATTATATTTAGCATATTTTGATTATTCCGCAATATCAATATTACGTGATGACTGAAAAGTATTACATTTTACGCCGGTGATTTTATTTTGTTCCAAAGAGTTACTACAATGGTCTTGCATGCACGTGCTATTAAGTCCGAACACAGTATCGACTGACAAAAAATGTTTAACACGTAAATAACAATGTCAGTCTGGTTAAAATCGAATATACAATGTTTGATGTCGGACAAATATTTTTTTTTACACTGGCACGACATAATGTCTGCACTACGCCTGATGGTAAGCGCAAATGCCGTCCAGACAGAGTATCGAATGGCATCAGACGGCGGTCCCATGCCATTCGATACAATTATGCCAGCCTGCTGAGATGCTTCTTCACACTACGATTGAAGGACCTAGGATTATAGGAAGGAGGGAACACGTGTGACGGCAAACAATTCCATAGCTTATACATACACATATACTTGAGTTTCACATTTAGTGCACGATGATCGCATTTTCCTCGATAATCCTATCCTATCGTGTGTAGGAATATGATAGGACAAGGTTAGTAGCAGCGTACCTGCAGGTTGTTGAGCGGCTCCATGCGCTGCACGGGCCCGGTGGTGGCGAGCGGCAGCGGCGCGTCGGCGGCCGCGCCCGCGCCCAGCACGCCCACCGACAACCCGCCCACCGGGTACACGCCGAAACTGCACACACACACACACACACACACACATCGACATGTCTCTTGGGCCCTAACTATTAACGACTTTCATACAATATCAAGTATTTTTTCCCCTGTAAGTCTTAATTTCAAGGCATAATTTTTAAATTATACCAGTAATTTTGGCTGACAAAAAGAAAACACTGTAGAGTATGTAATCAACACACCAGACATTAATATGATAAAATAAAGTGAGATAAGCAATTTGCTTTTGAAACAGAGACATTATAAATTGATAACCATCTTTTCTCACCTGTTCTTGTTGAGTTGTATGGCGAACCCGCTCATGGCCTGCATAGCTTTGTTGGTGAACGTCATCTCCATGCGAGGCTGGCCGTTCTGACGACTGAATGTGCCCCAAATCTCCAAACCTAAGCAATTGAATATTTAACAATGTCAGACATTTTATAAAGCAATCATTATTCTTAGAAAATATAGAGATGATTTTTATTCTTTATTTAGTTTTTAACAAATTCTGGTTTTTTCATTTTCTTATTATTACTGGTAAGGTGTAAGTTTTTATGTGATTATAGTTTCAGATTTACTCAGTTTTTCGTGTTTACGTAAATTTATTAATTACGGAACAAAATAAAAAAAATAAAATGAATCATGTTGCGGCCGAAAAGTCACAACGATTGTGTCCACTGCAGTCAAAGTGTTAATATGTTTAGTCAATCATGATAGTTTTGAATGAATGAAGTAAAGGACTTACCTTTTCCTTTATCAGCTGGTAGCCAGCACTGCTTGGGCGACACGTAGCAGGAGGGCGCGGCCGTGACGCCGAAGATGTCTCCCAGCAGCCCTGTCGTGCCGGACGACGCAGGCGGCTCGGGACCGCCCAACTGACACACATACGTAACAATTAACAACCATCTATACTTCTACTTATAAATAATTTCACATTAGTTATCTATAGCGGGATTATTGGTTAGACCAAAATATAAGCCTGGAAATAAATAAATAAATAAATACACCCAACAGTCACATTTTAAGCCCCCACTAAGATCGAGTCTTGTGTCGTGGGTATCAGGAACTACGAGAGATTTTTCGGTCTCACAAAGGCCCAGACCCGAAACAAATACCTGTGGATCTCACAAATATTTGTCTCGGTGCGGGGATCGAACCCGCAGCCTCACGTTTCACAGCCGGCATCTAACCAACTACTCTACGGAGGCCTATCAGAAGTTGAACATAACACATAATCTAAGTTAATATAAATAGGTAAATAACTCATGTTAATACACATATTATTTTAAAACGTCATCTGATTCGATCTGATTGAACAATATTCAACAATTGTAAAATCAAGTACTGTTTTTATCTCTCTCTTTCACTGCCATTCATTAACACAAAAGCATACCTTTTATGATACACTTAATTTTTGGGAAATTTATATATTTATTGTATTGATAATTTAGTCAATAATCTGTATATCGACTAAGTAGTGTCTAATACTCACGAGAACATCGAGTCCGCCGGCCAGGAGGTCGAGGTTGGAGGAGGGCGCGGGCGCGGGAGGCGGGCCGCCGATGTCCATGGACAACAGGTCGCCGATCAGAGACTCCTTCACACAAAAAGACAACAATTAATTATTTTCTCCTAACTTTCTTTTCATTCGACAATTATAAAATTTCCACAGGGAAGAATTCCTACGGTATGTAAGTCCGCCAACCCGCACTAGCCCAGCGTGGTGGACTATATGGCCTAACCACTCTTAATCGATTCTTTTGATTGTAGAGTAGGCCCGTGCCCAGCAGTGGGACGTATATGGGCTGATAAAAAAAAATGGTTCTTAGCGGAAATATTATGTTATTACGTATGTTAATTTTTCAACCAATTGATACATTTTTATTTCGTGTATTGTATGTTGCTAAAATTGTTGTTACATAATGGCATTGGTAATATAGGCAAATTCCTTTAAAAGACTTGACCGGTGCTGGTGCTCTAACAAGTGTATGTCACCTGGTTGGGTATGACGGTGGGTTGCGCGGCGTGTGGTTCCTCCGCGGCGGCTCCGCGTGACGGCAGAGACTTGCGCACGCCCGCGCCGCGACCTGAACACATACAAATATATATACACAAACTTTGCACACAGTAGTATAAACCTCCCCATAAACATTTTCGACGTCATATTGGTTTTACAAATACTCATTACGTTATTGGCTTTGATAACGCTGCTGCCCAGCGTGTTATGCGAGCAAGATGTTTTTGACAAGACCCTTAGTCTCTTTAAAGAATTTGTAATTTATTGGCTGCATAATTTTACATACAGCTTTGTTTTATTAACCGACTTTAAAAAAAAGGAGGTTCTCAATTCATGGGAATCTTTTTCTTTTTATAGCTACTAAAATATTTGCACAAAAAGGTACTTGAAACCTCGAGGCACTAAGCCTTGGGAGGCAAGAAATTGACTATTATAAGTATGCAAATACCTTCAACAAACGCCGTGGGCGGCTTGTGGTAGACGGAAGCGAGCGAGGAGATGTGGCAGATGAGCTCGTCCAGCAGCGTGGGCTCCAGCAGGTCGGTCTCCTCGGAGATGAGCGGCTTGTCGGCCAGCACCACCTCCTTGGCGGCCGCCGGGTCCGTGGACAACAGCCGCCAGTAGATGAACCCGCGGTCGCTGCACATTACACTCATGTGAAAAGTAGGTAGGAACAACCATAATACGCAGACTACCAGAACTGTTAAATGTATGGTTGACATTAAGTTTCGAGGCAATTGTGGACGAGACAAGCGAGATCGGAAAAAGTGGTGTGATAGAGAAGAGGCCTATATCCGGCAGAGGAAAAATGGTTGGAAAAATTATAGTGATGCAATTATTTGCAAAAGTGGGGAGGGCTGTATGATTGTTATTAATCAAGTTATTATTGCTTTTGTAATTTTTATACAGTAATATACAAATAATCCGGTTCGAAGGACCAAAAAGGACTCTATGGTTCTATAATCATAGAGTTCACACATACTTTTATAGTATAGTATAGTACATATAGTCTGATATATTTTGATGATAGTAACCACGAGTTTTATCCATTCATCAAAATATTTTTTTGTAAAGTATATAATGAATTGTTTAATCCCCTCTCTGTTTGTTGTACGGGGGACGCAGGTAGTGTGTAGTAGTTGGTGCAGGGTGGGTGAGTAGTGGTGCGAGGTGGGTACCGCAGGTCGGGGTTGTCGGAGTCCTGCGTGGCGAGGCTGAGCACGTGCTGCACGAGCTCCTGCGTGTCTGCGGGCCGCTTCAGGAACAACTTCACCACCGCCGTCAGCAGCTGCAACTGCACCTGCACACACGCGGACACACGCACGTCAGCACACATCTGCGCTCATCACTAGGTACTATTATTTTTTTGTATAAAAATTGCTGCCTACAGAGCTAAGAGAGAAAGAGCTTGCTAAAAGCAAGAAAATCGACTATAAAGGCCATTCTCAGAGCACTCCTTACAAACATATACTAAGAAAACAGTACTATTCGCTGAATATGCTCAGAATTGAGTCGCGTAGTTTCCAGTAGTAATGGAAGCCCACAGAGTTTGTTTCGCCGGGTCTTCTCAGGCAGGGCCGCGTTAGATCCAGTGGTAACATTAAATCGCTACGCAACGTTTTAATAATACCCATGGTCGTATACTTAGACAATGATTAACGTAAACAATTTATTTCCTTCAATAAATATTATACTTACTAATAAATATTATATTTTGTAAATAGAGAATAAGTACTATGTGTATTGACTTGCTATAAGAGCTATTTGATTGTCTACATGGCCAATAAATTTCATTTGAAACATCAATACCTGTAGGATTTCCTCTTAAATTTTAATTGTATAAGTACCTGTGCGTTCTCATCGTGGAATCCTTCGAGGAATGAGTCGAGCAGCTCGTCCGCGTTGTCAATGCGCTCTGCGTACTCGCCAACGATCCATACCTAAAACATATAATCATCATCATACTTATGAATATATCCAACTTTAAAAATACTTCATTTAACATAATTTTGAATTCAAATTTCAATAGTCTTTTTACGAATCGAATAAATAAATATTTTCATTCGAATATAAATGAAAACGAATATAAATTGTTTACGGTGGTCGCGGGTTCAAATCCCAGGGCACATCTCTGACTTTTCGGAGTCATGTGTGTATTGATAGTCAATCACCACGCACTATAACGGTGAAGGAAAACATCGTGAGGATACCTGCATGCCATAGCGATTTTTATAAATTTCAATGGTATGTGAAAGTCCGCCAACCCGCACTAGGCCAGCGTGGTGGACTATATGGCCTAACCACTCTCAATCGTACTCTCGATTGTAGAGCAGGGCCCGTACCCTGCAGTGGGTCGTATATGGGCTGATACAATACAATACAATAAATGAAAACGGCATATTTTCTGAAAATGTATTATATTTAAGTAAACATTATCGAATTCTTACCATAGAAGCCCTGGCCTCAGGTTCGTCCAGCGTGTCCAGGTTCTCACAGAGAGTGCTGATGATGCTCTCGTACTTGTTGGGGTACTTGCGGAAGATGTCCTTGATCACCACGATGGCCTCCTGCACCACGTAGTTCACCTTGGTCTGGATCAGCTCCAGGAGTGTCGCCACGCAACGCTCCGCTGACGGTTCTACCTGGGGAAATATTATAAATTTTATACTTCAATTGAAGTCAGACATTCATAGCTTTGAAATTACCTATAAGTAGAGTATACAAAGTCAAGGTGCCAACATTGATAAATATCTAAGGAAATAGTTAATATACTCGCTGTATTGCTATAACATATTTAGGTGTCAGCGGAGTTCCTCTACACCTCTTACTTCAGAACAGACAATTTGTTCAATAGGCCTCTCCTAATGATTTTCACAGTGACCTGTTAGAGGCAGCCTGCATCCAGCGACGTCCCGCGACCTTTACCAGGTCGTCTGACTACCTAGTGGGCGGACGTCCTACGCTGCGCTTTCCGCTTCGTGGCCTCCATTCGAGAACTTTTTGGCCCCATCGGACATCAGTTCTCCGCGCTATGTGCCCCGCCCATTGCCACTTCAACTTACTAATCCGCTGGGCTATGTCGGTTACTTTAGTTCAACTTTAGTACTTTATTTATTTAACTAATACACTAAGCTTAATTTAAAATGTGTATGTATGGACTTAATGTCTGAGGCAAAAATTAAATTGTAAGTTACAAGAAATAATTGATTAATTTACCTTGATGGCACAGCGTCCGATGGCCCGGACAGCTTTCCTGACGAAATCAACGTCCACCTCGGTGGCGTACTCCTTGAGTTCCCCCAGCACCTGCGCGATGTTGGCCTGCGACGCCAGCCGGATCATGATGTCCAGCTTCTCCAGCTTCACGTAGATCGGGTCGTTGTACTTCACGAAGAACACCTGGTCACAATCAACATGTGGAAGATAGTTTCTTTTTTATTTCCATCTTTATCATAAGACACAGGAAGTTTGCTGATGCACTTAAGCTTTCTCTGTAGATTACCATAGTATCAGTGAATTTAGTATACATAAATTAATGCATTCATGCTAGTTATCTTCATTTTACTAAGTATATTTCAATCAAAAAACCTGTAAGTTTTACAAACAAAAATCTGACTCAAAGTGTGTTATCTGATGGGACCTCAGGACCACATGTTTATTTTCTTCTGTTCAACAAAAAAAAAAACCTTGACAGACAGTAGTAGAGTTTAGCCAATCGACACATTTCTGTTGGTTTAATTGCTTCTTTACACCCCTTAGACAAAAGAACACACAGACCATTTCTATATAGACATAGCCCTCACCTTCATCTCATGCTTGAGGATGTCAGGTCTCTTCTGCACGACCAGGTTGATGTTCCTCAGCGCCACGTACTGCACCTCTGGCTCGGCGCTGAGCAGGGTCACCAGCGGCGGCGCCAGCTTGCGGGACAGCGTGCTCACCAGCTCCGTGTCTGACGATACCATCTCCATCAGCTTCATCAGGACCTGGAAGAGGAGGCAAGAGTTAGAGGTATATGAAGTATGTTTTGTGTTGAGTTGGAGCTATTCCACGAAATTAACAGAAAGTGTTGTTAAAACTTGAATAGCTAAAATTAATGAATGATCTTAAATTTTTATCTTATTTTTTTGTATGTTACTCCTACATAGCTACACTATCCTCCCTCTTACTTTAATGGTTTCCCATATAGCTGGTAGGGACATGTTAATTTCGCGATATTTGCCCAGTAATTAACTCAAATATTGTAAAAATTCTCGAATAGAAGCCAGCAACCGGTGAGCAGTGACAGACGTCCATCTACAAGGTACACAGATGACCTAGACCACTTTTGAAAGACCATTATGGATGTACTTGTAGTACGTTTGGATTTAGCGAGAGAGAAAAATACAAAGATCCGTGGCTAATGACCTTACCTTGACGGCAGACAGCACGACAGCGGCATTAGCGTGCGCGAGGCGCGGCGTGATGCGCTCGCAGATGGAGTGCGCCTCGCGCGCGTCTCGCGGCGAGTAGTTGGACAGCGCGTCCAGGATGAACACCTGCCCCCACTCCGTGCACTCGTTCAGCGCCGTCAGCAGCTTGTTTATTGTCGGCGCGTTCATTTCTACGATCAAACGGCTTGTGTAAAGGCCCTTTTGTAGATAAAAAAGTTTTCCATTTAAAGACGATAAATGGACTAGCGACTACAGAGCATCTACCTGTCATAGATGGTTATCTCTCCCCGGTAGAGGTAATTGTACCGGCTTGTTCTAAGACGAATATACACAGGTTGGTGGAAAGAAATAGATAATATAGCAAATTATTTACAAAATCTTGTTATAAGATATTTTGTTAGCACCTATAAAATATGTACGTCGTATGTTGTGGCAATAAATCAGTTTTCTTTCTTTATTATATTACTTATGAGTTATGGCCTCGCTTTTACCGTTACTAAATTTTATAAGCCTATTAATATTATAATCCTCGAGTACATATTGCGGGCATTTATAGCCACGACATTCATACATCATCAGAGAATTCTTTTGAACCATTTGTAAGTACTATACAAAAAAAGATATTACAGAACCTACCAACAAGAGGCTGTCCGGAAACACTGGCCTCGTTGATCTCCGAGAGAGCTGCTACGGCGTTAGCGACTACCATGGGGTTAGAGTCACTGAGCAAATCCTTCAATTGATCTAAGAATCCCTGCAATGAAAATTACATTTGAATACATGTATTTGTATGTACACCCAAACAAGAAATGATCTCAGGCAGGCATTGGCAGTAAAATTATAAACCAAATGGTTTTACAGTAGAAATTATAATATCGTGTTGCGCCATAATTACCGGTGTGCTAGATAAGATTGATGAATATATTTAGTCAGAATAATCTTAATCTTAAATTAAAAAATATTGTATTAAAAAATCAATTTAATGTATGACACTAATTTTTAAATCCTTATTCACCATCTAACTATCAGAATAAAATTCTAAAAATATTACTTATCTACATAATAAAATCTACACACCTGATCTTCAACCATGCTCGACGAGATATCATACAGTTTAGCAACGCACACCGCAGCGGTCTTCCTCACATACGGGTCCTCATCTTTGAGGCACTTCCTCAGCGGTTCACACAGGTACTCTGTGATCTTGTCTACCCTGATGCAGCCCATGGTGCGCACCGCCAGTGCTCGGATCAACGGGTTCGAGTCCTCGCAGTCCTGGAGCGTGTCAACGCGGTTTGCATACGGTATTGGGGGCGGGTAGACAAACAAAAGAGAAGCGACACATCAATCATACGGAAGCAATAACCACTATAAGCATTATACAGTAGAAACCCATCGTTGTTCCTGGTATTATATGGACAAGTGCCTTGCACGGTAAATAATATACTTAAATGTATAGTTTCAAAACTGGCAATGATTTCCTCAGGAATTGGGTAGTAAATTAATTAAAAAATATAAAAACAATATTGTTGTTTTTAATTAATATATATGCACTGTAAATATTGAAATATCAATCAATAACAATAAAAATATCCTAAAGTTATAAAAATATACTGAAAATCACAAGACAGGATTGTTTATCAGAAAAGGATTGTAATGTTCAAATATGTTACCTCTAAATCATCTAGAGGGGTTCTACTGTATGAGAGGTACATATAGATAACAGCTGATGTGCTACTATTCAGAATAAAATACATGAGGCATGGAATCTTTACTTCATATAAATTTAGCTCTTGCATAATATAATCAACGCTTGTTAATATCATTTATGTAGATTTACACATTTATTTGTGCTTATGATGAATTCTGTAATTTTTTTCACTGATCATGGACACAAGCATATTTAAAGGATATTACTCATGGATTGTAACTAAGAGACTGCAGAACAGAGCTTACATGGTAGCCATTTCAATTATAAATTAAATTTGATGTGACGTATCACTTTACTTATGTAATATTATTTTTGTCAAATATAAAAAAAAATAAAAATTATTTTTTAAAATATATTCCTAACTTTACTTTTAGTTTAATTATAATATATCAGTAGAAGTTACATAAAATATGTCATTAAAATTTAAAATCAAATATTGTTCTATATTTAGCATATTTTTGTCCAATTTTAGAACCATTTTTAGAACAAAACCAATGCTTGTGGTCAAGACCGTAAGTTCATGCAATGTTCAAGCATGCGGGATGATACACCAGGGGCTTCTCATGTGCTCGGCATACAAATCTTTAGCTATCCTACTTTTTTTTAATAGAATGTGTAAATCTACTATATAGATGAGTCGATTGGATTTCTTTGGATCATGTTTACCTTAACAAGCTGGTATGTTGGTAGATCCTTCCACCCATCATTATACGGACACAGTAGACGTTAAAATGACAAAAAACACAAGTCACACTCACACAAGTCACTACTCTACGTTATTAGTATTAAAATATGTACGTAAAAAGATTCTCTAAATTTTTTAACACCAAATTATTATTCATATTTTTTCATTAATTTTCTATTCAAAAGAATGAGGGACAGTGAAACAGTCAATTATTAATTTTGATTTAAAGAGTAATTTACTTGTTTACAAAGTATTCATGGAGTATGTTACATTTAAGTAAAAAATAAGTATTCCAAAAAAACTAATATCTTTTATACAGAATTTGATCCAAATTAAAAAGTATATATTATACTTCCCCATCATTATCAAGAAAATTGCACTGTGATTGATATTATTGATATCTTTGAAAGTTATTTTTCCATCAGTATCATTTTGTACACAAAACTTTCATACAATTGCTGCATAATTTAATAATCAATACATATATTGAATAATAAATTACAACACTTAAATGTAGGGTAAAAGAAAGGAAAATTTCTAAATTACGAGTAAGAAATATCAAAGAAGACATACCTTGACGAAAGTATTGACTGCCATTATAGCCATGTCTGGCTGTGACTTGGCATAATTCATCAGATACAGGTAGACTAATTTCTTTAGTTCCAGGTTATCAGTCTGCATGCAGTTTACTACATCTGGAAATAATGCCGATACATCCTTGCCAACAGTCATAGATGCGATGACCTAGAACAATATCAAAAACACACATTATGTACTGGCAATAAGACATAAATTACATGAGACAGTGAATTCTATGCAAATTACAGAAATTCTGTCCAAGACATCCACTTAAATGCATCACATTTCAACCTTTTTATATCTATTTATGAGCAGGTTCATAGAATTGTATTGTATGAGAAGAAATGGCTACATATCACTTGAGGATCTATTTGGATTGCATTGCAGATGCATTATAGTCATTATAAGTATATAAACTACTTGCATTATCTGATTGATGTCTAATCTAGGCAGGTTGAATTTCTAAATTAGGCAAAGACCGCTTACAGATGGCCTATGGTTTAAGTACAGGAAGTAATTTGTTGGAAATTGATGGAAAACCGCAATATTAAATCAGATTGTGTAAATTTGAATTTCATTTCACAGCTTATAACTTAATTAGGTTAGATAACAACTATTGTACTTATTACTTTTATAGATATTGTATCTAGTACATTGGTGAAAGTGTGGTGGACTTGTTAAGAGTGCTTATAACCATAGGAAAGGATTTTAATATTTAAATTAAACAAGATCAACCAAAAATATGGGAAAATGACTCTGTAGCAATGATGCATAACTCGACAAAAAATTTATATACTGTTTGGTGCTTTACGATCAATTGTTTAATATTGACAGCAAGTTGTCCATGAAGTAAGGACCCTGCTGATAAATTGAATGTCTCTAGATCATCCGCCATATCTGATAATCTATCTTCTTCCCCAAGATGACTCATACTGCCAAAACTACTCACCTTTTTAACTGCTTCCTTCTTTTTCTCTTTTTTGTCACTGTTCAGTTCCGATTTCAATTCGAAAATCTCGCCCTTCTTCGTCGTCGTGAAGTATCTTGAGTCCGTCATCTTGCTGGCTTATACTTTTATATAACTACGGCGTTTACACCTACTGAGGGTAGAAAAATGGAAATATTTAAAACACCCTCGCCGAAAAATCAATAGTCAAAATTTGACAACTACAAAACTTTTGATTTTTACTTTATTTGTTCCACGTAAATATCAAATCTAGGTAGATAAGTATGTTCAGGAGTGTTTAATATTATGTATTGGAGAATAAAACTTACACCACTAACAAATTACACAAGTTTTATTGAAATGAAAATCGGAAACCGTACATTTGACACGACAGAAGGGGCGTAAATTAGTGATTGCAAGAAACTAATTTGTATTTACTGTTTAATCTGTGGTGTTGTGTAGAGCAATCGATTGTTCGTTATTCCTGAAGGGCAATCGATTAAAGATCCCATTTTGTATTTAATCATAACTTGATCATAACTGTAGTAACGCTGGGATAATTTAGATACTTACAATAAAAATATTAATACTTGCAGAATTTTAATTCATTGATACCGATTACTTATTATTTTGTGACTCTAAAAAATAATGTATTTCATACAATCTAACTTGGGTAACTTTGTCCTTGTGATGTAGTTTTCCTGACTCTTATATTATTTGTTCCTGTTTTTTATTTTCATACCCGATAGTTAAAATAGCTGGATGGATATATGTTTTATTCAGTTTTAAATTATTTTGTTAATAATCTCGCGCGATTGATTTCTCATTAGGTGAAAGTCGTTAAGAAATAAAAGTAACTCTATTCGATCTAATCCAATTGTGAATCCAATTTACTTTTAGTCATAGATTAGTATTATAATATTCTTTTGGTGCTGCATTTCGCTTTGTTTTGAGCATATTGTGTCGTTAGTATCATGACCGTTAGATACTATAACATACTTAAACGTCCATGGCTAGTATTTATTTTCACATACATAAACTCACGCCTTTTTCTCAGAAGAGGTAGGCAGAGAAATTACCAGGACACCCACGTTTCGCCTTGTATTCAATCCCACGATGTGATAAGAGGTTAACCTATGGCCACATCGGGCACAAATTCCTGACTCCGGGCTGATAATGAATAGACAAAACCGATATAATTTTGGCCGATACGGGATTCAAACCCGAAACTTTAGCTTTGCAATCATACCGTAAAAAAACTGTGCTACCATATGTTTTTTTTACTACAAAATAATAATGAAATCTATACATGTTATGTTCGCGTTGTAATAAGAGTCGGTTCTTACCTGGTATACTTTTAAATTAGATTTACTGCAGTTGAACAAATCAATTCTTTAGAGTGATCATGTCACGTATGAGAAGCAAAAAGTGCGTATAAATAATTTCATTGTAGACTACTATCCAGATTTTGAC
This sequence comes from Theretra japonica, assembly GCA_033459515.1. NCBI lineage: Eukaryota > Metazoa > Arthropoda > Insecta > Lepidoptera > Sphingidae > Theretra > Theretra japonica. The sequence goes on from CM065942.1 coordinate 5,048,809, forward strand.
AATTTAATTTTACATTTACTTGGACTACCTTATTAATTTTCCCTTCCCTTGCAGCGTGAAAAAGCAATGATATAGGCCGGAATAATTTTTATAGATGACACCTGGTAACTCCTCTTACATGGCATGACATGGCAAGGGATTTTTTTTTTTACTAAAGCATATACAATCTTATTTTGTAGAATAAAAATGATTCCAATGTTTTAAATTGATGCCGCGGTAAAACAATTAAACCCTTGCCATACCGTCCCAGGCCCGTACTTCGCCCAAACTCGAATTTAAAAAAATCTAGTCACACTGTTTTTATTTCATTTAATAAACCGACTGAACAGAACTGAATACAAATTTTGCAAGTCACGGTAGTTGTAAAACTAAAATTCATACAAAAAAATGTCAATCCAAAGCTCAATATTTTCCGTAAGTTTGTTAAACAGGTTAAAATAAAATCCGTAAAATTTATTTCAGTTACTTTATTAAATAATTTCATTTTACAACCAGTATTGAATGCAGTAACATTTCATCACATTATCATACACATATTATAGACAAATTTATTACTTGCGGTTACAGACACACAGATAAGAGGTATACATAATAATATTCCATACAGATACACATTACGATTATAATACGGATATACACCGAAATCCACATGCCTATTACGTCAAACACAATCAATCGATTATATTTCATAGTCAAATTCTCTATTATATTAATGGTGACAATTGTCAAAGAACATTTCGCAAAAACTTCCAGCTCATATTCGACAAGTGTTCAACGTAATAAACTTGTGGATGATAAAAATTAAATTACAATAAAACTGTCGAAGGAAGGAGGTACACAAAAACCTCTATTCACCTAACAGATATGTCCGAGTCTACGTGATAAAGCAACAACTATAACAAATAAATCATATAATAACAGTCTGATCACACAAATATTACAAATTAAATAATAAATCTTATATGCCATCTAGTTATTTACAAAAGTTAGCTAACTAAACAACAAAGAACTTAACTATTTTGTAAGTTTTAAGCTCGGTTCACACGCACTGCGCTGAAAGAGAAACACTATAATACTATTGAAGATTATTTAGCTAAGTTACTATTCTATTCAAGTAATATTGTATTTTGCTAGATTAGAGAAGAGTGCATAGTGCGTGTGAACGGGGCCTTATCGCCACTAGACCGCCTAATTACTGACTGGCTGGCGTTTAGCCGCGCGATTTCTAATCGACATTCTCTACGATAATTCTACTCTAAATAAATTAATGACGAAGCCTAATTGTGATGTCGCTAGTGCGTCTACAAGACCGCTAGTCGATACGCGTTCAAACATTACATTTAGATATTCTGGAATGCATAATTTTAGTTTGACACTAGCGCCATCTGTCTACGTACAGTACTATCTAATATCGACCACTAATCAATATAAAAAGCTTTAAAATTTGAATTTTAAAAATTGTTGAATTGTAAAAATGTTATATTAATTGTATATAGCAGTCTAAATTTAGGAGCCATTGGTGTATATCGTTCTAAATGTAAGCGTTGAAGCGTATTGCGTATCGATAAAAGTCGATACTGTAAAACAGTTAAAATGTTAGGTATTATCGCCGTCGTTTTCAGTCGTATGCATGAGGGTTTCTTTCGAAGTGTAAAGTCGTTTAAGGTACCGGTTATTAGTAGTGACATAAAAACAACACCTTTTCTCATATTTTTTTCAAACATTGCGTGTTTTAGTGTTGTGGTTACAAATTTTATCGATATACAAGTGACTTTTTTATGTCACTGCTAAATTATACATATAAATTAGGTCGAGTATTTCCGTGTAGTAGCATCGTTGAACAGCGAGCTTGTAGTATGTAATCCTTTGACAAATGTTTCAGTCATAGCATGATTACATTCCAGACGCAAAATCCTTGTTCTTTAAGAAGTCCTTTCCAGTAATATTATTTAATCAGTCCTAGTGGTTTCTGTTCAGAAGCATAATCATTGGAGCATTATTGTATAATCAAGAGACATTATCGATGAGACATATTATCGAATTTAAGAAGCCTAGTACTATAGATTAACCAGTTACATCAAGTCAACTAATAGTTGTATTTTGGTAAGTTACGTAGCATATAGCATGTTGCAGCGCGATTTACGGCTGCAAGTTAGTGCGCGGAGTCGTGTCTGTCGCACGTATAGCGCTGCGCAAATAGCATGTTGCGTCGCATGTAGCACGTTGTAGCACGTGTTGCATGTTGCGTTGCGTGTTGCGAGTTAGTGCGCGGAGTCGTGGCGCTGGCGCGAGCAGAGCACGGCGCAGAGCGCGGGCAGCGCGGCGGCGAGCAGGCCGGGGCTGGCGACGTCGCCGGCGGGGGCGCTGGCTCCGCGCGACACGTCGTGTTATGCGAACGACTCCTTGGTGGGACTCAACTGCTTCGATGTGGAGCTCGCGCTGCAACGGCTATCACGGCCTTCAGAGCTGTGAGATCTGTTAAAATATTTATAATTTAAGTTATATAAATTCATTTAATGGGCCTTAATAACTATTTATAAATATATTTGTATATCTATCAGGACTGATGTCGTGATTTTTCAGAGTAGGAAAAAATCAATAACAGTGGTCCAAAAATCTTAATATTTACAGATACAATAAGTTTTCGATACGAACTTTTCAATGACCTTATAACATGTTATGTTCACATTTTATAAGTAACTGCCTAGACAATATTGCACTAACAGTGGAATTACTTCGGCATATCTACCAAGACGAAAAAGACTATATATTAGGTTAATTTTATAGAAATAACTCCATAAACAACAATGTACTCACTTGTGTGAATTGTCGAGGTGCATGCTGTTGCGCGACGGCGCCGACGGGCTCAGCTTGTGGTTCGCCAGGAACGTTCCTATCGACTCGTCTGAGCTGTAACTGTCGTTGTCACTGTCGAAGAAATTTGTATATGAATAAAAATCAACTCTTAGGATAATGTAGTGGAGTTTTAGATTTGCCGTTTGAGTATGAAAACTGGATTACAGTCCACAAATGTTACGAGCATTTAAGTCTCGGCGATAACTCTAAATGATTCCGTAACTTTATGACATTAATACATTGACTGCGACGCACACACCCGTGTGTGCGTGCGTTAATACGTATTAACACCGCTATCCACGTATTCATTCATCGTGTCAATATTAGTAGTGTCGGTATGAGGCGTACCTGTCAGTGTCCCTGGCGTCGAGCGGCGCGTTAAGGTCGGCGGCGATGGCCTCCTGCAGCGCATGCGCGCGGCGCGCGGCCGTGCGCGCCTCGTCCCGCGCGGCGGCGGCGTCGGCGGCCGCGGCGCTGGCGGCGGCCTCGGCGGCAGAGCGCGCGCGCGTCGCCTCGCCCAGCCGACCTTCCAGCGACGAGTTCTCTTCTTTCAGCTCTCTGCGTATCATGTGTCATTTTATTGGAGACAGTTGAGTATTAAGTGATTGATAAATTGATGTGTGTGAATTTGATGTGGATAGTAGACGATGACACGTGGAGACGCATCGTAAAAATCGCTTTTTTGCAATCGGCCTAAACATGACCACGATCACTTTGTCAAGAGTGCACAAATACGAAGAAGACGTTAAAAATACAATTTTCTGTTTCTAGTCAATACTCTTGCATTACACTACACTTACCGTCTGACGTTTTATATTTTTAATTTTATCTCCAGAGACTGTATAAGGGCGGTCGCGGGCATCCAAAAAACTTACGATCCAAGGAACTCCACAAAAGTACAAAGTTCATATAGGTATTTTGTTACCGAAATGCGTGTGTGGTATGTACCTGAGCTGCCTGGTGAGTTTCCTGAGCTCGTCTGCGGCGTGCAGGTCGCGCGCGCGCGCGGCGGCGAGCTCGGCGGCGAGCTGCTCGTGCGCCTCCCGCACGCGCGCCAGCTGCCCCTCCACGCGCCCGCGCGCCGTCGCCTCCAGCTCCAGGCTCGACTCCAACTCCTGGCCGCGTTAATAAGTATGTATTACTAGTTATCATTATTATTAATTAATCTACGATCACTAGCTGTAATGTCACTTCGTTGCTACTTTTAATGGGTAAAAAAACTATAGATGGATTTACAGATCGATACCTTGTTGCGCAAGTCGAGTCGGCGCTCCGCCTCGTGTTGGTCATGGGTATGTCCCGCCTCGGCTGCAGCCAGTCTGGCCGTGAGCTCGGCCACGCGCTCCTTCGCATTGCGCGCCTCCTCTTGCGCGGCTGCCGCTCGAGCCTCCGCCTCACGCGCCTCGGCTTGCGCGGCGCATAGGGCGTTGGTGCTCGCTCGATATTTTTTCAGCAACTAAATAAAACATAAAGTAAATAAATCATCAAGTGTAAGTAAGAAATTCTGTTAACAAAAGTTGTTCTAATGGTATTGGATTAATATAGAGAAAAGATCAGAATCAAATTAATACTAATAACGGTGGCAATAACGCATGCCATGATCGTCTAGTTATTTGCAATAAAAATAATTGTCAATAAAGTTAACTAAAATATAATAAAAAATAATAACACCCAACAGTCACATACATAGTTCTAACCCCACATTAAGATCGAGTCTAGTGTCGTGGATATCAGGAAATACGAGACTTTTCGGTCTCACAAACACCCAGACCCTAAAAAATACTTGTGATTCACACAAACATTTGTCTCGGTGCAGGATGAAACCCGCGGCCTCATGTTTCACAGCCGGCGTCTAACCAGCTGGGCCACGGAGGCTGTCAGACAACTATAAGTTGTGTTTGTATGTTGCCAGTATGGACATAGCCGTGTAGAGGCCAGGTGGTACCTCGGCGGCCTCCTCCTCCGCGTCGTCGAGCTGCGCGCGCGCGGCGGCGGCGTCGCGTGCGGCGGTGAGCGCGCGCTCGGCCGCGTCCGCTCGCGCGCGCGACGCCTCCTCCAGCGCCGCGTTGGCCTCCGACGCCTCCGCCTCTGCCGCCTGCTTGGACTTGGTGGCCGCGCGGACTGCTAGCTCTAGGTCTTCCACCTGGGGATGTACAAATAGAGCTTAATTACAAATGTACTTTGTACTAACACGTACGTAATGTAATGTTTTTCAGATGACTCATATTTGGTGTTGAATTCTCGAGCTCATGGTCATAAAATTTGTGTCAAAACCTCCCTATATGTTACGATTATATGAATAGATAACTAAGCGACATACATAATATATCTCAAATTATATTGCGAAATATTAAGAAAATCTATAAACATGTGAATTACCTGATTCTTGAGTTGTCTAATTTGCGCCTTGCCTCCGCCTTCTTTTTCCTTCTGTTCCAGCATAGTCTGCGCGTCTCGTAACAACGCTCTGTATCTTTTCAGGTCCCTGTGAATTAAAAAAATCATCGTGAATGTTCTAATAATAATAACAATTAACAAGTACTTTGAAAAAATATTATATTTTATTGTTTGTAAAGTATTAAAAATATTAATTATATTGTGATATTTAGTGTCGAAGCATACACACATTTTTCTTTACTTTTTAGGCCTACTGATAGCAAAAAAACGTATGTTTTTTATTCTTTATTAATATAATTGTACACGACCGGCCATTTGCCTAATGATGCGCGAGGATCCATGACCCGCGAAACCGTGCACCATTGCTGACCATATGGATAATTTATTGAGAGATGAGAACATTCCAGAAGTGCGGTACAGTACCTCTTGAGTCTCTGCACGAGCTGCGCCTGCTCGTGCGTCTCGGCGCGCGCCGTCTCCTCCAGCGAGGCGAGGCGGCGCTCCAGCTCGTGCCTCTCGCGGAGCAGCAGGCTCCTCTCCGCGTGCTCGCTCTCTAGCTGACTCTCCAGCACTGCGGACACACAAATGATTAATTATAAAATAAAATCAAAATAAAAAAAAAACAACTGACGGTTAGAGACAGTCAGGGTTTGATATTATGTTATTCTTGGGCCGTGGGTATCAGAAAATTATGGAGACTTTTCGGTCTCACAAGACTAGACTTGAAACAAATTATGCCTCACAAAAACATTTATCTCAATCTAGGAAATCGAGCCGCGGTATTTTTCTTATAGTAAGTGTTTTACACAACTGTATTTTATAGATTAGAGTTGTGGAGATGAACGAATAAATGTCCGAAGTTTTGGTGTGACATATCTGATGACACTAAACAAGGACATTAGACAGGAAACAGTTTGATAGAAAACTATGAATGCTTACTCTTAAGTTTCTTGGCGGCGTTGGCCCTGGTCTCCTCCATCTCATCGTCCCGGGCGGCGGCCTCGAGTCTCGCCTCTTTGCGTTGTTGCTCCAGCAACATCTCCAAACGTAGTTTTGAGCTTTCCAGCAGCTAAACGAACACAATGAAACATATATAGATACTATTTTGTTTTTGTTACAGATAACTGACCGACTTGATGGTATCTACATAAAAGTTTTACTATGATAAATACTCATGTCAAAGTGATGGCAAGCGAGAGATAAACATACATACATACTTGCGGGTCGAATACCTAACCTTCTGTTTTTGAAATCAGGCCAGAGTCGACCCCTAGTAGTTGACCAGTATATCTAGGCCCCCACCTGTATCTGTCCGGCGAGGTCGTCCAGCTCCTCCTCCTGGTCGCGCAGGCGGCGCTCCAGGTCGGTGCGCGCGCGCCGCAGCGCCGCCACCTCGTCGCCGCCGCCGCCGCGCTCCTCCAGCTCGCGTGATGCTGCGCTAAGACGCTCTTCTTTCAGCTCCAGCTCGAGGCGAGCTTCCTGTATTACAAAACAAGATTGATTGAGTGTTGGTCTCTTAACTGATGGCCACGCCAGCGGCAAAAACCAATCAAACGAGGCGAGCGAAGGGTGCCTCGCACCAGCGTTCCTGGTGCGTGATGTTTGCAGACTAGTGCTAGTGCGCCCGGCTTTCAAATGTTTTTCCGTGTGGCATGCGGACATGCATTGATCTTTCGCTGGTCGCGGTCGCTAGCGCGCACACGCTGTTCGCGCCAGTGAACTACCTCGAGTGAGCTTCTTGTTATTGTCTTTTTCGCTGATCGCAACACCTTAAGAGGAAAGTACAACGCTGCGGTATGCAATACATGGTCTCGGACACCACTTTGTATGAATCGTCTTTTGTTCCGTCATGGTACCCGTCATCGGTGAGAGGCATTTATGACGATGTTTATTACAAAAACAAGGTTTTGCAAAATAAAACGTATGCATATAACAATGACCACAGCAAACCAACCAGTTTGGTATGTACTCACAGAGAGGCTCTGCTCAAGCGCGTATTTCTCGGCGTGCGCCTGGTCCCGCTCGCGCGACAGACGCTCCTTGGCGGCGCGCTCGCGCTTGAGTTCTTCCTGCGCGGCGTGCAACTCCGCGTCGAACTTGCGCTGCCGCTTCTCCAGCAGGTTGTTGCGGCACGTCTGTTCGTAAACATGTTGCGAGTTAGTGTGTGGCAACGTGTTGCAATTATGTGTAATGTAAAAAATAAGTAAACATTGAGTTATTTTTATTTAATTAACTGGCATATTATGCAGTACCGGTCTCAAATTGAATAAGACTGAATACTATACTTGGAAGAAGGCATTAAAGAGTCAAGTCTACCTGTTGACAATCCTAGCTGTCGCTAAACATTTCCAAATTATAACCAGAATCTTAAAGTGAATTTTGAATGAAACCTTTCATTTTAAACTTTACACATATGGCATGAGATACTCTTAGGATTGTTTACTACTTACTGTCTACTTACACCATAGCGCAACTGTTTCTAGTTTTAACTTGTATATTACTATACCTGTTCATCGAGCAGCGAGCGCAGGTCGGCCATGTCGTTGGTGAGTTTCTGCAGCTTGCGCTTCCACTGCGCCGCCACCGCGCGCTGCTCTTCCACTTCTTCGTACGCGTCTTGTACCTGCACAAAACATTCATTATCAATAATACAATGCACAGCCAATAATCTTAATAAAAGTTGTTTAACTAAGACATTAAATTTAAAATAAACGATCGAATGTAATGATGAACAAAAAAAGACGTGTTTTGTGTAGACAGAGCACGTAAATTGTGTGGTTTAAAAAAAGATAGATCACACTGAACTTCAAACTCGCAGACTATCGGTTTTTAGGCTTGTCGCCCACCACACCACAGAGGCTATTTGTTAATTTTGTAAATATTAACTTTTGTATAACACAATATATTCCGTTCAAATATTTTAAATAGAAAAGCTTTTTTATTTTGTCTCAAACATTGTTCTGAATTACAATTTGCCCTATTAACGGACATATAGATAATAATGTAACATGCACTAACGTCAAACACCCAGACCTAGGCCAATATCTATCTGCCATAATTATTAATATTTTATCCATGCCAGGGTCGAACCTGTGACTTTAATGTAGTGAATGATTTTGATAGCCGCTGCACTAATCATCGTTTAAATCTGAGTTTAATCTTCAGAAGGTTTGTGATACTATTAATAAAATCGTAATATTCGCAAGAGTCCTAGAGGCTATTGAATTAAAAGTAATGGTCTTGTATATAAATGATGAACCAAGCGGAATCGACGAGAAATATAATTTTGATATTTTAACTTTAGTAGAGGGAAACACAAAATATTGATTATTTTATGCACAAAAATATTAAATAGATAAAGTTTCTCTCAAGTACCATATTTGCGTTAGATGTCAAAAACTGTATAGGTATATAAGTTTATATTAATCTCATTACGTCAAAACTTTAACCATAATTTCGTTTAAAAAATACACAAAATGACTTCATAAGTTCGGATCATATTTTCGTCGGAAAAAACGTAATTAGCATATTGTCAGTTTGGCGGACGAATGTCGCAAATCTTTGTAATTTGGCGCCAAGCCAGATAAGAATTAAAGCAGTAAAGTAATTTAAATTATTGGTCATTCATTCGAGAAGTACACTAACCTCTTCGGCGTCCTCTGCCATGGCTACACGCAGATCAGATGTTTTATATACAAAGTATGTAAAATCACATGTATTTATTTTGAACACTTTAAAATAAACCGTTTTTTTCACATCCTTCGATTCAGTTAATAAAAAAAAGAAACCGGCACAACTTTGTTAATTTTTTAATGGAACTTCCACACTGGCCATTAATAAATTGTCACAAACGATAAAAAATTAAAAAGAAACAGTGCATCCTTTTTTGTTTCACCTTTTTTAAATAAACACTGGCTGAATATAAAAAAGTAATTCAAAAAACGAACACGATTGGTGATTTCGTCTCGCTACATTGATAATAATCTTTAGTATTTTATGATAACACGCAGATGATATCGGAATCTGAATTTATATCAGCTGACAGAGCAATGTGCCCCAAGGATGATCTGAGATATGCGCAGAGATAAAGAATTTAGTACTGTGACCTACTTTATGATCTTTTATATTCGATTTTTAATAAAAAATAATATATTTGTCCGCAATTAACAGCGACTGTCCAGTAACAACTGGCGATAGTTGTTTATCGTGTAGTGATAGAATTACATTACATTATCACATGTGACGTTTGTATTGGTCGAGGCAATTGAAATGCTTGATTAACTTTGTGTATCAATATTATGTATTTTATTATTATTTTTTATTTTCTCTTGTATTTTTTTACACATAAATATCAGTTGTACAAAATACAAACAGTACTAAAACCTGGAAGCAATATTTATCTGTGCGATACAAATAATATTACATATCAGTGTGGGAATCGAATCCGCAATCATTAGCGCATACAATTAACGTCAGCGACTGCGTCAATCAGTCGTACATTCGGTTACAATCATGAGGGGTTAGGCCATAGTCCATTACACTGACCGGTGACAGGTAGGCGAGGTAATAGAAGTAAAATTCTGAAAATATAGTCACCCAAAAAGTGGCTATTGCTTTTACAAAACAGCAGGGAAAACTCAAGTACACAAACATCCGAAGATAAATTGCGATGAGTCACGTCGTCGTGGAATCTCGAATATTCGGCAAGATGGATATTACACGGTCAAAAAAATACATTCCATGACAGAAATAATGTCTATACATTAAAAGTTGATACACACAATGACAAGTGAGATCGTATAAAAATAACCGCGGGGTGCGTGGGCGCGATAAACACCGAATTATGATAAAATTTCGTGAAATTTCCGTTGGTTTGAGTGCCTCGTGTTAATCTACGTGATTACATGCATGTGAACTTACACCGGTTCTGCCCACGCAACTAAACGGGAACTTCCTAATATTGGATGTGAAAGTAAAAGCTGTAGTTATCAATCATAATTTGAGATATATCTATGTGGTAGAGCCCTGTTGTAAATCGCTAAAACTATAATACAAATGAATTTCACCCAATCTGGAATGACCGGCGAGGTCTAATCATCCATATGGTGGATAATCCATCTGGATGGCACTGCATTAACTTTGTCGTACCAGTAAAAAAATGAGTCGAAGTTTTCAACTATAGTTTTAAGGATTTTGTCTCCGCTTAGAAAAATATTTGTATTATTTACAAAAACTTTTCCAGCATTGTGTGTTAATGCATTCAGATTTAATATATAAAATTGTAACAATTAATAAATGAATTAATTGATAAATTTTAAAGTGCATTCCATCTTCGAGAACTAGAGTTTTCAAAATGTGTTCAAGTCATATACCGTAGGATATACTCGTACATTGAGAGAAATGTAAATAAAATGATTCATAGATCTCAATTTGAGAGTTTGTTGACTTAATAGAAATAGTTCTATTGTTACAGCTTCTACAAATAAACAATTACGTTTTTAACTTCAAAAATGATACGTGAAAGTAATAAATAGTATTTTATTACGCGTAAATATGCATTGTTTTGAAAATGTACATGGGTTCAGTAACAAAATGTATCTCAAGGTCGTTTACGAAACACTCGCATTATTAGAAACGGTGATTCATTCATTATTTTCTTGTATTTTTATGCTAGTGATAGTTTATTCGTGGTTTTCGGGATACCAACCAATGTACCATATTTTACGCACAAGCAGTGTAACAGCCTGTATAGAGTAGTCTCTGAATCTCGAATTTAATTAAGGAAATATTATGGTAAAGTAATATCAAGCTTTCAATACTCAATTGCTAAAATTCGCTCGAAACTATGGCCTGAAGAAAACTAAAGTAGGAAAATAACACGAAGAATATAAACGGGACATAAAATTACATCAACCTCCTAAATGAATTGTAAGAAATTGAAACGCCAACACAAGAGAATGGGTATCGAAACCCCAATTTATGTAAATCATTGTAAAACCGAGGACATCGTAACATAGTGTGTTGTTTTGAAATCAACGTATGAAGTGCTAACGTTACAGCTAATTCTAACGGAAGTGTGGAAATATTTATTTACGTCTAAGTAGGTTTATTTCATGTCGACACAGTGCTTTGTGGCTATAATATCATTTTGTAATTATACATTTTACGTGAATCATAAGAATATAGCATTAATTTTATTATGAAAATGATGTAACTGATTCACCGAATATACATAGTCAAACATGATACATGATGATGAACCTTTCCTCACACTTGTCAATATAACTAATTAAAAAGAAATCAAAATAGCGCTGGATATATTTACTCAAGTTTAAGGACTCAATATAATATGTATCTTTCTCTTCTACTCGTGCTAACCAAATGTTTACATAGTATAAAATAAATATTATATAAAAAGAAAACACAACCTACCTTCTTTTCAAGTTGTTTCTTGACGGTGACGAGTTGCTCCAAGTCATCTTCATGTTGTCTTCGCAGTTGAGCGCGCAACAGCTGCAGCTCTCTATGCGCCCGCTCATACCTCCTCTTGTACTTGTCTCCGGAGGCGCTGACGTCGGCCTCAGAGCCCTCCGAGTCCGAGGGCTCCGCTCCACCGCTCTCAGCTGATCTCCAGTGAAGCAATTCCAGTTCTAGACGCTCCGACGCCTGAGGGTCGGAAATACGACGCTCTTGTTGCATGTTATTATGGACTTAAAAAATTAGGAGCCTCAAGGTTGTACTGGCTGTTGGTTTTGGAACTGACAACGCAATTTTAATTGAATGTACTAAAACTGAAGAGATCATGTAAAGAAATTTAGAAAACAACCAGTCTACTAGACACGTATCAGGAAATTGAATATGAAGAAGCAATCAAAGTGCTTGTTGGGTTTGATGTCTAATCGATGCCAATTGATGATGATATTTCATAAATTAATGCTAAAACCGCAGATACAACTAATACATTTTAATGAGCAATGCCATTTAATAACAATCAAGACTTAATATTTGTAGATGCAAACTATTTACAAATATTCATTGTTACACGCATCAAGATTGTTAAACCTACCGTAATTTATAAATATATTAGCCTTTTCATAAATTAGACATAAGCAATATTGATCAATCTATATTTTTTGCAAGAAATATTTATGATAAGCATCATGAAACCTCTCGGCCGACAAACTGATTCCCGTTTCTAAACGCATTCTGGCACACGAGAGTCTCACAGCTGTCACCCATGTTGAAAGTCATAACTCTGGACCGATCGGAATAGTATCAATCACGTAAACCGGTATTTATAACGCTTGTGTCGTCCATTATCAGAAGGGGCGTATCAATTCAGTAGCCACATAAAAAACAACATTTACAATCGGACAATTTGTCCGTTCGCAATTTTATTTGTTGCCAAATGTGTTCAGTGTTTACTTGCGGTAATTTACTTGAATTACTAAAGAACAATTTTGAAACTATGCATGAAGGCTTTCTACAATCTTTCTTTATTGTCCTCCACGCTACCTTTATAAAAAGGGGATAGACAAAGGCGTCTCTAGAGATACTCAAATTCCAAAATACTAAATATCGACCAGTCTTAACGACATACACGCGAACACATTTCAACATTTGGGCCAACTATGCACCCATTACATTTTCATCAAATCTCTTCACATCATCTTCACAAACATTACCAACCTGTTGCAGCCGTTGATTGTTGGCCACCAAGTCCCTGTTGTCTCGTTCGACGCGCAGCCTCTCAGCTGCTTCAGCGTCGGCGCGCTCTGTGGCGAGTGCTGCCGCCGCGCGCTCCTCCGCTAGCTCACCTCCGACTTCTGATAGCTGTAGGACAAGATATAAATCAGATTATTTAGTTATGATTCCTTTATTATCATTATCACAATAATAATCATCATCTATGGGTGGCCTATTGGTGAACTAAAACCTCTCCTAAAGTTTTCCAGTTGTAATCCTACTAGATATATTAGAAAAGATAAGGCCATAAATAATTTAACCTATTTCTAAGGAAACCCTATAGTTATAGATTAAACCCAAGAATTCAAATGATGATATACATTGTTATCATTTTGAATGTTACAGCGTCCGTTTAGCTTTGGCATCGGCTGTTGTGTAGCGGTAACAAAATATGTCTAGCTGTATTTTGGCGCCGATAATTACTGCTGCAAATTCTGATCTTTGCTTAAGAATATAAGAATTATATTGTGTTCAAATAAAGAAAAATACAAGCAAGTTTTTCCTGCATGGTAAATGAAATATTATATATTATTGAGAGGGACGTAAAGACGATTTACAAATTAATTGAACATTTCTTGGCATACCAAGAAGTAAGAACAGAGTTTTAAAATGTTCAACAATTTATTGTATTTATAACATATTAAATTGTCGACCCTGATATCTGTTGTAGCTTTTGAATTTTTTCAGAGTAGATTGTTTACAAAACAAGTTTTGGTAGGTGAGTTTGTTTATAAGCATTCCTTCTTTACTGCTGAGTAAGTAGAATGACGTTATAATCTCCAAATACCACATGTCAGATACGTTAAACAGAGAGTCTATCATTAACTCCGCGTTTGTAATCAATTATTTTCAATTAGTCCCTATCGCAACGACAAGTGTGGTAATTAACACGCCATAACAATATTCCGGAACACAATTACTTATTCTTACATTACGGCGGTGGCATCTGGTCGATCAGTGCACGTTTGGCTCGTCTAATTGACTCTAATGCTGTGTAATTGACGCGTTATTTATCATGGTTGTCGTACAACGCCAGGCCATGAATGAAACATTAACTAGACGGCAATATTTCACACATAACAGGTTAAATTTGGAACGTACTGACGTACGGTGTAGTTAGGACGGCCAGTGCATCATTACGCCCCACTGATTCTGCAATGCCACAATATAACCGTTTGCCAAAAACGCAAATACTTCCTCGCGAAAAAATAACCCGAGTGGCCACAAAAACAGGCTTCCTGCTTCAAAATGATTGACAACGACGGCGAGCCGCGATGACGGACGGAGAAACACATCGTGAGAGTACTCGGGAGAACTCAACACAATTAGAGAAAAAAAATTGGCAAGCGTTGCATATGCGACAACAGCGAGCAGCCAGCTAGGAGCGGCCCAAGCGCCACTGCCAGCCGATGAAAACTATCCCGAATACCCGACGATAATTTATTACGACATATTAGTTGTATTTCAACGAACACGCCAAACGATTTAGAATCAACGGTTGTACACTACGAAATTAAAAACATCTGATACGATGAATCACCAACCTCTTCCAATTCGGAGGCGGTGGTTCGATCCTCGGATATGCCTCGAGATCTGCAAATACTGCTAGCCCTGCTTCCACTTCTGCTGAATAGAGTAAATCCTTTGATCATAATGTTGGTAGCGGACTTAGATCTGCCTAGTCTCCTCTTCATTTCAGGTTCATCTTTATGTCCCAACCTTCGCCATTCATCCATAACATGGTCAGTTCTTTTAAGAAAGTTATCGATCTTACTACTCAAATAGTTTGATGATGTTCCTTCTTCCATATGAGCCGCAACTGGTTTGAACTTCTGCCTAAGAGGTTGTTTGTTGCATCCCAAAACGAAGCTCAAATTAGCATCGAAAACAACAGGTGCTTGTTCTTTTGCTTTGAGCTCACCAAGATCTACATTCTCGGAGCTGTCACATGTTTGTGGATACAATCTTCTGGGAGTTGGTGTTCTGTTGCCCAGAGTGGAGTTCATGCTAGAAGACCGAGACAGCGGGATGTAAGTGCCATTGCTGCTGCAAGTTGAGTATTGGCTTGCAGAACTACGGATGCTGCTGTAAGAAGACGGACTTGGTGACCTTGACAGCAAAATGTTGTTGTTTGATACATGACGTCTCGCTAGTTCTGCTATCGAACCTGTTTCTACAGAAACTGATGAACTGCTTCTTCGAAATCCTGGACTTGGCGAGCGACTAACCAAATACTTTCCATTTTCAACGGAACTTTGTGAGATCGTGTGAACTTCTTTTAAAGGCTTAGTCACGAAGAGCTTTTTTCCGTTTAAAAGGCTTGTTGAAAGTTTAGGTGGAACTTTCTCGTCGAAATCAATTGGCAATGTCTTAGATTTCTTCATTGGGAGTATAGGTCGACTCGGCGGCGCTTTCGGTGGTTTCTTAGGCGTCGCGTCCAGTACCGGTGGAGACAGTGGTCCATTGAAATTAGAGGTTCCATTTAGCGGCGGTGAAGTTACACCGTTGTACTCTTGTCTTTGTTCTGGTATTTGAAGTTTGAGATGGTTGGCGCGGCTGGGGGCGTCTGGTACGACGCCGTTGGACACGTGTGGCATGTTGGCTTAGGTTGTTCGCTTGCGTTTCCTATACCGGAAGTGTCTTCCACGGTGAAAGTCCAGTGCCATTTCACCGTCAGTATTACTGTCGCGAGCGACACGGGATGCGCCGAGACATCAGTTGGAAATAGAACCGGCGCGAGAGGGATCCGCGGACGCACTGCGCCGGCTAACTCGGTCGCCGGGCCGACGGGCCGATCGCCCGACGCTGCCGCTAGACTATTTTAGTTTACTTAGATGTCGAAGTGCAAGCGCGAGTGACACGCATTGGACCTTCAAAATTCACAGAGTCCATGCCAATGACGACATTAGTACGTTCAATTTGTCCTTCCTTCATCAAAATACGCGAGAATCGAGACTTCAATAACAATAATAAATCTTTCAAGAGCGACTATAAACGAGAGCTACGCTCGGGCGTTACGTGTGAGGACGACAGGCATCTGAAACGTTATAAATCATATTATATGTACAAACTGTATGTGCATCTGAAACCGCACAGAAACCATGAAGGCCGTAGCGCGGTTTGTTATGTAAATAATACTAGGTTTACAGCACATTATTGACATAGGAAATGATGACTCCCAAAATTAATGAATTTGCAATAAACAAGACTCATAAGAATGTTAATAGCAAAGAGACGAGTATGATTGTTTAATAGAACAAGATATCACGACACGCGCACTATGACTGCTGGAAGAAACGTCCGGAACTTCAATTCGAAAATAGCAGTGTTAGTACATGCAAAGAATGCAAAGCGTCATGTCACCAAAGCGGCACATGTACTTGCACATGCTGGTTTCAATAACGTTTCAGTATTTGGCAAGGGGATTATTGTAAATACCGTAAATATAATTGATATCATGTTTACCAAAGAATTCGCATCATTTGGCAAAAGCAACCGATCGCTTTTGGTGCTTGTTGTTAAACAACGAAAAGGTTAAAAATTGTTGGTTTGTTTGTGAAAAGCAGCAGGCGGCGTGTGCGTCAAATTCGACAGAAATACATCGGGCCGAGGAAAAACAGGAAAGTTTGTAAACGCAATGACCTATTGACGAATAACCGAAGATACATTAACTATGTATAACCCGAATAAAAGTGTAACAACAAACAGAGCCCACGCGCCACATTACCCGACACCAACGTAAACGTGCGAAAATGCGAAATGCAACATGCGTATTATTTATCTTCTGAAAATGCGAATGTCCCGGTTTTTTGACGTACTCATTTGTATTCGTCGAAATTTTTACAGAGGATTACGCGAATTATATCCAGCTGTTAATTTCGAAATGCATTGGAAAGAGGCAAGTTAAATTTGGACAAGCATTGTAAGATGATTTTAAAAGTTAGAGTCGTATCTCTAGCTACCAAGCAGTAATGTAACAAAAACTATAGCTGTTCTAACTGAAAAATAAAGCAGTAAAATTTAGAAGTAATAATTTCAAACAGAACGTATACGATTACAAATATAAAATATTTTCTGCATGACTTTACTATTCCCTATAAAGTAAATAAACTAACGCTAATTAAACGATATTTGATTGAAATGGAGCGCATTCAAATGTCTGCTAATATTTCAGCGCAGTATTGGCGTTGGACGATAGTGCTAAATTGATGGCGCAAAGCTCCAAGCATAAAACGTCGAAAGGGCTTTAATCTCAGTTTACTGTTCCCATTTTACAGCCGAGCTGTCGTATTCTCGATGTTTCGATATCTATTTCACTTCGACATATTTATTCTTCGATATTATTCCTTTGATATAATTGATTAAAGACAAGAAACTCGTAGTTATAAAAATAAATGACCCACAGAGTCCTGGATTCAAATAGGGCCCGATTCGTGTTATGTTCGCATATTTCTTTTGAATAGCAACGTTTTAGTTAATTTCTGTTTCTTTATGCTTAGAATTTTGGCTGTTTTCAAATTTATAGATTTTTATAAATAGTGTATGTTTAATTCAAAGTCAGAGTATTGCGACTTTTAAATTTTTCCTAGCAGAGAAATATTCCATGTGGTAGAATAGTTTTAATAATGAATCCAAGCATAGTTCACAACACAAACAAATCTACAAACTTTAACGTTAAGCTACTGGTCTAACTAAATGCATCAATCTTCCAACCCTCATTAGAGGAATGTCATATTGTATAGAACGCTCCATAGGTCAAAGCAAACATAAAACAAAATAAACAAATCAACACAAACATATCGAACGATCGAGAATCACAGCAGGATAGTCGGGAATAAGAAATAAATAACGAGGCACAGCGTCTGCCAATGTGTCCACTTGATGCAACAGTCGGTCGGGACTCGACATGTCCGTCAGTACCGTGTTGCAATGCGCGATTTTAAACATCAACAAACCACATCGTTAGCTCATTGTGATTGGTTTTCGATGAAAGTCTCGATGCTATTGTAAACACACCAGCATTTCTGATAGAAATTATAGATTTGGTGTATGTAAAGTACACCCGACATTGGTGTTAAAATCTACGAAGGAATTTGTCAGTACATCCAAACAAGAATTATTGTCACAAATCTTGATATTGGTGATAAAGACAAAAAATATAAATGGGAAACACAATGCTAAGACAGTAAAGTAATTTAAGGCATAAAAGGCAGATTAGTCAGTTAAAATCATTCAAACAAAACATCTAACAATGACACCAAGACAATACATAAAAATGAATGAAATATGAAATAGTAGCTTTCCTACAATTCTGTTGCTAGAACAAACAATTTTACACACGACAGGCACTGATCTGATTTACTTAAATCACTTTACGTATATATTTTAAAACCAAAATCGCATAATTTTTTTTCGTATTTCAATTTCGTTTCGTTCGTATCTCGACAGTTTTTCGAGAATTATTCAACATTCGCCCGTACGCACCGAAAAGACGAGCAACACTGAAAATTTCCAACACAAAACGGTGATTTTCGAATCAGCACGTAGAATTAAATATAGTACGGAGTAAATTGCACACATCGCAAATAATAACACGATGATTATTAACTTTCGGTAAATTATGTGTTTTGCATATCGAATTAAGATTAAACATTATGTCGTCGTAAAGTACTCGCAAAGACGTCAGTAGGAACGTGAATTACAAAATTCATGCTATATTCGAAGTTTGGTATTTTAGGACATGAATATTAATAGGGTAATTACAATGATAAATGTATAATTACAACAACAAAATATATGATCGTTTTTAGTATTCCTTTCTTTTTATTGTTTCTTTACATTAACATTTTTCATATCTCAATTCAGTTTTATTAATAATGTTTACTTTTATATTTTAAACATTCATGGACACAGGATTTCAGAAAATGACAAATATTTTTGAAACAATCGTGAGAGACCGTTCAAAATGCTTCGAAAAACATCAGTACGGTGGTAAACTATTGAGGTAGTGACACGCTCTCTGCGTTCCATACCTACGTCATAAGAAATAAATAGTAAAAAAATATTATCTTTTGATTATCTATTTGGCTAGCCAAGCCTAACTAATTGCTTGGTAACAAAAGTTCAATCCGGTCGCATCGATCCAATACTAGAAACATCCGATCTGTGATCGCGCCAACCGTTGCTCAATTTCACACGCTTAGAGCATTACAAGTTCTTAGCAACAAATGAAATGTACCAAAATAGAGGGCATTAATCCCCCAACGCAAGTATTTATGGACTGGTCAAGTAAATCACTGAAATTAGGTCGTTCGCGGCTCGCTGGACTGACGGCCGCGACGGACCAACAAACGCATGAACTGGCGAAATCTTTGATATTAAAAAAGAGTTATTAAACAAGTGACGTGGAGAAATGTGGTGCTTACCGTGATTGATAATGCAATAAAACTTTAAAGTACCTAAAATGTGCGCGACATATTTTTGCAACGCCTGCCAGAGATGCGTAAAAATAAAATAATTTATTTATTTTATCACAGTTCACTTAGAATACAGATAAGTTTTTATTTGTTTTTTGTTTCAAATTAGTAGTTCCTCTTATAAAGAAGACAAGGAAACTGAGCTACAAAATAAAACAACTAAAAAAGCGGACTCTTCCAAGCGAACGGGAAAAGAAATGCAGCTGGCAGGAAACAAATCAACTTTTGCATTTGTGTCATACGTTAAGTAGGTCAGAACAGATCCGAAAATACTTAGAATGAGTATAGGCAACCAGTTTAAGCTAACACGACGTGTTTAAGTAATATTGTATGTGTATACGGTGATATACTAATAGCAGAGTATACTATGTAGTATGTAGATGAACTGGTTGAGGCAACATCAAGGACTTCAACTTGGGAGCGTTGTGAAGGCCGCGGTCATTGCTAGGAAACGAGACCGCTTGAAAAGGACATGCTATGTACTCCATTACTCCAACAAAAAGAAAAGCGCTGTGAGAACTTTAAATTATAAATGTTGAATTACCCAACAATGTGGCATCGAATTTTTAAACTGTGGCAAAAAATACCTGATAAAGGTTGAGGTATAAAAGTAAAATCTAAAAAGCAATAAATATCTAAATAGAACGTATGGTGGTCTTAGGAGGCGAAGAATTAAAAATAGATCTAGAAATAAAATAAATATAATTATGGGAGCAACACCGAGGCGGTCTGGTCAAAGCCGCGACGCCGCAAACGCTGCCCATCATCAGCATTTATCATTTTTTGCCCACGAGACATAATACGGTGAAAATAAAACGAGCTGCGGATGCGGTCTGATTAGGACAAACGACGCTAGAGCCGGGGAAAAAAAACAAAATGGCCTGATTACAAGCAGCGGCAAAAAGGAGATCGCTTTTGTAAAAACTCAACGGAAAATTGCAGTTTATAAACTTTTTAATATTAATGAGCTCACACAGGCAGTTGACAGTTTAAACAAACATTATAGATATAGAAGTTTCTAGAAGAAGTTATTGTAGAAAGTTTATATAGAAGTTTAATTTAATATTGGTTAGTGATATTAGAGAAAGATAATTTAATGTCAGGAGACAGGATATAATATGTGGACGTGTCTGCAGCCAGTATTAACATTTTGGCACACACGACGTTTTTAGGTCGTCTAGTATTCGATCCAGAGATCGACTCATATGATAAAATGTATTATGTTTATGTTATTATATTTGGAACACACATTCACGTGTATAGTTAAGGCAACTGAAAAGCAAAAATATAAATTCTTAAATCCAAATATAATTTAACTGGTGTTATACGTTATAAAGAGACGAAACAGCATTAATTCTAAAAAAAATATTGGCTTGCGACAGCAAAGTCCGACTGTTAAAGTTTTGAATGATAAAGTAACAATAATTATAAATTTCGGTATTTTTCATTGACAACATTATTTCCAAACGTTTCCGTAATAACACCGAAGAGCGCATCAACACCTCTCTATGAAATATTGCTAATGAGTTTTAAAACATCATCAACCACGCTTGCAAGTGTTCAGTGTTAAGAAAACTTGTAAAAAATTGCAACGAGCGCGCATCCATTTTCCTCTTTCTAAATATACTAGCAATATCTAAATATATTCCATGACTGTTCAACACATTTCTGCAAAATTTATTTTGAAGTCTTGCTTTCGTTATCTGCTGGTTATTTCCGCATATTTATATTTCCATGTTTATACAGGACTGGAAGATCAATATAATCTATTTGTTTACCTAATTGAAGAGATTACGGAGGAGATTGTGAAATGGTTGTGAAACTAGAGGCAGCGGATTCGATAAGTACAACGAAAGAAATGTTTGTGTGATCCACAAGTATTTGTTTCGGGTCTCGGATGCAAGACTGAAACTTTTTTGTACATTTTGATATCGACGACACATTACATTAATTTTAATGTGGGTTCGCGACTATGTTGGATTTTATCATTTATTTTTGTTACCTTTAGGGCCTTAATAATAAACTGAGATGAGCGAAGAGCGATTTTAAAATTTACTTGAATATTTTGTTTAAAATACTGAATAATTTAATTACAAAACAATGGTTGCCTAGCACTCTATGCGATTCCGTGTTTATTAATAAAATTGTGAATACCTCGCTATTCCTTTGAGTAGTGCCTTACTATTTTACAATGAAGGAAGAATAATGAGAAAGCTACATACGAACAACAGATTTAGTGATTTATCCTTTTTCATTTTCATCAGACATAGGATGTCTAGCTGTATATAGTCCCAATCATATTCAGAGCATCCTTCTGGAAGCGGCTGCATCCAGCCGACCTTTATAAGATCCTCTTTCCTTACTGTGGCTGGATGTCCGTTTATATTTGATCGTAATTCATTGCCACAATGCATTTTATTATTGTCTCTTACAGCGCATACGTTTTTTTATAAAAATAATGAACTTATTAAGTTCAAGTCAGTTAGAGATCAAACCTAAACATTACATCCAATTACCATATTGATTAATTTGATTAAACTTCAAGTGGCTTAAATACATCCAGCGGATGTTAGCAAAATACTAAGTTTCTATTTCGAGATATTTTATTTGTAATAGTAAATCTTAGAGAGGAAATTACTTCGAACCTAGAACATACGTAATACATTCCTATGCCAAAAGCATCAGTTGAATCGTGATCAATTAACAAAATAAAAACGAGGTACTTCATATCGTTTAAACTTTGTTATTCTTCCAAAATCTGTGTTTTGTAATTGACCACGCTACCTTAGAGTATTCATAATATAGAGGAAGCGTTGGTACTTCAAAAACGTAGATAAAGATGGTGGTGCCGGGCCATCTTTTTTGCCCTCCGGGCTGACATTCGACAGGTTCTCAAACATTTGTACGGATTATTAAAAAAAAAAATCCGCTCAAATTCGGTGTAGATGGAATTTATAGCAATGAGTAGGTAAATAATTTGTTTAACTTTTACAAATATAGCAGCCCTACCAATATTACGAACAAGAAAATATCTAAATTTTTGAAGACGCTAATATATGACAGTACTCCCTCTATATTATAAATACTCTAATCAAGCTACCTAGTATAAATAAGTGCGATTTTTTCTGAATATAAGTTTATGTTTGTATATTCCTGAAAAGGTAGGCAGACATTTTATAAGTACCACTAACAGATCGCCGAACTGTGAGAAGAACTACCGAAAGGTGAGAGAGTGTCGCCATACTATTTTCTTTTTTAGTACATCAAACTGAAAAACTCACACCAAGTGCCAGTGGATTGCCTGACCAGGGAGTCGAAGCCAAGACGATCGAGACACGCTGCCAGTAAACTAATGAAGCGACACTCGTTTACAGTAGTTATATTTAAATTGATGTTAGAACCGTTCTAAAACCCGAATTATTTACATTACACATTACTTCTGTTCACAAAACAAGCTCATTATCAAAGAAAGTTCTCGCATCTTTTAAACAAAGAATGAATTTAAAAAGTGTAAAAAAAAACAAATGTTACGCTCAGTTCCACGCAGTCGTTACGCAATGAGTTTGTCACATATTAGTATTTTCGTCGCGGTCAAGGAACCATGCGTCGCGGAATTAATTATTCACGCTTTTTTTATGCTCTAGGTCATGCGTGTAAACTGTCGCTCGTCAATATTTTAAAAATGAAGGCGTGAATTTTTAGACGACACTTTTATGTTATAATGCCATTATCCATATAGCGAGACTAGAAGGTTCATTATGTTTATGAATACATTTATTAATTTATTTTTAAATATGAAGCAAAGACGTGCATCTTGCGGCAACACGCGTGTATCTAAATATACAAAATTTCACTAGAAATACTTACGTGCATTTTATTCACCCCTTAAAACTTGACTTCTTTTTAAACGCAATTCACAAAACCGTTCGCAGTTACCGCGCCTCATGCATTCCGAGAAAGGCATTACAAATGAAACTGGCCGATTTCAACATTTTTTTAAAATATAATTTCAGTGGAATTTTCTCGGAATGTCACTTTATTTAATAATTTTGAATTTCGAACACATTTTTTTGTTTTTTTTTTAGACCGCCGCGGCTGTCCAGAGTCGTACAAACACTGACATGGGCCGTGATTTCGCATCCTTCACGTCAAGGATGTCTAGAATACCAGTGCAGGCTAGTGTCGCAAGCGTTCCTCACCAATGAGCTAACATTGTCGGTAATTACCATGTATTGTTACCGATTTTTTTTGCTTGTGCGCTACCGATTCTGTTGCCATCGCTACACTTGAAGCGCATCACTAGGCTCCGATATTGATTTTATATATATTTTTTTGTTGCTATATTAGCATGCCGTTGTAAAGGAGTAGCTAATCTTGTAACTGTATTGTGCAATGTGTTTTCTTTTCAGTTAAAATTCTGTAACATTAACAAAAGTCATGTTGTACATGTACAGTCACCGCCAAAAGTAGCTGAACATATTCAAAACGCCAAAAGTCATACACACATAAAGCATCAGAAGTAGGTGACCAGTGTCGGCCACAAAAATTCATGAACACACTAAGGTTACAAAAGTTGGTGAACAGCAAAAGCAACAAAATTGATGAACACGTCAATTGTACATAAGTCACTGAACATTTATAAAAAGTAAGATTGCCGTAGATGTGTTCACCTACTTTTGTTGCTTTGTTGAGTATTCGTTGTTAATTTTTTTTCACAGCTTATATTTTTAGTTTCTTTTCTGCATTAATGTATTGTTTTTTACGTTTTTGTGAAATACCTAACTAATATTTATTTTCGTAGAGTTAAAATGTCGTGTTAGTCTGTTGGCGTGTGTGCTTGTATTAAACAATAAATTGTTATTCTTATAGGTACCTAATTTTATTTATATCGTGCTGTTGGTGTTACAAATATAATAAATACATAAAATAAGAAAATAAAATATATCTCTGTGGTCTTGTTCTGTTTTAATAAATGATAATGTTTGACAATATTGGCAACAATTTGTGTAAGTATGTGCTTTATTTCAATTTTGTATATGTACTGTACCTACATGGTGTGTACGGTTTTGGTGACAATTAAAATAAGTAAATACAAAGAAAATATTTAAATTTATTAAACAAAAAACAAATTCAACAATAAAAATAAAAATATTAAATTGTTTAAAATCTTGTGTGGCCTCCATTTGCATCGATGACGGCCTGTAGTCGGCGTCGCATAGAAGATAACATATTAGCACATACATCTCCCCCTCTGAATATGTCCCACACGCGTTCCACGTGGCTTACAGTGCCTTCCTATGTGCGTGGCGTGTCGGGCTCCCAGGCCTGGACAATGAGACCCCATAGATTTTCTATAGGGTTAAATTCTGGACTCTTCGGTGGGAACGGCATCTCGATAATCGCATTTTCATTATTGCGGAACCACGCTTGACATCTTCTAGCTTTATGCACGGGGCTGTTCTCGTGGACGAGGTATATTGGATCCGATACGTGCTTTCTGGCCGTAGGAAGTAATGTGTTTTCCAACAAATCTAAATAGCCTTTGCTATTCAAGCGGTCAGATATTTCCGTCAGCTCACCGAGGCCCGATGCACTCATCCATCCCCAAAAGCCAACGATAATACGGCCCCCCCGATCGATTATTCCTAATATTTTCCGGGTTATATATCTGACCAGTTAACCGCCAAAGAGTGCATCGTCCATCTTCCGTTGATTGAAAAGTTTTTTCATCGGCGAAAACGACTTGCGACAAATCGAAATGCAAGAACCTTTCGGGAAATTGCAGGCGTTTCAGTTTGTGCCGTGGTGTTAAAATAAATTTTCTTGCTGGAACTCGATTGTAGAAGCCGTATTCTTTCAGCCGCTGGCAAATTGTATGTCCCGATATGTCCATGTCCACGTCTCGTCTAAAGGTATACGGTATTTCGCAACAAAAAAATAATCATTAAAATATTATTGACTTCGGTCTACAAACATTAGTAAATTGTAACTTAATGCCTGAATTACAGAAAAGTGATCCACCACAGGTATATTGGACGAAAATAAATATTAATAATAAATACATCCAATAGGCACATATATAGATCTACCCCACACTAAGATTGAATCTTGTGTCGTGGGGACCAGAAACCAAGAGAGACTTTTTGGTCTCATAAACACCCATACCCGAAACTAATACCTGTGGATCACACGAATATTTGTTTCTGTGCGGAAATCGAACCCGCAGCCTCCCGTGTCACAGCCGGCGTCTAACCAACTGCGCTACGGAGGCTGTCAAATACACGCAATAGTATCACACAATTTGCTGAGCCCATAATCCCATAAGTTGCAATTTACTAATGTCTATAGACCGAAGTCAATAATATTTAAATGATTATTTTTTTGCTGCGAAATACCGTATACTTTTAGACGAGACGGTGGGAAACCGAAGGTTTAATTCGAACGTCTAAACGTACTGGTAGACCGAGGAAAACTAGAAGAGATCAAGATTTTGATATTATTCGGCGGTTCCGAAGCAGTGGCTTCACGCGAGTATCGACGGTCGCAACAGACATGGATATATCGGGACATACAATTTGCCAGCGGCTGAAAGAATACGGCTTCTACAATCGAGTTCCAGCAAGAAAATTTATTTTAACACCACGGCACAAACTGAAACGCCTGCAATTTCCCGAAAGGTTCTTGCATTTCGATTTGTCGCAAGTCGTTTTCGCCGATGAAAAAACTTTTCAATCAACGGAAGATGGACGATGCACTCTTTGGCGGTTAACTGGTCAGATATATAACCCGGAAAATATTAGGAATAATCGATCGGGGGGGCCGTATTATCGTTGGCTTTTGGGGATGGATGAGTGCATCGGGCCTCGGTGAGCTGACGGAAATATCTGACCGCTTGAATAGCAAAGGCTATTTAGATTTGTTGGAAAACACATTACTTCCTACGGCCAGAAAGCACGTATCGGAGCCAATATACCTCGTCCACGAGAACAGCCCCGTGCATAAAGCTAGAAGATGTCAAGAGTGGTTCCGCAATAATGAAAATGCGATTATCGAGATGCCGTTCCCACCGAAGAGTCCAGAATTTAACCCTATAGAAAATCTATGGGGTCTCATTGTCCAGGCCTGGGAGCCCGACACGCCACGCACATAGGAAGGCACTGTAAGCCACGTGGAACGCGTGTGGGACATATTCAGAGGGGGAGATGTATGTGCTAATATGTTATCTTCTATGCGACGCCGACTACAGGCCGTCATCGATGCAAATGGAGGCCACACAAGATTTTAAACAATTTAATATTTTTATTTTTATTGTTGAATTTGTTTTTTGTTTAATAAATTTAAATATTTTCTTTGTATTTACTTATTTTAATTGTCACCAAAACCGTACACACCATGTAGGTACAGTACATATACAAAATTGAAATAAAGCACATACTTACACAAATTGTTGCCAATATTGTCAAACATTATCATTTATTAAAACAGAACAAGACCACAGAGATATATTTTATTTTCTTATTTTATGTATTTATTATATTTGTAACACCAACAGCACGATATAAATAAAATTAGGTACCTATAAGAATAACAATTTATTGTTTAATACAAGCACACACGCCAACAGACTAACACGACATTTTAACTCTACGAAAATAAATATTAGTTAGGTATTTCACAAAAACGTAAAAAACAATACATTAATGCAGAAAAGAAACTAAAAATATAAGCTGTGAAAAAAAATTAACAACGAATACTCAACAAAGCAACAAAAGTAGGTGAACACATCTACGGCAATCTTACTTTTTATAAATGTTCAGTGACTTATGTACAATTGACGTGTTCATCAATTTTGTTGCTTTTGCTGTTCACCAACTTTTGTAACCTTAGTGTGTTCATGAATTTTTGTGGCCGACACTGGTCACCTACTTCTGATGCTTTATGTGTGTATGACTTTTGGCGTTTTGAATATGTTCAGCTACTTTTGGCGGTGACTGTACAACTCACATTACGTAAGTTTCGGATTCAATTTAGCAAAAAGAAATTTGTAATTGTTCATGAAAATAACCTAGATATTTCAGTGACATTACATACTAGGTATCCAAAGTCACTGAAGATTAAGTAGAGATGGGCTTTATTTATTACTAATCCGATAACCGCATTATTTATTTAATAAAACCTTCATTGCACTTTAAAGAAACAATTACAGTAAAGAAATGGCATAATAATAATAGAACAAGAGTCCGTACAAAAATAAGATAAATCCTTAATAAATAATTTCGTTTGCCTCACATTCTAACGATAAATACCATTGGTTTCTCAGGACGGACGAGTGATGACTAAATGTGAAGACGAAATTATAATTTTTTTTTTACTTGTCATTTCACGTACATAATATAGTTTTTTTGTTTGTCATGAATGCGATGTAAAATCATCGTCCGGTCGGACCGGATGCGTTGTGCCATCGTGAGACGCAACGTACGAGCCACAGGACAGACTCAGGAGTATGTTATGGAGGTAAATAACTATTTGCCCATATAAAAATAAGTACTAAGAGTGACGAGATAAGAGTAAAACGAAAATAACAATAAATAACATGTGGGCTAGTTGGTATCACGACAAGATGACGGAAGCGCAATTGTATCATAATATAATAGATATATAATACATCATTGAAAGATGTCATGTAACAGTTACCAATGATCCATAATGACGGTGGTAACCAGTTCATCTATATGTTGTCATATGATGTTCAATTTCCTAACGATAGCGCTAATCTATCGCCATATTGGGCACGCGTTCAATGACTACGAGTATTATTTCGATATTACACAAAGTGTAGCTTTGCAATCAACTGTAATCTTGGACTCATACTTTTCATGCTTTTTAAATAGAACTACGTCTATGAACACAAACAAAAATACGAACATTTACCGACTCTGGGCCCTGGCCCCCCAGACATCGCTCTAAATCTGCCTGACATAAGTTACACACGCTTTTTGCGGTATTGAAATTAAACTTGTTTTTGTTACGCACTGCACAAGTCTTGGCTAATGACTGATTTGATCTTAAAGCAATTAAGGTGCACCAAAGGCGGCTCTTATTCCGAGCCTCGCTTTTTATTTTGGTCACACAGGGGTCTTAATTGATGTTATTGACTCATTAATATGGTCTTTAGTTTTTTTAAAAGAAACCTGACTGAAATTACCGATGTGTGCTTTTTTTGTAAAAAATACGTTGTTGCTAAGTAATATTGTTCACCAAAAGGAACAGTGCTTTTGATATTAAATTCTTAACTTGTTATAGTTTTTACGGTTTAAAATATTGTTGTGTTGAACACATATAATTTTCTTTTAATATCTATAATAACATAGACGCACCAAACCATACACTAAGTATTTTTTTTATGTATGTATCTGCCTTTCTTATAACTGGATTCCCGCGAACTCTAAACAATGAGCTTTCCATATAATTGCTTATAGGAAGCCTTGAAGACATTGAACTAAAAACCCATACCTTAGTCTCAAGCCGTTCGCTCTCTCCCTTGTAGTGAGTTCGCTCGCCTTCCACCTTATCCAGCTTGGCCCGCAGCGTCTCAAGCTCGTCCTGCGAAAAACAACTTTATTAGTATTGATGTAAGGTTTAAATTTCAATGAAAAATTAACTCTTAGTTGCTGATTTTTCAATTAGGGTATAAGGACAAAACATTGACCTGCCAGGTCATTGAGGATTTTTTGTATACTAATAAATTATAAATGACATAAAAATATGCTTGTTTCTGGATGATGAATCATCGGTATATTTTGTAATTGTCTCAAAAAATGCCTGATGGATGGTCCAGGAAAGCAATAATATATTATGACGTTTTAGTCGCTTAAAGTACGACTAGTAGACATTTAGGGGTGTTGACTATAGACAATTAGCTCTCATTTATTTTCTCCATAGAAGCAGATGTTTTTGGCCTAAAATTATGTCTTATCTATCTTCAATTTCGGCGTCATCTGCAACAGTGGGATACCTTTGCTGGGCCAGGCCTCTATTAGATCAGATGTAGCTAAAATATACATACTACCTGTGCATACAAAAATTGATAACAAATAAGAGACAACACAAAAGAAATTTCTATTTAAAAGCCTACTTCCTTCAAGAATCGAATCCCGATTATTTATTTATTGTTGCCACCCGATCTAGATACCACTACGTAAACATTATGAGATGATATACGAGTATCGTTCAGATAGTTTCAGTAGAAACTCGCAGCTTATGAGCAGAAAACGCATCGTTTTACAACTCGCTCGTGTGGAACCGATAGTCACGTAAAGATTGAATTTTAAAACATGTGTAATATATGATTTAATTCAATTAATGATCTATATCCTCGGTTTATTGGTCTTTAGGCATGAAATATAGGTTGTCAACTGTAAGAAGCTGAGTTTAGTCATAATCCCATTTAGGTTGATTTATTCTTTTCGAAACACACGATTTCTTCAAGGTTGGATATTTCACCGCAAAGATGAATTAGGCCGATCGGTCTACTCGTAACAGTAAGTGATACATATTTTGTTCCAGTAACCCATGTATCTGTAAGTGTTTAACTAAACAGTCCATACGTGATGGTGTACTAATTTTTCGAACTCGAAATTTTACAAATTACTAATCGTTGCTCCCTATCTCTGACTTTCCACTTCAGTGACAACCGCAAACCGTGCATTTAATAATTAACGAACTAAACGGCCCATTACTGGTAATAATCACACAACATTCCTAATTTATAAAAAGAACGAGAAATATTTAAATTGATAACCGAATGGATATGTTGAAATCGATAACCCTGCTTCCTAATTCGAATTTTCAACAAAAGTATCGGCCACAAATCACGTAATGGCTACTGCTAGACCGGAATATCGCGGTCCGGCGACCGGAACCGCGATCACTGCGCGAATGCGGTCGGTGCGATGATCAGTGTCGTTCGCGGTTTTAGGCGGCATTGCGTGCTATTATACAATAAATTATCGGATTGTATTACACGATTGTATGTTCACGACCTTTGCGGTGCGCTGGCTGAGAACTGAGAAGTTCCGGATTCGTGTTGCGGGATTAAGTTCGCGACGCGGATGAACTTGATGTGTGTATCTTGTTTATTAAAGTTTCCTATTATTAGAAATGTTGATGACACAGTGTTATATCAATATCATGGAACAGACTAAATGGGAAAATGATTTATCTTCTAATAATGTCGACGAGTTTGTGGTAAAAAATATCTAGTAGTTCGTCGTTGAATATAATTGAATACTGTTTGGTGTACGAATTGCTGATGCGATGCCGAGTACGTTGTTTCAAAGTTTGTCATCAGATCTCCTCTATCCGGCACAGACCATCCCATTCTCTCGGTGTATACCATAGAGCGTCGCGCTCTATTTATTTCGCAGTTACCTCTATTTACATCACAAACTATCGTAATGACTTAACGACAGTTCGAATTACGACATCATTTTGTGACTATTCGCAGTTCGTGTTATTTTTTGTTGGATACTTTGAGGAAAACAGAAACATACAACCATGTTGATTTAAGATTAGTTATTTTATCACCTTTATTTTATTAGAAACGTATCTTCGGTATTAAACTTCGATATGAGTATCTAACTAGGAGAAACGTTTTGGTCTCGGAAACACTCAGACCCGAAACTTGTGGGCCACACAAACATTTGTCTCGGTGCTGGGATCGAACCCGCAGCCTGTCGTATCACTGTTAGCGTCTAACCAACTGCGCCATGGGGTATAGCGATTATAATCAATTGAAGTCTACTTTCGAAAATTGTGATTTGATGTGGATTTTTGCCAGACCGTGTCGCGCGTACAACTTAAAATATTCTAGACTTCAGCATATTAAGAACTGGTTCCGGGTTAGTACTCCGTGGGAATACGCGGAAGACGCGGTCCCCGGCCCGTTACAATCACTACCATTCCCATCCATGCCAATGAGCCAATTATCTCGCTCTTTATTGTTTATGAGTAATAACTGGTGACATATCATGGCATAACGGGTTGTCGAGAATTAAGTATGTACCTAATGTTAACCGATCATCGACATTCATAGATACGACATCGGAAGTCGGAGGTACGATGGGATATAAACCAAAAACATAGAACAAAAATCAAGCCATACTAAAAAGCCTAAATGTATCACGATTCGAAAAAAATTGTTTTACTCAAATTGATTTCATTAAGTAGTGTATGAGAACCTCTAAGAAAAAGCGCCTGTGAAAATTTGAATAGCAAATTATTCACTAGATGTAATAACTCGGTAACAACAGGCCTGAAACGTAATGAAAATATAGAATTCACGTATACAATGTAATAAACAATTACACATTATCTACTCAAAAAATGAACTGTAAGGAATTGAAGTCGATAAAATTTTCATTTTAAATTCATGCCTCACAAGATAATATTATGATTTTTCGCTCTTGGTTAAGAAAATATACTTAGAATCGTTAGTTTTTGATTCAGACATTCAGATTCTAGACAAAGACTATTTCCAATAAGTGCTGATTCTACAAAAATATTCAGAAAGAAGTCAAGAAAGTACATATAAAACTACATGTTTATTTAGGTACAAATCGCATTTCAAACGCATCGCAGTCAAGAAGCGTTTGATTAGCAATTATGATAAGTAAGAGCGAGCTGCAAAGCCGTGCATTACGCGGCGATTTCCTCCGCAACTATTGCGCTTCATTCATAAAGTGCACCTGCACCTGTCTGCAGTCTGCGCTGCGTTCATTTACTAAGCAATCCAGTTTCTTGTACCTATCCGTTGTAGTTCTAGATTTATAGGGCTTTCACGCTCTTATATTAGAATTACATTTTAGATTAATTATTTTAATTACATCCCGAAGTTAGATTTTCAGGGGTTGATACTAAGACGAAATATATGAAAACTGATGATTGACTAACGGGGAAAAATTATTTCTAGCTAGAGCATAAAAGTATTTATAATTTCAACGGTTTTCATATTTCTGCCACAAAAATTATATTGCATCGACTTATTTCACATGTTTCATTAATATATCCACAATTCCACACTTCAACTAAAAAGTAGAAGACTCCTGACGAAAAGAGCAGTGCAATCCAGACAGAATCGGCAACATCTCCCGTAAATCTGTGCATTTAGCTAATGCGATCGATTTCCCACTCTCACTATACCAAACGACCTGAATAGAACCGCCTACATTTTGCAATCTGCGGTCGCACGCCCTGCGTCTTCGGGCACGCGCCGCTCAATGGCTCGGAAATGGGCGCAATTAGCGGTCGCCACTCGGGCACACTCGGGCAGCCTCGGCGCCGTAGGCAATTTGTAGAGCACAGGAAACGAGCTCCTTATTATCCTCTCTATGGTGCAGGTGTCTATGATACGAGGGATGTGTGTTCGACACTCAAATTATGTGAACTATCGATTGAACGACTGGATCGAAACCAATTTTATATGCAGCGTAGAGAAGAATTTTACATTGTAAGCTAGGTAGGTGCCTAGAGCAATTTGTGGAGCACAGGAAACGACCCCCCCACCCACTTCTTATCCCCTCTACGGTGCAGGTGTCCATGTTGCAAGGGATGCGCGACCGGTTCGATGTCTGTGAATGTTTAGCTGAATGGATGATCGTTTACTATTTTGATTTTTAGTTTATCGAGGATTTTTATCTCATTTAATAGTGGTATCATTCTTACACATTATTAAAGCGATAGAATTTACAATATATCTTAAATATTTATTATCATCTCTGACGTATGAAAGAATACACTATCGACTGTCCGCTCTTTCGATCCCAAATTAGAGGAGAGAGTGTATGGCTTATCAAAAAGCCTTTGTCACTGTAAATATCCTTATCTCACTGGTACTTTGGGCCGGAAAACCAAGATTAGACATTCTTCATAACAAGGACACCTCATATAAGTAAATGGAGGACATATGTCAAATTGAGAAGGGTTTACGCGGTCAAGTATACTGTTAAACATTCTAGCAGACCCAACCTTAAGTAATGTTCGTCAAATCAGCAATACATCTTACTAGCAATTGTTAAGTGCGATAGACAATAATACGTCCGTAACATAACTAAAACCAATATTTCAATCTGTCATCGTCACAGTAATAACTATAAAACAATGTAACGAATGTACTGACGCGTGAAAACCTATTTGTAGATCAACGACGGTGCCACAGCTTTTTGTACAATCACTTTCATTAGAAACACATGGGCGTGAGAGCTGTTTGTTTATGAGCTGCCATCGACCGCAGTGCTCTAGAGCATTTGTCTTATCTATGGTTTACTGCCACTTATCTGTGCGCCACTCTTTCATACCTCGTAACGTACTTATTACAGAATATTTTAAATTTAGAGTTATTTCTTTGTATTTCAATTTTCATCCTCAATTTTGTGCCAGTACTTGTTTAAGATTCTATAGTAGATAAATTATTCAAATTTTAAACATAGAATGTGTCTGAATGGATGCTCAGATGTTTTTATTAATAAAAAAATCAATCTATCCGTTTGTCAGGCCTTTCCACCACATCATGAAGTCTGTCGCAATGGCTTATTTTTAGTGAACAGTGGATTTATTTAAATTAAAAGTGTTTATCAGTCTATCCGTAGGGTTTCATTACAGCTTAAAGGCCATTGCCAAAAAGCAACTTCCTGCATTCTGCACCAATAGCTGCTCATTTTCTTCGAAGAACTTAATGGCTTACATATTTTGGTTTCAAACCTGATCACTCCCTAATCTGAACTTGAAAGTTCACCACACTACCAACAATATAAAGAGTATTGAAATGCAAATACAGAATGTGTACCTACTACTTACCACATTCAACCGTTATCAGTTGAGGGTTATTATCTCAAAGAAGTCCGGCACAATCGACCCGTTTCTATGGCACAATAAGACAGGAAGCACTGCTTCAGTACAATTGGATGGATGTATGCAAAGAAGAACCAGCCAGACACTATTAAAGTATGTGTATGCCCGTTGACTAACGCTATAGATAGTTTAAAATACAGTATTGGTGCATAGTACTGATGTGCGGTGGAACTGAAAGGTTGTCGTGTGGAGGCCACGTACCCGCAAGGGCGGCGGCAGACGTTGTACTTGTGGGTGTCCTTATAAAGATTACAGGAAGTCGCTACAAACAGGTCACACCGAACGTCCTTGAGAGAGGTCCACGTTCAGCGGTGGATTTCCTATGGCCAAAGATGATGATGATGACAGAACAGGATGAAAATGACATGGAATTTGGTATAATTATTTCTGCTGGTGCTCTCTCTCCCTTTAGCCACAGGAAGTCCACTGCAGAACATAGGCCTCCCTCAAGGATCTCTACATCGACCTGTAGGAAGCGGCCTGCATCAAGCTGCTGCTGCTTGCTGCTTAATTTTGTTAGTGCTCGAGATCAATCAGGATTGGTTAAAAAATACTGGAGTGCATGGCTCTGAATTGCATAACTACCTCCAATGGATATATGAGGTCATGATAACCCATGACCGTTGTATGCATCGAATTCAGCTCGTATTGTGAAACGATACGAGGCCTGCTTAGTAACAAGATGCTACGTAGTAATGGTAGCTTGGATATACAAACACTCAATGACATGTTAAGTCGAGCATTAGATAGATTTATTAAGCTTATACTTTTCCACAGGCATATCAAGTGTAATTAAAAATAATTCAAATGTTTAGGGATCGAAAAAGTCATAGCTGACGGATTATGACCTCAATCACAGTAGACTATCTTACTATGGCGTCGTTACTATCTTCAGTCACTTCAACCATGCCGACTCAATTGCTTAATTCAATTGGCTCACAGGACTTCAGATTCTAAAGGCCATTTATGAATCTCATCAGGCACTCTACAATCAGGTGTTTTAGAACTTAAATTATAAAATTCTAAATATAGCTCTATATCTTAGTTCTTACATCATACAGTTATTAACAAACCAAGTATGAAGTGATCGCGATGGCTAAGCGAGCGGTCGCGCACGGGCGCTCGACACGGTAGGTACACACAATTTCAGAATGTGTGCATACGATTATCGCAGTATTGTAATATAAGAGTATTACATATAAACTTTATTTTAAATGTTGCGTAATTTTTACCTTTCTATTGTGTTCTCAGGTCAGTAGCATGGAAATGACTTGTATGTTGAAGTAATATTTTTCGCCAGTCAGTATATTACGTATACTGACAAGTAATATGAACAAACATTAATAAGTTTTGTAAATCTTTTGATCTAAATAATCGGAGCAAACGGCAAGCAAGTCGGCAAATCTACTAAACATTTTCCGGCTCATAACATGATTTTCCGGAGCGTTGATATTGTCATTTGAACTTTATAACTAAATAGTATTAAAAAAAATCGTCCCGCGGATCGCGTAACTCCCACATGAACTTCAAAAATAACATCACCCAATTTTATTCCTCACCTGTGCCTGCTTGAGCCTGTGTTCGGTCCGGTGTACAGCCAGCAGCGGCGTGACTCGCACCAGCAGCCGCCACCAGGGCCAGTCGCGTACTGCGAGAAACGCGCGTACATTGCGTTGTATGCAGCGCGCGGCTGTGTGTTGCGTGCGGAGGCGTTGCGCGCGCCGGCGCGCGAGCAGTCCGCGCGCCCGAGCCTGCAACCGAACCAGCACGCGAGCCAGCGCGGCGTCGCGGCGCGCGTCCAGACCGCCCACCACGCCGCCGCGGAACATGATCTGTAACAACAGAAAGAATATGGTTAGATAATTGTATTATGTTGAGTATTCTTATTACTGAATAGACCTAAGGTATTTTTAACTGTACCTTGCCAAATGATACATATTGTAGAAATGTTAAATGTTAAAGTTTTATATAGTTACAAAGTGAATTGATTTAAGTATAGCAACCGCATGTTGCCGCATGGGAGCGGGTAAAAATCAGCGCTGCATTAAATCATCTCGATAAGCCCTCACCGAGTTTCATATTTCTGCGTTACAACATAATTTTAATGTCATACTTGTGTAAATAAACTACTTTTTCACTTTCAGCTGATAATCTCAAACGGCAGGCCGACTTAAGTGTGTGGAACGGTGGTAGATGACAATCTTTCGCGAGTCGGTGCTCAATATGGACAGCAATGCACTTGGCAACAGGCGCTGTATACTTCGCCATGCATTTAAAAACGTAACAACGACGAAATTTTCCTAATATGTTATCAAATGACAAACCCACTATTTGACAATGCGAAAGTAATAAGCCTCATAAGGAAATTACACATTAAAAATAGTCGGGTATAAAATTGGCGGTTCCGAAGATCAGTACAGAGTACGCAAGTCATAATAGAGCATTAGTACAGTCGGGCGCGTAACGAAACGAAAGTTATTACTTTTTATGTAACTGTACGCGGCTGTTACTTTCAGTTGTTTTTTCTCCATCGAAAACTCGATTTGACCACTGCAAGATGTGATGTAAAACGTCTATTGTGATACGCGAAAGAATGTGTATTAGTTGGGTATTTTCCTTGCAATCATGTTTTTTCACCTGATATCTTCGCATGGACAATAGTATGTACTGGATATAGGTAGACATCTATATGTTTTAACGGTAGTTTACAAACAACCCATTTGACGAAGATAACTATCATTATTTAATTTCTACAATCAAGATCGATACCCAAATCCAAAAAAACGAAAAGTCAAGTTTTCTGTTCAAAAACATTAGGTAAACATCAAGTTTACTGTTAGATAATTGTAGAAACCTTCGGAAGTATCCACTGGTAGTTGATGATGATTAATACGAAGCTACAAAGTAGCAGATAACATTTTCACGTTTCCATCCCGATGTCACAATCAAATAATTTTTCTTTATTAACACGTGTAACGCGAGATGTAACAGATATCACTTCCAGCAATACGTCGCACGTTTATTAAAGAATCACTTATTAATAAACAACAATTGCGTTGACCTAATTCGATCACGAGTGTACATTTAAATGAGAAAGGACGATTCCATTTAAAAGCTTTTAATTAATGCGTTTTAATAAAAGCATTTGTTTAATTGATTCATTTGTTGCCTTTGGGTAATTAGTTCTGGAAAATAATTACTAAATGTTATAAAAAAATCACGGATATTTCATTACATTTTTAGTTGCTCGTCTCAATAATTTAGTGTGCTAAACATATCTAAATTAAATGTTCGATTGTACTGCATAACTATTAAATTTTGCTATATCTTTTCTTCAACACTTGGAAAATGAAAAATGAAAATAATTTATTGAATCCATTAAAATGTTCAACATTATTTAGATTCAGTTATTTTTTTTCTACCACCCGGTTCGGAAAGCGGTTTTCACTAGAGAAGAACGGGCAAGAAACTCTAGTATTGCTCTTTTCAAAACCAGTTTACAATATTGAGATTATTACAAAAGTTACAAGTTGGTCTAAATCAGAGCAGTTCATTGATAATTTGTTATAATTTGCAAGTGACATATATTTTTAATACATATATGTTTACATTCTGTTTAATATAGCTGAGTGAAGCGAAGTAGCCCAGAACCAAGAATCAATATACCCTGTTTCACCAACGCAGTGAATACTTGTGAAAGCCTTATGTAATAATGTATGTCACAATAAAGTATTCTATAAAGCCTAGAACGCATTCCAGCATGAATTACCCTCCGTTATTTGGCATGCCAACCAATCAATATGTAGTACATTGACGCCACTCTAGATTTATTACACCCGTCGTTTGAGCCGTCATTTTTCAATTGCCTACAATGAACCTGTCCATCATATTCGTAACATTACGCGACAAATGTAAATAGGTCATGTACTCATCTAATACGGCAGGCGACACGTTTAAATTGTAATCGGTCGGACAATAGTTTGCCAATTCTATTAGTATGTTAACGTCGCTTCGATTTATTGCGTCCCAGTTGTTGAAATACATATTTCAATTTATTAGGTTGTATATTTGTGGCAGATTTATGGTTCGGTTCAATCAAATTGTAATCATCACATACTCGTAGTGTATAGATCGGTGGATGATAAAATTAATTAAAACTACATAAAGAATAATGCCAACTCGCAGTAGGCCAGCGTGGTGGACTATATGGCCTAACCACTCTCAATCGTACTCTCGATTGTAGAGGAGGCTCACGAGCCTCCTACTACTATACTACATGCATTTCTATTGGGCACATTATTTTGTCATTTAGTTTGTACAAAAATATTATTATTTGAACTTTGAATTAGCACCGATTTTAACAATTTAAAGTAAGTTGATAAGCTCATAGTAACGTCGACCACTCTGTACAAAATTTTAAGTAAAATAACAAATATAAATCTTTGTCTAATTTATTACCTGCTTTCATTACCTCGCGACAAACAAATAAATTGAAAACTTTGCGTCATTTTTATTTCATTTTTTTAATATGCGACATGTCCATTACTGGTGCTTCGACTGTCTTCCTCATTAGATAATGTAAGTTTTCCCGCTCAGTCAGTCGGGTGCTACAGCCACAGGCCACAGCTATTAAAAGCATATCGCATACAGGCGTACAGTTAGGAACATCTGCAGTTATCTGCGATTGCAACTGGAGCGTGATTTATGTGGGTACGCCATCCGAGACCGTTTGTTTACCATCACAGTTTTATAATAACACACGTCTGTCTATGGTATGAGAAAATGTCAAGTAATATCGCGCTTTTGAGGGTGATGGAAAAATGTAAACAAAATTGTCGAGAAGTGTGAGAATTTAGGATACTGCAAGCAACAACATAACACTCTTTGATACGAGTGATGGTTACGTCGTGTTTTTTTACTTCCAAAGACTAATCTCATTGCAAGTTATCGCGCACAGGAATACTAAACCCTAACATGTTTTTTAAGAAATCAATCTAATCCAATCCAATCCATCAGCTAAAAGAAGTCCACTGCTGAACATAGGCCTCTCCCAATGATTTCCACAGTGACCTGTTAGAGGCAGCCTGCATCCAGCTACGTCCATCTAGTGGGTGGACGTCCCACCAAATCAAACCCATATATAATTCAAACTCATGTAATAAATTATATTTGCTCACAAATATAACAGAGTAATAACTCATAATGTTTTACATAACTTCACTTTCTCATTAACTGTTACATCTGCGTGGTTACGAACATGTTTACTTAGCGAATGCTCGCGACCTCCTTCATTCGATATTTATCGAGTATCATACAAATTTGAGCACAAATGCAACTATACACCCATATTACACGCAAGTACTAAAGCAGCTAAAGACTTTAGTTCACCATCCATCGTCACTATTAAATCATGTTTACCAATCCCTATTGGGGTATACAACCGAGAACTTAAAGAACAAAATCTGTGCACATAGACCCAGAGGGGCGAAAACGAATAATACATACATAAACTCACGCCTTTTTCAGAGAAGTAAGCAGAGGTTCTCTTCTTAGTACCAGGTCACCCACGTTTCGCCTTGTTTGTTCCGTCCTACGATGTGATAGGGTGCGAGCCTATCGCCATATCAGGCACAAATTCCTGACTCCGGACTGATAATGAATAGAAAAATTCAATATCAAGTTGTCAATTCGGGACTCGAACCCGAGACCTCAGCATGTAACCGTACAGAAGTACAGTTACGCCATTGAAGCAAGACGCGAGTAATGTGACTGTTTATTAATAAAACAGAAACTATGAAGTACAGTCCAACCCATCGGCAGCGTGAGAGGCACCTGTCACATGTTAGGAAAAAGTAGATGCTATTGTACGCATCGATGATTCGGTTTGTCTGTCGCCTGTCGACGTATGTCAGCCAGTAAGCAGATACCAGAGGTGGTAGATACAGGCATGCTCTTAAGTATCTATGTTAAGACAGACTTTCAAACTACAAGTAAGCTTAATGTCACGAAACAGCAATGCATTTACGCAAATTAGCCTCTTATAAACGGCTGTAAGTAGTTTGCTAATGGTTTCCTACGCGTGCCTTATTATGAGCGATGCTTTCTTGCAGGAAACGCCGCGGGAAGCGAATAGCTCGTCATTACCGTAGAAAGTGGACATACTCGTACGTGGCTCTTTGGTGTTCTGTGACGGTTAAATAGGGCGCTATTGTGTACTGTGTTATTTTGCAGAGAATAATGATATAAGGCTTCAATCGCTTGTTTATTTTGCTATCATATTTAAATTATATGTAATTGTCATATTGGACATCTATGTCAGTGTTTGCTTAAACCGTGTAATCTTGGGTTTGTTTTCCGACTCAGCGAATTCACTTTATGTCAATCTTTAGACTCGATAGCTAAGGCCTGTGAAAACTAGTTAGCAAACTAGAAATCAGTGAAATCTTTTTGCTATATCCATAAAAGTCATGTGCAACCTCACAAACACGAGTATTTACGAGTACGAACATGACGTGTAAACTCTGTTTGAGATTTTACAAGGAATAAACATGAAAACCAGTACGATTACTAAATAAATCACTTCATTCCAATACTAATCCAATACTAATTAAATTAGAAATATTGCCATTGTGAGTCCCTACTTCATTATTATTAGCAGTAGTGTATGTGGTCAAAATCGCCTCTCAAACCCAAATGTACTGCCACTGCTTCTCACAGTCCTTTATTAACAATCGATCAGAGCGACCAAAAGCGAGGGAAATAATAACACATCTCATTCGCACGCGCATTTACAAAAACAAAGCAATTAGCGACCGGTTGTTATCATAATAACGTCTCGGCGTCCTGTAAACACCACATTCAACGTATACTCAAAAATGATTGATATTTCGCTAGCATTTGTTTGAAAGTAGTTGCTCTAGTAATGGACACAATGTTGTTTTGACATAACTTGAAATGACGATGTGTAGGCGGAAAAAACAAAAAACATACATTTCCTAATTACATGTTTTTAAGGGTTTGCAAAAATATAAAAAGTGCGATGTTTTCTGCTATTACCTACAAGTATATCTTATTCTAAACTTAAAAACAAATCTTTACAGTTAACTCCTTACATAATTTCTGTATAATATATGTAAGAATAAAGCAATTAAATACTGCTATAATATTTCCTGTAAAAAAAGTTAATATTCATGAATCAAATTGTGTTTAAATTATTATTAATTATGTATTCACGAATTTAATTATGCCGTAATTAAATAATTTACTCAACGTTACGTCAGTGAGGATCATTAATACATCAATCAATCAAGCAATTAATGAGATACAGGAAATCAATTTATTAATAAAAACATTTTAATATTTCGAAATAGATACTGGCAGGTATCGACAATGTATGGAGACGTTAATTACATACTTTTTATTGTAAAATTATTATTGCACATTCACCGTTGCTTGCACATAATCCAAAAACAAGTGCATGGATTTTAATTATATTTTTATTGAAGTCGTTACACA
The DNA here is from genome assembly GCA_033459515.1 of Theretra japonica. Taxonomy (NCBI): domain Eukaryota; kingdom Metazoa; phylum Arthropoda; class Insecta; order Lepidoptera; family Sphingidae; genus Theretra; species Theretra japonica. The sequence continues at coordinate 5,090,706 of CM065942.1, forward strand.
TACGACACTTATTTTGTAAAAAGATATTAACATCATTTCAGCTTGAGAGTAATTGTAAATGTATTCTGATAGTTATCGATTTGGTACTCGTAAAGTATGTAAAAAAAATGTGTCATGCAGTTTTATGTTTGCCAAATATAAATAATTTTATTTTCGGTACAATTTTATTCTTGTAAGCGGAAGTTTGATTACAAATACTTTTTACGTACAATAAGAAGATAGTTGTAACAATGACGAATGTCAATACATACATGTATATTTTAACTGTCGATGTAAAACACAATAATGAGATTGCACGTTCGTATCAACACATTCTCAAATTCCTTAAAACAATGGCCGCCATCGAAGATGCAAAAACACTCAAACAACGACTTGTTTCAAACACGCTATTATGGAAACATTTAAAACGGAGACGTACGATTTTTTGTCTCATTGTTCTTGGGGTCAATTTTTGTTCGGACTCGTGTGTGAAAAACAAAAGAACAAAAAATATGATTACGCGAAAATGTCTGATTGTGACAGGTTGATGAACTTAATTGACTCACTCGTTCAGATAATGAACAATCAAAGCGTTACAGGACTTTTCGGAAAGACTAGCTATCATTTGCAAATAATAGATGCGAAAAAAGGAGTATAAGTGATCTTAAGATTGTAAAAGATTAAGTTATTTTGCAGTGCTTAAAATAATTAAACACCTATGCCGAACGTAGTACAGGGCTTATAAACGTTTTAAATACATATAAATGATTAGTAGATAACACATTTCAAAAGAGTGACGTTAATTAATTTTCACGTGAAGTACAACATCGAAGTTCTTTTATTATTTATAGCAATGAACGCCGAGACGAGCATGCCATTTGCCTGATGGCAAGCGATACGATCGCTCATGGACAGTAGCAAAACTACACAACATCATGAATTACAAAGCAATGCTTGGCATTCCACTGCGCTCGCCATTCTGAGACATAAGATATTGAGTCTCATTATGTCCAGTAATTCCTTTAGCTACAATATCCTTCAAACCGGAACACAGCAGTGCATTAACACAGCTGTTTGGCGAAAGAAATAGACATTACGGGGGTGCCTACCCAGGCGACCTCTCACATATCAGAGACCATCACGAGAAGTTCACTCCATCACCGTAAATTAACCCAAACTAGGACTCAAACCCAGTACCTCGCAGCCTATCCTGCCAGTAAGGCACCAAGGCTTTCTCATCGTATAATAATGACACGGCTAACGCAAGGCAGATTTCACACATCACACATTTGTCAGCACGTACTAAGTTAATTGACGTGACATTACGAGATCGTCTCGTACGTATCGCAGATAAAATTCTAATACGGTGACATCAACGTGTGTACGGTTCATATTAATTTAGATACGATTATGATCATTTGGAAAATTATATTAAATTAGAAGCGTGATTATTTCAATCTTAATAATTTATTTTTAAACTGAATGATATTTGTAATTCGTAGGTACACATTTTTAATGTATATTTTAAGCAGTGCGTAAAAAAAATGATTTTTTTTTGTACCAAAAAAAAAACAAAAAGAAATTAATCCTTTTTTAATTAACATTGTTTCGGTGTTGCATTACAGACTTAAAATACATAATTTGATCTTGGATTCTTTCTTAAATCGAATCATACATTTATTCAGCCGAAAGAGAAAATTATCTCCGACATCTATTTTCTCTGATAAAATGACACGAGCCAGACGTCTTGTCACAAAAATTAAATCTTTGTGCAACATGCATGTACAAAACACGGCTTTATCCCATGACCTTATCCCTTGACCTTATTCGGCAAACATATGGCGCCGACCTCACATGCATAAGATGAGGTCAAGCGTAGAAACAGTAAACGCAATTATAATTATTACAAACACACATTTAGGGTTCCGTACCATAAATGGTAAAAACCGAAACCTTGTGGGATCATTTCGTTGTCCGTCTGTCTGTCTAGAATACCTACAGGGTACTTTCCATTGGCATAAATGCATGATACATTGGCTAGAAGCGAGGTTTCACATTATAAGTGTAGGAATAAATCCAAAATTCCGTAAAATCCGAAAAATTGACGTTATATTTTTTGCAATTAAACATATACAATTGCAGTTGTATACATTATTGTATGGTACGGAACCCTAGGTACACAAAACCAAAAAGTAAACTTGCAATTATATTACGTTACGAAATACTTCATGGTGCGGGACCCTTCATCCAACTCCCTCTTAGCCGTATAATTTTATTATTTTTTAAATTCACGGTTGATTGCGCAAGGCAAAATCAAACTCGGCATGTAAATGTTGAGGGCGCTATCTATGTGGGTCGAGCGTAACAAAACGAGCAGCTTGGCTGTAGGACCGATCCCGTTACCCGCTCGCTCGGTTTAATTGAACCATTAATTAACCGAGGGCTTAAGTGAATGTCGAATTGTTGATTATGTTATGTAGAATGAGGGAACTGAAGAACCGGGTCGTGATAGTAACCGATCACCAATTATTATTATACAGCGAAGGAATTGGTGATGTTTAGCTAAAATTCGATGACAGAAGGGACGTGGCGAAATCACTAGCAGATTCATCATTAGTTTATATTTCGTATATTGACATATAATGATGCAGACCCCTGAGTTACGAATCTAACCCTTAAATTTGACTCTACGAGCTCCATAATAAGCACTTCATTTACTGAAAAGTGAAAAAAATGGTATTTTCTTCACCGTTAAGTTTAGACCTAGAGCAGCAACTTTATCAAACATAGACACAAAACGACTACATTTTGATAATATAACAAAATTTAATTTGATAATTTAACAAAGTACGAGAGGAGTAGAGACCCTAATCTACCTCACTAGTTTAGTGGGAATTAATGATCTGTACATATGTATTATGTACTGTATCTGTATCAGCCCAAATACGTCCCACTGTAGGACACGAGCCTCCTCTACAATCGAGAGTACTATTGAGAGTGAGGCAATATAGTCCACCATGCTTGATGCTGGCCTGGTGCGGGTTGTCGGACTTTATATACCATAGAAATCATTACAAATCGCTATGGTATGCAGGTTTATTCACGATGTTTTTTTTACCGTTATAGTGCGTGGTCATCAACTGTGATACACACATGACTCCTGGTGTGCCTTGGGATTTGAGCCCGCGACCACCGTGAATATGTTGGCAGCCGCGTCTGGTCCGTTTACCAACAGGCCACTACTTATGTACACACCTTTGAAATTATTTTGCAAAACTCAAGTATGCAGAGATCCACACCTTTCCCTTCACCGCTAAACGGGCGATAATTAACAACAAATACACACCTATCTAAAAGTCAGAGGTTACATCGGTTCGAACCCGCGACCCCCGGTCATGCCGGTTACCCACTGACGCAAAAACTTTATTGTATAGTTAATTACGCACTAGCCGGACAGGTTCCTATTCGGAATAACCGGCAACGGGTTTCGGCAATTCGCATGATCGACGCATCAATAGTTACACAATCATTTGAGATTTATTACATCAAAACACGGCATTTCGATACTAGTTTTATGTCAGTGTTACTATTTTTGTGCGGTTTTTCCTGCTCTGGCTGTCAGTATATTGAAATATTTTTTTGTATAATAGTACCTTTTTTCATTTCCTAACATGAAGATTTCATGGTGATACAAATTGGTTTTAATTTGTATTGATTTGTTAAATTAGAAATAATAGCATTTTTATTAATCTTGCAAAGGTTGCCGTTAAACAGACGCCCGGTTATAACAAGTGTTGGGTAAAATCTTAAGTTATTTTTTTTTACAAAATACATTATCAAATTACTGGACTACTAATTTATGTTCTATAAACTTAGCAGGCACTCGAGAAAAAAAATAGCAAATTGTTTTTTTTACACTTCCGTATCTCACAATGGGGGGCCAAAAAGTTCTCGAATGGAGGCCACGAAGCGGAAAGCGCAGCGTGGGACGTCCACCCACTAGGTGGTCAGACGACCTGGTAAAGGTCGCGGGACGTCGCTGGATGCAGGCTGCCTCCAACAGGTCACTGTGGAAATCATTGGGAGAGGCCTATGTTCAGCAGTGGACTTCCTTTGGCTGATGGATGGATGATGATGTATCTCACAATAGAAAGCGGAACCCCTATCACGGCATAATGCAACCCAAGCGCCCGTATGTTTTCACTTCTTCCATCAAACTAAGTTAACTAGGTTGAGTACAATATTTACCATAATCTCCAATTTTTCAAAACACAATAGTGGATTTACATTTTACTGTCACCAATATATGTACGGCTCTGTGCTTACCGTCAGGTGCACTGTTGCCTTTTACCAAACCAGAATAAAAAATAATTATATAATTATTTTTGAAGAAAGAATTTCCGAGAAGCTCACAGAACCGGCGTGCAGTACATATTTAAATAAAGGGTATTAATGGGAAACAACCGATATTTACCGCGAACGCAAGTGGCAAAAATACCACGTGTCGCTCTCTTATTTTACGATCGTTTCTCTCTGGACGCAATTTGTAAGAATTTTAGGGTTGTCCTATAAGCTGCTCTGATCATATCAAACATTGCATACAGTTTACTACTTTAATTACCGCCAAAATTATGGGTTTTGAATATATTAGATGCTCAGAAAAGTTACTTGTGGAAAACATAGTTATTAACGAGATCGTGTTATCGTCGTAAGACATTTTCATTTAAGAGACTTGTCCCTAGATTTTTAGAAACACTTGCCTTATGATAATCGACATTTATTCAAGTAAAAAGTTATCTATTCCGTGAAGATCGGATAAATATTTTTTTGAAGGCCTCCCATTGTCGTTAAGAAAACATTTTGTATCAGCCCATATACGTCCCTCTGCAGGGCACGGGCCTTCTCTACAACCGAGAGTACAATTGAGAGGGGTTAGGCCATACACCTGTTAATAGCCATATATAATTTTCATGACTCGTTATTTTAATACATAATTAATATATTAAAATAATCATGAAAATATGACATCATGTCTGAAATATTATACCTGAACCTATTAAATTAACAATTACCTATATTTTTTTTAATTTAAAAACCATAAATATATCAAACCAATCGTCTACAAATTGTACAAATTTTATCATCAACTATGTGTCCTACATTCGTTCCGCAGTAAGTAGCAGCCCTGGTTAGCAGATCGCAGATTTCGAATGTCAGCGGTGAGCGGTCATTACGGCGGCCACCTGTGGCCCGGCAATTACCGCGCCGAACCAGGGCTGTCACGCGTGGATTTAATAATACTGCGCGAGTGACGTATTTGGAGCGTTCAGAACTTTGTTGTTTTATGTATATAAGGTGCAATTATGTAATGGGTTGGAGGAAGAAATTGTCTCTTTAAATTTCCTTTGCAACATATTAACTATAATATTTTATTTGGTGAATGTGGTTAGTACAAATTTAATTTATTTTAAGATAACTGCAATGCGCTTAATTTTAAATCTATCGGCTATGAACATTTAAATTGACATTTACAACTGAAACATGGTCTGCAACTGGTTTTCTCATTTCTATGTGATTAAAACAACCCGATAAGCCTACACAGAAACACACATCACCTTTATTAAACTTCGGCAATCTTAATATATATAAATCTCGTGTCACAATGTTTGTCCTCAATGGACTCCTAAACTACTTAACCGATTATAATAAAATTTGCACACCATGTGCAGTTCGATCCAACTTGAGAGATAGGATAGTTTAAATCTCAAATTATAGTCGCAATTTTAATTTATTGCTAATTATTTGTCTGTTATTATTTGACAGTCACAATCATCTGTTAACTCCAAATGATTCTAACAGATGTCGATACCTTTCGACTGGGTTGAGTAAGTAATCAATAGATGGCGCTGCTATGGTAAATCTACGAACGTGTCATATAAGCTACATTTTAACAGTATAATTACCACGTGTTGTTGACGCTATAAAATTAATTAAATTTAAAATAAGTAGTTCATTATACTTTAAAAAATCAATTTCGTAGTCAGAATTTTGGCTGAGCGGAAAGTTTTAGCAGGAATTTTGCAAAGTATTTGTGTTTGCGTATTTTTAAATGATATTCGTCGTATTTTCGTGTTTATATAAGGCCTATCTACAAAATAAAAGCAATTACAAACATTTACAACTTGCCTATTTAGGCATTAAGGGATGAAATGGGATAAAGTGGGACGAACGCGATGAAACCGGTCGGATCCGGATTGCATTCGATGGGAAATAATGGGACGGGATGTAACAGAAAGAAAAGGAGCCAGATGAGATGGGATGGGGGGATACGATAGGAAAAGGGATAGTAGGTACTTAGGTTGAGTTCAGGAGTACAAAAGTTTATTTATTTATTTATTTATTTATTTATTTATTCGAGGACATCCAACGGCAATTACAATGTTTTTTAAATCTAATACATAATTGATTCGGTATCATGCTTAAAGCATTGCCTACAGGTGTCACAACATGCATAATATAATTTAGGAGTATTAGACAGACTTAACATTAAAATTAAGGTGAAATTAACAAGGCTATTTAGAACACAATAAAAAACAGAAACGTAAAAACTCGGAGAATGACAATCATACCAAACAATATAATATAAATATAACAAAATGACATACTTCTAAAACAACATATATCCACTAAGTGCTAAAACTTAACCAACTACAAAAAATCTAAGTAATAGTAATACAGTAACCCAGCAACATAAAATCAACAAAATCACAACAGAATTAAATTAAATTAAATTATCAACAAAATCACAATAGAATTAAATTAAATTAAATTATCAATAAAATCACAATAGAATTAAATTAAATTAAATTATCAACAAAATCACAACAGAATTAAATTAAATTAGCTATAGAAATTAAATGACCCTTTAATAAAAATTGAATAAAACAAAACAAAAACAAGAAACATAAAATTTATCATTTGAATTAATATTAATATTTTAAGAGTACAGTACAGTAACATTATACCTTGCCATCGAGACAACACAAAAAAGACAATATAAAATGTAAAAAAAAAGAATAAATATAAATAGCAACCACGTAACAATATAGGAATTTAAAATGTTATACCAATTCTTTTAAAATATTATTAAATGTGTGAGAGCTATTAGTTATAAGGTCGAGTTTCTTAAGCTTGTTTGCATATACATTATATTGTCGAGATATTCGCGCGATGGGAGTGTTCTTCCCAAGATTCGTTTTGAACTTAGGAATGCTGAAAAATGGAGAAGGTTTCCGTGGTGGTCTACGAGGAACGTTAATATTAAATCGAAACAATATATCTGGACAATCAATTTTATTGTGGAACAATTTATAAAGAAATTTAAGGTCTAGTATTATTCTCCTGATATGTAATGGTTTAATTTTAAAATAGTCTAGCTGTTTGCGATAGGATGCAATTGTTTTGGGTATTCTGTATCTGTAAGCTAAGTGTCTAAGTAATCGCTTTTGAATTTTCTCTATGTAATTCTCATGAACTTGGTAGTAAGGAGCCCAAACTTGACAGCAGTATTCCAATTTGCTTCTTACATAGACGTTATAGAGTGTTATGACAGTTGATATTTTGTGAAAATCTCTACTTTGTCTAAGGACAAAACCAAGAGCACGGAAGGCAGAATTTACAATATTGGTAATATGTGTGCTAAATTGGAGCTTGGAATCAATAGTTATCCCAAGATCTCGTATCGTTGAAACCTCTTTTAGTATAACATTAGAAATGGAGTAGGAACTAATTATGATATTTCGTTTCCTGGTAAACTTAATATGGAGACACTTTGTCGGATTGAGGAGCATACGATTGGCGTTGCACCATGCAACTAGTCTATTTAGGTCTTCCTGCAACAGCAAGACGTCTGCAGTGCTTCGTATTTCCTTTATTATTTTTAAGTCGTCTGCGAACATATATACTTTGGAATCCAGGAATATATCAGGCAGGTCATTGACAAATATGTTAAAGAATAAAGGTCCCAGGTTCGAACCCTGAGGTACACCAGAACTAGAGACAAAAGGATCAGATTGAAAATCATTTATGGTTACTGTTGAAATACGGTTTGTGAGATACGAGTGACACCACTTTAAGAGAGCTCCACCAACGCCCAGGCAATTCAGTTTTTTCATTAAAACCTGATGGTTAACTTTGTCGAAGGCCTTCGAAAAATCTGTATAAATAGCATCTACCTGCACATTATTGTCCACTGAAACCGTCACATCAGAGATGTAATTCATTAGATTTGTCGTCGTAGATTTGTTTTTCAAAAACCCGTGTTGATATGGAGATAGAAGAAATTTAACGTTTTCATATATAGTGGGGTAAACTAACTTTTCGAAGACCTTCGACATAGTGCACAGAATGGTAATTGGGCGATAGTTGACGACCTGATCTTTGTTACCATTCTTAAATATTGGTACAATTCTAGCTTTTTTCCAGCTATCTGGGAATATTCCTGTGTCCAGAGAGCTATTAAAAATGATAGCCAATGGTTTACATAAAGAAGGAGCGCACTTTACTAGAAAAATAGGGGGGATGTCATCAGGTCCAGCACTTTGATGAATCACAAGTCTTTTTAGTTTTTTCAAAACTTGGGCTTCAGTTATGGTAGTAGTAGAAATTATTGTATCCTCAAATTCTGTGGGAACATGGTCAGTACTAGAGTCATTATTTTTTTCGAAAACGCTAGAAAAATGGTCAGCGAAAAGATTGGTGATTTCTTTAACACTACTGGCGGCAGTATTGTCGCCAAGTACCATGGTAGGTGGATAGTTGGACTTTTCCTTGCGTACATTTTTCAAATGGGTCCAAAAATATTTGGGATTCTTACCTATTTGAGACTCAATGCTGATAATGTATTTGTGGTAACACGATTTAATCATTTTATCACAATCGGCGCGGAGATAAGAATATTCTAAGTAATCTAGGGGGTTATGATATATTTTATACCGTTTATGAAATTTAGCTTTTTGTTTTAGAAGATATATGAGATGGAAGTCGTACCATATGGGATAATTATTATTTGATCTCCTTGTTTTTGGGACGAATTTAGAAATTATTTTATTTAAAACATCATAGAATTTAGTTAGCATTTCATTTACATTATTATTATTATTCGTGGTCAGTTCCTGGATCCAATTTATTTCATCTAAAGCATCACTTATTTTTGAATAGTCTGCTTTGAAATAGTTGAATCTTTTCAAAAACGCACGTTTTTTTACATTATATTTGGCTAAAGTTATAGTGATATCCAGTGCTGGATGGTATACATCGACCTTTCTTAACGGGTTAGAACATTTATTTATATAGATATTTTCAGTATTGCTAAGTATTAAGTCCAATAGTTTATTTTTGCTATTAAATACACAATTGAATTGTTTTAAATCATTAAGTGTCACAAAGTCGAAGAAATGGGTATACATATTATTTTCAGATGCATTCACAATGTCAAGAGATTTCGGGTTGTTATTGTTTGACCAAGTTAAACCACTAAGGTTAAAATCTCCACACAGCAAATTATTGTGTCCCGGGCATTTATCAAATGTAGAATTTGTGTTGTCAATAAACTTTTCTAAAGTGATTAGTTTAACTGGTGGCGGTAAATAAACGACGCAGATGTTAAAAAACTCCAGCTGACTACCAACATTCAATTGCAGACTTACCCATAGGTCTTCACATTCACTCTCCCATTCTTGCATTCTTTGAGATTTAATATTAACAGATACGGCAACAAGGACCCCTCCACCCAGCTTTTTGCCGATTCTATCGCGTCTGTAAACGATGTATCGTGAATCAAATATTTCGGAATCAAAAATCGTGTTATTGAGCCATGTCTCAGTAAGGATTATTATGTCGTAGTTATTATTCAGCAATTTTAGTCGGAAATCAGTTGTGCACGATCGTAGGCCGCGCACATTTTGGTAGTAAATATTAAATGGTGTGAATTTTAACAGTACGTTCTACCAATACATGAGAAAGTAAAGTTACGTAGGTTATTAAAATTGTCTATTCAAGAGTCTCTAAGGCCTTCGCATTATTAATTAAGACATATTTAGAATCTGCCGTTTTCCTCATGAAGATTCTTCCTGACCTCACCCAGATGAATTTGTAATTTTTTTCTTTACCCTTTTTGCGAGCTTCCGCATGGAGAGCCTTCATTGCAGGCGACAGGTGTTCTTGAATATATATGGGGTAGCGAGTGCCGGCTATTCCAATGTGGCTAGTGTTGAGTTTATTGTCTCTTGTTTTCTTGTTGTAGGATATAGCTGCTGCTAGATACTCATCACGTACTCTTGGACAGCTGAACTTGACAAGAATTGTGCGAGGACGAGTACTCGACGAATCCATTTTAGCCAATCTTGTGCAAAGGTGAATGCTTGAATCTTCGATCTTATGTTTGGTTGCATGGGCAATCTGTTTGACAATAGCAGTAAGGTTTTCCGACTTATGTTCAGGGACACAATGTATTTCAATATTTGAACTCCGATTGTGTTGTTCCAATAATGTAAGTCTTGAGTTCAATTCGGTGACGGTATCTTTAAGGTGTATGTTTTCAGATTGCAGTTCGGCTATCAACTTAGTTTTTGCTTTGAACTCATTTTTTATATCCTCATACTGTTGTTCAATAAAATTGATTGCGGTAGTCATCTCTGATATCTGATTAATTATTGACTCACATTTACTATCAATACTTGCACTAATTGCCAGTTTAAAATCGGCCATAATTGATGTAAGTTCTTCTCTTACGATCACTCTTAGTTTGTCATCGGATGTGCTTATGTCTAACAAGGAAGACGCCGATCCCGGAGGCGCAACGTTTTTTGGTGCTCGTATTGTGATATTGGAGACATCGGCATTGGAGTTCATATTAATTTGTGTTTCACGAATTGGGGTGTTGTCATTTTTAGGCCGCCTACAGCGACATGCTGGACATTCCCAATTTAGTTTATATTCTTCGGAAACATTTTTGTATGATTGATTCGTATGAGTACAACCAAAGTGGTATTTTACATCGCATTTGCTACATGTTATAACGGTAGTTTGAATTTGACGTGTGCAACATCCGAATTTTTGAGTTGGTGTGTTCATTATCGTTATTAACAATTTACAATCTTCGACGATTTATCAAATAAATTTTAGCTCATACAAAAAGTGTGCGCTTGAACGCGGGGTTCGATCTATCGACACTCCTGAGTAGAACTCAAATCCACTAGACCAAAGTACCTATGGTACTTGTTGTCGAAATTAGTAGATATTATTGCTTGTTTGTTATTCACATGTAATGACCGTTATTGATTGTTTTGTTTTAAAATTTTCAAAAGTTAACGACACCACTTTTTTCACTTTGTTTTTACAATAACACTTGTTCTGGTTAATTTTCATTCACTGTTTAGAATGTTGAATTGGAAAGTCACTTTATATAGTCGAATTGTCGAAGTTCTAGCACTTAATACACACTAATGAATGTTGACTGACTTCTAGAAGATTACTAAGTAAAACTGGTAGAAAACGATAACACACATTAACTGGATGTTAACAAGTTAATTTAAGCTATAATTGCTTATGAAATACTGTAGGAACTATTTTTTACATTAAATAATTATACGGAGCAAAAGAATTGGTGTACTGTCTAAAGCGCGCCATCTAGCGGAAAAAAGCGCCATCTAGCGGAAAAAAGTTTGAACGGGAATAAGATATTTCTGGTGTGGAGTGGAGTCTAAACATCTTAGCACCCAGGCGAAGCTGGGCCGGGCCGCTAGTTTATAATAAAGAAATAACATTAACCCACGCGACAGCCCTAACAACAACTTGTCCACGCACTCGCACCGAGACGCTAAATCGCAATTTGTGCAATGAGTTTAGTCGCAAATTGTCTCTAAGACATCCAGTAAAGACGACGTCATTCGTTAAAGAATAGACAAGCACGGAATTTGTCGTTTTACGAGTTCCAAATGTACCAATTCTTGCGTTTTGGATTCATACTTTCGATCGTCAGAAAGCTAACAATCAAAATCTGTCTCTCCTTTAAAAACCAATGCTGGACTTTTGATTACCAATTATAATTTGGTTCAAAAAGCCGCAGTCACTTTGCATCAAGTGAACCTTATTATTTATTTCCACTCTCACGCCGTCCAAATCATTAATACTACGCACTTATCACAATCGTCGATACCAATTATACACAATTGATTTCGAATACAACTAATAAGGATACTATCATCAAACACATACATAACTAGACACAGCGTATATAAATCACGATGAAAGTCGGGAAGCGGAACCGGGCCGAGAGCAAACGCGAATAACTTTCAAGATAAAAAGCATAGAGGCTCAACAGTTGCACAAGCCAATCATTACTGTAGGCACGTGTGTAGACTTTCGCCTGCACACAGGTACAGAACCGATGTATTGCCAGCTTTAATTGCTATTGTGTTTGCAAGACACGATCAAATAAGTATTGGTTCGTATTCATTCTGAGGAAGAATGTTTTTTAGGAGTGCAATGATTTAATTTAACCTTCAGGAGAGGAAATATAAAATAATATTTTAATTGTAAACGAACAATTTATGTAACTCCACAACATACTACAAAGACACAAACGCATCCTATCATAATCAAACGACTTAGACAATAGAGGAAGTAAATAAGCTTGAACAACCAATAACGAAGAGTAAAGAAAAGGACAATACGTAATGATTAGTTTTGTAGATAAATATTGACTAAAACATCTCGGAAGATACAACAGCGTCTTGCATGTGTTGAAATATTTCCTTCCCTTATCGGACAGCTCTCATTACGTATCGTGTGATTTATAAGTTGTATAATTGTTAGCGGTGCTATTATTGTGTGTGATGCTATTAGAATAATTATAAAGATGTTTCCGATGTCATAGATGGCAATTGAGTTGTTGTTCAGCAATTTAATAATGTATTAAAGGAACCTCACTCTTATTTTGATATACATATGTAGTAATTAACAAAATTATAAATAAAAAACTCATGGATAATAATTAGTGTATGATGATGAAATCAATCTTACTCTTGATTGTACAAATCATTTATATTCTACCATAATTATACAGCACGATATTACCATATTTTACTGAAACTAAAATGCGGAAACCGACAATGCTATTTGACAAAAAAACTGCAGACTCCACGTTCCAATGCAACATTAGCACATCGGCCATAACATTCACAAGTCAGTTAGAATCCGTTACGTTATTTTGTTAAGGACTCTGCTTTCCCCGCAGCTTGATACCTCGGCGAAAGCTAATACGTGAGGGGCATTTCCCTCAGATGCCATCCACGCACCTCGTACCTAGCTAATGTCTAATTTCGAAAGCAATTTCATACGAAACACTGAGACGTGACTGAATAAATTGATATATTGACGACACTCGATGAATTCTAATGGCATTCAGCGGAGAAAGATTCATTACATAAAGATGAAACAGTACGATATATCTTAACTTTATCTCCAATACTACAATGAACAGCAATCCGTCTTCCTTTCTCAGTTGGGTTAGTTTAAATGATAATGACTATAAGTACATACAATTGTTAAAATAATTAACTAATGTAATAGATAAGAAAGTATCTTTTCAATCTCGAAATATCGTATTGATGAAATGCACTGAAGTGGATTTAGCTCCACAGAACAAAAATATAATACCAAAGCACTTAAAAAACAAACGACTAGATGCTTTCTTTTTAATGCATAAAAGACCTAACAAATACTTAAATTGCATGATCATAAATAAGATACGAACAACGATAATGAACGATTAAGATGGGAATGGATGTTGAGATGTTAATCTAGGGAAAGCATTCAGGTAGGAAACCTCAAGTCAATTAAAATTAAAAGAGGAAGCATTTGCATTAACAGTAATGTTAAGACACGTAGACAGCAATGGAAACTTCTTCTACGCTTTTTTCTACCAGCATCACGTAATATTTGCACACGCATTGGCAAAGTGAGAAAGTGGCGACTGAAAGTGATGCCTTTTTTATTTGCAACGCGACGCGAGGCCGAGGTTCGCATTTAAATCTTGGAAAAGTAACCGTTAACGTAGCAAGGGGTGCGTGGAATTTAAAACTACACGATTACTATTGTGAACGAAGATCGTGACGCATGATTTCGCAACCGACGCGACGTTTGAAGAAATGCTTTCGAAAGTGCATAGGGTGTTTCAATTTGGTATTGAAATATGCATTTCTACTGATCCTTCATCGGTGACTTTGCCTAGCTTAGGCTTTTAGGATATGATGTCACAAAATGCTAGAAAAAAAATATAGTCTTATTAGAAATTGTTGATGAAATACAAAAATCACTCGAAATATTGATATGTTTAACACAGACTATTTTACTAATGTCTATTTCAATAATTGCATAATGCGACAAGATGTCAGACATTAAAAGTTGCCTTTTACCTACAACCGCTCCAATGGTACATACGAGCTTCATTGCTGGTTTCCCTTTTATAGACCGTCATATATCTGCATAGTTGAGTGTAAAAAACTCATTTGCACTAACTGGCAATTGCGTTGTCGCTTTCGCAAATGAGACGGTAACTTTCGACGGCGCTATTAAATATTTTAATACGAATAACTTAATGGTGCACGGCGATCTTATTACGGCCATTTATGTAAAGAATGAGGTTATTTAGCTAAGAGTGTATAGGTTATAGTCATTTGTGGTTATAAAAAATTTTTTTAGTATTTACGTGAATGAAATTCTGTATTAATCGGTTGCGTATTTTCAATGTTTGTAATACTGTTAAATATAGGTAAATGGAACAAAATTAGCCTTTCGTCTTTTTTTTTTTTTTTAGCGGGGTCGGACGCTCTAACCTACATTTAATGAGGTTTTTAAAAAAAATGTTAGTACTCTAAAATTACAATAAATTTAGGTCGTAGTTAACAAGATGTGAGAAATGAAATTAAAATAGAACAATTATTAATAAAGTGAAAGTAAAAGCGTAAATAAGTCAAGCGCGAATGGTGACCCCGAGCGCTCGGCCGCAGTTCACCCCTTTTTGGTTCGCTTATCTTTGTGTATTCAACAATTACGGCTTCCTTATTAGGCGCATTCAGTAACTCTTCCTTCGATAATTGACTTCGATCTGTTACATAATAACTTACGTTGGATTTATTCGCCATACGAAAGAATGTGGTTAAAAGTTGCATCACTGCGGCGGCATCGCAAAAAGCATCATTTTATGCAAATAAAGCAATTAAATAATACAAAAAGAGACGTTAAAGAAAGCTTACGCAACACAAGTGATGGCTCTGACAACCGACAAAATTGTTTGACCCCAAATGTTACTTTCATTACGCCAAGCACTCGAAAACCGGCGAACTAGAATTTATCGTATGCAAAAAAATACACGTGATGATTTGTTATTAAAATACCGAGCCATTATGAGGAATGGTGAAGTTATAAGCGGCTAGATAACAAGCATTTGGGTGAAATATCAATTTGCTTTAATTTTATTACCCTATGAATAATAATACGGCAATGTAAGTGAGTAAATTTATACAGATAGACATAAACGGTGGATTTGCAAAATATTCACATAGACCGAGCATTGGCATTTGCATTGTGCAGTGGAGAAATTAATTTGTATATATAGCACACGACAGCGGCTACTACGTGTCCGTATTTTGTAAACGCGGTGGCGCTGTCAACAAAATGGTAAAGAGGTCTTCGACCTGGCAGTTCGTTAATATTGTCATCGGGAGTGCGCAGGGGACAGCTTTCAACTGCTAGATCTAGTCGGACTAGTCGCGGCAGATTGAGTATCGGCGGCGATCTAAATCGCAGCACGTCGGTGGCGGATAGCCGCGGCGCGGGCAGCGCGCGGGTAAACAGCACCTGTAATTTGTTGTTATCGATATGTTAACAGCGTCGCGTACCTGTTCGTCCACTTTCGGAGCGTCCGCAGCGCGGGTACCGCTAACGACCTCGTTGGCGCGCCCGCCGCGCCGCGCCGGCCGCACGGGACGTACGTTTTTCGCATTCTCACACAAATCTATCCCGAACTGTTTTGGCGCTTCGAATGGTTTGGCGCGAAGGTCGTCGGCGACGCTGGGGCTCATGTCGTGCACGTTATCGAATGTTTGTTCGTTATCGTTGGCGGCGTCATTGGAGACGTGCCCCGAGTCGTCGCTGCAGTCGGAGTGCGTGTCCGATATCTTCTCGTCCGCGTGTTTGTGCAGCGCGAGCTTGTCGAGCTGTGAGCACGTTTTGGAATCATCTCTTGATTCGACGCATCTTACTTGCCGGCCGACGAGCGTGCTCAAATGGTTGTGGAACGTAGTGTTGGCTACGCACAGTTCCTTATGCACCGCCGGTATCACCTTACAGCTGAGGAACAGTCCCTGGTCTGTTTTCGACTCCATGGCAGTCTTTAGTTCGAGTTTTTTTACCATCGACTTGACGGGCGACAACGTCGAATCGATTTCGTCGACGTCGTTTTCATTCCGTTTGGCTTCCGGCGTGGCGATGACGATGTCTCTTTTGTTGTTTATTTTTCTCTGCTGGAGCTTGGCTCGCATTGCGTTTATTTCATCAGTGTAATCTTTTCTAGATGACTTCGGAGATGTTGAAGATTTTTTGTTGTCGCCCGCGTCTTTCTTGGGCTTATCATTTTGTCTTTTCCCATCGGACTTGAGATTGAGTTGTGATTTTTGTCTCACTTGCTTGGCCGCTTCGGGTTTGTCCGTGGTTTTGCGTGGTGCAGTCGGCTTCTTTTTCTGAGCACACTCGCTGGCCTGGTCTATGTTGTTTAGATCAACCGGAGTGGGAGAAAAAAGCGCTCGAGTACTGCTGAACTTGTTTTGCGACATTTGACTCCTTATCACCGGGATCTTACTGGGAGAGCCCGCGATAGAAGTGGTGGACTTGGTTCTCTCTAAGATGGGTGAGATAATTATCGATTCATTGCCTATTTCCCACACGCTTTTCGCTTTCTGCATTTGTGATTTAGGCATTTCTTTACTTTCTAAACTCGTCTTTATGTTTAACGATCCATTATCTGTACACGTTTTCGGTTTTATTTTCTTTGGGTCGCTCACTTTTTTTTCGACTTTTTTCGACACCGGCTTCGTTTTTGATACGACCGGAACGGGTGTCGACGGCGGATTAGATAAAGTTTTCTTTAAAATTCTCGTTTTAACGTCGAGTTTTTTAATATCTTCCGTCTTAATGCAGTTCGCTCTGGACGTATTTTTTGATGATATTTTATAAGTGGCATACTTATCGGGATTCATTTTCTCGTTCGGCGTTGACGTCAGAGGCATCAACGGCGCGGTTAATTGTTTTTCCTTCATATCGTCAAGATTCCACAAGCTGGTAGTTTTATCAATAGAATTATTGCGAGCCACTTTATTTCTTGATTTGATACTGCTTTCCGGATCAGAATTCGCTTTCTTTAATATACAACGTGACTCTATAATACTGCAAGTCTTCGATTTTTGTAATTTAGGCGGAATAAATTCACTGTGAATAGATTTAACATCGGCGATGAGAGAAGTACTCGCACAGAACTCAGATAGTATTTTGTCGAAAGATTCCAGAGCTTTGTTTAGCTTAGCTTCGGCTTTACTTCCACTTCCCTGCTTGGAATGTGTCTTCTTGCCGAGCACCGTGATGTTTTCGTAAATAGATGAGTATCCTTTAGTTTCGTCGAGCAATTTATCTTGTATTACATTCCGATCGATGCTCACTATGTTTACATTCTCGTACACATGATGACGCTTAGTGTCTTTAACACTGTCGCTAACATTGTTTTTCGAAGATTTCACATCACTTTTCACCGGTTCACTGATTCTTTTCTCGAGGCAGGCGGCTATAGCAGTCACTTTGGAGCCCTTGTGCTCGGTCGAGGCGTCGGAGCCGACTGAAAAAGTCCTGTAGAATCTTTGGATCGCTCCCTGATGCGAGGGGGGTGAGGTGGGCTTCTCGGGCGGCTTCTGCCCGCCGAATATGTTGAATACTTTCACTGCGGGCATGTCGCGGGCCCGGCGGGCGTCGCGTCGCGGTCGCGGAGCGTGGAGGCGCGCGCGCGTCTCGGCGGGCGGCGTGCGTGTGCGCACTCACCACTGCACCGCTCATCGCGCGCGCCGGCAAAGTCAATGTCACTCCAGGCGCCTGCCGTACGTGACAAATGGCTTATAATGAGCGATACCATGCAGGTTCAATCATCATTATTGTCCATTTTATTCGCGAATTTATAGGATAAAGTTACGAGAGCGCAAACTACTAATTCCGCACTATTTATTGGTGTGGCCGTTCCGCTGCGTAGCGCAGATCTCACTTCAAATTAAGAAATATCTCGAGCAAATTACCGCATGAAATTTTATATTTTCAACGCGGATTCGTTAGTCATGTAGGAATATAAACAACGTAAGTTGAACTGCGATGAGTTAACCCGGTATAGTGTTTCATTACATACGGAACGGGGTTGCAATAACAAAGCTGGATTTCTGAAAACTTTTTTACTGGTAAATAAATTGTAACCTTATTCGAGACATAACACGGTTATCATAGTTTATCTGCAGTAAATCGGAATGATTTGAGCTAGCTTTGTGTGAAGACATTTGGGTCGGCGGCCCGATGGCCCCATAATGGAATGACGTGTTAGCTCCCAAAACATTAATCAGATTATGAAATGTGATATTAAAGAGCCGAATCAGAGCAGATGTTAATATAAACACGTAATAAAATCCAACCATAAACTGGACCCACTCGTAAAATTATGTAATGTATGTCGACGCTATATAAGGATTTTTATGTCACAGTTTAACGACTCTGTTCAAGTGATTTTAATACTAAAACTTTTACCTAAGATGATTTAAGTAAGTAATCGAAATAATATATTGTTAGTTTTTTAATAGCACCTTATATTTTTTTGTTTATATTTAGAAATGATACCAACAATTTTGTTTTAAAAGAAGTAGATATATTTTTTTAAATATTTAATATGAGGTAATAAAGAGACAAACTATTAAATCTAAGATAAAGAAAGTTGCTGAGTGGTTTGTAATAATTTCCGAAAAATCTTTGTAAATAATATGAAACTAAAGACTAAATAAACAAATACGTCACGTACATAATCGCGACGTCACAACAGGATGCGTGTCTTATGGCATGGTGTCAAATACTACAAGAGACCTTTTAAGCCCATAGGACAGAGTGCTAAACAAATATTGTTTAAGGTTATGCTTGTATCACTACAAGCATTGTACCATAAACATATTTGTTGTTATAGTTTAAAAAATATGAGAATATAATGCAAGAAGGAACATAGATTTGTAATTCTAGTTAGTATATACAAACATAATAAAATTATCGTGAATTTTTGATTGGGGAATGTCTATCGAAAATGGACATGGCAACCTCATCGTACATTGAACTTGTTACAACATAAATACAATTTAAGACACATTTTTTTTCTATATTTTCCATATATTAAAATAATCCTAAATTAAATATGAATATTGACTTACAGAGAGGTCGGGTGTCGACTGCGTGACGCGCGGTGACGCGAGGTGGAACTAGAGTAATTAACACCGACGACTAACTCGGACCAACCGTGAAATTAACATAATTTGCTTACTAATGTTGAGTACGGGACACACGATCTGGTAAGAAATCGGTTCTGTTCCATTTATGATCATATATATACATATATATATTAAACCATTAAAGTATTGATCCCCGGACCGAGACAAATATTTGTGTGATCCACAGATATTTGTTTCGGGTCTGGGTGTTTGTGAGACCGAAAAGTCTCTCGTAGCTTCTGATACTTAAGACACATGACTCGATCTTAGTGTGGGGTCAGGACTATGTACGTAACTGTGGGGTGTATTTATTATAATTATTATTTAATGCATACCTACTACAAAATAGGTGCTAATCATATATTAAATTTTGTTTTACTAAAATAACAGGATTACGCCAATCGGTATATTGCCAAGTGAACAGACAAAAAAAAATCAGTCATTATTGAGTAAACGTCAAATACTACGAAGCTATTTTAGATGGGCCAAACCTTAAATCCACGAGTAAACTAAAGACAGCAATTAATCACAAACTCAATTTCAATCACTATTCTCATTAAAAACCTTAGCAATAATAATCCTCGAAAAATCACCTACCAATTCCCTATAGAGTGTGTAACATAACTCTATAACTTAGGTAATGACACGTCTTGTATGATATATCTCATGTCACATATTCTATTAAACATTGTATAAAATGCATTACTCCTACTGACAGTGTAACATAGCCCTACGAGCAATGAAGTCGTCTCATATCTCATGTACCACAGGGGGCAGACACACAGCTCCGTGTAATTGAGCGGCACGCGCCGAGCTCGTCTCCACGCGTGGGCATGCGTCACTAACCAATTGCTCTCATTACACATTATGCCAGGGGTGCCCAAAGCGTGCGTCGTAGAAAAGTGAAGGATGGCGCTGTGAAACAACTTCTCCTCTCGCAAATTTCATTTTTGTGCCTGTCTTTTTTTTATTCAATAGGTTGGCCAAACGAGCAATCAGGCCACTTGGTGGTAAGTGATCACTGCCGCCCATGAACATCCACAGCGCCTGGGTCATAGATGTGTTGCCGGCCCATCAAATCGAGATGGGAGAGGGAAGGATAAAGTAATGGAAGAGGACAAGGGTATTAGGCATCCTGAAATCTCACTAACCGAACAAAACACGACAGTTAAGCTGTGGCTTTACTGTCTACCTAACTTGTATCATTGTTTGAATCACCTAGATAGTCAAGGGCGCCGAGACAATATAGTAAACATTGTGTGCGCCGCAGATTAAAAAAGATTGGGAACCCCTGTTCTATACATTAATCGCACGAGGAAAGACTTCCAATCTTTGTGTCTCTGATTACTGAACTTCTTGGAAGTTTAATTTTATAACAATTGCTGGTTGGTGATCGGCCATTTTGAAATTAAATATGACTGTTAATTACAATTTAAAGTAATACAAGATTTAATGAGTAAATAAATGACTTTTATGCATGTATCGTAGTAACGGTAATTATTAATCATATATTGTATATGAACATTCATAATTGGGATTATAAACATATTAATAGTGAGTGGTGCATAAAAGCTTAAAACAGAATCAACTGCCTAAAAATCAAAACCAAATAATTGTGCTAAACGTATTAAAAATACCTTGAACTTACGAGTATAAGGACAGGCAAAATACTAAATCATTCACTCAAATATCAAAACAATATTGATGTAGACTGTACTATGAATTACACATAACCAAACCCTTAAGTTACGAAACAACACGCGTGCATTCAAATGTATACTAAAAGAATAGGAAAGCCGCTTTCTAAACGTCCATACAAGTCAATAATTACGGCGATGATTATTTCTTGTAACAATTAGACGGAGCCACGGACTGTGTTTCGTAATAATTAATAGTTTTTGTTATTTACTCTTTGTAATGATCTCACGGTTTTCTCAGGAGTTTAAAAAATAATAATTGTGTGTCGTGATTAGTGACAAAGAGGATGATCTATAAATAGTGAAATCCTGGGTTCGGTTGCTGGGTTCGTTGATTTAGTTTTAGAGAAATAATATTGGCGCAACAGCTATGATGTGTAAATTGAAGTTTCTGCACCAAAAAGACTCATCACAAAATTAATGTTTAATTATAATATTAAACTCATATAATTATATGCCTAATTGTTTTTGTATGTAAAATATTATGTATTTTAAACCTATTCACCATTTGTGATGTGCGTGTCTGTGTTTCAAACAATTTTAGTGAAAAACGATGTTTTCATTAAAGAAAAAAACTGTTAGTTATTTTATACAAACCCATGTCCAGCCCATGGTTGGGTAATATCTTTAAAAAATAAACGTCAAGTCAGTAAAAACTAATTTTCCAACATTGATTACGTAATAACACAATCAAATAGATTACATTATTATAGAACCACCGACAAAAAACCGAGGTTCAACGATTTAATAAGTCTATAGGGAATTGAACCCAGTAACGCAGGGCTGTGGGAGAGATTAAGATTCGTTCGGCATTGCGACACGCAACGCAACTCTTTGCTATGCGCCAGATGGGCTGCGGAGGCTGGGGTGGATTTAGGATGCTTTAATGGGGACCAAGGAGACCCCGAACAAGCTGTCAAGATAATAGAAAGCATTTGACCCTAAAATAACTCCTGTGACAAATTGGCATTTGAATAAATGAGAGCGATGATCAATGCGTATAATGGTTTGAATGCTGTAATTCATAATTTTTGGCAAGGGTATAATGATATTATTCATTTTAATTATAGTTTTAAATTATAAAAAGTATATTTATTTCGGCTTCAATTCCCACCCGACAAAATTTTTACAGGATCACAATCATATCTTTATCTACGGGACATAATAAAGTACCCACATAGTATCCTTAACCCGATCCTGCACAACGTGGTAGGTGGAGATATACGTGGTGATCCAAAGCATCCACTTGATATTCCTAACCAACGCAGCAGATCTATTGATAACATCTGACATATCGCGAAACATCGGCGAGGTGACACGCCGGTGCATGCGGAATGACCGCGGCCACTTGCATTGAGGATTTATTGTAAAAACAAAACGCGAGCGAACAGATGTGCAAGATTATTGTCATTCGATGCAAATGATAGAATCTGGTCTATTTGTATTCAGTACAGGATTTGTATACGAGTTAGCTGATGTTAGGTGATGGGTAAGGTCTATGGACGTTCTAAATGTCTGGGTTATTGTATGGGAATTCCTGGCTTTTTGGATGAATAAATGGATGAATAATGGAACGAGATAAATATGAAATTATTGAAAAGGAAAGAAAGATAAGTCGGGAACAATATTTTAGTAAAATCTTTTCAATCGGTGTGTGGATGCTGTCGTGTGACGCGGTGACGCGATGATTTGACCATAATTTGACTCTATAAAACCTTTTTCAAGTGCGTATTATCGATAGACGATGAATATAGACTTATACCCGGCTATAGGATTATGTAGGTTCTTCCATTTTATCCTCACATCCTTACCCTCGCCTGCGTAAAATATCAAAATGTTCACTAACACAGATGTCTATTTAACGAAGCCCGACATAATAATTGTAAACATAGTACTAATGTATCGTGTTGGTACATGGCGGGAGGAAGTAACAATGTGAGTAGAAAGCAGTCGCGTGTTGGTGTTTTTTTGCCGTCGATTCCGTCTGTGCATCACGTAAGCGTGTTGACGAGACATGTTACTTGTTAGCGGAGTCGAGAATTTGCTGTTGATGTGTTATATGTTTTTTTATTTGCGAATGTCAATTAATTAATGAGAGTCATAAACGGTAACAAACAAATTACATTTTGAAGATAAATTGTACTTATAACTGCACTAAGATAGAAGAGAGATAAAAAACATAACAATTTCTACGATTTATTTAGTGTTGACCTGTTCAAACATACATTAGAATTTACCTTGACATTAAGATAGTTTTGAATTACAATTTCCTTTATTTACTAATTGAAATATACATGTATTTACCAATATTCCTAAATATCACACCCCCACAAATAAACGAAACAAACGACAGTTCTGAAACTCAGTAACTTAATAGCCGCACACAAGGAATTTAAATGAAGCAGACGCAAATAGAAGACAAGGAGCGAGGAACCCGTGGGCACGATGATTTACTGCCAGGACATGTGCACTTTAATGCAGATTATGCTCTTTATGCTAATGCTGCAAATGTGCTCTTCCTTGATGAATGGAGAGGGTTTGATGACAATTGTCCAGTATTTGGAAAAATAACAAAAAAGTAGATTTGCAGATACAGTGGTAGAGCGCACATGGCAGTAAGTTGAGTTGACGAAGTAAATGAAAAATTGTGACTAATTACGGTTGAGGTAAAATCAACGCATAACATATAATATAACTCTTACACATACAACATACCAGATTTTTTCAGTGTTCCGAACACTCAGGCACGAATCTAGTATAAATCTCACTGCGGAGATAAAAAATCCGTGGGTCAATCTCTGGGCTTGCGCTTCGAAGATTTAATTCGTCAAAAAAAATATATATATATACAACATTTATTTCATTTTTATAATCGTAAGGGGGTTTGTTTTAAAGTTCAAATTCAGTATACACAATAAATCTGTATTGAAAATAAACAAATTACAAGAAGACAAGATCTCATCGGTCAACAAACCTGAACACGACCAGACGCATTCATTGAAATGCTCGCGTGTGCTTTAAACCGATTCTTTCACGACGCATAATGACCGTGTACACAATAACCCGTGTATCCCATTCATATCCGATGGTCAATCAACTGCAGACGAATATGTTTAATGGTCTCTATTCAGGAGCGGAAAGCGCAGCGTGGGACGTCCACACACTAGGTGGTCAGACGACCTGGTAAAGGTCGCGGGACGTCGCTGGATGCAGGCTGCCTCCAACAGGTCACTGTGGAAATCATTAGGAGAGGCCTATGTTCAGCATTGGACTTCCTTTGGCTGATGGATGATGGATGATTCAGGAGCTGAAACCTTTGTTTGGAAGTGAATAAGTCTGTAATGTATCGGCTTGTTGTGTCTCGTTTATTAATCGATTAATTTAGGGTAGAAATAATAGCATATGTGATTATATATGGTTATTGGCTGTAGCGCCATCTGTTGGCATAATAATTAGAAATAACGTAAAGTTTCTAGCTTAAAAAAATTATGTAAATACATACATAAATATCGCGCCTTTTCCCCAGGTGCAAAAGTACAATAACATTTCGCTGTATGTTTTCCGCCCCATATGATAGGAGGCGAGCCTATCGCCATATAGAATTAATCTAGGTCGAAATATTATCAATCATTTTTACCTGCCACATTTATATTGCCGAAAACTAAAATAGAATAATCGAAAACACGATTAAAACTGTACTTTCCCGAAATAAAAAATCACGATACGTTTACATAATTACGTGTTGACGTCATTATTCTTATTACATCTCACATAGCCAGTACATCAATTCATCTTACTCATGACAGGCCTGGCGATGATTTATGCGGGTTCGATTCCCGACGCGTCACGGTGCGCGACGATTGTGCGCGGTTGATTATAGCTAACGGCACCGCACGCACGCCGTTTCCCGTGAGATCGGGTGGAAAAAACACCTTTTCCTATACTTCCTATGTGAAATCTTTGTTTGTATTCGGCAGGGATAACGGGAAAATAATTTCTATTGATATCTTAATATTTCTTATTCTGTCTGCCCTCATCTCTCACTTACACTGGTGCAACATTGCTTTCTATCTATGTTACACAATGATTTGGCTTACAACTTTACGGCCTTCTGCTATATATACATGATGACATTTGGAAGCTCCAATCCTTTTTTTTTTTGGGGCTCCTAAAAACTCTTTTACGGACCAATGGCTTTCTTTAGCTCTCCAATTACGACTATCTCATTGGTAAATTGAGACCTAGTCCAGCACTAACTGACACCGTTACCATACCAAAAAGATAAAAAAGACAAAAAGATAAGATACCAAAGATCGCAAAAATCATCATCGAAGATCAGTTGACTTGACCAGTGATAGGCTTCAAATACATTCGAAATTATTAGGGTAAACTCAAATATGCAGGTTTTCTTGCAATATTTTCCATCAGAAAATAGACACTAAAATCCCCAATTTTGGACCGTAGAGACAGCCATGACTATTGACTATACAATTCGGCAACGCATTTCGCTTCTAAATATGGCATAATTTTAGAACAGAGCAAATGTAAAACCACTAATGTGCCTCCTCATCAATGCTGTAAATAGAATTCGTCAAAGTGTCGCGTGGAACTTGGAAGTAAGTCTATAACCATCGTCCTTAGCACGCCGTTACTGCTTTCTATATTAGTAGGGGTTACGCAATCCTAGACGGAATTAGTAGGGGACAATTGGGCACCTTGAGGTCCTTTAAATTGTGTTTCAAGGTTTTTATTGCGTCATTAAACTTTAATCGTTGAAAAATATTCAGTTGTCTCTACCATAGTGTTGCTTACAAATAATTTGTCGTGCTTACAACAACACTGTATCAGTAAACTTTAAATATGCAAATAAACCCTTCAAAATACGACTGTTTTAACTCATTACATAAAAGTCATATTTATTTTAACACATAAAGAACCAAATTAAACGTAAAAAGCACATTACCTTTCTGAATACCTTCCTTTGCCTTCTACTTATAAATATTGATATGTATTAAAGTTAATAGTTTCGCAAACGATGTTAAGTGAAAACCGAGCCATAAAGTACGCACAATAACATAATCATCGCACGTGTATTAAATCATTTGTAATCGCGTCCTTACGACGTCGCTAACTGCTTTCTAAATGAGGCGAGTTTACGCAACCGGACGCGGATTCCGCGGGGGATATGCGGGGGCTTGTGTCTCCCGTGATGGATTTGTAAAAATTATAGCTCTATTCCTGCTTGGCTGTATAAAAACTTTACAAAAATGGTTGAATAGATGAAAGTGTGGATGGAAGGTACACAATAGGAAATATGTCAATTGATGTTTAGACTTCAGACATGTTCTAACTTCTACCTCTGATTTGTGTGCCTCCCCAGTTGTAAAGAAATCGCTGATGGTCACCCTCTCATATACGTGGATAGCCTATCACACATTTTCATCACATTTAACATAGTCATCAAAATGTAAAAGTAGTTATAACTATTCAAGTTTATTTCAGCGTTAACACCTGCGCAATAACTGTGTCACAGCAGTAATAAACTTAGAATGTTACAAGCTCATTTCTAAAAGATGTGCCGAATATTTGCAATGGTGATGAAAATCCATTGTTGTAATAAAAATTATGTAAATATTGTTTAACTAACAGATTACACACAATGTATTACATCGCTAGTGTTATCACGGAAATAAATGTATTTCGGTAATGTACGCAAAGCTAATTACACATGCTATCGATTTGAGCAATTTTTGCATTTCTCACGCGAATAAAACCAGTTTGGATTTTGATTAAAACTGGATATAACATTACATATTTCATTCTTTACGAGTAATACAGTAAAGAAGGCTTTGTTTTAGGTATCAGAGTCACTATTTGTTTTTCATTCTTTCCAGGTATATGATTTGACTTTAAGAATATTTTGACAACGTCAATGAATATAAAGTTTGCTTTACATTAGTCGAGTCTATAGTGATGAGCACTTTGACATTTACAATATTACACATAAAATTGTTTTGGCTCATTCCTCTTTTAAGAATGCATAAAATAATTCTCCCTATTGTATAAGCATAAGCATAAGCATCTTTAATTATTTAGAGATTTATAGAGATCAGTCTACTAAAAAAAAACATTTTCTCCCTCGCATTCATCCCTGAGTACAGCCAGATGGGTGCGGTGGACATAGTGAAGCGTTCGTCCGCTCCCGCGCGTAGAAAGGAAATACCATCCCGATTATTCACGGACTTTCACGAGCGCGCCGGACTCTGGACAGCTTAATGCGGCAAGGGACCACGCCGACGCGGTGTCATCTCGCGCCTAAGTGCTGTAGGGCTGAACGGATCTCTGATATATATATCGCAATAATTTTGTCAACTGATGCCGTCCATCCAGCCATCCATCAGCCAAAGGAAGAACTGCTGAACATAAGCCTCTTCCAATGATTTCCACTGATTGGGGTGGTTAAAATGTTGATTTTTTTCCACTGAAGGTTACTAGTTTGATAATCGCACAGCAACACTTTGTATATCTTCCAGATATTTTTAGTATCGAGGTATTTATTCATTTAGTCGTGTGTATAAGACGTAAAATTGTGCAACCTTTCGTTGGAAGTAGATACAGCCCAAGAGGCGTACAATTGGTTGTAAAACGAAAGGCTATGTTTGTTGAGGAGTTTGATCTCCAATGCGAAAAATGTCACAAACAAATTGGTTCTTACTTTTAATTTGTGTGTTATAAAACCGAAAAGCGCTTCAAATCAGTTTCAGCTGAAGATAATTCCATAAAACTTTAATACATTTCAATGTCCTATTAACCCTACCGACACATTAGCGTTATAACAAACAGAATACGAGATGTCAGAGTATGAGCTGCTATCAGATTCATTGGATGTGCCGCGAGTAACCCTCGTCGGCTACTGTACATGGCGTGGGTACAAGCGACCGGCCCGTAGAGAGCTGACTGGTTAGACACTTGTCCAACATGTCACTTCCTTGACTCTTAAATGTGTTATCAAAAGTTGTTCATGACGGGGTTTTTATGATTTCTTTTTTTAACTGTCATTCTATTTACAGGGTATATCCAGACTGCTACCGAAAACGAAGCCATGTGGTGGTATTAGTGACTTCAGATATAACAACCTAAACATTTCGCAAAAAAATGCCACAACTTTTTTGTTGTAATTTTTTACTTATCGTCGTATTTGGGTAGTAACTACATCGTTTTCCCAAAGATGTTTTAAAAATTAAATAGCAATAATTTTTCAAACCATACGTCTATTTTGATGTCTCTATTTTAGCGAATGTGATAGAAACATAAAAACCTAAATCTAATCCACTTTTTCAAGTTACCCATTCATATAAAAATCCTAGCATTCTAACGAAAACTTTGTCAAGCGAAAACGAAAATTTTTATGCGTATTGATTTTATAACATTCTCGGTAAAAAAAACCCATTAATATTTGATAAATCGTTGAATCAGACAACCTGCCGCAGCGACTGTCGTCGCGCGACTGAGAGCAGGCAGCGCCGGCGCGCCGTCCAACAATCACATGCACTCGATCGTAGCTACAGGCTGATGCTTTGTACGCACGACTCTGTATAACCCGAACAAATTCCGAAGGTGTAATAGCGTGTACGTAAATTACTAGTGTAACGAAATGTAATATTGAAATGACTTTACTTCGACTTATGCCATTTTATAATCGAAATAGGATAAGTAATAAAAAACAATTCTCATTGCGATTCAAAGTTCCATGAGTTGCATTTATAAGTAAATCGAATAAATAACGAATTTCTTTAGATTTTTTTGTTCATCATCATCATCATCATTAGCTCATTGCAGTCCAGTGCTGGACACAGACCTCTCCCAAAATACACCACAGAGCCCAGTCTGCTATTTATGCATCAAGCCGCTGCCAGCCGTCTTGTGCAAGTCAACCCGCCATTTGGCCAGAGGACGTCCCACGCCACGTTTGCCAAAACGCGGTCTCCACTCCATAACACGCTTACTCCAGCTGTTATCTGTTCTATGACATATGTGGCCAGCCCATTGCCACTTCAACCTACTAACTTTCAGGTTTTTTGTTCACAAGATATTTATTACCTATTTTTTTAATTACCGTAATGGATATAATTCGCGAAATCCTTTTTAAACAGCTCGAAAGAAATAAAGCTACATACACGGAACTCATATCGAGGATGTGACGCGGCTCCGTCGCCTGCCGAACACGAGCCACAACAGGAAGAGCGCGGCGGCGAGGTAGTGCGCCCACTGCGGCAGCGACAGCTCCACGGCGGCGGTCGTGCATCTGTGCGACGGATTATGGTGACCACCTCGCTTGGAGACGTGGTGTATTGCCATGTGCGGTATGCCTTGATGTTGCTTTGTCGTGTGTAGTTTTTATTTCATAGTATTTAAATGTACTTGCACACAACACACAAGTACGCGAGGTGCAAACCCCTTTTTATTTTGTTAATTTTATTATGTGATACGATTGTGTACATTGTGCGGAATTGTAGCAAGTAAATGTGTTTACTTTCCTTTTTTCTGAGTGTAAAGATATCCAAGTGAACAACAGGTAATTAATGACTGAATTTTGAAAACGGTGATCATGAGACTGGTCCTTCTATTTTTCCTATTTTGTATATTTTATTCATAGTACATTTTGGATTTATTGCACAAAAACCGTATTATATTGAAAATTAGGTTGCAGAGCAAAACAAAACTAACCATTACGTTTTGTTTAAATATGATGAAAATTGATATAAAGAAGCTTTAAAAGCATTGTGTAAAGAATAATATGTAACAATCCCTGATTTGTAAATGAAAATCTTGCCAAATAATGTTATCAACATCGACATTTCAATTCGGCCGTCTAACACCAGCCTTTACATAAAACAGCAACCTGTACATTCTGTGTACATTCACAGCAGTGGAGGGAGCGTATTACATCAGACAGCAGGTTTCCGTAAACAAGACCGTCCGTCGACTCGAGTCTCGCAGTCTCAGTCGGCGTCTCGACGAGGCCTCTGTCGGATGCGCTGTCGTACTATGAACTATCGATGTCGAGACACGAACATGATTACGATTTAATATAAAATTCAAATATAGAATCATGGAAAAAACTATTTAAATCACAGCATCGTTGGTGCGGCCAGTGCTAAAAAATAATTATTTTTATATTTAAATCAACGTTATTTTTTAATGGGGTTTTAGAGTGTTCATTAATTAAAAATGTCTGTTGTTGTAAAATAATGTTGTAAAATAAATATTAAACTTCAATCTTGACTTGCAGGCTTAACAATTGGTCAAAAGTTCAACATTTTAAAACCGAGTTTATAAGGTTTGTTATATTTATTCAATATTGCCTATTGAGATGGAATTTCTCTTCCACTATCAACAATATAACATTAATGGACGCTGTACTACGCATAGATCGGTTTTTATTAGCCATAAATATTGTTTGGACACATTAATAGCTATAATCACAGCTCTATTAATTTTACAACTTTCGCAAAATAAGCATTGGAGTTCCACAACCGAAGGGCGCAAAGGTTTTTGAAGTCAGAGCATGTCAACATATTTTTAGCGTATGGTAGATCTACGTTGTACCTAAGGCTGATCACAGCCTACAAAATCATTAGGGATGATTTACATTTCAGGCAACGACGATGATAAATACTTAACTAAGTTTAATTCGCCTGATGTTAAGCGATGTAGGGGCCTATGATGTAGTCCGCCTATAACAAACCTAATCACTCGCAATTTATAATAACTACATTATATCTAGAAATAGACATAATCTTTATAAAATCCTTAATCTAAGATGTCAAAATCCGAACTCAATGTAAGAAAATTAAGGATATTTACCAAAAAAAAAAAAAACATACAATGCATGGATGAACCTTGGCAACGTCATTCCGTTTCTCACTTCACCAGGTCAATGACCTAGATGTTAGTAATTATGAGCCATTAATTGCTTAGTATGTAAACTATCTAGTTTGATGAAAATTGTTGTAACACTGTTGTAAATGTAATAAGTTCCGCAGAGGAAATTATGTTAATTACTACCTACTATATATAACGGTGAAGGAAAACATCGTGAGGAAACCTGCATACCGTAGCGATTTTAAAGAATTTCTACAGTATGAAAAGTCCGCCAAGACGCACTAGGCCAGCGTGGTGGACTATATGGACTAACCCCTCTCAATCGTACTCTCGTTTGGGGAGGAGGCCCGTGCCCTGCAGTGGGACGTATATGGGTTGACAATACAAGTCCTACTATATTTGTAGGGACAAATATCAATCCAACTGGGAATTTGTCATTCACTTTTTAGGTATTTTTTTTTTATTTGACCCTGATGGGTTGTCTGAAGTGCAATCGTAATGGAGTATCTATTGAGATAATAATTGATGAGCGGATGACGCATTAACCTAAATAATCGATCACACAAAGGCTGAACTCAAAGAAACACACTTACATTAAACACTATCAAGAACTTAATATAGGCAACCTCCCAGAATTCCTAAAGCGAACTATTGGAAGCAACCTGCATGTAGTAACGTGCAACCTTATCCATGTCAACTTCCAGTTACATTGCCGTTTCTCAATTAACCTACAGGACCTTTTAACATTACAACACGGCAATCGATCACTACACGCGCAGCAAAAGTGTAACGCGGTGCCACAGCGCACCTACTGCCCACCCGATGTCAACTCTCTACAAATTTACACACTTCATTACACTTTATTTGAACTTTTCAAATTAACATACTGTGCTACGGTTTCTAACGTTCGAATGGTTCTTGGGCTGTTTGCCTTTTTTACAGGCTGCTTGGTGCTTTATGAGTGTACGATTATTTTCATGTTATATTTAGGTTCTCGACTGCCTCGGTGGCGTAGTGGTACTACGGTACGATTACAGAGCTGAGGTCTCGGGTTCGAATCCCGGGTCGGGCAAAGTGATATTGGATTTTTCTACTCATTATCAGCCCGGAGTCAGAAATTTGTGCCCGATATGGCAACAGGCTCGCCCCCTATCATATAGTGGGACGGAATATACAAGGCGAAACGTGGGTGTTCTGGTAGCATCTCTGCCTACCCCTTCTGGGAAAAAGGCGTGTGTTTATGTATATTTAGTAAAATACGGAGTCCTCGAAACCGACGAGTGTGTATGAAGAGATTAATGACAGTTGATGAAGCGATAGAGGTATTTATGGATCGTAGTACTAGGCGCTTAATAGTTTTTGCCTACCACAATGGGACATAGGCGTGAGTTTATGTATGAATGTATATCTAGTATGGCTGGTCCGAGATCCCATTTCATACTCACCTTCTCCAGTTCAAATTTTAATGCATTAAAATAAGTTTTGCGTGGTAATTAGGACAGAAGGTTTGTGTTTATTTCAAGGACTTGTATTCATAATCCAATTAACCGTAGAGCATTTTTTATAAAATTTAAAGGATAATTAAACTCCACTGCTGAACATAGGCCTCTCACAAGGATCTCCACATTGACCTGTTAGAAGCGGCTTGCATCCAGCGACTTCCTGCAACCTTAACCAGGTCTCCATGGCTGAATAGGTAGATAGATAATAATTTAAATATAAAAGACCAGAAGTAAGTCTATTTTCTAAATAATAACCACGAGGAATAATCTCTTGTCGCTATTTTGTAGTACCTATGATGTGAAAATCTTTTACCAATAAAGTTATCTAATACTTTATTATGTTTTATGAACTGTATATCACAGACGACAGCTACATCGTTCAGCGCGACGACGCGACGCGGCGGTAATCAAATCATCAAGAAATATACTTTCCAATTTATAGATCTTAAAGATATACGGACGTGGGAATTATAAAATGTTATATATTCAAATTATCACTTTAATTAATACTCGTATATTACCGCCGGCCCGGTCTGGTGCCTCGCGGGTGAAATTATTTTTACGCATCAGTAGCGCCACCATTTTCCAATCGCGTCTTATATTAATTATCTTCTGTCATAACATTGTAATTCAAATACAACAGCCTACCCTCTTTACATGGTTGAATAGAGTTTTTTCAAAATAAAATATCGGACCAGTGGTCTTCGAATTTTAAGCTCTCACACGGAGAAACAAAAATAAAGAGCTATAGCTTCTACTCGTAAATTACTCTAGTGTAATTATTATTAAGGACATTTCTTGTCATTGACCGAACTAAAACCCCCTGCATGTATTAATATTGACACTGAATAAGATCTAGAACGTGCCGAGTCCATTAAGAAGGCAAACATGACAATTTAGTAAAATAAATTTGACGATCGATCTTGGACCGGGGTCGAGGCGAAATAAAATATCTATTTCCTCAATTATGTAATTTCTGACATTCCTCCGACCATTAAGCAATGCCAACAAATATTATTTATGTTAATACATCTACTGACTGTGAAAGATTTTTAATTTAGCTAACATTGTATACTTTTAACATATTTTTATATTTTTTATTCACATTTTTTGTTCACTGGTATACAATAAGTTTTAAATAAATAGTATGATTTCCCCGGAATCTATTATTTACATAATTACTTTTTATTGTAATGATTTTAGATTCGAGGAACTGCATTAAGAGATGCAAGAACTCGAACTCCGACACAGATGATGCCAGGAAAAAACAAGAAACGTCGAACCTTATCATTATCAGTCGTATTAATTATGGAACCAAATTATTACAAACTAAAATCATTTGTTTAGTTACATAATGTATTTTAAGATACGTGCGAGAAATATCACAGATATTTCCTAATTAAAACACGATTGCAAAGTGTCACTTTGCATAAATCGTAATTTACCGAAAAGCTATCATCTCTAAACCAGTTTTTGAAAACCGGTAAACACCGGTCAAACTGGAATATAAGCTTAGAATAAAATAATACGTAGAAAGCGGTTGATATATCATGGAGTTTAGGCTGTGCGTGATATTTGCGCAAATAATAAGAGTTTTGGTACAGTGCGTGCTGCCTGGCAATCATCCCTGTGGTCCGATTTGTATTTGGCGAATTTATAACGATTGGGTAGGTAGAGCTAAACTGTAAACAAAACTGAATTGAAATAGACTCGCTTTTGCATTTTGTTGAGTTTCTGATATTCTGCAGACTCAATAACCTGACTGACCTCTCTCTCTCTTCAGCCAGAGGAAGTTCACTGCTGAACATAGGCCTCCCCCAAGTATCTCCAGATTGACCTGTTGGAAGCGGCCTGCATCCAGACTGACTTAACTAAATATGATTAAAAACCACATATTGACACATACTCAATACAGTGTTGATTAACCAACATTAATCAACTAAAATGTATGTCTAGAAGTTTGCATTGAATGCTGGAAGAACATAGAAAACAAGGTACCGCATATCATGAGTGGGACATCGTAGATAATATTTTTTATTGCTTGGGAGCGACAAACGCGGAACTGGCTCGTGTGATGGAAAGATATTAAACTTACTTGTGAACGTACACAACATAAAAATAATTTTGAAGCTTGCCTTAATTTTATTTTAAAGAATTTATAGGGAAAAAGGATTATTGGGGCTACGGTATTTCGTGCTAAATTAAACAAATATCTTAATAGACAAACTAGGGTCTGTCGATAGGGCAGGCCCTATCGAATCCCATTAACACCTTTATTTATTTGTTTATTTTATTTATTTAAATCTTTATTGTACACAAAAAAAAAATACAACATGCAAATACAAAACAAAAAATGTACAAATTGCGGTCTTATCGCATATACGAGTAATGTCTTACAGACAACTATTGGATGGATTTAAAAAAAGTAAAATGAGAGGAGAGTGTAAAAATTAAAAAGAACAGAAGCTAAATAATATTAATATTACCTAATATTACCAAAATATTGGACTGTGAAGTTATACTGAAGGTGAGTGAGCAATGACATTGTTTCAGCTAAAAAGTATCGATCGAGTTTCCCTGGTAATACATTTTACATTGAAAATAGTCATACGCTGCGTCCCATTTTCACAATTGTAGGTATTACAGCCGCGAGTGTATAATACGCCTAATTCTAAAATTTCTAATACGTATAATTTCTAGCAGTTGTGTAAACTGGGTCTCGATGCGCGTGCAGATAAGTGACAAAGGCAAAATAATAACTGTTCTGTTACCCCTACCACGGGATAGTGGAAATATCGCATTCTCTAAATATTTTTAGCTAGATTTGAATCTTAATGTAGATTTTTGTCACTAAAAACGTATGCTCATAGAACACGACGTTTTTATATACATGCAGATGACAATGTATATTAACATTATTTTTTATCTATGACAAAAAAAATCAAGTCTCTATCAGAAGTTTTATTTGGCTACAAATTGCTTGTTTAACAAAAATATTGTGGTAAATATAATATATACCAAAACGATTAAAATGTTTTTGTATTATTTTAAATGTCATTTGTCGCCGGCCTTATTTCACCAATCTCAGAATAGAAGTAAATGACTGGAAAACCGCCACCTAGATTATAATTAGGTCGTATTGGATTGAGTCTATCAACGTTGGCCTTAAAGAACTTAATGAATTCAATTTATTTGCATAGTTACTAGATTAATGTTAATATTTGTAAACCAAGTCAGAATTTTTGCGCTACGCCCTATTGGCAGCGAACAAAATATTGCTTAGTTGCTATATCATCTACGTCAACACCTATTCTTCAAATAATTAATAATTAACGTTCGTTAATAACCCTGCTTGTAAATTTAAAAGCCAAATAAGTACGCTTTCCACGTTTAGAATCCGTATTAAACTACGACAATGTTGGTATATAACTGCTATCGCATGCTGACGAATTAATTCTATGAATACAGTTACATACTTCAACTAAAACATTATGATTGTTGCTAATAAAATGAGTTGCTTAATTTAGGCCCGAGTCACATCAGCATCGTATAGAATTTTATTCATTAAAATATTTTTCTTTCGTCCGTCCCGTATCTATTCTAATTTCAGCATGGGTAAGTCTTAATAGAAAATGTCTGTTTTCAAAAGAAAAAAATGCGAATCGTTGTTAACAAACGTGATTTTGCCGTTAGGCAATAATTTCCCTTTAATCTAAATAAGATTAAAGCAGCGATACCGGAACTGTTCGATCGTGCCCTTCATCCGAAACTGATTAATAGCTCGGAGCATATAAATCGATAATTGATCGTTTGGTTTGATACACGATTGATCTCGTTGATTAAATGTTTCTGCCGCGTCACTAATCTGTGTTATAGACGACTTGTTTGTGAAACCGAGTGGCGGTTGTATAAGAAGGTGGCCCTTTAATTTTCGATTAGTTGCTCGATATCAGCAGGTATAAAATGCAATAGGGATAGGCACGGCGACAAAGAGGCAGACCACCTTCAAGATGGTCGGATGACATCGGGAGCTTCCCAGGAAAGCAGTAGTTTCGCTTGAAAAATGTGGCGTGCAAATGAAGAGGCCTACACGCAGCAGGGGGTTGACGTGGGCTGATAGAGATAAAATATAATACAATTAATACGTTATTGCTGTTAGTAGTTAGATTTTGGCATATATAGAAATAGCTCTCTTCCTAGATAAGGTATTCCATATAAGTGTGTTGCAATTCGGAATTAAGCAGGACAGCGCTGCACATACAATCAGGTGCAGAGTAGTAAAAGACATTACAATAACAACAATACGCATTGGCCACTACATTGTAAAACAAAAAGCTCAATAAACTTGGACAATATTCAGATAAATGTATTGTAGTTATGAAGTCGTTGGATACAAACGGCTCCCAACAGGTCGATGTGGAAATCATTTGGAGAGGTCTCTGTTCGCTATGTTCTAGAGTGCTTTTCAAGTGACTGAAAATTATCATGATGACCGATCAGGCACAGGGACATTAATGGTGGTTGAAGAAGTGAAAAAAGTATGTTTAAACTGTACTGTACCACTTGGCGCTCCACATACTCCTTCTAATCTTATGTACACAGGCGAAAGAATAATTAATTTAAAAATCGTGATTGCATACGTGTTCGAGATATGCGTTGTAAAATGCCACATTACAGTGTTATTTGCATTAAATCATGTACATTTAACTACGTGCATACGTACAGGTCGTGTAGATCTAATCGGCGTTGACGGAGTGCCTCAGTCATTCTGCTTTATAATTGCGGACTTTTTCTCTTTTAAGATCGCTAATCAGTCGGGCAAAAGGATACGTGTTCATTATCTGTCTACAACTTAATACCTTTCTAGATTTCTCTTTTTTTTTCATGCCTTAGGCCTCGTTTTTATCATGGCTCGTATGAAGGGAAAGAGCATATAACATTTTCGGATTTCTAAGTCTAATGTAAGAAGCATCACTGTAAATCTTTTGGCTTTTCTAAGGAGATACATTCGCACAAATACTATTAACCATGTTTACGCCGAATGTTAAGTTTTACAAATATTTCAGGATTATTTTATTAACTCAGACCTAAAAGCGCTTGTTCGGATTAAGCAATGAAATGAATGGAGTCAGGGATATTTCGCGTCCTATCACCCTTATCCTATTGCCAAAAAATGAGGACAAAGAACCTAATTGTCACACTTCAACTAAGACATAATAAGGCAGAGAACATCATCTAGAAGAAAGGACTTGTCCAGGCAGACGTCAGTGTCAGGTAGAATGACAACAGTCCTCATATTAAACCTACATTTTATCTCTCACAAAAATTCGCTGTACACCTTCATCTACGTTTTAATCACGATGTCTCGGCCCGGAATGGCTCCACAGTGTCATAAACAGATATGTATCAGTGTCAAGCGAGAGTTCAGTGAGCGATCGCCGCTGCCCACTATCAAGATCCGAAAGACATTAGACTGCGTGGAAAGTCCACTTTTGTATGGGACTGTTGCGCAAATCATATTTATAGAGTAGATAAATTAATATTTTTGTATGGCAATCTATTATGCTGGATGTTAGTGAATTTGGCAGCCCACGTAGCCTTTCTCTTATTGGTTATGTGACAATTTAGTTTGCCTACAAATCGAGTTTCTGGGTTCATAGATTTGCCGATGCTCTTCGTGCGTACCACCGGTAGCAGTAATTAAAATTAGAATCAATTTAATAAGATAAGGGAGTATTTAAATCGTATCCGTTTTTTATTGCAACGAATGGCGAGACCAGTATGCCATTCGCTTAATGGTAAGCGATACGACCGCTCATGGACAATAGCAAAATCAACATCATGAATTTTAAAGCAATGCTTGGCATTCCACTGCGCTCGCCACACTTAGACTTAAGATGTTAAGTCGAATTACTCTGGCTGCAAATACCTTCAAACCGGAACACAACAGTGCATTTATACTGTAATTTTAGTTTTTTAATCAAAGTTGTTTTTGCTATAAGAAACTATGGATATTTAACGTTGCTAACGATATTTAACTGTTTTCCTCGTGTTTATAAGATTTATCAGTTTACAAATCAGATAACTGTAAATGAATTTCCAAATAGAAAAGGCTTACAAATACATTTCCTAAGACAATTATCTCCTCTTGAAGAACTCCTTAACATCTAAAGTCTAACATCAAATATTTTTTTTTATTCAACCTGAAATTAGTTATTATATAAAAAATGAAATCACGAGAATCCCTGCTGTTGCAAGTGAGATTCATATCATGTCACACAACATTTGCACTAATCGTTGCGTTTACAAACACTTGAAAGAGTACGGGAACACAATCCGTTCACACGACTATCCGCACTTACTTATCATTACGAAATGTAGGAAACGAGTATACAACGATCGTACGCGGAAACTGGCTGAGCAATTTATTTTCTTATTTGAATACTAAATTGTAGGGTACGTTGGATGCTATAATTTACAAGCTAGTTAATAAAAATATTCCAGTTTGTTTTATCATACCAAACTAATAGATTTTAGATTCAATTTATGAGATTAAAACTGCTTTAACCGATCGACCGCATAAGCAGTTTTATCTTTCGTAAAAAAATATATATATATTATTTATCTCGTAGAAAACGCATAGCTTAATCAGTGGTTAATATGCATAAGCTTTATTAAGGCAGCATCATGGATATAAAAAAACACGATAAAAAATTGGATCAAACTTTGTAAGTTTAGGATTTTTTGGGACATACAAGACTTAATATTTATTTATTTTCATTCTGTTTAAAGACAGTACTTTTTCTTTTAAAGTGGATAGTTTCATAATGCCTCCACGATTCATAATTATGTTAAACGTGTATTTACTGTTGCGTGTACGTAATGGCTATGATAATGAGCAAAAACGTTTTTACACGGTAACACAATTGTTTTCTAATAGAAGCTGTAACAACGCACCTAGTACAAATAACTGCTAAAATATAATGAGTTTATTTGCTATCTATTGAATATAATCACGTTAAATTCGGGTCACAATGTATAGACCATGAAACGATAGTTCTTGGGTTCGATTTCCACATCAATTTTGTCTAAGTTTTTTTACTAAAAAGATAATTTTCGCGGGATGTAACATTTTGATAGAGTCGATATAAGGCTGGTGGTTGGTCTTGAACCCATAAGTCCAAACATTCTGTGACCCCAAAAAAATCATCTCACAATACCCCATTTAGCATAGGATAAATACAGGTACAAGACAAAGCCATAGGTGTCTAGTTTAAAATGAATTTAAATAATGATATCATTAAAACAACATGAACAGAGACATCAAGATAAATGTAAGCATACAACATACATTAACGTAAATTGATGAACACTCACAATGCGTACACGTCTTGGACATAACTAATGAATGGAAAAGTACTTAACTAATTTAATGATATATTGTTTACCCGGT
The DNA here is from genome assembly GCA_033459515.1 of Theretra japonica. Lineage (NCBI taxonomy): Eukaryota > Metazoa > Arthropoda > Insecta > Lepidoptera > Sphingidae > Theretra > Theretra japonica. The sequence goes on from CM065942.1 coordinate 5,130,835, forward strand.
ATGGCGATGGTGTCGCTTCCTATCACATCTTGGGACGGAAGTCAGAAATATTGTACAAACAATGGGTAGCACTAATAGCAGCAATTTAATTTAGTTTTTACATTTTTTAATTTCCCGACGTTTCGACCACTTTACAGTTTTCGTGGTCCAGTCCGCCCCGTGACCAAAATTAAATTCGCGATAAAATCCGTAAGAATTCGTTTTATTTCAATGTGTGACATTTGCGTAAACCCAAGACAACATTATACTAATATCACCTCTGGAAAAGTGATGTGCAATAAATACCACAGTGCACTACCGTCCAAATATAGTATCGACAATTATATCCTGCTATTCAACACAACTATGCCGGGCTATAACAGCTCAAGGCCGCTGTAGCTCTCTTTTAGCTACTTATCGAAATATAGGCATGAGTTTATATCTCTTTATTACTTATTTTAAAAAATAATAATGATGAACTTAAATTGCCAAAACTCTATACGTAGGTATCGCTTTCATATCATATGTTTTTTGTCATCAGGAGTTCACTAACCTTGGATATACTATATACCTTGAAAATTACACTATTATTGTCGAAACAATATATTTTCTCATGGAATTGAGAGAAATTTGTCATTTATGATACATCATTGTCTTCTTATGAGTGTAATGAGACAATCACTTGTTATTTTCTCAGCAGTAAAGTGTTATTTTTCTCTGCGACACAAAAACTAGCGAAGACATGGTTAATTTATTAGACTAAACTAATTTCCTCTTCCAGGTTTCGTGTTTCAAATCTCGATTGATGACTGTGCGTGGCATGACGTTCTCCTTCTATAGCACCTTTGAATATAAGTAAGTTCAGTTATAATAATTATAAGTATTATTATATAATTATACTCATAATAATCTTCACACGTCAATGTGGAGATCTTTAGGTGAGGCATATGTTCAGCAGTGGACTTCCTGTGGCTGTAGAGAGAGAGAGAGAGAGAGAGATGTTCAGTTGACTTTGGGTGCGCTAGCACACCTATCTAACACTTGTAGGGTTCAGGAATCAGATAATATTTTACAGGATAAGCTCTTTACAGCAAAATACTCTAGTATCAACTCCAATAAAAATGACGTACAATTATAAATTAACGAAACCCTAATGCCTGTATATAATCTGTATTAAGTAGTATGCATTCTAACATTTGTGCAAAAAAAAAAAACGTACTTCACCTATACTCAAGCCAAAAGTTGAGTAACATTGTAAAGACATTAGCATCGTAATATGAAATTTAACAGTTTCTACGCGTGAATAGCATTTATGGAAATCGAGACATAATGTCAGTCGTAGCTGTGGAAGCTGTCCATGATTGGTCCCATTAGCTTACTAGCAAAACGGTATATAAAAACCCTTTTTAGCATCAATTTCTCATATTTATCCCATTATATTTGATCGGTACATGTTACTTTGTTGTAAGAAAGTTGTTTATAGTTTAGGATCAAGCATTCACCTGACCTTTTGATAGTAATTGAATCTCAGATGCAGACACGTAGGTATGAAACATTGTGTCGTGGGTATAGACAAGACGGGCTATAGTCTAGGCCAGTATTTCCCAAACTATGGGTGTTAATATAATATTTAGTGGGCCCTGAATAGATATAGTTTCCCCCCTTCAGTAGCGCATATAAGTACTTATATGTATGTGAGGCCGGATCTTCGGCTATGATCCGCATTAAAACTATATAAGTACCGAAAAAATGGGACATATCAAACTCACTGTGATTAAAAGTAACTAAAATTGAAGCTGATGCTAAAGCTCTAAAGCGCTTGTGACAAAAAAAATAGGAAATAAAAGCTGCCTTCACATTAAAATTACAGTTTTTGTAGGATTTAAGTATTAGACAATTATATCAGAAGTTAATGTTGTTTTACTAATACTTTTATCCAACTTTAGGGCCAAAAGGTGAGTCCCGCATTTAGCAGATTTTGTTGGGTGGGTAGCCGCCCAGTCAACTTTGGGAACCACTGGTCTGGGCATATAGTATTTTGCCTAATTATGCAGTTTCTATACTTTGCGCCCCGTATCAGTAAGGGTGGAAAAACGTTTTAAACTCGAAAAGGTAAGTTTCGTGTGTACTTGATAATTTAGTAGCAAGCTGTAAAAATGTATAATAGGAATGGAAAACATAAAGCCAATGGTTAGTTGTTCATATAATATTAACGTATGCCTGTGACTTACGTCAGATCTCATGACACTGAATGCTTAATTTTACATCTACAATAATTAACTTTTATCATGATATAAATGATACAATGATATACGGCCTTAGTCATAGATAGTTTTAAAATATATTTTAGTTTTCGAATGTTTGTCTTCATCGCTCAAACTGAATACAAAAGTCGTTCGAACGGGATAAAACATTCGATAAGTAAAATTGGTTTCAAAACGGTCTATAAATAAGGCCGTCAGGAATTAATAATTACAGGAACAAACGCAGGTAAACGTTGTTAAAATGATTTGCGCAATGAAATAATTATACTCATACGTATTAGAAGGGAAAAATATATCCTGGCGTTACTTAATTGCAGCATAATGCATTTAAATTCAAATTTGTTTTAAATATGCATTATTTCGTCAGAAAGTCATAAAAAATGCAAATGGAACGAGCATTGCATTAATATAAATTGCAAATTCTTAAAATAACCTTACGTAAAATGCAACACTGCTACTTTAAGTGCAATCTATCTTATTTATTATTCACAAGAAATTCAACATTATTTGTTTTGGAGAGTCTGCAGTTTTAAAACTGAGATGAATATTTGGGTAATCATTAAATACTTGTTGATTTTGTGCATTCAAAAGCAAATTCATTCAATTTCGTAACGTACTATGTCCAAGATAAGACTTGGCATTTGTCTACCACGCAGGTCTAATGCAAGTTTGTACAGCATACATTTAAAAATAACAAGAAGAAATGTATAATATGGGGAATTCCTCACAATATATTCTTCTAATTCTAATAAGTCAAATATACCCACATCTATTTTATTTTTTATCACCATCAACATCCTCAGACACAAAACTCCTAATGCACTACCCAATCAAGGCTTACCCTAAGAATTTACACAGCAAACCGTTGCAAGCTGCCTGAATTGATTGTACATATGTTTTTTTGTACTTTTAGTAAAGACATGCAGTAATTAAATAACCTTAATTCTAACATAAAAGACCTCTAAACGATGGGGACAAGGCTTTAAAACTGGGTGACCGTGATTAGGATTATCCATAAAAAATATTTGCCGCCGGGTCAAACCAGTATGGTAATTAGGCACTAAGCTTTACTAATGACATATCGGCCCGTTACTTCCGCGTGTCTGCTTGCGTTGGAGTGACTGAATTTCTTTTTATATGTACTCTTAACAAGTAGATCCTTCGGTTGAGACAAGCCAAATTGATGTGACGGACCTGGGATTTTATTTTTTTTTCCAGGACCAATTTCGGTGTCGATGACAAATGATTGGTCCTAATCAATATGCGTATAAGGAGTCACCAGCACGAGGTCACAGCTAAATGATTAACTATTGGGTTGACTGTATCTGTATATCATCCCAGTGCAGGGTACAGGCCTCTTCTACAATCAAGAGTACAATGGAATTGGGTTGTCAATGATAATTTATATTTTATATGTATACAGAGAAGATACGTGTATTCAGCTATAATATAAATACTCTAATAAGTAATAAGGAGAAACGAGTTAAAACATTGTCAAAAGAAAGTATGCCGATAATCCAGGCGACGGATTTGCATAGACGAATAAAAAATTTACGACCAATAATGACAGTGGGCCATGAAAATCATGTTTAGACGCCAAACCGGTAAGGATTGAGGGAAAAGTGTGTTTGACACGGTCGAAAATGCACGAAAATATCACTTTCACATCGAACGAAAATGTAGTTTAATTCTTGTATATTTTTTTATTGTCGTACTAGTACTCGAATATTTGCATAGAGGTATTTTCTAGAACTGAAAACAAAATATTTATTAGTTTCACTTTCACAGTGAGTGAGTGTGAGTCTTACTATAAAATAGAATTAATATTTTACATTTACACCACAGAAAATCAAATTATTATGTTACATGAAATGTTTTGTAAATAACGATTAAGCACTTTGTTCAATGTGTATTGACTTGTCATAAGAGGTGTATAATTGCCTACAATAAAGACATTTTATTTCATTTCAGTACCCCCAGTCCCACATAAGTGTATCGTATTTCGACATCAGCTAGTAAACGTCTGGTTTCGAGAAGGCGATCGTAATAATTATGTGCAATAATCTGACAATTATTCGACAGTTGATACTCATATATGGAGTGAACTACACTAACCGTTAAATGCGGTCACTTGCCGTGACAGTATATATTTTTTATAAAAAAAAATGGCTTTATTAAACACAAATTGTTTTCGCTAGTTACCTAACAGCGTAGAAAATCTTACTTTATATAAATAAATGTAAATATGTTTATTAATATATTTACGTAATTATTATTTTGTGTAGGTAATGTTAGAACTGACATTGTGAGACCTGGCATTTTTTGGATCACAAGAACGCTCCATGAAAGGCAATTTTGCGATAGCCAAACACTAGTTTATATAAGAAAAAACTTTCAGTTTTGTAGAATATTTGCAAAAAATCTAGAAAAAGTACATGAATTTAGTAAAAGAAAAATCCAGTCAGTGGGTTTAGTTAAAACCTGTTGAAACTTATTGTTTACCTTTGCTGCTGCATTAAGTATATATCTTCTAAGAGTACCTTCAAGTCTCATCTGATACACAATATAAGACAAAATGTGAAAAACTCTTTTGTCTTTTATTTCGTTCATTGCAATAACAAAACGGTAAAACATTCCACGCTGATGATTTCGCTAGCAACAGAGCAATGCAATCTCGATATCAAAACGCATCAGAATGTAATAGCAGTCGAGTTAATCAACAATACACATTGTAGCAATAACTGATGATCGAAGAAAAACGGCAATCAGATCATAATGACACGAACAATCATCGGATACCATCGGAATTTCTTAACAAACACTCATTTGTTTGTAATACAATAAACACCTTCAATAACTTTATTTAAGTTAACCAGTTTTAAAATAAAATAAAAGTAAAAAAATGCACTTATATTGATTTTCCTTATTTAAAAGAGCGACCAATAGACTTCCAAATTAATTTTATTATTTTTGCCAAAAATTTGATTAGAGCTTAAGACTTGTCGAGGTCCAAACCAAGCGTAGATACGTACATACATAGTGCAGTCAGCAATTAATTGCAATTTGATATCATTAAAAATAAACGCACATCTTTTTATCACTCCGAATAAGGTTTCATAGCTACTAAAAAGATATCTATGTCGCTTGCAAAAAACACATTGGCAAAATTGTACCAAGGCTGTCAACATTTTTACGCAAATAATTTGATTCCCAAATGTTTTAATTGGCCTCGTTGCGAAATATGCACGACCTCTGCCGATCGGTTATGCTGGTTTTAGCTCGATCCGTCAAGGTTTTCAACGTTCACATGCAGTCTTCGTGGGTGTTAATTGATACATTAAGCTTTACTTGCAAGCAGAGGTAATACAACTATACTTTATACAGGTCTTCTATGATCTGCCGAAAGCGCTATTGTCCTAATAATAATATTAATAGTTTCTTTCTTCACATTCTTTTTATTGCGATGAATGGCGAGACGAGCATGCCATTCGACTGATGGTAAGCGATACGACTGTTCATGGACAGTAGCAACACCAAACAACACCATGAATTATAAAGTAATGCTTGGCATTCCACTGCGCTCGTCACCCTGAGACATAAGATGTTAAGTCTAATTATATCCAGTAGCTACTCTGGCTACAACGTCCTTCAAACTGGAACACAACAGTGCATTTACACTGCTATTTGACGGCAGAAATAGACATGAGAGACCGACCACCAGTTATTATATTGGAGGGGTTAATAATATTAGTTAAGAAAATAAATTATAGTTGTTTATATTATGAAAGCACATCTCAAACAATGCGTTAAATATATGGGGCATTTCACGTGAAGCGGACAACCAAAAAAAATGAGGTCATGAATTTTGTTTATACTCCGGTCAGTTATACTTCTAGTAGACGTGGATGTGTACACACATTATTTTTTTAGTATAAAGCTTTATGGCATAGTTATGAGCTTTTAAAAGTTTACCAAGAATGAAGTCACGAATTTTTGGATGCTTATTATCTGCATCAATTAATTTGTAAAAATACTAAAAATATATTGTTTCTTAAAGTTAAAAAGGCGAAGTTTTTAATTTTTTTGTCGAATTCTAAATTTGAATTTTTTTACGTAGAGTAAACCGGAAGTGAACATTTCAAATCGATATTTGAGTAACTTCAACACTTTTTTTTTTTAATATTTTTACCTTAAATGAAAGCTTTAAACATATTAATTCTTCACAAAAAAAATTAAAACGTGATCCCCAATAGTTTAAGACTTAGAGCATATAGAGTAAATACACATAGCTATGAGCACTTTATAAGCAATCGAATTTATGCGCATAAAACCATGATGAGCATAAAATTGTGGTTTCTGTCATGAAATACATTACAGACGGAGCTCCCCAACATTTTAAGAATAGTTTCAATTTTGTGAACCTATTTCACTACAACCAAAATTTTAAGATAGAAGCACAGTTACACTTCCATGCCACCGCTCATGGAATAAGGCCATGTGACGGTCTTGGGGGAAACCTTAAACGTTTAGCACCCCGTGCAAGCTTACAGTCCACGAATAACGCTATCACTATACCTATAATATTACATGAATGAGACTTCTATTTATGCTCGAAGGAAAGTATTCAACAAGAGCGAGATTTTCTACGAGTCCGTTTTGCTTCCGCTATCACCGTTCCAGGAACTAAACAACTGCATGCTTTTCTTCAAATCAATGAGGGCTTATGAGTAAATATAATTAGTGTCAGTGCGAATAGTAAAAATTACAAAATAAATCACTATTTTAGTTAAAACTGTTTCAATCTCAATAAAACCGCTCTAAGTCTTAAACTATTGGCGATCATGCTTAAATTTTTTAGTGAAGAATTAATGAAATCGTTTATTTTTATATTTTTGCAGGTTAGAATGAAGGCATAAAATATTAATATCGTAGTATTTTAGCATGTTAGCGCATAAACCCGATCGCTTAGAAAGTGCTCATAGCTATGTGTATGTACTCTATATGCTCTTAGTCTTAAACTATTGATGATCACGTTTTAATTTTTTTTGTGAAGAATTAATATGTTTAAAGCTTTCATTTAAGGTAAAAATATTTAAAAAAAAAAAAGTGTCGAAGTTACTCAAATATCGATTTGAAATGTTCACTTCCGGTTTACTCTACGTAAAAAAATTCAAATTTAGAATTCGACAAAAAAATTAAAAACTTCGACTTTTTAACAATATATTTTTAGTACTTTTACAAATTAATTGATGCAGATAATAAGCATCCAAAAATTCGTGACTTCATTCTTGGTAAACTTTTAAAAGCTCATAACTATGCCATAAAGCTTTATACTAAAAAAATAATGTGTGTACACATCCACGTCTACTAGAAGTATAACTGACCGGAGTATAAACAAAATTCATGACCTCATTTTTTTTGGTTGTCCGCTTCACGTGAAATGCCCCATATATATTTTTAATTTCATTTTTAGTTCCAAATTTTGCCACCCGCCAATAGATTTAAGAGGATCTGTAAAAAATGTTGACATGGAAGCTTGATAAACAAAATTGACAAGCAAGTTTAAAAATCATAGATTCAATTGTACAAAAGCCGTATGTCAAATAACGTTTTATATATCGATATAAAAATTGAGGGGCGATTGAAGAATGAATGAAACGTGCCGCCGATTGAGGAACTCAATTAATTGCGAAATGAGCTTTACAGTCAATCGAGCATACTTTTACAACAAATTACTTGTCAAATATTGTTACTAGTTAAGTTACTTTCAAATATTGAATAACAATCTGTGATTTCCTATCTTTTCCATCGCACATTTACGCATTTCGGTTAACAAAGACATAGTTACGTGGTCTGTTTGACAATTTTTAAGTTCTCTCCTGACTGTAATCCTGAACTCTTCAGTCGTAGCTTCAGGGCAAAATATAAGCAGGTATAATTCGTGGAAGATTAACAGTCACTTTGTCGGACTAGAATAAAAAAGAAAACTAATTAAAATTTGCTCCCAAAACACGTCCAATACGTGAATAATTCCGGAGAAAAAATTGCAAAGGTTGCTAATCTATGTTTAGATTTTACGTGATGCTAGCTGTCTTGCATAACATTGTATCTAATTGAACAGTTTGATAAAACGGGTTTGTAAATGATGCCAATCTACGTATATTTAGATTTTAGGTAATGTAAGGAATTATATAAATTATAAAGCATAACATTCTTTTCTGATATGATGTTTCTATTGAGTAGGTGCAACGTGCCTTTAATCCTGGTATCGTATATAAAATACACTGACGGAATATATGGCTTATGAATTGCAAAGTTCTGGATGTAATTACAATTTGTATCGGACAAACTATTTTATTTTCATATTCGAAAGAATGCTCGGTACAGTATTAGAAAATTTAAAAGAACTGCGCAATTGACTTTAGTAAACGTAACGCTAAAGTCACGTTGATTAACTTCTGTATCTGTTAGGTACTATAGTATATCAGCTCACATACTTTCCACTGCAGGGTACAAGCCGAGAGCACGATTGAGAGGGGTTAGGCCATAGAGTCCACCACGCTGTCCTAGTGCGCATTGGCGGACTGTACATACCATAGAAATTCTTACAAATCGCTGTGGTATGCAGGTCTCCTAACGATGTTTTCCTTCACCGTTATAGTTCGCGGGGATTGACTATTAGGTACAATGATGGTAAAATAAACATTATTTAAGCTCAATACCACATATGAACTGTAAAGATCGGCTTTGCTGCGTTTATTTTCACAGCAGGTTTCGACAGGTGGGGTGTGAAGTATGATTAATCAATAATGATTTTGTTAAATTTTAAATATTTATTGTGAGTAACCCTTTATAAATGTCAGTAAGTCATTGACGTTTTCTGACCCTTCAACTTTTACCATTCGTGGAGCAAGGACTTGCGTCTTGAAAATATCGAAATAACCATGTGTTTACAAAGGCGAATGCAAGAGTTTTTATTTTTAATCACTTTTGTGTTATTTTACGGTAATTAAATTACAATTGTTGATATTTATACTAACTGAAGGTCGGCTCCGCTCTTGTGAAATTTTTCAAGTTTATTTTTTTATATTATACTAACTCGACTAAGTATTTTGAAAGTGGTATTAAAACAGTTTAGTGATGGTGGATGGATTGGTGACATTAATCTCGTGCATTTCGACAGTATTTTGCATATTCAATTGCTTCATCATTCGTCGATTTCTAATAGCAAAGTATCACTTATTAATATCGAATACGGGTAAGAGGGATCCAACCAAAACCCAAAATCACCCAGGCTACAACACGAGTTGTTGGGTCGTGGTGCACCTTGATATCCAATAAACGAAGCTTTCAGAAGTTGAATTACTAACGTGGCAATCATTTTTATATATGTAAGTATTGTATTACATTAATTAAACCATCACCCACTCCAACGACATGAAATTGAATTCCAAACCACTATGTCGCACTTAGGGCATGTCAGCTACTCATCGCTTCGAACTGAGTTAATGACAAATTAGATGGGTTCATCCATCAACTTGTATCGCTCAATATAACTTCATTGACATGAATTTGTATTCCAAACCGCAATTTCGCTAATTGCCCTCGAGGCATGTCAGTTATACATAGCTTTTTAATGAATTATACGACAAATTAGATCAATTTATACTTCAACTAGCATCAAGATTTAAAACCCGTTCAGTTATTATGGATTCGTTTTTGGGCCCAGTTATGGGATTATTTTGCCTTATGTATATAAAAATAACGACAAGATTATTAGTTTTAATAGCAGCAATAAATTCATTCGCCTGCATGCTGTTTTATGTAATCAGATACAATTAAGTATTTGTATAAAATGTCACTGACCTCAGATATACCGTAAAACTTCTTTAGAATGTGGAAGCTATGAGGTATTATGTTAAGATTAGAAATATATTCATTCATACTTCCAATTTTATTCCAACTAGCTTTTACGGAACATTAAGTAAATACGTGGAAGATCGCAAAGAAGATGGAGACACGGTTTAGAACCCTTCTCAAATATTAGCAGAAAATCTCCTGGGTTTTGAAACGACTGCCAAGAAGAAAGAGAAGCCTGTACTTAGAAGTTCTGCTCAACAGCTATCCAAAAATACTAATATTTCCTATTCATAATGAGTAGATAAACAAGTGATTGCAGTTTATTTGGTTGTACCAAACAAACTGCAACAGTTTAAACAAGCCTGACGTGTGAAATACGAAGTGATAATGAATAGCGTGTCGGTTCCGAGACCTCGACCTTTATCGACACATTTTAACTGACTACGAAGTTAACTACAATGCTTATTTTCGCGACACAAGTGTGGATTCCATTTAGTAGTATCACTATTCCCTGTTTAAAATAGGCTTCTACAACTGACATATATTTGTGCTTTTTGTTCAATATTCGGTAACTTTACAGGGTGTTTCAACTCAGCACTAGCATATAATAAAGGGTCTTTCCTTAGGTCAAGCGTCCTGTACATCAAATGTTTTAAATGCAGAATTTAAAAATCAGAATTCTATAAGGTCAATAATGTATGATTCCGCGCCGTGGTAAAGACTAGGAGGCATATGAATTTTACCACTATAATATATTGTGGTCATTGTAAAAACTGATCTAAAGTCGTTGGTGTCAGTGGGCATTCTGCAAAAACGTAACAGCTGTCGTCTAGTTGTCAAATATATTATGCAAAGTTAACACCCAATACACTGCTTATTTACTTTATTAAGTGACCTGCGTTTACTATGAACGACCCTGTTATAGTCAGGTCAGCGTTTGAAAAACACGTCCTAAAGGCATCATATTAATCAAACAAGCAGCACACACTATAACGCCAAGGCGTAGTAAGTAATTTGTATTTGTAATTTCGGGCACTCCTTATTCTTATAATTTCAAAACAAACAAAAATCATGTTTATCTACAAAACCTACGTACAATGTCACACAAAAATTTTATCAATAGATCCAAAATGTAAGTGTACTGTGTAGTGTAAGGCATACCGCACATGACATTCGATATTTAAAAAGCATTACTTCCTAGTGTAGCACTCATCGGCCAGGGCGCGAGCGCTCTGCCGGGACACATTCAGCGCGAACCGGACACCGATGAACGCGAGAATCACCAACATCTCGCAAACACTTCAATTCCTATTCACCCACGCACTGCACTTTAAACTGTCACTCAAACCCCAACTGTCACTTCATAAATCCAATTCCAAAAAGTCCTGTAACTGTGTCACAAACTGTCACTTAGATCTATTTTTTAATCACTCAAAGTTCCTTTTTTAAAATCAAAGTTCTTGTTTTTTAAATCTACACAAATTTAATTTACAAACAATGCTGACCTAATTAAAGTTGAACACCCCAACTTCCAAATTCAACAAAAGTTTTATATTTTTGTAAACAGTCTTATATGCCAGTGTCTTACTTCCTATTCTTAAAAAAAAAGTTCGCTATTCTCTCCTAGTAAAGAGGTTAGGATGTAGTGCGGAAGCGGTCCGCTCGAGAGCGAAAGTGCGAGCGCAGCGCGTGCGTTTCGGTACAAGACTGGCTGAGCGCGCTCGGATGCTCGGCGACCGGCGTCGAGTCCGCTCACGTAACCCGCGATTACAAGCGCATTAGGCTGCGAGGTTAGGTATCGTAGCGTAACCCCTGCAACAGCTGTTCGGGTTCAATATTCGAAAGTGCAGGGCAGACGTAGAGATATTTAGGTTGGGTAACGCTGGGATTGGGACCCGGAAGACCCGGAGTAGGTAATCGTGCATAGGTAAGCAGTGAAAATCTATGTATTTCGCTTACGTCAACGTTATGATTTTTTATGCTGAATATTGTTTTAATTTACGCTGATGAAGACCTTTACACGTCAATAATAAATAGGTTGCATAACAAAATACTATTGGTAAGAAAGGTATTGTAAAACTTAACAGAGCGATTTTTTTTATCACTTTATTTAATTTAATTTTTAAGTAATTCTTTATTAATGTCAGAAGCCCTGTTAAATTATAGATAAAGTTATCAAGTACAACAACGTATCATTTGAGGTCAGTCACTGCGAACAACTTTACACTGACCTCAATAAAAAAAAGCCTAAGTTGCTCTTGACTTCCACGCAAAACATAATATCTCAAGGATTATTTAAAAATTTAATTGATGTTAAATATTTTTGTTTAAAATTAAGTCTCACAGTCAACCAAGGTAAATTACACTTAAAATGGTTCCTACACAATATAAAACATGAGGATGAAGTCACTGTGCGTGTTTAAATTAATGAGCCTTTTTTAAAAGATACTTCTCCCCTCAAACATTCATAATTGTAACGTTTGTCAGCCAGGATCACCAATGGCAAAGAATTAACATCTTGAACTTCACTCAAAAAAAGTGATACGGAAAGTTTTCACACTCACGATACTGACAAAATTTTAACACGCTTAAATTATTAAGACTTATCATTAATCGATTCACGAGATAATTTGTCTATTATCGTGCTAAAGGTTTTATAACGAGCCATTGAACAGATTAATAAGCGAACATTATTGTTCTTTACATCTCGTAGACAGGCGTGGGGCAAGTATTATAATTCGGTGAAAGCGCCCTTTGTGCTTTTTGAATCAAATAAATAATGAGATGAAGGTTTGTGTAATTAAGACGTCAAATAAAATTTGTGGAGGCTAAAAGTTAGGCATTTCTTTTATTTTCAGTACGTCATACATGTTGCAAAGTTTAAAAGAAAGTACGTTGCACCACCCCTTAGTATATGGGCGAATTAGGGCTTCATATTGCAAAGGTACAATCTATTTTAAGTTTCTAATAAATGTCATAATCCTACTGATATTATAAAGGCGAAAGTTTGTGTGTTTGTAACTTCTTCACGCTCAAACGGCTAGGCCAATTTGAATGAAATTTAGTATGGAGGTAGCTGATACCCTGGCTTAACGTAAAGGCTATTTTTCATCCTGAAAATGTAGTTTCCCCTATGGGATGAGAAAGGAATTCAAATATGTAAATTTGCTATTCTGTCAAACTCAAAGGGATGGTTTCAAAAATAATATAGGCTGGATGAAATAGGATATTGGAGGACAGGATTACATGCCTTAAGTCATGAAACAGGGTGACAAGGGACAGTACGGGATGTAACGGGACGGAATGATTAAGCAGTATTAAGGGTGACAGTCACGTTGAGTTTAAATATAAAACAGGCAGTACGCGAACTAATATCTATGTGTCTGATGTAGACACCCAGGCGAAGCCGGGTCGTGCCGGTAGTAGATTAATATTTGTATGTAATCCATATTCCGGGAATATGATTTATTACATCTCAAAGTATCTGTAAATGAAACAATGTATATAATATAAATGCCTACAATACTCGTATTAGCATATTTAACAAAATCCGCGTGCGCGTATCATTAAATCTCTGAAACATCCTTAATTTTAGACCATTTTTTATAAACAAAAAATCATTATTAAGTTCCGCATACACGTAACGCACATTACGCGGATTTTTTGCATATAGAATGTACGATAAATTATAACCTTGACGTAAATTAGTCTAATTTAATACTTTAATTAACGGCCGGCTTTAAAAAAACTTAATAAATAAAACAAATTAAGTTAATCGGAGTGTAAAACTATCGTTAGGAGGAAGTGACAAGTCGTGTTCTTATACAACAGTAGTAAACATCGTGAAAGGATTATACAGCCCATCATAATTATTCCGTAGACTTTGTAAAGCAATATGTACGAGTACGTAGAGACGTTCCGCTGTGTGGTTAGGGGATATAATAGTTTCTCGACAGTATTCATTGCTCTATGGTAAAAGGGGACCTATAAGGATCGTCTGCGTCGCAGGGCTGTAGGCACACTAGGGCAGTAGTGCGACCACACCGATAGCGACCTCCAAAACACTCGCAAGAACTCCTATCATTATAATTTCTATCGCGGACGCCCATAACATCCTCAACGGTCTTCCGTAGAAAGTACTGGACATGTGTATGCAGTAGCTCTATGCGTCACGCGGTAGCAATTTAGAGCACTTCTCGCTCTGGGATTTCCGGTGCTGTCTGTAGTGAGTTACTATCACCGAGGAATTTTAGGATTTGTTAGGAACCCTAGTATGCAAGCGTGCCGGGCTGGAAAGCCAGTGACACGGTGCCACACTAGCCCAGTGGCAGTTAGTATCGATATAACTAACGACACAATCGCGCGACAGCTTCCCTAGCGCAGTTGGTCGGACGCCGGCTGTGAAACGGAAGGCCGTGGGTTCGAAGCCCGCATCGAAACAAATGTTCGTGTAAATCACAAGTATTTGTTTTGAGTCTGGGTGTTTGTGAGACCGAAAAGTCTCTCGCAGTTCTTGATACCCACAACACAAGACTCAATCTTAGTGTGCGGTCAGGACTATGTTTGTGACTGTTGGTTGTATTTATTTATTTATATTTAGTTAATTATTACTGTATTCGATGACATTCAGTCGCAGATTAAACGGGTATTCTATCGCTGGATGTTAAAAAGATTCAATGCTGAAATACGCAAAATCTTTTGCAATCTTGAAGTGTTTATGAATAGTAAATTACATTTCTTCACAGAGGAAGTCCAATCAAGTCTTTATAAATAACGTTGCGTGCACAAGGGCTTAAAAAACTTTCCGCCTTTAACATGGTATAAACGATATGACAATAAAACTAAGTCGTTCGCGTTACCATAGCGTGCTACACGCACAATGATTTCGCAAAGAAAATCCTCATAAAGTATCTTTAACGAATTTCCACATGTTCAAAGCAAATATAAAATATACGCAATAATAAATCCATAATAATTGCCATGATATATGTGCCGACGATTATAAATTGTCTTTTGTCAGTGGATGCTGGTTTTGTTTAAACATAGGTCCGGCAAAAGAGCAAGCTGGTCACCTGATGGTAAGATATCACTGCTGCCCATGAACATCCACAACGCTTGGATCATTGATGTGTTGCCGGTCCATCAGACCGGGAGGGGAGCAGTAAGAAAAAAGGATAAGAAAAGGAAAGTGGTATTCGGCATCCCACAGTCTCACTCACCGAACGAAACGCGTCATCGTCTTAGATTTCGACTTCTTAGCGCGTCGCTTCACGTAGATCTCCTGTGAGACAGTAGTACCACCCCGGACGCGCCTGCCGATTCATGCTGAGTCATGGCTGACAACAGCGTGCCTCTACCACTATAAACCACTATCTTATTTATAATATGTAAATTGTAAAGTATTGTATAACAATCCTGGAAGAAGCGGCCTACATACCGCATGCCTGCCACCTTTACTAAATCATCAATCTCATTTTTCAATAAAAAAGAACCCCTCACCACTACACTTGAACAGTCTAATCACGAATGCATTTTACCAACGCTTTTTGTCTACGGAAATAGTCGACGTAACCGCAACGTAACAGTTTCGTCACCGATGCAGCATTAGACATATCTGTAACACTTTCACCAAACGCCCGCTAGTGCATGCGTACTTATGTATATTCAAACTTTAATATTATACAATTACGGGAAGTAAACAACTATTTATTTATTTATTAACGCTTTATATACATAGTATACAGGCGGACTTAATGCCTGGGGCATTCTCTCCCAGTCAAACTTTGGGTCGTGAAGAGAAATCAAGGTAGGCGCATAAACTTAATTAAAAAAAAGATATATATATTATATGTAAAGATTTCATAATATATAGATAAATATATACATATACATACATACATACATAGTAAAAACCAAAATAATTATTCTGCCAGATTTTTTTGGAAGAATTGATGGACTTTCGCTTTAAATGCCAAACGAGTACTTCTGTGCGTTCCACAGAAGAATAGATTGTATAGAAAAGGAGGAATGAGTGAAGTTAGAGGTGTATGCCGGACACTGCAAAAGGAGATTATTAACTGAACGAAGGTTCCTACTATGGTTACTCCCTAAGTAATTAAATTGGGAAATCAGATAAGGAGGAGGAGTAGGGGACCTAAGAATAGCAACTACGGCCTTATAAATAGACAAACAATCCTATTTAATGATTGGTATTTAGATAAATATGGGTTCCATGGTCCTTCGAGCCGGATAAGCAGTTAAAAATTCGTAAATTATTTTAACTATCACTTAAATATAAAGCATTTTGTGGGGTGGAATAATGCTGTTGACCAATCCCAACGCCGTTTACCATAGTATTAGAGATCACACAATGCTTGAAGGGTGGGTTGAGATAAATTGTGAATTGATGCTAGTAGATGTGAATAACTCTCTATACCCTATCGGCCTTATTCATAGACAATTTTAAAACTTATTTTAGTTATCAAATGTTTTGTCCCTTTTGAACGACTTTTGAATTCAGTGCGAGCGAAGAAAACAAAACATTAGATAACTTAAATAGGCTCTAAAACTGTCTGTGAGGGCCGTTCGGCTATATTCATTCAGTTGTGAGAATTGTTTTGTTTGACACGCTGATCCCAAGACAAATGTTTGTGCGAATTTCAAATGTTGGTTTGGAGCTGGGTTTTGTTGGAGCGAGAATTTTAACAACATTATATTTTTTATAACGCTTTGTTTCTGTTTTATAAGCTCGAGATTTGTCCTTAAGTCACGTGCAAGGCTTACTACTTCATTAGAATCATAATCTTAGAAGGTTAGTAGAGTAGAGCCAAAGTTTTGTTTTGGAAAGAAAACATT
Organism: Theretra japonica; assembly: GCA_033459515.1. NCBI lineage: Eukaryota > Metazoa > Arthropoda > Insecta > Lepidoptera > Sphingidae > Theretra > Theretra japonica. Next base: position 5,147,793 of record CM065942.1, read on the forward strand.
CCTTGTCTATTTTTAAATAATTGAGACATACGCGGTTAACAATAAGTTACTAAATTCACTTACGCAAAATAATTAAAAAAGCACGTGAAACCGTTGTACATAGTATATCTAATTCAAAGCGTGTAAAGGAGAGCGCACATACTGGAAACAGAAAGTCATGTTTTATAGTGGAACATCTAGTGGAACGCTATTCGACGAAGAATAAAAAACCGTAATTAAAGGATGATAATTACGTACTGACGAATACTAGATGCATTCGTTGCATGTCTGCCAAGCTCGCCGTAAATATAAATGTATTGAAGTAAACATATTTTTCAAGTATGAAAATAAATGGATTATGCTATGAGATGTGTCACAGAGGTGGTACAAAGATACACTGAAGGAGGATTATAAATTGTAAATCTATGTTGTAAAATTCCTGTTAAATAGGTGTACTTGTAATGTTTTATTTAATAGTTTTTACTTATTCTATGTATAGTTTAAGTAGCTGTATATAGAATAGTATTGTATAAAGCCGCGTTAGTTTTAAAAGCTGTTATTATATTATTTAAGTTGATATATACTTATATATAAATAAATAAAGTAATAAATATAATTTAATAGTGTAATACCTACACTATAACTTCGTTAGGTGTATTTATTTATTTACGAACAGACTGGAGTTTATTAAATAATACTACTACATTTTTTTGGTTTTGTAAAACCAAAACCCGAGACCTCAGCTTTGTAATCATACCGTAGTACAAGTACGCCACCGAGCCAATCTCTATACACCAAAGACAGCCCTTTCTCTTATCTCCATTCAAAGGTTGCCTGGAAGAGATGGCCTAGTGCAATAACGCCGCTGATTTGGGTTCTATTACGTTAATATAATCCCCCCCATATCAGTGTTTCGCATTTATCTCCCATGTACAGACATCGATCGCTTACAAATTTATTATATGTGCTGATAACTGTTATGCCTTCTTTTGATGTAGTGTAAATAGACAAATAAAATAAATCAATGACACGTTCTTGCGAGTACATAGACCTACTATATGTATAGAGAGCAAATAACAATATAGGCGTCGCTCAATTTTCACTTGTAGTAGGTCCACAATCACGTAGACTGTAGAGTTTAATGGATTTTTAAAATTCAATTTATTTGCTCAACAAAAACACATCGAAAATGTCCAACAAAAAGTCCTAACTTTCTATTACATTTACGTAAAGACTTTTTGCCGACACTTACACATATTAAACCGGTATCATAATATTGGTTACTTAGTAATTTTTAAAATACTTTTTGAATGACTAAAAAACATATTCCTATGTATACGCTCTGAAATGACGAGGTTATAAAGGTAGGCTACCTGCAAGAATGCCTGGTCTGTCAGTAATTACTGAATACTTCAAATTCTTACCTCTTATACACCTTGAAGAGTTGGTGAGGCTGTTAAGACTAAACAAATATTTGGCGCTTTCAGAGCTCTTCATTGATTCAAAATGACAGTGGATTTCTTGTAGGTGAAGAAACAGATATTAGATTGTTGGCCTGCCCTAAATAAAACACAACGCATTAAACCCAGTCTTCATAAGTATATAATTACATCCGTTAGTAGGCAGAATAACACCATCTCACCAAATTATTACCAATGCTTCAAAGAACACGTGAATGTACATTATATCAAAGTAGAAAGTTTCGTTGCACAAAATAAGCAATAAAATGAATTGAAAGGGCTTAGAGTAAATGTTAATGGTAACATTTTCTAACTTAAGTCATGTTTGATTCACTTAAAGTAGAAAATATCGTCCAGTCACTACATGGTAATGATTTTATGAGTATACACGTATTTTATTTTTTGTATTGTATTGTATCAGCCCATATACGACCCACTGCAGGGCACGGGCCTCCTCTACAATCGAGAGTACGATTGAGAAAGGTTAGGCCATATAGTCCACCACGCTGGCCTAATGCGTATTTTATTAAATAATTAATATTTATATATACATAGATTGGTTTACGCAAGTATCACATATGTACAGGCATAAATGATCCATCAGCCAAAGGAAGTCCACTGCTGAACATAGGCCTCTCCCAATGATTTCCACAGTGACCTGTTTGAGACAGCCTGCACCCAGCGACGTCCTGCGACCTTTACCAGGGGCACATAGCACGGAGAACTGATTGCCGATGGGGCCAAAAAGTTCTCGAATGGAGGTCACGAAGCGGAAAGCGCAGCGTGGGACGTCCACTCACTAGGTGGTCAGACGACCTGGTAAAGGTCGCGGGACTAAGCTGTAATTGCTGGTATAATTCGCGCATTGGTATCAATCTATTTAAATGTCTTAAGAGACTTGAAACTTCTGGTACAGGGTAGAACGGATTTTTTAAAATTAATCTATTAGTTTATTATAGTGCGTGATGGACTGTTGGTGACGGACCAGACGCGGCTGCCAAGTGCCAACATGCTCACGGTGGTCGCGGCTTCAAACTCCAGGGCGCATCTTTGACTTTTCGGAGTCACGTGTGTATTGATAGTCAATCAGCACGTGTTATGACGGGACGTATATGAGCTGATACAATCTCTGTATTCTCCTCTACAATCGTAAGTACGATTATGAGGGGTTAATATCCAACTAAACTAATAGGTACCATTTGACGTTTTTTACTTTCCAACTTTGTAAAGGCGTAACTCACACAATTTTAATATAATTTTCCGCAAAACTATTGAATTATGGTTTAAATGAAATAAAATTATTTTTATTATTGGCACAACTTTTGAATAAAACTAAATACATTTTTGCCTAATTATTGTGCCAACAATGTGCTACTCTTTCATCTTATATGCTGCGATATTACCTAAATAATAGCGCAACGCTGGTTTAATGAAAAATGTTTTTAAATTGTGTGAGTTGCACCTCTAGGTACAAAGTAGTTTAAACTTGAAAAGTATGAAACGTCAAACGATACCTATTAGTTTAGTTGGATTATAGGCCATATTAGTTCCCAATAAGCCCTGTAGGTTTTATATTACATCAAACTGAGTTAAGAGCTGGTATTTACTCTCTAATGTCTTTACTTAACAGAAGTGGTTTCAGTAGGTGGTAAGTGTTAGAGTGACGCAATATTTCTACGCGCAGGGCCGAGATGTAACTAAAGCCAGTCCTTCGACGTTGTGCAAACGGTTATATAACAACTTCATAAACACATAGGAATTATTACTGTTGTCTTGTCTTGGAGTTGTATCATCGTAGTTTATTATTTAGCGTGTAGTAATTGTATGGGAAGCATAGATAATATAACTGTTGAATGAAGTATAAACTTTGAAACAAAAAAATAATTTTCCAAATCGGTTCGGAACGTCTTCGAGTAATCGGTGAACAAACATAAAACAAGATTCCGACGAATTGAGAACCTCCTCCTTTTTTTGAAGTCGGTTAAAAAATATAATATGTTGTGATATCTTTGTCTATAGTTCTCAGGTATTTTAAAATAGAAAAATGTATTTTAGCCGAAGTTAGTATAAATACTTAGATCTTAGCATTGAGGTATTATACTAGAGCGGACATCGGAAACAAAATCTCTGCGCATTATGCTGGTACAGGACCCAGTGAAGCGAGAGCGAAGATGGTGTTACTGTGTAGGCGTGACAGAGATAGAAACAGAAGGAGCGGTACGGTACCGTTCGTTTTTGTTACAAACTTTTTGTTTGCAGTGTCCCCTCTAGTATGTGTCAATGGATCTTAGAAAAAAATACGTAAGAGGGGCGGGTTGCGATGCGATGCGATGGTTTGGATTATTGACCGATGACAGTACCAGTTAGACACTAGCAGATATAACACCGAATGCAGCGAAAAATCAGCTGAAGGCTCACTGAACATTCAGAGGCGGATGTTGAAGTGCAACTCACGGGGTTTCTCATAAAGTCAGTGTTTTACGCACACGTGTGCTCGTTAGCAGCTCTGTGCAATAGCCCTATCACGCAACTAAAGCGAGAGTCGGAAGGCAAATGTGAACCTGGGATCATAAGGTCTTATACTGTTATTACATATTACATAATACAAGGACATTACAATTATTTTTCCATTTCCTTATTTTCCATTTTTGAAATACACGCAACATGAAACAACCTGGCCTAACCCCTCGATTGTTGAGGAGGCTCGGGCGCAGCAATGGTATGTATATGGGCTGTTATAAAAATTATTTTATATTATTCTGTTTCAGCCCATATACGCCCCACTGCAGGACACGAGCCTCCTCTACAATCGACAGTATGATTGAGAGGGGTTAGGCCTACAGTCCACCACATTAGGCTAGGGCGTGTTGGCGAACTTTACATACCATAGATTTATTTTACAAATTGCGGTGGTGTACAGGTTTTCTCACGATGTTTTCCTTCACCGTTATAGTGCGTGGTAATTGACTATGAATATACACATGACTCCGAAAAGTTAGAGGTGTGCTCTGGGATTTGAACCCGCGACCGCCGTGAACATGCAGGCAGCCGTTTCTGTTTACCAAGAGGCCACCACGCACTTTATGTTATTATGAAACAAAAAAGTTAATCGCACATCCAGGTCATAAAGCCAATAACTCGTACAGAAACAATAAACGAAACACGACATCCGAATCTCGGTTGACAAAAGGTCGCGAAGCCTGTGCTTACATAATATTGTACAAAAGTATTGGGGCCGTGGCGCACTTTCTGATGACACTGAACGCTTGCGAAAGGCCGCGTCCCCGGCAGCGCATCCGAATCGGAACGCTCATGTAACTTTAAACACATTTTTTGTTTGGGTTCAAGAGTTCGTTTAAGATTAAGTGTGAGCTTTCGTAATTTACTATTTATTTACGGACGTATTTAATACACAATCTTGATTGTTAACTAAATATCGATACTAAAAGATTAATTGGATCAAATATTTAAAGACACGCCCACATTTAATTGATTTCAATTGAGATCGATCTTAAACACATCTTAAGTTAGCGATGTTGATAATTTATTCATTTCTGCCCTTAAAATAAATTACTACAGTCTACAACTATTCCTCCTTTGTAGGGACATTCTACAAGAGCCCTTTCTGATGACACTGAACGCCTGCGAAAGGGTACCTACATCGGAATGCTGTCGTAATATTGAACACGATGTGTGACCCGTGCCATTTTTTGGTTTGGGTTCAAGAGCTTGGGTGTTTAATGTTACGTATGTGCTTTCATCATTATCTTTCGTTATTATTTATTTACGACCATAATAAAAAATAATGCAATCGCTCAATCACATAGAAACTCATCTATAGCATAGATATCTAACATGATTGATCGATTTCTACACATTTTCGCTCATCTGCACTTCAACAGAAACGTAACTTAAGTCATAAAGCTGTATTATTGGTAAAGATTTTCTATTAAATTGACAAAATCCCATGCAATTAATAACATTAAAAGCACTTGAAAAATTTAAAATACGCGGATTTTGAAGCACCATATTTCATTGCCCTCATTAGTTTTATGCCACTAAGCTGTGAACTTTTTTGTAACCCATGCGAGTATATTAATGTCTTAAAATATTAGGTACATATTTCAAAGCGCCAAAACCATAATAAAAAAAGAAGGTCAGTCGACCGTCGCAAACTTCAAAATCGGAACACGCAACCACATGTTATACAACAGACGTAACCGAGGGTTACATAACCACGTGAATACACGTACTGGCCACTCATAACTGTAATTATAAAAAAAAACTATTTACCTCGAGTGAAAGGTCTTGATGTTTTGAATATACCATCGACGGATAAACGAATCGCTGATGCCACAGCTTTATAAGGTGTCCGAATCGGTCATATAGCAAATCGATTTTCCGTATTAATATTCAGTGATCTTCATCACCAATTAACGGACGACCACAAGATAAAACACACATAAATTCCGATGAGATAAACATTGGTGAAAAGAAATCGTAATCGATCGTAAAGTTACAAAAATGGTCGCGAATCGATTGTAAGCTGAAAATGTACAAAATCGAAACGCAGCCTCACGAATTTTACCGGCGTAAAATTCTACTTTTACATAATTAGAGTGTTTCCAAGTGTAATCGGTGAATGGCTAGAAAATCGATGCGTTTACATTGGATAGATCGAATTACTGCAACATTGTAAGGCGCCTCGGATGGGAGATGTCGTAAATCAATAGGGAAACCGCGGTTTTCAATGATTACTTCAAATTATGTTGCGTCTGTATTATTATAGACGCGCTCAATTTCTGCTAAAATGATTGTTGATACCTTGATGAAAAACAAAATGTCTTTTCAAAAATTTAAAATTACTTTTAATTTAAATTATGTTTTCTGCACGATGACAGTAACTCATAAAAATTATAAACAATTCAGTACCTATCAGAGTTTCCGAGCTATCTAAATGTAACTCAGTATTGACGTAGGTTATTTATTGTTGCCGTTGATAAATGGCTACTATTAAAACTATTTTATTTGTTTTCTGAAAGACAGAAGTAATCAGGATTTGAACTTATACTAATTCCTTCCCACGAAATAAACCCACATGTTTCCTCTATGTTTATCTCTCTCTCACTCTCTCTCTCTCTCTTTATTTCCATTCCATTAGTATCCAACTGAGAGGCGATTTTTCTGTATGATTGTCCTACATTTAACACTTCTCCGACATTAACCTACATTTTTTCGCAAGTCTATAACAAAAATTATTATATGACTATTTCATAAGTATTGCGTAATGAAAATATAGATGCATCGTTATTCATAATAGGGATATTTACTCAGCACACACCTATGTAAACGTTTTGACTTAAGTGTTTCGCGGCGGAGGTGCTTCAGCCAACACCTACTTAGACATGACACAACAGTGGGTTACATTATCACAGCCTCTGTGACGTAGTGAGGAAACTTGACTGTGAAACGGGAGGTAGTAGGTTCGACACTGTTAAACATATTTGTGTGGTCTGACGCAAATAAACCAGATTGATACTTTGAATTTATAAATCTGCCATACTAAAACTGTTTATAAAGACAAAAATATTTAACTAGCAGAGTCTTTAATATTATTATGTTAATAAAAATAAATTTTCGCATATAATATGATGCGCAAACCTCACTAAAGCAAAATGTTATCAGTTGTTGCAATCACCCTAGGACTGGTCTATTTATTTTCAGTTTTATTTTGTATAAAAGCAGTTCGAGATTACGTAGTGATTATTTTCCACAGACATAAAAAAACAACGTTTTTTTTTAATTTGACCTCTGTGTTCGGGTTTTTCTGCATGCACCTCGAAACCTACAAAATATTTTGATGTCATTTTTTAATCGGTAGAACTTCTTTCCGAAAAAATATAATACACAAAGGATCAGCCTCCTTGGCGCAGTTGGTTAAACGCTGGCTGGGGAACGTAAGGCTGCGGATTCGATCCCCGCACGAAACAAATATTTGTGTGATCCATAGGTATTTGTTACCGGTCTGGGTGTTTGTGAGACCGAAAAGTCTCTGATAGTTCCCGACACCTACGACACATGACTTGATCTTAGTGTGGGGTCAGGACTATTTACATAATTGTTGGGTGTATTTATTTATCATTATTTACATACATACAATACATAAGCTCACGCCTTTTTCCCAGAAGAGTAGGCAGAGACGCTATCAGGACATCCACGTTTCACCTGTTGTATTCCGTTCCACGATGTTGTAGAGGGTGAGCCTATAGCCATACCGGGCCTAAATTCCTGACTCCGGGCTGATAATTAATTAATAGAAAAATGCAATATCACTGCCCGACCCGGAATTCGAACCCGAGATCTCAACCCTTGCAATCATACCGTAATACAACTGCGCCACCAAGGCAGGCAGGTAATATTATTTACTTATTTATCATTCTTACCCATAATTGGAAACAAAAAGTTGCATTATACTCGTAGTCCATTTTTTTTTTGTTAAATACACAAACATAGGCCATATTTAAACTCCTATAAAACGTTATATTATTAAACAGCGAAAATAAAAACCTCATTCACTATTTATTTTTTATTTACTATTATTCAAATCCAGAACAAAAAAAATATATTTTGCAAAAACTTTTTTTTTGTAATTTTTCGGTCATAGCCAAGTCCGCCAATGTCAAGACATGTCGGGCGCAGTAGATCCTAAGTTATGATTGCACAACACACTTTCACTCGGACGTCTCTGCGTACTATTCGCCCAGTTACGCGCTGTAATCGCTATGTAGAGCAATTCACTTGCGTAATACAACATTAGAAGGTTTTTGTACAATTCATAAGGGAAGAGTTTTGGTTATGACGATTATAGGAGTATGATTATTAATTGTTATGATGGTTTAAACCACGCATTTTAACGGAAGGAAAACATCGTGAGGAAACCTGCATACTATAGCGATTTTTAAGAATTTCTACGGCATGTAAGTCCGCACTAGGCCAGCGTGGTGGACTATATAGCCTAATCACTCTCAATCGATTCTCTCGAATGTAGAGTAGGCCCGTGCCCAGCAGTGGGAAGAATGTGGGCTGATACATGATGATTTAATTAGATATTTGGATTTGATTGTTGATTGAACGACTGTTATAAGAGTATAACTTGGCAAAAAAGAGTGGATTTAATGAGAGCGCTTAGATCAAATTTAGTATTAATATGTCAACCCGATATATTACGACATAAACTGTTAAGATACTTGTTATTTTTATTTATGGACGATATTAGGCTCTTTGTTTATTTTAAATCACAAAACAAACACAAAAAAAATATTCAACGCACACAATAACATTTTTAGTAGTGTAGCCATAAATATTTTTCTTTAATGCCAGTTGTCACTGCATCATACTCTTTTTTGTAATTAGATAAAAGAATAAGTCGACATTTACAGAACAAAAGCTTGTGCTACCGACTGCGACCGCACAGTGCTATAAAACGCATCGATATTTAACATGTGTATGTGTTGTTATCTACCGCATATATCCTTATATATCTGTGTATTTTATATCCATTTTTATAACATTGTTAAAGAAATAGATATGCGAAGATATGCGAGCTTAGTTGCCACATTTTCGTGTGAGTACATCGCGAAAAAAGTGCTTCGTAACAACCTCCAACATCTCAATAGACTCCCTTCATTATTTCTTCTCGTACAAATAAACATCGAATGCTGTTCTGAAGTGGTTAATATTTTCATACAGTTGTTAAATTTCACAAGTCTAGTAGGTATTGGTTATAATAACTTCGCGTATTCGAAATTATATGGTTGTATTTATTTATATAAATAATGTTGCCATTTTATGTACGTAAGTATAATATTATGAGGTAACTATTGAAATTATTGGTAATTTAGTACTATTTTATAAAATATCCGTGTAATTTAATCTTAATCCTATAAATATAAAATGGACTAAAATTTTATAAGGAAGCTTTATGTTATTTCCGAAATGAGTAAATCCAAAGTTGTAAAAACAACGACGTCACATATAAAACTGCACAGAAAAAAACACAATTCGATTCAAAATAATCAACACTCGTTATTCATGACAACATCGGTTTGATGCTAACACCTACCTTATACACCATACATTTTTTCACGAAATCTTTGCCTCCTTCCTGCTGTTAAGTCCCTAACACGGTATCAAAAAGGCGTAAGTAATAAAATACATACTTAATCTAGCACGTACCTGAGTGAGTCCAAGCCTGTAGCTAGACACGTCTAGGTCTAGGGTGAGCAGCATGTCGTCCACGATCTGCCTGTCTGATAACGTAGTCTGCGGGGTAACTTCTGGGTTTTCGCTCTCTGATGTTGCTAGTAGTCGGTACCTGGTCATAACAATAGTTGGAATGTAAGCTATGTGATCCGTGATGAAAACAAATGAAAATATTTTTATTAAACCCATAAAATTTCATACATTATTTAGATTCAGTCACTTTTGATGTTTAACACCCGGTTCACAAGGCTGTTTACACCAGAGAAGAACGGACAAGAAACTCTAGCGTTGTTCTTATCAAAAGAAGTATACGATACAGTGGTTATACAAGAAAATAGTAGCATTATTATGTTTATAGTAAGAGCACTAAAGACATACGGCCTTATTCGTAGACTGTTTTAAAACCTATTTTAGTTATCGAATGTTTTGTCTTCTTCGCTCACTTTGAATTTTAAGCTCGTTCGAAAGGGACACAACATTCGTTGATTAAAATAGGTTTTAAAGTTGTCTATGAATAAGGCCGATAGGGTATAGAGTATATATTATATATTACTGTATATTCACATCTACCAGCATCAATTTACAATTTATCTCCACCCACCCTTAAAGCATTGTGTGTTCCCTAATTTTATGGTAGAAGGCGTTGGGATTAGTCTTCAGCATTATTTCACCCCACAAAATGCTTATATTTAGGTGATAGATAAAATAATTTACGAATTGTTAAATTGCTTATCCGGCTCGAAGGACCATGGAACCCATACTTTATCTATATACCAATTAATCAATAGAATAATATAATACCTTCTTGCGAATTCATTGAGCGGCATGTGCTCCGGGAAGCCTTGCTTGTACAGCCTCGCCGCGTCCAGTAGTTGAAATCCGCGGAACTGCGACAGAATATTATTAAGATAAAAAATTACAGTTTAATAAGCCTAAAAGATAGAAAACCAACTAGTCAACTGACTTGTTAAGATTTTTTTACGAGCATATACAGAAGTCGCTATCCAGGGGAAAATCCTACTGCCAGATTATGAAGAAAGATGATAAGTCTATAGGCTGTTGGACTGTGTTGGTTTGTGTTTTCAGCATAAACTCCCGCATGGAGAAGTCCACGTCACCTGTGACCTCAGCAGCGGGATGTTGACGTCATCGGGCGTGTCAGTGGGCTGGTTGACGAGCAGGCAGCACACGAACTGCACGCCGCCGGAGCCGCAGCGCCGCAGCGTGTCCACCACGCCGTCCGCCACGAACTTAGCCTGAAGCGCTGTAGAACGACGCTTCATGCCCGCCGTGCCTACGAGACATTATCACTTTATTATTATTGCTGGGTATTGATTTAGATCCACTGTGGTAATTGAAGCGTTCATGTAATCACTTAGATCCAGTCGTGTATCGTGGGTTTTGGAAACTATGTAACAGAATTTTTAGTCTCACAAACACCCAGACCCGCAACAAGTACCTGTGGATCACACAAATATTTGTCACGGTGCGGGGATCGGATCTTAGTTTTACAGCCGGCGTCTTACCAATTAAGCCACGGGGGCTGTCAAAAATCATCAAAAAGTGTCAAAATAAACGTAACTGCAGCCTCTCGTTTCACAACCGGCGTTTAATCAACCAAGAAGAAAGAAAGAACATATTTTTTAAACTACTGAGGCTATCCAATATGAAATAATTATGTCTAAAAGCTATAATATACCAGCCTTATTCAAAGGCAGTTTTAAAACCTATTTTAGTTATCGAATGTTTTGTGCTCCTCGCTCAAGCTGAATTTGAAAATCGTTCGAAAGGGACAAAACTTTTGATATCTAAAATAGGTTATAACCGCCCATTGTACTACTTTAAGTATATTACTTATAATTAACTAGCGGCCCGGCCCAGCTTCGCCTAGGTGCTTAGATTTTTAGACTCCACTCCACACCAGAAATATCTTATTCCCGTTCAAACTTTTGTACTCCTGAACTCAACCTAAGTACCTACTATCCCTTTTCCTATCGTATCCCATCCCATCTCATCTGGCTCCTTTTCTTTTTGTTACATCCCGTCCCATTATTTCCCATCTACCGGTCTCATCGCGTTCGTCCCACTTTATCCCATTTCATCCCTTAATGCCTAAATAGGCATGTTGACAATTTTTTGGAATTGCTTTTATTTTGTAGATAGGCCTTATATAAACACGAAACTACGACGAATATCATTAAAAAAATACGCAAACACAAATACTTTGCAAAATTCCTGCTAAAACTTTAAAATAAATTTAATTAATTTTATAGCGTCAACAACACGTGGTAATTATACTGTTAAAATGTAGCTTATATGACACGTTCGTAGATTTACCATAGCAGCGCCATCTATTGATTACTTACTCAACCCAGTCGAAAGGTATCGACATCTGTTAGAATCATTTGGAGTTAACAGATGATTGTGACTGTCAAATAATAACAGACAAATAATTAGCAATAAATTAAAATTGCGACTATAATTTGAGATTTAAACTATCCTATCTCTCAAGTTGGATCGAACTGCACATGGTGTGCAAATTTTATTATAATCGGTTAAGTAGTTTAGGAGTCCATTGAGGACAAACATTGTGACACGAGATTTATATATATTAAGGTTACTATGCAACTTGAGAGTACAATAAAGAGTATAATTAAAAATAGGTTATATAAGTGTGTATGAATAAGGCCGCAGTGTGTAAGCATGGTGTACAGTTACCCGAGGTGAGCGTGCGGCGGATGGAGGAGGCGCGTCGCAGCGTGGAGGCGTCGCCCGGCGCGCTCGACCACGCGCTCGCGCCGCACGCGCCGCGCGACCACGACCACACGCGCGCTATCTCCTCACTAACGACAATATTAGGATTATAACAACTGATACTATATGTTTCAATTGGTATCAATGCTAGTGATTATACAAGACAGTGATTGAGGGAATCCAATCCAATCCATCAGCCAAAGGAAGTCCACTGCTGAACATAGGCCTCTCCCAATGATTTCCACGAGTGACATGTTGGAGGGATTGATAGTATTGTTTGAGGGAATGAATTATAATAATGCAAAAAATTTAATTAAAGTCAAAGAGTGTACACCAAATATAATTTTTCACGTATCGTGGATGTATTCATATACACTTGACTCCGTAGAATTTTTGTAAAGATAATAAAATCCCATCAATGATCTAACCCAAAACTATTGTAGAGAGCTTACTTTGCAGCCATTACGCCGATCGGTGGTTTAATTGATAATAATTTGGCATAATTCTAAAAAAAGATTAAACACACTTCATTGAAATAATTATTTTACTTTACTATAAATATTCATACAAATAAAATAGTTTGATATTTCTACTCACTTTTGGCTTTCCTGCAGCAGTGTAAGGGATTTCTTCGTCACTGGGTTCTCTCGACTAGCCTTCACCCATCCCGTCACGTCATACAAAACTGGGTTGGTGCCCTGGAAAAAAAGTGTGATTGAAATATGGTAACGCTTTAATCCATTCCCACTGCAGTAGGCAGCAAGAATACTAACCACTGTACAAAGTAAAACATTAATCTGGCAGGAATATGTTGAGGGGTGATTGGTATCCTATCCCGATTCATTGACATGGTCAGATATCCAATAATATTCGTATCATTCTTCTATACCCACTTTGCCATTTCTAAACTCACCGCCCATGAACATCTACAACACTTTGTCCTTAAAAGACTCGCGGGGTTCTCAAAATGGAAAAAAGAGACAAAAGTACGGGAGAATTAAACAAGTATTTGTCTATAGTACTTTACATTCTCTAGGTATATATTTTTGTTGACTCGCGTACAGAAGGGACTAAAGAGTATTTAGTACGCCGACTTTTCTGGTATACTTTTTTGTAAATTTGTAGACCAGTGCTTAAGAAGTCTGAAATGTTCCATTGTGTATACTTTTTTATCGGCTTGTAGGCCGGCATAATGATCCGGGCCGGCGCTTCTCGCCCTGGGATGTCCGGTGCCGCCCATAATGCGTGTGAAGGTCATTGAAGGCTTTTAGTCAGTATGCTGGAGTAGGTTTTATTAGGGTCCCAGCCCGGCCACAATCTGCAGTGTGCCGGGCTGGAAGGCCAGAGACATACCCCTTTCGGCCTCCCCCAGGGCACCGAAACAGGAGCTTAATAGCTTTTCCTGTAGGGGACAAGAAAAGGCCGGCATAATGATGCGTACCTGCAAGTGCTGCAGTACGAACTGCCGTGCGTGCGGCGCCTTCTTGATGAGGTAGTGCGTGTGGTGCGGCGCGCCGTAGTGCGCCATCACGCGCTCCAGGAACGTGTCGTCCGACGAGCCGGGGTACATCGACTCCTCGTCCAGTAGCCTGGTGATTTAATGGTTTAATGGTTTTTTGGTAACAATTCTTCTGACTAGTGCTAAGACACTTCTTAATATCACATAATCTGAAGTTCGTTTGATTAAGAGTAATTTTGAATAGTCATGGTAAACAAAGAAAGGTTTGAGTAAAAGCGAGTAATTCTAAAACAAAGATAATCATTGTAAATGTGACTTTACAGATCCCCTACACATACCTACACACTGACATTTCAATCGGCCACGTAACCAATCCGCTTTAACGACTTCGAAACGTCGAGAATTTAAAACTAAACCAAAGGAACATGTAGGTAAACAAATAAAATCATCATAAATAAATAAATAAACACGCCCAACAGTCACATACATAGTTCTGACTCCACACTAAGATCGAGTCTTGCGTCGTGGGAACTACGAGAGACATATCGGTGCCACAAAAACCCAGACCCGAAACAAATACCCGTGGATCACACAAACATTTGTTTCGGTGCGGGGATCGAACCCGCGACCTCTCGTTTCACAGCCGGCGTCTAACCAACTGCGCCAGGGAGGCTGTCAAGTGACAATCATCAAAGTGAGTTGTAAGTTGTAGTATTTACCACAGCAGGCCGCGTCGGTCGCACTCTCTAAGGTCAGCTTGTGAGCTGCGCACGATGCTGTTCTGCGGCGCCTTGTCCAGGAGCTCCACCATCGGTCCGGGGTTCACTGTCTCCGACAGCCAGTCTGTGACAAATATTGTTATTTAACATTCATGTACACATCTTGCCATCACCAGCACTGATATGGTGAATCGATACACAACGCAATAATAGGCCTTGCAAAATAAAAGATAACATGTATATTAGTTTTTTAAAATATTATTATTTTTATATATTGCTAAGTAAAAAGAGGTTACCTTATAATTTTAGCATGACTGAGTACATAAAAGCAAAACTACTTCATTACTATCACTTTGAAAACGTTTATAAAGCTTTGCAGTGTTCGCGAGTACTTTCTGAATAAGGGGTTTTTGAAAAATTTGTAATCCAATATTGCAAAATATGATTAATAGCTATAGTATTATGTTCAAATAGCCTGTAGACAGTGTTTATAAAGTATTGACAAATGTAAAATAACGTTACCTTCTTCAGCGCCGTCGTCGAGTGTGATGCCTTCCTGCGCGTACCTCTCTCTCGGCGCCACCAGCATCGCCTCGTGGAACACTGCTTGCAGACGCTCCTGTGTGGTAAACAAATGGTAATGGTGATCAATACCACACTTAACAAAAATACTTCAAACAGTCACATATACTGCACACCCTAATTGTGACACAAAAGTCTTGTCAAATACGAGAGACCTTTCGTCATCATATTACATACATACGAGTACATCTAAATAAATATTGAAACTAAAAGTATTGGATCGTATAAATATTTCTCTTGATGTTGAGATTGAAATTTGAATCCGCAGCCAATCAGCCTATATCAGCCAAAATTTGACAGCATCCGTGGCGCAGTTGGTTAGACGCCGGCTGTGAAACGAGAGGTCGCGAGTTCGATCCCGCACCAAGACAAATAATTGTGAAGCCCACAAGTATTTGTTGCGGGTCTTGGTGTTTGTGAGACCGAAAAGTCTCTCGTAGTTTCTGATACGCACGACACACGACTAAATTGATCTTAATGTGGGGTCAGGACTGTGTAAGTGACTGTTGAGTGTATTTAATTTATTTAATCATTGCACAGCCAGCTTCTTAAATAAATTCGGCACCGAGATTTTATAATTGTGAGATAAAGATGAAATAAATACTGGTGTAAATGTATTTAAAATTGTAACAAACCTGCAAGTAATTGGACAGTAGTTTGGAGAGCGAGGCGCCGCTCTGTTGTCCCGCGCACATCGGGTTGTCTGCTCCGGGAGTGTCCAGTAGGAGAATGGAAGCTGACGTCCGCGCGGAAGTTGATATACTCCTGTTTCATACAAAAAGTTATTAAATACTACGCTGTTTTAACCTTTGAAAAGTTCTTTTTATTAACTATCCATCTAATAACAACAAAAATTGTAGAGTAAGAAATACATTTTGTCCTTTATGTAATTTTATATGCCACAATATTCCTGTGTCCGTTTGTTTATGCGTTTATAACTCAAGAATTACTGGTAGTATTCACGAGGTTATTCTTGTAGCTAGACAAAAGTCATGTAAATTGTTTTTGATATGTTTGGTTACGATATATAGTGTAGGAAATTAAGTATGTACAATAGTTTTATGTAGAAAAAATACAAGATAAAAAAGATAAATAAAAAATATTGTCTCGTATAAGGTACCATCTTACCGATTGACTAATGCTGCGATCATGTTGAATGTTTCGTTGTAGAGTCCCGTGACGAACGCGTCCAGTGCCTCCGTGCCCGACATCTCCTTTTCATTTGATGGTGATGGAGTCCTAGAAAAAAATAAAAATCGCCCACTGTTTAATCTACTAGTTCGTAGTAATTAATATTTCATGCGACAAGTCAAAAGTGAACCGACGAAAATGTACTTTCATTTAATTAAATATTTATTCAAAGTAAAAATAAACAATGTAATGTATATCAACCTTCGTCGACAACTTTTGTAAAAATAAATATAGTTTGTTTACTGCTACACAGTAATACAACCACGCTTATGTTAGTGAAAATGAAATGAAAAAAAAAAACAAACTAAAAGACCTTAAGTCATTGGGAATTTTAGTTTCTTAAAGGCAATGGAAAGGTATTTCTTGATGCCACGGAATCAATTTGAAACATTCGAAATTATGTCGTATTACTACCACATAAGTTTGAATATCCTTTGGTATAAAAATCTATCTCTTGAAATTCCATCGCGGTCTGCTTACGCCCTTAGTCTACGTTGTCTATAGCTAACAGAAATTATAACGATTTACTACAATTAATATCAGTTACCTGAGATTAGAGTTAGGCTGCGGCGAGGTGGGTACAGTGGCGAACACAGCTCTTGCCAGCTCCTCAGCGCCGACGCCTAGCAAGCGTGCTGCGCGTTGGCCGCACCCTGTACTCGCGAACTGATACTTGATCACTGATCCCGTGTTGGCTAAAATAATAACATAAAATGGAAACATTTGAATTAGAAAATTTTGGTTAATTTAGTGAAAGATTATTTGTCTAGAAAAAAATTACAATTTAATTTTTTTTTCACATCCTAAATTTAATGTCGTATGATGGACGGTTTAAGATAATTATGGGCCACTTGTTTTACCTTTGTATAATTTTATGTTTGTCATTTCATTGTAACGTTGGTATTCTAGATCCAAATCTTCAGGAGCTCTCAAATGTTTTATTACTAGAAATAGTCTTTACTCTCCTTGTTATAGGGACGATCAAGTTGCCTTCCTTACTAAAACAATAATTCTGTTCTTTTCGGCCACAATATAACATCTATAATAATTATACGTCCACCAAAAATTCAAACCCGACTTATCCCATAACCCCTTTAATAC
Source organism: Theretra japonica (assembly GCA_033459515.1). Lineage (NCBI taxonomy): Eukaryota > Metazoa > Arthropoda > Insecta > Lepidoptera > Sphingidae > Theretra > Theretra japonica. Next base: position 5,165,300 of record CM065942.1, read on the forward strand.
TACCTACCATAAGGTTCAATTTCCAATATCTAATAACCTAACAACCTCACCTTTTACAGCGCCAGCCCAGCCCAGATGGCTCACGGCAGCCATGATATACCACACCGCCAGTTTTTCCTGTTCGTTGACCGCGAGGAGTTGTAGCGCCACCCTCAAAGTCGAGAACTTGGTGGGACCACTTTCCTTAAGGTTCAAATTCCAACACCCAATACTTTTTTCTCACCTTTAACAGCGCCAGCCCAGCCCAGGTGACACACAGCCGCCATGATCTTCCACACGGCCAGCTGCTCCTGCTCCGTGACGGCGAGGAGTTGCAGCGCCTCCTTCAGCGCTGAGAACTCGGAGGGAGCGTCCGCCTTCTCGCTGGCGCTGATGAACGGGTTGGGCGAGGTGACGGGCGCCTGGTCGAACAGGAGCTCGCGCCGGAGACGACCGTCGCAGCCGTGGTATAGACTGGGGATAGAAAAGGGGGATTATGGTACGCGAAATAAAACATAGTATTGGTAAATTGTGATGGTAAAAAGTACGAGTATTTTGCGTTCCAAAATCAGTAGGTGCCTTCTCCGTAACACCGAATATACCGTATAATTTTGGTTTCTTAAAATAATTTAGAGACATTTTTGTGAGATTAAATAATTTCCAAAATATTAATTTAGTGCTGCGGTACGCCTTTTAAAAATTTCAAAAATTCAAAATATATTAGTGTTTTTTTTCATATTATACTGGGGACGATAACACTATAGCAAATTTAGTACAAAAATATACAACCTTGATGTTAAATTTAATGAAATACGTAACTACTGGACATATTGAGACTTAGCACCTTATGTCTCAGGATGGCGACCGCAGTGTAATGCCAAGCATTTCTTTGTTATTCATATTGTTATTTGGTTTTGCTACTGTTCATGAGCGGCCGTATCGTTTACCATCAGCGAATGGCATGCTCGTCTCGCCATTCATTGCAATAAAAAAAATCTAATAGAGTAACCTCTGGCGAATGATGATCAAGGATCACGGTGATCTGAACATTAAGATGCTTTATTATGTTGTGGGTACTCACGTGTGCAAGGCCCTGAGCAGTGTGTTTCCAGGTCTCAGGTCCGGCAGTAATGTCTGTACTGAAGCGGATACTAGAGCGCCGCCTCCGTCGAAGTCCAGCGACGCTAGCGACACGAACCGGGTCGCGTACGGGTTCGATCCCGTGCTGGAAATAAAATATTATATAATATGATATGCCATTTTGTTAAGACAATAAAAGCGGGGGTCGAAACATGATTTTTAACGTATAATTTTTATTTTTTACTCAAAACTACAAGTAACTGTGATCCTAATATTTAATGTTTTTTTATGTATCGTATCAAAAAAATAATTTTCAAATCTGAAAGCCAACTCGGAAACCCACATATATTTACGAGCTGGTAATAAAACACGGAGTTTAGAAATTAATGGTCCATTGATGGTCTCGGCAAGGTAATGAAGCGATATAATGTGGTAAAAAGTATTCAGTTTATAAATTTATAAATTTTCCATAAAACCATTGAAATAGACAATGAACCTCTGACTTTTCGGAGTTATGTGTGTAGTGATAGTGAAGGAAAATATCGTGAAAAAACTTGCATACCATAATTTGCAAGAATTTCTATGGTATGTAAAGTCCGCCAACCCGCACTAGGCCAGCGTGGTGGACTATATAGCCTAACCACTCTCAATCGTACTCTCGATTGTAGAGGAGGCCCGTGCCATGTAGTGGGATGTATATGGGCTGATATAGTATAGTAGTAATAGTGTGTGAAGTCACTAATACTACCACCAGGCTTCGTTTTCGATCGCAGTCTGGATATATCATGAATATTGATGAGCTGGTAGTCAAACATGGAGATTAGAAATTAATAGTTCATTGATGTTCTCGGCAGGGTAATGAAGCGATATAATGTGGAAAAAATTATTCAGTTTATTTTATTAATTTTCATAAAATAATTGAAATAGACAATGTACCCACCGACAAGATCCAAATAGGTTGAGCACGTCAAACGCGGCGTCAAGTCGTTCTGGTGTTAGCTTGGACCCCTGCGTGGGGTACGCGCTGGCCAGGTACCACACGCAGTGGCGCATCGCCGATGTCTTGCCGGATCCAGATCTGTAAAGAATACATGTTGCAGGATATATAAAGAAACCGCAGTGGCTTCCTTAATTTTTTTTACTTCTGTGTAGTACGCTTGTTATCTTTGGAGATACTCTACTGCATACTATTTTGTGTCAGGAGTTCTGTTCATTTCAATATATCTTATAGTCTGAGTGCTCTCATACAGACTGTCAAAAATCACCAAAAATATTTGATTTTTAAAAATATCCTTTCATTTTTGTGATTAGCATAATATACATAGTGGGCCTTATTAATAAACTCGGATGAGCGAAGGATTAACTTTAGTCCAAGGCTTTGGAATTGACTCGATTGTTTTGACTATTAATTTGATTTTAATATTGAATAATGCAACTACAATACGGTGGTTGCCCTCTATACAATTCCGTGTTGATTAATAAAGTCGTTAATACTTCAATAATCAAAATAATCGAGTAACTTCTAAAGCTTTGGACAAAAGTGAATCCTTCGCTCATTCGAGTTTATAATAAAGCCCAGTGTGTTTGATCGCAACAGACCTGCCAAGGAAGACGAGCGCGCGATCTCTTCTCGAGGCGAGCATGCAACGGTGCGCGGACTGCGCCGCCGCGAACACGTGCGGGGGCATGTCGTCCGCGCGGCAGCCGCGGAACATTGCTGCTACCTGCAACACACAATTTAAAGTTATGAAACTATCCAATATTCGGGTAAACATGGGCTTATGTCGATCAGAAAAATGCGTATGGGCATTCATCAGTGACGCTGTCGAACGCAATTGGCTGAATAAACAACTACCCTTATTTTGCGTGCCGGCTTATGGCTTTATTTTTGTGGACTCGTCCATTTCGGATTGATGGGACAGGTTCTCTAATCCCTTGCCTCACCTGCGATAGAGTTTATCGTGCCACATATTTTGTCCGGATCATGTATGTATTCATCCTATCATGTCTATAATAACGTATTCATTTGCCGTAGCGTGGAGAAGCAATTATGCAGCCAGCATTTAGTATTGATCTTTTCATATTATTGTGAAGGATTACATATACTTCACCTTCTCAGTGTAGACAGGCGAGGTGCGCTTCGGAGGCCCCAGCACGAGCAGCGCGTGTCCGGCGCGGGCGTGCGGCAGGCCGGCGGCGTACCGCGAGCGCAGCACGTTGAGCGCGCCGCACTCGTTCAGACAACGGAGGGACGCTATGTCTTCGCAGCGCTCCAGTTGGGGCGGGTTGGCCTGGGCAGATAATTTAACTTTGTGTGAATAACAAATTGTGAGGAAAATGGAAAATGTAATGATATTCTCTGGTAATTAAAGAAATTTTTGGCATGATGCAAAAAGAGTATATCGCGTTTTTCGCATTTGCTTCGATTTTTAATATCACTGTTTACAGCTTGTGCAAGCTACCATTAGAACACTCGGACGAATCACAAAACAAAGTTGGATAAAAAAAAAAGTATGTGTATACTGCATGATCTAGATGTGGCTATAATAATGCTCACCTTCTCCAAATCATCTTCATCGACAGTGAGCACCTCCCCAGTCTGCAGGACTCGAACCTTGGCCCTGCCGGCGTCTGCGTCGCCCTCTCTGACCACCGCCGTGAAGCCGCCGCGATGGGCCAGCCACATGTGGCCTGTCTGCAGCCATTCTTTCTCGCATGCAAGCTGCTCTTCGGATTTGGCCTGGAGAAGAAAAATAAACTTAATTAGCATCGTTTTAAAAATGAAAGTTGATTGCTTTAAATCAATAGAAATAATCGGTAGCTTCAAATGCTCGACAGGCCAGGAACTAACTGTGAAAAGAGAGCCTACATATTCCATCTAAAACGAAACAAATAATTCGTTCAGATCTGGATCTTGTTGGTCGGAAGCGCCTCGGCTGTTTCTGACACCCACTACATTCATGAGACATCAGAGTGGACTTAAGTTTTGAAAACTATGTACATGTGTGTTTATTTCAGAATATTTAATAAAAGTACTGACAGGACAAAGACTCTACTTATGAAGGTCTAGAAAACGTGAACCAGCGCGAGGCGTGAACATATCCTCGGCACGTATAATTACGCCGTCCTGCTTAATTGTTTCCTCACGTTTCGCTTAAAAGAACCAAATTGGTTACGACAAAGAACATGTAAACCAGCAGGTTGGTTAAGTACTTAATAATATAACTACATGCTAGTGAAATTTACTGCTCACTTAATTCATTTTAAGTCTTGCCTATCTCTTTATCCTTCATGAATACGAGTATAAGATTATCGCCATACGTTTTTATTATACACTTAACTGAAAAAAAAACCATATCAAAACCGAAAATGAAAAGGAATAAAACGATTCCGGGCTGTTTTAGCACTTTAAAATGTCAAAACATACATACATTTATGAAATATGGCACACGTGTTCAGAAGCTAATCCAAAAACCGTGCAATTCTGACAAAATTACATACATACACATCGAATTGATAACCTCCTTTTTTTGAAGTAAATTAAAAATGAAAACACAACATATACTTTCCAACTAAATGTCCCTAAAGACGCATAATTTACTTTACAAATAAATAGCCATCAGACCAATACAGCTGTTAAATCCACATCAAAAGTTGCGATTTGCTAAACATAGATTTACTATCCAAAACCAGCATCAAATACTACCGAGCCAAAAATAAACACATCAATAAATCATACAAGTATTGCGAGAACGCAAACAAGGGCCATCATTTGTCTTGCAGTAATACGATCGTAATAGGCGAAGTTCACGATAAGCTACAAGCGTACACGAGCACGGATCAATCCGTCTCAGAGAACATTACATCAGGAGCGATGGATATCAATTATGAAACCAATGGTACGGCAGGGCTAAAGGTCTGTTATCGACCCTTTGATACAATCTAATATCCCCAATATTGAAATGCGAAATAATTCACAAGTTGAAGTACCTACAGTATTGTTGAGACAGAAGCATTGCCGGTTGATACCAAAGAAATGTAAAGTTTAGTTGAGGAGAAGTAATAAGATAGAATCCAACCATTACAAATCTGGACGAGTGAAACAAAAGACGGCTACTAAGAAAATATTCTACGAATATTTAAAAAATGAATATACCAAGCGTATTAATAAATTATGAATTAGCTAAAACAACTAGAAAAAGGAAGAAGCTAATGCGTTCATGCGTACTGAAAGCGGAAATGAGATTTCATAATAGTCGATAGCGGCTGATGCTTTACTTATACTTTATAGCGATGACGATAATTTGTTTGCATTGCTGCATTAGTGTAGGAGTAATATTTACTGCCTATTTATGAATTTCACTTGATTCAATTTATTTTTTATTGCATAGGGCCGGCAAACGAGCAAACAGGTCACCTGAAGTACATTATGCCGCATATGACCATCCACAACGCTTGGATCATGTATGGGTATAATATAGGGCAATAATATGTTTTTCGATTTCTTTCTGGACACATATGTATAGCCTTATATTTCTTTTGTTGTAGGTACCTAACTATAGCTACAGCAGTGCATTTACATTAAAAGAGCCATCATTACCCGCAATAGGTGTAAAAAGCGCAATTTAAAGAGACTCTCATGAGGGCAATTTTAACCAACCACGACAATAACCCCGGTCATTACGATATAGCGAAAGATTCCTGTCAGTGTCTTCATTTATCGGCACCTTGTAATTTAGAAGCATTACAGTGTAAGTGAGTCGACTTGTGCGTCAAAACAGCTCAGTTACCGAGATCGACTGTAATGATACACTTTACAAAACGTACTAAATGGAAAAGGGCTGTAATCATATGTTAACTGAGGCATTTTAAAGACAGTCATACTCGTTTACTATATTATAGACGCACTTCTAGAAAGTTTTGCTGGGTTTGTGAAAATATGGAATTAGTAACGAATATGCACGAATACCTATAAGCCGTTTTGTAGTAATTGCAAGAAACAATATATTGCGGTGGTTTTGTTAATCGAACGTCTAGATATAGGGAAAGGTATATCAAGGTTAAGTAATTGAGGAAATTATCAGTAAAAATTGTAACCTGAACTAAATGTTTTTGGACCCAAATTAAAGCTATAGTTGTTATGATAGAAAATCACCGCACAAGCGTATATATTTTAGATATGGAGCTAAATTAAAATGCAGTCACTAGCATGAACAATAGTTTTGACACTTAAATAATTTCTAATTTTTGAAATTAAAACAACCCCAAAACTTGCCAAATGTTGCATAAACAGATCGCAAACAATAAAATATAGAATAAAAAAAAATGTACGCAGAAATAAGTAGAATCTACGATAATAATTTTCCACACCTTAAATGGATTAACAAAATGAAGACTCTCTTTAAATGGGAAATGCTCTGCCAAATAAGGCTCCTCTTAAGTATGATGAAGCTCATCTCATTTCCAGTATCTTGAAAATTACGGTGTGACCTTTACTCGCTAATAAAAACTGTTTAATATCACCTGGTTTTAATCTGACGGAACTTGACATATCGTAATAAACAAAAGTCCGCTGTGGGACGGTATTGCACAAAAAATGTCACCCACACACCGACTAGGAAGTGAATATTAAATTAAAATCATCCTACACACGTTATGCTGCAACTCCACAAGTTTTCGTGATTATTCGTATAAGTGAGGTGTAATTAACACAACCTTAAAATAGGCGTAGAAAGTGAGGTCAAATCCTATTTCTTTATCAATGATCTAACGAATTTACATTAACAGCTTAACTTAATGAACATTAATAATGAAATATAGCATACGGATTGCAACAAATATATTGGTTATTTAAAACAAAATGCCGAAATGGTAAAATTTTATTAGAATGGACATGAGAGAAGTACTACTAGCACTCAATTTATGGGTATACAATATACACTTAACGAACAACATTAACTTGGCAATAAACTAATCACACCTTAATTAACAAATAAATAAATATCTACACACTAATCTAACCAAAACGAGTTAACCAAACGTGTGTTCGACCAAATTAATTACAATTTGAGTAGGAATTTCCAAACATAATTATCTACATACATAGTAAACCAAAACTAATAAAGAAAATAAACGTACAACCAATAACTTCGTACTAAATTTAATGTGAGGAAGTAAATGTGCTTCAGTTACAAAACGACGTTTGTGCATCGCCCACGCAATAGAGAACAGGCTTTATGGTTTTGACTATATTACCACCGCAGGTGTATTTAAAGATGCAGCGTTTGCGTTGACCGCTGACCTACTGAGAGCATCTGTTTGCGATGTACAAACAGACGGCAGTACAAACACGCCGGACAAACCGAACGTCGAATAGCGCAATCAATCTTGTTGATTTAGGCCGTTCAGGAAAAAGGGAAACTAAAGTTATAAATTTTATGGTCAATAGAAAGGAAAGCGAAATAAACAACTGTGCTGTTGGTAACAAAATAATGGACGATAAGAAAATAGAATAGATAAACTGTTTAGCAATAGCACCGGGCTTTATTGGCACTACTAAAATTAGCACTATGGTTAACACATATAAAAATTGGCAAAATCGATCATTGGAGACTAAGAATTTGGGAACTGTAGTTAGGTAAAAATAGTATTTATAAGAAAATGTCCGATTTTTAACAATACTTTTATTAACAGTTTTAAACAAAATATTAACTAATATTCCTCACAGACCTACCTCATGTTTTTGCAATTATGAAGGTCATATCAAAAGTATTTACCTGGCGCATTTTTATACACACTTCTCGTCATATATGACGTATTAGTTCTTTAAGGTCTTCAATCCCCTCAATAATCTTCCAAGCCACAACAAAGGAATCCATAAAGATCAGCAGACCCACGATCACAATCAACTAACCTACCATTAACGAGATAAACCAATCCAATTTTAATAAAGCCGCTGTACGTGAAACCACAAATGTGCACTTGAATGGGCCACATGGAGAGACAAATGCACATTGTGAGCGTGACATTAGCACCTATTGTCAGCCGACCCTGAGCCCGCTTGCGTCGCGAAGATCGTGAGTTTCCCATATCAAGTGCGGCTAGAAGCGTGATGTATGACGTATTTCTACGTTACTGTAGACTAAAAATATCATACTCATAAGGACCTAGGCGAACATAAAAAATAACTAAACACACATAAATATGAAGAACTCCACGTAGACCCTATCAAACTCTTTGAATCCTGGCAATAGTCTTATTCAATACTAATTGAATAAGACTATGTAAAATACTGAAATGTCCTTAAATTTACTTTTTCTATCACAAAGTAAGTAAAAACTTAATAGGTCGCCACTTATTAAGACCGCCACAACAGTCTTTTACCGTCATAAAATTGACGTGGCAGACCGACCGCCGAGTTCGACTAAAATTAATTATAAACTTCATGTGAACATTTATCTCTAACTGCAGGATATAAAAAGCTCATTACGTTTGTTCCACCTCATATAAAATATCTGTCAAGTTTTTGTTTATTTGTTCAGTTTGATTTGCCGTAGTAATTACCATGTCTGGGTTAGAATAGAAAGACAACAAACAAAAGTGTCTGAAACTGGACATTCACAAATATTTTTCGGCATCCTTAACGTCTGTAAGGAACTTTGATCCTTCTGCTATATAAAACGATGCAGCCAATCATTCTATTCTCCCCTGGATCTGTCTGTTATGTAACTACTCATCCTATACCATGTCATAGGATTGACTGACATTAACTTAATCTAACCCCAAGGATAGACAACGAGTAGCATATTTGTATGTTAATAATATTGGATATTTGATCCAACAAATTCGTAATCAAATTTACCTCTATACATTCCGTAACTGTATCAGTAATTTCAATAATCCTAAACGATTTGTCTGTACAATAATTTATAAACTGAAGTATCCACTTACTTGTGTACTTAAGGCGCTCTAAATATCCTGAACGCGATCGCAATGGCGAAGCATTTAAAGCATTCGATATCAAGCCATTCGTAACCCTATACAATTTAACAAGCAAAATGTATTAGCTATTTGTCCATTATTCACTTAATGCTGCGAGATTTCACAAATGCTGACCGATAATCGATCTCACTATTTATTATCTCTTTCATTTTGATGGAGATGGAAAGAGATGGCGATGTAGGGGAAAATTCAAATGAGTCCGTGGCAAATGGCGTTGTCACTTTGCAGGCGCCGGTTACGATATCTCGAACAATAATTATAACACCGTCGTCGTAAATATAGCGGGTTCTGATATTTGAAGAATTTGTTGCAGGAACTGTTTATGTGTTTGAAAATGTTTTATCTTCTATATTTAACACTGCATCTAAAAGACGACCGATCATAATGTTAAAAGACATTTAAGGTCATACGTATTATATTACGTTGTAGATGGACTATACATAAAAAGCGGTAGTAGTGTAATTAGTAACACCGAAGCGATCATTATATTATATCGTTCACATTCAAGATCCACAGCTGTCCATCAAACAACAAATTATTAGGAGAGCAATGACGACAAAGGAAATGTTTCAATCAAAGTTGATAATATAATTGCATTAGATGCATACGTATGTTCTGAATCATTCCAGCATTGTTAGAATGAGAAAGTGTGTTTGTTTACTAGGCGTATTGTTGGTAAGTAAAAGGATAAAAATTAGCACTGCGTTAGACCTAGTATCAATTCACAATATAATATGTAAAAAACACAGGTTCTAATAATGATAAATAGACTTTTACTTCTGATGGAATTTAGTACTCGTATAATCTTTAAACTATTCCTAAAATAAAAAATGGTTTACAAATTCATGCTGATGGTGGGAAATGCCAAAATATCTAAAATAGATTTGTATTTATTTAAATATTTTGAGTCTTTATAATAATTAAACAAGATAGACACCATTTCACGAATTATAAATATAATAAAATTTTAACTATTTAGAAATTGATATGGAAATAGGCAAAGACGCAGGCATTACTGCAACAAAATAAAACAATTCAATATATTCCGGGGGGACTAGTGAGTATGTCATTAAATCTGACAGTTGGACCGGTAATGGTACATCTAATGGTACAGAACGACAGGAAGAGCCCATTTAAAATGCGCTACGTGTTGCTATAGGTACAGGGGCAATGGTACGTGGCGACGGTGACGCGAATGAAGATGTTACCGTGACAAACAGAACTCTATTACCCAATAAACAAATTGTTATTGATTTTAGAGGAAAATCGTCGAACAACGTCCTGAAGGCTTTTCCAGAATGTGGAATAAATGTAAGACATAGACGCTTCTTGAAACTGCATTCTCAACACGAAATATCAAATTAGGAAGTTACTTATTATTATGTAGCAAAATAGTTAAATTCGTAGCAACTGTTCCCTTAGTACCTTACCTATGATATTATTCGCTGATTTAAAAAAATAAGGAGTTCTCTGTCACGAAAAAGACATAGATGTGTTTTACAAAAAAAATTACAATTTTTTTTTTACAAAACAGTATTTAAAATAAACAGTATAAAAATCGATAATATTTATTATTTATTTATTAAATTCCTATCACACACCGACGAGACGACCATGTAATAGCACGTTTAGCCGTTTCACAAGTGCGAATGTGTTTATTGGGCAAAATGTGGCAATGTCCACAAGCGTTCGTGATAGCGAACAAAATGCTCTATTAGCAACACATCGCAAATTTCATTCAAATGCACCTATACCATGTTTCACATCATTTTAAAATATATTATATGGATACAAAATATAAAAGGAATGTTATTTATTCGTTATACGATTGCTAAAAGAAGACAATTCATTTGATGGCTGAGTGCCGCAACCGTTAAAATTTTACGGTATTAAATCCAGTACGTACTGTAACAATATTCGCATGATTTTTAGATATTATTTTGGATGGAGTTGGAAGAAGAAGATGGAGAGTACAACATTTCGATTATATTAAATAATGCTTGTTCGTCCGCGAAGCACCAATTGTACTGCTATATCTGGTTCAAGTCGAAACACGTATCGTTTCAAAATTATCCGGATCGTGTTAAATTATGATTTTATTAAACCAATGAACACGATGGTACAGTAGCGAGCTATTAATGCTCAGACATTGACCACTTACCAATAAATTTAAGTTAAGTTTACCTATATTCAAAGCATTATTTTGGGCTCGGCGTAATTCTACACATACAGCCATCAGAACTAAACACTGCTTATGATGCATAATCATATGCTGGCAATCGGGTGTAAGTGGAGTGTGTCCAATTGTAAATTGTATGAGTCCTGCATCTAGTAGTGCGGCCTGTTATATATTGGTCGGAACCCTTAGTAGAACTAAAGGGATAATTATAGAATTTCACCATATGGACAAGATCTTTGTGTACAGTCACTGAGGCAAGTATTAGCTCTAGGTAGGTAGTTGATATAGAAGTTAATACGATGAATATTTTACAATTCAATCAACTCCAATTTACTCCAAATTCACTTATCCACTGCTGCCAATCCTGTCAGCCAAGATCAACGATTCACGCGAATCACCGACCCTTGGCGATCTCAATAAATCAATCAGAAACAAAACAAATATGGGGGTGTAATTTAATTATCTCTAAAATATAAATATAATAAACTAAATAAGTGGACGACAGTACCGGTTAGAGTTTAGAAACCCCGAGCTCGCGCCGGTGCACCGTCCAAATGGAAACTTGAAACCCGCCTCACCAAAACGGCAGCACACTGACTCATTCACATCGAACGTTATAAGTCCTGCCATTCAACGCACGCTCACTGCCGCATTATCATCCAGTACGACTCGACGACTATTTTTATGGAAATACATATTAGTTAGCCTGGCAGATGTTAACTTTGTATTTTTACATTAAAATGATACATGCATAAACTCACGCCTTTTTCCAGAATGGGTAGGCAGAGGTGCTACCAGGACACCACACTTTTCGCCTTGGGACATAACATCCCACTATGTGATAGGGGGCGAGCCTATCGCCATATCGAGCACAAATTCCTGAATCCGGGCTGATAATAAATAGAAAAATTCATTGTCACTTTGCCCGACCCGGGCAAATAACAGCCATATTTATGACTGCACAATATATTAAACGAACAGTTTAGTCGCAACATTGTGTTAGTTGACATTGTTGTGTCCATTACTGGATCAAAGACGTGTGCGAGTACAAATGGGGTTAGGAAAGCATGGTCGCTAACCCTTTCAATAATCTTAATATGAAGCGAAATTATTACAAAATATAGAGTAAATATGTTAGCATATTATCACAATGTTTTTATTAACACTCACGCTTTAGAATCTGTAGGTGCATTGTCGTGCTTCGATTGTGGAGTACAGAACTATTAAAATGAATGGGTTATTGAACCTACGGAAATCTTATTAATTGAATGAAACAGTAAACAACAACCCTTGTTTCTAGTTATTAATTTTTAAACAGGCACGATAAAGGGACTACAATACACCTGGATAGCCATCCAAATGGAATATTCATCGGCGAAAGATGCTTACCGCTCTCAATCCCTTTTCAAAGACAGATCCGACGCGAGCCGAATCCGAAACGCTACATGCTTATTTATTTTAATCTTTAATGTATACAAAAAAATTATAAAGACATAACACATAAAAAAGTATAAAAGGCGGTCTTATCGCTTATAAGCGATCTCTACCAGACAACCTTTGGTTGGATATAATAGAAGGAGAAAGAGAGGGCAGTGTAAAAATAAAGATAATAAAAAATAGCCTCCAATAGGTATAAGTAATTAAATAGGTAATAATAAATTCAGCTATTCATACATCAGGGGCGTGCGCTCCTTATAGGCAGAAATGCAGTGCTTTACTTGCCATTCACAGATATTTTAATAAAACGTTCGTATATTTTAGATGAATATAATTAATAGTAAATAAATGAATAAACAAAATATGTATAATAACTTAAAAACGCCTAATATTTTATTAATAGCAATTATTTGCAAGCACAAACAAAAAATAATGTGCCTATACTGTTTCCATTCGTTTATTTTATTTTTGACACATCGAGTACTGAATCAAATAGTGATGGCCTGATGCGTTATCGAATCAATTTTTTATAACAAACGATTTTATTTTTGAACAAGTTTTAATCGATTTAATACATATTTTATTTTTTGCTCCATGCATTGTTTTATAAAACTTCAGGGATATTTAAGTTACTTGATTTAATAATTATATTAAAATAAACCATTTACTCATGTTAAGTTAATATTCTTATCACTTCCGTCGGCAATAGTAATGTTGTTAAAAACAAATTGTGAAACGGCAACACTGGGCAGACAGGTGACGCGCGCCGCCATTTTGTGGTCACTCACAACGAGACGCCCGCGCCCGTGCTAGTGTTTTCCGTTCGCTGAATTTTAATTCACATTTTTCATACGTCGAGTTGAGTATTTATATTCCTCCGTATTGTTTTACCCGTGAATTCCTACATTTGGTTGAATTGAGAACATCGTACCTGCCTTCATCACTTTCAAAATGCCTAAAGGAAAGGTGCTTAAAGGACAAACAAGGGAGTTTGTGTTGCGACTTCATGAGTACTTTGAAAGGGAAAGCCGTAATGGTGGACCTCTTATACCAGTGACTCAAATCAGAGACCGTGTTTCAGCAGCATTAGGTATTACTGCTCCAACAGTTTCAAAAATAATTAAAGAAGGCTACGGCAGTAGTGGCATGGAACAAAACAAGCCATCTACACCTTAGAAAAAACGTCAGCCCTTTAAAGTGACAGCAATTGACAGTTTTGATGGTGATGCTATTCGTCGTCATATATACGATTATTACCAAAGAAAAGAGATTCCTACTTTACATAACCTAGTACAATCTCTGAAAACTAGTGGCTTGTTCCGTGGTCAAAAGTCTTCTTTGGCGAAGGTATTGAATAGGATTGGATTCCAATACAAAAAATGTGACAAAAGAAAAATATTGATGGAACGCAATGATGTTGCTTTGTATCGATGCGAATTTTTAAGACAAGCTAAAAAAATAGAAGACTGGTCGAATGTTGTTTTCACCGATGAAACTTGGCTCAATGCGAATCACACGGTATCAAAAACTTGGACTGACAACACTGCTAGCTCCTCGACCGCAGTGCCAATGGGAAAAGGTGAAAGAATTATAATTTGTCATGCAGGAACCGCAAAAGGATTTGTGCAAGATGCTATGTTAGCTTTTAAATCAAAGAAAACAGGGGATTACCACGAAGAAATGAATTCCGAAGTATATGAAAAATGGTTTCGGGAAATGTTATTGTCACTCGAACAGCCATCAACAATATTTATAGATAATGCGTCCTATCACTCTCGGCAAATTAACAAAATGCCAACGCAAGCCAGTAAAAAAAATGAAATAATAAACTGGCTCCGTAACAATGGCGAGGAGGTGGACGAGTCCCTATTAAAAGTAGAGTTACTTAAAATATTAAAAATGAGGAAGCAGCCTAAACGATACGTTATAGATGAAATGGCTGCAGAACATGGGCACACCGTCCTTAGAATTCCTCCATATCATTGCCAGTATAATGCCATAGAGCTAATTTGGGCGCAAGTGAAAGGATATGCTGCGAGAATAAATACAACTCCTCCTTTCACCGCAAACAAAATGCTGGAGTTGCTTAAAAATGCGTGTGAAAATGTGACGCCTCATAACTGGGCGAGTGTCGTAGATAAGACGAAGAAAGAAATAATGTCTGATTGGGATCGCGATGTCGCATTTGACAACTTACCCATGCACTCATTAATAATTAGTGTTACTGGGGATACGAGTGACGACGACGCCGATTCCGACGAAACAGACGATTGTTTATAAATAAAAATATTAACAAATTACCTTTTAGTTGTTTTAATTATTTAATCCTTAAAGTACTATGAATTCCAACATGGTTTAACTGTTTATTACAAGTAGGTACTAAACATTTATTTTCGTTGTAATCATTGTACTTATTTTAAATTAAACTCTTATTAAAAGTCACTTCAATACGTATACCTTTATTCATATTAATTAATTTGCAGCAAATACATTCGATCCTAATATTGGGTACTATATTACGTTTAACTGTTTTCATTAGCATTTTAATGTAATTTTATTTCAAATGATTCCGATTGATTGATTCTATTCAAAATCGTTTTTGTTATCTGTGGTCATTCGTTACGAATGGCACAACTCTAAGTGGGCGTTACCCGTCAAGAAAGTATCTACTTTTATTTCAAAATATTGTTCTACTGTAATGTCGTACTTTATAGGCGTGAACTGTCAAAAATAAAATAAACGAATGGAAACAGTATAATCAACCAACTCCTGCCGTCGCGTCCCGCAGGAGATTTGTTCGCGTGTGCGTAGTAATTTTAGTGTCCGTGCACAGTTCGTAAACGCACACACCCATGAATCCGAAAGCCGCGACTCCAGCGGCAGGCTACGGGCGTTCGGCAGTTGTCGGGAGTAATCGGAAATGTTCGTTGCCTATAATCCGAGTAAAAATAATAGACGGAAATCTAATGAATCACGTATGCGCATTATGCATTTTTGTTTAGTAAGGTTTTCTTTGTTTAAATTGCAGAAATGTTTTGTGTTTCGCGGGGGCCATTTTGCCTTTTTTCATGTGATAAGCATTGTTTACTATTTTGTTTGCGCCAGTATATTTATAATTTTCTTAAGAGATATTTCATTTTAACATTTGAAAGTGTGTACATTTATCAGTTTATTACTGAGTTTCTATAATAATTGTAGTGATTTGCTTTTACTAGTGCGTTTGTTGATTTTTGATTTTTTTTTTTTATTTTTGTGAGGTTTGTGTTGAAAATGTGTGTTTATTAAAAATTTTAAATAACAAGTTCTCACAATTGTCATTCAGTGAAAAGATTCAAATTATGTCTAAAGGTAGGTGTGAGTTACAACAATTAAACTATCAAAAAGGGAATGTAACTCGAAAGTTTCATGTTAAAAGTTATGAAACGTATAACTGGCTGTGTGGTTGTGTACACACGATTATATTATATATTGTTTTCCTTGCATATTGTTTAGTAATTCTAGTACAGTGTAATTTGTAGTAATTTTACTTATTGGAACATCTTCCGCCGCGACGATTGATCGCTGTTTTGTCTGCGTTGCCGTAGAAGATGTACATGAATAGTAGTACATCTAAGACTTGTTCTGTTGGCATGGTTTCCGACTTAAGAGATCTGTCGCGTGGCTGTGGCTATGCTAAACATCAATAAAAGAAAAAGTTTTTGTGACCGAGTACTCCGCCGCATACCCAGTGTCATAATCCTGTGCACGCCGCTGTCATACATATACGTAACGCAATACACTTACAATATAAACTCATTTGCAAAAAAAACGGGCACCTAAGCAATGAACCATTTCAAATGTTACTATTGGTTTGTTTGATAATTATAGGTAGTTTTACTTTCACAATTTTGTAAATTAATAAGCAAATAATCGTTTTCGTCAGTATTATCATAAAATTTTGATAAAATTTATGGGTTTTAATGCTAAAGTTCACTAGTAGTGTATGCTCGCTAGTAGTGCATATGCTCGTGAAGTAAAAGTTAACAAAGATTTTTGTTTGTTTTTTCTTTAATAAAGTAAAAGCAGATAAATGTTTAGTATCGAGTGTGACCCCCTCTAGCTGAAATCACAGCTTGAATTCGTCTGGGTATGCTAGCGAGGATATCCCGGATACTTGCTTGCGGAATACGTTCCCACTCCGCGGTAATCACTTTCTTCAGCTCTCTGATGGTCTGCGGAGCCGGTACTGATCTCACGCGTCGTTTCAGAACTTCCCAGACATGCTCTATAGGATTGAGGTCGGGACTTCGAGCTGGCCAATCCAAACTACGAATGCCGACCTCTTGCACATACGCTTCCACATCGTGAGATCGGTGGGCGCGAGCGTTGTCGTCCATAAAAATTGAGTCTTCGCCTAAAGCGGCCAATGCGGGTTGTGCACGAGGAATTAGAACTTCCGTTATGTATCGATGTCCAGTCAGTGAGCCGTTTTCAATGAAGACTAACTCTGTACGATCCATTGAATTTATTCCTGCCCAAAACATAACAGAGCCCCCACCATAAGGTGTGATTTCTTCAAAACAAGCCTCTGCAAAGCGTTCTCCTCGTCTTCGTAGCACTCGCCGACGTCGATCTTCACCGAACAGAGATATCCTGGCTTCATCGGAGAACAATACCCTATTCCAGTCTTCTTGAGTCCATGACTCACAATTTCGAGCAAACCTAAGCCTGGCAACTCTGTGCTCACGGAGTAACTTAGGGCCGCGGGCCGGGCGATGACTGCGTATATTGGCCGCGAGAAGCCTCCTCCTGACCGTCCATAGACTAATATGCACATTTTTTACTTCTTCGAGGTTGTTCTTAAGGTCCACATACGAAGACTTGCGATTTCTCAATGCGCGACTCACAAGAAAACTATCATCCCGTGGTTGGGTACATGGTTTTCTTCCAGAACCAGGCCTTCTCTCGACGGAACCGGTGTCTTGATACCGCTGCCAGGTCCTTTGAACCATCGAGCGACTCACACTTAGCCTCTGAGCCACGAAGCATTGGCTGCAACCCTCTTCGAGCAGCGCAATAATTTTGGTAGCTTTTACCACTTTCTCTAACATTATTGACACAGCTAAACAGCAATAAATGAAGCTTTGACAATTAAGAATATGAAATAAATTCATAAAAATTGACTAAAAGTTATGAAAACCGATATTATCTTTTGGAACTTCGCACCAAAAATGTAGGATAAAAAGTGGTTTTCAGTAAAAACGAGCATCAAACGAAAATTTTAATTTAGAACGTACTGTTTTAAACACCACGGCATTTTTAAAATCGGCCAGTAACATGTACAAATGATTGAAATCATTTTGGTACCGTATTATTTTAAAGAAGAATTAAAATCAAAACCGCCCGTGTTTTTTGCAAATGAGTGTATATTCATATATATGTGCTTATGTGTATCACTTTGACGAGTTTTCCTAAGTTTTCTGTCAGATCATGGTAACATTTCGCTCAAACCAGTCATTTTTAGGTATTACTCTCTTATTCTCGCTTCATAAGAATATTCTTTTATCGTAATACTACTAGTATAAGTGTTGGTTATCCAAACCGATAATGCAACACTATCGATTTTATAGAAAGCTACCGTTTGGCCTATCCTTCACCTATCCTTGAACCCTACACCTAAAAATCAATACACCATCCCGACACCCAATTCCAGGAACACTAAATTACGAACAGCATACGTGACAATCGGAATAATTCCCCAGAGTATCGACCACGATACAGACGGCATCACAATACAATATTAAAAATTTAATCTTCGCTCCCAGCCGCTACTGGAATACGTAAGTCGCAGGAAGTCGCAGTTGTGTTGTATAATAATCTGTTTTGTAAACTGACCAGTGAAATAAAAGTCAGGTGTCCCTCAGAGACTGAAGACTCATTAATGTTAGAATGTTGTTGTGAACGGGAAATAGATTGACGTGTATGTGTGAATTATAATTTGTTTTGTACATTGATTGTGGAGGAATACTTAAATTTATTTCTATGTGTAGATTAACAGAAATACAAATAGATTGGTAAAATGTGTATTTAGGTAAATATTAAAACAAAAATAAACGCATTTTAAATTTATAATAAAGCGAGATGTTTGATTTTATTCAAAGTTGTAATATTTCTGAATATATTTTCTTTTTTAATAGATTAAAACGTATAGAACTAAATTATGACATCCTGGCATTTACATATCAAAAGAACATTTCAAATAATTTTACACCCGTATTTTTCATAATATTTATTCCTCCATAATATTTATTTTAATTTTATCATTGAAACTTTAAAAGAATGCGATAACTTCGTTTGCAATAATTTAGACGCATTTTTTATAACATTTAGATTTAATTTTAAGATAATTTAATTACAACAAATGTCACACTAAAATATTTTATACATTTAAATTTCCACTAAAATTAAATTAACTTAATTCAGAAATTTAATAAAGATCCACATTGCATAAGTTTCACGGCGCCCGCATACCACTCAGGCATAACCTGTCCATTTTTAGAAGCGCATTCATAGAAATAGAATCCCTTAATGTAAGCCACGTTACAAATGGGTCGACACTCGACCGTGCCGCGTTCATCTAGGCGGAAATCTAGCCTTAGTTTCACACCATTATGGCGCTGAATTCACCGCCTTGTTAATAATATAAAATAAATATTCAATTACATTGATGACGTTATATCAACTAGTGTTATATTATTGTTGTTTAATTTTATGAGATTCTTGCATACAGGCATGACACAATTGTGGGGATTAAGGCGGTAGTCTTATATTGTCTATGTCGGTATTACGAATTATTTAATAAACCAGTCGACCACTACCGATGTTGTTTGATTGACGTTACAAGAATGATTACATTTCATTTGGTGTTAAAGCCAGTGCAGCCCAGATTGCTGTTGACCGGTGACATATGGTTCTCTCACAGATGTCGACAGAATAATGCTCGTCTGCTCGAAACCCGGATAAAAAAAGTTTCAACCAAAATGCGTCACACTTTCGAGGGTTGCTAGTTCACTTTACACGATATTTCATCGTTGTATAAGGTGGTCGCTATCCGTAGGGACAATCTAGTGTATTTTAGTTATATATAAACTTTATTTTATATCAAAAAGGTTTTGGTCGCAGGACGCCCATAAATTTCAATATAGACATGATAGTTTTTTCTTTAAGCTTCTTTGATGTTAATATTAGCGAGATATTTCAATATTTCTGAACACTCATATCTGACAGCTAAAACATCTCTAAGAAAACACATAAAATAATTTATGTAAACTTTTTCAATAATAAAAACAAATCTTTGTTGTAAGCAGACTCAAACACAAGAAGTGTTAACAAAAAGTTTACAATCTTCTTACATTTACTATTAAACAAACATCAGGAAACACGTTATTAAATTATAATGTAACATATAAAACTTTTTGCTACTCCAAAGCTTATTGTCGAAATCACGAATTATATATAAAAAACTAATGTTTAAAGGCATTAAACATACATTGTTTCAATTAAAAGAACATAAAACGCGTAACTTGCCTACATTAAAAAAATAAGATAAATACGAATTTGTGTGATACAATTAGCGACGGTGGTCAAGCAAGGGGATAAGCAAAGAGTAATTCTTGTGGTTTGGTGGGAATTATTGAAATCATTAAAAATGTGTTATGAACTATAGCAATATAAGCGCGTCTACAAAGTTGCCTCAGCGTTGCCTTGCAATTTGTACGCAATTAAATGACGCCCTTAGAGAATTGAGAGTGCCCAATACCCTTTCCTCTTCCCATTCTTTTTCCTCCCCGCTCCCCTCCCAATTGGACCGGCGACACATCCATGATCCAGCGTTGTGGATATTTATGGGCGGCAGTGATCACTTACCATCAGGCGACCTGTTTGCTCGTTTGCCGGACCTATGCAATACAAAAAAATCCACATCCTCAAACTTAAAATCTGTTAGAGAATTTTCGTGGCGCATTGCAGCAAGACCCTAGTTTGTGAAAGAACAGTTTGTGTGACTGTAAAAATCTTGTATTCGAATCTGTAGGGCGGAAATGTCTCGTTGATAAAACAAAAACGATACTGAAATATGATCGATAAACAAAACAACTCGATAATTGTTATACATAGTTGCGATCGATTAAGATCTGCCTCGGGGAACAATCGGTCATGTTTTGTAACACTGGTAACAATGCTTCTCAATCAAATGCTAATGTAATGAACGCCTTGTACGCGTCGTTGTTATAAACGCGCAATTAAGCGCTTAGACGCTGTTTTTTACATAAACATTAGTATATATGAACATATGTTTGTTGCTGGTAGGATATTAGCATCCGGTTTGATAGGAGCTATTGTGTACGATGGTGGAAAACTCGTCATAGTGACACAAAAGTTTTGAAGCATTTTGTTAATGGGCGGAAGATAAATTGTCTCATAGCATTAGATACTCTTTTTGAGTTGCATCTGTTTGGGAGGCGGATATATCGTCGTATCGGGCACAAATTCCTGACTCCGGGCTGATGATGAATAGAAAAATCCAAAATCACTTTTCCCGACCCCAACGAACCCAAGACATCAGCCTCGTAATCACATTAGTACAACTACGCTACCGAAGCTAGTAATATACAAAATACTAACAATTTCCTGCGGGTTCTAATGAGACATCCCGACAACGAATACACTAGCAACTATCCACAATGAATCATCTCATCTATTTGCGTGGAGCATTTGAACGGCAACAACAATCGGTTCATGAAACAGTATCGTTTGTTTACAAACACTGACTATCGCGGGAGGCACTCGACTGAAGTGGCCGCGTGCTGCGGTATGTTACACTTATGTACTATTGCACAGAGCCGAACTTGAAACTTAATTAGCTTTTGTATTATCCTAAACAATTATTGTAATTATTTGCGCGTGGTAAGATTGTGTTTGCCCAAATAGCGAACAGCATTTGCTCAAGGCGTAAAGCTGCTTAGTGGTCATAGTGATTTACGCATATTATATGGCCTAACATTTCAGGGAATCCATCACAATCGTCTGAACCGCCGATGAATAGTCCACATAATTACCAGTAGGGGCTTTGTACTTATCATTTAACTGTGTCAGTATAAAAAACACGAATATTTACACGCACTAACAGCCAGACTGAAACAAACAACTAAAGGTAATTTGATATTATATTAATTCAGTCCATCCAAAGGTTTCCTGGAAGAAATCGCAGATTGCAATAAGGCCGCCAATTGTAACCATGTCTAGTTTTAAGTGTTATAAGTTTCTTCCATTGTGGTGTACAATAAAGAAATAAATAAATAATAATAATTTACTTTATTTAAATTATTTTTTTAGGTCCTAAAGTAGGATATAGGACATATAAATCTAAAATCTATAGGGGTTGGGAAATCAAACAAAGATCCTGTGCCAAAAAATTTGGATATAGAATCCCTTAATAATCATTTCTCATCTTCGTCCTACTGTAATAAAACAGCTAAGGCAAATACACTTAAATATCTTTCTTCTCTTCCAACTCCTAACCATCCGCCATTTATCTTTAGTAAATTGTCGGAATGTGATGTTAAGAAGAGCATCCTGTCGATATCATCTGATGCGGTTGGTAGCGACTGTATTAGTCGTAAGATGATAATTCCTATCCTTGACGAAATCCTTCCCATCATTTGCCACATCCTCAACTATTCCCTATCCAGTGGTCACTTTCCATCTCCATGGAAAGCGGCTCAAATTATTCCTTTACCTAAAAAACCGAATCCTAAATCCTTTTCTGATTACCGACCCATATCCATTCTTCCTTTCCTCTCAAAAGTCCTTGAACGTCTCACCTACAACCAACTCAATTCCTTTCTCTGCAAAAACAGTCTCCTTAATCCCATGCAATCCGGGTTTCGTCAAGGTCATAGTACCGTTACTGCTTTGGTCAACATTACGGATGATATTAGGACGGCTATGGAGAGTGGAAATCTCACAGTTCTGCTACTCCTGGATTTTAGCAATGCTTTTAATACTGTAGATTTTGACATTCTCCTTGGCATATTACGCTCTCTTAACATATCTCCATCGGCAATTGACTGGTTTCGTGGTTACCTGTCTGGTCGTCGACAACGAATAAGTATTGACAACACCTTATTTTCGTCATGGTGTAATACAAGTGTCGGTGTACCGCAGGGTGGCGTTTTATCTCCATTGCTTTTTGCTATATTTATTAGTTCTATCTCTTTTAAACTTTCATCATCCTACCATCTTTATGCAGATGATCTCCAAATTTACTCTCATGGATCATTAATAAGGTTGCCCGAAGTAGTCGCTACAATAAATAGGGACTTATGTCAAATTGAAGAGTGGAGCAAAGCGTATGGACTTAAGGTTAACCCCTTAAAATCTCAGGCGATTGTTGTTGGCAGCCCCAGAATGATCTCGAAAGTACAGTGGAATCAGCTTCCTCAAGTTATTTTTGATGGATCCATAATACCGCTTGTCGAGAGTGTCAAAAACTTGGGGGTTATTATTGATAATACCCTCTCTTGGAATCCTCAGATAAACGCTGTCAGTCGCAAAATCTTTGCTTCAGCGGGGAGTTTGCGACGGTTACGCAACTTTTTACCGATTACTACCAAAATTGCGCTGGTGCAATCTCTTCTTCTGTCAGTTCTCGATTATGCCGATTCCAGCTATCTCGATCTCAGAGAAGACCAACTAGACAAGCTTGAGCGACTTCAAAATGTTTGTATAAGGTTCATATTTGGCCTGCGCAAATATGATCATGTCTCCGCTTTTCGTGTTAAGCTCAAGTGGTTACCAATTCGACTTCGCCGGAATGCTCGCATACTTTCTTTGCTCTATAATGTTTTGTTTGACCCATCCTCTCCTCGTTACCTTAAAGAACGCTTTGAGTTCCTTAGTGTATCGCATTCGGTGTCCCTGAGGTCGTCGGAGAATTTAAAGCTTCGTACTCCGAAGCATACTACTAACTTTCTGGACAAATCTTTTACGGTGCAAGCTGTTAGACTATGGAATGCCCTTCCTTTTCAAATAAGAAGTGCACAAACTTTAGGCTCCTTCAAAAAATTGACAAAAAATCATTATCTGTCATTGTGTAGTTAATATACTATCGTTGTGTATATATGTATTACATGGAAATTTATATACCTATATATTGATATCTATCTATTATTATGGTATTATGTGTTTATGATATATGTACGTACTATGTATACATATATATAATGTTTATTGTATGTTTATGGAATGTGTTACATCTATTTATTACACAACTTTTTAATATTCTTTCGTCGTATGCTTTCTCTGCACACTGAATAATCTACATATAACTCCTGTCCATCCAAAGGTTGCCTGGAAGAAATCGCTACTAGTGATAAGGCCGCCCATTGTACATAACCATTATAGTGTGTGATCATAAAACTGTATGTTGTCATTGTGTACAATAAAGCATATTATTATTATTATTATTTTTCAGTTCTTGAAATTAACTCAGCTCCTTCAGCTGGATAAAAATAATACATACGGGCCTAGGCCAAGTGTGTATTAGTTCCTACATTCCATGTCAGTCTGTCCGTTGCTGTCAGTTTTTAAGAATTTACGTACTATCCTGCAAGTATTTAAGATGACGGCCTTTTGTAGTTTACAGTAAATGTTGGATGGAAGATCTAAAATTTCTATGGCTTTGTGTATGTGTTTAGGTATGACTCCTATGGAAGAGAGTACTATTGGTACTATTGACACCTGTTGTAACTTCCACATCCGGGCTATTTCATCTTTAAGATCTACGTATTTTGAGAGTTTTTCTGATATCGTATTTTGTAAGTTATGGGTATTGGGTATGGCTATGTCTATGATTAATGCTGTTTTATTATTTTTGTCTATTAAAGTGATGTCTGGCCTGTTATAGTGCACCGTCTTGTCTGTTAATATTGTCCTATCGAAGTAAAGTTTATGGGTATTATTTTCCAGTATAGTTTCCGGTACATATTTATAATAGGGTTCTAAGGGATAGGTGGGCATTAATTTATATTTCTGAGCTAGTTTTTGGTGGATAATATTTGCAATTCGGTCATGTCGGTGTTTATAGTCCGTCTGTACTATTGCCTTGCAAGCGCCTGTTATATGTTGGATGGTCTCGGGTGCACTATTACATTTTCTGCATATATCTGAATTTAAGCTTTTAATTATATATTTCTGGTAGTTCCTGGTTTCGATAACTTGGTCCTGTATGGCGAGCATGAAACCTTCTGTTTCAGGAAAGAGTTCTCCTCGTCTGAGCCAATCGTTCGACGCTATTTTGTCGACGTCTGGTTTACTCAGATCTTGGAGATGTCTTCCATGAAGTGATTTTCGTGCCCATTCTACTAGTTTATCCTGTCGGTCTATTATTTTTTCATTAAGTTGAACTGTTTGGTCAGCTAGGTTCAGAGGTGTATATTTACGGTCATTTTTTACTATTGCGTTATGTAAGGCTGAAGTTAATGATTTACTTTGGAAATATTTTCTAAGAGTAGTGATCTGCTTATTATGCAGGTTAACGATATCAATTATTCCTCTCCCTCCATCAACTCTAGGCAATGTAATTCTTTGCATACAGGATCTTGGATGATGCTTTCTGTACTTGGTCATAAGTACGTTAATTTTTCGCTGAATATTTTTAAGTTCTGTTTTCGTCCATTTTAACACACCAAAAGAATAGGTCAAAATTGGAATGGCAAATGTATTAATCGCTTTTATAATATTTCTTGAGTTAAGTTGGGATTTTAGAATTATGTTGAGTCGGTCCTTAAATTTCTGTGTTAATGCGGCTTTAGTTTCCTTGTATGTTATTTGTTTAGATTGATTATAACCTAGATATTTGTATGTAGCGCTTTCATCTAATGGATCTATTTTTTCTCCCGTCGAAAGTGTGTAATAATGTTTATGGGTCTGTCCTGCTTTAATAGAATTAATTTTACATTTATCAATACCGAACTGCATGCAAATGTCTTTAGAAAATTGTTCAGTTAATTCTGCTAATTGATTCATGTCGTTTTGAGAAGAAGCATACAATTTTATGTCGTCCATATATAGCAAATGTGTAAGTTTTCTAATATTTTCGTTAGATTCTGAGATGGGACTAGTGTGATATGTTAGAGGGTAACCGCTGTTGCAGGCGTTTAAAATATTTGTCAATGGATTTAAAGCAAGGCAGAACCACAAAGGACTAAGGGCGTCGCCTTGGAAAATGCCACGCTGTATTTTTATGCTTTCCGTTTGTGTATACCCATCACTTGTTTTTATTTTCAATCTAGTTGTCCAATGTTGGGATGTAGTAAATAAGTAATTAATGATATGTGGGTTAATTTTATAAATATGTAGGACTTTAAATAGCCAGGTATGGGGTACTGAGTCATATGCTTTTTTATAATCTATATACATTGTAAATATGTCTTTCTTTTTATTTATGACCTGTTTTAATATCACTGAATCTATAGTCAATTGTTCCTTACATCCTTGACTAAATTTTCTACAGCCTTTCTGCTCTTCACTTAATATATTATTACTATCTATATGATTATAAATTTCGTGAGCTAAGCAAGATGTGATTATTTTATATAACGTTTGTAAACAAGTGATTGGTCTATACTTTCCAGGATTAAGCGGATCATTTAAGTCTTTCGGCAACATATGTGTGACTCCTTCTGTTATGTATTTAGGTACTATTTCAGGTTGTTCAATGAATTTATTAATATATTTGAGAATAAACGGGTGCGTAAATGATAGTTTTTTGTACCAATAATTATGGATATAATCAGTTCCAGGTGCCTTCCAGTTTTGTAGTTTCCTTAGAATATATTGAAATGTTTCTGAAGTAATATTCGTGAAAGACATTTCCAATATATTGTTTGACCTATTTTCTTCTTCTTTTATCCAGTCGGCTTGGTCATTGTGTTCTACCGGAATTTCCCAAATATTAGCCCAAAATTTTCGAAGTTCTTCTACAGGAGGTGTCTGATTTTGGTACTTGCTGGGGTCCTGATTATTTAAACTGCGATAAAACTGTTTTTCATTACAAGAAAATTGTGAGTTTTGGGTCTTACGACGAGTACAATCTTTGTATCTCTTTAATCTATGGCTCGCAACGGAAAGTTTTTGTTTAAGCGTGTCTAGCACATGCGACGGTTGGCTATTATCGGCTTCATGAGTTGCGTGTCTAGCATATCGATTCAATATTTGGTTTGAGTCTCTTATTACTCTATTGCTTGTATTTCCATTAATAAATTGGGTTAATTTTCCTATATTACATCTAAGATCTTCTATTCTTCTTTCCAATCGTCTTTGCCATGCTGGTGCGCGTTTTCTTTGGAAATTATTAGAGTTATCAGGGATATGGTTATTTATTTTAGATCCGTTATAAATTGCGGCTGTTACGGCACTACAATAAATGAGCGTTTGTAAAGAAAAAAAATCTAAAAATTTATTATTATTTATGTTTTCTGGTAAAATTATACTATTAATATATTTAACAGCAATAGCCAACTTTTTTGTGGCTCTCTGTTTTGGTATATAAGGGCGGCTAGTGGGCTCAGAATGTATATAACGGTTTAATGAGTCAGTAAAAATTAAATCAATAGTGCTATTTCGGTCCCTTGTATTTGGTTGTACTTGGTTAGGGAGATTGTCCGGATCTGCGTTATTTAGGACTGTTTGGGGAGTTATGCTCTCTGCTTCTATTTGGGCTTGAGATCGATTAGAAATCTCAGTTAGCAAATTAACTTCACTGTCGCAAGTATCGTCTCTGGTTATCTCAATATGGCTACAAGTATTGTTATCTATATTTAAATTCTGTGTTTGTCTCTCGTCGCTATGTAGTGGTACAAGTGAATTTTTATCTGATCTACCATATTCATTTTCGATATCTATATCTAAATCCTTAGCTACTTCCTTTCTTATTTGTTTTATTCTTTCTTCAGTTATGTATTTATTGTTCATTACTACTCTTCTCTGGTCAGCAACTCTCTGCTCGGATATATGTTCAAGATGTGGGTAGTTCGAGACAAACTCTCGATGCATTTGTTTTCTATATGCAGTTAAATTTGTTTCCAGATGTGTAATTTTAATAGCTACGGATAATTGTTTCATTATGTTCATTTGTCCATTTCATGCGTTGATTTGGTAATTTTGTTGTTTCAGATGCTAGATTTATGTGTTGTGTGTGTGTTGGATGGGTGGAGGCTAATTGTGTTTGTACTTCATTGTATATCTCTGTAATCCGATTTTGTGGTAATAACTTACTTCGAATGATAGCTCTCCGTTGATCACCAATACGCTGTCGGCTAACGTCAATATGTGGGAATTGTTCAATAACTTTATTGTATAACGGCTCTAAGTAGGCTTTGGTATCAGTTTCTAAGTTTGTCAATACTAGATAGGTGCGCAGTATGAACTCATTCACTTCTTTCGACCATTTTATGCGCTTATTTTGGGTACTCACGGTGGACACAGAATTACCGACTTTAATAGTCGTCTGTGCAACACTCGCGGCACTTGTGGACGGTAATGATGAAGTTAGTATCTCGGGTTTATCGATGTTACTTATTGGTTCTATGGGATTTTCTATATCTTGTGGTTTCTTACCATTTTGAATGCTATTGTATACATCTACGTACATATCACCATTTCGACACCTTTCTCGCAATGATCTAAGGTGGTATCTACTTTGAGTTGATATCGATGATGTGCGGGCAGAGCTTGAAGATGTTAATGAATATGATGATAATGAAACTGGCGATTTATTAGTTGATTCTGGTGATGGGATGTTAGCGAAAGGTGAAGATGTTCTAGATGAAGGTGATGATGGTTGATCGGCTGTAGTAAATTTATCGAGGGGAGCCCGCCTGTTCAGCCCCCCGTCGCCAACGGTTCGCATACTGTGGCATCCAGCGTCGGCTCCAGATGCGCCCCGGCGACCCCCGGGCAGCGGCCGTAAACTATATCGCTTAACTTGTCTTTCCATATTATATTAATACCTCCATAAAATGGGTTGCCGTTGCCGTGTTAGCCGTCAAAGTAGTTATTGTGACGTGTCCGCCCCCCACGTAAATCAGATGGTCGATTTGGACGTACGGTTGGACTTTAGGGGGCTTATTATTATTATTATTATTTTTTTTTAGGATTTTATGAAGCTTTTGCAATAGTTAAATAAATATTCCATGCAAATATTTATGCACATGGGAAACTATAACGTAACCTTCAACACAAACTTCTCTTCGCGTCGCTCGTCGCATGACAACAAAACTTAAATTAGATCCCTGCCTGCGCTCCTGCGTAGTGTGCTTATTCATGTATTAATAACGCTCGATGCAGGTCAATAAACGCGTAGTAAACACTGCTTTCGACGGAATCGGGTTTGTCAGGCAAAATCTCTATTATTAAACTAACTATAGGGTGCGAAGTTTTGGTAGTAAGTTCACATGGTTGAATTTTTATAGCCGTCGTAGGCAGACTAGCATGCGGTCCGCCTGCTGGTGAGTTGTCACCGCCGCTCATGGAGCCTCGCAGTGCCAAGGGTCTAGCTGCTAGACTCTAGCATAATCAGATCGCTGCCTACTGTAAGTACTATGTAGAGTAGAGCTAACTCTGCCCATAGTTTTATAGTATGCTTTAAGCCTTTATAAAATCAGAATCGGGTACCTATTGAAAACTATTCTGTGATTTTCAATACAATAGCTTTTCAAAAAGTTATCTATAGCTATATCATTTACAAAGATGTATTCTTCGACCTTCGATCACATTCGCGAAAGCGAAGAATTTTTTTACATTTTCATATGAAAATAAGGCGTTAGGATTTAACCCTTGGTTAAATTTAACACTCCCCTTCAATGGTATAAGTACGTAACGATAATTCCTTCATGTTATGGATAAGGAAGTAATAAACAATTATGAGATATTTTACTTTCGGCGCTTCGGAAGCACGTTCCTTTTAAAGTACAAACGGTAGTTTGTTTGATGTGTTTCTAACAATTTATTATCTGTTATGTGGTGGAATATTAATGAAGAGATTCTCCATGATCTTCATGTCAGTAGTTACTTATATTTTTTTTTGTTGCTGTTAAAAAAAGTATTTCTTTCAGCAATCTAGACTTCGGTTCACCAGAGTTAAGTGAACATTATACCCATTCAAATGTATCACTTGTGCAGTATAATAAGCGGTTCGACAGCCTCCGTGGCGCAGTTGGTTAAACTCCGCGTCGGCTGTGAAAGAAGAGGCTGCGGGTCGATCCCCGAACCGAAACAAATATTTGTGCGAATCACAGGTATTTGTTTCGGGTCTGGAATCAGGATGTTTGTGAGACTGAAAAGTCTCAAGTAGTTTCTGATACCCACGACACATACTCGATTTTAGTGTGGGGTCACGACTATGTATGTGACTGTTGGGTGTATTTATTTATTTATCTTATCGAGTGACATACAGTAGCTTGTAGTCTAGACTTTATTGACTAGACTAACAAGCCAGTTAGTATCGTCTCCATCTATTACATCATCGGTCCATCGGTAACATTATAAAATCAACACATAATCCGTTACTCTTCACAGTTATATGTAAAGTAGCTAAATATAAAGTAAGCGTTAACTACGAGTATAAGCGAGGCATAAACAATAGTTCCGTGAAACCGGCGGCAGTTCGTGCCGTAGATATAGAGCGAGGAATGCACATTCCTATAAAGGTGCGAAGTAATAATTGTAGTATAAGTAAGAGAGAGAGAGACAGAGAGAGAGAGAGAGAGAGAGAGACAGATATTGAGAGTGAGAGAAACAAAGCGAATGTGCGGCTCGTTTCGCGCGGTATTGACACCACGAGCTCCTCGTTTCTAATTGTATTCTGACTCTTGAAAGTGATTATAGTACGGTAATTAAAATGCTGTCTAGTAGCGTATCGATTGCGGATAAACAATAATACATATCTTATTATTCGGAGCAATTCTGCCTGCCTGCCTTTTGTTACCAAATATCAATGATTCTAGAAAACGGGGAACACGTAAAGCAGGTAAACCACAACTTGAAGGTGTGGCAAAGATGTGAGGACGCGTTGACCGATAGACTGTAGCTGACACGCTGTCAAATACGAGTGCATATAGACTAATCAAACGGCTCATAGATTGAAGGAGCCACCGAGATACAAGAAGATGTTGACCTACGAACTGTTCCAAAATATAAATTATGGCAGACACGAAATCGACTATTCCACATCTTGATAATTGGACAAACTAAGTTAGTTATTTGTCCCTAGATAATGATACTAGTGAGTACTGACACTGTTGCAAAGTCCATGCCTTGTCTCCATCTCGTCTTGTTCGTGCACCGGCGTCAACGTCAGCTGATAGTAGCGTGGCGCTGGGTTGCGACACGCCGCGTGGGTCGTACCGGCTACATACCACGCGCCTACCGCCCGCCAGTGACTACTGTTGCTAAATCTTCAACCTTTGTTTGTTGTGGTGATATAATGATTACTCTTTTTCTACAGATGTGATTGAGCAAAAGGTAGTGTGTTTGATTGAATACTACCAAAAAGGGTCTTCTAGAGAATGGTATGACCGTTGTAGATCCTAGAGGGACGGAAATGTGAAAAGTGAGAAGGATAGATGAGAAGTTGAGAAGTAGGAATATAGCAAGACTAAAAAAATCGACAAAAATTGTCCTACTGCGATGCCAAAGACGTTTTACAATTGGTAGAGATAAACTGGGGGAGTAGCAATTAATTCTATGCTCTAAAAATAGAGATACAACATTATAACAAGACATACTAATAAAAGTTGCAGAAAATCGCTAATCTAACAGGTCGTTGTAGACATCCTTGGGGGACGCGTTTGTGTAGCAGTAAATTTCGTATTAGATAATGATGATAGAAAGAAAATATTAGTATTTAGCATGTCTTACCATTAGGTACCCCGAAAACTATGTCAATTTTAGTAGGAATTAAAGTTAATCACACTATATATAATGTTCAATAAATATACATGAAGTGACCAGAAAAACAGCCTTAACAATCTACACAATTGCATACCTACGAAAATATCCAAGACTACACACGATATTAATGATAATTGATGACAATAAAGACGAGACGATGACAATACGCGGCGTTTAAATACCATTTCCTTAATATACGACGCGGTTTTACCAAGACGAACAACAACAAGCAATAAAGACGAAAATAACAGATTAATAAAACATATTTGACAAGCGTGTAATCGAGATCTCTATCGAAATTATACACGCGACTGCGAAAATCAATTTAATCGCCAACACCGCGTTGAAAAAAACAGTGGAGACGGCGTCTTCGTATCTTATATTATTTAGCCAATATTAATCCGGTTTATAAGCTCAGAGTCTTCTTTAATTTTCCACTTTTTACAAACCTTAGCAAACTCCTACCAGACATTGCCGTTAACAATTAGATGATCATGCCATTATTTACATACATAAATATTCATCATCATCAGTCTTTTTATTGACCACTACTGGACATAGGTCTCCTGCAAATTATGCCATTTCACCCTGTCTTCGGCTATAAATATAAATATTCGAAGAACGCAAATAAATGGTAAGCGATCTAAGAATACTACAAAGGCTACATTTTTGTGTTAGTAAAATTCAGTACAGGTCAATGTGGATATCATAGGGAAAGGCCTAAGTTCAGCAGTGGACATTCTGTGGCTAAAGAGAGGGAGGAAGATTATGGAGTACAGTTCTCTTAATAGTAAATATAATAGAAGAGATTGCTATTGTACTTGCATCTGTAGGATCTTTGTATGGAAGGATGTACAGGAAAGCTGTAGGAAGGGCGAGCAGGAAATGCATGGCACACAAGTGGATCGTACAACGGAAACGTGATACGAGCTGCATAAGAACCTGATGCGACTGGATTATTAATTATGATTATTTACTAGTCAAGGGATACTACAATAAATTAGCTTAAATAATACTGCAAGTAGCAAAAGTAATCCGACCTACTCCAGGGTATATTTTGGAAGAAATTACTTGACTCGAGATAGCCCTTGTAACGAGAATGCAACTAATCATAGCATATTTAAACCGTGATCAAAAAACATAATCTCTCCGAGCCTCTACCACACGATGAAAGAAAATATAAAGAAGAAATTAGACCTATGAAATGACAAATGAAATTACTATAACCTACCCTGAGACATTCAAAAGATAGAATTAATGAGCTTGTACTAGAAATGTATGGAAACTACAGCACAAATTGTAACTAGTCCCATCACATATCGGAAGCTAACCATTTCTCCTTAATCAAGTATACGTTTCATTCATAAATATACAACATATAGACGTAAAACCAGCAGGCAATAGCATTATAGTGCAATTATAACAGACACATGACCATCTAGGGGATACCGTTGGGCCGGGCGGATTCCTCGCCTCACCGCTAATGATAGGGATCAATGGTAACTTAAATCAATGAGACCCGTTCTGAATCGGACGAGAAATCTCTACGGCACGCCGATGGGAACTCGTCTGGACGTGTGGATGCAATATTAATTGCTGTCACTTCAATCAAATACCTTGTGATTCTGCGCTTTAGGAGTTATGTGAGGCAATTACCTGTAACAAGTAAATGTTATTGTTATCACATGATCAACTAGGCCTTTGATTGTAGTTCAATCTAAGAAATGCCCTGAAACATATTGTAATAAATATACATTATACATATTTCAGCATTATCAGGTGAATATTAAGACTGATAAGTAAGAATCAAAACTAGAAGATGACATATTTTATTTAGCTAGAAAAATTATGTGACATCTTCCAACTCGCAAAAAATAACAAGAAATACATAATATTTATTCTATTTGAAAAAAAAACAAAATACATACTTTAGTATTGTAATTTCCTTTTTGTATATGGATGATATTCCTCGTCTGTTTATACAAAATCGTAAATACAACGTTCACACACTCAAATTATCTACTTGACATTAAAATCCGTGAAAAACACTTGCATAATCACCATGCAAATATCCTATTTATGTATTCTTAAGCAATAATTTGTGTAATATTTAGCCAAGAAGCAAATCCGATCCCAATGACACGGCTACTGCGCATTTCACAATCGCGCCTCCGAGGACCATTCACATATCGGTATTTCCGTATATAGGAGACTATAGAGGAGAACCGGCGAGATACTATCAGCTAAAATGGAGTGCCATCTGAATAGTTAATAACTTTCGCCAAATATGCTAGTCTAAGTACATAACATGCACAGAATATTGCTATTCCTTTTGTTGTACGAACGCGTTGGAGTGAACGGGAACATTGACCGTTCGTTGATAATGAGAACGATGGTAATCCTTCTGCGGAAGCTATAAACTTGATTAGGGAATCAACTCGAGACATGAGTTAGGATATCTTGATGGAATCAATAAATTACCGTTACTTGTACTTACATGTGTATAATGATAGGTTGTATACAACACTTCATATAATCTCGATGGTTCCAAACAGCGCCTGATATTGAAATAGTGTTATAAATGTCACATGAGGCAAATGATCATATCGGTGATTTATAATCTAAAAAATAATACAAACCTTATTAGGTCATTATCAGTTAACTTAAGCAAAAATAGAACTGACGTCATTAGAGTAAGAACAAGGAAACAAAATAGGATAAAGTGATAGGAATCACGTAAACCACGAAGGTTTCACCGCATCGGCCTTATAAGCCGAGGAGAATTTCGATCAAAGGTGCTAATTTTCCGCAAACGATTCAATAGCGCAATAAATAAAAACAGCTCTTGACCAACTACATATTGTTCCAAGAAACACATGTCTCTAGGTAAACACTCCCAAATATATTTATCAATTTAGAAGGTGAAATAACTCAGAGATTGCACATCACCTAGCAAACGGTAAAATGGCAAACAAATAAAGATAAAGACCAATCGTTTTATATTGAAATTTAAAATTAACTGGTTCGTCCGGAAAGATATCGTCTGTTAATTGAAGATACTGGAGATCAAGCGAAATGGCTGACGAGGAGTACAAAACAAAGACCCAGCTCAGACAACCCTATGAAAGAGTGCTTGTCAAATAGACTCTGTTTATCAATCAAAATGGATCTATTGAAGAGTCAAGGTGTACCACGGATATCTATGCAAACAACCGCATCTGCAATAAACAAGCAAGATAACACAGCTAACCTTTCATTTAATAGCTAAAGTGTTAATTCAGTTGGTGTTTATTAAATGACCGCAATGTGGTTTAACAATTAATATCGCGAGTGCATATCCAAATGTTCACAAACTTGACAACACAACACAAAGACAAGTTAATATTTATTACTTATGGTATTTCACAATAGGCATTTATTGTGTAGGTGACGAATTATGCTCTGACGCCTGTTTTGTCCTTGATAAGTTATTGTTTATCCCTTCTAATTGCCTCTTGGGATCATCACTGCAAATAACAATAATTGATTTTGATTTCGTAACTCGGAATAATCAATTTAAGTCAAGCTTCAATCAATCCACGACCGAATGTACGCATAATAGATTGTCTCAACTACCTGCCTACTAAAAACCTTAAATAATTAATAATGAAGTGTTCGAAACAAAATCTAAGAAAGTGCATTGAATTTGCGCTATTTCCAAATCACACCACTCAGTACTCAACAACTTAGCAATGCGTAGTGCAAGTTGTAAATCCTTCAAGTCTAGAGAAGTCTGACATTAACCAAAATCTAGTCAACTGACTAATGAATACTAATCCTTCTACTGCAACCCAATATTTTACAACCGGCAATGAAATTTCACATCAAGATTCTAATATTCATTAATTATTAGCTACTATTACTACTTTAATAAATAAATAAATATTGCGGAACTGCTGGAAACAGCAGACGATGACTAGACAAAAGCCAATAAAACTTCGATTGCATATTCTACAAACCATAAAATTGTCATGCGACGTAACAAGACTGTTACAAGACAATGTAAACGCAAGGTTTGTTTTCGTAAAATCACAGAACTCTGCCGGGGCCGCGACATGTAAGTGTCAAATGTTTGAGATGATTCGCAATTGGAAGTGGCAAATTTCGAAAGAAATGCGGTAACAAGAGATTAGTACATGGGGTTTGTATATTGGTGACATAACAATAGTAGTTACACTATACATATTTCCATAAGGATAAATAAATCGATTTCAGTCATGCAAAGGAAGAAAACTGGAGAAACCTACTGACGAACACACAGGTAAACTTATAAGAAATAAATATATATAAATAAATTGAAAGTGTTACATTCAGTCTAGATGAAAAAGATAGTTTGAAATTCAAGCATAAAGCAAGTGTGCAATAAAAGCGAGGGATAGTTTAATTAATACACGCAATTTATAAAATTGATTAACTTTATAATGTTCCAAGAAAAACTAGGAAGAAACATGAAGCAGAAGAAATTAATTCAAAGCCTAAAGGGTGTAGGCATCAGTCAAATCCCGTCCGCGCCTAACATTGCTTAACCTCTGCGTTCGCCCTCGCAAGCCCAGAGCGAGGCCTTATTGTTTGTTAATACAAATACCGTTTATCTCAATTAGCATACAGCTTTCGCGCCTATGATGTATCGGCGAGCACGCGTCGTAAATATTCAAATTAACCGATTGTCTCTAGCTTTATTTAAATTTCCTTTGATTTATGTTACGCTTTCGGGTGGCCAATCTGTATATAAATAAAGTCTGCTTAATCAAAATAGAGATAAAATATTACAGATAATATTTATTGCTTGGATAAGATACGATCATCAAATGAATCTGCGGTTATGTTGCATGACGTGATTAGTTTATATGACCCATATTTTGTTTGAAGAGATAAACACTGAAATTCAAAGGAAATCAAAAGAGAGCGGATTGAAACTACAATAGACCGCAAAGTGGAAATAAAATGAATCATATCCCATTAAGAACACCACACCATCTTAGATATGTGCAAATTACATATATAACGATTTTATTTGTTTACGACATTTAGGTTCTGTGCAGACAAAGCAACTTTAGTTGAAGAAACTTTCAACATTTCACTACTTTTCTATATAAGTTGCCAATTGCAATGAGATTTTTCAGTTGCCACGATTATAACAGTACTGTTTCTTCATTGTTCTGTGTGCGCAGCGCCTTACGACCGTAATATAATCGTTCATCGTATACATGTCTAATAAAATATAATGAACTTATTTTAGTACATAGATATCTGTAACATAATCGTTCTAATTATGATTCAAAACTAGGCTAGATCCACGAACAACAAATTAGTTATATACAAAGGTAAAGTAAATAAGACAAAAACGGCGCTTAAATAAATTCAAAACAATTTTACTGGATGCACCGTACAAGAGCGTACAAACCCTGTACAAGAGAAGTTAAACCAGCGACTAATAACTCTGCCTGCACTATTGTTCATACAAGGAAACTCATTGCGAACAAATTAGCATTTATTTACAAAGAGTAACGAAGCGTTTAAGAAACCCTCGCGCGGTCTCGGCGAAGCGCGATTGTTCCCTGCCCACGCAAGCCGAGTCTCAACACATGGATATATTCGATCCACAATACATTTGTATTCATGTCTCAGAGTCTAGTTTATTATGTAAGCACGCCTTGTAACAAATCAGCGACATTGGCGATTTGCATTCGTTGTCCTTGTTTGTCATTTTTATCGGCATTAGCCGGTGGACGTTCGTAAACTTCGTTTTAAATGGCCGTTCGAGACAATTGTGGATTTGCAACGGTGTCACTGATTTACATTGTTTTGCTATACGAATGCATGTAAATTGTAAAATATTGTGCATATTTTTCACATATTTTTGCTGGATTCTAATTTGTTTTGAATGTTGAGTATGTATTGTAAATTAAGCTTGGCACACGTATTTTAGTTAACTACTATTTTATTGAAAACCAAGCCCTCCAATATTGAATCGATTATATATACAATACATTGCATAATGTTATGCAAAATAGGAAATACTTTACCAATCGTGCGCAAAATATTAGAGTGTGTTTGAATATCACTTCAAAATATCAATTTAAATTCAGCCATATCTGTGTACCGGCAACAAGGCTCGACATCTAAAATAGCAATTGCTCCGTATAAGGGCATTCAGCTTTCAATAAATCAGCCGGCTTCAGTGAAACCTCTGCAATCTAGAGAACAGCTCCCATAGTAGCGCCGGCGGCGTCACCAGGAACAATGTAAGTGGCCAGTCCGCTCCCCATATGGACGGCTGCCGATCGCAAACACACCATGACCTGCGACCCAGGCTATATGGCGATCGAAAGTGCTCCAATAAAGATGTGACGATTGCGCGAAAGCTCGAGAAATCGAAGCCTCAAGCGGAATATGAATTACTCGTAATGTTTTTCAAACAAACGTCTTATCTGGAGAAGGAACTACTTTTATCTTATTGGCAAATATTAAACGAGAACATTTACGTGTATCTATATCTTATGGCAAACAAGTCTCGTGCCACGCTGGCCGTCCTAGATAAGAATATTTAGGTTTGGTAAAAATAGTTTGAGAAAAAAAGGCACCTACACAAGCTCGTTATAAAACTATAATAGTGAATGAAATATAATGAAACGCGAATTTCACATATAACCTAACACGATCACTATTTCAATGCTTATATGACCTGAGATAAACGATATAAAGAAATAAGTTATATTTTCGTCAAATCCTCCTTACCGTGTATATAGGCGGTGGCTGCTGCTGCGAAGACAATTCACTCCAGGGTCTCAGCAAAGCCCGTTCTGCATCAGCCCCAACTGTCGCGAAGCTCACTCCACACCGTCTCCAAAGAGATAGTTCATACAGCTTGCGCCAAGGTGTGCCGTCATTTTTACCCGGCTTCTTCCTAATACTTCCTCGGAAAGACGGTGTACGGACGAAAGGCTCTGCTGGTATGCCGTTCTTACTTGCACCTCTCCATGGAGGCTTTGTCCCATTGCTTTTACCGTTTGAAACAGTACTACCAGTAGAACCTTTGCGTTGCAGTCCTGGCTTGCCTTGAGTTGGCGTTTTCCTTTTTTCATCAAACAACACTGCGTTGGCTAAGTCTTCATCATGATTGGATCCATCCGATTTTATTTCTTCAATAGTAACAACATTAGATTTTCTTTCCCTGAAGCTGGACCGCGACGGGGTTCGATTAAATACTGGTTTAGTTTTATCTCCGTCTACTTCATCTTGGATGACGCTATCATCAGCGTAGCGCATACGAGCAGTCTTCATCAAAGAAGCTTTCGTATTTTGTGCGAACAAACGCTCACATGGATCCAACGTTTTATTCTGATCGGGGCGTGATTTGAAAGTGTTTTCCGAGTCTGTATCACTGTGACCTTCATATGAGCTGGTGCTATTGCTGAAGCTTTTTGAATACGATCCATCATGTTTGATCGAATGATTATTTTTATCAGCCTCTTTGATCTCAATTATGCAGTCGCTGCGAAATGATTTTCTTGATTGGAGGCTGTTATTAGAATCTGATTTTGCGAGAGGATTGTGTTTGTGCTCTGTGCAGCCATTGGCGTGAGCTTTACCGGTGCAGTGTCTGTGTATTTTGGCCAAGGCTGCCAATGTTTTATTGCCACTTGGAGATACTTCATCGCCGCAACGCAGCGACTGTTCGAACGATCCTTGAACGTGAAACATTCTTCGTCTATACTTAGACAACTTTCTCTCGAAGACCGATGGCTGCCACGTTTGGCATTTTCAAGGGTCAAAGTTCTGTTGATCAGATCATGGCGAATGTCACTACACAATGAGAGCATTTACTGAAGTTATGAGTTTTACGGCACAGATCGGCGTGATAAAATCGATTTTAATGGTATATCGGCGGAGCGTGATCGTAACGAATCGTGATTTTGCTGCTACGTTTGGTGCAAATTGTAGCATGGGCAGGTTGTCAGAGCAGTGCATTCAACCTACATTTTAGCCGCGTTGGAATTAGACTAAACAATTACATGGCGTGCAAAAGTTCAAGTTCTAACGGCATTCTGTACGAATGCGACGGCGGTTTAATTGCACCCAGCATTGTTGTGGATATGGACATAAACAATAAAGTGCTCTGTAATTCAAGCATAGAGACATAACATTATAACGTACTTTTAAAATATTACAACAAATTACATGAACACACGTTATTATTGCCGAATAATTTATAAGAATCCTTATTCTGATTTAAATTCTCCGCGATTTAACGAAATATTTTTACACTAAATATAATAGTTTTTCACAAATATTAACGTTTAAATACAAACATTTGCGTCCCAGCTGACAAAACGTCCAACCAAATCAGTAAACACAATTGTCTTTAAAGAGGTCAATAATAAAAACGACTTATTAAATTAGACTCAATGGAATTATACGAACCGTTTATGTATACAGCTGTGATCATAACTCTACTTACATTTTACGAAAGGAGACCCATTAATTTAGATATTAAAAAACTTAAAACTGATGCAAGAGTGGTAGATCTACTTGCAATTAATCATAAATCTGTAATAGTTTACGATAGGTTGAAAGTAAAAGTGAATGTTGATTATGTTGGCACATTTAGTGTTTGATGACTTCAATAATAAATACTTGAAGTGAACAGTGTCTGCCCACGCCACACTCCTCAGTAATGCGGACGATGGAGCAAAAACTGTCGAAACATTTATCAAAGTCCAACACTGCATTGGCAGATTTTTAATTTGATATTGTAGTTTTTGTTCGAGTTGTTTTTAGCTTTAACGGTTACGAGAAAATTAATAAATAAACAACTCTTAAGTGGTTTTTTGTATGAAGAATTAATCCTGGGACGCAGAAAATTGTTGTCTAATCAAATACCGTTCTAGGGATAAGTTAATATTAAGTTGTCTTTCAATCATTATTAGCCTTGATATATTCCATTGTTGGGCGGAGGCTGTTGCGTCAATGTGGTTTTATGGAACCTTTTACACTGGTCAGAGTATTCAACAGCTACTGTCAATGTTAAATTGCAGCCATAACTTACTAGTCACGCAGAAGCTATTTCATTATATTTATTGTTTTATAGTTTAATTCCCTCAAATATTTTATTGTATTAAGTTATTTATCATGCGAAGAAAACAATATGTTCCATAAAAATATTTGCAAGAAACCGATCGTAATCAATGTTACCTTGTTCCTCTGTGTTAATGTAATGTAAGTATTTGCAAACTTAAACAATTTAGAAAAAAACATTAGAATAAGGAAAAAAGTCAATAGACATACTCGTATTACTAGCATTTATGTCACATTTGCCTATAACAATATCGAGTATATCAATACGTCTGCTATCTCAATGTATCGTGGGAATGAGGTCCATTTTCGCTTCTTATCGTGCGAGCAGTTTTCTCGATCTGTTTAGGCAATGTGTCACGCCGATATTTAGGAGAGGTTCAGCATTTGTGTCAAGTGCAGGAAATGAGTGTGTTAGCACTTTCGTTAAAACGCTCTTTATGGCCAATGGAAAGTTGTTGTGATGTTCTTTTGTTTCGAGTGATTTTACTAATTTCCAACTTTAATTGTAATTATAGTCTGAAATGATTCATTCCCAGGGCACGCCTCTGACTTTTCGGAGTTATATGTGTATTGATAGTCAATCACCACTTAGTATAATGGAAAAGGAAAACATCGTGAGGAAACCTGCATACCGTAGCGATTTGAAATATATGGTCTAACTCCTCCCAATTGTACTCTCGATTGTAGTGGAGGCCCGTGACCTGCAGTAGGACGTATATGGACTGATTCAGATACAGATAGTCTGAAATATTGACCTAGTTATATCGCCTAATTATTTAACGACAAAATCTTTAGAGGTATTTACAAATAGGAAAATCCCAATGCTTTTATACTTAGAGGCATGTTTATCCGCACAATTAAAACTACGCATAATGAACCACGGAAGAATTTTAACAGACATATTGCGTCTATTCAATAAGTACTAGAACAATAAATCAAAGTGCCGCATGTTTTATTGCAATGTTTACACTATTAATGATCTATTAATGTATAGAATCACGCGTACGTATTATTATGAAATCTAATGTAATTGCTGACGTCAAGAATGTGTAGCTACGTGGATTTAATAATGTTCTATTACTCTTTTAGCAGTAATTAATCCGCATTTATTTATTCGTAACTTATAAATAAAGAATTATACACAATACGGTACAATACGAGTCCGAATCGTGCATGTCAGAACCTATGAGGTTTTCATCGATCCAAATTTTCCGAAACTGTGGAACCCAAACGAATAATTTACACAAATTCTATAGTTTCACTATTTAATACGGATTCATATAATCCTACGTAACTGTCAAAAGAGCTATAAGATTTTTTTCTCTGCAAGTCTGGGCTGTGGATTCCCAACATAAAAATATACAAATTAATTACAAAGGTACTATGAAGGGTACCCTTCTTTAACTGGTAGAGAAAATTGTTTGCATTTGTAAAAAAATACAAAATAAAAATGTATTAATTTATCTCTAATGAAAATTCATACTAGCAAAGCCAACACTCAATTATCGCTGTAAGGAGAAGTTTGATGTAATTTAATCACTATGGTATTTATTTTCTTCTATCGCCTTGATGTTCAACGAAGGTCAAATAGTCTCATTGACATTATGTTAAATATACAATCAATCAACAGGAAATAGACGCGTGATTATAATGCTCGCCAAAAAATACCAATGTTGTAATTACAAACGCAAATAGACTATCAGAGGAATCAAGCCAATATGTCTTAATGTAAATTATAATTACAGTATTGATACTTTAATTGGCTGATTTAAAGTCAGAATTACCGGAATGCTTGGTGTATTTGTCTGTATGAGCCCATATACAGCTCACTGCAGAGCACGGGCCTCCTCTACAATCGAGAATGCGATTGAGAGGGCTTAGGCCCTATAGTCCACCACGCCGGCCTAGTTTACTGCTTGCTATTTCAGTTATTTATTATTGAGTAAGGCCCATGCTCAAATCCATCCCACTTTAGCAACTATATGCTCACGTAAAAAATAAAGTATAAAGTAATTTTTCACAGTGTATGCCGCTACTATCAAAAAATCTGACATAAGATCAAATTACTTTATATTATTTTCTCGACTTACTTGTGAATTCAATGCGTCTATTGTCTCAAAGCAGACTGATCTTTATTTAGTGAATTGCCAGCCAAAGTATTTGCAATTTATAGATGGACCACTCATCCCTCACAGCGATTCTCGAGCAGTACTCAGCTCAGTTTCATGGTATTCACCGTGGCTCCACATGCAAATATTCCGAGGCACGAGAGCGGTTGGTCAACGCTTCATGCAAATTGGTCTAGCGGCACAGATCGCACCGATAATATTGAGTCTGCATTGTGTAAGCGCTGTTTCCATTGTGCTACGTGATCTGGACCGACTGGTCTTTATTAAGTTAGGTATGGAGACGTGAAAATATTCTGTCACACTGTTGATATAACGTTATAACAATCTGCTATAATTGACGTCACAATTAACAAAGAATAAGTAGATCTGAATATCGGTGATCCACTTTCAAAGCCAACACTTGTACATGAAATAAAACTGATTTTATATTTCGTATTTGGCAAGCGAGAAATGTTTACACGAGCAGGTCAAACCATAAAAAGCTTCCCTTTATTAACATATAAGAGTATTATATGGTTAAAGTTTTTGCACAATGCACGATTGACCTTAAAATAACTTTGCAAAATCTACATACACCGAGCTTAAGAAAGATATTTAACTGTAAACCAGTTAATAGACAATAAATTATGTCTAAAATAGGACCTGCAGTAATTACGTGCGCACGAGATTCCTAAGAATGCACCAGATTAATTCATCAAGCAATCAACTACGATGTTCTTAAAAGGATATTTCAACAAAGACATAGAATCTATGTGCCCTTCCTCTATGGAATACAGAAACGTCCTCATATTCATCTCCATAGACGCAGACAAAGCGACGATTAGCATAAGCCAATGGAAATGGTGCAAATAGTCGAACGACCAGTTCCCTCGTGGGAGCTATCAATCGTGACCCGAGACTTACTTTTCAACAGATACCGTGATATGAATTCTGTTTAGATCAAAGAAAATGGATTTTGTTCGATAAGTAGGAATGATATTAGTTTTTTTTATTGCATAGTTCTGGCAAACGAGCAAACAGGTCACCTGATGGTATGAGAGATCACTGATCACTGCCGCACATGAACACCCACAACGCTGGATCAAGTATATACATATATATCATAGTTATTAATATCCCGCAGATGGCTTGAATTGAAGCCCTGAAAGGAGATCTTGACTTTCGGATAAATAAGGGTAGTTAATCGAATACAATTTTAGATAAACACAACAAAGCGATCGTCAACTGACCAACTTTCAGGAGATATTATAAAATACTGTCATACAAAGCAGAACAAAGGAAAATGTATAGACAGTGATAAACGGGATATAATATGCTAAAGTAGTGTACAACTCTAGAGATTTCGCCAGTAGGTAAGGTGTGGCCGCTGGCAAAAACAAATAATTAAACTTTTATGCCAATATAAGAATATGTTTAAAAGATCAAATTTGCCGAATGATGGATGTTGTTCAAGATCATATCTACATCCACAAAATAATAAAAATATTAAACTAATCATAATTTATAGCAAAAATTAAAATATAAATTATAAATTCACTTTCTCTTTCTAAGAAAATGTCGAAAAACTCAAGTAAATGACCGATGTAACTGTAGATGCAATCTCAACGCACCTACGCGGCGTGGGTCGCTCGTTAGCCACATCCAGCGATCACCCAAAGATAAATAATAGAATAACTTAATTATATTCAACATTTTAATTTTGGACAAAAATCAGACATTTTTATACACGTTGATGATCAAGAACGTATGGATGAAGTAAAGGAGATTAAATTCCAAGTTGATTTACACGACGAGTGAAAGACCATTGAACTCTACCGAGACATAATTGAATTTTAAACTACACTGAACTTGGCTTTCAGCCTTTCTTTCGTTTTAAATATTAACTCAGTAAATTATTCAGGGTTTCGGATGAGAGTTTGCGCTGAATTCACTTACGCCATTGTAAAGTCATGTTCTGAACCTTATGTACTTCCATGTATTATTTTTTTGGTAAATGAAACGCTGCTACGTGAAACCCGTACATCTTC
Source organism: Theretra japonica (assembly GCA_033459515.1). Taxonomy (NCBI): domain Eukaryota; kingdom Metazoa; phylum Arthropoda; class Insecta; order Lepidoptera; family Sphingidae; genus Theretra; species Theretra japonica. The sequence goes on from CM065942.1 coordinate 5,210,239, forward strand.
TTTCATATCCACATGCGGGAGAAACCTTCATTCTGTCTTAATTTATGAGTGAGTTAGCTTGGGTCCGGATCTTGATGTCAAGAGACTATCATGGGTAATGGTAAATATTTTGCTCTATCTCTCTGTCATCAGCAATAAGTCCACTGCTGGACATAGACCTCCCAAAGTATTTCCATAGAGACCTATTAGAAGTCGCCTGTAACTACTAACTTCCTGCGGTTCAATTATTCCACATTTAGTTATTTTTGCAAAAGACACACAAAACTTCTGTGGCAAGATCAAGGTGAGTCGCGCCGGTGTTTTTACAGCGCGTTGCATAACATGAGATGTGATTGATCGACGCTGTCTGTTATCTCGCGCCGAGATGTCGTGTTTAATTACATTGCGATCGAGTTCATCGTTTTTTTGCTCAAGTTACTAATATTATTTAATAAGTAGTGTATCGATTTGATTTAAGTTATATTAATTATATTGATATGCTTCTCATAGTGATAGGTTTTAGTTTTTTCTATAACCTCACAGTATTAAGACTTTTTCGGAATTGAAATTAGCCTCTGTGTTGGTTTGTATGGATGCTATCTCAATTGTTAAGACGTTACAATATACAGAATTAACATATACAAAAAGTATCTTATTTACGTACAATGTTAGTATGATTAGAAAATGTGACTATGCGGCAGACATTATTACAAAGCACGTGTGACAATTTATAATCTTAAACTACTTATGACATTGAAAATGGTTATGAATGATATTAAGATTTTGTATTTATATGTATAACGAGTTCAATAATACTTCATTACACTTTAAATATCCTAAGCGTGTCCATCAAATTTACTACGTACAAATGTCACCTTAAATCATTTTTGGGATATAAAAGCCTTTCATCCATTATTTTAAATTACTGCTGTTTAAAAAAATGTAACAAAAACGTTAAAAATCTTAGTAGTACAATATTCTTCACCCAACACAATATCATAGACAGTGGCCCTGCTTCGCATGCAAATACAACTGTATTTATAGAAAACAGAAAGTAAACAGTAGACAATGCCATCCTAGCAGTCGCCATTAGCATTCATATTTAACGCGACAAAGCCGAGATCCTCGTAATAATAAAAACATCCTTGAAACTCGCTACATAATGGTTTAATATATTCAACGGTCGTTTGGACCGTGGCGCCGGCCCTCAGTATTAATATTTTTTTCTTCTCAGAATAAACCAGATGAATGCTTAGATCACGTGCGATTCGAAGAAGTTTTGTAATATACGATTGTGTGTGGTCGTAAATTACTTGACGATTTGGTTTTATCTAAAATTCGGGAAATAGGTGTTTCTCGTTTATTGCAGTCAACACTTTGATGCTGCTGATTGCATTAAGCGGATCAGTATTAACTAAAACAAAAAAATGTTTGACGCCTGTTTTTCTGATCAATTTTAGCTGGTTGCCGCTAGGAAGTTGCCCTAGGATTTTTTTAAAGAAAGTACATGTTATGCCGAAACATTCTATCATCGACAATAGTATTTATTAAAAAAATTATTACATTGTTCTGTGAATGCGAACTTCAAATAATTATTTCACTAGCATCAAAAGAATCAATCCTTATTTTCATTTCACTGATTTCTATAGTACAAGATACATTTATAACACCAGACACTGGACGGAGGTCAGTCATATCTCCAATTTTAGGAGCTAACTGGGACACATCTATTACTTAATTGTTTTATATGGCCAGATTTGCTGAGGACGGAAGTACTTATTCAGTAATAGCAAAATTTGGTAGCAAGAATAATTTACTGGCATATTGTCAACAAAATAACTAGCGAGTTTTATAACAATAAGATAGCATACAACAATCTCTTTTTAATGAAGCGTTGACAAATGAAACAAAATTGGCAGTCAATAGATAAGTCAAGCCGAAGATCGATCTAAATGTCTTTCTTTTTGGAGCTCTATTTAAAATGAAATGTTGGTATATTTGGTGCATATTCTTGAAAATTAGTGATAATTAGAGTAGGATGCATAATTTGTAACATTTTTCTCCGATTCGCCAAGAGATACGTAACGTTTAATCCGAAATTACAAGTTTACTCACCTCTGAAATTTTACAAATAAATAGTGCCTTAGTTGAATGAGTGATTTGTGTTACTGACATGCCTCTTGGAATAGTAATATCCCTATGACTCTCAACAATGAATTTCGATAAGTTACGCATTTATGCGGTCTTACTCATTGGACCGACGCACAGACCGAAATAAGAGCAAATAAAGGCTATAAACGTTTATTACACACATGAGCCGTATTAACTCGTTTTATCAAATTATATGCACAAACTAATATCATAAATACATTACAAGTATTCTAATATGAGTCGTAAATGTCACTGCTTGTGACCTTATAGAATTTAAAACGTGTTATTTCTTAAAGTGGGTGATAAGTTGGGTTTTCCTCGCATTCGTTTTCTTTTTAATTTGCTTCAAGAAATCGTTTACGCTGTACCTAATAGTACGTCAAGTGCTTCGTAATGACTAATGATTGCTACTTGCTATAAGTTGTTTTTCATAATTATATCCATAGCTCGAGGCTCGCCTATTATTATAAAACATATTACAGTCATAGTCACACACATAGTCTTGATATCTGGAGGCGAAACCAAAATGTTTTGTGTTGCCAATATTTGTCTTTTGCGAGGATCGAACTCACAAACTATAGCATTACAAGTGAATTCTCGTTTTAAACGAGAGCAGTACTAAAGGGATTTCATAAAAGATTATTCGATTACAGCAACGGTGCCATTCAGGCAATTTTTGAACTTGCGATATTTTGTTACGTACTTTGATATGGCTATCAAATTGATTGGCAAACGCAAAGCTACGCCCTTGACAGATTCCAATATGCAAAACTGTTACATAAGGAAATTCCACCCAACCAGTTCGGTGTATGAATATTTTTATCGGTCCATTGCAAAACTATTTCATCTGAGGGGCGGCTAATGGTTCCACATTATCACAAACTGATTTAATTATGTTCATAAATTTGTTAGTTGATCTTTCATTAATGCGCGCATTGGTACAAACGAATTTAATTAATAGACGTGTATGCGTTTTGTCCCTAAATTGGTAAATTACAAAAAAAAACATTTAAGAGAAAAAAGTAATAGAGCATTCGTTGCAAAAATGCATTGCAAAAATACTCTTAATATACCATAAAAGTGACTTTTTTAGTAAAAACTAAGACAAGTTTAAACACAGAATATCATTTTCCATCTCTAATCACTGACTCAATTAGAAAAATTATGGATTTAGTGGAATGCACTTCTCAAATTCTCAATATCAACAATCAGTCTCAAACACAGTCATAATAACTCCGCTCAGCGAATTCAATAATACTAAAGCAACAATAGCTGGTAAAATAAGCAAAAACGTAACATGAAACGCGTCGGGACACGACGAGGCGATCCCCAAATAAATGATGTGTCGACGGCAAGATTTATCCACCAGACGACGGGGCTCGGGACACGACGCTCAAAATGCTAGGAATGAAAGGACGGACCCAACTTTTGTTACTCATATTTTTATATCCGCTTCCTTTTTGGAAGACGTTAAAGGATATACCAAAGATAAAGGTGATAAACTTTAACGAGATATATGGAGAAGCATTTGAAACCATAATACAAATTAGTGGCATTTTTCAGGCGAACATTCTTTCTGCTTTTAATTCTTGATTCAAATTAAACAAGTCCATCGTCCAACCTTAAAGCAAATTCCTTTTGACTCAATTCTGTTATTTAAAGATCCAATAATTTCGTCTTCAAGCTGTTTGGCAATTATAGTGGGAGGCATCAGATCCATTAAGAGCCGTGAGAAGCTTGAGTAGAAAGCAATTTCGGCAGAGTTTGATCGTTTGCCTTAATATAACTTTGTGATATTTTTGCCCAAGTAACTATCTTATTTTCAGTTAACGTTTTTTCATCTTCAAATATAGCATCAATTGCAAAGTAAAATTTTAAAACTAAACTACCTAAAATTTCCAACACTATCATAGTGTAATCATTTGTTATCACAATTAGTGACCGACTTTCACACATTTGTTTAGAAACATATTACAACAAATTTACTAAGCTCATTACACTACTTTCCTACTTAATTTCCTCAATTTCAGTGTTGGCAAAACATTCCACTTTTAGCCGTATCTTATCAGTAGCAATTCGTAGTCAGAGCTCCTACTTTCGGCCGTTGCAAAACTATGCATAAATATGTGTGTTTGTGACAGACTGTTTGCCGTGCAATTGGTCCCACATAGACGCGTTGTGTATGCAAATCTGTATCGCAACACCTGTTGCATTTACATACATCGGTAATGATTCCGAGAAACTTGTTACAATACGTACGAGATATAAAGGTTATGAGTGATTTGAGATAAATTAGTGTATCTAAGCAAACGAATACGGTGATAGTTAACAGATGTGATTATTACTGATATCTCTTTCTCTTTCTCTCTTCAGCCACAGGAAGTCCACTGCTGAACATAGGCCTCCCCCATGGATCGCCACATAGATCATAAGATACCATTACTGATATGATATAAGATAATAAGACTATGACAACATATGGATTTTTAAGAGCACGCAGACACAAATATAGTATTAACTGATACAAGGCAGTGATCTCTTTTCGATCGACAATTACGCCTGACTACTTGGAGCCAGGCGTAATTGTCATATCGCATACATATCTGATCCTACGATCCAAAAAATCCACTTATTTTCTTGACAATTACTCTTTCTTCTACGGCTTCAGTTAAAACATTAGATGCATCAACACAACCCAAGAACTTACACAATTTCTACATAATTCTAAAATCAATAAAACATTGAAAATCTAACAAGGAAACTACCGAACAAGCCAACTGAAGCTACCAAACGAACCGTTGTTGTTATCCTTCACACGGATGCTCGGGGGGCAAATGTCAGGTGCAGAGTCATTATGTCAGCACTCGACGTGTGCGTCTAATAGCCGAGGACCTGTATGCCATCGGTATTGCAACTCTTCTAATTGAATCCTAGAATCGCGTACCGACGAGTAGGTGAAGAATTTTGGAATATTACTCAAAGGATAATGTCTCAATTGCACAGTTAAAGTTTATAGAGGTTGATGGTTATATGGCTAATATAGACGGCTTCAATTAGTAAACATAATAGTACTGTTTTGGACATAATGATTGTTTATATTATTATTGTTATTTATTCATGCTTTGCTCAATTTCGTTTGTGCTCATTCTATTTGTAATAAGATCTGTATCTATATCAGCCCATAAACGACCCACTGCAGGGCACGGGCCTCCTCTACAATCGAGAGTACGATTGAGAATGTTTAGGACATATAGTCCACCACGCTGGCCTAGCGCGGGTTGGCGGACTCTTACATACCATGTTATAAGATGGATTACAATAAAAATATTCAATAAAATGTTTAACCATTCAATCAACATTAAGAGGATTTTGCCGATAGATGTAAACGCATGTAATAATTATGATGAAAATTGAGAATCTTAAATCAATGCGCCACTTCTCGAATAGCAAACCTATTGAACCAAGTTGATACTTTTAATCACACAATAACTATTTATATAGGTTTTGTATGCAGATATCTGATAAGTAGCTAGAACTAACAATAGCTCAGTTTGCACTTAGGCTTAGAAAGGGGCACTGTCAAGGACAGAGAAAAGTACAGTGCAAACTTCAACTAGATAAAACTGCTTCTTATGAAAGGAAGTAAGTAAAGTGGATACTATTTACTCAAACGCACAATTACTATTTAAACTACTATGGATAAAGAGGCAACTTTACAAATAGTCGACTTCTTAAATCATGCACACAGCTAATCAGCAAATATAACTGCAGTAATTCTATCTATCGACCATCAATGAAGTTACATGAAAATTCCGAAAATCCGAACCAGCTAAATTAAAGACGAAATCGATAAAACACGATTCCGCAGCTCAAATTACATAAATACCATAACAGTTGCACGCTATGACGAATCATCCGGAAACGCAATTTGCATTTCTCATCAAATACGCATTCTATCGAAAATGATGGAGTGAAAACAAACCGCCTCCGCACGACCGTACCCTCACTTTCGCTGATACAGCAATTTGCAGAGTTCACGCTTGTTTAACATCACAATATGGACCTATGTACCGCACACGGTTTCTCTAACGCTGTTACACTATAATCAGATGATTGGCGTGAATGTCTTTTGTCTCTAATTCTAATGTCAACAGCTCTCGAAATAGTTGAAAATAAAATGTATGAACTGGCCCCTACACCAAGTCGCGTGACTGCTATTGTAAATTGTGTTAACAATGGTTAGATAGAGTTTAACGTTTTCTTTTTTATGTGACAATACAAAACAATCGTTAAATCTTAATTTTTTATCAGAAATACTAAACAAATTAAAGTTATCTCCACTAACCCTTCAACATAATGCTAATAGACTCTCACACTTTATGTAATGGAGTTTGAAGTTTATTTCACAGAACTTGCGAATTGGGCAGCAGACGAAGGAATTTTGTTAGGCTTGTGTCAGAGTTCTCATATCCACCTAGTAGAGCGCCAAAACAGCCTCAGCGATAGCTATCATTTGACAAATGGCCACAATCAGGACTAACTGCATCGTGCAAAGCATAGAATCCATATTTAAAAAAAAAAACATCAAATTGTTGCTTCGATTCTTGCATACGGACCCCAATTTACTTCAGTGCAAATAAAACAAGATGAAACTAAAATGTTTTAACAACTAAGTTCCAATCCCCGCGATCAATTGATACACATAGCGTACATCAGAAATTAAGACCTAACCACAATTAACTTAAACGTTTCTTAACTAACTAATGACGTAATGGAATCGACCAATTGTCCAGCCGGAGCTGTAAACATTAATAATCCAATTACACGAACAATTCTTCGTTAAAATCGCACAATGGGAACAACGGTCACCAATTTCAGAATGAAAATTGGCCTGCAAAAGTTTTTGTCTCTTTCATATGTGGTGAGATAAAAAGAGAAGGAGGGTAGTTCGACACCATAAAAGCGTTGATATTTGCCTCGCAATCAAATATGCAAATATAAGAGTCATTATAAATGCACAAAATTGATGTTAGAAGTTGATTGTTATTTAAATAAGCGCATGGATTTACATACGCATTGTTGTTAAGATTGGTGTAATAAAAGCGGTGCTATTGATATTTATAATGTTAATCAAGCTTAGAGTAATATGTATCGTTAACATAATTTACCCTAATGCAGCATAAATCAATCCCATACATAACTAGGGATTTTGGATAAACAACAAATTATATGACATTCAAAGTAGACCATATCGTCAAGAAACTAAATAAATAATTTAATCACAATTTAATTTTAATCTAAAATGCCCGGAAAACAACCACAGAAACATTCAATAATCCTGTCACGCAAACATCAACTTTTGAAATCTTCCGTCATTACCCTAGCTTACCATACCAAATCGATCCATCAGACCCTCTTAACATGCGATTAAAATAAAGATTTAAATAAAGTGTAAACAAATAAATAAATAATGACGAAACTAGAGAAGTTCGTCACGCAATCCATCAGTTGCTAAACTTGAAAGCTTGTATGATGTTTTGTAAACTCAATTAATTTCGTCATATGCCGCATGACATGTTTGGGTCATGCTCGATATCGCACTCATGAATATTACTATTAATGTGCTCGAAGAAGTAATATCTACGTTATTGATCTTGATTTTCAAACTGACTTGATTTGAAATTTAAAAATGGCACCAACATAAGTTATAAATTATCAAAAAAAAAATCATAACACATGTTAATTATTCAACTAATTAGTTAATTATTCAATAGATAAAATTTTGCAATAAACATTTTTTTTCATCTCAACAAATCAGCGTCTTTGAAAGGAGTAGACGGATAGGTGACCCATAGATATGAATTCCTAAACTGCTTTGTTACGATCGGCATTCCTAAAATCCTTTAATTCTAAAACGTATATAATAACATAATTATTCCACGATATGTGGGTTAGCTACCTGTCACATCCGACACCTGGTATTAGTAATTAAGCCCTAACATTTGCGTCGGCGATGACCCTCAAATCCCAGTATTATGATCATAAACTTGAAGCAGAGATTGGCGCTAGCTGTTATTACACTAATTAAATCTATGTAATTTAGTATAATGTACACTTATGAAGCTGTAAATGATCTGACAGCTGTTAAATACGAATATTGCTCGAAGGTAATTTCAACGGTTTTCAAAGGGTGTGTACGATGTATGCTGGACATCGGTATATAGAAGAATGTTGATAATTTATTGCGAATTTTGGATAGTCATAAAACTCAATGAATTGTTGATATTCTAATTGTTATATTCTTTTCAAAAGGGATTGACGTCAGAAAGGTGACGGGTCTATCACTAGGCAAACTTTTCGGACACATAAAAATACCTATTAAATTTTGATACAACGATATAATTAAAGTGATTCTTATTATTACACGCATAACCGTTCAAGGAAATTAACAGATTTGCATTACAACATCGTTGACCAAATTATCCATTACATCATCAATCCATAAATAAGACATTTTTCATTTAATAGTACTGTACATATTTTCAAATAATTAATAAATATTCGTGGTATAAAGGCAATGCAGGTTGATTGGCCTAAATACAAGTGATAGATACGGTTCGCCTCATACCGCATCGCGTATCGGTTACATTACAAAGATCCTAAGATCGTCACCATTTTAATAACCACAAAGGACGAATAATTGAATCTGGGTATCTTTAGCGTCAACCTAGTTTTTAAAGCAAGGACGGAGGTAATATTTCACATGAATATTACATTTTGTCGTTGATTGGATATGACAGTTACAGTAGGTAAATCAAATGATTTCGCGTTATCCCAGCGTTATTTAGGATAGCGAAAAATATTTTTAAATATATTTTCATGGCAAATTCCCTATATTGAAGAAATGTTAACAACCATAATCACCTAGACATTACTACCTAATAGCTATAGGCGATATTGATACTCATAAAAATGATTATTATCCACTTATGAAAATATAACGCAGAAAGCTAAGTTTGTATCTCGCAGGCTCAACATTTATCACATTTGGTATCTTCAATTAATAACATTCACAGTCCATTACAATTTTCATCAACTCACTCTTGCAGGTCGAAATAACCAATTCCACGCTTTGTTACACTCGAATCAAGATTTGACAAAGAGCTAATTAATTTTGTACCGCTATTAGTTTACAAGTACGACTCAGAAGCACGCGTGGGTTTCTAGAGTAGTGAAATTAACCAAACAGCGTTTGCTTTCTGCTTTTGTCAATATTTGAAATGCAATCTTATTTTATTACGGTTTGTATTTATTAATAAGAATGTTTTACCAATGGTTTATTTTTGTTTCTGGCCTATCGATATTCATTTTAATAAATTGGTATGTGGATCATCATTTTTCGCTACTTAACCAAGTAACTGGTAGAAGGATTACATTTTACAATTTTTAATATAACAATATTTAAGTAATTTTTTATTATTATTAGGATTTACTTATTCCATTACTGGACATGTCCGTTCATTGTCTTTCAAATCAGATCGATAAAACACATATCGCTTCTTTACTACTTCGTAAATTTTATACTAAAATTCACATACAAATCAACAATGTTCATCATTAGCAGTCTAAATACATCCACAGATTCATCTGAAATCGCACCACTGAGCTCGATCTCCAGTTACAATGCAATGCAAACCGTAGAAACCGTTGATCTCGTGTTCGTATACGAAAATAATTCCGATGGTTCGCCTGTTAATCCCGGCGCCTTTTATAGAAACACTGTTACGTTCGGTCGCGGCTTCCGACGGGCGAGACCGCGCATTAATCGCCCTTTTTGCCTTGTTTTGTTGGCCACATATACGGCTTGAATGGGATTGATGTGATGAGATGTTGCGTATCTTAGGGTTTGGATAGTATCTTATGAAATTACTGATATGTGTTCAATTAAAGTTTCGAGTGAATTCGGATTTGAGTTATGGTTGATGATTTAAACATTAACTCCAAAATGTAGAATAAATATAACCACATACAATTCAGGCGCTAGGTCTTTAGAGCCGTTAGACTTGTTTACTAGTCTTCAGACTACTGTAGACAATTCTTTGTACATAGCGTTATCGAAAGTCCATCTCATGCTTAATAGCTAGATTAAGTAAACCTACTAATACTTTTCAAATTTCATGGAACATTCTATCACGTATACATATTATAACCCCAACGCAATTGGTACACAAAACTCAATAGCCCATTAATACAATAAGGCCTTAGCACTAAAATCACGCACCGATGTACCAGCGTTGTTGCACGTACATCTCATATTTTTGTAAAACATTTGCATTCGATGTCGACGAACTTGACCGAATCGATCGCTCCGATAGGATTAGAATAACAAAGTACGAGATTTCATTGATTGTATAAACCCATCGCATGGTAAAACAATTTTCCAAGCGTGCAGAATAATTTCAGAACCAACAATGTTTAGGCCGTTTGAGATCTATGCTATATCTGGTACTCTTTCTCAGGTCCTTTTTATCCCCAAACATCAGCAAGCAAATCTGATACCTCAGTAATTAAACAAGCCGTATAATAGATTCCCACTCGAATCATCATCAAACATTTACGAATAAGACAAACATTTGCTCCAATAAGCAAACCTATGTAACACATTGATCGATCATTGACCAACTGCGCATAGAAGGCACAGCGTTCTTCAGCTACTACTCATGGGAATGCGCCGGCCTTTAACAACCAGCCAAGACCGAAGGATCACCGATTTTGATTGATGTTTGAATCAACAATCAATCACGTGTTTGCTTATGCGATACGTCAAACAGCAGATACAAGACAGCATTAAGTTCGAGGAAGCACTTGAGTATAAGAAGACATGACCCATGGGCAATAATTGTACCTATGAATATTGTTTATTTTGCATAGAAAAATTTATTGAAAATATTATAAAATGATATAAAATACCTATCAATTAGTTTTAATTAATCCAGCCAGGTGGAGTGACGATTTGCGAAAGGTTGCTGGCAGATGATGCATGCGACAAGCTGAAGACAGTGTGGAATGACTCAAATGAGAGTTTTACTTTAAAGAATAGCAATTATAATTACGACAGTATACCTGCTTCACGTGATTTTTAAATACACGTCATCTTTTATAATTGCTGAGGCGACCGTACCTAAAAGTTTATTTTGAATCGTGTTGCAATAAATATACTCGTATTTTTTTATCTGTTTACTACATTATGAACTAAATGAATATATTTGCCTCATAGTTTCATAGAACGATCGTGTACTTTACGTTGTACTTGCTGACCTTTATGTCCACATCATCCTTTTTTTAACCGACTTCAAAAAAAGGAGGAGGTTCTGAATTCGACGGAATCTTTGTTTTTTCTATGCCACAATCATTTACCAAATCTCGTAAGCCATTGGCGAAACGTCAGGGTCTATTGTTACGCCACATTGCGACAACCGCTCTACATTACGCACAGGGAGCGAGCCCGCCAGACGGCACGTGGGAAGCGGTCCTACAACTATTGTAATAGCTTCGACAAACTTGCAGCTTGGGCAAAGGTGAAATTATATTCTAATTATCATATGGACTGCATCGGTGGCGTAGTTGTACTATAGTTTGATTGCAAAGCTGAGGTCCCAGGTTCGAATCCCGGGGCTGACATAGTGATATAAAAATTTTCTATACATTGTCAGCCCGGAGTCAGGAATGTGTGCCCGCTATGGCGATAGGCTCGCCCCCTATCACATAGTGGGATGGAAAATGCAAGACGAAACGTGGGTATCTTGGTTGCACCTCTGCCTACCCCTTTTGAGAAAAAGGCGTGTGTTTAAGTATGTATGTATCATATAGACTATGCTTCCAAAATCATTGAGCCGTTTGTCCCGATTGTTCTAATTTTTTACCAGGGGAACAAAATAGTCGAGAGACATCTTTGTATGTGGATTACTAAAGTGGCAACTGGATGCTGACCAACAAACGGATCGGCAGAGACTATGTATGAAGGAAAACGTCCGTTTGTTTGTTACTTGATTAATTTAATCGCTAGTTATATTCAAGACAGTATTCGTTATTTATTATAGTATTTCTATGAGATTCGCAAAGATTGGACAAGAACTATTTTTTAAGAATTTTATCGCGATTTGGGTACAGTGATTACATTTTTAAACATCCCGACGCAACGTTTCGATCACTTTACAACTTTCGTGGTCACGGGGCGGGCTAACATTGTATTGATATGTGAAATTAGCGTAAATCTAAGCAACCATTATGTTTCTTATAAATAAAAAAAGAAAATTACAGGCATATAATTGAACGTCCTCCAACTCTCGGCGAGTGACTGGTTCAAAAACAAGTAATCGCTAATTCAATTCACTAGTAAAAGACGTTAGATATGTAAATATTTATTCTTGTATTGATTTTGGGGTACCAAAAAATTTTCGGTTTCTGACTTACACTGTTTTATTGGCGATAACCGTGGGGCGTGGAGTATAATTACATTCTAAATATGTATATTTCTTTTTACATTCCGTAGTGTTATAGGCAATTAATAATAAAGTTTTTCAAACCCAGGAAAAAATTAATAACAATTTTTCCGTGTATTTCATGAAGTGTCCCAAATTACGTAAATATTTTGACATCATATTACATATGCACATAATGCGTATGACCGCAAATTGTGAACAGCTTCTTGACATCTATGTTGCAATATAAATTAAAACGTCAAATCATCGGAGTAAGCAGCTGACATAACAATTGGACTGGTCCGAACTGTCACAATGATAAATACAGAAGCTCTCACTGTGCAGCTCCTGTTTACAAATAATCTTTGCAAAGTGTCACCTGTCAATATCGCAGGTAAATATTTATCAATTTTATCACGCCGATTTACACCGATTTTTATTCGAAGCACTTCACTACACACACGGGCCGAAAGTCACTAAAATAATTAGATAAAATTACCCAAAACATGATTCGAAAATTGAAATTCGAATATATAATACAATTCGAATGCAAACGATGTACGGGCGAATGGCGCGCGATATGGGACGTGCGCGTGCGCGAGGTTCGCTGCGCGGATTTCAACTGTTGGAACTTGAACGTGCTTAGCGCGTCGCGTCTATCTTTACGATCTGTTGACATAGGGTATCTAGATATAGGGCTTTATTGTTGCACTTAAGTCGTTGGGTTTTCGGGAATGCGGCCGTAGGTTATAAAAAGCTGACAAATGTGTGAGGATCAGCTTAAGATTTTACGGCTTTTGGATTCGTTATGTTTCGTAAAATTTTAACTAACGTTCTAAAATACCAAAGCAGCATAATGTAAACGAAAGATGTGGTTGAATCATGTGAAGACTTCTTTACAAACATATGAATTTGATGTATTACATGTCTTAAACATAGGAAAATAAGTAAAGTTAAATGTTTTTTAATTATTCTTAAGACTAACAAAATATCTACACAATCTTTGATTATTAAAATACTCATCAACTCCTCATTAAAATTATATCCGAAGCAAAAAACAATGTTTTAAAATATGTAGTAATCAAGTATTTTTTTAGGTAATGATCAGCTGAATGTGACTTCAATTTAGGATCTATTAAATTTTGATATTGAAATCACAAATGCAAATTTTATGAACAGTAAACATAATTACGGTTTTGACTTTTATTCGTCCTACTTAATGAATATTCATTTATTTAATGTTCATCTGATATCGCGAAAATTAAGAGTGTCTTACTCAAAGCGGCAACTAGTATTGGATTTCATATTTTTAATATTTTATTTGGACATGTTTATGTGTCCCCGATCTTTGGGTCGCAAGCAGTTAATATCTAGATGTAGAAACAGATTAAAGTGTGTGATTAGAACGTCATTTAATCGACCAATGTATAGCATATTATATTTGATGTAAATCTTACGGTCTAAATCAGGCTCTCATGGGCCTAGATTACATTTCCAGATAAATTGGTGTGAGTTTTTCAATTTGAAAATAATTCGGAGCATGCTATAAGTGTTTCAATGCTAATTTATTACCAAAGACAATTAAAAGCTACAACACAGGTAGGACCCTAACAGAATGATAACTTCTAGCTATTTTACTGACAGAAAGAAATGGGTAAAAAATCGTTTGTTTTCTCCAAGACAATAATATCAGTCCTTTGTTACTATAGTCTAGATTGGCTACAACATGCCATGTTCTAGTCAGTCCCTCCTACCTTAACCACACAGCACTCCATACTTAAGTGCGATTGGCGAATTATGACATTGCTTTCACACCTAGCGCCTTAATCAGCTCCTTCGAGTAAAGGCAATTCCTTAGCTATTAGTCTAATAAAAGAACTGCCCTAACTTTCGTTCTTGCTAGTTTATCCATCCCATGGTTGTCTGGTAGAAATTGCTTTGAGCAATAAAGCCGCCATTTGTACATTCTTTTCTGTTATATTGTCTACTTTTTATGTATCTGGTGTACAATAAAGTGTTAAGTAAATAAATAAAAGAAAAAAAACTTGTTTTCCTAACTGTCTAAGCAATTCTATCAACTGCTAAATACTATATTCCCACACTAGTTCCAACAGATGTTTATCAGGTAAGCTGTCTAGGCCATCGAGAGAGGTTTTTCTACGGCCGTCGTCATTTCAAAATATGAATAATTTATGACACTTCATCGCGTAACTCTGTTAATTGCTTAATGCACTGATTAATGTTTTATTCAAGCGTTTAAGCATTAACGGTTGTAATAGCTATCGATGTTATTGATTACAGAGTATTTTTATGGTTTATAAATTACATAACTTGGTATTACGATGTGCGTAATGGTTGTGTTTTGCGCTGGAATAGTAGTACAGTTATTATAGTAGCCTCAGACATCTTTCTCTCTCCCTCTCTCTTCAGCCATAGATAGTCCATTGCTGAACATGGGCCTTGATCTAATAGCAGCATATGTAAACTGAGTAGCTTCAGGTCTTGAGCTCGATTTCCAGATTATTTTTTCAGTCTTTGGGACTAGAATACGGTGATAACCAGCGACAGGCTCAACATGTATCACTACTTGTGACAGCAAAAAGTTCGGCAAATTTAAGGTTGCAGTATGACCATCTTCACCTACTCGTTCAGGGACAAAACTTAAAAATTTATAACAACGCAACCTCAGACGCTTGTTTTCTCCCTATCGAAATACCCCAAGTAAAGCAAACCTTATCTTAGTATATCAACGCATTCCTTGGTCCTATCTCTGAACATAAGATACGCAGGTTGAACATTCTGGACCATTCTGGAAACTTACGATTGCGTCATCAAATATTAAAGAAATGATTCCTTACCCTGATGTACAACAGCTTCTAGTATCAGAAGATTTTGTTCATCCAATGGCAAACATCGTCCCAACCTCAAAACTATTCTTAAACACTTTCGTTGTATCTTCGAAATTCCAACTTTTTATTATGAAAAATATTATTTTTCTCGCAATTCGATGAACTCGATGTGGTTTATTGGCTCGCGCAATCTTTTATTTTTCATAACAATGCCTACAGAAGTACAGAATGCTTACACATTAAGTT
This sequence comes from Theretra japonica, assembly GCA_033459515.1. NCBI lineage: Eukaryota > Metazoa > Arthropoda > Insecta > Lepidoptera > Sphingidae > Theretra > Theretra japonica. The sequence goes on from CM065942.1 coordinate 5,225,945, forward strand.
TACACCACTACACAAAACATCATCAATCGTAATCGATTTATCTTTTTGTAAAACTTCAGGTTTGTTAGTTTTACTTCTAAAAAAAATCTTAAAAAAATATGATGCCTCGGTGGCACCGTTGTACTACGGTGCGATTACAAAGCTGAGGTTCTCGGGTTTGAATCCCGGGTCGGGCAAAGTGATATTGTATTTTTCTACTCATTATCAGCTCTGAGTTAGAAAATTGTGCCCGATATGGCGATAGGCTCGCCCCTTATCACATCGTGGGATGGAAAATACAAGGCGAAACGTAGGTGTCCTGGTTACACCTCTGCCTATCCCTTCTGGGAAAAAGGCGTGAGTTTATGTATGTGTCTTTATGTTACATTATACAGTTATTTTGTATTTATTTTGCGATTTTATCAATGGTGTGTATCGTTATTTTCACTGCCCTCGTCAATTCCGTATGGACACAAAGCGGACGGATACACGCACCATCGGCCGCCACCCTCGTGTCATTTCCACATCGCATTACATATCTTGTGATCCAGCACGGAGGTACGACGGAAATTAATATTATTAATATCTTTATTATTACGTATGAAGATTAATTGTGTTAAAATATAATTCTAATGGCGTTGAAATTATAGGAAACCGCTGGATACAGACTACAGTCCACTTCTATCGGTGTATCTGGAAATCTTTGAGTCAAACATGTTCAGCAGTGACTACTATTGTCATTGAGGATGATGATAATGATCTGCCGATCTATGCCGGCTGGGCGGAATCTAGGTACGTGACCTTTACTAAACCGACCGTACTGCCAACTCAAGTTACTGATTCACTGGGCTATGTGGACAACTATAGTTTTACGAACGTTAGTCAGTTTTCTTTCGTCATATTTTTAAGTTTATATTATATTGTTACTAGCTGTAAGTTTTCCTACAAGTATACAATAAATAAATAAAAATATTAAAATAATAGAAACTCATTGCGGAGCCAACGTCTCTCCTCTACATTCCCATTAAATAAATATATTTTTAGAACAATTAATATTTTGCCAATGTTTGTTAATTAGGATTGTTTTTCAATAAAGTCTTGTGTATCTGTAAGATACCTAAGAAAGAAAGAAATAACACCAAAGCATTTGTACAACATGCAACAGTTTTTATGAACGCTGACTCGTCATAAGGACTAGCATTCTCGCTGCTTTATTTTCGTCCCGAGCAATTTATACGAAGATTTATGATCGGGGCCACATCAAAGAGAAGATCCGTCCGTAGATGTACATACAGTATTTAATTAGTAAGGAATCCATTATAACTATTTTATTTATAGATGTCGCTGGTGATCGTTAATGATGGTAATTATAAGAAACGCCTGGGGTGTGCAAAATCGGCGAGACAAAATAGATATTTATGAAGTGCAGACGATCATAAAAACATATAAGGACTATGATTTGTATTTAAAATGGCTATTTAATGTATAGTTTTTGATGTCTTTTCAAGAGCTACAATTCGTGATGATACTACACAATACTTTCGTGAGTTATTTGGCAAAAAATCTTTCAAGTCGCTCAGGGACGATGCGGCAATTAAATAAGATGCATCAATTGACAATCCTAATGTTAGATTACTTTCCCTATTTGAAATTTCGCACTGCCCTTAATTAACGATATTTCTATAGATCTTATTCAACTATTCAAAAGCCGAACCAAAGCTACTTTATTTTCTGATACGAACATGGGGGTTAACTCTACGATCCGAAACGAAACTCGAATGTTCGGACGTTCGACGTCTGCAGTACGTTTTTAATTTTTCACTTCTAAAAATCAACACTACTCTCTATGATACTTATCATTCACTCCGAATTAAGTCTATAGTTAGGACGTACGATAGAGGATTCGAACATTTTGTGGAGTACCTAGGCCCATTCGCACAGTTTTACGTGCGACGTCCAAAGTCTCGAGTTTCGTTTCGGATCATGGATTAAACCCCCAGTTCTGCAGGCAGCCCAGGCGTTTTATTAAATATCTAATCTTACACCCGCCCACAACAAAAGCACTACGGCAAATATTCCCGTGCTTTTATTTGTGATCGGTACTCGATAATGAGAGAAATACTCCGCGTGTTAATTAATGTAGATTTATAAGATATTTATAATTGAGTACGGCCCACATTATGTCTTAATTAAACGGCGCAGTCGGTTTACTGCCTTAAAATTTGAATTTTGTACATCGAAACGTAAATGATCTGATTATTTGGTATAATTAATTAAATTAAGAGATAGCGTTCAATGTGTTGTTTTATTGAAAGGGATTAATACGATCGAATTAAAATAGATTAATTATACAAAGTATAATATGTAAGTACATTGATTTTAATTTAATCTCAAAAATCAAATAAGTAATCTTAAAATATAAATTAAACATTATATACTTGTTTTTCATTAAAATTAAGTAAATGTCTTGATTACTTCTTAGTTATTTAAAACAGTTCTATAACTGGGAACCGACGTTTAAAATGTTCTATTACGAGTATATAGATCGAAACTTTTCGAAATTCAAATATTTATACCTATCTTGATTTTTAATTTAATTAATAAAAAAATATGTTCCTATAACAGTTCCATGACATCTTATCTTATCTACTTTATTGAGATAACGGAGCAACGATTAACGATACTACCGGCAAAGCTTTCTTTATTTACTTCGGTAACCTTCATACGTTGTCACTTCATACGTACTTCATACGTTGTCACTCAAACAAAAACGAAAGCGAATTTTTTTATCGTCGTGCTGCGCCATCTGTAGTCGAATAGTAGAACTCTAAATTTCACTAGAAAGCGCCATCTAGCTTGAAGTTTATTATTTCGCGTTACATCCACTATCGGATAGGTGGCAGCACAAGAGTACTCTGAAATCTACTAGCGTTACTAAAACAGCCAATGAGAGCGCCGCAAAAGAAAACAATATCGTTCGGGTTATGACGTCGTGCTGCGCAGCGCGACAATTTCCGTTCTCTGATAGGCGACGGACATTTTGTATTGGCATTGTCGTGACGCAAAGGTCTACGGAACGGCGAATATGCCTCTGAACGCCATCGGTTGGTCCACTGAAGAGGACGAAAAACTAGCTGAATTAGTGCAACCACATTCATATTTATACAATTTGCAAGATCCGTCGAGGAAGAACATTTTGGCGAGGGAGTCGACATGGCTAGAAATAGCACAGCAACTAGCCAAGCCAGGTAATGTTACGATTCGTTTTTATTGGTTAATAGGTCTGCTGCAGTATACGACAGCAAGCCCAGATGCTTACTGTGTTTGTATATAAATAAGTTTTTAATTACTTTACACTCTGTTTAAATTAATGTGTTATTATATATTATAACGTATTACAGTTACTGATCTCTTTAAATATTGTACTGAATTAATTACCGAATAAACGGAGAGAGATAAGATATATTTAGGTACTTTAATATTGAAAACAATTAATGTAAACAAAAACCAGCTGTTTAACTAAATTGTACATATTTATCTGTATCCAAATAAAGATATTGCTGGCTATAACTGCTCTTAAAATTTAACTATTAAACTAGAATAGAAAATAAAATGTCTAAATATTATCTCTCGCTATAACAAAGAAAATAGGATTTTAGGTCAAACATTGTATACAAGGTGATAAAAGCATAAACATGTGGTACGAATTTTGTGGTCTTTAAAAACAAAGGATTTAAAAATAATATGCATATTATATTTGCTTATTATACATACCCGAATGATATATTTTTATAAATTTTCATAATCTCCATTTTGAGTATAGATTCAATGTCTATCTATTTTTCACATGTTAATTATCACATTACAGTAGAGGAATGCAAGAAGAGATGGCGAGGACTCCGAGATGGCTACATGAGAAGCAAGCGGATTGGAACTATGCACATCACCAAACTCGGAGTATTCCAGAAACTGCAGTTCCTTGATGAGACTACTGTAAGTAATATGCCATGACCTTCAGCATATTAACATATCTATGTGAAAACTTCTCATAGACAAGTTTTGCCATTTATAGCAGTAATTTTAAATCCTTTTCATAAAATAAAACAGGCATTAACCTTAAAAATCTCACTGCATAGTTTTTATTAGTCTATATTTTTGTTTTAAACAGGATACTGCATACCAGACGCCACATTAATTCTATCTAGATAATGGTTCTGATAATAATGGATTTTATAAGACATGTAGAGCCAACTTAGTTTCAGGATATTAAAATTGCTCAGAAATTAGAATACCTGATAAATTATATAGACCACTGCAAATTACCAACAATACAGCAAAACAAATTAAACCACATTTTTTTTTTAATTTCAGGCTGAAGGAACTGACGAAGTTGAGATAGAGGAGGAGCCAATGCAGGAAGAACCCATGCTGACAACCGAACAACAAGTTATCACTGATAACCAAGAATATTATGAGGTGAGATTTGAAACTCGGTTTGTTTGGAACTAATGACAGACCTCAGCGTAAAAGAGGTTCCAATGTTTCCTTTCTGCAATGGTTTATATTTTTGACTTACAAATTATTGTTTGCAAATGCACCATTGCCACTGTAACACATTTCATAAAGGCAATTTGTAATGATTATAATATATCTTTCATTTCAGATAACAGTTGTTGACGGACCTCCAGAGCAATCACTGAAACCATTTATAAAACTAGTCCCGAAAAGAGAAGTCAAAGAAGAGCCCAAAAAGATTGTCAGAAAAAAGGCAGGACGTAAGAAATCTGTACCGATGCCTCGAAACATACCTCCAATAAAAATTCTGCCAAAACCTATATTGGTTAACGAACCAAAGATACTTCAATATGTCGAAGACCAGAAACAACCGCAGGATCAGAGATCACAAACCATAGACAAACTAATTGAGAAAATTCTAAAAGAGAACACAAATGAAATTGACGTTTTCTTTAGAAGCATGGCTGCCAGTGTTAAAAAACTGCAGCCGAATTTGATACCAAAAGTTAAAATGGAGGTGTGCAATGTCATAGCCAAATATGAAATGCAGAGTTTTGATAAGAACAACTTAAATTTTTGAACAATGATGGTCCTTTACTCTGTGAAGATATTCTCGAGGGTATAGTACATCATGTTTGGTGCTATTTGATGATGCAAAGCATCTAGAGGCTCTGTGGAACATATTGCGAGTTGTACGAACATCTTTTTAATACACATTTGTGTATTTTGATTTGTGTACTCTAGTTTTTAATTGTTTGCCCACCATTACTCATATTCCAGTAGATATCCATTGTATTAAACAAATTTTATGCTGCTTATAATATTGAAAATGAAAATTTGCATATTTTAAGTTAAGTAAATTATTTACTATGCATTGTTTTGTAACCAAAATTATTTTACTCTAATTTTATTTATTATAGACAAATATTTAGTTTTTGCAGCAAAGATAATGTAAGAGCTGTGGTATTTGTAAATAAAAATATCTTTAGTTACTACTAAACAATAAATTATTTAGTTGAGTAAACCTCTATAACTATGTTTTACCATTTTATTATTTATTGCAATATTATTTATATGTAAAATATATCCCATTTATTACTGCAAGGTTTAGTCGTCACCGTCATAACTTAAGATTTTGGGCTTTATTCAGTCAACCTAATTACGCTTTTACAGTGCAAATTGTACAGATTTTGTATGAATGGCGATGGTGTATGAAAGCAGTGTCAAAATCGCCATATAGAGCATCTACAATAAGTCGGCGTGTGAAGAAATTAGAAACTACAAATAAAAGTATAAAATATCAGTTTAATGCATTGTTTGCCAGATGCTTTCGTGATATAAACAACGAAAATTTATACTAACAATCTATGTATAACATTTCACATGTAAAATAATGTGAAGGGAGAAAAAACGTTCTTACTACTGTTTCTAAGGTTTACTGCCACTATGACAATAATGCAAGTTTAATAATTACATACTATCATTCATCATTAATAATACATTTATTACATACTTTCATAAGATTGATTGAACCATTGTCTTCCTTATAAATATTATACTTTATTCAATGACTGAACTGAATAATTAATATCCTGGTCACATAATTATAACTCGCATTAAATTTATATCCAAATACGACTGATGTGTGTTGCTAGTGAGGTAAACTTTCTTTACATATTAATTTTTCTGTTTTAAATCTTAGAACTGAAATGAAGTATTGTTTTTCAACGAAATAAAAGACTACCATCAACATCACATTAATAATTCTGTTTACTGTTTCTTGTTTAATTATATGTATCCTCTTACATTAATTTGAAATAAAATAATAATCAGTTTATGATGCATTAGCATACACAGTATTCAATATGTTGCATTGTATTGTACTACTAACATTTACCCTATAATTATATGTATAATCAGATATTTATTCAAAATTATTCTGTACTTCTATGTTTGACGAAATAAAACATGCCGACAATAGATTGTTTTTATTTTTAATATCACGATAATTATTGAACTTATTTTTAATACAAATTAATGTAAATAATTCCTGTGAAATTTGTAAAACATATTAATGAATGAACTTAATATAGAACCTCGAATCCATCACAAAACTGCATATACAAACAATCACCAAAATTTCATTCATGCTGCATCTACTACAAAATTTATTACAACAGCCCGACACAGCTTCATTCATATAATGAACTAACACGAAAATAATGAGAACAAACACTACACAAAGCATACATTACTGCATACGAGAGTAGCAAACTAATTAAAACTGATGGGTGCTTCCGACACCAGTAGTGTGGCATGGGCGACCGCATTGCGCATACCATTTCGTTTGTTTACTTCACAGTGGGTGCAATACTATTGATTGGGTCAGGAGGGCTACTACTAACAACGATATTCGATTTATCGTGCGATTCATTCATATCGATTGATGAACGATTCAGCAGTGTTGACAAGTATCGATTAGAGAATATTGAACGATATCATAGTAAAACCGAATTCATTTTACATTTACATAAACTCACGCCTTTTTCCCAGACGGGTAGGCAGAGGTGCAACCACTATACCGACGTTTCGTCTCGTATTTTTCGGAGCACCATATGATAGAGGGCCAGCTTATCGCTGTATCGGGCACAAATTCCTGACTCCGGGCTGATAATCAATAGACCCCAAGACCTCAGCTTTGCAATCATACTGTAGTACAACTGCGCCACCGAGGCAGTCGAAAAACGAAGACACTAGGAGTAGATTTCAAATAGACGCGACGCGACGAATCGCACGATATTATATTGTATTTCGTAGTAGGCCCCCAGTTTCGGAAATTGTGAATAGTTTTGGTGGGCTTTAAACTACTGGGTTGTATACAACTGTATCAGCCCATAATCGCCCACGGCTGGGGACTGGTCTCCTTTACAACCGAGAATTCGATTGTGTAGGTGTTGTATACAATGGATGTATTTTATTTAATTCATAAGGGATAACAACCAAGAAATTGGGTCGACTGATGTAATTTATCGGCTGCAGCATAGGTATGAACAACCACAATATCTAAGAGTGGCACGGGGGCCACTGCTTTAAGAATATAACCTCTCTAAAATGCACGAATTGATCGCCTCAATCCTAAGAGATACCTTTTAATTTCCCATCCATTATCATAAGCTGATACCCACTAAAGCAATAAAACCTCAAAGAAAATATTCTGCGATAAAAAAGATATGATGTACAAAAGTGGCCACCGTTTTAGCTCCATTTCGATCGAGCTAACAGGAGGGCAGATTTCTATGACCTATACATGCTCCGTAGCTTATTCGGGATGGGGCGGGGCGTCTAGACGGGGCAGTTCGCCGCCCTGCACCGCGCTAAGAGTTATCGAGCCGTTTGACACACCTCGCGTGTTTGAGTTTAGAAATCGATGTTTATGAAACTAAAGGTGTTTTCGATAAACTCGCTGCTTGTATTGAAAAAGTAACAGTGATAGAAACGACATAAACTTTAAAACGTGGTATAAAAAAGAATTATTTTGTCAATCAGTTCATTTTACCACTCACAACAATTTGAATTGGACCAGAACCATCCACAAAATTGATTTAAAATTGTAGAAGATATTGCATAACATACGTAAAAAACCGATTAGATCCATTTATCTCTGAAATCGGTTAATATGTGATACGATTATTATCTGTTCAATCGATTGAACACACCGGCAATCATTTATTTAGAAAATTGGATTGTAATTATACAAAAATGTGTCTTGCGTAATTGTTATATCGATATTGAACTAGATCACAGAAGTAATCAACTTCTTGTTTCTTTTTGTGTAATAAGTTTTGTTTGTAACTTCTGTTTCCGTCTGTTCTATAACTGTCAATGTACATAACATAGATGATTTCTAACATGTTACGTGGATTCATAGCAAATTGAAAATGCGACAATTTATTGCATACCATAGAAATCTTGAAATTATTTTCTATGGTATGTGAAGTTAGCCAACTTGCATAAGACAAGCGTTGTAGACTATGTTCTAAGCCTTCTCTATCAAATTATCAGTTGTAGAGCAGTAGCGTGCTTAGCAGAGCGCGATTATAAGCTGACAGCACAGTACAGTACATTAAGAGAACTCCGGCAGCATTATGTTCCTACGTTACTTGTTTCTTGAACTCAACTTCATATTGAAGCCTCCCATCATGTACAACCTTCAAACAAGGCATCAAAGCGAGTGTAACACAGGCACTCGAGGCACAATGCGCGCGTCGCCGCGAGTGGCTGCGTTGAATGAGACCAGACGCATCTCCGCTGCAAATTACCGACCAACCACTATGCGAGGCGACCAACCGTCCCGCATTAGGAGGACCGTCCCGCATTGAAATTAAGAGGAAAATCGACATTCAAACTTAAACTTAAGCCAAATTACCGACTGATTGCTACGTGAAGTGGCCACCCGACACGCATTACGAGGGACCGTCTCGCAATAGGAGTCACCATCGGAGCAAAATCTTCCCGCAATTCGAAATTTGCGGCCTGTATGTCCCGAATTGTGATTTAATTAATATCATATTATTTATCATATATAACCGTCACACTTGCATTTGGTTAAGAAGCAATGAATCTCTACTTTGCAAGACATACTTTTGCTTCATCCAATTTCATCAAGTTCTTCGTGCATTCGCATCGGTTTAGGATACCTTTAAACGCAGGTTACCGACCTTCGCATGGTTATAAAGGTGCTTTTTTTTTTTGCTGGTCAGCCAAAACAGGTGAATGAAACGTCCCGCATAGAATGTTGATAGTTGGCCACCTTAGTTCTACGGAACCGCATTATGGCTGCCTGCGTTTAAGTGTATGCGTGTAGTGTGAATGCTAGTTTAAGAGGGTTGTCCATTGTCTTCGCCTCGCCGACTATGGTGATTTCCACAATAATATCTGTATGTAAACCATACAAACATATTCCGCACGGGGATCGAACCGGCAATGTACGGCGCGTAAGCCAAATTCTTGGTCTCTGTTTTAATGAGTCATCATGTTAGTCTATCGAAGCTGGAGGTAGAATATTTTTGTTCATTCGGTTAGCGATCAATGGTCATGCCATGTCAAGACGTTGAAAGACCCGCCGCGACTCTTACGTGCGTGTCGCGTTTCAGATGCAGCTCGTGTATATCCGGGAGGGACAACCTATCTCGGCGGTACCTATTCAACATCAAAACTGTACTCAGTTTGTCATGCCAATGCTGCTAGCAAAAGTTTCTAGCAAAAATCATTAAAATGTTGTATCTAAGAACGGCAAAATCTACGAAAGAACCTATTCCTATGTCTTGGTGTAAATAAAACAAATTAACGAATCACTAGATATTATAAACACTTACTAATTTATGTTAATTAATTAATACACTCAAGAATATTATCTAATGAATAATGAATTAACATTGTTGCTTGTCATTAACACTGGCATTCGGGCTAAACACCCACCAAATGTAGAGCAAAGCGATTATATCAAACTATGTTCAACAGCACAGTCAAATATTTGCATAAGTAATCGTATTTTAATTTGCGAACACGGATTATAATTTAGGCCTGCGTTTGAAATTATTCAGCCAGATGTATGGAATTAGTGTTTATGTCAAATTAACTGTACATAATAAATATTTAATAAGCAATACTGCCAACCATATTTATAACATTTTATATCTTTATTTGGCGCTTGTTCGAAACAGGATTGAAGGCCTCAAATTCCAGACCCTTTAGCACGAATGGTGACTGCTTGGCGGAAACTGATATTGCAATCCTGAGATTCTCAGTCAGTGACTTCATAATACTAAGCCTTAGCAACAAGACATGAGTAATTTCAGAGCCATAAGATAATTATTTTTTTGTAATTGTTTTCTGGTACCCAAAAATAGGTAGAGGCTTCGCCTAATTTGGGTACGTCATATTTCTTTTGTTTGTTTTTATTTGTAAGACATTGTCGGTTTTTATATACTCGTATTATTGTGAAAACGATACCATGTTATTTAAATAAAGATAAAGATCTCTTAGTGTTTTCACTTATTAGTCTTTAAATAGACAAAGCTAATTTTTTTTTTTTCAATTTCTAAACACTATAAAAATTTGAATATTTATTGTTGTTTTGCATATTTTGCCATAAAAATGGAAGTCATAAGGTCAATATGTCTTTCTAATCTGTAGAGAAGATATTGCATTGACTATTCATCATATCAGTTGCTACTAATGAATCGACGTTCAATTAAGATTGATTATATAAATAATCCTTGGACTATGATCAAGTGTCGTAGGTTGAGGACGGATCTCTGTGGAATTTGTTGCTATATACATATAATAAAATAGTAAATGAATTAAAAAAAATACATTTTAAAAATCCATTTCTATTTTACGCAGTACATGGCGTAAAAACTACTTGCATTTAATTTCTTGTGAAAAACATACCATATTTAGTTTTAAATCGATCACGGTTTACCAATGAAATTGTAGCAAGTTCGACATCATGTTTTGGGTTTCAAATAACAGATGTCGCTGTATTTACAAACAATTCACTTGTACATTACTATAAACATACAATATCTACATAATATTATATTGATATACAAACGCATCGTGTTGCAACAAGGAAGGAAAGTGAGGCGAGGAAACCCGCATACCGGTGCTGTATTAATATTAATGGCTTGTTGATTTGTATTCGATTTAGTCAACAATAATCCTATGCATATTGATACACAATCACGTCTGTATCCCCGTGGGGATAAGCAGAGATACATACAGTGCAATCGATTCATGTCAAGGATATTTTTGTACCTTCAAGGCTTATGCGTATATACGACATATTAAAGAATTATGTTAATATTTTATGACGCTATTTAATACGCTATTCCCTTGTTTTTTCAAATTACTATTTTGACCGACGTTAATCTAGTCTAATTACATATCGTTTTACATGGTGAACTCTTCAAATTACTATGGCAACGAATTTAATTGCACATAATAAAAAAACCTTAATAAATTACTAATTACACAAATCCTTTAACCCAATAAATAAATTCCAAAACCACTATCAATTTACCCGCCACCAATCACAACCTAATCCCACAAGAGCTCAATAAAATATCGCAATAAGCCGAATACGACGCGTCTCGAACGGAGTGGGATGACCGGAATACGTTATATCCCACCCTCTCCCTACCTATGACTCACTGATCATTAGCGCGGGGAATATTGACACGAGGATTAACTAAGGCCGGCTTCACATTTCCAATCACTTGTACGCCGATACTTTAGGTAAGGCGCGCGCACGCCATAAGTTTATTGCATATACGTATGTGAAAGCTAACGTCTTTATTCCTGAAGCGGTAGGCAGATGTGTCAGCAGTGCAGTAGTTAACCTGTAGTTAATAACCCATGAACGAAGATAATATTTATTCATAAAACAAAGGTCAACAACAAGGTCTGGATTCTTTACATCGTGATTTTTCAGTTGCATATCTTTATATCGGAGGATAATAACGCGCAGTTAAATATTGTATATTATTTCTTCCACTTTGATTTGGATAAAAGTTGATAATTATGTTTTTTTGTATCATCGTATTTGTTTTTGAATAATTTCGTTGCAGACCAGAAGCTTTGTTAAGCTAAGCTAATATCCTTTAGTATTTCTCCGAGCTTAAATGTTTGGTCTTTAATCATTGCGCGTCACTGATACTCCCGGCTTACAGAAACTCCAGTATTAGATGCGTGGGAAAAAAATTGTAGACCACCACAACCTTACGCACACAAAACCATGTAATTGACCAAGCCTTATTGACAAACACTGTGTTTATACAACTCAAATTCATTTAGAAAAGCTTCCTACCTCAATAATCCTCAACCACAGTGCCATGTAAAACAATAGCAACCAATAGATTAATTGCAAACAATCCGCACCGATAGCGTGCGGATGTGAGGGCACTTACACTGACCCAGATAGCATGTTAACTGCAAAAAAACTCTCGTTAACATGTACGATATCCAGGTACGGGAGAACTGGAATAAAAAAACTCAACCGGGAAGTCAGTCGAGGGTAGAGTGGGGTTATTCAAAAGATTTTCTATGAAATATAATTGGCGTGTAATTGATAAGGCAAGACTTTGGGTTTTGCTATTGATTGATTAACGAGGAAATAAAATTAGTAGATTATGTACGTTACAGATTTCTTGAACAAAGTGTTCTTGTAATTGAGATAAAACTTGCCTTAAAGTTAACTTTTAATGGTCAACAATTAAATAGGTACATCAATGTCAAAAAAGCAACATTTTCAACATTCTATAGTACAGTATTAAGTAAATCTACGAATATATCATTTCGTCGCACGCATGATAATGTGTTAATTGAAAATAGTTTTTAAGCACTATCTTGCTTAACGCTCAATCTCGTAATCTTGAAAAGCCCTTCGTCCTAAAAGAATACAGGCTTAATGTATGAAATCTAAGTAACAAATAGGAAGGTAATAAACCTTAAAAGCCGAGATTCGCATTTTCCGCTGCTTAATCAATACGCCAATACATCCCCACTAGCCGGCATTTCAATCTTCATTCATTATTTACTTTTCCCTTCATGTGGGTAGCGCGAATTATTTAGTGCAGTGCTGTCGCTCGAAGCGTTTGTCAATATTGTTCCGGGCGCGCCACCCCTTATTACATTGAGCGAAATAATTGAGATGTATAAATATGGGTATGGACGCCTTTTTAATCAGAAAAATCCCGGCGATATTATTTCAAAATCATTATATAGTTTTGCTAGAACTTTCTGTATCTGTAATCTGTATGATGTATCTTCCCACATAAGTCCACTTATAAACATCGAGAATACGATTTAGAGGTGCTAGACCACATAGTCCAACACGCTGGTATAGTGCGGGATGGTGGACTCTACGTACCGTAGAAATTCTTTACAAATCGCTATGATATACTGGTTTCCTCACGATGTTTTCCTTCAACGTTACAGGAACGAATTAGAACTTTACTAAATATTAATATAGTAATATTTTTTTATGCATTGATGTTAATAGTTATGGACCTAGTCCGCTTCATTTTTGGATAACCTTTAGGTAGATTGCCATCCCCAGCCATTAAGATTTATTTTCTATAAAATTCACGTATTATATTTTGAGAAACAATCGATCCGAAACAAAATTATCGGATAATTACAAAATTGCAAATCGCTCTGTTCGTTTCGGGAGAAGTCGTGCCATTGTTCAAGATGCGTGTTTTGCATAGATAATAATTGACGTTTAACAGTAATTCAACATCATCCTGCATGTGGGCGGTGTAGTTACGCCATTTTAAGTGAAAGCCACTGAGTTAAGGACGTATGTAGGAGTCGATAATTTTGCATTGTGTTATTCTTGAAGATGATTAATTAATTTTGATGGATTGATTGTAATTCAATTTGCCAGAAACCTTATTTCTTAATTCCTATTTATCGCCCTACTTTTGTTCTTAAAGACTGGCCTCGTAACTATTATTGTGCTGATTTTCAACATGGCGGCGGAGATCAGGTTTTGATGTTGGATACATACGTCCTGCGGCCAAAGGTTTCATTACCTAGGAAATATTTTATCATTCGAGTGATCACCATTGTGTTCCTAAAGAAATTCTACACAGCTTTACTTAATAAAAAGCTCGCAGCCCTCTGAAGCGAAAACCCTTCTCAACACGGGACCCGTTTAGTGACAAATTATGTAGTGCCAAAGAGTTAAAATTAAATAATTGCTTCAAAACTTTCCACTTATTAAAACACGACCTTGAAAATCAGATTCCTACGATCTCCGACTCTCGTCTTATGTCCCAAAACACAATCTGATCAGCCTCCGTTATCGAAGTAACCAATTTGCACTTTATGAAGTAATTTTGCAAATCAAATATGAAATAAGCACTTTCAGTTACGATCCAATGATACTGTGTCACAATAATATTGCGTCGGCGCAATTTGTGGTCGGCACGCAACATAGACTACGTTCAGAAGGGTCGCTATTAATCTGTGAAGAAATACCGAGGTTGGAAATGGATATAAAGTCGTCATTTTAATACAGCGGGCTATTACATACCAAATAAAACTATGTAATAAAAATATTACCTGATATAAACCATATTTTTTTAAATAATTATACATATTTCAACTCGATCTAAGCATAAGAATACACAGAATAAGTGTATGAAAATCTTCATCTCCTACATATGTGTTTGGGTATGGAGCTAAAATGGGCGGTTAATGGCTTATCAAGCCCATTACTGCTCAAGTCTGAAATCATACCATGAGAGTAGTTCGAATCATCTGTATTTTATACGCCTAGTGTGATGCAGGCGGCGCGGCGTGCAAGCCGCCGCATTGTTTTGACGCCGACATTCGCCATGTAAAGCGATATAGAGCGATCGCACGCTACTGCCATAACACGCCATTGTATGCTTATTAAAATATAACGCAATTTACATCAGCATATAAAAACGCTGTTAAACCTAGCATACTTATGTTTTTATTACGAATCTAACGCGGTATAATCAAATTCCGCATAAATTCTGGAAATGATCGGTTTTGGGACAAAGACTGTCTGATCATTACACTTCAAGCCTTCTGTACGATAGCTTGACACTGACAGCGCGGCCTACAAGCCGCCGCATTGTTTTGACGTCGCCATTCGCCATGTAGAGCGATATAGAGCGATACGCGTGCCGCCATAACACGCCATTGTATGCTTATTAAACTGTAACGCAACATTTACATCAACATGTAAAAACACTGGTTTAATAGAGTTTACATTATTGTTAATACTATGTTACGAAATTTCATTTTCGATTAGTTTACTGTGTTACTTGATAAATTATTTTCCTATTAATGGATTTCGACGAGATTTTGATTCGTTATTTCAACTACAAGGTTGAAAAACTCATAATACGTATTATATTCAATTTTGGTATTAAATATGGCTTTTTGTAAAGATTTATCATGATGTACAACATTACAATTCTTGCCAGGTTCGACATTGGCAAGTGCTATTTATTATATCGAACACCGCAGCTGAAAGAATCTGAGATACTTAAAACATTTTATTTTATAATCAATACCAGATCATAATGTACTGAAATGTACTGTATCAACCAATAATCGCAGACTACTCAGCTCACAGTCACAGTTTTTTTGCTGGTATACCGTCCTATATTATGTGCAGGAGATAATCATCATTATAAGTGTTTATCTACAGTACATTACGAACTAGGAACACATTCGAACAATATCAATACCATTCTCTTTGTACATTACACGAGACCGGGTTAGCCTACGCAACATTTTTATAGATTTGTAGAGTAAGTGAGAGCTATTGGAGTCGAAATATTGTTACCGCTGTTACGACACGCCTAGTTAGCACGAACCCATGAACAGTTTTATTAAAACCTAGCTGCTGCTCGCGGCTTTGTCTGTGTGCTAAGTTAGTGATCTTATTGAAAAAAAAATGATTCCTTGTGAAACCATTTTTATAAAAGTTAGTATTTAATCGAGATATCGTCATTTTTAGTGTCACAGAGCGTTTCATCTTAGGCCTATTTATCAACACATAAATCTGCAAAGAATTCATCCGACAGCAAACAGGCGTGTTTGACGTGATTCATTTGGCGCAAAACCGAACTAGTCCAACAGTAGATAAATTCATAGGCTGAAATAGGCAACGATGATATAATACCCCAAATGTCTATGTAATAGAACAGGACGCGCAAAATAATAGTGCAATTGGTCCAAAAACAACCTACACAAAAAATACAGACGGACGGAGTAGCGTACTTCTTTTTGGAAAGTCGGCAAGTGATTGAAAACCATCCACTACTTTTTGCGGGATCCGCGGACATAGACAAACTTCTCTTTTGTTTATATGGACATCGTGGTCGATTTTTCACAGGCCAACGAGCTAAATGGATTGCATCAGTGAACCGTTCGGTGTTGGCGGAAACCTCCTATCATGGCGCGGAAATTGTTCAACATAGCTGCATTTAATACTACTGAATTGTTCATAGCCTTTTGTCCATCAATTTTGAGGAATGGTTTTGTACTTAATATGTGGCTTTACGAATGTCAACTGGTTTATCATTATAACTGGTTTGACTTTACTACATAATATAAATTGAAATATAATTTAATATTATGTTTATTTTATATACCTGTAATGAGTGCGGTTGATATGATATTAATTATTATTATTGTTTATTACTTAAATATGTATTTATAGCTTCCGTCCACTATTTCGTAAAACACATTTTGCTTCTTATCGGTTAATTTCCCAAAGAGTTGATTTCAGAGCAAGCGATTAATTATAAAATCAGAAAAGAAGTTGTAAATAGAAATAAAGTTACGCCAATTTCACGTAAGGAAAGAAAATAAAATGATGCTTACACTCTTAAACATTACTCAATGAATCAGTGAGTTTACTATGAAAATATTTATCAATTCGCGAAGTGGGTTACGTGCAAATCATAAGATAAACAATTTACTTAGGACTGAATGAATGTTTACTCAAAAAACACACAGTTTCAGGAATGTAGATACCGAGCCATTTGAGACTTATGTGCCACCAGTGCTTCAAACTAGGCGGAAAAATGTATCATTGATATGATTTCGTGTACCTAAAAACTTTGTTGAATTCATTCATTTGCTTTGCGTATAGTTATTCTATTTAAAGGGAGATATAATTTGTACCCAATATTCTTCAAATTTATAATGCCTAAACTAGGAATCATATCAATCTGATAGTAAGCATCGCGCCTGTCCATATACTAGAGCAACACAAGTTAGTAATTACAATGACTAAGCAGTTTCGTACATTGCGCTTATCAGTTTAAGGAATTAGATACATTATATAAGGAGCTATTAAGTATTTTATGTCCAGATAGAATACTGGTCCCATCCTACAAATCGGAACACAATTCCTAGATAAACCACCAAAAAAATCCAGAACACGACTTGCTTCGTCCAACACAGTCCCTAGAAAATTAAAAAGTCCACCTATAAAAACATCAAATACAAAATATCTTAATAATGTAACGTACCTGAGTGCTGTTGAACCGGCGGCTGCCCGAGCGGCTGAGCGTGCCGCAGCGCACGTTGCTGTCGGAGAGGTCCACGTCGCCACCGCCGTCCGCAGCGCGCCTGCGCGACAGCTCGCACAACTCTGCTATGGGTTGCACCTGTAGTAAGGACTTTAGTTAGAAGCAGTTCTATCCAGATTTGACCATAACTTGAACTTGTATGATGTCGACCTCATCTAGGCCCAGTTGCATCAAAAACCTTTAACCATAACTTCAACTTATACCAGCCTAATTTAAGATGCCTATTGTGTCTCGGTGATGTAGTTAAAGTAACGGTCAATACAGTTGAGCCTTAAACACATATTGAACAGTGGCTGAAGCTACAAGCTAAGCTAGTACTTAGCATAAATAGCTCATTTACTTTCGATACTTTGAAATCACATGCGAGGCGTAAAAGATTTCTGTCAAGTGTCAAGGCATGGCATACAGCCCGCAAATAAATTTAAAGAAGTAGTAAATAAATTAATTATTCAATAGTATAAGATTAAAATATTTATCTAAATATGCGAGATTTATCCATAATTTACGAACCGCAATGTAGATTGTTTTGCCAAATTATCAATCCAAATAAAAGTAGATACAGATCAACGTTTGATGTTTGTTTGAAATCTTTCAACTGCAGATTAAATAGAAGACGACACGACTATTAAATGAGAGTAATTCTCTTTAGCATACGCAAATAACTTAGAAGAAAAAACTAATTTAATTGATAATCCAAAAACAAGAATACCAAATAAACACTAAATATTATTATAAGGGGGCAAAAACATTAGTGTTGTACCAAGTGGCACAACATTGAGTAAGACATCAAACGTTACACCAACCTAAATAAGTAAACACGAACATGCCACATTAGCGGTTTTTCTCATAAACACACCGAGAGAAAGTAACTAAAGGTCGTACGCATTTCTTCATAATGAAATAAGCTAAGCAACGGTAAAACACGTTTTGAATGGATCTTTTGAAGTTTTTGTTGAAAATATTAAAAATGCGACAATTCGCAGTGACATCAATTCGGATAATTTTCACAGAGATAGAGAATACTTTGGCGCCTATATGGGACGCATTATAGAAATAGATCGAATCGAATTTATAAACTCGTAAAGGAACTTATAAACTGAGTGATTTAATGAACTTACAACTTTATAGGACCGTATCCGTTGGACGAGATTTCTATTGATTTATGATTCTGACACTTTCATCCAGTTTTGATGAGAAATGTGTTGAGAATAAAACACAGCATAAAATTCGCATAGTTATGATAATAAAACATAAAATAACAAGACAATAACATTTAAAAACAAATTAATTGCTCATGGCGGCGGCTAAATAAATATACACAGCTGGCACTGAGATAATAAAATATCTAACGGTTTATTGATGAACATCATTTAATTCTCAAGTTTAAAATGGCGATTTTAATTTTTTTTTTGTATCAGCCCATATACGACCCACTGCAGGGCACGGGCCTCCTCTACAACCGAGAGTACGATTGAGAGTGGTTAGGCCATATAGTCCACCACGCTGGCCTAATGCGGGTTGGCGGACTTTTACATACCATAGAAATTTATACAAATCGCTATGGTATGCAGGTTTCCTCACGATGTTTTCCTTCACCGTTATAGTGCGTGGTGATTGACTATCAATAGACACATGACTCCGAAAAGTCAGAGGTGTGCCCTGGGATTTGAACCTGCGACCCACCGTGAACATGTAGGCAGCCGCGTCTGGTCCGTTTACCAACAGGCCACCACGCACTATTTTAACATATCTAATGTAATTTATATTCATAAATTGACTCACCTTAATAGTCACAAAATCATGACTCCCCTTGATGAGATCGATCACTTCTTCCCTACTCTTCTCTTCGACATTGACACCGTTTACTTCAAGAAGTCTGTCGCCAGGAAGCAGTCCTGTCTCACTTGATCCCGGATACGACCCCGGCTCAGCGAGTATTACAGCTTTGTACGTCAATTTGCTAATCATATTCGCAGTGCCACTGCATTTATTGTCGCCATTAAAAAGGCCATTTTCGTGGCCATTGATGTCTCCAATGAAAACTCTGTCTTGAACCATCGCTCGTCTGAGACTAAAGCCGAAATCGTTTCGTGGAGCCTTTTGTCTCTGTATGGTAAGCAGTCTCGGTTTAGGCAATTGCAAGGGACCTAAGCCCGGAAGCGGTAAGTATACGTCATCGAAATTGCTGGTCCGAGACCATCTGTGGAAGCCTTGCGATTCTCCAACTGGTGAAGTTGAAAATGGTGGAGTAGCAAATGAAGAATTCGTCGTAGTATCAGTGAGGGAATCAGCACTGGGGGATGTGGAGGTGACTCCAAGGTAGCTATTCCCATTCGTCTTTGGTGCTTCATCGCTTCTCGCGTCGGCATCGTGCGTCGTTATCGATGGATTGTTTGCATTATTTTTGTAATTTTTAAACTGGGTATCAACTGGACTGTGAATAACCTTTTTGGTAAAATTTTGCATTTGTAAATCATCACTGGAAGAGGTGCTTTTCGACGGCGGGATTCCGTAAGAAATAATTTCATTTTGTTGCGTGTTGCGAGCCAATAGATTGGAATCCTGGCCGTTAACATGGTCGACGGCATCTGTGCTTTGGACATTGCTCTCTAGGGAATTAGAACTAGTATTACTTAGGCGGGGGCCTTTGAGGATCCCTCGTTTTGGTGGTCGCGGTGGTATGGGAGGTAGATTTGGCGGTTGTCGCGGACTGGTGTTCGCGTTGTTTGGATTATTTAGAGAATTGAGAGATGTTTCCGAACTGTCCGATTGTAGAATTCCTTCCTTTTTACTCCAACTGTGCGTAGTGGGATATCCGGGAGACAGATGGTTGTTTTCGTCGCTTAGGTTTGAGTTGGATCCCGATGTCGGTATAAGTGGGTAATTTGAGTAATTTGAGTCTTGTTCCAAGTGAGCGAACAGCGAAGCAGTGTAGTCGGCCGTTATACCAGAGGGCAGTTTCTCTTTTTCCTTACGCCTTCCTCGCAACTTCAGAGACCGCCGCACCTGCAAACAAAAATACAATTTTTAATGAACTGTGGCCGAAGAGACACGGCTCAGTGGCCATGAAGGTTAAACTATCATTTCTGAATAGATAACTAAATCTTAGACGCAACGATGAACAATTTGAATGCCGCAGCGGGGTTCTAATAGTCTAATCGTTCGAGTAATTAGCAAGTCATCAGCAAATGACTTTCCGATCGCAACGAATAGAGCAAAACAAAAGACAGTAATTTATCAACAGCTGACACCTGCAGATATTAATATTTACTATGGGCAGACAAGCGATAATAATCTTTATTGAGTTACAATAAAACATTCAATCGTAATGTATTTACAATAGATTTTTAAAACGACTCTCGGTTTCGCGACGCAGACTTGGTGACGAGACATATAACAGTAGTTGGTTATGAAGCCTGACGAGTTCCTGCAATTGCGAAAAACAGCATTCCAGTCGGGGAGCGTGCGCTAAATGTTGCCAACGAAAGTGTATCAAAAACGAGTTTGCAGCTCGTATCATCGCAATTAATTGTCCACATTCAGACGTGTAATGTACTGGCAAATCGAATTTCGAACAAGTGGGTAAGTGGGACCGGCTAAAGACTTAATTCAAAACGAAACGCGAAATAAAACGAGCGCGACTCGAGTAACAATTGTATTTTTTTTATCAGCAATCAGCTGTAACGTTATTTATTGCAATTCACCAGTTGTAATAGCATTATACGATAGAACATTTAAATAAATATTCAACGGTTTAATGAATTTGTTTCACATTTGCTATTTGATTAAACAGTTATATTTGAGTAGAAACATTAAATAAATTCTATGAGAACAAGGTCGTTAGTTTTTATTCCAAGGATATTAAGAGTTTGATAACTGCACCTAGGATACAGTTAAAGCTGTAATTAATTAACAAATTCATGTTACCATAAACGCAACCTCATTATTGAGCTTGTTAGTAGATAAAGCCGTTATGTGATAAATCTTAAGTGCACATTAAATCAATTAAAATGTGCAGCATTATGAAAGTATTCGAAATAGATAATTTTCGCTCTGTTAAACCAGAACAAACGTAGGTATTTAAAAGTCTCAGTGAAAGGAGGCCAGTTACATTCAATTTACATGGCAACGTCGCTTTTCCACAGAAATTGTTTTTACTATCCATAAAATATTAAACCAACCGATATTGCGCCGGTTAAGTTTTAGTTGTTAACAAATAATTGCAAACGATACATTTCTGGTACAATAAAACTTTATGCACGATTAAATAAGATTGATTTTATTTACACATAAACCACATTACTACTCCTGTCATACTCTTGTCTATTTACTTCATACATCGAGGGTGTGATTTCTTAATACAGTTTAAGATAACTTTTTTGTGGTATTGATGTCATATTTAAAGTTTACAGAGGGTCCTTAAATGCTGGTCGAATCCAAAAAAATACTGTGCAACTCCGTGAAAGAAGCAGAAATCTACCAATGGACTTCCTGTGTTGACGATAATAATTAAGAAGTCATTGTAGTTTATAAAACAAATAACGGAAACTTTAACACTGTAACGATGAAAGAAAACATCGTGAGGAAATCTGCGTACCATAGCGATTAGTAAAAATTTGATGGTATGTAAAAGTCCACCAACCCTCACTAGGCCAGCGTGGTAGACTATACGACCTAACCACTCTCAATCGTACTCTCGATAGTAGAGGAGGCCCGTGCCCTGCAGTGGGACGTATATGGGCTGATAGAATAGATTAAAGGAAATTTCGCAGCAGTTACAGTAGAAAGCATTACAGGAGACAATAAAAAATATATTTAAGATTTATTATTTTAATTGAATATTACAAAAACAATAAAATCTCTCACCCAAGTACTGAAAACAAACTCGATCATCTTGCAACTTTTCGATTCCAGTTTTATGAATCTATCCATAGCTGCGGTGCGTTAGTGTAGCTTCAACAACAGACTGGGCTGTAGGAAATCACCTGACAATGCAATGAACTAACGTGTTCAACAATAGATAACATGATGTGATTTGTTTTTTGTTTGCTGCATTGTTTTTAATACAATATCACGTAAGAGAATGTCATGAGTTCTTGTTTTAGAGTAGGCGAAAACTTTGGTGAAGCGTTCGACGGATTGTTGCATGTTTTAACGATGTCCGATTTGTGATAGTGTTATAAAAAGTTATATGTATTCATGCAATAATTAAAAAGAGTTAAATTGTTAATTATTATAATGTGGATCATCATTTTAAACACGATTTTTTTGTCGTAATTAATTACTACGTAATCTGCAGCAAAAACTAATAAAAATCGTTTATAAACAAGGTTTTTAAAATAGCTTTTTATGCAGTACTTCCTACATTAATAGTTACAACGTGCAACTGTTTTTGGCTCAAAAAAATATACTCGGTTTTCTTTATTGTTGCTTTATTTATTGTATAAATTGCTGCCAAGATAATTATACCTGTCAGCAAGAATTGTAACAATTCACATACAACTCTTACCAAGTCAGAAAGATAATCATCCCTAAGAGTATTCTATTATTATCAAAATATTACACATGGCATATTTTAAAGAGCGTAAAATGATACCAGTACTGTATGTTTTTAAGACAAATTAAAGTCAGCTAATTATAGATATAATAATTACTTTCTATTGTATTCTTTTTATCAATCTTGCATAGAGAGTGGATTTAGTTATCACAGAACCTAAATATTATGTAGACCCATGTTCTGCATAAAAGGATAGGAACACTTTGATAGATAAATAGTGATAATATATTCAACAACTTTTTTCAGAATATGATTATTATAAACCATAATATCATTAAAACAACACCCAAACACAAATGAATTACAAATTCAAAATCAATTAAAACAAAATCGCATCACATTGCCCTTCTCATCTCGTCTTGTACGGTGATCTGGTTCCCGAGACGAGCGAAGCTGAAGTACCAACACCGGATCTGCGCGGCGACCGTGACGCTCATAATGAGAAAAACATTTACGGCACAACCGTTAAGCCGACGTGGCATTGTCTCCTAATTACAGCTGGCCCACATTTCAGCTCCCTCGTTTAAAAAACATTAGATTAAAAAATAAACATTGTTTCCTATGAAAAGTAAAGAATGTGAAGAAGGGATCTCTTCTATCTATCGTTTGTTGTGTTTATGAATACTAGTTGAATCAGTTAATAGAACTTTATGTGTCGAATAAATGTTTTCGGTCCTACCAAAGACTAATCGGAAAATGTAAAAATACTTTTTTTATTTATTACTTTTATACCAGTATTTTAGATTTATTCACATATATGATTTAACAGTCAGTCACCTGTAGTCTGAGTCATATCAAGTCTGTTCTGGAGAGTAATCAATTTCAGCAACACGACATTTATCGAAAACCACGTAATAACTTACAAAAGTAGATATTCCGACTTTGAACCCAAAACATCACATTTTACTATAATACTTACAGATTTCGAATAATTAATTGAACGTTTTAGTTCCTCGTGAATAAATGTTTATTATTATAATCTTAATGCAAATGTAACATACATAAAACACAATATTATTAATCATGACTAATATCGTAAATAATCGCCTGTGATAACAGAAATACATCACAACAGTCAACAGGACGATACTGAACAGAACTGCACACTGCCTGAATATAACTTTCATTTGTTTAATATAAGGGCACAATTAATTTACTTGCTTCAACTCATACATTATATTCCGTTGTAGAAGATCTGTTCATTCCAAAACGCTTGAAGCGTTTGGGCTATATTCTACTAGGCTAATCTACATAAATTCACGCCTTTTTCCCGGTAGGGGTAGGTAGAGGTGCTACTATGACAACCACGTTTCGCCTTATGTGTTCCGTCCCATGAAGCGAAACGGGCAGAAATTCCTGACTCCGGGCTGATAATTAATAGAAAAATCCAATATCACTTTGCCCGATCCGGGAATTGAACTCGGGGTCTCAGCTTTGTAATCATACCGTAGTACAACTACACCATGATCTTTATTCTTTATTCCACTAGTGATTAGGCTAATCCAACGCTACGAATTTTCCAATCTAATATCAGATGTTACCAAAGTAACCGCGAAGCTGTATTTTATGGCTGTCACTAACAAATTGCAACAACCGTCGCCTGTGGCAATCTTCATCGACGATTTGCCATCATTGAGTACCGCCCTCCATAAGAAATCAGACGAACACTGCATCTAACGACAGAGCTGTGTGTGTGATGGCAAGCAAGTGCCATAATATCGATTGGCTACAGACGGTTAACTTCCTAAAGAACATAATTATGCCGAATAGCATTATTAAAGGGTCCATGATTATCAGGACTTACAACACAGCTCGATAATTCGCTACTGACACTAACTAGCAAACCTCAGTAAATTAAACAACGGCCTTATTCCTAGACAGATTTAAAACCTATTTTAGTTATCGAAAGTTTTATCCCTTACGAACGACTTTAGAATACAGTTTGAGCGAAGAAGACAAAACATAGGTTTAAAAATTGTCTATGAATAAGGCCGTTAAACTATAATCCACAAAATGAAACTCGCTAAAAAAACAGTACCTGCCTCTATAAAAAGTTACATAACAGCACTGAAATGAAATCAGTTCATTGTCCGTTTAAGCGTACCATACACAATGATGGTCGACGCAATTAGTGTGTGTGTGTGTGTTTTATTATCTGTCAAAACAAACGCTATGATCCTACACAAACTCGCTGCACAAACAGAACAACGTTTTAGTACTTAAACAGAGATAACAAGTAGGCTTGGACTTGTACTGCATTCCATATAGGATTGTTTTCTTAATTACATAATATGTAGGTCCTGTATAAAAGCGGCTCAGGTAATTGAAAGTGCTATTTGGAACTAAGCTGCCGACTGCAACTGCACAATACAAATGTAGCCATAGATGAAGCTGGACGTAACTGCACCAATGGTTTGTACGATTTCTATTAAATGAGTTCCGGGAGCCACGATAAGTCGGTAGTACTCAGCAAATAAACCACTACAGTTGAAGTTGGCAGCATTGTTTAATAATAGTACATTTAATAGCAGAGGAGCCGTGGAAAATCGACCTTCACACATCTGATAACCAGATGAAACATATTTTTATCAAATATTAATTGCCAAGAATACTTTTCGTTAGGCAAGTTATCATAGGCACATTTGTTAATCAAAAATATTTGATAAAAAATCTCATCTGGTTATCAGATGGACTAATGTCGATCTTCACCGGTTCATAGACCATAAGGAGATCACTGAGGATACCCACAACACTTATAGAATTAAGAGTACCAGATCTTACGTATCAGGTTGAGAATGATTATAATAAAGGGCAACAATCATGCTGAAGCTGAAGTGATATTCTAAACAGTTTTCTTTGTGGCAGTGAGACCACTTTTGGTTGAATTGGCTACAAGATACCAGTATTAATTGAATGTTATAACTAAGCATAGGTTTTCAAGCAAAAAATCAATAACAAAACCGCACCGCCCGTAATCCAAAATCTCTTAAGAAAGGTCATAACAAAAATCATCCAAGACTATTTACATAAACAAATGATTATTGACGCAGTACCAATAGTCCGTATAGAGACAGCAAGCCGTGAATGCCAAACTATGGTGTAAGCAGCGCTGACCTATTGCGACACGCTATCAACCAGGCTAAGGGCTATTGAGACTAATCCGTGTTATCTATGGCAAAACTATGAATGGATAGTAAGTATTCTGTTTGGTAATGTTTAGTATTAAAATATTCTGAAAATGTTACTATAAAGGGGATATTTTGAATGATTGCTATTGCAAGAGAAATGCTGTTTGTTCTAAATCTTCTGCTAAAAGTTGAAAAATATAAGTCACCATAAACCCACATCACCCATAGACAAAAATGTTATTGGCGCCCATTTGAACGAAAATGTCTGACATAATTATTTATTTATTTAATACTAACAGTAAAAAAATAATAAATGGCTAACCGAATACTGCCAGCAGTTTGCCTTATTTTGTTCCGTGCTGCTGAGTCGCTGACTACCCATACATCATGCAATAACCAGTGTATCATCATCATATTTCATAAAGCACCACACAACTGTACCTAATAAAAAACGTTAGTATAACTATAAAATAATTCGCTATTTTACGGTCTGCAACTCACGAGTTTTTATTCACCTCAAATATATCTTAATCAAAAGAATGCAAATTGGAGACTGTGGGCTACCGATGTGGTTTTTTATAATGTAATTATTGTTGCATTTTTTTTTTATTCAACGTTTATTTACGGATTTTTAGACAAAAGAGTCTTTGCCAGCTCCATCATAGCCCAATAATTACAGTGCCGATAATTAAAACTAGACCTTAACTCCTAACTTATAGAGTAGGATAAAGAATAGCTGAGTCAGAAAGAGGCTTTGACTAAATACTCTGCACAACACCGACATCCATAGAGTTTATACCTAGGGATTTTAAAAGAACCTCTCAGATTTTGTCTTGGCACATTCCAACAAAATTTGATGAATATCTTCAACTACGCCAATTTCTGTTGAATATTGTTATTGATTATTCTGTTCAATGTTGTTATTAGATTATTGTTATAATACCGTAAAGTTTAAAGAAGACAGCTGCCGACATTCACCGACACACCTCGAACAGTAAACAAAGGATTGACTTATCACGAGTGCTGTGTTGAATCGCTTCAATAGGACGTATGACCTGGTTAAGGTATTGTAGAAAGCAGGCGAGTGAAGGCTGCTAGTCACAGATATGAGTGAAGAAGGAATTACCCCCAAAGGATAGAATATTCAAATATTTATTTATGATCATTATCCACATACAAAACACTACAAAAACTCTATGATATGTAAACTGGTATTTTAATATTGAATAGCAAATTCTACTAAATAATGTTATGGGCAGACCTTAGTTCAATTCATTAAAAGGTGTTTTTTTTTTTCTTTCAAACAGACTTCACAGTATGTTGGGAAGAAGCCAGAAGTGAAATGAGACGCCAAAGCTTGACACATTAGACCAAGAGAGTTTATTTACGATGAACAATCGTTTTTTCATGTCAAGGTGTTGTGGGACCAGAGAATCCCTGGTGGTTTCCGATGCTCATGACATAAAACACGCGTCTTATTTGGAGGTCAAGACAGCACCTGAGACTTGCATGTATTATTTATATTAAAGGTACTTGGCATTTGAAAGCCTCTGTTGCACAGTTGATTGGTCGCCGGCTGTGAAACGAGAGGCCGCGTGTTCGATTCCCGATACAAATGTTTGTGTATTTGCTTCGGGTCTGGGTATTTGTCAGGCCGCAAAAGTTTCTCTTAGTTCTTGATATCCATGACATAAGACTCGATCTTCGTGTGAGATCAGGACTAAGTATGTGACTGATGGATATGTTTATTTATTTGATGAATAGTATCAGTGCAGTAGTGTGAGTACAGAGAATATACGAAAATTATTACTAAATATTAGACGAACTCTAGCAAAAAAAAAATACAACCTTAAAAATCTCGATGACTCATATTCACCGTAATTTAGATCGCATAACACAAACTATGTTAGAAACCGTTATCAGATTCTTTAAAACGTATACAAACTCGAAACCGAATATAAAACTAAGCAGCATTCCGTATTTGGTAAGTCATAAATTAATTCGAATAATCTGCGAAAGGTGGTAATTACTAAAAAAGGCAATTTGCAGTGTATCTGGTTGTACCGCTTTGAAATTGGGTAACCTTAAATGTTTTTAAAGGTTAGATATTTCTAATAATACGCCCGTTTTTATGGTTACAAATGTTTAATAGTTTCAACCTTGGCATACTTGTACAGTTATAAATCATCTTAACGGACCGATAGATCAACATAAAGTATAAACAAGTCAATCTTCTTCTGTTGATATAGATCTTTATCCAAAAATTAAAGCATTGATTTTTATTCTTATGATTTAAGTTCAGCAAGGAGTACTGTACTGTATGAGCCTATTGAAGAGCAGGATACGTCCCATTGCAGGGCACGGGCCTCCTCTACAATCGAGAGCACGTTTGAGAGGGGTAAGGCCATATAGTCCACCACGCTGGTCTAATGCGGGTTGGTGAACTTTACATACCATAGAAATTCTTGCAAATCGCTATGGTATGCAGGTTTCCTCACAACGTTTTCTTCACTGTTATAGTCCATGGTGATTGAGTATTAATACACACATAACTCCGAAAAGTCCAAGGTGTGTGGATATGAACCCGCGATCCCAGTGAATATGTTGGCAGCCGCGTTATTCCATTACCAACAGGCCACCACGCGCTTCAATTAAATGCAAACAAAAAAAAATGGAATAAATGAATTATTGTCAATGATACCACCACCACCAGACCCTGTTAATTTTCGTTTAATAATATACAACGTATTTATTAAACATTTTAAAGCAAAATCAAAGGGGAGCCTTCAATCGCCCGGAAATCGCTCCAATCACATGTCTTGTGGGAAAAGTGAAGGCACAATGAAGTCATTGTCAAAGTGCATCGCGACAAAAACGCTGAGGAAACTAATTAAATGAAAGCTGTAACTGTCACTCTTAACATCAGCTTATACACCATCATCTACACTACAATGTCTCTGATATCGATACTAGCGATGATCATTCTTTTGTTCGCTGTAAACATTATTAATTAACACACGAGACTGTACAACTTTGCTACGAGACTGACTAGAAAAAATACTTATATAATCCTCATTAGTTCTCAACTCTTGACAGAACCGCCGCGCCGTAGCCTTATGATAACAGTATACTTACATTATCAAACATCATAATAAAATCAGTCACAGAAATTGGCAATGTATTCCCATTTACTTCATCATGTTGCATTATCAAAATATTTGAGTATGGAGATTTGTGATCAAGCTTTTATTAAGTTGGTTCAGGGCAGTGGTGGTCAGACTAATCTTCTTTGAGTTTTGACCATGCAAAAAGACGCTCCTTGAAATCCGGGATAAAAAAGGTTACACAGGCATTGATAAATTATCTTTTATTGAATCTGTTCTGCAATTTCATCGCCTTTGCAAGATATAAGCAGAATATAAATTAAACTTGGTATGACTTGAAACTTCGATAAATAAAAAAAGAACAGCTAGATTCAAAGAATCTCGAGTAAAATAATAACTTTTCCGAGATAACTGTAAATGATTTGCGGTAGACGACAGCAGGCATTAGTGACTAGATACAATACTACGGTTACCAAGTGACAATGAAAAACGGGAAAATAAATATCGTCTATAAACTGAGAACGGCAATCATTCTTGATTGATACTCTCTTTAACTACCATTCCGAATTGTGCCAGTACGGTGGATAATTATCCAAGTTATCGCACATAACTTGTTCGAAAACAATCGTCTTGCATTGAATGTTCATCAAAAGATGTCCAACAAATCCTCGTTTATGTATTGACTAAAATATCGACAAATTTTACGGGAATAGTTCCTATATTTACTGCTATCCGTCTAATAATATTTCTATGTCTAGTATTTCATAATCTCTCGACAACAGCCAATATGCCAAGCAGTCGCCTGCCAGATATAAGTACAATCAAACCTCAAGTACGTGTAGGAAGAGGGCAGCTTGAAATAAAGTAGATTGTTATCAAAGAAACTCGCACACAATACAACGAACGAACAAGCATTTCACAAACCGGTCCCAAATTCAATCAAAATAAATTTCTTTCGCTAAATACATTTTTATGGATACAATCAAAATATCGACAGCTATTAACCGGATTACGCCTATGAATATATTTTACGATAGGCCGTAAAACGAACGGCTCTACGAGCGGCGAATCCGAAGAGCAAAGATGAAACAAAATTTATTTTTCATTAATCTGTTATGCATTGAACATCCGCTTATTAATGAAAGATTTATAGATTTAAAACTAGATCTTGTTTAAACAATTAGCTATGATTTAAAATAATTTATGCCAATATAAACACGTTCGAAATTAATTTGTAATCTGTACTAGAACCGATATAGATTTTATAGCTTGAACATGTGCTAAAGTATTATATTTTTCTGTTGCAAACAATTCTTGTAAAGAAATAGGGTTCAGGCATGTATTGAGGGTAGAATACTTGCTTTTGAATGCAGGGCTGGAGACTTTCCCGCCTTCAAACCCACCACTGCAACTCCCGTAAGTTAGCATCAACAGTGGCAAGCATCGAATGACACCAAGCATTGACGCTCAGTCTCCGAGAATGTCTAACTTGTCGTTAACCCGCAACGAAATTAATCACAAAATTAAAATAAAAGGAGAAGTTGGAAACAAATTATGTCCACTTCCCTCCGTAAGAGATGTCCTAAATATTTTCAGGGCTATCTATTTGAAACTGCTTGTATCCGCCGACCTGTTCGGACCTTTCTTACATTACACTCCACGTCTAGTGAGTGAATACCCAACCTTGAACTTGCCACTATGTACGTAATTTCTACTCGAAATAGCTTTTATACATTTTGTTTACCACCAACTTACCTCCTCGAGTCTCAAAGGTTCTTCAAGCCCTGCAGCTATCCTCTCCCGTTTCTCTCGCTCTTTCCTCTCTTTCTTTTCCTTCTTTCGTCGCTCTTTATCCCCATCTCTTTCCTCGCAACCGCCCGGATCGCTTCCCGCCAGCACCGCCGTCTTTTTCATAAAATTGAACATGTCTGGGCGCTGGAACAAATGAAAATTCATGAAAATTTCAGATGAGACATTTTTTTATTGGAATTTTTCAAAGATATATTAAGTATTATTATTAAAATGTATTGCCGGAATTTAATAAAAGCTGAATTCGATGTTGGACATACAATAATAAATCCACGGCAATAATTTTAAATTTTATCGGTTTAAACTTAAAATTAATGTTGTAGCGTGTAGGTACCGCACACAATAAGTAAAGCACGGCACACACTTGGAGCATTCAGATATAAACATTTTGACACACGAAAGTTCATTTTTAATATTTTTATGTTAAGTTAGTAAGACTGTATTGAGATTGTGCGATACGGGTAGGTACCCGTATATTTTTCATATTACAGATGCACGTTATTAGCTAGTTTTAGAACTTACGAAATTCTATCCCAAACACTCTCTTCGCTTCATTAGTTTATTGTCAACACATTTTCAGCAAAGAAGGGCAGCTAATCTTTGAATTGCTAGCCAAACACTGCATGAAGTGTAAGACCTAAAACAACACCCTCCCCATCAAAATTCTATCGTATTTACTGTGTATCCAGCTTTTTAGTAATAATTTCGCGACGTTCGGTGCACGTGTACACAACACACGCGTCAATCAGTTTTACGAGCGCGGCTGCCACCGACAAAGAGGAACGTAACGTAACTATTGACACTCGCGTCAAATTAAACAACATTATGCACCCAGTACCACCCACAGAGTCCAACAATTGAAAGAAACAACATTTTTTTGCAGTCTTTTATATCAATATTCAGTATCTACTTGCACCATACCGAGTGAAATTGACAAGAATTGGTGATTCGGCGCTCGTGACACTTTCATTTTTATTGGCAACAAAAATAATATGCTCGTGACTTGTTTTATCGCAATAAATGAAACAAGTGCAATCACTGTTACTTTAAATATTTCGTTAACATTAAGTTTTTTTTTACGAAAATAAATATTATGCTTTTACCAGAAAAAAATAAGGATCAATAAAATTATTACCACTTACATAGCGTAATAACCTAATAATGGTTACTTTGCGTATCTAGCAACTTTTCTATGTTTCGACATAGTAGCAGAAAGTATAAAATATAAACATTTATTTATAAAAATGATGTGTAAGTTCGAGAAGGAATTTCAATGATGTCGGAAATGAGAACGAATGATTGGGTAGAATGAAAAATATTTACTTGAAATGTTATAGTTATCATTAAAACACTTTTCTACGATAAAAACTGTCATTTAAGTCTGTCACACTGACATAGGTATCTGTAGCGTGAATACCTAATTAGTAGAATGACCCAGAAAAACATAAAGCCGTTAAAATATAAGGATATTTCATTAAAATTCTAGAAACGTGTGACTACGTGCATTTAGCATGCACGTGCATGAATAAGCTTCGTGATATTGGGAACCTGGTAAATGTATTACTATTATTGGTTAGTGTTGCGGGACGTCGCTGGATGCAGGCCACTTCCAACAGGTCAATGTGGAGAACCTTGGGGGAGGCCTATGTTCAGCAAAGGACTTCCTGTGGCTCTCCTATTTAACCTTCATAAATTATTAAATTTGAAACTTTTTTTTTCAAGCTTACTTTAATATTTTTAAAATGCTCCTATGCACAATTTCATTCAATAAGCCAAATATAAAACAACCTTTTTATAAGGATTTTATTGACAGACGAAAATTTTACATCAAAACACATGCAAAACATTCATTTTACATCTATACATAAAACAAAGCTCCTAATATAATTTGCAGAAGGCTTGATGAAGTACCGAAAGTAGGCACCGAAGTGATGTCTACAGAAATGAGGGAGCAGCCCCATTTGTTGACGAAATCTCGAGTCCTTGCAAGCCTTGAAGAGCACGTAAAGACGCCGTTGCCGAATTTAGCAGTGCCTACAATTTGTAAGCCTGTTGACATAATATCTAGCTTTCAAGGAAGAACATTATAACCGAGAATTTTCAATTTTCACGCGATCTTTCATTTTTACAAAAGTACATGAAAAAGGACATTTCAAGCCTTAAAAAAGGTATATAAAATAGAAATCTGATAATGAGGTTACGATCAATGCATTTTCGAGATATTTGGCGGTGGCAATATTTCTCCTTCAAAGGCTCGATATATCGAGCACTTTTTACTGCCCACATACATGGAGGTATGTGCAATATGTTTAATGCACGCCGCAATGAAATTAACGTCATATTCTACAACCGGTCGTGCAGCTCACATCGTAATTAACAAATAACCTAGTTTCGAGGAACTCGTGTTTTCAAAATAACACGTGGTTTATGGCTACTAGACGAGAGAGGCAAACCAGGAATGAAAGATAATTTATTGTTTTATTGTCTTTTTAATTTAAACTGTTATATTCATTATGAATTGGATGTATGGATAAATAATAATAGATAAATATGCAAATAAATTGTAATCATAATTCTTAAACCTAATTACAATTTACAATTTTAATAGATAAAGGACAACGCATTCAAATTATTTTGTCCGTACAAAACACTCGTAGTTTGTAAATAACGCTATTAAACTGTTTACTATAGGAATAAATTAATCATGAAAATCTTTATAAAACTGTAAGTGAGCTGCTGAAAAAACGACTGCCATTGATAACATGACTCTTATCTATTACGGTAATAGTCGGGTAAATATTTTCAATATTTCATCACATTTATCAAAATCGGCTAAGTACTTGTTTAAACTACTGTATAATTAAATAAATACACCCAACAGTCACATACGCAGTCCTGACCCCACACTAAGATCGAGTCTTGTGTAGTAGGTATCAGGAACTACGAGAGATTTTCCGGTGTCACAAACTCCCAGAAGTGAGACAAATGCCTGTGGATCACACAAATATTTGTCTCGGTGCTGGGATCGGTGCTGCTACCTCACGTTTCACAGCCGACGTCTAACCAACTGCGCCACGGAGGCTGCCAAATACACACATAGACGGGTAAAATCATTGCCCTTCCTTTTAGCCATTTGAACTCGCAGAAGAATAATAATGAATTATTTGAGAATAATAAATTTCCACAGTGACCTGTTGGAGGCAGCCTGCCGAGGTCACTGTGGAAATCATTAGGAGGCCTATGTTCAGCAGTAGACTTCCTTTGGCTGATGGATTGGATTGAAGAATCATAATAAGATACTTCCTCTAGAAAGCCAATGTGAAGTCAAAATATTGCCCAAAAAAGGAAAACAAACAAAATAATACCCGTATCACGAGTCAAACTCGTCTAACTGCGGTCCTGCCGATAGAATCGAATGCACGTGGCGTCTCCGAGTCTGGAACGCTCGCTATTCAGGTCAATGTCCACTGACCGTAATATATGCCACTGTTTATTATACATCGCGCGTTTATTGATTACAATGCTAGTACGCCCCGTATTTACCGTGCGCGTTGTACTACGTCCACTGACTTACTAACTTACTGCCTTTACGAATCGATTCGAAATAATTGGAGTCAAATATTTTGTAGTACCTTTTGTGGTCTACATCAAGTGATAGGATAGTTAATGTTATCCTAAGATGAGAGCCTGAATTTCCCTCTATTTTAAATATATGTTTTATTAATCCTTCTCTCATCTAACAAGAGCCACCGTAATATTTTTGCTCATCGCAAAACACTTGGAAGATATGAAAATTATCTATTCTTTTGGTGTGTAATTTAGATTAAGGATTTGAGGATAAGTAAAACAGAAATCATTGATTTTATCGGTGAATTAATTTGAAGCAGCCAAAATAATGTTGTTCACCATTATTTTTCTAAGAAATAAAAAGTAGATTATTATTAAATTGACTTTCAAAGATATATAAAAATAAATCCGCGAAAAAATTCATAAAAAACATTGGTTTTAAATCCTCAAATCTTTCTCCCACATGCCGATTTTTTTTTATTCCTTATTATTTAACCATGTTGCACCTTCCGCAAATGAATCATCAGTTGACCTATTAGCCGCTCCTTACAGTATGTAGGCGAACAAAGATCTGGCATTTGTATCAAAAACTAGTCTTTGGTTGGTAATTATATTGGGTTTTACTTTGGCCTTTATTGCAGGCTAAATAAATGCAACAGCACAAAATAACATTAAAATCAATTATAATGAATGCATTGATGCAATCAAAATTCATAGAGTAATGTAAAGCTCATCATAGCAACACAAATTATTGTCAAATATTTTATTCCCTCAGTAGTCTCGGTTCATATAGGAACGCATGTTATTTGACAAAGGTTGCAATCAAGTCATAATTCTAGGTGGAACTTCCATCCATCGTTCAACCCACACTCAGTATACCTAGCGTCTGCAAGAGCCCTAACTTATTGAAATGATGTAGGTCTTTGCCAAGCAGTATAATTTATGCATATTGACTGATTGACAGCCGAAATTACTAATAGATTTTGTTTTGTACCCCAAAAATAACCATTCAAGTTATATTTATGGAGATAGCCACATTTTACATAGTGATTACTATATTTTACGGAACGATCCTTAGACCGGGATTGGTTATTTATATTACCTGTTTAATAAATAATCACTTTTTAAATGTAATCTGACAATTATAATAAATAATAGTAAATATCAATAAATTATCCATTACTGTTAGATCGAAAACTGCACATATTTCACAATAGCCTATTCCGATCACGCATATGTCCTGAGCCGCATATTTTGAACATGCGCCAGCGTCCTGGCCGGCGGGCGACCCTGCCGCGTCATGCTCGGAACACGTCAAGCGCCGCGCACGACTCGAGAAAGCCTCGTAAATGAGATGCGCAAAAGCCTACGTCACAGGGTTGGCGTAGTTCAAGAAAACAGAATAACTTTAACAATAGCGGTGATATTCCACATACGCATATGTACTGGGCCGTATATTTTGAGCATGCGCCCTGACCGGCATGCGACCCTGCCTCATCATCCGTGGAACGCCGCGTGAAGCGCCGCGGACGAACCGAAATGCCTCGTAGATGAGTTACGTGATAAGCTAGATCACAAAATAGATGTAATTCAAGAAAAAAATGTCACAGCAAAAATCCCAAGAATCAATTACTACTACATGTTATACAAAAAGAATTCGGGTCGTTATGACAAATTTTCTATCACAGTGCACAGCGGTCACCCTTTGAACGGGTACGAATTTGCTACACACATTGAACTCACAAAAAACAAAATTTATCCGACATAAAAATTACTATAGACCAGATTGTGTGCCCCACATAACTATAGATCTCCGACGTAATATTGAACTCTTGACTTTGCTTACCCTTTCAGGGACGCAGACGTGATTATATCAATGTATATCTATTTGTATTCAGAGGCAAACGGAGCGATAATCTAATTTCCACTGTCGCCGCCTTGGTAATTACTAAAAGGCGACGAGCGGCGTAGGGTCGCTTCTCCGTCTTACTTAATTACTAATATTGTAAGACGTAGATCATTCCTTCAAGTCTGTCGTCAAGCGTTTACTTGTAACTGTTCATGAACGAAGATAATTAAATTTTTCAGCCTAATTATGTAGACTAATTAGGAAATTTCATTTAATTGTAAGGAATCCCTGGAATAAAAGTATTTTTTGCAGTAACTAGTATAGCTGCAGTAGAAGTCTAATGAATTACAATAATTTTGCCTATAAAGAGTTGATTTATGTCGTCTTTATATTGCCAGTTATAATATTAAGAAATCTGTGAAATGCAAATTACCAACTTATTACATCGTAGTTATCTAAAGAGTAAAAAAAGCCGAAACGTTCGATTTCGATTTCGGAGGATCTTTGTTTTGATTACGCTGCGTCTGCGTATCTTTGGCCTCGTGGAGCGCAATATGAAGTATAATGTTAAGGGTCGAGCTGATTAAATAAATAAATACGCCAATACATAAATCGATGCAAAAATCCGAGTTCTTAAAATCCAACGCCACAACCCTACACACAAACGCGACACAATGCCCGCCCAATTTGTATGCCGGCTTACAGTCGTTTAATTCACAACGCACACGTACATAGTACATACAACTACGTGTCGACAGTTACTTTAGATCGAACACCCTCGCGAGCTGGTAACGGGAACGCATTGACAGCTGCCATCGAGGTTTCACATTAATATTGCTGAACTACATGCGATAAATCGATCCGCATTTGATGACAATGCAGTGACAGACCGGTATGAGGTATTAAGTTTATGGATCAATTGTTGGCGATGACTTTGACATTGAGCTAAAGCATGGGTAATTTCTCTTCGCTTGTTTCCAATGCAAAGTTAGTTGCAGCTTTATGGTTGTATGGTGCTGTAACAAATTGATCACAATAGTGTTAATTCTACATTAGAATCTTTTCAGTTTCACGATGGTTTCCTTCATTTGATCTTTAGAATGGTTAAATAAAATCACCACCACGAAACAAATTATAAGCTTTGCTATTAAAGCGCATTATTCTCGCGCAAATTTCTCAAGAATTACTCATATCATATTATTAAATTAAACTTTCGACATAGGCAATTAGCAGCATCGGTACAGTCACCAGACCATGGCGCTATCTGCCAGACAGTTTATAATACTTAATCATTAGTAGAAAATTCTTCATCATGTTTATCTGAACACTATTTACCATTTCCTCCTCGTTTTTATTCTGGCCTGATTATTACCATTGTAAAAAAACGTCCTATAACAACAGAATCACTGGCTTAGAATAATGCGTGTGTAATTAAATTGAGTGGTATGAAACCTTTTACGGCGGAGGAAGCGACCCGTGATGGCAATTCAATTAGATCATATGAAATGCGTCAACAGAGCTTAATGGTCGCTAATGGCATTAGCTGATATCAAGATATTTATTGTACTGAATACGGTGGCATTGTGGATTATGACGAGGCTACGAGAGGGTGTGTGAATAGATCCGTAATATGGGATATCAGATATCAGTGATGAATTATGAAGGTTATAAATAATAGACGAAATGCTGAAAGTAATTTATGGAATTCGTGTATTCCCTTTTAAGTGTCCATGCGAGAAACAAATACAAAGTCAACGTCTTATATCATTGCGGGTAATTTAGAACTAAATTTACTTGTTAGTTTCTACAAACCATAAGCAATTTTCGTCAGAATTTTAGCATCGCCCGTAGGGTTTTTGATGAGATCTTTGATTAAAATAGTAACGACTGGTGCCTAAGGCTTAACTCGATGTTAATCATCGAGTTACGTAAGTATGTATATACACATAATGTACCTTATCGTAACCTTCAAAAGGTTCTAGCACTCGAATTAACCAATATCTTACCATTATAACGAAACGTGTTTTTTCCTAAGTATAATATACATTACGATAGTGATAGCAAAGGCTTTCATGACAAAAACTATCAAATATATATTGCGAATGAGTCATTGTAGTGTTCAATTCAATTTAATGAATGTTTTTATTGTACGCGAGCAGTAATGAGCGTGTATTGTGTCCGTACAAAAAACACGCCCGTGCCTCCGCGCTTTGTATATTGTAGACTGTTCAATATTCACGCTGTGCCTCCATGTTTCATGTTAACATTCGATTTAGCAAGTAAAGCAATTAAAGCATTAACATTGTTAAAGGATGGCGGGACGAACAAGACTCAAATTCAAAGTTATTACATAAATTTTCACATGTTCTTACACTTAAATCCAAAGTTATCCCTGCAATGTCTTTGAAACCGCAAGACAACAGTGCTTGTACACTGCTTGGCGGCAGAATAAACAAACCCAGGAATGAGCAAAATCCTTGGCATACGCGGAAGTTACCTTCCGTGATATGTGGCACTAGTGGTTTACTATCTACGAATATTAATTTACTTCATACTAGATTATGCCCGTAACTTCGTTTGCGTGATTAACTGTATTTACAATATGTTTTATACATCTAAAAATCGATAAATACTACCTTATTTGACCCTCATTTCTCGTCTCAAAATGAAAAAAAAAAAAAACCACGAATCACGTAATTATTTTTTCCTTTCTTTCTACTTAGGTGTTATCCCGGCTGGTGTCAGAGTCCGTCTTTCGGCTGAGTCTCCTCCATTTCGCCCGGTTTTCGGCATCCTCAATAGTAAGGTCATTGACTCTCAATCTGCCTTGACGACATCAAGCCAGCGCGTCTTTGGTCTACTCCTATTCATTTCTATTTCATATTAAAACCTTAGAAATTATGGACTTGTAAAACGTCATTTACTGATGTTATTATAACAAAGTGCAATAAATAACTCCAAAACACAATCCAATTAGTAAACACGTAATATTTTTCCTGGCGTTGCTTACCTAAAGCCCAGTGACCCGCATTGGGGTTGCGTGTTCCACTGCGCTTAAAAATTAATATTCGACAATAAAGGGAAGCTTTTACCTGCACTAAGTAATTATATGAATTCCGCAATTAATAATATTAAAACGAGTTCATTAACATATATTTTGTTATCTTTATGGTATAATGTTAAAATATTCAAATTTTAACAAGTCAAGATATTTTTAATTACAAAGTTAGTTGTACCGAATATATTAATCGAGAATTATTATTTTGTTCCCTTTATGAATTAAAATAATCACTGAAAAGGACGGAACATTGTGGTATTGGGATTTAGTTTCCAAAGCGCAGTATAAAAAGGCGCTATCAGACTGAACTAATAACTTCACATAGACGCTATCTAGGAAGACTAATATAAAAACATCTTTAAAAATCAACTTCACAACTAAACAAAATAAATAATCCTAATGAAATAATTTTCGCAAAATA
Source organism: Theretra japonica (assembly GCA_033459515.1). Lineage (NCBI taxonomy): Eukaryota > Metazoa > Arthropoda > Insecta > Lepidoptera > Sphingidae > Theretra > Theretra japonica. Next base: position 5,266,080 of record CM065942.1, read on the forward strand.
CCCATTCCACTTTACTTCCCATAAAATTGCAATCACATTTCCAGGTACCAATTGATAACGGCATTCACCATGGAATAAAACAGAACATGGAAACGCAATATCAATGACGCAACCAGATAGCAGTCGATTGGCACTCTACTCGGAGCACTAGTACATAAACATCGCATATTGAAAATATCTAATACTTGATTAACGTTCCATTGGTTTCACATTGCAACGCGATACCACGCTGTGACGTACAGCAAAATGAAAAATATGCTAAAATTATTTAAAAATCATCCGAGTGGTGGTAATTTGCCCCAGCAAAATACTTTCAAAATCGCTTAACTCCATACATTTTTTTTATATTATTTTATTTGCGATGAATCGTCGAGCTATGAGCAAGTTCGTTGAGTGAAGATTGATGGGTAGGAACAGTTGAGAATTATCGTCCGGGCTGTCCCCTAAATCTGCGAACACAAGCGTTCTTTTTAGACGTTTCACTGTATCTCCCTGTAGCAGAAGTCTTGCTAATGGGAAATAATACGTAACCACCCATTCAACAATGCTTTATTTTTTCCTTACATGTGTTGTCCTATTATAGGACTTAAGCCTCCATCAATTTTGTTACTAGTTCCTATTTGTTGCAATTACCGCCCATATCCTTTCAATTCACTTCAACTGGTTAGTTATGCGAACAATTTTGGCTCTTCCAACAGTTTGCCACCGTGAATTCTCAGCGAGTCTCCTGTCATAATATTGAATTACTGCTCCAACTAATTGAATCCTTAGCTCAGTGTGGAATTTGAATTATTGCAAGCCGAAGTTGACAGCGAAGCCTTTGGCAGTTAGCCAGGAGCTCCACTGCAGTAAGACTTTCTTGAGTCGCCTCACTGCAGGTGCTTCAAAATTCTATTTACTAAGCAAATATTATTATGAAGTCACGAGTTACTTCACGATGGCGCAGTTACACTATGATATGATTACAACGCTGCGGTCTCGGGATCGAATCCCAGGGGGGCAAAGTAATATTGGGTTTTTCTATTCATTATCGGCCCGAAGTCAGGAATTCGTGCCCGATATGGCGATAGGCTCGCCCCCTATCACATCATGGGACAGACCACATAAGGCGAAACGTGTGCTGGTTGCACCTCTGCCTACCCCTTCTGGGAAAAAGGCGTAATGTTTATGTATGTTTGTATGTATGTATGGATGTAATGTATGTGTATATATGATTATTAAGTCACGAGTTACTTCACGGTGTTAGAGTTACACAAGCCTAGCGTAAGTATGGAAATATATCGCTCGCATAAAGATATGTTTCAGTGCCCCGATCAAGGTCTTTTTATGGTAATCGCGTTCATACTGCCGTCGTAACGCGAATCAATAATTAGTTTGAAAAATCTGTTTCTGTTTAACATATTCCCTGATGGTGTAGTTGCACTGGGTTGATTAACGACAAATACATACTGTCATTACAATATGCAATGTCGCCCAGGATTTGCTCAGCCAATCTTAATATTTTCCATCAAGAAATTTATCGATCAAAACAACGACTAAAACTGGCGGGTTAACATACTCGTCTAGCCATAGAGCTACTCGAAACTTTTTATTGAAACAGGGATTAAATACGTGAATCATTTTGGATTTGCGCCGACGTCGCTACAGCATCGTGCCAACAAAAGTTAACAACCGACCAAACCCTGAGCTTCAATACAATAAAGCCAATAGCAATACCTTTTACTTTTACAGTTTCTTTTACGGCGTCACCTCGCCTTTACGATGACAAAAGTAAACCCCACAATACATCTTCATAGCTCAATTATCCACATAAAAGGCAAATAAAGATGGTCACGCAACAAAGCAGTTTATAACTCAGTTATAAAGCATGGGAGTCACAATAACGAGCTAACAATCGTGGGCTTACCTTTGTATTGATCCAATTCGTGAAAAAATAAATAATAGACTACCTCGTTCGTAGTTTTATACTGAATTTTATTTATATTTAAGACATTAAAAGAAATAATCAACTTAATTGTTTAAATGAGTACGGTTTACAAACACTAATTAGTAATTACTTACTGATACCTGAACAGTGAATACCCAGACATGATTACAAACCCGAAGACGAAATTGATATTAGAAAGGAACTTTTAGATCTAAAAGCCAATACTTACCAAATCTGTCGCTGACGAATTGATACTCAAATTCAAAACGCACAGCTAACTTAGAACTTACTGATTTTCCGCCAAAACCTACCCGTGACTCATATAAGCTGTATTGTAGGGTATTCTAATGGCAGTTCATAAAGCAGGCTCATTGATGGTGTCACGGCACGTGCCGTAAATACATACACAATGGACTGTGCATCAGCAGAGATCGAAATACGAGACACGCGCTCGCTCGCTTCCACCATTGTTACCTCCTGGTAGGGTTGCCAAGCGTATACATAGTATTGTATAAAAGGTACCTAATAATAGACCGTGACTCAAATTTAAAACCGATGGTTAGATAACAACACAGCAGAAGTTACAGAACCTCGCTGTTGCTAGCTTAGACTACACTACAAGTAAGTTAACTCGACTGGAGTAATACTAATTTTCCATAGAAAACCCAAAGGGAAACCTTCTTTAGTAATATAGAGTCAGGTGTCAGATAGCCAGCTTCCTAGAACACCTAATTCTATTCTCAAACCTCTCGTTTTCCATACAATATTATTGTTCCAAATACGACCGTTAAGTTATCTGCGTGTTTGGACCACGTAATTATACATTTTAGAAAAAATAGTATTAACAGCTGGAAAACTGTTGGCAACCCTGCTTTCAGATTCGATTCGGTTCGTAAAACCTTTTAATCACGACAAACGGCATATTTATTTGCGTCCTAAAATAGCTGTTGACCGATTGGATGACTTTACGACCGGGTATTGAAGATTCTACGGGTACTGTCAAAATAGACATTAATTGTTTATGCTATGTTTTATTATTTAAAGATCCGTAACTCAATGATGAAAGTATATTAAAAATTGCCACATACGTTTAGGAACGTCCGAGATTATGTATATTTAATAATCTCATACAAGATGAAATTTCTTACTACTAGTGACATAGAAACTAGATGCTGAAATTTGATCAGTAAAATGACTCCAACTGTTAATCGGGAGTTATTTTTATTTGTTGACCAAAATTAAGAAAGGCATAATACAAACAAACACTTGAGAGATAATAAAAATAATAATCAATAACCTCAAGGGCGCTCACTTAATCTCGATATAAAAACATTAATTGCAATTACTAGTGAAAACACAATCAACACTGGAGTTCGTACAGTGAGCAGTGAACACGATACACTTTACCTAGATAACGCCTGCGAGCCGCAGACAACCCGATCCGGATGTGAACAAGATCCGAACGGAATTAAACTCGCGGATAGTGTTACGTGAAACACGTGGATTCAACCATCACGTTCTTGTGTATGTTGTGGTGAAAACGGTTTTTCCGAGCGAATGTGTAATTAGCGAATCACATTTGTTTCTAGAATTTCTTATGGTCTTATAAAATTAAAGCTGCCAAAACCGTGCGAAATTAAGAAGTTTGAGCAGTGTAGCGAACCTTGACAGGAATGGGGATAATGCAAGATAGAAAGAAAGCTTTGCGAAATAATTGTTGATATGCAACCAATTTTTTTTTCGCGAAAAGCGTCAACTACTATTAAAACAGAACATAATAACCGCACGTTATGTTATGATTCAATCATATAATGAATAATGGATTTATTATCTAGCAGACGTTATCTTTTAGATACAATACTTAAGAAGCTCAAATGAACTGCCAGCTTTGAAATTGAATTGGGTAAGGAAAGCAACGAGACGAGGAACATGTGAGAGAGGAATAGGGGGGGGGGGCATTATTAAATCCATAGCTTAAACAAGAAGAGTTACGCAATCCCACCCGTTTCCCGTCCATATTTGACATTTGTTAACGATGTTGACATTTAGAATTATACGTGCCTTTTAAAATTAGCGTTGGTACGTTTATTTGTACTGTAAACAAATATCTTTATTGTATGGAAGTTTGTGTTCACGGGTTTACGAAACTAATGTGGCATTTCAATTAACAGTTGCCGAACGAGGCGTGACAAAAGTCAGAGGTGGCGCAACTATAGTGATGGATTCTGTTTATTTTGAGCCACACATTGATGGGTATTCATTTGAGTAATATAGACAATTGATATATTACTAGGGGAATGTGTTTATATTGATTTCATCACAGGCTGCGTATGATAATTCAAGCATTTCAATTCAAGGTAAGTTGGGGCTCATTACACGTAACTACTGATCGAATGCATCGTCACATGCACACAGGAGTAACCTAGAGTTAAAATATATTAGTGACCAACGTAGACTCTATGGCAAAGTGGTAAGAGTACATTAGGAGGCCAGGATAATGTCAAATAGATAACACGCAGTGTGTTCACTGCATTGCGGAGACGTAAATTGTATAAAAGTTTGAAGAAGCGCTTTCTTTCAATGTACCAATTCTAAATCTTATTATCTTATCCCCCAAAGTATTTAAAAAGGCTGGAACTAATTGAATTTGCTAGGCCTGAACGGCAGGGACAAATAATTCAGCGATGAGATGTTTGTTTTTTTTCTAATTAACACTTTTGAAACAGCATCTTAGAGTAATTAATTGTCTTTATTAAAATATATCATCCCACATTTTGTGTTACCATCATTATTATAAACAACATATAACATCCTTCGTCTTCGTATAAATTACCTTTCAACAAACGCGTACTGAAAAGCCGCGTATCCAGGAATGTAAACCTCATTAATAAACAAAAAAAAACAAATAGGGAGTGACATCGGAACGCGTTGCTTTTGTTAAATTCTCGACACGCCAAGGCCGAGAGAAGGGGAATAGAACCAGTATAGACAAAGTGCAAACCACATTATAACTGGTTATGCACACATGGATCAGGTGTTTAATTGTTCGATAAAAAAGAAAATAATTTGACCTCAGTTGCGTGTGGCGTAAGAGTCGATAGTCACGCAAGGGGCGGGGAATCGAGTCCCGCATTGGCGCAAACGTTAGAACAAATGTTTGTACAGAATGTAGGTAAATTCCAATGCACATTGAACACTAGGGAAATTCGAAATAACTTCACGAGTTACAACCCACACGCGTAAAGAAACGTAATTGACAGCATCATCGTGTTGAATGGGGAAATATAATCTAAATATAGTAACATTAAAAATATTTATCATTTATGCATTTCTTTTCATTCGAAACATCCCAAAATTACGCTGACTAATTGCCTTTTGTACGAAATTTGTAGTTACAGAATTGACGCGATAAACCAATATACTTTTTTCATCTCGTATCGCAAACGATTTACGCATTTAGCGACTATGTGTCAATTTTCGGCGAGTTTGCTAGCATAATTTGTGCCTTTAAAACAAAATATTGGATCAAATGTTTGATCAAACGCTCGTGATAATTACTGATTCCTACGCCATCCTGAGTGCTATGACATCAGTGACATAAATGAGCGTATTACCAACCTTGACAGCCTGCCAAATTCAGCCGTCATAGTGTTATGAATACAGAACGAGCGTTCAATGACCTCATTACGCAATAACACGAATTTTATCACCAACTTCTCTGTTTGGAGTTGGCATTAGACATTGACATTTTTTCGTTCATTTGATATTAAATGTTCATAAACAAGTCATTAAGGTTAATAGGATGGATAGGTGCCATTGAAATACCAAACAAAAAACTATTATTTGTAATGCAGAATATATTGCGATGGATATAATAGAACATTTATATATATATACCTAAACAACATCCTTATATCTTCGAGAGGAAGGGCAAAGATGCTGATTAGCACCATTTACAGTTCACTGAGCTTTACCTCCAAAAATCACGTAAAGCTAATAAAAAGAATTGACGCTTATCAACGAGCTACACGTTTACAAAAAAAAACATAACTGCACGCCTTTTTCCCAGACGGGGTAGGCAGAGATGCAACTAAGATACGTTTCGCCAATCACCATAACGGGCCCAAATTACTGACTCCTAGCTGATAATGAATAAACCGACCCACGAATCGAACCCGATACCTCAGCGTTGCAATCATACCGTAGTACAGCTTACCGAGGCAGTTTATATTCAAACAACTTTTTATCGTTTTGAGAGCTTTCTTGCATTATAGAAATTAGACATACTTTTCAAATCGGGTCCATTCTCCTTTCTGTACGAACTACGAACCTCATTGTAGGGATGTCACTATCTCATATATTTCACTAAACATAATCCGTCCCACAGCATCATCGTCCAATAGAGCATACTACCTCCGAGCTGACAGTAACACGTCAGACAAACTATTAGTTTCGCACGCACGCAAACTGCGCCCGTAATGGGATTGTTATGGTAACTCAACTAGCTGGGTTCAATCACCCGGTTACGCAATAATGCCAACTTTTTCATATAGCTACCTCAATAACACAGAATTATTTATTGGCAATGATGTATTGACATTTCTTCATCCTTTGTTATTAGGAAGCAATGTAACGGCGGGCAGGAGGACGCTGGCGCCATGGTTAATGTCACGTCAACTCATACTCACTCATACACGGACGCAACACCACACAGAACTTTTAATTAATAAGCGCTGCATGGCGCTACACTAAGCTTGTCATCCCGAGGACATCAAGGCTAATGTCCGTTAATCACAGACTATAACATCCTTCAAACGGGGTAACAACAGTACTTGCACACAGCTACTCAGCGACAGAAATAAAAAAAGAACAGATATATCTACCCAGAAAGCGTCTCGAATTCAAGAGACATTCCGCAATTTTAACTTTAACTTAGATACTTTGTTTTAAATGTTGATAGGTGCCTTCCAAGATTGTACCTTGCCAAAACGCTTTGAGGCTACGATAACGCGCTGCCAAGTTCTGGATTAGAAAATTCTTTTACTTAAATTGATTAAAGAAAATCTTACATGTACGCCAAAAAATACAGTAGACCATTCTAAGATTTGTTCAACATTAGCCTCAGAATGCTTACTTCTAAAGTATATCCTTTCCCCATATATTGTCACAGAGAACAATTGAAGCAGCCAAATCATCCAGCAACCATCCTCTTCATCGTCTGTTATCTCGTCTAGACAGACTCGATTATTCCATTTTTAAATTATAACCTTTTTCCGTAATCTGGTAGTAAAAAAATGCAACGTAAAATAATGAAGACAAATGATGCCAACACACACGTACGTAAATAGGAGCACGTAAACACTGTCAGTGATTGGGCGTCGAACTGACACTCGTATATCTCCATTTGTCTAAATACTTCGGAGCGGTGTAAACACTGCACGGAATGAGATTAATTGCATTTCCTTTTGCAGCATACGGCTCGCTCGTAAAAATTACAACACGCGTACAATCAAATAAACAGTCTTGTGTTTATAAGAGGCACAACACTCCTACGGATTAAAAATACTTAATACATCAACAAAACTTTTTAAATCCCTTTCAATCTATTTATAGATTTCGATTATAGAGGAGGCCCGTGCCCTGCAGTTGGAAGTATATGGGCTGACACAGAAATCTACTTTTTAAATTGCGAATAGGAAAAATTTAAGGAGTTGAGTGGAACATTTGCCAATCAATGGGATAACATAGATAAAAAAAAATTAAACAGATAAAAAAACTTAGCGAACAATAATAGACATTGTTATTTCCTTCATTACGTCCTTGTTTCAATGGCGCGTAAATGGGCTGCCAATCGTGAAGGTCACAGTTTGACAATCATATATTTTATATAATGTAATTGCTTTAATTTGCAAACTCCTGAATAACCATTCTAGCATGAATAGCAATAGCTCCCAGAATTTAATGCCCAATTTGTGTATCTCAATCTTCCCACGTTTACGAAGACGATGATTATTGATCATTATGTGAACCTCCTGAAAGTAAGCGAAAATTACTATCGAAAGTAATTTTTCAACTATATAAAAATAATTAAACTATATGATTTCACTACATAGAAAGACATACTATATCTCGCCAAAGACAATGATCCGATTCTACCTATACAAGCGATTCTACCGATTCTACTTAATTAAATCCAAATAATTAACAAGCACATGAATACATCTCCAGTGCTTCCTTGAGCCCTGTCGAGCGTGAATGACTGACAGGCGAAAGAGACAAGGAAGCGTAGTATGATATAGGAGCGATCGTTTCCGTGGCGCCGACGCCGCGTGCCTGCGAACCGCCGGCGCTTGAAGCCCTGTCGATATCGAAACGACATCATAATGAAGCGGAATTGAAAGCTTAAGAACTTGCGAAGTACGTATATAAAATTTTATGATTTTATTTACTTCCCGTTTGTGTAAACAGCAAGTTTATGCCTCACTCAGGGCGCACGCGACATTAGGTAAGAAAATTTGAATTCACCACGCCAAGCTTACAACATTTACAATTTTAAAAGCTTGTTTAGTATAAGAGTGTTCATGGCACCTATAAAGTTTCCACCGTCAATTAACTATAGCTACAATTTCCAACTGATACCGACCCAAAAACAACGGTTTAAAATGTTTTTTTGAAATACGGGAAACTATACATATAATTAATAATCTTTTTAATTTACACGTTGCAAATTATCAAACGCCAACTATTCACGTTAGCCAGTAGGTATGTAAAACACCAGAAAACTAGTACAAATAAGGAAAACACTTGAAACTTAGATAAATTACATCACTCTTGGTACATGCAGTTTGTTTTCGCTATCTCTGTAGTTCCAAAGCAAATAGCTTGAGGAGAAACATTTGTCAAAACTGCGGAAACTGGCACTAGCGCAAACAACGCTGCCATGTGAAGGAAAAATGTTTCAAACTCACAAAGAGCCGAGACTGCAATCCGTTGGAATTAAGCCAGATTCTACACAAATAGTTGAATTCAAAGGGAATTCTTTATTTTACTATTTCAATAACCAGTGAATAGTACAAGCCTCGTTGCTCAGCCGGTGGAACGAATTTACGAAGTAATGTAAGAGACTCTTGGGTTAGGTGTAGTGACGGGTATCGCAGAGCTTACTAAAAACGATTGAGAAAATCCGAGATGTCTAGGCATGTTGCATAAGGCGATGGTTTTCAAATGAAAACAATGCAATTTCACTTTTTAGAGAGTGTAACGTTTGATATGAAAAATCATGAACTTCATTTTAGCCAGTATTTTAAATTGCATGTTCGTTTTAATATTTCATACCGGCAACAGATATAATGATGCTTAAGTACAAAAGCATTATAGCCATTTGACTTGTTAATACAAGAATCATATTATGGTTATAATTATGTACCACACCAACAAAAAATTCTCGAAAATGGACTCGATCAATATTTTCTTATCTTATTCATTGCATGCATCTCAAGTTATATTGATAGTTTTCTCGCAAGGTGCATCCGAACTCTCGATTGGCGGTCAATCAATCACATCAACATACCGCGCTTTGTTAAAAACTTGCTTCAACCAATATATTGCTACGTGGATTGATGACCAAATCGACGGAATGTTCATACTTTATATAACGACCTATTCAAGTGAGATTTTGCAATTTGATGTTGTTATTACTTCGGTGAGGAATTTATGGAAATAAGCTGGGTACATAAAAATGGAAGAAAAATAAAGAACGATCGTACAGAATATTAAACTCACAAAAGAATTGTTTAAGATACAATTCGAACCTTAATAGCTTGGCGGTATTGTGAAAAGATTAACTTCGAAATGACTAAGAAAAGAGTGCTTGGATGAGATGTAATGGCAAATCTACTAAATATGCATTAAATAATGTGCTAGATACTTTGTATATGCTACAATCTAGAGACAATTACGTAGTGTATGTTAAATTGCCATGAGGACAATAATTCTAACAAAACTATACTCTTTTTGACGCCAAGCGAAAAGGTTAGAGACAAAATCAAATCTAAACCAATTTATTTTCCTAGAATGAAATGAGCAATTAAAGAGATCATCCTACATAAGCTGCTACTATATTAATCACGCCGCAAGCCTACACTTAAATTAATACCAATTTAACTCTCCAAAATACCCGTAGAACATGTCAGTCAAACAGTCACGGGTCAATTAAACCCCACACTCGGCGTCCATCCAACAAGCACCCCACTTTACGCTTAACAACCGGAAAAACGTAAACGTTGTCCACGCGTACCGTTTAATTAATCATTTCATGTCCACATTGTTGGTGGGCTAATAGCGGACCCATGAAGACATTTAAATAAAACGACCTGAATATTTACATACTTGCAACAACCCGCTGCGGACGGCGGGAGAGTAAAAACGCGAAATTATTGCTGGCTAGTTCGTGACAACGCAATTAACTACTAAACGGAAAAAAATCGGTATCGAATGGCATCGAGTCGACAACTCTATTAAAAACATGAGGGCTGTGGTTTTTCTTCCTGGTACTATAAATCAAGACTGAATCCGCATTATGAATACCTTTTGCCGCATATGCGACATTTTTCATCACCGTTCTGGACTGTTTGAAATGCAACTGGCTGTACTGAATTTTTTTAAATCTGGCCTGCGTTTTTTAAACGGATAGCATTTTTATTTTAAAAACAAACCGGTTACAATTCTTTCTTTTATATTGTGTTATGCAGCCAGTATTCATTTCGTCCATCAAAGAGGTTTTAAACTATCATAACATTTACCTTTCCCGTACGAACAGATGACTTTAAACAGAGATCAAAGGTACACCTGACATCTAAAACACGACAGAAATAACCATTTTGGAATGTTTAGCTTGTGAATTCAGCTTATACGGAAGTAAAGGGAGAGTTGGTATTGAGGATTCCATAGTTATACTCGTAACATTGATATCATAAATACTACACCAAGCCGCATTAGGTCAGCGTAGTGGATCATATATCATATTAATATTATAATCGTAGCCATCTTAATAAAACCCTTGATTGTAGAGAAGCCTTTAGTTCAAAAGTAGACATCAATAATGGGTAATATAATAATACTTTTATTCCATTCATTTATTCCATCTAGTTATCCACACCCAAGACAATCCTGGTGCAAAGGTACGACCACAATGCGGCATTCATTAATTAAGTCTATGTAACACCTGCACTTTAGAAGCATCTTAGTATGGATGTACTAGGGTGAGGCATTACTTATTAATTAAATGTGCCAAGTTTGTACTTTACAGTAGCACCTGGCGTTTATGGCGTACGAAAACCAGGCGCAGACCATTATACCAGAACTGACACAGTGAACAAAATACTTGTAAATTGTAGTTAAAAGAGGAATTAGTGCTCGATATGGCGATAGGTCCGCCCCCTATCACATCGTGGGACGGAACATACAAGGCGAAACGTGGGTGTCCTGGTCGCACCTCTGCCTACCCCTTCTGGGAAAAGGGCGTGAATTTATGTATGTCATAAATAATAATAAAAAGAGCGATACGGTATCGTTACAGTTGTCTCTGTCACGTCTACGGACTACTACTAAGGAAGATGGTGTGACTACCATCTTCCTTCTCTCTCTAATAATTTTCCGCGGGCCTAGTATGTGCGCTATAATGTCTGCTCTTTTCAATTATGGCGGGTACGAAAACAGGGCGTAAGACATTGCGTATTCTAACAGAGTATACATCGCGATCAAAATATATTAACACAAAAAGCGGTACCGTGTCGTTAGTTTTATCTCTGTCAATCAAATATATTAAGTAAACGCAATCTATGTTGAGCAATGTATATTTAAAAACTAAATTAGTGCGTATCAAGTCATCATTGATTTAAAACACTACGCAGAGACACTACTTTCCCTCTCATTCACACACACACAGATTTCCCGGTGCCTGATACATGCGCACAGATTTTGTTTCGGTTGTCCGCTCTATATAATCCCACAGTGGCACAGGACAAGGTTTTCGCGGTACTATTAAAGCTATTCGTGAACATCCGGCGCGGCGCCATATCGATTTTATAAATAAGTTGCATTCGCGCGCGACTACCATCGACAGATGAAATGTATCGGAATACTTTATTTTTAGCGAGGCTATAATTATTTTAGTTATAAATATATTGACGCTTTACCTTCAAAATGTTTATTATGACATTGGGTCGGAATGCTATTTTTTATTGTAAAACGATTTCGCAATATAGAAGTAATTTTAATGTGAAATAATACCTAAAAAAATACAAAGCGCAATTTATTTTATTGCATAGGACTAAACGTGAACAAACGAGTCACCTGATGGTAAATGATAGCAACTCTCTATGAGCACCCAAAACACCAAAGCTTTTTAGGATTAGGATTGGTATATTGAAGAATTCGTGAAATATCAAACCTTAATTATTTAAGTACCTACTCTTGTTTATAAAACCTAGTAAGAACCTACTTGGAAACTCAGCACAATTTGCCATTATAAATTTCGCTCAAGAATCCCTTATTCATAAGTTACGAAACTGCGGGAAAGTTTAATGTTACGGCTCCCAGAGCTCAAGGCCCCTCGTCTCAAGTCGTCCAAACAAACAACATTCGGTATTCGGGATTATGGTATTAATACTTAATGGAATTAAAGGCCATACTCTCAACATCAGTAATTGTACAAGAGTTTGATAAATAAGCGACATCCGATTATAATTACTCTGTAAATTACATAAAACGGCGCCAAGTCGTCATTTTACATAGTTTGCAAGATATATATTGACATTTATCTTACAATAAATTACTTATATTAATTATTGATTTTTTATAGCATAGGTCCGGCATACAAGCAAGCAAGTCACTTGATGGTGAGTGATCACAGCCGTCCTTGAACATCCACTACGCTTGGATCATGGATGTGCCCGCCCATCAGATCGGCAGGGGAGCAGAAAGGAAAAAAGGATGGGAAGACTTCTTTGATTGAGACTGCCGGATGTCCAATATGTGTAACTAATTGTATACGTAAGATATTTCAATTAAAAAAGCCTTTATAATTCGCACTTTTTCCATAAGCTGTTACATCATATGGCAAAGTTATTTATTTACGATCTAAAATAGTCTGGATTAATTTTTAAATTACTATCACAAACAACAAACAGCCAGAAAGCTCGTATAAAAGAAAGTTACTACCAAAATTAATTTCTCAATAATTTGCATTCCGCTCCAGACAACTAACGGTTTACCTGATTAAAATATTTTTACAGTTACTTTTCTGAATGTACTTTAAATTTAATATATAGAACCCATCACATTGGCACTGTATGGTATAAAATGCTAACTACGAAACTAAGGTATGAATCATCACACACACTTACGTGTATATTCGAAGGGAGGGCCAGACATACCTCCCCACATTTCCAAAGGCATGATAGGGAACAAGCCTGTCGCCATTTCAGGCACAAATTTCAGTCGCGGTTAAGTCAAATGGGAATTGCGATTGGATAGAAACACGAATTGCAATTGGACGATCAGGAATTCAAACCCAAGACCCCGACGATTCACAGCCAATGCAACCATACATGTTGCTTCCAGGCCAACGGGACATGTTATAAACAAACGTATTACCAACTACAGTACGAATCCTGAATAGTATAATAACCTTGTATCAAAAAAATAATATGCTCATACATATTCCGAGCACGTAAATCTAAGTGCCGTTATATAAAATCGCGTAGAAAATGTACCGCTAATACATAAACATGATAGACCGCGTCGTAAAAATCTCGTAAATGATACTATTCGAACAATCTGAGAATTTAGCGGGAAATTTGTGGTGTGGCGTGCAATGTCAGATGCTATTTTGTGCATAAGAGCAGTGAACATAGTACTTTAGATGATGGTAAGTGATCACTGACATCCGTATGTACCTAGAAATTGTGACCGTTCAAAAATTGGCTTAGAAGCTCGAGTTCCATCAATTGGTGTAATATCTGACTTGTAATAAAATAATATAAAGTAAGAAGAAAAAAGAGAACAGAAAAATCAGTTTTGTATTTTTTTTTTCCAAGTTTAACACGTTTCGAAGCTTTAGTAGTACATAACTTAAAGACTTAAAAGATATTGCAAAAGTCGATTTAAATACAGAAAATGTTGATCATGTCGTGGAAGAAGGGAAAGGCCTCGAGCTATCTTAGAAATTACACAAAATTAGATAGAATATTCTAAATTATTTATCATATAACAAGATTGAGCAATGGGATTTTGTTATCGCACCATACCTTCCTACACTCTCCAAACTTTTATCAATATGTACAAGGACACATCTGAGTGACGTTTGCTACGATCCCAACCCCTCCAAATAGATTGCTAGTCGAATGGGAGGACATCCCGCAATTTGTCGGCATCCGAGCGATCGCATTCGGCGTCACGCTGCGGCCCCGTTAGATACCGCCACATCCGTCCACACCGGTCAACGTACCAGGGTTGACGCTTCTACACGAAAAAATATAGGGGACCAACATGGCGAATGTTGCCTAGAATTAACTGGAGTCTTGAGCAACTCACATGAGTATTCTAAATTGATCACATACAGAATTCGAACCCTAAACCTACCGGATTACATGCAGCTAATTGTTTGATGACATAGCTTGACTTAATTTGTGAGTAAACAACCTCCATTTTTTGAAGTCCTTTGAAAATGAAATATCTACAGTAGCTGAACACAGAGTGATAGAGAAAATGAATACAAAAACGAGTTTTTAAGATCAGAAATCAATAAGCATTGCCGGCATACGATTAGGATTTCCACGTGATAAAATAAGAACTGTATCGATTCTTATCTAGGGCAAAGTGACAATGTAAAAACAATAATCACAGTACACGCTCAGTGAAGGTGTTATGGAATTGTTTTAGGAACAAAATAAATTACATATTCAGAATATTTAGCATCACAAGTATCAGCTTTAGACAACCCTATAAGCAGCGCGTGCACAAGCGCACATCACATTCGGGTTTCAACATTTTTGTTGTCTACACCTAGTCTGAATAGATTCTTGCATAGATTTTACGCATATATCAACTAAAGGTAGACAGAGACTTGAGTTTGCTGATCCTGATATAACGGTTTACTTTATTTCGTTTCAATCTGCAGTGTGGTGTAATGAAGTTTTTACCTTGCACTACAGTGATATCCTCTAGTTAATAGAGGCCTGTGCCCGGCATTGGCTAGCAGTAGACGTCTCGGGTTGGAGCCCAGGTCGGGCAAAGTGATATTGGATTTTTCTATTCATTATTACCCCGTAATCAGTATTAGTGCGTGGTGGCCTGTTGGTAACGAACCAGACGCGGCTGCCTACATGTTCACGGTGGTCGCGGGTTCAAATCCCAGGGCACACCTCTGACTTTTCGGAGTCATGTGTGTATTGATAGTCAATTACCACGCACTATAACGGTGAAGGAAAACATCGTGAGGAAACCTGCATACCATAGCGATTTGTATAAATTTCTATGGTATTGTAAAAGTCCGCCAACCCGCACTAGGCCAGCGTGGTGGACTATATGGCCTAACTTCTCTCAATCGTACTTTCGATTATAGAAGAGGCCCGTGCCCTGCAGTGGGTCGTATATGGGCTGATACAATACAATACAAATCAGTATTAGGAATTTGTGCCCGAAATGGAGATAGGCTCGCCCTCATCACATCGTGGGACGGAACATAAAAAGACGAAACGTGGGTGTTCTGGTTGCACCTCTGCCTACTCCTTCTGGGAAAATAGGCGTGAGTTTATGTATGTATGTATTATAATATAGTGCAAGCAATAATTCTCCGCTAAACTAATGTCACCTTCGTAGTTCGTGGTTAGGTTTTTGTTTGTTGCACGTTCGTTGGGTGACGTCAACGTGCCAGATTACTTTCATTCACTACTGAAGGTCACTATGCTATTTACCTTCTGCAACAGGTTTGTACACGTTAGAAAAAACATGGCTTTGCAAATATCAACAAAGAACACATATTTACATACATATTTTATACGGGGTGGTTAAGTGCCTAGATTCCTCGTGTTTGCATGTACATTGCGCCCTTCCAACAGTATTGACTAACGAGAGATGAGTGTGTCCCGACAATGGATACAATTATGATTTATGACCGACTGCATGGAATCAAATGTAGGTTAGTTGATCCCGGAAAGCGACACATTTGCGTGAGTCGTAACGGAGGGTTTTGTGTAATATCTGAGCGTTTGCGAATATCCGGTACCAGCTAATTGAAATAGTTCTCTCAGAACAAAGTTAAGATAACGATGGCAGAGGTATTGTCGTATCACCAAATGGTAGTAGTTTCTTACGGAAGTCGGCAATGTCTAGAGTATATTCAAATCAGTGCGTAGTGTGATGATCTTTATAAGTAATAGTAACACCGTTCGAATTGCTCAGGTCAATGTGGAGAGTCTTAGGTGAGGCCTATGTTCAGTAGTGGACATACTGTCGCTGACGAGAGAGTTTCGAATCCTAGGTTAAGCGACGCAACCTCAATTTTTTTTCGATAATCTCACATAAATTAAAGAATGAAATATAGGAAATAAACACAGGAGATAGTCATTATAGGTAACCGATATAGCTCATAGGATAAGCAAGTTGAAGTGGTAGTAGGCCGGGCACATAGCGCGAAGAACTCGTTAGTTTTTCGCCGGTGGGGCCGAAAAGTTCTGGAGTGGAGGCCACGGAGAGGAAAGCGAAGTGTCGGACGCCCGCCTACAGGGTGGACGGAAGACCTGGTTAATGTTGCAGGAATCCGCAGGCCACTTCACACATGTCAATTTGGAGATCCTTGGGGAAGGCCTATGTTCCGCAGTAGACTTCCTGTGGTTGAATAGATAGATAGATAGATACAGTCGTTGTTGTTTTGTACACCCGTGAAAAGTTAAAATTTAAACACGTTTCACTTATTTTATGAGCACATTTTGAAAATGTAATGAATGGCTAGTTAAAAGTTTTTCCGAGAGCTGTAAAATGAGGACGAGCCGGCGTCGAGGGTTTAACTTTTTTAATTAGTGCATAGTGCTCAGTATTCCATACTTGGATTCATATATGAACATTTAACATATACATTCTAACATTATTCTAGCATTATACAATCAAAGCCTTAGTACAGCGCGAAGTATTTTGTTTCACGACCAATATCTACAAGCATACAATCAGTTTTTATGTCGCCAATATAAAGCTTAGCCAATCATTCATATTACTACTACTATTTGTGAAGACAGTACTTGGAATTACTATTCTGAAGTTGCTTAAAATTCCTTGGTCCTAATATAATTTCAGATAAATTTGATTTCGGGCTAACGGAAAATTTAAAGTCCTTATTGAACATCAAACCCTAACACTGTCTGAATAATGCACTCCACTCAAACTAATAAGAAAAAAATCGCAAGAGTCGCCTCCACTCCACAAAAAAATTGAATGCAAAATAAAATGACGTTAATATGATTTACAAACACAAGGTGGGGACAAGACAGGCAACATAATTACTAAACACGCGATACAAATGGCTTACACGGCGAGACTGCGAGAGACGGAGACACAACCGCGTAGGCAGCATCCTGATATTATCTATAAATTATAAGTATAATTATCGTATTATATTTTCGTTATGATTAACTGTATAGCAGTTGATGATTTTATCAATAGAGATGTGAGGGTGCTGAAGAATTTGCCAGTTTGTATCATCTATTATCACGATAAGCCTATTGCAGCCAATTATTGAACGTAAACACTACAAATGAAAGCAACTGACGACGATACTGTTTTGTCATAAAAATAGGCAACCGATCTTAATAACAGAGAAGAAATTTCTTATACGCTAAGGAACTAAGACCTAAGGCTTTAAGGGAAGCGAGGCGAATAATTGTGACGATGGTAAAGCGTTCACCTTTATTCAGTGTAAACTCTATTTAGACCGTAGTAACTACTTTATCTCTCTCTCTCTCTCTCTCTCTTCAGCCACAGGAAGTCCACTGCTGAACATAGACCTCCCCCAAGGATCTCCAAATCGACCATTACTTTACCTAGCCAGTAAAAAAGTACTCTTTTATCCTTCCGTTGTCGCGTCCTTAAAACCTCAACCTTGATCCACCAACACAATGTTCCCGAACGATAATATTTACAAAGGACACGGCTTTTTTCCAGATACACAGTGGGCGTATTGAGATGGATATCTGATGTGGAATAACATTAGGTCCCAACCGGTTCGAGACGTACGGGAGCACCCCGCAGACTAATTTATTACTGCAGGCGAATCTCATGTACATGTATACAAATCGTGAATTATAACTGTTGAAGTGCGTTATTTCATATTTGTTTTTATTAAATGTACATATTTACGCTCACGAGCCTTAGCTGAGAGATGCAAGTTGCCATTACTATAGTCCACAGTTAGCACATTATTTTTATCACAAGATATGATAAGTGCTTATCACGCTGTAGTGGATATTTTTTATATTGGCACGGCATAATGACTGCACTGCGCCTGATGGTAGGCGCAAATGCCGTCCAGACAGAGTATCTAATGGCATCAGACGGCGGTTCCATGCCATTCGATACAGTCATGCCGACATGATAAGATGCTACTTCACACGTAAGGATGAAAAAAAACAGATGGATAAACAATAGAAACGGATAAGCAGATGACCATCACCTTGTGAGTGAATACAATCACTAGGTATCTGGTAATTGAAACAGGGTTAAAGCCAACCGTCCACCGCCAACTGAACTAAGTTAGTTTATTATTTATAATATTTTATTATAGCTAGTATAGTTCGCAGTGGACGCACATGTATGAAAAACAGACATAACTATACGAGCTAAGCTAAACTAACTTAGTTTAGTTGGCGATGGAGGATCGGCTTAAACGTGCGAAAGACCTGGCTAAGAGAAGCACTCTTGGCATAAAGTATTCTTTATTGACTTTGCAAGAAAATTGAACGTAAATAGATAACTACACAGTACCCACATGTGAATTATCTTTATTGCATACGATGTAATTGACAGATACTTAAATAGTAAATTATTAGAAATAAAGTTATTATTAGTTTACTTTATATTTTTCATATATTGGACACGGTAAAGGTGATTCATAAGACTTATACATAAAGTTTCGATACTGAATGTCAATAATTGAATCATCAGCTATTTTAGTCACATAATAAAACAATTTCAAGCATAAAGGTTATCATCATAATGAATATAAAATTATAATTATATGGAAAACACAGTTTTAATACGTAACATCGCATAAGGAAATACTTAAGAATACATAAATTCTACATTTATATTATTTCGGCAATTTACATTTTAATAATAGCATTCAGAAAAATCACTCGTCGTAAATAAGAAGATAGTCATATGTAAGTACCTACCGGCAATCATCAAGTTTTAAAATATTCAAAATAATTGCAAGTACGTTTTCAATTTTCATATGTTCACTTCGGTGTGACCAATAAAGGAGTGACGTTACCTACAAATACATCAGAATTTACTGTAGTAGAAGCAAATACAATATCCAAAGGGAATGTATGTCTTTTTATGTTTTATGTATTCGTCATCCCTTTTAGTGTATGTATATTTTATAGTTATATATTCATGATATTTTCTTCACTTTTTTATTTTTATGCGCCTACCATGTTTTCTTTCTTCACCACCCAAAGGTTGACTGGCAGAGAATGCGGCATTAAGTCCACCTTTATACTGTCTATGTATAAGAAGCATAATAAATATAAAAAGCACATCGCGGAAAAAATAATTTCAGCGTATGAATAGAAAATCTTCCAAAGACTTAAACATGTTACACACTGCAGGATGTCCCGGTAGACAGACCTACCGCGGGAAGCGGCGGATATTACCTGAATGCAAATAATGAGGAACGAACCCAGGAGCGTAGATTGAAAGAGGTATATATCGAGTTGATAGTCTTTATAAAGGGAGACAACAAATTTACCTACAATGCTGTCACTAGACATATCGCATACATTTGCCCCTATGTCTTATAGGAACACACGAATATTCAACCGACAAGTGCGACAGTCCAAACATACCCCTATCATTTTCATCTATTTTAATCTCCTAATAGAAGCTCAATTTTTCCAACTATACCTTAAGTAATACCATATTAAAAAATTTACAATAACCATCACTCAACTTGAAAGTTTTAGTCAAAATATTTCGTCAACCAGCGCCAAAAAAACACGAACACCAAAGGAATGCAATCTGCCAAGTCGATAAAGCAGATATTCTCCGATGACCGGCTGACCTGACATTCGCGGCGTACGCGTCGGCGCGAGCGGAGGTGTCCACTGCAGGTCAATGTCTGCGACCACATGCGACTTCATAATTGTACGCTCGTAAAATTATACTACGAATTAGATTCGCAGTAGGGTTGGTAGGTTTGCATATATGTATAAACAAAAAAAATGCATAAATGGAACTTAATGGTAAGAGTAGACATCGAGTCTTATCCGTCATTATTTAAAAAAAAATTAATAATATAAATCAGCACGAAACTTGTAATATCCCAAGATATTGCAGCTTGTGGATATTATTTGTACATTTAAAAAAAAATAGCAACGATTTCATGAGACAAACTTTAGTGCATCGAACTGATTTATGATTTATTTATTTAGTTATAGCTTTGTATAAATATTAAACAACTTAGGAGAGATACTACTACGCCGGAAAATACCCAAGTTCCATACAAAACATTCCCATTTTAGTCATAAACGGATTTGTTTATATTTAGGAAGTAAATGCGTTAAACACAGGTAGCGTGTATGGGCGAGGAATCATTTCGAAACATTCAAAGGTGCGCTTATACTGGAACACTTAAGATATCGTGATAAAACAAAGGGCATGTTATTCTCAAAGGCGTATGAACTTAAAGAAATATACAGTCACAAAGAACCAATACGCAGTGTACAGCAATATACAGAAATGTGAAAAATAAAATATATAAACCTTTATTGGTATTTACTTAAATAACTCATTAATTAGATAGGTTAATAAGCTACTATTGAAATAAATAGCTGAATATTATGTTGAACATCGAAGGAGCTGTCCTTTTACTTAACATCGTAATTTACACAAATTATTACGCATTAATAAATAAACTGACATATAAAAATCAACCACACCTTATTAATGACGCAATGACAAAACCCCAGAGAATTGGGGAAAAACATTTTTTTCTAACAAGTCCCTAAGTGGCAACCCTACGTTTATGATTCACTATGTACTACATAAAGTTCAATCGCGAACTATAAAATTACATATTATTACAAACTATCTCAGAGGTCGTTGACATTGCTTAATCTCGTAAACTAGCATTTTTATTACATTAATTTTGAAGTATCTTCTAGTTAATTTATTTAATCTAATGGCATTGTCAACTTATTGGTCTCATGGCAGCAACTGGGTCAGGCCATATAGTCCGCCACGGTGGCCTAGTGCGGGTTGGCGAATTTACATACCCTAGAAATTCTTTTAAATCGCTACGGTTTGCAGGTTTCCTCACGATGTTTTCCTTCACCGTTATAGTACCGTACCGTTATAGTGGTACGATTTAAATAATTAAATAAAATATGATGTCAAGATTTCAATTTGTAGCTAACTACATCGCAGTGTTTGCCAACTTTTTTTTTTTTTTTTTTTATCAAGAGGAAAAGCTATTAAGCTCCCCTTTCGTTGCCCCGGGGGAGGTGGAAAGGGGTATGTCAGTGTCTCTGGCCTTCCAGCCTGGCACAATGCGTATTTGTGGCCAAGCTGGGTCCCTACCAAGCCTACGCCAGCATACTGACTAAAAACCTCTTGAAAACCGTCACACGCATTGTGGGCGGTACCGGACATCCCAGGGTGAAAGGCACCTCGATTTACGTCCGCGTAACCGCCTCGCGCATAACCATTTCTGGTCCTTCTTTGATGTGGGGCCCGGATGAACCCCACTTTCGACTATTTTGGACGCCCTTTTAGGTCTTATGGGCGTCCATGACAGAGACGAGGCACTATCGTTCGCCTCAGAGCCGTTACAAGTCAGGGCGCACTGCCCCCGCAGTGTTCCCAGTGACTCTGATGGCCCCTTTAGGTCGCCTCTTACGACGGGCAGGGGATACCGTGGCAGAATTCTTGCAGCCCCGGACCACAGGGCGAAGTGTTTGCCACCTACGAGACGAAGTTTTATTTTTGTGCTAAACGAGAAATACGCAGAACATCAAGTAATACGTGATTACCGCCGCCCATAAACACCCACAAACACAGGAATTGTGGGTGCATAACGAGCTACAACGAATGACAATGTTTTTCATCGACTCATTAGTGCCGTGTTAGTGGACAGAATTGCAGCATAACAAAATACTATGCCCAATATGTATTATTTGATCCAAAGAACCTCAAAGTGCACATTAATGTAAATCACCATACATGTAATGATGCTATGCAAACTAATTTTTTTCATATAAAGGTCCGGCAAACGAGCAACCAGGTCATCTGATGGTAAATGAACTCGGCTGCCCATGAACACCCACAACGCTTGGATTAGGTATAGACATGTTTCCGGCCTATCAAATCGGGAGGGAAAGGAAAAAGTACGGGAGGGGTATTCGGCATCCGAAAATCTCACTCACCGAACGAAACGCGACAGCAAGGTTGTCACAGCACGTCGATCTACTATGAGATAGTGGTAGCCCCACTAACTTGGAATATTGCTTCTAAAAATCGAAACAATAGAAAACTATAAATATCAGACCACGTCAGTCGCACTCCTCGGTATAATTAATTATTCATCTATTAAATAGGGCTTAAGGTTCTAGTCCACAAAAACTCCACATATCTTGAAATTCTTATGAGGAACCCGCAAGCATGTTTCCTTATGGCAGCGACTTCCAAACTATAGTCGCGAATATCAAGTGGGCCCTAAGTAGATATAGATAAAAGTCATCCTCTTGTCTCATGTGAGACCGGACTTTCGACTATTGAAGTATTTAATTAAACATTGTAAGTAAATTTTGTTTTACCAATACGTTTGTTCTCTTTTTACAGCCAAAAGGTGAGTCCCTTTGACAGGTCTTGTTAGGTCGGTCGAAGTCCAGTCAACTTTGGAAAACAAAGTATTATTATGGTATTTTTCTACATCATCAAAGTTATCCAGTATCCACATTAAAACAAGTAATTAACATAAAATATCCCACAATTTGTTATTCATGACGTTATTATCCGCGGCTCGAGTAATTCCGTCGCTATAAAACACTAGATTAATCTCGGGATTATAATTTTATATCTCAGTATATTACGAATAATGACGTAACAAGTTCACTAACGCCATCATTATACAGTAGTTCACATTATAGATAATCACGTGGTTTAATAACTCGGGGGATTGCAGTTCAGTTGATAGGTCTTTTTTCAATGATGTTGGTTTGATTGCCAATAAGTGAACGATTATGTTTGACAGCATTTGTGACAGGGATTAATATCCCTAATACCCTCACTAATGTGAGGAATGGCAATATTTATTTATTGCTAATAAATATCCGGACAGCATTCCAGTTCGGCTACAATGTAAGTTACCGGAACAGAATTAAAAATAAATAAATACACCCAACAGTCACATACATAATTCTGACCCCACACCAAGATCGAGTCTTGTGTCGTGGGTATCGGAAACTACGATAGACTTTTCGATCTCACTAACACCCAGACCCGAAACAAATAATTGTGGTTCACACAAACTTATGTCTCGGTGCGCGTATCGAACCCGCGACCTCTCGTTTCACAGTCGGTGTCAAGCCAACTGCGCCTCGGAGGCTGTCAAGATCAAAATGAAAATACTAAGGTCCCTCCACGGAAAGCAAATTAAATCATGGTCAGTAACAGTAGCCAGTTTGACCAATACTGGTAAAATTGCGTCATAACTATTCAAAATAGCGTGAATGGTTACAATGCACAATAGGCCGAATCGAAATGGACCAACATGGTGTCCAAGGTTGAAGCCAAATCACATAATGAAGTATGACGCCCGTATCTAGAATCGACATGTACACAACTATAGATAGGTTAATTTAGATCGTTAAACATCTGTAGTCAATAGTGTACTGAAATAGCAATTTGAACTTCATAGTTCATTCTTCAAATATTCCTCAGTACCTAAAGACTGTGATAACATACGGCACCGAAACGTGGCCTCTCACTATGGACCTCATACGTAAGCTCAATGTCACACAACGCGCTATGGAGAAGGCTATGCTTGGTATTTCCCCACGAATTCGTATCAGGAATAAGGAGATCCGTAGAAGAACAAAGGTCACCGATATAGCCCTTAGGTTTAGGAAGTTGAAGTGGCAGTGGACATTGCACATAGCACGAAGAATTGGTGGCCGTTGGGGCTGAAATGTTCTGCAGCTGCGGCCACGAACAGGCAAGCGACGTGTCGGACGTCACCTACAAGGTGGACTTGGTTAAGTTTGCAGGAAGTCGCTGGATGTGGGCCGCTTCCAACAAGTCAATGTGGAGATCCTTCGGGGATGCCTATGTTCAGCAGTAGACTTCCTGTGGCTGAATAGATAGATAGATAGTTCGTTCTTGCATTTGATCATAAACACACCAAGTGTGCCTTCAACTTTAATTTTTATTATATGTTTCTATCCAACTTAAAACTACTAAAAACCCTGTAGGGGTATGCTTATTTCTACCACAATTAAGTGTCCTTATTATCACGCACTTATCAAGTACTTCATTATAAAGCGTACCTTCCAAAGTAACAAGAGCAGTAAAACCTGTATTATTTTACAACCATATCATGCAACCGATAAAAAAGATATCACGACAAACAAATGTAACCAATAATGACTACATTTAAAATTCTGACACCTGCCTTTAGGGCACAAAAAACTGCCAGACGGCAGGTGATTTTACAACTTTATTTTTAACTTATTTTACGAGGACTGTGGCTTCCAATCACCGGCGAAATCAGTTACGGACAAAAACAACTCACTCGTTAATAAGCATTAAAGTACCAACTGTGTACAGTAATTGCTCAAACAAGTTTGAAAGTGATAGTTTTGATTGCAACACGAATGATTGAGGCGCTTATGATTCTTCTAGTTCCGATGGTATTAATTAATGGAAGTGATAGAAAAAACAACCGTACGTATATCCGAACTCAGTAATGTGTAAACATTGCCATGCACTTAAAGTATATAATATTAGCAGATACTACGATTCTAGCAGATATTGAAAGTTCAGTAGCAACTGCATGTAACGTAAAAATACTATAGTTTCCTAAACAATTTTTAAAGTCTCGGCCATTTGAATAAGCGTCACCTACCAATATCAACGCTAATAAAGCCACCAACTCTGTGTGGATACTGGATATTACTGCGCTTTCAATCAGCTGCATTATCAGCCATCCGTCCCAGCCCGAAGGCTGGCAATAAAAATAAACGTCCCGTATTATCTAATATCGGATAGAATTAACTGGTCGCATATCTGCATCGTCTAGCCAATTAATAACACCGGGTCAGTCGGACACAGCGCCTATTTATAATTGAAACCGTGCCGGCTAAAGGGAACAATTACACCATCCTGTTATACCGGGAAATATATTAAGTGCGAATATACTTATTGCCTTTGAGGGACGTTTGTGTATCTAGCTATGCTATTTATTTATGGAGTAGAACAGCATTGCGTAGTTTCTGATATACACTACACAAGACTCAATATTAGTGTCGGTAGGGACTATGGATGTGACTGTTTCGAGTATTAGTTTGTTCATTTAGAAATAATTTATCTTGACATTGAAAATAGTTATAATAATTTATATGTAGTAGGAAAATCCTAGCAGTAGAACATATATATAATAATTATTTACATAATAATACAGTATTGTTAACGAGCACTTGGTTAGAAACAGGATAATAATTTACTAATGTATTTGAAATTCAGCTAAACAACCACGTTCGATAACACAAACAATTTGAACAATATACATATTTAATTTTATAATTATCCATCCCATCCATCAGCCAAAGGAAGTCCACTGCTGAACATAGGCCTCTCCCAATGATTTCCACAGTGACCTGTCGGAGGCAGTCTGCATCCAGCGACGTCCCGTGACCTTTACCAGGTCGTCTGACCACCTAGTGGGTGGACGTCTCACGCTGCGTAATTTTATATAGCAAGGTAATTTAATAGAACGTCAAAACAATAGAATTTACGATAACTACTTTGATTTTATCCTGTTAACATAAACTGAATCCCACATTTCTACGAAAACACAATTACCTATTCCTACTCTAACAAACAAAACAGTAAAAAAAAACAACAAAAAAGAGGCTCTTTCCAAGCACAAAACAGGCACGCGCGAACTCCGCCAACTAAGGCGCACTCTCGTATTCATAATATAAAATTACTTCACGTGTTATATAAAGCGAACAAAACTGGAAACTAGATTTCATAAAGCCACTGCGAACACAATGGCTTAACAAAGGCACAACGCTATGAAATAGGTCAATTAGACAGGCCGATTCGCGTTTATTATTAACTGTTCAACGTGAAAGGGGGGCAAACTATTCATTCAATGTACTAGTATTTTGCAATGTACTAGGAATTTTATATATCGAATCTAGCTTTTGTATGGAAACGGATAAAACGCCTGATGAAAATTATCATGGAGACAGTGGACAAGCAATATTATATGTCAGGAATATTTTATGTGTCTATGGTTACCCGTGCTCTATAATATTTTCCCGCCAATTTGTTAAATTAAAAAGTTAACGCAGTAACTGTAATAAATAAGCTGCTAAAGGGAACGGTTGTTTAATTACGTATAACATACATATATATCAGTCTTACATTTCAAGATGGTATATGCAAAATAGAAACAAGAGGATGATATGTGATATTGACTCTTCGGTAACGCAATAAAATGAACGAAAGCTGCTGAATTCTTAACAGAGAAAACAGCAATAATGGGATGGGAGAAAAGACGAAGCTGCGTGTGCTTATGGAAAATAATTAATTCTTTAAAAGAAGCATAAACAACGAAAAAGTAAATACCGATAGGCTATTTGGAATAGTACTACACGCTGAATACTCGTATATAGTACGTACATACGTAGTAGGTACGTTTCTTACAATTGTATCATGTTTAACATGCGCATAATGTAGTATTTAAAGAAGAACGAAATTAGCATGAACTACTTTCTGACCTTAATACATAAACATGAATGTACGACAGTTCATAAACAAATCAGAGACAATATTTTCATGAACTTAAAATTAAAAATAATGACTATAAAAATAGTAAAAACTCTTTCTTTCATTACCTTGGTATCATTAGCAAGGATACTAACTAAGCAATAACACAAAACTAGATCATTGTTGGTCAAATACACCTCCCATAGAGAGAAGATTGGTCGGATTTTTTAAGCTATCATTTAGCATTCTGATGCAGCTCTAAATTTGCTATTATACTCCAAAGCATGATTACTTTCGACTTTCTTGTTACAAAGCATGTTCACCTTCCAATTTAAAATTCGAATTACAAAAAAACACTACCCCAATAGAACAATGATATTATTGTTCTTAGAATCGCAAATAGCCCGATAAAACAATTTCATCTCATTGCATTCAATGAAATTATAACACCTAAGACGACACGCGAGTGTAAAGAACATCATCGCGTGCACAGATATATCAATAAACAAACAGAACAACACATAAAAACAATTATGTAAGTGCGTGTTCTATTGTTTTATTATGCAACCATTGCTTTTGCTTCGTTAGGCGTTTCTGCATGGGCACAGTAATAAATTATTACTCGTATTACTAATCTTTAATAGCATGTTTTTTTTTTACTCGTGTTGCTGGGGAAGTTATTTGTTACTTCTCCATAAGTGTTTGGTTAAATTTTAAGCGCTAGTATTTCTCGGTTATTTCAGTACATACATACACAAACATCACGCCTTTTTCCCAGAAGGGGTAGGCAGAGGTGCAACCAAGACACCCATGTTTCGTGTACACCCGTGTTCCGTCCCATGATGTCATAGGGGGCGAGCCTATCGCTATTTCAGTGATGATCTGATATATTTGAGTACAAGAACATTTTAATTTTACTCTTTAAGCTGTCCTTTGTCAGCCTCATGGTATCCACTAAAGAACCTTGATCGTTATCAAGAATTTACAGAGCCACGTGTTAGAAGAGCCCTGCACTTATCAAATCGCTAGACAGTGATCTAAAAATAACACTTAATGAAATAATTACTTACATGTATCAATTACCCAGCAATAGAAACGTCTTCTCGAACCTTAAACAAATTAATTACAGAACTAAAGATTAATAAATCATCGACACGTCAATGAATCAATAACAAAACAATACCCGAACGCAAATCGAATGAAAACAATCGATAATCCCCAATCATTATGCGAGCATTCAAATTCGACTTCCGAATCCTATCGGAAGTCACGAGTTATCCGAAAATAGAACGCATCCATAATGGAGACAATGGAAGCGGGTTATTTTGGATGCGAATCGTTGGAAGCGGTGACGTCAGCGGTGAGCCAGTTTCGGCGTGCAATGTGCACTGCACATGGCCCGTTTATTACCCGTTGACATTGGGATAATCTTGCCGCGACGTTTCCCCGACAATGTATAATGAAAGTAGTATGACCACTGTCTGAATGGGGATATCGGTATCAGTAGGCGCGTTGGGTGTTCGCGGAGAATAATACGCTGTGAATATTTTTGGTGGAGGCCCTTGTTAAGCAATAATCTTCACGGCTTGATAATGAAAAGAGTAGATAATTAAATTTCGTATTATGGTATAACGCAGTCCAATATTTTGTGTCAACAGCAGTATTAATTAAGGTTTCGACCATAATGGCATAATTGTGTCGAAGGATTATGCATAAGCATATTTGGATTGCATTGCTCTCTATTTGAACTGTATTACTATCAAGCGCACTGCAGTGAGCAGTCACTCTGTCGTGACAGTATTTAAAACAAAAGTTTACTACTGAATGCTGAATATGGCTTCTGTTTTGGAAGATATCTTTTTCAACAAAATACTAGTTACAATTTGTGAACCCAGCTCATTGCAAAAATAAAAGATACTTCAAGGCCTTTGTCTTACACAATCATTGGTTAGATTATAATATGCAATTATTTAACTACTCAATACTCAATATCTTTATTGCACACCACATGTTATAAAGATGTTATAATTTTATAAAAAGGTACAATGTGGACCCTGTTGGGCACGGCAACAATTTAGGAGAGAGGAGGAAGCCATAATGTTCATTTTATTTATAGATACCTAGATATATTTGGAATATTGTATTCTTAAAATTTATAATAAGTGTACATATTTGTATTTAATATGCACTTATGGTAGCATAATTACTTTAATGATATTTTTTCAGAAATGTTATTTGTTAAATATTTCTGTTTAGTTGTTATATAATTATGTTATAAATAATTAGTATAATATAAAATATTTAGTATAATATATTTTAATCCGTCTTTATTTTTCGTTTAGATATTCTGATATTGTGTAGTAGGTTTTTGTAAGTAATAATTGTTTTAGTTGTTTATTAAAAGATGTTTCATTCCTTGCGTTTTTTATGTAGTCTGGCAGTTTATTATATATTTTAATAGACATAACTAGGGGATATAATAGGTAAGTATCAGATTTCATTCGGCCAAAAATGCAAAAAAAAATATATTTCACAAGCCAAAACATTGTTATACGACACCATCACAAATATTGGTGGCAAATATTTGCCTACAGTTCAAATTGTTCAATGGCGAGGAACAAATATGCAAAGGCAGGCATCTTGCGTCACACTAGACTTAGCTACACCGGTGTGCCACGAGCCAGTAAATGTGTGAAGGGCATTTGTTTCATATATTATACACGTGTAAACGTTGCGTTGATGTTATTAAGGGCCGAAGTCCTCAATTATTTAGGGCTCTCCAACTAATGGAAGGTTGACGACAGTCAGGACAGTACACTAGCCTATGCCAGACTAAATAATTGAGATGTTCGCAATTCCAATTCACATGCGGATATTACGTAAATGAATTATAACTAAGCATATGAGGGAAGACGTGCTGTTCAAATAACGTATACAAAAGTTATCTAAATTAAAGGACGTGAAGTTGCAAGAGGAACTCCAGACTCAATGCAAGTATTGGTTTGAGGTCGATAATGACATGAAAATTGAAGGACTCGTAACAATTAAGAATACTTTATATAGGACTAAGTGAGAAATAGTGGAACTCGGATCAAGCTAGAACACGCGGAAACCATTACTTTCATAAAAGAATATTAGGAATAGCACTTAGCAGATAGGGCACATTGTAGTAAACTTGTATTGAAAATCATGGATTAATGAAACAAAAAAAAACAATCAGATACACGCGGGCAAATCAAATAACATAAAGTGAAATGTAACACATAAACACAATTACGAGTTGTCCGTGAAACTAGCAAGGATTCGTCAATCACGTTTGTCGGCGAATGAACGCACGAGTTTCTATGTGATACATTACTAGTGGTATTCGAGGTCGTTATGTTAAACACGTGTAGAGAAAGACAGGATGATATTACATTCTTTTTTAAACTCTCCTGATCATTTGTCTAAACCTATTGCCTACTGCGGTTAATGGTAAGAACAGTGATGCCCAAACAGATCAACCGGTTGATAATCTTTCTATACATTCTGTCGTCTTTCGATACAAATATAGGTTACAGAGAATCAATTGGTTATCAAGACTCACGTTTCTAAGGTAGAGAGAATACGAAGATCGGCAAACTGTTCCACATTTGCATTGCCACAACGGCAATGCAAATGTGCAAACCTCTCAGTTCGAGAAAAGGGTGTCATGCTGTTGAAGCTGTAGCTTTGCAAGACTTCGTTTGGGTTGGTTCGGTTGGTTTCGTTTTAATACATAAGGCAAAAAAAACTAATAAGATATTATATACATGGCTGCTATTATTATACAAATTAGTCTGAGCAAAAACAAGACCATTTTACGTCGACCACCCAAAATATCCAAATAGGGTAAACAAGAATATATATTAGATAAAATTATAGGACGTCATCCCCATTCCCGACGCGCCCCGAGTAAATCTAGTTAGCTCCTCCCCTACAGCTATAGCTATAAATCTTGGCACAGGATTGGGGACGCCACGAAATTCGGGAAAATTCAAATCTTTCAACTGGGTAAAAAACACACATACATAATTTCGGTACGGGAACTCGAGTGGGGTATAAATGTACTTATGGGGGTCTAATATTGGTAATTTCTAGATTCTCTTTATAACTGAGTAAAAACATGTAATATTTATGTCTATTTCTCCCGACTAACAGCAGTGTCAATAAACAGTTGTGCCTGTTTGAAGGACATTGTAGACAGAAAAACTTCTGTCTCATTATATAAGACTTAACATCTTATGTCTCAGGATGGCGAGCGCATTGAAATGCCAAGCATTGCTTTAAAATTCATGGTGTCGTTCGCAACTGCCCGTGAGAGGTCGTTTCGCTTACCATCAGGCGAATGGCATGCTCGTATCGCCATTCATCGCAATAATAATAAAATGTAAATTCAGTAAAGTATCCGGGAAAGGGTTGCGCATAGACATAAGATTACTTACATATTGATATAGTATATTCTATTCCCCACGAATTTAAAAAACGTGTCGTAAGCACGTCGGGGCAACTATGCCATAGTACATAATAATACTATATGGTTTTATTCCATAAATTTAAAAAGGCCTTCTACCTGCCTTTATTGGGCGCTAGTCAGATTCTATCTTTCAACAATTTTTTTTATTCATATTGCTGAATTTAGCTTATAGTTTCCGTTCTGTCTTACATTAAGTCCTTCGAGAAATCATTGCACGGCGGATCAGACATTTTCCAAATCAAAATCCCCGTTATTTTTACTATTTTCATCTACAACTCATCTACTTTAAAGTTTAAATCATACGCTGCAGAGTGAAGCAGTTAAATAGCCCGTTATGATAGTGTCGAGTCGCAAAAGACAAGTTTTTGTTGCCAATCGAAACTCCGCAGTGGCAGGAAAAAAACGTAGTTTGTAGTTTAAATATGAACTACAAAACGAAAGAGTCAATAAACGTCGCCCTACTCGAGCTTATGTCGAAAATCCATAACACCCTAACAAGGGTCAGGTCAAAAGTACACTGCACCAATTTGAATTTTTATAGAGATGAAAATGGATGAAGCGATAGCAATATGTCAGTAAACAGGATCGAGCAGCCATCCATGGTCACTGCCAATCCCTATGGTATAGAGACGTGACAAGTACGCATCTATAATAGTATTTAGCCCGTGTATTGTGTGCTCTCAAGGCGCGTTTAAAGGCGGGGGTCACGACACCCAGCTGACGGGTCGGGGCGTACTATTGATTCGGCGCGCGCCCTTGCCGCCGTCACGTGGACTCCATCTCGATAGAACGCATCGGAAATATTATTTGAGATGAATACTGTGAGCTTGACAGTGTATTGGGAATAATTGATATTGATAATTTAAACTTTTAAATTTAGAATATATTTAAATGTGTACATAAAATTATGTAAACCCTGACACTGACACTGTCACTGTGGAAATCATTAGGAGAGGCCTATGTTCAGCAGTGAACTTCCTTTGGTTGATGGATGATGATGATGATAAAATTATATTGAAATTAAGTGAGAAGCATGTGGGATTGTAAAAACATTGTTCAATTTATATGGAGTAGTTTTTGCTAAGTTTACCATTGATTTCTATTTGTCATGTAATTTAAGGTATGTTTCAGGAATATAGATTGTATAAATGATTTAAAGCAGTGTATTTCCTTGTTTACAATCATTAAATGCTCATGGAGATATATTTATTAATTGGGCAATTATTATAAATTCAAATAACATAATATTCTGTGATGTGTAAATTTAATAATTTTAAAAATAAATACTCAATAATAATTGACAGCTAGACTAAAATAATAATACTAGAACTAGGACTAATAACGCTGGACTTCTTTGCTTTTCTAAGCTAAAACCACATAATAATACAACCTCTATTACTTAATAGGTGATATAAGTTTATTGTGTGTATCTGGGTGGATGTGGATCCTAAACCGATGATCATTTTTTAATTTAGTTCATTTTATATTACTAATGAAGTGTCATTGGTGGATAGCTGACTACCAATAGGGATAATGTGAAAGAGCAATACTACTAAAAAACTGATATTGTGCATGGAAAAGTGATCATAAACTTATTTGTATCATAATAACTACCATAGGCGTAGAACTATTTTTTACACTTTGAATTATGTAAAAAATACAAACCGAATATAGATTTGATACGTAATATTTCGACACTTGATTAATCGGAACATTATAATGCTGGGAGATAAGTTAAGCTTTAAAAGTATTCAATTGTTTGAATAATGTAACATTTACACATCAGTGCCACCAGACATTTTTACTACTATCTGAATACTTCAATCATTTCGTGGTTTATTACTTGCTGAAAATTATTAATCATAAGAGTTTTCCTATATAATATTAATACAACATTATTAAAGAAATGGATAGACAATGTTTATAGTGCTAACACACCTCTCCAGAGTTTAAGGCATTTCTTTATATCTTTAATAGTATAGGATATTTCTTCTACATTTCATTTACTTATAAATACAATTTATTTATTAACATAGAAACCTATTGAATTTTTGCAACAATTTTATAAATGAGAAGACACAACAAATATTATTTTTCTTCACAATATATCTTAGTGCAAAGTTTAGGACCATGCTATAATTAAAATTTTATTATGAAAACATAAATAAGAGAAAGATAAGTTTTTGCATGAAAACTTTAAAGTACGCAATTTTCCAAGCTTAAGCAAATCTAAAACAATTAAATACCATTGATAACAAAATTAAAAATGTTCTAATCAAAGCCTAGTAGATATTAAATATATTTTTATTTGTCTAAAAATGAAGGTAGTAAAAAATAGTTTTATAATACATAAGGATTTTTAAAATTTTTTTATGGTAATTGATGCCAAAATAATTGTATACAAAAAAATGCAAAGTTAGTACACTTACTGGCTTAATTTTTAATTTAATAATATATCATAAAAAGACGACACAAACTAAATGCAGGGACAGCACGGCGCTACACACGCCAGCTTAATATAAATATTTACTTACATACGAGTATTTTTAATCCCAATAAGCAGCTGTACAATCCTCACAAACTATGTAGACACACAAAACACATCACAGATTCTTTGCATTATATCCACATAGTTCGAACATACATTAAATAAAACACTTCATCGCACCGATTAAACAATATTAAAACAAAAAACACTTATATTGCACGAAATTCATAACACTCCAAGCAGAATTCCGGAATACTCAATATTTGACAGATGTCGAATATCGATATTTTTTTAATTCGCCTTCCGTAAATGCAAACGTATCCAATCACGATAGATATAAACTAAACGCAAGAACAGACGCATCGAGCAACGCCCGCAAAACATGTAAAACCCAGCCGAATGCTGCGGTTCAGGTAACGGTGTAAAACATTAAGCAGAAACCTGTAATACAATTTAGTAGGTTAGTTGCTGTCACCCGTATTGAACAATTTTACTCTGTGGCTTTGACAACTCTGTCAAGAATGAATGATCAAAGTAGCCTATCTTCGATATTTATTAACTGTTTTAAATTATTTTATTTAAATATTTAAATTTAGAACAATTGACAAATTATACAATTTTATTATTTTTTTTAATTAACGAATTTAGATAAAATAGTGAAAAGATAATGTACTTTGCGCGACATCTAGCGTCAAGTAGCCAAAACATGTTATAGAAAAGTTCTGTTGTGAATACTACGATGGCGCTACTAAAGGCAAATAAGGAAGCCTGTTCTCAACATAGCGACCTCTATCGAATTCCAAGTAAAATCGACGTTATAGCCTAGAGTCTTGACAAGCCCTGTAGATTACAATATAACAAAGTTAAAGATAACACAACCCGCGATGTTTTGTTAATGTAAAAGCAATTTGTCTAGTATAAAAGCCACCTCAATTGAACTCTCGGTTATAGAGCAGCCCCGTGCAAGGCAGTGAGTGAATATAGACTGATACCGTCACAACTTAAGATACAAAATTTGCTTAAGAGCTAATAAAATTCATACAGTTAATTACACTTAATAATTTATGTATTATTATTAAATGATATCTATCTAATCTAATTACATAACAGATACTTAATCGGTTTCCTGTAGTTAGATCTAAGTATGTAATTATCCCGCCTAAGTATGTACTATACTTGGGCGGGTTCGTTTCAATTCAACGAAATGGCAACGATACACTACAATGGACGTTTAGAAGAGATGTGATTTATTTATATTCATAGAAGCTTCTTCCTTTTGACAGCCTCCGTGGCGCAGTTGATTAGACACCGGCTGTGAAACGAGAAGCTTCGGGTTCGATTCTCGCACCGAGACAAATGTCTCTGCCACCTTTATCAGGCTGTATGACAGTTTCCTTGGAGTTAGATCCATCACTATTCACTGAGCTCAGCCCATAGTCTTTAATTCTTGAAACGAGATAGTTATAGAGTAGAAACCTTGCGATGGTATAAAAGTTCGCGTATTTAAAACTCGTATCGGCACAAACGTTTTTAGGGTCTACTAAAAAGTTACTATCATAGAACTGCTAAGGTCGTTTTAGTTTCTGATAATCACGAGGCATCAAGCAAGACGGGTGTATTTATGACCTGCGATTAATTAAATCCTGTTGATAAGGTATATTATTTGTCTTTTAAAGTCGAAGCGGAAATCTTTAAGTGTTTATATGTTTAAGTTTAAGCTTAGCAACTTTTGATGTTTGTGTGTATGTATTTTATGTTGCAAATGCTATGCATACCTTTAAAAGGTATATGCATTAGTTTATTTAATTATCAATAATTCTGTTTTAATGTAACTTATCTTGTAACTATATGCTGTTGGAAGATATGTCCTACTAATAAATTAATTGAAAGCTTCAAATATGTACAATGACGATACAGTTAGTATGTTTTTATTACCTAATGCTTGGATACGACGTTCTAAGTAACGTGGGATTTCCTTATCAATGTTGTTAATTAGGTAGGTATCTTGTAAAAATGACAATCTACACAATCTCGCTTTATCAAATGCTAACAGTTTATAAGTTACCTATATTTATTATTAATACATACATAAACTTACGCCTTTTTCATAGACGGGGTAGGCAGAGTTGCTACCAGTACGCCCACGTTTCGCCTAATATTTTCGGTCCCACTATATGATGCGGCGGGGTCTAATTTATAATATCCTTTTGATTAACAACTACCTTCTCATTGTTATGAATTCCGAGTCACATTCGATATTTAAAAGCACTTTCAGCTTTATTTTTTTAAAAAGCTTGATAATCTTTTAAAGGACACACACATATAATATTAATTGTACAAAATTATGTATTATCATATTAAACAACGTATTAACCATGTAGTGAACGCTAAGTAAAACACTAGTAGAAAAAAATTGCAATTGTAAGTATTAACAAAAGTCATGTGAAAAGAATATTCTCATCTTTTAAAAACGAAGTAAAAAGTATACATTTCTCCAAACTGAATGCAGATTTAATAAACATCACACCTCCTTCCCAAAAAGGGTAGCCAAAGTGCAACCAAGACACCCACGTTTCGCCTTATGTGTGTGTGCCATAAGCAGATTTAAAACTACGCAAAAATTCTCACTGCTTTGAAATTTTAGAGCTGATTTCGATCGTGAATTTAATTATCTATGAAAAACAGGTAAACTAAGAGGACATAGGAGAAAAAAAAACCTGCCTATAAAAATAAATACCTCCAAGTGAGAAATGTTGACGGCGTGTGTAGTTGATTTATGAAACTACAAGAAACCAACAAGATACTTTTGGTCTTATAACACTTATGCTTAAAACAAATGCTTTTGAGACTCACAATTAGTCTCGATACGAGGATTTAATTCTTCACCCTTGCAATCGATCAAGATATTTTGAATTTGTAGATTTTTAGTATCCATCCATCCATCCATCAGTCAAAGGAAGTCCACTGCTGAACATAGGCCTCTCCTAATGATTTCCACAGTAGCCTGTTGGAGGCAGCCTGCATCCAGCAACGTCCTGAAACCTTTACTCGGTCGTCTGACCACCTTGTGGGCGGACGTCCTACGCAATATTATACGATTTTTAGTATAATTCGTTGGTACTTTTATTAGTTTTATGTGTGGTGATGTAGGCATCTGTCCGATTTAATTAAAATAAAACAACACACTACAAAAACATATTTATTTAAATATGCACAGAAAAACTTATACAACGATTGAAGACATGCCAACAATTTCTAACTTTGGCAAAATACAGAGCGTACAAAGATACGGAGAATACACTTATGATGTGAAATATTTTGTTGTTACACGAGATACCTAAATAAACATAATTTAACTCTCATAGTTGTGCTACATAATAATAGGACAAAAATATAAGGGCTCCAGCCCGGCAGTCTTATGAAGCTTGGATTTATTGCGCCTTGTAGAGTCGGGTGCAAGTTACGTCCTTGGCTGTCATCACCTGGAACAAATTTTGTTGAGATTAGAAGGGTTTATAGTAATGACGAGGATAACTGCTTATTCCTAGATGAGCTTGTAATACAAATTATTTAAATGAATAAATGCAAATTAATATTTATTGAAATTTCACATATTATGCTAGAATCTTTGGTCTTTCGAGGGCACAGTATGTATATTTCGAAAGGTTCTGTTTTAAGAGCAACATTTTCACATATTAAACTGTTATGTATTCATTAGAAGGTCGTTACACTGCCTGTATCAGCCCATAATCTCACACAGCAAAACAAGAGACTCTTCTATAACCATGATTTCGAGAGGAGTTAATCCTGGCAGTTACTCCATCCCCAATGTCGTTTTCTTCGGTCATTAACTTTTTTTTTAGGCAAATTAAAACATCCTTAAATACTCACAGCCTTCATCTCCTCAGGGCCGAACTCCCTGATGTAGGTGACCTCGAGTCCATCAGCCGCCTTCTGCACCTGCTTCAGCACGTTGCCGTCGAACGTGCACACCGACTTCACCTGCGAACCACATCACTATTGTTACAGCCGAGAATAGCACAAAGCAAAATGGACAAACAGCAAAAAAATCAATGAAGGGAAAAATCAACAATAGCGGCTAACGCTGTGTTATCGTAAGTCAGTTTTCTTGTACAGTAGGTATTTAATTTTAAATAAGGTACTGCTGAAAATAAAGCTATACTACATACTAATCATCATATTTCTGATCGTCTAGGCATTATACGTATTCTGCATCTGTTAGATTAAACAGTGCTGATCGGAAATAATCTTTCGCCAGGTGATAATTTTATGCGAGCTTCTTCGAAATCCCATGTTTACTGGGGTTGATCTTGAATAGCTATACACACTTGGATGACTCAGTTGTTACCTGGATCATGGTGGATTTAAAAGATATTGACCATTAGTTTTATCAATATATCAATTCACCTAGCTAAAAAAATATGTCGCTTTTTTCTCTTTAGTTATAGGAAGTTGACAATTAACATTGCCCTTTGGGAATTCCATAACAACCTTTTGGAAGTAGCTTGCATCCAGAATTATGATTACTTCCACTATCTATAATCTAGCTGCTTTAAGACACAAATCGAACATTCCCACCTTGGCACCGTCAGCGCGCTCCTCATCAAACTCCTCGCCAGGCTTGAACTTCATCTCAGTGGTCTTGAAGGTGGAGGAGGTGACCAGGTTGTACCCGTCGCCCTCCTGGCGCAGCTCCACCGTGGGAGTCACCGCGTTGGCGGCCTTGCGGGTGATCAGGCCCACGCCTGGAATTAAAGAGAGGACCTGGTTAGTTTAGGTGTATTAGTATGCTTTGACAATAACGTAGCAGTGATTCTTTATAAAAATATACATATAAAAAAATGGCACAGCATTCGATCAAGTAGAGAATAACCTGTTACCGGTTGGGATAGTGCTAGATAGGAAGAAAGTAAGGAGGTTGCTCAATGAGTATGTCAAAAACTAGACTTTTTTTGGTCTCAACATCCAGATCTGTAATGAATAGTATCTGTATGATAGTATTTGTTCTAACGTCCAGCAGAAAGGACACATCTAAGGTAGGTGGTCCTAACCTCACAATACGGTATGTCTTGATTAATTCTACTATAACAAAATATTTTATATCCGTTTAAAGCGTTAATTTGCCGTCGGTAAATTCACGGTGAAATTTCACGCTTGGCTACCCATTACAGATAAAGTTTTTTTTAATTACTTGACGCTAATATAATTATGGATTGTTAATTAATTTGAAATAATGCGGATAGAACCCACGGCTCTAATTATATTACAGTTGTGAATAATGTTTAATTCAGTTCTCCCAGTGAAGTTTAGCCAAGCAAGCAATGGATCATTAATCTCGATTCAATATAATTGATCGTTTAATAGCTATCTAAAGTGCACATCCATGAACTTGATGGAAAACTATTTAGCTGATACAGTTAGCCTAACAGACTTGGAGACTTACAGAACTAACATGAATAACAGAAGATTTCAATAGATTTTAGTATAACAGCGGTTCCAGTAGTTGAGATATTTCCCAGTATACTCATTTTACAGTATTTTACCATTTTTTCTAGATCACATAAGACTTCATTCCACATCCATATCCAGATGGTAGATAGTTGTGTTTTATTCCGTTTCAGATACAAACTAGTGTCAATGCATCTTAAGAAAATTAGCAATAGTTGAAATCAACTTTTCAGAAGTCACGACTGAAGCCTGACTATGCACAAAGACTACTACAAGAACATTATCGATATATATTCTTTGCAGAATAATCAAAAAATAATTAAAAACCACTTTTAATTTGTTACAGAGGTGGCCGTAAACAGTAAAATGACTCGCAACAACATACAACACACAACACAAATGATTGTAAGATTACCCAACGCCTTCATGAAATCATCGAAATTCTCAGTATTCACCAGGCGATATTTCTTGTTTTCCCACAGAGACATGTTGACCACAAGGCAATATTATAATCTAGTTAGCACACTAGTTACACAGATAACTATATACTAGTCAGAGCACTAGTTAGTAGGAAAGGCTGTATCCTGAAATCGTTGAACCACATAAATACTACTGGATGACTGATGATGATTGACATTTTGTGGTATATTTCGCGGGCAAACATCACGAAATAACTTTTTCTTTTTGAAAGGAGACTGTTATCGAAATGAGGCCATAAGTCAAAGATGCCGGTTCTGCTATTTTCAAAGGCAGAAAACACTGGTTCAAAGTCCCCAAACGAATGAAGATAAAAAAGGCAAAAACTAGGTATAGATTTCTTTAAGAATCTGCGATATGGATATAAAAGGTGAAATGATTTTAATTTTAACAGTTTTATTGAAAATAAGCATAATAATTATGTAGATAATGTATTAAAAGCTAAAAGATAATTAAGTAGGTTATAAGTCTTAGGTACCAATCATTACATGACACTCATCAATCTAGTTTCTAGGCCGTAGGACATTGATGACACTCAAAAATAAAATCGTGTTAAATACACTTTAGCGTAGGAGGAAAACATCTTGAGTGAACCGAAACATATAATGTAAAGATCACTCTCAATCATGGAGAAATCCTGGGTACAGTAGTGAATATATTTAAAAAAAAAATTTATATAGGAGAGTTGATTCATTACCGATCGAGCGATCCAGCTAGTTTTTAGCATGTTAGTGCTACTTTTGGTAATTAGCAACGCGATAACGCGTCTAACCTTGAATGATACACATGTAAATGCATTAGTTTAAATACAGATTAAAAACCTGACCAAAAGGGAAGCCTAACTAATTATACGAGGATTTTATTTATATTTAACGACAGCTGTTAAAAACCTGTTGTTGGTAATGGTTTCAAGAGGTTGTAAAGCAACGCATTTATGTTATCAAAATGCAATTTTAGACCAATCTTTTGTTAAAATGAATAATTAACGGCTCTATAACTTAATAGGATTGGTAGCGGTGCCACTAGTGCAAAACGCAGTTCGTCGACCTTATTTCCGTACACAGATGTGATCACGGATGTAATAGATGGCAAATCTGTCACCATGCAGTATGCTGGGCATAATTACCGAATTTCCAAATGTACTGAAATATAATGAGGACAAAATGACCACCGTCTTATATTCATTAATAAAGCAATAAGCGCATACCTTCAATAGGACATAAAAATAGTAAAAATTTACGCAATAAAAAACCATGAAAAGAAATATTGCCAAAATTCCTTTAATTTTGTTCTATTTATCTTCAAAGAAAAAACGTCTTTCTTAGTAAACGGATCTGCAATCTCGTAGGTTCCAGTTCGAAACCTGTTTTGGGATTTGTTTGTTTTATCTCCGCTAAACGTCCTTAGCTGTAGACTATAGCCTGTGTTATAACACATCTAAGTCGTGCCTTTAAGATTTCAAAACGGTTTTGTAATATAAGCCATCATCTTCTATTGATGTGTGGCGAAATTTGGAACTAAAAATACAATTTTAAAAATATATGTTTCATGCGTTTAATGATTTGTTTGGGATAGGTTTAGATCATAACATAAACAGAAAGGATTTATACTCGTAGTATAATAGTATTACATGTCAATATAATAAAATATGAAGAGAGAAAAACTGCTTCTAATATTTTGACAATAACGCATTTGGACGCTAAAAGATCCTAGACAATCTTTACCTCCTCGGAATATTTTAGCTCATCAAAATCCGAGAGCTATATCACTCATCACAAAATAATATTTCTAAATATACAATCAAGAAATTGCCATTTAATAACAGGTTACATCCGACAGCCTAAAACACACAGATTATTCAGAAGAACAGTTTAGAAGCTGGCGATGAAATAGGGAAACGCGTCAACGTTAGAATCTGCGCCGAGGTAAATATTTGTGTGATCGACAAATATTTGTAAATGGGAGTGAATATTGTGTGACCAAAAATTATCTGGTTCTAATGCACACAGCATATGACTTTGATCTTAATCTGTGGTCAGGTGTGACTTTATGAATGTTGGGCGTAATACAACGAATAAATTGAATCCTATAAAATAACCCTAGGAAATGCGGAACCTTTCGAAAAAGGTTATTCGATCTGGTTATTTTGGGTCATTATTGGAGAATGATGACGATACGACGAAGCCAATGGAAGGAGAAAGACGAAGCGCTTTCCCAAAATACGGTACATTCACACAAAAATAATAATGAAAACTTTGAAAAAGATGTATCTATCCCAGATCAAAATAATCTATCGCGTGCAAATGTGGGTGGCGTCAAGTCATGCATTCCGGCGCGTCGGGCTCCAATGTCCAGGGCGAAGTCCACCGAGACTGCACCGTCGCCGTTTCCTGTTTCTGCTCATTTAAATAATCTAATAGATAATGCAAACGATACGCTTTGGGATTTTGATATTTTTGATACGAATACCGGTATTGCTAGAGGTTAAAGTTTATTTAATTTAGCCTTAGTGTACTTATTGCTTGCTTAAATTAATTAATTCTTCTTGGTTTAAAATTTAAATTGTCTTAATACGGAAAAATGCAAATAATTTTGTCAACTACAGCCTACGGCACGGTTCACTGGCTCTTGTTGTTTCAGCATACGATATAGGAAAAATAAATTAAACTATGCAAAGAAAACATATGCAATCAATGGCAGACCTAACTTTTTGCAAGAGCTTGTAAATTTGCAACGGGGTCACTGAATCGAGTTATCTTGTCCCAGTTCTCGAATGAATATCCAACGGGAACACTCCATTGAAAATCGATGCAAACAAGTTTGCAGAAAAGCGGGAACATTTCCAGGAAGGGGAAACAGCTTGGATGCCGCACGAAGTTAGAATAATAACTAGCAATAGCTCCTATTTATTGTAGACCAGTATTATAAACCTGTTATGTGGCTAACGAACCTTTGTTGGACTATGTGCTCTCATTTACAAGATAATTGTTAATGAAGCCATACTTCATCAGAGGATTGTGGCTGAACTAAATGTGATTCAGGTAAGTAGGTATTTTTGTTCGCAATTATTTATTTATTGTAATATTAAATATCAATGCCTCGGTGGCGTAGTGGTACTACGGTATGATTGCAAAACTGAGGTCTTGGGTTCGAATCCCGGGTCGGACAAAGTGATATTGGATTTTTCTATACATTATTAGCCCGGAGTCAGGAATTTGTGCCCGATATGGCGATAGGCTCGCCCCCTATCACATCGTGGGACGGAATATACAAGGCGAAACGTGGGTGTTCTAGTAGCACCTCTGCCTACCCCTTCTGGGAAAAAGGCGTGTGGTTATGTATGTAAATATCAATGCTAAATACCATTAAAATTCGAGAGGAATCCAGGGAATCATTCTATCCACTCAGCGCTGAGCTGTGATTATACTTTAAGCTCGTAGTTACTGCAAAAAGAGTAAATCTAAAGATTAATCCAATTGTTTATATCCATAACCTTACTTTTCTGGAGGAGATTTGTAAATTTCCTAAATAGCCAGTTTAGTTTTCTAAGAGCAAGATCTCTCTAAAGAAACTCTAAAGCATGTATATTTTATAGCTACCACTTCCGATTCGAAATTCAAATACACATATGGCGAATAAGATAACACAAATATACATTTTTGGTAGAAATCTGAATGAAACACATACTGGTTTCAACGAATTTATACCCATAATGATTTTACCTTGTATTGCCGGTAAACAAACAATATTATATTATGTTTTGTTTGCCAGATCATTTATCAATAAGAAATGTTACCGGCTTGTGATTCAACCGTCAACAAGCCTGTTGCTTTCCATCGCGTCGAACTAATGCGACCAATTGCGCTCAGATAAATCGATAAATAATTCCCGCCTCTCATTGGTCCGTTGATGGGCGCGGCGCGCTGTGATTGGCCGCTGCGGGTGGTGTGACGTCAAGGACGTCGACCTTTTAGATTGGCGCAATTTTTCAATTTAGAACGCGTTGTCGTGAATTTTTGTTAATAAAATGGACGACGATTCTTTATTCAGCAAACGATGTTTCGTTTAAAACTTTTACCGTCATGATTGTCATAATATATATTCCGTCTATTCAAGATCAATAGAACGCAATTTTAGATTATTAAACCATGTATCAGAATTCAGAACTCGCAACAATTTCCTCATAATATGTGGGTACAGAAGTAATAACACCAATTTTTCGTTGATGGTATGATTGTTAATATCCTGCCCTGCATATTGTAATTTAGAATGTTACAGTTGCAAATACAAACTACCTAAAATATTTCAATGTAAATAGGTAGTTATCAAATTACCAATTTCATTTCAGCGAAAATGATAAATCGACCCCCATAGTTAGTCAAAGTAATAAAACTTTTACTTTATACATTATAAAAAATGTTGGCATTGATAACATTTATTATTAGCAATAATTTGATAAGATACAGATCGATGCATTATATACTACAAACCTACCACAACGCTATCATGTTTAATCAAATACATACATATTACGAAGTTGTCTCTTAAACCAACATGTTACTTCGAGACGCCATTATGTAGTCGGTAGATTAAACAAATCATAATATAGAAACTTAAATTATTGACAATTATTATATGATTTCTATATTCTTTATAATAGTATATTAGTTTATATATCATGTGATACTATTTGAACCATTTACGATGGACATAAAACACTAGAATTAATAGTTGATATCCTATATTTCGTATTAAAATGGCCATTTGTAATAATAAACTTTATTAACGATATTTT
The DNA here is from genome assembly GCA_033459515.1 of Theretra japonica. Lineage (NCBI taxonomy): Eukaryota > Metazoa > Arthropoda > Insecta > Lepidoptera > Sphingidae > Theretra > Theretra japonica. The sequence goes on from CM065942.1 coordinate 5,310,997, forward strand.
TATTAAATGTAGAGGAACATTATTTTCTTGGTTAACGATTATCGATGTGTTTTACAAACAGCGGTATAATATATTGAACTTATTGATAAATTGTACTCGTTAAACCGATAGTTATGACTATAACCATAAATGTTATCGTAGTTATTGTTACATTTACACCATGCATGCATGCAATTTATTAGCTAGTGCATAGGAATTTATTCAGGGAAATATTAATAAATCATGAACTTCAGGAATTAGTTGAGAGTTAAATAATTAATTAACAATAAAATGTAGAAATATTCTAAGAATAATTATGTATCCGCCAAAATGCAAATTATAACAAATTATTAATGAACTGCTCTGATTTAAACCAACTTGTAGCTTGTAATAATCACTATATTGTAAACTGGTTTTGAAAAAAGCAACACTACAGTTTCTTACCGAACCGGGTGGTAGATCAAAAAATCTCTGAATCTAAATAATGTTGAACATTTTAATGGATTCATAAATTATTTTAATTTTATTTCATTTTAAATAATCTCCGCCAATGATAAGAAATTTGCTTGAGAAGATGAGAATTGAGAAACTTGTTCGAAATGTATTGTTTTTGAGCAAAACGTGTACGGATCGCGTACGATACGCTCTTAAGTGAAGCCAGCCAGTGTATATTCGATTTCGAGCAGTCTGCTACAAAAACATCAAATCTAATCGCGGATATAAAATCTACGAAAGACTTGTCATACCACACATAGACCCCAAATTGTCTTGGGGAAGGAGTTAAACCACGAGATCTCGTTTCATAGCCGGCTTCATAACCTGCACCGGGCTGTCAAATATGCAGATTGAACAGCAAACTCCTTTTTCGCGCAGTCGGTTAAATATAACCCGAAGTTTGACAAGAAAGTTTCAACTGTTTGTTGATGTGTAAAAATAAGTGTTGTTATGAACGTTACATATTCCGTGCTATAATTAGCGGTTCAATGTCCAAACTATACATTGTACGGTCGCGGTGCCAAGACAACTAATTACTACGCTACTTAATAAACACCTCTATACATTTATCTCGTATGATTCATATTTGTTTCCGTATTATTTTGATACTTTATACGTGTCTGTGGCGAAGAGGCTTGGAGATCTAACAAGGTACTTTCTTGTTCATACTTGTATTTATTTTTAATGATAACATAGATTTAAAAAAATACCAAAATTCCATAGTCACATTTCAAACGCTCTAAAATACTCGAAATAATCGCAATTAATATTTATCATCAGCCCGTTGCAGTCCACTGCTGGACATATGCCTCTCCTAAGGTACGCCACAGAGCCCCGTCTGCTGCTTTATGCAATTAATATTATCATTTGATAATCTAAAGTTGAGGCCTGTTATTATAAGCCAGCTTCTCGCCAGCTATAATGATCGCTAAGTAACAATACAAATTGCACTGAAGTTAATCCCTGCCCCCGACCTATGAACCACGGGTGATTACGTAATAAAACTTGTCTTATTTAAATACAATAGCATTTTATAAAATATTTTTCATTTTTTTTTATTTACTTGCGTTTCACGTATATAGCTGTGGAAAGTGGGGTTCAAACTTCAAAGTTCGATTCTGTCTTAGAAATATATATTTTGTCCAACATATTTTGGAACTCTGCCCTTTGTATAAGCTCGCCCACTATATTCTGGAACGGAAATACTGACGATGTGTGGGTGCATCATTTGGACCTCTGCCTACTCTATTACATGAGGAAATAATGTTACTACAAATCCTACACACACACATCACACACGCACATCATCCAGAGCCCTAGAGATTCTGTTTAGCGAGTTGACGCTTGCAGAATAACCATCATAAATGTCATAACTAAGGTGCTGACTGATAGTAGCGTCATTAATAAGAGAAGCGACAATTTGCGTTCGCTGACCCGCCTTCCAAGCGTAGAAAAACTTCCCCAGAATGAAATGTTTGGAGAACTTCTACATTCAACAGTAGATGGACTTCTTAAGACTGTTGAAGGAAGATGCATTCAATCTTTACTAGAAATCCATTAACGACTAACGGCCTAATTCATACAGTCTTAAAACATATAGTTATCGAATGTTTTGTCTTCTTCGGTCAAACTGAATTCAAAAGTCGTATGAAAGGAACAAAACATCCGATAACTAAAATAGGTTTTACAACTGTCTATGAATAACCACACAAATCGGTCCAATTAGTCACCAGCATAGGTAGTAGTAGGTGTACTTTCCAATTCTAACATCTCCAACATACATATACTCACGTAGATGTTAATTGTCAATGATGATGAATAAAGCCGTAAAAATTCTAACAGCCCAAACCCCAAATCACAAACAGCCAGATCAGTCATACATCTCGTTAAAAATGATATCCTGTGCTAGATGGAGTAAATCATGATAAAGCAGACGGGAATGCGATGTTTATTGGTAATGATAGTCCTCCGGGGCGTAGGCGACATCCGCCGAGGAAACCGGCTGCTCAATAAGCCAAGCTTATTGTAACAATTGATATTGATTGATATTGAAATTCAACGACTTGTGAATTGGTATGACGCAGACGAGGCGTTCGGTAAAAGTGGGGCGGAAACGATGGTGATGCTTGATCATTTTGTTTACGGTCTCAATGTTTATCTTAATTACTGATTATACTGCGTTACTAATACAGTATTCGCCGGAGATTGTTGCATTCCGCTCTAGTGTATTCAGCTTTTCATAAAATTAACATTATTAATATTCCTTTGAGTCGCTCCTGCTATCGACTCGAATGAAATTCTTCTTGCGTCAAAAGAAATAGTATTTTCAGATCTTCACAAAGCGACGATGTAAGTTGCGGATATTATAAAGTTGATTAGAGTTGTTGCTTGGTGGAGGTTTAGTTTATTATAGAACATCCATTAGATAAATATAAATAAAGCCTTAATCATCAAAATGTGGATATTAAAAGCAGATTAAAATGACTAACGGAATGTTGAATCAGTTAAATGATAAAGTATCAGTTGTAAATTATTTTAATTGAGTGTATTTGTGTATATTCGTTGCTATGTAAAAATAGATACAACTGATATAAGACAATAGTGATGTAATAATATTATCCATAATACTGATTGATTATATAGATATAGGCCCCTCACAAGTCTAACTCCACGTCCGGCTAAAACACCTAGGCCACGTGAGGGGCGGAACATCATAGCCTTAGGCGAAAACTTATGATGGCCAACGGAGCACTAGCAACACCTTCAATATGGAGAGACAATCAAGTAATGAACGTATAGGGTCGCTACCCGGGGGTGATCGTCGGGGCACGTCTGGAGCTGACGCTGGACGTGACAGCATGCGAACCGTCAGCGGCTCTCAGCTGAACAGGCGGGCGAGAGTCGGGGGTCCCGAAGATATTACAGCCGACCTGAGGGAAGGGGAGAGGGCGGATGATGTTTTGCAGGGTAGGGCAACGCCCACAAACTCTGCCGGCTCATCTGTCGGTGCACCACAATTAAGTAGAACAGAAGATGCTAGAAGAAAGTGGTCACAACAGGAAATGGAAGAACTTCTATTCTGTTTCTTTAAAGCTAGGACGACGGGAGCGGGGTACATGAAGCGATTAAAGGATTTATTCCGCAATAGAAATCCAGATAACCCAAAAATAGAATTTACCGGTAATGTTTTATCCACCCAAGCAAGAAGCATAATAGCGCGTAGTGTTATACCACCCGATAAAATAAATTTGATTAAACAAAGAGCAGAAGAATTGCCACAACCAAACAGTACCAATAACCCAGAGACATTTTGTACAACTGAGGGAAACTCCAATAACTTGCCATATAGTAACAGTTATGAATCTGAACGCACAATCACAGAAGCAGTAAATAGGGGTATACACACACAAGATGGTCATCCTCGCAATGGGATTGCAGAAGAACCATCATCATCGGCTCCGAGCGAAAATGCAATCAGTGACGATAGGAGGCGAAAATGGAGTAAAGCCGAGATGGAGGAGCTCATGTACTGCTATTTTAAAGCAAGGAGTGAAGGGCCTGGCTATATTAACCGCCTACATAGAATATTTATACAGAGAAACTCAGATAACCCAAAAGCAAATAGATTTAACGGTTACGGCCTCTCGACACAAGCTCGATCTATTATAAATAACAATATGCTATCTCAGGAACTATTAAATAGAATCAAACAGAAAGCAGAAGGGGTGCAAAACGAACCTAGTGAAGTAAATATAATTAATATACCTGATGAGCTTAACACAAATATTATACAAAGCGATACCCAAAATTTAATGATTGCTGAAAGTGAAACAATAGATATAGCAACTATAAATCTATTAACTGGTAATCAGGACCCGTTAATTACACAATTTCTTAATATCTTATCGGAAACAAAAGAAACACCTATTACTGAAAGGAAACTATTACCGAAAGCTAAAATAAACAAAAAATTCATAGATAATTGCCATAAAATAAATAAATACTTACCTTACTTACTAGAAATACACACTTCTCTTAACGATATGAACGAAATTTTATATGCAGCAGCTAAAACCTTAGTAATCAATAATAAACAAATTCCTTACACACCTACACCAACAGTTAAAACCAAAAAAGTGGCAGCTTGGAAAAAAAGAATACAAACCAAAATTAATAAATTTAGAAAAGAATTAGGACAATTAATAGAAATAGAAAGAGGAATTAATTCACGTAGAATGGTAAGAATTAAAGATAAAATATACAGGAAATATAGAATACAAAACGAAAACGATCACGCTAATACGGCCGAAATCCTGAAACAAAAAATTAAAGCACTCGCAAATAGAATTAAAAGATATGAAGACTTAAACGCTAAAAAAGACCAAAATAAAATATTTAATGAAAACCAACACAAATTTTATAAAAGCTTAGGAAATATTAGTAGTAGGGAAGTTAAAATACCAAGTAAAGATAGGATAGAGCAGTTTTGGTCAGAGATATTGTCTAACCCAAAACAGTATAACAAAGAAGCCAGATGGATAAAAGAGGTAAGTGAATCATCACAGGAAGTAAACACAGCCCAGGTAGAGGAGATCACAGTGGACGAAATCAAAGTTGCTATAAAGAAATTACATAACTGGAAAACACCGGGTATAGATAAATTACAAAATTACTATTTAAAATATTTCACTAGCGCACATAGATATCTTGCCGCATTATTCACTAAAATACTCAACGGTAAACAGAACCTAGACGATTGGTTTACAACAGGTCAGGTTATATTAATCCCTAAAAATAATAACACAGAAAACCCTAAAAATTGGAGACCTATTGCATGCTTACCTAGTATGTATAAACTACTAACTTCCGTCTTATCTAACTTATTATATGAACATTGCAGCATTAATAACATTATGTCAATAGAACAACGAGGATGTCGCCGTAGAGCCCGGGGCTGCAAAGATCATCTTATGGTCAATAAGGCCATATTGGAGGATGCACATCATTCGCAGAAAAACCTTAGCATGGCATGGATTGACTATCAGAAAGCCTTTGATAGTGTCTCTCACGAATGGCTACTCAAGATCCTTGATATCTATCGATGCCCGGCCGTTCTCGGGAACTTTTTGCGAATGACTATACCCTCATGGAAAATTATTATGACTGCTCGAGGGACTCATGAGTCGGTTACTACTGCACCGATACACATTAGACGCGGAATTTTTCAGGGTGACTCGTTGTCACCGTTACTGTTTTGTTTGGCAGTTAACCCTCTGTCTTATATATTAAATAAATACGAACTAAAAGGATATAAAATTAAAGATAGTTGCTGGATTAACCACCTACTGTACATGGACGATCTGAAGATATATGCCAACAATAGACATAATTTAAAAGTTATGCTTGATAGTGTAGAGGTGTTTACAAATGACATAGGAATGAGTTTCGGATTGGACAAATGTAGCATTATTCATATTACTTCGGGCCGTGTTAGTAGTGCAGTAGGGGAAGGTCACGTTCTTTTAAGTGGTGAAACTTTTAAACAACTTGCAATAGGTAATACATACAAATATTTGGGAATACATGAATCCGGTAAGATAAATCATAGTGCAATCAAAGAGCAAACCACTAAAGAATACTTTAAAAGAGTAAAAAAACTATTGAACACACACCTCAATTCGCGCAATATAATTAAGGGCATAAATACTTACGCTGTTCCGGTTCTACTTTACACATTCGGTATTATTAATTATAAAAACAGCGACCTGAAAAAAATTGACACAAAAACTAGAAAACTACTTGCAATTAAAAAAGCACATCAACAAAAAGCAGAAATAGAAAGGTTATACTTACCTGTTATACACGCAGGAAGAGGATTAATAAATATAGAAAATTTGTATAAAGCTCAGATGGTTAAATATAGGAAATATTTACAAGAAGAACAGGATGATTTAATAAAAGTAATAGTGCAACATGATATTAATAAGGAAAAATATTCAATAATTAAAGAAGCAGAGACAATAGAAACGGAGTTACAGTTAGCGAATAATAATACACATACCGACAAAGAAATTAAAGCAGCAATTATCAAGAAGCAGAACATACACTGGCGTAACAAACCATTACACGGAAAGTTTCCCAAAGAAGTACTAGACCAAGCTAATATAGATAAAGAGCAATCGTTTAAATGGATCAAAAAACAACAGATATCGCCTACTACAGAATCCTCGGTATTTGCCATACAAGACCAGGCAGTTATGACGCGACAACATCAGCGTGATATCCTCAAGCTACCGATAGATGGGAAATGTCGTCTATGTGCAGCTAAAGACGAAACAACGCAGCATATCATATCAGGTTGCGAAAAGCTGGCGGGCAAATATTATGTCAACAGACATAATAACCTAGTCCAGTACGTCTATTGGTGTCTAGCTCGAAAACATAACATAGAGGTGAATAAGCTATGGTGGAAGGAAATACTAACACAACCAAAAGTAATAGAAAATGAAACAACTAAAATAATGTGGGAAATTCCAATTCAGACAGATGTCACAGTAACACACAATAGACCCGATTTAATTTATGTAGATAAAGTAAATAATGTCACCTACCTAATAGATGTTACAGTTCCTTCAGATTATAATATAGGGGCAAAAGAAATAGAAAAGCTTAGTAAATATCATCTGCTCAAAACTGAAATTAGGCGCTTATGGAACACTCAAACACAAGTCATCCCAATAGTAATAGGTTCAACTGGTATAGTAGCAAAAAGTCTAACTAGATACATAGATAAATTAAATTCCGCTATAGATATTACTATTCTACAGAAACAAGCAGCAATTCACACTTCAATAATTTTAAGTAAAGTTCTAGGGGACACAGTTTTTGTAAATCGCCAGAATGGGGAGACTGACCCACTTCTTCCCTGAGGGTTTCAGGGCGGGTGGTCAGTAAGTCCGAGCAAAAGCTCGAGTCAGAGAAAACTCTGAAAGTATATAGATATAGTATAATTATCATTTTCCCTAAATAGTCACGCAATTTATATTATTAATAGTGACATTCTGTTTTATCAAAGTAATAAACCCCCATAAAAATTCACGATTATCTGCTAGGTAAAAATAAACGAAGGCTTAACTAGATAAAAGTCGATATCGTTAACTCCGCAAATTACTTTATTCATAGATAAGCTTTCTACAATCACTGTGAAAGAAAGCAGAATGAAATATCTCCCATAATAGTCTCCACGTGGAACGGGTTTGAAATACCCGCCCTGTTATATATAGCGTACAAAGAAAATAGAAAACGGGACACTGTCCACCAGAGAACGTTCTCAACCAACCGTGTGCCATTATTGATGGCAATTGAAGCTGATTGTTGTCCATTTTACGACAATTGACCGCCGGCCGGCGCGTCCATTGCGGGCTTAATCGCTAAACTATGTCGGGATATTCACATACTGTCAGTATAATTAATTCAAAGGATGTATCGTGCACCGCGGTTGGTCTTTGAAGTGGTCGTACGAGGAGTCACACGCGAAGGAAAACTACACTCACACACACACAATTCTTATTGGCTGTGACAGAGTGACAGATAAATTGCTCTCGGACCATTCTGTGCGCAGATCGGTCCATCCTGTTTAAGATAACAAATCATAGGATGAGACATGCAGTAACACGATATATTTAACCACAATACAATCTTGCCAACTTGGACTCTGTTGGAGGGTTTTGATTTGGTCGCTACGATGTGGTGTTAGATGAATAGAAAGAGCAACGATTCCAACATTTTAAAAGTAAATACAGCAAAGTACTATCGTAATCTAAAATATATGTCCTAAAATGAAGATAAGCTAGACGAAAGGAGGAAAAAGGACGGTACAGTCAAATCTGTTACGGAACCATGCGGTGTAACCAAGGCGACAAATCCCAGAAACAGAGGGTATAAGCTACAGAATAAGACATCGGAAAAGACTTTCAGCAATCAGCAGCAACTGCGGAAGGAAAAGCTATAATTTCTACAAAACTGAATAAAAAATTACAACAATACAAGACACACCTGCCGACAAATTATAGTCTAGATTTGACAATGCTAATATAACTAAAAGATCAAAACTGAGGATGTAAATTAAAAGCAATTGTACTAAATCCAAAGTGTTACTTTCTAAAACAATAGACATTCCGTTACTAATAAGTAGATTATGGTAAGTGGGCTTTACCGCACGACAACATTCTCTTCGGTAATGTAATATTTAACCACAAGGATATGGCTACACCCAATATTGATTATGTTGCCCGTATACGTTACATACCGTTATTGTGGTATTTATTCAGATTTATTTACATTTCGCTAAATAAAAATAGACTTTACATTCAACAGAGTAAATTATAATGTCAATTGCTGATGACACTGCTGAAAAATACCATAATTTTAAACAATACACAACGGTTATTTGAACAGCTTGGTTCTGATATCGCAAGTATCAGTTTATGCATCGGAAGAGGTAACCGAAGCAGATTGGGACATTATGAAGAAATTAATCCCCATGTTCTCAAAATTAGTTCTTAACATCCCCTAATTTATACCTTTTCCTGTCCCCTGAAAGCTGCTAGCGTCCATAAAGGAGCGTTATCGCCCACTTTGAACACCTAGATACACAAATAGTTGCACAGACAGACTAATACTTAACTAAACTAACTCTTCACTGCAAGACTGTCGACAGGTTGTTAAATTTTCAAATAATTTATTACTGCCTCAAACCCAAATATTCCTTGCAAATTCTAGTTTACTAGACGTATGCGTTGCTAGGCAACGTGCTTTTGGATTACAATCTTGACTATATAACTAACGAAAATACGTTCACGTAAAATCTGTAATTTTGGATATTCATAAGAGTTTTTAAAGTGCGAAAACGACACGATTTCAATGCAACGCGGGCACTAACTTCAAGTTTAATGTTAGCAATGAAGAGCCTGCCAACCGTGATATATAAGGCCAAATACTTTGTACAACATGTAATATGCATACTAAAAACCTTATATCGATGACCTCTTAAGAACGTATAAGCAAAATAAGAGCAAATTCAAAAACATACCGACTCAAAAAATAAAAGGTCATCAAAATGAAGAATAAGATTTGAAAATAGGGATTTTTTCTTAAATAATAGACAGAAGTATAAAAAACTTGATAGTGTTGAAACAGATAAAGATGGAAGGATGATATGCAATCATCGGTCATTAAGTAAAACATAGAAATAATGTAATGCAATTCCAATGTGCGCTGCACGCAATTTAACGAGAGATTTATGCTACGAGTAATAGCGATAAGTGAAGCATTATATCAGCATTACTATGTGACATAACATCAGTAATATTACAGACGTTTATGCATAGATATAAAAATACGAGACAGGCCTCTTCCAAGGTATGAAACAGAGCCCGATCTGCTGCTTTATGCATCTAGTCGTCCCGCCATCTGGCCAGAGGACATCCCACGCTACGCTTGCCAAGAAGCGGTCCCCACTCCAGAACACGCTTGCTCCAGCGCTTATCCGTTCTGCGACATAAGCAACCAGCCCATAAAGACATAAGTAACAAGTCAACCCATAATTGTATACTCGTTCTAAACGTTTGCCGTGACCGAAATATTTGTGAGGCTTCCTGTAACCCAAAAGGACTTATTTTTTAGTCGTAACAGTCACACATCCGAGATATTTCTCCCATATTGGTCGCTACTCAGCAGATAGCTCTCAATTCACATACTGGACAAGAAATCCTATGTAAATATTACCCTGGACATTGACCAGGATCTCATATGATGGATTACAAGTTCGGGAATATGTCACACGTTGTTTATTGGCAGACGGATTTTCTGATAGTCGGTGAGTGGACTGCAATAAAGTGATAACGTCTGGGTCGTATAAAACATAACATGCCGGTGTAACTGAATATTATTATTACCAATAAATAATTTTATAAAGCAGTTTTATCAGTATGGCTTAGATAATCGTAAAATCACTAAAAAATCTTTAGGATTTTGATAATGTATTAGACTCATACGGCCTTATTCATAGACATATTTAAAATATATTTTCGTTATCAAATGTTTAGTCTTCGTAGCTCAAACTGGATTTTAAAGTCATTCGAAAGGGTCAAACATTCGATAACTAAAATAGGGTTTAAGACTGTCTATGAATAAGGCCGATATGCTGTTTACATTTAAATGAAGTCGTAGCAAGAAATCTCATTACCTATGTAAGTGCTAATCCTTTGCATAAATAATATTATGAAGATAAAAAGATAAAAAAAAGATATTACATAATAATAATGCCCGCTACTAATACATAGCACGAATTCATAGATTTATCAAGGTAAAATATTTTTACCTCGCTACAGCAAGTCCAATTAATATAAAAAGTTAGTTAACAACTAACACCGAACTTCCATTATGTAAAAATGGAACGTGTTCATAAAGCTAATAGTGTTATACCGCATTGCAGTCTACAGTACAAATACAAAATGTTATTCGTTAATTACTCAACTGCAATCCTCCGTGGCGCAGGTGGTGGTTCGGTTGCCGCACCGAGACCAGTGTTTGTGTGAACCAAAGGTATTCGGGTCTGGGTGTTTGTGAGACCGAAAAGTCTCTCGTAGTTCCTGATACCCACGACACAAGACTCGATCTTAGTGTGGGGTCAGGACTGTGTATGTGACTGTTGGGTGTATTTATTTATTTAATTAGTTCAAGCATAGTAAATAAATAATAATAATAATAAATAAATAGTGAATTGGTTTTCAGCGAGCTTTTATATTTATTCAACTACTGTTAACGCGATAGATCGTCAATAATTTCATTAAAATATAAATGAATTTTATAATACATACATAAAAATCACGCCTTTTTCCCAGAAGGAGTAGGCAACGGTGCAAACTGGATACCCACGTTTCGTCGCCATATCGGTCACATATTCCTGACTTCAGGCTGATAGAAAAATCTAATATCACTATGCTGACCTGGAATTCTAACCCGAAACCTCAGCTTTGTAATCATACCGTATTACAACTACGCCACTGAGGCAAAGTCTGGAATCCACCTGGTACCAACATGGTCAAAGTAATCCAAATAGAAAATTGACCACCAAGAGATAACCATCTATCGACCAAATTATACTCAAATAGATTATTTATTAGCTAACAGTAGGTATAGATATAAATGTGCCAAATATTCTTGTTGAATTAAAATGTCTTCACCGCAAAGATGACCGAATGCACGCCGCGCCGGTAATCATGAATGAATAGGTGTCATTGGCAATTTTCCGAGTCCAGAGTTCACACCGTTCAAGGTTCTTTGTGAAAAACGTTAACACTAGGCGTTAAATTTAAATCGGATACTAATCAAACATATTTTGTATTATGCTTTCTTGGATTTACGCTAATCTTACTAATTGAAATAAAAATAATTCTAACTATTTTGTCGCGAATTTGACATGTCCGCTCCGTGACCACGAAAGCTGTAAAGTGATCGAAACGAGGGGAATTTAAAAAAAATGGAAAAGTTTAATTAAATTCGCGATATAATCCGCAATAATTGGTTCATTTCAATATTTTGTGTTTATTACGAAAAAAAAATCAAGCACGTCATTAAATGCAAGTTATGTTTTAGTACATCATGTGTTTACAACATCATACTTATACCGCACGATATTTTAACAAAATTCTTGTTTATTTTTAAACAACATTTTAAATGAATAGAAAATATTTTCTACGTTTAATATTGTTTTAATCTTCAAATAGAAAGACGCATAGCACAGGGTAGAAATTAATTATTATGATCCTAACTGATGTTCAATATCAGACCAGTGAGACAAGTTATTCAATGACGTCAATAAAAAAAACCTACGTCAAAAGGAGCATTTATCAGTCTTTCACAAGACGTTAATGTCACACTCGTAATAGCAAGACATAATACAAGGGAAGATTTGTAATGCCTTTGTAATAGCGCAAAAAGTTGTCCTGCAAGCTACCGAGAGCAATGCTCTCCGCCCCGTCTTAAGTATTATATTCTTTAGCTAAAGGGTAAAAAGAGAATACATTTCTAAATGCATTTCTAATAGAGACATTTATACAAACGATGTACTGTCAAGCTTGGTCTATTAAAGCTGAGCCCACGTCTTATAAGAAACTAACGGCCCGTCTCAGCTTCGCCTGGGTGCAGTTGTTTTTTGGTTCCACTCCTCACCAGATACATTTAATTTTTCGAACAAGCTGGGAGACCCTCTATATGTATTATACATATAAACCTTCCTCTTGAATCACTATCTATTTTTAAAACAACCGCATCTAAATCTGTTGCGTAGCTTCAAAGATCTAAGCTTACATAGGGACAGACAGACAGCGGGAAGCGATTGTTTTATACTATGTAGTGAAGAAGCTTGTCAAGTGCAAAATTAATTGAAATACTTTGAAGATTAAAAGTTAATATTTTAAAGCGAAACATAAATCGTACTCTCAATTGTAAAGGAGCCTGTAACCTGTATCAATAACGTATACGGGCTGATAGATATATTGTAGGAAACGACCATCTAATAAATAAAGTTTTTACATGATATTATACTCTAAAAATACAACAAAAATCCCCGAAAGATTCTACGTCAGTCGATGGTTTACCTCGTCAGCCACTATCTAAATCTAATTGGTAACTGTGGAAATCCTTGAAGGAGACTATGTTTCCCAATATAATATGAAATCCTTGCTTACTTAGCTTGCATACTTAGTATCTGCATATGTCTATTACATGACATTCAATGATTTGAATGGACATAGGCAACAATGTATAATGCTATCCTAATGATTACTGGACAAACGGATTCCATTAGCCAGCATATTGTATAGAACTCTTCAGTAAAAACCTTTGTACAACATCGTCCGATCCGAGATATACGGACTAGAAGCGTTCCAATACGGAATTTAACAAAAAGTCACGTAAGGCATGCAAAATGGTAATTTAAAAGCTAGATTTTTTGCTAAACTATCTAACTAAGGAAATGAATCATTTGTGACGCCAACCATGCTGAAAGATTTTTTTGGTGTTCGGCACAACACACCACGCGGCAAAAAATTGTCTGCATTGTGATTTGGCCGTGAAAAATGCCGATTAGTTTATTGCTAATGTTTTGAATATTTTATAAACTTAGAAGTTTGGATAAAACGTAGAACGTACATTTTAAAGCTGTTATATTGTTCCTAATTCCTATAAAAAATGTTTATGACAATGAATAGCGAGACGAGCATCCATTCGCCTGATGGTAAACGATGCGACCGCTCATGGACAGCAAAACCAAACAACACCATGAATTACAAAGCAATGATTGGCATTCCACTGCGCTCGCCATCCTGAGACATAAGGTGTTAAGTCTCATTATATCCAGTAATTACTCTGGCTATAATGTCCTTCAAACCGGAACAAAACAATGCTGTTTGGCGAGAGAAATAGACATTGCGGTGGTACCTAGTACCTACCCAGGCGGCCTCTCACGTATGAAATACCTACCACCAGTATTTATGTTAATGAAATATCTTTCTATTTAATTAGTCGCGTCATTATTGTCTACTTCACAGAACTTCTACTTACTGGTTAGGCAACTCACATTGTATATGTTTTATGGTTTGATATGGATCATTCAAATGCCCGAGACTGGATATAAGTAGGTATAACTAAGCTATTTTAAGTAACCTAAGTTTTTCGAACATTAATTTTATTAATTCCCAATATTTATTAATCCATAAATTAAATCATGTATTCGTTAATACCTCTAGACAGTCATCTATGTTTTTGCCGTAAAATAAAATAAATAAATAAGTAAATACACTCAACAGTCACATACAGTCCTGACCCCACACTAAGATCGCGTCTTGTGTCGTGGGTATCAGGAACTACGGCAGAATTTTCGGGTCTCCCAAACAAATACTTGTGGTTCACACAAACATTTGTTTCGGTCCGGGGATCGAACCTGCGGCCTCTCGTTTCAGAGCCGGTGTTCAACCACCTACCCCACGGAGGCTGTAAATATGTATCCATAAAAAAAAATTGTCCTTTCTAAAGAAAAGATGACTCACTATCATTTCCAATTTGTACAGACAATTTCGATAGAATTACATCATAGCCATCAAAATATAATGAGGTCTTTAATAAGCTATCTGATGACTGAACCCATGAAAGAATATTATTATGTCTAAAGAAATTATTCATTGGAAAACATTGGACAAAGGCTTATCAGCAGTACATTGGTAATAAATGTAATTAATTTGTTTACATTTAATCCAGTGAGTGGTCGAGTGCTCTGACCCGTGTATGAATGAGACATTGGAATTAATAAAACATTAATTTTGTTCATTTCAATTTTTTCGCTAAGTGCAAGATAGTCAGAGGACTTTACTGGACTTTGAGACTTAACATCTTATGTCTCAGGATGGCGAGCGCAGTGGAATGTCAAACATTGCTTTGTAATTTATGCTGTCGTTTGGTTTTGCTACTGACCATGAGCGGTAATGTTGCTTACCATCAGGCGAATGGCATGCTCGTCTGGCCATTCATTGCAATAAAAAAACATTTTTGGGGTGTCGTTCTGGGTTCGATTCCTTGGACAAGCAATTTACTTCAAGCCAATGACAAAGTTCAACATAATGATTCCTAGACATTGAATAAATGGTCGAAGGATCGATGTAAGGAGGCAGAGCCCGGTCGTAAAAAAAATGTGCCAATCAGGTACTCTAAGAAAAAAAGATTGCATCGCACTTTGTAATTAGAATATAATAACGCCTGCATAAATTGAGGGGTAATCAGAGATCAACCAGAACTTATTTTTGCCGACCGACGGATCAAATTCCACACTTCACGTTCAAGGTAAGTTACTAATAGAGCAATGAGGTGATTCAGCGATCATATAATTATACTCTTTATATTACATACAAATAACTTGTTAAATAATAAAAAACAAAGTGCTAACAATGCCTTATCTTTCGTACTCTCGTCCCAGGCGAGTAAATGATAACAGATTACTGACTCACATTAACTATGTATATTATATTATTGTTGACAATTTCACACTGAGATAAACGAGAAAGTACAAGGTCAATGGAATAATAAGTTGCGAATTGCTAACGTCCACGAAACGCTGTGTCGGACGCCTATCTACAAGGTGGACGGACGATCTGGTTATGGTCGCAGGAAGTAGCTGGATGCAGGCCGCTTCCAACAGGTTTATGTGGCGATCCATGGGGGAGGCCTATTTTCAGTGGACTTCCTATGGCTGAAGAGAGAGAGAGAACGCTATGCAAATTCTTCTGGCTGATGTCTAATTTGTAATACGTTACAATAATGGGTGGAGGGGTAGTCTTTTGGTAAAAAAAACATCGACTAGTATCTTCGCACTGTATAGAAAAGTCTTTATTAAATTTTGTTACCCCCAAAACTAGTTTCATGCCAGTATCTCAAAGATATGTCGCAAACCTTAGACTGCGATCCTGTATAACAAGGAAATACAGTGGCCCACTGTATATTCTGGTACCCCCACTCAGTCAGTGGGGTACCAAGAGGCAAGAATTCACAAGTCTCTTATGGATAATACATACCAGAGACAATATAGACACGAAGAAATTAATGAAAAATAAAAATCCATGTGTATTTAATTGTATTTATCTACGAATTTCGATGAAGCCCCTTATTACAATTATATTATTACCTAGAATAGGTATAATAAAACAGATGAGCACATTCTTGAATACTTTTGATTTATCTTACTCTAGCTTAGTTAGCAAAAACATGAATCTACCAAAGAATTATCTATCCCGAAAAAATGTACACAGGTGGCCGGTCACACTTTTTTATATACGAGTACGAGTAGTTAGTTTTAATGGAACGTGTTCTGAGAACCTACAAGTGGTTCACAATTTTATCTAAGAGGTAAACGGAGCGTCTCAGTGAGAATATAAAGTCAACATGTTTTTAATAACAATATTGCATTTCCTGGCTTTATCCCTGTATTTGTTTTTCACATCGGCCCAAGATGTTGTGGTTCTTTTTTTAAAAAATCGAAAATATAGTACAAGGTTACTGCGATTTCATAACCATCTAGAAACTATAAAAATTGCGCAGTGTGTGTTGTTTTAAAATATAATTGTAGATAGGCAGATAAATATAATTAAAAACAATTATTTCTGTAATTGTGTCTTAGGCAAATTGATGGTTTTACAAATACACTATTAATTACGTACTATTATTGTATTTTTAAAAACATTTAAATGTGTATATCAACCTACATTAATATTGAGAAATGAGAGTCGGTCATAGACAAATGGGGAAAGTACAAAGTCCCCTTTGAGTTTCGAAAAACACTTCGATAATATTATTAATATTGTTGATCATAATTACTGATAAAACAAATACTTTGTGTTACATTATGAGAGTTCAAAGTATGCATATTAAATTCAAGGTAACCGACTTTGTACTTATTTACTGTGAAGCAGTGATTCATGTATGTTCATAGAAAAAACATTTTCATCGGAAATTGGTGTAAAACGGTAATATTATGTTGTTTTTTCAAGTTATAGGTACTGTAATTGCAAGATCGGTATAATCCGATCCAGGATGAGAGCAAAAACCGTATAAAAAATACATTGATTTAAAAAATGCGAACAATTATTAGACATGTACGAGTATAATTCTAGATTTTCCCAAGTAATATTTAAAAACTTGACTCTATCTTAGGAAAACTACAGAATTTTCAGACATTTGTTTCCTTATATTTGACATATCAACTAATAATTCTTGAGTTTTTGTATGCATTACACTTTGTTCGTTAATACCAGTCATAATATTGCATTAAGGATTACTAATTGATTTGTTATCTTGGTATCATTTCATCTACATCGAACTTTGTCACTGGAACACGCCTTTTGATTTATTTAATTTCAAATTAAACACTTTATTAAAATTGATTGCAGGTGGACATAATTAATGCCTGAGGCATTCATTACCAGTCGAACCTGCCTTTTTATTCTGGCACGACAATGTAATAATAGTAAACTATTGCTTTCATGATAAAACAACCGATTACTATCGATATTACATTAGTACAAATGGATTACAAAGCTCAACATTTTTCCATATTGTATGTTTCTATATTTAATGGATGTTTTATGATTCGGATTCGGATCCGGATCGTTAGCTATGATTTCTGACAAACATAGCCAACTTCGTAGCTGCAATGCCTACCTAGTACCTATTAGTCATAAAAAAAGATCATTATTTTTTTTACATTAAAACTGTATGTTTTGCTAATATATTGTTTATACTGTACCATTACAAAAAAAGAAGAGTCAACAAATCAAATATAGAAGTAAAATTTATTTCAAAACCAATATAGCCTGGAGATTTCAACGCACAAGTCTAGCTTTCAAACAGCATTCTAGTCATAGATCAGAAGCTCTCGAGTATCCTATTCACGGTAAATCTGAAAGGCCTTCTATTAAACCAGGCCAGGGCCGTGTCAGATAGGTCAACGGGAGAAATGAGGTTGCTTCCATTTCTTTATAATTTGAGTATAAAATAGAGTGCAATTTGTTCGAAGACATCAATGCGGGACTAGCTAACTAAGCATTAAGCAAATGATAGCATAGCTCTAAGATTATATTGAATGATAGATGTATGTCATGATGAATAGTTTCTAAACTAGCTTTTGATTATAGAAGAGCTTATTTGTAATGAGATATAACTGGAGAATACAGGAGCTTATTATCAGACGCAAAACGATTCTCGTTGTTCCTGATCCGAAGTTACTAATAATTTCGAGTTTATTACAGTTTTGAGGGTAGTGGAATTTGCAAGAGCGAATAACTAACTCTTATAATGACTATTTCCTTCTTTCATCAGAGACGAATCATAAATGTATATAGAGGAAAAATTATTCAACCATATGACAATTATTCTAAACACGAAATGAAAATCGGGGACTGTGGTTAAATAAATTAGAAACCTAAAAATGGTTTTATGTATTAAATACGTTATGAATGTTTTATGTTAAGTCCTTATAGCTTTGAAAACTATTATGACACAGTTCGTCTATGCTCACACTTCTGAAACTAAAACCTGTATTTAGTAACCTCAGAATTTAGTAGTTTTAATTTTTAAGAGCGTTTACGCCTTTCATGCCCTGTTTCACTCAAAAACAGTACTTTTTGAACCAGTTTTATTTCATCTAACAATATTTAAAAAAATAATTTGTTATAATTTTAGAAAATGTTGTTATCTAAAGAGTTAGGTAGAAAACATTTTAAATTAATAGATAATATATGAACACTCTTTTAAGTGGGTATAAGGAAGTAAATGGATGGTAATAAAGTAAGTAATTTCAAATAAAGTAAATCGCGCAGACGAAGTTGCGGGTAAAACCTAGTCCTAAATATAAATGAATAATTCCCATGCGTTATAGTGCATAGAATCAAAACACCAGACTCGTGCAACGAAACGGACCGTGTCATTTTTCTTTTGAATCTGCTATCTGTTACGGTACGTACATAGTGTTATGTGTGGTCGAGATAAAATGTTTACTAAGCGAATTCACCGGTGATGGCGTATTACTATTAACTCTTCTTGACAAAAAATATATAGCAATGTAATTTTGAATAATATTTCGATTCAATAATTCACATGTGCATAATACAACTTACATAATACCTTACTCAAGAGGAACACTTTAGAATTAATTCAATAGATAAAAATTATTTATAACAAAAATTACTAACGCCTGATTTAACATTGTGTGACGAGATAAAGTTGATATTTTAGTCGCAAGTTGGGGGTAGATTATAAATTATTAGACATTTTTAAAGTAACAATTGTATTATAAATGTATGAAAAGCGATAAGATAATAAGATAGAAAATCATAAACAATTACGATAAAAATAAACTCTGGAAGAAAGTCCTGGAAAAATATGACTAACCGGAAACCAAAGCATAAAGTTTCCCTCTGATGGGAGTGGCAATGTCAACTAAAGTTATAAAACTAGGTATCGTTGGTGACGATTTTTCACCTACAATATATAAGACATCAATGAAATATATAAAAGAAAAAAAGTCAAAGTATATAAAATCAATAATTTACAAAATTAACACCGAAATGGAAAATTACTTATAAAATTAATTGGCTATCGATTAATCTGGACTGTATAAAAAGGATTTTCGATATTTAAAAAAAATCAAAGAAAATTTTAACAAAACCATAATGTAGGTAGCTGGTACATCTTTGATTCGAACCCGTGCAACAGGTATACTTACTTAGAAACGTGATTATTGTTAAATTATATAAAAAATATGGATAAAAGGAATAAATTCATTCAATAAGTATTTATTAAAAGGTTCAATAACCTGTAAAATCATATTAATATATTTAAACATTTTAATATTGGAAAAAAGTAGGTACCTACCGAGCGCTTACACAAATGCCGGCCGGCATAAAATTGGTTATCTGTACACAAGAATTTACAAAAAAATACTCACCAATAGTCTTCATGAACTCGTCGAAGTTCTCAGAGGAGGTCATCTTGTATTTCTTGCCGACGAACTCCATTTTTAAGAGGATTTATTTAATATATTCGGTTAAGAAAAATATGTCAAACCCGGACACCGGCTACAACTAGAATGAATAAACGCGGTAAGCGCTCGTACGGATCGATGCGCCACGGTGAGCGCATGCGGGACTGAACGAATGATAAGAACGAACGGTGAGTGAGCGGAATGACCGAGTGTCTCGTCTGTATTGACCTTGCGCGGAAGTCCGTTGGGGTCGTTTTGTTAATCCCCCATGTATGTTCAAGAGTATTGTTATATCATTCAATAGCATTAGTTTTGTTATCGAATGAAACGGTTAACGACCTTTCAATTGCATTAAAATATTAACGTGAAATCGCCTGATCTGGTGGTATAATTCAATTTATGGGGATGTATTCATTGTAATTGAGCTACGCATGTAGTTACGTATTGTATGAGAATTGTATAATTTGTTAATAAATCTACGTTTAACTAGCTGAAATCTAGAATAAAAATTATTCCAAAAAAAATCGACAGATGTCGCTACGCTGCACTTGAATTACTAAAACTACTCCATTAAGTAATCAAATTGCAGGTCTTGTTTAACAACAAGGAGGAAATAATATTTCTGTACAATTTACAGCGATTTGTTTAAGTTACATATTTTTATAATTTTCATCTCCCTCCAGCAATTATTGGCGTACAGGAAAATCTTTTGCATTAAATCAATATAAAGCTATAGGTATTTTAAGACTTACAAATGATGTTCCTAAGTAATCTTTAAAGAGTGTTCTTCTATGGTTCTTCTACTGGTCCTTAACTATACTTAAATATAGCTGGGATTCTACCTGATCACTCAGCCACGTTATGGAGTAACTTAGCTTAGACTTCTCAACCATATTACAGAATGATTTGGCCTTAGACTATAATACAAAGAGAGCGCTATATATTTTATCTACGTTTATTAAGTACCAGCGGTCTCTCTATATTATAAATACCTTAAGGATTTGGCTTATAATTTTACGACCGTCTGCCTGACTAAGAATAATCTTTTTGGGACTTGGGAGTATCCCTTAGTCTATCAATCTGACTTATGCGTTTTGTAAACTTTATTAATACTCCTGCTCTCAATTTGTAGTGAAATTTTAAGTAGCTATACAGGTTTCCTCGCTGTTTTCCTCCATCGTTAACAGGGTTACAGGTTAGGGAAGTTCACAAGAAAAATAGTTGGTTTATGCCCTTTAATCCTGGGATCTCCAGTGGTAGCTCGGTGATCTAGCTAACTGCGTAGTTTTGCTGATCCATGATCGAGATATCTTTCACTTCTAGGATCTACTAAGAGTAATGAATTCTTACCTAGCTAATTGAATCCCTCCTCATTGCAAAAGTATAAAACTTATTTGTAGTTTCTGACATTCCAGGAGAGAAGATTTGGTATCTTAGTGTGTGGCCAGGTCTTCGAGTTTTACTGTTGGGTCTATTTATTATTTATTTAATACACACACAAACGTCATGCCAGTCTCCCATAGGGACAGGTAGAGACTATGGATCGCCGCTTTGCTCGATCCTGGTATGTTTCTTTCGCTTCATCCACTTGCATCAATCTCTTCATGCATTGTCGTCGGTTAAGGGTACTTTTCACCTGACCCTTATTGAGGGTATTAGTTATCATCGATTTATTTAATAATCACCAAAAACGAAATAAGGAATGTTCCGTAATAAAGGCAACCACGCTTCGACTTTCGCGAAGACGCATTTCCTTTCCAAACAAATGGCTGGCGATTACTGAAAGTTTATCAAATTACCTTGCGGTTCGCTATGAAATTAATTGAACTAGGTTGCAGACACATTAACCCATAACATTAACCCAAGAAAGCCAAAGAAAGTTAATAAATATTTTTTCTTTAAAATGTGTTAGGTGGACTTTAGTTAACAAACTATGAACTTATGGGTTAGAAAAATTCCTTCTACATTAAAAGACTAACATATTCTCTGAAATGTGACTGTCTTTTTACTTTTCATTTCTTTGAATGTAAACAACTAGTCTGCCTCGATGGCGTAGTGGTACTACGGTATGATTGCAAAGCTGAGGTCTCGGGTTTGAATCCCGGGTCGGGTAAAGTGATATTGGATTTTTCTATTCATTATCAGCCCGGAGTCAGGAATTTGTGCCCGATATGGCGATAGGCTCGCCCCCTATCACATCGTGGGAAGGAATATACAAGGCGATACATGGGTGTTCTGGTAGCACCTCTGCCTACCCCTTCTGGGAAAATTTGACAAAAGTTGTACTCGTATTTTGCCAATATGTATTAATTTAAGTCCTATCCTGTACCAACTTTTATGCAAATAGTCATTCATATTCTTATTCTTTCATATAGGTAATGCAGTAAGACGCTACAGTTCAGTAAAAACGCAAGGCAATAATTAAATTTTATACAACTGGCCGCATGCCAGAAAGGACTTCCCCATCCGTATTGTCAGAAACCCCTAAACATCTTTTTCCATGTTCGATTTTCCTATCACTACTTCACGTTTATTAAAAGAACCTCTCGTGGAATATCACCTACTCCTTGACCTACCCGATTACGCTGTTCTGTATGCAAGAGCTGAGGAGTCAGAATTACTTAAACAGAACGAAGTTTACAATAATAAGCAGCGAAGAGCGTAGGCGCCATTTGCGATCGCCCACGGCTTCACAGTCAAAGTTGCCTCGCTCCAAAAGTTTAAATTTCTAAAGAAAACTTAACTGAGTTCAACTGGATAATGGGCATTAATACGATATTATATCCCTAACAAGCCTCCTCGTATAATCACAATATTTATTTTTTACAGAAGTAAAAGAAGAACCGTTTATGAATAAAAGTAAATTGTTTTGATGTTGACTTAACTTTAGGTTAGTAACTGAGTTAACAGTAACTAACAACAGTTACGTACACAATTTCCCAACCCTTCGACATCAATTTAGTTCTATTTGTTTTACGGAAAGTTACTAACCGTCTCGAATGTAAAGAGTCCAAGGGAAATAGTAAACTCCTTTGGGATAGTGTATTCATAATTTGGGAAAGGGTGTATGGCGGTAGAGTGGTCAGTATTCAGTAACAGTTCAATAGTGAGAAACGGTGGTTAAATTCCAACAATAGGATAATTAATGTAATAGATCTGTAGGTTTGTTGTGAATTGCCTGTTCCTGCTTTTGCATCATATTTTTTAAAACGATACTTCAAAATGACTGCAAACTAATGGTTAGTGCAGTGTAGTCCTGATAGAGTACCAACTAGTGAAAAGCGTTTATCACTTGCTGATAGACAGTCTAAATAGATATGTAATAGTGAGTAATAAGTGAATAATTCGTATTGCCTATTTAATAGGTCAATTTACATTGAAATTATTGATACTTCATAAATCAAGAGATTTTTAAAATGAATATACTAATTATTAGTTTTTAAACGTCAATTAAACAATCAATTATTAAAGAGACATAAAGATCCCCTATTCCAATCAGTGTTAAACAATCTCCGAAAATAAACGCCTGTTGATTTTCGCTAAGCAACGTAATTAGTAATTGCATTATAATATCTCACAGCTATAATTCCATACAAATTAATTGATACTACTAAATATTCTTGACTCCTTCGCAGTCCAATACCAATAGATAATAATTCTCATGTTCAAACAAATGCATTTTCGTATTGTATCAGCCCATATCCGTCCCGTTGCAGGGCACGGGCGTACTCTACAATCGGGAGTA
Organism: Theretra japonica; assembly: GCA_033459515.1. NCBI lineage: Eukaryota > Metazoa > Arthropoda > Insecta > Lepidoptera > Sphingidae > Theretra > Theretra japonica. Next base: position 5,334,804 of record CM065942.1, read on the forward strand.
CGATTGAGTTGGTTAGGCCATATAGTTCACCACGCTGGCCTAGTGTGGATTGGTATGCATTTTAGTATTTGCCGAATATAACCAATGAACCAATACTCCAATATCTGAATACCCCAATTCGTATAGCCAAGTCATTGTGCCAACATGTAGGTACTTACAATAGCCGATGACTGACTAACCTTTTACTGTATTACTGTAGCTACACCGTATATTTCGCTAGCACATACTATTTAATCTTTCGTTAAGTAGCGTTTCCGCTGCTGCGATTGACTCCATTAGATGCTATTTTTGAAATATGATAATAATTTGAAAATGTCCGATTACAGGGAATACATGGCTTTCACCACGTAATAATAAACACGAAACTAGCTCTGCGTATACTATTTTCTTTAAATAAATCTAAAAATAGAAACACTGGTTTGTTTCACCAATGACAAAACCTAAGTACAAAAAGTCATAAATCCCAACCTTAGGCTTCATCTAGTTTACTTTAAAATACCAAAATTCCTGTCCAATATTACTTATTATTGAATCATTCAAAAACAAAACATATCTATCAAACCTTAATCATCAAAAAAACGAAAAAGCACCTCAATATTCTACAAAACCGCCACACTGAAATCGCGGCTTAACCCCATCGAATCCGGGAAAACGCATGCGCGCCACATTTTGACGTGGCCCACCAGCCCAGCATCCTTTCAGTCCGGCCCCGACCTCGTGTACACCGCACGCACACACCACTTGACAACCCTACCTTCCTCCGTATTCCAACCAACGGGTAAGAAACCACATCAGACCATTTTTATTGTAATAAATTGCCGAGATTGTATTGTTGGACTTGTATTGCAATTGAGCATGAATTGACAATGCGCGCCGGATGTAGTTTATGAGTGATCGTTGCTTTATTGTACGAGATATTCTCATGGTACCGCGTCGCGTGTGTTAAATATTTTGACCTTAGTGTGGTCCGAGATTTTTGTAGAAGTAATTGATTTTACGTGCCTTTGAACCCAATAGAGTCAAAATAAATTTTCTAGTGTTGCTTAATACTTATATGTTTTATGTCTCATGAAAGAGAATCCATCAAGTTTAATAACATCATTTGCGCAGTATAAAATTATTTCATTGTTTATAATTATATAGCTTACTTGAGGCACATCTAATATTTAGTATGATTTTTTCTAAATTCATATACTTAAATAGTATTTTATAGTTATAGAAATTGTTTATTTATCATTCCATATTACAAAGTTTATAATTAATTGTGATATCCACATTAAACTCAGCCTGTGTTATCAGGTTAATAATAATTTTGTAATACTTATTGTAATAAGTACTAATTAGTGTAGTGCGGTTCAAAAAGTATTTGAAATTACAAATAATCATGTTTAACATGTTTTTCCATAGTCTAAAGTCTAGTCCATTGTTTTATACATTAGGAGTGTGTAAAATATTTATAACCACTTATACAAGCATCGTATTTTGAAATTCAGAACTGAGATCAAAAGACGTGAAAGGAAATTTCTTTGTGAGGCTCCTGCTTTAAATATTAATGCGGCATCGATTACCAAGAAGGGGGAATTTAACTGTTTTTGCTTCAACACTGTACAAAAGATCACATTTAATACTGAAGTGAACAGTGTTTTTGCAGTTCAATTCCTTGAAAGATTAGTCATCAGTATCAGCTTTACAATGCTTTTGATATGACTTGCATTCCTCCCATTGATAGAAAGATATTAAAATTGAGAATTGGATGTTGGTGTAATTTCTCTTGTTATTTATTTATTTACAACAAAATACATATGGCGGTGTTATCGCTCTAAAGCAATTTCTGCCAGACAACCATGGATATATGAGAAGGGAAAACAAAGTGTAAAATAAAGACAATGAGCTTGTTAGTTAAAGTTCTGTGTACAATCTTGTTCGTGTAATATATTATTTTTATAAATTGTTGCCATCCATTAAATTGCCGCATTGGTAGGTGAAATTATACCAAAATCATTATTGTTGCTCACATAAATAGATATAATTAATATATTGTAATTGGAGGTGTTAAATAGCGCAAAATATATCTAAATTGCAGTCTAATGTAAACAACGATTACTACGAGATCTATCTGGAGCTATTGCAGTGAATACCTAATGGCTACTGGCGTTAATGTTTCAAAAACTAAACTATTCTAAGATAAAAGCATTATTTTTCAACAAATTACCAACTATGAGATGTATCTTAGATTAATTGAGTGAGAAATGGCGCTAATCCTTCAAAACCTCACTATACCAACAAAGAAGCATTATTTTCATCAAATCTTAGACGTGATTGATATGAAGACCTTGAAAACTTCGCCATAATTTATCAGGATTTTGTCTAGTAGTATAAACATTGCGTCGCATGTGTTAACCACAATGTGCTCAGACAGGAACTATATGACGTTGAGACATATTGCGCCTAATTTTGACTATGCCACAAATAACAGATCAATTTTTTATAACAAAATGTTCGTTAATGAAAAACTGCTCTATCAATCGAGAGTTGATGCACTTTTAGATTAGAGCTGAAAAATGGAATAGGTTTTATAATGTGCTCCATTCATGAACTGTTGCTGTCTAGTGTGATTTTCCTGATTTTAATGAACTAATTGGTTTGAGGTACTTCTCTACGGTTATTACAGTTAAGTTAACAAATATCCAAAATAAATAACAGTCATGGTCTATCATCAGTACACTACACTACACCAGTACACTGTGAACTGGTGAACAATGATTATCGTATACGTCCAAGCATTTTTAGCATTCTATTATGGGTTTTCGCGAATTCTCTACATACATAAACTCACGCCTTTTTCCCAGAAGGGGTATGTGCTACTAAGCCACCCACATTTCGCCTTATATGTTCCGTCCCAAGACGTGATAGAAGGCGAGCTTATCGCCATATCGGGCGCAAATCCCTGATTCCGGGCTGGTTACGATTAGAAAATTCCGATATCACTTTTCCCGACCCAGGATTGGAAACCGAGACCTCAGCTTTGTAATCGTGCCGTAGTAGGTACAACTACGCCACCGAGGGGCCAGCGGATTCTCTAATTACTTTGTTATTTGGCTAATGGCTACGCCACGTCTGTTATGGTTGTTTCGTCTTAGTCTATGGGTCACCAGAGCCCATTGAGTGCGCCACAACCAGGTGAAGTTGTCTAAACCCCCCTATAAACACTGAATTTTAATTACCAGAGACATTTAAGTAAACACTTTAACTATTTTGGTGGCTTGCCTCATTGCTAAACAACAAACACCGAATACAAGATTAATGTTCCCAATGAACTGTAGGTTGAAACATATAGGATACACTTTTCATTTTCCCGACTAAAATATTTACACGAACCAACGGCCATTTTCTTTCAATTTCTCTAGACATTTCCTAAAGCAATTACGTTCGTCCGCGCAAAAAAACGTATTGGTTCGTATCTAAAATGAGCACCTGTTTACATGGAACGGCATCGAGACCGATTCTCCAGATGCCACTCGCACTCAGTAGTGTGGTTATTGATGAGTGTAAACAAATGGAATCCCATATTTTAGTGGTGTGTTTATTGTTTGTAATGTTGCAGACCTGGCGGGCGTGAGAACGCCTGCTGCGCCGCGACGAGCAAGAGAGGTAAAATATTCTCCGCGGTGAACAACTTCTTCGCTGATTCACCGCTGGTGAATCAGCTCAAGGGCATCATGGTGAGTTTATTTTATACTCTTTATGGTATTCTATAAGGCATATAATCGAACAACAAAGCCGATGTAGTTTGGCTTTTTTAATAATTAAACTAACACGACATATTGCCTTGACTAGGACCGCTCGCGTAGGAGCATGATCTTATAACGATAATGAATCATACAAAAATATTGACGTTTGTATTACTATATTATGTATGCAATATATCTCAGATATAGTTATTTAGAAAGTTCACTCCTTGCTCTAATTGACATGGCCATTTCACAGTTATCGCCAAAATATGTCGAACTACATAGGCAGGGACAGAGCCATAAATATCTCTGTGGATAAAGAAAATTTTCCCAACAGTAAAAAACAATTTTCATTGAGCGCTCACATCAGTCGTCACAGAAGGCTGTTGTTCATTAAACTTAATTCCTTGGCCACGGCCACTTGTAGTACATTCTGGCACAAACCCAAACTTGTTGAGGGGCCACTTAGGCCTTTTATTGCACTCTCGTTTGATGTTAATACCGACAATAAAAACTTTATTCCGATTACTTTTATTTACGGGTTTCAAACAAAAAACAGAACAATTTGTACGAGTTTTTCAGCAACATTTTGATAGCTCTAACAAGTTACGGTTCCAGACTATCTTCTCATTGGTCTAGAAACTATTTAGGCTGCTCGTAAACCGCGAGTTTGTATTTAATTATCTAGTTGAGTAAACCATAAACATGCTATGAAGTTATTTTCTAGGTAGTCATCGTTAATTTCCCGAAAGATGGTTGTAGGAAATTTTTATTCATCCGGAAAGCGACCACCGTAATCGATAGAGGAAAACCCGTCAGAGTATTTTGAACAGCCTGTATATCTCCGGTTTCTTTGTGTCGACCGACGAGAGATATCAATCTTTGGACGGTCTATGGTCTATTTAAACTCGCTATCAGATATTATAGTCACTTTGTCGTATCAGTACAAAAATCCCGTTGAACATATCATAATTATATCAACAGAAAACCTTTTTTACCATGAAATAGTAATATAGCATCCTAAACTGCTCAGTTTTGCCACCAGACCCGACAAACAAGCAGTAGCGGCGGGGAGCCGGGCCCTCCCGACGACTCCTCGCGACCAGCCAGCAGGGAGCCGCCAGCCGTCGCGCTCAGCGCTTCAGAGAGGCAAGTACTAGCATCTTGATCATCTGACGCATCTTCAACTTGATCGCATTCTTTATCACTGAAGGTTATTTTTGCTATGAATGGCGAGACAGCATGCCATTCGCCTGATGGTAAGCGATACAACCGCTCATGAACAGTGGCAAAACTAAACAACACCATGAATTACAGAAGAATGCTTGGCATTCCACTGCGCCATCCTGAGACATACGATGTTAAGTCTCAAAATTTCAGTAGTTACTCTGGCTACAATGTCCTTCAAACCAGGGCAACAGTGCATTTACACTGCTATTTGGCGGGAGAAATAGACATTGCGGTGGCACCTATTTAGGCGGCCTTTCAGATATGAGTGATCTACCATCAGTAAAGGTTGCATCCGTTTGTGTTCTTTTTATGTTAATTTCAATTTTGGTATGCAATATGCAAGCTCATTGCTAAGTCTTCCTGTGTCCATGAACATTTTCTTTAGTTTCTTTACCGTCGTCATATTGTGTCCATGAATATTTTATATGCATTTCAATTGAAGAATATATTGCATTGCATTAAGTTTCACGTACCTAGAGCAAAGACAATTTGTGTCGTCGTAGACTATGATATTACACGTGTATCAACAGGAACCATATATTTTTCCTTCCAGCCTCTATTAACCTTTTCAGTTTCTTTAACAGTTTCGATTCATCGCTACATTGAGCCCTTTGAAACTAATTTAAAGCATGAGAAGAGCGTCTCGTCCACACTAGGAACAATGACAGATCTCACACTCTAAGATCAATGATTACTCATCCTCAACAGGCCAGTAAAATACAGTTACATAGCGTGTAACATGGTTTGCCCGTATGCTTAGCCGTGGGGCATACAGACAAACAGACATTACACTGTCTAAATGGCTGTATCGTCACCTCGTGGCTTGTCACTGAAGTGCTACAAGTGAATCCATTTCAATAACATTGTTTGTACACAACAATGGGCTAGTCTCCTTAATTTTTATTATAGTTTATATCGAAAGGTTACGTTATGCATAATCATAACCAGGAAGAAAGTTTAAAATCCGTTTAGTAATAAGCAAGTTACAAATATTTAGTAAAAGTTGGTGGTAGGAGTAACAGAAAAGGATGCATCATGCACGACGTGACGTCATTCTCCATAAGGTGCATGACTGTGAAAGAGAAAGCGAATGTCCCCACCGCAATATTAAAAATAGTAATATGTCGGTCATTTTACAATCCACAGCAGTACCTTGAAGCTCAATAAGTTCGAAATAAGTATTGCTTTTATTCATGAATAATAATAATATTTTAGTTAACATTAAGCAGGCGGCCTACGTCTGTTCAATGTTTTTATTAACATATACACACGAGCCTTACCCCAGAAAGGGTAGGCAGAGGTATTACCAGAACACAGACGTTTCGCCTTGTATATTCCATCCCACGATGTGATAGGGGCAGAGCCTATCGCCATATCAAGCATAAATTCCTGACTCCGGGCTGATAATGAATAGAAAAAATCAATATCACTTTGCCCGACCTGGGATTCGATCCCTAGACATAAGCTTTGCAATCGTACCGTAGTACAACTACGCAACCGTGGTCGTGTTTTTAATAAAGCTGTATAAATTTAATTTTTCAATCCTATATAATAAATTTAATGACAAGAGATGACTGATATATTCACATATTGAATCACTTATGTAATTATTGATAGATATCAACAGTTGAAGAAGAAGAGGAGTTACTGTATTTAAACAAAATTGTTTACATGTTACAATAACATATAAATAACATCATGATTCGACATTTCGGAATGATAAATCTGCTGGCAAATCAATTCCAGCGGAAATCAATTCTGCAAGCCAAATAGAACGAGCTAACGCGATTGGATTTTGACGTGCACTAGTTCGCGCTGTTGATAGACCTTTAATCAAATCATTAGTCCGAACTCCAACGTGTGGAACTCATGTACTGCTTAAACAGATACAGTACAGTATGGGTTGCAGAAAGCTCAAAACCATGAACTAGTATCATCTTTACTTTGCACATTCTGACACTGACAACCTCCGTAACGCAGTTGGTTAGATGCCAGCTGTGAAACGAGAGGCGGCGGGTTCGATCCCCGCACCGAGGCTAATGTTTGTGAGGATGGATATTTACAGGAAAAGTATTAACTGGCATCAAAAGTAAATTAACTTCTAAATGATTGAGAGAAGATCTAGTTCGTTACGTTGTTGTATTCCTCATATGGCACAGGTCCGCTCCCATCGTTCACGCTTCTGAGATTTTAGATTATTTATAATTGCTCACTAATTATAAAATAAATAATTTATTATTCATAATTTATTTATAAAAGATATCCAGCATAGTGTACGAACTAAAATCGAATGAAGCGGAAATGTGGTCACTGAATCAATGGTTCCAAAAAATATGTTTTGCTGTAACTATTACGAGTATGTACGTACTAATATTCAATCAATTTACCAAGCAAAGTAAATCCAATTTTCTTTATGCCCGGCACACGGCTCCGTTAATAAAACTAGGGATCTAATAAGTTTTACGATGTTATCCTTCAACCTGAAGGCTATTACTTCAGATCAACCTTATTAATCACGACTCTGCGTATAGAATCTGTAAAATATATTTATTTTATCTTTATTTTTTACGACATACTGACTGACATTCTTATTAGTAGAATATTCATATCTGCGGCAATAGCTCATGTAGGGCGTAAATAAATAAATACAGCCAACGGTTACATACATAATCCTGATCTTACACTAAGGTCGAATCTTAGGTCGTGGGTATCAGAAACTACAAGAAGCTTTTCGGTCGCATAAACACCTAGACCCGAAACATATACCCGTGGACCACAAAAATATTTGCCTTGGTGCGGGGATAGAACCCGCGGCCTCTGGTTTTACAGCCGGCGTTTAAACAACTACGCCGCGGAGGCAGTGAAAATAAATTTATTGCATTTCAGGTTCAGCTTTTGTAAGTTCTACATAATATGCTTGGCTTTGACCAGACATAATTGTGTCCAATATCGTTGGATTGGTGTGACTCGCCAATAGGTGTTTTATTTGGACTGTTCTGCATTTAGTATCAGCCATCAAGTGCACTGGTCACTTATCCGTCCTAGTACAAAAAGTGTGTCAATGGCTCTTATAAATATTAACTTTGTTCAAACAAAATTCTACGTAAACCGCTAGCGAAAATTATGAAAAACAAAAAAATTATATCCAATATTTTTATTTTCAGTAATTTATTTAAGTTTTAAAGTTATCATAACAAGCAAGTGTTGGGAAATTAGGATCGGTTTGATCAGACGGTCAAACATCGCACTAGGCTGTCAAAGGCAGTAATCCAATTAGTGTTTGTAGATCTATTACGAGAGTTTGCCAATTTGCCCATGTAATCGTGATCGATTGATAACTTATTACGTCAGACGTGCTTTCCAAGAATACTAAGCCGACTGGTGATATAGGACACATTTGTTGTATTGATAGTATTACTAACTATTCTGTTATCATGTAGATTTTTAGACTTGAAGTCTAACTTACTATAGTGATGGAAATGAAAATTGAATTACAAGGCCAAATATCAATTATTTATTGGATTAATGGTAGGATAGGAAATGATATTCCTACATAATTAAATTAAATTATACATACATATAAACGACAATGCTTTACTTTAACTATGGAATAAAAAGTTATTAATACAAGAGAAATTCTGCTGTTCCTTATACGAAACGCATCAATGATGGTATCAGAATCGTATTCAGCACTAGTCTGTTTGTCTAACATAGTAGTTATATGCGTCAATGATACAAATCATGAATTTCACAATTGAAATGGAAAACACGGGTCTAGTGTTGTGCTAGCTGTGTGAACTCAAACCTCTTTGTTAATTCAGATGTAATTCTTTCAACTGAGGCACATAATACACCCCTCTGTGACTATTCAACAATCTGGTAGTTGAGGTTTTGTACATGAAGAGAAAAAGTAAATGATATTTAGGTAAGCAAAACATACCTATATCCTTCTGGCACCCAAGTCTAATTAACAAAGTTTCGGATAATTGCCCAAGTTTTACCCTAACACCAGTTAAGCTTGTGGTTTTCTTTTAGCAATAGAGTCTAAGACATATATTGGAGAAAGACTACTATTCCTTACATATAACAACCATTGATCCCGCCCGGTACGTATTAAAACCATATTCAGCACTGGTTCGTTTGCTTCAATTGGGGTTTACATGCCTTTATGCGAATCGAGAATTCCACAATTGCAATGTCGACCAGTGTTGAGCTAGCATTGTGAATTCAAGCCTGTTGTTGCTAATTCAGATGAAATCCTTTCAACTGAGGCACACAATACACCATCTTGTGCTACTAGACTATTCAATCTAGTAGTTGAGGTTTTGTTATATTGTGCTGGATTGACGTAGGTTCAATTGAAGATAGAGCGATCATTTTTAGTTGTTATTTCAAATCCTTGTAGTGGAATTGATCCTGCACAGTTTATAGACGTAGATATACAGAAGCCTTAACAATTGAAAACATGGACATTTAAAATATGTAGATGTTTATCAATTGATTCGTGTTATTACTCCTTCAATATTCTTTATCACCGAACCAGATTTTGTTATCAAACCATTTGAATTTTTGATGGAACCTTCGAATTTGAATGCCAATCGATAAACTATTAGCTATTGTAATTCGCTTAATGGAAAGTTGTACCTACGTTATTAAAGTAAAGCTCACGAATACGACCAAATTATTAAAAATCTATAAGCGATACGATATTGACGATGTACCTATGATTTTCAGTGGCTGTTTTAAAACTAGTTCGTTTTATTTTATAGTTAAGTAATAAGTAGTAACATGCGTTGGCGTATTTTTGCATTTTTATTGTATGTCATTTTAGCAAACTTACATGCAACGATCAAAGACGATGCCTCTAAAAACCCGATGTTAAGTATATCGTTTACATACAAGAATTTTTCTCTGCAGATTTAAGCATAATAGGAAGCTTCTATCAATATTCGCACTTGGTTTAAATTCTACACATACAATGTGCTGTAGGTGAACACTACACAATATAGTTGGAACGCCTGTGTGTTCGAGACTTAAGTAAGTAATTTAATATCCTCTGCAAGCTTGCCTTCACTGCAAAATGTATTCTAATGAAACAATCTGAATATTATCCCTGCTTTTATATGAAGGTTTGTCAACACAATTATTAAATTTATGTAGTCGTTGGTGATGTTTGGAAATTAAGCCCTGAATATAATGTAGATGGACTGAACTAATTAGCTTTAATAGTTTGGGATCAAGATTTTGTTTGCATGACCGGACTTAGGTTTTCAAATGCCATCAATTTTAATGGCTTGGGTTTTAAAGCTGTATTCCTTAGAAGAGACAACTTTGAGTGCTGACCCTCAGGGATAATTACCTTAACCATTTCAGTCTTTTATGATCTTGATATTTGCAGATCCTTTCATTGAAATTTTTAATAGTTTTGGAAGCTAGATTATTAAACGCACGTTCGCGCATTTATTAATTGTGACTTTAAAAATCCGAAGCATTTTTATAATATTTAAACATGTTACAAGTATAATCCTAGTAAATTCAGCGTGTGTGTGTGCGTGGTGGCCTCGTGGTATCGGACCAGACTCGGCTGCCTACATGTTCACGGTGGTCGCGGGTTCAAATCCCAGCGCACACCTCTGACTTTTCGGATTTATGTGTGTATTGATAGTCAATCACCACGCACTTTAACGGTGAAGGAAAACATCGTGAGGTAACCTGCATACCGTAGCGATTTAAAAAAAAATCTACGTTGGTTAAGTCCGCCAACCCGCACTAGGCCAGCGTGGTGGACTATATGGCCTAACCACTCTCAATCGTACTCTCGATTGTAGAGGAGGCCCGTGCCCTGCATTGGGTCGTATATGGGCTGATACAATACAAAAAAAAAATCAGCGTGAACGAGTATATTTCTGATATGTATCGATACTGAACAAAATGTAACAATATTCTTTAGCCGTAGATTTGTCAGCGTTCGGGGTTGTGTCGATCACTCTAAGCCCTTTCACGCAAAATGGGAATCTATCGGATGGATTTTATTGCAAATCCCCGCCTGGAGAATTCTTGAATGTCGAATGGGTTTTCGCTTTGCTAGAATAAACCTCGTTCCAGCGGTGTTTGGGTTTTCGTAAAGTGCTGATGTAACTTTTGTGTAGGTGTTTGTTAAAACTGGCTTTTCTTCGCGGTTATGCTCGCTTTATTGTAGGTTTTGTTAAGCAGTTAACAATGTCGGTCGATACATGTCTAGCGGCCTTATAAATAGACAGCTTTAAAACCTTTTTTAGTTATCGAGCGTTTTGTCCCTTTCGAAAGACTTTTGAATACAGTTTGAGCGAAGAAGACAAAACATTCGATAACTAAAGTATGTTTTAAAACTGTCTATGAATAAGGCTGTAAGTATTTAATTAGTTGAGATATATTCAAAGATACAGTTTCATTCGTACCATGGAGTGAGAATACAAACATTAAACACACATTTTAATAACGATCACTCTATTCTATGTCGTGATAGAGAGCTAATCTTAGTGAAGGATTCTACTATTAAACATCCTCTACTAAACATACCGGTGCATTATTTCAGTTCGATTCGGCCTTAACCTGTCACGCTGGTCAAACCAGTGTTAAACAGATGAATTTACTAGAACAGTATTCGTTTTCATTTTCTATTTGCGTTAAAGACGAGTTAGGTTAGACCCGTCGAGTTTCGGTGCTCGGTGTTAGTTTTTGCTTGCCACTATTGATCCTAGCTAACATGAGTTGCAAATTGTAAGAAAAATGAGCATTGTCAATAAAGCCCAAAATTAAACGGAAAATATATATTTCCTTTTTCATTTTTACTTGGATATCTGAAGAATTTACTTCGTTATGAGCCTTCAATGTGACAAAATAAATAATCTCGGCTGAAATAACTTTGGTTTTTCCTACTTAAGTTACAAACTTTATAATGAACACAATGAGAATACCCTGAATATTTCATACCCCCGCTGTATTAACGCAAATTGAATTAGCAACTCCGTGGCACCGCATAACTTTTTGGAATGTTTATAATACGAAAGTTTATGCGATACATTTACTTGGTAAAATGTAAGGAACTTTTTCGCCTTCTGTGCCCCGAAGAGACTTCGTTGTAAAATATTAAAAAAGTGTGTATTTTTAAATAAACAAGTACTTACCTAACTACATAGTTGTTTTAGTTCAATTGGTGCAGTGTATCGATTCTACAACTTCATAAATAATTTTATAATGTGTTGCACAGGATAAAAAAATGTGGCGTGCAAATGAGGAGGCCTATACCCAGCAGTAGGTTGACGTGGGCTGATTTAGATAGATAGATAGATAGTTGCCCTTTGTTAACGCTTAAATTCTTCTTTAACTTTATATTATTCTCCATCTTCCCGTCTTTAGCGAGTAAAAACAGCTAAATTCTTTATAGCAGTATGGCAACGCGCTGTGGTTATTCTTGAAAGTATAACCCAAATTGCATAATTTACTGTTAAACGTGGTATAGTCAGAGAGGCTGGCTCATAAAACCTTTGCTGAAAAGCAGCTGCGTGGTCTTCTAATTTGTAATTACTCAGCCAGAACTGAAATCATCAGACGATGATTCATTACCAGAACATCGCATTGCATTACTCTTCCAATTGATTAAGGAAAATTTAGACGTATTCTCAAATAGATTCGTTTGAAATGTTAATTTTACAAGTAAAATGGTTGGTGTTTCAACTGTAAACGTCAACACACCTTGAAATCTTCGCATTTGTTTGTAAATATTGGAAGATACTTTTGATATAAAACGTTTTTAGATTCGAATGTAGTGGAGTATGGCTATGAATAGTCATGAGTGCATTTGCTAGGTAATAGGTAGGTATCGTCTGGTCTCTAATGCGAAATATCGAAGTAGATCTAGGGACACAAATTGGTGGGAATGGCTGAAAAGCTGAAATATAAAATAATTTAAAATATTTGCAACATTTATTTTAAAAGAATTCGTTTCTCAATTCGACATAATTATGCCGGTTAGTTAGTTACTTCACTTCTCGCTTTAAGGAATAAACAGTGCTTAAGCAACAATAAACTGTATAAATCAGGAAGCATTTTTTTTTAATTAAACGTGACTTCAAAAATTCTATGTTCAATTCTACATAAAATTTTTAGGTAAGTACCTAAGTAGACGCGTCATAAAACCATAATATGGGTACTAGTTACAATTTTATAAAAATACGTACATAATACCTACAGACTTTGTAATAACAAGGACTTAGTAAAATAAATGTCTAATACATTTCACGAGGGCTATTACAAAAGAATGTAAAGCGAAAGAGCTCTCAAGAGAATCTAATTTAAAAATTCTGTTTGCCCCTCGTCGGTCCTTCGACCCTCAGTCCGATGTTAGAGTCCTCAAACAAAGCCCGGCTTGTCTCCGGATGTGAATTGTGAAGCCCGTATAACATATTGTGAAGCCCGGCTTACGGTACCCGCATTCTAAATTGAACATTGTGTTTTTACGAAGGGTGTTTTCGAGTGAAAATTGCTCGATTTGATTACATTAGCGTGGTTCCGTGGGTAAACATGGATCTATGAACGTAAGACAGGATTTTTTTACGTTTATTTTGTAAATGATAATTCTTGAATTAAGTATAATCTATGTGTTAATAATTGGTATTTGGGGCGATAGTTCACATTGCTAGTCCGTCGGAATCTATCTTAAGAAGTGGTAGAGCCACGCTGTTGTTAGCCATGACTCAGCATGAATGCAGCAGGCAGGCTCGTTCGGGGTGGTACCATTGTCCCACAGAAGATCGACGTGAAGCGACAACTTTGCTGTCGCGTTTCGTCCGATGAGTGAGACTGCCGGATGCCCAATACCCCCCTCTTCTTCCCATCCTTTTTCCTTCCCGCTTTCCTCCCGATCTGATGGGCCGGCAACACATCCATGATCCAAGCGTTGTGTATATTCATGGTGATCACTTACAATCAGGTGACCTGCTTGCTCGTTTACCGGACATATTATGTTCTAAAAAAAATCAAAGCCCGGCTTGTCTAGATGTGGCCGGTAAACGTATCGTGAACCTTGTATTACGGTACCCGAGTTCTAAATTGAACATTGTGTGTTTTTGAAGAGTGTTTTCGAGTGACAATTGCTTGATTTGATTACATTAGCGTGGTTCCGTGGGGAAACATGGATCTATGAACGTTAAACAGGATTTTTGACGTTTATTTTGTAAATGATGATTGTTGGAATATTGTATGTGATAATGAGATTTAGACGTTCACCGAACTAGTCCCTTTACTTTTTCTTATTAGAATGGAATGCGTTGTACACAGTTTAATGATTGTTCCCATTTTGAAATAAGTATATATTACTAGACTCTTAAACCATCGGCTTAAAGAGCTTTTTGAAATGTCTTGAACATACATCTCACAATATCCAAAATTTTAATACAAAAATCCACTCTTAAATCGAGTTAAAATATTGCAGATAAAACTAAGCACAAAACACACAGTAAATACCTACACAGAATCATACATAAAATAGACGGGACAAAATGGAAGCTCTAAAAATTATCCTAATAAAAAACCTATAAAACTGTAACAAAAAAATCTCCAAATGTTCATTAAAATAAAGTGACATGTATAACAAAGGTAAATACGAGAGTACTTAGCTTGAATAAAACTCCGCCTGGCCCGGATGAAAAGCGTTTTCGTGTTTATTACCTGCCAGCCGTCGACGTAAATGCTTTATATTCACAGATCAAACTGAAATGAATTCGCCCTCTGTACGTTGTTTAAGAAAACACATTATATCATAGATTCTTATCTTATTTTGTATCACTACCCACTTTGTGATTTAAAAAAGATAATGCCCCATATTTCTTACATTTCACTTCACCATCTGTTGCGCGTCTTCAAAATAGTTTTACAAATACAATTTTATAGAAGAACAAAAAGAATGTATGTATGATAGGTAACAGCTTTCCGCGGTATTTAATTTTAGTTTAATATATTGAGGAATGTTCTATTTTAGAGACTAATTATACATCTATACATATTAGTGAAAACTTTACTGGATTCTGTAACACATTCTTCTGTTATTTATACTCGTATGTTCATTATCAAATAACAAATAAATAAATAAAATAAAATAAATAATAAATTTGTAACCGATCGATGTCTGTCCATGGAGGATAATTGAGAAAAACTGATATGGAGGGACTATATTAACGTATTGGAACCCAATCAATAATTTTTAAAATTTGTGTCTGTTTGTCTGTGCGGTTGTGCGTGATGAACCCAGAAACGTCTTAAAGGATTTCGATGAAATTTGGTATGAAGGTAGCTGACACCTTGGACTAATATGTAGGCTACTTTTTATCCCAAAAAAAATGTGTTCCCGTGGGATAAGGAAGGAATTCCGATATTTTTGTTACTTTTTTATAGTCATAGGGGTGGGATAGGACTGGATTACATGCCTGAGAATAAGACGGAACAGGGCGGGATATAACGGGACGGGACGGGAAATTTCAAATGAAGTTAATCACACACACGAAGTTTGCAGGCAGAAGCTAGTGTAAAATATTAATGTAATCTGTGTCTTGTGACACCCCCATTTCTTTACGCCCCTTAATAATATTCTATTTCTCTGAAGGTTTCCAGTGCCCACGCATTTTGAGAAAAAAAAAGCACTCTATCTCTCTTTCTTTATCTTCAGCCACAGGAAAGTCACTGCTGAATACATTCTTAGTAGCAATCAATTTTTTCTGACTAATAAAACATTCTTAAAATAGCAATTTACCTATCAGATACCTAGTTTTTGTCTAGGTTTTTCATCCCTAATTAAAATAGACGTTGAAATTCCAACTTTGAAATAGGACAAAACTGTATAATTAAACGAAATTAACTTCGCCAGACAATGGAAATTTCTAGACGGCCCAAATTATATAAAACCTGGAAGATGAAAGCTTTTATAAGAGTGTGGTTTTGGAAGTAAGAATGAATAATGAGTACAACGTAGTTTAAATTCTCTTTGAATATTTAGGCACGTTGCTTACAGAGCCCGTGACGCAAACATAATTTTTCTATTAGATCAGGATTTATACGCGCCAATATAAGTTAGATTAGGTTTTATCTATTCTTCGTTAGATTTTTATATGAATAATTTGTTTGTTAAGTCATCCCCAAAGAAGTTGTGACTTCATTAACATTACTATGCTACTCAAAATGGTACCAAATCCCGTTTAGAAATGTCGTCAACTAATACATATTCCGTAATACTTGTTGCTCCAATGCAAGCGTGCAGACTGGGAACCTAAGGCCACGAGTGTATTTAGGTCGATCAATAAACATTGTGAGATTTTTCGATTCTATCGGCAAACACAATTTACCCGGGAGTGGATCTAAAGCTACTATGACGACATTGTCGCCTCTATTTCATGGAGTTACGCTTGCACTTATAGGATGTATGTCACTTGTTGCATACTGGTCCAACGGTTCGAAAAATAGTGGAGTGTATGTACCTAAGTACATGTTACGTGTTGATTAATTTCATATATAGTATGTCTACTCTTTGTCTTAAATATTTTTAGGGACCACTAGTTAGTACTCAGTAGGTTAGCGGCCAGGCAGTAGTAGGCAGATTTAAAACCTATTTTAGTTATTGAATGTTTTGTCTTTTTTGCTGAAACTGAATTTTAAAGGCATTCGAAAGTTACAACATTCGATTACTAAATTAGTTTTTAAATATGTCTATGCATAAGGCCGTAGCTATTTGGGTCCTAAACGTTTTATTTATGCTAGCCGCTGCCAGCGCGTTTCTGTGGTAGGTAGGTGAAATTTTTGTTCAGCAGTGGAATTTCTATAGTCAATGCCGCATTAAATCAGCGTGGAACATGTAGTTCATTATATTAAGGGTTGGTTTTCCATAGATTTAATAGCTGATCTAAGAAAAAAAAACATGTCTAACGAAATCTGAAGAGGTAGGACTTTCGGATTAGGACGCAACTCATGCTATCGGAATAATCCGCGACTATCTCTGCCTGATAATGTTAAAGTTATTTATTCTATTGCAGTCAGCAGTCAATGCGGTCAGCATCTCCGAGACCGCAGCGGCAGGTGACTTTCCTGAAGCCTGCAGCCAACACCAACCTTGACAGGAAGGCATCTATAGTCGACGAGAGCACAGGCATCACCAGAACTCAGATGAAAGGTATAATCAAAGAAGGAAAGAATTTTCAACCTTTCACATAAAGGTTTATCATCATTTGTTTATTCCTCTGTTAGAAACATACACCTAACAAGCGCATTAATAAGTATATTTCAGCTTAATGTATTTATTTGTCAATGACTGACAGCACTACAGCTTTTCGCCGCATAGTCAAAAGGGCTTTTAAAGTGTGAAAACAAGACCTTTCACAGCTGCCATGATTTAATTTTTTTTAACTACGATGTTTGGGGTGCCAATTCAATAAATTTAATTTGGCTGTAAATTTTTACGATTGCATATGCTCTGCCGTAAAGCTAAATATCTTGGTTGTTTTATATTACAGAGTTTCGTGAAGCGTTCCGCCTATTCGACAAGGATGGAGACGGCACCATAACTAAGGAGGAGTTGGGACGAGTGATGCGCAGCTTGGGACAGTTCGCAAGGGTCGAGGAGTTGCAGGATATGTTGCAAGAGGTTGATAGTGATGGTGGGTAATGCTCAACTGTATACTATCAGATTGATGGTTGATACTGAAGATGTCTCATGTAGATTGGATTTCACTACATTGTAGCACTTCGCTGAGGATTAGTCCTATGCCATTTTAGTAAGATTACGATCGATACGACCGATGTAACGTTTATCAGAAAGACCAGTTATAGCCAGCAAATTGAAGTAGTAAAACAGCATATCATCTGCATTATATGAAGCTCCAATCGAAAATCAAAACTCATATACCAGATCACTTCGTCTTAGGTAATGAAATCACAGCCACTAATAATTTCTACTAACCTTGCGTTCTTTCCAAGGCGACGGCAACGTCAGCTTCGAAGAGTTTGTGAGCATCCTGTCCAAATCGATGTCTGGCGGCGGTGGGGGGCCCAGCTCGGCCGAGCAGGAAGAACGGGAACTACGGGACGCGTTCCGAGTGTTCGACAAGCACAACCGTGGCTATATCTGCGCGTCAGACCTGAGGGCCGTGTTGCAGTGCTTGGGGGAGGACTTATCGGAGGAGGAGAGTAAGTAAACTGATGTTTAGTTCCTCATTTTGTACGTCACGATGTTCAGGATACTAGACGTATGATTCTTTTACTTTTAAAAATTACTCTTTACCTACATTTACCACATTTTTGGATTTAGGAATTTGTTTAAACTAACGCATTGTTGATAGCACATACGAGTCCGATCTCACCAAATAACTTAGATTTTATATTTTTATCTTCTCTAATATTTTACCGGTTCGCGAGTAACTACCTACAAGATGTATGGTAAAATAAATTACATGTGGGTAGATTAACCAAAGTTTTGTAACATAAATGTGTTACTTCTTTCAGTCGAGGACATGATAAAAGAAGTCGACTCAGATGGAGATGGTCGTATCGACTTTTTGGGTGAGTTTTAAATTAATTAATATTTGACCCAAGTTCTAAAGGGATTAAATATATGCCTATACGCCTTAAATAGTCTCGGAGACACAAAAATACTCTTTTAAATTACATTTGAAATTGGTGTGGTTTATTCCATCGGCAGATCATAAAAATACTTTTTACATATTCTGTCGCCATAACAAAGGGGATCTTGTAATAACATGCCGATGATCAATCAGCCATATTTTGAAGTATTTCCAGTACTTTTGAATGTATCTTTGTGAATTGCCTGCAGAATTTGTGAGGGCATTGGGAGAGCCAGAAGACGCGTGTGATGACGAAGATGAAGACGAAGCTACTGAGGGCACAGATCTGCCGCTACCGAGGCCAGTGGCGGCTAACTAAACATAGTTAATATATTTCAATCGCTTCCAAATGTTAACGCAGGGTTCACCCATTTTTTCGCCAACAACTAATATAACTACTAAAAATAACAATCTTTATGCTTATTAGAATCGGAGTTTAATTTTAGTATTTACTAAAGTGAAATAATTTTGAAAATGTACAGGCTAGTGTCAATAACATCTAAAATTTTATTACTCCTGCAAAATTAGATAAAACTTTAAAAAATTAACGCATAGATATAGGCAAAATATTAATTAAATTAAAATTGCATGAATTAATAGCTTTATTGATACGTTAGCATTGACAATAGCTGTTACAAAAATTTTAAACTTCGTCATCTTACAGATTTTGGAACAAAATAAATTCTTGTATTTCTAAAATAAATTAAAATGTATATAATTCTTCGTAATTAACATTCTAACATTTCCCTTTAATGTAACTGAATGAGATGGGCAAAGAATATTTTTTATCTTCCTTTGACTTCGAAAGCATCTATCCTTTTAACCACGTATTTTAATACCTTTATATTCAACAGTAAATTATTATTTTTATAATACGGGGTGATACCAAATATTTTGTATTCCTTTGCCACAGAAGTACCTAGTAATAGAAAATATAATACTGTTTTTTGTTATTGAAAAGTCTTATTTTAATAATTATTATAATGTACTGAGCTTTTCCTCTCTGTTTAATATTTTAGGCTTGAATATCTAGCTTTTGTAAAATAAGGCATTTTAGCGAGGTTGTGATAAGGAAAAATCCCTTTGAAAGTTTACCGATGTCTCCAATATATTTTGCTTTAACTGAAATTTTTTTATTTGGGTATTTTTTTTTAATTATTAAAGTAAGTACCTGTTCTTCATAAAACTGTATTTAAATTGCTTCTATAAATTGATATATTGTGATAAGACAAACGAGACAAAATGAATGGAAATAAACAATCTAGACATTGCCAATTTAAATACAGATTTTTATGTAACTTAAACATGAAATGGACCTTGTATGTACCTCGTGAATGATTTAACATATCTAATTATATATCAATATACTCAATGCAAGATTCATAGCTTTCCTTTAATAAAACTTATTGTAACGCATTTTAAACGACTTTACTGCGATTATTGATGTTGTAAATTACAGACCAAATTATACATAATAAAATCTTCTTGGTAAATAAATTGACTTTTATTTACCTTATATTAATATTATATGTCATCTAGTCTATTGGCGTGTGGACAAATTTGGAACTACAAATAAAATTTAAGAATATCTATTTAACGCATTGTTTGAGATACATACTAAAATGGTAATAAAACATTTATTAATTTCCTTCCTTAACCTAAATTAACAAACAAATATACAATTTATAATAATATATGCTTAGGCTATGTAACAAGTGTATTGTAATACTGCTGGTACATACTAGGATAGCCCTGTACCATGTTTTCTTCATATAAACAACAAGCATGCATACTCGTAATCTAATAGTATTAACATGTCCAATATAATAAAATAATCGGGCGCCAAAAGCCTGTTGACGATCTTTACAAGTTTTCGACCTGCTTAAAACGAGTTTTTACGACAATTGTCTAGTGAGACTTTCAATCCATCTAAATTCTCCCAACAATTACGTTTCTGATAGTGTAAAGTGTTAGCTAATCCCAATCACTTACTTTTTTTTTCCAATATGTGGTAACCTGGTGAAGTGTCCATGTTGATGTCAGCAATGTTCGAAATTATTAATTCACTTAAATTCTAAGGATCCATTTCGAAAATTGAACAATCGGAGTATAAGTTTGTCGACACGCTCACATTGAACCTTTCGTGAATGGTTGATTTTTGGATCGATAAGGATCGCTTATTGATTTCGACCGATCATTAGGGGCAGCCCTTATCAAGCCACTTACTTCCTGCGACTAAGTATTTGACAAAAATAGTGTAGCACTTTGACCAATAGTCTATTAAAATAAAACAATAAATTTCATAAAAGTATTCGATATTTATTAAACATATCAAAATATTTACAATACACATTTACATGTCAAAAATTTACATTAAGTAGCGTAGTTAGAGGTAATTTGGCTAACAGTTAATGGGTGAAGGAGAATGTATCTCCCATCGTTATCGCGACTATATAGGCAAGGTTGGCGTGGAATATGCTATAGAATCTATATTATAGCATAACTTATAACATATAGTCGGTCCTTATATTTTCAGCAGTAGTATTAATAACGCATAAATTCATAATTTTGTCACAACAATGCCAGTAATTAGTAACAAAGTATTTCAAAAATCGTTTTGTTGCAATATGTTGATAAAATTTTCGGTTGTCTGTGCTAATATTATAGCTGCTATATTGCTATACGTGCTATGTTATAGCACATGAAATAGAAACTGACCAATTATAAATTGAACAGTTGCTATAAATTATGTTATTTAATGTTTTTAAAGTTTTATTAATAGAGCAGTCTTCTAGAAGATACTGACTTTTAAAAGCACATATTAAAATTGATACAGGTATATTTACCATATTGATGGTAAATACTTTTACTATGGCACTTAATGAATATAGCTACGTTTCATACATAGAAACAAAATAGTAAAAATTGACGTCAGTTGCGAAAGGAAATAAATGCAATATATATTTTTACTATAGTAACTATTATTTAAACGGTTTTTAAACTGGCGCAAATGTGAAAACCATATTGAAAATGTTAATTAGAAGGAATTATACTGCGGAAAACGACTAGAAAGTCAAAAGCAATGGTAAGTTCTTTACGAACCGACCAAAAAATTGGACATAAATAGCTGATTACATAAAAATACTTGCACCAGTTTAAACACTTCCGTTTTATATATAAACAGTAAAATATCGAATTCTATTTATATATTCATGCTATGTTAGATGCCATAAAGTTGAATATTTTGTTATGCTACAAAAATCAAGTCCAGGAAAGAATACAGTATTTGATTCAAAAAGGATATATTATAATTGACTACGAGTTTTGATCTTATACATAGCTATACTACAGTCCGCACTGGTAACTATCGCCAGCAAAGTTAATACGCAATCTGAATAGAAAAGAATACGTTGCAATTTACATTTTGTAGATAATTTCAAGTTGCAAATTAAGGATACTGGTATCGTATCAGGAGTCTAAGTGTCTTTTAATAACGTGTGAGCCTTAACGGGGAAACTTTCTGAACACTACGCCATATCCACGATACGAAAAAAATATACAAACACTACCTTCATTTCAAATAAATCCTTTGTTCACAATTACATGGAATATTATAGACATGATTTAAATGTGGGTAGATATTTGTATACATTTATTTGTTCCATCATCTTGGATACAGTGTTAAGACACAGCGTTGATGTTGTTTAAGAAAGTAAAATCGATGGAGCCAAGGATTTTTTACGCCAACTATTTAAAGAATGGAAAAGGACTACACAGTACATTCACATTAACTAGAACTGATTGTGTTGGCATTTTTTCTAAAATGTATTAAATTGCTGCGTAATTTATGATATTGTTCTTAATCGCTCGTCGCCTTAAGATCCATGCCTTTGTTAAAAGGAGGCCTGAGCAAAAAGGCAGTTAATAACCAGAATAACTATGTTTCTTTCTACAAGTATACAAAGAAGTACAAAACATACAAAATGCCGCCTTCTTGATACTTGGCCCGAGTGAATTCATATAATATGTCTCACTCCTCACCTGCAGCATCTTGTCACTTGATAATCACTTACAGGGTGATAGTTCCTGAAGACATGGATGTATTTAAGTCTAGCAATATTTTTTAAGAATTACAGCCACATTAGGAAACTTATTAATGGATTAAAAATTTTAATATGCTACCGGTTTACTGACATCTTTCTAACCTAATATTCCAATACACTATTGTCGGAAAGCCCAGTTTCTACCCATTATCATTGGCTTTATTAAACTCTGGTCTAATGTTACATTGTCTATGCGTGGTTTTAGCCATTTTTCGTGTATATTTTTTTTACCAGAAAAAGATGGCTTCATTAAAATATCCTTGATTTTATTAAATTGTTTTCTATTATGACACAATATTTCTATATGGTGAACAAAAAAGACACGACTCCACCGCAACTTGTGTCCACTTCTCCACCAAAATTCCCGCCAAAACTTCTGTCAAACTGAATTACTGAATAAACTAATTTAATTATAAATTCCACACCAATTAAAATTACTATTTTTGCTCATTCTTATTTATTACCTCTCTAGACAATCATGCGAATATTATATTATCCACGAATACATAACGATACACAGTCGTATTTGGAATACAATTGTCCATTTTAATTACATAACATACTTAGTTTAGGTTTTTGGGGTCATTTATTGGCAGCTGTAAAAGTGGCATTAAGTATAAGTAAATTTACCCGTAAACAATATCAATGAATTTTAACAATATCTTGAACAAAACTGGTAGAGTAATGTGATAACATTCTGAATTTACTAAATTATTGGACCGTGACCAAAATCTTAATTAAAGGCAGATTCAAAATAAATTTCAGATGTAATCATTATTTGGTAGAAAGATATATAAGACTCAATTTGTCAAAAATAAAATTTAAAAATGTAATTCCATATAGGTACATCCATAGCTGATTTTTAAATCAACTATCACTACTCACAGGACATTTTGATATTTTGCAAAATCATAATTATACTGAAAATATCATAATCTCATCTTTCTACACCACCCAGTTATTAAAAAAAGTATTAAGAATTCTCCCAAATCATTCAAATAAACCACATTTGAGGCCATTATACCCCGTTCCAACGCTTCGCCGTCATAAAACTAATCTACAAAGAAAGCACCTGTGTTTACCGGCTGGTGATATACTTTGGCTCCATATGTCCGGTGTCGCTGAGGGACCGGAGTACCACATTGCCGTTGGGCATTATCGACAGCCATGTGATGGACGCGTGGTTCAGGGATATCCGCAGCCAACCTTCCGGTGGGAACTGTAGGGCCCTGAAAATAATATTAATTTAAATGATTATTTAGTAAGGACGCTCATCAATGAAATCCATTTTTAATTCCCACCCGAATTTTATCCAGTATAATAGATAGGTTTTCTAAACATAAATTTTATTAACTACGTTCATTTTCTTCAACTAAGGAAACAGCAACTTTTTTGAGTAATGAAATCTTCCTAAAACGACATCTTGCAGCATAAGATTGCACTACTCAGTTGTACGTCAAAAACAATGCAATAATGTTCAAGGAAGTCCTTTAATACACATAACGTATGCTGATACCTATATAATTATTATTGTATGGATTTTTATACTCACTTGCAAACGAAGAATCTAATAACATTAGCGTGACAGACGAGCAGCGTGTATGAATCCTTGGTCTGTTCCGGGGGCGCGCGGTGGAAGTACCGCCTAAACGCGGCCTCAATGCGCGCGCTGTCCTGGAAAAACTGCTATACGTGCCCAACCATACTGCATTAATATACTGGCAAGTCAAGCTTTATTCCATTGTGGGAAGGAATTATGAGGAAATGAATGTTCGATTTTTAAATAAATATGATAACATTGGACCAATAAAGAGGATTGATTGAAATAGTTTGATGTAGGGAGGATTGTCTATAGAGGGAATTTTTGAAAATAGAACTGTTGGAGATAATGTGTGTTCAAGGATTAATGTTATGTGTAGACAATTAAATAGTAGAGATTAATTCTCTGTGTATGCAATATAGACTGATAAATGTATTTACTATCTAGTATCTATAAATATCAAATATACATATATTTCAATTATTTCTAGTTAAACTTTATTTAACTCAACACGGTGTTCAGAATACAATGTGTTAGTACAAACAAATCTGAGTCGATAAATCGTACATAATACGATAGAATTACTATAAACTACATAATAATGTATGGCTAAATTGGATAATTTAATTATATTATTATGTTCTAAAGCAGTTTTAGTGGGATGGAATAATGCCAAACTAGTCAGTAATATGAAAACATCGTGAAAAATGATAAACCAAATGCAATTGTGAATAATAAACGTAACATTTGTAATATCTGTTCTCGAAAAACATCAAGTATTTGTCACACATAAGTCATAACAGATGTTCTACTTTATGATGGCAAACTAATTATATAATTAATTGTTATCAGTAAAGTAATACAACAATATTTGCTGTTACTGAAATATCAATATGTAGATAGGTAGATAATGCATAACAACAAAATTGATACAAAATAATTTTCAAAACAACGGACAGTTGGCCTGTGAAAAAAAATATTTTCATATTGTAGTACTTTAAGCCCTTATAATTTCACGCAAAGGCCAGAAGAACAGGGCAAAAAATATTTTTAAGTATATTAACTTGGAGTTTTATCAGTTTGTTGCATCTAAGGTTTGCCAATTTTTAATAAAATTAAAATCTAGTCTCAGTCCAAAGATTACACATTTATCGTAAAAGCAAGTGTTTTTTGTCTGATTATTAATCTAGGGATGAGATATACTTGCATAATTAAGTACCAGGGCTTCTAAGTATGAGTACGTAAAAATACTAGGGTTCAAAACCAGGTTCTAAAATACTTGAAAGTATTTTGTAAGTATGAGTCGGCAACCCTTCGCGTCCCAGCCGCGGCGCGGCGTCTATAAAATACTTACATAGGAATCCAATCCGTATTCCGTAACTAATAAGGAGCAAAAAAGCATAAATAAAAAATACTTTGAATTTCAAAGTATTTTCTATTCACAAATACGATTGAGTTTCTTATTTATATGAAGTCAAGGATAGTTTTTCTATGGAAGTATTTTTATATATAGTGTTCCGAGTTCGTCGCGTACCGACTTATAGCGGCGTCTAAATTCGAAAATACTTTCATAGGAATTCAACCCGTATTTTATGACATATTAGGAACAAAATAGTATGAATAAAAAAATACTTTGAAGTTCAAAGTATTTTTACGTAAAGTGTTCCAAGTTTTTCGCGCATCGACGTGCAGCGCCGTCTAAATTTGAAAATACTTGCATAGGATTTCAACCCGTGTTCTGTGCGTAATAAGGAGCACAATAGTATGAATAAAAAAATACTTTGAAGTTCAAATGTATTTGTTATTGACAGATACGATTATGGTTCTTATTTATATTAGTTTATGGATCGTTTTCCTATGCAAGTATTTTCATGTGTAGTCTCCAGAGCTATCTGCTCATCGACGTATGGAAATACTTTCATACTTGTAAGTATTTTCTGCTCGTACCAGGGCGCCGTACTTCGAAGTGAATACCTGGTTTTAAAACCTGGTATCGTAAATACGTCTCATCTTTATATTAATCCGTTATCATTCACAAGTGCAATAATTCCTTTATCGCATGCAATGTTGAAAATAACCAATTTATTTTTCGCTCAACTATATCTAATCATTATATCACATTACATTATGGCAATTCAACTTGATTAACTTTACCATTGAAATTCGGACAAAGTCAAGAGCAATTTAACAAGTAAACTAATGTAATTACAAAGATCATGTATCGTTACTTTGATATGGTTTCACTTAAACCATACATTACAAAACAATGTATGTCATAATCATAGAGTATTTATAATGTAGAGGCAGTGCTGTAACACATTTGCCTCTTTAAAAACATTGTTTTTTGTTCTGTTTATATTGGTAATGTTGGTAGGACTGCTATATTACTGAAAATTTAACTAGTTATATAACAATAAATTGCAATAAATTCCGTTGGTACCACAATTTATATTTAGTTATTATCCGTTTAAAACAAGTTTGAGTAGAATTCAATAGCCCTAAACTATTTGTTTATTTTTTCTTTTCCAAATATTTCGTGCATGTTGGACAACCCGTCAAATGTCAGCCAATAGGAGGGCAGAAAAAGGTGGCCCGGCACCACTATTTTTATGTACGTTTTTGAAGTAATAAGTTTTGAAGTAATAATATTGCAATTATGACCGCGGTTCGCCGCGCTGTGGTTAAATGACTTAATACTTTTGGATTAATTGCAATAATTATACAAGTGCTAAAATACTAACTTATTGATTACGGGATGCTAATATCAATTGAAAGTGCACCCAGATCGAATAAAAAAATGAGAAGTAGACAAATTACTTCAAAGTTCTTTAGTAATTTAGTAAGATATTAAAACAATAGCTTCATCTTTAGTGAAATTCACACATATTAGCAAATGACTAACGTTAGTTTTGGTAATTAAAATTCTAATCATATCCATCTATGAGCGAACAAAATATCATCAGATTTGATACTTACTTTTGGTTCTGGTCTCCAATGGCCTACTGGCGGCTCGGGAGGGATCGGAGCTCCTTCTTCAATCAACTGACAGTCTTTTATCGGAATATCTTTGTCTAAATGCTTGCCGATGATGACTGCTGTTTCCTGAGCTCTCGTCATTGTGGAACGCACCAGCAGATCCCATTTTATATCTAGACAGGCTAATCTCTGTCCTGTTAAGTCTGCTTGGAGTCTGCCTGAAAATTATAACAGGAGTTTGCTTATTTTCTACATTAGTAACACTAGGTTGTCTCGTCAACAAAAACTCTATTAAATTTTATGTGAGCCGGATTGGATCTACCCATATGGTAAGTGATCACTGTCGCCCATGAACATCCACAACGCTTGGATCATGGATGTGTTGCCAGACCGTCAACAATTTTTTTTATTGCAATGATTGGTGAGAAGAGCATGCCATCGCTTGACGGTACGCTTACCGTCGTATCGCTATATGACCATTCATGGACAGTAGCAAAACCAAACAAATGAATTACAAAGAAATGCTTAGCATTCCTCTGATCTCGCCATCCTGAGACTTAAGATATCAAGTCTCATTATGTCCAGTACTTACTTTGGCTACAACGTCCTTCAAACCGGAACACAACAGTGCATATACACTGCTGTTTGGCGGGAGAAATAGACATTGCGGTGGTACCTACCCAGGCGGACTCTCACACATGACAGACCTATCACCCGTAAATTGGGAGGGGAGTGGGAAGGGAAAAGGGGAATCGTCCACCTGGCAATCTCGGTTACCAAAAATAGCTATGTGATATATCTATAAAACATAGTACAATTACATAGTCTCACCCAATTCAGTTAAAGTCCTTTCCTTATCTGTGCCACCATCAACATTGTACTGTCCATGTCTTATTAAAAACAAATGCCTCACTGCTTTACTCTTGGCCTTCTCTAGCTTTTCATTGTATTTGTTCTGTTCTTCCGGACTGTCTGATTTTTTCGGTCTCACTATTGATTCTGGTTCCCGACTGGAATTGTGAAATTGAACATGAGAAATAACATCATTTTTATTTTGATAATTTTATGTTGTAGGCACAAGGAAACTATATAAGATTATATTTTATTTCTAATTTAATAAGATGGCTATATCACATCTTGGGATGTTAATAAGTTTAAAATAGGTATCCTTTGTGGCAGTGGTGCACCATCTGCCTAATACATCAGGGATACATGTGTAAGCTCATATTTATGTAGGTTATTATACTCCATACAAAATTGTTATTCTTACAGAATTTTTATTGACAAAAGATTATTAATCTACCCCAATCAATACAATCATGAGCGCCTGCTTCAAACCCAATATACTGTTCCATATAAAACTAATTACAATTTTATGCACCATAATGACAGCCTCTGTGGTGTAGTTGGTTATACACCAACTGTGAAACGAGAGACCTCTGGTTCGATCCCCGCACCAACACAAATGCTTGTGTGGCTTACAAATACTTATGTTGGGTCTGGGTGTTTGTGGGACTAAAAAGTATGTCGTAGTTTCAGATACCCACATCACAAGATTGAATTGGTCTTAATATGGGATTAGAACTATGTATGTGACTGTTGGGTGTATTTATATGTCATACATCATTTAGATTGTTGTTTCATTGTGACTGTCACGTTAAATTTATTTATAATGCACTGAACAGATTAATCACTATTTGTACCCTTTGTAGGGATATAAATATCTGAGTATTAACAAGGTAAGTCTATTATTAGATCTATATGATATAACAAAGCAACATAAACTTAAGATATTATGTTTTAATAGTAATTCATTTGTGCCTAGTCTGTCAACAGACTGAATGCCACCATAGCTTGGAGTAAAAATAAACGGCAAATTAGTTGAATTAGCAGCAGGTCTTTTCTTAACCTTACGGAAAACAGGCCTGGGTGTTTATGTAATGCAAATTGGTGGTCAAATAAGTGGTAACAGGAATGTTTTTGGTGCTTCAGAGACTAAATTAGATTGTAGATGCTATTAAATACAATTAAGTATTACCAAAAATAATAAGCATTAGTTTTCTTTCCTTGTATATAAAAAATATAATAAAAGCAGATGTTTGATACAAGCAGACGAAAGTAGAACACAAAATTCAAGCTTTCGACAGCAAAGTTCTTTTAGTATAATTTTCCTGCAGCGTTTTTGTGAAATGACAGGTTCTGTAGCAAAATATACAATAAGATATTATTTCCAACGGAAATTACTAATAGGAGTTCGCATATAGCTCTTTACAATTTATTTTATATGTTTACACAGATGTAAAGCGTTAATATCTACGCCTAAATGCTTAGTCACTTTGGATGTAAACAAATGCAAAAACCAAGTACTTACTGGTCCCAATTCCTGTCCCATACCACGCTGGGAGTGTAGTTCACTGTCCATGAATTGTATGCGCCGTATTTCTTCTCGTTTTTACTACTATTTATAGTATAGTAGGCCAATCCACCACCGACAGCACCCAAACTTAAAAGAGCTATTTTATGAAATCTAGAAAACGTAGCCATGTCCACTAAATGAAACTAGTGTTTATATTTTGTTTAAACTCATTTACGGATGCAGAGAATGTATGAAATATAATTATTTCCGACTAAATAAAATTTAGTAGGTCACAAAAGTAACCTCATTTCTCAATTCGCTACCACGCACATCTGTATTAGTGGTGCGCGTAGTTATTATTCCAATAATCGGAAATTCGTACATATCGATTACCTACTCGTTTTTGTATTATATTAATAGTAATTTAATTTAACGAAAATATTATGTTGGAAGTAAATATGACATGCAAAGACTTAACACAAATATAATAAAGTATGTTATTTTTTATTTGATGTTATTAAAAGTGATTATATATTTTTTGGAACATAAACTTTTTACCATTTCCATCGAAGGAGGTGTCATTATGAAATAAAATTTCATACAAATGATTAAATAACTAGCTTCTGCCTAACTTTATTTGAAATTTCCCGTCCCTCCCCTTTCCTTCCTATTATATCCTGCCTCACCCTGTCTCGTTTTCATTCAAGGCTTGTAATTTAGTCCAATCCCATGCCTTTGAGTTTAAAAAAGTAACAAATATATTGAAATTCCTTCCTCAATCCACAGGAACACTACATTTTTCGGGGTAAAAATTTTGCCTATATGTTAATTTAGGGTATCAGCTACCTCCCTCCACTAAATTTCATCGATATTAGATAAGCCATTCCTGAGATCATCGCGCACAACTGCACGGATAAACAAATAAACAGACGAAAAAATAAAATCTATTGTTTTGGATTCTCTTACGTTAATACAGTGGCCCCATGATACATTTTCTCATTTATCTTCTAAAATAAAATTGCTTTGCTGGCGCAGTTGTACTGTGGTATGATTGCAAGTTGCAACGCTGAGTTCTTGGATTCGAATCCCGGGTCGGGCAAAGCGATATTGGATTTTTCAATTCATTATCGGCCTGGAGTCAGGAATTAGTGCTCGAAATGGCGATAGGCAGATTACATCGTGGTACGTAACTTACAAGGCGTAATGTGGGTGTCACGATGGCGCTTCTACCTACCTCTTCTGGGAAAAAGGCGCGAGTTTATGTATGTATGTAATTAGATTCCATAATAAGCAATCTGTGCCACATCGTTGTCGGATGCTGAATTGCTAGATCATACGGCAATATATTTAAAAAAAGAAATGATTACGATGCAGTCAAAACAAACATTTATTTCTATAACAATACAAAATACTTATAAATAAAAACTTCGATCAAATATACAGGGTAAACTTTTTAAGTGGGCGTGGATGGCCAAATCCGAAACTATTAGGAATATCGAAAACTGCTGAAAGGAGTCACGAGATAGATTTTAATAAAAACTAAAACTGCATACTTAGTGTTTTTATTAATCAGCCAAGCCTAGCGGGCCTAGCGAGCTAATATAAATTATAATATGTGAAACGGATCTATTAAATAGAACACTTTAGTTATGCCTGATAACACCTTTATAGATCGTACAGATTTTTTTATCAACCTGTATATATATATATATATATATTTGATCGAAGCATAATAACTATTTTTTTTTATAGATGGTAGAACCCACTAGTCACTTTGAACTACCTGCCTACTGTAAGAATGGCTCACCTCAACTATTTTAGTCCCATTGTCTAAAAAAAAAAACATGAAACATCCGTCATACTCCTTTCATTTTCCAGGTTTTTCTTCCCTTTCTCGTTTCATTTGAGAAGACGGTAAGGCACTTACAATCTAGCTACGTGTTATAGATGTTTTTGGGTACTTAGCAGTAACTGCTTACTTTCATGTAAACACATTGCTCGTTTGCCGAACTTTTTTTATACAATGGGTAGGTTCGGCAAACGAGCAAACAGGTCACCTGATGGTTAGTGATCACAGCCGCCCATGAACATCCACATATGGATCATAGAATGTTACCAGCCCATCAGATCGGGAGGAGAGCGAGAAGGAAGAAGGGTGGGAAAGGGAAGGGGTATTGGGTATCCGGCAATCTCAAACACCGGACGAAACGCAACGGCAAAGATGTCGCTTCACGTAAATCTTCTGTGGGAGTGAGAGAGTGGTACTGCCCAATGATGCTGAGTCATGACTGACAACAGCTTGACTCTACCAGTTTTGATACTCTACGTCTACGCTATAAAAAATCATTTAATTATCTACATGTTACACATTATACAAGTGTAGTTGGACTTCATGTTTAATTAATTCTCTACCAGACCAAACTAAATATACAGGGTATATCAAGACTGCTACCAAAAACGAGGCCAGTTGGTAGTTTTAGTGCCTTTAGACACAAAGCAACAAAATTTTTTGCAAAAAAAATATTTTTGTAATTTTTTTCCTATCACCGTATTTTTTAATTTCCCTAAAAATAATGTACACCCTTTTATTTTTAAAGACGCTTTAGTAAACAAGGCTTTGAATTATATTTTTTGCAAAAACTATGGATTTACCACTCAAACACAATGATATTTATAACATTACAAAAAAATAATTTGCAAAATTTTTAGTTACATCGTGTCTATAGTCACTAAAACTATCACCTGGCTCCGTTTTCGGTAGCAGTGTTGATATATCCTGTATAACACATTCCTTATATGATTATTTATCTTGCATTGCACAATAACTCTTTTTGCAGCCTTGGTCGTAACTTCAGATAATACCCATCCATAGACGCGGCAGATATTGCAATACTTAATCTAAGATCTTCGTACTTATTCGTTGACGTCAATTCAAATTCTCTTAGCACTTTAACGCATACTGTCTTTATCAGCTTGGTAGCAAAGTATCTCCCTGTAATACGAAAAAAGTAATCATTATACCTAGTATTTTTTATACTTTATTTAATTTTCCGCTAAGTCTTTAAAGTAAATTATGCTGCGCATGGTGGCCACAAGCCTCTCTCATTGATTAAAACTGGGTATATACCATAACTCTAATAAATATAATTCTGGTCATGTAAACCTACTTCGGACACTCTTCTCCACGACATGTTACCTACGTTCTGCGTGTAGCTGACCATTAATACTCGCATCATCGTCCATCACATTATTAATAATTATTGCTCTATCTTCAGTTCCAATCCATTTTTACTCACCCAAGCAATCCATCGCCCCAAGACTAAAAGGTATGTAACAGTTAGGATGCCGCTTCATAGTATTCTCTGGACTGAATCTCTCTGGATCAAACGCCTCAGGGCGATCCCAGAATCTGGGGTCTCGTTGTAAATTATAAATAGGAACTGTTACTGAGCAGCCAGCAGGTAGAGTACCTGAACCTAAAACGAATGCCTTACATTTAAAATAAATACTTTTTAAAAGAACATATCTTATAATTAACGTTTATTTATTCCACCATCCTATGAAATGTAAGAATCTCAATGGATTCCGAGAACATACATTGAAATTCTATAAATCTGGTGCCTAAATGGTCAAACGAATAGATAATACTGCCTTCTTCGTTTCAATATAATCTTTATTAATGTACTTTTACGGGTTTTTACAATAACGACTAAATAATAAATCATAGTTATAATATCAGCATTCAACTTACGCTACAAATAATTACTTACTAATTTCGATATCCTCAGTAACAGTCCTCTGTAAGAGACTTCCTATAGGATACAGTCGCAACACCTCTTTGAAAACCATTTCTAAATAAGGCATGTTCTTAAAATCATCATGCGTCAACGGTCTATCTTCTTCATCAAGAACGGACATAATTTCTGCGTACAGTTTCTCCTGAAAATAAATAATTTTATTGCCTATACACGTCATTCAACCCGATCTTTAGAACAGTTTAGGATGTAGATAATGGTTAGTTTTTCGTACAAACATCGTCTTCACACCAGAACACACATATTTGCTCCAATGTTTGTAAGTTTCTAAGCGATATGTCTCATTGGGATCACTCATCACAGTCACTATTTTTCACACCGAAATTGCCTAAGGAATATCGGGTATATTTTAAATGTCTCAATTAATAGAATATTTTACCTGACATTGTGGATGATAAGCCATCATTAGTAACAAAGCGGATGATATCTTTGCAGATGCCTCTTGACTCTGAAAAATATATTTCTTTATGAAACTCTCGCTACTCATCGGTTACTACGCCCGATTTATCTGTAGAATATGTAGTAATAAAAAAAAATATACGTTGAAGATGTAGAAAAAAATAACTACCGATGTGAACACAGTGAATGTTTCCCGGTTCAGTTCTTCAGGACTTAATTCTTGTGACAAAATGAATCTATCCATGACACTTAATACCGTGTTCTTCTCATCATCCATGTCATTATTCATCAAATCATTTCTGTTTTCCATAGTCTTCAATTTTTCCATGCGATGTTCTAAGATTTTTTGTGCGCATGTCGTGAATTTTTTTATGAATTCCTTCTGACGTCGATAGTAGGCCGTCATCCAAAATATCGGGTCTATCTGTAGATACCATTTCACCATTCTTTCAAATACTATGTCGTAAATCCTGGAAATTAAAAAAAATCGTTACATATAAAATATTTTTTAAAATAGAGGAAATATAGTCGGTACAACTTTTTTTCTCAATATTCTGAACCCATCGCCGTCCACTGCTGGACATAGGCCTCCCTAAGTAAGCGCCAACCATCCCGGTCCCATCCGCGGCCCTCATCTATCCGCTACCCAGCGCTCTTTCCAAGTCGTCGGTCCACCTTGCGCAGGACGTCCTACAGTACGTCCTTTTGTCTTAATGCTGCATTATAATTATGAATACTATCTGATATCATTTTTGGGGTTCAGATATATAGGCCTTTATACAATTAAGTGGGACTCTCATTATTGTGCGATGGCGGATATTAAGCAGGTTTCCTCACAATGTTTTCTTTCAACATAAAAGCAAGAAAGGAAAAAAAAAAGTATAATAATGTGCTTACGAAATAATAATAATCTAAATTATACTACATGGTTCCCAAGAGTACAGGCTAAGCCCAGTTTGGGAGCCCCTGGTAATGTTATTAGTTTAGAAATTATTTTATTTATATCGTTTCAAGAATTTGTAACGCAATTTGGTGAATGAATATATTTTATTATTATTCTCTTTATTTTATTTTCATCATTTTTTTATAATTTTTACATAAATATTATAAATATTTATTATTAATTCACCTCGGACTTTCTTTTATGATTTCACGAAGATGAGGCAAATTTAGTGTTTGATCTCTGGTCAGACCCATTAAAGTTTCTGAAACAGAAATGTTATTATCATTTTTTAGGGCGTAATTTCTTAATGAAAAGTAGCGATTTAATTTTAATGTACTTACGGCAAACGGTATAAGAAGTTGTTAAGACAATATCCTCATATATATTAAATTGTTTTTTCCTCAATCTAAGTTTAACCATAAGTAAATCGACTTCTTTATGAATTGTGTCAGTGTAGCTCTCAATAGCTCGTTTACCGTAGTTCGGTGTTGCAATTTTTCTGTGACGTCTCCATGTTGGGCCTGAAAGGCAGGATAATTAGTAAATCTTTTTATTTTTTGTTTATCTTACAGTAGCTAACGTGATTTTAATTTTCATGGCTGCACATTTCTCCATATTTTCCATTGCCGTTATTATTGGAAATCCACATAACTTCGGAATGTCGGAGGTGTAGATAATATGTTTCGGACTCAGACCTACGATCTTAGACTTATTATTGTTTGTCCGTTAACTAATATGTTCGATTTATTTTAGAAGGTAAAACCACGCTGTTGTCAGTCATGACTAGGGCCATGCCACTTTTGCCACCTTTTTTTCTTGCAGATAGAGTACATTGGTTGTTATAGGTAGGGAAAAAAGTACATAGTATTAAAATCAAGTACAATTATTTTTTTATTACTTTTTGCGATATGTATCAAATTAGTGTCTCTATAACTAAACAATTGTACAGCATCTTTGCAGTCTATTTTTAAATTATATAAATAGGTAATTCGTTTTTAATCAAATTCAGGGACGCTTTATTTCTTTCGTCTCGTCTCGTCATTTGCTATTGATTCGTTTAACGAAACAATCCATATGACTAAACTTTTCAAAATCCCAAAGAAACCAAATCATACCAAATAAAGTATTTTCGTGTACTTTATTGGTCACATAAAGTATAGAGTACGATTACCTGAATTACGTACAATACTCCACAATAAAGTGCGGGTGGCAACCCTAAGCATGAATATTGGGCAGGCTCATATATATAGTATTATCTATGAGGCTCATCCGGGGCGGTACAACTTTCTCACAAGAAATCGATGTGAAGCGACAGGTCATCTGTCGCGTTTCGTTCGGTGAGTGAAATTGCCGAATGCCTAGTACCCCTTTCCTCATCCTATACTTTTTCCTTCCCGCTCCCATCCCAATTGGGCCGGCAACACATCCGTGATCCAGCGTTGTGGATGTTTATGGGCGGCAGTGATCTCTTACCATCAGGTGACCTGTTTGCTCGTTTGCCAGACCAATGCAATAAAAAAAAGTTCTGTTATACATACCAGATCCACTGAGGATTCCACCGCCTAACACGTCTGCCATATATTTGTACTGAGGACCTTTGAAGTTCGCCTTTGAATTTGTTAACAGTGGCTGAAAGTACAAAAGAATGCTTTAACAAAAAATACAAGAACACACAACAATATGACTTGTTTAAATCTTAGTTTCAAGTCCGGTTGTAACTACACAGGCGGAAACGCATTCACTTGGATGACCACTGTGACTGGTTTTCCACCAACGCGACGTTTACTATGATCGCTAATTGATTGATTAAATTTAAAAACTATTAGGGACTATGTATGTATTTATATGTATATTTATATTTATAAGAATTGACATGTGTATGTATATTAGGAGTAAATTACTATGTATCATATATTGTGTATATGTCACCGTAAAATTGTAAATACCGTTACATCATAATCTATCTCGCGAGATTGTGAACTATCGAAAGATTGTGAACCGTAACATACTGCTTACAATTTCAAAAAATCAAATCTTGTGTCTTGAAAACTAGGAGATACTTTTTCGGTCTCACAAACACCCAGGCTTGAAACAAATACCTGTGAATCACTTATCACACAAACATTTGTCTCGGTGCAGGAATCGACCCCGCGCCATGCCATCTCGTTTCACAGCCGTCGGCTAACCAACTGCGCCAGGGAGGCTGTCGCGGAGTCTGTCACGGTTTACAGTGCATAAGTATACGCTGCTACGAGACCAATTTTGCGACCAATTATTAATCCATGGTATTTCTGATTGGGTAGCGTTCTTTTAGCGTGAAAATACATAAATGACGGATCAGGCCTTAGTTCATACTTCTTGTAAAGATTTGACAGCACAGAATTACCTTCAAATCATTTGGCTCACAGACCAGTATGTTCAGGTCTGGTCCCAACCAAAACCTCAACACGGAGCCATATTCACGAATCAGGTCTCGAAGTACATTGCTTAATTCTGCAACAATAATAAATGGTTAAGGTAACGTTCATCCTGATCTTCAAACACAAGAATTCCACTGCTAACCGCAGGCCTCCCAAGGCGGGGGCGGTGCGCCCTGACTTGTAACGGCTCTGAGGCGAACGACAGAGCCTCGTTACTGTCATGGACGCCCATAAGACCTAACAGGGCGTCCAAAATAGTCGTAAGTAGGGATCATCCGATCCCCACATCATAGAAGGACCAGCAATGGTTATGCGTGGGGCGGGTACATGGACGTAAATCGGGGTGCCTTTCACCCTGGGTCCGGTGCCGCCCACAATGCCTGTGACGATTTTCAAGGGAAGGACTCCCAAGAAAATATGTTAACGATTTGTTGAAATCTGTCTGCATGCAGCGATATCTAGCGTCTTAGACTATTTAAAGCTATCATTTCAATTAGGTAAAATACAATATATATCCCTTTAGATATCCAGAACTAAGCAGACGCAGCCATAAGTAGAAGTTAGTATAATATAAATGACAAACGCAAATAGCAAACAGTTGAAAAATGTTGACTGGTATCTACCAGTCTTGCCTTATTATCTAATAAGGCAAGCAATCTTACTGGAATTCTGAGTAATGCGTACAAACCACATTGATCTTTGGCCCAACACAGGACTAATTGTCACACGTGCATTATAATTACACAGTTATCAAATAGTTTAAATGACAATTGATTATACCTTCTGGGAAAATATTAAAAGCATATTTACAAACGACTGATTTTATTTTAATTGTCGACTATGCCAGTGTTTGTCCGCGATATGTCATGTCGATTTATACAAAAGTTCTAAAGATTGCAGATAATTGTTCGTCGATACGAGATACACCGGATCCTTGATTTCACAACGTATTATATCACAAATAGTGTATTTCAGGGTCTAGGGGTTTGACGTTTATGATTCTGGATGGTCGTAACCTGTATGACATAATTTGACCTAGAGCCGCGCCTGGACAAACTAACAAGCATTCTTACTTGTTCGTAGTACAAATATGATAGGTCTATAACGTATTTCATAAGGAAGTATTTATCAGGCAGTAGACTATGTGGAAAAATATTGTTTTCTTACGCGTTTTCCATTAGGATTAACAAATTATTGACCGTAAAAAATAAAAATGTCTGCATATAAAAAATATGGAAATTATCTATTGTCTATCAGACATAATAAAAAACGTTACTTTAAATATATATATACATATTTATATATATATATATATATATATATATATATATATATATATATATATATTATTGAATAGGCTCTTAGACGAATATAAGAGAATAAGATTAATTTTGTGTATATCAAACTTAATTTGTTTTTGAGTTAATAAGTAACATGCCAATAGGTGCCCAATACCCCTTTCCTCTTCCCTTCCTTTTTCCTTCCCACTCCCCTCCCAATTAGGTCGGCAACACATCCATGATCCAGCGTTGTGGATGTTCATGGGCAGTAGTGATCACTTACCATCAGGTGACCTGTTTGCTCGTTTGCCGGACCTATGCAATAAAATAAAACATCGACTGGGTTGACCTGGGTTCTTGCTATAGATTCAGATACGTGCCATTATCTCTATATCAGCCCATATATGTCCCTCTTCAGGGCACGAGCCTCCTCTACAATCGACGAGCACGATTACAGCGGTTAGGTCATATACTCCAAAGGTACGTGCCTACTATCTATGAATGACTCACGTTCGAGGACTCATAGACCTGTCAACCAGCAATATGAAAACGCGGCTGCGAATTGTCTAGAAATTAGAACAATACCTTTTTGTTCACCGTGTTATTGTTTTAAAAATAACTTAAAAATAAATATCAGATGAATATATCGAGTCATGAGGTTAGTACTTAGACAACCTTTGCATGCATTAAACTTAGAAATGTTGAGAAAAATATTGTTTGCATTGATAATATTGATCGCCCATGCGATTTGCTTTAGACTCAAAACGGACTTTAGAACTTGGGGAGGCAAGGAAACGTCGCATAATTCAATTATAAGAGACTATTATAGGAACAGAATGGTGAGTTTTATTATTATTTTCACTATACGATTTACTGCACTTTCTATTGTGTACATAATTAGGCACTTTGACGTGGCGGTATAAAAAAATAAAAAATATATATGATTAAGTTCTTAAATTGAACAACAAATATTGTCAAAAATATATCGAAGTAATAAAAAGTTTTATAACTTGCAGATATGAAATTAGGAAACCTATTTCACAGGCATATTCATTACGTTTAATCGTCAAAACGTAAAAACTCAATAAGTGGTAAAGACAATATAACTACTTATACATACCACATAACCATTAAAAATGTTTATATTTCATTTCAGAGTTGGACAACTTCAAATCTCGGAGCAGTTATGTTTAAAAATATTGATGTAACCATTAAAGAGAGACCTAGGAATTTCATTGTACTCATATACAAACACTGGAATTTTTTGAAAGGCCGTCTCGCAATCAATCGAGTCAATAAAAAGTGGGTATAAATTTAATTGCCTAAAATCATACTAGCGAGGGATGCAAATATATTTCTACTTCACACCTGACCTTTTATTTTCCATACAAACTCTTTATTCAACCTAACATCCATACCTAGCCATTGCGTCTCATTTCGTCCGTCCTATCGGCACGACTCCTCTATCTATCCATCAATGAACATTGCAGAGGTTTTAATGTATTTTTTAATTTTATTTAATGGTGCAACCACATCGCTGTTACCATTTGAGAAGCAACTTTTCCAAATGTTATACAGCAAGATCTGATAAAAAAATGATAGGTAATTATTATAAGTACATGTTGCCGTGTTAGTATATAACGGTTAAGTAATGGCGCCTAGCATGTGGTAAGAATCGATAACTGGGTTATATTATATATTATTCTTTGTTACAATATGTTGTTGTTTCCGTTATTGGCGGTACGGACGCGATTAGTATAAGAAATATTCAACAAATAGTAACAAAAGTTATACATTGTTACCTAATGTTACTGTGTTGCACAATGTTGCTGCACAAAAGGTAACAGCGATGTGAATGCACCACTAAAAATGGCCGAAATTATAGCGTTTAAAATTCATACCACACATGAATCATTACTAAGATATATTGAGGATAGTATTCGAACTGCAATTTTTACTATTCAAGCGAGTCACGAAGTACCTATAAATTTTATTAGTCACAATGTGAATGGGTACAAAATGTTTACGAAATTATATGAATTAAACGCATTTTGTACGCATAGAAGACATTGTGCGTGTCATTATCCTTGACGAGAAGATTCAGGTAAGGCCAGATTTAACCTTATCTATGTGGATTGCGGACACGTCTCGTGCTATGAGTAACCTCAAAAAATTACTGTGGTAACTTTTTGGTGGCTTATAAAACTTTAAAATAACTTATTTTGTACATAATATTTATAAGCGAGGCAAAGCCTGATTAGCTACATTTTCAAAATTAAAAAAATAATTTTGGTATCAAATTGAAGGAGAAAATAACCTGCACCACAAAATTCTTCAAGACATCAAAGAAAAAAAAAACAGTGGCTTTACCGATGCCAATTTAATATCTATCTTTGTCGCATAAATTCTTGGCGTAAAGCTTTGGTTACTTCAACGAATCACGTAACTTCTCCAACTTTCTCTCTCTATCTATTTCTCTTCAGCTACAGTACAGCTACAGTCCACTGCTGAAAACATGCTTCCCCCAAGGATATCCATATCGACTTGTTAGAAGCGGCCTGGATCCAGCAACTTCCTGCAACCTTAACCAACTAATAAACTTATTTAACCATTTGTCCAAATAATGTAGCTTATTACTGTCTCATTTCAGATACAATCCACTATACAACTGTCCGGTGCAGAACTGCCACTTCACAGGCGATGATTCTAAACTGGCGACTGCTGACGCCGTCATTGTTTTCATGTTTAAGGGAGATCTACCGTATGTCTCTAACAGGAATCCCCAACAAAGATGGATTTTCTATAGCGATGAATCCCCCATAAATACTTTCGCAGGGGCGAAAAGAAAACCAGATATTCGAGAGGTGTCTAATATATTCAATTGGTCTATGACGTACAGGTAATATTTCAACCCACCCTTTTCTTACAAACCAATACAAGCGCAACTAACATTTATGTTTTTTTAACACACTTTTATTAGCTTTACCTTTCACTTCGCTTTTATTAGGGTTTATATGTATGTTTGTATGTAACGGAATCTTTGAAGTCAATTTTTGATTTTTAACACATTTTGACCTTTAAAGAATGTGATGTTCTGTTTTATTTACAGGAGCGACTCTGACGTCCCAATTCCCTACGGACGAACTGTCCCACTGATGGTCCCTGTTTTCCCACCGGAGAAAACGAATTTCGATAGCATTGCGACGTTGGTACCATTTTGGCAAAGCAAGAGAAGAGATGTTCTAGTCACGGTGCTAATGTCCCACTGCATGAAACACCGTATGAAGTACATCAAGTATTTGCGGCAACTAATCAAAATAGATTTCTTCGGGATGTGCTCCTACACTTACAAATTAAAACGCAGGTTTGGCCCAATCACAGTTGTTATAAATAGCCTTCAAATACTAAGTTTCTAACTTTAAATACCTCCGACAATTTTGTATGATAAAACATACAATATACCCATGAACATTGGCATTCCGGTTTCAGCTTTGAGACTAATTGCAACGGTTCCTATATAAAATTATACGAATAACATTAAAACCCAAATTTAGGACGCCTCTTTGTTTTCGAACCCAGATACACATCAATCAATGAAATTAAGCGTTTTCTATTTTCAGATGTCCTGGCCACTATCATAGTGATTGTGACGTGTTATCCAATTACGTATTCTACCTAGTATTAGAGAACACTTCCTGTCGTCAGTACATGACTGAGAAGCTATTCTACAACGCTTTTTCGAAAGGCGCAATACCAATCATAAGGCATCCTATTCAGAAGGACTGTCAGCGGTTACTTCCTCCAAATTCCTTTCTACATGCTGATAAGTATGGGTCTCCGGCGCAACTTGTAGAGGCTATAAAATCTATAGGAGCTGATGATAAGAAAATCCTTTCATTTCATGTCTGGAGGAACCACTTTAATGTAACAAACGAACACGGGTTTCTCGGTTCAGAGCCATTCCAATGCTGCAGAGTTTGTGAAGCTTTAAACTACAATAGACTAAATGAGAAGGTATACGATGAAGATGAAATGAGACTATTCATAGACCCGAAAATAGTTTGTAATACAATTCATGAAAAAGAATTTGTCTCCTACAGAAGGGTTGACCGTGAGCACACATTTGCAGAGGGTAATACTACAGATGTAGGTCTTTATACTAATCTTCTTAGAGAACTTTATCATTGGAACAGAATATAGGTAGTTATTTTCTACTTTTAGTCTATCTCTTAAATTAAATGATATTAAATATTTTGGTAATATTGTTTTATTTGCTTTTAATTGTAACAAGTTTCTCTCTTTCTCTCGTTTTCAGATTATTGATACCTACCTATATTAAACAGACCTTTTCCATAATGAGTAACATAGTAAATCTGTATTTATATATGCAAAATTTATCGTTATCTACATCATTATTTACAAAAACAGGTTCGTCCAAAAATTCCTTCAACTAGGTCTTAGAACGTCTTGTTGGTAATGCCGTGTACCCAGTGACCTCTGCACCATTGCCAGAGAGCCTGCCTAGCGCTTTGGTTATCCTGATTGCTTAAACCCTTAATAATTATTGGGTATTAAATTAAATACTGACCTTCAGGCTTCACCATGAATAGCAAAGCGTTGCCTATGATAGGCCATGGTCGAGGCCCAGGAAACTCTTTGGCCAGTTGGAGTAGCCTTCTGTTCTTGTACTGCCAGCGTAACCACAGGCCAATGATCAGACTGATCGTCACGATGAGGAACCAGCTCATTCTGAATAGAAAACAAGTTAATAGATTTAAAATAGTTTTCAGAAGTAGTAAATCCGTCGGTAAAATGAAGGACTACGTGTTCCCCGTTATGTAGATCAACATAATAATATGTCGCCACATAATAGTAGCTTTTTTCTTTTTTATAGAGGATACAATGTCGCGTAACAGGTCTGCAGACCTTAATATGGCTTAAAACCGCTCAGCGATAGAGCCAGGCAATGGCCAGTGACAAGTCAGTTTTATTACAAATCTAATATAAAAACTACGTGATTTAACTCCATATATGTTTTTAATATATAAAATTTATTGATTTAATTACTGTCTACGTCAAGGCAATTTAAAATATGTAAAGTGCTTAAATGCTATGTATCAAAGGAACCCTAAAGATCATGTCATGTCATGTTAATTGTTGAACAAACATCACTTCCTTTATGTATTTATGGTAATCACGCAACTTTAAAAAAATACCATGAAATATAGCAATTGTTTAGCAACGAACTTGCAAAACTCATCTTAATTACTCAAATCTTAATACCGATTATGGTTCAGCATGAAATATAATTTTGACAAGCTATTTTTCACCTTGCAGTTAAATTAGTCCGATTTGAATTAACACATTTAATGTAGAACAAGTATCTTTTTATTGCGATGAATAGCGAGACGAGCATGCTATTCGCCT
The DNA here is from genome assembly GCA_033459515.1 of Theretra japonica. Classification (NCBI taxonomy): domain Eukaryota; kingdom Metazoa; phylum Arthropoda; class Insecta; order Lepidoptera; family Sphingidae; genus Theretra; species Theretra japonica. The sequence goes on from CM065942.1 coordinate 5,378,667, forward strand.
GATGGTAAGCGATACGACCAATCATGGACAGTAGTCAAACTAAACAACACAATTAATTACACTGTATAATGGCTGATCGTGTGATGCCTATGTTAGAGGCATGCGCAGACATACTTTCGGCTTTTATAAAATGCTTCCGTCTCTCTGCATTATCCTAAGGTTCATTGGGAGAAAATGCCCTTAGGCATTAAGTCTGCCTGTACTATTTAAATTTGTACAAAGTGTTAAATAAATAAAATGACAAAAGTCTGGCGGCCACGGGCTCTCTCTACAAGATTCCGATGGATTACGAATCTCTCATTTTTTTAAAACGTTTAAAGAAACGCCAAGCTAAATGTAAATATAAATAATGATCATAATTATCTGGAACTCGTGTTATGTGGTAAATCTCAATGAGTTAATGCTAAATAGGTTAAACTAACTTAATCGTTTGACATTAATTATTTAAACAATATAAACAGCGTAGTTACGGGGAAGTACGAACGTATTATTATGCTACATACATACATAAACAACACGCCTTTTTACCAGAAGGGGTAGGCAGAGTGCAACGTTTCGCCTTGTGTTCCGCCCCATGATGTGATAGGGGGCGAGCCTATCGCCATATCGGGCACGAATTCCTGACTGCGGGCTGATAGTGAATAGAAATTCATTATCACTTTGCCCGACCTCGGATTAGAACCCGTTACCTTAGCGTTGTAATCATACCATAGTACAACTCTGCCACAGAGGCAAAAAAATTATTTCCTTAAATTTTAAAATTATGACATCTTTGGTGGCACAGTATTAGATGAGTTATTCTATGTTCTGGTTGCTCCATAATTCTAATTCAATATTGTATTGTGACAGAGCGGAACAAACTCAAAATATGGAGTACACTAACTACACTGTTTATTTTGCAAGGACACTTTTTAATAAAAAACTTAATGCATAAAAAAATAATGAATTATTTAAATTATACATGGCAAAATAATATCGTTTTAGTAAGTTTCTGTCGTAACCCAATCTTACTACCTAAATTTCCTATTGATCCGCTGAAAATTTCTTAAATTTTTATATGACTCCTTACGATTTAAGTATTTGCAATTTATTATCTAGGTACTAATTAATAAACGATATTTAAGAACCGTCAAAATACGTAAACTCCAAGGTTTAGTCAAATATATTATTTGAAAATTTACCTTTCGGAAAACAGTTAACACGTGAGACACTCGCAACCAGTATTACGGACTGCCCCCAGACAAATGTGAGTAATAAATAATAGACGTGGTATAAATACTTGGACAATACAGCCTTCTATTTAAGGATCGTATTGGACGGTACGCGAATAGCGGCGTGACAGCTTATTTTCTCATTGGTGCATTATGAACCTTGCTCGATTTGATTTGTGGCAGTATAAATTGTAAAAGTGTTTGACCTCACATTCATAATTTGACTCGATTTTAGCAGTTTTCTAATAATAATAGCATAAATTGGTAAAGAAGGAACTTAGGGAAATCAAACCAACTCCTTTCAGAGCCCAAGTCCTTGCATGATTGTGATATACCTTGCTAAGCCCTAGGAGAAGCATATGCAACCTCCTAGTAGTGGAATAACCATAGTAGAGATGGTGTAACCAAATGACTGGGATTGAGATATTATACTAGAGGGCGCACTGTAAACAAAGTGTTTGTAGCAAAAATGAACGGTACCGTACCGCTCCTTCTGTTTCTGTCTCTGTCACGCCAACGCAGTAACATCATTTTCGCTCTCGCTTCACTGGTTTCCCGCAGGTATATACTCGAGAATCCTGTACCAGCACAATGCGCAGAGATTTAGTTCCCGATGTCCGCTCTAGTATCATCAATGCAGGCAGCAGTCTCAGTAACGTGAGAAATTATGTCCTGCGCTCACTTACTTGCTTGCAAATATAGCTAGTATTATTTTAACACAGGCCATGTTTGGCAGGCAGATTAACTTGGGTAATCATTTGTGGAGGGCTATGTTATGTGGATTGCCTGTATCTGAATATAATGAATGGGTAATGTCAGTGTTTATTGAGAATTTTGATGTTGCACTTAATTATGTGTCACCGATATCGCCTCTGTAAGTTTGGGTGATAAAGTATTAAAAGACTATTTAAACTTACCCATAATTGATTATATAAAAAGAACCGATGGCAGAAAGGTCCTACAAGGTGGCATGGCAAGCGCCACCGCACAAAAACAAATCAATAGCAAGGATAATTTAGAAAGAAATAAATAATTCACTGTCGGAGTAATAAAAATATACAAAAAAGAGGCGTTATACATGAAAAAATACAAACACTTAAAATAATTATCACTGCGCCAACAAAGGACCTCGCATTCAGCTAAATGCTTCAGTACATCTTATGCTGTACCGCAGCACTGACTTTCAATGCGAAATCCAAGAGACGTTTGTATGCTCAGCCATGTAAACAAAATACAACTAAATAATAAGTATTTCTAAGTAGCTTAGTACTTCCTCGTACATAAAGACCTATAGTATAGTATAGATATAACAGTATACATTAGGATTACATATGTCTAGAACGGTAAAGGTAAAGGTAAAGGTTGCGGGACGTCGCTGGATGCAGGCTGCCTCCAGTAGGTCACTGTGGAAATCATTGGGAGAGGCCTATGTTCAGCAGTGGACTTCCTTTGGCTGACGGATGTCTAGAACTCCCATATAGTGTTGTATGAATGTGTAACTCGGTTATAATATATCTTCGTGCTTCACTGTGCGTGATAAATAAAATACTATAACTACACACTGATTACTTTATAAACGTTGACGTCTTGGCTTAAGCGAAGGTAAATACGTACCTTTTATATTCACAAATGTTTTACTACAAGAATGAAAGTGACTGGCAAAAGCCTTACGATTTGTATGTAAGATGTACTCGTAGTAGTATAATTTGTATGACTATAGATAACTACTATAACTTTGTACTACCCCATAATTCGATATTACTATAAGTCAGTCCATCCTAAGGTTCGCAGCTAGTGATAAGGCCGCCTATTGTAATCATGCTATTAGTTTTTAGGTGTTTTCATTATTTTTGTAAGTTTTTTATTTTTGGTGTACAATAAAGTATATATAAATAAATACATAACTAGTAACTACACAGGTTTGTGCTTAGGTCCCTTAGAAGTAGGTAAATCGAGGTGTAATTAATGCTCCACCATTCACATAGATACTAGATAGTGCACCGTGCATTCTTACCGATCATCTTTGGGCAAACTAAGTGTAAAGTCACCGTGCAGTCAGATATCCAGACAGCCTATGGAAATAGCCATAGGCTATTCTTATCTACGTGGTATTACATATTTTAGTGTCCCTAATAATTTCGCTGAGGGATGGGGTAATTCTTTATTTGCTACTGTTTATCCCGGTTAGTTATATCACGAATGGGAAGCTTCGCTGGTACCAGCATATACTATTTCATATAATGAAACACTGTTCTCAAGTAAAATACGGAAGCGAATAAATATATTTTATAATAAAGTGATATAGGAATAGACAATTAGTTTTAAATACATTAGTAACAAAAGATGGCGTTAGTATCTATTTTGATATTTACAACATTTCACAAATACGACTGGCGACCATTCTTCTTCTTCTCTCGTGTCAATGGCTCACGTGATCCACTTTTATATAAACCTTTACAGTTTCACAGTTTCCCGTTGTCATGCGACCATTGGATGTCATGGTTAAGCTGCACTGAATAAAACAGTTTACTCTGTCATAAATGGGGGTTGACTTGTTGAATGTGGATAAATATGTTGTTTTGCCAAATATTTTGAAAATTAAAATATTATTAATTGATTGATATAGTTTAGGGTACGATGGAACTTTTACCTTACCTTTTACCTTAGTCGGGTAAGTCCCCAAAAAAATAAAAATACAAAAAACTTTCATAAATAGTAAATCCAAAAGTTTCGTACCGAGTAGCAGTAACCGGTATTAAAACATTGTGTTTTAGCCCTAGAAAGATTTTTCGATGTAACCTTTGCGAGGTGAGTTTTAATAAAGGATGCTATTAGTTCTAAACTATTCAGAAATGCGAAGATTTTAATGTATTTGTCTACATAAGAGATGCAAACAGAAGAGGCTTACACATTACTGCCGCAGCCGCCCGGCTAATACCAGAGAATTTTTATTTTCCCTGCGAGGATCAGCAACATATTGGATAATTAATTTTATGAAATGAAATATTTCAAAATATAATAATAGTTATAGGTATGAAAATATTTTATTGAACCCATGAAATGTCATACATTATTTAGATTCAGTCTTTTTTTTCCACTGCCACCCGGTTCACAAGGCTGTTTTCGCCAGAGAAGAACGAAGAACAAGATACTCTATCGTTGCTGTTTTCAAAACAAGCTTACAATACAGTGATTATACAGGAGTCGCGACGCAGTTGAATTCAGAGCAGCTCATAAATAATACAGAATAATAATTTATTAGGCCGAGTTGTTTTGTATGGCTAAGTTAAGTGAAGTCACACAGAACGCTGAATCGGTTTACACTGTTCCGCCAAAGCAATGAACAGTAATCAACGTTTCAGAGTAATTAAAAGTTATAATTATAAGTAAATCGAACAGACCAGTCCACACAAGCAGCACCCGTTCACGAGTATGACGCATGTGCCAGCCAACGGCCTCCTCCACCATGTCACAGGGAAGTGATCGACCCAACACACAACACCGCTGCAAGCACAGACGTTTTGGCGAGCAGTATTTAATGAGGAAATCATTGGGAGAGGCCTATGTTCAGCAGTAGACTTCCTTTGGCTGATGGATTAGATTGGATTTAAAGTGTAGAAAGCGCGCATGATTCAGGTAACCCCAAAATCCTTGATGTCCCTTTGCGCGTGGGGTTACTTTGTCTATAACTAGATAATCGTACTGGCTAATCAGAGGCACGTGTTCCTTCCTATTCTAGCCCCGTTAAGCAGCGAAAGAAACGTCTGGAAGAGTTTGCATAATTATGGTGTTAGATGGCGAGCGATAATTTTCTTGTTGTTTCCAACTGCTCATATTTATTGTACTAGGTATTTAATTCACTTTGTTGAAGGGTATAGTCAAGTTATACCTACATTCCTAGATACTCATTGCGGTTGAATCAATACATAAACATTAAATGCACCCAACAAAATGTATGTCGCATACATTTTTTTTATTCTGGCACGGCACAGTGACTGCATTGCACTTGATAGTATCGAATAGCATCAGACGGCAGTCTCATACCATTCGATACAATCTTGCCGGCCCGCTGAGAACATTTTGATTCGAGCCGAGATCGATTGAACCAAGGAATGATGAACAGTCAAGCTAGGCTCACCAAGCCAGCACGCAAGCCAGGTTTATAAATAAATAAATACACCAAACAGTGACATACATAGTTCTGACCCCACATTGAGATCAATTGAGTCTTGTGTCGTGAGTATCAGAAACTACGATAGACTTTTCGGTGTCACAAACACCCAGACCCGACACAAATATTTGTGGGCCTCACAAACATTTGTGTTGAGTTGGATCGAACCCGCGGCCTCTTGTTTCACAGTCGGCGTGTAACCAACTACGCCACGGAGGCAAGCAATGAATGTTCTGTTAAGAAAAGGAGAGGAAGGGATCAAATTGAACAATTTCTCAGAGCATTCACCGTGATACAGACGGTAGAATATGGTTATATGGTATTAAACTCATTTTAAACCTTATTACATTGACAATACAGCAGTATTTATGAGAGCAAACTTGTTATCTAGAATCTAGGGCATTGGGCGTGCCTGTTGCACTGAAGTTGAATCGATATGAACGAGACGGGCATACATACCTCTACGAGTAGTCGCAGATACCTTTATAACCTATAGGAGAGAATAGCATACAAAATGGAACGAACCACGCATACTCGGTGGTAAAATGGTAACAACATGGGAAGTCTTACGTATGCAACAGATTGTCTGCATAGGTACCTTGTCTTGTCTCTTTACGCAAGGCAGCATTGTGGAAGCAGTGTTGTGCTGTGGTTTTAGTAGGGGAGCCCAAGCGGGGATTTCGGGATTTACTACAGCGCGGCAGATTAATATACAGGGGGATACCTTGTACCCGGTTAAGTACCTCCACAAAACATGAGGCCCATATATAAGGCCGCCCGTGAAGGATACAGGATCAGATTAGTAAAAAAAAATTGACCATCAGAAATTCTCGAGCGCGTCAGATTAAGGTAGGGTGAGTTAATTACATCCTAAAAAGTGTATATTCCACTAATCTGACAATTTGAGAGTGACGTAAAAAAAGGGGAGGGCAACAAAGTTGTAAAAAAAAAACGTCGTCTCGACATTCTCGAGCGTAGCTAAATTTTTTTTTATTTTGAAGGAAATATTTCAAGAATAATGAAAAATATATAATCTGACGATTTCCGCAAGCCGATATAACAAAAATTCGTCGATAAAGTTAAATGCGTGCAGCTGCGTGATGCCTACATTTCCTTCTCCGCGTTTCTATTCCTCTCTCACTCCGTCCCCACTCTGGTTTCTGTTGCCATCTCAAAAGAAATAAGAAAAAAAATGTTTTTTGAAAGTGTTTTTTTTGGAATAACTTTTAACCGGCTTTATCGATCAACTTCAAAAACTAATCCGCCTTTGAGCTTGAAAAACCACGTCGATCGCCACCAAGCTGGTCAAAAGCGGTTGATTGGTTCGAGAGATATCGTGAACGAAAAAAACCCGAAAAAGTGTTTTTTCGGGATTACTCCGAAATTTGTGGTTCGATGAATTAAAATTGCAAAATTACTTATGAGGATGATAAAACTGCGTCGAATGCCGCCAACCGCGTGAAAATTGGTTGATCCATTCAGAAGTTATTGCGGTTTGAAAATTCCAAAAATAGTGTTCTATGAAACTTCTATCAGACTTTCGAGCTGGGAGAGCTCAAATGCATAGAAATATTATTTCTTTGTACTCAGCGAGCTCAAAATATCACATAAATTATATTTTGAGCTCAGGCCTTTAAGGTGAACCGTTTTTCAAATATTTTTTTGTCAGATCAGGCGAATCCCTCTAGATAATCGTCAGATTATGAGACAGTACGTTTAGAACATAAAGATGAACCATATATATCTTAATCTGACGCGCTTGAGTATTTCAAAATGGCGAATTTTTTTTGCACATTATGAAAATGGCCGCGAGTTTGCGTCCCATCGAAATCGTCAGATTAGTGAATGAGAGCTGTTTTTTAGTGCACTTAACACTCCCTTAGAAAATCTGACGCGCTCGATTAATTTTTTTTTTTTTCATTTTCTACCCTTAAATACAACCACCGCATCATGCAAACGATCAGATTAACATACGTACATTATTAAAAATACGTAGGGCATTGATGCTATCAATATCTGACGCGCTCGAGGATGTCCATGCAACAGTTTTTTTTTACATATTTAAAAATCTATAGCCGCTTCCCCCACCGATGTAAAGGTATATATCATATAACATTTTTTTCTTCTTATCATCTAAGCTTTGCATCCCAATAGGTCTCTACGACGCTCGAGTAAATCCCCATTTAGCATCGTGGGCTCCCCTACTATTTGAAGGTATTTGTAGCCGATCATAACTAGGCATTATGTAAGTTAATACTTACCTTGTATTGTCTTTAGACGATAAGTGCAATAAAGCATGCAATGTTTAACCATAATAAATAAATAAATACACCCAACAGTGACATAAATTCGTAACATTAAACCGTTTCGTAACTCCATAATTTGTGAATAGTTGTAATTGGCTAACAAATTGTAATAGCGTATTTTTAAGCACTTATTATATACAGCTGTAACTGTTCCTTTCATACATAAATAAAAAAAAAATAGTCCAGACTCGACAATAAGATCGAGTCATGTGTCGTGGGTATCAGAAACTACGTGAGACTTTTTGGTTCCACAAACGCCTAGATCCATAAGAAATATCTATGGATTCCATAAATATTTGTTTCGGTGCGGGGATCGACCCGCGCCCTCGCGTTTCACGGCCGACGTCTAACTACCTGTGCCACGGAGGCTGTCAGACGTGTTTACACGAGTCTCTATTCATAAAACTCCAGAATTGTACCTAAGTATTTGTATAGAAACAGCAATAATGAGGAATCAAACCCGCTGCATATCGTGCCATAGCCAATGTTTTAATTAACTGTACGGGTATTGAGATAATAAACTCGAGAGCTGTTAAGTTTTAATGCTTTTGCTCTTGTTTACGGACAGGCGTGTTGTGTACCATCAAGCGCGTGGTCTGCCAGTCTCACTATTCTTGCCAATAAAATACATACCACTGGTACGTTTCATCAACCTAGTACCTACTAGGTAAATTAGGCTAGATACCTATCTATCCTAATTAACGACACATACATTTAGACATTCACGGAGACTCGCTGAGCTTCAATGCTCGGTGTCAACTTATAGGAGTTACAGTGGCTGTGTGAGGACGGGACATTCTCCTAAATAGACTAATGCTTTTTAATTATTTTTTAAGCTTATCAATAAACAAATGATGAATTGTAAATTAATATGATAACCACTAAACTAAACCATGACTTTTTTAAACGGCACGCAAAATTATCTTAAGCAAAAAGGGATATTTATTTAAAACTGTTGTAGTTCAAGGAAATTGTAGTATAGGGGAATGAAGTGAAGAAGAAAATGTAAATCAGGGCTAGATTAGTAATAAAAAAATAAAACAACGACACATATCCACTTATAAGAAATATATTATTTACAATATTACAATAAGTGAGATTGCTGGGACTGTATAGACTAGTCTATTTATTCTGGCTAAAGCTAGAGGTAGAATATTCGTAACTTCCCAAATACGACCACCGTATACGGAGTGGAAAACAATATAGCACATATTTTACTATTTTTTTATAATTTTAACTCTGACACATTGGAACACCGAACTTTATAAGAAGGAAACTGGTATACTATAAGGTCAATAAGCGAGATAAAGAAAATGCAAATCTCCAAAGAAAATCGCTGAAAGTTAAATAAAAGGACAAGATTAGAAAAACCAGATCCTGACAGTTTAATTTACATAGCTATCAATTGAAGTCAATTGATGTATTAGAAACCATCAATAAAGGCTCCTTTTTTTATACTTTTACATAGTCGGGCCAAATAGCTAGCCAATAATATCTGAAGGGTGTTTATTAAACTATCTTCCCATTTTGTTTCATCCTCGGCTTCACTCGTATGTTGTATCCATCGGCAAACTTCACGGATATGGCTACGTGCAGCTTCAAGTCTTCTAAAACACCGTCAGCCTCTAGTGTCACCCGCCTTAGTACTTTTACCACTAGTGTCTTGATCATCGCCGTGGCGAACACTCGACCTGAAATTATGATATTGTTAGGATACAAGAATATTTCGTGTTTCTTTATGAAGAACTGAATGTGCATTTTAATGTTACGACTTAACGTTAACTTCATAACGTCTTTCATTTCGTAGTAGTACTACCTTGTACTTTCCGCTGAATCTTATGTTTTAGTTGATTTGTAAAATTGCAAATTTTTCTGGAAGCCGTCTCGTAATATAAGATAGCTAGATTTCCAGCATTACTTTGTTATTAAATAGTTGTTATTAAAAAAAGTTTACAAGGCGACTTGAAGCCCTGAAAAATCTAGGGTCCTTTTAATCCTAAGAGAAACGAGGATTACCAACTGTCAAGCAGATCTTTTTTCATCATTGTTTACACTGACCACAACAAAGCTGATTTTGAAATCCTACCAAAATACCTATATGTAGAATATCTCCCCTCATAGATTAAAGAAAAAAAACTTACCTAAACAATCCATAGCGCCCAAACTGAAAGGTATGAAGGCATTAGGGTCTCGTTTCTGCACGTTCTCCGGCAGGAACCGTTCAGGCATCACCTTGAAAGGATCGTCCCAGTACCGAGGGTCGCGATGCACATGGTGTATCGGTATTACTAACGAGGTGCCTGCTGGTAGTGTGATTTTACCTGTAAAATTAAAATCGACAGGGTATTAGGATTCATCCATCCATCCATCAGCCAAAGGAAGTCCACTGTAGAACATAAGCCTCCTCGAATGATTTCCTCAGGGACCTGTTGGATTAGGATTAATTCCTTCATATTTTGAACTACAGTAAAATTTGCCAATCGCTTAGTTGCGAGGTGATTGCACAATAAAGTACGAAGATGCGTGTTTACTTGGCGTTATGCTAATTAGTGCTCTCGTAAGTAGGTATTTCTTCTCTATTTTTAGACATTTTTAGGATTGGGATTATACATACATAAACACACGCCTTTTTCCCAGAAGGGGTAGGCAGAGGTGGTACCAGAACACCCACGTTTCGCCTTGTACATTCCGTCCCACGATGTGATAGGGGGCAAGCCTATCGCCATATCGGGCACATTAGGATTGGGATTATAGAAAAGATGTATAGTTTTGTTAAACAATGTTTCCTTTCATAGATAATTATTAATTGGACCCTTCATTGTATTAGATAGTATGTGCAAATATTAAATTAATGTACCGTCATTGATACTAATCTCTTCCTCCACAGTTCGTTGTATCAAAGCTGCAATGGCGAGGTATCTCAGCACTTCTTTGTACACCATGTCTAAGTAGTTCAATTGTTTTAGTTCTTCATACGACACGTTATTGTCATTTGGACCTAGGACTTCTATCATCTCTTTGTAGACTTTTTCCTGTAATTCGAAATTGAATTTGATATGTTAGAAAAGAGTTTTTTTATTAAAGAATTAGCTACGATCTAGTGAATTACACAATAGTAAATGGTACCTACATCGTCCTTGAAGAATCGTTATTGCGTTGTCGACTTTAAGAAGACAGGGCAAATGTAAGATTGTTTTTTTAATAAAATCAACAAACAAAGATATTCATTGTCAATAAGTAATAGAGGCATTATACTATACAATAACAGCTCCTCCTGCTAATACCTATAAGACTGCACCCACGATGGCAGCGGGGTGGTAGCGGCAGCGCGTGCAGCAAGGCGCGGTTGAGGCCTGAGGACCCCAGCCCGCTGCCCGCGCTGCCGCTGCCGCACCGCTACCATCGTGCGCGCAGACTAATACACGAAGGTACATGCTTCATTGCATCAACTTTCTTATGTGAAAACATATAGTTAATGTTCGTTTTACAACCCTTTGCATGCACTAATTTTTCGGAAATATCTTAGCACGTACATTCAGTTACACGAACTTAACTGTTTGTAAAATATCCTAGGACGAGATCTGATTTTATGTCGAAAATCCTACAGAAATAATTAAGTGTCTAATGACTAATATAAGAATACGTATTTTAGTTCTTAATATGGAAAGGTAATTACCGGTTCATACCTGCCATTCTGGTAAGTGGGCTAGGACCAACAGCACTGCCGATGCTATTTTAGCTCCTGCTTCTTGACTCTGAAAAAATAATGCCCTTTTTTGAATTATATTTATTTGAACTTTGTTTTTATTTATTTATGGTAAATGATAAAGTGCTCTCCGGTAGATGGGAGGGTATTGAAATGCGAACGACGTCAATTTTCACAGTAATTTCCAATTTAACACATTTTTCAATTCCCTTAAGTTAATCCTGGTCTCCAAGATACAGGCTCTGCCTAGTTTGGGGCCCCCTGTTCAATTGCAGCTTGCATAAAAAATGTAGCTTATATAATATTGTGCCAAATAAAGATTTATTATTAATCATACCTAAATATTTGGATAATATTTGTTTAACTTCCCATTCGTTACATTTATAAATTATGTATCGTTTTTATTAACTGACTTACCGTGGTGAACAAACTGAACGACTCCCATTTGATTTCTTGGTCACTCAATTCTCCAGATAAAATGTATCGATCAACAACTGAAATATTATTTTCTGCGCCTTGTTCATTACGCAGAGCTTTCCGCCGCTTATCCACAATGTCCGACATCAGTTCATCTATCAGTTTTATGTAGTAATTTTGTTGTTTAGTCCGGCCAGTCAACCAACGGACCAAGGGTATGTGGAACCACCATTTCGTCATTGTTACGAATATGAAATCGTACATGCTGTGAATAAATACATTTTACAAAATACAATTGATTTCTAATGCGCAACCTGGCATTTGTTTTGAATTAGCTATAGTGTATGTGGGTCTACTACTGAGGAGTAATCTCTTCTTTTTTTTCTAATCGTATGAAAATTTAAGAAAAAGGTAAGTATTTACATTGGTGTGAGTATGATGACTTCTTTCAATTTTTTCACGTTTACCGAATCTTCTTTAGTCAACCCCATTAATGTTTCTGAAACAAACAATGTTCTATCATTTATTTTTACGGCAATAAGTTTAATCTATAATTTTGATCCATCATTCAGTTTTATATCAGTTGATGTTCTTTTGTTTCACCGCGTTGCTTTTGTTTCTAATAGGTTATTAGGAAATCGCCAAGCCTTAGCATAACTTCTCGGTGTAGTTCCAGTGAGAAACAAAAGTAAAATATTACTTAATAACTGGTACAAAATACCCAAGGGAGTAATTCTCAGGATTGATTTTTCCTGATATGAAAGTAGAGTAGTCCTCTAAGGAGCTAAAATTCCAGTCAATTGTGGATTCACACATTTGGTCTTTTGATTTAGTAATATATACATTAATAGATTATATAGGAATACGTACGGCATACACACTGTGTGGTACTCTCCACGACATCAGTGTATACGTTGAACGTCTTATTAGGGTCTTTCGTGAGCATCAAGTTGGCTAAACTGTCTGCCTCCTTGTTGAAAATGGCAGCAAATTCCTGCACAGCTTTCTTACTGTACGACGGATTCGCAATTTTCCTGTGACTTCGCCATGTTGGTCCTGAAATTGGAAAATAGACGATTTGATATTGGTGATTATTGATTCGAATTGGCATTGCGATTTGGAGAAAATAATATCATACTATGGGTTGCTTTCAGAGATCGTACACGCCTGTATTAGAATATATTTTTAGTACCTTTAAAAGTACGTATATACCTAATAACAACACGTGAAGTAGGTACTTCTTAAAATCCTTTTGTGTCTATTTAATAAATATTTAAAATTGTTATGACGTAAAATGATGGGTATTGGACATTTCAACCGCGACACTGAGGATTAAGGAAACAAGAAACACTTTAGAGTGACCTTTGTTTATACTTTTCTTAAATCCATCCCATGGTTGTCTGTAACACTTTGCCTTTGAGCGATAAGACGGACAATTTTACTATTTAGGTATGAGGTTTCTACTCGTATTTGTTTTTTTTTGTGCACTAAAATGTAAACAAATAAATAAATAAACAGGAGAATAAATTGAGTTAAACAGCGCGATAATAGAGCCATCTATAGGGGCGGCCTATGTTCAGCAATGGAATTCCTGTGGCTGAAGAGAAGGAGCAACATTTTCTCGTAGATTTGAGAGTTTATACTGTACTGTTTATGTGTTTTTAGATGTAACAAAATACCCCAATACCCCTTTCCTCTTCTTATCCTTCATCCTTCCCGCTCCCCTCCCGATCTGATGGGCCGGCAACACATCCATGATCCTAGTGTTGTGGATGTTCATGGACGGCAGTGATCGCTTACCATCAGGTGACCTGCTTGCTCGTTTGCCGGACCTATGCAATAAAAAAACACATGAAATTACTCACCACCGGACAAAATGCCTGGTCCAATTATCGGCTTCATGAACTCATACGACGGCCCTTTCTGATTTACTTTATTACTAGTTAACAGCAACTGAAAAAAGGAACGATAGCCATTTTAACCATTAAAATTGATGATGATAAAGAATTTGTGTGTGTGTTTGGCCGCCGGCTGTGAAGCAAGAGGCTGCGGGTTCGGTTCACTAATGTTTGTGTGATCGACAAGTGTTTGTTCGACCGAAAAGTCTCTCGTAGTTTCTGATAAACACGACAAAAGACTAGATCTTCGTGTGGGGTCAGGACTATGTATGTGGGTGTATTTTTTTTTGAGATTGGATGATTACCCCAAAAACAGTTGACGTCTAACGTACGACCGATGCTTAAATTTTGAACTATTTTTTCTATAACATGCATAAAAATTATGTTACTTCAATCCGACGATAATTCTGAATAACCATATCACAATATAATAAATCTTACTTCTAAAAACATAATTACCCGTATATCAGCAGGATTTTTCACGACAATATTTAACTCGGGCCCCAACCATAATCTCATATACTGGCCGTAATCTTCAAGAAGCTCGGCAATTTTGTCCAGCATGTGCTCTGAAATAAACATGAACCCAAGTATTATATTATTAGGCCTTTACCATTACTTCAGCAATATCACTGAGCTTTAATGTTTGACTGCCTAAGTGACCTAGTTGTAATGTTGTCTATATAATGGAAAGGTATATCAGGCAATGAAATTGAATTTTCTTATTCATTATCAGCCCGGAGTCAGGAATTTGTGCCCGACATGGCGATAGGCTCGCCCCATATCCCGTCCTATCGTGGGTCGGAACGCACAAGGCGAAAGAAGGGTGTCCTGGTAGCACCTCTGCCTACCTCTTCTGGGAAAAAGGCGTGAGTTTCTGTATTTAGCTATGTATGTAAAGTAAGCATACGATTTTGTTATGGACAAATTCATAGGTTGAAATTTCGGAGGTTCTCAAATTTACAATCCCGTAACGCAGTTGGTTAAGACAGCACCATGACAGCACCTTTGGGACAGGTTGCGGATCGATTCCGTATAAACAATGTTTGCGATATCTACCTACAAACATTTGTTTTAGATTGACACATGATTTCTATCTTAATTTGGGTTCTGAGGTATTTATGACTGTTGATTGTTCGATGAGGACACTCCGAAGATCTTATCTTTAACGAGCACGTGACCAATTTTACAATATGATTAAAAGTTCTGTACCTCCCAGTGAACACCGAAATATATTTTAAAGACCTTGTATGATAGAGCAGTAATAAAATGTATCAAAACACCATATAACACGAAATCTAGAACAAAAAAAAAAAAACGATTTCATTGAGCAATATCGCATAACAAGGTTTATTTATTGTGTTTTACGTGATAACACTTAAATAAATAAGGTCAGGACTATGATAGTCCTTGATGCGACTGTGTCTATTTCTTAATAGGAGGAATTATTGTAGTAACAGATTTGTTGTAAAAATAAAACGTTTATATAAAAGGCAAACAGCGCCAAAGTGCAGTTTTATGTGATAAAACAGTAACTTGACTCGACAGCTCCATCAATGTTTTTCAATTTAGGTATATCATCATCATCATCCATCAGTCAAAGGAAGTCCACTGCTGAACATAGGCCTTTCCTAATGATTTCCACAGTGACCTGTTGGAGGCAGCCTGTATCCAGCGACGTCCCGCGACATTTACCAGGTCGTCTGACCACCTAGTGGGTGGACGTCCCACGCTGCGCTTTCCGCTTCGTGGCCTCCATTTGAGAACTTTTTGGCCCCATCGGCCATCAGTTCTCCGTGCTATGTGCCCCACCTATTGACACATTAGGTATAAGGCGATTTAAATAGCGTAATTTCTGAATTAACAACAAATCAATAATTCCTGACAGATACAGAAATCCTTGCAACCAGTTCTAGGATGTCATAGCCGAGATAACTACAGCATTTGCTACAGCATTCTTTATCGGTCTCTTTCATATAAAAATAAAACTAAGAAAACTAGGCTACAGCGCCATAAAATGTCAGACGTATTGGGCGTCGACGAACCGTTGCGTCGTATTCACGGGACATTGAATATGCCTCCTAGCGGCAGCAGCCAAAGATTTTTAAAAACATTTTACGTATAATGTTGTGCGATTATAAAGAATGTGACATTCTATTTCCTTATGAAGAGACATGATAAAATATCTCTTACATTCTTAAATAGATGTTTACAAACTACAACAGAAAACCAGTTATCCAATGCGTACTCTACAATTAATGTTAAAAACCCATGACATTCAATTATATTATTAATAATATTCTAGCGGGCATGACAGGTTTACGCTGAATTGAAATGCTCCGGTAATTAAATAAATAATTGTGCGAACTGCGAGGTAAAGGCTCGTAACTACTATGTATGATTCCCTGCACACGTTCTGCAAATACGTACACGAATAGTGCTGCAATGAACCCCATTTTTTTACAATAGATCCGGCAAACGAGCGAACAGGTCACCTGATGGTAGGTAAGTGATCACTGCCGCCGATGAACATCCATAACTGGATCACTCAGATGCAAGATAACTACGACATAAGTCACGCTGTTCTTTTATTAATATCGGTGATTGCAAGTGCAATGTGTCATGTGCCTGGTGGTTAATGCAAAGTTGCAAAAGAGATGTAGTATGGACCGCACGTTTGACCGACGCGGAGTCTCCGCGGCGGATGTAGGCTGCATAAGACTGGTATTGTTCGCGGTTGCTTAGGTACACCTACGTGGACGGCCGTAGTCTGCGTTACTATGGCATAAATATGTAAGAACTTGGTTGTAATATTGAATGAAAAGGAAGTAAAACTCGGCAAGTCTACCAAGGGCGAACGAGAGCGAACATAAACCTTGTATCGTAATGGTTCGTCCAACGTGTGATTCTGAAATTATGCACGTTTTAAGGTCATAGGCCAAAGGAGTGGTTATGAAAATATTCTTTTACATAAATATTTAAAGAAAAGAAAATATCAACGATTTTTATATTAGTTGCAGTTAATAGGCCGCAGTATCTGCTAGAGTACCGAGCTGGTAGGCTGCTGGCGCCGGGCACCGGAAAATTCCGTCCAATTTGTCAAAAATAATGTACTTAACCCGTCTCAGGTATTCTTACATTCCTTAGTAAACCAATATGTTCAAAAATAAATTATATATTATAATCGTCTATATTTTGTTCAGAATTGTTATTACGTCAAACATGAAACAATTAACTCATGATACATTATGCTAGTTAAACACCAGGCGGCAAATACCTGTAACCTAGCAGTGATATTAATGCTGCCGTATAAAATTACCGTAATTAAATACTGAGAACCTTTTAACAGCAACTAGATAATTATATAATTATTATTAATCTACTTTTCTAAAGGTCAGGTCGAAGAAACGGGGAAGCATGCGACGATATGAAATAGGCTCATACCTATATCTCCGAAGGGATTGGCAGAAGTGATTACTGCCTATATATATTTTGATTGGATAGGTCCGGCAACGAACAAACAGGTCACCTGATGCTAAGTGATCACTGCCGCCTATAACCATCCACAACTCTTGGTACATAGATGTGTTGCCGGCTCTTAAAATCAGAAGGGAAGTGGGGAGAAAAGAGGATGGGGAGAGGAAATAGGTACTTGGCATCTGGCAATCTCGCTCACCGAACGAAATGCAACAGCAAAGCTGTCGCTTCACGTCTATTTCCTATGAGACAGTGGTACCACCCAAGACGAGCCTGCCCATTCATGCTGAGTCACGACTGGCACATCGTGGCTCTACCACTTTTAATAAAATAGTATCACCACTTGACGCTAGTCCCGTCCAATGTTCACTAACCTTATTTTAATCTCAGTTCTCACCATGTGAACATGTGACAAGACTATCGAAATGCAGATTTAAAGTAAATGCAACTAAAAGGCACGTAGTCCTGACACAACATTATTTTACGAGTCTTGTGTCCCGGGTATCAAAAACAAGACATTTTTTGTTCTCACAACACCGAGATCCGAAACAGATATTACCTGTTTGTAGAGCACGGATCACACAAACATTTATCTTGGTGCAGTTATCGTAACCATGATTTTCGTTTCAACTGCGCCAGGGGGCTGTCCTTGAAACACTTTGAGGTAAGTATATTGCACGTCCAAGCCAACTTCCGTATTTGCCCAATACATCACCGAAAATCTAAACTAATATAAAGCGGAAAGATTTGATTGTTTGTTTGCATTGAATAGGCTCTGTAACTACTGGACCAATTTGAAAAATTTTCGCCATTAGAATTCTACATTTTCCTTAATGAACATAATCAATATAATATTTTCAAAAAAGTGTCTCTGCATCCGGGCGGAGCCGGGCCGAGCCGCTAGTTTACCAATAAAGCTGCGTAAAACGTAGGCCTATTGATTGGTCTAAAATCAGAATCGATCCTTAAGTAATCATTAAGATCGTTAGTTGATCTAAGCTGATGGTCGTATGACAAAATATTTTACATTTACCTCCAGTGTTAATCATAAACAGGAGAGCATTCCCAATGATGGGATAGCCTGGCGGACCTGGTATCATTGCTGCCAACTGCAGCATTCTCCTGTGTTTCCATCTCCAGTATTGCCAATACAGCAATATAAGCAATATGGCCACTGATATTATGGTAAACGCCGTCATTTTTGGTTTCAGATCTAGAAAAATTAGATGCGACAATATTCAATTATCTTTAATTTCGTGAGGGTCGTTTTTGCTTTGCATCTTACAGCGAAATTCACTATATTTCCATGTCGTACCCTGTTTATTTTCTAAGTTCTTTTTTTTAACAAATCTGAATATGTACTTAAACTTCAATGCCCAGTGAAAGGGTTGTTGTTGTTGTAGTTTAATAAAAGTTATTGTTCATTACTTTAGTTAATATCTAAAACCACATACGTAATAAAAAAAATCTAACGAATTTATATTTATTTTAAGCTTTTTTAAACACTATTTCTTTCTCTAACTCTCTTTCTATTTGTCTTCTTACATTTTTAAAACTCAACTCAACTCAAAACATACTTACAGTTTCACTAATAAATAATCAACATATTGCACTATTATTATATTTAAAATTAACTTATTTTTTATATCAGAATTAATTGTTATGACACAGTAATAATAAGGCTCACTTAGAACAAATACAAATGGTTGGACTTCATGTGTATTTATAAGAATTGTGTAAGGTAAATGCGCTTGTTGTGAATAGGTATGCACTGTTTACTAATACCATTCTAGCATATTTATTTATTTATGTAATACACCTGTACTGCAAAATAGCATATTTTTTATTTTATATTGCTGGAGCGGAAAATTGAGTACACAACATTTGATGTTAAATGCAGCTATCCAAATAAATTATCGGTTGGGGAGATATAGCTATAATTACTCGGTCAACAAAATTAAGCAGGCCTCTTCAAACAGAAAGTATATTGGACAATCCCTGAACGCGAAACTCCGTGGAACGGTATGGTGTCTTTCACACTTCTTATTAGGGTTCTGTACCTCAAAAAGAAAAAAAAAAACGGAATCCACTTTGGCCCACTTTGTTGTCCCTCTGTCTGGCTGTCAAGACCGTCTTGCTCAAGAACGCGTGGAGGTATTAAATACTCAGATCTACTGTCCTTTGGAGCAGTGAAAAAATCATACATCTAAGCCAACGCAATTAAAAGATACAGTCGTTTATGCTGCAAATTTTAGACACTCCCAAGAGAATTAAAACCTACAGGGTACTTCACGTGATCTCTGAATTTTGACATTTGGTGCGAAGCACATCTTATAGCACAGCTAAAGTAAAATTGCGAAATGCATAAATTTTTAGTAACATCATACATACAATAAAAATATTTTTAATAATTTTTAATTTACTAACCCTTTAGTCATGAGCGCGTAGAGGTATTAAATTGAAATTCATATCAAATACTCAAGTCTGTTATTATAGGTACTTGGCGACCCTCTGTCAATATGTTAGGTACGGATATATTTTGATTTGCTGGCTAGTAAAGTCAATAAGCAGACAAATCAACGTGCACAAGTACAATGAAATAGATGCTACTTCTTATTTTGTTGTAATTTAATAATTATTATTTTTGCTTTATAGAAATTATAAAAATTAGTTATTTGTGTCTTTTTATTGTTGATAGGCACTTACATGACGGAGAACTGGTCATATAAATAAAACAATGTGTTATTTCTGATGAAAAAGAAATTATTAAAATCTGTCCAAAGCTGTCGAAGATATTTAATATTTCCATGTATACTAATTTTCTTATCCCCCACGTCACCCCTTCTTCTCCCCCCCCGCCACCGCCGCTGTACTACTACTACTACTACTCTTATATTAGTATAAGGTATAGGTTTGGACCTAATGCAAAAAGAACCATTACTAATCCTACTCAATTTTGTGGAGTTTTACTCTCCAAGTCCAAAGATATTCGTCAGATCTAGACCAATTCTTTATGGGACCACCTGTTATAAGCATTGAAACAAAAAAATAATTTTCCCAATCGGTTCAGGCGTCTTCGAGTTTTTTTATGTCGGTTAAAAATGGGTGTCTGATAGGTGCCTCTACCTCGATTGTGTAACCCTCAGTCACGTATGACGCAAGTATTCTATTTATCTCGTAGTTTTCCCCCTTATTAAGTTTACCTCAGGCGAATTAATTTAGAAGAATCGGTGTAATAAAAACATAGTCTGCGCAATTTTTTAACAACAGGAAGTTTTATATGCGGAAAATGTCATGGTCGAGTAATGTCCTGTGCCTAATAATTTTCACGGATTGTGAGAAACTTCTTAAACCTTTGGCCTCACTGAGGCTGTGTAGCTCATGTTCGAACACTGCAAGGATTATGCTCATAAAAAATTATAGGTAGGTAATTTTCATGTTTTTAAACATACCAATTTAGGCGAATTAGTACGACATTTCCGTAAAAATCTTCCATTTGACACCCCTACCTTCAGTGAGATAATTACCAGAGGAGACAGCGTGAAGACAATGTAAGTATAACGGGTGTATCCAGACTGCGACCGAAAACGAAGCCAGGTGGTAATTTTAGCGACTACAGACATAGTGACTGGCAGTACATGGCTTCATTTTCGGTCGTAGTATGGATATACCCGGTATAAAAAGTGCGGTACATGGGGAGCTGTTTC
This sequence comes from Theretra japonica, assembly GCA_033459515.1. NCBI lineage: Eukaryota > Metazoa > Arthropoda > Insecta > Lepidoptera > Sphingidae > Theretra > Theretra japonica. The sequence goes on from CM065942.1 coordinate 5,399,560, forward strand.
TGCTTCGGTCTTTCTCAGTCTTACTCAGTCACCCTATCTTCCTTCTCGCTTCACTAGGTTCTCGTGGCCCTACTTGTTACATGCGTAATACGCATAGATTATGTTCGCTATGACGACCCTAGTTTGAAATCTCAATGCTCGTTGAACATTTGATTAAAACACCGGCTTTGAAATGAGTAGCAGTTGGATCGATTCTAAAAATATTTTATCACGTATGAGGGCTTGCCTGTTGTAGAAGGCGACTAAATGGGGCTTTTAGGATCAATGGGTGCACTTTGGTGGGTGCCCTCATCGAAAGTAATCCCGAGAAGAAAGCCTGAAAAAGGCTAATAAGGGCGCGTACGCACTCCCTCTTATTGAAACGGGCGAGACCATAAGTATCTAAACAGCATAGAGTGGCTGCAGTCTGCGGAGTAGTATTGGACGAGTCTTGCCGGCAGGGACCGCAGTCACCCCAACATGTGCGAAGAGGGTCATTCGATATTTTGATCGGTATGCCGGCGTAGGATTTGAGAGTTAGAGGCCCAGCTGGTAGTTGGTAGCTGGGCAGTAACATCCGCGCGCGCAGATGCCAGACCAGTGACCCTGACATACTGTACCTGGGCCCTCCCCGAGGGCTTGCGGGAAGGGAAACTTTAATAGTTTTCCCCTCGCGAAGAAAGGTTATAAGCAATTCAGGGTGTTTTATAAAAGTCTCGTATTTTGTGATACACGCGTCATCTATGTACAGGCTAAATATTATGCGTTTGACCATGTATTTTTATTTCTTATTATGAACATTCGTTCAACTGTTTCTTACCTACTATCCACTTGGTATAACCTCTAAAGTATAACAGTCATATGTGTAAAGTTAAAACTGTGCTACGTTGCATATAAATGTTCTTATTTGTATATTTTACAAACTTGTCACGTTACCTATGCTTCTGCGTTCAGATTTAATCCTTTTATTTTGTTACGTGCCGTCTCTTAACGCAAAGTACTGCCTTTCATAAATCTTTGAGGAAAACGCAACACACTAAACGTTGATGACGTGTTATGACGAAAAGTAAAGGACTTTCAATGGGCTGCGGAAAATACCTACCTTGAACCCTTAGTAGGTAGGTAGTACTAGAGTCCAAAGGACATACAAATTGTAAATCGAATGATTCATATAAAGACGCAACAATTCATTTTTGTATGTAGTAGGTAAATTAAAAGGTGCGCTGGGATAACACCGATTTTTTTTATTGCGATGAATACATTCGCCTGATGGTAAGCGATATGACCATTGACCGCTCATGGACAGTATCAAATGCATTTGAAGTCAGTTTTTTTTAAACGTAGTTTTTATTTTTTATTTTTTTGTGACTATAATAGGTTGTTTTGTAAACTACTGTAGGATTTTTCTAGATTACATCAGATGGACATCAATGGCTACATCAGTGGCTTTTCGTTGCTTTTATTGTCATATAATATTTTTTTTCAGATGGCTAGGCTTGCGTTGTGTGCCGCGCGCCTTAAATAAAATAGATTTCAAAAACGGGAAGGGAAAAAAATGCTCTACGAAGACAAAAACAATTGTACAAACACCCAATAAAATAAAAGTCACTTTTGTAGGTACGTGTTCCCCTAATTCTGCCGGCGTGTGTAATATACTCGTATAGTCAACCTAAACGAAAACTTCTAAAAAAGCCGTATACAAACTAAAATTACGTCATCCGTCATGTTTCCGATGAAAAAGAAATCACTAAAATAGGTTCAAAGCTTTTTTTATGGGACCAAATGGTCCAATATTCCGCGTCAAACGAAAGAAGAATCATGTAAATCGGTTTATAAATCTCAGCATAATCGATGTCCACACGTAAAAAAATACCCATGGAATTTTTAACCTCCTCTTGAAGTCGGTTAATAATTAGTTTAATAATCACTAATATAGGTACTATATAATCACTACCAATATTACGAACAAGAAAATATCTACGTTTTTGAAGGCGCAAATGTATAACAGCGCTCTCTCCATATTAAAAATTTATTTTTTACCAAATGGATTACCTATGAACCATATAACTTATTCCTATGTTTTATCGTTACAACTATGATATGCAATTATTAATAAATATATTGTGGAATACAAAGTAAAGTGCAATGCTCTCAGTTTTTAAGATAAAGACTCCACCTCAAAAGTATTGATTGAAACATGCGCAATAAACTGTCGCCATAAAATAATGAACGCGGTAGAACGCGCTAGCAAATAGTATCTTAAAGTCGTTAAATGCCTGAAATGTATTGTTTGGTTAAAGATATTTAATAATTTTATCATAAAAAATAATATTCAGCGTAAATAAAGCCATAAAATTCATGACATAACATAAAAACACGGCCTATTCTGTGTATAATGAAACGTTAAATCAATACAAATTACAAACGTCAAATTAAAATTTAAAAAGTTTGAATGCGAACGTTCATACTTCATACGGCTCATCGTGGATTTTTCTAGTTGTTTTTGAAGTTATTGATCTACATAAACATCAGTATAAAGTGTAATCGTAAATAAAAGGTAAATTCTATAAGATTCACTATTTAATTATTTTTATAAAGCGTTAATTCGGGCTATTATGATGAGTCATGATAACTGTTTTTCGCTGTACATACTACATTTTAGACACTGTTTTATTATGCATTCTTGGTCGTAAATCGTATAAGTTACATTGATTTTTTATTGTTTACCGTTAGCTCGATATATTTTTATTTTGAATTTATGTTGAGTATGGACTATGGTGCGAAATATTTTTGCTATCACAATATGAACCTAATATGAATCTAAAGCAATATAAATAAAGTAAATTATTATTACACGTTCGTTTAGTGGACGATTAAGCAAAGATACTTTAGTTGACTTGACTAAAGACTTGATCAAATCAACTGCACTTGCGAGTATTTTTATCATAATTGCTTTGTTTTGAGTGTAACACAAGTTGAAGAACTCACCTTATGATGACCCAGTTCAGTATTATTTTATAGTGATTGCGATGTATTTAAATAGTTGTTTGTTTAGTGTGTTTTATTTTTGGAAATAGTATTTTCTGCATAAAATACTATTTTTTTTCCAATAGCATTTACATGTTTAGGCTAATTTTATTCTTTTATTTCCGACTGATGAATCTGTTTAGTCAACTACCTATTTAATTTCTAATAAGTTTACATTTTGCTAACTGGTTAGTTATTGGGCTATCGCCAACATACATGTAACAAAATCCTGCAATTATGTGTTACCTTAATATCCCGATGTTTGTTTGATTACGCTACATAGCAACAAGTGATAAAATTATGGGCTCATTCATAGATGTTTTAAAACCTATTTTAGTTATCAAATGTTTTGCCTCCTTCGCTTAAACTTAATTTAAAAGTGAATCTAAAGGGACAAATGAAGGAAAACATTGTGAGGAAACCTGCATCCCCTGGGCGATTTTAAAGAATTTCTATGGTATGTAAGTCAACCAACCCGCTCTAGACCAGTGTGGATTCTCTCGATTGTAGGGTAGGCCCTTGCCAGCAGTGGGATGAATATGGGCTGGTACATACATAACTGACTTAGAGAGGAAGTTCTGTCTACACTCTGTATCTCTGTCAGTATGACTGCAATTTCCTCTAAAATGACATGTCCAGTTTGATTGGGGTTTTTTGGTATTTAAATGCATATTTTTGTATAAAGATTGTATGTCTCCAACTTTAAATTAGCAGCTAACGGCCATTGTCAATGTCCATTGACAGTTTTGAAACCTATTTTAGTTATCAAATGTTTTGTCCCTTTTGAACGACTTTGAAATTCAGTTTGAGTGAAGGAGACATAGCATTTGATAATTAAAATAGGTTTTAAAATTATCTATGAAAAAGGCCTTAGGGCCTTATTCATAGATAGTCTTAGGACTACAAGCAGTTCTCAGTGGGAACGAGATACATAACCAAGATAAATTTTGAGAATGTTCAAATTATTAAAACACCTATAGGGAATGTCAATGTAATTCTTTGTTGTATGAGTCCTTGGGCTAACGGGTGTGTGTTTATAGGATGATATAGTTCACTACAGGCATAGTTACCAAACTTTAATTACATTCATCAAATTGCAAGAGTGCCCTGTGTGTAATTGCACTAAAGGAGACTGTCTAGACCCACACTCTTCATTTGTGTGTATTTGTATTGGAGAATAATACCACAGTTTAACAGCGTTTCCGTAGAGGGTAATAACTATATAATTGTGCCATTTGGTCTTTCCAAGATTACTCCATTGTATGTTAATGTCAATAAAAATTCATCAATACTTTCACATGCTGGCCAGGCAGGCACATGATAACAGCTCTACCAATATTATTTGGCCCTTACTAGAATACATATAGTGGTGCTGCTGCCACAACTAGACCATGTCATACATTGGATTTATATACCTCTATTAAATTGTCCCTATGTTGAGATACCTCTTTTGTATACTGCGCTCTTATCCTGTGATAATTCCAAATTGGAGTTAAGATCAATAAAGCACTATTGTTCAAAGTAATTAGAGTATTTTTTCTCAATTCACATGTTATAAGTTGGACATGGTATGACTACATATGATATAGATTACGAGTATATAAATGCTCATTGCTTGTATTATGAATGCATATACCAAAACAATGATTTTCTTATTGCAGTTAAATAGACAATTTTTACTTGTTATTTGTAGTTCCTAATTTAGCTAAATGCCAATTTATGGTAAATGAGGTTTAGCTCTACAATTTAAAGCGCCATCAAATCTTCCTATAATTATTCACACTACTTAATAAAAACTTCTTTTGTTTATCTAGATGCCGACTGTCTACACATTCACACGCAGCGACAACGAGATCCTGCAGGATCTGTTGCGCGTGTTTAGCTCTGGCCGCGGCAACGCTCGCGAGCAGTGGTCGGTACAGGCGGAGTTGCTGGTCGAGCCGGTCGGATGGGATGCCTTGTGGAAGCTTTCTAAGAACTTTTGCAGGAAGTTTCGTAAGTGTAGATTATTGTAGAATCGGATAGTGATATAGGCTAAGAAAGAGAATACACTTTTCGACGTTAGTTGTAGTCTCTTCATGCCTAACGTAGAACTTGCTATCATCTTCAGCCACAGGGAATGTGCTCCTCATTCATTCTGCCGCGTGAAATTTATTAAGTAGTAATGGTAATTTCATTCATATAATTGGTGTGAAACAGGGCTGACAAACATTGGTGCCTGTTGTCGTTTAGTATTGTATTTCAAATTTATACCAACGGCAATAAGGACTATAATTCATTGGCGTCTACAATCATTTTTTTCGGTGGTAATTTACTCGTTTCGTCACGTTCCAATATTGCCGTTGTAGGCTGTAGCTTAATACATCATCAATGTGTAATTTATTTGCAGAAGTGAGATTCCCATGCGTGGCCTACGTGTCGGTAACATCAGTTGACTTCGAAAACCTGTCAGCTTGTGCGGAGGTGCTGAGCGTCCAACATGAGCTGGTGACCTTGCCGGAGTCGGTTATAGATGTCCCTCTGATCGAGCTGTGGCCCACTACGAAGCAACGGGAACAGTGCATCAATGTCGCAACTACTGCTGAGTTTATTGATTTGCTGAGGTATGTAAAGGAACTATCCACTGGAGTTCCTTAGATAAATAAAAATAATACACCCAACAGTCTCATACATAGTCCTGACCCCACATTGAGATCAATTAAGTTTTGTGTCGTATGAGAAACTGAGAGGGACTTTTCGGTCTCACCAACACTCAGAGTGCAGACAAATTCTTGTGGGCCTCACAAACATTTGCCTCGGTATGTAGATCGAACCCCACGGTCTCTGAGTATCTTTGCCACCATCCTCTGCATTAAAGGGGTTTTGCAACGCTGGCCTAGTAAGAGTTTGCAGACATTAGACGCCTTTGATATTCATGCGAAAACCATTCAAAATTGTGTTTTTTTCTTTGACTGTTATAATGCTTTATTACAAATAATTTAAAAACCTCCAATTTATTTTTTACAATATAAAGCTTGGAAATTATTTCTCTATACAATCTATGTAGCTTTATTTGTAATTTGCGTTGTACTAAAGTGACTCAGAAATAAAATATTCATAAAATAATTTCAATTCACATAAGGTGTGTAATTATGTAATAAATCTTGATGGTTTTGAATTGATTTATACAATCTGCCAGTCAATGCTATCTACATCGGTTATGATTTAATTACGCGCATTAGATTTACCTATAATCGACAGTTGGCTAAGGCTATAATGCAATACGCATTTTCCTGTATTTGAATAATACCAGATTAGAGTAGACACTTCAAGAAAATTGACTTAATTACTAGACTACTGCACTTTGCTGTTTTACGGAAGTGTGGTACTCGTCTGTTCAAGGGCTCTATTGTTAATCTTGGCTTGGAGTAGATTCTTGCAAACCTAGTCTTGATATATCTTTATAATTCATTCGAGCGTTATCCAGAAAAGCACTGGAGTCCGCTTGCCTTCCTAGACTCCATCGTCTCATCTGCGGCATCCTCGATTGTTTTTTATATTTTTCTTTGATGACAGCACGCGAATATTGCGACAGTAGCAAAACCAAACAACACCATGAATTTCAAAGCAATGCTTGGCATTCCACTGCGCTCGCCATCCTATACATAGTCCTGACCCCACATTAAGGTCAATTAAGTGTTGTGTCGTGGGTATCAAAAACTACGAAAGACTTTTCGGTCTCACAAACACCCAGACCCGAGACAAATACTTGTGGGCCTCACAAACATTTGTCTTCGTGCCAAGAAGGCTGTCAACTTTTAATACAATAATTTTGCCAGATTCTACTACGTAAACCTGTGGATGCCATGGGACGATCAAGACGACAAGGTTCTCCTGCCCAACACAATTGAAGACCGCATGACACTATTCTGTGACCTTCACAACGGCACCATACCGAAGCGCGTGGCTCGCTCTGTCACCATGATACGCACTAGCGCGATCAACGCGTACGAGAAGATGAGGGAGTTGGACTCCTCGCTGTGCGAGGGAGATGTGGCTGATGATGATGGTAAGTAGCTTTTCTTTCGGACAATATAAACCGACTTCTAAGTAAGTGTCTTCAAAATTATGTTGGTATCTGATAAAGAGATTTTTATAAATTTAAAAAGTTATCTGTAAGATACAATTCCTTCTTTGGACCAATTGTTATTGATTTTATTGGTTTGTTCGTGGACTAGTCTAGGGTTGTGGAATAGGGCTTGTATTGTTACGTCGCGTAGAGTTATATTGAGGTAGCAAAAACAGAAGGTTAAGCTTAATAACTAGTGTGTTTTTGACCGTAACGATATAGCTGCGCTAGTTCGAGTTTGCATATTTATTTTAATTGCGATGAATGGCGAGACGAGCATACCATTCACCTGATGGTAAGCGATACGGATGCTCACGGACAGTAGCTAAATCAAACAACACCATGACTTGCAAAGCAATGCTGGGCATTACACTGCGCTCGCCATCCTGAGACATCAAACGTAGTCTTATTATGTCTAGTAGTTACTCTGGCTACAACGTCCTTGAAACAGGAACACAACACATTTACACTGCTGTTTGGCGGGAGAAATTGCCATTGCGGTGGTATCTACCCAGGCGGCCTCTCGCATGAGAGCCCAACCTGGTGGTAGGTTACTGGTGTAAATAAGTAGAAATAATTATAGATTCACTCCTACCGCCGAACTACATATCGACGTGCGCGGAGTTGAACGCCCGGCTGGACGGGCTGATGTCGCAGTGGACGCTGTACGAGAACCCGCTCATCCGCGCGCAGTGCCTCGCCAAGGCGCGCGCCAACATGCAGAAGAAGAAAACCAAGAAGAACGTAAGTATATGTAGAAGAGATTTATTACCACGAGTTCAAAATGCTACGAGTTTCGTTGTCTTTCAGAAATCTAAACTTGTATTGATAATACATTCAGCAGAGACAGATTGGTTTGTCAATGTAATGTCAACTTAATGTCAGTTTAAATAGGGTATATTTTAACTGTCGATGTCAATGTAATGACAGCCTTAATGTAAATATAAATATACCCTATTTATTTTAAAAACGTGACGTCACATTGACAAAGCACTATACCAGACGGGATGTTTGTGTAGATAAAGAAGGAAAGAAAAGGATTACAATCTGAGTGATATAGCAATCACAACCATTCGCCTGCACCAGGAGTGATAACTTCCATACCATACATACAAACAGATCACACAGTACAATAAAATAGGCGCACATTCACAGTACAAATGGCTATGCTAAGGTCATTAACCTGGCAAATCACTCAGCTGTTAATGTTTAGAATTATTGCCCTCAATAGAAGGTAGCTACCCCTGAAAGAAATAGAAGGGTTTTAGTTTACATATTGAGTACATTGGTATCTAGAGGGACAAATAAGATAAAATAATTAAAAGTAAATCCATCAGTACTCTACAAATTTTTATCCTCAGGTGGTAGCTCTGTGGCAAGGCGGAACATCCTTCGAATTCGATGAAATATCCAAGTTCCTGGTCTCCCGGATGAGCAACGAGTACGATCTGACCATGATGGTGTCTTCCGAGGAGGCCTTCACCATGGACCCTGAAGAGGTGGTCATCTGCAGCAAGCATTACGAAATACCCGAGATGCCGCTCGTTAACTTATCTATGTGCAGCTTTAAAGGTAATTTACTCTGTTAATGGCAACTGTTTAATGGCTGTTATTAAAGATTAATGCTAATTGGTAGTTATTAGTTGTTGTAGTTCATGTTTGTGTGTGTGTCTGTGAAGTAGATATAGTAAACATTTATTTTTTTACACTTATAGCTGTGGTTGCAATTTTGTTGACTATTTTTGTTAGGTGATAGAGCAGGGAAGGGGTAAGTATTGGTGGATATTGATGAGAATCCGCCCTGTGGTTAGGGGGAGCAAGAATTCCGCCACGATATCCCCTGCTCGTAGTAGGCAATCTAAAGGGGTCATTGGAGTCGCAGGGCATACTGCGGGGGCGTTGCACCCTTATTAGTTGCGATTCTAAGTTGGACAACAGCGCGTGGGCTCGTATCTGTCATGAAACCCTATAACATCTTAACCGGGCGTACAGACCCAGTTTTCAGTGGGGAATAGTTATGATGCTGCGCCGGGCGGTCACATGGAAGTAATCGGCGCGCTTGTCGCCCTGAGGTATCCATTGTCGCCGGTAAGGCGCACGATGGCCACCGAGGGGTTTTTAGTCAGTATGCTGGCGTAGGTTTTGTTAGGAACCCGGGTCAGCCACAATATTCTCACCGTGCTGGGCTGGAAGGCCTGCGACAATGATATACCCATTTCGGCCTCTCCCGGAGTACCGACTTTTCTCTTGACGAAAAAACTGGCCTTGTTGATCATCCTGCAATCAAACTACAATTTTTATAATTTTTCTTATAATTAGCCCTTCTACGTCCTCAGCTGGACATAAGCCTCTCCTATGACCCGCCACTGGGTTCCATCTTTAGCTCATCGTCTCCAACTTTAATTTATTTTGTCTTTTAGCTATAAAAGTAAATTGAATATATATTTTGTCCACCAGGCGCCACTATCCGTGCGTCGGACATGCGTTCATGCCTGCTGATGTTGAGCGAGAACTGCCGCGTGAAGGACGTGACGCTGCACTGCGCGCTCGTGAACACGGTGGTGGTGATGCGCACCGGCACGCTGCTGCTCAAGAACTGCGCGCTGCTCGACGACTCCTCCAACCTGCAGGTACCACGGCAAATCCATACTAATGTACCATATGGTATTAGCTTAAAGTATTTCATTTAAACCACTTGTTACTAACCACCCCGGCTAACATTTTACTAAGTACGTAAAAAACTGCCTGGTGCTTTTGTCAAAAACGCGATTTTAGGTTTCAAGGCTTTCGATCAACCCGTGTAGGTAAGAGTTTTTTTTACCGCTCAGTTAAATTCCCGAACCGAAACAAAATTCAGTTAAGCGGTAAAAATACTCGTATCGTATACTCGGATGGCCAAAAATCGTGTAACTAAATTCACGATTTTCCACCAAATTTTGGAATTCCGTTTCACCAACACACATTATCAGCGATATGAAAATATTTTTCTGAGTTCAAGGTGTGTGGACGTCACGCGCAGGCGGGTTTCACGGGTCAATTAGCGTGCCGTGTTATTACATGGTTCAACGCGTCTGGCTTCTTACGACTTACGAGTCCTACGGATGGAAATTTTGTTTTGACGCCACAGTTTACGTAATTCTAATTTCTAAGGCTAGTTCTCCACTGAAGCAAAGACGACCGGAACGATTATGTCTATATACCTCTAATGATATTAATGATCCGCCCTATATTCCACTCCAAACCATTCCATTGAATAGCAAATATACATTTTTGAATTCCTTTCTTATACCACGGGAATACTATTTTTTTAGGATAAAAGTCTCCTTTGCGTTAATCCAAGGTATCTTCGCCTACCTGTATACCAAATTTTATTAAAATTGGTCCAGCCGTTTGGGCGGGAAGACTTCTTGATCATCCTACGGGAACACCACGATTTTCGGGCTAAAAGTAGCCTATGTGTTAATCCAGGGTATCAGCTACGTCCATACTAAATTTCATCAAAATTGGTCGAGCCGTTTGTGCGTGAAGAAGTAACAAACACAAACTTTCGCCTTTGTAATGTTAATAGAAAGTAAGATTTCCGAATCGACAACATTCAAGTCATTAACATTAATTATGATATTAAGTGCTGTCTTATAAACTTATATTGTTAATTTCAGAGCGACTTCGCGCAGGGAGTGGTAGCTATGGCGGGTGCGAAGGTTCTCATGGAAGACTGCACGCTTGATAACTTCTACTCTGGCATTGTAGTACACAAGGGAGCTCAGGTATGATTCATTGTTTATACCGGGTATATCCGGTTTTCGGTCGCAGTCTGGACTGCAAAATCGAAGCCAAGTGGTAATTTTAGTGACTTTTGGATGGTAAATTCATAGTTTTTCTAAAACAACAATGTATACACTTTTATTGTTAAAGACGCAATCGGACGCAAAGGTTTAATAAAACAAATCGTTGTATTTTTTTTATGTGGGAAATTTTTAGTTGCTTTGCGTCTGTAGTCGTTAAAACTAATACCTGGCTTCGTTTTCGGTACCAGTCTGAATATGTCCTGCATACGGTAATCTTGAAGGAGGGATTTATTGGCACACGCGTTAGTTAATGCATGTATGTAATTTTTAGTTTCTTAAGAACGTACACTGACAAATACCATAGAAGTGCAACAAAAAAATCACAATGTCTATCAATAAATTTTACGCACGTCGTTCCACACGGCCGCGTATCGCACAGTGGGTGAACGGTGCATGCAACACTAAAAAAACCGCATTCAGTATAAACATAAATGACTTGACTAGTTTATGAACTCATCTTTTAATAAAAAAATAAAAAAAATATTTCAGGTGGAACTCCGCAACTGCATAATCAAGCGGTGCGGCGTGGGCATACAGATGTACTCGGGCTCTCATGTAGAACTCAACGGGACCACCATCATGGACTGCACCGAGCATAGTATACGCTGCGAGGTTGACTCCGGGGCTGTGGTGAAGCAGGCTGAGTTAGTAGTCTTATTATTTTATAGTCTTAATAGTGCAGTTAGAACTTAAACCCTGGCTGTCAAGCATGAATAAAAAAATGTATGTTAGTGTAGTATAGACTATAACGGTGTAGGAAAACATTGTGAGGAAACCTGCCTACCATAGTGATTTGTATAAACTATGGTATGTAAAAGTCCCCCAACTCGTACTAGGCCGGCGTGGTGGACTATATGTCCTAAGCACTCTCAATCGTACTCTCGATTTTAAAGGAGGCCCATGTCCTGCAGTGGGACTTATATGGGCTGATACAGTACAGTACAGTGTAATATGGTCAAGGATAAGAAAGGATTTGTGTATTATTATTTTTTATTTTTTTTATCAGCCCATATACGTCCCACTGCTGGGCACGGGCCTACTCTACAATCGAGAGAATCGATTGAGAGTGGTTAGGCCATATAGTCCACCACGCTGGCCTAGTGCGGGTTGGCGGACTTACATACCGTAGAAATTCTTTAAAATCGCTACGGTATGCAGGTTTCCTCACGATGTTTTCCTTCACCGTTAAAGTGCGTGGCGATTGACTATCAATACACACATAACACCGAAAAGTCAGAGGTGTGCCCTGGGATTTGAACCCGCGACCACCGTGAACATGTAGGCAGCCGATTCTGGTCCGATACCACGAGGCCACCACGCACTTCCATACTTTACTTTACTTTACTATTTTATACTTACTGGAATTTAAACATAAATGTGGCTATCGTGAGTGACAGATGGCGGGAAAAGTATCAAAGATGGCCTAGTGATATTAAAACTTGACGACAGGCAGCAGCGACATCAACACGTAAAGATACGCTCTGGTCGTCAACCCGCCTGCCAAGCATTCCTTGTATTAAGAATTCCACCCATTGTGATGTTTTAAAATCTTGTGGAAGGCCTATTCTCGGCAGTGGAGCTCCTTAGACTGCTAATAAATTTATAATTATGCTTTTTGTTGCAGAGTTGAAGGGCTGCAGGTGATGGCGAATTGCAAGATTGGATCCGGAAATCTCCAGAAGGAAGTGTTGACTGTTGAACAGGAAGCTTTTTAAATATACTTCTATGTTAAATTATTAAATATATGAGATATATATTGTTAGTGGTAAGGTCGATTTTATTTATATTTTTTAGCATGTTCTTGTCTATAACTTCATTGGTATATAAAATAATACATAAAATAAGCAAATAGTCACCACACACATAGATGGTATGACGTGTATATAAAAGTACTTTTGAACCCTTTTTAGATATATTATTCATACATAACTGAGTTTTAGATAAAGTTCATATGATACAGAAGTGCATAAATGTAATGTAAAATTAATGTATATGTGCTCCAAATGCTTTAAATTAAAATGTATCAACTTTCATTGTTGACATTCATGCTGCCAATGTTGGCATAATATTAAAAAAAAGTATACACTATGATTGCAAAGACTTATCTTTGATATAGTTGAATGTCCTGAGTCTTGACCCCATATTAACATAAATGGTCTTGTGTTCGCAAAACAAGGCATTAAAAAATGCGTTAATTTGACCGGAATCTTTGATTAGGCAAACATTTATCTTGGTGTGGGGATCAAATCTGAGTATTTTCCTTTAAACTCACCTGTATGCCAATAATCTGAGCATTTATTTATGAAGTCTAATAAGCAGATTTAGGCCAAGGTATACTTGACTAAAATGTCATCAAATTAATTCCATCCCTTTTATTTTATGGTAGGAGGCACAAAAACAATGAACTATCTCCCAGTACATCTCAAGGTTATTATAAAACAGCGGAAAAGATAAATTATCTTAATCCCTACCTCAAGATTGGACCCTTTAACAAAATAATCAAAATAAGTCTCATGTGGGCGTGTCAATATATCTTTGTCCTGATTGGTCCATTTTTGCAATCGACGTTTATGTAGCGGATAAGATTATTCATTATATATTTCAGCTGTTAGTAAATTATACACAAAAAATCTTTAGTATACCTCAGTAATCCTGTTTTTGCAATGAAAAAGTTAATAGTTTCTAGAATATTTGTTAAAGTTTTTTCATATTGTGTTAATTATTATTTCATACATAAATATTTGTTGTACGTGCGTTCGTGTTTCTGTTTATCGATTTTCAAGACTAATTTATATTAAGTTCTTTGTATTTAGTTAATGTGTTGATCCAGTTTTATTTCCTAGCCGGTGCTTGGGTTCGCATTCTTATTTTTTGTCTATACATTTTGAATATTATAAATTGAAGCCATTGACTCTCATGGCTTTGTGGGTCATATCAGTCCAGAGTTTTTATACGCCGAGCTTAAAACTTTCGTCCTACTATGTCTTCCAAACGTTTCTAGCTATTTTTTCCAAAAATCCTAAAACACGACATAATTTCAAGCGTAGTTGTTGGATTGGTCAAACGCACACACAAAACCGTCACTGCCAAATTAACAGTATCCTTAATAATAGTAAGGTCCAAAGAACATATGTTAAGCTGCTATCACAATCAACCAAACACCAAAGTAAGTCACTCAGACTGCCAGTTTGTCAGTCCGTCAGACAACCAGCCAGTCCGTCAGACAACAAGTCAGTCCGTCAGACAACCAGTCAGTCCGTCAGACAACCAGTTAGACAGTCGTTAATGACGCATTAGCCAGTAAAAATCAGTCGTTGTATAGGCATCATAGTTGTTTTGCGATCAGTAATTTGACTTCAATAAGTTTAGTTGTTTTAATAAAACTAGAACTCATACGATTATAGGGACTTCTGTATTGTCCATAGTAAATTATAGTTTTATAGAATATAGTACATTTTGTTAGTGCCATTGTATTATTCAGTCGATTTTATGTTATATAAGAGCAGCTTTAAACGTTATATGAATTAGTATTAAGTTTAAACTGTGGTAGATGAAGATATTTACTATTAAAGAATAAATAACGTAGTTGTTGTTTATTTTGTATCATCAACCCCAAATTTACATTTTATTGTAGTGGCATAGCATGAGTATAGTGGTTCTATATTCAAATCTAAATATAAAAGATTAAGGCTCATATTTCCTTGTATTTTACGATCATCTTCAGTCATTTTTATAGAGATAGCCGATTGAACTTACTTTTAGGGCACCGGCCTTATTAAGACAGTTTAAACTGATTTTAAACCCAACGCCAACCCGCACTAGGCCAGCGGGATGGACTATATGGCCTAACCACTCTCAATCGTACCCTCGATTGTAGAGGAGCCCCGTGCCCTGCAGTGGGTCGTATATGGGCTGATACAATAAAAAAAAACTGATTTTAGCTAACTAATGTTTTGTCTTCGCTCAAACTAAACTCAAAAGTTGTTCGGAAGGGACAAAACACTCGATAACTAAAGTAGGTTTTAAAACTGTCTGGCCCTTCTTAATAAACTCGGATGAACGAAGGATTAATTTTAGTCCAAGGCTTTAGAATTGAGTCGATTATTTTGACTATAATATTGAATAATTTAACTACAACGCAAAGGTTGCCTAGCCCGCTGTGTATTTCCGTGTTTAATAATAAAGTCGCGAATACCTCGCTATTCAAAATAATCTAGTCAATTCTAAATAAAGCCTTGGACTAAAGTAAAAAATTCGCTCATTCGAGTTTATTATAAGGCCCTCTATGAATAAGACCGTACATGTACATATTTACAACAAACAGTCTCATACATAGCCTGGACCACACATTACGATGAATCATGCCTTGTATCGAGGCTTTTCGTTATGAAAATACCTGTGGATCTCTCAAACATTTATCTCTGTGCGGGGATTGAACAACCGGCCTTGTGTATTACAGCGTATAACCAACTGCGGCATGGAGGTTTAATAAAGTATAATTTTTGTTCAGCTATTGTTCCGGTAAATACAATAAACAAATAAATACGCCCAATAGTCACATACATAGTCCTGACCCCACACTAAGATCGTGTCTTGTGTCGTGGGTATCGGTATGGGAGATATTTCGGTCTCACAAACACCCAGACCCGAAACAAGTACTTGTAGTTCACACAAACATTTGTCTCGGTGCGGGAAGAGAACCCGTGGCCTCTGGCTTCACAGCCGGCGTCCAACCAACTACACCACGGAGGCTGTCAAATGCTTGAAGGAAATTATTGCCAACGATTAAGTTAATTAAGACATAGAGCCTCGGTGTGACAACTGAAAAAAGCTGTGCAGTGCTATGCAGTATTTAGTAACACATTTTGGGTTGTGTTGCTATTAATTACGTGCAGGCGTACCGCTTACCTTCAGGCAGGCGACCTACTCGTTACGTCAATGTCACCAATAAGGAACAATTATATATTCAGTATTTTTTTTTTGATCAGCCCATATACGTCCCACTGCTGGGCACGGGCCTACTCTACAATCGAGAGAATCGATAGAGAGTGGTTAGGCCATATAGTCCACCACGCTGGCCTAGTGCCGGTTGGCGGACTTACATACCGTAGAAATACTTTAAAATCGCTACGGTATACAGGTTTCCTCACGATGTTTTCCTTCACCGTTAAAGTGCGTGGTGATTGACTATCAATACACACATAACTCCGAAAAGTCAGAGGTGTGCCCTGGGATTTGAACCCGCGACCACCGTGAACATGTAGGCAGCCGAGTCTGGTCCGTTACCAACAGGCCACCACGCACTTGGGTAATATATATTCAGTAGTATAATAATAATATTAAAATGTGTGTTATAATTAGATTTGTTACATAAACGTGACACTCAAGGCAATACTCATAAAACACTTATAAAATTAAAATTCAAATAAGTGAAAAGAAATAATTATTCAAATGTTATTCGATATATTATAATAATGTTATGCGAACTAATTAAAATAATTATTGGATGTTTTATTTCCCTTCTACCTGTCATGGCCTTCCGTTTGTTCAAACAGTGTTTCAAAATGTGTGAGTTTCTCGGATATTGGTAATCAGATCGATAATCTACAAATGGGATACGTAGCTTCTAAACTTTGGCTTTTTAAGTCTCAAGTTTGGGATTCAATCTTACCATACCAACTACTGAACTTAATGAGACTTAACAACTTATGTCTCAGGATGGCGAGCGCAGTGGAATGCCAAGCATTTCCTTGTAATTCATAGTGTTGTTGGATTTGCTACTGTCCATGAGCGGTCGTATCGCTCACCATCAGGCGAATGGCATGCTCGTTTCATTCATTGCATTAAAAAAAGGTAGTCACTAGGTAAAAGTATATAATTAAGTACTTACTTACCTAGTTAGACAGATATTTATTGCAAATCTGGATTTTTACATTTGTAAAATGTTCAAGAATTAGATACGATGATTTTAATGAAGAATAACTGTGACCTCATGCATTGGCATTGAACGAGACTACAATTCTAATGGTTGCCCATTGTGACATAATTAGCTTCGTCCTGTTGATCGAGAAAATTGTGGACATATACCTGTTATCTTGATGTATGAGCTACGTAGTACCTACTTACATCGTTTCTACTGTATATGCGCAGATACGTCCCACTACAGGACACGAGCCTCCTCTACAATCGAGAGTACGATTGAGAGTGGTAAGGCCATATCCATCACGCAGGCCTTAATGATATTCCCAAATATTAATTGCGAGGCTAGAAATTCTACAATAAGGGACGATACGGTGACGATGTTGTACGGTGATGGACCGGTCGTCAATTACAATTCATGAAAAGAATATATTATATGTTTTGCCTTTTACGTTCATAGCACGTACATAGTACGATGCGGTTTATTTTGTAGATGATTTTAAGAGTTCAATGCCTTGTAATTAATTTTATTTTATGAATTTATTTTGTGTTTATCAATTTCTAAACATATCGTATAGAGTTAATTTTGGTGATAAGGTATATTTTGAGGTTATTGGCACATCCTTACGACCTATGTTTACGACTTTGTTACATAGGTATTAAACCTTTTAATTTAATAGTTTGTCCTTCTTTTCATTTCCTGTTATAGCCAGTCCATAGTTGTCTATAAAAAAAAACCTGATAGTGACGAGGGCGTTGTAGGCATTTTCTATAATACTTTAATCAATTTAAAGTACCTACATAATTAAATACATACATAAACACACGCCTTTTTTTCCAGAAGGGGTAGGCAGAGGTGCAAACTAGACATCCTCGTTTCGCTTTGTATTTTCCGTCCCAAGATGTGATAGGGGGCGAGCCTATCGCCATAACGGGCACACATTCCTGACTCCGGGCTGATAATGAATAGAAACATTCAATATCACTTTGCCCGACCCAGGATTCGAACCCGAGACCTCAGTTTTGCAATCATACCCTCATACAACTACGCCACCGAGGCAGTCAAAGTACCTATTAGACAAAAATAGTGAATGAGATTGCCGGATCCCCAATCCACTTTCCATTTTCCATCCTTTTTCCTCCCCGATCCCCTCCCAATTGGGCCGGCAAACATTCATGATCCAGCTTTGTGGATGCTCATAGGCGGCAGTGATCACTAACCATCAGGTGACCGTTTGCTCGTTTGCCGGACCAATGCAATATTTTTTTGTTATTAAAACTGTTCTATTATAGTATTATTGTAAACCTGCGGGCTGCGTGTTCATTTGTCTAAGTAACAAGCTTTTTATACTATAGGGAGACATTGGACCCATAGTCCAGACTCCGCAATAAAATTTTAAATCTTGTCACGACTCATGAATATCGAGAACTAAGACAGGATTTTTGGTTTCCGTAGACGAGTTACGTCGGACTATCGGTTAGAATAGCATGTTGATCTCCATTTGCAATTTGCAGGTACTTCAAGGACTTGGGAACACGTCAAACTACATCCAGTGCGCGACCTAAAGACTACTATGTCGTGGGAGAACCTAAAAAAACGCGATGCAGACAAACCAGGACGATTTGAACTACTATCGTGGAGTGTACTATACGGAAACAGATACTTCTTTCCCAAAAACTAGAAAAAAAATTGTGGATCACAATGACATAATATTTTGATTCAACGTGAGCATCGACGTACATCGATTAGGTCGGCTATCCGCGTTAAACGTAGGGTAGATAGACCCTGACTCAACTCTGACCCTTTTCGCCTACAACGTGGACGGACGACCTGGTCAAGGTTGCAGGAATTCGCTAGATGCAGGCCACTTCCAACAGGTCAATGTGGAGATCCTGGGGGAAGGCCTATGTTCAGCGGTGACTTCCTGTAGGTGAAAAGAGAGAGAGAGAGGGGACGTCGAGTGTACGACATATTCTTTTGTAGCTGGCTTCTTAACCAACTGCGCTACAAACGCCTTCATGTAGGACATAAGATCGAAACAAATCTATTTTATTATGAAACTGCCTTATCACGCCTAAATTGCAAATCATTGATACACAGAAGTACAAAAATTGCGTTATCACGCCCATATTTTCCTGGTTTAGTTACAAAACATACGAGTATTAGTAATCTTAGCAGAACCGACAGTCATCATCTGACGAAATATATTTAAACAATTAAATATTGCCTCATTGGTTTAATGGCTTATATGGCTGATATAGTCACAACTATATACTGTGTTGATATGAAAGAACCGCCACTAGCTGTAAGGTTTGATCCTAGTCGGACACTTTACTTTGGCTTTATACAGCCCAGTGGATTAGCGAATCGAAATTACAGTAGGTAGGGACCATACACAGGGACATAGCATCCAGAACGAATGTCCTACAGAACTGTAATGATCTCGAACGGAGATCACGTACAGGCAATCGTAGCATCAGAGTCAGGGTCTATTTAGTCTACGTTTAACGCGGACGGATGACTTAATCAAGCTGTCAGGAAGTTGCTAGCTGCAAATTGCTTCTAATAGGTCAATGTAGAAATTATCAGAAGGGGCCCATGTTCGACGGACTTCATGTAACCAGAAATTATGTTCATATTCTGTGAAACGCATAGAAAAACACGTCATATGTCTCACATGCACATAATAATTGTATGTTTCCATTAACTGGCTTTCTTGTTCAGTGATAAAGTTATTTCAAGATGTAAGATTACTGTAATTGGCGCATTACGGTATTTGCATTTCACAACAATGTTATCACTTCCACGGTATATAGAACAAATATTATGAAGTTTGCTTTGATATAATAGACATTCTCCAATTCTGGCTTTGTATAAATATTCTTAGTAAATAGACCAAAATATTTTTTTAGAATGTTAGAATATGTTGCCAAGTTATGATTTACTTCTGGTGTCCAAACTATGGATGTTATTTAATCCGGTGGGGTTCTAAACCTTTGAAATCTCGTTATAAAGGTCACGTTGATTTTGTGCCACTATTATATTTGGATGCAGGCTGCCTCCAACAGGTCACTGTGGAAATCATTGGGAGAGGCCTATGTTCAGCAGTGGACTTCCTTTGGCTGATGGATGGATGGATGGATGATGGATGGTTATATTTGTATACACTATACAACATATTTTCACTTTATTGCTAGGCATTACTCAAAGATAAGAGAGTAATTATTTCTGATAACTAAGTATTTACATACGTACGGGCAACCGAAGTGTGGGACACCCGCCTACAAGATGGACGGACGGCCTGGTTATGATTACGGCAAGTCGCTGGATGCAGGCCGCTTCCTACAGGTCTATATGGAGATCCTTGGGGAAGGCCTACGTTCTGCAGTGGACTTCCTGTGGCTGAAGAGAGAGAAAGAAGTAGGTATTTACAGTTATTAATTCAATTTATAGTTTAGTTAGACTGCTTCGGTGGCGCAGTTGTATTACGGTATGATTGCAAAGCTCAGGTCTCGGGTTCGAATCCCAGGTCGGGTAAAGTGGTATTGAATTTTTCTATTCATTACGAGCCCCGAGTCAGGAATTTGTGTCCGATATGGCGATAGGCTCGCACTCATCACATCGTGGGATGGACCATACAAGAGGGAACATGGGTGTCCTGGTTGCACCTCTGCTTACCCCTTCTGGGAAAATGGCGTGAGTTTATGTATGTCTGTAATTTAGTTTTTCTCGCGTACATCGTGAAATATTATGCCTTAAACTACTATGCCACTCAATCTTCATTATCAATCATCCCTAATGTACACAATATTTGACAGCCTCCATGGCGCAGTTGGTAAGACGTCGGCTGTGAAACGAGAGGCCGCGGGTTCGATCCCCGCACCGAGACAAATGTTTGTGAGGCCCACAAGTATTTGTCCCGGGTCTGGGTGTTTGTGAGACCGAAAAATCTTTCGTAGTGTCTGATACCCACGACACAAGACTTAATTGATCTTAATGTGGGGTCAGGACTATGTATGTGACTGTTGGGTGTATTTATTATTATTTATTTAGATTAGGCAAAAAGTGCAAAAAAAAATTTACAGGTATTTTTTATGAATCCGTAACATAGTATGAGGCGTCGGCTATTAGAGGAGATACTACGATTTCGACACCCTTACCAAGATAAACAATTTCTCTATTAATTTTATCCACAAATATGATGGATGCATGTTACACGACCGTAAAATTCCTAACAGTTACGACATTCATGAAGATATCTTGGACTCTTGGTGCATAGATGAGATACTGGTTGTTATAAGTGTGTACTACAAGTGATTGTTGGGTATATCAATTATCTTTGTGAACATAAGATAAATTTGCAACGGTGCAAAGTTAAATAAATTGTAAATTGCATGTCTAAAGGTAAATATTTTTATGCACATATTACGTATCTGTTGGTTCGCGAAACTGCATATATTTTTGCGACACTCGAGGGTTTGGCTATTAACGATTTATTCTAAAATATAGATTTATATAGAGTCTAGACATGGAAGCCTAGACGATATTAACTACAATTCGATTGCTTCAAATTAATCAATATAATTTATTCAATTCTATGTCACTAAAATCATTAATATTATCACAAAAACTAAACAAGAAAATATTCTATCCAATAATTACACTTTCATCCTGTAAAATTCACTAAATTATGAGGTATTTAAATGATTTTTTGGTGTAGAAACTGCTAATGCGATACCATTAAGTGGTTGCAATAAATTTCATCACGTATCTTCAAGTTTCTTATTGTTTACAATTTACACAAAATCGAAGATACGCCTTGCCCTTTAAAAATTAATGTCACACAACAAACTTATTTACCCCATACAAAGCTGCTAATCAGCAAAGGTCGTACTATTAACTTAAATATTAGCCCGGCGACCAATGCACTCGATTAAAAATGCAGTGCGATGACCCATTATCTCTCGCAATTTGATACAATTATACTTATTTTGTGATAAATGCATGAATACCATTAATACAATGATCTCAATCGGGTATGTTTTAGAATTTAAATATGATCTTGTGGTACATAACTGTGAATAAACCCAAGAGCTGTACAGTTGTAGAGTAACCGTGTTTGAGGGCGCTCGTCGGCGTAGTGTCACAGCTTTCACAAATCGGAAGTTCAGTGCCAGTTTATTTATAAGCCGGACTATGGAGCGTGCTCTCTTCGACCCCAATTATCATATGGGACATTTATTTCTGGACTATATTAAGAAAAGACCGGATTCTATATGTCAGGTGAGTTCTGAAGAAATTCAATATATATTTGTTTGATGTAGCTCCCTATAATGCTTACTGTATAGATATCGTATATTATTATATGAAGATGTTTATTAATATTTTATCGCGTCTATTGTATTTGTACAAAAATAAACAAGTAATATTTTGGTATTTACGGATTAGCATTATTAATGAAAAACAAACACAAAGTGTTGTCGATTTATACATACCTATCTTTTACTGTTATTTGTTAATTTTTTTTTGGTCAAATTAAATATTATTATGTTCGTTAATTCGGTGACAATTTGTAAACAAGTGAAAGTTTTGTCGAAAGTAGGCTGTATGAATGAAACGAAGTAAAGTGAATGTGTGGTAATTATTCTCATGGTTTGGGCTATCGACAAG
The DNA here is from genome assembly GCA_033459515.1 of Theretra japonica. Classification (NCBI taxonomy): domain Eukaryota; kingdom Metazoa; phylum Arthropoda; class Insecta; order Lepidoptera; family Sphingidae; genus Theretra; species Theretra japonica. Next base: position 5,422,112 of record CM065942.1, read on the forward strand.
ACACTTGTTTTGTCCTTTTTTCTCTTATTATGAGATGATATCATAGACCACAGCCTGGATCACCCGCTGGTTTCCTATGATCTTATTTGCTTTATCCTCGCCCCCCGAATGTGGGACCAATTACCAACTCATCAATTTTGACGATAAGTCAATATCCGGCAACTCGGTTGTTTTGGTTAAATTGCCTAGTCACCGTGATTACGGCAACAGCCTCCTTCGGCATATCGCAGTTATTTTGCCGACTATAGTTCGGTGCAAAGTCCAAAGTGCTTAGAACTTTTAAGACAACATACGTACATTATAACAGTGCTAACTAAAGGGATGTTGATTCATGTTACAAATTAGAAAGGAAGAAAGAAAACACATTTATTTGTCACTTATCACAACGCACACACTCATATAACATAAATTTACCTACACCATACAGAAATAAAATAAATAAATAAAAAAAAAAGTTTGTACGTCGCAAAAAAGTGACACGTAGGTGACCACTCAGCTTAATGTTGTACTGCGGCGTGAGCCACAGCGCAACACTGGTTTTCAGTGGTCACCTTGAGTGACATGCGAACGCTAGCCGACATATTAATATTATTTTAAAATATTGTAGGTATTATTAACGCATAAATATATAACATCAAAAAAACAATTACTACAACAAATTCATGTTAATTTATTTTTTACACATTATAGACAGTATTTTATAACCTAATACAATATTTAGAGAACTTAATTCGTCGTCATAAATTAAATAAAAAAAAACAATAGTGTATTTACACTGCTGTTGCGCGGAAAAAATAGCCTTTGCGGTGGTAACTATCCAGGCGGCCTCTCGCATACGAGAGACCTACCACCAGTACACAGTTCAAGATTACACGTACACTCTTTCTCTTCAGCGGAAATCCACTGCTGAACATAAACTCTGTGATATGCCGGTTTCCCCACAATGTTTTCTGGGATTCGAACCTGCGACCATCGTCTCGGTAGCGGCATCCGGTCCGTGTCTAACAAGCCATCACGCAAGTTTATGCCTCGTTATTATAAGCAGAAATAAAATAAAATATTTTTTTGTGAATACTTTCTCTATCCGAAATAACTAAATGGTAGAGTGTGGAATCCACTTGCCATCCATTATTTATTGCCAATACTTGGTGTCATTACAAAGCGAGCCACTGTTGATCCTGGCTTACAGGAGTTGCAGTGGTTGGTGAGAGGGCGTGACAGTCTCCATATTTCCGGAGATATAGGCATAAGCTTACGTCTTTATTCTTCTTCCACAGTTAGACGCAGCTACAGGACAGCAAGAAAACAACGCATCAGTTCTAAAACGGTCGGTACGCTTAGCAAGATGTCTGAGGAAGCTGAATTTGAAGCCCGGAGATGTGTTAGCTCTTGGAGGAAGAAACCACCTGGATCTGTATATACCGTACTATGCAGCCTTGATGAACGGACTGCCCATAGTCGGTGTGGATACTATATTTAAATTCGGTAAGGTTTTATAAATTTCTACGGTGTGTAAGTCCGCCAACCCGCACTAGGCCAGCGTGGTGGACTATATGGCCTAACCACTCTCAATCGTACTCTCGATTGTAGAGGAGGCCCGTGCCCTGCAGTGGGTCGTATATGGGCTGATACAATACAAAAAAAAAAGGTTTTATCTCTTGTTGATACCCAGCAAAAGTGTGCTTTTGGAAGTGGTAGAGCCACGCTGTTGTCAGTCATGACTCAGCATGAATGTGCAGGCTCATCCGAGGCGGTACCACAGTCTCACAGGAAACCGACGAGAAGCGACAGCTTCGCTGTCGCGTTTCGTTCGGTGAGTGAGAATTCTGAATGCCCAATACCCCTTTTCTCTTCCTATGCTTTTCCCTTCCCACTCCCCTCCCAATTGGGTCGGCCACATCCATGATCCAGCGTTGAAGATGTCCATAGGCGGCAGTGATAACAATCAGGTAACCTGTTTCAGTTCAGCAACCCAGGATATGATTAAGGGCTACCAATTAATAATGGGGTATCGTAGTAGCGCTAAAGCAACGAATCAACTTCGGTTATCCGAAGATAGTTACTTTTTTTATATTCTGGCGCGAGAGACTACAATGACCCTCATGTTAAGTATAGTTCAATTCATAAAGCATCTACTAATATTACGGCTTGTTTGATATTCTGAATCGAACTGAATGCAGAAAGCTAAAGTGGTAGCTCAGGAGTAGGAGTAGGTAGGAGTAGGTAATAGTCCTTAATTTCACCACACGCCGAATAATGGTAGATGTGCCGCTAAAACGCTATCAAGATCTACATCAGAAATGTCAATATGTCCTGGAAATTTATTTTTTATAGTCGGAATACTGTAAATTACATCAAGAACAATAGATATTAATCTTCAAACTGCACTGGACTGCAGACTTGATACTGCAAGTATAAAGTCTAATAATACATTATTCAAGATAAGATAATAATGAATGTCATAGTTATTTTACAAGGATAATACCTAGCATAGTAGGCTACGATGTAACAATACCTACGATAAAAATACATATGATAAAAATACCTTACAACTGCACTTCGTCTGGACCGCACTGCACTTCGTCATGTGCATCGTGTATTGTAATCAATTTATCGTGACAAAATAAAAAAAAAAAACAATTTAAATATTTGTCTAATGTGAAATGTAACATTGTTATTTTTTACTTATTATGAAATGAATATATGAATAAAATAATATCATAACAACAATGGCACAGTCCGAACAAATCAGACATGCTATGGATGGAATATGGATGACGGCTACGTACTATAGTGCTCAGCTCTTGTTCGGCTCCAGACCTGGCTTCGGCTGGCGTAGACCCAGTTTAACGTAAAACGTTGCTTGTCTCGACTCTCGAGCTACGTCATTCTGACGTCACCGTCATGGCCGCCAGGCGCATTAGCAATTTGCGGGGTTTATATATACATAGGTACTTTTTGTTATTAAGAAGATCATTTATTTGCATAAAAATAATGCTAATGGACATTTGTATTTCAGACCTGATAGCAACAACTGATTAGTTAAGCTATGAAGCTAATTAAATATGTCAAAACAGGTAGTCTTGTTCTCTGTGGTGTGAGGTCATCGGAATATAAATAAGGTCATTGTACAATGTGTTTCTTTGTATATATTTGGAACTCTAAAATGCCTTTTAGCAAATTATGCTTACAAACAAAACATCGAAGACACGGAATTTGAGGTACGACCTATCCTAGTCATCATTACCTATCTCGCAGAAAATCTACTGTTGAGTAGATGTATTCCTCCTCGAAAATTGCCGTAGAGGTTTATTGAAATTTGGAAAAGGCTGCCTTTTAGCAAATTATGCTTACAAACTAAACATAAAAGACACGGAATTTGAGGTACGATCTATCCTAGTCATTATTACCTATCTCGCAGAAAATCTACTGTTGAGTAGATGTATTCCTCCTCGAAAATTGACGTAGAGGTTTATTGAAATTTGGAAAAGGCTGGCGTTTAGCAACCCTTCGCAATGTTTATTACTCCCAATATGATGTTGCGATCTAGAATCATAGTCGGAAATTATACTATATTCTTAATCTTGTAACATTATTAGAGAATAGATAGCAATCAATGATCTTTCCATCTGTTAACCAGTGCTAAAACAAGAGAACAATACAACAATATTGAAATAGGGATGTGTCCTAAGTTTAATTTTGAGTGTTATTTAATGGTTCCTAAATAATATCGCTTATAAAAACATAAATGAAGAATAAAAATTGGTTGTAAAATGACCGAGATATAACTATTTTTTGTCTCTTTCGTACCCATGCAGTTTATGGAGGATAACGTCACATCGTGCATGTTACATCCTTTTCTATTACTCCTACCACCAACTTTTAGATATTCGTATCTTGCTTAACGGACTTAATTACTAAACGGATTTTAATTTCTTCTTGATTATGATTATGCATAACGTAACCTTTCAATATAAATAATAATAAACATTGAGAACACTAGCTAGCCTTGTCAAGTCAACCACAAATGCAATACCGGCCAAATCAAGTGTATTGAATACATTAAAAAATAAAAAGGATGTGACCCATACATGAACAGAGGGTCTGAACTCTCACGATAATCAGTGGCAGGATATTCGTCCCCCGTACATTCTCGGTATAAAAACGTATTCAAGTTTAATTGGGATTGACACAAGGTTAAAGGTTAAAGTTTGCAAGAGTGAAGGTCGCAGCGCGACACACAAGCGCGACGTAGGATGTCCACTCACAAAGTGTACAGATAACCATAATTCAAGTCTTAAAGATTAAGTACTGGAAGGAGGTCATTTTCATTAAGACGCTGTTAAAACTCTTGGAGAAGGCTTGTGGTCGGATGTTTCCTTAAGCGCCATTTAAAGGAGAAGTTTCTCGCAGCGAGAATCGTATGCCATTACCGCATGACATAACCGCTTTATGATTATTGTGTTCTGACAATGTTTACACGATGCAATTTTTTTATATCCTTACGATATTCTTATCTACGAGGCAAGAAACTCTCCATGCAAACGGAGCTTTATTGTCAAAAATTATAATAGCAACAGTCACCAGGATAAGACGACTTTTAAATATATCCAAGATTACGATTGAAATATTTGTGTTTAGGCATCAGAAATATTCAAGATAAATGTTATTTAATAAAAAAACCTTGAGCTTGCATCTTGCCCTCTAAAACCACAGGCGTGTCACTAATAAAGATCAATTCTTTCAGATGAAATTAAAACGGCAATAAAACTAGCGCAGCCAAAAGTGGCATTCTGTCAGGAGGAGAATTACAATGACTTCGTAAGGGCGGCTGAACAACTGAATCTTGACACTAGGGTTTTCACATTCGATGGTGTAAATTCTATGGCAGAGTTCATAAATAAATATGACGACGATTCACCGATAGACGACTTTGAGTGAGTAAATGAAATGACAATTTTTTTAAATTAATTTTAAATTTATGCTGCGCCTCGCTGTAGGGCTCATGCCCTCATCTATGGTTGAAAGTGCCTCCATACTATACAGGTTTACTTCAACAGTTAATGTTTAGTTATAATAGAATCTATATTTAAATGACAAACATAATAACGATAAATGATTATAATTTATGGAGTATCAAGGATAAAGTTATTAATTTTATTAAAATTTGATTAATTTCTTTTACAATTCTTTCTCCAACTCTTCTTTTCATCGCTGTATATGCTTTTCCTTTTTTAATTTGTTCTTTTTTTAATTCTTGCAGACCAGCGGTATTCGATCGGAGTAAAGTGTACGCTTGGCTGATCAGTTCTGGTGGTACAACTGGAGTGATCAAGTTCGCAGCTATCACACACAAGTCGTGGTTCCAAAAAGTTGCCAGCTCTATAATCGCAATATTTGGTAGAAATAAATATGTGTAAGTTTTTTTTATCTAACATAAGACCGGCAAACGAGCAAACAGGTCACCTGATGGTAAGTGATCACTGTCGCCCATGATCATCCACAACGCTTGAATCATGGATGTGTTTCCGGCCAATCAAATCGGGAGGGAAACCGGAAGGAAAAAAGATAGGAAGAGGAAAGAGGCATCGGGCATCCGGTCGTTTCACTCACCTAACGAAACGCGACATAAAAGCTGTTGCTTCACGTCGATCACAGAGACAGTGGTACCACCCCGGACGAGTCTGCCCATTCATGCTGAGTCATGGCTGTCAACAGCGTGGCTCTACCACGTTGAAAATTATATTTTCTATTCATATGATATGATTTTTACTGTACTGTATCAGTCCTTATTAGTCCACTGCTGAGCAAAGATTTAATACAAAATAAGAGATCGATTGAGAACGTTTACGTCACAATCCACCACGCTCGCTTAGAGCGGCTTGGCGGATTTAACATATCTTTATTTTAAAGAAAAAAGTTGTTAAGACCTCTATGTGTGTCGGTTCCCCTCATTGTGTTTTCCTTCACTGATAAAGTTTATTGAGTATCAATATACACATGACACCGAAAAGTCAGCGTGTGTGCTGTGATTCAAACCTCCGATCATCGTCTTGGCAGACGCGTCCGGATCGTTACCAACAGGCCACCACGCACTGTTTGATTTGTATTTATTTATTACAGCGACGATACAGTGCAAAAAAATGCTCTCCACATATCGCCAATACAATGGATATCGGGATTTTACGACGGTATAGTTACGGTTTTAGGAAATCAGGTCCGAGTGCAGACCTCATCGAAGAATCTAACTACAGAAGAAATCATTGACATGATCAATAAATACAAGGTAAATGAAATTGTGAATCTTTTTTTAAATTGGTATTTAACTGCGATAATGGCGATAACCGCATACAATTCTAGCCCCGAGAAACTCTATCCGTGTAAATGGGGATTTACGCCTTAATCGCATAGACGTAGTTAAGATCGACTGCCAAAAACTCAGTTCTTCGCTCATCCCTTGCATAAAATTATTGTGATATATTTTTATGAATATTGAGTAACAATTTTCAGCCCACGAATGCTATGATGGGGCCTCCGACAGTCACTGCGATATTGAAACATGAAAAGGAATGCGACTTTTCATGCTTTAGGGTCTTCATGGTAACAGGAGGCAAGATCTTTCCCGACATCATTGAAAAAGTTCAGGTACGTTTATGTATTTTTTTGTAATATTATCTAATTTTTGTTCTCTCTCTCTCTCTTCAGTCACAGAAAGCCCACTGCTAAACGTAGGCCTCCCCCATGGATCTCCACATAGACCTAGAGTAGTCAAATACCATATTGAAACAAAGTGTCCAAGGTTACTTTTTGACGGTCAACACATTTATTCAAAACTTACATATAAACTACAAATTACAATTTACAGAATACGATTTAATATATCTACGGCAATCGTTTCATCTTTGTGTTAATAGCAGTGATAATGAAGTAATATTTATAAACAAAAAATAAACTAAGACCAATGTAAAATCATTATCGAAAAAGTTATTCAGACAATTTTTACTTTCATTACTCATGCAGTGTAAGCATTAGTATTGTATATATTACGTGAATATTATGTAGGCACTTTGATACATCCATGAAACCTCAAGAGTGTAGATTTCCAATTGCCACAATGCAATCAAGACTTAGTATAGTCTTTGAATCCGGACAAAATCTATCTCCAATATACGGGTGGTGGAGATATAACGTCATTAATTGAAGCCACACAGAGTATAGAATCAGCACTTCGTACAAAGTGTAGAATATATACATTTATTTATGTGAAATTAATCTTGAGTTTGTAAATAGGGTAATTTAGAGGTTCCAAGCGTTTAAAAATACTAGCAGATGCTACTTTGGGCTTTATTTTTATTAAAGCAAAGTGTAGTAATCATTTTTTGTGATTGGTAAAAATATTAATTATATGTTCAATTAAAACATATCTGAAAATGGATTACCTGCTCTTAGTCATTTATGATATGTACGCTTTTGAAAAAGCCATATTTTTTGAGGTATCCCCTTAAATTGTATTCTACGGTATAGCAGTTGAAGATATTTTAATAGATCTAAAATATTTTCTTATAAAATATTGGTACTTGCTAAGGTAACGATGTATGATATTTTGGTTTAATTGACCTCATTACCAATGTCATAACCATTCTTAAGGTGGATTCAAATCGTATGCTTTAGATTGTAATCATATAAACGTGGAAAATCCACGCTGTTGTCAGCCATGACTCAACATGAATAGGCAGGCTCGTCCGGGGATCACGGGAGATCGACGTCAAGCGATAGCTTTGCCGTCGCGTTTCATTCGGTGAGTAAGACTGCCGGATGCCCAATACCCCTTTCCTCTTCCCATCCTTTTTCCTTCTCGATCCCCACCTGATCTGATGGGCCGGTAACACAACCATGATCCAAGCGTTGTGGATGTTCATGGGCGGCAGTGACCATTTACCATCAGGTGACATGCTTGCTTGTTTGCCGGACCAATGCGATAAATATATATATATATATATATATATATATATATATGTATGTATATATTGGCACTTTTATTTGCAGAAAAGAGCGTCCGACGACGCTATAGTTGCTGAAGTTTACGGCCAAACAGAAAACTTAGGGCCGGCGTTATATCCAAACCCTAAAGGGCCGGTCGGTAATTGCGGGAAAAGATCGGATGATGTGCTAGTCAAGGTAAGGTTGCAAGTACTTAACATCAATGTGTTTAGTGATTCTTCCTGTCACTTTCTCTGTTCAGTCATAGGAAGTGCACAGCTGAATATCGGAATTTTCATAGTGATCCGTTGGAAGCGCCCTGCATCCCAAAAAAATCCCGAAACCTTAATGTCGGCTGTCCACATTTAGAGACTACTACAAATAAATCTTAAAACCCAAGCAAGTAGACATACAACTTGTAAAAGAAAACGAGAAAGAACACTTCTGTGTAAAAAAACTAAAGTTGGATGTTTCATTTCGTTTAGTATTTAAACGTAAAACGTAGCCTTTGCTGCATGGAGTTTCATAATTGTACCTGTACAAATATTTAATTTTTTAATCTACAAATTGGTAATTCGTTCAAGATTTTTCAGCATCATTTGATTGTTGATCGCTATTATTATTATACAGGATTCAACTTTTTCAAATGAAAATACATTTCTGTTTTAGCTCATGGACCCTGACACTGGCAAAGAGATCACAGAGCCTCATGTTATTGGTGAACTATGGACCAAAGGCGCAGGTTTTACGGTAAGTACTAAACCTAAACGGTTTATTTTGTTCTAACGTTGTCTTGATCCAGAGCGTTTCTATTTAACTCTCTCTCTCTCTCTCCGCCGTTTCAAATCGGCCAGCTGTAACTATTCCAGTTATTGAAGAAATGTGCGCAACGCATTCTAGTCTCGTTGATTTTATTAGAAGGTTGTCAATTCAATTTTATTTGTCTTTTTGTATTAGGTTTTTTATTATATAAATCTCCATAAATAAGATGATTCAGTTGTCAGTGATCTTTTCCTTCAGGAATACTACAACAACCCCAAAGAAACTGCGGAGGCGTTTTCAGAAGACGGCTGGTACAAAACAGGTGACCTGTTATATCGAGACGAAGAGGACAATTTCTTTTTCGTAGAGAGATTGAAGCTGTTGATTAAATATATGAATTACTCAGTAAGTATTCATTTTATAGAATTGTTCCTAAGAGAACAGAGATGGTTTTTTTAGCACTAGATAATAAAATGTTACCAGCCTGGATTACCTACAATGTTGAATGTACCCACAAGGCAGCAATATTATTATTGTTTTTTCATCGACATTGAACATTGCCTTCATGCCTACAGTACTAACATAATTAACTAATATGGCATAATAACTAATATTAACTTATAAGCCATCACTGGTTGTGGAGCTGGGAAATGTTATTTAAACCGAACAATACAAGGTTATCTCTGAATTTACTTGTGACGCGACGACATTAATTAATACCTGTTGTTAGATATAATGAATATTGTAATAAAAACATTCAACGTGAAATGAGATGCTCTAATTCTACGAGTTTTGTATTTCCAAATCTATCGAATCTTATATCTTGTTGACAAAAGATTGTATGGACGTTTCATTAAGAGTATTTTCTTAAATAGTGCTATACTTCCAAGACTAAACAAGATTATTATGACCCCAGATATAAAAAGTCTACTTGTTTTTTTTTTTTATTCTGGCACGGCATGATTGCATGCACTGCACCTGATGTTAAGCGCAAATGCCGTCCAGACAGAGTATCGAATGGCATCAGACGGCGGTCCCATGCCATTCGACACAATTATGCCGGCCTGCTATATACTATATACTACTTATTATAGATAGCCCCTCCAGAACTGGAAGCCGTTATTAGAGAACACGAAGGTGTACATGAAGTGAGCGTCACATCTATACCTGATGTGGATCGTGGAGAACTCCCAGTGGCGTGCGTTGTTCGAAGCAAAGGATCTAATGTCACCGCACAGGAGATCAAGGACCTTGTTGCAAGTAGGTATTAAACTGCTGATTTGTAGTTAAGTGCAAATCATATTTTTACTGCATGGTTCCGGCAAACGAGCAACAGATCACCTGATGGTAAGTGATCACTGCCGCCCATGACCATTCACAACACTGGATCATGGATATGTTGCCGGCCCATCAAATTGAGAGAAGAGCGGGAAGGAAAAAGGATGGGAAGAGGAAAGGGGTATTGGGCATCCGGCAATCTCAGTCACCGAACGAAACGCGACGGCGAAGCTGTTGCTTCACGTTGAGTCTTCCTATGAGACAGTGGTACCGCCCCGGATGAGCCTGCCCATTCATGCTGACTCATGACAGACAACAGCGTGACTCTACCTCCCAATAATCCTTATATTATAGAGTCCACTAGCAAGAAATAATTATTGCGTTACCGAAGCAGGTCCTGTACAACCGGTTTCTACAAGCCGGCATAATTGTTACTACCGAAAGGAGATAGTTATATCAACGTCTTTTAATACTTTTCTGGGTCACCATTACCGGTTTTCAAACAACATTGGTCTCTATTAGCATACAAATTGTGCATTTAATTGCATAGAACTGCTCGTATTTATTACATCGGACAAGTACCTAGTTCTGTGATATCTGCAGTATGGATACTGTATAAATAACGTTTCTATTATTCCAGGTAAATTATCTGAGAAGAAGCAGCTTAGTGGAGGCGTAGTATTCATGGATGCCTTACCAATGACATCGACGGGAAAAGTGGCCCGTGCGAAATTAAAACAGATTGTATTGCATGCAACCAGGGAATAGATCATTTGCGATGAGCGTATTAAAATGAGTACTTAAATTAATATCTCATAAACGGGGTGATATTGACATATAGTATTTAATTTAACCCATATGTTACTAATAACCCCAGGTGACATAGTACAAATAAAAAAAATTAGATGACTTTTTGTAAAAATTTTAGGTGTTCCTATTTTTGGCTACCCTGTATACATACGAATATTTTTACCCCTTAGCTGAACTTCCGTGCGTTCGAGAACTTGCCTGTAAAAAGACTCGTACCTATACGGGTTGATCAAAAGCTTTGAAAGCTAAAATTACGATTTTTAACAGTCATCTCGGATTTTATTCAAAATTTGTACAACGTCACCTGGGGTGGAAACGTGTTTAAAATATACTTATACCATATGTCAATACCACGCTGTATTAGTGTGATTTGTATTTTGTAAAATGTTTTAGTGATATATCTGCTGTGTATTAATTAAATTAAGTTACAGTTTTTTAATACGAATATGTACGACGCGACGGTCATAAACATAGATAATACACTATCCGCCTTATTCACACTATCCGCCTTATAGACAGATTTAAAAACTAATTTACTTATTGCATGTTTTGTCCCTTTCGAACGCTTTTGAATTCAGTTTGAGGGAAGAAGACAAAACATTTGATAACTAAAATAGGTTTGAAAACTGTCTATGAATAAGGCCGAAGCAATAAAGCCATGTTTAACTGTGCATTATATCCCCTTTTTGGTTTTGTCTTTCCTTTTTGTTAAAACGCTGCATCTACTCAACGTTAGTATAAATAAAGTCGAATATGTAGAACACTAACAAGTACTATGTGGGATGCATAATGAAGTTATGTGATTTATGATACCTCACAATAAATAGAGAAAATAAATAAAACTGGATTAGAACAATGAAATGTTTTTAAATTTAATTTCTTTAAACAAAATTAATAAAAATGAAAGCGTGTTGTATTCATCCTATTAAATTAGAACTCTTGCCATGTCTAGTCTCCAAGGAGTCCTCTGAAATCCCTGTTACCTACGACTGCATTGAATTTGTTTCGAAAACTTACAGAATTAATTATGATTAGTTACTTACCTATTTCTTATGTTTTTAGCATACATACATATATAAACTCACACCTTTTTCCTAGAAGCGGTATGCTGAGGTGCAACCAGGAAACCGACTTTACGCCTTATATGTTTCGTCCCACGATGTGTAAGGGGCGAGCCTGTCGCCATATCGTGCACAAATTCCTGACTTGACTGTATTTTTAGCATTGTAATTATTATGTTCCTAATTATTTTAGGCCAGGCTGCATAGTTCAATTGCTAACGAGCGATAACGCAAATTGACAGATTTCGCGTTATAATAAATAACAATGTAGATACTCCATGCATGCAGTGTGGTAACTATCTTGACTATTGGTTTATGCTTATGGTTAACCATCAGGTGCTGGTGGTCTATTCTTTGATCAGTAAGCATCACCATGATGAGTTACCATCACATCAGGAGTACCCCAAGGATCTATTTTGGGCCCTCTTTTGTTTATAATTTACATAAACGATATTAATAAGTGTTTCCCTAACTGTAAATTCCTGTTATACGCCGACGATCTTAAGATATTTAAAGCTATTAAAACGGTAGAGGACTGCCATCTCCTCCAAAGTAACCTCAATAACTTGTCTGAGTATTGTGATAAGAATAACTTGAAACTAAGCATTCCCAAATGTAAATATCTTAATTTTACAAAAAATAAAAATCTAATTAATTTTAATTACTCCTTGTGCAACAATCTTCTCTTCATACACTTCTGGTACCACTGTTTTGTCTTGTTATCTGTGAAAACGTAGTGGAATGTACAATGATAAATATAATTATTTTTCTTAGCTTGTAAGTCAGATTGTACATTTGTTTGTTTTCCAAATAAATAAAATAAAAAAAAAATCACGTCTTGCCAGTATATAAAAAAAAATGACTCAAAGCCGATAGGGATTTTGTCAATAAAACTCGTCAATTTATTTCAATATGTTCAGGCCCATTATTAACAGATTAGTGAAGTTAAAAATTAAGCTACAGGTGCCAGCATATTGTACCAAGACTTAAGACTTAAGATTCTATAATTACTTTGTACGATGAAATTTGATGACATTTGATTGATGACTACGATAGTAACAAGGAACTTTAGTGAGTTATGAGAAGGATAAAAATAAAAATATCTTAATTTTAATGAATAAAATACTGTTTACTTCATAAATAATCGATCACATTAGATACATTTTAATCCGTCATTTGTGTTTGTTCTGACCTCATGGACGTATTTCTGGAACAGAAAATAAATACAAAGTTAAATTTAAGAGTTTTGCCCGTTCATAAACCAGTTATGACTTTAAGAATTGGGGTTACGGGAGTAGAAGAAAAAGAAGATTTTATATACCTTATAGTACCTGTGTAGTATGTGTAGTGTACCTTAACGAAAAGCAACTTGTCTGATATGAAGTTGAGGCGTATTGCTGTGCTATGAACTTCGAGCATCACCACGTCCATTCTAATTTCCAACCTGCGTTGCAACTTCACAGCGAGCTAGTTGTTATGCGATTACTACGAGTATCTACGTCTAGTACGGTAAAATTTACATACCTACGTTATAATGAACTTTTAGTAGTGGTAAGACAATCGTACCTTATTTTCCCCCCTGAGTACCTCCTTGTCCACTGCCACCGGCGTTAGCGCCGAATCCGAAACCAGCGTTCATGCCATAACCGGCTGTTGAAGAAATTTTTTTTTTTAAGACCATAAAAAGTTCGTTTTGTGTGGACACTGGGGGGTCACTCCATGATCCGAAACGAAACTCGAATGTTCGGACGTTCGACGTCTGCACTACGTTTTTAATTTTCCACTTCTATAAATCAACACTATTCTCTATGATACCCATCATTCACTCCAAAATAAGTCTATAGTTAGGACGTACGATAGAGGATTCGAACATTTTGTGAAGTAGGTAATATGGCTAGGTAGGCATATTCGTACAGTTTTACGTGCGAAGTCCGAAGTTTCGAGTTTCGTTTCGTATCACAGGGTTACCCCCCTGGGCAGTAATGCGCGAATACAAGTCTAGAAACATAGTAGATTGATTTTTAAAGAAGAATATTATATTAGATCTACCCAGGAAAAAACATTATGAACAAGTCTGTTGCTACCAAGGCCAGACGACTAAAACTTAACTCGTGAACGGTGGAAAAAGGCAAAAAGATTAGGTAACGCTTGAAACAATAGCAACAAAAATTATTCAAATGACTAAAACCAACTAGAATATTAATTACCGGTACCTGTATCAGCTCAGACATAGAGTATAGTAATAGACTGGGTAAAACATCGCAAGACTTGTACCGAAGTGTCCAACCTCTGAGCTCAGATACGTCTCATTGCATGACCTCCTCTACAATCGAGAGGAGTTAGGCCATGTAGTCAACCACTCTTGTATATAATTATATGAAATGTAGAATATTAGTTAACAATTAATTAATTTTTACGTACCACTGGCTCCACCACTTCCTCCACCATTGCCTCCGGAACTGCCTGTAAATATACAAAATAATTTATGTAATATAAAGTAGTACAAACCGTGCTAATGAATTAAGACTTCTTTTCTTAACATAAAATTTTGGATAAAATGTATTTCTGGTATAGGTTTCAAGGTGCTTGACGGTACTTATGAATTGTGGTATAAATGCACTAAAAATAATAAATAAATACATACATAATATATCGGTCCAAATACGTGCCAATGTAGGGCTGGGCGTTTTTTACAATGGCGAGGATTTACGGTATATTCCACCACTCTAGAGTGCCTATAGGCGGGTTTACATGCCTATTTTAGAAATTGTGACGTATACACTAATAATTCTAAATGATTGTAATAACTAGAACTCTACCGCTGTCACACAGAAACACTACTAGAAAATAAATTGTATTTATGAATTGCACTTACCGGACTGACTGCTGGATTCCTCTTGCACACTCTGTTAATAAATAGGTAACATTACTATTTACTCACAACAATCAACTAGTACTTATCTATGTATGTAAACGAGCAAACAAGTCACCTGATGGTAAGCGATCACTGTCGCACACGAACATTCACAACGCTGGATCATGAATGTGTTGTGCGCCCCATCAAATTAGGAGGAGAGCGGGAAGAAAAAAGGATGGGAAGAGAAAAGGGGCATTGGGCATCCGGCAATCTTATTCACCGAACGAAATGCGACAGCGAATATGTCGCTTCATGTCGATTTCGAGACAGTGGTACCGCCCCGGATGAGCTTGCCCATTCATGCTGAGTCAAGGCCGACAACAGCGTGGCTCTACTACACCCAAGTTTCTTCTTAACTTAATAATTAACGAACTCAAAGCATAAACAATTTGTGTTTTTAGTAAGATATTATAAAATTTAAAAGTGTGCTTGAACCCAACATAGGGGGCAGAGGTAATATATGATGGGTAATGTTAGCACAAAATCGTTATAAGCGAGTAATTATAGTGTTATCTGAATGGCACTGAAATTAAAGTAATGTGCTCAGTGCAATGCATCGTACATAGGAGTGCATAGTTATTTTACCGGGTCTGTTTACAAAATACTTAAATAAAAATAAAGTATAAGTACTCACGCTACCAATCAGCATCACAACGAGAAACAGAACAACAGCTTTTTGGAACATTTTTGACGTTTACCGAGGTTATACGCGAGCGTAACGTTTACCCTGCTATTTATACTTGCATTTTGACAATCATTTCATCTGGAAAATGATGATGGCTATATAATCGCTTAAAGTACGTCTATGACGTTATTTATACTAAATTGCAAAATATTTTCCGTTTGATAAAGGTTTTTTAGGTCTCATTATGCAAAGCGTTGTAAACAGAATAATAAAGTCGTATATGTAATTATTGTCACGTTGCCTGACTGTGGTGACTGCCTCGGTGGCGCATTTGTACAACGGTATGATTGCAAAGCTGAGGTCTCGGGTTGGAATCCCGGGTCGGGCAAAATAATTTTGGATTTTCTATTCATTACCAACCAGGAGTCAAGAATTTGTGCC
Source organism: Theretra japonica (assembly GCA_033459515.1). Taxonomy (NCBI): domain Eukaryota; kingdom Metazoa; phylum Arthropoda; class Insecta; order Lepidoptera; family Sphingidae; genus Theretra; species Theretra japonica. Next base: position 5,437,986 of record CM065942.1, read on the forward strand.
CGATATAGCGATAGGCTCGCCCACTATCACATTGCGGGACGAAAAATACAAGGCGATACGTGGGTGTCCTGGTTGCACTTCTGCTTACCCTTTCTGGGGAAAAGGCATGAGTTATATATGCATGTATTTTTGTAATGTTCACTTGAAAAAAATTTAAATATAGTTACTTTGAAGAAAAAAACCCAAATTGGAATATTATAATTTTTCTATTGGTGTCCAAGCCCCAAGGTGACTCCAAAGCTGTGCTATTGGTGCATATAATACCTACTCTCTATTTCAAAAAGGGTAATGTTTTATTCATGTTCAGGTGTTGAGGAAACTAGTTACCAAATTTTAATTTCGACCCTAAGGAGACACGGCAATGTGGAAATATTAGGGGATGTGAAAATATTATGTTCAGCAATGGACTTCCTTTAGATGAAATTAGTATAGATTGTCTACAAATTGCAATCTTTTGGCGTCCGAATCCTTTGTTGTCAAAAAAATGCGAATAGCTTTTCTCTCTTCCCATTTTATTACATTGAACATATTAATACTTTTAGATTACGAGTAGGTAAACATGCTTGTTCTTTTTATAATAAAAACATATCTCAAGCAATCCTTTAAATAGATATTTTTGTGATTATGATTTAGATTTTAAATGAATTGTATTTGTAGAATCTGTCATTTTGACCTGACACTACGTGCATCTTTAGCGCCTAGAAATTTTCTCTTAGCAATCCATCAAATCAAAATATATCATAATTATTTGTACGTTTATGGCTTCATTTCAATCACACTTCGAGTTTATAAGAAAAAAGTGTAATTACCGAATAAAATATGTATAATCGTTATTGAAACTTTACCAAAGCTTTGTTTCGCAAATTTGGATTGATAACGGATAGAGGAGTTCGTGCCCGTATATTATGAAGTAATAGAGATGAAAAAAGCAATCATTGGTATATTTAGCTTAACATGCTATCTAAATTGTAGTCCTGAAAGTAATTGCCACTTCATCTTATTTGAATTGGCGAATACTGAGTTCCAAGCCATCTTATCATATTTGTTAAATAGTTTTATAAGTACCTAGATCGTAGGTGGCAGTAAGTGCAAAGTAAAAAATATATGTAAAATATATAAAAATATATGGCTAGAGAGATATATAAATATATATTACGTAGACCCTACACTTATATAAACTGCTCTGTGACTCCTCTGTTTATGTTAAGTTCCCACGAACAATACGTAGTATCCACAGTAGTATCCTATTACAAGCTAATGAGGTCTTATCAGGATCATTAAAGCGTGTTATCCGACAACGCAACACCTACGTTCCTTTACTAAATATTTAGCTCCTAATTTATTTGATTACGTTGAGTTCAAAAGAAAATAAACGAAGGATGTGTTCTAATTATATTTATCTTGAGTAGGTGACTAATTTAACTATTTAAAATGTGAATATCTTTATTTCAGCACGACAAATTAAATAAATACAATACTTTTTACATCATTTTAAATCACAATAGAATAAGGAGGGGTGTCAAATATTGTTTTGAACTTTGAAGTCACGTAAAACGGAACGTACTATTGACAAGCTGTCAAATAGCGATCCGCTGATTCGATGAATGTATTTCTACTAAGTATTTAGAAAATGTTTCATATTGAAATAAAATAAATAAAGCCATGGAGGAGAGCGAGTTCTTTAAACAAACAGTGCAGCACTTGGCCCGGTGTTTGTCGAGTATAAACCCAACGCCATGGGAGAAGGTAATCCGATTACATTACATTACTTGATTTTGTAATCTTGTTATTGTGAAATGTTTTTTTTAACTCCCTTGAGAACAATGTAAAGGTCATAATAAAATGATCCTTCGTGAATATTTTCATCGTGAAGTTCGCGTGATTATGATCTCATAATGACATAAGTTTTAATATTATCGACAGTCCATAACTGCGGTTTGAATGATTCATGTATGTTTACCTATTGCTATTCGTTTCACGGATCAACAATCATTAAAGTTAATTAACATATAAAGGTTTAATTAAAACCTTGCGAGATGTTGCCACTTTTACCCTGGTGGTTGATAAAGTTGGCAAGAATCAAAACTTCCCTTTTGGATGTATTTTAAAGTCATTATTTTTAAAGCCTTGACTATTTATTCACTCGAATCAGCTATCTGCATTAACAATCTCCATAACATATTTCTTTCAAATTGTATTTGAAATTAATCTGTTTCATTAATACAAAACTTTTTCACAACAATTTCCCAAAATGTTAAATTGAATAATGAATTTGCATGAGATCAGTTACTTGAATATTTAAACCATGCAATTGTGAAAGATTAGTAATTATTTAGTTTTGTCATAACTTATTTTAGTTACATAATTACACATAGACATATATTAGCTCTTGCCTATTTAGTCATCTAAAAGAGTTTGTGGTAGCTTTCACTAGGTATTGCAATTCTCCTTCACACTGTAGTATCCCATTATAGCAAATATTCCTATGAATTTACATGATCCTATGAAATAAGAAGTCTATGAAATAAGTAAGTATAGGTATTACAAATTGTGTATAATCAATTATACTGAATAAATTGTATTTTTTAATATATTTATTTGGTTAAGACTGAAGGTTTCAGATATGTGTACAGTTGATGATTCCAACAAACGTTGCAGTCACAGATGTGCAGACTCTTAATGCAACTATTCTAGACTGTGCATGTATAACTTTTTTTTCTCAACAGGTCAATACCCTATTTATGCTGTGCCCACAAGCCAGCTCATCGCTAGTTGTCACACCTCGCAGCCAAGAGGCGTCCATAGCCCTTGGCCTGTACTTCCTGCAGAGTGGATTGCAGCACCATGATAAATTGTTACCGTACTTCCTTAAAGTGTTGAAGTGTCTCACAAATGCACAATTTGAAGAACCGTTGTATAGGATCAAGAATGGAGATCGTAAGTATTATAGATTTAGCATAATTTTGGAATTAGGCTTATCCATATTTATGAAAGGATTGACATCAAGATCAGTATTGGTTGTAAAAGTATAAAACAAATAAGGGTGTTTTTTAAATATGAATTAAGGGTAAATCTGAATAGTAGTTCAGGGTACTGGCCTTCCAGCCCAGGCTCATAGTCTAAGCTCCCTAATGACATTTTTTAAAATCCTGCCTCATGTCGACAGAGTATATCCAGACTGCGACCGAAAACGAAGTCAGATGGAAGTATAAGTGACTTCAGACACAATGCAACTAAAAATTTCGTAAAAAAACGCGACGTTTTTCTGTTGTAATTTTTTTCTTATCGTTGTATTTGGCTAGTAAATAAAATAAAATATAAACTAATCTTGTACACCTTTTTATTTGTAAAGATACAATGACACGCGATGTTTTAGATTGTAATTTTAACAAAAACTAGGGATATACCATCCAAATATGATGTTTAAAAAAATGGTTGCTTTTTTTAAATTTTTAGTTGCATTGTGTCTGTAATCACTAAAACTATCATATGACTCCATTTTCGGTCGCAGTCTTGGTATACCCTGTATGTATACACCATTTATATGAATTGCTTATAGAGCTAAATTCCATAAACACTTGAAGATAAACAACCTAGTTGTTAATAGATGTTAGTGAATGCTCTTTTGTTTACACTATCATGTTACTATAACGAACAACAGAGTGTATTGTTTACTTGTTGTTGATATTTCGAAGTGTATACAAACTTATAGCTAGATCATAAAAATGTTGTTTTGAATTTCAAAAATATCACATCTGGGAGGTGAATCATGATATTTTAAGTCACACAAACAAGTTAAGAATCTTTAAAACCTACATAAGTTTTACTGTCATGTCCCACTGCAGGGCACAAGCCTCATCAACAATCGAGAGCACGGTTGAGAGTGTTTTACTAAATTAAATAGATTTAAAATATGCAGATTATTAACAGTACAGCACTAAAATAGTAATTGTATTGTATCAGCCCATATACGACCCACTGCAGGGCACGGGCCTCCTCTACAACCGAGAGTACGATTGAGAGTGGTTAGGCCATATAGTCCACCACGCTGGCCTAATGCGGGTTGGCGGACTTTTACATACCATAGAAATTTATACAAATCGCTATGGTATGCAGGTTTCCTCACGATGTTTTCCTTCACCGTTATAGTGCGTGGTGATTGACTATCAATAGTAAAATAGTAATACTTGTAAGAAAATGCTTATTAAATAAATATAAGCATTTAATTGTACACCTATGAAAAACTTCCCCATTAGCAAGAAATTCATGAAGACAACCTTTGACCTTACAGGAATTCCAATGGCTGAGAAATTCAGTTTTTGCCTCAACACCCTTCTCTCAGATGTTGCATCAAAGCAACAGTCATTACGAGAGGAGATCATCACTGCTCAAATCGAGCTCATGTCGAACCTTACGAAGATTATCATCAGCTGTTACGAGAGCAAAGACTACAGCGGCACATCCAAATTACAGCTTTGCAAAAGCACCATTCCGATACTGATTGGGTTAGCTAGATCCATGGGGCGGTATGCTACCGTCGAGCCGCCATTGCTCTGTCGATTGTTCCCACAGCCCCCTAGCCCTGTGAAGACGAAAGAACCGGAGCCAAGCTTCGAATATTCTACACTAGATAAAAAGAGGAAGTTTAACCAATTCCGGCCTATAATACCAAGATCATTGTCCGGAAATCTCAATTTGAACAACGATAATGTTTTGGAGAATGGAAGTGATACTATCGACAGTGCGGGGGGCACTTTGAAGAGAGGCTCGCTCCATAGTTACCAATCTGTTCCATACGATCCGACAACGTACTTCTTTCACAAGTTCGGATCCAGTTTTAACCAGTTTCCGTATATGAGGTTCTCGGAATCGCCTGAGAAACGGATCAGCGTGCAGTTTTATGTCACTTATCTGCAGTCGATATTGTCGTTGGCGAAGAAATTGCTGACTAAGGATTTGCTGGCGTTCTTGGATGAGGAGGCTGAAGATATTTACGCTTCGGGTCAGATTCAAGTAAGTTATCGAGTGATATAAATAAATGATATTAATATTCGTCATTTTTAATGAAAACCAACATACCTTTGTATTCATATTAATTAGTTGCTATTTCCCGAACATAATATGTCAATTATATTGAGTTATTAATGAGGAAAAGTTAAGACAGTATATAAATTGTTACGGTTATAATTAAAACTATTATTTCTTCATGAATTCCTCATATTAAAATAGTTTGAATATTATCCTATTACCACGAAAAATTAAATGATAACTTTTGCCGTGCTACGTTCCCATCCCACCATAGTTATTGATAGATAAGTATTACTTCTAGGTATTTCCTTACAAATCATATTCCGAGACGTTGAATTTGGTGATGGTCACTCTGCTAAGAGAACTGTTGCAGCACCAAAAAGATCTTCCTGGGCCATTCACTAAGGACGTTCAGGTAAGAAATAGTCGAAGTATGAAAATATCGACGGCATTTACTTATTTAACTGTAACGAGTAACGGCCTTATTCATAGATAGTTTTAAAACCAATATTAGTAATCGAATGTTTAGTCTTCTTCGCTCAAAGTGAATTCAAAATTTTACAGTGTGAATTTTACAATTCCGTGGCGCAGTTGGTTAGACACCGAAACGGGAGGACGCGGGATCGATCCCCGCACCGAAAAAATATTTGCGTCAACCACAGGTATTCGTTTCGGGCTTGGGTGTTTGTGAGACCGAAAAGTCTGTCGTAGTTTATGATACCCACAACACAAGATTCGATCTTAATGTGGGATCAGGACTATGTATGTGACTGTTGGGTGTATTTATTATTAAAATTCGTCCGAAAGAGACAAAACTGAAAAAAGGTTTTAAAACTGTCTATGGATAAGGTTGTAAGTCTACAATGAATACAAGACTACAATGCACATGTTGGCAAGTAGTGCAATTTAGATAGAGGCCATCTATGGGACATGGTTTTGACATGCCAACAAAAATATGGCTGCTTGAAATGGCATACAGACTGGTTGAAATCACAATGTGAATAAACAACTTGCGGAGATAGCTGTGACAGAGTTTCATCGTTCATAGTTTCATCTTATCTCATTTTCATCAGATTATGGTGACTACTTGAAACTTTTTGAGCTAATATATATATCACACGAACCAAAGTTTAATTTTTCTGATGCGTTACAGTATCACGAATATTTGTTGGTAATTGTACAATCTGGCAGTTCGAAAACAATTGTTTTACTGTTTTCGCGGATACTTGGCAATGCACCAAGCCGCCGTACGGCTTTATTCGTAACGTTTAATTGCGTTACTCATTTACTGAATTAATGGCTTAATTTGTAAACAGTTGCTATGAGGGCTTCAAACACTATCCATGTATACCTACTATTAACGATGTATTTCACGCTAAACTCAATTTCGTCCTACCTTCGAACTCTGCATTAGCAAAAAAAAAATCGGTTCATATATTGTCTTATGACAAAAAAATGCCGGTTATTTTGTGTTATTGATGCTTAAGCTACGGAAGATATGTTTCCTTGCTTAAATAATTTATGATTTAGGAACCAAGGTGTTTTAGTAGAATACCAGTTCTATTTTTGCACATTTTATCGCGGTTTTAGTTTATTTTTAACTTCCCTAGGTTTTGTAGATCTTACAGCTATCTTGGTCATGTGGCAATGAGATCCGTATAAAGGTATTTTTATCTCAATGTTACACATTTGCGTGTATACATACTATTATAAAAGGTATTTTAAGTAAAATAATCTTATACTTCAAGTTTTGTAAATATAATATACTAAGTATTATGTGTATTGACTTGTCATAAGACTTATTAGTTTCCCTACATGATAAATAAAAGAATTGCTTTGCATTTTATTGAAGTCCATTATGATTGTTCTAGGAATTCGTAAAATGCCTGTTCTTGAGTGGTCAAACAGAGTTGCAGAGTCGTCACCATGACGCTTCAGAACGGGAGGACAGGGAGAGTAACTTCGCCACAGTAAATAAGTTTAAAGTTAACGTCATGGCCAATTCTGCCTGTGTCGACCTACTGGTATGGGCTATTGGTGATGAGACAGGTAAGGTTTTGCTATTTTATGATATAAATATAAGTGTTTAAAGTCGTTTTTATATAAATGAAAGGATTAAACAGATTATAAAATAATTATTCGATTTTTTTTTGCATTAAATTATGAATTATAAGTTAATTAATTGAGTTATCTGTATATTGTGTCTTATATTTTATCGCTATTGTAAGTACCTACTAAATATTTGATCCTAGATATGATTTAATTAACAAGCAATATAAAATTATAAGAATAAAAAATATGTTTTTATGTATATAAATTTAAATTCCCCATATTAATCGGTTTTCAAGGCCGGATTTTATAATATGCATTATTAATTTAACTTCGATAAAACTCTAGGAATGCATATAGTTCGGAATATATAAAACTTTTTACCAGATCACCTGAGATGATTTCAGCATTTCATTTTTTCTTTGGAAAAAAAAAATACATTAATACAAAATGTCATCGAAATCGTTAGAGCCATTTGCGAGGAACAATGTATAAATTATATACATTTTTTTTAGCCTATATTGTGTCCCACGGCTGGGTAAAGGCCTCCCCTTTATTGCCCCACTTGACCCTATCCTCGGCGAGTTCTTGCCATTTTGGCTCGAATGCATCCAACTCGTCTTTCCACCGCATCTTCGGTTTTCCGCGTTTTCTCCGATTAGCTTCGATCATTTTGTAAACCCCAGAGCTGTGTACGCCTATCATGGGCATATACATATAAATATTACATTTATACTATCTTATAAAAAAAAGCGGTCTAATTTATTATGCTGTTGTATCATTTTAAATAAATAAATAAACTCAAATCCTTTGGTTAGTGTATCTTTGAAGTGCGTGGTGGCCTGTTAGTAAACGGACCAAACGCGGCTACCTACATGTTCACGGTGGTCGCGGGTTAAAATCCCAAGGCACACCTCTGACTTTTCGGAGTTATGTGTGTATTGATAGTTAATCACCACGCACTTTAACGGCGAAAGAAAGCATTGTGAGGAAACCTGCATACCGTAGTGATTTTAAAGAATTTCCACGGTATGTAAGTCCGCCAACCCGCACTAGGCCAGCGTGGAGGACTATATGGCCTAACCACTCTCAATCGATTCTCTCGATTGTAGAGTAAGCCCGTGCCCAGCAGTGGGACGTATATGGGCTGATACAGTACAGTACAGTACAGTGTACCTTTGTATTATGATGTTGCAGTTGATGAGGAGTATAACGTGCCAGCACTTATAAATGCTCTAACAATATTAATAGGTATTCCAGTGCGTTTGAGAGTGGCATCCCGTTTTGATTAACATTCCCCACATTCGATTCGACTTTAATAAATCGTTTCATATTTTTAGTATTGTAAATACAGCTGCATTGATTTTAGAAGGCGTTTCGGATTTAATATGTTTGAGTCATTTTCTACTTATCTGAACACTTATATGGGATTGGCATGTATTGATAATCGTGTTCCATTAATACCCGGCCGTCCATTCATCATTTAACTGCGTAAGATAGTGTTTTTACAATTAGGAAATTCAACAGCGTCATAACCCATTTATAATATAAATAAGAAATAAATAAATACACCCAACAGTCACATACATAGTTCTGACCCACACTAAGATCGAGTCTTGTTTTCGTGGGTATCAGAAACTACGAGAGTCTTTTCGGTCTCACAAACACCCAGACCCGAGTCCAATACTTGTGGACCTCACAAACATTTGTCTCGGTGCGGGGATCGAACCCGCGGCCTCTCGTTTCACTGGCGGCGTCTAACCAACTGCGCTACGGAGGCTGTCTATAAAGATAAATTAATTAGAAGAAAAAGTTACACATACGATACTCACATGTTCATTTATCATAGATTAATGCATTTTACAGAGATATTTAAGATCCGAACTGCCTTCTATAATTAATAAATTACAATTTATAGATAAACGAGGTAACAATATAAAAATGTTATCTGTGGTATCAAACGATGTTTTTTTTTATGGCTTTTAAATTATAAAAAAATCAATTGCTAAATTACTTAAGATCCGTTACGAAGTAGCTAACACGGAAATCATTATAATAAAATTCATGAAAGTCTAATGTTATTTAAAAGAACTAATATAGTGGCGCAGGGTGTCCATTTTAAAAGCGAGATAGGAAATTTCTGATAACATTGTCTTCCATAGATTCAATTTGTGCATATTTATGACATACGCATTTATATTTTTTATCGAAACATCTACAAAAGATAATTTTATATGATGTTTTTTTCAATAATTCAGAGCAAACTTTCTCCATTTGTTTTGTATGAGTTTAATTTCCATTTATTTCTATGTGGTCAATTATACGTTTTAAAAAAAAATCAATGTCTCTTTTGTCATAATTTATAGCGAAATTCAATAATTTAATACTTGTGATAAAAATAATGCTGGTAATTTAAAATGGGCGCCTTGTTCACACAAACAGCTTAAGGTTATCACCCGGATAGATTTAGTGCATCTGCTATTGAAGTAGGTTTTGTTAATATGTATAATTTTCAGGCGCCGACTCTTTATGTGGACGTTTAACTGAGAAGATAAACTCCAATCATAATCACAAATTGATATTAGCTCATATGCCTTTGCTGATGGTGTGTTTGGAAGTAAGTAAAAATATTTTTTTATACTCTGACTTACAAGACCACAATCCGCCTGATGCTAAATGTTGTGCAGTCAAATATATAGTCCACTGGCGTGAAATAACTAGGTTTCGCCCGCCGAATATCCCGGTCTGCGCATAATTCCAAGGTACATGACGACTGGCTGATATCAAAACACAATACACTCGCGTGGGAGTCTAAAAACGTTACCATCTTTTGTAGGGTATTATTCATATATTACGCCAACATTTTTGTCAAAAGAATTAAATTATTTATTTATTTTCAGGGTCTAGGAAAATTGGCAACGAAATTCCCATCTATAGCGAATACTTCAATTTATTGTCTTCGAGATTTCCTAGTTACGCCTTCGCCGATATTGTTTAAATTACATAAATTGGAACTCGAGAAAACTGGGAAGGAACACATGAAGGTTACTTGTAAGTTTGTTATTGTCTTCTGTTATATTTATGTCTAAAGAGACGTAATATTGTCTCGTACCCAAAAATATACGTAAATCATATCGGTATTGACTTCTGTGCCATGAGAAAAAATACACAAAAAGTAATATTTTTTCAAACATATCTAGGTTTTAATCCCAAATTCATTGATATAATATCAAGCCTCTGATATATTCCGCAGGAAGGTTTATTTTTTGTAACAAAAGTACTATAATACGTCACTCTACATAGATTATTTACAAGAAATAATATGAATTCTAAACGTGACAAACCGACACACCGAAATATTTATAAAATTACCTAATTTTCCTTCCAGTACAAGGCAAAGAACTCCAAGGGCTAACAGAGTCAGGGGTGCCAGTAAAATCGACGCCCTTCGAGAAGTTGCGAGACGCGGCGATAGAGAACCTTTGCGTGGCGTTGGAGGCAGCCCTGACGGTGGACCCTTATTGTGTACCTGCTCTTGTAGGGTCAGTGAGCAACAGACTGTTCACTGCTGAAACTAGCGACAGGTGCGTGGAAAATTTAGTCGATAGATATTAAATAAATGATTGAAAAGTCGATAATTTTTATCGATATTTTAGAGTTCATGTTTTAGTACTGTTTGGTTGCTATTAATATGGTAATTAATAGTAAAAAAAAAGAACATAAGTGGATAAAATACTCTTGTGCTTACTTAAAATTAAGTATAAAAGTGTGTTTGGGTTTTTGATGCATTAAGAATGTTAATGTTTAAGAATATTGGTTGTTTTATCGATGAGTTATATTTTAAATTACTTTTACAGTGAATCGTCGTTGATAAGCACGAATATAGTTATAATGTTGGGACACGTAGCTGTTGCGTTAAAGGACACGCCAAAAACAACAGATACTATATTACAATTCTTCCAACAGAGGTAAGTAATCTTTTTTTCAATGATCTTAGATAATATTTTGCGTTTTTGCGTACACCACTGTGTTTTCAAATCAAACAGCCCGGCGTTATTGTATCGACAAGTGATAAAGCAACAACACTTACCGCCAGATCCATTTTAGCCCAATAAAAATTATTATCGATAATTCTTCTCTAGGCTATGCCGTGCCCCATCATCATTGGACACTCTAATAGTGGACCAGTTGGGGTGCATGGCCCTGGCGAGTCCCGAGGGTCCGGCGCACGACGAGATCATGCGGATGTTCACTGTCATCACCGTTGAGTCGGCCAGCGCGGCCTATCATCACACGGATGATAAGAAGCAGTATAGGTGAGTGTGGTACATCAACAAAAAAAAGATAAGTGTATGGTGTCTTTACTGTAGAGTGATTTAATGATCGATTCTTTGAGTGATTTTATCGATAATTTCGTTTCAAATGTGAAATAGCTTGATTATAACACAATGATGGTTAAGACATAAGGATAACTTACATAAGAACTGTTTATAAAATAAATACTTTGGAGTTTTTGCTTAAAATATTCATTACTTTATTTTTTAGTTGTAATAAAACGTCTCGATTCCGATAGGCACTGTTGTATATGGTGGTATGGTCTATTGCAGACACGTGTCAAGCACGACAGACATAAAGTTTATTTTATTATTATTAAGAAAAAACATTTCGATAAGCTAATGTCTGCGTCGTTTTATTGTAAGTTGACGTCACGTTTTCACTTTCTTTTTATTTTAACAACGCACGTGTCTGTTGCACGCACACGTTACAGGCACGTCTCCGGCGCAGTCCTGAACGCGCTCGCGAACATAGCAGCGAACGTGCGCGGAACAGCGGCTCGGCTGGAGCTGCTCACTCGCCTGCTCGAGTTGTTCGTGCAGCTGGGGCTGGGCGGGGAGCGCGCTACGGACAGGTCGCCCGCGCCCGTACTCAAGGCGTCCGCGTCTGCCGGGAACTTGGGCGTGCTTATACCTGTTATCGCTGTGAGTTTTTCATATGCACTTATGTTGAGTATTTTAGTATTTACACCTGCCTAGGGCAGCTTAAATGCAACTTTAGGTGGGATAGGCTAAGGTTATTTTATCGCAATTTACAATACAATTTAAATAGCATTTTTTCCTTCTTATATTCTGACTTCTTAGCACTTCTTTTTTTGTCTATGTTCCATTGTAATAGGGAATGTCGGTTAACTCTTTTGCACTCCCAACTGGTATTATTGACCTTTCTTTCAGAAGAAAATGTTATTACAAATTGCAAACTGTGTATCGATTTAAAAAAAAAAAACTACTATGTTGATATTACGAAAAGCTTTTATCTTTCAGGTACTTGTAAAAAGGCTGCCTGTGATAAAAAATCCCAAGCCGCGCTTGCACAAACTGTTCAAAGACTTTTGGCTGTATTGCGTAGTGATGGGCTTCACAGCTGCCGAATCAGGTATTTTTAATTCCATATCACTCACTTTAATATTTATTATTATAATATTTTTCTACCCACAAATTAAACTTTGCCATTATATTAAAATCAATCTTTTTACTTATTTATTCTGTAAACATTTAAGGCGCACGGTTTTTAGCGTAACTGTGAACTGTATCTTACGTGTAAGAAATGCAAAAAACTATAGATATATTTAATAAACATAACAAACTTTTTAATGGTACACAATTGATTTAAAAGATGGACGAACTTCTAGAAGTAGTTTTAAAAATATTATGTACCCATGAAGAAATTACAAAACAATTGCCATAAATATATAATAATGGCAATGGAATATTTAAAACTCCAAAATCTTATTATTATTATTTTCATTTAAATTAAACCACGCCTTATATGTCGACAGTGTTATTAAATTATCAAAAAACAAATTCAATATTGCACTTTCCTTGAATCATATTCTGTACTCGATTGGATTTATGTAAATACCTACAGATTGTGATGTTATATAGATGTATTTAAAGGTCTTATTGTCTCTCCTTCTATGTCAACGCCTGTAGCCATGCGAAAGCGTGAGTAAACATGCTTTTAGACAGTACATAGATGTATGTCGTTTGGTTTTTATATGATGTTCTTTTTGTATTTGCGGTGCTATTTCCATGAGCAAGTTTTGAGAAAGTAAACGTTGAACTATCGACTTTAAAAGATGGTAAATAAACTGAAATCTTCTTAGTATCCCAGATTTATATATATACTTTTTGTAATTATTTTTTAATATTTCAATACTACGTTGATGTCCATAGCGACAAAAATGCAGGGTTTTCGAAAATATAGTGTTAATAGAATGTCTTCTTGTATATATTTTTTTATCGATGTAATCTGATGCTTATCGATACAAAATTTTTGATGCTCATTTCTAAATGCTTGCTAAAAACATAGGGTATACAAAACAATTTACAAACATGAGTTATATAGACGTCGATGGCCTAGTTTTGCTTCATGGATATAGCACCGTGTTCCACGCTATTTTCTGTCGAGCTGTTATAGAAACGTTGGTCTCGACATTTGTCCAAAGTTGGATCAAAGTATGTAGTGTGTGTATTTTATTTTCAGAGTGCGCTTTTAGGTCTATACTAGAATATGCATTGTTAGTTTTTCTTTTTTCTTTATCTAGGAGACGTGTTTATAGATTGAGCTTTTTGAGTGATTTTTGAATTGGAGTGTTTAGTTTTTCTATATTTATTTTCATTCGACTAAATTGTAATGTGGTTTTGTTTTCGTGTTTAAAAAGTAATTTGTTTTTACCAAGAATTCCTGACCTGAATAGATTAAAGCACTTTTGATTTAAATTGGCTCTATTAATTTATTTACTCGAGTCTCCCAAAAACTAAAAATATTAAATGAAATATCTTTTGACTAATTTATTTAATACAATTCTTATTGAATAACAAAGTACCCTATATCATCAAAAAAATACCAAACACCAATGCTACAAAATAAGCGTCCTTTTAAAAGTCGATAAAATTATCCCCACAGGGTTATGGCCGCAGGAATGGTACACTGGTGTAAAAGAGATAGCCGTGAAATCACCCTTCCTTGTCTCGCAAACGTCTTTGCGGTCGGAATTCAGAGAGTTGCACTATACGTCGGCTGTGAGGAATGACTCGGTCTCGATGAACGAGCTTCAAGAGTTGAAGACGCAGATTTTGAATTTGCTCGATCACGCACCAGATGTCACTGTGATCGTGAATAAGTTAATGTTCGCGCCTTGTATGTATATACTGAGCGTTTATTGGCTGGAGACTTTACGGTGAGTATATTCGTGTTATAAATTAGTGATGTGTGTTTCGATAGTAATGTTTTTTTAGTAAAGATGTGGTTTAGTTTGTTAGAATCTAGCATTATACATTTTTATTGGGTTATCCACACAATACCTTATGTTTTGTATATGGAAATGAGGATTTTAAAAAGTAAAAAAAAGTAAGAAGTAAAGTATTGAAAGTGAGTGTTTATAAATATATAAAAAAATCGTGTTACAGTGTGTGCAATTCTCCTGAGCCGAGCTTGCAACCAATCATCGAGTATTTGAGTGACACGGCGTTGCAGAAGGATAAAGCTGGCATGTGGCAATGTGTTGCAAGGTAAGTAGCAAGATCATAGACAATTGAAACTTTCATTTTTTAATTTATGACCAAATGTCATTAATTTTTTAAACGTAACAATTGAGTCGATCTTGTTAAAAAATAAGGTCAATAAATTTGCACTGTTTTACTCTTGAGTATGGAATTTTTTTATGGCAATGAATGGTATGACGAGCATGTCATTCTCTTGATGGTATGTAATACAACCGCTGATGGACAGTAGCAAAACAATACCATGAATTACAAAGCAATGCATGGCATTCCACTGCGGTCCCTGTCCTGAGACATTAGTTGTTAAGTCTCAATATATCCAGTAGTGACGCTGGCTACAATGTCCTTCAAACCGGAACACAAGAATGCGTTTACATTGTTGATTCTGTACAGCCGTCGGTTCAGACGGTTGAAGTGTTACTGGACTACACAATTATGTTAAAAGATTTTGTATATCTTTAATTTCATGTAAAACTACCAATTATGTAGAGAATAAAATGTCCTTTCAATGTTTTTATTCACCTTAAAATCTAGTGATACTCTTAAAAACAAATGAATAATCATTGCATCAAATGTTCTCTCTTACCCAGTGTCGGCGACAAAGTATTCCAGAAATTCCTGGACGTGATGTCGGAGAAGGTCAAGGACGAGTCACGCGAGCGCGAGCTGGAAGGTCACGCGCAGTTCCTCCTAGTCAACTTCAACCATATACACAAGCAGATCCGACGAGTGGCTGATAAATGGCTCGCTGGACTGGTCGATAGGTTCCCGCATCTGCTGTGGAATTGTAGGGTGAGTGTGTTTAGAAACAGTGATGTTTTGGAAACGGTTTTCGTATAGAAGAGGACGTTTTTTTATAATACAAATAATTTGGTTTTGTGTGTGATTTGAAAAGTTCTTGATATTTGTTGTATTTGATCTGAAACAGAGTTTTGCAGATTTGATTTTTGTATAGAAACAAATGTTTTTATAATTGACAAAATAATTCGACTTTAAGAGTGGTAGGCCTGCGAAAGGTAACGGTAAATTTTGATTATCGTGCCATTAGCATAGGGTTTCAATCATGTAACTGCTCCTTAAAAACAAAGAATGTGTGTTGTGTGTTACCAAGTTGGATATTTATTTTCTACTTCATATTATTTGTAGGTACTGTGGTCAATGTTGGACATTCTGCAAGTTTTAAGCTTCAGTTTAGAGTTGGACGCCAATCAAGAAACGCCTTTATTGAAAGTCCCTGGGACTGATTTCACGCTGCAATTGCAAGACACGTTGGAAGGAAGAGAGGTATGTTCAAATCCGTTTTTATCGAAATTTATTTTAATTTATCAATTTATTTCTTCGATTTATGAATTATTTTTATTCTGGCAACACAAAGTCACTTAAACTGATCGCAAGTGCAGTGTAATTTAAACAGAATATTAGTTGAATACGGTCGACATATTTATGCCAGCCTGATAGAAATCGGATGTGAAGGCACTAAACTGAAAAGCGATACAGGTGCGAGGGTAGACAATCATGAGTCATGGCGTGCAGCGTATAAGCAATTTTACCCTTTCAGAGTATAGTAAAAGATTTTGCCGATCGTTGTCACGGTATAGTCCAAGAGGCGATGAAATGGGCGCCGCAGTCGACCAGGTCGCATCTACAGGAATATCTCAACCAGGTAAGGAAGGCTTTTTCTTTGTTTTTTTGTTCTATAATTATGAAAATTTATATACGGCTCATATGATGGTGATTAAGCACCGCCGGTGAATTTCTAATATGCTATGTAACACAGCCTATCATTACTTACTGTTGAGCACGGGTCTTTTCTACGAATGACGGCCTTGTTCATAGACAGTTTTAAAACCTATTTTAATTATCGAATGATTAAGCTCTTTCATACGACTAGGTTAAAAAAAAAATTATGAATAAGGCAGTGAGAGTTTAAATGAGAATAGGTATTTTATTCCTAACTATAGTCCAAGACGACTACAGAGTGGCTCGCTTGGCAAAAAAGATTTCTATGAAGATTGAGCAGTGTATGCGTATTGCTTGCAGGTGCCGAACTCGACGCTGTGGCACCACTGCGGGCTGGCGCTGGCGACGGGCGCGCTGCTGGGCGCGGCGGGGCTCAACCGCGCGTCCGCGCCGCTGCCGCGCGCCGCGCTCGACAAGCGCCCGCCCTGCGTCACGCACGACTCCGCCGCGCTGCTCGCCGTCGTCAGCCAGCGCAGCAGATACGCGGGAGAGGTACCCACCACCTTTTTCTATACGGTTTTTATTTATTTTAATATATAAATATTTTTATGACATCTGTTGTCTTTAGCATCTTTGACTTTTCCACTTTTATCGAGTTCGGGAGTGCTTTTTGCGCTTGATTATCTTCAATCGTAGAAAGTTTTTGCTGAAAATGGTTTTCTCAAAAAGAGTAATATTTACTTATTATCTAACGTTTACATCAGATGATCGTCAGCACGGCTTTAATTTTTACTTGAATCGTTATGTTTGTTCGATAATGATTTACTATTTTATCGATAATATAATTATTGGACACAAAAAATATTATAATATTTTTCAAGCTTTCTTTATCCTTTTAATTCGGTCTAATATTTGATAACCATCGGTAGATATAGTCCACCACTATTTATTGCATCAAGCGTTATTAGACGACAAAAAACACTGAATACAAACAAAATTTTATATAAGACCATACAGTCGAAAATACTAAAAATAATCTCAACTCACCACTGTCCTGTAACCTCAACAGATAGCCGGAGCAGTGATGGCAGAAGGCGGAGGCGAAGCAGCAGTATGGCGTGTAGGAGCCCGGCTGCACACGTCACTGCGTGAGGCGTGTTCCAGCGGCAGTGAGACGGCGCACCGCGCCGCGCTGTGGCGGGCGGCCGCGCTGCTCGTACACGCGCGACACCACACGCACCCCGACCACGCGCCCGCACACCCCGCCGCACGACATCTGCTGCATTCGCTAGGTAGGTATAGCAGGTTATGGATGGGTTGTGAAATATGAGGTCCTAGTTTTAACCCCCAGTAAGGGCAATTCGCTTTATGTATTTTTTTCGATTTGCATGATAGACAGATAAATAATGTTGTCCTTAATTATCTCAAGAATCACTCCGAATAATTTTAATATTATGACACACCAACAATAAACAAAACAATAGAATAACCTGAATAGATTAGTTCACTAGTCACAGATTGGAAATAATATTTATGTCAATAGTGACAGTATAAAATACTCTTGATCGATAAAATAATCCAATGAATTATTATGAAAGTAAATAATTGTTACAATATTCTCACAGCGTGGTCACAAGTGGAGATATTCACCGAGGACGCGGTTACCTCGGCTGTCGAATGCTGGCAGTGGTTGACTACAGCGCGACCTGACTTGGAGCTAAGACTACTGCAGGAAGTATTCGCGGCGTGGCAATCCACTGTGGACAGGAAGATGGGACTGTTCTCTAAGCAAACGGAAGAAATAAGTCCGTTGGCTGCTTATGAAGGTCAGTTGTAGTGTGTAGTGCTTTGTGTGAGTCGTTTGTAGTTTATATTGTATACATATGTAAAGAATTCAGCAAATTTTATAAAAAGTTACTGATAAAAAGAGAAATAGAATAAGCAAATTTTATATTATTTATCAGTAAAATTTATTTTTAAATTAAAATGTTGAGTTTGTAGCCAAAAGTCGATTGTAGTCTCCCGTCTACAGGTTCTAAGCTAGAGCCGCGGCCGCCGTTCGTCGCTCCGCACGCGGTATGGGTGCGTTACCTCTGCGAAGTCGCCGACACGGCTAAATACAACAGCCAGGAGAAAGTCGAAATGTTGGCGAGTCTTCTACACAGGTATGTAGTCATTTTATAATTCCCATAAATTTTAAATGTGCGGCACTTGTTCTAATTATACAATATATCTATTGGCTATACCTTTGTATTAATTTTTAAAAGACTAAACTTAATTGCAGGTCATTACCAATAACTGTAGGAGACATGAGGGACCACATCAACAGGCATGTTGAAGCAGTCGGTGTTAGATTTAAGTAAGTGTCCGTTTATTATAATTAGTTTGTTATATTAATTATTCGGATTGGATAATATCGTGAAATCTATTACATCGATAAGCTGACTTGTCGCAATATTATAGGTTTCATTTTCGTGTAAAATGAGTTCAAAAATGTTCCATATATATTACGAAATACGCAGCAGCCTAACTGGGATACAAAACTGGGATAAAAAAAAAAAAATCTACGGTGTGTAAGTCCGCCAACCCGCACTAGGCCAGCGTGGTGGACTATATGGCCTAACCGCTCTCAATCGTACTCTCGATTGTAGAGGAGGCCCGTGCCCTGCAGTGGGTCGTATATGGGCTGATACAATACAAAAAAAAATAACTGGGATACAGACAGATTAAAAACCACGCACTCGAAATATATATTTTTCGATTAGTCCATTAATTATTTTTCTTTTATTTTCTTCTCTCTATCTCACACTTCCATACAACAACACCTCTCCCTTCCAGGCTACTGTCATGCGGCCTGTCCTTGCTGCAAGGCGACATCCTGCCGCGCTCGCTGGCCCGCAACATTCTCCGCGAGCGCGTGTACAGTGCGTGCCTGGACTACTTCTGCCGAGGACTACAGTGCCCCTCCAAGATGTCCGGCGCTTTGAGGGAGGATATCATATCCCTGATCAAGTTCTGGCAGCTGATGCACTCGGATAAGAAGTATTTGAAGAGCAGTGACATTGGAGGTATAAAGTCCAGTAATAATTCACAGTCTCTTTCCCTTTTGTTCCTATATGCAACGGTCAGCGACACTCCAAGAATACTCCAGGTGTAGTGAGGGCTTATAGAAATTGAACCATCTAGGCAGAAAGGTGTCATTTTTCATACTACACCAGTTCAAGGTTCTTGGAAATTTGATGTAATTAAGGTAATTTATCCTCAGGGGAATTTGAGCTGATGGGTCCAAGCAGTCAGCAGAGTATCTACACGTCTAACTCACCAACAGACAACCGTTCGTCAGTGAACAGTAGCGATATTGGAAGTCGGCAGACTACCGGTTGGATCAATACGGTAATAAAGCTTCTAATTATACGTGTTTACAAAAATGTATTGTCTAATTTTTTATACAATAGGAGTACAAAACATAACCTTACCTAATGATGTCTTGAGTTTACGCGAATGTTACATATCGAAATAAAACGAATTCTTACGAATTTTATCGCAAATTTGATTAAATTTTTGTTTTTTTTTATTTTCCGACGTTTCGATCACTTTACAGTTTTCATGGTCCGCCCCGTGATCACGAAAACTGTGTATTAAAGTGATTGACTTAAATCAAATTCGCGATAAAATCCGTAAGAATTCGTTTTACTTCAACCACCTTACCTGTTAAAAATAGGCTCCCCATTATCATTCAAAGTATCGGAGATATACGTGTGGCATCGGAGAGGACAGATAAGAATTTAACATTAATCGAAATTCGACACAAAAAGCGTGAATAAAACATCGATTTTCCTTGAATCGAACATCTAAAATCCAATAAAGAGTGAGATTCGCTTCCAGGGGGCGAGAAGAATCACTATATAAAACCATCGTTTTATATTCGCAGGTGCCAATGTCGACAACGACGCTAAGCAGTGGGGCGGGAAGTATCGCGGGCAAGCGGTCCAACCGTAGTGTAAAACCACCGGTCAAGTCTCAAGATACCTTCGTCAAGGACTATGTCAGGAAGAGGAACCTTATATTGGAACTTATGGTGAGGACAGTGTCCATCCATCATCCATCCATCAGCCAAAGGAAGTTCACTGCTGAACATAGGCCTCTCCTAATGATTTCCACAGTGACCTGTTGGAGGACAGTGTAGTGTGTACGATAAATATATTCATTTATGTGATTCGGATTCACCTAAACATCTACCATATTAAAACTTAAAATCTACAATATAACTCATGTCGTATCTGTTGGGTCAGCTAGAAATATTTAGCTTTAAGTTACTCTCTCTCTCTCTTTAGCCACGGGAAGTCCACTGCTGAACATATGCCTCCCCCATGAACCTTCATCGACCTGATGGAAGTTGTAAGTTCGCTGGTATAATTATGCAGAATGGCGAGAGATTAACTAATCGTTTCTCGCATATCAATACTCCATTATAGACCAACTTGTAATTTTTGTAATAATCACGATATTGTAAGCTGGTTTTGAAAAGAGCAACACTAGAGTTTCTTGCCCGTTCTTCTCTAGTGAAAACCGCTTTCCGAACCGGGTGGTAGAAAAAAAAATGACTGAATCTAAATAATGTTGAACATTTTAATGGATTCAATAAATTATTTTCATTTTAATTTTTATCTGGATGGTATTTCACTTGCCCTCTATTGTGTGGGCATTAGGTTGAGCTGGTTGAATGTTAAAAATCAATTGAATGTTTAACGCAGGCGGTGGAGATCGAGTTCTTAGTGACGTGGCACAACCCTCACGGGCGCGCCGAGCAAGCGGTCCCTGGGGAGGACAACATCGCCACCTGGCGGTCGAAGCCCAACGCAGAGCGCACCTGGAGGGAACACGCCAAGCTCGCCTGGGACATCAGCCCCGCGCTCGCCATCTTCCTGCCAGAGAGGTACCATCACCGACTATATCTATATTAACGCAGATCACTATCATCTTCTACCCAACTTATTACTGTATTTAAGGTGATAAAAATAAAATAAAAAATAAACTTTATATCACACTTAAGGGTTCGTTTTAATAATATAATTTGTATGCTCGTTGCAGAACGATTTATTTTAGTCGCCTACCTGGTATCGACCTTTTCGGGAAATTAGCCTGTCAAATATCAAGATACAAAATAATTATCTGTTGATTTAAACTTATCGGCCCATAAAATCGTATTGAAAATATATTTTTTTTGTTTATCACGTTATGAAAATGTATCGATAAATATTTCTTGTAAATTTTTGTATAATTTCCATGTATTTGCAGATTAAAGAACGACGCTATAGTGGCAGAGATCAGACGCAAGGTGCAAGCGCAGCCGGTAGCTGTGTGCCACATTCCACAAGCTTTGAAGTACCTTGTCACTACCGACACGCTACTCAACGATGCGCATGAGGTACGAACATGCAATAATTTTATTAGATCTTTAGCGGCAAATGACTATATCAACCTTAGCACAGTACTATAAATAATTAATTTATTTTCCCGCTATATGACATTTTCGGTGTACGTAACTAGATAGGCACACACCCATTGACAAAATGGACCAATTAGAAGCCGCGCACGGCTTTGTATTTGACTCGCTGTAGTTCCGAGGTTAAAGATATAAGTGTCCCTACGACTTTGCGTTGCAGGTGCGTGCGTCGCTACAGAACCTTTGCAGCTCGCATGATACGAGAAACCATATCTACTCGAACGTCCCGACAGCTATTGTGGTTTGTCAATGTGACGTCAACTTTTTTTAAATATACCATTTTTATACTTCATTAAGGTTGTCATTACATTGACATTGACAGTTAAAATATACCCTATTTAAATTGACATTACATTGGCAAATCACTATAACGGTCGGGATGTTCGAGTAGATATAAATATTGAGAGGCCCATTTTCATCATGGTGGTTTTCTTTCGTCGAGTGATGATGATTCTGATGCCATAGCAAATTTATGTGAAGCTACTAATAATGTTATTGTTTAAGTTGGTGCACATGGTGACGTGGGCCCGCGTGAGTCCAGTAGAGGCGCTGTCGTACTTCAGCCGGCAGTACCCGCCTCACCCGCTGTCCGCGCAGGCCGCCGTGGACACGCTCACGTCGTACCCCGCCTCCACGCTGCTGCTCTACATACCGCAGCTCGTGCAGGCGCTGCGACATGATACTGTAAGTACTACTGTATATGTAGGTGCGAGGAACGAGTAATTACTGACACTGGATTTATTGGAATAATTTGACGACACTGTCTGTAATATCCTTTAGTGACAGTCGATAAATGAGCAGTTGACGACACTGTCAGTAGTATCGTGACGCGATAGTCGGCAAATGAGCACTTGACGACTCTGTCAGTAGCATCGTCAGATGATAGTCGACAAATGAGCAGTTGACGACACTCAGTAGCATCGTCAGATGATAGTCGACAAATGAGCAGTTGACGAAACTTAGTAGCATCGTCAGATGATAGTCGACAAATGAGCAGTTGACGACACTCAGTAGCGTCGTCAGATGACAGTCGACAAATGAGCAATTGACGACACTATCAGTAGTATCGTCGCATGACTGCCGACAAATGAGCACTTGACGACACTATCAGTAGCATCGTCAGATGATAGTCGACAAGCAGTTAACGACACTATCAGTAGTATCGTCGCATGACAGCCGACAAATGAGCACTTGACGACACTTACAGTATTATTTTCGTGATTTTCGACAAATGAGCTGTTTATGACACTGGCGGTGCTATGTTTTGGTAATATTCGACAAACGAGCAATGACGACACTGATATTGCTATAATCTCGTGCTAGCCTCAAAGTTATTGTCGTAGCTCTTAAACAAAAGTAATATTTAAAAACGGGAGATAATGGACGATTATTATTGGGCATCCCATTATCTCGTTAATTTAACGGCAAAGCAAGGCAGCCAATTTGTAGTCATAATAGTAATTTCACCAAATATTTTTTTACCAATTAATGTTGTCTATTTTTTTAGATGGGTTACGTGGCAGAGCTGATAAAGTCCTTAGCGAAGAAGTCGCAGGTGGTGGCGCATCAACTCATATGGAACATGCACACAAACATGTACACAGATGAAGAAATGCATAATAAAGATGGTAAGTATTATTTATCATAGCAATGAATTAGCAACCAGCTTATCCCTGTTAGCCTCGCTGTATGTTTATTTATTTATTTGTTTATTATTATATGACACACCAACAGCAAGTAAACAAAACATGCAAAATTAAACGTATACAATTTTCGACCTGGTCTACTTGTCAATTATAGACGTGAAGCAACATTCATAATAGAAAATAATTTTACAATAAAATAATTCAACATAACGATAATAAACTTAAAAGTAAAATAAATTCAGAATAGAATAACATTAAGGTAATACAAATAAATTACGCAATGAAAGAAATATTAGGAAGATAATTTGAGAATTGTCGGTTTTCTGTGACACAGTTGTACGGCTTCGTAAAGTCGGGAGTATTTTATTAATGGAGATTATTGAGTGGTTTTACACTTATTTTAATTTATAATATTATGCTTGTCCCATCTGGAAATCGACATCAAGGCCTTATGGTTTACAGTCTAAATTCCTTGCCATTAGACGAATGATGACTGCCTCGGTGGCGTAGTTGTACTTCGGTACGGTTATAATGCTGAGGTCTCGGGTTCGAATCCCGGGTCAGGCAACGTGATATTGTATTTTTCTGTTCATTATCAGTCCGAAGTCAGGAACTCTATCACTATAACTATCACATCATGGGACGGAACAAACAAGGCGAAACGCGGGTGACCTGGTTACTACAGGAGAACCTCTGCCTAGCCCTTCTGGGAAAAAGGCGTGTGTGTATGTGTTATGTATGTATGTAGACGTTAGATACCATTATTTTATATAACCACTAAAACTTCCCTGTTGTTCCAGCCGCACTATTCGACATACTAGAGAACCTAACAAAAAGCATAGTGGACACTCTATCGGGTCCTGCTAAAGCGTTCTACGAGCGAGAGTTTGACTTCTTCAGCCAGATCACGAACATCAGCGGCATTATCCGACCGTTCCCGAAGGGAGCCGAGCGGAAGAGGGCGTGCCTGGACGCGCTGAAAAACGTTAAAGTAAGATTTCAGTATCGATAATTTAGTAAGGAATTTCTTTCGTAATGCTAATTTAATAATGTTTTTTTTTGTTGCAGGTTCAGCCAGGATGCTATCTACCTTCGAACCCAGATTCGATGGTTATAGACATCGATTACAAGAGCGGTAATTGTGTTTAATTATAATAAATGTTTTCGTGTTTTTTTTATATTAAGGGTTTGACGTCAGCAGTGGCGTGCCTAGGGTTTTGGGGTAGGGCAAGCCCAATATTTTGTTTTAGGTTTAATGCATAGTGATTTAGAAGGAAAAAATACTAAGAACGAAGAAAACGAATGTACGTCAGCAGACTTAACATATAATCTATACAATATTAGCATTATTACAAATATAGATTACTTGTGGAAATGCATACGTACCTAATTGTTTATTGCACTAACGACAGAGCACTTCAATTTTAATACCCGACATGCCACTAGCACAACAATAGCTACTATGGTGCCGTGTTTGACTTCGCAGTTATCCAAAAATGCGGATATAAATTATTATTATTCATTCATTAAAGTTAAGTTTTTAAGAATTACAAGTAATAACATACTTGTTGAAAGAGCTACCTAATTTATTGCAAAGATTATAGTTTATCAAACTATTCTAATAAACAAATGTGGTTTGAAAAACGTAATATGAAACACCATTATTGAATATCCTATATGAAGGGGAGCATGTAGAAATCAAATTACGTAGTTTATTTAACTGAACTGATAAAATACCTCTCGTGATTTACCACGTATATATAAGAAATGCACAAACCCGGCGTTGTTTTCGCTCTAGTTTATTTTTCAATATAATTGAATAAAATTACCTTTATACCGGCAATGAACACTTTCATCATCACACTAAAACCATCACAGGAAACAATACAACTCATTTTAGTATCAAAAAGCTTCAATAACATAAAAAAACTATTAACCTAGATCAGAACTATTTACAATAATTGCACAATGTCAAAATACTTATGAAGTTAGTACGAATTCGTTCAGAATTGCGAAACGAAACGTAAATATAAACATTACTATAAATTATAAACTGCTATTATAATTTATTAAAAAGTACCGACATTACTGGAACATTTTTAATCATTTAATTAAAAATATTTTTAAATGCGGAACAAGTTAATTTAATAACAATAAATATATTTACTAAACAACAATAACAAATAATAACATGTCGACCGTGAAACGTACGATGTTCACCACGAAGCCGGGCATTTCGTCTAGTACTGAAAGTTATACAAAAATAGCTATACCTATACATTCGTAGCGTCTTGTACACCATTTCACCCATACGTAGACCGCGTTGCCAAAAGCCTCGTAAAAGCACACGAGAGAGAAAAAGATAGATATATGTGCATTGTGCCGCCTTTTTAAGGGAGCGCGTGGAGCCACCGTTTTTTTAATTTTAATATCATTAACTATGGAATGAATTTCGCGCGGCGCTTTGGCTCTCCGTCTCAAGCGCTGTATTTAGACGCGCCGCGACAGGACGCGGTAAATTCAAAAATTATAGATGTTTCTAATAAATGAATGTATTGTATTTATTGTAATGGTTTATGTTCAGTATCGAGTATGTACGTATTAAGTAGGGCAAGCCGGGCTTTTGGGCTTGTATGGAAGTACCGCCACTAGACGTCAGCCATGCATAATGATAAAATAACATACATAAACATTCTACAACACCCATAACAAAATCTTATCCCATATTCTTCGAGCTGATGTGGTATATGATCGAAGAATATATTTTTCGATAAAGCATCCTCGTTTATTATGCATTAAATATTTACATCGGTAAATTTATTTCGTCAGGCACGCCCATGCAGAGCGCAGCGAAGGCGCCGTATTTAGCTCGGTTCAGGGTGCGCAAGTACGGTATTGCGGAGATGGAATCGGTGGCTATGGCGATCGCGGCTGGAGAGGACCCGCCTTCGGTGAGTTATCAAATCAGAAATTATTCCTTTTACTCTCGTTTTACGTCATCATGTTTCGTCCGTAGCGGGATTATATGGTGAATGTTCAGCAGAGAACTTTCCGTGGCTGAAGAGAGAGTGTTGGAATCTATGTGCCAGTTTGTCGGTGGTGTTCGTTTATTTTTGTTATACTTACAGACTGTTTTTATTCCGCAATAATCGCTTTTCTTCCATCGATATACGTGATGAGTAAAAAAAGAAATATATATATAGCTTGGCAAAAAAGAGTGTTTTTATTGAGGGCGCCACGATCGAATATTTTTTTTTGATATAACAACCTGATATACTACGACGTAAAATGTTTAGATACTTGTTAATTTTATATTAATCAATGACTTAAAAGGAAACTATTTGAAGAATAAAATAATAAGTATTTTAATAATATTAATATTTTAATAATCGTTTTGTTCATTTTGAATCACAGAACAAGCAACAAATACACGAGAATTTGTCGAAATCTGTAAATAATTGCGCAGCGCACACAACGATGACATAGAAAGTACCGGCTATTTGTCAGCAATGACATTTAAAATAGTGTTGCCACAATTACTTTTTTTTAATTACCATTTTCGTCGCACCAGACTCTTTTTTGCCAAGTTATATATATATATTTTTTTCGTATTTTTGGACGATGAATCGTTGCATGTATTGACATTTTATATTTATACAGCTACAACACGTGTATCACAATTTTTGTTCCAGGAGGAAGGCAAAGATCGGTACACGGCGATAGCTTCGGAGACGTGGCAGGCCGCCATATTCAAAGTGGGCGATGACGTCAGACAGGACATGCTCGCGCTTCAAGTGATATCCTTGTTCAAGAACATATTCCAGCAAGTCGGCCTGGATTTGTACCTGTTCCCTTATAAGGTTGTTGCTACTGCGCCTGGGGTGAGTTGACTCGTGTCACAATGTTTGTCCTCAATGGACTCCTAAACTACTTAACCGATTATAATAAAATTTGCACACCATGTGCAGTTCGATCCAACTTGGGAGATAGGATAGTTTAAATCTCAAATTATAGTCGCAATTTTAATTTATTGCTAATTATTTGTCTGTTATTATTTGACAGTCACAATCATCTGTTAACTCCAAATGATTCTAACAGATGTCGATACCTTTCGACTGGGTTGAGTAAGTAATCAATAGATGGCGCTGCTATGGTAAATCTACGAACGTGTCATATAAGCTACATTTTAACAGTATAATTACCACGTGTTGTTGACGCTATAAAATTAATTAAATTTAAAATAAGTAGTTCATTATACTTTAAAAAATCAATTTCGTAGTCAGAATTTTGGCTGAGCGGAAAGTTTTAGCAGGAATTTTGCAAAGTATTTGTGTTTGCGTATTTTTTAAATGATATTCGTCGTATTTTCGTGTTTATATAAGGCCTATCTACAAAATAAAAGCAATTACAAAAAATTTACAACTTGCCTATTTAGGCATTAAGGGATGAAATGGGATAAAGTGGGACGGACGCGATGAAACCGGTCGGATCCGGATTGCATTCGATGGGAAATAATGGGACGGGATGTAACAGAAAGAAAAGGAGCCAGATGAGATGGGATGGGATACGATAGGAAAAGTGATAGTAGGTACTTAGGTTGAGTTCAGGAGTACAAAAGTTTGAACGGGAATAAGATATTTCTGATGTGGAGTGGAGTCTAAACATCTTAGCACCCAGGCGAAGCTGGGCCGGGCCGCTAGTATTATATAAGTATAAGTGAAAGGTCATGTTTTATATCAGTTTTAATGTTTATGTGATTAAATAAAAAATTGTGAGGTATTTTGCTGTCGATGGGACCGGTATTTTTTTTTGTTTTTCTATACCTATTTTTTTATTTGGAAAAAAATATGTTTGGCACTTTTAAGTGTATTTTTTTTTCTTTTGTTCCTCGTCTATGTAAATGCCGTGTTTTTAACAGTAAAAATATTGTAAAATTATGAAACAAGTCTTATCGATATATTTGTTTCAGTGTGGTGTAATAGAATGCGTGCCAAATGCGAAGTCGCGAGATCAACTCGGACGTCAGACAGATATTGGAATGTACGAGTATTTCATCAAGAAATATGGTGACGAAACTACTAGAGAGTTCCAGGTAAAAAAAAGTTTTTTATTTGTGATTTTTCCTTGTATTTGTAGGAAAAAAACTATCGACTAAATATTTAACTATTGACTGTAACAAACTCATTTTGAAGAAATTATGTTTGTGGCAGACATCCAAAAAGTCTTCACAAATATAGATACATTTTAATACATACATAAACATCACGCCTTTACCCCAGAAGGGACAGACAGAGGTGCAACCAGGACACCTTCGTTTCGCCTGGTGTGTTCTGTCCCACGATGTGATACAGGGGCGAGCTTATCGCCATTTTAATACACAAATGTTTTTTGGAATCAGGCTGCTAGAAGGTGCTTTGTGACGTCAATGGCGGCGTACAGCGTGATAGGGTTCCTGCTGCAGATCAAGGACAGGCACAACGGAAACATCATGCTGGACACCGACGGACACATCATACATATCGGTATGTGGATTTCTATACTACCAGGAAAATTATAGACTATTAATTTATTTAAAAACTTTATTGTACACCAATGAAAAAAAACAATGTAAATAAAAGATAACAAAATAGTACAATGTTGGAGAGTACAATACTTATCACTCGAGGTGATCTCTTCCAGACAACCAACCATAGGATGGACATGACCGACAACAATTATGGGGTATCGTGGGATATACGAAAAATATGAAAAAAGTAAAACTATCATATCTGAATAACAAACGTATTATAAATTAATAAAGCAGAAAATCACATACATAGATTTTGCATAAAATATAAATACATATAATAAAATAAGCATTGATATCAAATCAAAATAATATAACGACTATTGTAATAAATGAGCCGGCACGATACCGTAATTCGATGATTGTTAATTACTCTTATAGCGGTTCTCTTACAACAGTTCAAAATTACCTACTTATATTTCTCTTCGTGAAAGTTATTTTTATTTTTTTGAAATTAAATACTCTTTGAGTATAGTTATTGCATCTCATGAATATCTTAGTTATGGTTTTAAAATTGACAAGATATGGTATGCACGTATGTGCGTGAATTGTCAACTGCACTACAACATTTGGCACGAACGCTCCAGACATTACACACATTTAAATAAACATACTTGTACAAGCTCCGCATACATTGTAGACAAACGGACTTAGTGAAAAGGAATATCTATTCTATATATATATATACATATAATAAATGAGAAAAACTTATAGGAGGAGGACTATCTTAACGTAATAGAACCCAAAAGAATGATTTTAAGAAATTTTGTCTATTTGTCTGTGCGGTTGTGCGCGATGAACTCAGAAACGGCTTAATGGATTTGGATAAAATTTGGTATGGAGGTAGCTGACACCCTGGATTGACACTTTGGCTACTTTTTATCCCGAAAAATGTAGTGTTCCCGTGGGATGAGGGAGGAATTCCGATATATTTGTTACGTTTTTGTACTCAAATGGATGGGATGGGCCTGGATTATATATCTTGAGTGAGAATGAGACGGGACAAGGCAGGATATAACGGGACGGGACGGGATGGGATTTTTTAAATAAAGATAACCACGCAATCGGAGTTGCGGGCAAAAGCTAGCCTATACTATGTATCTGACATGCTATTTATCTATAGATTTCGGGTTCATGTTCGAGTCATCCCCGGGCGGTAACCTGGGCTTCGAGCCAGACATTAAGCTGACCGATGAGATGGTGATGGTGATGGGCGGCAAGATGGAGGCGCCGCCCTTCCGCTGGTTCTGCGAGCTGTGCGTGCAAGCGTTCCTTGCTGTCAGGTAATTATAATGTCCACTCATTTCATATGCAATAAAATATATATTTCAATACTTAACGCTGTTAATTATTCGATATGTAATGTCGTTACGAGTTATCGATACTTTGAGTGCCATGCTAGAAAAATCACAAAGTATTTTTAAAAAATACTTTAGAGTTACGCATGACAGATGTTTTGCAGCCATAACTTCGTTGTGTTTGCGAGTATTCAGCAATATCTGTTTAATATAAGGCAATTTAAAAATTATATTTCACCTAAGTCAGCTAAGACAGGAGTCAACCTTTCCAGCGTATAAAATTGTTTATGTTGTGTCGTATGGTGTAATCAAAGCCTTCTCAACATTCTTTTTATTTCTCATATGGAATAAATGTAAACTTAATTTTTTTTCAGACCATACCAAGAAGCCATCATATCGATGGTATCTCTCATGCTCGACACGGGTCTACCTTGCTTCCGAGGCCAGACTATCCGTCTCCTTCGCTCTCGTTTCGCGCCAAACTCGACAGAAAAGGAGGCAGCGGCATACATGCTCTCAGTCATACGAAACTCCTTCCTCAACTTCAGAACGCGAACTTACGACATGATTCAGTATTATCAGAATCAAATCCCGTATTAAAGATATCGATACTGTAGAATCGATATATCAAGTGAGTAGGAAGATTTGTATCAGCATGAGAGAGAAAGGGATGGTATATGTCGGATATGAGCAAGGTAAAGTATTACTACGAGTATTGAGTGCTATTTCTGATCAATTTATTACGCGTTTTGTTCATAGTTCGTTTGTATGGTATTACAAATACGATTGTGACACGATTCACGCGTCTTCCCTTATTTTTTAAATGTTGTATCGGTTGCCAGTTGGGAAATGACACAGTGAAGGAAATTATAAGCGTACAACAGTACCAAAACTTGTCAGGAATAACAATCTGGGTAATTTGAAATCTATTAGCCCGAGCTTAGTCGCTTGGGATTTGGATATATAGTTTTATCCAGAAATCGCATTTTTGTGTGTATATGTATAGCGAAATTGGATAGTCAGGCAAAGGTATACTGTCTTAGATCGAAGTGGAATGTTAGGAAGAAATTGGCTATTGTGTACTTAGTAAACGATATCGTTAGTGTGTGATCAATGTCGATATCGATAAATCAGATTCATATCTTCATTTACTAAACTTAATGTCGCTCTGGACATGTTCCTATTTTGTAACTGATGCGAGTGTAGTAATAATTTAATGATGGATTAATCGGGTCTGTGTACTAATCAATGTCGATGGAAAAGGAATCGGGTTATTAAAATGAAAATATTTATCGATATGATCATATTTATTTAATCAATGTTTATGAGATTGAATACATTAATTGTAATTATGTTATGTTCTAAAAAGCCGATATAACTGCAATTCTATTACAGTACTACGCTTAAAGCTAATCTTTAATCGAAGTTAATTAGGTAAAGTATTAAATGAGACATTACAAAGTCCATTGAAAGTTTTTCTTGACACAGTTTAAAATAACAATATTAGTGAACAGATTCGAATTAATAATTAAATTTATTTTCATCGATTTCAATAACTTTTATCTATATAAAAGTATATATTTTATCACTGTTCAGTAGGAAACTGAGAATTAAATTTTGTCGAAGTCGTTACCATTAATATTTAGGTGAAAGAATTAAAATGTTTGCATCCACGCGACCATGGATTACTTGGAGAATAGAAAGGTACATTAAATCAATTGATTAGTTCAATGGTTCTTTTTCTGACTGACGCTGATTTTAGATTGCTATTAACTGTTTTTCTTCAATGTGTTCAAACTTTTCTAGGTTTACTCATTTATCCACATTCATTTCTAGAATTTACCCATACACAAGTGATGTATGGGTCTATTTTCTACTACTAGAACATCTTAAAAAAGTGATAGTGAATTTTTAAAATAAAAATATAAGTAAAATATAGTATCGTGGTCGCGTAGATGTGTGAGGCTTTAGTCGTTATATTTAGATGTGCAAAATGATTATGTATTTTACGTAAGTATCGATATATTTATTGTACGTAATGTACTTAGAAATGTTGTAGACAAATTCCTATTTTTGTTAACAATTATATTAATTGTTAAGATGCGGAATGTTATAAATTCTAAACAATACTTCACCAGTGGTATGCTGTCTATAGACTAATCCACCCTAGAGATACGACATGTGTATCGTAAAATGTATCTTTCACAATATCCATCGATTCATGGAAATGGGTGGCATGTTTAAAATATTATTGTAATTACCTACTGTTTGTTTGCTGAATGTATTTTCATTTTTATCTTTTTGAAACTCTTGTGCATGTCACTGGAAAGTTTCTGAGTCTTGGGAAATGGATTGATTATGTGTTTTGTTTTGTCTATAATGTCGATGGATACCAAGATCTCACTGTTATTTTTTGTCGATATTTGAATTGTGTGATATTGTATTAAAGTACCATTTAAATAAGTTACAACCATATCCTTGTGGATAACTATTTCTTGATACGTTACTTTGATCGTGATGTATTTTAGCCAATCACCACACGTCCTTAACGCAAGAACGTCATCATTCGCTATTGGTTATTTAGTACGCGTCATTGTGGTGTTTACCGCATGTCTAGTTATTACATATGATTTGACACAAAAATATTGTAATTGCATAACTATTGGTGTTCTATTTCAAATGTAAATATAAGAAGACGTACATTTACAATTTGCAAACCGTTTTGACTCGGCAGTTGAGTACGAGTTCCTGTCTGAGTGGGATAGCTAGTGCAAGTTATTTCAATGGTACGATTACTTATGCAGATTTGTATTAATATTTGGTCAATGTAAAAATCAAACTAAATATACTTAAACCCGTGACGTTACATAATATTCACAGATATTCTTGTTGGAATTTATAACACTCCGCACTGGTAAAGTTCTTTAATATTCTGAACAAATCCTATAAAACATTCTCGATTGCCGTGTTAAGTGTTGTGTTGGTAATAATTCTATTGTATATAGGTGAAATGGACATTATTATTGTTAATCGGTATATTTCGGACATTCCTCTGGATTATTGTTGTTGGATTCGAATAAAGTATCTGGTAAAGGTGTTTTGTGTTTTATTATGTTTACATTAAAACAATATTCTACTAGAAATTATATTGCACATATACACAATAAATAAAATAATTACATAATTCCTACACTATTGTAGACTTTGAGGGAGTTTTCGGTATTATAAGATAAAGGTATCAAACATGTATTTGCCAATAACAGCTGCCTAGCTCATAAACAAACCCTTGGGATCCTTCACAGCCGGCTTCTTCCCAGTTAGCTAGCATAGGCTGACAGTCTTAATTACCTAAGCTTCATAGACTAGCTAGACACAATCTCATTTCGCTCCTCACACATTCTCATGTGCTAAAGTTGTTTCAAACATATTTACCTATCAGTTCTATACCTCTTACTCTCCTGTTTTTTCCTATATACATATAGGTTCGAATCCAAGATTCGTCCCTTTCCCTTACCCTTTCGAAGACTTTTTACCCTTATCTCAGCCTGCCATTTGGCAATCTGTAGTCAATTGACTACATTAGCAGTCAACGGCTACGTCGGAATTTAAAATAGCTCGTAAATTCTTGCATTTACGTACTTTGTCAGTGTCATGGACTAAGACCAAAAGTCCTTTATACAATAGGCCTTTGGCCTTAAGTTGGACATAATATAGTGTAGGCCGATAGAGTAATAAATTAATACTGCTTATTATTAGGAACATAAAGAACATCAAGGTTTCGTTCAGACCAAACGGGATAATTGTATGGTTCGCCAGACATGTTTGGCGAGTGCTTCAAAATGTGCACTAAATTTTACACTTTAATGCCTAAGATATACAGTTCTTTATTCTGTGACATCAAAAGAGCATTAATCTGATCCGTTTGGCCTGATTTGAACCTTATGGTGACCATAGAATGGTCTTATCTAATATAAAACATAGAGATGCAACACGGAGCTCCATAGATTACACTTAGTAAGGAATTTTAAGGAAACTACAGTAATATCATTGGACACATCAGTCTACACATCAATATTTACTAAAGTACAATTTCAATATACGCCTAATTTTATTCAGTAAAATTTTCTACAAAATATACAGACACATTTGACAATATTAAAAAGTTGAAAAGGTAGCATTTATTCTTAAACATGATAAAATTAATTCTAACATCGAGATTTTTAAAAGACATGTATACACTTGTAGTATATTGGATAAATCTAATTCCTGTTCTATCGAATGTAAAGTACATATTAAAAGGTTTTAAAACTTAATTAAAAGTTCATACTGTAAGTCTCGACATAGGACAGGTAATATTCAATTTTCTTGTGGCATTTCTTTAGTTTCTTCACTTCAATGTCTGGTAGGTTGAGCATGCTTCGTGGGAACAGTTCGGAGAATCCGTGGACTTTCACCTTTCCTATTGGCGAGACTTGTTGGGAAGGTTTTCCAGTGTCTTTGATGGCGTCAAACAGCTGATGCAAGTGGGACAGAGCTGCCTTGCTGTAGTACTCCGAGTTGTCTTCAGACGGGCCCTGCAGGATCAGGAATGCGTCGTACCGCATGATGTCGAGGCTGGCTTTGCCTGCTTCAATCAGTTCA
Organism: Theretra japonica; assembly: GCA_033459515.1. NCBI lineage: Eukaryota > Metazoa > Arthropoda > Insecta > Lepidoptera > Sphingidae > Theretra > Theretra japonica. Next base: position 5,472,959 of record CM065942.1, read on the forward strand.
CTCTGAAATTTAATTATAAATTTAATTTTCTTGCTGGTGACAAAATAGTCGTATTCGACCGCATAGCGAACACTGTACTCAAGGGGATCAGGGAAGTTACTGTACTATACTAGTGCCTAATTCGCGATAATCTTTATACAAGCATGTAGCATTTAACATTCTCAAGTAGGAATGGGATTACAGAGAAACTGATGAATTCGCTTTGCATGGCGTATTTCAAAGTTGTGTAAACGGCACTGTAAAAGCATTGCTAAGAGCGATAGCATTTAAGGACTTATAACAAAGGAGTACTGTCATAAGAGTTCGCATCATGAGAAAGTCCATTTAAAGAGAGTGAACGACAATTTACGCCTTTATAGCTTAGCGGAGCAAACTAAAGCTCTGTTGCGTGACGCAGTTACATGCCGGCTGTGTAACGAGTGGCCGCGGGCTTGATTCCTGCACCGAAATAAATGTTTGCATAAACCACAGGTATTTGTTTCGGGATTGGGTGTTTGTGACATCAAAAAGTTTTTTGTAACTCCTGATACCCACAACACAAGGCTCAATCATAGTGTGGGGGCAAGACTGAGTATGTGACTGTAAGATGAATTTATTAAAGTATTTATAAACGCTACACCTTTATTTCAGCATTTTGCAATATTCACAACTACTATGCATCCAGTCGCTGCCGGCTCTCTTGTGCAAGTCGTCCCTCCATCTGGCCAGAGGATGCCCCAGCAGACTGGACTCTGTGGCGTACCTTGGGAAAGGTGTATGTCCAGCAGTGGAATGCAACGGGCTGATGATGACTTATTTATTTTATTTGGTGCACCAACAGCGCTGTCGCTATTGCTCTTTCAATAGCTTATCTGCATAATCAATATTACTAAATACAATACCTGAATGCACTTATTGGCCACTGAAGTGACAGCAGTGTCCACATCTTTGAAGTTGACATTCTGGTCCATGTTGGCACAAATATCTAGGAAATACGAAACGCCTTCAAAAGGATCCGGATCTCCAAGGAACAATCGCATTATGAAAGCATATGACGCAAGTACATTGACTATGTTGTACTTTACTACCGGTGATGGTTGGACGCTCTGGAAAATAAATATACTTTTGCTATTCCAATTTTTTTTTATGCGCCCGAAATACTCAAACGCTACTTAAATATTATGTTGCACTTAACTACGCAAGTACCGCTTAAATGTACTGGCTAAGTAGGATGCGGGTAGTTAAGTGGAACTTAATATTTAAATGGCGTTTGAGTATTCGGGCGTAAGATGGACTAGGGACTGTTAAAATAAAATGAATTCATACGGATTTTATCGCGAATTTGATTCAGCAGTGAGCCCGGTGACCACGAAAGCTGTAAAGTGATCGAATCATCGGGAAGTTAAAAAATGTAAAAATTAAATCAAATTCCACCTATGTGTGATGCTGCCAGGACTCTGTTTGAAAATATAAATTGTATTTTAGTTAATAAGGTAGACTAAGTTAGTAGATAAGGAGGATGTTTGCTTAAACAGGGCCGGCATAGTCTCATCACTATGAGGCACTTACACTTACTTACTTATACACTTTATTTTTATGGGCCTTAGTCACTACTAAGGCTCATAAAAATAAAGATAAAAAAAAATCAAATTCGCGATAAAATCCTTATGAATTCGTTTTATTTCAATGTGTAACATTCGCGTAAATCTAAGAAACCATTAGGGACTCTTAAACCGAAAGCCAACAATTTATTATAATATTCTGGATTTTACAGGTTCCGGTAATTTATTTTTATGACTGAGTCACATGTTCACATGAGTTATTATGTTCCACATATGGCATAAAATATATTGCAAAGACCTTACTACATTAGGTTCTTTTATATATTGTAGAAATAAATATTATAATCTAGGTAACTTCAATCTGAAAAGAAAGTGTGAAAATATTGCATGTGTAAAAAATACTTACAGTAAGCGTTTTAAATTTCGGCATCCTAACTAATTTTGGACATTTCGTCAACTCATCTACATTTTCCTCAACATCTTCTACTAACTGCTTCCCTTTCTTAGGAAACCACCAGGGTATCCACTCAGGTATCACACGTTGTATCTTGTCTTCCTTTAATAACGCCTCAAATTCATTCTTCTCATCCTGGTTCAACGCATTCCAGACTGCATCAGCATCATTTAAATCCAGATTCTTCATTCTCTCATGCAAATCAGCTTCGTCATCATCATCATCATCAGAGTCCACCTCATCAGGCTTTCCGAGTACTTCGGTAACATCCGGATTATGATCCTGCATTTTTTTGAGAATCTTCATCATTTTGCTTTTTGATTCATAGTCCACATGGTGGCCAGATAGCTCCTCTTTGATGCATTCATGATAGAATTTTTCAGAGCATTGCAAATGCCTATCAGATTTGTAGCATTCTAAGGAGCAGTATAGTACACTGCAGCGAGGACAGCAATATTTACTTTCTTTTTTAACGCATCTAAAAAGGATAATTGGTTTTACAGCCTTTCCATATGAGATTTTATACTTCAAATTATAAACCATTTAATATGCGGTGTTTAGGAATAGCAGTGGTAGTTCAGCTTTACATAATATGATTGGTTATGTTTTATGTTTTATATAGCGAAAAAATTTTTTTGGTGACTATCGATACACATATGTCTCCGAAAAGTCAAAGGTGTGCCCTAGCATTTGAACTCAGAACAACCGTGAACATGTTGGCAGCCTCGTCTGGTCTGTTACCAACAGGCTATGACGCACTTCAAATCTTATAAGCGCGTAATAAATATGTTAATAAGGATTTAAAGATCATGTCTGAAGGAATGTGTTTTCATGATATCAGACAGGTAGCTAGGTGTTTCTATGAAATAACGCTCTCTAATTAATGAAATAAAAACTACTTACATTCCGCATGTTTTCTTAATACAGCCATTGGCAGAACTGGTTGGTAACTCTTCATCACCTGAATCAGAAACAGAGTTTTTAGAGGTCGATGCTATATCTTCCTCCATATCTTCAATACAAGATTTCCTAACACGCGTGAACGGTACCCACTACCCTAATCGAATTGCAGTCAACATGAAATATACAAAAACCAGTGTCTCTGACGGGCAATCACAAATAAATAATTAATCAATAGCAAAACTTGAAAGGCGATTTATTGATTTTATGGCGCCACCGGTGACCGCCGACAGGGCGCCCGGGACAGGGGAGGGGACTTGAATACTTTTTTTAGAAACGTTTTGTTATGGCTTTTAATAGAAGTTAATATATTTAAAAATAAATTTCTCTGGATCACTTTATATATAACAAAATATTGTATTTAGCGTTTATCCAGGATTTAAAAATAAAACAAAAGGGATTTATTAAAATTATGATAGTAAAATGCAGTAGCTAAACGACATGACAAATGTCAGTAACAGTTGACACTAATCAGCTGATAATTTTTGTTGACATTTTAAAAATTGTTTTTTTTTACAAAACAAGATAAGTATTTACTAAAATTTTCAATATATTAAGGAAAATGACAGAACCAGAACTTGTGGAAGACTTCTTTGGTGTATATTTGCTAATTTGTTTGAACCCTAGATACAAAGGACGCACATATGTGGGGTATACGCGTAATCCGAACCGGCGTATCAGGCAGCATAATAGAGGCGCTTGTGCTGGTGGAGCTCATCGCACTAGTGACAAAGGGCCATGGTAGGTAATTGAGGTTTCATGTAATATTTCGTCAATTATTTATTTTGCTAGATTTGCATTAACTGTAGTATCATCACAACCATCGTAAGCAGTAGGAAGTCCATTAGGTATTGAGCGCATTCCTACACCAAGAACTTTCCCAACAATTTATACTGAGGGACCAGTATCGCTGGATAGTGGTATCCTGCAAAATTTGTCGGTGTATAACCAGAATGATTTATAAAAACATTTTGGGACATAATTTGAGTAATATCCTTCGTTATAAATATTTTTTAATTAATAATAAAAATATAAACGTTTTTTTAGGAAAATGGTGTTGATAGTTCATGGATTCCCTAATAACATTTCCGCATTAAGAGTAAGTAGATACCATAAATTAATACAATTTGTTACTGTCCACCAATCATGAAGTAGAAATAATTTTGCCTCAATAATAATATTTTTCTTTCTTTTTTTTCCTTGTTTTTTCTTTCCTCAGTTTGAATGGGCATGGCAGAATCCAAATAAGACAATTAGGCTGCAACATCTGAATTTAAGGCAGATACCCAGAAAAGAGTCAAGTTTCAAGTTCAAACTTAGGGTTTTAAGTGAGATGCTCAATGTGGGACCATGGTCTCGACTGCCATTGTTGATACGGTGGCTTGAAAATGATTACTATGAAGAGTTTCCAGTGAGTTTAGTTTGTAACATTCATTTATAATTCTCTAGTTAACTTTTTGTTGAGTATAAAAAAATGGAAATAATTTGACACAAAACTTCCTACACAAATACTATAATTATTAAAAAAAAATGCTTTAAAATAATGCCATATTAAATTTACATATATTTTTTATTTACAGGTTGAAAGAAAACCACTAGACCACATGATTGTCTGCTATGGTCCAATAAAAAGCAAGAATTTGAAAAAGTCTCAAAAGAATGATCAAAGCACATCAGAGCAGTGTTTACTATGCTCAAAATACATCACCAACAGGCAATCAAAATTAAAATGCTTGAATACTAATTGCAAACTAGTAACACATATGACTTGCTTGGCCGATATATTTTTAACTCCAGGAGAATACGTACCAATCCAAGGCAATTGTCCCTCCTGTAAAATTACATTAAAATGGGGTGATTTAATCAGAAAGATGAAGGGATGTGAAATTGAATGTACTGATGCAAGCCAAATAGGAGAGGAGGTTGCTGCCAAGTCGCAGGTTGATACGGTGGCTGTAGATGATGATATGATAGATGTGAATATGTCGGATCCTGGTACAACAGAAGCTCATAAAGTATATAATGGTTACGAAGAACATAATGATTATCCTAGTTGGTTTGAGGACTGCGAAGGTTTATAATGTAATAAATGAATTAGATTACTGTTTTATTTCATTTACACATTAAATAAAAACTTGACCGACTACCTCATGTGACTGTTGAATGTGTTTATTATTATTCTTAATTCTTTAATGTGTGATACAGACAGGTAGAAGAAAAAGAAGATAAAATAGTTTATTATTACTAACTAATCCTACAAAGTAATAATTTTAATGTGGGGTCAGTTACTACATTGCAGTAGGTACCATTTATATAAATACTAGCGGCCCGTCCCAGCTTTGCGTGGGTGCAAATGTTTTATTCCACTTCACATCACATACATGTTATTTTCGTACAAACTAGGACACCCTGTTCATGTATTCTACATATAAACCTTTCTCTTGAATCACTCAATCTATTTAAAAAAACCGCATCAAAATCCGTTGCTTAGTTTTAAAGATCTAAGCATACATAGGGGCAGACAGACGGCGGGAAGCGACTTTGTTTTATACTATGTTAATATGGGCGCCCCAGAACAGTATGTCACATTAACTGATGTGTTCATTGTGCCCTACAACCTGCACAAGAAGAGACATCATCAAGGCAACAGACGCAGCCATAAATGTAGCGACCTACTGAGCCGGGAAACTGTAAAGGTTTATATAACAGTGTATCATTTGAGCCATTGACACGAAAGAAGAAGAATGTGTCACATGTGTAATACTGGTGCAGCTGAGTAATTTTCTAAACCGATTTTTTTAATTTTATCTACATTTCGTTAATCCGTATACGTCAATAGGAACTAGGGTGTCTGTGCTCTATTGCTTTCGTCAATTTCAAACCTTAATTGCCTCGTTGGCGCAGTTGTACTACAGTACGATTATAAAGCTGAGGTCTCAGGTTCGAATCCCGAGTCGGACAAACTGATATTGGATTTTTCATTATGAGCGCGATCAGTAATTTGTGCCTGATATGGCATGACGGAACGCACAAGGCGAAACGTGGGTGTCCTGGTAGCACGTGGGTGCTCTGCTTACTCCTTTTGGGAAAAAGGCGAGAGTGTATGTATGTAAAGTCGCGGGTTTAGCATTGACGACGCTCGGGGCGAGAGATTTCTTCAGCACCCTGTAAGTACTATCCAAATGCAAGCGAAAAACAGTAATTCATAGTTAATACACTATAGGTTACAGTGAATTCCGGCATTAGGCGCCCTTTCGGCACCTGCGCCCTTTCGGCACCTGCGCCCTAGGGCCGTCGCCCAACCACGCCCTACGCTAACGTCGGCACTGTGTATGTATAAAAAACATAGATTTAGGATGTCATGGACTGATTGTTGTCAATTCCAAAGACAAATATGTTTTTTTTCAATGTTTTCTCGCTGGCAATCGGTTGCTGATTCTCCAGGCGCGAAGTCTGCCGATGTAACGTATGTAAATGGTGCGTACATGAGTGTGCGTTATAAATTCTCGCTTGAATCAGATTTTATCACTTTCATGCCGTTTTCGTTTTCAATAAGCACCAATAATTTATCGACTGAGTCATATTTCATGTTACTGTCGTAAGTAGAAATGTAAATAATGTTTTTTTATCACGTTACCGCAATAGGTGAAAGTCTATCACGGAAAAACAGATCTTTGGTCATTAATCTAAGGAAATATAGGTAGGTACCTGTACGGTGTTTTGTTGTGTCTAAATTTAGAGTCATAATAATTGGAAATTATAAAAGTGGAGTTAAAAACATATTTTTTTTGCCTCGGCGGCGTATTTGTACTCGTACTATGATGCGGTCACATTGCTGAGGTCTCGGGTTCGAGTCCCGGGTCGGGCAACGTGATATTGGAATTTTTTATTCATTATCAGCCCGGAGTCAGGAATTTGTGCCCGATATGGCGAAAGGCTCGCCTCCTGTCACATCGGGGGACGGAACAAATATGGCGAAATGCGGGTGTCCTGGTTATTATCAGGAGAACATCTGCCTACCCCTTCTGGAAAAAAGGCGTGAGTTTATGTATTTATTTGTAAATATACGTATGTCATTTTAAATTATATATTATGGTGGTGGATGATAGGCTATGGTAAAAATAAGTGACTTTTGTCTTAAAAAGAAGTATAACTTCTTTCGTGCGTACATAATTACTCACACGTGTTTTTTTTATACACCCTACAGTCACAAATCTGCATACATAGTCCTGATTCCTGAGACCTAACCCCACACTAAGATACGAGTCTTGTGTTGAGAGTATCAGAAACTATAAAAGACTTCGGTGCCACAAACACCCAGACCCGAAACAAATACAATACCCGTGAAGCACACAAATATTTGTTTCGGTGCGGGGATCAAACCCGCGGCCTCTCGTTTGAAGTGCTCTGTCTGAAATCGGTAGTCCTCTAGGAAGTTGTGCTTTTCAAGATACGGAACCATAAAAAGAATGCATAATCAAAATCGGGCCACCCAGTACAGAGTTATGAGGTATAAAACATAAAAAAAACATACAGCCGAATTAAGAACCTCTTCGTTTGAAGTTTGTTAAACATACAGCTTCAGCTTAGTGTAGTTTAAAACTACTGTATTTTTTTAAAGAAAGAAAAGAAGAAGTACAAGGATAGAAATAATTTATTGTCGGACAGTGATAAAAAAGTGCGTGGTGGCCTCGTGGTATCGGACCAGACTCGGCTGCCTACATGTTCACGGTGGTCGGGTTCAAATCCCAGGGCACACCTCTGACTTTTCGGAGTTATGTGTGTATTGATAGTCAATCACCACGCACTTTAACGGTGAAGGAAAACATCGTGAGGAAACCTGCATACCGTAGCGATTTAAAAAAAAGATCTACGGTGTGTAAGTCCGCCAACCCGCACTAGGCCAGCGTGGTGGACTATATGGCCTAACCACTCTCAATCGTACTCTGGATTGTAGAGGAGGCCCGTGCCCTGCAGTGGGTCGTATATGGGCTGATACAATAAAAAATAAATAAAAAGTATACAAAAAAAGAATTATACGTGAAAAAAAAGTACAAACACTTAAAATAATTATTACTGAGCCAAAAATGGACCTAAAGCGAATATATGTCACGTAAGTCGCTTAGTGTATGAAACTTTCTTTCCCTCTCAAGTAATTATTGAAAGCCATCATCGTGTAACGGTTAAATAAAAAGTTTGGCGACACGTTTCTCATAATGACGGGTCACCGCAAATGATGGCTGTCGTACGCACCGATTTGTAAGTAGGACATTGGTTTTAGACAGTTATTGAAAAGGAAGGCATGGATACTTTTTTAATTCTCTTCTTTCTTTTTTATTCTATATTTTCTAAAACCCTTAGTAGATCAGAGTGAAGATGAGAGGCGTAATCAAGGATTTACCGTGAAAGAAGACGTAAATCAATTGATATTTATATTGAATATAAGGCGTGATAATGGGTAGAAATTATTTAAACGTAAATTAGGAAAAATAAAAAAAATTAAAGAACGTTCTAATTGGAATGATATATAAACATTATTGCCAACCCGCACTAGGCCAGCGTGGTGAACTATATGGTGTAACACTCTCAATCGTACTCTCGATTGTAGAGGAGGCCCGTGCCCTGCAGTGGGACGTATACGTGCTGTTACAGTTTACAACATTATTATTAACACTAACGACCTTAATCATACACAGTTTTAAAACCTATTATATGTATCGAATGTTTTGTCCCTTTCGTTCGACTTTTGAATTAAGTTAGAGCGTAGAAGACAAAACATTTTAAACTAAAATAGGTTTTAAAACTGTCTATGAATAAGGCCTTAAGAGTGTATTATTAATTTGCTCATAACGAATAGTACTACTAAAGACACCGACTTGAAAAAAACCATATTATCACTAATTTTAGTATTACAAACAGAATTTAAAAACAAAACGAATGTACCAAAAATACTTTAATTGGATAGTATTTGCAATATAAGCTTTTTAAATAATACAGATAGAATTTGAAAATAATTTAATTAGGCTAAAGAAACATGACATTATAATAAATTATAATCTATATACAAAACTTCAGTAGACTGAAAACGTACATCTAAATATTACTAACAGGTACATAATGTGTGAAATAAGGGGAAAACATATTTGTCTTACTGATTTAAACCAATTTTTATGCAGTCTCAGAACTTTTACAATAAAAGCGTATTTCAATGTTTTGAAAATGTATGGGAAGCCATGGAATTTTCATTACTTCATTAAAAATAGGGAATATTTAAAGCTATTTAACAATCATATAATTTGTATAAAATCGAAAAAATCAGTCGTGGAATTTGTATTAACATCTGATATTTACAAGAATTAAAAAAGTTAAATATAATAATCTACATATAAACTATACAACTAACTTTACAAAGAAATAAGTGAATTTTGAATACAGTAAAAAAATAAATTAAGATTTAAATGCAATTTATATTTGGTATCAGTTTAAGAACAGCATTTACGAACTAATAATCGTCGAAGATATCGTCATCATCGTCATCAAAATCGTCATCATCATCAACACCTGGCGGCACCAGCGCACCATTCAACACTTCACTAACTGGCTCTTCGAAGCCCAACACTTTTGCAAGACCGTACACAAGTCGCATCACCACAAGCCTTGTGAAGTCAACTGGAGTCGTCTCCTTCCTCTGCAAAGTCAGCTGTTTATCCGTCGGATAATCCCGCACCTTTACTCTTTTCATCTCACATGGAACGATACTCAACAACAGCATAAATACGAAGAAAAAACACCAATTACGACGCGCCATTTTGATTTTTTCCCGCCAATATTTAAGTCACAGTCGCGTTCACAATTTATTTGCGTGTTAATTCACTGCATTATATTAGAAAAAGTTTTGAACGGAATGCAAGCGCGTAAGTGAATGAGCGAGTGTCGTGTCGTCGCGAGTGCTCGCTACTATTGTGACGCGCCAATAAGTGTATGGATAACTGTCTTAAAACGTGCGACGATGTTCGGAAAGGAACGTTGTACAGTTACATTGGCATATTGGGCCGATGGAGTGAAAAGGAATCGCATTTCACGATGTTTATTTGCATTAATGAGCAGTGACGTGATCGAATAGACATTGGACTATTAACATAAAAACTATTAAACCGATTTGTATATGTATGTCATTAACCGAATTCACAACCAGATTGAAAATGGAGCAAAATTAATTGAGTAAAATAAGCTTATAGAAATAAGATGTCGTATTCCAAGTTATATTATTACTACAAAGACTACGAAATTACATTTCATTCATAGAAATATTTTTTTATTTCACGGTAAAGTAACATTGCATGTGATGGTAAATGTAGCGCCTTCCAGATAGAATAAAAACTGCCGTGAGATGAAGATCTTTCGTTGAGCGACATAATTAAGACGGTGTGCTAAAAACCGGACCTACACTGGATGATTTATATGTGGATTTTATCATGAAAACGAGAACAAATAAGTCTTAGCAAATATTTGTCATTGAAAACATCTAACACTTGCTCTTGTATCCTATTCACGAGAAATCGAAAAACATGATTTTTAGGCATGTTTCAGAAAATAATAGATTACGCTTTTACATTGCTGGTTTGTGGACGTCAGCTTTTTTTGGGAATATTCAGACAGTGTTCCAACCACAAGCTTATACTACGGAAGTTTGACAGCCCCCGTAGCGCAGTTGGTTAGATGCCGGATGTGAAACGAGAGGCCGCGATTTCGATCCCCGCACCGACACAAATATTTGTGAGGCCCACAAGTATTTGTATCGGGTCTGGGTGTTTGTGAGACCGCAAAGTCTTTCGTAGTTTCTGATACCCACAACACAAAACTTAATTGATCTTAATGTGGGGTCAGGACTATGTATGTGACTGTTGGGTGTATTTATTTAAGTTATTTGAGAATGATAGAACTATATCGTTCACGTCCAATGTATGTAGCCATAACACCAATAACCTTAGAAAAACCCATAAATGTATATCAACATCAATGGGGAAACCTGAAACATAAAGCGTGTTTTACACCACAGCACCAAGAGAATGTTTTACTGCAGTCTAGTGTGCCAGTGGCTATAAATAACACTACCCACTAACCAACATCTTGCAGCGCCTTTAAGATGTGAAGGCTAGATTGGCAGGCTACACGCGTGCCGACTGCGCGCACACCGTGAACGACCTTATACAGGGTGATGCAAATATAATGTTAATATTTTATCTTTGACGACTTATTAAAGGTTATCAAGATGGATTAAGACTTACGTAATTGGGCTTTCCCCCGAAAGGATTGACGTCAGACAGGCGCTCGACTGGTTAAATTAAAAATCAAATGACTGTAAATCAATGTGACATTGGAACAAGCGGAGTTAGTAGATTTTATGAGTACTTTTCTGAAGATATACCGAAAACTCCAGTAATGGATCAATGTTTATACGCCTCGTTACACCAGAAATAACCGAACGGGCAACACTTAATTTTCCTATAACCAAAGTTACGTTATGGGTTTAGGCTTATTAAGCATAGTCCTGAGTGAAAATTGTCTTCTCAGTTTCATCGCCCTATAAGCAATTCATGCTATTATTTGATATAAAAAATATTATCTATAATTAATCTATGTATAATAAATAAATACCCCCAAGAGTCACATACATAGTCCTGATTCTACATTAAGAGCAACTAAGTCTTGTGTCGTGAGTATCAGAAGCTACGAGAGACTTTTCAGTCTCACAAACACCCAGACCAGAGACAAATACTTGCGGACCTCACAAATATTTGTGTTGGGGCGGGGATCGAACCCGCGGCCTCTCGTTTTACCGGTGGCGTCTAACCAACTGCGCCACGGAGGCTGTCTGCCCACAACGTACCTAGTACCTATTAAAAAAGGACTGAAGTGTATTTGAATGTAGGTAAGTAATTTTAGCGTTACTATGGAGCACCTTATATAAAAAAGCAATTTGACTGCAAAAATATATCATCAGTCTATACGTGTTATTTTGAATCTAAAAATGTTTAAAGTGTAGGTAATATGTTATTGTTTTATGGGAATTGGTCAATTTACTTAATTTTTCCTGTTTTGATATCACGAATTCACTTGAAAAAATCATGAAACCAAATTAAAGTTCCAATGTTAACAAAGTACCGACAATCCGGAAAAACCCAAGTTTTTTTAATAAGTTACACAAAATTGAATTGTTTTTGAAAAGAATCATGGTGTTTAAATTTCTATTGTTATGTTTATCTATCATATACATACATACATATACATCACGCCTTTACCCAAGAAGGGGTACACAGAGGTGCAACTAGTACTTTCACGTTTCCCCTTGTGTATTTCGTCCAACGATGTGATAGGCGGCAAGACGGCCAAATCGGGTACAAATTCTGTTAATGAATAAAAAAATCCAATATCACTTTGTCCGACCCGGGATTTTGACCTAAGACCTCAGCTTTGTAACCGTAGGTACCATAGTACAACTTCGCCAACGAGGCTGTCTATTTAACTATAACATACCTAGACAAAATGGTAAATAATACTATTTTGTATCTGGTATGTTGCAATCAATATTGCACACTAATAGATTTTTATGTAGAAAATAATCTAAATTGCTTTATTAAATCAGTGTTGTTGTAACTTAATTGTTTACTGATTATCACTTATAGAATTTACATTTGCTTACGATTAAATCGTTTTATTACTGGAGCAAAAAGGAAACTTTAGCTAAATACAAAACAATACACATGTGTTGTGATTATTTTTTGATATCTTAAAATTAGGGGTCATTAAAATGCAGGTTTCTATTTGAATTATATTTAATTGCACTTCCATTATTGAACTTCCGATTTCCAACAGGCGCATTAATTCTTCCCGTTTGGTGTCGTATCCTTATAGGACTTGTGGGAGAAAGTGACACATCAGCCTGGTTCCAATAGGCTTTTTTGGATTCGTACTGGATTTAAATGAGCGAATACTGTGTTACCAGAACTATGTTGTGGTGTGAATTTTAAAATCTGCGTAGAATAATTACATCCTAAAATTTGTAGGATATACATTCAAAGATTATTATTATTTCTTTTACGCTTTAGACTGCCTTTTCTTTCTCCTATTTATATATCCATCCCATGGTTGCCTGTAAGAAATTACCTAGTGTGGTAAAGCCGCTACTTGTACTATTATTTTTATTGTGTAATGTCGTATTTGTTTATCTCAGTATAATGCAAAAAATAATTAGATAAAGAAGATTTTTAAATAGGGATATGATTGTAGAACGAAGTGCTTAAAACCATGGGTTACGGGATGCTTTCCAGATAGTACCTACTTCTAATTTTTCCAAGTTACATATATCATCCATCCATCCATCCATCAGCTAAAGGAAGTCCACTGCTGAACATAGGCCTCTCCCAATGATTTCCACAGTGACCTGTTGGAGGCAGCCTGCATCCAGCGACGTCCCGCGACCTTTACCAGGTCGTCTGACCACGTAGTTACATGCATATTTAAAGTTAATTAGTAGTCAAAGGAAATATCGGCTCCATCGAGAAGAGAAGGACTATCCCTTCTTTCTTTATCTCTTTTCAGCCACGGAAAGTCCACTGCTAAATATAGGACTCTCCGCCCTCCACCTGGTGGATGAATGACCTGGTTATAGTTGCAAGCCGCTTCCAACAGGTCGATGTGGAGATAGTACTTCGTGTAAGATATTTCTAAGATCCTTCCTGTAGGATAACACACATTTGGCTAGAAAGTTAGCGAGCGCAAACTGACGACGCTGTTGCCCGTCATCAGCTCGACATTTTTTTTTTATAACATAGGTCCGCCAAACGAGTAAGCGGGTCACCTGATAGTAAGTGATCACTGCCGCCCATGAACATCCACAGCAATTGGATCATGGATGAGTTGCCGGCCCATCAAAATGGGAGGCGAGCGGGAAGGATAAAAGATAGGAATAGAAAAGGGGTATTGGGCATCCAGCAGTCTAACTTACCGAACGAAACGTGACAACATAACTGTCGCTTCACGTCGATTTTCTGTGAAACAGTGGTACCATCCTGGACGAGCCTGCCCATTCATGCTGAGTCATGGCTGAAAACAGCGTGGTTCTACCACATTTGACTATAGCATTTCTAAATTGCTTATTTCCTTATTGTTTTTCTAAAATTACAAATCTTGAATGGATAAAAACACGCTTCCATATAATAATTTGCTTTTAAACATGTTTAATGAGACATTCAGATTTCTAAGAAGTGTTCGTGAGCTGATACGAGCAAGTGAAATGCGTATTTAAAATGAAATGACACGAGTAACATTATATTTCGATTTGTACTTTCTATTGCTTATGCATAATATTAATATGAATATAATATGTAGATTCAATTAACTAGGCAGGGTTAGTTGAATCAATTGGCGGGGATAACTATCTCTTGTCATTAACTAACTAGTCACATCTGGATACTATCACTTTCTGTGTAATGATTCTGATGTGGTATCTATACATGTAATAATACCTAATAATACGTTTAGAAAAAATGACTAGATCACTCCCTGGTCATTTGAAATTATGTATCTTTTGAGACGCCTATGTATTGGAATTTAAAATTTTATAAAATTTGAAAGACTTTGCCAGATGCCCAACTCCCTTTTCTTTTTCCCAACCTTTTTCTTTTCTACTCCCCTCCTGATTTTTAAGGCTGGCAACATATTTAGGATCCAAGCGTTGTGGATGTTCATGGGCGTTAGTGATCACTTACCACCAGGTGAGCTGTTTGCTCGTTTGCCGGACCTATGCAATAAATAAAAAAAAAACTTCTGTGGCTCGAAGAATGTGTTATGCCGACAATTCAGTTTGTCGTGTCAGGAATTACATGTAAGTAGCCTAAAATAGATCAAGTGTTGATAGGCGACATTCAATTTCTATCTGTACAAGTCAGTACTCACCACCAGCTGGCTTGCCGTCATTTTATCGTGCCAAACAAGTTGATTGCTGAGTTGTTAGCTATAGTTAGTGTCGCAGCGATGCGACGGGCAATCTCCTTCCTATCTTATTATTTTTTTTGTTCGTTAATTCGTGTTGTGTGTGTGTGTGTGTTCCGTGTGTGTGTGCGTTCCATTGTCGTGGGTAATGAATCTGTTTTTCTTTTTTTTCTTTTAGATATGTTTAAAAACCAGTATGAAAAACCCCAAAGGTTTGAGGGTGGTTACCCAGGTATGGCAACGATACACGAATATATCATGAAGAGGGAATGGAAAACGTCATGGAAAACTATTTGCATGACAATGCAATGTATTTGTCGCAGCCAACTAGCTGAATTAACGGTTCAATCAACAGCCAAGCCTCTTTACTAAGCTCTTTGCCTAACTGTATGATCAAATTTTGACAGCCTCCGTGGCGCAGTTGGTTAGACGCCGGCTATGAAACGTGAGGCTGCGTGTTCGATCCCCGCACCGGAACAAATATTTGTGTGATCCTCAGGTATTTGTTTCGGGTCTGGGTGTTAGTGAAATGTCTCGTAGCTTCTGATACCCATGACACAAGAGTCGATCTTAGTGTGGGGTCAGGACTATGTATGTGACTGGTGGGTGTATTAAATGGCTGAATATCATTCAGACCACTAGTTGAACCAGCGCTGTTAAGTAAGGAGGCTAGGCTGTTGATTAAACGGCTAATTAAGCTAGTACTCTACAATCGAGAAAATCGATTAAGAGTTGTTAGCCCATATAGTCCACCACGCTGGCCTCGTGCTGGTTGGCGGACTTACATACCGTAGAAATTCTTTAAAATCGCTACGGTATGCTGGTTTCCTCACGATGTTTTCCTTCCGTTAAAGTGCTTGGTGATTGACTATCAATACGCACATAACTCCAAAAAGTCAGAGGTGTGCCCTGGGATTTGAACCCGCGACCACCGTGAACATGTAGGCAGCCGCGGCTGGTCCGTTACCAACAGGCCACCACGTGCTTATTAATTAATTAAGCTAGTTGGCTGCGACATATTCATCGTCCGCGCAGACCGCTTTCCTGTAATATCGAATAAATAAAAAACACTTTGAAAGTTAATTACGCTGATGTCGAAATAACGAGTAAATTATGCTTTTATTATTCACGACCGAGCGTTGACTTATCGGTAAATGGTAATCTTTATAATCATGATTAAGATTAGTTTGCTCATAGTGAAAAATCAACTGGTAATTAATTTAAGAGACGCTGTGTTAATGTCACTCTAAATTAAATTAAGAAATAAAAGTACATTATAAATCAGTATTATAATATTGTAACTATTAAACTTGTTTTAAAAGTCGTTAAATAGTGCGATGAACCTTATAAAAAGTTAGCAAAACTGGCATTTACAATACGGGTTCTCATCATATCTTAGTAGATCTCGTAGGGAAATACCGGGCATAGTCCTTTCCATAACCCGATGAGTGGCCTTGAGTCTCCTTATGAAGCTAATAGTAAAAGGCCACGTTCAAGTGCCGTATGTCATCACTGGCAATCATTGAGATTTTCTACTAGAAAGGACGCTACGAATAAAATGCAAATGAACATGTACTGCTATTTTAGCTTTTGTCTCTGTCAATCCTATGAAGTACTACAACTTCCCCTCTCGCTCTGCTGGTTTTCCACGATCCTATTAGATCCTTTTAGATCTTGGTTATCGGGTCTGGTGAATATTATATATCCTTCGTAATATCTATATCGAATACCCTTTACGTAAGATGTATTTATCCCACTGGAATCAAGCCCTTATGTTATTATAAGGTGTATTTATTTAATTATGTACTCTATTACCATATTACGACAAGTTTGGAAATGCAGTTATCCGGTAAGTAAGCAACGTTTTGACCTTTGACGCCTTTTTATCAAAGTTTAAATGTTCCACACACGTGGTCAGAAAGTGCAAATATCTCGTCGAAAGTGTTGCCACATTCAACAGGTTCTCGGGTCTCGACGAAAGTTGGTCGACTTACTTCGAGGAAAACGCTTTGTAGAATGAATTCTGTTAATATTTGTCATTGGGCGAAATGTGGTGAGAATGTAGGTTAATATTTATGCGGGTACAATTAATTGGATGTTTTCCTTGATCAAGATAGTATTTTTCCATTTGTTTTTCCAATAAATTATCTTATGATTATCCTAGTTGTGACTTGCAATTTTGCTTGTATTAAAATTACTGAAACTCAGATATAATTATACTCCGAGTAAGCTAAATAGAATTTCAAAGCCTCAATGGCGCAGTTGGTTTAACTTCGCCTGTGTATCAAGAGTCCGCAGATTCGATCCCCGCACCGAAAAAAATATTTGTGTGATCCACAGGTATTTATTTCGGATCTAAATGTTTGTGAGATTGAAAAGTCTCTTGTAGTTTCTGATACCCAAGACACAAGACTCGATCTTAGTGTTGGGTCAGGACTATGTACGTGACTGTTGGTTGTCGTTATTTATTTAAATAAGAAGCGCAATAAAAATATAATATATCAATGTGACACTTAATGTTTTAATTTAAATATAAAATGTGTAGTAATTGAAATTGTATTTTTTAGAACCTACACTAAAGACTAAGACTTTAAAAAGAACACTAGATATTAGCTTGATTGTGGCGCGACTGTTTAACGGGTTTCAATTAAACAACTAATATTCTTTTTAAAGGTTTAATTATTGTATCTTACGCTCGCAAGTTTTATTACAAAAGCCAATTAGGTTTGTATTTTAGACTAAAACACAGGTTAAACAGATAATTTCAAGATGTTTATGGCAAGAAATTAGTATTCCGTAGATGGCGCAAATAATTATGCGGTCTGGGTATTGCCTCCAAGTTTTGTTTAAGAACCATGAGAATGCGTAAGCCGGCATAATTTTCCTCAATTTCATGTACAACATAAGGAATGAACTAGTATTGTTTTACTAAAATTGACAGTGGATATGTTAGAAATAAAGTTGAATATTTTTATAGATTGCTAAGAAAATTTTGGAAGTGGTAGAGCCACGCTTTTGTCTGTCATAAGTCAGCATGGATGGGCAGCCTCATCCGGGGCGGTACCACTGTCTCACAGGAAATTAACGTGGACTCACAGCTTCGCTGTCGCGTTTTGTTCGGTGAGTGAGATTGCCGGATGCCCAATACCTCTTTCCTCTTCTCATCCTTTTTCCTTCCCACTCTCCCTATTCGGCTGGCAACACATCCATGATCCAGCTTTCTGGATATTCATGGGCGGCAGTGATCACTTACCATCAGGTGAGCTGTTTGCTCGTTAGCCGGACCTATGCAATAAAAAAAAGTTTTGAGTACAGTCATAGGCATAAGGCTATTCAACATCACGCTATGATTTTTATTCCTGGGAGCAAAGCAGAAAGAATAAAAATATGTTTTTTACTCCTGATGTCGTGAACAGGAGTGCAGGGACTGAATCCTGGGAAAGACGACCTGGACCGATAGTTTGGTATATGTTTTGTAACCGAAAATATTTTTCAACATAGTGACAGACACAGCACTTCCACAAAGTTAAAAGTCTACCATAGTAATGTGTTTATTGACTCTTTTTGAAAATATATAATATACTAAAAATAACTGCCTCGGTTGCAGTTGTACTACGGTATGATTACAACGCTGAGGTCTCGGGATCGAATCCCGGGTCGGGCATAGTGATATCAGATTTTTCTGTTCATTATCAGTTCGGATTCAATAATTTGTGCCCCATATGGTGATAGGCTCGCTCCTTATCGCAGCGTGAGAAGGAACACATAAAGCGAAACGTGGGTGTCCTGGTAGCATGCCTACTCCTTATGGGAAATAGGTGAAAGTTTATTTATATATGTATGATATAATACAAAAAATAATATTTTATATCTATATAAGAGCACATCCGACTCTATGGTATTTTCTTTATTGCTACGAATGGCACACGCGCATGCCATTCCACTGATAATAAGCGATACGACTGCTCATGGATAGTAGCAAAACCAAACAACACCATGAACTACAAAGCAATGCTTGGTATTACACTGCGCTCGCCATCCTGAAACATAAGATATTAAGTCTTATTATGTCCGGTAGTTAAGCGTAACTTAAGCGTAGCCAGCGGGGTACAATGTCCTTCAAACCGGAACACAACAGTGCATTTACACTGCTGTTTGACGGGAGAAATAGACATTGCGGTCGTCCCTACACAGATGGCCTGCCACATATGAGAGACCTACCTCCAGTAAAAATATAGGCCTCTGTTGCGTTTAAGGGGTCAAGGCTTAAATTTACCAAGAAAAGTTACTAAAATATGAACATAGCATCTTATGTTGCAGATTTCTTGTAAGCTATCATCTTCATAGCTATAAAATCTAAAGCTTAGATAATAGAAATAACCAGACATTTTAAAAGATCATGCAATATTTGGCTAATAAATATTTGGTATAAACGACTACTTCGAATTCTTCGAGAGGAATTATTCTTAAAAAGGAAAGCTTTCGCATTGACATTTTAAATCAGCCTTAATGCGGACGACCCAGTTTTTCCGCTACTATGGGAAAACATTGATTAATACTCGATTCAAAATCGACATAGTGAGATATTTTTTATCGCATTGGCTTATTAACATGAATAAATACAACCAGCAGTCACGCATAGTCCCAACCATGCAATGTACATGGAAGCTGTGGAATAGCGAAAAAAAAACTCATAAAATACGGTCATGAAACCAATATTTTTTGGTTATAATAATATATGTTTCTATGCAAATATTTAGCCTGTGACTTATAGGTTAAAATCAAAGTTGTCACTCCTTACGACAATCGTCATAAAGTGAAATCTTAGTGTAGTAATAATATAGAGGGACCGCTGTCATATATTTGCGTCTTCAAAATGGTAGATATTTTATTGTTCGTAATGTTGGTAGCACTGCCATATTAGTTAAAATCGAACTAATTATTTAACAACAAATTGCTACGAATTCCTACGTGCATGTTGAACAACCTGTCAAATGTTAGCCATTAGGAGGGCAGAAAAGTAGGCCTGGCATCATCATTGTTATCTATGTTTTCGAAGTACCAGTGCTCCCTCTATATTAAAAATACTTTAAGAGTAAAATGTTTCTCACTAGTTGGAAAATTAGAGCCCAGGTACATTATATGATTTAGCATTTAATCTAAATTCTGCTTTTAATTACTTTTATTCATAAAGTGTAAACCATCCATGAGGGCGGCCTATGTTCAGCAGTGAACTCCCTGTGGCTGAAGAGATGGAGAGATATTAAGTGTTAAAGAGCGATTAAAAATTGTCATTATGGAAGTTGTCGTCACAAAATAAATAGTTTTTTTTAAATCAATTACTCCAGTTACATTGAGATGTCATAATTAAATCCAGAATTTTACATTTTAGGCGACGCTATGTCATTATTTTTAAGAATAACTTTTAAGCTTTTGTCCATATAACTAATACCTTGAACGCGTACGTATAATTGTAGTTTAGCCTCGCCAACGGCCACCCGTTTCGCGAATCTCTAAGATTAATTTACGCAAATGACAAAAAGTGACTTAATGACCAGTGGTAGGAATTAACCAGTCATACCAAACCGGTCGTATTTACGTTATGTTATCTAACATATAAGTGTATTGTGTCGTCGGTCTCTCAGTCCGGTCGAGACGTTAGAATCGGCAAGATGAATTCGCTACGGGCTCTTTTTGTTTTGCATTTTATCGCCGTGAGTATGCGTTTGTTTTTTTAATTGTATTTTTTACGCACGGAACATTTTTGTTCGGCCAGCGTTTGAATTTTTAAATTGAGAACTGTGTTGTTTTAAAAGAGGTTTTATTATTAATTCGTTTGTATTTTCAATATTAAAACTCATAGGATTAGTAAATTGGGGTCCAGAAAATTATGATTTAGCGCGTTTTCTATAACCAATTTGTAATTGATGGTATTTACCATCAAATTATTATTTTCAAATTATTTAATTTAACTATCAATATTTAATGTCTCAACTGGCATATAGCTGGCATACATAACTGATTAAGCATGCTCTATTGATGTTTTTGTACTAATTGTTTATAACGCAAAAACTTTAAGGATTATTACAGTGTATTAAAATAATTATTGGTTTAGTTAAATTAAAGTACCGTTTTTATTAAAGTCGGCAAAATATCTATACCAACTACGGTACTCATTTTCTCATAAGGAAATCCTTTTAAAAATCCTTCAATAGCACTTTTTATAGATCTTCGGTTAATTTTAAATTTGCATATTGTTTTTGCGAGTGTTTTGAAAACTAATTTGAAGTCTCATTATTGGGACATTGTGTAATGTGTACAGTAACCGCTAGTATGACGTATGAAAGGCGATGAACTTTGATCGCGTGTGGTTGACTTATTCCCGCTAGAGTGGAATTTGTCGTCTTAAATCAATATAAAATATTGATTTTCGATCTTTGTGTTGTTTAAATATAATGGTCTAAGTTGGTTTGAGATGCTGTTTAATTTATGCATTTTTATGTAACCGTAACTAATCCTCAAATATTTAAAGGGCGCTATATCTGAAGGTAAATAGGGTTTTATTTCAGACATAGTTTAGCTTCCATTAATATAACTATTGATAACAGTATAAAAAAAATAATTATTTCAATGATAAAGACTGATTTTAAAGAGTATTGTATTTAAATTATTTTATATTTTAGATATTATAATTAAATGAAACGTGGCTAATTTGATTATGTTGTAATAATTTATATATCTAATAATAAATATACAGTGTAATTTTCTAGACCTAAATATATTCAAGATAATTAAAAAACCATTTTTCACGTCTGTTTCGATTATTATAATTATAAATGATAAGCAACATAAATCGTTTTCTTCTAGCTACTGTCAATAAAACAATTAAGTACCATCAATCAATCCATCAGCCAAACGAAGTCCACTGCTGAACATAGGCCTCTACCAATGATTTCCTATAATACATACATACATAACCACACGACTTTTTCCCAGAAGGGGTAGGCAGAGGTGCTACTAGAACACCCACATTTCGCCTTGTATATTCCGTACCACGATGTGATAGGGGGCGAGCCTATCGCCATATCGGGCACAAATTCCTGACTCCGGGCTAATAATGAATAGAAAAATCCAATATCAGTTTGCCCGACCCGGGATTCGAACCCGAGACCTCAGCTTTGCAATCATACCGTAGTACCACTACGCCACCGAGGCAGTCGTCGAGTCAGTCAATATCATCAATCAATCCATCAGTCAAAGGAAGTCCACTGCTGAACATAGGCCTCTCCCAAATGATTTCCTATAATACCTTATACTTTCGTAATTCTTATCGATAACTCCGAGATAAGCAGGTTTGGATATTTTCTTCACCGTCCATGTGACATTTAATTAATAGACCAATTAAAGCGTGTTAATTATTACTTTACTACTTAAATTATTAGTTCACGTCCGCTGTTACACTTCATATGTGGAAGTCGTTGATTTGTAATTAAACTTGTGTAATTAATTATATACTTATGTGGATTTCGTGTAGCATTTACTACATCATTTTCAACATCAGTATGGTTGTTTATTGGACATACATACATAAACTCACGCCTTTTCCCAGACGGGGTAGGATGAGGTGTAATCAAGACCAACCAACCACTTTTCGCTTTGTATGTTCCGTCCTACGATGTGATAGGGGGCGAGCCTATCGCCATATCGGGCACACATTCCTGACTCCGGGCTGGTCATTAATAGAAAAATTCGATATCACTTTGCCCGCCCCGGGATTTGAACCCTCAGCTTTGCAATCATACTGTAGTACAACTGCGCCACCGAGGCAGTGGTTTATTAGAGTATGTATTTATTGTCAGTTAATTGAAACAATAAGGAGGTTTGTCAGGAAGTGTAAAGTAGGTTTTTACTTTTTAATAACACGACCATTTTTCAATTTTTAACGTAATCACAAAATTATTAACATAGATCACCCTGCTGTCAGATACAAAACCTTAATAAAATAGCACGATCGATAGATGCATGCATGTATTGAAAATAAATAAATACACCCAACAGTCACATACATAGTCCTGAACCCACACTAAGATCGGGCCTTGTGTCGTGGGTATCAGGAACTACGAGAGACTTTTCTCACAAACACCCAGACCCGAGACAAATACCTCAGATATCAGAATTACGACAGATTTTCAGATTCAAACATGCAGACCCGATTGTAACACGAGTATACATGTATCGGTGCAATGGACGAAACCGCGGCCTCTCAGTTTACAATCAAATTTCGGTCACTGTGCCACATCGTTAGTCAAATATTGGTATCATGTAGCATGCAGGTGGTCGTTGATAAGCTAGATTATTCCTAAAATTTCCTTTTTTTTGTTAAGTCTTATTCCATAGTGACAGGCGAGTAGGTTCTGGAGCCTAGTACAGTGACGCTGTAAACCACCTGTATTTGTTAGTTTTTTGAGGAAATAAAGATTTAATTAAATCATAAGGAACAGTTGGATGATTTCTTCTTCCTACATAAAGAACCCTATAACGGTGAAGGAAAACATCGTGAGGAAACCTGCATACCATAGCGATTTGTATAAATTTCTATGGTATGTAAAAGTCCGCCAACCCGCACTGGGCCAGCGTGGTGGACTATATGGCATAACCACTCTCAATCGTACTCTCGATTGTAGAAGAGGCTCGCGCCCTGCAGTAGGTCGTGTATGGGCTGATACAGTACAGTACAGTACATAAAGAAGAAAATATGTTCTTGTTATTATTTGTAGTTTCATGAAGATCTCTGATGCACAGCGTTCTTTATAGTATAATCTGAAATATTTTATATAATTTAGCAACTTCACCTCATCTTTGAAGGTCGATACCAAAGTCAAATGTTTAGGGAAAATAAAAACATGAACATCATTGTGGCGAATCATTAACACCTTTGCCGTTCAATTAACTTGCAAATTATTTTATAGCTACATGAGTCATTGCCGAAATCACCATATTCAACGGTTCTGTGCCGAAAACATTATAAATGCCAAGCGAAGCGTAGATGTTTTTAGTGCATTACGTAGATGCTAGATGGATTTTTCCTAATTATTCGTCTGGGGACTGAACCGACGAATTTAATACATGTTGAAAATAAACCATATTTATATTACATTAGCTAATAACTTATAGAAGTTATTCATTAATTTCTTTGGAATTCAAATGAAGTTACGTTTATATATCTTTATAAAAACGATTTACGCACTCAGATTGCTATATTTTAAAGTTCACCACTAGTTTTTCGCGAATAAAAATCAACGTTCTAGTATTTTCCCTAGTATTTTTTTCGATAAATTGATGTGTTTTAAATGCAGTATAGTTATTTAACCTTCCTCGATTTTGCAACAACCGGTAAAGCTTATAAGTTACGCGAGACATGTCGGCTACTGTTTTTTGCCGCTCAAAGCGACAGTGCCCTGCATTGCTTCATAGTCACTACGTACGCTTTTGCAACCATGTTACGAGATCCTGTCATTACGACCCTTTCCTATACTTAATTACATCTGTGGTGCGGCAATGTGAACGAACAGGGTATCTTGCCTGAGATTTTTTAGCGCGATCTGTGAGTTATGACATTTAACAGCCTTATTCAGACAGTTTTAAAAGCTATTGTAGTTCTCGAATGTTTTGTCCCTTTCTAACGATTTTGAATTCAGAACAAAGAAGACGAAACATTCGATAACTAAAACAGGTTTTAAAACTGTATATGAATAGAACGTTTAAATTACTCGTGTGTTTATAATTCGGTATTGTTTATTTAAGCGTCCAAAAAACTTCCTAGTGAAACCTTCGACAGGATTCGCTATAGAGATTTTTGAACCAACTAAGGGTGGTAGAAGGGCTAATCATATTCATAAGAGAGTTGACGTCATGCATGTCGTCGGTTGTACTATTACAAGCCTATATTTTTTTTGTATCACTCAAGATATAACTGAATTGGATGTTTAAAATAATATTCTGACTTAAGCGATTAATGCACACGCTTAAATGTTTGAAAAATTGTTGATCCTCCTTCGGGCAGAACTGATTTAATGTATTAAAAATTGCGGATGTGTTTATTAACTGCACATTGAAAAAATAACATTTTCGTCAATGTTAAACGCTCAATTATTATTAATTTAATTAAAGAGTCATGAGGAAGTTAAAAGTACCATTGTACTTACGCACAAATCTAAATTACCATAAAATTGTAAGACAGTACAAAAAACCTTGATTTATGGTTATAACACAAGACTTAAAGTGACGTCATTGAAATTTTTGACAATGAAGATTTGCAAGAGTTTTAAACCTATATAACGGGTTTAATTTCGAGTTAAAACATTCAATTTAATAGTTTTGTTAATCCAGCTTGTTTTGTATTAGCAATTGACGGTTATAAAAATGGAAAATGAACACGCATAAAATGTATTACTGATGGTAGGTTGCTCATACGTGAGAGCCCGCCGTAGGTACCAACTGCCACAGCAATGTCTATTTCTCCCGCCAATCAGCAGTGTAAATGCACTGTTGTGTTTCGGTTTGAAGGACATTGTAGGCAGAGTAACTACCAGACATAATGAGACTTAACATCCTATGTCTCGGGATGGCGAGCGCAGTGGAACACCAAACATGCTGTAATTCATGGTGTTGTTTGGTTTTGCTTCTATCAGTCGATAAGAAGTTTAAACTCGTGCAGTCACACGCAGGAACTCAGAGGATGAACCGTAACAGCACATCATATTGTTTTTTTTTTTTA
Source organism: Theretra japonica (assembly GCA_033459515.1). Taxonomy (NCBI): domain Eukaryota; kingdom Metazoa; phylum Arthropoda; class Insecta; order Lepidoptera; family Sphingidae; genus Theretra; species Theretra japonica. The sequence goes on from CM065942.1 coordinate 5,498,685, forward strand.
TCAGCCTATATACGTCCCACTGCTGGGCACGGGCCTACTCTACAATCGAGAGAATCGATTAAGAGTGGTTAACTCATATAGTCCACCACGCTGGCCTAGTGCGGGTTGGCGGACTTACATACCGTAGAAATTCTTTAAAATCGCTACGGTATGCAGGTTTCCTCCCGATGTTTTCCTTCACCGTTAAAGTGCGTGGTGATTGACTATCAATACCGAATAACTTCGAAAAGTCAGAGGTGTGCCCTGGGATTTGAACCCGCGACCACCGTGAACATGTAGGCAGCCGAGTCTAGTCCGTTACCAACAGGCCATATTGTTACACCACGTCAGTTTTATGTATGATTGTAGCATAGTCTTGGTAGAGCCGACCTATTATTAGCACTTCAGCTTGGACATTATAATGAACATTCGCACCATCGAAAAATTCCAAGTGTGACCTCACTTTTCTGTAATTGTTTTTTAAAATATATTTATTTCAAGTTCGTATTTCTGCGACCATGACATACCGAATTAAATAAAATGTTAAACTAACCTTTGGGAAATATTCATTGTTTCGTTTCGGTTTTAATGGCCACTGTGTGTGATTTTTGCCTTATATATTTTTCAAGGTAGTGTTTAAATATTTGACATTAAAGTAGAATAAAAATAAGTATTATAAATCTGCACGATTGAAAGAAACCAAAAAAAAAAATAGAATAAGAAGAGTAATTTTGAAAGACTGCTTCGGTGGCGTAGTGGTACTACGGTACGATTGCAAAGCTGAGGTCTCGGGTTCGAATCCTGGGTCGGGCAAAGTTATATTGGATTTTTCCATTCATTATCAGCCCGGAGTCAGGAATTTGTGCCCGATATGGCGATAGGCTCGCCCCCTATCACATCGTGGGACGGAATATACAAGGCGAAACGTGGGTGTTCTGGTAGCACCTCTGCCTACCCCTTCTGGGAAAAAGGCGTGTGTTTATGTATGTATGTAATTTTGAAAGAGGTAGAGTCGCCGGTTCGGTTGTTCGTCGGTCGATGATTAGGCTTAAACCTTAAGCCATGTTAACATGTATATCAAAATGGAATTTGTTAGGAATTTAAAATTATGGAGAGACCTATCCAGCTGTAATACCCTGTGATAACTTGTGACTATCTAAATTTATTTAAGTTCTTTTATTGTATTTTTTTAATTTTACGTTTCCATTTATTCTGGGATGCCTAGAATATGCTTTCACAGTTTGATGGAGACTTTACATTACACAAAGTGAATATAACGCTGTTTATTTATATAAAATGAATTAACAAGTACTCATCAACAATGTATGTTGTAGATCATGTAGTAGCAATTATGACTTATGATTTATTTATAAAAGCAGGTGCGTGTTAACTATAACAGCTATTGTAATTTAAATCTGCATAATGGTTTAATTCATATTTATTTAGATGTCAGTTAATTTTTTAAATAAAATAATTATAAAAACAAGTCACCCCCAACTGCGACATCAATAGGGCTGTGGCCCTACATGACTTGGATTTGTCATTCCCGTTGGCTCGTTGAAGTTATTTAGCACTGGACTTAGCTGAGTCGCTTTACAATCAATTTATCCACCAAACCACTTGGGGCCAATGTTGGACACCAAGTATATATATATATATATATATATATATATATATATATATATAGTACTCTTTAAAATATAATATATATATATATATATATATTATATTTTAAAGAGTACTATTTTTTGTTTCAACTTTAAGTGATGTCCAAGCTGAGATAATTGTATTCATTACACTTAATACTACTAAATTAATAGGTACCGTTTGATGTTTCATGTTTTTCGAGTATAAACTACTTTGTACGGTACACCTCACACAATTTCAATGACATTTTCAGTTAAAACCCAATAATGATGGTTATTGAAATTGTGTGAGTTACGCGTGTATAAAGTTGAAAAGTATGAAACGTCAAACGGCAAGTTGGACATAAAGCCCCATTTACACGGGGAGTCACGTTATACTACATTTTCCTGTCCACGACTAAACAATTTTATATGAAGAAAAAATATGCTTTTCTTAATTTATTCTTTTGTTTACGTAATACTGCGAGGGTAATTGCACTGCTTCCAGATCACGATTGTTTTAAATATATACAATGAACCAATAAACCGATCATATAATATTAACACAGCGAGGCTCTATCATTAAAAATATTCCTAGGTATATGAATTTAACTTTGATAAAACCATTTCAGTACATGCATAAGACAAAAGCAACACACTGCACTGCACTGCAACACAGATATGCATAAAATTTTCATGAATATTAACTCTAATTTGACATTCGTATCGGATGACGGTAAATGACGTCGTGTTTATCAGAAACTGACTCTTGAGTCCCACAGACGGTACCAAAATCCAATTTTGTAATAGGTAAATCTGAGCGCTCTTACAGCGGGAAGCAAGGGATATATTTGATGGGCACAAGGGGAGGTTAAACGGCATAATGTAACGGCAGTTTTACTGCCAAGTCAACTGAATGAAGTTTCTATTACAAATATAAAATCTTAATGGGACGCAAAGGTATCTGTATGTGCGATCTAACCCATACGCCTTTCGAATCAATCACTCATCCACGCCGCAACGTAAGTCTTCGGCTTTTAATTTAGTAATTATCTGAAGCAAAGAAGATTTCTATTATCCTTCTTAGGACTGGCGTGGAAAAATTACACAAAATCATGACGCACACACGTCATGTAACAATTAAATATAATATTTTTTTTCTACTTAATAATCCAAACGAACGTAAAGTCGCCACTACCTATTTTTGTCGTTATTGCCTCACTTGTTTCCCAATATTGTTTTGTCTTTTACTCCTGTCATGGCTTGTTTCACATATCGAAACTCTAGAATCAAACTTAGGACCTCACGACTATATAGTCAACATGTTTCCCCACACGACATCCATAGCTGACCATAGGTATACTTACATAAACATTTTTTGATGTCCGACTATTCGCCACATATTGACGAGCACTAGTCTTAATTTCTCGCGATGAGGATGCTGCTCTCCTTCATTAGTCTTTCGATTATCTACATACATCGCTTACTTCCTCATCGATCAGTCGCCATAGCTTTTTCCTTTAGTTAGCCGACTATATAATTTTGAAGAACGAATGTATGTGAAATCCTGCTACCAACTGCCTTAAGTCAGTATGGAGGACTAAGGCTTAAACCCTTTTGAAAGATCCTGGCTCAGTAGTATTATTAAACATTGCAGAACTACGATCTTAATTAAGTTTTTTAACTATTTTTTTTCTGCAGATACCGATCAAATTCTAGGTACAATAGCAAATTGTAACAAAAACGGTATTGTCATCAACACCAGGTCACGGCTGAGTCTATCGTGTATAAATAACACTTTGCAATCCACTTCTCTTTCAGTTCGCGATGGCGGCGTTGGCACCCTGCATAAAGCTCAATGATGGCTTCAATATCCCGGTCGTCGCTTTGGGTACAGGCAGAGGAACTATAAAAGAGGTGAGACTGCTTATTTCTTGTAAGTTAAACTTTTTGGTCAATTTTAAAAAGTTTATAATTGTGTTAATGTTTTGTGAGGTTATGTTTGCTTGTTTGTATGTATTTTGTTGTTGATTAAGCACCTGTCTATAGATATCTTCTATTGGTTATAATATTAACATCTTGCTCGTAGAAGTTAGAATATTATTACAGATTGAAACCTAAAGATTTTATAAGGCAAATTAAAAAAATATGTATCATATCATCTAAAGATTCCAATATATTTTTCTTTCATCTAATTTTAATCTCCATGACCTGTCCTAACCTTAATTAAAAATCAGATTTAAAGTAGACATGACGAAATATTTTTTTATCTACAACGTTAAAGGTTAAATTGAATATTATGAAATTTAAGTAAACACGCTTTAGTATTGTGCAATACCACGTCCATGAACTTAGCAAATGCACAGAATAAATAAAGGTCCTTAAAAATAGCATTCGTTTATTTGAATCTATTGTGACGAGAATCAAAGATGAGCGTTCTATTGTCAAATGTCGTCACGTTCCATTTATAATTTTTTAACCGTCTTCAAAAAAGGAGGTTCGTATTTCGGCTATATTTTTTTAAATATTTGTTACCTAACAACTCTGAACTGCGTGGCCCGATTTTGAATAATCTTTCTTTGATTGTTTATTGTAAAGTCCGACAAATGAATATATTTGTATACGAAATACTGACTAGAATACAATTTATATATCCATTGCGATACAAATAGAGTACCTATCAGAGGCAGGAAATAACAAACTCACGGCGTTTGAGATAATTATTAGTGGGTTTACGAAAGCGGATGCTTATGATAAAACTTCAGGACCCTTGCGTAGTTCATATAAAGGATTTACCCACGCCATGTGTTTCGATCAGCCATGCAAAAGATTCGTCTCCAGTGCTATGTAATAGCTTATACAATACAGTTTCTTGCCCGTTCTTCTCAAGTGAATACCGCTTTCCAAACCGGGTGGTAAAATAAAAACTGACTGAATCTAAATTAAATAAAGAGAGAGAGGCTTAAAGAGAGTACTCTCCTTAATGGGCAGCGGTAGCCGCTTTCCATCAGGCGGGCCGCTAGCTCGTCTGCCTATGACGGCATTACAAAACAATTATATTTTTATCTAATGGGTTTAAAACATTATTTTCATTAAATTTGTTTTAAATTTTCATTAATTTTCTATTTTGTGTATTTTTAGTCTGAGACGATAGACCAAGTCCGTCAAGCAGTGTTCTGGGCTATCGAGGCTGGGTATCGTCATATAGACACCGCAGCTATCTATGGAGATGAGGAGCAAGTCGGACAGGGTATCGCCGAGGCTATCAGTAAAGGAATCGTGACCAGGGATGAACTGTTTGTTACTACTAAGGTAAGTAAGGGTTGAGTGATATGTTTTATTGTAAAAGAGTAAATTGCCCTAATTTTGTTCATACAAAATCAGAAAATATACGTGACGAGTTTTATATTTTTAATGAAGGTTTTGTCCGCAGACTTCGTCTGCGTGATTTACTTTATTTGTAGGTAATTTTCCCATCCCGTCCCTTTGAGTATATAAAAGTAACACATACGTCAGAATTCCTTCCTCATCCCACGGGAACACAAAATTTTTTGAGATAAAAGTAGCCCAAGTGTTCATTCAGGTTCCAGAAGAGGCTAGTAGCAAAACCAAACAACACCATAAATTACAAACAATGCTTGGCATTCCACTGCGCTCGCCGTCCTGACACATAAGATCTTAAGTCTCATTATGTCCAGTAGTTACTCTGGCTATAATGTCCTTTAAATCGGAACACAACCATGCGTTTACACTGCTGTTTGGCGTAAGGAATAGACATTGCGGTGGTACCTACTCAGGCGGCCTCTCACATACGAGATACCTACCACTAAAATGTAAAATATGTACTTCCGCGATATGTCTAAATAAGTTTCGATTTAATTTTCAGTTGTGGAACAATAACCATGCCCGTGATAAGGTGGTACCAGCTCTCAGGGAATCACTGAAAAGGCTTGGATTGAGTTACGTGGACCTGTTCTTGATCCATTTCCCCATCGCTGAGAAGGTGTGGTTATTTTTTTTTGCTGAAATATTATGCATATATTGTAGATTATTGTTTTTTACGTCTTTGACTGCCCTTTCTTTCTCCTATTTATATATTCATCCCATGGTTGCCTGTAAGAAATTACCTAGTGTGATAAGAATGTCAGTTGTACTATTATTTTTATTGTGTAATTTCGTATATGCATATCTGTATTGTGCAAAAAAGGTTTAAATAAATAAATATGTACTTACATATAAATATCATCGTCGAGATTAAATGTTTTTGACGATGTAGTGTTTCTTAAATACAATTAGTTTCAATTTCTGATTTTCTTTTATGGAAATTTTTGGTACTTTTTAGTTTAATAGCTGTACCAAAAATAGTGTAAATAGTTTAAATTGATTATAACATTGCAGTTGCGTAATGTTTATCGGTGTTCTTTTTGTTTGCAAGTGACGGCTTAGTTACAAAATTTTCAGTTAGAAAGACAACTTTTATTATGCTACAGCCGCATTCGTTGTATCTCACATTTTACTTCTCATTCCAACACGAGGATAACAATGAACACGCCCATAAACATTGTTTTCAGGACGACGGCTCCCCAGACAACGTGGACTACCTGGAAACCTGGGAGGGCATGCAGGAGGCCAAGCAGCTGGGTCTGACATTGTCCATCGGAGTATCCAACTTCAACATCACGCAGATAAGCAGGCTGGTGGAAAACAGTCCTGTGAGGCCAGCTGTACATCAATTTGAGGTATGAAAATGGTCCATTTTTTTCTTGAAGGCCTTAATTTCAAAATTCTATCTGATCGGCGCAAAACATTTTTTGAGCGTGTTGCAGAATTTTTGCCCAATTAAAAATGCTAAAGTCATATTATATTTGTTACTTTCTTTTGTCTGCTCATAATCTATATTTACCTGGGTTCGGCGTAACAACACAGCTATGTCGCGCAACCACAAAATATCAGTGGCGGTACTTCCATACAAGCCCAAAAGCCCGGCTTGCCCTACTTAATACGTACATACTCGATACTGAACATAAACCATTACAATAAATACAATACATTCATTTATTAGAAAACATCTACAATTTTTGAATTTACCGCGTTCTGTCGCGGCGCGTCTAAATACAGCGCTTGAGACGGAGCGCCAAAGCGCCGCGCGAAATTCATTCCTTAAGCAATGATATTAAAACACAAAAAACGGTGGCTCCACGCGCTCCCTTAAAAAGGCGGCACAACGCACATATATCTATCTTTTTCTCTCTCGTGTGCTTTTACGAGGCTTTTGGCAACGCGGTCCACGTATGGTTGAAATGGTGTACAAGACGCTACGAATGTATAGGTATGGCTATTTTTGTATAGCTCTCAGTACGAGACGAAATGCCCGGCTTCGTGGTGAACATTTCACGGTTGTCACGTTATTTGTTATTGTTGTTTAGTAAATATATTTATTGTTATTAAATTAACTTGTTTCGCATTTAAAAATATTTTTAATTAAATGATTAAAAATGTGCCTGTAATGTCGGTACTTTTCAATAAATTATAATTGCAGTTTGTAATTTATAGTAATGTTTATATTTACGTTTCGTTTCGCAATTCTGAACGAATTCGTACTAACTTCATAAGTATTTTGACATTGTGTAATTATTGTAAATAGTTCTAATATAGGTTAATTATTAGTTGTTTTATGTTATTGAAGCTTTTTGATACTAAAATGAGTTGTATTGTTTCCTGTGATGGTTTTAGTGTGATGATGAAAGTGTTCGTTGCCGGTATAAAGGTAATTTAATTCAATTATATTGAATTAGAAACTAGAGCGAAAACAACGCCGGGTTTGTGTATTTCTTATATTCGTGGTAAATCACGAGAGGTATTTTATCAGTTCAGTTAAATAAACTACGTAATTTGATTTCTACATGCTTCCCTTTGTATAGGATATTAAATAATGATGTTTCGTATTATGTTTTTCAAACGACACTTGTGTATTAGAATAGTTTGATAAAATATAAACATTGCAATAAATTAGGTGGCTCTTTCAAAAAATATGTTATTACTTGTAATTCTTAAAAATTTAACGTTAATGAATTAATAATAATAATAATTTATGCCGCATTTTCGGATAACTGCGAAGTCAAACACGGCACCATAGTAGCTAGCTATCGTTGTGCTAGCGGAATGTCGGGTATTAAAAATGAAGTGCTCAGCAGTTATTGCAATAAACAATTACGGTTGCATTTCCACAAGTAATCTATATTTGTATTAATCCTAATATTGTATAGATTATGTGTTAAGTCTGCTGACATTCGTTTTCTTTGTTCTTAGTATATTTTCCTTCTAAATCAATATGCATTAAACATAAAACAAAATATTGGGCTTGGCCTATCCCAAAACCCTAGGCACGCCACTGCAAAATATTTGAATATCATCTGTTCTATGCGCACAACGATTTTAATCATAATTTTAACTTATGTTTTCTTTACCATTAAACAAATGATCATTCACTAAAATACCCGAGTAACGTGGTTTCCGTGGTGGTTTTGGTAGTCCGATACTAACTCACCGTAGCCTTTGCTCACTTGCACTTGCCTACTTGTTCTGTTACTGACATTAGTATAAACAATTTTGAGCTAGATAAAAAACCAATCTCAACCTCAGAACTCAACCATTTTTTTTCCAGGTTAACCCCACAATGACCCAAGAGCCCTTAGTGTCACATTGCCAGAACCTAGGCATCGCTGTGATGGCATACAGTCCATTTGGGTTCGTGGTGTCCAGGAAAGACGGCCCGTCCCCCCCTCCGAAGTACGACGACCCCACTCTGGTGGCACTCGCCAATAAGTACGGAAAGACCGTGGGACAAATCTTGTTGAGATATTTGGTGAGTTGAATGTATTTTTTTATTGCATAGGTCTCAAAGGAGCCAACAGGTCTCCTGATGGCAAGTGATCATAGCCTATGAACATTCACAACGCTGGATCATGGAGGAAAGGGGAATTGAGCATCGGGCAACCTCACTCATCGAAAGAAACGCGACAGCCAAGCTGTCGCTTAATGTCGATATCCTGTAAGACAATGGTACCGCCCTGGTCAAGGCTGTCTTTTCATGCTGAGTCATGGCTGACAACAGCGTAGCTGTGCCACGTTCAGAATCTATGTTTATGAAATAAGGAAAGTATGTAACAACTCCCCATTACGGACTGTTTTATGGAATGCAGATAAGCTAGTATTTTTCATAAATTCAATGGGAAGGTAAACAAATAGATTATTAAACCGCCAGAGTTATTTATGCAAGTTTATCGTGTTTTGGGATTAGCCAGTTTACATTCAAACTATGATCGGTCGATACTTTAATCAAAATCCAATTAGCAAACCTTTTAATATTAGGAGCAATTCCTTTGACGTGTTAGAATAATAAAATAGACAGCAGAAGAGCAGTTCAATTCTTTTTGTTGATATTGTTATAAAAAGGCAATGATCCTAGTTTTTAGGTGGTGTTATAAACCACTGACTTTTTGACTGCCTCGGTGGCGTGGTGGTACTACGGTACGATTGCAAAGCTGATGTCTCGGGTTCGAATCCCGGGTCGGGCAAAGTGATATTGGATTTTTCTATTCATTATCAGCCAGGATTCAGGAATTTGTGCTCGATATGGCGATAGGCTCGCCCCCTATCACAACGTGAGACGGAATATACAAGGCGAAACGTGGGTGTTCTGGTAGCACCTCTGCCTAGTGCCTACCCCTTCTGGGAAAAAGGCGTGTGTTTATGTTATAAACCACAATACAGCACTGCTTTTAACGGGTCGCCGAGAATAATACAATATGATTGTTATGGCAACCGTGTATGTTATATTGCGTGTTGAACCAGGGAGAAAAATACTTTGATCCGCAGACAATGGTACATAATATCTATTGTTTATATTTTCCGTTATTTTGCGGGAATTGAACTGCTGTTAACAATTCTACTCAAGTCACGCACATTTGTTTTGATGTAGTAAAGGAAGCGACTGGATGCATAAAGCAGCAGACCAGTCTCTGTGGCGTACCTTGGAAGAGGCCTATGTCCTATGTGTGATGATGAAAGGGAGCGATTGGGTCCCATAATAGTTGATTTCTTCGATGATCACGTAAGAGATTAGGGAAGTGGGTAGCGGTTAGAGATCAGCCAGTGTGCACACTTCGCATGCCGACATAATTTTGATGTTCTTCTTCTTCGTTCGAGACAATTATTCAAAATTGTTTGCACTAAAACTTACAATTTCCCGGCCCAGTAGGTCGCTACACTTATGGCAGCGTCTGTAGCCTCGATGATGTCCCTTCTTGTACAGGTGGTAGGGTACAGTGGGCACATCAATAAGTGTGACATATTTCGTTATGTGGCACCACAGTCACAACCTGACTTGGAATTTACTTTAAATTTACTAATTTTGATGATTAGAGGTTAATATATCTGGCTTATCGACATTTTATTTGGACATCTTAGCACTTTCTAGGAGTAATGTAGGTAATCAGTATGACTGTAACTATAAAAAAAAGCTTCGAAATTATTTATCTCGTAAAATCGTTGTGTGAATAGCTTCAAGACGGGGTACACTCAGTTTCATCATCATCATCAGCCCGATGCAGTCTACTGCTGAACATAGGCCTCTCCCAAGGTACACCACCGAGCCCGTTCTGCTGCTTTATGCATCCAGTCGCTACCGGCCCTCCTGTGCAAGTCGTTACTCAGTTTCAATTTTTCGAAATTATTCTGTACTTGATATAATAATATTTGTGAATCAAAATTAAGTGTCCTTTTATTTAAAGGCCTAGTCTAATTAATGAATTTTGAAACTTAATTGAAACTTAATTAATGAATCGTTGGCGAATACTACTAGTTACCCCTGGGAATGTAACATTTGTGAAAAAATGGTGCAAGAAATCCTTTTACCCGAAGTACATTTATTATTAACTATTATATTATTTTTAAGGTCGAAAGAGGTCTCATACCCATTCCCAAGTCCACGAACAAAGCAAGAATCGCGGAGAACATCAACATCTTCGACTTCCAACTGACTGACTACGAGGTCGCCACCATCAACCGATTCAACAAGAACACTCGAGTAATCCACCCTACTAACTGGAAGGATTACCCCAACTACCCTTTTGAGAGGGATTAAATAGTATAAAAGAAGCTTGTAATTAGGTGATATCTTAAAAAAACTAATATATTTTATAATTAGTTAAAAATGTGTTTTTTTCATCTTTTTTATACAATATGTCCGGCCAATGAGCAAACAGGTCACCTGATTGTAAGTGATCAATACCGCCCATAAACATCCTCAACGCTTGGATCATGGATGTGTTGCAGGCCCATCAAATTGGGAGGGAAGGGGGAAGGAAAACAGGATGGGAAGAGGAAAGGCATATTGGGCATCCGGCAATCTCACTCAATGAAAATGAAAAAAATGAAAATGAAAATAATTTATTGAATCCATTAAAATGTTCAACATTATTTAGATTCAGTCATTTGTTTTTCTACCACCCGGTTCGGAAAGCGGTTTTCACTAGAGAAGAACGGGCAAGAAACTCTAGTGTTGCTCTTTTCAAAACCAGTTTACAATATCGTGATTATTACAAAAATTACAAGTTGGTCCAAATCAGAGCAGTTCATTAATAATTTGTTATAATTTGCAAGTGAAATATATTTTTAATACAATATTGTTTATATTCTGTTTAATATGGCTGAGTGAAGTGAAGTAGGCCAGAACGAAGAATCAGTATGCCCTGTTTCACCAACGCAGTGAATACTCGTGACAACCTTATGTAATCTATAAATCAGTTACAATGTAAGCAAATCGGACAGACCAGTCCACACAAGCAGCACCCGTTCACGAGTATGACGCATGTGCCAGCCATCGGCCTCCTCAACCATGCTACAGGGAAGTGACCGACCCGGCACACGACGCCGCCGCAAGCACAGACTTTTAAGCGAGCATAAACACTGAACGAAACGCGACTGTAAACTGTCATTGTACATGGATCTCCTGTGAGGCAGTGGTACCGTCCCGGCCGAGCCTTCCCACTTATGCTGAGTCATGGCGTGCCGGCATTTATGGGTAGGCAGCAACAACAGTGCGGTTCTATCTCATGTGTCTCATGTGTGAAGAAGCATCTCAGCAGGCCGGCATAATTGTGTTGAATGGCATGGGACCGCCGTCTGATGCCATTCGATACTCGGTCTGGACGGCATTTGCGCTTAACATCAGGTGCAGTGCAGTCATCATGCCGTGCCAGAATAAAAAAAAAAATGTTTTAGTCCGAACAATCTTTTCTATGTACAAAGAGGCGGAGATGCTATAAAATCAATTCAAATTTAGAACTGACTAGTATCTTTACAATGATAAATTGAAATTGATTATATGTAAAAAAACACAATCAATTATTATTAAAAAAATATGTTTCTTATTTAAAAAAATAATGAAAATCAATAAAAACGGGTGAAAACACGAATAAGGTGATTAATATTACATACTGGATATTTTACATATTTACAAGTTAAGTGGTTGTAGATCACTATTATAAAAAATATTAATGAATTATCACGGAAATGTCACCGTATAACACCAATATATTATTCACATTTACATAAAAATACCACGAAATATGTAAAATTGATCTATTGACCTCTGTTTATTAATGACTCTTGCTTGAAGTAACATTTTAAGATGGACTTTACTAGAAAAATCATAATAAACATTAAAAATATTTTACGACTAGTCACTTAAAATAATCATTTATAAGATATACATAAACTCACGCGTTTTCCCAGAAGGGGTAGGCAGAGGTGCTACCAGGACACCTACGTTTCGCTTTGTGTATTGCGTCCCTCCATGTGATAGGGGGCGAACGTATCGTCATAACGGGCACAAATTCCTGACTCCAAGCTTATAATGAATAGAAAAATGCAACATAACTTTGCCCGACTCGGTATTGGAACCCGAGACCTCAAAGTTGTAATCGTACCGTAGTACAACCACCAAGGCATTTAAAAGACGAATATATAAGTTAATGTCCTACTTTAATATGTGTCAGAAAGCCGCTGGAAGTAGACAGTTTCAAATACGTCACTCTGGGAATTCTTAGGGGAGGCAATGGACTTGATATTACTGAAAAATATGATAAAAATTACTGATATAATTCGTGGCGCAGTTGGTTAGACGCCGCCTATGAAACGAGGGGCAACGTATTCGATGCCCGCACCGCGACAAATGTTTGAGTGTTCCACAGGTATTTATTTCGGGTTTGGGTGTTTGTGAGACCGAGAAGTCTCGTAGTTTCTGACAGACACAACACAATACTCGATCTTAGTGTGGGGTTAGGACTATGTATGTGACTGGTGGGTGTGTTTTATTTATTATGATTACCTAAGCCCCGAGTTCAATTACATATAAAGTAGGTGCATTGTGCATCGTTATCGTAAGAAAATTAAGAAGGCAATCATTGTGGATATTGCTGTTGAAGAGTGTCAGGCGTAATTATCAAGCTTTTTTTTATTTCTTTTTGCTTTCTATGTATTAGGATTTCAAATAATGGTTACCGACTGCCTCGGTGGCGCAGTTCTACTACGGTATGATTGCAAAGCTGAGGTCTCAGGTTCGAATCACGGGTCGGGTAAAGTGATATTTGATTTTTCTATTCATTATCAGCCCGGAGTCAGGACTTTTGCCCGATATGGCGATAGGCTCACCCCCTATCACATCGTGGGACGGAAGGTACAAGGCGAAACGTGGGTGTTTTGGTTACACCTCTGCCTACCCCTTCTGGGAAAATGGCGTGAGTTTATGTATGTATGTAAATAATGGTTACATTATTATATGCAACTTCTAAAAGGCTTAAGTAAGTCGTATTGTTATGCAAGGCAACAGGTTGCAGTTTTAAAATCTAATCTCTCTCGTGTGAAAGTTATTGTGAAATAACAAATGAATATCTATTAATTTCATATGATCTTCAAATTGTATCTGAAGTTGTGGATTCTTGTTTTTGTATGAGTGAATACATCCGAAAGTTGCAATCTAACAACTGATTTATTGAAATTTTTATAAAGTCACTCGATTTTAATACAATAATCAATCGATATACTAGTAATTACTTTAATTCCCTTATTATTTATTTATAGCAACTTCTCTTATAACTCATTATCTATTTTAGCGGATGTTCGCGAATCGTGCGGTCCTGTGTTTGATCCCCAGGCCGGAACTCCACTTTGAGTGAGTTTTCGGCTTGAATTTGTGCCTGGAATCATAGATTAGCCCTATATCACCAGAGATGGAAACAAACTCAGAAAACGCTGATTGTTTAATTTGTGATATGTTATATTAATGTTATGTGTGTTGATTATGGGAAACCCTTTAATAAATAAAACTGTATTACACAGCACAGCACACCTGTGGTAGCTCCTCTGCTTACCCTTTCGAGATTATGGCGAGATCTAATACGAATTTTGTGGCTCCTGATTTGACTATAACACACATTAAAATTTTAATTCACAGTTTAAATTTTTTAACGATGTTCAAACACTTTTCTCCTCAACATTCACAAGATACCTTGCATTATCAATTATTAATGAGTAATGAACTTCATAGCAATATATTGCTTGGTAATGTTTACATACAAAGGTTGTTCACCGAAGCCACAGTTAACCGTAGATAGGAAATATCGCAGATTTCCAATGTGAAGACGCCGTACACACGACCAGTGAAGCTTTTGCATCGGCGTGGGGCAGACAACATGGAGTTATTTGCAGTCACTTTTTTGTTATTCGCCGCGTTGTGGAATGTGAGTAATTGTTTTTATTTGTAAAATTTATTTTGTTTTATATTTTTGTCTTGGTATTTTTGTCGTAAAAAGTTGAGTTCATATTGTTTAGTTTGTGTTATTTTATTAGGAAACATATTCTTGTTTATGCTTAGATGACAGTTTTGATTTATTTTTGTTTGTGATTCGGTTTATTTTATTTATTTAAATTAAGATTATGTGATTATATGAATGAGGTATTCCTTTCGATGCGATTTTTTGTTTTGGTTTAATTTTAAATTGAGTTTTTATTTTAACATATAAATAGTTATTTATGCTATGAAAACAATCTATACATATAATAAATTTTGTAATATTTAAATACGTTTAGGCATTGCATTTTCTATCATCAGATAAATAAAAATAACTATAAAATTAATTATAAGATGAATGACTATAAAAGAGTTTTATTTAATAAAACTTTTAAATTTAATGTTGAATTATTATCTTAAGAATATTTTTCTTTAGTACAAATGAGAAAATATCGTTACATTTCGCAATAATCGGCCCTTATTGCTTCATAATAATTAATTTAATATATAAATAAAAAGAGTAAAAGTATAGTCATAGTTTAAACAGCATCAATATCACTAGCAAATAAATCTATTTATAAGCAATAATAGACAACAAACTGGATATAGATACATTGACCTATCCCACGTTACAAGTCACAGGAGCGAATCATTAGAGCAGGTATAATGTGTTTCTTGTGTTATGGTATCAGTAATTACGAAGAGCTTTATAAAATTACAGCCCCTGTGGCGCAGTTGGTTAGGCGACAGCTGTGAAACGAGAAGACGTGGATTTTATCCCCGCACCGAGACAAATATTTTTGTTCTTCACACCTGTATTTGTGTCGGGTCTGAGTGTTGGTGAGACCGAAAAGTCTCTCGTAGTTTTTGATATCCACAAGACTTATATCATAGCGAGAGGTCAGGACTAAGTATGTGACTGTTGGGTGTATTTATTTATTTACTTTGGGCATATTTTTTATTGCAATGAATGGCGAGACGAGCATGCGATGCAACCGCTCATGGACAGTAGCAAAACCAAACAACACCGTGAATTATAAAGCAATGCTATGCATTCCATTGCGCTCGCCATTCTGAGACATAATATGTTAAGTCTCATTATATCCAGTAGTTGCTCTGGCTACAATGTCCTTCGAACCGGAACACAACAGTGCATTTACACTGCTGTTTGCCGGGAGAAATAGACATTGCGGTGGTACCTACCCAGGCGGCCTCTCACATATGAGAGACCTACCACCAGTGAGAAAAAGTCAGAAAGTATAAAACTTGAGGCTTTCCATTTTACTGCCAACTTCGGGCCCTTTGTGGTCGGAAGGTGTCAAGTGCTGTAATAACACTTAACTTTCTTGTAATTGTTTTGATTGAAGAAACCTTTTCTTAATAGAAGTTTCTCTTTAAGAAAGTTATGTACTTTACCATCATTACTTTGATATTCTCGTGGAAAGTACGTGATATTACTATTGTTATATTATTGCTTATTTGATATTTTGGTGAAAATCCATTAGTCGTTATAATGTAGCAATCACATCTACAAACCGCAACAGCTGTGGTTTTCTTAATGGTTTTTGTAATTAGTTTTAGTAATACCTCGTAATCTTACTGTTAAAGCACATGGGCTTTAAACTTTCAGGACTTAGGTATGGACGTAAGTCCGACTCTGTTTGCTTCTCTCTCTCTCTCTCTCTACACAGGACAGGAAGTCCACTGATGAACATAGGCCTCCCTCAATTTCCATATTTCCATAGCGACCTGTTGGAAGCAGGCGCATTCAGTGAGTTCCAATTTTAACCAGGTCGTTGGTTCAGTTTGTAGGTCAACGTCTGACTCTCCATCTCCCGGACTACTTGTGGCATATTTTCTATTCAAAATCTCACTTGCTTTTGTTCCTAAATTCGAAATCTTACTTGTTTTAATTATGTTCCTAAGAATGATGGTAGGTAGACGGTCCTGAGTAAAATGATAAATTAATTCTGCAACATACGTGACGGTTTGGCACAGTCGCGTGTTCGAATCTTACATTGAGACATAGTTAGTATCACCTGCAAATATTTGGTTCGATCTAGACATAGAGACCTAAAAGCCTCTCATAGTTTGTAATACGAGACAAGACTTACTGCGTATGTTATTGTAGTATCAGAAGTATGTTTATAACTGTTGGATAAATTAATTTATGCTTAAAAACACGTTAGACAACTTCATGTAGGTACTTTTGGGTTAAACGTAGTATTTCTCAATATTAATTTAATTTTTAAAAGGTATTTAAGATAATGACACTCATTAGTACATCTATAAATAAGCCGGAATGTGATAAATTTTGTTTTATCTGTTGTTTTAGTAACCAAGTATTTATAACTTGGGGCCGGCCGGCTCGGGTGCAGATACTTTTTGAGTCCAGTTTACATCAGCAACGTATTTCCTGAATTGTTTATTTATATTCATACTCATTGCCTTCCCGTTATATCCCCCGCCGTCCCGTACCATTCTAACTCAAGGCATGTAATCCAGCCCCACCCTATCCCTTTGAGTTTAAAAAGTAACAAGCATATCGGAATTCCTTCCTCATCCCACGGGAACACTAAAATTTTCGGGATAAAAAGTAGCCTAAGTATTTATTTATATTATGAATCCAGGGTGTCAGCTACCTCCACACCAAATTTCATCAGAATTCGTTTTGCCGTTTCTGAGTTCATCACACACAACCGCACAGACAATCAGACAAAATTCTAAAAATCATTGTTTTGGGTTCTATTGTGTCAATACAGACTTCCCATAGTAATTTTTCTCATTTATCTTCCATGTACAGACATTGACTGGTTACAAATTTATTGTATTGTCTATATACTGCTATTTATGTTTGGCACCTAACAATTATCTGTACGAGTATATAACAATCCTCTTGTTTGTTTTCTTTAATTGTTTTCGTAACAGATTAAAGACAAGCCATCATTAAAAACCTTGCTGCACTTCTGTGCTGGAAGTCAATACGACCTCCATTCTCATTGTTTCAACAAAAAAAACTTTTAGGCACTCATATGAAAATCGCGAATAAGTAAAGTAAGTAGCACTTGTCAAGGATGAAGAACAAGTAATAAATGTAACGCTTATATTAAACTGCATAAACATTGCACGTTGACTAATTAAAAAGTTCATAACAAAACGCAGTCAACGTATATTTTTTCCTTGATCTTTAATGGAGTTGATAAAATCGATTTCGAAAACATTGATATTGGGAATTAAATTTTATAAAACTAGAAGGCATCTTTTTGTTATTTAAATTAAACAAAAATAATCATATGAATTATAAAGTTATATTTTCGTGTTTTATGGAAATTATCTTGAATATCTCCACGAGGTCGTTAAATTAACCTTGAGTACGATCTTCTTCTCGAAACATGCAAGATTTGCTATTAAAATGTGAGTATTTAAGACATACTGACTATTATACAGGGTATGTCCAGACTGCGGCCGAAAAAGAAAGCCAGGTGGTAGTATTAGTGACTTTAGATAAAAAGCAAGTAAAAATTTCGCAAAAAAATATTTGTTGTAATATTTCACTCATCGTCGTATTTGGGTAGTCAATACATGGTTTCCAAAACGGAATGGAAACCTTGTAGTTAAGGCATAATGATTTTGGATTTCTCACGGTCCTAGAAACCCAAAACTGTTGAGAAGTCTCATTGTTATTCTTTTATGAAGTCGATCAATTTGAAGGGGATAAACATTTCTGGAGGGGCTATAAGGAACACCTCGTGAGATCCCGGTGTCCTTTAGTTTTGCTGAAGGTGGTCATGGGGTTATTAGGTACGGGTCATAAGTACCTTGTTTACAGGACAAGAGGTAGGTAGTAGTAGAGGTAGGTCCGAAGGTAAACAGGGATCCAAGAGGATTTTTTTATATTGTTGGAAAAGGCTTATTATATCCATCGGAATAACGATAAGAAATGATGGACAGCCCGACACATTGACTCACGCAAGTATGTCGGGTTTCAGCTTCAATCTGTGTACATCTACGGTCGATTACGCTGGCGAAATTGTATCAACTGGCAAATAATCATCTCTTACTGCAACAGTTGAAAAAACTTAATCTATGGATTGCCAACCATAAATAAATAAATACACCCAATAGTCACATACATAGTCCTGACCCCACTTTAAGATCAAGTCTTGCTCCGTTGGTATCAGACACTAAGAGAGGCTTTACGGTCTTACAAACACCCAGACCCGAGACAAATTATCGGCCTCACAAATATTTGTCTCGGGGATCGAAGCGGCGGCCTCTCGTTTCACAGCCGGCGTCTAACCAACTGCGCTACGGAGGCTGTCAAAGATCATAGATATGTACAAATGTTCAAGTTTCAATAACCATTTCCGTATACTGGCAATTACAGATGTGAAGTGTCTGGACACGATTATACAGAATAGCGTCCCATCCAAAACAGCTATTTGATACTGTTTTAATTATCTAGTTCCACGACCTTTTCAAAAGTTAATGTACCATCAGTTGAACTTTACCGTTCCTTTGAATTTTGCAATGAAGACGCTTTAGCACTACCAATGGATTTCGATCACAATATGGAACATTCATAGCCGATCGTGGTATTGTTAAGTCAACCTTAACGATCTCCCTTCACTTTGCTGTTAATAAATAGTCGAACCATTGATCGTGTTTGCATTATTGATATTTTCTTGTGATTTCGTTACAATATTGAGTAAAAGTTGAGAGATATCAGAAAGTTTAAAATCAATTCTAAATCATGCTACAAAATGTACGTATTATTTAATTATTATTAAATTTTAGTGTCATTAATCACGAGGCAGTTATTGTCGCTTTTAAAGACTTGCAAAATATTGTTATCACTTATCACTTGTATACGCTATGTATACCTAATTAATTCATTGCTTTGTTTGTCTTTAACATTATTTGTTTGTTTATCTAATTTAACTTTCCTTAAAATCTTTGGTACACTAGTTACAGACTATTTTGCTCCTAAAACATTTCAGCCTTGAAAAGTGTTGAAAGATTTGTCTAGTGTCATTAACTACGTCATCATCTACGGTCTATTCTAAGTGATTTTAATTGTTATGATCATTTATATTGTTAGTTAATGTTACAAAGAACTGAGAAAACAAGTGCTAAGTTATTAATAATTGTTGTAAGAGTGATGCCCATTGTAAAGGTTGGTTAATAAATACTCAATTAAGTTATCCTACATAATGTGCATAAAATGCAATAAAAGAGAAAAAAATATGTCTGTAGATGTCAATTACATACACCAAGACAATCACGAAGATAATTTTATTTCTCTGAATGCATTAGTAGATGTTGTTTGTTATTATGTAACAACATTCTTTTGTTCTTGAACATGGATGCTAAAAAGGTCATGCAACGTTATTTTGGATTCTGTCTAAATATCCTTGATAGGACCTTTGTTGTAAGTGTAATGTATGTGTATTTTGTAGCAAAATTCTAATCACGACACTCGCTTTATAGGAGGGCACTCACGTAGGCACTAGCAGAGTGAAATATCGTTTCTACGCTTAGAGAAAACTTATGTTTATAAACTTGCATAGTTTAAAATCTGTACTATTTCCAACTCGCCAAACAGCAGGGTAAATGCACTGTTGTGTTCCAGTTTGAAGAACATTGTAGAACAGTAACTACTGGACATAATGAGACTTAAGATCTTATGTCTCAGGATGGCGAGTGTAGTGGAATGTTAAGCATTGCTTTGTAAATCATGGTGTTTGGTTTTGCTACTGTCCATGAGCGGTCTTATCGCTTACCATCGAATGGCATGCTCGACTCGCCATTCAACGCAATAAAAAAGTCAAGCCAAGTAAAGAATTATGACATTACTTTAAGAATTTAACCATTATTGTTTTATTTGGATTGCTTGCAGGAATCGTGTGCGGAATTGGCTCCAACGGTTCGGCTTAACGATGGATTCAATATACCTTTATTTGGATTAGGAACCTATGGGTCGGTAAGTATGTCTTCATCGGTAAATGTATTTTGGAATAAATCTTTCACTTTATTTACTGTTAAATTCATTACATCATGAATTTAGTGAGTTCTATCGAAAATATATACGGTCAAAACTCAGGATTTTTTATTTCAATACATTACAATTCAACAATATTACATCACAAGTTAATTTTAGATGTTCAATATTCAGTCAATTCACAATTCAATCAGAAACTTGTCTACTCGTGCAAATATTATACTATTTATCTAAATCACATTTTTCTATATACATGATTTTTATTGTATATGCAAAGTGATCCATCAATCGGGATGCTCATTTCAAATTTCTTCTCAGAGTAAGGACATTGCTAAGATGCGGGAAGCTGTTACTTGGGCCATCGAAGCTGGCTACAGGCACATAGACACAGCTGCCTTGTACAACAATGAACGTGAGATCGGTCAAGGCATAGCCGACGCGATTAGCAAGGGTCTGGTGAAGAGAGAAGACCTGTTCATCACTACCAAGGTAAAATATTTTAATGTCGACAGCCTCCGTGGCGCAGGTGTTTAGACGCCACCTGTGAAACGAGAGGTCTTGGGCTCGAGACCCGCAGCGTGAAAAATGTTTGTGTAAACCAAAAGTACTTGTTTCGGCTCTGGGTGTTTGGGAGACTGAAAAGCCTCTCGTAGTTGCTGATACCCACGAACAAGAGTTGAATGATCTTAATGTGAGATCAGGACTATGTATGTGATTGTTCTGATGTATTTATTTATTTATTTATTAAAGTTACAGACGGAAGAAAACCCAAGTAGATATTGATCATTTGGTATTATGAATGCTATATTACTGAAAGTAGATATATGTAATACAGTAAAAGTAATTTAGAAAATACAATTAGAATTCATGAAAGTTTTCTATGGAGAAAGCAGTGAAAATTGCATGAGACACTGATAACTTAAGATTTCTGATTACCGATCCAAACATTGTTATCGATTCATATTTTGTCACCTCAGTCCTTATTTATTCCAAAGGATGGTGTTCAAGTTTATACGTGAACACCGGTTTAATATAAAAAAACAATAGCTTAAAAGCACAATTTTTTTCTCTTAATATTTAGACTCTATAATGTAATTTATTTTTTTACGTTTCATATTAGGAATAATGTCATCCTTGACATTTTCGGTTTTGTGTTTATTTTGAGCCTAAGCGTGATGAGGCACTAAACCTGTTTCATTATACAAAACTAGTATTAAAAGTTTTGCATGTAATTATTTTTTATCATAGAGGTCGTATTCAAAATATGTATATGGAATAGTATTCAGCATTTATTTTTTATGTTTATTTTCCCATATTAGCAGCACTGAGATTTATTTATTTATTAATAACAAAAGAACATACTTATGATATATTTTCTACATGTTTCTGTTATAGTATTTATAGTGACGAAAGCATTTTAGGCATTATAATCGGTATGACGGTAATTACGTCTCACCAGAATTAATAAGGAGACTGCCTCGGTGGCGCAGTTGTATTACGGTATGATTACAAAGCTGAGGTCTCGGATTCGAATCCCGCGTCGGGCAAAGTGATATTGGATTTTTTTATTCATTCTCAGCCCGCAGTCAGGAATTTGTGCCCGATATGGCGATAGGCTCGCCCCCTATCACATCGTGGAACGGAAAATACAAGGCCAAAACATGGGTGTCCTGGTTACACCTCTGCCTACCCCTTCTGGGAAAAAGGCGTGAGTTTATGTATGTGTGCAGAATTAATTAGACTAGTTCATGGCACTTGAAGACTTCAATAAACTTATCATCTGCTTCATCGTGATACTTTTTCGACAAACAAAACGTGTTAGTGTAAGTTAAAACTATAATTAATTTTTATTTCAGTTATGGAACGACAAGCACGGTAAAGACCAAGTGATTCCCGCAGCAAGAGCGTCCTTGGAGAGGCTGGGACTGGATTACGTCGACTTGTACCTCATTCACTCTCCCAGAGCTGAGAATGTGAGTACTAACCACTCAATATATTATTTAATTGATTACACTTTTGTATAAGATCCTATCAAAGTATCTAGATACTTTTCTTCTTTTCTTTCTTTTATTCATTTTCTACTGGTAGAAAATCTAGTAAAAAAGAACAAAGGCATGTAAAAAATATTTTAAAATGATAAGATATAAAAGGTTTATTTGTTTATCTTAATATATATAAATCTCGTGTCACAATGTTTGTCCTCAATGGACTCTTAAACTACTTAACCGATTATAATAAAATTTGCACACCATGTGCAGTTCGATCCAACTTGAGAGATAGGATAGTTTAAATCTCAAATTATAGTCGCAATTTTAATTTATTGCTAATTATTTGTCTGTTATTATTTGACAGTCACAATCATCTGTTAACTCCAAATGATTCTAACAGATGTCGATACCTTTCGACTGGGTTGAGTAAGTAATCAATAGATGGCGCTGCTATGGTAAATCTACGAACGTGTCATATAAGCTACATTTTAACAGTATAATTACCACGTGTTGTTGACGCTATAAAATTAATTAAATTTATTTTAAAGTTTTAGCAGGAATTTTGCAAAGTATTTGTGTTTGCGTATTTTTTTAATGATATTCGTCGTAGTTTCGTGTTTATATAAGGCCTATCTACAAAATAAAAGCAATTCCAAAAAATTGTCAACATGCCTATTTAGGCATTAAGGGATGAAATGGGATAAAGTGGGACGAACGCGATGAGACCGGTAGATGGGAAATAATGGGACGGGATGTAACAGAAAGAAAAGGAGCCAGATGAGATGGGATGGGATACGATAGGAAAAGGGATAGTAGGTACTTAGGTTGAGTTCAGGAGTACAAAAGTTTGAACGGGAATAAGATATTTCTGGTGTGGAGTGGAGTCTAAACATCTAAGCACCCAGGCGAAGCTGGGCCGGGCCGCTAGTTTATTTATAAGATCTAACCTGTACTTGAGGCTAAACTTTGCCTTGGTTATTACATGAACTATATTTATTTTTTCATCATATGAGAGCTTTTTTATTACGTGTTGAAGTAGTGTTGTGAAAAACGGTCTAGTTGTCGTCTTGTGAAGTATAATCACAGACAAAGTATAATTTAACTAGATGCTAGATATTTCAAGTGCGTGGTGGCCTGTTGGTAACGGATCAGACGCGGCTGCCTACATGTTCACGGTGGTCGGGGGTTCAAATCCCAGGGCATAATTCTGACTTTTCGGAGTCATGTGTGTATACTATAGCGATGTGTATAAATTTCTATGGTATGTAAAAGTCCGCCAACCCGCACTAGGCCCGCGTGGTGAACTCTATGGCCTTACCACTCCTAATCGTACTCTCGATTGTAGAGGAGGCTCAGTGCCCAGCAGTGGGTCGTATACAGGGCTGATATTTTATTGTTGAGGTAAAATTTTATTTGACAATAATGACGGTACAATTTTTCTAGGATGATGGATCTCCAGCTGACGTTGACATAACAGAAACCTGGCGCAGCATGATCGAAGTGAAGAAACTAGGCCTAGCAAGATCCATTGGAGTATCCAACTTCCAAACTGAACATTTGGACAAAATTATTTCAAACACCACTGTTTATCCCGCTGTCAATCAAATCGAGGTAAGTGCTTATACGAGTAGTATTTGTAATATCGCAATTAAAACATAAATGACTTTATTCGGCTATAAAATTATAAACATCCATGATTGATAAAAAAAAGTTATACTTATGTATACATAAGTTTAACTTTTTTCGGCCCTTAAATTAAAAACATCGATAATTCATAAAAAATATATTCTTAGATATTGTTTTAATCATTCTGCTATACTTAGTGTTTATTTTATCATATCTGATAGTTTATTTAAATAATTTCGTGTTTTGTTTTCTAAGTTATAATTTGTAAATACATAAACTACAATACATACACACGTTCTTAAATAAATAGACTAAAGAATTCATAGGCATATCCTAAATGTTATATATTAGTTATAATATTAGACCTAACGCTTTCACAAACAGACAAAATAAAATTACCAATCTATCATTACCTAATTTACCGACTGTCGAGAATCAATAATCTAGCCTGCCTGCACCTACGCAGATTCCAAAATCAACCCATACTGTCAGTTGCAGACAATTAACAACCTATTTTTTATAGTAATAAAGTTCCAAAAGCCTTGTTTAGTATACAGATGATCTTGCAAGTGTCACGTATGATTTCGTATCGTTAATACGTCAAATGTCAATGCTGTAGATTTGGTCCTTGCTTGCTGATTATTCTTGCACGCAGCGGGAGATTTATTGAAAATGATGTCTAAGTAAGACACACAGCCCACACACTATTAGTAACACCATTAGACACACAGCCCTTGCTTCGTAGCTAATTGTTATATTACAAACATTCACTACATAAAAAGGTAAACATTTCATTGTATGAATTCAGCGAGGCATCCCGAGGCACAACTGCGTGGTGCAACGTATTCTGAATCGATAAAGCAGTTTCACTTGAGCTATAGTCCTATCCATCCATCATCCATCAGCCAAGGGAAGTCCACTGCTGAACATAGGCCTCTTCCAATGATTTCTACAGTGACCTGTTGGAGGCAGCCTGGATCCAGCGACGTCCCGCGACCTTTACCTTTATAGACCAAACTATCTATCAATATCGTGCATAGCTCTACCAGAGTCTGTTTTATTTACATTTGTAGTATAAATGCCAGTGACCGGCGTTCCAAGGCAACCGCAATAAATATTCATGTAAGCATTCTGATTACAAAACCTTCAAGTTTTATACGATTCTTTTAAACTAAATGATTCATAGCCTTTGTTCATACAGTACCTACGTGACTTGGTCAAGTATTCCTTTCCTCCTATTATATCTTACTGTTTCTATATCAGCCCATATACGTCAGTGCAGGGCATGGGCCTCCTCTACAATCGAGAGTACGATTGAGAGGGGCTAGACTACAGGCCGTATAGTGCGGGTTGGCGGACTTTACATACCATAGAAATTACAAATCACTATGGTACGCGTGTATAGTGCGTTCCAGGTCCTACCTATTCTTATACATACTTCTCCGAAATCGATCAGGGGACTTCAGTATATTTTGGTGATTCCAGGTCCATCCATGGCTGACCCAGGAGCAACTGGTAGCCGATTGCCATGGGCGCGGCATCACCGTCACAGCTTACAGCCCGTTCGGGTTCCTCGTCAGCAGAGGCAAGAAGTCCAAGAGTAATGACTCCACCATCGCCTCGATTGCTGAGAAGTACGGGAAATCTACTATGCAAGTGGTTCTGCGGTATTTGGTGAGTTATTTTTGTTTATTTTATTATTGTTTTAACAGCTTTGCAAATATTTGTTTTGATGTTATATATATATTAAACATTGCAAAACCTCAATGCTACAGTGTTGGTCGAAGTAGATTTTTTTGAATGTTTACTAGAATGGCTGTTTCTTGAAAACTATCGGGGTCAGGACTTCAATTTTTTTGTTGCTGTCCCTTCATAGTTTAGTCTATCTCCTGTTACTGGTTTATCATCTAGTTCTGGGACAATCTGTATATATTACATTGGGTACTCAAAAAGTTGTTAATGAATGCGTCATTTAATTTGAATTTAAAGCAATGTTATGAAAGGACTGTTAGTGTTCCTAAATAACGCAGGCTTGTATCTTGGGATCTAAATAATGTAACAACCAGACGTTAGCATCAGGAAATATGTAATAAATGATAAGCGATTTTTTCACACATAAATTAAATATTTTGCAATATTAATTATTAATTTTACACGTATAATTAGATTTGGATACACGTTCCATGCTGTATATAACATGCGAGGTCACAAGCCGACCTCAATGCATTTGAAAGGTTAATAATGATCTGTAAGGTCAGGTCGCAGGTTACGCAAGGTGCCTAACTGTCTGGGTCGTAGATGAGTATAAAATAATTAACGATGATTCATCATTTTTTTTTATCAGCCCATATACGTCCCACTGCTGGGCACGGGCCAACTCTACAATCGGGAGAATCGATTAAGATTGGTTAGGCTATGGCCTAACCACTCTTAATATAATATAGTCCACCACGCTGGCCTAGTGCGGGTTGGCGGACTTGCATACCGTAGAAATTCTTTTTTAAAATCGCTACGGTATGCAGGTTTCCTCACGATGTTTTCCTTCACCGTTAAAGTGCGTTTCATCATTTTAGAGTATTGATAAAATTATTTTTATCTTCTAATTTTTATTTTTTATTTTATTTGTCATGGTTCCACCTCTCCCTCCTTCTTCTGGTATAAAAGTGTGATGTTTTTAAATTAAAACGAATTCTTACGGATTTTATCGGTCCGCCCCGTGACCACGAAAGCTGTGATCGAAACGTCAGGAAGTTAAAAAATTAAATCAAATTCGCGATAAAATCCGTAAGAAATCGTTTTATTTCAATATGTAACATTCGCGTAAATCATACCATAGTGTGATGTTTATGTATGTAAGTAATTTTTATACTGATGCGAAGAGACAATTTTGATTTATTTCAATCACTACGATATGGATTTTTGAAATAATTTGTATGGCATGTGAGGTTAGCCAACGTGCAATATCTACAGTACCACTACTGGAACACTACCTAAGCGGACTACACAGTACACTTTAGTATTCTGTATAACCAGCTAACTTAAATTGTACATTACATATAAAATTACCTGGGTATTACATACATAGAAACTCACAATACCCATGCAATCACGTCTTGGACCAGTAGCCAGCTTGGTATTTTTGGGATTATAATATCAAAATTAAAAAATAAAATATTAATAAATACACCCAACAGTCACATACATAGTTCTGACCCCACACGTCCAACCAACTACGCTACGGAGGCTGTCAAATAATAATAATAATCCATCATCATCATCCATCCATCAGCCAAAGGGAGTCCACTGCTGAACATAGGCCTCTCCCAATGATTTCCACAGTGACCTGTTGGAGGCAGCCTGCATCCAGCGACGTCCCGCGACCTTTACCAGATCGTCTGACCACCTAGTGGGTGGACGTCCCACGGTGCGCTTTCAGCTTCGTGGCCTCCATTCGAGAACTTTTTAATAATAATAATAGTCATTACAAACTGTCTAAATATTTAGATTTGGCCCACGAGGTTACTGACATGTGGGATGTGGACTCAACAATTATTGTCCCGATTGTTGTTTCTGCACATGGACTGATACCAAGGAGCCTCGACCAACATCTCCAGAGGCTCTCTATTGGTCGTTGGGTCAAGAGCCAGATCAAAAGGCGGTATTGCTGGACACGGCACGCATATTGAGGAGGTTCCTCACTGTGGATCCCTAACCACCGGTGGCTTGGGTCTTAAGCCTCGCCACTGAAGGATTAATCTTTTTTTAATATTTTAATATGTATATTGTTTTTTATATATGTATAAAAATCTAAAAAAAATTAATAAAAAAATAAAGAGGAAGATATTTTACTCATTAAATTATTAAGATTGAATTAAGTCAGTAAGAGACGGAAGGGGGACATTGACCCTCTGTTAAAAATGTAATATTGGTTACAGATTGACAGACATCTAATTCCGATCCCGAAGTCCACGAACAAGCAGCGTATTGGAGAAAACATCGACGTTTTTGACTTCAGATTGACCGATGAAGATATTGCAGCGATCAACAAACTGAACGAAGACAAGAGCATATTTGATTAGGAATTCTTGAATTATTCGGTGAGATTTGCATTATTTTATTTATTGGCGTTAAAATGGAGAGGACACTGCGTTTTATGTACACTTCATTAATAATAATAATTCTCTTGTTTACAACACCACATAACAAAGAAAGTATCATCCATCCATCCATCCATCAGCCAAAGGAAGTCCACTGCTGAACATAGGCCTCTCCCAATGATTTCCACAGTGACCTGTTGGAGGCAGCCTGCATCCAGCGACGTCCCGAAGAAAGTATACAAAAATAAAATAAAAATAACATTCAGTTTATTCTGTCAGTTCTGATGGCCCTAAAGCCCCATTTACACGGAGAGAGTTTCTCGCTGCGAGAATCCTATGCCATTATCGCATGACATAAACTGCCAAAGATTATCGTGTTCTGACAAATGTTAACACCATGGAACTTTTTTATATCTTACGATAGTCGTGTGTTCAAGACGAGAATCTCTCCCCGTGTAAATGGGGCTTTATTGTAGGAAATTAAAATTTCAAAGCAATGCTGTTTTATGCATTAAAGACAGGCACGAAACGTGGAAGCAATTTTCAAAAGGTTGTGGATCGGGGGAGGTCAATGCTCCGCATCAGGCTTATTATTGCTAACGATCATGATAAGTAAATAAATAAATACACCCAACAGTCACATGTCCTGACCCCACACTTAGATCGAGTCTTGTGTCACGGGTATCAGAAACTACGAGAGACTTTTCGGTCTCACGAACACCCAGACCCGGGGATCGCACCCGCGGCCTCTCGTTTCACAGAGCGGCGTCTAGCCAACTGCGCCACGGAGGATGTCATGATGATATTAATGATGATGATGTGATGATGATATTAATTATAAGTCTTTCGTTACTTTTCTATTTTTATCATATTTGATTTGTTACAGGTACAATGGGAAAAGTCGTGGAAAATAAAAACACAATGTCATAGTATAATTTTATTATAAGAAATATATTAACTAAAGTATACAATATTGTCTTGATTTTATTTACAATGGTTCATATTATTGTGAGTTGTATACCTTTTCTAACAGAAAGTATTCTTTATATACAATCTTTGATGTAAGACAGATAGAAAATGGTTTTCGGAGAAAGTAACGTTGAAAGATTGTAAAAATCAAAAAAAACAAAACAGCGCATTATTTCTAAATACGTGTATTCCATTACACTGATATTATACAAATAATAATTACATATCACAAAAGCCAAGCTTCATAAAGTAAATTATTTATTTAAAACATTATTTATTTTTTATTTACCATTCCGATATTAAGACTAAGAGAGGTTCTACACAATAAAGTATCCATTTTCTGAATATAATATTTGATAATTAAAATTTAGTCTGCAAGAATCTCAAAAAGTAAAAGTGATTTGTCATTTCACTGCGGATAAATACATTTCCTAAAATTCTTCTACAAAATAATAACAAAATTGCTTATCTGGTTTTATTGACTTTTGGCCAAAAGAAAATTATAAATTCATTAACAAAGTATTTATGTATATCATAGGGCCAGTGCAGACCGGGACGGAATGGCAAGAGATAATTCTTCGAAAGGTATTCTCGATGCCGCGGCATCAATTTAAAACATTGGAATTTATGTCGTATTCGTACCAGATAAGTTTAAATATCCTTTGGTAAAAAATCCCTTGCCATTCCGTCCCGGTCTGCGCTGGCCTTTAAACAACAATCGCACGAACTTGCGATGCTATTTGATCGCGCGATTAAAATCTTTCTATGAATTATAATTGTGGTTTACTACTGCGATTATTCTTTTGTAATGTTTTTACAAAGAAGCAATGTAACTTAATCGTGCGATTTTGAACTGGAACAATCACTAAAAGAAAGCCGTCGTATCACTCGTCCGACCAATGATAGACGCAAGCTCGTGTGAACGCGGTTATTAGTAGAGCTTACTAAAATAGAACGCCTGTAGTACAAGTTTGAGGTAAAATAAAATAACCCTTATAAGAATACATTTAAAATCTATAATTAGTCGATGGCCAGCTGGCGGAAGGAGCCGTCTATTCCGAAGAGCTCGTCGTAGTTGGTCGGCCGGCCTGGCCGGAGAGACTCGTTGGCTTTCACCGACTCTTGTCGTTTGAACCAGTCGCGGTACTCTTCCAGCTTCAGGGTCCATTGTTCTGCAAAAAGGTAGTAATGGATTGTTATTGTAATCTTGTTGATTGTAGTATAATATTGTCATAACAAAAAATAACATATTGTATTAGGTTTCTGTTTTTTTATTCCACGGGTTTGTATTAATTTTCTCTACACATCGATTATCATTATTTTCTTTACATAGCATTGTAAATTAATTTACGCAGTTATTAAATTCAATATTGTAATTGTTATATTCAATTTGAATATGGATGTTAGTCTATTTGTGTTAGAATTTTCGATAA
Organism: Theretra japonica; assembly: GCA_033459515.1. Taxonomy (NCBI): domain Eukaryota; kingdom Metazoa; phylum Arthropoda; class Insecta; order Lepidoptera; family Sphingidae; genus Theretra; species Theretra japonica. Next base: position 5,529,256 of record CM065942.1, read on the forward strand.
ACGATAAAATATTTTTTGCCGATGTACCGACTGGAACCGACGCTACTTATACGAGTACATGTCTATATACATACATCTCTTTGGTGAACACGGATCTCCTACGATGTAGAAAGTTAAAGATAGTCCAGTGCGGGATGGTGGACTTTATACACCTTTAAATTATTGTTACGATATCATGGAAATTGAGATATGATGTTCATGTTCATATTTCATCATCAAAATTTACTGCAATTACATTCAGATTCAATAAATATAAATATGTTGAAGTACTAGATATTCACCTTGAAGAGCTGCCATGGTGCTGCAATCGCCGCCGTAATCTTCAGGCAACATCTCTCTAGGAATGTATTTGTATAAATCCTTGATTTCCTTGTGTATGAAGATCTAAAAAATAAATTTATAAACATTATTATTTCTTTAATATTTTTTTTGATGTAAATAAAATCCTTGGATATAGATTATAGCAATTTTTAAATTCATTTATAAATTTATTTGTAAGTAAATAGTTCCTACACGTAATGAAATACAAAATTAAGTGTTACTTACCCTTTTCCTAATCTTTTCTTTGAGGAAGGGTTTGACGAAGTTGATGAATCTTTCTACGAGAGGCGATGTGTTAACCACATGCACTTCTTTCAGTTTTACGGGAAAAGCTTCCTGTAATACATAATTTATAATTATTAAATAAAATAAAAAATCAGATACACAACGTTCAAGATATTTAGGAATTTGCTTCACCACTTTATTAAGAAAACACAAAAGTTAACAAAATCTTTAATAGTGATATTGTTAGCCTTACTTCCTAATGCATTTTTTTTGTTTCCTTAAGTTTATTTTAAATTGATGTGTTATAAGTATACTCGTTTCCATTAGAGACTTTTTTAGTATATTTTTCCAGCTTAAAAAAATTAACATAATTTAAATTATTTAATTTTATGATGAGAATACAGAGTAACTTTAAGTTAAGTTCAAGTTGTTCTATATTTCACAAATGACCAAAAAAAAAAGAAAAACACAAGTTGTTTTACCTGGACGCATATCATAAACTTCTTGATAGTAGTAGCAGAGAGCTTAGTGAGCAGGCTAGGGCCGAGTATTGCCGCGTCCAGAACATAGATGTCGCCAGCGACGCCTTCCTTCTCCTCCATCAGCCGAACATCGCCAATCATCAGAGCTAGCTTCAATGTGTCTACTATCTGCTGGGAATCCATGTTGGGGTGAATACCTGGCACAAAATAATAGCAATAAGTTCATATGGTAGTAAGCGAACATCGAAACAGACGTCCACAGTTCCAACACAGTGATTAAGGAGTGGTGTTACGAGTGGGTGAAATAAGGCGACTGCCCAAGTCTTTAAAAATGAAAGCGATGATATTTATACTGTTTTCTTTGTATGAGTTCGGAAGGCAGTTAAGGTACCGTAGCAATTAAACAAGGAAAGAGAAAGAAGCTATCAGAAGAGGAACGAGAGGAGTTTAATTAAATATCTGTATCTGTGTCACCTATATACGTCCCACTGCAGGGTAAGGTTCAGCTACAATAGAGAGTACAATTGAGAGGGGTTATGCCGCATAGCCCACCACGCTTGCCCAGTGCGGGTTGGCGGACTTTACATACCGTAGAAATTCTTACAAATCACTACGGTAGGCAGGTTTCCTCACGATGTTTTCCTTTACCGTTATAGTGTGTGGTGACTGACAGCTCACACACATGACTCCGAAAAGTCGGAGGTGTGCCTTAGGATTTGAACCCGCGACCGCCGTGAACGTGTAGGCAGCCGCGTCCAGTCCGCTTTATTGAATATAATGTAAGTATATTTACCTCTGCATATTGTGACTCTTCTTCCGTTAGGTGTTATGCCTGGGAGGGGTGGACCTTGACTGTAAAGAAAAGGTTTCTTTTAACATAATTATATTGAGTATCCATAAGAAGTCTTTGGACTCTATAAAAGTAATCGTTGTTACACTTAACACAATATCGTTTAACGAATGATGGTATACAGGGTATTCCTATCATCGGATTTGGATGGTATATATATTTATACCATCCAAATCCGATGATCCATAGATTTTCCTATAAAAATAATGTATACCCTATTGTGTAAAGACGCTATAGTACGCAAGGCTTGAAATTACAATTTTAGCAAAAAAATATGGATTTACCACCTAAACACAATGATATTTAAAGCATTACAAAAAACGATCGTCGCGTTTTTGTGCAAAAATTTTACTTGCATCGTGACTGTAGTCACTAAAACTACCACTTGACTGCGTTTTCGTTAGCAGTCTTGATATATCTTGTATATCTTTATGTTCTAATTCCACGCATCTCAATTCTTAGACGATATTACAGTTTACTTCACCAGAAGTACCAGATATGAAATATTCTTTACTGTTTTATACCTCAACCCTATAGCTAATTAGTTTAATATTTTACTATTTTGTGCAGAAGGTTGTACTATAATATATACCCACATCTTGGTAGTCAAGATCTCGTTTAGATCAGGCATGGTTGCGTCTCTGTTGTTAAAGAACTCGGGACAAGCAGCTCTCATGGTGAAGTACATGTCGAGCTTCCTCTTGCATTTCTCCAGGGAGAAGCTGCTGCCGCGGAGGAACGTCATCAGCGATGCTGTTTCTGGAAGAGTCAAGTAAGACGTAAATGAATGGTGGTGTCTTCTATAGCATGGATAAGGAAGGCCTAGTAAAAGAAAAGCTTGCCACTAACACCTGAAGTGATGTCCACGACCACTCTGCCAAGAGTGATACCGACAAGAAAGCAGTAAAAGAAATGGTGAAGTATCAGGTGCAAGTCTATGGTCTAAGCCCTAAGGTCTTAGTCAAAATCTAAGCTTGTAAGTTGTAACTTGTAGAGATCGTGGATATTTAATAAAGAAATGAAAAAGCAAGAACAAATGAATTAAGGTGATGTAAATTCGAATAATCGTTTATTCGGTAAAAAAATTAGGACCACTGTGACATTGTAACAAAAAAAGAGAACTGATAGTGTACAGGTTTGTTACACTATCATTTGTAGTTGTACATTAATCAGTCATAGATTAGTGTTGTTGTTTTTTTATGAAGTGTCAGATATAATAATTATTAGGTTAATTTAGTAGATTTCTCCCTATAAAATACGAAATACGAGTATATGATCTTCGGTGTTTACGATGTTTTGTTTTGTAGCATCTTATTTTTTTTTACATTTGTTAGAACTTACCCCAATCATCAGGGAGATGTGGCTGCTTCTTTAGCCATTCTCTGATAGCAGCTAAATCACGATCCCTTGTAGTGACATCTTCTTTTAACTCCACTCGGATCGCCTTCCACATCTCACCCGAAGGCTGGATCAGCAGCTCTTGCTTTATCTTCATTTTGATCTGAAATAACAATTTAAACGACTTAATATATAGTCATTCAGCCCGCATTAGGTCAGTGCTTCCTTAGGCTAGGTCTTAATTAAACTCCCGGTTGTCAGGAGTCTCGTAAGCAGTATCATTATCGACGAATACAGTTAATCGATAGTACAAATTACAAATATTTTTAATGAATCTTCTAATTGTTATTGACGAGTTGCTGATAGCCTCTTTCTTTAAGAGAAGATTGGTTCTTTAAGAAACGAAAGATAGTTGGTTTATTCTCGCATCCAAGCCAATTTTATGATAAATTTTATAGTATTTTTTTGGTATCTACATTTTGCGAGACCGGAAAGTCATTCATATCCACAAATGATAAGTTTTTTTTGTGATGGAAAATGTGTAGTTATTGAGACCGTAAACAATTACATCTAGTCTCATCAAAACTAATTTGTTATAAACTGTAATCGTTAGAGTTAATTCATGGATAATCCATCTATCAAGTCATTTTTACGTAAAGTTATTAGAATGAATCATTCCATGATTGATGTCATTAGTAATAAATACGTGCGATAAGTGCATAATAGTTATTCAATTGTAAAAACACGGATGTTCAAAATGGCTTCGAACTTTGAATAAACAAATGAAGAAATAGACTATCCAAAATAGTTTAGTAATAGGTCGTTCATGATAATAACATTTTACCGATTCTATCTATCATTTAATTCCTCCAGGTATTAAACTTCGAGTGTTTAATACATATTGTATTGGAGGCAAAATCAATCAATATCTTTCTCCCTCCCATTGCTATTTCCTTGCAACACATCATGTCGATCTGTTGCTCCATTTTTGCGTTATATAATGGCAATAAAGAAACATACTTTCGCGATTATAATATTAGCAAGATGAGTGTACAAAGTGCCTATTATTTCTAATGTCATAATCGCTTAGGACAAAAACTGGGTGATCCTAATTATCTGGATACCTAATAGCATGCTACCGCAAACCTTGTGTTTTATGCTCAAAGTAATCTTCAGTCCCACCGCTCTATGTAATTACAGAATTAATTTTTATGCAATTTTCTTACTTAATGTACCCATTCAACAATAAAACGATGTACGCTCGCGAATATTAGAAGGTCAAGAAGTGTGCTCTCGTGTGTACAATATTTCACAATGAATGTGTTAATTAGTTTTGCAACGTTGTCTTCATAGATGTTGCGTACGTTGCTTAGTGACTATCCTTCTAGTGAATGTTCGGAGGTAAACAATATGAAAAGATTGCAGGAAGTTGCTAGATGCAGGTCAGTTTCGACAGATCGATGTGGAGGTCAAATTCAGTAGTCGATTTTCCGGCGCTTAAGATGAGAAAAGAGAAGCTGTTGGTTAAGTTTTGGGGATTGTAGACGGACAGACCAGAAAAACGAAAGAAAAAAAGGCAAATTATAATAAACGCATAATTTCGATAATTGTAGGAAACGACACGGCACAGCTGTTATTATATCTCGAAGTTTTGTGAGATGATATTGCCCTTTTATTTCCGCAGGGATTAATGTTAAGCAAGAAGTCAGTAGGCAACCCGCAGTAGGTTAGCGTGGTGGATTATATTGCCTAACTACTCTCAATCGTACTCTTGATTGTAGATGAGGCCCTTGCCCTGCAGTGGGACGTATATGGGTTGATAAAATACAAAAAAAAAGTCAGTAGTAAAATTATAAAACAAACCATTGTGAAATATGGATGAAGTATCCTATCATGGCAACCCTGAGAAGGAAAGGAGATGAGCCGACAAAATCAGAATATTACTGCTGCAGCTAGGAAGCTGAGGTAGCATACACATGCTGTAATGAACACTAGGTATAAATTCATTTCACGTTTTGCGTCGATACAATTTCATGGAAATTCGCTGTTGCTAGCTCTGTAATGTAAACAAATAATCCTACTAAAGATATAATACAGTGTATAATCTACATACCTTTGTTTAAGATATGACCTTTATAACAAGAAGTAGAATGATCAATTTGGCAACACAATAATGCAATTCTTAAATTGTGACTATTGCATGATGCATCTTCGATCGCTGTTGCATCTTTTTTATAGCATAGGTCCGGCAAACAAGCAGGTCACATTGATATTTAGATTTCGTTAGATACAATTTTCGTCATCATTTGTGCGAAACAAAGATGTGCAGACAATAGGATTACAAGATCTCGTTATATTTGGATCAACTTTTTCTATTTTGAGAAACATAATTTTCAACTTGTTGTCATCGTTGCAATGTTTATTTATGTCAGCTCATATATTTCCTGCTTTACAAAATACTCTTATTACTACTACTCTTATTGCTATTTTTAACCCAGTAAAACGTAATTTTCCCGTGGGATATGCAAGGATGGATATGTATTCTCTTTCAAACTCAAATGGATGGTTTGAGATAGAATATAAGGTGTTTGAAATGTGATATAAAAGGACAGGAGTGCATGCCTTGAATCATAGAATAGAGTAATACCGCACGTAACGCACTATAAAGGACTGCAGTCACTTTGACTAACATAACAGTTAGGACGCGATATAATATGTCATTCGGGTGAAGCCGGGTCGGGCCGCTAGTGTTCAATAAAATGAGCTGGATCAATTTTGGTAATGACGGTGTTCATAAAAAAACAACAACTATCAAAAATTATTATCAGATCTTTTATTTTATTGGCAAGACTGCGTTAATGGCTCAAAAGACTCATGGACAACGAAAATGGTTGAATGAATCATCGATACTACTGAAAAGCTTAAATACTGGAAGAATCGTTGGAGTATTATGAATCTAAAGAGATAGAGGATAAAAGGTGTACAGAAGCAGAAGCCTGAAAATTATCGGGCCTGCAGCAGTTTAACTGGGAAAACAAAATCAAATAGTATAGTTGTTACAAATACTGCAGTACTTTCCCATGTAACTTGAGACATTCAAGTTCGATATCAAGGATGTCCGTAAATAAATGTTGCACCACACACATTAGTAATGTAGATTTTAGGCAAATTATATCGTGATATCTGGCTCAAGGATTTGTTTGTAACAAATTATTTCAATTTGGACAATTTCACCACGGAAATATTTACGGCACATTTGTATTATAAATTGCTCAAAATTGCTTCAGGGTTTACTGTTAATAGTTTAGTTCCCATGTAAGAACCACAGGTTGGGAAAATTAATTTGCATTTTGATTCAGTCTTGTTTGATCAGCAAAGTCAAATCATTATGCGTTTGGCATAGTGAAGTGGCAAGGGCTGGCCACATATGTCGCAGAACAAATAACCGCTGGAGCAAGCGTGTTCTGGAGTGAAGACCGCGTCTTGGCAAGCGTAGCGTGGGAGCACCTTTGGCCAGATGGCGGGACGACTTGCACAAGAGGGCCGGCAGCGACTGGATGCATAAAGCAGCAGACCGGGCTCTGTGGCGTACCTTGGGCGAGGCCTATGTCCAGCAGTGGACTATAACGAACTGATGATGATGGTGATGATGATGTGATTATTTGGTATTATTCGACACCAAGAGTAAATAATGGAAAGTAATCTACCACCAGGCTTCGTTTTCGGTAGCAGTCTTAATATACCCTGTATAGGGACTACAATCAACGTGATTATGGTAATGCTACAGTAGCTCTCGATGTTACTCTTTCTCACTTGTTCGCGGTGGTATAAGGAACTAAATTAAATCAACTACCAAAAGTAAATAAATCTATAAACTACTACTAAATCTAACCAGGAATAATCTGGGTCGTAATATTAGTAACGTGTTTGCATAATTATTGGTATTTTAGTCACATGTCATTAAGTACTGGTAGTTAATCTGCGTAACAACGTGTCGTTCCGCGAAGGTTACAGGTGTCGTCAACATTGCTTACGATGAATTAGAATATTTTTTATTTATTGCTTCACTAGTTGCTGGTGCGTGATAGAATTTGTAACGTGTTTGTGTATTTCTCTATGTATACGAATAAGCTGCTCTGTTTTTCGACTGTTCCATTTTCAGGATAAACTAGTTTGTACAATTATATTACGAATAATTAAACCTTATTGAGAGCACCACGATGTCTCAGTAATGATAAAGTTTATATAACTTTGAACTTCCTATGAAGCACTTTCAAGTTGGCATCAGTTTTACGGAGGCTGTCAATACAACACACATTAGTTGAACTTACAAAAGTAATCCTAATGATACATACCCCAACACAAACTTCTAGAAAATAAGGTTTCATTATAATTTCCTCATAATTATTATGAAAATTACTTAACGCCTACCAAATGTTGACAACACACGCTACTCACTTCAATGATTCTAATATTATAGTTTTGCAACACCCGCTACTACGAGTATATGCGTTGTAATCGATAGAAAATATACTTATCTAAGGGACATTAATTAATTTTATTATAATTATATCTTTATATCTGCTCTCGGAATAGTACTCCACATCTACGTGGAGTACAATACAGTTGTACATTAATTTAGTAACAATTTGTATGTAGCGTTGTATTCTCTCTTTCAGAAATGATTCAGTTAACGAATATCATAAAAAACCATAAAACGCAGAATGAAATTATTATAATAAATACACCCAACATAGACATAGGCCTCACCTCCCGTTAAGATGAAGTCTTATGTCGTGGGTATAAGGAACTACGAGAGACATTTCGATCTCCCAAACACCCAGACTCTAAAGGAATATATGTTGTTTACACAAACATTTGTCTTGGTGCGGGGATCAAACCCGCGTCCTGTCGTTTCAACAGGTATCAACTACGTCACATACGTTGTCTAAATTACATTTCGAATTGTGTTTTCAACGTGTTTTCAAGAATTAACCGATTTATTAAAGTGGGTATAGTATATGTATTATACATCAAGAGTAAGCAAAAGGCAATTTCTTACGACCTTATTCATAAATAGTTAATAAACCTATTTAAGTTATCGAATGTTTTGTCTCTTTCGAACGACTTTTGAATTCAGTTTGAGCGAAGAAGACAAAACATTCGACAGCTAAAATAGGTTTTATAACTGTTTATGAATAAGGCCGTTAGACTTTACCTCCTAGGATATAGACGAGATATAACGAATATAGTAAGAATGTATTAAATACTCGTATTATAGGTACCATAAATGTCTCGTATTTACCCAGTACGAGTATATTATAAAGCATACGTTAATGACAAAGTGACATAACTTAATAATATACAATTTGCACACGAGTTAATGATAGTAGGTCAGTAAGTGCGGATACGTTTTGAGAACGCTCTAGTTTCACGCAGGTTTTTAACAAGTTAAAAGTTTTTTCTTAATTAGCAATTCTGGTTTCTGTTGTCTTGTTAGTCTAGCAGAGGTAATGTCTATGAATCATGTTGTAATGGTTAATTCATTTGAGATTTTGTTTTGTATATTTTAAGATCAATAAATAAATAAATACACCCAACAGTCATATGTAAGTCCTGGCTCCACACTAAGATCGAGTCTTATGTCGTAGGTATTAGAAACTACGAGATACTTTTCGGTCTCACAATCACGCAATGTTACAGTTAACATTAATCAGACAAGACGTCACCCATTGGTAACTTATATTTTTAAAGAACGTGGTAAGGATCGAAGAATACGAAATGTAAAACTGAGTTGGGGTATCTTAAGACTGTTTTATTTTATTGAAATTAATATTGAATCACCATGGAACTAGAGAAAAAAATATAATTAAAATAAATATACAGATCCAAAATAAATAATTACAGAATCTTTGGCCATAGTTCAGACATCGTACGCTATTTGTCCCTTCACATTTATATTGCTTATTCCCCGTTTTAAACACACTATTATCATACAAACGCAATAATAATTTCTAAGCTGTTAATACAAGGGAAGCTCGAGCTGCTTTATAGCTATTTATTAATAATACACTAGAAAGTGTGTTATTTGTAGTATGTAAGCCGGTGTAAGGTAACTGCACTCGCGTAACTGTTCTCGGGGAACTGTATTCGCAGCGCGGTTTAATAGCGGATGGTAAGCAGGGCAAATGGCATACTTATTGCTCTATGTATAAAAAATAGAAATCTATTATGACAGTATTTTTTATGGTAAATAGGGTAAATGGTATACTGAATGTGAGTTTAAACAAGACTATGGGATCGAAATAAAAAACTGTAATAACAGTTAGTATTTAATTTATGTACCAGTAACTAATATGTTTATTCAACACAGATCTCAGAATATAATTTATATCAATCAATCAATCCATCAGCCAAAGGTAGTCCACTGCTGAACATAGGCCTCTCCTAGTGATTTCCACAATGACCTGTTGGAGGCAACCTGATAATTTATATACCAGTAACTAATATGTATATTTAACACAGGTCTATATATTTTTATAATTAATTAAACCGTAAAATAGTATGTATGTAAAATATACTTTTTCACACGTGTGCAATCAATTACCATATAAGAATTGTGTTAATATCATAACCAAAGTGTTTTACTTTAATGAAAGATAAAAAAAAACCTTATTTTATTGTATTTATGTATCGTATGTATAAGTTTTTCATATAATACAAAAGCACCGTCCATATTTATCTATTGTTTCCTCTTTAGGCACGGTTGTCTGGAAGAGATCGCTCTTAGCGATAAGACCGCCGATTTTTAGCATTTTTAAGTATTAGCTTACCAATTACTTATGTTACTATATCAGGTGCTAAATAAAGAGTTTTTATTATTATTATTATCCCTTGTCAATATTACCACATTGATAATGAAATGTTCATAATAAATAGTCGTATTGTTGGACAGTACTTACTATTACATCTTAGATTTTAACTTATGTACTTTACTCAACCTCGTACTAAACTTATCATTTTGAATATTCTTGCAGAGAATTTTTGCTGTAAACAAAAGTGCTTATAATGTTTTCTAGTTACTGTTAAAACTACTGATAACAAACTATGACAAAATTATAATATAATAGAAAGGTTTCTTCCCATTAAAAAGTAAAAAACATGACCGCGTTATGAACTATTCAGGCAAATAAAATATTTTGGAACAGTCTTTAAAGCAAAAACTCGTTTATTCAGAATGTTCTAAAATAAGCGGTGAAATGTATTTACACAATATATTAGAAACTAAACTAGTCTGCTTCGGTGGCCTAGTGGTACTACGGTATGATTGCAAAGCTGAGGTCTCGGGTTCAAATCCCGGGTCGGGCAAAGTAATATTGGATTTTTCTATTTATTATCAGCCCGGAGTCAGGAATTTGTGCCCGATATGGCGATAGGCTCGCCCCCTATCACATCGTGGGACGGAATATACAAGGCGAAACATGGGTGTTCTGGTAGCACCTCTGCCTCCCCTTCTGGGAAAAAAGCGTGTGTTTATGTATGTATTAGAAAATAGTTTCTACGAGGATGCAAAAAACAAATTTACTTTTATTTTTTGGCTGTGAACATATAGCTTAATCTTACTAAACAAAGACGTGAGATATGCCTTCATCTAATCTATCACTTTCACACATTGGCCTTGGTTAATGTAGCGGATGGTAATGTGGCAATCTTTGCGACACTGGACCTTGCCGCGACTGACCCACTGGCCTTGGTACACCTTGCTTTGTTTTCGCATGGGTCTCTTAATCTTATGGGTAAAATTCTTTAAAAGGGGAAGAAAAAGTGAGGGAAATGAGAGAAAATGTGGGAGAGATGTTTAATTAAGTTTTTTTGTCAAGAGGAAAAACAAAAGTAGCAAAAGAACTATAACTATTATATTCTTTCACTCAATTAGTATTATAGACTATGATATATGCAAAATACTCATTTTCATCATTTGCCAAAAGTAACACCGCAATGTTAACAAGTTTTAAATCGACGCATAGTTAGCGATTTCTTATTAGACTGCTTACCAACAGAAGTACCTCATATTTTCTGGCATTTGAGATACATAATATTTCAGTATGGGGATCGTAGAATATGTGTGACAATGGGTATATTCAAAGTTAATGGTACAGGTGTTCGGAAGTGGAATTATAGTCTTTTCGTATTCGTGTCGTGTTCCTAAGGTGCCATCAATTGACTGCAATAAGGGTATTATTTGTCTTGTATCACGCACAAGATTCGCATCGTCAAACGCAAATGCATGCGCAGTTTTTAGGCCAATACACAGTTAAGAACCCCATGAGTGGCAATTATTAGCTTATTAGTCTAAGAGGAGAAGGCTGTGAACCATTAAGACGTAGGTTCGATTTCTACGTCAGTTACTCAATTTTATATCAGTAATATGCTACTTTCAAAATTTGCCTGAAGTCGTTACAAAATCACGAAGCCGCATCTCAATTAACGCTTTTGTTTTTGTGAGATCGAAAATTTTCTTAGTTTCTGATACCCACGTCATAAGACATATAAAATTGATAATTTTAGTGCGGGGTCGGGACTATGTATGTGACTATTGAGTGTAGCTATTTATTAAATATTAATAATAAAAAAAATAATATTATGTTTCTTTTAGTGCATTAATAAAAGTGTTAGAGCGCACGTGTAGACAGCTACACGAAAAAAATGTTGTATTAAGCTACAGAGCTTAAAACAATTTTTTTTCGTAATATATTTTTATTCCTAATGGCTATGGATGATCTTTTAAGTCTAAATAAACGTTGGCAAGCGTTTGTTAATGGGCACCTGGGTGCTGCAACTGTGTAGTCATGTCTATAGTGTACACCGGTTTGCTCTTTCGAACAAAAGAAAGTGTCTAGCAAATGGGCACTAACGTAATAAATTGTGAGCAAAATGTCAGCTTATTTTGTAACTCTAATATCGAACAATTAAATGTTATAGCTTTCAACTATTGCAATATTATTATAGATGGCTTGAAATCAGGTAGTACTTTATGTGAACAATTGAATCGAATCAGAATTGATCATTATTTGTGGGATAATACCAGATTAAAATAGGTACTTGGATAAAGAAGAAAATATGTGTAATTATGTCATGTGTGTATTGATAGTCAATCAGCACGCACTATAGCGGTGAAGGAAAATATAGTGAGGAAACTTGCATAACATAGCTATTTGTTTAAATTTCTATGGTATATAAAAGTCCGCCAACCCGCACTAGGCCAGCGTGGTGGATTATATGGCCTAACCACTCACAATCGTACTCTCGATTGTAGAGGAGGCCCGTGTCCTGCAGTGGGATGTATATGGGCTGATACAGTATAGATGTGTAATTAAAAGTGATTCATTGCAGTACAGATTTTTGTTATTTTGAGAAGAATTATTTGCTTTTCAATGTTCTTCGTAATGTGCCTAGAATATTGTTTTTTAACATCAGGTCAAAGGGCAGTTTGTCATACCTAATGTAGTATAATATTTGCTCAAATATTGGTTCACATTCTTAATACTTATTTAGAAATTATTCGTGTGATTTTCATCTGCTTGGTGTTTGGGAAGACAAAGGAATATCTCACACACAAACAGCGAACCAAGCACAATGCGATGTATTGAAGAAAGTTGTTTGAAAACAATGAAGTTTTGAGAAAGCAATTTTCGAAAGCCAGCACGGAGAATTAATTAGAAAACACAACAAGTTTAATAGATTTTAATGAGGTTTATGTTTACCGGAAATAAAGATGGAAGCGGAAGCTAGTGGAGGTCGCGGGTTCGAGCTTAGGTCATGCACCTCTGACTTTTCAAAGTTGCATCGAGACGAGTAAGATCTAATCTATCTCTTGTGAGCTTAGGAGCTGTCGGGATAGGTACCATAACTTTATCTATTATTGCCACCTCGTACCAGTGTAGAGGGATTGTTGTACTTCGATTTTAGGTACATCGTTGACTCCCTATTTTCTAAGTCTTTTTCTCATTGAGAACTGAACTTATTTTAGCTTAGATAAGAAGATAATGACGCCTTGTAGATTTTTCATATCATATTAAAGATTATAAATCTTGATTAAATATTTTTGCTTAATCCAAATAAAAATGCTATGAAATTAACGTCAGGCGTATACTTTTACTCAGTGGCGTAATAATACCACGGTACGGCTACAACGCTGAGGTCTCGGGTTTGAATCCCAGGTTGGCCAAAATGATATTGGATTTTTCTATTCATTATCAGCCCGGAGTCAGGAATTTGTGCCCGATATAGCGATAGGACTATGTATGTGACTGTTGGGTGTATTTATTTATTTATGGGTGTATTTTCCCAGCGATTTCCTGCGATCCCAATAAGGTTGCCTGTTTATATTGTGTGTGGACGTCCCATGTTGCGGTTACCGAAACCGCTTAATATAAAGTAACTAAGTATTTTGTATAAATATTGTAACTTTCAATAAACAACATATTGCCAATACACGAACGTTGCTTAGTTTTATATTATGTGCTGCAACTTTTTTAGTGAAAGTATAGATTGAATTGGAAGGACATATTTTGGAAACATCGAAGAATATTGATGTATTCATTGAAATAAAATTCAAAGCCATTTGAATAACACTTGTCTTGAAGCTATGGCAAAATAAGAAGATTTTTCTCAAAACACGATAATAAAAGTTAATAACCGGAACGCAAAATGAATTTAACTGCCTCGATGGCGCAGTTGTACAATGGTACGATTGCAACGCCGAGATGTAGTATTCGATTCCCGAGTCGGATAAAGTGATATTGGATTTTTCTATTCATTATCAGCCCAGAGCCAGTAATTTGTGCACGATATGGGGATAAGCTCGCCCCCTTTCATATCGTGGGACGGAGCACACAAAGCGGAACGTGTATCCTAGTAGCACCTCTGCCTACCCCTTCTGGGAAAGAGGCGTGAATTTACGTATGTGTAAAATTTTTTTTTACACTTTCTACATAAAAATAGTGATCATCTTTAGTCACAGGGGGTCCTCTGCTAAACTCAGCTAATCTCTAAGGATTATCACAATGATCTATTGGAGACTTGCATCCGATAGCTTCCTGCAGCGTTTATTATGGCATCCTATCCCTATTTCACTGTTTATATTGGTAAGATTCGTATGGAAGTAGAATTAAAAGTAATTATAATTTGTCTCTCCGAAATCATCTTTTGACGTTGGTAGTGCTCCAACGGTCGTAACACTAATTAATGAGCTTAATTATTTCATAGCTGAGGTCCAAGAAGCTGACCTGTTCGCTGATTATCTTATTATTCTCATAGTAATCTTATACTACGAGGAGTAAAAAGTGCGTGGTGGTCTGTAACAGAGCAGACGCAGCTGCCAACATATTCATGTGAGTCGTGGATTCAAATCCCAGGGCACACCTTTGACTTTTCGGAGTCATGTGTGTATTGATAGTCAATCACCACGCACTATAACGATGAAGGAAAACATTGTGAGGAAACCTGCATACCATAGCGATTTGTATAAATTTTTATGGTATGTAAAGTCCACAAACGCGCACTAGGCCAGCGTGGTGGACTATGGCCTAACCCCTCTCAATCGTACTCTTAATTGTAGAGGAAGCCCGCGCACTGCAGTGGGACGTATATGGGCTGATACACTTGTACTACAAACTACAAAGTGACTTTACTACGTCTGATGGTAAGGGCAGAGCAGTCGAGATAAATTGTTACTGTTGGGAGATAATTGTCTCTCGACTGCGAATACTATTATGTCGATTGGTCCGCAAATGGGTATTAAAGTCTATACATATTACTAAGAAACTGTGGTGACATTATGGTAGTTTTTGCGCTTTGTTTGTTGTGGTCGCTATCTGGGTCGATACGAGAATTCCACTAGTATATTTTTTTTAATTTATAGATATATTATGGATGTAGTGTAAATCTATAGAATGATATATGCAAATTCAGCGCAAAATCGTTTTGGAATTATTTGTAAGGATGTGTTAAAAATAATGTGGAAAGCTTTGTCCAATTCAATTCCCATGTTTGTTTAGGTTAGATTTTTGATAAACTGGTTTGTAAAATCGTGCATGAAACACGTTATTTATTTTTTGTGAAAAAATAATCTATTTATGTGATGAGAGATATTATGAGATGGGAACGACATCATGCGGATGCAAAATTACCGTGTATATATACTTATATAACTAAACAATGTTATTAATCTAGTCACTTATGTATATACATTTAAAATAGCTATTTTCAATAATTTTGAAAAGTTTACTTTTGTAAACAATTTTCTAAGTATCACTGACTTCTACGGTCGTTCACCCCTACACTTGAATGAACCAGCATGGCGGATTATATCCCTGCATCTGTATGCACTTAGTTAATAATCGACAATGAAATAACTGGCTAATGGACTTTTAAAACTTGTCGCGTTAAAAATGTCAACTATATGTATCAAGGTAAATATTTTTTACTTTTAAAATACCGTATGAAACTGGCAAATATTACTTAACCTACTTTGCAATCTCTGATCCTTGGCCACAATTTGTAAATTAAATTATTTGTTATTATGAATTGTTATTATTTAAACAATCTCCTAATTTAAGTAAATATTTTTTTCTTATTTGTCATAAGTTCTGGCAACGGATTAAAAAACATTAACCTTCTTTTTAATTCCTTAATTCCTGGCCATATTCTAAAATTAAATTTTTAAAATAAAAAAATAATTGTTCTAAATTTAAATACTCACTGTTTATCACAGCTGATGCACAAGCCACAGTATAAGTAGGCCGCGTCTGCCGACAGTCGGCACTGGGTGACCACTGTTCGTACCTCTCTCTCAGGTTGAGAAATATTGCACTACACGCGACACACGGGCGCGCGTTGCGACGTACAACTATTGCGAATTGCGATGATGATCATTAATTGTTAATAATTTCCATGACGCATTTTTCTTTTGCCGTTTAACTGGATATTATTTTAGTTTTTACTGTCATGTTATGTGGGATATAAGGATTGATGTATTTGAATGTAATTGATGCAGTCATTTTTTACTGTTGCGAAATGGTCATCGATCACAGCTCAATTTTTTTTGTTTTTTTGAATATCTTTGTGGATTTCATATATTATGTTATCATATTTATGAAAGGCATTATTTCAATGTTTAATCATTTTTTTCTGTTGTTGTTAAACGATTATATAAATTGATTCAAAACTAGTATTTTCGATATTAATTTAGCACTAATTATAAATTAATGTAACAATTAAGTATTCTTTTCTCACTTTTACTGAATTTTCTAATTTTAATGATTTAAATACGCCTGAGCCAATCTTTAAAAAACATTGTAGGCATAGAAATATTTGAAATCACTCTTACATCACGGACAACAAAAGAACTCTTGACCAAAGTTATCGCTTTTCATTAAAAATATTTCCAGGTGGAATTTCCGCCGTAGATAATTAATTACAGCCATAACTAACGAGCCAATAGCGATAAGCCATACATCAAATTTGCAAGTATTATAAAGAAAAATTAAAACGCAGAATAAAAACAAATGTCGCTTAATTATATTGCAGTGTGTTTCAAGTGTGAATCCTGAAATCCTGGGTTCAATTCCCGGGTCGAGCGCTCCACTTTGTGTCAAAATCCCGTTTGAGTCGTCCCAGTCTGAAATTTGTGTCCAGTGTGGCGATATGATCGCCTCCAATCACAATCAGGAACGGAATTAAGTTTGGCAAAATTAGACTGCCGCTAGTCTCTACAGATACAGATGTTTTGTGTGTGTGAATAAAGAAATTTATAGACATAAAAATTATTGGTATTATTATAAAAGTATAACACAATTGTAAGTATTTTGACATTAGCTACACAGGTCAGTAAGGTCATCTTTAAGGACGATAGGTAAATTGACTTGCCTAAGCGATATAATTCCGATAGAGGTATTATTTTTATTATATTTTATTGTAAATGTATTAGCGGTAAAACATATTGCACAAAACTAATTGACAAAAAAGGGTAATTTTTATTTTCAAGAATTTTAATGCTATGAAGTCCGCTGACCCGCAATATGTGGAGGTGGACTATGGTCTACGCCCCCACAATCGAGTCGATAGTAGGGGAGTCCCGTAATCAGCAGTGCATGTATATAGGATATACAGGGTATATCCAGACTGCGACCAAAAACGAAGCCAGGTGGTAGTATTAGTGACTTCATACACAATGCAACTAAAAATTTCGCAAAATAAACCGATTTTGTTTGTTGTAATCTTTTACTTATCATCATATTTAGGTTGTAAATACATTGTTTTCCTAAAATAATAATGTACACCTTTTAATTTTTAAAGACACAGTGGTACGTAAGAGTTTAATCTATGATTTTAACAAAAATTTAGGTAACTACCACCCAAACACGATGATAATTAACAAATTGCAAAAAAACCTGTCGCTTATTTTGAGAAAAAAATAGTTTCATTGTGTCAGTCATAACTGCCACCTGGCTTCGTTTTTGGTCGCAGTCTTGATATACTCTGTATATTATAATTGTTATACACAGCGATGGTTGGTGACGCTGCTATATTATCCTCCTGTCACATTTGTTTGAGAGCCTCGGTGGCGTAGTTGTAGGTTTGGATCCCGGGTCGGGCAAAGTAATATTGGATTTTTCTATTCATTATCAGCCCGGAGTCAGAAATGTGTACCCGATGTGGCAATAGGCTCTGAACAGACATGAGACAAGGCGACACGTGGTTACCAGGAGAACCTCTGCCTACCCCTTCTGGAAAAAAGCGTGAGTTTATGTATATAGGTATTTCATATTTATTTATCCTACAAATACGAGGAGTCCGCACAAGATGACTTACTAGCGGCCGCGTGGCCTGAACGTTTGTTTCAGGTGAGAGATTCTAGCCTGTGATGACAGAGTCATAAGAGTATCAATGCCTCGAGATGAAGAGTAGTCCCTTTGATTGCTTAGAAATACGTTCTGATTTGCTTCTGACCATGGGTAGAATCGATTACCATCAATCAAGCGATCTGCTGAATGAAATAAAGGTTAATATTGTAACTATATGAGAACCGTTTATTCAGGCTTGTTGACAATAACAGTAATCTACAAGAAGTGTGCAAAAAAATAGCTTAAGAAATTATCATGAAAATACTACAAAGTATGTAGGTATATCACTTTTTGTACTTTTGCTACGGGTACGCGTTTTTCCCAGTAAAAACTGCAACAGTACGTAAAAAGGGAGAATCGAAATTCAAGGGTAATTGGAAACAAAACTGCTCCAGTATTCAACTGTGAAATATGACGTAATACGTGGAATATTACGTGTGTATTCTTAACACTAATTGTCAGTTCGATTATTAAAATGTAATCACATACATAATCCCAGATCTCCGTTTATACTGATATTCGTACCCGTTTGAATTTAAGTCCCTTGTCTGTGTTATTCCTTTGTTTATATTTTGTGTACAATAAAGAATTATAAATAAATAATTAAAAACCAAAGGACAGGTTTATTTCTATTCAACATTGAGTTTCGATTCACCCCGCTTTATTAAAAAAAGTACTGCGATATATCAGTGCAAACAAGCACTTGTGTGTTTACATTTTACTTGATCCTTTAACGGAATCGAAAGTCACAAAACGAGGGTACGACGCGGTAACAGTGAAACATTATCAGACCGTGTCCACCTTCAAACAGAATTCGGATGTGTTATACATTTGTTAACACGATTGTAATTGTAGATTAATATAATTTGATAAATTAAGGATTACATGCACGCTATTTTAATTATCTTGATCTTTTGAATTTTTGATTAATATTATGTTTAAGAGGAAAAGCAAAAAAATTATAAATACAAAACTATTTTTTTTCGTCTCTGTTTTTAACCCATAAAGATTTATAAGGGTACTGTTCAAATATTTTAATCTTTATTTTTTCTGCCATATCACTTATTTTATTAAGGAAATTAGTCAACACTTAAGCAAATTAGTCAATCAAGCCCACAATATAATTTTTCTCTTCAAAAACATTGTCAAAAGATATATTTGACAACACAGCACTGTTCAGCTGATGTATGTTGCTATTAGAATAGTCAGGTCGGGTCATATCACACGGATATTACAAAACGATATTTTAATGAATATCAATTTTTAAATCTAATACCACATTAGAATATTACGAAACCAATTTCTATTTTTAATCTTAATTGATTTCGCTACAATGATATGAAATTACATCATTTTTTTGTTCGGTTTCTGTATTCGTGGTGAATCTTGTGTTCATGGTTCGATTATCGGGTTGGGCACTTCGCTTGCTATGTTGCGTAGGGTCGTTGCTAGTCTACGATCATATTTCGTGACGGAAATATACAGGATGAAAAATCTCTGCTATCCACTGTAGTGATACCAGTGTAACATTGTTTATTTTTGTTTATTAAGTATATATCAATATAATCAATAACCACACTACTAATCGTTGAATATTCCTGTGTAACTAACTTAGGTTTATTGCTAAAACCATATACTTTAAGAATAATGTTGCAGAGCTTTGAGGTAGGAACATGCAAAATATATTTTTTACAATCTAAACGTTCACTGCGTGTTATTTAGCAATTTAAATCAAAGACGCAGACGTGAAAGCTTACAATAACTAATTAATCGTTCTGATAATCGGAATTAAAGCTAAAGATCGGATCTAAAGATCGGAGCTAAAGATTAGCTCGTTTTGTACCATAAATAATTATTAGAAATATGAATCTGTCTGCTTAATCGTATTGACGTACAGTCGTCACACAATCAAGGTTTTTCAGACATAATGTATAAACTCGTGCTCGACCGAACGACAAGCAAAGTAAAAATGGCAAGAAAGATATCTGAATCATATTTGAAGGTACATAATATACTAGTACTGCTAAGATTACGTTAATCAACCAGTTTCAGCTTTTTCAGTATTTTAGCTTTTGATTAAATAGGAAGAAAAAAGAAATTTCAAGATATTTGCTTATTTTACTGTATCTGGGCCTCCTCTACAATCGAAAGTAATTTGAGGCTTAATATTACTGAAATACGGGTTGATAGGCTCCCTCTACATAAAATAATAATATTTTTAAACAATAAATACACCCAACAGTTCACGTACACAGTTTTGATCCCACAATAGGATCGAGTCTTGTGTCGTGGGTATCAGGAACTACGTGAGACTTTTGGTTCGCACAAACACAAACTCGAAACAAGTACTTGTGGTTAATACAAAATGGTGGGATCGAACCCGCGACCTCTCGTTTCACAGCCGGTGTCTAACCAACTGCGCCACGGAAGCTGTTAAACCTGCCTATACATTATTGTGGACAGCACTTTCCTTTAAAACCACAAATAAAAATCATACATACATAGAAATCGCGCCTTTATCCCAGACGGGGTAGGCAGAGGTGCAACCAGAACACTCGCGTTTCGCCTTGTGTTCCGTCCCACAAAGTGATAGAGGGCGAGCCTATCACCATATCACTTTGTCCGACCTGGGAATCGAACCCGAGACCTAAGCTTTGTAATCGTACGGTAGTACAACTACGCCGCCGAGGCAGATATCAACAAAATATCAACCCTGACTTACATTTCCTGCTAACCCAAGCTCGTCTGCAATCATTCAAATGCTCAACAATACCTTTGCCGTTCAGCACAAAAACGTCAAATTTCCTGACAGTTGACGTCATCCAACAGCGAGATTATCACAAGCGTGGACAATATAAACTGCCTCATCAGTTGGTTTAATCATGTATTCATTACGCGTCATGTAGGAAACCCACGTGTTTTTGTTATGTACGTTTTTATTTATATATACTCGTACTACATAGTTAATATAATAGTTTGTGTACTGTAAGGACGTGTAGATTGTATAGATGTAGCGATTTCGCAATACGTGTGCAATTTTGAGTACTTTACGTTTTTAATTCTTTTATAGTTTTTCAAGTTTTATAGGCTTTAGTTGGCCATATAATTATATTTATATGGACGCTGACTGTGAAAAGACCGGCCACGGGTTGTGAGACCGAAATGTATGTCGTAGATTGTGATTCCCACGACACAAGACTTGATCTTAGTGTGGGGTCAGGACTATGTATGTGACTGTTGGGCGTATTTTAATTTTTTATTTATTATTAACTATGAGCATCAGTCATTAACATACGGAGATTTGGCCTGTAATATACCATATATTGTACAGTTATTTTATTCATTGTTAACATAATAATATAGTTACATTTGTTTCCATTTACTTTTACGTACGATTATCATTATTTTTGCACAACATACATTCAAAATTAAGGGTAATTTACAAGCACTTGCTTGCTAGGCGTCACAGAATTGAAATTTTGTTCAAAGATATATGATATAAGCGTGTACGGACATATGACGTTAGACAGTCCCTGTACCTCGGGTAGGGAGGTCAAAGACCTGGACATGTCCTTCTCGCCCCTTGTTTGCTTTAGCAAAGCATTTATTATATTCATCACGCCAATAAAGGGTCTTGTAGTGACCATAACATATTTTTACAATCATATCATCTTACGAAAAGATTGAGCTATTTTCTAATACTGGAATGATAAAGTGACTGTGCATTATAGTGAGTGCAATTCTTTCCTAAGAGCATTTGTGATGTCGGGTATTCAGGAGACTGAGATCCTGGCAGGGTCGCCATGTGATGTCGGGAGAATAGAGGTTCGAATGAAACCACTGAGTGCCAGATTAATACTAATATATTTCAGTTACACATTGATGAATATAAGTAGTTACATAGTTTACGTAAGCACATCTTATAATATATATTATCTCCATTACACATTTACCGGCGTTACATACATCCCATCGCTGGCTGCTAGATACCAGATCCTACCTCGATTATACGCAGGCTGAACCATGGATACCACTTTATACTAGAAAGGAATACATCGCGAGGAAGATTGCGTACCATAGCGATGTGTATAAATTTCTATAGTATGTAAAAGTTCGCGAAACCGCACTGCCAGGGTGGTGGACTATATGGCTTAACCACTCTCAATCGCACTCTCGATTGTAGAGGAGACTCGTGCCCTGCAGTGGGACGTATATGGGCTGATACAGTACACTATACTTTGTAGGCGCGTGTTGAGGAAGTTAGTACAAACAACGATTATAAACAACAATAAGATATTTATAATTCCAGTAGCCTATCTATTCACATCGGAAAGACGGTCGGATATTTATTGTTTGTTTTCAATTACACGTGTTCGAACATAACATTAAGTCATTATTGCGCATATTTATTCCACGGGAGATCTCAGCTCCCAAAAATAATACATACATACATGATATGCATATACATTACGCCGTTTTCACAGGAGGGTAAGCGTAGGTGCTACCAGGAAACTCACGTTTCGTCATGTCTCTTCCTTCCCACGATATATTAGTTGGTGAGCCGAAGCTATGTCCTAATTGATAGAAATAGGCAAATGGACTGTGTCAATGTCACGATTCATGACCGCATTACGAATATTCGGTTTGTCTCTATCACTCTTAAACATCGATATATATTTAATAAATAAATAAATAAAATTATTTGAATACAAAATAGTTTATTTTTCTACGCTAATACTGTTTTTAGATGTTGTACGATATCTAAATCATCTGACTCACCATATAATTTCAGTGTTACATAACTTTGTAGAAACAGAAAAAAGCGATCTATTTTGATTGCTTATTTTTCCTTATATACAATCATTGTACAGGGGGTTACTCTATGATCCGAAACGAAACTCGAAACTTCGGACGTCGCACGTAAATCTGTACGAATGTGTCTAGATACTCCACAAATGTCCGAATCCTTTATCGTACATCCTAACTATATGCTTAGTTCGGAGTAAATGATATGTATCATAGAGAGTAGTGCTGATCTTTAGAAGTGGAAAATATAAATAACTCTTTACAATCGCGAGAACGATTGAGAGGTAACCCCTCTCATGGTCGCCGTATAGACCACAGCGCTGGCCTAGTGCGGGATGGCTAGTAAATAGGTTTGTTTTTTAGCTTATATATCTTGAGAATGTCATTGTGAATTAGCCACAAATTAAGCTGATCGCGTATTGATATGATTCATGTAAAAAAGGCCCAATGTATGAAAATTGGTCATTCGCCTTTGTTTTCACTTTTTATTATTTGTATGTGATGTTAGCACGTCGATAAAATATGATCGGTTTTCAATTTGTATACGTGATAATTTACAAAGCGCCATTTGTCGGGAAATATTGGAACTAATAAAGGATAAATCATATCATAAATGGAAATAAAATAAGCCAAATTGTTTAATAAAAAATGTATTAAAAATAAAATTAATCTCTTATCACAGTCGCACCACGTTGAATTAAGATTAATCACTTACAATAAGAATATCGTATAATAAACTTAATTGATGTATAGAAAAATAGCCAATTTATGTTTCAATTATAAACATGATAATTAATACCTACATACATACATAAACACACGCCTTTTTCCCAGAAGGGGTAGGCAGAGGTGCTAGCAGAACACCCACGTTTCGCCTTGTATATATTATAATTAATATCTTTCAAGTTAAAATAGAAAAACTATTCTTAAAGTATATTAAAATGCACTATTTTAAATAGGCATCGACGTAATTATAGATGTTGCATGTTTCAGATGAAAAAACATCCTAAGCCCAGTAATATGTAAGCAACAATTTTAGAATTAAAAAATTACTAACAACCGATCGAAAACTGATAAACATTTCAAAATAGACATCTCACGTTTCTTTTTCTAAACATTTCTGTTACTAGTTTGTTATTACAGTCACGAGCAATAACATAGAAACGAATGTATACTCAGTTTTGACACAGTTTGATGGTTGGATAATTAAAAAAAAAAGCCGTGCACATATTTTTTGAATAGTAGAAGTGAAGATATTTTAGAAAATGTGACAATGTATATATTATATTATTGCCCGTGACTGTACATTCGAGAAATTTATTTTATCTCTAAGCACAACATTATGTTTACTAATTATACCTAGATATTATGATTATTAATAAAGAGTTAATCGATAGAGAGTTGTCTGAAGGAGCCGTCGATCCCGAAGAGTTCGTCGTAGTTGGTAGGTTTCCCAGGCCTTAAAGCTTCGTTGGCCTTGATATCATCCTGTTCTTTGAACCAGGGAATGTATTCTTCAAGTTTCTTCGCCCATGCCTCTGAAAATATAATAAAATGTGTTATTTATTTAGCCGTTGTTAGTAGTTGTTATTTAGCTGTCTAAATGGTCCACGAATCCTGGGCCTGGCAAGTGATATTGTATTTTTCTATTCATTATGAGGCTGGAATTTGTGCCCGAGATGGCGGTAGAATGGGACGTCGCTGGATGCAGGCTGTCTCCAACAGGTCACTGTGGAAATCATTAGGAGACGCCTATGTTCAGCAGTGGACTTCCTTTGGCGGATGGATTGGATTGGATTGGATGGTGGCAGACTCGCCCGTTGTCACATCGTCGGACGGAACATACAAGGCGAAGCGAAGGTGTCCTCTGATTACCCCTCTTGGGAGAAAGGTGTAGTGTTTATGTATGTAAATATGTCTTTAATTGGTCTAGTGAAAAAATCAAACGAGTTTTATAAGACTGATATGTGTGCGTGGCGTATTTATTATTAAAATAAACTCGCCGAATTACGGAAGGCGCTAGTGTTACCTCTACCTATCCTTCGGGAGATAGATAAGCTTACATGTTATATAATTTCTTAGTTGAGAGCGAAAGGAATTCTTATTGCTCACTACCGATCTTTCATCAAAATCTGCATCTCGGAAATTGCTGATGGCAGATGTATATTTTGTTGAAAATCTAGTATTTAAAGTTTACCGAACCAGACTAAAAAACGTGGTATGTAAAGTCCGTTAACCCGCACTAGGCGAGCGTGTTGGCCTACATGGCCTAATCCCTCTCAATTGTAATCTCGATTGTAGAGGAGGCTCCTGCCCTGCAGTGTGACGTAATTGTGTAATCTAAACGTTCTTAATCGTAGATGTGATTCGTGATCTACAACCAGATGCAGAATTAGGGACAGACTTCGTAAGATAAACGTATGAATTCTCAAATAGTAGTATACTAACGATCACATCTCCCTATATAAAAATAAAACTACTTGATATAAAAAGGTCGAAAGTACCCTGAACCGACGAGCATGCATGAAGAGATTGATGATAGTGGATGAAGCGAAAGTAGTATGTCAGGGTCGAGCAAAGTGGCGGTCCGTAGTGTCTGCCTACCCCTATGGGATACAGGCGTGACGATTATGTATGTATGCATGTACTTGATACAATCTTAGCCTGAGAACTGACGCAGTGTCGAAATCAACTATGTGTAATGTAACCAGAAATGCTATGTATTGCATTGTTCCATTCTCTATCTAGGAAACTCATCTGAGTTGAGTAAGATATCAGACTCAAGTATCTATCATTCCCCTACTTAATATATTCAGACGCAATATAAATTCCTTTGCGATTGCATGTAGATATATCTATACATATTATGTATAGCTGTTTCCGTCGTTTCTTCACTCTTGTACTGATTTATTGTAACATATCCGTGAGATTGATTGATAAATGTACTCCACAATTTTTTATTGGTTTAACTAAGTTGTATGTAGTCATGAAGCCCTGGAATTAATTTCCAGAGCAATCTTTGGAGTAGCGTTTATTAAAATTTTTTTGTATCAGCCCATATACGACCCACTGTTAGTCACGGGCCTACTCTACAATCGAGAGAATCGATTGAGAGTGGTTAGGCCATATAGTCCACCACGCTGGCCTAGTGCGGGTTGGCGGACTTACATACCGTAGAAATTCTTTAAAATCGCTACGGTATGCAGGTTTCCTCACGATGTTTTCCTCCACCGTTAAAGTGCGTGGTGATTGACTATCAATACACACATAACTCCGAAAAGTCAGAGGTGTGCCTTGGGATTTGAACCCGCGACCACCGTGAACATGTAGGCAGCCGAGTCAGGTCCGTTACCAACAGGCCACCACGCACTTATTCATTTATTTGGCTACTAATTATATTGTTTATACGAATACAGTAAAATGGCTTAAAGTATTTATAATATAGAGGGAGTGTTGGTTCTTCAAAAGCGTAGATAAAAATGGTGGTGCCGGGCCACCTTTTTCTGCCCTCCTATTGGCTGACATTTGACAGGTTGCCCAACACGCACGAATTATGTGAAAAAAAAATAGTTTAGGGCTATTAAGCTCCACTCAAACTCCTTCTAGATGGATTATAATTAAATTAAGTTTCGTTTACCAACGGAATTTGTAAATATATGTTATTAAATAATTAGTTTGATTTTCATTAATGTAGCAGTGCTACCAAACTTACGAACAAGAAAATATATTATATACATTTTGAAGACGCAAATTTATGACAGGGTTCTCTCTATATTTTAAATACTCTAAGTAAAATGGGTTCCTTAAATATTGTCTTGGAAGATTAACTTCAGGCAAGTCACTGATTTAAAAATAAGACACGAGTATTATTCTATATTAAACCAGGAAAATTTAGTTTTTAGGTAGTTATTGCATTATTTAGAAATATACTGGTGGTAGGTCTCTCATATGTGAGAAGCCGCCTGGGCAGGTACCACCGCAATGTCTATTTCTTCTAAACAGTAGTGTGAACGTATTGTTGTGTTCCGGTTTGAAGGACATTGTAGCTAGAGTAACTACTGGACATAATGAGACTTAACACCTTATGTCTAAGTTGGCCAACGCAGTGGAATGCTAAGCATTGCTTTGTAATTCATGGTGTTGTTTTGTTTCGCTACTGTCCATGAGCGGTCGTATTGCTTACCACCAGGCGAATGGCATACTTGTCTCGCCAATAAAAAAAAACATATTACTAGTTAAGGAGTAGTAATAAAATTGAGCTTACTGTTGACTTCCTCTAGAGAGCATCCATTGCCGCCATATTCCACCGGTATGATCTCCTTTGGTATGTATTTTTGTAGCTCAGAAATATCGGTGTGGAAAAACGTCTGAAAAATATCACAATATATTATCCAGGTCAAAATAATATTTGCTGCTGTTGCCGTCCATACGAAGACAGATGGAAGTTGAGGGAGACCTTTGCCCAGCAGTGGGACGGTATAAGTTAATAAAAATAATATATATATATATATACATATACAATATTATTCTTAGTTCTTTAGTATGTCCTAAGTCTTTTTTTCAATGAGAACTAAACTTATTTTAGCTTAGACAAGAAGATAATGACGCCTAATAGATTTTTCATATCAAATTCAAGATTCGAAATCTTGATAAAATGTTTTTAGTTAATCTAAAAATGCTACGAAATTAACATCAGGCGTATACTTTTACTCGGTGCCATAATTATACTACGGTTTGATTATAAAGCTGAGGTCTCGGGTTCGAATCCCGGGTCAGGCAGTGATATTGGATTTTTCTATTTATTGTCGGCCCGGAGTGAAGACTTTGTGCCCAATATGGCGATAGGTTCGCACCCTATCACATCCTATACACATATGTGTCCTGGTTGCACCTCTGCCTACCCCTCCTGGGAAAAAGGCGTGATATTCATGTATGTACTTATATATGTGTAACAACGAATTATGCTTACTCTGTTCTTTATTTTTTCTTTGAGGAACGGTTTCACTATGTTGTAAGCGGCGTCTACTATCGGCGATGCATTGATCACGTGCACCTCTTTCAACTTCACCGGGTAGGCTTCCTGTAACGAATATATTGGGAATGAGCCATCCAATCCAATCCAATCCAATCCAAACGACAGCCTCCGTGACGCAGTCGGTTAGACGCCGGCTGTGAAACGAGAGGCCGCGGATTCAATCCCCGCACCGAAACAAATAGTTGTGAGGTCCACAAGTATTTGTCTCGGGTCTGGGTGTTTGTGAGACCAAAAAGTCTCTCGTAGTTTCTGATACCCAAGACACAAAACTTAATTGATCTTAATGTGGGGTCAGGATTATGTATGTGACTGTTGGGTGTATTTATTATTTGTATTTATTTAAAAATAAAACATACTTGGACACAAATCATGAACTTCTTAATAGCAGCAGGGGAGACTTTGCCCAGGTGGCTGGCTGACACTGAAGAGGCGTCCAGAACGTACACATCACCAGCAACGCCCTCAATCTCCTCTTTCAGACGAATGTCTCCGATCATCATCGCGATCTTGAACGCGTCGTTCAGCATGTGTGTGTCTATGTCTTTGTCCAGAGCTGGAAGGACAAAGAGGTTTTAATCCGGCGAATTTTCATTTTGTTAGTTTTAAGTGTGGAATGATATCAAGGTGAACCTAAAAAGGTGTCATCATCATCATCAGCCCGTTGCAATCCACTGCTGGACATAGGCCTTTCCCAAGGTACGTCACAGAGCTCGGTCTGCTCCTTTATGGGTGCAATCGCTGCCAGCCCTCTTTTGTAAGTCGTCCTGTCATCTGGACTTAGGACGTCCCACGCTACGTTTGCCAAGACGCGGTTTCCACCCCAAAACCGCGCTTGCTTACTCTTACATAAAAGGTATAATGGTGTTGATAACAGATTTCTGGCAGCGACTCGATTTTGCTTTTTGATACTATAGTTTGTTCTTTGCTAGTAATATAATGACTGTAATGGAATTTCTAGACACCTCTGGACATTTATATAGAGGGTGTAGTACAATAATTGATACAATTAAATGTAAAAAAAATGAGCTCTCTGAACTTTTGGGTCTTACAACATGCAGACATTCAACAACCAGTGCACCAATTAGGATGTAACTTGAGTTACACCGTTGCACGTACATATAATGAAGTGATTCATCTAAAAAAATGTTGTAGATACCCTGAAAGGAAATTGACTTTGTATAAAAATATCTAGTTACCTCGGCAAAAAGTGACTCGGCGCCCTGTAGGAGTGAGACCTGGCAATGTCGGGCCTTGGCTGCAAATGGAAAAATAATGTTTCTTAGAATTGAAAAGAGAACATGAAGGACACCAAAGTAAATAGTTTTAAGGATTATTTAAATTTAATTTATACCTACTTTCATATATCGTCATACAGAAATTCTTTAAAACTTATAAAGTTAAGAAGTACAACAGATGTACATAAAGTATCAAGACACGAAGAAGCAAGACATGAAGATTGAGGTCTTAGGGCCTTAATTAATATATTTACATTAGAATTGTAAATACTAATGATAGTATGTTATATCTTTGGCCAAGCCTCTAATTTCTAATTTAAAATAACGTAAAATTGTGAACTGCTAGTAACCTGTTCAATAATTTAATATGCCATTAAAATATGTTTTAGATAGAACCATGCTTCTATTTCTGGTTCTATTTCCATTCTGAGGGCATGCCCTCAGAATGGAAATCACGTTACCATAAACTTAATCAATTGCTATAAAATAGTTGAAATCAAAATTAATTGGGTGTTATCAGAACCATATTAAGCTATTCCGATTATTTTATTTAAATAACCAGAGACATACATAGATATAACTTACATCTTTAAGAGACTGTCCCGCCCTCACAAATAAATCTTTCAAATCGCTATAGTATGCAAGTTTTTTCTCGATATTTTCCTTCACCGTATTAATGCGTATCAATGACTATCAATATACACATGACTCTGAAAAGCCAGAGGTGTGGTCTGGTATTTGAACCCGTAACCACCGTTGGCAGTCGTGGTCCGCTACCATCAGGCCACCACGCACTAAAACATAATGTATGGTTATAGGTAACTTACGCCTTCTGAACCAGATCCACTAGTTCAGGTCTGGTGATGTCTCTGTTGGTGAAGAATTCTGGACAGGCCGCTCTCATGGTGAAGTACATGTCCAGTTTCTTCTTGCATTTCTCCAGGGAGAAGCTGCTGCCGCGCAGGAACGTCATCAAGCAGGTGTCATCTGTTGATGGTGATGGATAATTTTAGTTAATAATTTCATTGGTAACTTATGATTAAAAATGATTTCATCAATACATTCACTATAAGAATGTAAAATGTTAATGAAAATCCGAGATCATATAGTAACTCACTCTATGATCAGAAAACTAAGTTAGAATGTTCGGACGTTCAACGTACGAAGTAAATTAAAACTTTTCCATTTCTAAAAATCAAAACTTCTCTATGAAATTTATCATTCACACCGAACTAAGTCTATGATTAAGACTTACGATAGAAGATTATGTGGCGTAGAACATTTTGTGGTGGAGAACATTTTGTGGCGTACTTAGGCCCATTCGTACAGTTCTACGTGCAAAGTTCGAACATTCGAACTTCGTTTTGTATCATAAAGTAACCTCCCAGTTAAATCCGTCAACAAAAAAACCGCAGTTTTTGTGCCACGACATTATGTGTGCAAGCGCCTGACGGTATATTTGACTGGTAAGGATTAAATTCCTACAGTATCGACCAGTAGTTATTTATATGACAGTTAATTATTTCACGTAAGTAGGCAAAAAGTTTTTACGTTTTTTTATTTTTTTATTCTGGCACGGCATGATGACTGCACTGCACCTGATGGTAAGCGCAAATGCCGTCCAGACAGAGTATCGAATGGCATCAGACGTATTTGGAAGAATGTTAATATCGTGCCCCATAATTATGACGAACAATGATATTTTTTTCAAAAATGTTTTCAGAGTCATTTATCCTGATTGATGCGACATAGAACCATAACAAGTACGGACTGCAAACTTAAAAAAACAACACAAGAAAAATACGTAATTGTATACATAGTTTTTTTACTAGCAAGAACGCTGAGCATAACAAATGTCTTCACAAAAGATTTACCGAAGAAGGTTTAAGCTATGTATGATGTAGTTTTTGTGCCATGTTAATGTTGCATACAGTTGAATAATGTCGGGTTTTTACAAAAAGTTTCTAGGAAGTTCTAATGCGTATTTAAAAAAATACGCATATTAGCAACACTGTTTACTTATTACTAGTCGTGTACATTGAATTTGATTTTTTTATTGCATTGAATGGCGAGACGAGCATGCCATTCGCCTGATGGTAAGCGATACAACCGCTCATGAAAAAACCAATAGGAGCAAAACCAAACAACATTATGAATAACAAAGCAATGTTCGGCATTCCACTGCGCTCGCCATCCTGAGACATAAGGTATTAAGTCTCATTATGTCCAGTAGTTACGCTGGCTATAATGTCCTTAAAACGGAACACAACAATACGTTTACACTGCTGCGGAAGAACTAGACATTGCGGTGGTACCTACCCAGGCGGCCCCCACATATAAGAGACCTACCAGTAAAATTGAATTGCGAAAATATGTCTTAAGAATGACTTTAAGGTCAGTTAAACACAGCAAACGTTAAATCTATTTTTTTTACATAATTAAAGACATTATCCTGGTCTAATGTTGTTTTACGCTGACGACATGGCATCATATTCAAGAATTTGATTTTTTTAAACTAGTGACTAGGGAGTAACGATGTACGAAATGTATGCAAAATGATTGTAACATTACCCCATTCATTAGGCAAATGTGGTTGCTTCCGCAGCCAGTCTTTGATTGTAGCCAGGTCTCTTTCCCTCGTGTTGATGTCTTCGTTCAGTTCCACCCTGATCTGCTTCCACATCTCCCCAGTCGGTTGGACTAATGTTACCGCCATTGTTAATTCTGGAAAGAAAAATATCATCATCATCATCAGCCTTTTATGCCTCCACTGCTGGATATAGGCCTCCTCCAAATTGCGCCATTTCACCCTGTCCTCGGCGTGTCGCATCTATCTGACAACGATCTTTCGCAAATCTTCACTCCACCTAGCTGGAGGGCGTCCTACATTGTGCTTGCCAAGACGCGGTCTCTAAGAAAAGTATAGTTATTATAATCAAAAATATATTCTAATAGTTATTTATCGTATTATAGAATTTGAGGACTAAGCAAATGATGGTCTTGCGACGATTTTGTTTGGATAATAATTTGAAATCTAGTTAAAGTAATCTACGAAGCAGATAGATGGGTGCAAGTTTTTACTGATTAAAGACCATTTCAATAGGTATTCTAGAAATCTCTGGGTTTGGCTATATTTTCGGAAGTGGACAAAATACACGGACAAAGAAATTACAAATTGTAAGAGTATCGTAAAATATAATCAATCACTATTGGTTTCTGCGGAATTATTTTTTGTTTAATAAAACTGATTATTATTAGTAGATGTAATTGATATTTAGAGACCTTTTTTATAATAATAGCCTTCCAACCTTCTCAGAAATATTGTTTAAAATACGAAACCAAATTCCAAGAACCATAAATTACTTATATGAATTGCACGTCTTGAGTTATAAAAAGATGTTGAATTTCAAAGAAATTTAATACCGCATGAGCCACCACGTTTGAAGATTACCCAAAATAAAGAAGAATAACTTGATAACAAATTCCGGATATAATTTCTGCCTCTTTGTATTGCAAAGATGAATGACTGATGGGCTGTTTATAAAGAGTTTGACTCATTAAATATTGATTTTTTTCATTCTGGGGATATGAGAACATTAATTCAAACTATATAAGGTTTTTCCCATCCGGTTGGTACACCAAAATCATTATAAATAATCTCTTTCAATTTGTTTGTAAATGTGATTTTTTGAATTTTGATGTGACACCCAATTTAATAGTTTAGTATGATTGACTCGTAGCGATCGTGTCAGAGCTTAATGTTGTGATGTCTCTAAAATTCTATATAATAACACTAGCAATAATTTGAGTGTTAGTTTATTGACCTCCACTCAAAATGTAGTAATGTGCGGAGATTATTAATAATGACACGTTCCTTAGTATTTTTATGAACAAAAGAATGAGCATTTGTCCGAAATTGCTATAATAAAAACATCAAAATTACGATAAGTATCACGCCTTAATTAACCGACATTAAAAAAAGGAGGAGGTGTTCAATTCGTCGGAATCTTTATTCCCGAATAGATAGAGTTGCCACTCACAATTTCGCTGAGAATTTTGTTCCAAATGTGATATGGGTCTAGCTTATCGCTAAGACAAAAATTCCTGTATCGAGCGACTGACATGACACTTTTCGAATCGAAAAACTCTGCAAGTGGATTGATCGACTCAGGAATTGATTTTTGGAGCTCGTCTATAAGCAGCCTATACAAACTGCTACTAGACAAATCCAAAAAAAAAATACACGTGCAACAGACCAGTACTAATATCTGTCTCATCTGTCCGTCTCTCCCGTAACACGCAAATATTTACCCATCCGGGAATCGAACCTGCAACGTCCAGGCAGAAATCCAACCAGGCTTAAGCTCTTTATTCTTAATCTATAATTGTAATATCGTAACACGATAATTGATGTATTAGTAAACTACGTACATATATCATAATCGAGGTAGGTACATATTAGTCACGGTCATATTTGGACACAGCCTGACGAAAGCTCTTCTTTGTAAGGTCGTACCGAAGAGTTGGTAAACCGCAATAATTTTGTAAGCCGCTCATTTGGGTCAACAACTCTATATAAAGTTAGGCCATTTGTATTACCAAAAGATTTTATTAATATTGGTAATTAGAAAGAATAAAAACATGCCTCGGTGACTGTTGTACTACGGTACGATTACAAAACTGAGGTCTCGAGTTCAAATCCCGGGTTGGGCAAAGTGATTTTGGAATTTTCCAGGTTACTGTTACCGACCGACCTGGTTAAGATTGCAAGAAGTCACTGGATGCAGGCCGCTTCCAACAGGTCGAAGTGGGGAGGTCTATGTTCAGCAGTGGACTTCTTGTGGCTGACGAGAGAAAGAGAGAGAAAGATAGAGACCTTAGTTTCACTCTTTCATAGAGTTTAATTAAATAACTTGTATATTATAATCAATTATAATTCCATTAAATAAATCATTTATAAAATTATCCACCAGCCAGATGACTTTAATGAAGACGTTATGTTTATGTTATTAAGATGAGATATTGAAGGTGAAATATAGTCATTATAAAGTAATTTGATGTAATTATCTATCTTCAAGTACGCACTTTCTTTGGCTGTATGTAATCTCCATGTCATAGTGGATCAAAGGCAAATTGTGACAAGAGATTCCGCAGGTTCGATGCTCATGACATGATAAATATTTGTATAACCAAAATCATTGTTTCAGGCTTGGTAGTGTGACAAAGTCTGTCGTAGTTTTAACACTGCGAGATAAGTCGCTAATAAATATATATAAATCTAATACGATGTATTAATTACTGTAGAGTACTGTACTGCATCAGCCCAGATAGGTCCCACTGCAGGACATGAGCCGCCTCTACAATTGAGAGTTCGATTGAGAGTGATTAGGCCATATAGTCCACCACGCTGGCCTAGTGCGGGTTGGCGGACTTTTACATACCATAAAAATTTACACACATGCATTAATTAATTTATGCTTTTCTCCGTTTCATCTGCCGTAACATTCCCTAAGAAACTCCTATGGCAATATACTATTAGTAAATCATCTAAGAACCTTTTACGTCCATTTAAAACGTGTGTAAACGGAATTCAACTGTCGTACTTTCGCAATAGATTAATGCGGGACTAGAGAACAGGCTCTACCAGTTAATGTGGCAACCGCGGCCCATCGACTACCGTGCAGTTTCAATTTAAACTTTTAATACATCTGGTGTATCGAATAGATTCATGATCTCGAGTATTATATATTTAATAAAGCGTTAAAACTGTTTATGAAAAGGGTGCAGACGTAAGAAATTATAGGGAAAGAGAGAGAGAGGTAAAAGCAGTACTAGATCTATATATTTCTTGAAAAAACTATCGTAATGTAGTTAGTGTTATATCTAGATAGCAGTGGCGATTGGTCATTTTTTTTAACGGCAAGCCAAAGCCTCTAATGGCGTGTTTTGAATTATGATTAGTGTTTATTACTTATAATTGAGCATCATATTTGTACTTAATTTGTACTAAACTTTAAATTTCTCCATGTCATTGTAAGGAATATGATTTTGAGACACATATGATATAAAAGGGAAGCCGGTTATCAGGCTGTATGGACGCTTCGCTGCTGCGGGATCGGAAAAAAATCGAGTAGGTACTAAAAAGATACAGACGTAAGTAAGGAAAGAGGAAGGGAGGTTAAAGCAGTATTGATACCTATTATGCTTGTAGAGTTGTTGAATAAAATGTATCATGTAGTTAGTATTATTTGCACATCCGTCTAAGTTAACACCTTCTGTATCTATATAGACCATATACGTTACTGTAGGGTACAGGCCTCTTCTACAATCAAGAGTACGATTGAGAGGTTAAGCCATATAGTCCACCACGCTGGCCTAGCGCGGGTTCGCGGACTTTACATACCGTAGAAATTCTTACAAATCGCCATGGTATGCAGGTTTCCTCACGATGTTTTCCTTCACCGCTATAGCGCGTGGTGATTGACTTACCTTACCTATCGGTAATGAACCCCTCATAATGACCATCGCAAGTATGTTGTGGGTTAAAACTGTATATGTACCTACTACCTTCTCTAATAGGTAGGTTTCATTGTCTATTAACCGGAGAACTTTACTTGTTGTTGGTGGGAAGATTAATAAGATTTCAATTTTGTTTCAAAAAGGTCCAAATATTTTTTATATAGATATAATGTATAGTTAACAGTCCATTGTTCTACAATTTAATTACTTTTCGTGTTCATAGAAATATTTTTATCTGCGAATTAAAATAGCAAAAATTCTACAAAAACCAAAATACTGTACCAAAATACTCTGTAAAAATTAAAAATGAATTAAATTCAGTTAAAAAACTGTTAAATTTTAATTGAAATAAAACGAATTCTTACGGACTTTCAGTCCACCCCGTGACCACGAAAACTGTAAAGTGGAAATTAAAAAAATGTAAAAATTAATTTAAATTCGCGATAAAATCCGTAAGAATTCGTTTTATTTCAATGTGTAACATTCGCGTAAATCCAAGAAAACATTATGCTCTATTTTAAGTCAATTATGATAAATTATTTCTGACGTCAGACAGTAACTGTGTATTGACGCCATTGTTATACACGTACCAAACACACTCTGTAAAATTTCGAGAGTAAAGTTCAAACAGAAGAAAAATAAGTCGTATGAGAGAAACCTGTTTGCTACCCTTTGTTTAGCTGTACGCTGCCGCTTTTACTGTGGTTTTTTCATTTGAATATTTTGACATTATATTTAATAATAATTGTATACAGTAGATGAGAAAAATAATAGTTAAAAAAACTTAAAAACACGCTTTAGTAAAGGATCCAAATAAAAAAGTAAAAATAATTGTTAATGAGTTTAAGATTAGAAAATTGAGTGAAATACATTTTATGGTTAAAAATGTAAGGTGCTTGATGATAAGTATTTATTTATTTATTAAATACCATCAAACTAAGAATACAATTCACAAACTAGTACATTTACATGAATATAGCTACATTTTCATTATATATCTTATAATAGATAGTCACAGCATGAATACCACACAGGAGTAGCGAAGCATAACAACAATGTTACAATAAATTCAAATATTATACATTCAAAAGGAAAACAATAACAATAAAAAATAAGAAGAAATACAATAAGAATCGTTAAAATTAATGTAAGAACCCCACGCTTATTAACAATAAAATGAATGTATTTCACTCCATTTTCTAATCTTAAACTCATTAACTATAATTTTTCCTTTTTTAATTGGGTCTTATACCAAAGTATGTTTTTTGAACTGTTCTTTTATTTAATTTCCTAAAAAATAACGGTAATTATTGCACCAATAAATGCACGGTAAATCTCACACAAACAAACGTTTTTCACTAGTGATGTAGTTGATAAAATGTACTATTAAAAATAATATTATAAAAGTGGATCGGGCTGATAATCAGAGGTTGAAGGTTAGAGCATGAGGCACAGACATTTAAGTTTTTATGAGTATTCACAGATAATTCCACCGTCCATGTATGTGTGGAATAGGAAGAAGATACTATAAATAAATAAATACACCCAACAGTCACATACATAGTCCTGACCCCACATTAAGATCAATTAAGTCTTGTGTCGTGGGTATCAGACACTACGAGAGACTTTTCTGTCGGACAAACACCCAGACCCGAGACAAATACTTGTGGGCCTCACAAACATTTCTCGGTGTGGGGACCGAATCCGCGGCCTCTCGTTTCACAGACGGCGTCTAACCAACTGCGCCACGGGGGCTGTCAATGCAATTGTAATTGTATATTTGCCATTATGTTATTTTTATGTTCAGCGTGCCCTAGCATTCAATCAATCGTCTATTAAAATCCCATTAATGTTATATACTGTTCCAATATTCTTCCTTATTTACACCCGCATTGTTAATGTATGTACAGTAATTTTATAATCAAGACATAATGTTCATCCGACTCTATTGTTCCGGCATGATGTAATGAAGGTTAAAGTAGAAAAACTTGTATTAAGAGTAAAGTTTACTTGCGTGTTTGTTCGTAGTAACATACACTAAAAATATTGACTTAAGAAACGTGTAGAATTAGCAGTTCAAAGTTCTGTGAATTAAAAAAATGTTTTTTAAGAATTTTTTTTTGTAGTTTGACCGCCTCGGTGGCGTAGTTGTACTACGGTACGAATACAGCGCTGAGATGTCGGGTTCGAATCTCAGGTCGGGCAAAGTTATATTGATTTTTTTATTCATTATGCAAGCTCCCCATCACTAGCACCTATGCCTTCTGGGATAAAGGCGTGATGTTTGTGTGTAATTGTTAACGTATTCTCAAATAGAGTTATATCTATATTTCACACAGACATGAAATGTTTATTTTATTAATGTACGTATTACGCGAGAGTCACGTACGACATTGACCCCGAATAACATTACGCCGTATTCCACGTATAATTTATTTCTAT
Organism: Theretra japonica; assembly: GCA_033459515.1. Taxonomy (NCBI): domain Eukaryota; kingdom Metazoa; phylum Arthropoda; class Insecta; order Lepidoptera; family Sphingidae; genus Theretra; species Theretra japonica. Next base: position 5,567,415 of record CM065942.1, read on the forward strand.
GATTCAACATATTGTATTCTTGATAAAAAATATGTAATACAGCTGATAGTTTAGCGGTATTCTAACAGGATTTTTATCGTGTGGACTTGGTTTCGATCCTCAGATCTTTTAGTCAATTTTGTTTTATGTTTAAAATTATTGTTTTCAAAGAAACAGCGATATTTAATTATGTAGGTGCCTAATATATGGATTTTATTATTAATAAATTTTATTTTTTATACATCGAGTAGTCCTAACTTCGTATTTAGATATAATAATTTGACGTGGGTATCCGCACTAGGCCAGCGTGGTGGATTATATGGCCTGGCCCCTCTGAATCATACTCTCAATTGTAGAGGAGGCCCGTGCCCTGTAATGGGACGTATATGGGCTGATACAGATACATTTGTGGGTATCTGAAACTAGGAAAGTGTTTTAGCCCCGCCACATACACACCGAAAATAAATAAACATTTACGGGTTACAAAATCTTTGGTTTCGGTATGAATCGATCCCTTAAGCGCCATTTACACGGAGAGAGTTTCTCGCGGCGAGAATCGTATGCGATTATCGTATGGTATAACCGCCATAGATTATCGTGTTCTCACAAACGTTTACGCGATGCAATTTTTTTATATCCTTACGATAATCGTATCTTCGAAGCGACACTCTCTTGGGTCTTATTTCTGTCATTTGACAGCTAATGTCAAAACTAATATAGCCAGGGAGATTGCCAAAATATGATAGCAATACGCATTCGATCAATAAAAAAATATTCTGCTATAACTTATCTCCATATTATCAAGCGATTTGCATGAATGAGTAGGTCGAATGAGATAAAAGGTATTTTGTGTTAATGTTATCGCGAGATATGCTCGTATTAACAGCCTTTTTCTACTTGCCTATTTAGAATAGTAATGTAAAAGTGATTTGCAAAAGGCTATTGAAAATTGACGCTAAATTATTTTTAAAAGCCATACAAACACCCTTAATCGCCCCGAGATCGATATTACAATAAATAAGATATATGTACACCCAACAGTCATATACATAGTCCTGAAGCCACACTAAGATCGAGTCTTGTGTCGTGGGTATCAGGAATTATGAGAGCTTTGTCGGTCAGACCCAAAACGAATACATACATAAACACACGCCTTTTTCCCCGAAGGGGTAGGCAGAGGTGCTACCAGAACACCCACGTTTCGCCTTGTGTATTCCGTCCCACGATGAGATAGGGGGCGAGCCTATCACCATATCGGGCACAAATTCCTGACTCCGGGCTGATAATGAATAGAAAAATCCAATATCACTTTGCCTGACCCGGGATCCGAACCCGAGACCTCAGCTTTGCAATCGTACCGTAGTACCACTACGCCACCGAGGCAGACCCAAAACAAATACTTTTGGTTTCACACGAACATTTGTTTCGATGAGGGGATCGAACCCGCGGTGTTCCGTTTCACAGTCTGCGTTTAACTAACTTTGCCACAGAGTCTGTACAATAGGTGAATTGTACCAGGATAGAATATCACTGCCGTGAACTTTAGTAATGTACTAACAGACTCCTAAATAATTTCGAATTATACTTTATTATTATTATTACTACTATAAGCCACTTTTTAGACACGTAATCTACAGTTAGAAAGAAAATCGAAGTATCTTTGAAGATATTTGAACAACACGCTGTTACTAAGTCAATGTTTTATTGGAATCGAATGTAGTATGAACACATTTCAGTCCACTAAGCTGTAAAGAAAATATAGGTAAATATGCACTTTACAATACGTAAAAGCAAATATGAAAAACCAACATTTGTTTAAGTGTCACAAGCATGGACGTGTCAATAATAACATTGGTTCCGGTGTGAGATTAGCTAAGTCAACTTCGTCATGAGATGAAAATATAGCATATTTATACTTAAATCCACAGGTTGGTATGGATATCATTGGGGGAGGCCCATGTTCTGCAATGGACTTTCTATGGCCGATGAGAGAGATAGATTTTTTTTATACATGGATTCAAAGTATGTGAGTATTTTATAAGGGTTGACGTTTGTATAACAGCTGGGTTAAAACTTTAAATACACCCCAAAGTAACTTAACGTTAAGTTTTGGGCGTTTTTTAAGCTGCGTTTATTGTTGTTATAGTAGGCCTAATCGTGCGAGTTATGTCTCAGTCAAATAACACAAATATTCCTCTTGCCTTAACAGTGTAAATAATGACAACTATTCAACGATTTTTTCGGGTCTGGTCATTAGTTTGTCAAAATCTGGAAAATTGAAATATCGGGACGAAAGTGACCACTCGTTACTTTTGTATGGCAATTTTAATGTATAATAAATTGCCTAGTAATATAAGGGAAGCCTCTACACTAGGACTGTTTAAAAATAAAATTAATAATTGGCTATTAATAAACTGTTTTTGTCATATACAAGATTACTTGGACCATAAATGTCATTTACAATTACAACAAATTGACTGTGTTGAATAAGGAATTCGCATGCTGGTATGGTTAATATTTAATAATAATCTATTGTTATAATATTGCACACCGGTCCCTTCGGGTAGAATGTTTCCGTAACTCATTCTAGAACACCTATTTGTACATTCATTCTGCAATAAAGTTCTGATTCTGAGTCTGATTCCCTTTACGCTGTTACAACCAACCCTAGGGGTAGGGATGATAACGAAATACAAAGTTTTTATTTTGACATTTTTCTCAAAAACTGTACGAGTAATACCAGTTCCAAAAAAGTCGGTGTTAATAGATAACCGAAAGACAAATTTAATATGTGTAGTAATTATTATTTTATGATTAAATAAGGTTTTTGAGATATTACAAGAAAACTGAGAATCGTTACTTTCGTCCCTGGTCACCCTATTATGTCATCTGCGAGGTTTTAAAAACCTAATTAATTAATTAGTTAATTCTCTCTCTCGTTTCAGCTACAAGATAGTCCTGTGCTGCACATAGACCTCCTTCTAGAATTTCAATAGAGAACTATTGGAAGCGGACTCCATCATGCAAGCCTGTTGGAAGTTGATTATTTCCTACGTTTTTCTACAGTTTACGAGTAGTAGATGAATTTAAAAATTCCTTTTCAATTGTTTTTTATTTAAGTAATTTACGCACTCATGTGCAAAATTTCATACTTATAAATCCATCGAGCAGGCTGTCGGTAGTCTCGCAATTAGTTGTTAGTTTTATCAAGGATAAGAACCAGAATAATTCACACCTTTTCGTATACTCAATCCTAAGAATGCAGCGATGCGAAGGCTCGATTGGTCCGAAGTTTTAGATGTTAACACGTGTTTTTAAAACATCATATTGAAGGATTTTTTTTAATACGAAATTATGTAAGCAACAAAATTGAAAAATAAATAAATCAGTGCAACAATTTTTGTGTAATACGCTATTAATATAGCCCGTAATGTTTCAGCCTTTTTTTCTTATTTGTATTACAAAAGTGACATGAGTATTGAGGTAGCCACCACACCAGTTGCGAGTATTAGAGGGGATAACTTTTATTGAACTCCAAGGCCAAAGCCTCTTCTTTTCAATACGCTATTTATAACAGTTTCGTCAAATACTGCGTAACTTAAAAATGGAAAAAAAACTTACATTTTTAACTCTGCAATAAAAAGCAAATTATATTATAATGACAAAGAATTAGGGTTTTTTAATCCCCAGACGCACCTCTGACTTTTTGAGTTATGTGAGTATTGTTAGTTAATTGCCACAAACTTAAATGGTGAAGTAAAAAATTGTGTTGAAACTTGCATAACATAAACATCTTTGTAGGATTTTTTATCGTTTATGGACTCAGCAAATCTGCCATAGTTCAGCGGAGTGGACTATTACCTAAGACTTCCCAATTCAAGTCTCAATTATACTGTGCTCAGCAGTATCTACAAGATGTTTTACGACATAAAAGTCCGCAAAACCGCAATAGTTCAGCGAAGTGGACCCTGACCTAAGCCTTCTCAATCGAACTCTCGATTATATTGTCCTCAGCAGTGAGCGTAAATGAGCTGTAATGTGTATCATTCGTATTTATAATGGCCTTTAAACTGAGGATGGCAAAAGCTAGGCGAAATGGAGAATTTGAAATATGCACAGGATTGGGTAACTAGATAGAAAAAAATAACGTTTAGGTATATATTATTCGATTTCCGCATAGAACAAAATGTTCGTTATATTCACAAATATTTGTCGAAATTGCGAGTTGCGAGGAAAAATTTGTCATAAATTCCGATACCCACTATATAAGGGTCAATTGATCTTAATGTAGAGTCAGGCCTAAGTGTGAGATTATTGGGTTTATCAGCATTATTTATTATTTTTCAAGAATAATGAATAAATACACCCAACAGTCACATAAGTACATTGTCCTGACTCCACACTGAGATCGAGTCTTGTGTGGTGGGTGTCAGGAACTACGAGAGAGTTTCGGTCTCACAAACCCCAGACTCGGACCCAGAAACAAATACATGTGGTTCACTCAAACATTGGTTTCGATGCCGGGATCTAACCCGCGGCCTTTCGTTTCACAGCCGGCGTTCAACCAAATGCGCCACGGAGACTAACAAATAAATTTCAAATTACCAGGAAATAAAACTTTTAAAATATTAAGTCGTATTGAATTTTACATGGGATTATGCATCCCTTTTACGGGCATGTTTCCATATTATATGATATTGGTGCTCTTTAAGCCTCGGTTCGAAAACCTTGACTTAAATGTAGCATACGTGAATAAAAATAACTAAAATTAAATTAAGCTTTAGATTTCCTAATTTTTCAGTACATTAATTTAAAAAATATATATTTAAATTGGGCTAATATTTTTAGGTTTTAATCACAAAATATTATATTTGCTAAAACATTTAAAAACCAAAAAATTACAATTAGATAATAGCATAATAAAAATTACGATGAGAATTGAAATATAGTAAAAATAATTAAATTGTTCTAAATATAAAAAATTGTTTTAAAATATTACCATACAATGCATACGTTCATTGCATCACAAATCAAAACGTTTTCACCTATAAAAAAAAAATAATTAAAAAAGTACTCACTGTAAAAGCACAGACACTTAAAATCCAAAGGTTTGAGTACGACTGCTGTAGTCGAGCGTTGGAGCGACACTGCGTCCCGCACAGTTCTTAGGCAACCTGGCACTCTCTTACAAAACGCAACGAGAACCTTTTTATCTTCTTTTGTTACCGATTGCGAATGATATGCAATTTTTTCATTAGCTCACTACCTCTTATCCTTATTTTAAAAATCTTTGAATGAAGGCTGATACAAATGAGGAATACCTTTTTGAAACTAAATTTTAATTAATTTATAAAATAAATATAGCTGTATGTAAGCATTTATTTTTAATGAATGGCGAGACGAGCCTGTAGTCGCCTGATGGAAAGCGATACGACAGCAGCAAAATCAAACAACACCATTAATAACAAAACATTGCTTGTTTTTCCACTACGCTCGCCATCCTGAGACATAAGATGTTAAGTCCCATTATGTTCAGTAGTTACTCTGGCTACAATGTCCTTCAAACCGGAACACAATAGTGCATTTACACTACTGTTTGACGGGAGAAATAGACATTGCGGTGGTACCTACCCAGGCGGCCTGTGACATATGAGAGATGTACCACCAGTTATTTTTCTTTCTTTCTCCTTTTCTTAAATCCATCCCATGGTTGTCTGCAAGACATTGCCTAAACCGACAAGACCGACACTTGAATTTTTTTGTTCTTTCTGTGTATTGCTGTTTTATTTTTTATGTACAATAAAAACTAAATTTAAATCCATTAATTATCATAATACCTAATATATGAATTTGAGTGTGTTGGTTGTACTACGTACATGTCTTGACTATTCAACCAATAATAATTGAGTTATGCATACACGTTGTTATATGACCAGAAGAGCACATAGATATGTTTAAATGGAAAAAGTACTTATCCCAATGGGTAGAAAAAATCTTTACGATTCAGCATAACGGTAAAGGAAAACATCGTGAACCTGAACCGTGAAACCTGCATCCCATAGCGATTTGTAAGAATTTCTATGGTATGTAAAGTCCGCCAGCCCATACTGGCCTACCATATGGCCTAGTTCCTTTATTGAAAGGTAACCGCACTCTCGATTGTAGAGGAGACAACATTTCGTAAATTGATTACTAATTAATTTTTCTAATAAATATTTTTATAATGGACAAAAACTGGTTCGAAAATATAGTAGAAAATATAGTGCGGGTTTGGCGGACTTTTACATACCATAGAAAATACAAATCGCTAGAGTATGCAGGTTCCCTCGCGATGTTTTCCGTCACAGTTGTAGATTAACTTTGGAAAAATATTTTTTTATTAATACTACAACCGCGGAATGTGTTGTAGCTAAGAAGAAAAATTGGCGCAAGTAGCTCCATAAGCAATGCAAATATATTTTTTTTCTTATTTAGGCCTCTTTTCACATTTTTCTCTTTCAGTCATTGTTTAAATTTAATTTCTTGAAAACTTGGATATGGAATTTTGCACATACATAGCCCATTTTTTTTTATACAATTACCTAATATTTCTAAACTCTGGGAATATAGTTAAGTACCAAACCTACGACCCAGATTTCTGATTTTACTTTCCTTCCTGGAAAACTTCATACTTCCTTTACTGTTTACCGGCCAATTAAGTATCAGAGGAACTAAACTACAGTTACATTATCAATATAATGCATTGTCTATTAGAACTTTACAAAAGTACAAATACATATATTGCTAAATCTATCGGTTACCGATCGCTGCGTTTTACTCTCAGCTTTGTCAATCGATTTTAAATTCTATTTAGATTCATTAAAGTCCATAATTTACAATCATCGATTACCAAACTTACATCAAAGGTTTGACGCAAGCAATGATAGTTTTTTGTTTCTTACGTAATATTATTGGAGCCGAGAATTACAATCGAATGCCAGACTGTTTAGAGTATGAAATTTTAGTAACATTGTTAGTAATTTGATAGCCTCCGTGGCCTAGTTGGTTAGCCGCCGACTGAGAAACGAGAGGCCGCGGGTTCGAACCCCGCACCAACACAAATGTTTGTGTGACCCACAAATATTTGTGTCGGGTCTGGGTGTTTGTGAGACCGAAAAGTTTCTCCTAGCTTCTGATACCCACAACACAAGACTCGATCTTAGTGTGGGGTCAGGACTATGTATGTGACTGTTGGGTGTATTAATTTATTTATTAATATGACAGTAGCTATTGTATATACAGAATCTGAATTTTTGGTAACAATTGTTAGAACAGATGAACCTTTAAATAAATTGTTATCAGATTTAACATTAATATTCAAATTATACTGGGAGTGCAGGAAAATGGCGCACTTGCTCAGTTGGATACAAGGGCATATTATTAATATGATAATAAATAAATAATATTTGAAAAATACCTATCCATTTTAGAGTTACGACTGTTTAAAGTTTTAAGAATTATCACCACCTTTTCGCATTAAAGCAGTTGGAATGGATAAAGAACAAGATTTTAACATATACGTATTTTTTCGTTTCGTCGTTTATTAAATAGTTAACGAAATATACAATTAAATCCATTTAAAATATCAAAAAAACTTTCATAGACTTCGCCTTAACATTTGTTAGAAAGGTACACAGGTCTATGTTCAATGTTAAATTCCTATTGCCTAACTTTGTACATAAAGTGGCATGGCAATCATGTAGTTTTAATCAGCTATTATAGATAAGTATTCCTACTTAACTGTTGTTGAGTTGACCGTTCAGTTGTAAGGTTCAATCCCTTTGGCGTAATAAGTTAAGGGGAAGCACGTGTGACGTTAACTGTTAATTTCTCGGCATCTTTGTTATTATCAGAGTATACTATGAAAATGCATTTTAATGTAAACGCAATCACGATTTACTAAAATGTATATCAGCAGGTGCGCTATTTCTTTGGACACCCTGTATAACAATAGTCTCTAAATCAGAGTTAAGGGGGTAGTTTCATAAAAAAATAAATTAACGCGACCCACGTTAGTGTCGCAGTTTAATTACATTGTTTGTATACCATGTTCACATATTGTGTTGAAGATATTTTTTTCATTAAGGTTGCAGAAAGTCGCTGGATGCAGGCCACTTCCAACATGTCGATGTGAAGATCCTTCAGGGATGCCTATGTTCAGCAGTGCACTTCCTATGTCCGAAGAGAGAGAGAGAGAACGTTTTCTTCGGAAAGATTACTCTTAATCATGATATGATAGATATACGTGTTTACACCAGAACATATTTTGACTTCACACCCGCCACTGCAACTCCTATAAGCCAGGATCAACAGTGGTACGCATTTGAATGACACCGAGCATTGAAGATCAGCGAGTCTCCGGGAATATCTAAATTGTCTTTGATCTACCACAGTGGCAATCAAATAGTAAAATTAACTAATTTTGTGGCCCATATGGCGATAGACTCGCTCTCTATCACATCGTGGGACGGAATACACAACGCGAAAAGTGGGTGTCCTGGTAGCACCTCTGCCTACCTTTGCTGGGAAAAAGGCGTGAGTTTATGTATGTATCTACGTATGTAAAATTAATAATAGATCGCTTTTATGTATGCATATTTATATATATATAAATACAACCAACAGTCACATATATAGTTTTGACCCCGCACTAAGATACGCTTTGTGTGGTGAGAATTAAAAACTACGAGCGATTTTTCGATCACGGAAACACCCGGACCCAAAACAAATACTTGTGGTTCGCACAAACCTTTGCCTCTATACGGGGAGTGAACCCGCGGCATCACATTCGGCGTCTTACCAACTGCGCCACGGAGGCTGTCATAGTATAATGCGTGCTTTGTTGGATCGATATTATTTTATTACACAATAATTATATTAAAGAAGAATCACATGAGAAAATTTCCAACGCTCAATTAATAGCTTATTTGCATTGTTTCCTCAATCAAACTACAGTTTTGAAAATAACAAAAGATAATGATTTACCTGTTGAGAATCGTGAACTTACACATTGAACATGTATTTGAATCGTGGGCTTTCCAAAAGGCTGCAGTGTTTCGGAAATAATGTTACAGGGATGTACAATATGAACATCCTTAGAAATTTTAAGAGGAAAGTAATTTGGGTAATCCTTAAATGTATGTTGTTACAGGATATTTGAAACAATATTGCTTTAATATAATAGTATTTGTTGCCTAGGAACCCTGAGGATTTTATCTCGATTCCTAGACTTAGTAAATCTATTTTGTTAAGCTTAGTATACTTAAGCTTCGTAAAATGTTTTTGATTTAATGATTTCTTTATAATATTTACACAATGTAATAGATAAAATAAAATAATTTGCTCAAAGAATTGACACCAAACAAGGAGAAATGGCGCAATTTGGAGGAGGCTTATGTTCAGCAATGGATAATAAAAGGCTGATGATGATGATGAAGGAGAAATGAAAATGGCATTTAGAAAATCTTAAGACGTCAAACTCACGGAGTGTTTTATAAAGGCGACAGAAGTATTCAATATAAATAAATCCACGTAATTTCGAGTTGGAATCGAATCGATGACTCTACGTTTGTCAACCGGATGTACGTCATCGATTGCTCATTACAGACCGTGTCGTTGCGTTCTGTTCCGGTCTGATTCACCGCGCAATAGGATGGCCGCGCAACAAAATTAATGCAATTACCAAATTTTTATAACACAATACACTAATTAAACACGTTTATGAGTTGTTTATGTAAATTACTATTAATACATTATATATCTTTTATATTTGTACATAGGAGGCGATAGCCTTGTTGGAAGCTAAGTGGATTGTAAGTAGCAGATTGCTATTTGCCTTTTAAAAATAATTGTTACATACATACATAATCGTTATGCCTGTATCCGATAGAGGTAGGCAGAGACTGTGGATCGCCACTTTGCTCGATCCTGACTTACTACTTTCGCTTCATCCACTTTCATCAATCTCTTCATGCATGCTCGGTTCAGGGTACTTTTGACCTGACACTAGTTGAGGATGTCACCGATTTGGATGGTGTAGGTTCGGTGAGGTCGACCTCTACCGACTCTTCCATCCACCTTCCCTTACCGTGTTATATATGAAATAGCGTGTTAGTATAATTAAATTAAATCTGAATTAAAGGTGAAGGAAAACGTCGTAAGGAAAATTTAATATCAGTTCCTTACAAAACATACATTACATTTCATTCCGTATTAAGTTAGTGGGGTGAAATAAATCGTAATATGCAACACATAGTGAAAGGTAATTTTATTCTTGTTTCTTTAAATCATCAACGTCGACTCAGTAATTAGCGAGAGATGGCGCAGAATGGAGATTGCTGGAAATCTCTCATTTCGGAGCCAAAACACACTTTGGATCGCTGAGCCAGCGGAATTATTGGGATCATTCAACGAGTTTGGAGATTGTCCCGCCCTCAGACCCGCCACTGCAAGTCCTGTAAGCCAGGATCAACAGTGGCACGCATTGTAATGATACAGCATTGAAGTGATAGTGATATATATCATATCAGTGAGTATCCGGGAATGTCTAAAATGTCTTTAACCCGCAACGGAATCAATCATAAAGTTAAATTAATATGAAGAGTTGGAAATAAAATCAACGAGTTATAAAAAGGATGACGCTAGGTTTTCTCCTATGAGATAGAATCAGAATTGGAGAGAACAATAGAACAAAAGTTTTCGATAGAGCCCACCAGAGCAGCAAGTTGAAGAATGGTGAGCAGGGTACCTTTATTTGATTAAAATACTTATTCTAAAATACAAATTTAATATAAAATCATATCATTGTGTAACATACATATTGCACTAATGCTACATACCAGGTGTAAAAGTATAAATTGGAATTTCGCTACACATGGCCCTTACCATCAGTATAGGGATCGTTAAACCTCTTCTGCAGCGTCATCATCGATTTTCAACACTCAACAACCCAAGTTCTAAGCACCAGCATATTTTTACGATAAAATATATACATTATTTTATGATAAAAATGTTGAGTTTTGGCCCTAAACTTCGAACTTCCATTCACCGACAGAATTATTTGTCTATTACAATTCGATGAAGAATGCCGAAGAATCGTATTAAATACATGTTAAACCCTACGGCGAGCTGCATTTAGTAAAACGAACTATTTCGAGTGTTTAAAAAAAATAAAGTGTTAATTTTGAGAAACGAAGAACGTGGCAAACCACTGAAAAAAAGTACACCCAATAAATAAAAGCAACAATCACATACATACTCCTGACCTCACATTAAGATCAATTAATTCTTGTGTCGTGGGTATCAGGAACCACGAGAGGCTTTTCGGTCTCATAAACACCTAGACCCGAAACAAATTCTTTGTAGATCACACAAATATTTGTTTCGGTGCGGGGATCGAACCCGCAACCCCACATTTCACAGCCGGCTGAAAGATTGTAGATAATGAATTGCAATCCTTGAATTGAAGATACTCAAACTCCGTGTCGTGGAGGTGGGAAGAAAAAGGGTATTACGTATGATTTCTTTGTATTTGTTCATCATCATCATCCACAGCCTGTAGGGTCTCGTATAGGCCTCCATAATATTATGCTATTTTTTTTTTGTCTTTTGTCAGTCGCATCCGAGTTCTGCCTGCGACTTTGACAATTTCGTCGACCCGTCTCACTGCCGGACGGCCCATCTATTATTAGTTACGTAATAATTATAAAGGTATTATTTATTTAAAATAAACATCCTGAAAGTAACCCTTTGGTTAGCAATTGTTTAGTTTAAAATTGAAAACACTCAAGTCTTATTATAATTTATAATCTTATAAAAATGAATATTTTTACATATTTTTTGCACTAAGTTACAAGTTCTGAGTTCGATTTATACGTATTTTTCAATCATCAAACATGTTTTCTTTTTAAATCAACAGGATGTGGCTCATCCCTTCCGGGGTTGAATAACATGTGACCTTTTTTGATGTCATCGTCAAAAGGCTTGACAGGTCAAACTCACGGATCAGTAACAATAAGGTTACAATAACAATTTAATATTCATTACAATTTTATTTTTGAGAGTTTGAATTTAATTTATTTAATTCAACAGCGGCACTGTTGGTTAAAACACCGGCTGTGGAACGATAGGCCGCGGGTTTGATGCCAGCGTAGAGACATTTTTTTTAAATTATCATGCAGATTTGGATGTTGTTGTTCATATCTTAGTGTAGACTATAGACTCATTGGGTATATATTTAATAATGTGGGATTTAAGACAGCAATCAAGAGGTGTAAATTATTATAAGATTATTTTTAAATTTATAGGATCTACAGCTGTACATAGCTCTCCTGTGGGTAACGGACCAGACGCGGTTGCCTACGTGCCCACAGTGGTCGCGGGTTCAAATTTCAGGGCACACTTCTGACTTTTCGGAGTCATGTGTGTATTGATAGTCAATCACCACGCACCATAATGGTGAAGAAAAACAACGTGAGGAAACCTGCATACTATAGCGATTTGTATAAATTTCTATGGGATGTAAAAGTCCGCCAACCAAGTAGGCCAGCGTGGTGGACTATATGGCCTAACTACTCTCGATCGTCCTCTCGATTATTGAGGAGGCCCGTGCCCTGCAGTGGGACGTATATGGGCTGATGCAGTACAGCTCTATAAAAACCAAAATTCAAAAGTATTTAAAATAATTTTAGCCATACGTTAACTAACGCAGTGAATGCCACAATGCAATTAATTTTACCTCGCAGAAAGTTGAGAAATAAACTTAGTGTATTCATTAATACAAATAAAAAAAAGGATAACAAAACAAAAACAAACTTTATGATTTTAATGAAAATATATGTTACTATTTATTAATTTTGAAAAAAAAAAATATCCCGACTAATGAAACACCTCCTTTTTATGAAGTCGGTTCGAAATAGTAAATCAGCGAACACATGTAGTCATTTGATTACAAAGAAAAAAATGATACAATGTATACATAATATGTAAGCATTAAAATGAGAGTGGCTAAAAGGCTGATGATTAACATGATGATACTAATTTTGATGGTGTAGGTTATAATGATATTTCACACATATGTAATAAAACACAAACATATAAAGAGAGTATTTAATAAAACAACAAACACCGCGCACATACACGTTTCAAAGCAACGCATATAATTGAGCAAAACTTTGGTTGACATTATAATAATAGCCAATGGAATACAAACAAACATACAACCTATATGAGAATAACAAGATGACAATGACATTGATAGATGGAGTGATTCTGATGATGCATGGACACTATCAGTTTGGAATCCATTGACAAATACCAAGAAATGGTATTTAAAAAAGCGACAGAAAAGACGCTTTCCCGATTAAAAAAACTACAATTTGTTTTTAATTGCAATTTTGTTTCATCGGGTTAATTTACTAATTATGATAAAAGCATAGTTTGTACGAAAGCCTAGGATGATCGATCATCGAAGATATGCCATGACTTTTTAAATTTACAGCCCTGGCTTCGAATTCGTTATTCAAAATTGAAGCAATATTTTATTTTAATGTTATTAAGGAGTTGAATATGGAAGTTGTTGTCAAGCCATGTCATATTTTCGATGTTCTAGAGTGAAGTTTCATACTAAATGTTAAGGAATGTTCAGTCAATGACCAGCTGGCGGAAGGAGCCGTCTATTCCGAAGAGTTCGTCGTAGTTGGTCGGCTTGCCAGGTCTGAGAGCTTCGTTGCATTTGATGTTCTCGTTCTCTGCGAACCAGTCTGTGTATTCGGCTAGCTTCTTCACCCATGCATCTGGAAATTTAACAAATAATTTCGTCAAAATGAATCACCATAACCGTGAAGGTTTAGTGCTGAATAGCCGTTCATGAAAATAAATTACTCTTTATTCTAGATCACCAACAGCGGTAATAGCATAGTTAGTTGTTGTTAGGTTTTTTTTATAGCATAGGTCCGGCAAACGAGCAAGCAGGTCACCTGATGGTAAGTGATCACTGCTGCCCATGAACATGCACAACGCTTGGATTATGGATGTGTTGCCGGCCCATCATAGGTTATCTTTTCTTGTTCTACTAAAGAATCTTAAATGCAACTCACTGTGGAGGTCTGTCATAGGTCCAGCGTTTCCACCGTACTCAGTAGGAAGCATGTCCTTAGGAACATATTTGTAGAGATCGTTGACGTCAGTGTGCAAGAAGATCTGAATAAGAAAAAAATAAACGTTCATGAATAAATTATTTAACCCTGTTTTGAATATTTCGGCATTGCTAAGTATGTGGTCTGAAGATAAATTATTATGTGTAATATTTACCCTCTCTTTGATCTTGTCCTTGATGAACGGTTTGACGAAGTTAACGATCTTGTCCACGAGTGGTGACACGTTGATCACATGCACTTCTTTTAGTTTGACTGGATACGCTTCCTGAAAAAAGAAACAACGAAGAATTTTAAATATGTATTTACAATTTTCATTGCTAATTTTACAATTTTACTAGGACTATATCAGCCTGGATACGTCTCATTTTTGAGTCTCTTCAAGTATCGAGAGTTTCAGTAAGAGGCCTTACTGAAGCTATTTTGGTGGTATTTAGTTAATTATTATATTTATAAATTCTGTGAATACCTGTGAAAAGGCATTCAGGTTTCCCTAAAATCTTTTAATTTAGCAATAAAGCCCCTAGTATTAAAGACTTGGGCGAAAATCTTAACTCTATAGAAAATACTGAATATTTTATTGATACTAACCTGTACACAGACTAGAAACTTCTTGACAAGAGTGGGGGTGAACTTGGCGAAGTGCGTGGGAGTAGCCACCGACGCGTCCAGGATGTAGACGTCTCCAGCCACGCCCTCCTTTTCCTCAGCCAGCCGCACGTCGCCCAGCATGAGCGCCAGTTTGAACGCGTCAGCAACATTGGGTGTTTGGACGTCTTTGTCCAGGCCTTTGGAGATAGAGAGGATCTTTAGGCTTTTCTTCATATTTTTTTATGCAATGGGTCTGGCATATGAACAAATAGGTGACCTGATGGTAAATGAAAATCCACAACGCTTGGGATCATAGATGTCTTGCCGGCCCATGAAATTGTGTGGAGAGCGGGAAGGAATGGTTATTGGGCATCCGGCATTACGTCCGGCCACCGAGCAAACGGCTGATGGTAATTGGTAAGTAATTATTGCAGACTTCAAAGATTTTCAACACTTAAATCGTTTGTGTAAATAAAATAAAATATGAGAGAAAAGAAAAAGAGGTATTGTGCTTCCAGCAATAAAGGCTTTTCCATTCAGAAGTAAGTTTAAGGTAAAAAGATGTTGATGTTGATGTTGGGTATTCGTAGGCATCCGGATAGCAACTGACGAATTCGATAGACTTCATCTCGTTAAAAATAGTGTCCATGGGTGGTATTGGTCAATTTCCATTAGCTCATATTGCTAGCCTATATACGTCGCACTGCAGGGCACGGGCCTCCGATACAATCTAAAGTAAGATTGAGAGGGTTAAGCTATGTAGTCCACCACGCTGACTTAGTGCAGGTTGGCGGACTTTACATGCCATAGAAATTACTAGGATAAATAAATTGAAATTCATATTTAACGTATTCATAATATGATGACTTTGATACAGATTTTAAACTATAACTTATAGAAAACATACCTCTCATAAGAACAACTCGTCGTCCTTCAGGAGTAATGCCTGGTAGTGGCGGCATTTGACTGAAAATTAATAGAATAATATAATTATTGTTTTTGTTTGGATCGTAATACAGTATCGAAAGCGAGGATAACGGTAAATAAAAAAACGAAGACAAACAGTTATATCACTAAATAGTATAAAACAAAATAGCTTACAACTGTCTGTTTGTCTGTATGTATGCTATGTCTTTAAAACTATGCAAAGCGTTTTGAAGCGGTTTTTCTTAAATAGATAAAGTGATTCAAGAGGAAGTTTTATATGTATAATACATATACAGGGTGTCCTAGGTTTTTCAAAAAATTGCTGTAATGAATCTGGTGTGGAGTGGTATCAAAACATTTGCATCCAGGCGAAGCAGAAACGGGCCGCTAGTTAATAGTATTTTTAGTCTAACTCTCCTTATTCGTAAGTGATTTAATTTAAGATTGTATAAGACATCCGTTGTAAACGACATTCCGCAAACTTTGCAGTAAGACAAATGTTTGTGTGATTTTACAATATTATTTGAATCGTCAGGATGTTGTGAGATCGATGAGTCTCTCGTGGTTTATACAGCATTTGTATTTAATTGTCCGGTAGAGATTATGTATGTGAGTGCTTAATACATTTATTTATAAAATGTTGATGTTAAATCATAGACTTTAAAACATTACAACTGATAATCGAATACAGTTATGTAAGTCAACCGCAAACTTAGTCTTGAGGCGGTCAATAGCATATTGTAATTTAAGATAATACAAAGCATTTCGTACTAATATGTCATAATTTTACCACGCCACCGCGGGAATAACCCGGTGCAACGTGCAATTATGTCAAATTAACTGCCATTACTGTTATTTGAGCAGCTATCTATTGAATGAATCATAATTTAATATTAGCTCCTTAAGACAATGTCCTTTAGAGTCTCGCCAAGCTTTGGAGCTGTGTTATTCTTTCAGGTTTATTATGAGATGCCCGGGAGTAAAATGTATGCTTGATATGGCGATAGACTCTCCCCTAAATCTTGGGATAGAAATAAATTGTGCTAGCTGTAGGTAGAGACACATCTTTGTCCATCAAATCGAGAATATACAGGCTATGTATGTTTGTTTTATACTGAAATATATACTTTAGAATACCAACATTTAAATATGGTGCTTAGGATTTAAAAAAAATATTTTACATATGTTTAGTAGCATATACGCTACAGTTATATTTAGAATTTTTGTATATTTAATTATGTTGTTATACCATACTTAACAGAACAAGACATTGAACTCTGAAAAACAGTTAGTTAACAACTATTTGTATTATGTTCTGTGCATTATATTTTGTATATCACTTGCTAATAAAGATTTTATCTTTTTTATTGTACATGTAATAACAACTTACAAATTACAATACGATGTTTTAATGAGGATATTAATTTTTTTCAAATTAATTATTGTTGTTTTTATCTAGTTACGGAATTACATAGTCACGTGAGAAACACAAAAATAATTAGATTAATATTATTATAAAAAAATATTTACGACTTTTTCGAGACGGTAACCATACCTACTCGGTTTTTCTTTTTAGGAAAATTTGCATTGCACTTATTATTAGGTAAATTGAAGTCACTTTATCGTGATAGTATTATATTGCACTAGGTACCTATATATAGCACTGTAAATCCTAAATTTTTTATGCGAAATTTGCTATGATCAAGTACAAGCCCTGTCATTCAGGGTCCACCAAAATTTACCCACAAACGTAGTTTTTGGTACCTACGACACAAGACTCGATCGTAGTATAGGGTCAGAACCATGTATGTGACTATTGGGTGTATTTACGTATAATTTTTTTTTTTACATATCAATCATTATAGGTTATATAATCTCTCTTAAAAGAAAAGTCTTTTGTAGAAGATCCCCTTCACAATAGGCGATTATGGACTCATACGCACTCAAGGTGTTACTCACACAAGATTCAATATTTCCTGTAGCTCGGGGCGCGACACGTCTCGGTTGGTGAAGAACTCGGGCACCGCGGTACGCATCGTGAAGTACATGTCCAGCTTACGCTTGGTCTTCTCCAGAGAGAACTTGCAGCCACGGAGGAAGGTCATGATACGCTGGTCATCTAGACAAGAAGAAAGAATATTGTTTAAAATTCATTGACTACGTTAGTATTAGGAAAAGTATGTAGTTTAGGAAGATAACCAGCAATGGAGATAATTGACATAATAAAAGTAATGATATCCATGGGTACGCGTAGCCTTTACAATCAGGCGAAGCACCTGAGACAAGCATTCTCATAATTCTAGATTTTATTTATTTGTGTCTTCCTCATTAATACTAATTGTGTCTTCAAAGAATTACAGCTCCTAAATAACAATAACTATGTCGATATACATCTAAAAGGCTTTATAGAGTAATTTGGTCTTACCGAACTCATCAGGTAGATGAGGCTCCTTCTTCAGCCACTCTTTGATGTGGGCCAGGTCAGCGTCCCTGGTGTCCACGTTCTCATTCAGCTCCTCGCGGATCTTCTGCCACATCTCACCGGCTGGCTGCTCGAGCGTCATCTTGGCTTCGACTGGTCCTGAAAGATCAGGAAATATCCTTTAGGCAAGAGTAGTAAGAAGAGATGGAAGGATAAGATCAGGTGTTATGGTGTAGTTTGGAAGGTAATCCATAATAATGAAATGTTTGAATTGGTTATGACAGTGGTAATGATGATGTTCGTGTCGTCATCTCACATTATACGAAGCGTGGGTGTGATCGGTCGTCTGACCATTCTTAGACATTGTTATTACGAACTAAATTAAACACAATCTGAATTACATGTCAGGTTTTTCGTGCAATATACTGATAACTAACAATTATATTGCAATTAATTTTAATCCATTGATATATCGTACTATTTTATATCTAAGAACTCTTTGGGTAGTCTTTTACGATGTTTATAAATCACAAATGAATACAGACTACTAACTCTTCGGTATGTATCTAACTTTGGAAAATGCATAAGAAATGCTAACGGTAACAAAACTTTTTTTTTATATCAGCTTCATAACATACGAAATGATGTACAAAATATATTGCGTCGATATGGTTCACATTCCATGTGAATCTGTGAAGTAACGTACGTAACCTTCATAACCATAATCCATAGACTTTCTCAACGCTATGGGTTTGCGAAACGACACCTTGACTGTCCGCAAGCGACGTTCATATACGGACGTCATCGTGTCGAAACTAGTCTGTGTTGGTTCTAAAGGCGAGGTGATGACGTAGGAATACATTCGTAACCTCACGCCTACATCGCTGAAGGGGTAGGCAGAGTTGAGATTAATACTACCGATATTTTGCGGAGTTTATTTCTGTCCCTGGTATAGGGAATGCCTATCGCTATATCCGGTACAAATTTCAGCTGCCTGGAACTCATGAGAAAGTTTTCAAAGAACTATACAAAGTGAAATGCCTAAACCAGGATTCCAACCTAGAACCTCCCAGTTAATAGCCCATGAACCAATTAGGTAGAAAAATAATTATAAAGCTGAATTTCTCGGTACCTTGTATTATATCTAGCGAAAAATAATTTATGTCCTAAACAAATATTTGCATATGATGGTCATGAATTCAATCTGTGGTGTAAATTTTTGGTGTAACAATTACGTGTATTAAATAAGTAAATTAAAATTAATTTGCAGGTCTCTTGTGGATCTATTTTCGCGTCAAAATGTTCAATGATTTATTTATTTTATTCACTGTCTATCGTACTCTCGATTGTGGAGGAGGGCCATACGCTGTCGTGGAACGCATGTGAGCAGACACAGATACAGAAAAATGTTCAAAATAATTCAGCTAAGTCCCTAATCGATTGGAATGATGTGCCGAAACAAAAAGTGAATGTTAGTGCACACAGCGGAACGGTTTTCGTGCAGCAAAAAAAGTGGTTAGCGATTTGGTTCGGCACGAAAACTTTCACCGCTAAGCGTTTCCAACGGTCACGACTTTAAGTAATTCGCTCTGATTCTTCACATAATTCTTGTTTACCATTCGCGTGCAGAATAAATTATGAGTCAACACACGATATTATTACGATTTGACATGCTATTTTTCAATTTAATAGCGCCATCTGTCTTTTAAATTCCGAACTATCATCTTGAAAGCGTCTGAGTTACGTTTATTTAATAGTACCGGAAAATACTAAGAGATGGCGCGATAATCAATGAAAATATATGAAAATACAATTAAATCTTTAAAATGTATAATGTCGTATAACACATGATTTAATTTCCTTTTTTTTCTCCTCCACTCGGTTCACAAGGCTGTTTTCACCAAAGAAGGACGGGCAAGAAACTCTAGCGTTGCTCTTTTCAAAACAAGTTTACAATACAGGAGTTGAATTCAGAGCAGTTCATAAATCATTTGTAATAATAATGTTTAATAATTTTGTACGGCTGAGATATGTAAAGTCGCCTAGATAAACATAAACACACGCCCTTTTCTCAGAAGGGGTAGGCAGAGGTGCTACTAGAACACCCACTTTTCGCCTTGTATATTCCGTCCTACGATGTGATAGGGGGCGAGCCTAACGCCATATCGGGCACAAATTGCTGACTCCGGGCTGATAATGAATACAAAAATCCAATTTCACTTTGCCCGACCCGGTATTCGAACCCGAGACCTCAGCTTTGCAATCATACCGTAGTACCACTACGCTACTGAGGCAGTCGCCTAGAATGGAGTATAATTGAAGTTATTAGCCAATTTGATCTGTTTTTTTGCCA
This sequence comes from Theretra japonica, assembly GCA_033459515.1. Classification (NCBI taxonomy): domain Eukaryota; kingdom Metazoa; phylum Arthropoda; class Insecta; order Lepidoptera; family Sphingidae; genus Theretra; species Theretra japonica. The sequence goes on from CM065942.1 coordinate 5,587,879, forward strand.
ATTAAGTCATTAATATTTATTTCAGAGCAATTTATGTCGTTGTATTGTAATTATGTATTATTTGAATAAATGTAGTCTTAGATTTTTTAGTCATGATCATTATATTATTAACTATGTAGTAAAAATAACATTTTAAATGACTACATTTATTACTCAAATATTTATGAATATAATTGCTGTAACTTAGGATTAAATTACACAATATAGACCCGTGCAGGAAAATATCTTATAATCTGACGTGGTTTACGAAATCAGACATTTGCAATATTTATATTGTTATTCTGATTTCAAGAATTCTGGAATAGCTTAATAAATCAGCCGAGTAACCGATAATTTATAAAAACCATGAACACAATTAAACACTAATTGACTACCAAACGTTCGAAAAAAGTAAAGGCCAGTAGGCAGCAACCAATCACAAAAAATTCCAAAAGCTTCGTAGCCAGAACGAATTACAAAAAAAAGTTTTATAAAAAAATATTAACAATCGGGTGTCGATAGGTGCGTTTCCGAATAATTGCATCGACATTTATAGTAACGGTTAAATTACCGCTACAATGCTCTAATGACGCGACGGCACGGAAGTCACGTCCGTTGAGTTTTGCTTCATTTGTCTTCTAGAAACTTCTTTGAAATCATAATGTGATTTTTTATGGGTATGTGATTGTGGTTTGCCTTTTCTTTGTAATTTTGTATGTAGGCCTTGGTTGTGCCGTTAGGTAAAGAAAATTATGTTTTCTATACCCTGTATTGAAAATATGATGGGTGATTGCAATGTTGGCAAAAGACTGGTCACTAGTGTAATGAAGACGATTTGCCCGCAAAAAATAGTTGAGTTATTTGAGTTTCCCTTTCCAAATATTGAAATGATGGTGGATCGCTTTCCAATTTTCTTCACTCATACAAATACTTAATGAATAATATATATCTTTGAATATATTGCAATTAAGAAATATTTTTTTATAGTTATGACTAGCTATATATTTTTACATCAATATGCATAGATGATAGTAATTATTCACAGAAATAACTTTCTCTGCTAACGCAAGTCTGTCAACGTTGTCAAATAAAATATTTTTGTTCCTATTTAAAAACCGGATGTAAAACGTCTGATGATAATCTACATGGGCGAGTTTTTTGGTATCATCGCCGTTGCAGTAATTTTCCAAGTTAAGCAGCCGGTGGACCGTCCAGATCCTGACATAAGATATACGTCCTTGCCAAACGACAAAGGAAATACAGAACACCAAAAATATTCATAAGAAATAATCTATCTAGATTTTGAAAATGGCATACCCCTTAGTTTTTTTGAGACTGGTAATCCAAAATATTCATATAATTGAAGGCTAACTTGAACTAACTATACATCGTTTTGTTCAGTCATTGAGATTATTGTAAGCTCAAAAAAAGCTTTCGCTTATCTTAGTTGCCCATTCTCAAAGTCAAACCTCGCATTTATGACTTCTTTGCTTTCATGGCGGTGGCTATACATCAGGGAAACTCCTAAATGATCAAGATCGCCCAACTATCACATAGTTTCGATCCGAATAGAGATGGTCAGTAACATCTTAATTGCATGAAATCAGCTTCTCACTAATTGTAACTAAGCTACCAGTGAAAGCACTTTCTGTACACTTTTATATTTATTGCCGGTAATAAAAAAACACTCGGATAAGTTGTTTGCATAAAGTAAATGTGAATATTACGACGTGAATATTGCAGAGCAAGTTTCTAACAAAATACTTTCAAATTGTACTAATTTACATATTACAAGCATTAAAGTTTGCGTACTAAACATAGTTTGAAAGCCTTTCGTTTGTATAAACGACAATGACGTTGTTTATGAGAGATAGATGAGACAATCCGAGACATAGGGTTAAACAGAGCAAAATTGAAGATAGTTATGCTTAAATGTGCAATGTCAAAGGCTAGTGATAATGCTTGAATTTTGTTAAGTTAAATATTTTAAATTTCGAACAAGTATTAATGATAAAAAAGTTAGTAATCATAGATGTGTGTATGGATTGAAAGAAGCGCATTAACATGCTGTAGACCCCCTACTTCTGTCATCTCAGCACCATCTCAACGTAGAATGGCAGAGAATGCCTAAGGCATTAAGTCCGCCTATATACATTGTCTGCATATGAAGTTAAATAAATAAATAAAATATAGAATGAAAACGATATGACAAAATGATCGCATGCATTAACCTAACTAGAAAATGGTAGATAGAGACTAAGATGAGTAAAGTCATCTGCAAATCATAACGCAATACTTACAAAATATCTGAAAAATAATGTTGTTTAATGCATACATAAATTGGTTAGTTTTTATGCAGGGACGCAGATAAGTTATTTTTTCCAAGGAAAACTCTCTTTACGTCGCGTTTGCAGAGATAAACGATAAATTATTGCAAGATAATTAGGAAGGGATATCATTCTGTTTTCAAACCGAGTTTTAGTAGGGCATACTAAATTATTCAAATTTCATATTTCTTACTTGTATGCATTGAGAAAGTTATTTAGAAACACAAATAAGTGTCAGGACTTAATATTATTTTTCGAAAGCTGCACCAAGATTTATCAAAGTAAGACCATTAAGATTTCTCGACGTTTACACGAAGTATTGTTATCACGTAAGATCTCCGAGCGCTAAGCCGGACCGTAACGCCAAATCGTTACTCAAATGTTAAATTATTTTCACTAACTTTCCATATTTTATGCTCGGTTACACAGCTCGCTTATGTAGTAGAGGGTTGATTATATGACTGATTATATACATTGTGAATGAATATTCAGTCCAATTTTGAATTATTTTGTGAGAGTTTTTCAGTTTAGACGGACGATATTATCGTCTTACTTACTATCGTCTTACTTACTTGTGGGGCACTAATGGCCTCTACCTACCCCATCAGAGACACACGCGTGATCTTATGTATAATCGTTTTGTTTTCTATTCCATTCTATGTTGCAGAATATATTTCCCACAATAATTTAACACTAGTTACGCGAACTTCCTGACTATTAAACAATGTTGTTAAAGAGATAGAGGGGTGTAGAGGCGCTCTCATTGCGGTCTATAGTTTGCCTTAACGGGATCGAGCCATTGAGTTGTCTAGACAACCGGTTGCAAAAGTATAAGATAGATCTTTCAGGTACATTCTCACATGTTGCACCGAGTCATCTTAAGTATAGGGTGAACGCAAGTACACTTATGTTAGCTTTTAAAATAAAAGGCTTAATTTTATTTCCTACTTGTTATTTGCGGTAATAGACTTGAAAAGAAAAGAGTCGAAATGAGAATTTACAATATATTTTTTAATTAATTAATAGATTAAGAAAACTGTTCAATTGAATCAATATAGATTATAAAATGTTGCGTATCTTTAGGCTTCTGTTAGGATTCTCAAGTATTTTTAATTATTGTAAACTTCCATAACGTATTTTTTTTTCAAATTACAAAAATTTGCCGACATAAATAATGAAAACTTAAACCATGTTTTTCATAACCATGATTTTTGAATAATATAAGTTCCTTATAAAAATAAAAATCACATGATGACAAGAGAGTTTTGAATCACGCTAGTTGATTTTTTTTATTTAAATGTATACTTATATCATATTATATTGCTAGTACAAAATCGGAATCATGTTTTGATACTTTTTGTTTTGAACGACTGGTCTACATAAGCTGGCACACCATTATTAATCAGTGCATAGCGTGCACCACAAAACCAACAGCATGTAATCAAGCGCGATGTAATTACTCATCAAACACTCGTTATGTGAATCACGCCATCTACGAATCAATTCCTTAATCCTTACCAAAAATCCCAGAAAATCCACAGCACTGGCAAGCACAAGAGAAAAAAAAAGAAAATCACCTTTAAATTGGAATATCAAGTCACACGCCAAAGTCTCTACGATATAAACACTGGCACTTGAACGCAACGTGTTTGTGGTTAGAAAGTCACGGGGTTGTAAAAAAAAGAAAAATATTTGGAATTTCGAATTCGCAGCGCGGCCTAACGCGCTCTATCGAATGCGGCCGATACAGCCCGTGCGCTCTTTTTATGATTTCGTCACGCGGCGTGAGCGCGGCTGCAATTGCATTTGGGGGGAGGTTGGGGGTATACGACACTGTTTCTGCGGTTGGAGAACGGTTGGGAATATCAGCGAATGTGTGAGGGATTGGGTTGGTTGGTTATTGCTTTAGTAATCATAAGACCTAGGCGAAATAGACATCTCTGTTGTGCGATAACCAGTAGCTTAAGGTGATTAATACGATTTTTCATTGATTGTTAAAACTGTAATCAACAATTAATTGTGATAGCTTAGTTTATAATTTAAAGTTTTAGTCGCCTAGAAACTATCTTTTACAATATTACTATATAAACAATATATTAATATTGAAGTGGACGAACAATATTAGAATGGTAATCATTTGTGTCTATATCACTTAGAAGAAGAGAGTGTATCTAGCCAATCATCACATTTTAATGGTTGGTATGTTTTGTACTGGTACACTATAGTGAGCTACCACGGATCTGATGGTAGGTGATGAGGATAGGTGCAATGAAATCTAAATTTCTAACTAGAGTATCCACGCGCGAAAGATGTTTATCTTCCATCAGACGAAATAATTTTGCTGGCCTGTTTCTATCGGGAATGCAATAACAATTGTCTCGCTATGTGGTTATGGTATGGTATTCTATCTTCGTGTATGATGGTCGCTATCTGAATAGATACGGATATCTTCTCGACACTTATAGGAATTTCTGCAATCGCACTCTCCGCATGCAAGACAACAGAAATAATTTAGCTGATGTCTATAGGTAGCAACAAGCATAGTATACCAAGCTTATATTTTTCCGCTAATCGCTGCAAGTATAACCGCATGAGAAATAGAGTGACCGAGAAACTCATAAGTATGCGTCATCGTGCGGTTGTCGAGATGTTTGAGGAAAATGTAAAAGCGAGTGTAATTTGCTAAGATAAAGATCTGCGTCGCCTCGGAACATGTTGCTGTTAGATTTTAATAAAAAAAAAAACTTAAAATATTTTGCAAACGAGCTAGCGGTTCTGATGATAACCGCTGCTTATGCACATTTCCAAGCACACAGCGTTAATAAGAAGGTAAAGTATGAGTATTTAATTTTAACTTAACAAATTTAATTTAATGTGTTATCTTTGGTAAAATTTTCCGAATTCATTTTTCATATAAGTTTAGATCTACCGGAGAAATAGTAATGTAAAGTATAGTTATTACATTTTGTATCCATAAAACACTTTTCCGTCTTTTTTATGTGACAATAGAACCATATTTTTCTGGAGGTGCGTAATCTAAATGGTTGTGGCCTTCAAATTGTTATTAAAAATGATTAAATAGATCTACTGTAACATGATATAAAATCGTGCTGTTCCGCCCATTTTAAAGATCTTATGTGTGATATCGAAGAAAATTCTTTCAAAGTTGGCCGATCAAATTCATATATTTACTCAGAACAACATGATGAAATATATTATGTAGATCATACCATGCCTGAATTTTAAAACATGAAAAACTACTAGGAAATTTTGGAGAATTCTGTCCATCATCTTTCCATAAATAATTAATGTATTTGTTAGTTTAGTGCATGCACTTATTTTTTATAGATAATGCACCATTAATCTTTATAGCAATTCTTTGACAAATAAATAATCACTGACTGAAATGAATGTTAATGCTTTATTAGCTAACGGTATATGACTGAAATAAGCTGTAATTTAAAAATAATAACCACACTTCAAAATTTATAGGTCATATCATCGACATTTAGCATTTATAAAAGTTAAGATTCATTGTGAAGAAAAGACATCAACGCGCTCGCTACGAAATTGCAACTCGTGACTACGGTGCTGTTCCACTTTCTACGAAATAGATATTTTGTGTATTTTTTTGCAAACATTACGAAGATTTTTTGCGCATTAAGCATTTTTTATGATTTGGTCTCATCGGGTGGTTTTCTATTCAGGAGCTAGATTAATGCAGTCGATTTTATTTAACACAAATATATTTCAAATTATGCTAACTTTTATTTTATACCCGCTGTAAGCCACAATCTATAATATGCGTTACATATACGTAGCGATTCAGATTTGTTACTATGAGACGTTTTTTAGGCATATAACAATTCTGCCTAAAGGATAATTTGTCATCGAATGATAGTGTACTTTCCATACCGAATAATTATTTTTCTCACGTGATTTCCCAATAAAGCAAAGTCTACATTTGAATCAAAATAGGTAAACTAGAAGATTGTGGTTAAAATCTGTCCTTTGGTTAAGGAGTTATTGCGAGATGCGGTTTCTTGAGTTCGTATGAATTTTGCGAATGAAATTGTTCGTATGAATTTTACACAACTCTATACGGGTACTTGTATCGTGTTGGGGTAGACAGCGGATACATTTCCAATATGATCTTAAAGATATATAAGCCAATGATCTTACTATCGATGATGCTCAAGCCTGTGCGAAATGGCAAATATTGAGTAGGAAATCGAGTAGAATTGTATATTACATTTTAGGAGTATCCTTTTGCAATATATACTTTACTGTATTGTACTGTATCAGCCCATATACGTCCTACTACAGGGCACGGACCTCCTCTGCAATCGAGAGTACGATTGAGAGTGGTTAGGCCATATAGTCCATCACGCTGGCCTAGTGTGAGTTGGCGGATTTTTATATACCATAGAACGGCGAAGGAAAACTTCGCGAGGAACCCTGCATACCACAGCGATTTGTATATGTACTTTATTTATTAATAATATATTTATTTTTCAAAACACTGTAAAATATTAACAAATTTATAAATAATTTTTTCTTAAAAGTCATCTAATAATAAATAAATTTATTGCAAATTTTTCTTAGCTAATAGTTCCCTAATTATAATTACAAAGGCTTTTTCACAAAACGCAAATAATATGAGTACACATCCACCGAAAACGCATAATTTTCTTGTCATTCATTTTCATTACGCCATTATTCCACACGCACGTCATTTTCACAATGGGCTGTGCAAGCGCTCGGTAATCATAATGTTTAGGTCGGAAAGCGACTAATGCTCAGTGACTCATCGGGTGGTGTGATTCCTCCCCACTTGACTGTGTGTACGTATTCACTATAATACGACATTATCATTGGTGGGGCTAGAGAAAAATTGTATATTGTCGATATTTATTTGCGAGGTCTTCTGACAGCGAAAAAGGGCTTATATTTTTAGTCACAACAATTTTACATTCGAGATCCATTTGGGCCAGGTATGTGAATGCTCAAAGTCGTTCGTCTCTACTCATGTCAAAGTTATTTTAAACACTATATCTCAATACTTAGTGGAGTAATCTGCATGTCCTAAGAGTGGAAAAACACACTCTTTTTAATTTATTTATTTAATATCATTACTTAATATTAATATGTACTTACATACGTTGTATTGGAAGGTAAAATAGTTTTTCTCTTTGTCATAAACTAAACGGTAATATGTTTTAAATTTCATCTGCATATTTTAGAAGAAAACACGCATCGTATTTAACATTGGAAACAAACCTGATTATTATTGTTTCGTAATATTTTATGTCCATCATTATCTGCCGTTTTATTTCGACATTAGTATGCAATGAAACAATAAATTGCTACAGAGACGGTATGACACAGATATGTTGGTGAAAAACGATAGTGACTACATAGGCCAAAATGGAAGCCTAATAATGGACTACGACGTTAAATAACGACTAAATAGTCAAATCTCTAGAATATTCTATGTCCTAGTGATCGCGAATATCCTATAACTGAAAATTTTGGATCCAGAACAAACAAATACGATTATTAAGATATTAATTATGGTTTTGCAATTTAAACTAACAAAGCTTTTGTTGATTTATCATTATTATGACCGTTTGAAATTTCTCAAAAGATAACCCGCTGCGCCGCAGCATATACACAGTTTCAATCTTCAGAAGAAATATTCGTAAGCCTATTATTGTGTTATTCTTCTCGTTCGTGTGGAATTTGGAAAATGTGCGGAATAATTTTCAATATACGCACATTTTTTTCCCGAAAAAAATCCCATATTTAATTTCTCCAAATTCTCGCTTTAATTAATCCAATTAGTAACACACGAGTGGTAATTATTGGTCAGCGAGAGTCTAACATAAATGTTCACCCGCCATGTTTACTGTTACTGATAGCGATCTATGATTTTGCAGAATTTTAATTTATTACGCTGCGTGAATTTAAACGTAAGCCTGTAATTAATTTTCTTAAACAAACTTTGAGATGTGGACATTTTAAAAAAATCTAATTATGTAATTTTTAATTAGTGTAATATTTTTAAAATAGTGTCACAGGTCGATATGATTTTTAGCGTGGAGATTAGTTAGTAGGTATTGACAAAGTTTATTTTTATGCTATAAAATATATTATGCGCACATCTTGTAGGATTGTCGAATAATAAATAAATAAATACACCCAACAGTCACATACATAGTCCTGATCCCACATTAAGATCAGTTAAGTCTTGTGTCGTGGGTATCAGAAACTATGAGAGACTTTGCGGTCTCAAATACACCCAGACCCGAGAAAAATACTTGTGGGACTCACAATTTTTTGTTTCGGTGCGGGGATCAAACCCGCGGCCTCTCGTTTCACAACCAGCGTCTAACCTAATGCCCCACGGAGGCTGTCAAATACGTGTATATTAAATGTAACCAGAGTAAAAGCCATGGGCTGGTGTAAATAAATTTTAATTAGCGTTAGCTTACGCAATGCGTGCGATTCCAATTAGAAAAAATGTGATTCTACAAAATTTAGCGCAATTTAAAATCGTTGGTTGCAATACGTGCAATTAAAAACCGAAATAAGAAAATAACTTATACAATTAATATTAACATGTTACCATTTTGTAGTAATTTTACGTACAAATTTAAACACTATGTTTACTTTTAGTAGCCATTGAATTCAGATATTGTAAATGTATGGAAAAACTATTTTCAATGCGATTCGCAAATAAGCTACAAGTTAGGAATATTCTGAAATAATAATATTGATTACTCCTTCGATTTTAGGTCGTGCAATCTACTCTGTGTGAGTTTTTCCGTTTCACAAAATTTCTGCGTCGTCTAGTACTGGAATTTATACCCGGCATAGCAATGTGTTCGCGTCCTTATATACTTTGGGACAGACATAAGCTCTGCGAACAGTAAGTTGTACTAATGCAAGTAGTATTCAGCCTTTCGATGATAGAAACGTGATCTCAGTCATGTATGTATTGAAGTACGATTAAATGTTACTTTATTGCGTGTGAGTGAGTTAGGATCAGTTAAATAATGCCATAATTTTTAGAACGTATCGACATCTGATCGGACCAGACTCAGCTGCCTACATGTTCACGGTGGTCGCGGGTTCAAATCCCAGGGCACACCTCTGACTTTTCGGAGTTATGTGTGTATTGATAGTCAATCACCACGCACTTTAACGGTGAAGGAAAACATCGTGAGGAAACCTGCATACCGTAGCGATTTAAAAAAATAATAATAATTCTACGGTGTGTAAGTCCGCCAACCCGCACTAGGCCAGCGTGGCGGACTATATGGCCTAACCACTCTCAATCATACTCTCGATTGTAGAGGAGGCCCGTGCCCTGCAGTGGGTCGTATATGGGCTGATACAATACAATACAATCGACGTCTGATAAGCTGGTCTTAAATCATGAACCGAGTTTTCGGGCAACTTGCATTAAAATTATGCCACCTAACTCCGTGTAAATATGGAATAAACTAAAAGGACAGTAAAAAGTCGCTGTCACTATAAAGTGTTCATCAGTTAACTACGACGTTTGTGCGAGAGTACCGAAGCGTGTTTACATACGTCTTATGACATAAATATTGCGTCAAACTGGCTCGTTTATGAGTTTTGCACTGGACAATGGATTTATAACTGGCATTATGTAAGTGTTGCTAAATTTCGCCGTGCCGCAATATATAACGCGCCGCCGTTTTTCATTTGGGTGACCAGGATTTAGGCTTTCTTAATGTTAATCATAATTGTTACATTAACAAAACTTTTATAAGTCTATACGGCGGATAGATAATTTCATAAAGGATTTTTTTGTGAAAATAAAAAGACCGACAGGTTGCTCGTTCAATAGTAAATATTACCTGTTTATAAACTAGAAAAACACAATTTAGAAAGTGTTCTAACTATTTAATATTGTATGTGCGTTGATTTTATTTATTTTGGTCCAAAGCCTGCAGTAGAACGCATATGGGCTGATAGAGAATTTATTTCAGCAGCGTGAGGCGCTTTTTCTCGTCGATAATGCAATTGCGGCTGTTTTCCAATGTCGCTTATGGACATCCATATCAAGCGAACGCGAATATCCTGCCTCCAGCTGTAATGTCTCCGGCAGTCTTAATTTCCATACCAAACTAAGACTCCATAAGTTTGATATCATCCTTCAAGCAACTAATTCATTAAGATAAAGCTAATATTGAACACATTAAAAAAATGTCACAAAAAATATTAATGAAAATGTCGACTTTTCTTGAAAGTGTAGTCACCCTACATGTCTTTACTAGTGCGTGAAGTGTTGCGTGCGTACATTTACCGATTTATTGTTCACTGATGCTCACTGGTTTAAGGATCAGGCTGCTAACGCTGTTATAGTTCTTATTGCCTTGTAATAAAGTCTAACTGAAGCTTTAATGTAGAGCATGATATACCTAATTTCTGTTGAAGATATAGTATGACCGTTTGTACTGATTTAATATTGTGAAATGACTTAATAAGCATGTAAGTGGTATCCTTGTGTTCTTTAGTAAGGGTTAACAAATAAATAATATTGTGATATTTTGTAAGAGCGTTTTTTTTTATAAATAAATAAATAATTGGAAAATATTTAAGTGGTAGAGACTGGTTTCCAGTCATTAAAACTACAATTCAAATGAGAGTATGAGTGGTGTGACTCACTGGAGTGGTACCACTGTTTTAAGAACATTGTCTGTAGAAAGTTGAGTTTAAGTAAAGCCGTTGGTTGTCGCATTATGTTTGATGAGAGGTGTCCGGTGAGTCTGTAGTGTCAAAGGATAGTAGCGAGTTATAGGATAGTCCTCCTCAGAGCGACTACCGCTTACGATGATGAAAAATCCGTCAAAATGAAAAATGGGAGCGCATATGTTTTGGACCAGTAAAGTGTAATCCAATTAAGTTGAGTATCCACCAACGAGAGTAGGTTACTTTTCACTTCTGTATCTGTATCAGCCCATATACGTTCCACTGCAGGGCACGGGACTCCTCTACAATCGAGAGTACGATTGAGAGTGTTTAGGTCATATAGTCCACAACGCTGTTGGCGGACTTTTATATACTATAGAATTTTATACAAATCGCTATGGTATGCAGGTTTCCTCACGATGTTTTCCTTCACCGTTATTGTGCGTAGTGATTGACTACCAGTAAACACTATTTACTTAATAATACTAAAATACAATATTATTTAACATTAAACAAAAAAATACGAACGCTGGAACAAAACGTCGTATATCGCATGACAGAATTTGTCACGCAGCCGCCTCCCAAATCATCGTTGCGAATATTTTTAACGATGCGAAGTTACGTGCGCATTAGAAAGTCCAGACGTGTGCCATTCACGCTTATTGTCCAGCGTATTTTGCATGGACGGACTCATGAATTAACAATTTAAAAGTGAATTCTGGTAGTTTCAGGTTTTTAAATGTTGTAGGTTAAACTAGGTGAATGTGACAGCTTTTGGCTGCTGGCTGTCCCCCCTGGACCCGTTTGCCCGTCCTTAGTGAACCTGCATCCCTCAGACTCCTCTGGGGGATTCATATGAATGAAAACATATGGCTTAGTGCGGACCCACTCAGCACCAGTGACACCCGACCTCAAACCATCCGACCTCCAAAAAGTCAGATTACAGAAGACGCCACGCTCCCAGTCAGGAGAATGTGGTAGCTAGCTAATTCTTGTTTGTTATCTCTCTCTTTCTCACTCTCTCTTCCTTACTATTTATTAATCTCACGTTGTGGCAAAGTCAGCCGTCTCTACTTTGCTAATGAAACATCCCTTTTAGCTTAAGCAGGGCATACAATAAATGTTGTAACAAGAATACATAATTTTTGTATTCAAATCGTGCGCTGGGTTTTAGGTTCTTCCAATGTTGTGTTCAGTTTCGACCTAGCATAGGGGTGTCAATCGACAGGACATGACTATTTCTTACTGATAGATACTTTGTTCAGGTTGCACTGTACTTGTCATAAAGTATATTATATTTAGTCCAACTTTCAATAAAAAAAAAAATGTTTGCTATACTGTACTGTATTATCCCATATACATACGTCCTTTTGCAGGGCACGAACATCTACAATCGACAGTACAATTGAGGGGGGGTAGGTCATATAATCCACCACGCTGGCCTAATGCGGGTTGGCGGACTTTACATACCGTAGAAATTCTTTAAAATCGCTACGGTATGCAGATTTCCTCACGATGTTATCTTTCACCGTTATAGAACGTGGTGTTTGACTATTAATACACACATACCTTCGAAAAGTCAGTTCCATAAATTTGAACCCGCAACCACCATGAACATGTTGAAATGTTTACCATCTTTACCGTATTGGAGTTGATAGTACAATAAGAAACCTTCAAATCCAACACCTCTCCGTTTATAAATATATTTTTAAGTATTTATTTATGGAGTTGTGCATTCGACACTCTCAGAAAATCTTTTAAAGTGAGCAAACATTTGAAGTAAAAGTAAATATATTTAAGTCATCCTTGGTAAGAACTTTTAAATGTTCAAATGACTACATCCTCTTGAGTTGTGCAAAAAATATCTTAAGAAGAAAAGGTACGTCTTGCATTCAAGGATAGAGCTTGATAATATCGAAGAATGTTGTCTTGAAATGCACATTTACAGTTTTTTGTGACAAAGAAAGATAAATTATTGTTTATAATTTATAATATGATTTTTTACTGCATAGATCTGATTATAGGTGATTGACGCCGCCCATGAACATCTATCTTGAACTTTATTAACAATTGCGAATAGTTAGTAATAACAATGAAAATGTCTAAATTCAAAAATCCTGGAAAATTTTGCGTCGTAATATTAATTGTGTAAATTAATTATGTCTATACAAGCGGCTTAATTAAACACGAGTTGTGATTCACGAATTGTTGCTAATTTATATAATTCAGCGGTAGGGTAATTAGTAAACATCAGCATGTTTCACGCATATCATGAACATTTGAAATTCATTTCAACTATCAGACGCCTTTCTCTTAATGAATACGGTAGATTAAACAGTCACTCTAACGTTTACTTTGGGTTATTTTCTAAAGAAATATTTGTTTATAAATCGCCATTTACTATCAAAAGTACTTACGATTTGGTAATACAGAGTTGGCAGTGATGCCTGGGATAAAAATGTGTATTTGAGACTAGCTTCTGCCTGCAACTCCGTTTGCGTCGTTATCTTTACAAAAAAAAACCCATCCCGACCCGTCCTGTTATATCCCGCCTTGTCCAGTCTCATTCTCACTCAAGATATGTAATCCAGTCCCAAGCCATCCATTTGAGTACAAAAAAGTAACAAATATATCGGAATTCCTCCCTCATCCCACGGGAACACCACATTTTTCGGGATAAAAATATATTAACTACAAAGGGTTTCTTAAAATTATTCATTGTTTATCTCAAACTGAAATATATTTTTGCTTTCGTTGTGGGCATACGGCGTCCAACGTACTACAAAGTGTTCAAACCTTAAACATTATGTAGACAGAATTAAAAGACATCCCTTAAGTAAATATCAAGTTAATTTCTTATGCTTATCCTATAGAGTATACAAATATTGCTGCACTTTGAAAAAACCTTCCCAGCTAATCCCTCGTAGCTTGTGTGAACTCAGTACAATACTCGGATCTCTTTGAAAGTGTCTTAAAAGTGGTCAGTGGAACAGTTGCCGTAGCAACGCATCGCATGAAAAATACTTTGAGCGCCCGATTTGCACACTTCCGCGAACTATTACTAAGTTTTAATGCAAAGTCGCAAGGGTTTATGATATATTTTTATTGTTTTATTTTTTTTTTATCTTGGTAATATTATGACATTTACTAGCATCCACTTTTCTATGTAGTATTGGCAATGGCGCCCGGTATTTTTCATCCGCGATTTTTCAGCTGTCCTCGGAGCCTCAGTCCAATTATGTTGAAGCCCAGACATAACGTATATTTGCTATTATTTTTGTAGCGATGTCTCGTATGTCCCGGCCTTAAACAGTAAAGTATTTTTAAGTCACGATACATTCTGGCGTCGAGCGGTCTCCTTTCACCGAAGCAAGAAGCTTAGCTTTCATCCAAAAGACTTACTTCATTTTTCACTCAGTGCGTCTATTCTACAGTTAGCAAGTCTCGGGTTCAGAAAAACGTGATCTCTTTTTTATACAGTATGATATTTGTTCTAAAAGTATTCCTTGCTTTGAAGATCAGCTGCCCTTTTGTTCTCCTTCTCTTAAATCCATCCTATGGTTGTCTAGAGATTGCCTTAGTGCGATAAGACCGCCATTTGTACTTTGTTTGATTATTTGTTATGCTTTTCGTGTTTGTTGTGTACAATAAAGAATAAATAAATCAAGCAGTAGTTTGAGAACAAAATACGTGTTATTTTATAGTATGGTCAATATTGGCGTAATTTCTGTCCTTTTTACCTACTTTAATGATTTATATTTATATACTATACTGCATGCACCCTGCGATATAGGCTCTAGTAGGAGTATATGAAAGTTACCTTTAGCCAATATTATATTTTTGCATTAACTAAGCAGAACACGAAGTTTGGCATTGATTCATTAAGCAGATAAACACGACCTAATGGTAGGCTCAAGCAGCTTAACTAGTAAGAGAACTCCCATACTGCGCTCACCAACATGTATACACAATGGACATCATGCATAAGGCTTGGCAAATTTTTCTTAATTAATGCCCAATGAAGGTATGTAGTAAAGGCCTACGTCTTCCTTTGAATGAATGAAGGCAGATGGATGGATTGATAAATAAATAAATAAATACACCCAACAGTCACATACATAGTCCTGACCCCACCATAAGATCGAGTCTTGTGTCGTGGGTATCAGAAACTACTAGAGACTTTTCAGTCTCACAAACACCCAGACCCGAAAACAAATCCTTTGGTTCACACAAATATTTGTTTCGATGCGGGGATCGAACCCGCGGCCTCTCGTTTCACAGGCGGCGTCTAACCAACTGCGCCACGGAGTCTGATGATAAACATTATTCATTTTGAATAGGTAGTGAATGTGCATAGTGTACCTATGTGATTCAAACTGATTTAAAAAATTAGCTCTCGCTGTTACAAACCCAACTTATTCTATTTTAAAATATTGGATTCTAGATTCAAACCACAAAATACGTGAAAACGATTTTTACACGCTCGGTAAGTTCTGTTACCGTTATTGTAATTTACGTTGTTGAATTGAAATATTTTAGCTACAATGATGCGACGTGACAAAACCCAATAGCTTTGAAGCAAAAACTTAATTGTGTATGGTGACAAAAAATATATCGCTTAGTGTTTTTGCATGTCTAAGCCATTGACGTAAGCGATGGTTATAAATAGATCTAGGATTGACAAACAAAAATTTAAAAAAAATGGTAGAGTCATGGTAAGGCTAGTTATCGACTATAGGCTGCCTCGGCCAGTCTGGTACCACTGTTTTATGGAAAATAAACGCAATATACCAGGTATTCGGTTGCTTATAAAATTCTTTGAATTCCTAAGGCCCACTCCATTTTTGTGATGATTTCATATGTCGTCAATACATTTACCATTTCCAACTGTATTTTGGGAGATTACAATGGCAAATGATTATTCGCAAATGATCATCTTTGGAATTTCTATTCATTATACTAGTAATAATGATGCTGTTAAGTCACCTTTAGATGACTTTGCAAATATATATTTCGCTATAAAAAAATCAAAGCATAAGTAATAAAATATATTATTGGTTATTGAGACAACTCATTTTTTATCTTTTGATTGTAAATAAATACAATATCGGGATGGTTGGGGTTTATTTGGAGAGGCCTACGTCTAGTAGTGTACGGCGACAGATCGAGTATACAAATAAATACACGGATTCTTCTAGTCACAAAATAAAACTACACAGAATCCAATTAGATATAAGTAAAAAGCATTTATTTTAACATCACAATATTAACAAGGATTTCATATACATTTTAATTTGAGTATTTCTCCAAGGCTGACTACAATAATTCTAATGGTTCCTTAGATTTACGCGAATGTTACACATTGAAATAAAACTAATTTTATCGCAGATTTGATTTAATTATTACATTTTTTAACTTCCCATCGTTTCAAGGACCTCAATACACACTGAGCTCCTTCTGCGTAGATTGGATCGCAAAAACCAATTAACTTTTTAATTTAATTTTTTTTTTATTTTTTTAATTATTTTTTTTTAATTTAATTGTATATTAAGGGTAGTTAAATTGTAACAGTCACTGTGGTCACCTCAGTCCGTCCGTGAGGACGACACGACGGACGGACGTGGTCACCCACGAAAGCGCTAAATTGAGGTTAAAACATGTAATAATGAAATCAAATCTGCGATAATAAAATCCGTAAAAAATGGTTTATTTTACTGCAATAATTCTTACAAGTCTTATATGTGGAACTAAAAGATACAGATCGTAGAATGATGACATTGTTACAATTATTAGATAAATAATAATATTAAGCTGTTTTTAGCTCGAGAAGTCATTTTTATTTCAATCCTTCGTATTTTTAAATCACTTATAAAATACACAAAGGAATTCCATTATTTTCAACTGCTTTCAAAGATCTTTATTGTTTGAAAGCTACAAATAACAGATGCAATTAAGGCATTAGTGTAATTTAATTTTAGTATTTATAATCATTCATAAACTCCAAGCAATCAATATTATGAACGTGCTCATTTCAGTATCAACATTACAATACTTTAAAAGCTTTTCGCATTTTCAGACGAACATTACTTACACGTCGATTATGGAAATCGGTACAGCTTTCTTAATAAGACCACATTTTTCTATACATTTTAATGCCTCAGCATCATACAAGGTAGCAGAAAATTATTATTTACAATAATAACATAGAACTCGAAATTAGTTCAAGGCACTAAGTGTAATAAGAAAAATATAATTACAATATTTATGTATACAACTTATTACCATAGCGTGCATAAGGTCACAAAAGCCTTAAAATTATAGTTGAAGTAAGTAATCCCACAATGAGTTTGGACGACACAGGGTAATTTAAACCTTATTGGCGTAAATTATTAATAACATTTGTCACTTATTGTCAGGTATTTGTATGAAAAGACATTTGCAACAGTTCTAGAACGTTCTCTGAATAACTAATCATTCATGCACAGTTTTACTCGTCAGACGCTTCTCACATGGTCTCGGACATGACTGTGATACTGATATTATATTTCGTTGCAACCGGGAGGTATGATTGTGTAGTCTAGTCATAAAGTAACAGATTGCCCGTCGAACAAGACATTAACGCAGATCTGTCTCATAAATCCACGCATATATGGCCAGTCAGTTTTATTATAAAAACGTGAGACAGTTTCTACTTCATTTTACAACAAATTATTAGGGGGAAAATTACTTCTGTTTTGTAAAAGCAATGCTGACGTAATTCGTGTTGCTGTTTCTTATTGCGAGACCACTCTATAAATAAAATATGTATATTATTATCACAAAAATCACACATAAAACTTATCCGGTTTCACTTTAAGAGTTCTGTATGCACCGTATAATCCTTCGTCTAAATCATCGCGGGTGTGGAGTGATCTGCAAGAATGGGCTCTGGTGATCATGTCATAGGAGCCAATATTGCTTCGCAAGGTCCGCATTGCGTTTTTGTTTTTGCGTGTCCGGACCTCCGGTCGCAGATCTGTGTCATAGAATTTTCGCTCCTCCGATTGCAGCCATTTTGAGTTGGATAGAAGTTTCTTCGTCCATTCGTCTGTGAAGAAATTATTTGGTGCATTAGGGGAGAATTTGAAACGATTATCATTGTAATGTTATTGAAATATTTTTTATATAGTTCAATAGCATGTTGTATATTTAAATACAATATTTTTTAGGAGCCGTGTAGCGGTAGGTAAATACATAGTATATGAAACATGTCCTATCTTATCAAAATGAAACTTACTATAGCGCGGGTTAGGCTCTGGTTTTTTTTCGTTTGATCACTTTTGTAAAATATATTCCATGATATAACATATTCATTTACTTACTACATAATAATTGTAGAAAATCTCAAATTATTACAAAATTAGAAAACCGACGTACTGTCCGAAATAACGAAATACATCAAGTACCATTGAGATCCTTCATAGCGCCAGCCCTTCCACCGTATTCATAAGGCAGACCCTCGACAGGGAAGTAGTCCAAGCCCATGGCCTGGTTGATCTCCTCGGTGTTGGTGTGGATCTTCACCACCTTCCGTCTCCAGGGGTAGAGACCGATGTGCAGAAGCAGCAGGGATATCGTCTTCAACCTTTGCGTGTTGATCACGTGGACTTCCGTGAATCTGAGTGGGTATGCAGTCTGGAAAAGAGAATAATGTTGTTGAAAATTGAATAAGTAGTAAGTACTAATTGGACAGTGGATTAATTGTAGCAAAGACCTGATGAAGTTGCCTCTTATGACGAGCAGGCATACTTGGTAGAATTACTACGTCTTCTAACCACAGCGTAGATAGTCAAATGATAAGCAGATGACAGTCAACATCATCAGTCCGAGAAACAAATTCTGCGCTCGCTAACCTGCCAGCCACAGCAAATATTGGCAGAAGAATTCCTATGGCTATAGATTTTTTTATTGCATCGGTCCGGCAAGCGAGCAAATAGGTCACTTGGTGGTAAGAGATCACTGCCGTAATAAACATCCACAACGCTGGATCATGGATGTGTTGCCGGCCCAATTGGGAGGGGGGCGGTAAGTAAAAGAATGGGAAGAGAAAAGGGGTATTGGGTATCCGGCTATCTCACAAATGATTATTCTGCTAATAAATAGGAAGTTTTAAGTTATAATATTATTGTAGTAAACATACCTTCATACACCAAACGAAATCCTTCCAATAACTGCCTCTGAAGTGATTCTTGATATGCGCCGGTTGCAGGTCACCTACGTCTATGAACACCACTTCGTCACCAGGTGTAGGGTCTTCACGGAGCCTGCAAAATTATTAACATAAGCTTATAAGAATGCGAATAGAGCTCATCGATTTTTTTTTCTCATCGAAATATTGAGTTGATATTAACATAGTAGGTGCCTACGTTTTTTGGCAATTAATCTTAGAAATATATGTTTTTGATACTGTCGCTTATTACGAAGTTTGAGTCCAATGATTGCAAGTTTAAACTATTATTTTTTAAATAATAACTTTTACTTATTGTACAAAAGACATATATATGATAATACTAGAATCAGTAAGATAACAATAATTGGCATATCTGCGTTGAGCATTACAATATTATCAGGGTTGGGTTTGTATCAATCATGATAAAGGACAGAAACCAAACCTAGGCGTGATACTACTTTCACTACCTAACTATACATTATTTACGGCATTACAGTTTCCACTTTCCGATGGTATAGTATCACTGGTGCAAATAATTGCAAAAAAATATTTTACTGAAATGCAATTATACTGGGGATAGGTCTCTCATGTGTGAAAGGCCGCCTGGGAAGGTACCACCGCAATGTCTATTTCTTCCGCCAGTTAGTAGTGTAAACGCATTGTTTTGTTGTTTGGTTTGAAGGACATTGTAGGCAATGCAACTACTGGACATAATGAGATCAACACCTTGTGTTTCAGGATGGCGAGCGCAGTGGAATGCCAAGCATTGCTTCATAATTAATGGTGTTGTTTGGTTTTGCTACTGTCCATGAGCGGTCGTATCGTTTACCATCAGGCGAATGGAGTGCTCGTCTCTCTGTACATTACAATAAAAAAATATAGCGGCCAATAAAGAAAATATTATTTTATTTTTTCCTATGTAGAGCAGTGGACTGCAACGGGCTGATGACGATGATGACGATGATGATTCGCGGATTGAGATAGAAATAGGAGTATCACACGTGTTTTTTTCCAAACTAGACAATACCATTCCTTTCAAGATTTTCTTTCAAATATCCTTAATAAAATATATTCATGGTTAATTTACATTCTATTAATGAGTAGTTTACTGACCTTATATCCAGTATCATGAGCCACCTAGCCAACAAAGCTTTGGCAGATAATGGCCTGTCTGAGGCTGTAGGCGCTGGTAACCGAACTAAAGTCATTCTTCTACCACTCGCGCTTCGAGCTCTTAAAGGTACGATGTACCTGGAATTAGACATAGAACTATTTTAGCAAGAATCTTTAATTACAACTAACATAGCTATCATTATTCTTTAAATGTGAAAGTTACTATATACTGCGAAAATATAGGTTTTGAATTGACAAACAACCCAAAAAACATCACAGGCAGATTTTAAGTGCAGCCACTTCCAACAAGATATCCTTAGAAATCTTCTGGGACTTACGACCACCAGTAAGGACTAGAAATTGATGAACACGATGAAAGCCTTTTAAAAATATTTTGACTGTGAACATGACCTCAATTCCATTAAAAACTAAGGCATAGTTCATCTACTTACACATCCTGACAGCTGGACAGTATATCCTCATCATCCGGATATCGTTTATGCCACAGCTCCGTCAGACCTCCAGGGCCTCGCGCCTTGTAGTACCTCCTGGCTCGTTTAGCAGCCTCCGCCTCGTCTCCATCGCAGGTGATCGGGAAGAGGCCCAGGACTGTAAGCTCGTCTGGTGAGGGCTCCCGGGTCAGGTTGTCTTTGGCCCATCGTTCGGCAAACGAGGCTGCCGGGGACATCCTGAAACTGAGAGGAGATTATTAACATCGAGAGTAAGCTATAGGTTTGATCTTTATTTTGTGGGGTTTGGTGGATGAAGACAGCTTCTAACAAGTTGTTCTGGAAATTCTTGGAAGAAATCTTTTTTCAACAGTGGACAGTTTGTGGCTTGAGGTGAAAAGGACAAATGGTAAAACCAAAAAAAAATTGCGAATATGACAAAATAACTTGTTAAATAATGTAGGTTACAGAAAACACCCAACAGTCCTGACCCCACGTTAAGATCAATTAAATTTTGTGTCGTGGGTATCAGAAGCTACGAAAATAATTTTCTATATTTAATATTGTAGGTAGGACTGCCTCGGTGGCGTAGTGGTACTACGGTATGATTGCAAAGCTGAGGTCTCGGGTTCGAATCCCGGGTCGGGCAAAGTGATATTGGATTTTTCTATTCATTATTAGCCCGGAGTCAGGAATTTGTGCCCGATATGGCGATAGGCTCACCCCCTATCACATCGTGGGACGGAATATACAAGGCGAAACATGGGTGTTCTAGTAGCACCTCTGCCTACCCCTTCTGGGAAAAAGTCGTGTGGTTATGTATGTATGTAATATTGTAGGCTGATTGATTGGTTGCTTTAAGCACGTAATGATATCATCATTTGTCCCATTCGTTGTAACCCTTTTCGAGCTGTAACTCAGTCACAAATGGATAAACGAGTACACTCTTTTTGAATCCTTATTACCGTCTCTTTTCTTTTTAAGAGCGTCCAACCGTTGAGTCAGTCTTACGAATATGACTAAATAGTTTAAAAGTAAATTTCACGCTGAAAACTACGTGTGAATTTTCGCGGATTTTCCGTCAGTGTAAAAAAAATTAAGTTACAGAAACCCCGGTTAAATTCCCACATTTCAGTTTACAAGGAAAGTCGTACATATTTAACTGTTTTGTAATGTTAATCTACGAATGCTTAGTCAGTGATATAGTGTATGAGAAAACCCCTAGAAACAATTGTTGTGTAATACTACATAGTATATATCATATCTAAACTAGTATATAAAGCTAAATAATTTGTTTGTTTGAAATTTAAAATTTAGGATAGTATATTTATCGAGGAAGGCTATAAAGAAAATTTTACGTTGTTGATAAAATACATAGTTTGATACATTTTTATTAATATTTTAATTACTTGGACGTAGTAGAATGTCATTGTATTGTCAAAGTAAAACTGAGAGCCGAGAACTCATTATTAATTATGATGCTGCAAAGCCCTCCGAGTTTTTAATATTAGATGTAATACTCGTATTTATATATATATTTAAGTATTCAGTTGTGAAGGTTGCAGGAAGTCGTTTTCTCTTCCAACAGGTCAATGTGGAAATCCTTGGGGGAGGCTTATGTTCAGCAGTGAACTTCCTGTGGCTGAAGAGAGAGAGAAAGAAAAAGAGAGATTCACTGTAGAATATGTACTTTCAAAACTGCACCAGACAATTAATGATGATTTGTATTTCATAAATCCATTGTTTCCACGAACCTTTTCTTTTCAGTGTCTTTGTGTTTTCATATCTTAATATATATAAATCTCGTGTCACAATGTTTGTCCTCAATGGACTCCTAAACTACTTAACCGATTATAATAAAATTTGCACACCATGTGCAGTTCGATCCAACTTGAGAGATAGGATAGTTTAATTCTCAAATTATAGTCGCAATTTTAATTTATTGCTAATTATTTGTCTGTTATTATTTGACAGTCACAATCATCTGTTAACTCCAAATGATTCTAACAGATGTCGATACCTTTCGACTGGGTTGAGTAAGTAATCAATAGATGGCGCTGCTATGGTAAATCTACGAACGTGTCAAATAAGCTACATTTTAACAGTATAATTACCACGTGTTGTTGACGCTATAAAATTAATTAAATTTATTTAAATTTATTTTATTTATTTATTTAAGGAGCCAGATGAGATGGGATGGGATACGATAGGAAAAGGGATAGTAGGTACTTAGGTTAAGTTCAGAAGTACAAAAGTTTGAACTAACTAAGGGATTAAAGTCTAAACATCTAAGCACCCAGGCGAAGCTGGGCCGGGCCGCTAGTCACTCATATATCTTTAAGACTGTTAATCACATTGAACGTACTCCATATCTGGCGATATTATTTATGAATACACTCGTTTTACATTTACATGCTTGTAAAAGTTCCACTTTCTTTTCAGCGTGCGCTTTCTTTATGGTACCTACATAATTTCTTTACTTTCGTTTTGGAAATATGCGTTACTTTACGCTGCGTATAAATTTCAGTTGTGGTTAAATAAAAGTAATGAAAATTAAGACAGTAGGTACTCTTACAATCCTGTATCTAAATATAACTATAGAATTTAATTTATGTTTCTTTTTTCTTACACCTTTCTCAAGAATTAGCAATTCGATCACATCGATCTTTAAGAAACGCTTATAATGATAGTTCTCATAATATGTTATAGTTATAAGTGGATTTGGTTTCCAAAATTAAAACAGACAAAGTTATTCATATTTTTTTTTATCAGCCAACATACGTCCCACTGCTGGGCACGGGCCTACTCTACAATCAAGAGAATCGATTGAGAGTGGTTAGGCCATATAGTCCACCACGCTGGCCTAGTGCGGGTTGGCGGACTTACATACCGTAGAAATTCTTTAAAATCGCTACGGTATGCAGGTTTCCTCACGATGTTTTCCTTCACCGTTAAAGTGCGTGGTGATTGACTATCAATACACACATAACTCCGAAAAGTCAGAGGTATGCCCTGGGATTTGAACCCTCGACCACCGTGAACATGTAGGCAGCCGAGTCTGGTCCGTTGTCAACAGGCCACCACGCACATTCATATACGTACAAAGAAATATTATACTGAAGTCTCATTACTAACTACTTTACCTTTTGAACACCACAACCTTATTTACTTTACGTTACATCATCAGGAGGATATCCTGGCTTTAATCATTGATAAATACTTTAATCCAGACAAGATTATTTTCGGACGTCTCAGGGATAACCTTCAGATAGTAGATTAACCCAGTGCCCTCATCTAAGCCTCTGCAACGGTATCTAAACTAGTCCGTTAAGCTGTAAAACTAGACGAGAACTGATAAGGCATCAGTTTATCAAAGCCTTTACTGTTAAACGGAAAGTTTTCTACAGATGAGGCAAGAATAGTTGGCGAAACATTGTTTTCTTTTTTGTTATCAATACGTCCTTTACAAAAAGCGTAATTATGAGATGTCAGTTAAACAAAGCATATGAAAGCCTTAGCCTTAGAAAAAGCCAAATATGAAAGTTTATAAAACTCCATCCAGGATAAAACTATCACAAAAGTATGGGAAAAGATTCCTCTATTAAAACTACAAATGGGATTATTAACTATATTTTTGCTAACCAAGATCGAATAGTGGATAAAACATTTGTCTTACCATTTAAACACAGATAAATCATTTAAGATACAAGGCAGTAAAGAGTAGCCAACATTGAGTCTATTACTCCTTGACTGTATATTACTATACACAAGTAGGTATTCATTAAAGGTCAGAAGCTAACAATGCAAGATTTGAAGAAGTATCTAGGTATAGTCTACTGCAGCTCACTAATGATGATGTCTACGACCTTCAATATAGAAATCATAAGACAATATAAATGATATAAAAGAATAAAATAATTACTAATGTCTTTTCATCATCCATCGAAGTAAATTACATCA
Organism: Theretra japonica; assembly: GCA_033459515.1. Lineage (NCBI taxonomy): Eukaryota > Metazoa > Arthropoda > Insecta > Lepidoptera > Sphingidae > Theretra > Theretra japonica. The sequence goes on from CM065942.1 coordinate 5,612,640, forward strand.
TACTGTAACACGAAATTGAAAACACATTATTTCTTACAAATCGTACATTGAATTTTAACGTCGGGCGTCACGAATTGGTAATTCATATCGAAATCAATTTGTATCAATTGAAAGCTATTCATAAGTTTTCACGAATACAATTAGGTTTTTTTGTGAGATTTCGCTCTGACAATGGAATAACCAAGATTATGTTTGTAAGGTCACTGCTACAAGTGGTAACAATGGTGCATGGCATTGAGATATCATACTAGAGGGGACAATATGCCAAATTTATGTACGTAAATGCATACGTAAACTCACGCCTTTTTCCCAGAAGGGTAGGCAGAGGAGCACCTCTAGTTAGCAATCAAGATACCAACTTTCGCCTTGTGTATTCCATGCCACGAAGTGATGGGGGCGAGCCTATCGCCATATTGTGCACAAACTCTGTTTTTTTGGTTAAAGAGTGTTTTCGATTAGAATTATAGAACGTCTTTTATTTGGAAAGAAATGTTTTCGTGGTATTGTTATGTCGATGGAATTTTGCAAATTCTTCAAGGTCTTAGTTTTTTTTAAAGGCATAAATGACGAGACGAGCATGCCATTCGCCTGATGATAAGCGATACGACCGCTCATGGACAGTAGCAAAACCAAACAACACCATGAATTACAAAGCAATGCTTGTCATTCTACTGCCCTCGCCATCCTGAGACATAAGATGTTAAGTCTCATTATGTCCAGTAGTTGCTCTGGCCACAATGTCCTTCAAACCGGAACATAACAGTGCATTCACACAGCTGTTTGACGGGAGAAATAGACATGGCGTTGGTACCTACCCAGGCGGCCTCTCACATATGAGAGACCTACCACTAGTAAATACTATACACCATATACTACGTCATATTTTTCCGTTTTTATCCCACTGTATATGCAATCGTGAATTATAAAGCCTTAATGATATACGGCATTTTTTCTTGACTGCTGCAAATGTCCATGACTTTCCGAATGAGGTAACCAAGGTAAGCTGTTTGTTCAAAAAAGGAAAATATGCAGTAAAAACTTTACGGAAGTAGTGTTGGGAATTCCTGAGATTTTTAAGCCACATGATAAATGTTATGCGATATTCTATTAAATTTATTTATAATATCTTGAAATATCACGATTTCATGATATAAAAATGATTTCGGGTTTATGAAAAATGACTATAATTTCTTCAAGGTATTAAAAAAAATGTATATGTAACATTTTATTGTTACATATGTAGTTTGACCTTCCTTAGTAATGTCGTGTTGTGTGTCATGGCTATTAAAGACCACGAAAGACTATTCGATCCCACGAAATTCGAACCAGACACAAGCATTTATGTTCTACAAAAACGTTATTATAGTATGGCAGTTTGGGAAGTCAAAACCACGTCTTGACACTAGCATTAGTCAACATAAAAATCAAAACTACGCCCTTTATTTCTCAATTTTCACACATATCTTCATGCCTTTATAACCAAAATATTTACAAAAATCATCGAAATTCAAAACAATCATATGTGATCACGAGTCTTCTCTACAGACGAGAGTAAGATTGAGAGGGATAAGGCCATATAGTCCACCACGCTGGCCTAGTGTGGGTTAGCGGACTTTACGTACCATAGAAATTCTTGCAAATCGCTATGGTACGCAGGTTTCCTTCACCGTTACACATGTCTTCGAAAAGTCACAGATGTGCCATAGGATTTGAACCTGTGACCACCGTGAACAGGCCACTATGCACTCTAATCACTTACACGCTAGTTTACTTCAGCGGAACAATGCCATACAAATTCATCAAATTTAACTAAAACACAATTTCACATAACGGATTGGAGTGAATAAACTCAGCTAAACCAAATAGACGCATGAAGCATACGTCAATGAACTATGAGTCACCATTCACGCTTATTGTCAACTGTTTATTTTTGTAATACAACTGTGAAGTTTTGGCGATGCATTCACTGAAATCCCGGTTTACTTTGTGGGTCACTGTGTGTTTGCTGTTTTCATTGTTGGAACGTCTCTTTACTCGGAATGTATGTTTTCATTGTATTGTTTACTGTCGATGGTATATTGCGAATTCTTTTAGGCATTTGCACGATTTAGTACTATGGTATAAAACTCTCTTTCTCTTCAGCCACAAGAAGTCTACTGCTGAACATAGGCCTCCCCCGTAGATCGCCACATAGACCTATTGGAAGCAATTGGACAGCCTCCGTGGCGCAGTTGGTTAGACACCGCCTGTGAAACAAGAGGCCGCGGGTTCGATCCCCGCACCGTGACAAATTTTTGTGAGGCCCACAAGTATTTGTCTCGGGTCTGGGTGTTTGTGAGACCGAAAAGTCTCTCGTAGCTTCTGATACCCACGACACATGACTTAATTGATCTTAATGTGGGGTCAGGACTATGTACGTGACTGTTGGGTGTATTTATTTATTTATAATATAAAATTATATTCATGGAACTGTTTATGTTATGATAATTAAAACCTAATTATCGTCTTCAACCATAGAAAGTCCAATTCTGAACATAGACATGGCACATAGCACGGAGAACTGATGGCCGATGGGGCCAAAAAGTTCTCGAATGGAGGCCACGAAGCGGAAAGCGCAGCGTGGGACGTCCACTAACTGGATGGTCAGACGACCTAGCGAAGGTCGCGGGACGTCGCTGGATGCAACCTGCCTCCAACAGGTAACTGTGGAAATAATTGGGAGAGGCCTATGTTCAGCAGTGGACTTCCTTTGGCTGATGGATTGGATTGGATTGAAACATAGACGTATTTCAAGGTTTCCCACAGTGACCTGCTGGATGGGGTCTGCTTAAAGCAACTTCCGGCAACATTGTTGCTCGTTATTATGATACATATAATTATTTCCAGCATGTTTAGTTGCTTCATACCGTTTAATTTTTATTGCATATTATATTAAATATTGTTGACATTAAATGGTCGCTGATTATGCAAATATTAGAACAATAAATTTTATTGGTTTAAAACCACTTGTATCAACATAAAAAATCTGTTTTCATTATTCTGTGGTCATTGAACTTCAAAAAAGATAAATATAATTATTAAAGTTTTCCAACTATGAACACATCGATGTTCTTATTCCTTCATGATATATTAAATATTAACTTGAATTTTCCATTAATAGTGCATACAATTAATTATGGTAATAAATCAAAAACAATAATGAGATGATCTAATCTTGATAAGCGCAATGAATCAAGATTTATAACGTTAGGAACAAGGTTCTTGTTTTTATAGCAAATTATATAAGAAACATTGTCATACCATACAATGTTTACAAGTACCTACGTAATACAACTAATATATTGATTCATACAGTAACGGTTCTAGCATCAACGACGCCCTGGGCGAGATTACTACGGCGCCCTATAAGTACTAATCAAATCTAAGCGAAAAACAATAAATCATAGAAAATATACCGTAGGTTACAGCAAGTCCTGGCATTTGACGACCTTTCGACACTGGCGTCCTAGGGCCGTCGCCCAACCGCGCCCTACTCTAACGCCGGCACTGGATTCATAACACGGCTGGACAGTTTGATTAGGAGCAGGGAACCGCGTAAGATCGTGTTTGTGATTAATTTGAAGCCCATATTAATGGTGAAATAATACATCTTGATGATAGCTTGATTGCTGAGAGATTTCCATGGGATTTAAAAGGTATTTGAAGCTTACCAACTCGCAGTAAGTGAACGTGGTAGACTGCGGTCTATTTCATTTAATAAATGTTTTAGATAAGGAGGCTAGTGCCCTAGCAGTTAATACAGTTTGATTTGATATTTACGATCGTATTTTCAGGGAGGACGGCTGACAACTAGCACTTCCCAAAGTTCGCCGAGCTCATTTCTGTCCTAACGTGTAATAAGGAGCGCGCTTGTCGCCACGTTAGGTGCGAATTCGAGCCGCGGGCAAATTATAACATTTTTGAAAATGAAAACCACACACAATTTTGATTTCTTGCCCGGGGTTTTGAATCATTAGTAATTCTGCCAATAGACTTTTAGGACATTACGTAATTACAAATCAATAAAACCGAAATCAACAATAATATTTGTTTAATTAGCTTTTTCTGTAAATCAGATACATTGTATGGCCTAAAATATCTTGAATATAAATAAATAAATAATAAATTAATACTCTCAACAGTCACATATATAGTCCTGACCCACACTAAGACCGAAGCTTGTGTCATGAGTATCAGGAACTACGAGAGACTTTTCAGCCTCACAAACACCCAGACCCGAGACAAATTCTTATGCGCCTCACAAACATTTGTCTTGGTGAGGGGTCGAACCCGCGGCCACTCGTTTCACATTCAGCGTCTTACCAACGGCGCCACAGAAGCTGTTGATGTATAAAAGGTGTTTTCACACAAATGACCCAAGTTTTAAGTATTGCAAACGACCCAGTAAATGCTCGCAGACAAAACCAATTAAACTTACCAAACCAATGTGCAAAGACTCTTTCCAAACGCTTTTGTAATCTGAGTTTGTCGTTCCATTAATTTTTATATTTAGTTTCTTCTCCCTCACTATTGTCAATACATTCGCGTATTTCCAAATCTTTACGACTTCTAATAAACAATTAATTGTTTACTTTTACTTTCTTAAAAGGTTACCATTCTTTTATTCTAACGGTGACCATCGCATGTTTGTTAACACTCATTACTAATTAGTTGTATCTACCAAAATTTTCCGACTTCACACGGTACGAATTTGATATTTCACGACCGTAATTTGTTCTAACGGTCTTAATTTATTACGTGTTTTTGGCGTAGATTTGTTGATTTAAATTAATTGTCACGTTAAAATAAGGAGAATTGATTAATTGTTCTTATTGTTCCTTTGAGGTTGGGAACCTCTTAGATCAATAAATGTTTCTCCGAACAGTCCTTAAGTAGTAATAAAAAAAATATTCATCTGTTTAGTCTGCGAATAAATGAGAAATCTTTCGCTTTATATACAAAGGAATCTATACTTGTTTTTTATACATTTATACTAATACTTATATATGTATTTGAAAGCCTTCGTGGCGCAGTTGGTTTGACGCCGGTTGTGAAACGAGAGGCCGCGGATTCGATCCCTGCACCAAGACCGAGAAATATTTATGTGAACCACATTTGTTTCGGGTCTGGGTGTTTGTCAGACCGAAAAGTCTCTTGTAGCTCCTGATACCCACGTGTCAAGACTTAATCTTAGTGTGGGACCAGGACTATGTATGTGACTGTTGGGTGTATTTGGTAAGGCCATACAGAATTTTTGGATAGTTTCAACCCAAATACATACCATTCAAGAGCACAGAACAATAGTCAAAAATACCAGCGCGGCGTATCCTATCACGCGTTTCCCTTGACATTACACGAGCGCTCGATCCGGGTTGTTTTGCAACCACAAAGGTCGATTAGTCAACCCAAATATCAACGATGGGTGGGTACTTGTCTTCGGGATTGAATTGAGATATCAGGTTGCAATGGGTAGTGAAGTTTGGTTGCAATAATAGTTTGAATATGTAGTTTCTTTCTTCTTTTTATACTGACACTAAAAGTAACTATAGTACAACACAATAATGGATCAGATAGTAAGTGCGGATTGTATCTGGTGGCTGATGGTAAATACTGTGGCTGATGGTAAATCTGGTAATTAGAAATGATTTTTTGGTCTCACAACATCCAGTCATACATAATTTAGATTCATACGATCTTAAAAAATACATATTGAAAATATATTCCAATTTATTCCACTAAATACGAATACAAACGTCCCCTTAATCAAATTACTCTTCAAAAAAGATTTGAATATCGACAAAAATATTTCCCATCATGTCATTAAACGTAGCAAATAATGACGAATGGTTCAAAAAACGGTCCAAAGGAAGTGTTCGGTGATAAATGATGTCAGAGTTTTTGCATAAACACTTCCTTGATATTTGAATTTGAAATGAGCTCGTGTCATGATGGAATTCGTGGTACTTATATATTTTTTTATAGATTTATTGATAAGGGCAAAGAGTGACAGGTTAGTGTCTAGTACGGGACGAATATGGACCGAAATATCAGACTTGCATATAAGTATTAGTCGGAATAAAGAGACAGATAGTATAATTCCGTGATAGGATAAGCGTAGTGCAGTGCCATGCATTGCTTAGTAATTATAAGTTTTGTTTCATATTGCTCCTCTTTTTAGACATTTTTGACCCTGTCAAACGCTCTGCTCGTCATTTCTAATAAATTCGTTTATTTATAAGACATACTAATAGCATACACAAAATAACATTCTAAATATACTTATAAATAATAAGAATAAAACTAATGTTTATGCCTCTTACAGATCTACGAGTAATATACAGCATTCACGAAAAAAATAAATAAACAAAAATTATTTACAATGTGGAATCTACATTAATATGAATTAAATTAAAACTAAGATTAAAATATATAGGAACATACTATATTATTCGTTGTCAGTAATACTGATAAGTTTATATATTTTGGAGTCAAAATACGAAATACCTCCGAGTAAAGGAATTAGAAGCTCATAACAGACGAAAAAATTAAGATAAGATGAGAGAACTCTTTGCCCAGCTTCGTCTAAGTATGGAACTATAAAAAGAGCTTTAATAAGGAATATAATGAGAATTTACCGGCACTGTCGTGGCTAAATTATAGTCATTAAACGCGGAAATCCCCTTAGGAACGATAAAGCCTGAATATGATCTGTTAATAGCTCAAATGAACTCGTTATAACATGCCTGAGAGAAGGCAAATGTACAATTATAAAGCACGGTATATTGAATTATTTTCTAATTTATTAACTCACATGTATGAACTATTTTCGCATGTGTAATAAATCAATAACCACTCTCAATCGATTCTCTCAATTGTAGAGTAGGCCCGTGCCCAGCAGTGAGACGTATATGGGCTGATAAAAAAAATCAATCAATCAAATATCAAATTTAACAAAAACCTACCTCCGGGTACGTTAATTTAGATCATTACATGGTTATGTTTGCATTCAAAAATAATTGAGCAAAATATATTGCTCATGCCATTACTAAATTGCTACATGATCAAAAATATTTTTTTTTGAAAATAAATTTAATTTCCAAATTTATTTTTTTGTATGTCACCTTGGCGTGTTTAGTTCATAATTTTGATATATTGTTGTAATATACTGGTCTTTATAGTACCCTATTACCCTATTTCTAAATGTCCCAAGATAACACTTGTGTTTGCGATTGCTGGCCATCCCGGGGCTATATTTCAGCTTATCACGAAGACTTAGATTAGTTGCCATAATCTGTGTACACGTCATAAAGCATTGGCTGCGAAGTCCAACAGAGGCTTACGTCAAAACCTGGCCATAAATAAAATTACAAAGCCGCAAAGTTGTTTCCACTGTCGAGCTACGCTTTAATATTGGTTAAAGATATTTTGTGTTTTTTTTATTAATGTTTATACATGAATAAGAGATGACTGTACACTAACTAACTATAAAAACTTTATAGCACCATTTAATTAGTATAATTTGATGTATTTTTGTAATTTGGTTTGCAATAAAGAGTTGTATTGTATTGTATAAATGTACACACAAAGTTTTGGTTAGCACCAAGCCGAGAAACACAAATTAAATGCTATTTTTAAAGTCCAAATAACAAGATAATTAAGTAGCCGGTTCATTCCATTTAATTAATTTAAGGGAGAATATGCATTTATGTAACGTAATTTATTATTTTCAAAATACCTAATATTATACCGATGTTATCTCCTTGAGGATATTGTCTCTCTCTTTTTCGCCTACCATTGGAGTATAGAAACAATACACCAATGATTCCTCAGGGATATGCCTAAATCATGGACACCAACGATTAATTTCCGTCAAATTAGCCTTTTCTACATTAGCATTCCTCTGCTACAAAACATTGCACATATCTTTTACTACACCCGACCCTATAACGTCAAGTGCGTCTTGTTGTTCGGTAGAAGGTCACCGCTCGCCACCGAGGTGACTTCCTACACCGAAAGTGTTTATAAACATAATCGATTGCTGGGATTTTCTCAAGTAAATAAAGGGGTCTTTTTATTTATTTATAAATACAACAAAAAGGTTATGACGATCCTGATGGTTTATTGAATAATCAGCTTAGTACTAGGTTTATGTAGTAGATGTAGCTTTTTCGTTGGAGTTTATACAAACAAACACTCAGGATTATCTATATTGCCCGCAGGTGTTACTACTCGTATAATAAAAGTGGAACTTTGAGAGAATGAAAATGAAGCGATGTTCATGAAAATTTACAGTATTATATACTATACAATAGAATAGGCTATAGTTATCCGAAAATAATTCGTCCATCCATCAGCCCAAGGAAGTCCACTGCTGAACACAGGCCTCCCCCAATGATTTCCACAGTGACCTGATGGAGGCAGCCTGCATCCAGCGACGTCCCGTGACCTTTACTATGTCGTCTGACCACCAGGTGGGCGGACGTTCTACGCTGCGCTTTTATATACAACCACTTTTAAAAATCATTAATTCCGTAGTATAAACGAATACCTATATCAAACTAATACAATGTTTAATTAAACTTTTAATAGGAAAGGATTATTCAAAGCACAGCGTCTAATTTGGTATAAATAGCCTTTTCCTCATATGTGATGCGAATATGATATATATAAAAAGGAATTATATCTTGTGCTTACTGTGTATTGAAGGACGCTTCATGGCGACTTGTGGAGAAACCTATTAGATTTATATTTCATTCCATTAAATATGATCTAGATAATCATTAGTGTACGAGCAAGTCGCATATTTACAGGCTCAGCGTTTGCGCCAAAATATAAAATTGTTCGCTTAATTATTTTATTTTCATTTACTTAATTAGTTCTCGTTAACGTTCGACTAATTAAAGTGTTAACTTTTTCAATAAATTATTCAAGAACTATCAAGAAGTTATTCTTGTCTTTTATATCAACACAAAATCTAATGTACGGGGCTAACAAGTGCCTGTACAATTAGCCTATATCCCACTGATGGGAACGGGAGTTCTCTACAATAAACTTCGATCGGAAAAATTTGCTTACGTTTTCCTTAACTGTTAAAGAAACTGTCCACTATTATTTATTAGGAGACATGTTACATTAGTTTAAGGATGTCCTGTTGTATTTACTATGAGTGTAAGATTAGGCATAAATTAGCTATAGGCATAGGTTAGCTATTTTTTTTTAATATTATATATTGAGAAGAAAAGTAAGAAGATTTAATCTAAGAATTAACGCCGAAACTAGATCTTTTGCATTATAAACTAGGATAAATTGATCATGTCCGTTTTTCATTATACTTGATACGTCTATTTCTCTATTAAAACAAAGTAACAGGTCTTCAAAAAGTGAGATGATTTTAAGAGGTAGAGCCTGGTGGTAAGTCGACAAAGCTACACTATAAATGGGTCAGCTCGTCCATTGCAATGGTACCTATCTCATAGATAACCAACGTAAAGGTTCAGGGGGGTTACTCTATGATCCGAAACGAAACTGGAATATTCGTACATCAACATTTGAAGTAAGTTATAAAAATCAAGACTATTCTCTATGATACTTATTATTCACTCCGAACTAAGTCAATAGTTAGCACGTACGATAGAGGATTCGATCATTTTGTGGAGTCCCTAGGCACATTCGTACAGTTTTACGTGAGACGTCCGAAAATTCGAGTTTCGTTTCGGATCACAGAGTAACCCCCCAGCTCCGCTGTTACGTTCGGTCCGGTGACTAAGATTCCTGGCGGCTCTATAACCTTGTGGTACGATATTTGAATCCGCCCGGCTAACGATCTCCGTATACACAAACCCGTCACACATGCATGTCTCTCGGGTTTCGGATTCTGCATGTAAATGTTCCAGCAGGCCGTTCCGGCATAATATTTTCGCCGGTGAGATATAGATATATTTGATGGGTGGAATCTTCAATCAAAATTGTATAGACGGCCCCGGTGGCGTAGTTGTACTAAGGTACGATTACAACGCCGAGGTCTCGGGTTGAATCCCGGGTCGGGTAAAGTGTAAATGGACTTTTCTATTCATTTTCAGCCCTGAGTCAGGAATTTGTGTCCAATAAATAGGCTCGTCCCGAAACGCGGGTGGAACCTCTGCCTCACTCTTCTGGGAAAATGGCGTGAGTTTATGTATGTATGTATGTATGAATGAAAAGCTTTATCTTGATTGTACTATACTTATTTTCATGTACATTGGACTCGCTTTGTCGTGCATATAGTATATAAATTGCACGAAAACGACATATAAAACTTTTATCATGACCTACTTACAAATACCACGTTACGTCAGTGTTATAACTTTTAAAATTATTGTCACCATTGGTCATAAAACATTTCTCAAGTTATCGTGATATGAACAAATTAAACAATTTTTAATTTACATTGCGTGTATGAAAATTAAATTTTAGTTTCATTTTTGTAACGCAATTGAATGAAATAAAAAAGACGGGAGGTTGGTGTGATTCATAGATTACTTGATATAGATGATGAATTACGGTAGTTTAGAGCTTGTTGAAATGCCCAACGGTGGTACGTGACTCCTCTACAATCGAGGGTATGAATGATAGTGCTTGAGTCATAGTCCACCACATTGTTCTATTACGGGTTGGCGGACTTCCCTCAAAATTGAAGATCTTAATAAATAATACACCCAACTGTCATATACATAGTCCTGACCCCACACTAAGATCAAGTCTTGTTTCGTGGGTATCAGGAGCTACGAGAGAATTTTCGGTCTCACAAACACCCAGACTCGATACGGCGATCGAACGTTACCGTTACGTTAACGTTAACGGGCCTCTCGTTTCACAGCCGGCGGCCAACCATCTGCACAGGGAGGCTGTCAATAATGGCTTGCAGGTTTCCGCGTACTATTTTCTTTTACTGTTTCGTGATAAAATTAATGACACTAATGATTAGATCAGATGTGCCCAAACTTTTTTATACAGACCCCATACCGAATGAATTGGTTAGGATCGACTCCCTTGCTTACTTTAAAATTATTTTGCAAATCCCTCACTTGATAAATACATTATTTGATTTTCTATAAGATAAAAACACTGAAGAATGTCACAAATGACATTGAATGGCGTAGATATTAAAGTGAGAAAAAATGTGAAATTTTATCCTTTGTGGTGCATTCTGTCCAGTAGCGCTTCCCGCCGGGTTAACCGCAATCGATCGGTTGACACGTTGGCCGGAAGAGGTAGATAATAAATATAGAAATATATCGGAGGGAGATATAATTGGTGACGGAGTGGGTATCACAAGATTGTCCAGGGTAGATATCGACCAATACGGATATGAAATTAGAGACATGAAATTGTATAGGAACATATTATACATGGATATTATCAATTTAAATAAATCTAAATCGGAAAGAACTTGAGCTTCAACTTAGTTTTTGCCCTATGGGTTTAATAATGGCAGTTGGATAGTTTTCAGCAAATGAAATGAAATGATTTACGTTTATCGGTCATGTAGGCGATTAAATAGCTCTTATGGCAGGTTCTCGGAAAATGAATTTTCGATTTGAAAAAAAAAAAAGTTGGGGGGGACTGTAATTCTTCCTTGCCACATATTATGAGAAGGATACGGAGTTTCTTCCTGTTTAAATACAGTTAATAATAACTTACGTTAAGATTTCACAATAACAGTAGTAGCTACCAAAAATAACTCTAAATTATCACTGAAAACGATGTGCGATAATTTTAACAAGTACCATAAATGAAGTATTGTGGTGGAACTCAAGCTGGAAACGAAACTGTTTTGCTAACGTAATGAGTTTGGCGCCAATTATGTACGTGTTAATTTTGTTACGGAAATTTTGAACAATGACAAATTTCAGATACTACTGCTGCGTAGATTGAACAAAGAAAGGTTAGATAAAATTGTTTTGAACCTGTGTTTTTGTAAGGAGCAAGATTTTCCGTTTTTATCTACTGTAATTTTTTTTTTCCAGTCAATTCAAAGATTGGCTGGAAAAAGGTAGCTGATAGCGATAAGACAGGTTAATGTACCTGTAGTTTGTTTTTGATTTTCTTGTTATTCTTTTTATGTTTTTGTTGCGTACAATGGAGTATTTATAATAAAAATAATGATTTCCTACAACAATGAGTACACTTAGATGTAAGCTGTTTCTGTCAACATTACTATAAAGAGCGATCAAAAACCGCTGATATATGTATAACTATGATAAAAAATAAAATTTTATATGACGACTTTTTACGACAGTATGGCGCTATTAATTACAGAAATCTTCATTCTTCAATTATTTTCAACCTACTTCACACCTTTAGACTAAATTGTTAAAAAAAAACATAAAAATCAACATTCAATAATCGAACGAAAATAAATTCGAAAAAAGAACTTTCGATTCAACACAAAATAAACAACACAATAAAATAAAAAAACACAAAAATATAACTGGCCACATTCGCGTACCAAATACAAAAATGGCGGTAAAAAAAAAACAAAGACATACCGAGTCCACGCAACGTCCTTTTAGCCGTGCGCTCGCACAATACTGAGTCACAGCGGGCGGCGAATTGTCTTCGCCGAGTCGCCTTGACCCTACGTTCTAATGTTTGCATCTATCGCTGTTTAATTGGTAATACCTGGCTTTTTATTATACCCTGGTGTTAGGAAAAAATTAGCTGATTTTTAGTCATTGTTACGAGAAAATATTTTATGATGGTTTACAGTTTTTGAAATTGCCTAGATTTTAAAGTAGGTAAATTAAGATAGGCATACACCGGTCACCGTCATCAAGAAATTTTATATAAAATTGACATATTAAATTTTTTATTATTTTTATTTTACATACTCTAAATCGTACTAAAGGAGATTTGGGTCAATTTAATATATTGAAAAATTCTAGTTGATGTGTAAAAAGGTGTGAGTCATATGAGTCTCCCAGGACTGTAATTTGTGTCTGGCTTGGCAATAGCTTTGTCAGCTATGACATCTCGGTAGCGAAATGAGTTCGTAATATTATGAGCGAGTAAATTTGTTTCTTAATCGTTGAAGACTAACTTCGGGGTGTAAAATTACTAAGTTATGTTGTACAGTGTTGTATTACGTAATAAGTTATTTTGTATGGGTTTGTAACCTGGTAAGTAGCTAAGTGCTAAGTATTTTAAGGCGCACGCTATTCATCGGAGCTGTGCTTCCGTGCTCACAGGGTAGAGAGTAGAAACAAAATTGTCGCGATATGAGAAACACAGGCCCTACAAATTATCTGCATGCGTAAAAAAGGACCTTATTGGTTTATTCGTGGGACTGGAAAGTTACAGAATTTATTATTATATTCTTCTATTATTTTATTTATTACTAAGGTATCATATTGTGTGTCAATCACCACGCACTGTAACGGCGAAGGAAAACATCGTGAGGAAACCTGCGTGCGATTAGCGTATCCATAGCGATTTATAAGAATTTTTATGGTATGTCTAAAGAAGAAGACTTCTTTTTGGTCGTTTCCTCAATGCTGAGGACCGTGGCTGTAAGTCAATCTTCTCCACTCGGTCCGGTTCTGCGCCATATGTACTGCTCCCTGTATCTGGCCTCCAGTCACCTCCTCGATTATGGTATGTAAAGTCCGCCAACTTGCACTAGGCCAGCGTCGTGGATTATATGGTCGAACCACTCTCAATTGTACTCTCGATTGTAGAGGAGGTTCGTGCCCTGCAGGGGGATACAGAATTTATCATATCTATGAACACTTTTTATTCTCTAGTTTGCGGCTTTATTTATGTATAGTTTGTAATTCATTTGTCAGGCATAAAAGTGTATTAAAAGAGCGTGGTGGTCTGTTGAGACCGGACGCTGCTGCTGAGTAGGCTGTCGCTGTATTAAAGCCAGGGCAGATATCTGGATTTGCAGAACCATGTGTGTATTGATAAACAATTACCACTACTTTCAAATGTGAACGCAAACATCGCTAGGAAACCTACATAAAATAGAGATTTACAAGAATGTATATGGAATGTGAAGTTCGCCACCTCGCACTATGCAAGCGCGATAGACCAAGGCCTAAACCGCTCTCAATTGTAGACGAGAACCTTGCATAACTATGGGATTAATGTGGGTTGAATTATTATTATTTTATACGAATAAAAATATAAGTACACATAACAGTCACATACATTGTTTTGACACCCCAGTGAGATCGAATCTTGTGTCTTGGGTATCAGAAACTACGAGAGACTGTTCGGTCTCACAAACACTCAGAGCCGAAACAAATATTTGTGATTCACACAAACATTTGTCTCTGTGCGGGGGTCCAAAACCCGGGGCCTCTCGCTTCACAGTCGGTGTCTAGCCAGTTGCGCTTCGTAGGCTGTCAATAGTTGTAATACATTCAATAGTAATCAATGTTTAACATACTAACTGGTTTAAAATCGTGATATTATTTTGTAATTATTCCCATCGTGATCAGGAAACGTATGAATCTGTTTACTAACCTTTATGCTTTCAAATAGAAGCGTATTAATGCTCCGTGTAATATTTTATTTGTTCTTGCAGTAAGCATGTTAAAATTTAAAATATTTCCTGATATTCAGTAACGATTCTCTAATTGGCAGTATTGCTAAATTAGCGTGTTTTTTCGTGTAAGTTAAAAAATTTGGATTTATCAGATGCTTCCTCTATATTTTTAAATCTTACTTCTATTTGCGATGTTCAAGATCCTTAAAAAAATACTTTGGCATTTTCTTTGTTGAGTTTGGAGGCTGGACTTGATGCATATTTTGGCTTTGTAAGTATAGAGTTTGTGAAGTCAGTCCTTGTAGAGTTAGGGCTCGAGAAGCTTGGCTCTACATTACATCTGATAACTTATTGACAGTCAGTCATATGGCAACATTTTACATGAAAATGTTTTTGGTGGGATTCACGTTTTTTACTTTGCATAAATACAATTAATTGCAATGAAGTCTTTTTTAAAATTTTACATCCAATGCAATCCGATGCATCAGTCAAAGGAAATCCACTGCTGAACGTAGGCCTCTCCCAATGATTTCCACAGTGACCTGTTGGAGGCAGCCTGTATCCAGCGACGTCCAAACTTTACATATTTTGTAAAAAAAACTTGTAAAATAATGACTGTTTGATGCCTATTTTTTTTTTTTTATTTATAATATTGCATGCAATAAACGCTACGAATTCATTATTGCACTTTAATGTGTGACTTCTTGTTATACAATTATAATATACAGTAATAACCAGCTTTATAAATAAGTGACAATACAATGTAATATATAACTCTTAAAACACAACATAGTTTTCCTACAGACTGAGTAAGCCTTGTTATAAGTAATAATGCTTTTCTAAGTGAGTCAGTCTTTTTCTCAGATCATGATGACGAAATGTATAGGAAATAGTATTAAATATAGGTAATACGTGTTCGTAATTTTCCGCGTTAAGTTTTTAATTTTATGCATAGCAAAGTATTCTTCCTTATGGCATTAATTCTATTAAAGTTTTAACTATGCACTAGCCTTAAAGTAACTGAGAATTTGTTTTTCTGTATGTATATATTAGCTCATGTAAAACCCACTGCAGGGCAGAGGCCTCCACTACATTTAGTTTTTCTACAAAATAAATAAAGAAAATACGTATAATCATTCATATTATTTTTTACAAAATGTATGCATTTATTGTGTATTTTTTTTATCAGCCCATATACGTCCCACTGCTGGGCACGGGCCTACTCTACAATCGAGAGAATCGATTGAGAGTGGTTAGGCCATATAGTCCACCACGCTGGCCTAGTGCGGGTTGGCGGAGTTACATACCGTAGAAATTCTTTAAAATCGCTACGGTATGCAGGTTTCCTCACGATGTTTTCCTTCACCGTTAAAGTGCGTGGTGATTGACTATCAATACACACATATCTCCGAAAAGTCAGAGGTGTGCCCTGGGATTTGAACCCGCGACCACCGTGAACATGGAGGCAGCGGAGTCTGGTCCGTTACCAACAGGCCACCACGCACTTTATTGTGTATTATGCATTCATTTTTAATTATCGAACTGCCAAGAAATGAATCTTTTATCGTAACTAACAAAGGAAACTTTAAAAAATAAGACGTAACAAACCAATTGAGTTAGGTTTACGAAGGCAATCGATTACACAGCCAACTTAATTTGGATCAAATATTTTACATTTTCACTTACAAATTCAGCTCGTGAGCGAGGTGTTCCGCATTTTTTGCTGAGAGTTTAGTGTCACTGCAGAGAACTGCGTCATGACACAGAGCGTCTTGTTGTAAAAATAAAATTCCTTATATTTTTGGAATTTTGGCAGTTATTCCGTCCAGGTGTTCAAATTCTTTTGTAATGCCTTAAGTCACAGGCCCATGATTAGCCTTAGTTCACCCTAAAGACTATTGACTAAACAATTCTTAGAAGATCTTTATAAATCCTAGGTTTTTCCTTGTTAACGAAGGTCCGGATTCCTATTTCCAATATTTGGAAGTTTTTAGGTCACATTAAAAAATCAATTAATTGATACTACAAAGATATTGAATTTATATAAATTTGACAAAATTATTACTATAAATCCTATGTAAATAACAACAATACTTAAAACATCTATTGCTAAGTTGATATCAAAAGAAAGTAAAATAAATTATTTATTTCACAGCACTAAATAACCGATATCCCCTTTCGCTCATCACTACAAAGAGAGTTTACTTATCGAATATAAACTATAAATCCAATATACTAGAATATACCATTTTCTATTTAAAGTACGCAAGGGAAGATTAATAGCCTAAAGTTCTGTTCAAAGCCCTTAACTGTCGAAGCGGTGCCAAAGAACTCATTAAAGCATCGATCATGACCAAGCAAATACCGATCATAAAAATATATTGCTTTGAAAGATAAAAATGTGAATCCTATTTTAAAAATCTTAAAGCAATGAATATTATTAAGTTGATTTAAATTTCGTTTCTGAAACTTGTAAACATGAAAAAACTTATCAAAGCTTTTCATTATATTCTGAAATTCAATTGATATCCCTCTTACAGAATTGTTTTCTTTTTCATTTTTTTGATTATACAAATACATTCTACAACAGCTTCCACTACTATTCAGACGATATTCATAAAACTCTAGCCTCATAAGCCGTAACATAGACATTAATCTCTATTAAAAGTGAATCTTTCAATCTCCGATACAATCCATCGACCCGGTATATATAAAATGCGTTTGGAATGGACACAGCATCTATCATCGGTAATGAAGTTCACATTACTCCGGTCAGATCAATAAAACAGCCAAAACTCTCGCGAACATCTGGTGCTGGGAGATTCCCATAGCGCATGCGCGGCCAGTGTTGCCATATACATTGAGTTTTCATTTTAAAACTTGAGGGAGTTGGAGAATAAGATATTTGTAACTTTTGTAATTTTTTAATAATTTAAAATGTAGATTTCTGACGATTTTTAATGAAGAGACACATTATTGTAATAGTATATTTAATGTTTTTGGGAAATACTTTTAATTACGTGTTCGATGCAAAATATGGATGTTGAAATAAAATAATCAACTGATAATAGTTACTGTGATTTAATTGTAAGGGCGTGCTTACTAGAAAAAATATTCGGCTGTAAAATAAAGTAATGTAACAAAGACAAATTTAATAAAATATTTCTATATGTGTGTTAATGAAACCGTTACTTGCGGTATCCGAAGTAACAAAGGTCATAAAATTTATTCCTCCTCACCAAACCATTTACGAAGCGATAATCACCAATTTATGGGGAAATAAAATTTCGCACATAGCAACACGCGCGAGTAACGTCAAAACCAATAAATATGGAGCGAAATTTACGATAAATTCAACAACAAAATAATAAATTATGAATGAAAACGTGTTTATAATCAATTAAAAACAATCAATTACGGTGTATTCTACAATTTTTGTAACATTTCGCGAGAAAACCGATCGTGAGTTTGACAATATCATTAGAAATGTAAGAGTGTGTTACTGTTTCATTATTGTTGATGTTATAGTGTTTTTGATAGTCTTCCGTGTAACATATCTAGTGAAAAGAGTTGTGAATAAGGTTGTGTTAGTTATAGAAGACATAACATTCATCGTTAAAGGTAATGTTTAGCGTTCTATACCTGTATCTATATATAAATGTATACGCCCCTATTAAAATTAGTACAAGGTACTTCAATATCCCAAGCTCGAGTTCGACTGTCTTTCTACTGCTTAGTGAATAACTTATAAATAATATAGTCCTGAAATCTGCAGAATAAGGGCATGGGGTTGTTGACCTACTTAATGTCTATCATGTTACGTCTGATTTAGTACGGCAATACAAATTGTCTGAGGAATGTTAATCTTCTGGGATAATGCGCTTTTATCATTGTGATTGTTAGATTGTTAATAGCGTGTAAAGATCTATAAATGAGGTGTTGAGTTCGATGCCCTGGTCGAGTAATCAGTTTGTGTAATTTTCGAATTGGCTGCATGTACCGCCAGGAATAACATAACTATCGAAATGCCAGGACTCCAAATATTTAGACACAAAAAACACGCTAAGGCAAGTTCTTAGATGTTTAGTTTTCTTGTATACTGCTATGTTAGAAGGATTGCAAGCTTGATAGTAGATGTAGTCTAAAAAGAGCTATGGCTATTTTTGCTGGAGAACACAATTCTTCCTGTGGCTGAAGAGAGAGAGAGAGATATAGACAAAATTATGCCGGCCTGCCTAAAACCATATATTTACATATTAAATATTTTTTACTTTCTTTACTTATATACACCAATTTAACCCAAAACACGATACACCTGCGTACTCCCTATGACGAGATCTATAGAAATTGATTAACAATAACTTGGTCTGCCCTCTCACCATTCGCGTCGATCGGAGAGTGTAGGCGTTTATTAATGGCTGCTAAAACGTGACTAACACGCTCGCGACGCATCCTCCAGGTTTTGAGTCCCAGTCAGTGACTTGTGAAGTGCGTGGTGGCCTCGTGGTATCGGACCAGACTCGGCTGCCTACATGTTCACGGTGGTCGCGGGTTCAAATCCCAGGGCACACCTCTGACTTTTCGGAGTTATGTGTGTATTGATAATCAATCACCACGCACTTTAACGGTGAAGGAAAACATCGTGAGGAAACCTGCATACCGTAGCGATTTTAAAGAATTTCTACGGTATGTAAGTCCGCCAACCCGCACTAGGCCAGCGTGGTGGACTATATGGCCTAACCACTCTCAATCGTACTCTTGATTGTACAGTGACTTAATAAGTTGTTTAGTCGTGGAGTAAAGCGAAAATAATTTCCGAGTTGGAGATCGCGAGTCCGATCTGAGAGCAAGTAATATGAACTTTAAAAAAGAAATAAGATCTATACGCCTTTCTTTTGATTTTATCCTTAAACATTGTCAAATGTTTGTGTGGTCCAGAAGTTTTTTTTGAGTCTGGAAGAATACTGGAGAAACACTAAGTCAGTTTAGCAAAAAAAAAAATCGCGACGATGTTTTTTGTAAAAATTTTAATATTATATTATTGTGTTTAGGTGGTGAATCCATTGCTTTTGCTAAAGTTATAATTAAAAGACTTGCGTACTATAGCGTCTTTAAAATTAAATGGTGTACATTATTTTTTTAGGGAAATGTACGTATTTACATACATACATACATACATAACCACACGCCTTTTTCCCAGAAGGGGTAGGCAGAGGTGCTACTAGAACACCCACGTTTCGCCTTGTATACTCCGTCCCACTATGTGATAGGGGGCGAGCCTATCGCCATATCGGGCACAAATTCCTGACTCCGGGCTAATAATGAATAGAAAAATCCAATATCACTTTGCCCGACCCGGGATTCGAACCCGAGACCTCAGCTTTTGCAATCATACCGTAGTACCACTACGCCACCGAGGCAGTCGAGGCATGTACGTATTTACCACCCAAATACGCTGATAGGAAAAAAGTCCTAAAAATCGTCATGTTTTTGCAATCATTTTAGTTGCATTATGTCTAAAGTCTACTACCACCTGGCTTCGTTTAGGATCACAGTATGGATGTACCCTGTATATCCATTAATCAATCTATTCATTATTCAGTAAGGCATAATGAACGACAACAGATCATTGAAAAAGTCGTTGCTAAGTTGCTGTTGTTGCCAAGTAAAAGGTGGGCGGTTTGGTTTCTATTAAATTATTCATTAACAAATGGCGATGAAATATGGATTCTTCATAGTAACATTATAATGAAGATGAATACCACAGAGTATCGTATAGACATTGTGCATGAATATTTTTATAGCGTAAGTCTAGCTAATGAGCAAATATCTCATGTCGTTGTAAGTGAGAGCCGATATATACGGAGTGTATCAAGATGTATACGAAAACGACGTCAGTCGGTAGTTTTAGTGAATTTAGACACAATGCAACTAATTTTTTTGCAAAAACGACGATTTTTCTTTATGTAATTCTGACTTTAAATAATCACGGTATTGTCTACTTTTTAAAATGAGGAAATGGTATAAAAAAAAGGATATATTGGCACTTCGGCAGTTTGAATACCATTTTAAATAAATACGTGTACGTAAAATAAAAAAAAAATAAAAAAAATGCCAGTTTTGCGGTTTCAAAAACTCATATTATGAGTTGCTTGGAAATATCCCTTTGGTGACGTAATCAAACTCGTTAAATTGTAAGTACAATGAAAAGTACTTCATCCTATGCTTCTGGAGAAAACAGCCCGAACCAATGTATATATATATAGCTTATTTATACACCTTTGTATATAAATAAAAGATTGCGTCCTCATCTTCTTACAAATTTAAGAAGAGTGAAATATTATAAATGAGTTTGGTTAACTACCCGTTAACTGATGCAAGTTCATGACGACATCGACCCGTCACGCCAATTAATTTAACTAGAAAATAAAATAATATTTGTTCTTATTAATTTCAAAATTTGCTTATTTAAAAATTCTTTAGTGCTATAAAGAAATAACTATTACTTACCAGTGTGAACTGAGTGTAGTAACCACAGGATTCCATTTCAAAATTTATATTTTTATTTAATTATTATGAGCAATGGTGTGCCACATCTAGCATTATTTTGCATTAATTTGTGTTTCGCTCTGTTTAATGAATACTATATTTAATAAATCATTTTTATATACTATTTATTCGTAATACTAAAGTACATGAGGCATTTTTATTGCCTAGGTTCGTCAAACTAGCAAACAGATCGACGGGTAAGTGATCACTGTCGCCCATGACCATCGACAACGCTTGGATTATAATAGATGAGTTTCTGGCCCTTGAATTAGGAGGGGACTTTTGTTGTTTCATATATATTTTCAAACAACTTTTCTCTCTAAAATTATTTCCTCGAAGTATTGCAATGCATCTATGATGTGTCGTTTATTATGTTTGCTCCTTGTTGATAATGAAGTTCTTCTGTACAACGAATCAAAGAAAAGTCTATTCTCATGTTCAACGAACGTTTTGTTGGTATATGTATTTCTCATCAACTCAAAAGGATTATTTTATACAACAGGGTGAAATGTAACAGCAATGATCTGGGGGGTTACTCTATGATCCGAAACGAAATTCGAATGTTCGGACGTCGCACGTAAAACTGTACGAATGTGCCTAGGTACTACACAAAATGTTCGAATCCTCTGTCGTACTTCATAACTATAAATTTAGTTCGAAGTAAATGATAAGTGTCATAGAAAATAGTGTTGATTTTCATAAGTGGAAAACTTATAACTTACTTCAGACATCGAACGTCAGAACATTCGAGTTTCGTTTCGGATCATAGGATAACCCCCCTGCACATTTAAATCATTTAAAATCTAGTTCTTGACATCTTTTCACAGCTGAAGAGATGTAAAGAACTCATCAAAATATTAAATTTTATTTAAAGCAAGCTCGTCGGTTGCCTCGGCAACATCCCATTACGTCGGCCTGAAGGACGCGATGCCAATTTCTAAGAATATTTTCAACTTGACACATTTATTGCTGCATTTCAATCTTCATATTATTTACGAAAAAATTTGATTATATATTTTGCTTGATATGTTTAGATCAAATAGGAATTTTCTTTATATCTGTATGGAAAATATCAATTTTATTTTATGGAAATTGCGAGTGTTTTGATCTTCAGTCTTGGTAAAGTGAGTTGCACTTAGGTGCAATTTTCGGAGATTCCTCCTAAGATGTGGGTTTTTTTGAGTATTGATTGTCTAATTAGATAACACTCTCCTCTCCTTGATAACATTCTCCTTAGCACAGGTGGCATAACTATACCATAATTATCAGAATACATTAATGTGTACTGTAACTAATACCAGTATCTTAGTGACTAAGACAATATGAGACTGTCGGGTGTCTGTATAATGATTAAAATTATTCAGTACAACTTTCAACTTACTTTCGTTGCGAAGGTGCAATGAAAAAAATATCTGGCTTATAATTGTTTATAGCAAACAGAAAAGATTTCCAACTCCTTCTATTAATTAAACTTTCTGTTTAACTTTGTTGCGGGTTAATGACAAGTTAGACATTCCCGGAGACTCGCTGAGCTTCAATACTCGGTGTCATTGAAATGCGTGCCACTGTTGATTCTGGCTTACAGGAGTTGCAGTGTTGGGTGTGACGGCGGGATAGTGCCAGGATTTTTTTTTATAGCGTTTGATCCTATTTCATTTTGTCGCTAAGCCCATAAAAATGTAATTAAAAGAGCTGTAATATTACCTTTAATATGATTAGTTATTTAATATATTATTATAATTATTTCTCTTTTGTTTTAAATCTTCTTTTTTACATTTTTAAACGTGTAATATAAAAATACATATAAAACTATAAAAAAGGTGTCCAACAGTGGCGAGGCTCGAGACCCTAGCCACAGATGGTTAGGACACAACTTGAGGAACCGCCTCACAATACGTGCCGTGTCAAGCAATACTGCCTTTTGTATCTGACTCTTATTATAATAATAATTATTAAATAAAACAAACTCCCATTATGTTCTGGATTCTGATATAAAATAATTACAAATGTCAAGACATGGCAAATCAAATGTGGGGATTAATTACATAATTACTGCTTACATGAATAAACCAGTAATTTGTTTTGCTCAAATCCTTCGCGTGTTTCCACGTAATTTTTCCTTCGCGTGTTTTCTTATTTTTATCATCTCCATATTTTTATTACTGAGGGGTTGATTTCGTTTAAAAGTCGATGATAATCTAAAATCTTTTTATTGTAGATGACTAGAAGATTAGAATTCTAATTTCTTTAGAAATCCAATTTTGAACAATGTAAATTTTAATCTCAACTTGATGAGAATTCTAAAGACCTTTAAATTGCTTGACAAAAGTATTCACTTTGTCTTCACGATAGTTCTACATTACTCAATTTTACAGTCTACTGCGTAAAAAATATTCACTTTGTGCGTTCTGAATTTTCGATATCTGTCTCAACGAAAGTAATCTTCGGGTTGAAAGCAATCCATGTAACTACTTCTATTTAATCAATTAACAAAAATATTTTAATAAAGTATTCTTAACATTTAATCATTTCACTTATCTTTATCATTAGCCCTTCCGCGTCCACTGCTGGGCATATGCCTCTCCTATGACACGTCATCTTACGAATATCGTCACTCCACCTGGTCATTTGTCTTATGGTTGTAATATTCGACATCAAGACCATCTTCAGGACGCCAATCAATTCTGAAAATTCATCGATCATTGTAAATTTAAATATTTTTTTCAAAAGCCCGTTTGTTCTTTTACGTATCAAATAAAACAAATAGCATGTTTATTTCAACATAAAATTATAATATATACATATATACATCAACATCACGCCTTTTTCCCAGAAGGGGTAGGCAGAAATGCAACCAAGACACCCACGTTTCGTCATAAGTGTTCCCGTGATATGATAGGGAGCGAGCCTATCGGCATATCGGGCATAAATTCCCTAAAAATGAATAGAAAAATCCAATATCACTTTGCCCGACCCGGGATTCGAATCCGAGACATCAGCTTTGTAATCATACCGTAGTACAACTACACCACTGAGGCAGTATTAATATAGAATAAGCAAAAAATCCGGCTCGAAGGACCATTTAACGAAACACGAACACTTTTCTACATTTTTAACAATGCAAATTCAATACACCCAGAGTCATTTATAAAACAAGATTGCGAATGAAATTTCACTGCACAAGGGCAAATAAAAACTTGAATATATTGGCTTGAAGTGATCCTCGCATGTCGATGTTAAACTCGCATCTGATTGTTTGACTTCGAGAGGGAATATTATTTGTTCACTTTTCAATTTTATTGAAGTTTTTTGCGATATGCCAATTTGTTTTAACAATGTTGTGTCTGTTCTTATTGATATCTGTTATAATATAAATAAACAGTGTGACAACATAGCCCTGTTCTCAATCTAAGTGATTCTTATATCGGAGGAATTAAAAAATAACTGTTAGTTTTCATTGCCATAACACTGGGATGCGAAATAAATGTTTGAGGATTTCAAAAATATTTTTATCGCTTAGGGGATCGCTTCTTATGTAAGTAATGATTGTGGTAATTATGATAGTCTGTATCGTCGCGTGTGTAAAATAATTTTATTGGGGTAAATGCTAATACTCTACCCTCAACTATTGAACTTCCAGTAATTTCAGTTACAGCAAAGCCGACGAGTAATGACCGGCCTGAAGTTCGCGCAAATGGATTCCCTTTTGTTTCGTTGTCGCTATTACTGTTTAGTATTTTATGAAAACATTTACCATATTTGGTTCTTTTAAACAAGTCTATTTTATTTGTCAATTTTTGTATTTAAGAATTTGCTTCCTGAGTGTACGTCCGCAAACATTGGTTTGTGGCTATGTTCACGGCAGTCATGACTCGTCGGCCGGACTGTACCAGAGGAAATGTAATTGCAAAGCTACTCTAATATTACCTTTGCCGAAGCGATTAGTTAGTACTGTAGCTTTACCATAAACATAGCATTGCGATAGTAACAATATTTGTTATCAAATTGAATATTTTGGCAAACCAAGCATCTCCAACTTATATTCAACTTTTCCAAAACACATTAATTTTACCTCAAGTGGAATCTGCACTTATTGCTGCAAAACTTGTCGCATTGCCAAAATTTAGATCAGCAAGAATTTCTACGTAATGCATCGGTTTGAAACAAAACTTTTGTTCCAGAATACATAATGCGGTACAAAAGGCGCACTTCGCAGGCCACAAGGACTTCTCGACACTCGGATAAGAAGTACACCATCCGTAAGTACTTATGGAATCCCTTTCATGTTTCAGTGTAGAACTCAGTGACTTCCAGTTGGAATTCGTGACTATTGACTTAATATAGCCAGGGTTGAAGTGTTCCAATATTACTGTAATTTGAAATTCGTAATACAGAGGAATCGAATTGAAAACAAATGTAATACGCATTTTCGGTGGAGTTTTTTTTTAGGCGGATGGAGTATAAATCGATACTATAAAACTGATAGGCGGAAAGTGTATCAATTTGTTACGTAGAAAAATAACTGTTTAAAAGAATCTAAATAGTAAAAAGATTACTTCCTAAACTCAAGAGGTTTTTTTTAGGTTCCTGAAATGATACTTTTAATAAAACATGGTTTTAACGACGAATATGTACATTTATCTGAATACTTGAACCCCTTGCACGTAATAATTAACCTTGCATTGTAGGAGCTAAGTCAATGGGCTATTACTGCGATGCAAGAATTTTCACTGAATAATACGTTTGTTATATTTATTACCTTAATTACAAGCTTGTTTTGTTTAAGATATAAACAATCTCCACTTTAAAATTCGTTTATCCCAACGTTTTTATTATTTCTTCAACAAACATTAACAGACCAATGCCCTTTTATAATGATAATTACCTTTCAGCGAGTACACAACTGAATTACATATGAAATTAAATTACCTATGAAATTATGCGAAATTCCATTTTAAGAACATTTACAATGTATATAACCAACTAAGTTGAATATAATTTAATGTACAACTAACTTTCAAAGAAGAAACTATCATTAATCTTGATCTTAAACTTAGCAACTAATGTTCCAACTAATATCGGTTCCAGATCTAAAGTGACGTGATGAATAATTTTAATATGATACAGTGGTATGTTATTGAATTCTACTGAAAACGGGCCTTTTCGAGCCTTTCTTTGAGTCTGATTTGCGGGTTTTCATATAGTTTCTAGTCAGCTTTTATTAGCTCGTTGCCACATCTAGTTGGAGAAAATTGCAGCAGTTTATGAAGAATGATTTTTGTAATGTGAAAGACTTGTTAGCCAAGAATATGTTTCCATATGTAGCATTATTGCGTAGTTACTTATTGGTTGTTGCAATGTTGACCCCAAATCATCATGATATATACTGCATACTGGAGACTACATAAATATCAAAGGTACCTATGCAATGTTATGTGTACCCACCGCATTAACCGAGCGTGGATTAAACGAACTGTATCCGAAAATGTTGATGTAAGACGATAAGGTCGTAAAATTATAATACAAATAATGCAAAATGGATAAACAAGTTATGTTCCGTCGATCCTTTGTAAAGCCCCATTTACACGGAGAGAGTTTCTCGCGGCGAGAATCGTATGCGATTATCGCGTGACATAACCGCCGTAGATTATCATGTTCTGACAAATGTTTACCGATGCAACTTTTTTATCTCCTTACGATAATCGTATCTTCGAGGCGAGTAACTCTCCCCGTGTAAATGGGGCTTAAGAGAGGAATAAGTACAGGCTGCAGAACCACACCCGCGATTTTATATGTCTTACTCTACCATTATTAGCATCGAGGTATTATACTAGAGCGGACATCGGGAACAAAATCTTTGCGCATTGTGCTGGTACAGCCTTCCCGCGTGTATGCACGTGGAAACCTAGTAAAGCGAGAGCGAAGATGTTACTGCGTAGGCGTGACAGAGACAGAAACTTAAGGAGTGGTGCGGTACCGTTCATTTTTGTTACAAACATTTTGTTTGCAGTGTCTCCTCTAGTATATTATCTCAATGATTATTACCGTCCGTTTTTATTTCAAAGGGTATTGACGCAATTCTGTGGACGCAGTTATGTTAATGTTTTTAGTTGTATTTCTATATAATGACTGCGAAACTTAAAAATACTTAATATCTTATTCAAGATTTCTAATATTTGCTCCACACGAGTCCGCAGTTTAATCTTCGATATTAATTGTTCTCGTTAGTCAAGCCACAATGTTGCGAGTGATGCAAACCTCGCCTCTATGGTTTTATTGCGTGATAAAAACGTATGATACGTTACGTAGTGCGACTCGGTTCCATTTCAAAACATTACATTGTGCATTCTTTACTAACGCGTCTAAAGTGCAGATTTCTAGTTGAAAGTAGTTATGACTTGGTTTATGCCTTGGATATCTGTTTATCGCAGTTTCTAAATCCTTCAAATGTTAAACCGAGTTATTGAATACAAATCTGCTTTCAAATTTATTTTATTAACGAAGGAAGCGTTTACTTCGAGCAACATCCTGAGATCTTTACCGGGTTGGCTTTGAATCTTATTGTCTTTTGCATATAAAATATAGGGTATAACCAGACTGCGACCGAAAACGAAGCCAGGTGGCAGTGTTAGTGACTTCAGACACAATGCAACTAAAAATGTCGCAAAAAAGCATCAACTTTTTTTTGTAACTTTATACTCATCGTCCTATTTGGGTAGTAAATACATCTTTTTCCTAAAATAAAAACATACACCTTTTTATTTTTATAGATACAAAGATACATAACGGTTTAAATTATAATTTTAGCAACAACTAGAATTAGGTGAAAAAAAAATACATACATACATACATAATCATCACGCCTGTATCCCATAGGGGTAGGCAGAGACTATGGATCGCCACTTTGCTCGATCCTGACAAAAAAAAATAGTTATAAATTTTTTGTTGCATTGTGTCTCTAATCACTAAAACTACCACCTGGATTCGTTTTCGGTCGCAGTCTTAATATACCCTGTATGTATACAAATTATTTTAAATGTTAATAGAGTTATGTTATGATATTATTGTATATTTCATTGTCTTCTATATTATTCATTATTAAATCTGTTATACAGATTCTCGCAATATGCTTACCACATTGCGTATTGTCATAACAATACTAAGGAAGCGAAAGACAATGCATTTGCAACATCGATAATCAGCTAAAATCATTAAGTGTCTTATAATAACAATATTAATATTGGCAATTACCACTTCTGTGTTTGCCCCTTTAAATATATTATTTCACTATCCAGAACTAGGAAAGAATGGTTGTGTAAAACCTAAATCCCTTTTAAATTAAAGGAAAATATTAATTAAGTCCATAAAATGTTATTTGTATTGTATTGTATCAGCCCATATACGACCCACTGCCCTGCAGTGGTGATTTTTACTGACAGCTGTGAGACACCCATTATATTGTATCAGCCCATATACGACCCACTGCAGGGCACGGGCCTCCTCTACAATCGAGAGTACGATTGAGAGTGGTTAGGCCATATAGTCCACCACGCTGGCCTAATGCGGGTTGGCGGACTTTTACATACCATAGAAATTTATACAAATCACTATGGTATGCAGGTTTCCTCACGATGTTTTCCTTCACCGTTTAGTGCGTGGTGATTGACTATCAATACACACATGACTCCGAAAAGTCAGAGGTGTGCCCTGGGATTTGAACCCGCGGCCACCGTGAACATGTAGGCAGCCGCGTCTAGTCCGTTACCAACAGGCCACCACGCACTGTAAAATGTTATACATTATTTAGATTCAGTCACTTTTTTGCACTACAATCCGGTTGAAAAGGCGGTTTTCGCCAGAGAAGAACGAGCAAGATTTTCTAGCGTTGCTCTTTTCAAAACAAGTTTACAAAAGTGATATACAAGAGTCGCAGTTTAGTGAAATTCAGAGCAGTTTATAAATGATTTATAATAATAAGTTAAGTTAGGTTAAGTCATTTTATACGGCTGAGTTATGCGAAGTCGCCCAGAAGGCGGAATCGGTATACACTGTTTGAACATCAGAGAACGCTCGTGTTTAGTAACGGGACTGATATTTAAGATTATTTCGGCAATATTTTTGTTACAGAGAGGGTGTTATAGGATCGAAGAATTCCTTACAGTACTCGTATTTGGCGTACTTGGCTAATAAGTACATAATCATAGTGATTATTTTAGCAATGGGAAGTCAAATGCTGGTCATATACCGATCCCCTCCTACCTTCTCCCCAAGAATTTTCGCAGCGACTGTTGAAAGCAGGTTACATCGAGTGACAACATATTATGTTATTTTAATATTACATTACAATTATTATTCGACAACGATGTATAATATAATGGTTTATATACAAAAAACCAGACGCTTTTTTTGATTTTTTTTTGATGCCTTGTGTCTGTAATCACAAAGCTGCCGCCTGGCTTCGTTTTCAGTCGCAGACTGAATATACCCCGTATTGTATAAAATTCACGAA
The DNA here is from genome assembly GCA_033459515.1 of Theretra japonica. Lineage (NCBI taxonomy): Eukaryota > Metazoa > Arthropoda > Insecta > Lepidoptera > Sphingidae > Theretra > Theretra japonica. Next base: position 5,642,267 of record CM065942.1, read on the forward strand.
TTCCTACTGTAACAACCGAACAAAAGTGAATTAATAACTGAATCTGAATAACTGAATCGAAATAAAAATGAAATCCCATTGTAAAAGTATTGAATGTGCGCCGGTCATGAAAACGATAATAAAATCCAATTATTGAATTAATTTACATGTTGCATTGTCGAACAACTCTCTATTCATTCGAATGTAACATGCATTCATTAATATTTTCACGATGATCTGTGTCATTTACGAGGTGATGGAAACATAATCTTTTTAGACATTATGACAAGACGATTATGACGATCGTCTGATCATAACCATCATGCTAGTCCGTAAACAAGAGCAGCACCATTGATCCTTTTATTTTGAATTGAATGGCAATAAAATCTACATATCGACATACGTTATTAATTTAATAATGCCAAGTAATTTATATTGTAGATATATTTAATTATCTATGGATTTATTTATTGCTTATTATGACTAACTGTTAATGAACTGCTCTGATTTAAACCAACTTGTAATATTTGTAGATAAAAATCACTGTATTGTAAACTGGTTTTGAAAAGAGCAACACTAGATTTTCTTGCCCGTTTATCTCTAGTGAAAACCGCTTTCCGAACCGGTGGTAGAATAAAAAAATAACTGAATCTAAATGATGTTGAACATTTTTACAGATTCAATAAATTATTTTCATTTAATTTCATGGGCTACAATTTCCTTAAAACCGAAACTTAACATGGTCTACACACTGCTACTTGGCTGCAGAAAGACACAAAGGGGTGATACCTTCTCAGAAGGCCTCTTGTGTAAAGTCGGTCGTCCATCGCCAACTAAACTAAGTTATTTTATTATTTATAGTATTTACGTAGTTATAGCTCGCATAGTTTGCGAAGGACGCAAATGTATGAAAAACGGAGTAACTATGCGAGCTACGCTCAACTAACTTTGTTTAGTTGGCAGTGGACGCTCGGCTTAAGAGGGACCTACCATCTTCTTGATTTTATTAATTTATAACACGATATGAGTCATTAAAACTGTGATCCATATTTTGCTAGCCTTGCAGTCGAATCTTGACACTCGATTTCGTTTAGTTTCATTAAATGCCAGCATAATCCAAGAATATAGTGTTAATACATACTTTGCAGTAACATACAAATTGTTCAGATTCCATTTTTTTTATTTATAATCATAAATTCGATGTCCTAAATAAAATTCACTTTCTGGTAAAGGCTAGCTGGTCCGTTCCCATATTCCATCGCGACGATTTACAAAAATCAAAATTTCTGCCGCATCTTCCGCTACATTCTATCCTCTATAACCCCAAGTTAATTTAAGACAGTTCTTGATTCGGACCACTGGACACGGTCCAAACGGCTTGGCGACTGTCAGCCCCAACCGTTTTCATTACTTATCTGCAGTTTAAAACACCTCGTGCACCTCTGTGTACAAGGCTTTATATTAAATGTTTATTTCAGCGGTTTTCAGTGGAGATTGGGTTTTTGGATAAAAGGAGTTTATTTGTTCGTTGCTTTTAATTGTGGCTCGTTTAGTTGCTTTATGTGTTTGGCTACCTTATGTTCTATCTGTTACTCTAGTAAGCGTATTTTTTTATCAATATCCTTTTAGTAGTTATTGCGTGAAAGGATATCAAACATCCCTTGTGTATAAATGTTCGTATTAAATCTCTTATTATCCTTTTTATTTAAGCTCTGGGAAGGTGAAGACAATATTACTTGTTTCCATTTTGCGGAGGAATAAGGAATAATCTGATGTCAATACTTTGAGAAGTTACTCAAGAAAATCACTTAAATCAGTTGCCATGGCTACTACATCAAGTATCAACCCTAATAGTTGTGCTGTATAGTGTCAACCATTACTACGAATATCAGAATTTCTTGCTATTACTTACAATGCAGACAAGAATGTATTGATACTTTACGATTAGTCGGCACCCTTAGCAGGAATATGTGTTAGAACATAAAATTGATATTTCGTAATACCATCATATTATGATTTCTGAGAAAATCTATCTACATATTCAGCGCCTCTACCGAACGAGATGAGAACTAGTATTTCGCATAGAAATAATTGAGCTTCGACGACACTACAAAGCGATCTTCACGAATTGTTTGAGCGTGAAGCAATGATATTGAGAACATCTTCAGTTATCCGAGATTCGTTTGATTTCACTGAAGTCTCTTATAAAATCTTTGTTTTCATAGATTCAAAGGATGTAAGCTTCTTCGCTAGACGCTGGCCTTATAAATATATTTTGTTTCATCCAACAGTTTAAAGTAGTATCATTTGCATACTACTGTGTTCTTTGTTCTAAGCTTTATCCCAGTGTTTGAATCGTGGTCTAGTGTTCGTTTACACTCTCGGAGTGAAGGACTTAGTATTTGTGCAAATGACTTTGAAGAAAATACATCCCCGAAACATAAATAATTACGGCTTAATGGTTTCTAAGATTGACGCGAATGTTACACATTGAAATAAAACTGTCACGGGGCGGACTGACCCCTGCCCCGTGACTACGAAAGCTGTAAAGTGATCGAAACGTCGGGAAGTTAAGAAATGTAAAAATGAAATCAAATTCGCGATAAAATTTGTAAGAGTTCGTTTTATTTCAATGATTGATAGCTGTTTTATTATTCAGCGGTATCTGAATTAGAATACAGCTTATAAAAAAATTGATCAATCTTACTTAAATGTCGAAAACGAATCAGCATTTTTATTGAACATTGTTCATGTTTTGTCTGTTGTCGGTGTCTATGATTTTAAAAACGCCCGCAATTTGAAGGCAGTTTAACGCAGCGGCAGAAAAGTTGCCTTTTACATCATCCATCCTCGGTTGCGGTTTTGATTTCTGCTGCCATACATATTTGTATGTCGCATATAAAACCCTGCAGTTTTGTGGAAGCGGCATTTCTGTTTGCGAAACATACAATAGACACAGAAGTAATCTTTGGTCTATTTTTGTAACTGCCAGCCTGCTCGGTAGCTTTAATACACAGGCTGAATCCAAAACGCGAAAAAATTTTTGGTTTGCTATAACTGGTTTTTTACTATCGTGTGTAGTAGTTCCAGGTCGCTTTGAATATAACAACACCTCTATATTAGGATCTTTTCAAATCAAAATTTAAGAACGACTCTCTTAACACGCTATCTAAGAGTGGTTTACCAATTATATCTAAGGCTTTACTCCCTGTTTCTGCTTTCGTAAACGATTACAATCCTTTGTTTTTGTTTTAAATTAAATCCTACAATAATTTCTACGTCAGATATAAATTAGCACACTTAGATATAGCGCTTGAATTAAGGCTTGTCACGACATTACCCATCATAAAAGCCCTTTTACAAAGAATGGGGTGAACGCTCTAACGTGTTCTTTGTTCGTCCAACAATGAACGTGCCAAAGGAATTTTTGCGTGACGTAATTCACAGAGAAAATATTTATTACATAACAGTAGAGTATTATATAATATAAATGCCTGAGTTTATGGTGGAGTAAGGCAATTTAGTCCAACCCATCAGCAAATGAATGAGAAATACAAAGCAATGTGTTTCATCCATGCATCCATCAGCCAAAGGAAGTCCACTGCTGAACATAGGCCTCTTCTAATGATTTCCACAGTGACTTGTTGGAGGTAGCCTGCATCCAGCGACGTCCCGCGACCTTTACTAGGTCGTCTGACCACCTAGTGAGTGGACGTCCCACTTCCCAGAAATGGGGAGATCCGTAGGAGAACTAAAGTAACCGACATAGCCCAGCGGATTAGCAAGTTGAAGCAATGTGTTTGTGTTAGCAAAACTCGGGTATAAATCCAAATCCTAATTTATAATTTATGGTTTCGATGTAGTATCAATTCGACATTATAAGGGTATGGTCGCCTGTTAGTAATGAAATGAATGTTCTCCCGCGACAGTGGTCGCAGATTGTAATTCGAGGGCATCACCTTTAGCTTTTTAGAGCTATAATTATGTATACTATACTATACTACTATACTCAATACTATACTCGATACTCAATTACGATGAACTTAAACGGTAAAGAAAAACATCGAGGGGAAGTTAGAACAGTCCGCTACTAAAGCGCACTAAGCCAGTGTAGACTTATAACTCTAGTCCTCTCTATTGAAATGTCTGTTGTAAAGCGATCCATTTTCAGTAATAACCGTTTTAACTGAACGAAATCTAATGTTTACTCATAAAAATATTAGATTGGATAGGTTTTTATATAAATGGCAGATACTTTTTTAAATTTTGAATCTTGCATTCATGCCTACATTTACTGCCGGTATAAGGAAACTTCGCTTCGCTATAATTTTTGTCTTGATTCTAGGATATTTACCTAGCAATATAACAGTTAATTCCAAATTACGTATTTAGTACCGTCTATGATTAGTATTTGGAATAAAACATTAACCATAATTTAACCTCACGTTAGTATCCTTGGCAATTAAAAGATACGACTTATAATTTACCGATATTGCAAATGGTTACTATTTAACCACAATGCGCTTTCCCGCAAACGCATTGTGTTAAGCACCCATTCGAGTTTTACAGCCACATTCACGAATTCATTTTCACCAAATCGTCCGTATACGGCAATTGAGGGTATTTCTACATATCGTTATTGGATGGACGCCAGAATGTTCTAGACTGAGCGGCGCCTGAAGGTATAGTTGCGGCAATGTTGTTACGGAAAGATACTGTGATTGCTGAGAGTAGGCGCTTTTCATGTATAATTTTATGTATTAAGTAATAGATATGGTTTAATTTAGATAACAATTTAGTTAATGTATCCATCAAAAGATGACCATGGCTCGAAGGTTTAAAGACTAAACTTGAGATGCACTGCGCCTAGATTCAGGCGCACCTTATTTATTTTATTATGGGTGTCTCACAGCTGTCAGTAAAAATCAAACATACTAACACATTAATGTCACTTAGTTGGGCCAGTATGAAAATTAATACATTTATACATAAACATCACATCTTTTTCTCAGAAGGGGTTGGCAGAGGTGTAACCAGGCACCCACGTTTCGTCTTATGGATTCTGTCCTATGATGTGATAGGGGCGAGCATATCGACATATCGAGCACATATTCTTGACTCCAGGCTGATAATAATGAAACTAGGTATGAGGTAGTCGAAAACAAGTAAGAAATAAAGCAATACCTTTGTTTTATTTACGTGCTGTAACAGACTGCAAAAGTATATTAGCTTTTAAAAAATCCCTGGCACTTCGAAATTTGAGTGTCTGAATCTCAACATCAGTTTATAAAATGATAATCACCTAACAGTTCTATACAGAGATAATATTTCTTAATATATTGTATTTCAATATTTCAGACCAAATTGAAAGAACCTTCGACAGAGAACATTGAAAATAATATTGAAAATACTCATTTGATTGTATTGGAATTTCAAAACAAGCTAACAGTTCAATTTCAATTATAAACTTTACGTGTTTCAATTTTTGTTTTATGTAAAGTTCTGTAACAACGCTCGCAACTCTTCATAAATCATTTTTCGCTCTTTACCGCAATTTTGATTAACAAACCTTTATTACAGGCGAGCATTTTGTTCCATCCATCCATCAGTCAAAGGAAGTCCACTGCTGAATGTAGGCTTCCCCCAATGATTTCGACAGTGATCTGTTGGAGGCAGCCTGCATCCAGCGACGTCCCGTGACCGCATTTTGTTCACATAATAAATGTATGTAGTTTAAAATGTTCACTGTTGTTTTTATATGTATAGATTCCCGGAGTGCCTGTACTTTGTAGTAAAATATTCGGACATTCTCGGATACCGACCATTGAACTAAATTACAGAAAATCCTTCACAGTGACCCACGAAAATATTGTCTCGCGTTTAAGTTTGAGCTTTTGTGTAACCGATTTCGAGCTGGCCGGCGTTAATGTATCCATCAAAAGATGACCATGGCTCGAAGGTTTAAAGACTAAACTTGAGATGCACTGCGCCTAGATTCAGGCGCACCTTATTTATTTTATTATGGGTGTCTCACAGCCGTCAATAAAAATCATATATACTAACACATTAATATCACTTAGTTGGGCCAGTATACATTTATAGATAAACATCACGTCTTTTACTCAGAAGGGGTTGGCAGAGGTGTAACCAGGCACCCACGCTTCGCCTTATAGATTCTGTCCTATGATGTGATAGGGGCGAGCATATCGCCATATCGAGCACATATTTCTGACTCCAGGCTGATAATAATGAATAGAAAAATCTAATAGCACTTTGCCCGACCCGGGAGTTGAACCCGAGACCTCAGCTTTGTAGTCGTACCGTAGTACAACTACGCCACCGAGGCAGTCAAAAATTAAGGCATATAAATTAAAAACCACGCAATAATTATCCCAAACTAAAGACTTCAATATATTTTTAATTAACTGAGCTTCAAGCTTTATTTTATTATTGAATGCGTTTAATTTGGAATCGGGGCCTTCGGTCGCGCTCGCCAATGCAGTGCCATCAATGATTGACCGAAATTGAACGTACAGCAGGATTTTAATTAAAATTGCTTCTGAAGTGTACAGTGCTTCGTGTTCCGAAATTAATAATTAATTAATGTAAATTTAAATATAGGTTAAAATGCAATTTTAACATTGCCATTACGTAGTTCATTAAGGTCGTTAGAGGACTTCTTATGCCTGAAAATCATGATGATTAAATGTTCGTAATAGGTTCTTAATTTTAGTTATTTTACATATTTCTTTTTATTTGCCTAAGCAGGCAGGCAAGTGTACGGCTCGACTGATGGTAAGTGGTGACTGCCGGTCACAGACCTTCACAGTGCCAGGGGTCCAGCACAACAAAGTCGCTGCCTACTGTAGGGAGAGTACTCTCTTTAAGCCTTACTTAAAGAAGGACATGTCATAGCGCTCCGGGAACACCGAAGCAGAGAGTTCATCAAGAAAATATTACAGATTTTTCAGTAAAATAGAAAAGGCTGCACATTTTTGCCCCAACTCGCGGTCAACTAAAAGTGCATTATTGTACTAGGACAGCATAAGTAGGCAACAGCGATAAAACGAGCAATTTAACAGCCATTAAAACTTTTTTCCAACCAGTAATGGGTTTCAGATGGCCGCGATAACAGGTGATTGCTCTGAGATGTTCAAATGGGGTGGCTTCGGGCCAAACTTTCAATATAAACTGACTATTGAGGAATGTACTGAGATAGTGAATGTTAAAAAAGCCTTATAAACATTTAGCGACACGGGGTAGCAACGACTGAATGAAACGAGTCTTGGAGCAGTACTAAAAATTATAATTTATTTTCTAAATATAAATACAAATATGATGCCTGTTTACGTCATACAACATTCGGGTACTTATAGGCTAAGGGTAAGGCTTGCGTGGGAGCGTAGTTATGTTCCCACACATTCCTCAGGTATAAGTGGATTCATTCCTGGTGCGTCACCACAAACATATACATAACAGTTATATAAACTTTTACAAATAACCTAATTGTAGTTTGATCTGACGTTGTTAATAATATGGATACACATTTTGAATCAGTGTAAATTCAGTTTTAAATCTAGCTTATGTAACAGCCCATATACGTCCCACTGCAGGGCACGGGCCTCCTCTACAATCGATAGTACGATTCAGAGTGGTTAGGCCATATAGTCCACCGCGCTGGCCTAGTGTGGGCTGACGGACTTTGACATACCATAGAAATTTATACAAATCGCTATGGTATGCAGGTTTTCTCACGATGTTTTCCTTCGGCATTTCAGTGCGTGTTACATACATAAACATAAACACACGCCTTTTTCCCAGAAGGGGTAGGCAGAGGTGCTACCAGAACACCCACGTTTCGCCTTGTATATTCGTGGTAATTGACTATATATCAATACACACTATGTTTCATTGTATATAAAATATAGCTTATGTCGAATTTCAATATAATGTTCGCCTATTTAACACTACCCCATATTAAGGGTGACACATTTTAGAGAAATTGAAAATGGAACTGGGAATACTTAAGCAATAACATTTTGTATCTACACAAAAAGACTAGCTATAAAATAATCTACAAATTCCTACTGCGTGATTTTTAAAACACATCAAGTAGATTAATAAAGGTATAAAAACCATAACCAACTCTTTAATTCATGCACCTTGAAACCTTACAACACTTTTATACACAATTCAGACAGGGAGGTTAATAATTCAATCTTAAATAGCAACCTCAAAACATTCCAAACCTTTTATTCAACACAAAACTGGCCAACAATGGAATGGAGTCTTTGTCCGCGAAAATATTCTAAAATACCACAAAGGCTGAACTTGAATGGGTCTCAAACTTGTACTGTTTCACGGCATCCGCGGATGTTGCGAGTGCCCCGAAAGCAAACTTGTGTAAGGCTTCTCAAAGAGTTCGGGAAATTAGAAAATAAAATACTGAACTTGGAAAGTTCGGTATGATAGGCACTCGCGTTGATTTATTTCGCACTGTTTTGTTATAAGACCGTCTTTTGTTTTTATTTTGAGCTGATATTTTAATCGCTAGATATCAGCCTCGATGGCGTATGGGTATTAGGATATGATTACAAAGCTGAGGTGTCGGGTTCGAATCCTGAGTTGAGCAAAGTATAATTGGATTTTTCTATTCATTATCAGCCAGTAGTCAGGAATTTGTGCCCGATATGGCGATAGGGTCGCCCGTATCACATCATGGGAGGGAAAATACAAGGCGAAACGTGGGTGTCCTGCTTGCACTTCTGCCTACCCCTTCTGGGAAAAAGGCGTAAGTTTATGTATAATCTAAAATCTAAATGTTATCTAAAATCTTTTGACGGTTTGATCTTGTCCGCCCCGTGACCACGAAAGCTTTGTATTCGAAACGTCGTGTCGGGGAGTTAAAAATGTAAAACTCAATCTAAAACCGCGACAAAAATCCGATTTTTTTTTAATTCAGAGGTTATCATGTTTTTAACACACATCTGTATTTTCAAAGTGATGGGTATATTCTAAAGTCGTGAAATTGATTACTTTGTTATTTTCGTGTATGTTGTTGCTATGTCTAATAAATAAAAAAATACTTTGGATATGAAAAACGCCCTTTTATCCAAATTATGAATCCCTAGTTATTATGTCTTATTCGTTGTTTTTTTAGTATCAAACGCTTTGTAAAGGAAATGTCAACAACAGTAATAAGAGTTTGTATGGAGATTAATAGCACTCGTTATTTGCCTTCAGATATCACAAGTGGATCTCTCAACGTCGGCCTTATAACAACGCCCTTATGTCTTTGTCCATTGTAAGGACTGTCTGCTGGAATAACAGAAACATTGCTGCCATCTTGATGCCTCACATTCTTGTCTAGAAAAATATGTATTAAAGTTTCTCATACTGGAGTATTGATTTTTCATTCATTCATTCATCATCAGGTCTTCTGCGTCCACTGTTGGACATGGGCTTCTCCTATGCTCAATGTAGGTATTTTATTATATTTACATAAAATAATCATTAATACACATTCGAAAATTAAATTCAAATATTTCAGTAAGATAACTTTTGAAGTTGTTAAAACTTTCACGAAGCAAACTTTACTCACGCAATTGTTACAATGTGTAAACAATGGAAAATAGACATTAAACGCCTTTGTTCTACCCCTTCAACTTACTTTCCCAATTAACGAAGTTTGTCGCCGTCGAAAACTTATTAAAAGTTGCCGCCTTATGACACCTCACACCGACAAACCAAGTTTCGATTCCAAAAATCATTGTCTGAATCCAATGTTGGCCGTACTATATGTTTTTCGATTGGGCTATAGTTACCTACCCTAAGTTATCGTTTTAAAATATTTGCCTGATTATAGAGGATTTATAGGCGTTTACACAGCAGAACCAAAAAATAATTTAACGCCAACGAAATGTAGACCTTATTGCCTTAGGTTTAGCATATCGACCGTATGTCGCCAATACCTCCTAACTAACCTTAAAAATATGGTTCTTTACACCATCTGTTTAAAATTGTTAATATCTTCTCATTAACAATATCCAACTAATTTAAAATAAATAAACTTGGATTATGGTTTCATAAATATCTTCTAAATTTATGATATATTAAGTTTTTATGGATTTCTATAAACTTGCCTCGAATTACTTAGGAGATATTGACAGCTTACGGTCGATATACAGCGTGCCACTGTTGACCTGGCTGACGGGTGTTGCAGTATAGAGTCTATCCCGTTCATACAGGGTTCTTCTGCTTCTTTGAGTGCCTCTTCAGTGTTGAAGGTTGGCCGTCAGCTTCTTGTATCCTTCCCTGTCTTTAGCCAGGTGGAATAGTTGTTCATCGGTGCTGATACAGGTCCACTCCCGGATGTTTCACAGGCACGATTTTTCATACTGGGTTAGATAGTCTCTATTCCTTCAACATCAAGTACTTTATGTTCCTGTAAATATGATACATAAACAAGTGAACTTACTTACAGCTGTAAGTACATACAAAACAAAGCACATATATTTCCTGAGTATTACGAACTCACGGCACGATTTCCACGTACGCATCCACTAAAGGTATCTCAAACTTCAGTCTAACTATACCGTCACGCGTATACAAATGGTAGTGGTTGCGTACTAGCCGAATAAGTTTTAATTAGTGGTAGATGTAGAAACGTGCACAATGAGTATCTTTGTGAGATTTACGGCTTTATTCATAGACATATTTAAAATCTATTTTAGTTATGGAATGTTTTGTCTTCTTCGCTCAAACTGAATTCTAAAGTCGTTCGAGAAGGAAAAAACATTCGATAACTCAAATAGGTTTTAAATCTGTCTATGACTAAAGCCGTTAGTATATACAAAACTATGAGGCTGTATTTGATATATCATAATTTATTAATTACGATGAAAAATATTTGACTGAAAAAAAAATTAAAAAAAGAAATATAATCCTACCTATATCCAAATTACATACATTAATAAACATCTCGCCTTTATAGCAGAAGGGGTAGGCAGAGGTGCAACCAGGAAACCCACGTTTCGCCTTTCGTGTTCCGTTCCACGATGTGATAAGGGGCGAGCCTATCACCATATCGGGCACAAATTGGTGACTCCGGGCTGATAATGAATAGATAAATCCAATATCACTTTGCCCAACCCGGAATTCGAACCCGAGACCTCAGCTTTGTAATCGTACCGTAGTACAACTACGCCACCGGCGCAGTCAAATTACGTATTATGTATATAGCTAGTACCTACTTTAATTAGAGTGACTGACCGCTTGGCTGGTGCTGTTGTACGACGGATTTGAAAATATGATATACAGGGTATATCAAGACTGCTACCGAAAACGAAGATAGGTGGTAGCTTTATTGACTTGAGACACAATGCAACTAAATTTTTTGCAAAAAAGGCGACGATGTTTTTGTATTTTTTTTCCTATCATCATATTTGGGTGGTAAATACATACATTTTCCTAAAACATAATGACGAAAATTTTTTAAAGACGCTACAGTACGCAAGGCTTTCAATTATAATTTTAGCAAATGATTATGATTTTACCACCCAAACACAACGATATTTAAAACATTACATAAAAAAATCGTCGCGTTTTTTTGCAAAATGTTTAGTTGCATCGTGTCTGTAGTCACTAAAACGGTAGTTTTAGTGGGTAACAACTACCACCTGGCTTCGTTTTCTGTAGCAGTCTTTATATACTATGTATAATATAACCAGAGGGCCACATAAGTTGTTATTGACTCCTGCCTTGTTTAGTATGTTCCCCGGTAGTTTCCTAAAAGCATTGAAAAGAATGAGGCAATGTACAGAACCATGGAAATAGTTCTTTGTTAACGCATTTTGGGTAAAAGGGTAGGCGTGGTGAGATTAACATTGTTTTTTGTTAAGAAATGTAAGTTCGCCTCACCGCAATGTTTGCTACTTTTTGTTTTTATTTTTTTGTGGAACTTTGTTAATACTTTCCTGAGCTATTATAATTAAAAGAGCCTGAAATACTCTTTACTTGCAGGATAAAACAAATAATAAGGTGGTAAATGTGGTTGAATTATGATAAGGTGTATATTATTCCAACAGGTCACTGTGGAAATCATTGAGAGAGGCCTATGTTCAGCAGTGGACTTCCTTTGGCTGATGGATTGGATTGGAAATGTGGTTGAATTATAAGTGTTTATTACAGGGGCAGTAACTTATCCGAGCTATAATCCCTACTTCTCTACTCATATTATAAATGTGAAAGTGTGTATGTATGTTCCGTTTTCACGTTGAAACGGCTGAACCGATTTTGATGAAATTTAACATAGAGATAGAATGAACCATGGATACGGACATAGGCTACCTTTTATCCCGAAAAATATAGTGATCCCGTGGGATGAGTCAGGTGTTGAATTAAAATATACATATTTGCTACTCTTACAAATTCGCATGGATGGCGTGAGACAGGAGAGGACAGGATTTCATGCTTTTTGTCACGGGACAGAACGGGAAGGGAAAAATAATATAGTCGACGTGGATCACATTGATAAAGTAATATATTGTTGATGTGGACTCGATTAAAAAACTATTTGCACCCGAGCGAAGCCGGGCCCGACCGCTAGAGAAAATTAAAATAATCAAAACTGTAAGTATCACTTATAAGAGAACTATATATGTATATTTAGAATACTAACCGCCGAAAGACGATAAGATACACCATAAGTAATATCCGCGATTTTCTCAAAAATCTACTAATTTATTTTCAAAGTTAGTTATTTTTTTAATTTAGAGTTTTAGTTATGTCTTTTGCTTATTTCGTTTTCATTTTTCAATATTTCATATTTTGTTAAGTCGTGGTGCTATATCAATCTAAAAAATCACTAGTAGGTTCGTACCAGTTACTAGGTCACGTAAATACTTTTTCTAGAAAGCAATATTAAAAGAATATTGCAAGATAAATTTGCTCGTTTATTTTCATAAGTTGTTTTCTCATAAAAATCTTCATAGGTATTCATTAGCCCCGACAGTCTTCGTGGCGTAGTATATTAAAAATGTCAGTGAAACACGTGGCCACGGGTTCGAACCTTACACCGAGACAATTAATATTTGTGTGACCGGCAAATATTTGTTTCGGGTCTGGATGTTGCGGCACCAAAAATTTCGCAGTTTCTGATAATGAAGAACCAGGGCTTTGTATTCAAGATTCAAATATAAACTTGTAAATTCACTGTCTTTTAGATTAGGTAATTAATTTTGTATATAGTGACAGCCTCCGTGGCGCAGTTGGTTAGACGCCGGCTGTGAGACGAGAGGCCGCGGGTTCAATTCCCGTACCGAGAGAAATGTTTGTGAGCCCTGCAAGTATTTGTCTCGGGTCTGGGTGTTTGCGAGACCGAAAATTCTCTCGTAACGTCTGATAGCCATGAAACAAGACTTAACTGATCTTAATGTGGGGTCAGGACTATGTATGTGACTGTTGGGTGTATTTTTTTAAATTATTGCTTAGGTCCGGCAAACGAACAAACAGGTCACCTGATGGTAAGTGTTCACTGCCGCCCATGAACATCCACAACGCTGGATCATGGATGTGTTGCCGGCCCAATTGGGAGGGGAGCAGGAAGGAAAAAGGATGAGAATAGGAAAGGGGTAGTGGGCATCCGGCAATGTCACTCACCGAACGATACGTGACAAAAAAACTGTCGCTTCACGTCGATTTCCTGTGAGGTAGTGTTCCGCCCCGGATGAGCCTGCCCATTCATGCATGACCGACAACTCTGAAAATTATGAAAATGTATTTTCAGAAGTGGTAAAGCCACGCTTTATTTTTTATTTATTTCTATTGATCTTAAAAACGCCTTGACACTACAGATACATTGAAGGAACATAGTTAAGGATTACAAAAAAAAACAAAAAATCAGTCTATCCATTAGCTACCGTTGAAAAAACTGTTACACAAATATTTAAACGCACAACTCTATACATACAAAACACGACTTCGAACATTAACTTGCAAACATTACTGAAAGGACAGGTGAAAAAAAAGGCAAAAAGTCGCGCGCTCGTAAATATTGTTGATATACGAGTATAACTATATAGAGCGCACGGTCGCTCTGGTTAAAATACGATGTACATTTTCCTTCCAATTTATTACGTTGCGAAAAAAACGTCGATATTCCTCTCACTCCCCAATTTAGCTCTATTGGGAAATTGTCGAGTAAAAACCGTGGGGAGCGAAGCGGAGTGTGGTAATAGGGTTCTGTGAGTTTTTTTTTTTTTTACTAGCCTATACTGTCCTACTGCAGGGCAAAGGCCTCCCTTTCCTTCTTTCCTTCTTCCACCCTTCTCTATCCAAGGCTTTATTCCACCAGTTGGTATCAAAATGGTCCAAGTCATCTCTCCACCTTCTACGCAGTAGGCTGCGTAGAAGACCTCGAGGTAGGCCTCGAGGTCTTTTCAAGTTTTGTGGAGTCCTTACGGCAGTCCTAGCTGTGATGATTAATACGTGATTTCATATTAGGGGTGGTAAATAAGTATGGGATTAGTGTGGTGGGAAGTGATTAGTATACATACATAAACACACGCCTTCGTGCCAGAAGGGGTAAGCAGAGGTGCACGTTTCGCCTTGTATTTTCCATCCCACGATGTGATAGGGGGCGAGCCTATCGCTATGTCGGGCACAAATTCCGGACTCCGAGCTGATAACAAATAAGAAAAATTTAATATCACTTTGTACGACCTGGAATTCGAACCTGAGACCTCAGCTTTAATCGTACCATAGTACAACTGCGCCACTTAATCAGGCAGTCAAATAATATTATTATATGTAAATAACTTTGATTGAAGGATAGTATTTTGGACTTTAAGGTTCGAAGATCGGTGAGATCAATAAGGTAGGAATTATCGAATCTGTAATCTTCTTCTTCTTCTCTTCAGCCGCTGTAAGTCCATTGCTGAACATAGGCCTTCCCCATGGATCCCTACATAGACCTGTTGGAAGCTGCCTGCATCCAGCGACTTCCTGCGAAGTTAACCAGGTCGTCCGCCCACCTTGTGCGTGATATCCGACACTTCGCTTGCTTGTACGAGGCCTCCACTCCAAAACCTTTTGGCCCCAACGCCCAGCAATTGCTACAGGCTATGTGGTATGTGTGCGAATCTCAGAATGTGTAATGCTCTCTCGGAAATAACTATTAGTATTACAGTTGCGATCTAGGTTTCAGGGAGGACTTATGTCAGGCAGACATCACGTTTATATTATTAGCCAAATTCAGTTTAAGTTAACCTCAGAAAATAATTAATATAACTAGTCGACTGATAAATAAGAACGTCAAATGATACAATTCTGACGTCATGCCACATGGACGGGATGCGACAAATAGTAAACATTATCCCGTAACTGCAATATAAGTTTGGCTCAAAGTGGCCGGCAGAAGCAAACAACATTTATTTTTAAAAGGCGTCTATGGAACTCTAAAACCGCACAGAGCTGTCGATGAAAGATTTTCCAAATATTTGGTTCGCCTTGTTACATACATCGGTTGTATGTAAATGTAGACTTGGGTTCCGTCGGCGTATTATTTTGCTAACGATGTATTGAAATATAAGATGTATCCGTTGAAATATAGGATGACTGCCTCGGTGGCGCAGTTGTACTATGGTACGATTGCAAAGCTGAGGTATTGGGTTTGAATCCCGGGCCGGGCAGAGTGATATTGGATTTTTTCATTTTTTTTTTAATATTTTCTAATTATTTTTCTATTCATTATCAGCCCGGAGTCAGGAATGTGTGCCTGATATGGCGATAGGCTCGCCCCCTACTACATCGTGGGACGGAAAGTGCAAGGCGAAACGTGGGTGTCCTGGTTACACCCCTGCCTACCCCTTCTGGGAAAAAGGCGTGAGTTTATGTACATATGTATGTATCCGTGGATACTTGTATATATATATTTGACAAGTGTTACCGCTACATGAACTATTGTAGTACTCCAGAAGTTGTGGATTATGGTGACCTTTTGCGCTCACATGAGTTGGGTACATTTAAAGTATACCAACAGATACACATAGTACTGACAGTAATCTTACTGATTGATTAGATTGCCTGTTGGTAAGTGATATCTACCATGTTGCTAGTCTTTTCGCTCAACACCCAAGTGCTCTAGACCCGAAACAAATATTTGTGAACTACAATCATGTCATCTCTGTCCTTAACGATGTCTTGGATTTACGCGAATGTTACACATTGAAATAAAACGAATTCTTACGGATCTTATCGCGAATTTGATTTAATTATTAAATTTTTAATTTCCCAACGTTTCGATCACTTTACAGTTTTCGTGGTCACGGGGCGGATTGAGGTATTAATCATCCGCTTAGTGACTTACACCAAGAATCAAATCCGCGATAAAATCCGGAACAGTTCATTTTATTTCAATCTCTGTCCTTCTTTAACGTCTCGTTTCACAGCCTGCCCTCAATTAACTCACGTCATGAATGTAATGTTGTACATAAAAAATATATTCTTAATGGTGTACGGAACCCTAAAATGTCGCCAACCACGGGGTTTAGCGAGCAATCGCGGCGAGTGCGACGATTCACTGCCAAGTTTCCGGCACAACAAATTGAAATTTCTTGCCAAGACCCCCGTTTCTGCTGGAAACTGAAAACCGGTGACAATTTTTAACGCCCCATTCGGCTGTATCATGGGACGCTTTCGCGTGTTTCAATAGTGCTTTGCTATACAGTGCTTGGTTTTTGGCATGGACTTCGGTATTCGAGGCAGTTATTACTTGCTTCGTACTTCGCAGTATATTTGTGTTCGCTCCGATAGCTGTATCTATAGCTATTGTACCTGCTGTATTGACACAAGCAAGTGTGTTGTGTTTGAGGTTAACCCGATACACTTAACTCATGATAGATAAAACTTGTTATTACCTAACCAAAGAGACTGATTTAATTAATAAATTAACTACATTTTAGCCAAATTAATGACATTCTTCAGATAGAGTGTTTTTTAAACAAACGAATTTAAATATTGTTATAGTACTCAAAAAATGTTTTTGACAAACAACAAATTTAACTTTTCAGGGTACTTTCGACTTCTATGAATAACTTAAACAAAATTCGCACTTCAATTAAGGCATCTTAAAGTTTAATAACAGAGTGTCGACTTATTAAAGCTATGAGTAATACAAAAGATTAAAATTATCTTGAATTTAAAATACAATGTTTAATTAAAGTTGGCTAACTTTTAGTTCTCCTGTTACAGACAGTTGTTTAAAACAGACTTCGCCGGTTAGGAAACTTTTGGTATTTTGAAAATAATTTTGGAGTATAACAGCATAAAGCCTATTTACTAATAGCCTTTCTTTACTTATAGGTGATACATAGGTGAAATCATGATAAAATCTATGCATGCATACCTATGTGAATGTCCTACGACACCTAGCAATAATAGGATACACCGTAATAATTCAAAGTCTCAGGACATCCATACTAAATCTATTTCCAAAAATAACATCCATGACCTTTTCTTAAAAAAATTCAAATAGTACTAAAACAATATTAATAAAAGTTCTTCAACCCAAATATTCTTTTAATAAAGCTACATAACACCAAAAAGGTATCAGAATTGAGTTAAAACTTCAATCAATTTCACTTTGGGAAAGTTTTTAATAAAACTTGAGTAGACGGAGCAAATGAAGCGCGGCGCAGGTAATATAAAGGGTAGAGTGGGGCTTTTAGTCTCCCCCCCCCCCTCCTCCCTAGTTAGGAAAACCGTTTTACGTCCGTAAGTTTATTAAAAGCTTTGTACGAGGTAGGAAATATTTAGTGTTTTTTTTCATAATGTCATTATATTTTTTCTTGTTTATAAGTTATGTTACATTTGCATGCTCAGTCTATAGTTGCCCGCTGTTGGATGTAAGTTTCCCCAAGTAATCTCCAACTATTCTTATCACCACCATTATTTTATGCCTCAAGTAATAATCATCATGGATTTTATTTCGTCAAGTATAATTAAAAAATCATTATTTTTTATTACAATTTTTATTTATTACAATTTCCAAGATTATATTAGAATACACGGTACAAACTTCAATATTGTAGGTACATTATGAACATTGTACTTACCTATCTAATTCTATATAGGAGATCATACATGCAATAGTACATAAGGTTTGGTTTAGGTACTAAATCGTGTTGAATTCTATACATTCAAACTATTCAAATTCGACAGCCTCTTTGGCGCAGTTGGTTAAACGCAGGCTGTAAAACTGCTGTGGGTTCGATCTCCGCACCGAGACAAATATTTGTGTGATTCACAGGTATTTGTGTCGGGTCTGGGTCTTTGTGTGACCGAAAAGTCTGTCGTAGTTCCTGATACCCACGACACAAGAGTCGATCTTAGTGTGGGGTCAGAATTATGTATATGACTATTGGTTGGTATTTATTTATTATAGTACATAAGTTTTGTTTTACGTACTAAATAGTGTTGAATTCTATACATTCAAACTAGACTTTTAACGAGGCTTGATTAATCATTCCACGAAGCAATGAGAACTGGTTAAATTAGTGAATATCAGATATCTGTTGTTTGTTCTCGGCCTTTCCACGAAGTTTTCCTTTCGCAACGTAAACAAACCCGGGTTTCATGAATTTTCATGTATTCCAATCGACAAATTAATGTATGAGCAGTGTAAGGGATAATTAAATCAATAACTTTTATATTCACGCTGTGAGTATAAATGTGTCGTTTCTAATTACCTGCTTTTGTTGTAGATTAATTACATTGTGGGTTAAAGACGAGTTAGTGTCGATAAAATGCTCCTAAATTCTTAGCACGTATGTACCAGCCCGTATACGTCCCACTGCAGGGCACGGGCCTTCTTTACAATCGAGAGTACGATTGCGAGGGGTTAGGCCATATATGTAGTCTCCCACGCTGGCCTAGTGCGGGTTGGCGGACTTAATTTAGTTGGCGGTGGACGATCGGCTTGACAGTATACACGAAGGCATGCGAACAATTTGTTCAATCAGTTCTGTGTCAGCCGTATTGACAGGCCGAATAGTCAGTACGGGTCATTACGAAACCTTTTGACAATTGAACACTAATTAAGCCAGGCTTGTCAAGCTCGGCTGACCGCTTCCATTCGTCATTCCGTATTTATTGAAGCTTCGTACGCTCTTTGAGGCACATTGACTGAGATAATTCTAATCGGTTGATTTGAGATTGATTATGGATAATGACTGCCTTGGTGGCGCAGGTGTGCGATTACAACGCTGAGGTCTCGCGTTCGAATCCGGGTCGTGCAAAGTGATGTTGGATTTTACTATCATGATCAGTCCGGAGTCAAAAGTTTGTGCCCGATATGGCGATTGGCTCGCCCCCTATCACAGCGTGGGACGGAACCAACAAAGCGAAACGTGGGTGTCCTGGTAGCACCTCTGCCTACCCTTTCTGGGAATGGCGTGAGTTTTACGTACATTATACGAACCCACACTGAGGCACAAGTCTTGTGTTGTGTATCACAAATTACGGGTTCTTTTCGATCTCAACTCAGACCCGAAAGAAATATTTGTGAACTGTCATTGTAAAATGTAGTATGATCTGTTCTAGTCTTATTATTTAAATTCGTTTTTTTTTTATTTTACGTATTTTTAAATACATTATTTCTTAATCCTTAATAAAGTTCATTAACTTAGTCCTCAGTTTTAATATTTTGCAAATTATGTCCTTAATACTCGTTCGTTTTTGTTGACTGTACTTCTTATCGTGCAGCCCGCATTTGCTGAAGATGAAACCACTGAAGATGTAGGTGTTGATATATAGTAGGTACTAAAGATACGTTGCCCTTATCTCGGTTCGTGGTACATTTCACCTTTTCCCAGTGCAACTATTCAGCGGGAATAGAGGTGTAGTTTAAAACTCGTTTTGTTGAAACCCTTCTTTTTAAAATTTATTAAAATATGTTACTTTTGTGAAAGGTATGAGAACATAACTCGTACGTTTTTCATTTTTTTATCAGTCTCATTTTCGATTTGATTCCATGATTTAGGAAGAATGTTATTGAATTAGTGTGAGTTGCGTCTGTACAATGTGGTAAAGTATAAAAAGTCAAACTGTACCTATTACTTTTATTGGATATTATTGAAAAAGGCTAACAAATATTTCTGGATATATTTCAAATTTTGGAAGGATATATAATAAATAAACGCTCGTATAATTAATAACATTAGAATTATTACTGTTGAAGTTTATATCCATAATGTTTATTTTCCTTATATTAATGTTACTGGCACTCTGTATGTCTTTATTTGTGTATACTTGTTTCTGCATAAAACTTTCGCTAGCAACCACGTCTTTGTCTAAACAATAATTATAGATAGTCTTTAAGTCAAATATAGCTACCGAAGTATACATTGAGTCAAAAGCGGTCCCTGCCACTGGCCTGAATAATATTATACGAAGGAATTTTGCAGATGACTTATGTCAGGATTTCGAGGCTAACTAATTAATCTTTAATCGTCTATTTCTGTAGGCGGCACTCTTTAACAATCCAGATGTCGATAGAAAAGACTTAAACATATAGTAGTCCAATACGATATTCCTTAATGGATTGGCGGTCATCACATCACAGGTCGCTGGCAGATGGATGCGACAAACCGAAGAGAAGGTGAAATGGCGCAATTTGGAGGAGGCCTATGTCCAGCAGTGGACAATAAAAGGCTGATGATGGTGATGATAGACATCACATTCCCCAGAAGAGTTCTATAATGTTTGTATAGAGTGTATCTTCCCTCACAATGTTAATGGCTCGAGGCAAAATTATTATACAAAAGTTTTAATGAATGAAAATTGACTAAACAAACAATACTAAACTAAAGGACAACCCACAATAAATTAAGTAAACAACATTGTTGTGACTTCGTAAACACGTAAAGCTACAAAGGATTTGATTGCGGAAACCGACCCTGTGGAACAATTACCAAGCTTCAAGCATTAATCAACTTAACAAGATATTACCAACTAATTAACATTTGTAATTCGCGTTTTAGGTAACGAGATCTCGCATTGTTTGGCAAAGCTTGTAAATAAATTAGTGTAAGCTGTCATTTGTTTTTATAAAATGTATAATTACAACGTTTTAATGGGTTAGAGAATAGTTTTTACATATATACATAAACACTATGCCGTTTTATCAGAAGGTGGAGGCAGAAGCGCAAACAAGACACCCGATTGTCGTCTTATGTTCCGTCCCACGATGCGATAGATGGTGACCCTATCGCCATATCGGGCACATATTCCTGACTCCGGGTTGATAATAAATAGAAAAATCGAATATCGATCGGTCTAATATCGGATTCGAACCCCCGATCTCAGCGTTGTAATCTCACCGTAGTACAACTACGCTACCGAGGCAGTTTTTATTAGGCGTATTACAATGCATGTTACGGTAATTGGTGATGTATATAACGCAATGCAATCCTTATAGTAGACCGGTTTATCTTTAGCTCAATTTTGATAACAAAAACAATGATATTCGAAATTGGAAACCAATAAAATTGCCTACTTCCCTCCGTAGTAGAGCGAGACAAAAAATATTAGCTATCTACTAATTTAAAAACAAACGTAAACAACAGAAGAAAACATCAAAAAACAAAAACCCAAAACAACTCAACCCAGCGGTTCTCAACATTTTAATAGCAAGCACTACAAAGTGCTTATTTTGTCCCACGTTCGACGCAGCGAAGATGAACATTTAATTGTCTCTCGGAGGCGTGCCGCGGTGTAATTATGTTGGCAGTGCATTTTTATTGTTCCTTTTCAACTTTCCGGAAAGCGCAATTACCGCTTAAAATATTTCGTGCGGTTACCCTTTGTACGGTGACGTGGTGGACGTCGGTGAAAATGACTTCATAAAGGTAAATTTACATTTGCAGAAGAAATGAGTCTGGTATACTGCGGATACGTCTTTTATCGATAACGGTTTTGTCGAAATTGCAATTTTGCTAGGAAATTACTTTTGATGGAAAATTGGATAACCCAATATGTTTAATAAGACCTTTTTTCTTTTTGTTTCATTTTTAGATTTCCTTAAACACTTGTTACGAGTAAAGTTTTTGGTTCTAGAGTTCAATATCACACTTTAAGAATTTTTGCGATAAATCTGCTTCCAAATCCTTGACGACAATTTAAATGTATGCTTTGTATGCATTCTTTATGCTTATCATTTTAGCACTCATGGCTGGAAGTCAACTCTGAAGAATACATATTTGCTTTAGATGTTGCTAATAAGAGTTTAGAGCAATGATGCAATGTACGATTTCTAAATTCGGTAAGTACTTAATGTAAGTTTTTCATATATTTAGCCAATCGCCGTCTACTGTTGGACGTAGGCCTGCCCAAGTAAACGCGAACCATCCCGGTCTTGAGCAGCTTGAAACCATGCTTTGCCTACAAAATATCTTACTGGCAAATGTTTTTTAGTTACTTTATTGGTGAAATAAAACGCTGTTAGACAAATAAAAAATATGTTTACGTGCGCGTCACAGTTGGGCTTTAATAAAAAACATAATATTTCTCACGAAGGTCGGCTGACCGCCTTTACTTAAACACATGTGACCTTTTTATACAACCAGAGTCCGCAATAAAATATTACATTTCTTGGCCACGTATCTTATTATACGTGAGAGTAATCACAATTTGTATCCAGTGTTTCCCAAAGATTTTCCCCAATCCCCCTGGCGGTTACACTGCCCTCTCATATCGTGCAATAGTCCCATTAATTAGACGCTGACGTGGAGGTCATAATACGTGACTAGGCGTGATAACGCCCCCTCGCCCCTTCCTGCTTGATGAGATTGTCCGGATCAGTATTTATGGCAAGGGAAAATGATTTAGCAATTTGGGATGTTTAGGATTAATTGATTTTAGGCCTGGTAATGTTTTTCTTCATTACGAGGGATTATTAGGGTATTTTATTACAGATACATTTTTTGTAAATATTAACATGTTAAGAGGTATACAGATTTGCAACCAGGACACCCACGTTTCGCTTTGTGTGTTTCGTCCCACGATGTGATAGAGGACGCTTATCGCCATATCGGGTACAAATTTCGGACTCCGGGCTGTTAATGAATAGAAAATTCCAATATAATTTTGCCCAATCCAGGAATCTACTGTACAACTACGTCACCGAGGCAGTCGAAATTATATTTGTAATATGAAATTAGCTGTAGTTTATTTCATCCATCCATCCATCCATCAGCCAAAGGAAGTCCACTGCTGAACATAGGCCTCCTTCAATGATTTCCACAGTAACCTGTTGGAGGCAGCCTGCATCCAGCGACGACTCGCAACCTTTACCAGTACTTTATTTACTATCGTACAAATAGTTACGGATTTTTTTTTTAATTTACTGGTAGTAAAAGGATTAACAGCTCATGTCTCGCTTTGACGAGTGCTGTACCGTGCCATACAGTGTTTAGTTCTGTTAAGTTCTGAATGATGTTGCTTCTGTTGATGTACTGGCGACAGTTTATGTGGCCCTTAAACAAGCAATGTACTCAACTCATCATTTCCTCAAATAAAAAAAACAAATGTGCCCTAGAATTGTTAAAATTCTTAATAAAATGAAAGCAAAGTACACTTAAAAGCGCTCAGAATAATGGCGTACGATTTTGTATGAATGTGTCTTCCGCACGATACGTCCTCATTTCCTCTTAATTAAACGAAACAAGTTCTTGAAATGTTGGAAACTGCTGCTTCGGTTTGTACGATAATTAAATTAAAATTGAACGCGTATTTAATTTATTCGTTTGGCGTCAGCTTTTGTGTTCAAATTTAAATGGTGTATTTCGTTTTAACTGACGTTATGAAATTACTTCTATACTACCCATGACGATGTGTGGTTAATGGTGTCCAAGTAGCGTAGATTCACGAGGGACAACGCTATACTGAATTGTCAGTACATTTTTTTGTCTATATACACAACTGCTTGATAACCGCTAGGTCTTAAATAGCATGCAACATATCGGTACTGGGGTCACCGGTTCAAATTTTAGAACACACCTTTGATTTTCTAGAATAATACAATTACTAAAAAACTCATGGAAGTCCCCACACTAAATATATGTACATACTCCAACGCGATGAGCTTTTATCTAAGTCTTATACTTGATTTTTCAATTATAGACGAGTGTCACCCAACAAAGGGTAATATAGATGGCTTATAAATTAAACACATAAATACACTTATCTGTCACATACATAGTCCTGACCCCACACTAAGATCGAGTCTTGTATCGTGGGTATCAGAAACTATAAGACACTTTTCGGCCTCACATACACCCAGAACCGAAACAAATACTAATGGTTCACACAAACATTCGTCTGGGTGCGGGGATCGAACCACCGGCCTTTCGTTTTAGATCCGGCGTCTAACCAACTCTTCCGCGGAGGCTGTCATATCATGCGCATATTACGTAGTTTCCCGTTATGTTCAGTAAAATTAATTATTTTAGCAGAAAACAATACAGCAAATTAAAATTAAATATGCAAAAGAATAATGCTATGGTTTATGAATCTTCACGGAAGTCGTGGACTCAAGTCGAGAGACGTCGTTCTATTTCATCGTTTTTAGTTTAATAAGAATTCTATTTGGTCTCTCAACTTGCTCTCGAGTTGAAGTTTCTCAAGATTTGTTTTTATTAAAATTTTACAAGGGTACAGCAGATTGCATAGGAATATAATAATTATTTATCGCCAAAAATCGTGAAAACTGAAATCACGATTTTTTCAAATTTTGTACAATGTCACCTGGGGTGATGAGAAATGGGGGTTAAATGTAGGTTAAATTAAATAACATAATATACCAATATCATCTTATATATATACAAAATTTTACATTGTACAAAATTTGAAAAAATCGTGATTTCAGTTTTCACGATTTTTGGCGACCCCTGTATAGAAACGAGTATGTTTATCGCTTAGCTGAACTTCAGTTCGGTTTGGAAACTTAGCTGTTAAAAGAATCGTATTTATACAGGTTGATCAAAAGCCTTGAAAACTACCAGGCAGTTGTTTTTCAAACTTGGTACAATGTTACTTGGGATAGCTAGGAAAATGTGGTTTAAATTAAATACCATGTGTCAATATCACCCTGTATATATATCTCCTTTTTTAAATGTTCTTATCTAGTATAATCAAATTTGTAAATCAGCTCCTCTTAAACATATTATACTACGGCCATATTTGCCGTAAAAGAATAATTAAATAATATGAACAAAATATTCCAAAGAGTAGGTACGTCTTTTTTAAAAAATACACCACAATTAATATATCTAATATTAACTACACAGACATATTTTATAACACCAAACAATAAATTAACCTTATAGAAACAATTTCAACACTTAAAAATAAGGAGCATAATTAAATAGAGCCACTCAAGGAGATATCTCTGAAACGCGACACTTACAAACGTAATTTGTCACAGAAATAAATATACCAAATTTCAGGGAAAAAATATTTGAAGATAGCAACACCGGAGCCAGATGTCACGTCAGTTTTAACTCGCAGAGCACGTACGCTCTTTGCGAACTATTACAGCGGCAATCGCTTTCATTACCATCTGATGCCAATGTTGCCAATTAATTGAAAAACATTACTTTTAGGATAGCCTATTGGACGGGACGGAAATGTTGGGGAAAGTTTCGATGATCACGGTTTTAATTAAGGTTTTAAGTAGATTGTTATTGGGAGTTGTAATGAGATTATTAAAATTAAAAGTGTTTCTAAGGACTTAGTGCTAAGTTGCATGTGTTTAAAGAGTGTGGATGGTTGCGGACAGTCTCACATTTGTAATTTAATTTCTGTGCCATTAAAAGTAAAAGAACAATTTAAGAAGATAATGCGGTTTTTAAAAAAAATGTTCTTATTATGAACATATTAAAAAAATCTTTAGACTAATCGGTTTCTTTACCTCCACCACTTCAAAAATTATCACTCATCTTGACTATCATACGTTCAGAAAATATTGCCTATAACTTAAAAAAATATATCGTGATCCCACTCCTTAAACATCATAATACAAGTTTTCCCCCCACTTTTATCTCAAAAAAATTCGACGTGAAGTAAAAGTTATTGCCTCCCAGTCGGATACCTTATCCCAACTACAGAAAAACTTGAGCAAATTAAAAATAATAAAGGGTAACGTTAAGAGCCAACAAGTTCCGGGTGTCACGTCGCCTTCATTAACACGCTGGGCACGTAGACTGCGATCTACGAACCTCCTTTATTATTGAATAAAATGCTATACACGAAAAGCGTTACCAACTGTCACGCGATAGCAACAGGCTACGAGAAGAAATGATATTTTGCGCCTGTAAAAATAAATTGGAGGGACTTTACTGTCATTTATCTTTCGGCCCCTGTCCAGGCTGTAATGATGCAATGTTAGACCGGGTATGATGTAAATTTTACGACTGGTTAGGTGCGTCATGTTGCCTCGAAATTATTCAATTTAAGGCGATTTAAGTGTAAAGAGATATTTTGACTCAAAGTTTACGTGACATTAGAATGTAACCTAATTTATCAATGTAAACATTTATTATGCTGCTAAAAGATTTAATAAAAGGACAATAACTAATAAAAATAAAAAAAGCAACGAATTAGTTGAGTTTAGCCTATGTTTTTTTGTTTTTTTAATGTGGAAATAAAGGTAAAAAGGGTTGCAGGAAGTTGCTGTATACTAAATTCAACAGAATGCTGTAGAAGTAATTTATTCAGCACTGGAATTCTTATATCTGCCCTACTACTTTGTTACATTCGTAATATTAAATCATTTTTGCTACGTGACCATCCGCTCAATCGAGAGATTAATTCGCACGTACTATGTAAATATTAAACGAATGAGCTTAATATAAATAAACACGTTCCATTTCTGCTTACAAATGTAAATATCACGAAACACAACTGCATTTAATATTAACGATGTCGGATAATGGATTCATTAATTGGAAACGTTTTGTTACACAATTTATTGTGAGAATTGGTAGTTATTTTTATTATCTATAATTACCTACATTTATAGCAGATTGGACGAAATTCTAATACGTACGGATAGCAAACACCGTACGCGTTATGATAAACATACATAAATACATAAACTCATGCCTTTTTTCCCAGAAGGGGTAGGCAGAGGATCCCCTGGTTATAAGCAGGATCACCCACGTCCCACCTTGTCTGTTCTGTCCCAGAATATGATAGGGGGCGAGCCTATCGCCATATCGGGCACAAATTCCTGACTCGGGGCTGATAATGAATAGAAAAATCCAATATCACTTTGCCCGACCCGGGATTCGAACCCGAGACCTCAGCGTTGTAACCGTACCGTAACTACGCCACCGAGGCAGTTGTGACTTGTTTGAGACTTGCTTTTGTAGAATCGTTAATCAGAAATGAATTACATTACCACAAAGCTATCACCAAGTATTTGATGATAACTCAATTTGTCTTATTGGTGGGTTCCAAATCGCAGCTTCTCATTTAACAAATAACACCCACAGCCTCGCCAAGCGCTTTAAGACTTTAATCTATTAAAATAAGTATAAAACTTTGTATGTGCTATTAATTATTTAGCTATCTACTTTAACTGTATGCAGACACAATTAAGGGCATTTTCCTTATAAATTACAAAGATAAATCTTGCCATTCCCTTTAGCTTCATTATCTAAATTAAGAGGACCCCGCTTTCCTGCTAAAGTTTTCGTAGCTCGAAGATAACATAATGTATCCAAGTTTCCTTCGAAAAAGAAAGTAAAAAGACATTAGGGGAGGGTGTCGGCGGTCTTGATACAATGGATTTAAATCGGTTTTGAAAATTTCAGCTCGTGGTTCAAATCGAGAATATTCTGTTTTGAACCTTAAAGTGATTGCCTCTCTTACCAAGATGACTAGTGGTATTAGTAATAAATAGCCTATGGTATGCATAATTAGAGCAACTGAGCGTTTTGTAAGTGTTGATACTGTCCCGCCCTCACACCCACCACTGCAACTCCTGTAAGCCAGGATTGACAGTATGCATTAAAAGACACCGAGCGTTGATGCTCAGTGAGTCTCTGGGAATGTCTAACTTGTCTTTAACCCGCAACGAAATCAATCATAAAGTGAAATTAATAGGAGTTACAATTGGTTTTTGTCCACTGTATGTATCTTTGTAAGTGTTAACATATTACAGAGGAATCGCAGTCTGAGGCTGGATATAGGCCTGTCCGAGTAGATGCTAACCATCCCAGTCATACGCAACCTGCCGGTAAAAACATCATCTGTTGTAACCTTTTCAACAGACCGTAATGATCATCCCCATCTGTAATTTAATAGACCTTAGCCTGAATGAATAGCTTCTTCAATTATTACGGTAACGGTATTATTGCGTGGTGGCCTGTTGGTAACGGACCAGACGCGGCTGCCTACATGTTCACGGTGGTCGCGGGTTCAAATCCCAGGGCACACCTCTGACTTTTCGAAGTTATGTGTGTATTGATAGTCAATCACCACGCACTACGACGGTGAAGGAAAACATCGTGAGGAAACCTGCATACCATAGCGATTTTAAAGAATTTGTCTGGTATGTAAGTCCGCCAACCCGCACTAGGACAGCGCGGTGGACTATATGACCTAACCACTCTCAATCGATTCTCTAGATTGTAGAGTAGGCCCGTGCCCAGCAGGTGAGACATATATGGGATGATAAAAAATATATATTACGGAATATCATATCCAATTTCCGTCAGTCATTTCCAGGTTGCTCTATGCAGAATTTAATGTCCTTTCTGAAGATATACTACACTTCCATCAAACCACAATCCCCAATTCTGAACACGTCTGCAGCAGCGGTTGTCGGTTTCCCGTCAATTTATCTTACTGATGCTTGAGGTGTGACGTTAGTTCTCTATGAAATTATTCATAGAATACGACAAGCGAAAGGCAGCAAGGCAGCAAGTGTTCGTACACTACAAACAAATTCAATTATAACTAGATAATAATAATATAGAATTTTCTTTATTGCATAACTCCTATAAATTAGTAAAATAAAATGGCTCAACTAATACTACGTGATTACTGCAGCTCAACATCTATATTTCGAATATAGAAAAGGTAAGGGAAATTAGAAAGAAAAGGGACATTGACATGGAATAAATCAGACATACCTCTAAATTGGAACATCAATTGATCTCCAAATCGATCAGCTTTACACAAAGAATGGCTAATTATGTAATCGTCTTACATAATAAAGGGACGTAATCACACGATGTCTGTAAAGAAACACGAAAAATTACGGACTCGCGCCACAGGCCGCAAGATTTATAGCAAAAAAGTTATTTCTCGTTAGGCCCACGACAAATTCCTTTTTGTCATGTTTTGCTTACCCAGCCCCGAAAGTTTGGTATCCGAAATTGTATTTGTGTGAAATTTTTTGCCGGTCGACGGAATATGATTTTTCTGCCTTTGTTGGTGGAGTTTGTTGAGAATTTAATTTTGCTACCCAAGAATTTATGGTGTTGTTTTAATAACTATGATAAATGATTTAACTTTTGAAGGTTTAAACTGATTTATTAATGACTGTTATTGGCATAATATGCCGATATCAGTAACTTATGCTTTAATATTGTGCTCTAGAAAACATTTAGGAATATACTTTTTAAGGACAAATTACTATCAATTACTGATGGTTAAACGCAGGCTGTAAAACGGGCGGCCGTGGGTTCGATCTCCGCACCGAGACAAATATTTGTGTGATCCACAGGTATTTGTGTCGGATCTGGGTCTTTGTGTGACCGAAAAGTCTGTCGTAGTTCCTGATATCCACGTCACAAGACTCGATCTTAGTGTGAGGTTAGGACTATGTATGTGATTGTTGGGTGTATTTATTTATTTTACTATAAATGATTTTGCTAAACGGTTCTAGAGACCTTAAATCAGAACACCAAAGGGTAATCATAGGAGGGAGAAAGGTCTGATTTTTACATCCTCTTTTACAAGAACTAGCATCTATCATTAAATTTTCGTCACGCTATTTTCGCAACCTAAAATTTACACGAACCTGCCTTTAGTGGACAGTCACAATTATTTATAAATTTTTATTGATATTTTGCCGATAATATTATACGATATGATTTATAATCATCATCATTCTACACCATAAAATGTCCACTACTCAACCTATTGTCAGCCTCCGTGGCGTAGTTGCTTAGACGCCGCCTGTGAAACGAGAGGCCGCAGGTTCGATCCGAGCATCAACCCAAATGTTTGTGTGGCCCACAAATATTTGTATCGGGTCGGGGTGTTTGTGAGACCGAAAAGTCTATTGTAGTTTCTGATACCCACGACACAAGACTTAATGTGTGGCCAGATAATGTATGTTATTGTTAGGTGTATTTATTTATTTAATTAACCTAGGTCACCCAAAAGTTACACTAAGTTTACTAAAATATATGTCATAATTTTGCATACACGGTATAACACAGGTATAATATGACTCGTAAACTTCTGTATGTTTATGTTTGGAAGTGGACGTGAAGCGACAGCTTTGCTGTTACGTTTCGTCCGGTGAGTGGGATTGCCGGATGGCCAATACCCCTTTCCTCTTCCGATTCTTTATCCCGGGGCTTTTTCCTACCCGCTCCCCTCCCAATTGGGCCGGCAACACATCCATGATCCAGCGTTGTGGATGTTCATGGGCGACAATAATCACATACCATCAAGTGACTTGTATGCTCGTTTGCTGGACCTATGCAATAAAAAAAATCTTCTGTACATTTATGTATTTGTATTAACCCATATATGTCCCACTGCAGGGCACGGGCCTCCTTTACAATCGAGAGTAAACTTATTTCTCAGTAATATGCATCCCCGTATTTCAAGTTATGAAGACTGCAAGCTCTCCTGCAATAAAGCGAAATTTCAATACATATTTTTAAGTAAACAAATTCGTCCAATTTACCCATTTTATGACGCACAAGCTGGGTCGTTGGCATCTTTCAAAGATGGCGGAATGTGCACAAGTTTTAGAAACTGCAGTGAAACACAAATAAAATTCATAAACATTTACATATGAATTTGAATGAAACAAGCAAACATTTTCAGAAAGTAATTTTATTGATTTGAAAATTGAAATGTATAAACCATATTACATGATACATGTTTTGTTTTATTGCAATGAATGGCGACACAAGCATGCCATTCGATGGTATACGACAACTCATGGACTGTGGCAAAACCAAAGAACACCATGAATTACAAAACAATGCTTGGCATTCCATTGCGTTCGCCATCCTTAGAATGTTAAATATAATTATGTCCGGCAGTTACTCTGGCTGCAATGACATTCAAACTGGAATAGATCAGTGCATTTAAACTGTTGTTTGGCTCAGAAGGCCTCTCACATATGAGAGACCTTACTACCAGTATACATTAAAAAAATCGAGAGCTTCTATGGTGCAATTGTTTAAGAATGAATCGGAAGGCCGCATTCAATTTCCGCATTAAGACAAATGTTTGTGTTATTTAAAATAAGTTTCTTATCGTTTCTAATATCAACGACACAGGACTTCACATCTTACTCCGGAGTCAGGACCCTTACGCCCGAATACTCAAACGCCATTTAAATATTAAGTTCCACTTAACTACCCGCATCCTTCGCCTGTACATTTAAGCGAGACTTGCGTAGTTCAGTGCAATATAATATTTAAGTAGCGTTTGAGTATATGGGCGTTAATTTTACTGTTTAACTGTTAGGCACAATAGCACAGATAAAATTATATTATGGTATATTTATTTTTATTTTCGCTCACAAGAGAGTGGAGGGCAACATGCATACTTAGAGTCGTTGTATAAAGATAGAAGATTTTCATAGATTTTTCTGAATAGTTTCGCTGATCCATGGTAACAGAGCAGACACTTTTGTATAAATTCCTGGAAGGTTCCCGCACCCTGAGCCGAATGATGTGATCCCCACCTGAATGTTCTCCAGGGTTAGAGGTCCACCACTATCGCCCTGAAAACAGTAAATAGTATGACATATTTTACTCAACTGAAATTACATTTAATTTAAAAAAAACACTAATAAAGACAGCCTCGGTGGCCTAGTTGTCCTACGGTATGATTACAAAGCTGACGTCTCTGGTTCGAGTCCCGGGTCGGGCAAATTGATACTGTATTTTTCTATTCATTATAAGCGATAAGTCGTTCAAGCCACGTTAATACATTTTAAACAACAGGCCACAACGATAACCTTTAACGTGTTGGCAGACTCCACTATACTATAGCAATCTTTGTAAAAGATTCGTGAATATATCCGACTTTTAAAACTAAGATTGAAAATTTGAGAATATTCTGGTAGTCAGATAATCTAATGATTAACAATCTCTTGACGTATAAAGTAACGTATACAGAAATATACGTTTCAGTACGGGGATCGAACCTATGGCCTCTCGTATCACATACACCAACTTTAATGCAGAGTATATAACAAAGGCTGGAATATAAAGTTGAAAACAAACGGAAAAAAATTTATTATGAAAATAATTGAAATAACATTGTTTTGCCCACACACAGAACAAAGGCATAAACAAACCAAACGTTTGGCGAACTATTGTCTGTGATAGAATGTTTCAAACTATTGTTTGGAAATGAAATACTCATATGTGGTGTTCTTATTGCATTCGATATTTGTATAATTATTATTTCATGAATTTTAAGCGTGCTTTCTTTTTTAAATTTGGAACGCTTATCTTTTGTTTTTTATAAATAAAAATGAGATAATATTTAGACAAATTCTAGGAACTCAAACCGAGCGCTTTGAGTTTCCATGACAACTTATTGGGATCGGCATGTGCCCAGCGACTTCTTGAAAACTTTATAAGGTCATCCGTCTACCTTGTGGATATGTAAATCTACATTTACCTAGCCCCTCAAGAACATTTTGCCATATCGTTAATCAAATAGTTTTATACCTGGCAAGTGTCTCTCCCGGGTTCGCCAGCGCAAAGCATCCTCTTTGTGATGCCTCGAAACATTTTGAAGTACATAAAACGACACGTCCTAGTTGACACTACTGGGACCTTCACTTGAAGAAGATCATTCGAAATGTCACTGTCTACCTAAAAAAATGGTTTTTATCTTCATAATGAAGTACAAATTCATACAGTTGGTATAACTTTAAATATATTCAATGAAATTAAAGTTTTTTTTTCAAAAGAGACCTTTTTTTATCAGCCCATATACGTCCCCCTGCAGAGCACGGGTCTACTCTACAACCGAGAGTACGATTGAGAGTGGTTAGGCCCTATAGTCAAACACGCTCGCCCAGTGCGGGTTGGCGGACTTAACATACCATAGAAAATGTTTGAATTCACTACGGTATGCAGGTTTCCTCACGATGTTTTCCTTCACCGTTACAGTATAAAACAAAAGAGACTTTAATCTTCTTTAATTACAATTTTTTAAAAGGTTCCTTACGCCTAATTCATCATTATTAATTAAAATACCCTATAAAATTGTATCTGATCTCCACAACACAAGACTTATGACCTAGATTCACGACTACATTCGTCTCCATTTTTATATTAAATAATAAAAATTATTATATTTTAAAAAACTTACTGCAGTGGTTCCCCATCCGGTGATGTCCAACATAGTGCCCTTCTTCAACTTAACATTATGATTAGCCAACGCAATTTTGTTGACTTTAGCAGAGAAAGTCAAATTAGCCTTCAGCTTTATCAGACAGATGTCATAGTCGCTAGTGATGTTGCTAAACCGTTCATGTGTTGTTATTTTCTCTATGTCGTACATCTCTCCGCTTTCGTTGAGGCGTGACGTGCCGACGTAGACTTTAAATTTCCAGCCACTGCAAAAATAGTTTATTTATTAATCACACCGTGAGGAAACCTGCCAAAGCGATTTGTAAAAAATCAATGGTATGTAAAGTCCGCCAACCCGCCCTAGGCCAGTGTGGTGGACTATATGACCTATCCCCTCTCAATCGTACTCTCGATTGTAGAGGAGGCCTGTGCCCTGCAGTGGGACGTAATATGGGCAGATATAATACAATTAATCACAACCTGTTTGAAGTGTTAAAAAAAAACAAAGACAATGAACCAAAATAAATTTAAGTACTAGAATGACCGCGGTTTTAATCTCTGTGGCAACCCACATAAGCTTCTGTGTCAACCCTGGACTGAACAGAACAAAGGAGTAACCTAATATTTTGCATTTATCGAAAAGCTGCCTTTGAAGTTTTGCGTCAATCCTTTTTACGCGATAAACGACTCACATGTATAGACTATTCCACAAAATATTTTCTAGAAATCTATTTTAATAAAAATGTATCTGTATGAAACGGCAATGTACGTGACAGCTCAGTGAATTCAACGTGTGTTTTTATTTCTTGGAAAATTTCTTAATTAAATTTACCGAGAAATACGGTTTTATCACTACGGATTTCTCTCTCGTATTTATTTTATGAAACATCAAAAGCGAGATTCGTTCTATAATATTTTTTCCAATGCGATCTAGTTACTTTCAGTATTTTTCTATTTAAGAAATGTTTTACGCGTTGGAACATAATTTTAGAAATTGTGTTTTATTTTTTTTAATGTTTGGTTATCATATTTTAGGAATTTTAAAGGTACATGACAGCTTCGTGGCGCAGTTGGTTCGACGCCGGGTGTAAAACGAGAGGTTGCGGGTTTGATCCTCACACCGACACAAATGTTTGTGAGGCCCACAAAAGGGATATAGGAGGACAGGATTACATGCATTGAGTAATGGAACATGTTAGACGGGACAGGACGGGACGCAACGCGACGGAACGAGAAAAGCAGTATAAAGGGCGGCAGTTACGTTGAGTTTAAATATGAAACCGTTAGAACGCGAAATAATATGTGTCTAATGTGGACTGGTCTCAAAAATGTCTGCAACCGGGCGTAGCCGGGTCGGGGCGCTAGTATATCATATATTCGAAACCACATTTTACAAAAGTTACAAAGCTAGCAATATAAACATAACTAGATATTAAATACCGACTGCCTCGATGGCGTAGTGGTACTACGGTATGATTGCAAAGCTGAGGTCTCGGGTTCGAATCCCGCGTCGGGCAAAGTGAAATTGGATTTTTCTATTCATTATCAGCCCGGAGTCAGGAATTTGTGCCCGATATGGCGATAGGCTCGCCCCCTACCACATCGTGGGACGGAATATACAAGGCGAAACGTGGGTGTTCTAGTAGCAGCTCTGCCTACCCCTTCTGGGAAAAGGCGTGTGTTTATGTATGTATGTATGTATGTATATATTAAATAACTTACGGTACAATACAATGAGCTGCTGTTAGAATGAATCGTTCGTGTATGACGGAGGCTCCACAGTAATGTAAAGTTCCGTTTATACGCAGCGAGGCCATGTATGGAGCTTGCTCGATACGAACCCTGTGGCCTCCGATAATACCCACATTTTCTGTTGCTTGGATAGTATCTGTACCAAAACGAAAATTAAACATAAAATACTTTATACAGGGTATATCAAGACTGCTACCGAAAACGAAGCCAAGTGGTTGTTATAGCGACTTTAGACACAATGCAACTAAATTTTTTGCAAAAGAAAGCGATGATTTTTTTTAAATCTTCTTCCTATCATCGTATTTCGGTGGTAAATACATACATTTTCCTATAAAAATAATGTACACCCTTTTATTTTTAAAGACGCTATAGTATGCAAGGCTTATGTTAATGTAGAACTATGTCGCACAGTGGTTCTTGCTTGGCCAATCAAACACATTTTAATCTTTACGTACGATATCATTTCTAATTCACAATGTAGTTGACACGCAACAGAAAAAAAATATACATAATAAATTTATCAAGACGGATTGATACAATTTGCATAGATCTTATTAATATAACTTACATAAGTTCAGAATAGTGTAAAATAGCAACACAAGCGCTACATTAAGCACTCTGTTTGAAGCCATGATTGCTAATGACGATGTAACAGTGTTAACATTTATAATGAATCAAAATAAACCAATTAATTAATTATTACTTCGTCATATTGAATGTTACTCGTTAAATGTACTCGATTTAATGAATATGGGTGTATCGTAATTAAATTAACAGAGATTGTAAACGATAAATAATTATTATGAAACGCAGAATATTTCTACTACGCATTTATTCAACAGTTTCAATTTAAATAAATGAATACACCCAACAGTTACGTACATAGTCGTGATCCCACACTTATATCGAGTCGTGTTGTGGGTATCAGGAGCTACGAGAGACTTTTCGGTCTCACAAACACGCAGACACGAAACTAATAGTTGTGGTTCACATAAACATTTGTTACGATGCGGGGTTCGAACCCGCGACTTCCCGTTTCACTGACGGCGTCAAACCAACTGGGCCACGGAGGCTGGCAAAATTTGCGTAAAGGTACTTATATATAAATAAAAAAATAATGACTAGCGATACTTCTTCGTAATCTAATCTTGACATACATACATAAACTCACGCCTTTTTCACAGAAGGGGTGGGGAGAAGTGCAATCAGGACACCCAAGTTTCGCCTTGTATGTACTGTCCCATGATGTAATACGGAGCGAGCCTATCGCCATATCGGGCACAAATTCCTGACTCCAGGCTAATGAATAGAACAATCCAATACAACTTTGCCCGACCCGGGATTCGAACCCGAGACCTCAGCATTGTAATCATACCGTAGTACAAACTACACCACCGAAGCAGTCTAATCATCCTTATCTTAAACTCTACCTTTATTCATAAAAACACAAAATTTTCAAATGAAATGAACATATTTATTGAACCCATAAAATGTCATATATTATTTAGATTCAGTCACTTTTTTCTATTTCATTTCCTTCAGTTTCACAAGGCTGTTTCCACCAGAGAAGAACGGGCAAGAAACTCTAGCGTTGTTCTTCAAACAAGTTTACAATAGAGTGGTTATACAGGAGTCATAGCTTAGTTGAATTCAGAGCAGTTCATTAAATAGTTTATGATAAGAATTGACTAATAATAATATTGGTTAAGTTATTTTCTACGGCTGAGTTAAGTGAAGTCGCCCAGAACTCGGAATCGGTAGACACTTTTCGGCCAAATGAAGCATGGCGCTACATCTTGTCATTGAAATTATTAGAAATGCAAACTCAAGGATGGTAATACTTTTACGATCTTGGTACGATCAAGGTGGTTTGTCTATGACTACGGACTCCAATAATTACTCACTGTCAAGAAAACAGTTCATTGGTCTCGCAAGAATATATCTTAGATATAAAACAGAAGTATTTTATGTACCCCGTTTATTCTGCACATAGATTTGTCGAAGACCTAGCGTTTTTCTCACTTATAATTTTTCATAATTATCAGGTATTGGATGTATATGAAGTTCTGCTTACTTTGGTTTGACCTAAACATTTTCTAAAGGTTTATTTGAGGTATTTGTGTATAGTATTGGATAGATTTATACGGCTTTCGTTACGCGATATTCTGTGATCTGTAGCCGATCGTCTTTCCATATCATGGGACGCCAAATCCACACTAGCATTAGGTTTCACGCAAGAAATTTTCTAATACATTTACCAGATATTGATATCATCCTTTGAATCAGTCCCACAGTGACCTGTTTGAAGGACCCTGGATCCATAAACTTACTGCCACCTACATGTCTTCTCTCTCTCTCTCTCTCTCTCTCTCTCTCCCTCTCTCTCTACAGCCGCAGAACACAAGCCTCTACGAACGATCTTCACATCGACCTGTTGGAAGCGTCCTGCATCATATTCATTAAAATCAAATAATGTAGTTTACTGACGAGTGAGGGTAAACCCTCAGTTGACATTCAGCTAATCCACACATGTATACAACTTCACGTTCAAAGTTAACGCTAATTAAATCTGCCAATTTAAATGGGTCGCGGCTGGAAATAAACATTTCCCTAACACTTTAATTAACGTATGTGTTAATTTATTTTTACGGTTCACGAACACTCTGATTGCGATATTTTAACTGTTGCGTTGACAGAGCTTGAGTTGAGGAATAGGTGTTCATTTGGTGACTGATTTATTTATTTGTTAATGTTTTTGTAATAAAAAGCTTTTTTGCTTTGGTTTTGTAGTCGAAGAAGCTAACGATGAAGCGATTTGATGAGCATTGAGCAGCAAAACAGAATTTTGACCTGTTTTTATAACATAAGGTAGAAGAAACAAAATATAGTTACTAACTCAAAAAGTATATGTGCTTTAAAAGAATATTCCATAAATAATGGTTTTGCTTGAAATCATTTAAAGTGAAATTAATATTAAAGGGAGATATTTTCTGAAAAGGTAAAAGAATTTAATAAAGTTAAAAGGGATGTGACGAAGTATTTCGCGTCTAACTTAATTGTCGTCTTCTTTATTATGATTAAACTAAGTATTGGCCCTGTAAAATTATATTGGGTAAGAAGATTGGGTATTTCAAAATGTGGAACATATATAGCTATTCTTTTAATAAATTTAATGTTATTTCATTGTTTCATATAGATTATTTGGAACAATAAACGATTTGATGATTATCATCATATTTATTCATGAAGGACAATTTTGAATTCATGTAATTAAAAATCCATATAAATAAGAATAAAGTGATCCATAATTTAATTCATGGATTTAATAGGACTAAAGCGACTCTAATACAATAAACATTTCCCTCGTAGGAGCAATATTCTAGCGTCTACGTCTACGTATAAATATCTAGAATATTTAGCACTGGTATCTGCAAGCGTTACAGGCTTTTTCGCTTATTCCCCGAGGGTATTTTCAGCTGATACAACATTGAAACGTAGGAAAATTGAGGACGAGTGTGTTTGTTGATTTTTAAAACGGATCTACAAAATGACAACAAGTGCAATATAATCTATATAGTGAATCCGCCGGTAGACACAATTATGCAGATCTGCTCAAAATCTAATATATCAAATTGAACAAAAGTTAAACGCGAAATTGAGCAGTTTTTAAGATAGTTTTTTCACCATCATGTCCGGTAGTTCCTATCTGAACAAATGTTTAGCCTTAGAATCTATTCCAATCTATTCTTGAACCCCTACAGCATGGTAAGTTATGGCGAATCTAATGTTTTATTTACGAAGTCACAAGACAAGTGAAAATGCAATGAATTTTATACATGAGAATAGTTACGGTGGCAAAGTTATTGCTCTGAACCGGACAGCAACGGTACATTGAACCCGGGTACAAAATTTCCTATGGTATATTTCAATATTTCATTACCCTGTTTAATTAGTTGCTTTGCAAAGGTTTTCTTTTTCTGTCCACTGATCTCTGTATCTCTGACTGTCTCGGTGGCGTAATTGTACTATGGTACGATTGCAAAGCTGAGGTCTCGAGTTCGAATCCCGGTTCGGGCAAAGGGATATTGGATTTTTCAATTCATTATCGGGCTGGAGTTTTTACCCGATATGGCGATAGGCTCACTCCCTATCACATCGTGGAACGGAACATACAAGGCGAAATATAGGCGTCATGATGGCGCCTCTGCCTACCTCTTCCAGGATAAAGGCGTGAGTTTATGTATGTATATGTATGATCTTTGTATATCATCATAGAATGATGCTTTCGGAGAGTCCTTTATTTAGACAATTTTTCTTAGCTCTTTCCCCTGGCGCATCATGTCCTTAGGTATCCATTTCATTGTTATTTTAATCCACCTGTCAGCATGTATGCTTGTAATAATGATTATATAATTATAACTACATCTTCAACAATCAAAGTTAGGTTTCTACACACCCATATTACCATACTTGGCGAAAACTTCAGTAACACACAGCTACCGAACAATGTTACCTACGTCAAGTAAAGCTCGACGCATTGCGTTAACTTTACCCTTACCACCAGTAAACTATTCTAAAAGCTTAGGTAATTTGCATACGTTAAAATCGGTTCGTTGCGTGAGGAAACTATGTAACAGCGGATCAAATATATCTCCAAAGTTAAACCAGTGTGAAATAAAGTTTTATTGCAAACTGTGATACGATGGCGAGGAATTTTAGGACTATACGGGACAACTAATTTATTGCTATAGTTTATTGTGTTTGGTGGTCTAGTCGCTTTCAATTGCGAGGTCGGAGGTCAATTTCTGGGTTGGGTACTTCAATCTGTATATTTTGTTTTTAAAATCTCTATAGAGTTGCCTGGCTTGGTGACAAGAACAAAAACAAATATTTTTGTGTGGCCTTTGCAAGTGTTAATGAGTCGTTAGACACTAGGTATTTCAACGTCTTTATATTTTTCTGTTAACATGTTTTAGTTACACACATACATAGACATCACGCCTTTTTCTCAGAAAGGGTAGGCAGAGGTGCAACCAGGACACCCATGTTTCGACGTATGTGTTCCGTCTCATGACGTAATAGGGGGCGAGCCTATCGCCATATCGGGCACAAATCTTTTGACTCCGGGCTGATTTTGAATAGATAAGTCCAATATCACTTTGCCTGACCCGGAGTTCAAACCCGAGACCTCAGCTTTGTAATCAAACCGATGTACAACTATGCCACCGGGGCAGTCATGTCAATCATGTTTCAGTTATTATCGATTAAATGAGGAAATATGGACTTTCTCCACAAATAATTATTATCATCAATGTCTAAACTTCGTTGATGATTATTTTAAAATAACGGTGGAGAAGTTTAGTATTTTAGACCACACATTATAAAATACCGGAACGTCCCATAAAATAATAATAAAGAGGACTAGCAACACGGAAACTAGATTACGTAAAATATTCATGCTATGAAAATATGCGCTCGAGAGGAAATTCACTTTAACTGCAAAATATATTCTTATTCACTCGTCTATTTCGAAGTTTACCGTGTGTGGTTATTGAATATTGTAAATCAGCTGATCTACTTTTCATACTTGATTTCATATAAAATGTAAGATTTGTATCAAGAACTTGTATTTATTGCAATGAACGGCGAGACGAGCATGCCATTCGCCTGATGGTAAGCGATACGACCTCTCATGAACAGTAGCAAAACCAAATACCATGAATTATAATGCAAAGTTTGCCATTCCAGTGCGCTCGCCATCCTGAGTCATAAGATGTTAGGTCTCATTATGTCCAGTAGTTGCTCTGGCTGTAATTTCCTTCAAACTGGAACACAACAGTGCATTTACACTGCTGTTTGGCGGAAGAAACAGACCTCGCGGTGGTACCTACCTAGGCGGCCTCTCACATATGAGAGACCTCTCACCAGTGTATACTTGTAACGTGATGCTGTTGAACACTGTAGTAGTGCAAGATTTTATTGTAAAAAATATAATTTATTGGTATGGCATATAACAGAATGTAAGCAGCCGATGTTTCAATGGTGAGGTAAAAGTAATCCATCAATTATGCAATATCCGGACTGCATATAAAATGTCACAGTAAAATAACATATTGGTACAATTACTGTCATTTTTAAATTGCGTATATCGTAGTTTAATCAACGAATTAATTTTATTTGACAATTTAAAAATCCACCCTAAATAATATCATGCCGTCATGAAAGGTAGGTAACTAGAGGGGACACCGTGTACAAAATGTCTATAACAAAATTCGGTACCGTACCACAATATCTATTTCTGTCTCTTTCACTCCTAAGAAGTCGTGCTATCTTTCCTCCCACTCTACTGATATTCCGTGTGCTTGGTACGTGCGCACAAATTCACGATGTCCCTTCTAGTTATACTTCAGCTATTTCTGTTTCTGTCTCTTTTTCTACTAACACGTAAGTCACACAATCTTCCGTCTCGCTTCGCCGTCCCGCGTGGCTGATACGCGCATAGTTTTTCACGAGATATCCCCTCTAGTGAGACTATGGTGTGTAGGCCAGTTCTGAAGGCTACACAAAGGACATTACCTAACGGGAGTCTGCGTATCGTTCACTGGAAGGCTGCCAAATGGTGTTCGAATGTTCTTTGGGAATGGTTTTCTGTGTACGGCAAGGTCGTGACCTCTTACTTTAATTATAAAATTGTTTACTCCCGATCTGGTAATTTATTTGTTATTGTTAGGTAGTTGTATGTTCTATTTGTTTAGGAATAGGATTGTTATTTCTGTGAATCATAGATGATTTTTGTTATTAAAACCGCTAGGAACCTACGTATAATATTAATTGATCTTGCTATAATATTTTCGGTTGGACATCCAATGTCCTTTAGATGTTATATCTAAACAACATACCTATTAATAATTTGATCCAGTTAAATGTTCGACAAAATGTCACTACATGGTTCAATAACCTTAAAGACACTTGGTAAAAATTAGAACACCTAAATGTCAAAACTTACACCATCTCTAAAATATAACAAAATCTTGGTTTAAAAAGTCCAAGCTCGTCGAGCCGTAAAAAATCTTCGCCTCTGTGTATCGGACGCGGCAGACGTAAAATTCCTATAAAATTGAGTAAATGTTGGCCATAATTTTAGGCCACTCGGCTGAACCGTTTGAGGGCGGTGTTCGTCGCAGCTTCAGTGTTTTATGATTTCCTTTAAAATATACCGTGATGGAGGCTTCATAGCTTAAGAAAGGACTTATGGCCAGCTTTATTGCACCCAGACTTGAAAATGAGTGAATAAATTAAATGAAACGCGTTACTCGAAACAGCTACTGAACGCAGAGCAACAAAATATTAACATTATAAATGTATCAAAATTATCTGACTATTTAAATTGTCTCGGAGTAAGGAGACTGCTAGTAATGTACTTAATTGCCGTAATGAGTATTTGATATAATTTGTCCAAATAGGAGAATATCTTTCGCTGGCCGATGTAATTATTTCTACCTTTTCGAAACCAAATACATACAAGCTGAATCCAAAACGCGAAACATTTGCGTAATTCACACATAAGAACAGATTTGGTGTGTACGATAGTTACCATCTAGACGGATACGAATATCATATCCAGTCCTATAACAAGCTGACGATACCCCTACTAAGTCCATAACACATTTATATAAAAACCTACTTAAGTCATTGAAATAAAACGAATTTCTACGTTGAACGATTTAAAAAATGTGAAAATTAAATCAAATTCGCGATAAAATCCGTAAGAATTCGTTTTATTTCAACGTGTAACATTCGCGAAAATCTAAGAAACCTCTACCAAAGTCAGTTAGAGAATTGAATGATCTCAGTAGTTAAAAAGGTTCATTGTTTACATTTCTAAATAATAAATGTTATTATAGTTTAAAAGAGTTTCTTTGTTATAATTGAAATATAATACTTTAGTTTGTATAGTGTTTATATTTTTTTAAGTTAGATTTTTATTACATTTAAGTCAAATTATTGTATGCCAACATGACGGGACGTAGCCGCTCAAAACAAAACCTATGGAACACCATTTGTGGACATACCATAATAAAATGTTTTGAATTTGAAATTTGAATTTCTCGATACATTTAACCAGTAAGCATAAACATAACGGTGAAGGAAAACATCGTGAGGAAACTTGCATACCATAGCGATTTTTATAAATTTCTAAGGTATGTAAAAAGTCCGCCAACCCACACTAAGCCAGCGTGGTGGACTATATGGCCTAACCCCTCTGAATCATACTCTCGATAGTAGAGGAGGCCCGTGCCCTGCAGAGGACGTATATGGGCTGATACAATACAAAAGCATAAACAGCACCATCCAACAAAACCGTCCATACATCGCTCATCCATTTATTCAATTTCCTATTCCAATGTTTAGAATCGCGCTGCACCCGCTCTGTTAGAATATGAAATGGGATGTTTGCCTGTCAATGTGGGTACAGTGGAGCTGCATCTATTATGTACGGGGCTGCTGCTATCCCTACTTTGACGGCCTCAAAGGAATCGACCTTTAGTTAAGGTTTTGTGAGGGACATTCTGGTTTCAAATGTCGTGTGAGTTTTGATGGTCTTCAAATAAGTCTAAGGTTTTATTTGTGACTTATTTTTGTATTGTATCAGTCAATATGCGTCCCGTTGCAGGGCGCTGGCCTCCTCTACAATCGAGAGTACCATTGAGAGTGGTTAGGCCATATAGTCCACCACGCTGGCTAAATCAAT
The DNA here is from genome assembly GCA_033459515.1 of Theretra japonica. Lineage (NCBI taxonomy): Eukaryota > Metazoa > Arthropoda > Insecta > Lepidoptera > Sphingidae > Theretra > Theretra japonica. Next base: position 5,686,379 of record CM065942.1, read on the forward strand.
TTAGTCGTAGACCATTTTCTGATCACTTAAATAAAAAAATCTAAATTAGGCGTCGTCATAAATTATAACGTAATATACTGAATGGCTTTTTAAAACAACAAACATAATAAATTATGTGATAAAAATAAATATTGCATAGTTCAATTTTATACACTGCGTAGATTTTTCACAGTAAAAAGCCAGTCCATTATAAAATGGAACGGAAAATGAATGAAAACTCCATTCATTCAATTTATTTCACTGAAAATAGATTTCCACGCTTCTATTCCTATACATATGAAATTGTATATTTTAGTTCCATTGAAAGGATGTGTAAAGGCTTGTGAATTTAGTGATCGAAATAATTGGTGATCAAGGACATAAGAATTGGTCGCGAGTGCGTCTTCACGCTTCGTTTGAACAACCTAACACAGGAAGGGACTGTAGACTGGAAAACTGTTCTGGTTAATAGTACGGAACAAATACGATAATTTTGGAGACATGTGAAATGGTTTACTGTAAATTTAGTCCATGGCGATGTTTTCAAAAGGATTTACACCGTGTCAACTAATTTTGTTTGACAGTCTCCGTGGCGTAGTTGGTTAGACGCCAACAGTGAAACGACAGGCCGCGGGTTCGATCCTCGCACCAACACGAATGTTTGTGTGGCCCACAAATATTTGTGTTGGGTCTGGGTATTTGTGAGACCGAAAAGGCTCTTGTAGCTTCTGATATTGACGACACGAAACTTAATTGACTTTAATGTGGAGTCATTAATATTCTTGTATATACATAGGTATATATGACTGTTGGGTGTATTTATTTATTTATAGTTCATTCTCCATTCTACCAGTCTAATAACGCATGCCCGCGGAACGTTTCATATTACTATTAGTGTATCTTAGATTACCATTACTCATCTTGTAAAACATAGCTTAATGCCCTTAGTACAGTCGCAATGAGTAGAAAGTTATCGCTTGGACATTGTGTTACAAACACTCCTGCTACAGGTTTGACAACCCAATTTGTCAGGGTTCTGTAATAGCCATTAAGCTTGCAATTACTGTAAATCTTGTTCGAGAGACAAGTGATGTGGGTGTTACTTAGTATCTGTACCTACATTGTAGTGAAGTATTTCTTTGCCATTTTTTATGAATGTATTTTTATGTCAAATGGTATCGGTACAGTTGAGAGGGGTAGGCCATATAGTCCACTACGCTGGCCTAGTGCGGGTCGTCGGACTTTACATACCAGAGAAATTCAAACAAATCGCTACGGTAAGCAGGTTTCCTCACGATGTTTTCCTTCACCGTTATGGGGCGTGGTGATTGACTGTCAATACACAGATGACTCCGAAAAGACAGAGGTATGCCCTAGAACTTGAACTTTACAGAAGTACGCACAAATGGTGTATGATTGAAGATAATTTGACTGAAATAATAATTAATAATTATGATGTCCAATGTTTTATGATTAAAGATTTTAGTAAATTATTTGGCTAACAATTAGATAGAAAACGTATCAGTTACTCAATAATTTAGCGCTGAACTAACAATGTTACTAACTACTGACTTGTTTTGTTTAGATTCTGACTAATATACCTGAAAATATGTGAGTCAACTAAACCGCAATCAAATTTCTATATTCTTTGTTTTAATTTTGTACATTATCTTTCTGTGGTGACACAAATTAACAAAACATTTTGTATTGAGTTCAACCAATCCATTCTGTGAGAAATGAAATCCTGCGTATTTTCTACACATTAATATCGGTTTCAATTCAAAACTCAATTAAACGAGGCCAACGTGGTAAAGACCTTAATTGAGTTCTTCGTTATGAATAACACAATCTGGCTGGCCAAACCGAAGCGTTGAATATTGCAATTCAACATTTCGGTCTCACTAGAGGTGAGTCTCACTAGCTAAATTAAATTTAAGAAGAATATAAATTATCTCTGTGGAGCGTGACTTGCTTAATAATTGCTCCGTCTTTAGAAAAAATAATATTTGAGGTTAGTAGGATACTTTAACTTATTGTACTGCACTGTATCAGTCCAAATACGTCCCACTGCAGGCCACGGGCCTCCTCTAAAATCGAGACTAAGATTAAGAGTGGATAGGCCATATAGTCCGCCACGCTGGCCTAGTGCGGGTTGGCGGACTTATAAATACCGTAGAAATTTATACAAATCGCTATGATATGCAGGTTTCCTCACGATGTTTTCCTTCACGCACCTCTGCCTACCCGCAAACGCCTCATATTATGGTAGTTATGACCATCCGTAATAAAACCTCTTGAAACATAGGAATCAGTTATATGATCTGACACTTTTTGGAACTCCAAATTCTCTACACCTACGAAGTACGACACTGAAAAAATACTCTTATAAACGGAGTCAATCACGCATAATTTTCAATGAAAATCTTAAGAAATATATTTTTGCATAGATGTTCCGGAGTTGTTGTTTGTGTTGTGTACAAATTGTTTAATGCATTTACCAATTTGATCGCAGAACATTCAACTCACTGTCAAGACGTAAGGTTAATGTACGAGCGCGTTTTTATCATAAATCTCTACACATTTTCAACGTAAACAAATATTTTGAGTAAACTCTACATCTAAGAAGTTTAATATTTTTTTATAATAACATTATTGTTATCTCTCAGCTAATAAAACTTTTTCTGTGCTAGCCACGGACATTATGGTCAAAAGAGGTTCGACTTTCCACTACACTTCTCTAGACATGTCTAATGCAGGTAGATTGTACAATGGACATATTTTTTAAATAAACTTATATTATAAAATGAACACAGTTCTTTAAAAACAAACTACATAGAATGACGTAACATATACAATAACCACTCCATTAGCTAAAACGTCTACTCCCAGTAGAAAAAACAATCCTTATACAGCATCACATATCCAGAATAAAGGGTAGACAACTGAGATCTGTACGATAGGCTACGGCAAGCGCGTCAGTCAACCGCCGCCATACTCCACGGAACGACGCGCCGCCATTTTGGGAATTTGCCCGCCAAAACTTGCGAGCGACATTGGATTACGCCATTTTTTGTCAAAGGAAAAAGTTTGTGACAGCCAGTGGTATTAAACGTGGAACAGACTTTGTGTTCGAATTTTAAAGTTGAGCTATAAAGCGGACAGTTTTAAATTGAGAGTGACCGTTTAAGACATTTATGAAAAAGAAGTTTTGTGAAAAAAATGGTTTCGTGTTTCTTAAACATCGCTAAATATTAAGGCATTGGTACAAAAAAGCTTTGGTGGCAAATGTGTATAAAAAGGTTACAAAAACTTAATGAACATAATGTAAAAAAATATCATTAATTAAAAAACACAGCAATAGACTGTATTTACAACTTAAATTATGATCACAAGACTTTCAATATAAATTACTGAGTGAATACAAAATAATGCGTAAGTGTAATTATGTGTTGACGTGCGTAGTTCTATTGAAATGAATAGATTGGACAATACGTCGAAACAAGACAAAGAGGACGACGACAATGAAAAAGGAAACTGTACGAAGCAGAACAAAATACTTGGTTAGTAGACATATATATTTTGAAGTGGTAGAGCCATGCTGTTGTCAGTCATGAATGGGCAGGCTCATTCGGGGCGGTACCACTGTCTCACAGGAAATCGACGTGAAGTGATAGCTTCGCTGTCGCGTTTCGTTTGGTGAGTGAGATTGCCGAATGACCTACTACTTATTTCCTCTTTCCATCTTTTTCCTTCCTGCTACCCTCCCAATGGGGCCGGTAACCCATCCATGATCTGGCGTGGAGGATGTTCATGAGCGGCAGTGATCACTTACCATCAGGTGACCTGTTTGCTCTTTTGCTCGGAAAAAAATACAATTTAGAAAACATCTTTTGTATATTTGAAACGTCGTTACTGACAGCATCCGTGGCGCAATTGGTTAGGCGCTGGCTGTGAAACGAGAGGCCGTGGGTTCGGTCCCCGCACCGAGACAAATGTTTGTGAAGCCCACAAGTATTTGTCGCGGATCTGAGTGTTTGTGAGACTGAAAAGTCTCTCGTAGTGTCTGACACCCACGACACAAGACTTAATTGATCTTAATGTGGGGTCAGGACTATGTATGTGACTGTTGGGTGTATTTATATTTAATTTATATATAATTATTTATAAAAAATATTTTTTTTCATAGGCAGCAATGATCTTAATTACGTTAGATTGAAGATAAATACCTACCTTAGTAAGCTTTTGATTATATTATTATTGTTATTATCCTATATAACTATGAACAATTTTATTACATTATTATTGTTTATTATAAAAAATATTCTTACACAATGCACGCTTTTGCACTTTTTATTTATTTTATATATAGCATGCAATATTTGCTCTATTTTACTAGGATTTTATTCTCAATCGCACATGTTACCTAAACCTCTTTACCCTTTGTATGAGATAAAGATACTTACCAAATCATGGACACTATAAGCTTACAGTCACAATTAGATAACTCTGTCCATATTAAATGTCAAAATATAAATAATCTTGAAGATTGTAAAACCGTTCTTGCAAAAAATATCAATTTTACATTACTTACTTTTAACATCAGAAGCATTGGCAAGAATTTCACCAGTTTCCTGGTAGCACTTCGCCGCCTTAACATTGACTGTGATGTCATTATACTTACAGAATGCTGGCTTGCGTCTACTTCAGTCATAGGTCACATTCCAGGTTATAATTCTTTTTTTACAAAGCGAAACTTAAATCAAAACGGTGGTGTTGTCGCATATGTAAAAGAGCGTTGGAGTGTAAATGTTACAGAACCATTTGTGGCGGATGCATGTTGTATAAGCATAGAAATACCTAAACAGATAATCATCCTAGGAATTTATCGCTCCCCTTCTTTTAGGAATACCAACGATTTTATTGACTCGCTTGATAAAGCACTCTGTAACTTAAAAAATAATTATTCTAATATAGTTTTAGCGGGCGATATTAATATCGACATTTTGTCTAAAGATTTTATTTCACATGGCGCTTCTGATTATTTATGCAGGATTGCTGAACATGGTCTCCTTCCGGCTGTCACTCTCCCTACTAGACTGGAAGCATGTCTTGACCACATATTTGTAAAGTCATCCAAACCAGCGATAAGTGTTGTTTGTGATACTGATATTACTGACCATAAAATAGCTATATTGGGTCTAACTGATAAGAAAAATAAACAGAAACCTCCCCGACTAAAATCAGTAACCGATTTCGAGAAGATAAGAGACGATCTAAAAGAAGTAGACTGGACTCCGATGCTTCAGATAACTAATGTAAACGAAGCGACAAATCACTTTTTGGATATTTTTTCAGCAGTAGTACAAAAACATACCAAAGAAATCAAAACCAGCAGATCAAAATATAACATAGAACCATGGATTACTCCGGGTTTACTACGCTGTATCAGGCATAGGGATCGTCTACACATGCAAGCTAGAAAATATCCGGACAATGTCATTGTTACTACCTCATTTCTGAGGTATAGAAATTTCTGTAACGACTTGTTAAGGAAAGTAAAATGCGATTTTGAAAAAAAGGAAATTGGGAAAAATAGCAGCAATCCTAAAGCATTATGGGACACCATCAGCAAAATATGTCATTTCAAAAAGAAGAATAATGCACCTTTTGGATTATTATCTAAATGTGAGGACCCTTCCGAATCACTCAATGAGTGTAATAACTTTTTCGTTTCCGTTGGACAAAATCTGGCGAACAACATACTCACAAAAACAAGGGAATCTCAAGATAGTTTAGCTTCTAAATTTAGCATCACCAATGGTCCACTAAATTCTTTTTATATCTCTCCTACAGATAATGACGAAGTCGAAAATTTGATTTGTAACTTAAAAAATAACAGCGCCCCTGGTCTAGATGGTTTCTCGAATTCATTATTAAAGTTTGTCAGAGTCCACATTTTATCACCTCTCACTCACATCTTTAACTTGAGCTTCAGCAAAGGATGCTTCCCAGATGCTTGGAAAGTTGCTTCGGTCTCGCCAATTCACAAAGAAGGGGCTAGAGACCAGCCTAGCAATTATCGACCAATATCGCTCTTGAGTGTGTTCACCAAACTGCTAGAAAAAATCATTAACAAACGTTTGACTCGATTTTTGGAAGATCACTGTTTGTTATCACAGCGGCAATTTGGTTTTAGAAGAGGCAAGTCGACAGAAGACGCCGTGGAAACGCTTGTCAACTGTATAGCTTCTAACTTGGATAAAGGTCTTAACTGTTTAGGCGTGTTCCTCGATCTCGCCAAGGCTTTCGACACTGTCTCAGTACCAATTCTAATAAGAAAACTGGAAAATTTTGGAATCCGCGGTGCCAGTCTAGATTGGTTTCACAGTTACCTATCCGACAGACGGCAGCTAGTTAAGATAGATAAACTACACAGTTCCACTCGTCCCATCACCTTCGGCGTGCCCCGGGGTAGTATACTCGGGCCACAACTTTTTATTATATACATGAACGATATCCATGATCTCCACTTAGAATCCGCTGATATAGTATGTTACGCTGACGATACTGCGATTGTGTTTTATGGCCGAGATTGGAATAATGCAAAGGCTGCGGCAGAAAAGGGAATGATCTTGGTTTCAAAATGGATGCAGAAAAACCTATTAACACTCAACACTAGCAAAACAAAATACATGTGTTTCCACAAGTCTCCCAGAACACAACCATCCTGCTCTCTTGACTGCAAGATTCATACATGCGACTTCACCTCCCCATCTAATTGTGGCTGTGTTACAATTGGGCGAACAAACACATTAAAATATCTAGGTCTTACTTTAGATGAACGCCTGAACTTTGAGTGTCATCTAGCCACCCTTGCAAATAGAGTCCGAAAAATTATAAGCATAATGAAGATGTTACGCAGGTCAGCTGGCATTGATACTCGCAAACTCGTTTACTACGCTCTGTGTCAGTCACTGTTAACGTATTGTATCGGAGTCTGGGGCGGCGCAGCCAAAACTCTTGTGCTACCTGTCGAAAGAGCTCAACGTGCCGTTCTTAAAGTTATGTTATTTAAACCTTACAGATTCCCCACTAATGCTCTTTACAGAGAAATAAAGGTTTTAAGAGTACGTCAGCTTTACATTCTCAAAGCATGTCTTTGTGCTCACAAACTGGCTCTTAACTCCCCGACTCATGATTTTTTGCTAACACGTAGAGTGTACAGACTTGATCTACCATCAATTAATACAAACTTTGCTAAAAGATTCCCTTATTTTTCTCATTTATTAATATACAATAATGTTTTAAAATACTGTGATATAAAGAACGATCCCGTTAAGAAAGCGAAAAATAAAATATTAAGTTGGCTAGAAACTCTTGATTATGAGGAAACAGAGCGATTGGTAACACACACTATTTTGATACCATAATATATATATATATATATATATATATATATATATATATATATATTTATGATAAATTCTGTAATATATTTATGCATATATTATATTCATTTTCTCTATATTTTACACTACTCTTCTTTATTTATATTTTAATAATTGTTTAGTTATTTAGGCTTAGCATTTTAAATACTCGTTCTAGTTACTTATTTAACAAATCCTGTAAATGGTCCAAACGGAAACATGTTACATACTTTTTTACTTAGCCTTTTTTATTTTTATATTGTTTAAGAGATAGTCCTTTAAATGGCCACCTTATATGATAATTCTCATTTTGTATTCGTTTTTGGTATTCCAAGTTACAGGCTTTGCCTAGTTTGGATACCTCTGGTAATACTAGTTGTTTCATGTAATGTTATTTAAATAAAGATGTATTATTATTATTATTATTTTCTTTTAGAAAAAAGATACCTTTTGCGTAGATTTTAATAAAAAACCATTTTCTTGCACTCTTACTAATACTCAATCAGATTATTAACAGCACAGATGGGCTTCAAATACGAACTTAACCTTCACTGTCATTGACAACGATTAATAATGTAACATCAAATTCACAACTCATTTATGCAAATCAGAATCCAACCTTTCTAATCTTTCAATGTTAAATAGGGCGTATAATTTAAGACAGATAACGCACCTCCGATTCCCTTGGTATGTATTATTATGTTACCCAGTGGTTATTACTCAGTATCACACCCATGTGCGTTTATCTTAGCTATAAAAAAGTGTATAAAACCTTTTTTAGGTCTATGAAATTTGACGGTATATTTTGTATAAATATTTACTGAAATCTGGCACATTGTTTGTCTTTGTTGTAACTATTTTCAAGACCGTAGCGAAATGGTATCTTAAATTTGTGTTTAATGTCTAAAATAGATCAGTTTGCTTTGGTTTGGTAATATTTGTATAGAGTAAAATGAGTTACAGAGATTAAAGAAAATTTATCGAAATTTACTGACTTTTTTTTAACTCACAATAAAACAATGAACCAAATATAATGTTTGTACATATGTGGATTATATAAACATTTCCGACGATGCTAGAATGTTATTCGACCCCTAGTTGTAGAGCCAATTTTTTTCAACTGTGCCACGAAGGTTTTCAAAACAATTGAGTGCATTACCCTAATTCCAATATAATGTATATCATTATTACCCTAATGATTACTATAACTTTAAGTTGTAACCATACGTGTAAGTCCGATTTATGTCATCTCAGTTAACCATTGTTGTAATGTGAATAACCTCTGACGAATCCCCAGAGACCGCCTTTAAGATCAATCTACTAGCTTTGTTGACGATCAAGCTCTAGAGCTCAAGTATATCGTACAACTTGAGGGTTGACCGTTTCGAGTATGTGCGACATATAGTATCGGGGTAGAGCCTAGGCAATTTACTTTCTTCGAACCTAGAAAAAGCGAAAGGCATCAAGCAGTAAAATTTAACAGTTCAATAAAAAATATATCCGAATATAAATTAAATAAAATTACTAACCACTAACGTAACACAAATAATCGTTTTTTTATTTGCAGTTATGATTTTTTTTCTGAAATTATTATTTCTATAAGAAAACATTAATCAATTGGGCAGAAATTTCTAATGACAATATAGTGTCAGAAGCATATTGTGCCATATACTCTTAAGCGTCATTTACACGGGGAGAGTTTCTCGCGGCAAGAATCGTATACCACTATCGCATGACGTAACCGCCATAAGATTATCGTGTTCTGACAATGTTTACACAATGCAGTTTTAATATATCCATACGATAATCATATCATACCTCGACACCAGGACGTCTGGTTCTCGTTTAGCATTCAAGGTGAAGGTTCGTCAACACTTACTGGAAAAATTGGCAGAGTCACATTAATGTTATTTTCCTGTTATCATTGTATTGTTATATATTTATTATAATATATATTTTAGGTATAATGTATATATGTATGTATTTGTGTACATATATATCTATATTCACGTATAAACTTTTGATAATCAAGTTTTTTGAATTTGTGCGCCTACTAATTTTCTCTCTGCACCATCCAAAGGTCGACTGGCAGAGAATGCCTCAGGCATTAAGTCCGCCTTTATACTTTGTATATAAAGCATAAATAAATAAGTAAATCATCGAGGCGTGAATCTACCCCAGTGTAAATGGGGCTTTATGCGAAAGAACGCAAGTAAGGGAGGGACAAACCAGTGTATAATACTTTTACATCATGTAGAGACATGTAGAGACACGTACAGAAAGTTGATTATGATTGAAAATAGAGAAGTTAAGCCGACTTTCAGATTTGTAGATGATTTTGTCACTGTCATCGAAAAAACACTAAAATGTAAGTCTGTACGACATTGCTGTAGAGCGATAAGACCGCCATTAGTACTTTCTTTATTATTGTTTCTGTATAGTGTTTTTGTGTAAATTTGTGTACAATAAAGATTTAAATAAATAAATGAAATATATCATAGTGAAATACGACGCGTGATAAATATCGTGGAATGTTTGGAACAGATGATTCTATTCCCCAGCATTTTTTATTCATTTACCAAGTAAGTAAGTGCGTGGTGGCCTGTTGGTAACGGACCAGACGCGGCTGCCTACAATATGTTCACGGTGGTCGCGGGTTCAAATCCCAGGGCACACCTCTGACTTTTCGGAGTCATGTGTGTATTGATAGTCAGTCACCACGCACTATAACGGTGAAGGGAAACATCGTGAGGCAACCTGCATACCATAGCGATTTGTATAAATTTCTATGGTATGTAAAAGTCCGCCAACCCGCACTAGGCCAGCGAGGTGGACTATATGGCCTAACCACTCTCAATCGTACCCTCGATTGTAGAAGAGGCCCGTGCCCTGCAGTGGGTCATATATGGTCTGATACAATACAATTCATTTACCAAGTGACCGATAGGCAATATCGTAAATGTTCCAATCTATTGTGAAGTGATCAAAACAACGTAGGTAAAGCGTTGTTTTCAAATATGCCGAATCTAGGGAAAAATATGTGAGAGTCTGCTACGAATGTAAAACATCCATCTGGAAAGCTTATTCTAAATTTTCGATGCTGATTGATAATAATTGCTCAAATCCACTTTATTATTACAATTATGTTATCAATGGATTAGGTAATTATTATTAGAGTGACGAAGTATTCTGAACTATTTGGGCATTATTCATAGACGGTTTAAAACCTATTTTAGCTATCTATGTTGATGATGAGTAAGGGCGTCGATAACTAGATATGTATTTGTTGTAGGAAATCTCTGAAACGTTACTTATTACTTTGCATGACGGCACTGTAAGGACGGCCGAGTATAGAAGTTGTAAAGTTGAACATAGTTTAACTTGCAATGGGGAAAAGGACTTCAAAAAGTGTAGTAACGCAATACTGGGAAAAGTGCCTCACTCGCAAACTTCTAACGAAACGTGTTTGTTGAAGCGCCAATTATTTCTTTAAAAAGTTCTTCGCGAGTTATTTACAGATTCTATCCGATATACACATACTTAGACATACATACATGAACATTACGCCTTTATTCCAGAAGAAGTAGGCAGAGGTGCAACTAGGACTGGCTCATTTAGCTTTGTATGTTCCGTCCCATGATGTGATAGGGGGCGAGACTATCGCCATATCGGGCACAAATTCCTGACTCCGGGCTGATAACGAATAGAAAAATCTAATATTACTTTGCTCGACCCGGGATTCGACCTCAGCTTTGTAATCGTACTGTAGTACAACTACGCCATCGAGGCAGTCACATACATAGTCCTAACCTCACATTAAGACAAGTAGTTACTCTACTTACAATGTCCTTCAAACCGGAACACAACAGTGCATTTACACTGCTGTTTGGCGGGAGAAATAAACATTGCGGGGCTACTTACCCAAGCGTCCTCTCACATACGAGAGACCTACAACCAGTATTTTTTTCATTATTAAAGAAAAATAAAAAATAAACTTTTTTGCTGGGTACCCTGAAACTATATCGACAACTTCAGTTCTTTGTATCACCTCATGACGTGTAGTAATAGGATTAGGTACTCAATAATTAATTTCTCGACTATGAACAACCGCGCAACTCTAGCCACCTTATCGATTACATAATAGGGGTATTAATTAGATCCTTTGACGGATTAATAATCGATAACATTATCTGAAATAGGATTCGCTAATCGGCTTAAGTAATTGCGATTGGCGCCGATAATTATTTAGATGTTTGCTCTAATATCATATAATTTGTATTGGAGTGTACATTGGAATCTGATAGCTTCTGTGGAACAATTTGCAAGGAAGATGGCAAATGATACTTCAATCGTAGTTTAAATATGTGTGACCGATTCTATTTTCAGAGATGACTGTTGTTTTTTTAACATACACACAGAAACGTCACGCCTTTATCCGGATGGGGTAGGCAGATCGCAGAGGTGCTTACAGGTTTCGCATTGCGTTTGCCGTCCCACGATCTGATAGAGGGCGATTCTAACGCCATATCGGGCACAAGTTCCTGAATTCAGGCCGATAATGAATAGAAAAATGCACAACACTTACAAAAATAGAAAAAAAGCAGAGCAAAAAATATTTATGGAATTGCGACAACATTTCAATGTTTTTCGTAGTGACTAGCCAAAAAGAATACACATCATAGTGTGTGCTCCACTTTTTAACCAAAATTATAACATATATACATAAACACACGCCTTTACCCCAGAAGGGGTAGGCAGAGGTGCTGCCAGAACACCCACGTTTCGCCTTGTATATTCCGTCCCACGATGTGATAGGGGGCGAGCCTATCGCCATATCGGGCACAAATTCCCGACAACATCAATATTATAAAAGCGAAATACATCAGATGAAACGCGTCAAAAACAATCGCTAGTAAAATACAACCCAGAAATGAAATACTGCCAATTGATTTTAAACGCAAAAATAATTTATATCATTGAAATGTGAGGGAATATCTTCATGACAAAAATACGTCATATCAAATTTGCATTCGTTTATTGCCGTGGTTCGGTATAAAAGCCTTGTTCACAGCCATTGTTACCTCATCTAATGCCAGAAATTAACTGGCGCAGATAACACAAATGGAATTCTCCTCGCTTCCATTCCGCATTTTTTCCTCTTTTCATGTTTGCTAATTGAATAATGGACTTTTTCCATGGTACAGATCTTTTCTCTCTTTCGCATCAATATGGATTAATGCGTGATGTTTTATCTTTATTGGATGCTTGGTGTAGAAGCTTCATTTTCTATCTTTTTAAATTGTAACAAAGGGCGAGACTAGCATGCCATTCGCCTGATGACCACATGACCGCTCATGGACAGTGGCTAAATCAAACAACATCATGAATTACAAAGGAGTGGTTGGCATACCACTGCGCTCGCCATTTTTAGACATAAGATGTTAATTCTCATATGCCTGTTAGTATAGTACTTAGGTTTCAGTTTGTGTATAATTGCTTCAGAACTAGCCGGCATAATTTTGGTAACTGGTGAAAACTTATCTGATGTTACTCGCAAGATGGACATAGAACATTACCTGGTGAAGGTCGCAGGAAGTCGCTATGTGCACATCGCTTCTAAAGCCGTGTGAATTCTACTATGTTTCATTTCTATTTGTATCGTTATTATGTCTTCAACAGTAAGACATGATATTTTCATTGTTTTTGTTCTTTGGTGCGTGAAATTCCAGATTCCTTTTTTGAATCCTTTATGTCAGAATTCTCATCAAGTCTTCTATATGGCTTAAATAGTTCTAAATGACAATGTTCTATTAAAAGTTTAGAGAGAAAGTGTGCTGGAGGCAAATAGAACAACATTCCTCAGGCTTTATTATCGGAGAGCAGCAACGGAATGTCTTGAAACACGCGGGTGTAATGTCTCACGCAAATCTTTGTAACTGAACCTCGCGGATCGAGAGGTATCGCGGCTTTGATGACAAACGTGGTGGCGGTTTAATGTATACGAGGGCTTCTTGGGAAACAGATATAGGGTAGTCTTTTGTTTATCGACCTACACAGCTATTATTCCACAAACCTGCATTGGGACAGCTTAGTGAAATCCCTGCTGATCGTAGAGAATGTCCGTGTTTAATAATAAAATATTGTTTTGTTATTTTATTCGTGGAGACTCTAAAACCTTCATGGTTCCAAGGCCAAAGAGTTGGATATGAAATAAGTGTTCGATTCCCGACAGGTATCGTAACGCAGTTTAAAGGAACAGATGTTAAGCGACAGCGCTATTGTGTTTAGTCCGATGAATGAGATTGCAAAAAACTTATAATTCCTTTCCTCCTAAGATCCTTTTTCCTTCCCTTTACCCACCTATTTAAAGAGGCAATACAATTACAATACTTTGTAGATCATGAGCGACGCCAATTTCTTACCATTAAGAAAGCAGTTTCCATTATTTATCATCCGGATCTATGCAATGAAAATACTGAAGGGTTTAATTGAATATATTGAAACAATTGAGTCAGTGTTTGCGATTTATGTGTACAGCGTTGATAATAAATTCTCAGACCGGTAAAGCCTGCCTCGTATATCAATATTGTAGTATTTATCCGGATGTGTTGAGTGTTCAGCGTAAAGAACGTACGGTTCTGTTCTACGGGCGATATGAACGCGCAAGCTATGCTATTTTAGCAATAATTTAGGAAATACAATTAAAAATTATATCAGGGCAAAGGCCGTGTTCCAACTGGTTGTTGTGGAGATCTCTAGGGACGGCCTTTGTTCAGCAGTGGACGTCCTGTGCCTGAAGAAAAAGAATGTGTTCCCGTCATTGATGTGCTTCAATTTGTAATTTTATTCGAGAAATGTATCGCAGATGTTACAAATTGCTGTCGCGTTTCATTTAGTGAGAGAGATTTCCGGAGGCCCTAAAGCAATTGATCAGGTATTTGTTCCCACCCAGTGACAGCAATTCATTATTGTGGAAAACCCTCAGGTTGGTGGGTATCTCAATACCCACTCAAATATGTCTCGTTTCGGGTTTATTGTGCATTCTTGTTCCAAGTCGACATATTTGCGTCGAAAAGCCAGTGATAACTACGCCTCACCGGTACATACTCGTTTAGATTGCACTGCACTTACCAACAGGTTTATTGTCGTCACTTGTCAGTATAAACGTTTATAAAAAAGGTAATCTCACTTTCTAAAATATCTAAACGTGGTTTTGTTTCGCGTAGCATCATTCCAACAGAACTTGGGAAACACGCGTCCATTTTTCATGGATTGCCGACTTTACTGTTGTCATAACCTGGTAATATACGGCAGTTTACCGTTCAGCAATATAAGCTCCACTGTTTTATTGGCGAATTCAATGTTTTACGATTATTTGCGCTCTCCGTGCCAATAATTATCGATTTTATAATAATTACCGGTTCATTGCCGCTATCTGTTATTGAGGATTAAAATAATGAACATGTTTTTGGTCTGCCGCAAATTTTATGGTTACGGTGTGGCTTCGTAACATTTAGCGACAAAATTTGTGCAAAACCTTTCAGTGGTTTTGGTCACGCGTGCATAAGTATTGGTAAGTGCAGTTCCGGCCTTTGAGTGATAAAAATCACTTTCTTATGTACCGATGGTGTTAAATTTCTGTGGAATAAACATTTAGTTAAGGCCTACTGATATAGCGAGCGAACCTGGCTACTTAGAAGATCTTTTAGTTTGAACTTTTAATGTCTTGGGATCACAAGCACAGTGCAGGATCTTGTAGTGATTAGTAATTATAAGCAATGAATGGTGCTTCAAGTAAGCAACCTACTCATCCTTTCATTTACGCTAATAAAAAGGAAATTACCATGTCTAGACCAAAATACCGCATAATATTTATGAACGTGCCCATGAAAGACTCTATTATTAAAATTATAAAATTTTCCTTAAAAGTCTCATCTCATTGTTCCAGAATTGGACCTGGATTACCTGGAGCGCGGGGGCGGCGGGACCCTGACGGTGGGCGGCGCTCCCAGCGTGGAGCCCAGTCCTGACAGCCTCGACCTGGTCAAGGTGGTGCTGCTCGGAGCACCAGCGGTTGGGAAGACCAGCATTATACAGGTGAAGGCATTCAATAAATAAATAACAATAACGAGGTTACTGACATGCTTGTTGTGGGCTCAACTATTATTGATACTTTAGCCTCGACCAACACCTCCATTGGCTCTCAATTGGCCGTTGTGTTAAGGAATAGATTCAAAAGGCGGTTTTGCTGGATACGGCATACATAAGTTCATCACTTTGGATCCATAACCACCGGTCTCTTGAGTCTTAAACGTCACAACTGAAGGATCAATTTTTTTATACTCTTGGAACCAACATTGAAAAGAAACTTTATAGTATTTCGTAATCAATTTACGTTGATTTATAAATAACTAAAATTACTATCGTCTTGTGTGTTCTTGCGTATAGTGAATTGTTTAGTCAGCTCTCCTCAAAGTGTCTGCTATATGATCGATAGTAGTATAATAGTAGGTTTTACGCAGCAAGATCATGTTGGGTGGTAAATAGCTGTTATTCCATACGATACACGAAATATCAATCTATCAAATCGGAGCTCGGGATAACGGCTCAATGTAAAATTTAATATTTTCACCAAAATAAAGCGAGATTTTACCCATGCTGCAAAATTAATTTTCGCATTTCGTCATGTGAAATATATTTAATCACAAAATTCCTAATAGATTTCATATATTTTAGTCGTGTCGCCATGTCAAATAATATTATAATCTTGTAATATGTACTTATAGTGTTAGTACACAAAGTATCCACGACAAACAGTGGTATTATTTTATTGAGCAAGAGCTTAAGATACCAAAGAAAAATGACACGAAGTAGCTGCTTCACTGAAGCTTTTCTTCAGCCAATCATACAACCAAGAGCTCAGTGATTGAACCTTTCTTCTGTCAATACGAGAGTCAAATTCAAAACTATTATCAAAACATAATTTTTATTTCATTTCGAACACATTAAATCCATGAATCAGACAGTTGCACAATGTAACAAAACCACCATAACACAACCTCAGAAAACACGATTTCCATCTTCAAAATTGAATGTACCGTCTGTTTTAAAGTTTAAAATGGCCTGGCGATAACTCTGACGTCTGGATAAAGTGGAATTGCCGGTGTCCTCAGTTGTTTGGAGTAACGCTGAACCGTACAATTGCGTCATGAATCTTTAAAGTTTACGAGTAGCATGCGCCAGACGAGTTGAGTGTAATTACCTCGTAATGCGGTGAAGCTTGATGTATCACTTCAGGTGTTCTTTCAAAAGATGAAAGGAGAGTTCTATTTTCAATACATTCTTTTAAAAGAGGTTTTTAAAATGGGGAATTCAGTTTAATATATAAAATTTAAAGATTTTTGAGTGGGTGGTTCTAAAAGGTTCTGTTTGCGTTTTATTGCACGAATCCGATTAATAAGCGAACTCTAAATTTTGCTACGATCTAAGTTTGGTTGATATAAAAGCATTTGACATTAAGCTGGGCTTTAGACAGTTGTTGTAGTAGTTTAAAATAAAAAATATATATAATGTAACGTAGGCAAGTGTACCTAATCTTCACCGTGCTATTACCTCTTCTAATATTAATAAAAATGCTAACAAGCAAACATATTCGTGCAAAATAAAGGTCTTATATAAAACTGTGTCTTTACCCACGAACAAGGGTAATCTACATAATGCAACCTGTAAGACGCTGAGCGTGGTTTATATAAAAGACGCGCGATTAAGCCACCACTTTACACACGTGCGCCTTCTCAAATTTGCCGGATAATATCGTAACAGAATTTAATGGTGTTAAGCAGAAAAACGGTTTTCAGCTTCATGCTTTATTAATCCGTGGATATAAAGCGCCGGATTATGAAATTTATTTCGTTATCCGAATTAATGCGCTATTTGATTCTATAATCCGCCATCCACTCGATTGCCTGTCAGTCATACCTGACAGCCAAAATTGTAAATATATAACAAGGATGGGCGAACATATTATACTTACTTTCTAACTATACTTAATTAGTTACTGAAGGCTGGCAGTCAGTTCCTTAAACCTCTCCTTGTCCATGGCTAGCCGGAACAACTCTCCGACTGTTTTATTTCAGTCTACTCGCGAATGTTGCGTAGTCAGGAATTCCTTCTCCTTCCTACACTACTCTTCCCGGCTATTTTCTAACTATACATATATAAAAATTACGTTTTTAACCCAGAAGGGGTAGGCAGAGGTGCAATCAGGACACCCACGTTTCGCCTAGTGTGTTCGACGATGTGATAGGTGGCAAGCCTATCGCCATATCGGGCAGAAATTCCAGATTTCGGACTGCTAATGAATAGTAAAATCCAATACCACTCACTATATATATAATAAATATCAAGATTTCAAATTATGTCCGAGACTGAGTGTGGTGAAATCAGGTATTAACTTCAAGGTTGAAACGCGTCTGACGGGTGAATCAGCGCTGCGTCATGTATAATTTAATTTCCACCTCATCAAGCAGGGGCTTTGGACCGATTGCGAAAGGTGTTCATGCATCGTCGGCTAAGCAGCTTACACCGTATTATTTTCCAGTGTATTCGCATATGCAAATGGACAGAATTCTTAAAAACTATATATTTTTTTGTAATAATAACAGTGTAGATATTTTATATACATATTTTTTTATTGCGATCAATGTCGAGAAGAACATCAATGGCGAAACAAGGGCATCAACGAACCTACAATTTAAGTGCTTCAGATTGTTGATTATAGCTGATAATCGCTTACCATTGAGTGAGCAATTTGCTGATCACAAGTGCCAAAGACGTTCATATTGAGGTCTCTTCAGCCAGTACTCTATCACGACATTTTTGCGTCAAAACCTACATTTTCACGTTCGGTTTAATACCTAGGCTTGAGTGCTTGTCCGCACAAAGTAGGATAAAAGGATTTCTGTGTACAGCAACTAGCTAGACTCTTGATATTTTGCAGCGATCTTTTTGACAGTTGTTACGTTCCGGGTGATATAAAGTAGTAATGTTTTTAGTGTTATTTATGATATTTTTCAAGATCATAATATCATGAAAAATTACTATGATGCGTATGTATGCCGGCACAGCAAAACGACTACACTGCACATTGAGGTATATGGTATATTTTTAGACAAAGTATTGGCTGCGGAAACTTGTTGTACACATATTCATACACCTGGAAATATACGAAAGTATATTTCCTATAAGTATATTTCTTGAGAATCAGTAGCACAATCCATTGCACAAATTTTTAACATACCTTATAAAATGAATCCCAAAAATATTAAAATTTCGTGAAATTGCTTGCAATGGCCTACACACTCTCAATTGTACTCTCCATTGTAGAGGAGGCTCGTGCCCTGCAGTGGGACGTATCTGGGCTGATACAGTACAGTATATTACTTCTTTCCAAATAAATGACATAAGATTTTTAATGTTCCGCCTGTCATTGTTCAGGCGTGTTTCAGAATAAAGGCTTATAATTTTTTATCGACTTTCTTCCTGCCATCAAGCTGACGGGAAAAACAAACAGATCGTTATTATTATTTTTTATCAGCCCATATACGTCCCACTGCTGGACACGGGCCTACTCTACAATCGAGAGAATCGATTGAGAGTGGTTAGGCCATATAGTCCACCACGCTGGCCTAGTGCGGGTTGGCGGACTTAGATACCGTACAAAATCTTCTTTAAAATCGCTACGGTATTCAGGTTTCCTCACGATGTTTTCCTTCACCGTTAAAGTGCGTGGTGATTGACTATCAATACACACATAAATCCATAAGTCAGAGGTGTGCCCTGGGATTTGAACCCGCGACCACCGTGAACATGTAGGCAGCCGAGTCTGGTCCGTTACCAACAGACCACCACGCACTTTTAGATCTTTATATTAGTATAGAAATTAGTTTCTGTTATATTCGGTACCTATTTTACTTACAAAAATCTCCTAACCAAGCCGGTTTCTTCTGATCAATAAGTATACTATATCCGTCCAGTATAATAGTCACAATAAACACCCTTCAAATTAACTTCCCTGTCCCTCGTACGGTTATGTTGAAACGGGTCATCAACTGAGGGGTTTAGGGACAATACCGTTAGCGGATGGAACCGGTTGACAAATTTAATTTATCATTCCTCCGACATTACTGTAGCCTCATGTTTGAGCTAAACTTGTGGATTTAGATCAATTTTGATCTAGCTCTGGCTGCATAATATCGCATTTCAAGAAGCATTTGATTTATATACTTACATACATAAACACACGCCTTTTTCCCAAAAGCAGTAGGCAAAGGTGCATTGATTTGTGTACTTTGTGTTAATCATAATTTTATTATGTTGATATTTGGATATATATTTTTCTTGTGTTCCATGTTTATTGTAATTTTGATAACGCAGCTAATATGGTTCCGGGAACTTTTAAACACTGCATAATTAATACACGTTTTTAGTTAATTTAGTTACGTCAGAATTCAAGAGAAAGAATTAATAATAATAATAAATTACTCAGTTAAAGAATTACGTAGTTTGAACACATTATTTAATGCAAGAAGAGTATTCAGCAATACTTATACATAAGTATAATACATGTATTAAATAAAGTCTATCAATAAACTATGTAATAGTAACTAGTACTTAATATTGCCATATTTTCCGCTGATGATTACGTAGTAAATTAGTATAACAGGCACTACACGTTTTCTGCCACATTGACCCGAAATATAATGCTTGATGTACAAAAAAGATTAAAACTCATAAAAATATACTTTCGGGAGCCTGTGTGCCGCGTGAACAAGGAGATAAAGGTTTAATTTTCATCTCGTGAAAGCGGCACAGGTGTAGTACCAAATGGACTGGTATATTACTAAAGTTTCATACACCACTGTTAAAGCTATGTTTTCTGGGTCCTTGCTCACGCTTTACCTTCATGGGAGTAGTCAGGGGTGGTAATGTAACTTTATGCTGAGCTTACTTCTCAAGATGTAGGTAGCGAGGGTTTAGTTATGCCATGAACAGACTCCCATCCCGTGCACTTCACATATTATTCAAACTCCTTCTTCTACCTGGCGTTATCCGGCCGGTGCCAGGGTCCGGCTTATGGCTAATTCTCCTCCAATTTGCTCGATCTTGGGCATCCTCCATAGTAAGAACATTGACCCTCATAGCTTTCTTGACGACATCCAGCCAGCGCTTCTTTGATCTACCCCTTCGAGGTCCGGGTATATTGAGGTACATGTACAACATATTCAAACTATAAAAAGTTACTCGGAGAAACCTAGCCTGGGAGTTGAACTCAGGACCTTAAACACATCGCATAAACTGAAATAACACGAATAAATCGAGTTAATAATTCAGTAAATCCCAACAGCGACCTCTTACATCCGATAGCATTTTTAAATATTAATAATCCCACGAGACGTGAGCCGGCATAATGAGGCGATGGGGCAATCTTCATCACTTAGCGAGCTCAGGTGTAGCGAGTAATATGCGGGCTATTACATAAACTACGTGAGATAGGGACAGGGACGCACATATGGGAGCTTTTATGATTATTGCCAAGGAAAAGGAAATTATAAGTACTTAGCTAAATTATTTGTTTGTGCTTACATAGAAATTCCAAAGTAGCCAATCATCGACTGAATGAATTTTTGAATCATAAATTTTAATTTCGAATCTTGAACGGAAACCAGCGGAAAGAAAAGATTTATGGTGAAGATTAATGAATATATGCACATGTAATGAATATATGCATATGCACATGTAAAAATATATATCTAAATGTTTAAAAATATTACTAGAAATAATGTAAAACATATGTAGATAATTTATTAGTCACATAAGTAGAGCCACGCTGTTTACAGTCATGACTCAGCATGAATGGGTAGGCTCATCCGGGGCGGTACCACTGTCTCCCATCCTTTTTCGCCCCACTCCCCTCCCAATTAGGCTGGCAATACATCCATGATCCAGCGCTGTGAATGTTCATGGGCAGCAGTGATCACTTACCATCAGGTGACCTGTTTGCTCGTTTGCCGGAGCTATGCATTAAAAAAAACGTTCAAAAGTTCATAGGCTTTTAAAATAACTACAAATGTATGTAAAAGCTTTTTTTCTTATTTCCTTCATCAAAGTACAAGGTCTTCATCAATTTAACCTAGGTATTTCCATATTCTTGTAAGAACTGGCCTCGTAAATCAAGAAGTTTGGCATCACGGTAAATTCTTAATCTCTTCTTAATCTTAGCCAAATGTACTGCAGCATTAAAATATTATCATACTGGAACAGACATGGCGAACAAAATATATACGCGCGTATAAAAGGAAAATACGGAAAGCAGTGGAGCGAGAAAGAAGATAATGGAACAATGCAGGTGTGACAAGGACAGAAACAGCATTTACGGTTTTGTTATAAACCTTTTTCGAGGTGTCTACTCTAGAATAATATCTCAATGTGTAGGGAACGCGACAAGTTTACCGTTCTGCTTAAATATTCATAGAATACATTATGACGTATAACAAACATGTTCGCGTAATGTTCGTAAAAATGAAAGACTTATGATGTTTTTATCGTAGATTCCTTCGAGGTGATTTTCTTTTTGTTTTATTACTACAATTAATATTACTTTATATCTCATATTTTCTCGACAATCAAAAGAAAATTATTTATGTCCGACCGATACTCTACCTGGACTGGGGTTTGGATGAATATTCCGAGATATTATAATAAAATAAATTGGATTGTATCAGCCCATATACGTCCCACTGCAATGCACGGGCCTCCTCTACAATCGAGAGTACGATTGAGAGTGGTTAGGCCATGTAGTCCACCACGCTGGCCTAGTGCGGGTTGGCGGACTTACACACCGTAGATTTTTTTTAAAATCGCTACGGTTTGCAGGTTTCCTCACGATGTTTTCCTTCACCGTTAAAGTGCGTGGTGATTGACTATCAATACACACATAACTCCGAAAAGTCAGAGGTGTGCCCTGGGATTTGAACCCGCGACCACCGTGAACATGTAGGCAGCCGAGTCTGGTCCGATACCACGAGGCCACCACGCACTTCAATAAAATAAATACTTATTGAAATTTAATTTAATTTATTTTCAAGTCGGAGTTACACTGTAATAAATTCCTATCGGTTCTCCACTACGCTCTACTCAAACTTGTATCTTGGGAACCAGCGGGAATACCTGATTATAATTTTCTACGAATAATAAACGACCTCGGTATCATCTGGGAATTCTCCAACTTAATAGTTGTACCGAGAAGGATCCTAAAATGTTGAAATAGTTATTTAAATTCCATTACGAATGAATAAGCCCTTTTATCGCCCTTTGAAGGTACTAAGTTATATTTCGATTTACGAAATTAATTTTAAATCTAGATATTTTCGCAGCCTTATATAAAACCTAAATAGCTTCGAGTATTAGTCATTACATTTTGTAAAATAAAAAAAAACAACTCGGCTTATTTGTATCAGCTATTTATTATAACTAATTTCACATCTGAGTATGCTAAAGTATCAAATTGTTCACATACTGTTGTGAAAGAAAAATTATAGCCTATAATATCTACTCGAATTACATAGTATTTTATATGATGTTTTTTTTTATATTTGATATTAAATGTATAACTTTGTCCACAGCAATTCGTGTGGAGCGACTTCTCAGAAGAATACGTCCCCACCGATCGCAAACATACCTTCTACCCTTCGGTGATCATCAACGAACACCTCTACGAAGTGAAAATCACTGATGTACCAGTAATACCCTACTTCCCAATAAACTCATACTACGAGTGGGCCCATTACAGGTTCTACGGCCTTAGAAACGCCACAGCATACATCCTAGTGTTCGATCTATCCAACGTCGAGACTTTCCAGTACATCAGGACTCTTAGAGACCAGATGGTTGAAAGCCGAGATATGAGGAATGTTCCTGTTCTAGTGGTGGGTAATAAACAAGATTTGCTCTGCAGTAACACTCCATCTGCTGCAAGCGGCCTCCAGCAGCTAGCGATTGCTGAAAGCGCTTGCGGCGATTCGCGAGAGAAGAGAAGGAACATCGTTAATTTAGTGAGGAAGCACTGGAAATGCGGCTATGTGGAGTGCTCAGCGAAGTATAACTGGAGGGTGATAGCAGTGTTCAAGGAACTGATGGAGATGATAGACGCGCTGGAGTGGAGCGGAGGGGGCAGGAGCGCGGAGCCCCCTCCCGACTCCTCAACGGGTGGAGGCGGCGGCTCTCACGAAACCCGCTGTATGATTGCTTAGCACTGCTGACTCCTACGAATTGTAGTACTCTTTGATTACATCAAGGAGAAGATGCTTAAATTGTGTAAAGACTTGTTTTATTGGTTCACCAAAAATTGTCTTCGCAAAATATATGACAGAATTAAACAGTACTTAGACTACCCATGTATGGAGCCTGATACGGGCAGCAATCAGAAACGATCTAATTTGAACGCAAGTGAGTAACCGAGAGAATAAAAGACCTTATTATACTCTAAGTGAGATTACGTCGTATTCAAAGAACTGAATATATGAATTAAATAGGTAAATACAAGTGTGTTGTTACATAGTATATTGTTTAATCAAGTCTTTAACGCACATGTTGGAGAGCGCTTTTACACGATGTAAACAAACCAAAGGCAGAGAGATGCAAACTATAGAAGTAGTAGGCAATGGATGTATTGCATTTGTACGAAGCAAATCCTTAATTAAGATATAGATATACATTTCATATATATATATATATATATATATATATATATATATATATATATATAAGTATTACAGTGCGATGTAAAACAGTCTGGACCTGTTCGTATTTAATAAAATGCAGAATGATCTGTACTAGTAATTTGTTCTATATTGCTTACAGTGTGTACAAGCGCTTTTTAAAGTAAATTTAAATGTAGGTGTTTCAGAAAGGTTGTAGTTTTCGTATCACTTTAAGTAAGGGTAAGATACTTAATTGTCGTTGATATAATTAAAAACATTGAAATAAGACTATTTCGTTTTATCCTATTATAATTTAACAGTGCTATCTCGATGTGGTTTTGATGACTTCGTGTATTTTAATTATTTGAATGAAACCAGATCAAATAATTTTGTAGTTAAAGTATATCAAAGATTCCCATATGGTGACGAGTTTCTTACTACTCGTACATTCAACGTCAGTTTAAGTGGTTTAATAACAATTGTTATCACGATTGAAATATGGTATTTGCTTAGTGTTGTAGATTTCCAACTTTCCAATTCTATGTATTTAGAGTTCTTCCAGGGTAATTTTACATTTTTCTATTCTACTATTTTGGATTTGTAAATAATGTGTGTTCGTGTGTTATGATTGTAACTTTCTATGATTTAGAAAATATTTTTGTGACGACAGCAATTTAACATTATTTGTGAAGGATAATTAGCAATTTCAAATAAGTATTTTTTTTAATAATATTTTGTGTTTGTTATCTATTAATTTTGGCCACTTTCTTAATTAATTTCATAAGGTAAATAATCAAGTGTTTGTAAGCCGTGTAAATGTAAAATTAGAGCCTGTTTATTATTTCAAATAAACTACTTAACTGAGATCGACAGATCTAGTTATCAAAACGCAATATGAATGCTACTTTTAATTCATTTATTGATCACTAGCTATAGAATTTGGAGGCATTCTTTAATTGTCAAGATTCTGTGTGCTTACTAGTATTTAAGTAATGGAACTAACAATTAGATCGTGGAAATTCGGTAGACCGAAATGATCAGGAATTATGTTCCCTATTTAAGTTGTACATAGGATTTTAGCAGCTAAGCTAACTGTAGTAGATAGATATTTGTATACGCTTACCTTTATTAGTAATACTTCTTTACGAGGATACTTTCCTCTCGCTATGAGCTTCTTTGTTAGTGATTTTAGGGATATTTCCAACTCTGTGTTGTGCTTTTCTAACCTGTGTGCTTCCTCTCATGTTGTTTCATATGTGATGTATTTAGATATTGTTTCGTCGCAATTGTTAATAGAGGTGAATATTATAACCAATTTCTTATAATACCAGACACATGAATAGAGTTTGGGATAAACATTTATGTCTCTGAAATAGATGGTGCGAGATTTCCTATTGCCAAAGTTGCATGACAGTTAAAACATTTATCTATGAAATACAGATTTTGAAAGATAGGGTGTGAATTTGCTTTAACATTCCGTGCAATATGATTACGAAAAAGCATCTTATTAAACAAATTACAAAAAATAATACTATAGTTGTTTGGTACCTCTGATCCAAGCATCCCTAGTAGGGGACCACGTTTGAAATGTTTCGAATAGAAGAAACTAATGTATAAAACTAATTAAAAAAACAAACTGAATATAATTGTATGATCCCATATTTTTTAAGCGTTTTTGTATATCTTAATAAATATTTTTTCATTTTCATTTCACTTGAATTCGTAAATACCGACTCCAGGAAAATGAATTTTGAGGTTCATCCCCTTATATTAATGTTATTAAACAGGAACGTGTTCCCTTGGAAACAGATCAAACTGAGTTTCATGTGAGTGCTTATTCGTTTAAAAGCAGATGCAAATTGAACGAATGATAAAAAATATCATCTCTATAAACAATTTCGACGAAATTATTTTCTATAATGTTATTTGTTGCAGTGTGCGATAAACTCCCGGTAGAATAAATTTTAATGTAAAAATGTAAATACTACGATAAGTTGTTTGAATATCTGTAATGAGTAATTCGATGATAAATATTGATTTAAGGTACCTAATGTAATAAAGCAATATCGATGTCATTTTTTTCATGAATTGATGAATCTCACCTTACTTATGCATCATTAACAAACTGCTTATTTTATTTGGCTTCAGTAATTGATAATATACATGTCTAATTTGTATATATTTCAGGCCTTTGGTAATTTTTCTTCCTCAATACACTTACAGTTCTGCTAGGTATGCTGTTCTGTACTGTACTGTGTCAGCCCATATACGTCCCACTGCAGGGAACGAACCTCCTCTACAATCGAGAGTACGATTGAGAGCGGTTATAATTTAATTAAACATTGTATTCGAATATTTAGATTTCATTACTATGTATGTTGACTACACTTTTTGATACATTTTTGTTTATAAGTTTGTATCAGTAAATCTTTTAATGTATATTTACCAACTATTTTGGAGACTTTATTATAGAATCTTAATACCTAATTCAGAATTCCTGTGCTAGTCCGTATATTCAATTTTAAATCCCAATCTACTCAATTTCCTGGAATATTCCGTACTGCATCCGTGTGTTCGATGGTTCCCTAATTTAATCCAATTTTTCGCCAAGCAATTTATTTCGGGAAAGGCTCCGTTCTGAATATAGCCCACAACTCTTTCCTTTGATTACTGACACGTGAAATTTCATTTGTATTGATGGAATATAAATAAGAGTAGGGAAGTCTGAAGATGTTTTTCTTTGGTTCTTGGTTCATGCTGAATTAATATGGAGTTGTTTATTTTGTGTAATGAAAATAGTGTGTGCGTCTATTAGTGATCGTGTAACTTTTAACAAATTGATGTCATATTTGTGCAATATATTTGAATAGTCTACGAGTATATCAGTGTTTCCCAAACATTGATATGCCATGGCCCGGTAATTTTTTCACTGCACCTTCGTGACCCACTTAATACTTTAAAACCAAAACTGGTTCCACTAAGTAGAATACTCATTTATTAAGGATTTATTAGTACTAGATACTTTGGCATCGCGTATTTAGTCACTACATTTTAGTACGACGTATGGAACTGCTGCTTATTTTTAGTAACGAATCAAACTTCGGAAAATTACGAAAGTTTTATATTATGGGAATGTTGCGACCCGGTATTTTATTTTAATGGCTAGGTACTGGCGGCCTGGCAAATGGGAAACCCTGGTCTATATGATAATGTATACCGCCACAGTTAAGTAATTTATAAATTATTAGATTTTTGGAAAAATGGCGCGTAGTGTACATTTTAATAATGTGAATGTAATTTCAGTGTCTATTTCTAAACATGCAAAACAATGTACGTTATATCAACTAATTCAATTATAATTAATTTGTATTTATTTATTCTTAGAACTGGTTTTTAAAAATAATTTTATTTACACAAACATTTGAACGATTTAGTTCTTACTAAAGTAGTATAGCTTACTTTCGTTTATTAATTTTAAGCCTGAATTACTGCCATCATTTATTTGTAACAGTTTTGTTAATATTTTATTAATTTTTCAAACGTACTGCGACATCTCAATATTATTTTTATCAAAACATAAAATTATTTTGTAATGAAATTTTGATTTACAACATCAGATTAATAGTGAGTCGATTTAATGTTTAAAATTAGATTTTGATAAACAAAAAATTGTGGCCAAATGTGTACATTTCGTGTTTAGTAAAAATGTTATCGACTTGCAATTATACAAATGTTACACGGTGCAATAAAATGTTGTGGGAAATATTTTGTCGTATTATTTATTTCTGATTCGATCTCGTAGGGAAACCCCGAGAATAGCCCTCTCCATAGCTCGTTGAGTGACTTTGAGCCTCCTAATAAGGCCCATAGTCAGAGGCCACGTCTCGGTGCCGTATGTCATCACTGTCAACACACAACTATCGAAGACTTTCGATTTGAGGCACTGAGGTATTTTTAGGAGATCCGTAGGAGAACTAAAGTACCCGACATAGCCCAGCGGATTAGCAAGTTGAAGTGGCAATGGGCGGGGCACATAGCACAGATAACTGATGGCAGATGGGGCCAAAAAGTTCTCAAATCGATGCCAAGAAGCGGAAAGCGCGGCGTAGGACGTCTACCCACTAGGTGGTCAGACGACCTGGTAAAGGTCGCGGGACGTCGATGGATGCAGGCTGCCTCCAACAGGTCACTGTGGAAATCATTGGGAGAGGCCGATGTTCAGCAGTGGACTTCCTTTGGCTGATGGATGGATGATGATTATTTATTTGAGTATGATGTAAGATTTATCTTGACCTTTATTATTTACATAAATACTCACGCCTTTTTTCCAGAAAGGTAGATAGAGGTGCTACCAGGACACCCACGTTTGGCTTGTGTGTTCCGTCCCAAGATGGGTGCGAGCCTATCACCATAACGCACACAAACTGACTCCAAGCTGGTAATGAATAGAAAAATACAATATTTACTATGAAATTATGTGACGTAAGGGTTTCTGTAAAAACCGATAAAATAGGTATAGACCTATTTTATCGGGTTTTGGGATTTTAATGCGATCTGATTACGAGTATACATGTGCTTCAGTCCATCAAATTGGGCCTATGAATTGCCGGGTATTGTCAATTTCATGAGCGGTACAACCTAATAAGACACAAAAATTCAAAACATTGACTTACCCAACTTCATCACCAATTACGTTCACAAATTGCTTTTGCAGTGAGAAAATGAAAAGGCCTGCTAGAGCTGTGCGTGCCACAGTTAAGTCCGAGTTTCTTCCATAAATTACACATAGGAAGTTATATAAATCGTGCAAATATTTATGTTAACTTCACTGGAATCTTGTTTGCGTTTCCTCTGTTGTGATTTAGACGTCGCATTTTAAAGACTATGGGGTTGATTATTTTTATTATTTTAACCAACTGTATACTCGTATATATATTATACAGTTTTGATAGATAATTGGAAGGAAGTTTCCATTTAAATGTTAGTTCGAGTTGTGTAAGTGGTTGTTGTGACCTTTTCACAGATAAAAATTAATTAAAAATGAATATAATTATAGAGTAAAGTCAACACAGAAAGCACAATTTGTTAATAAACGAGTTTTATGATAGTAGGCAATATATTCAACTTAACAGTGAAGGAAACCATCGTAATGAAACCCGCAGGCAGTAGAGATCTACACAAGAATTTCATTGGTTTGTAGGCCCACTCCTAGGGTACATACGAGTATATGAGCTAATAAATTACAACATTAATATACCTTATTCAACCCTCAAATACAATGACGTACAAACAATCTCATGACGCACCTCACACAATACAAAATACATACCATTCATATAGCCTATAGTTAACTATAGGGTACAGGTATAGGATGTTCCACTATAGTCACAATGGAAGGAGGCCGACTTCCGGCACAGAACAACGCAATATCCGGTTAACCGCCGTCTGAGCGCCGTGCCGTCATTTATTCTCGGAATTGGTTTGTTAACACCATTATATTTTCTTAAGAAATTCTCTTAGGAGTTATCGTCTCGTATTTCAAGGTGGTGCTTGATGTATGTTTTTTCACCTAGCATTACCTAGCATTGACAGCCTCCGTGGCGCAGTTGGTTAGACGCAGACTGTGAAACGAGAGGCCACGGGTTCGATCCCCGCACTGAGATAAATGTTTGTGTGAACCACAAATATTTGTTTCGGGTCTGGGTGTTTGTGAGACCGAAAAGTCTATCGTAGTTTCTAATACCCACGGCACAAGACTCGATCTTGGTGTGGACTGTGGGGACAGGACTATGTGACTGTTGGGTGTATTTATTTATTATATTCTAGTTGGTAGTCCACCTGATGGTGGGACTGGTCCACCAATTCAAAGTCACTCAACGAGCTATGGAGCGGAGTATACTCGCTGTTTCTCTGAAGGACAGAATCCGAAATGCGGACGCGGAAGGGCTGATGATGATGATGACCCCAGTAATTGGTACCACTTGCTGTTTTCGGCTTTACCTTTGCTAAGCCTTTGCTTCGCCTAGTCTTAACTAGTATGCCTGATTGTAATGTAATCCGTCCGAATAGAATGAGTCCGAAGCGCGTCAGACATGCGTGGCTCACTATGCCTCGTTTAACAGCATCGTATATGCTGTCCGAATGATTACAAATACGTTACAAACTTTAGATAATAAGTATTCGGTAATATCTTTTGCTGAACGTATTGCAACAACAGAGATTATTCGACTCATAATCCATTGAAATGTTACATTTTACGTTTTTCAGAGGACGCAATTATTATTTTTTAATGTGAAAAAAAATATGTAGAAATATAAAATTGTATCGTCTGAAAAACTCTAAATGTAACTTTTCAATGGACTATAGCAAATATTAATTCTGTTTAATATAAAGCTTATTTCACATAAATGACGTACAGACCAAGTTAACCTAGACAAATGTATTAACTAACTTACAGAAAAGAAAACTTTTACGCCTAATCAAATAAAACGTTTTCAAACTCTTTGTCTAACTGCAGTCCGTAAACTTTTCTGCAGAGTCCCGATTCACAAAGGCTCGAACAATGGCCAGACGTGAGGCGGGACTAATGCATCCCTCGGGAACGAAGGGAGAGCTTTTACTGAACAGCCCTGTGATAGGCCGGTAGCGGATTTAGAAATCTAGATGGCGAGAAATTGAATTCTGCGGAATTAACGGATAAGGCAATATAAACCTATAGGTACTTAATACTCAATTTCAAAAATATAGTCGCAAAAATTTATCTGTTTTAAAATAAGCAAGAATCCTAAATTATTGTACTATATTGATGTTGAACGTGTTTTACTGTCCTTTAGAAATAAACTTTGCATTTAATTATTTCGATGAGAATTGTGTGTTATGTACCTGTTTGGATCATATTTTTATATAACCTTAATAACACAGATATAAATAAACCAATTAAAACTGATGATCAATTAATTTAATAAATCATAAACAGACTGTTAAGGTGTGGGTCCCCTCGTTTCCATTTATAAGCAAGAATTACGACGACTCGGCAATGAGTAATTACTGCGTGTTATTGGCGACCATCCAAATCCTCCGTGCTCTGTCAAGTTGTATGAAAGTTATGAGAAATATGCATTACCAGTTAGTTACTGAGTCAGCAAAACAGGAAATGTGAGTTATTTTAAACTGCGTGGAGTCAGCAAAACAGGAAATATGAACGAATAGAAAATTAAACCTCCCTCTTAATGAAGGCGAGTACGCGGAAATAGGTTGTTATAGATATTTACCATACGAACAACCGAAAATAACTTGTTAGATGTTATTTTTAAGGCATTGCTACACTAGAAACAAAGGATGTCGGCGAGGTACCCTACACCCGCGTTTTAACTTCAGAGCTGAAATTTGTTTGACTAATGTGATACAGAATACGAATATAATATATGGCTACATTTAATTACACCCATGTCATAACAGCGTGGTGGCCTGTTGGTAACAGACGAGACGCGACTGCCGACATGTTCACGGTGGTCGCGGATTCAAATCCTAGGGCATACCTATGACTTTTCAGAGTCATGTGTATGTTGATAGTCAATCGCTACGCACTATAATGGTGAAGGAAAACATCGTGAAGCAACCTTTTTTTGAAGTGGTAGAGCCACGCTGTTATCAGTCATGACTCAGCATGAATGGGCAGGTTCATCCGAGGCGGTACCATTGTCTCACAGGACTAGCAGTCGCGTTCGGTGAGTGAGATTGCTGGATGCGCAATGCCCCTTTCCTCTTCTCATTCTTTTTCCTTCCCGCTCCCCTCCCAATTGGGCCGGCAACACATCCATGACCCAGCGTTGTGGATGTTCATGGGCGGCAGTGATCACTTACCATCAGATGGCCTGTTTGCTCGTTTGCCAGACCTATGCAATAAACAAAAAACTCGCATACCGTAACGATTTTAAAGAATTTCTACGGTATCTAAAGTCCGCCGTTTTCCTTCACCGTTATGATGCCTGGTGATGGACTGTCAATACACACCTAAGTCCGAAAAGTCAGCTTGTTATGCTAAAATGAAAAAATCAGGCATAAAATGCAAGGAATTTCCGTTCCGCCCGAGCAATGGATCCTCGCCCATAAAAACAATTAGATTAATTCATATATGTCATTCGCTCTAGCTTCTTCTCGCTAGACGTGACTTTCTAATTAATCATGTTGCACAAACAAATCATCATAGTTGTTTTGCTCTCAGAACGTTGCATTGCGCTGTGGAAAGTCGAAGACATGGATTTATAAATAACGACAATTTTAATATTTTTTATTGTCTGATGTGCGTCGTGTGTGTTTGTTTTTATTTTGGATCTTATACTGATGTTTATTATACAGTTGCACTTTGTTTTTGTAAGTAGCGTCGGTCCACGCTCTACAATGGGACATATTAGAGTTATAAAAACATTTTTTAAATTATAATTTTATCGTCGTTGTGTATTTATCGCTTACTTTAACGCATACATATCAATAATGTTTGTAAAATTAACGCTGATAATTCTTCTATTTTCTAATATATTTTGTAAAATCCTTGACCCTAAGCCTATCCCTATTTTAGAAGAGGCCAGTGCTTAGCTAGTAGACCTAGAGCCCGTGGCCGCCTGACTTTTGTCATAAAAGCTGAAAATTTGTCTGCGCATGCCTCTGCCCTTATGATCTTATATCGGAACTTCATAATAGCTGATCGTATGATGCCTATGTCAGAGACATGTCCAGACAAACTTTCAGCTTTTATAAAATGACCACAGTCTGGCGGCCATGGGCTCTAGGTCTAAATGGGGCGTATTAAACAAGGTTATAATGATACAGTCCCCTGCGATAACCCTGTGAATACGTCAAAGGGCTATTCGCGTTTAAATTCTAAAATGTCAGCTGATGTTCCCAGTCGAAATCAGCTTATCCAGCTCCATAATGTGTCCCCAGAGCGCCATTCGTCTATTCACAACTAAATGCCTGTCATTTAGTAGAGGCTTTTCATTGATATGTACACCTATTTAAATATCTACGAATATTATTAATGTAGATGATTAAGCTTAATGAGGTGGCTGAATCATGAATGGAATGAAATAGTTTTGTTGGCAAGATGCTTTGAGTATCATTCAGGTATTGCAACGGCATAACCATTTGAAAGTTTGTTATGTACAGACTGAAGGCTTTGTAAAGGATATATTAATGTCTTGTTTATTTTGTGTTAAAATATGTTTGTAATGGAACATCAAATTTAACAGCAATTTACTGGAAACTGCAACGTCTGACGTCTGCCCTAGAAGTGGATAGACAACTTAATAAATTGAAATAAAACTAATCCTTGTGGATTTTATCGCGAATTTGATGAAAGTATTTTAATTGTGTAGTCGTTTAATAAAGTTAATTCGCCTTGACTGTAACTAGTGAAAATTAAACTCAAAATGACACAATATTAGGTCTAAAGATATTAAAATTAATAACCCTCTGCATTATTCATAGCACTAAGAACCTTGTCAAAGTCTGAGTTGGATAGTCGCGAAGGATTACATAATTGGCTTCATCTTACTGACCTTGGATGTAATTTACAACCTGCTTTTATTTCTCAAGGGCAAAATGTCTAGACCGTTGTTCACTCTTTTTACCATATGAAGATAGTTAATATTTATGGGTATTTGGTACTAAATTCAGTTTAGTTATACCATGATGTGTTACAGAAATTGTCAGTGTTTCAGTATAGGCTAACATAAACAAAGTTAATCCTGATGCTACAGTAAAGTGCTAAGTTAAGAGTAGAGAGATTTAGAAAATCCGTGAGACTTGTGGATCTCAACACACAGGCCCGAGAAGAAACTGTGGATAACACAATTGATACATAATTTGGCGCTAGGATCGAACTCGTGGACTCTCATGTAGCATTTGCCTTTCCACAAACTGCGCTAAGAAGGCTCTCAGAAAATTATATTAAAAACTCGATGGCCCATAAGACTGTTATTTGATAGTCTACTGACTGTCTGTTAGCATTTTTAGGAGTCTCTTCCGCCCTCACACCGACAGCCATGATCGACAGTACCATTTTACGACAGTACCACAGCATTTTATTGACTCCGAGCATTGAAGCTCAATGCGTCTCCGGGAATGTCTAAGTTGTCTTTAACCTGCAACGAAGTTAATTACTAAGTTAAATTAATATGAGGATTTTGAAATCTTTTATGTCTACTTCCGCAACAAAGCGTGTGTCAAAACAATGAACTAAAAGAGAAATAATCTCGGATGAAAAAACTTTTACAACCAGAGAAGCCAGCTGTAAAGCACCACGGATCAAATTACTGTATTTTATGGGACCTATTATGTGAGCTGTTATACTTGAATCTAGTAATAGGTATAGCAAAAACGCTTGTAAGCACGATAATGCGTCCTAGTCACCACTGTCTGCTCGTATATTTTGTTCAATTGTAGTACAAGTAGTAACTAAATAAAGAAAAAGAGCTACCATGATACCACCAATTAACTGGAGGCTTTTAGCCAAAGGCCGCAACAATCTCGGCTAGATGACTACTCCAAATTGAAAGCGTAGTGGCGGAGATCGGATTTCGTGGCGTTTTGGTAGGGCCCACCTATCGCTGGAGTGGTTCGATTAATTGGATTGAAATTGAACGGACAACCTCAAGTTCACTGCAAATGGCTCATGTACAAGGGTTTTCGAGACGTTTACGAACGTATTGGCATGGAATTTGGTTTTTAACTGTGCAAACTTGGATTAAGTGCCAGTATATTTTTATTAGTAATGACTTCAGGTTAGGACATAATAAAATATATGCACTTGAGTAAGAATTCTTTTTAAAAAAAAGAATTCTTACTTTCTTTTAAAGAATTTCTACGGTATGTAAGTCCGCCAACCCGCACTAGGCCAGCGTGGTGGACTATATGGCCTAACCACTCTCAATCGTACTCTCGATTGTAGAGGAGGCCCGTGCCCTGCAGTGGGTCGTATATGGGCTGATACAATACAATACAAGAATTCTTTTAATCCGTTTCTGCACACGTTACAATTTCAAACAGTTTAAACAAAATCACACGACACACCATAGTGTCAAAACATAGTTTTCTTCCAAAATGCACAAGGTAACAAATCATACTGCCTAAAGTAAAATTTACATTCTAACAATTAGTATGATATAAAATAGTTACCTGCGTCTGTATTAGCCTATATACGTTCCACTGTAGGGCACGGTCTTTCTATACAGTCGAGAGTACGATTAAGAGGGGTTAGGATATATAGTCTAAAATAACGGTAAATATAATTTTTTTTCTATAAAAATACTATGTATGACGTGTTAGTGTTTTCCCTTCGATGTCCTTATAAACGGATACCACTTTATTTTTATTTTAAAACATGAACCGCAATTAATATAGAGATAGAGACCCCTAACGATTCAGGACTATCATAATGACCCACGTAAGTTTGTGTGCGTCCAACAGTGCCTTGTATATCCGGTCACCATCAGCCCAGCATAATTTTACCAACCCGCAAAATATCTTGCATTAGTCAATCCTATAATTTGAAAAAACGATTTCTCTCCAGTAAAAATCAACTTAGAAAATAATTCTTCCAACATTTGAAATATCTTTAAAAATACAATTTATATATTCTTTTACCGTTCAATTGGCTCGACAATAAATTTTGTTTCGTCGGCGAGATCAAAGCCTTGGGGAGGATATTTGCATGCATAGTAAATCAGGGACACCTTTCAAGACTCGCCCGATCAAATTCAATCAAAGCGTTTAGAACAGATATTACGGTCCCACAAAGGAACCGTGTTCAATATGTTGTGTTTTATTACGAGATACAATTTATACGTGTCTTTTACACTGTTTTGGATTGGTGCATAATAGTTTCTTAAATGTTAATCATGTCGCTTATCATCATCATTGTGTATGCCATTCATCCTGCGTGGATCAAGCTCCTATGTCCAGGTTTTTTAGCCAGCTTACTGCAGCAGGAGTGTATCTATATAGTTCCGGCATTCCCCTGGGAAATAAGCGAAGTGGAATGCCCACTTCGTTTACCACACGGGACAAGGTCTGGTCAGGTGCTCCGCAGTCGTATCACGTCGTTAATGATTTTGCAACGCTGAGTTTTTTTTACTAAAAAGGACAGCACTAATGCAATCTGTGTTAACGTGCTGAGTTGGGGATTGTGCAACAGAGGGTGCAAGATAAGTAATAGATAAAGAGCATTGTAAAGACAGTTTTCATTGATATGTACCGAATTTTTAAAAATCCATTTGTATGTATATTTTGGTTGAATTAGGTGTGAAAGGTCAAGCCATTGTGCTGAAATAGTTTCGGCTTGTTTTAATGCATAAAGCAGCAGTCAAATTGATTCTGATGAGTCAACTAAACAAACTGTGAACTGCACTCCCGAATTCTTGTTACAATTTCGTCCCCAATTCAATGTTTTATAACGTGTATGAACCCTTCCAAAATACATTTTGATGCTGTTAAATTCAACACTGCTAGATGGCATTTTATGAATCATGTCCATAAAAAAACTAATAAAATAAGTCTTCTACTTTGACAGGGACGACATAACATTTCATAACTCAAAAACTTATTTGAAGTAGCGAAGACATCCTCGTCGATGGTCCATAAATCGGGGCTTGTAACTTTTTATTTGTTCGGTTTAAGTACGGTGAAAGATTAGGCGAGCAATTCGCAACTTTACCCCTTTGGGATAAAGTTTCAAATATATGGTTTATTAAGAACGTGTTCCACAATGCTAGGGGCGAAACTTTATAAGTCAGAAAGTATTATTGATCTTTTAACTTATTCGTACGATTGAAGTCTTAATGAAACGACTGTAAGATGATTGGCTGCAAACATCTTCATATATCTAATATATATAAATCTCGTGTCACAATGTTTGTCCTCAATGGACTCCTAAACTACTTAACCGATTATAATAAAATTTGCACACCATGTGCAGTTCGATCCAACTTGAGAGATAGGATAGTTTAAATCTCAAATTATAGTCGCAATTTTAATTTATTGTTAATTATTTGTCTGTTATTATTTGACAGTCACAATCATCTGTTAACTCCAAATGATTCTAACAGATGTCGATACCTTTCGACTGGGTTGAGTAAGTAATCAATAGATGGCGCTGCTATGGTAAATCTACGAACGTGTCATATAAGCTACATTTTAACAGTATAATTACCACGTGTTGTTGACGCTATAAAATTAATTAAATTTAAAATAAGTAGTTCATTATACTTTAAAAAATCAATTTCGTAGTCAGAATTTTGGCTGAGCGGAAAGTTTTAGCAGGAATTTTGCAAAGTATTTGTGTTTGCGTATTTTTTAAATGATATTCGTCGTATTTTCGTGTTTATATAAGGCCTATCTACAAAATAAAAGCAATTACAAAAAATTTACAACTTGCCTATTTAGGCATTAAGGGATGAAATGGGATAAAGTGGGACGAACGCGATGAAACCGGTCGGATCCGGATTGCATTCGATGGGAAATAATGGGACGGGATGTAACAGAAAGAAAAGGAGCCAGATGAGATGGGATGGGATACGATAGGAAAAGGGATAGTAGGTACTTAGGTTGAGTTCAGGAGTATAAAAGTTTGAACGGGAATAAGATATTTCTGGTGTGGAGTGGAGTCTAAACATCTTAGCACCCAGGCGAAGCTGGGCCGGGCCGCTAGTGATTATATATATTATTCTTAAATATTTTAAGCATTCATCATCATCATCCATCCATCAGCCAAAGGAAGTCCACTGCTGAACATAGGCCTCTCCTAATGATTTCCATAGTGACCTGTTGGAGGCTGCCTGCATCCAGCGACGTCCCGCGACCTTTACCAGGTCGTCTGACCACCTAGTGGGTGGACGTCCCACGTGGACGTTTTAAGCATTATTCTATTGAAACTTTTAACTGGACATAATACCCAAATAACCCTCGGAAACGATCCTCGGCCTCTCTCATCCAGGCATTCATTTATTTTACCACATTATGCTAACATTTTAATACAGAAAAAGACATTACTCCATGTATACTGTGGCAATATACATTATGGCAATTTATGTTAGTCATTTATTTTTATGAAGTACGTATAGAACAGAGAGATTTTCTATTAAAAAAAAAACATATTTATAATATTGATAAACTGAGTCGGTCGTTACGGCTAAAAATACAATATAAAAGTTTTATTTTAATTTTAAAAACCTATGATCAGGCTTTAGCCGCTTTATTAATTTGTAGATCGTTTGCTTATTCACAAGATTCTTTTAGCAAACTTCTGTTTTTTTGTGGAATCCGAAATATAATTCATGCCATGAACAAGAAATCACATTTAAAATGCCTAAGTATTTATGCACATGCCTTTTTTTGAGTACAAACTTATAAAGGCTTTGCTCACAAAATGCTTTAAAAGAATGCTTCAAAACTCACGGGGATTAGGATTGTGTACCGCGTTCCATTTTACACTACAAGGGAATTAGCTCACTTTAAGCTTCACTTTTCTTAGCAAAAACCCGACGTAAGACGATGTACTTTATAGAGTACCAAATACACAGCTAATAAATATAATATTCGGGAGTGGAGGACGTGTAAGGGCAAACGCAGTGTCGGACGCCCGCCTACAAAGTAGACTGACAACCTGATTAGGGTTGCGGGAAGTCGCTGGATGCAGGCCACTTCCAACAGGTAAACGTGGAGTTCCTTGTGGGTGGCCTATGTTCAGCAGTGGACTTACTGTGGCTGAAGAGATAGAAAGAGGGAGAAATAAAATAACATAAAGGTCCGATTGGTCAATTGTCAAATAAAACGTTCAACAATCATCATTTTTAATTAGGTGGTGTTATGATTTATTCAGCGAATAAATTTAGTAAGCGGAATATTTCAAATGCAATTAACATTGTTATGGCTCATCGACGGCACAGTTATATTTTGAAGTTTGCCATTTTAAAGTTAATTAGCAAATGCGGTTGGTTTTGTTACATAAATAAATACCCATGAAAGTTTGATTTAGCCAACACATGTATTTATGTATATATAGGTATTAGCTCATATATTGGTATATCGCAGATTGGTAAAAATTACTTTTATAATTCGTCATGAAAATAATTACAAAATGATTTTACATTAAACGGATGTCTAAAAGTCTAACGGCTTTTTTTTTAGACAGATTGTAAACCTATTTTAGTTATCGAACGTTTTGTCCCTTTCGAACGGCTTTTGAAATCAATTTGAGCAAAGAAGAGCAAGTTGAAGTGGCAATGGGCGGGGCACATAGCACGGAGAACTGATAGCCGATGGGGCCAAAAGTTCTCGAATGGAGGCCACGAAACGGAAAGCGCAGCGTGGGACGTCCACCCACTAGGTGGTCAGACGACCTGGTAAAGGTCACGGGACGTCGCTGGATGCAGGCTGCCTCCAACAGGTCAATGTGGAAATCATTAGGAGAGGCCTATGTTCAGCAGTGGACTTCTTTTGCCTGATGGATGGAAAGAAGAGCAAAACATTCGATAACTTAGATAGGTGTTATAATTGTTTAAGAATAAGTCTGTAAGAACGTATCACAAATGAAAAGCAGTGATCTCAATTTTAGCAACTGTGTTTAACACACAGAATTCATAATCGAGTTAGCATATCACCAGAACTTAGGTAAAACTGATTTCACTTAGGTATACTGTATTGCGTCGCAAATATGATTAAATCTCAAGCCCCATTTACACGCGGAGAGTTTCTCTTGACCAGAATCGTATGCGATTATCGTATGACATAACCGCCATAGATTATCGTGTTCCGAAAAACGTTTACACGATGCTACTTTTTCGTATCCTTACGATAACCGTATCATCGAGGCGAGAAACTCTCGTGTAAATGGCTTAAGGCAGAGGACGAGACCGTTAATGAAAATTTGCGGTATAAGTCTAACAGAGTGCGGATGTATTAAGGCCATGTTTAGGCTCAACTCTGGAGCTATTATCTAGAGCTAACAGGCTATAACGCCACCTCCATGACATTGTTTCGGCTAAATTATATAAGTGTGATAGGTGATCCACAGATATGAGCTGTCTCGATATTGGCAATAACAGGCCATGCTTCCAGGCCTCAGTTATGATGTGACTCATGTTATAGGTTGAAGCGGTTTGAATAACATGGAGATATGAATAAATTTACTGGAAGGGTACTTATTCATTATTTTAAAGAAAGTATACAAATCTTGATTTACATGTTTAATTAGTATTAGTTATATTGTTTTTTATCTTGCCCTCTCTTTCTCCTTATCTTAAATCCATCCCATGGTTGTCTGTAAGATATTGCCTGGAACGATAAGACCGCCACTTGTACTTTATTAATTTTTACTTCTGTATTTATATTGTGTTTCATTCTTGTGAAATTATTGTTCACATTATTTTATATTTTATTTTTTATTATACTTAATAAATAAAATAAAAAATTAAATCTAGTCCTTATAAAAGTTTTTGGAGGAGTGTAAACAGCAAAATATGAACAGCTTACGGTAATGCAGATGATGATGAAACAATAACTTATAATCGATCAAATTGTCCGTTTAACTCGAGACGGTTTTAGAAAAATGTGATCGCAATTCTGATATTTGACTGCCTCGGTGGCGTAGTGGTACTACGGTACGATTGCAAAGCTGAGGTCTCGGGTTCGAATCCCGGGTCGGGCAAAGTGATATTGGATTTTTCTATTCATTATCAGCCCGGAGTCAGGAATTTGTGCCCGATATGGCGATAGGCTCGCCCCCTATCACATCGTGGGACGGAATATACAAGGCGAAACGTGGGTGTTCTGGTAGCACCTCTGCCTACCCCTTCTGGGAAAAAGGCGTGTGTTTATGTATGTATGTATGTAATTCTGATATTTGCTTTACTGTATCAGCCAGACTATATGGCCTAACCATTCTCAATCGTACTCTTGATTGTAAAGAAGGCCCGTGCCCTACAGTGGATCGTATATCTATATGGGTTGATACGGATACATCGTTCTACTGCTGAAATATTTAATGCATTCTAGTTTACATAATAAGTACTTCAATATTGCACTACATCATTTTTAAGCTACTGATTTCTTCAGCCAAAAATAGACATACATAAACTCACGCCTTTTTCCTAGAAGGGTAGGCAGAGGCGCCACCACGACACACATTTCACCTTTGTATGTTCCCTCCCACGATGTGATAGGGGGCGACCCCATCGCCATATCAGGCACAGATTGCTGATCCGGGCTGATAATGAATTGAAATTCCAATACCACTTCGCCCGACCTGGGATTCGAACCCGAGACCCCAGTTTTGCAATCGTACCGTAGTACAACTACGCCACCGAGGCAGTCAAAACTAGATTTCCTTTAAAATTCCCAAAAGCTATTTTATACTCGTAAATATCTGAGAATTCCACTGTATCCCATATTCTATATTTTGTACCATGCAGTAGGCTCTGGTCTTATTGGAGAATTAGGTCGAGCCACGAGGACCGGAGAGGAATCTCTATAAAACCGTAATAGCGCCACTTGAGCCGTCGCAGCGATGTTTCTGATCGGTTATTACCATCCTTCACTTCTATACTGTTTCGTTGTTCACATTTACTATTTATATCGCCGAAAGTTTTTACAAACCGATATTTTCTTCAAAGTGTTAACAAAGTGGCTATTATATAGGCTGCTTAAAACATAGAAATTTACCAAGGTCTCGGCGTTAATTTTTAATTTAAAAGTATTGATGAACGTGTACTGCAAGTAAACGAATATTGAATGACCTTATTAAGTTATTAACACAGCTAAATAAACGAAGAGTAGAACGTTTTTAGCCTAGATGAGATGATGATCAACTAACAATGTACCCAGATCTATACACCCAACAGTCACATTCATAGTCCTGACCCCACACTAAGATCGAGTCTTGTGTCGTGGGTATCAGGAAATATGAAAGACTTTTCGGTCTCACAAACACCTAGACCCGAAACAAATACCCATGGTTCATACAAACATTTGTTTCGGTGCGGGAATCGATCCCGCGGCCACTCGTTTCACAGCCGGTGTCTAACCAAGGGTGCTACGGAGGCTGTGACAACCTGACTAAGGATGAAAAAAGAAAGTTCAAGGTCAGGAATAGCGAAGGCAATTAGTAGTGTAAAAGACTGTTCACATCTTACGGCCTTATTCATCTACAGACAAAGCTTATTTTAATTATAATATAGTGTTTTGTCCCTTTCGAAAGACGCATGAATTCAGTTTGAGCGAAGAAGACAAAACATTCAATAACTAAAAGAAGTTTTAAAACTGTCTATAAATAAGTCCGTTGGTGATTTATTATCTAACCAATGCGTATAATTCGATCAAAGACATCTTCTAACTGAATAAATAAACAGAGCGAAATACATCATAAACTCTTGGCTTTGTAAGAACCGTAAATGATAAAATAAACGTAATCAGATCACTGCAGTTCACTTTAGACCCGAGTATTCAAAGGGGGCGCCACAAAGCTTTCAGACTCGCTTTATTCAATTACCTCTGAGCCTTTTGCACACGTTGGCTCACCATCTATCGTCCCTGGCTACATTTGTTTGCAAACGATTTCTACTAAATAGGGAGAACTAACGTATTTAGCATTTTTAAGCTTATTGTAATTCTGACTTTATTCAAAGGTTTTACCATAGTGAATTCCATTTTCAACGAAAATCTACTTTTAATAGTGTGAAATAACGCAGTAATAATATCAACCCCGTACATGTACTTAGGCCACGTTGCATCTAGTAACTTTGACAATGTCATTTGGCATATCAAAACTTTAATTGGATAAAGGCTAAATTATCATCGAAATTATTTCATGCAACTGAATCTAAGAGAAGACATTACTCCAATAACAAAAAAATAGACAAATTACCTACTAATTAACAACACTACCGAATTTCAGTTATCAACACTATACATATGTATGTACATACAACATTAATAGCGCCATTCAACAGCGACCCGGCATCACTTAAATATAAATAGCTTACTAAATTGCTTCTGCCGTCGACCAGACCACACCTGAGAGCCATAAGAATTAATCGGTTCCCAATTCATTCAAGTTTCATAGAGGTACATTGGAATCGGTCCCACCAGGCAGGTGAATTCAGCATTTCATTACGACGCCTCCACTCCACGGTAAATATTTTAACGATATCCAATAGATTGGGAATACATACGGGAGGATATCTGGTATTGATTGCTGCGGTTATAAAAGCTTTGTTTGTAGCCTCAGATGGTGCAATACAAACTGGATAGCCTAGAGTTGGACAGTTAGAGATCATTTTAGCGGTTCAAACATTAGCAGGGAGGTATGAGGTAGGTAGGATATAAGTAAGCCAAATTTTGAAAATAAAAGATGAAACGTGTGGTGGAAGAAAACTATTTTCATTATTGCCTTCAATAATCTCATTGGCCAATTATTACCTTAAAGCTGTTTCCTCAAAGTTAATGAAAAAATATAAAAGCGATTAGATTTATTCCACTTAACAGGTCATGACTAGACATCAAAACGTCAATTGTTTTTGCAATTGTCAATTGCCGCGTTTATTTCTACAATATTGGTCCCTATGTTTCCACCAGCGTCTACTTGTACAGATTCCAATGCTTCATTTAGACATTCCTCGGTGGGGAATTTCGCTATTGTGTTCTGTCTATCTCATAAATGGTTGGCAATTGGTTTATTTTGTTATTTGATTTTTTATTGTCTACGGGCCATTCCGACTGGAAGCTTCTATCGTTTTCCAATACCGATTTATTCTTTTGTTTACAGGTGTAGAAAAAATATCAGCGGTAATTGTTTTTTTTTTGTGACAGCACAATTTTATACTTTACTCTTTATCTCACGGTATTAAGGTGTGCGCCCTGGTGCGCCGCACTGCGCCGTAGGCAGTAAAGAAGGGCGCCGCTAAGAAATTGTCTCTGTCTGAATTTTAAGTTTGTGCCTATTTAACTAACTAGTATCATTTTACTTTCAACCAGTTGTATAGATTACGGCACCGTGACTGAATAGTAAACATATATGTATGCGTTCCGCGGACTCAAAAAGGTTGGTCACCCCTGCTCAATCTCAAAAACTACTGAACCAATTTCTATGAAAATTACACAGCTCCTAAGTTGGACTATACCTAATCCAACGC
Organism: Theretra japonica; assembly: GCA_033459515.1. Classification (NCBI taxonomy): domain Eukaryota; kingdom Metazoa; phylum Arthropoda; class Insecta; order Lepidoptera; family Sphingidae; genus Theretra; species Theretra japonica. The sequence continues at coordinate 5,730,728 of CM065942.1, forward strand.
AAAAATATTTTTTGAAATCCGAGTTATACTTTTTGAGATATGCATGGACAAACATACAAACATACATACATACATTTATGAAATTTGGCACACTTGTTCAAAAGCTGGTATAGACCAACATATCCATAAATCGTGCAATTTTGGCAAAATTACATACATACACATCGAATTGATAATCTCCTTTTTTTTAAGTCGATTAATAAAAGGAATTCTTACGGATTTTATCGCGAAGATTTAATTTCTACATGTTTAACTTCCCAGCGTTTCAATCAAGATATAAAGAAAAAAATCCAAATTTCGAAAAAGAAATATCTAAATATTTCTATAATACAATCACAGGACTCATTTAGATAACTTTATAACTATGTTTCGACACCAAAAGTTAAGAGATACATTACAGAAGCGAGTATTAATTTTCATTCCAAAATCCTTTAAGCAGTACACAACATTTCCAACAAGGAACTTCCAAAGAATTAAGGAACCATCGCAGAGTACAGTATAAATCCAGATGAATTTAATAAAACGGCTATTATTCTGTAAGGTTTCGTAAGACTCGCTCTAACGGAAGCCCGACTACATCAAGAAATTTAATAATACCTCATATTCCATTTTGTCAGGACCGAATTGGAGTTGGAAATTATTGTCGCTTAAGTAATTTTTTTTTTAAATTGGAAATCCAAGGGTTTTTTGCCGATAGTTTTTGGTGATGAAAATAAATAAGCAAAATTTTATGCGCAATTCTTTACATCAGTTGAGGAAGATGACATTAAGGAAAAGATTATAGTTAAGTTAGTAACTCAATATTTCTGCCTCTTATTGGTAGATATAGTCAAAAAATTCACAAGTGATCGCGGATACGATTCCTGGACAGAGACAAATCTTTTCGAGATTTACTAACGACATGAAGGAAGAAAGATAAATGTACTAGATACCTATTCGATATCCGAAATTCCAAATTCTATTCTTACTGTAAAGAAGTATAGATTGTCTACGATCTTTTGGCGTCCGAATGCGCTGTTGTCATGCTGTTGTCAAAATATTAGGAACAGTTTTCCTCTCTTCACATTCTATTATACATATATATATATATATATATATATATATATATATATATATAACTATATATATATATATATATATATAACTATATATATATATATATATATATATATATGAACACTGACTTTACAATTTCTCTATCTATTATTTCTCTTGCACCCTCTGTTGCACAATCCCTAACTCACACACAGATTTCATTAGTGCTCTACTTTCTGGCCAAAAAAATTTCTCGAATGAAGGCCACGAAGCGGAAAGCGCAGCGTGGAACGTCCACCCACAAGGTGGTCAGACAACCTAGTAAAGGTCGCGGGACGTCGCTGGATGCAGGCAGCCTCCAACAGGTCACTGTGGAAATCATTAAGAGAGGCCTATGTTCAGCAGTGGACTTCCTTTGGCTGATGGATGGATGGATGATGGATGATAGTCGCATTTGTCATTATAATTTTGTATCTAATTATGATTAACAAACGTTTGCAATGACCAAATTACGAGTTAAACCAAATTCCAACGTAAAATAAGGTTTGATTGCGAAATTAATTAGGGCAAATGGCGGTTTGTTTATGAAATCAGTATGTAGGTAAATCATTTCATTAATCAAGCTTAAATTGAGTTCTTGTTTGTTATGTTCCGTTGAACAAGCCGCGCGGCAAAAAATTTAGATGAAAAAACTTTTGATGGACATCGGTGGTGAAGACCGCTTGAGAAATTTTGTGTTTTAGCAATTGTACTGCAGGGATAACATTCAGAGGTAAAGGTTTTTGCATAATAACTGTTGGCCTGTGGTTGGAATGTGTACTGTATTAGGATAAAAAAAAATCGATCCGATTTTCTCGAAGGTAACCCGTAATCATTTAGATGTAGGCACAATGCAAACTGCAAACAACAACTCTGCATCAAAACAAGCCTGCATGTTATACCATTTATTTATTCATATAGACAATTAGTAATTAAGCACATCATTTTTATATCCTAGCCTTAAAGTTTTTTGTGTATTTTCGTATTAAGGTTATAATTGGGCTGGCATGCCTAATCAAGACAAGTCCTTAAAAATAAAGAGAAAGTAAAAGCTTTTGGCCAAATGACACGGATAAAATAATTAAGATTAAAGTATAGAATTAATGTCTGGTGCCAATCGATATTGTTATACCTGGACGGCACAGTATTTACCTACTTATAGTCCAGTGTTGTTTAGTCACTTGTAAAAAATAATGACTGTTTTAACAACAAGCATTTTTCATACCTGCACTCATATTTAATGCACTCTAACCTACGATAAATATCGTTATATCTTGGAAAAGCTACGATTAGCAAGGAATTATTATGTCACCATTCGCAAAGTATAAAAAAAAATACTGCCACCCTTTAACCTTAGTCACAAAGTCTACACAATTTCTTTTCAAACTGTCGAAGTGTCGGCTTTATCCGTGGCAAATCCATTGATTTTCCAATTTGACAAAGCGGCTTATAACGTCGACGTAAGAAAACGCTACACGGGCGGATTTTCGGCTTACAAGCAAGCTATCAATCAATATATCTTCAAATTGGGCGCACCCATTACCGAGTGTGGTGTGAGGCTGTGGAGTGTACGCTAGGTTGCCATTGATTCTGAGACTGCCAGGTAAGTATTTGTTTAGGACAGATTACTGTGTAGCACACGGATACCGGGATTAGCCAGCATGTGATTAATTTATTTGGGAATAATTTAAAAATAAGATATAGTCTTGACCTCGCAGATCACGTGTGTGTTGTATGTATCGGAAGTTACAAGGAACTTTTGGTGCTTTACAGAACTTTTTTACTAGCTTAAGTATTGTCTCTACATGGGAAAGGATACATGAAAAGAAAACATTGAATGAAAAGAATAAAAGCCTTAGACAATTTCACACAGCAAATGAAACACGAAAGCAAAATAGTACATTGTTGCTCGACCACGTGTTAAAAATTTAGACCCACAATAAATATTTATTCGTTCATCATCACCATCATCAGCCCGTTGCAGTCCACTGTTGGAGAGAGGCCTCTCCCAAGGTACGCCACAGAGCCCGATCAGCTGCTTTATTGGTTATCCAAATATTATCCTTGGTAGTAGGCGAGCCCATGATATTTCCAAGAATCTTGTACGCCCAAAACATTATTTATTATATCTTTTTTTAATTAAAACCTCGATATTCCCGAGAAATCCTTTACGTCAAAATTTTTATTTATTATATCAATATATTTATTTATTTTTAAATTTCAAAAAAATCCACAGGAACTTGCATGACTTTTGTCTAATAGTTTTTACCTGTTTGTGATCGTCCATTAATTCCAGTATAATGTTTATTTATGAGTTTTTGCTATTTCCTCCCTTTACACAAACTCGGGTTAGGCACAAAATATTTTTAAGCACGTTACAAAAAGATTTCCCTTGTTATTTTAGGACGAGCCTAACATAAACCATTCGAGGATTATTCGCGGAAACAAACATGTTTTCGAATCGAACAAAAATATATTTGCTATTTTTCCTTTGATTTATTTGCCGTATAATTTGCAGTGAAAATTATTTTTCTGTGTGATTTTATTGACCTGAATGAAAGTCATGCGTGTAGTCTCTCTCATTCTCTCTTTCTTTCTACCTTTTCTTCTCCCTATCTTTATCCCACACTTACGTAGCCGCAACATTATAGACCGCACATACCATATAAATTCTTACGAATAACTCCCAGATATGCAAGTTGCGCTTAACACAAAAAAAAACAAGCGATATTTAATTAAGGATATAATCAATAATTTAGAATTGTCATCATTTGACAGCCTCCGTAGCGCAGTTAGTTAGACGCCGGCTGTAAAACGAGAGGCCGCAGGTTCGATCCCCGTACCGAGACAAATATTTGTGAGGTCCACAAGTATTTGTCTCGGGTCTGGGTGATTGTGAGACCGACAAGTCTCTCGTAGTTTCTGATACAAGACTTAATTGATCTTAATGTGAGGTCAGGACTATGTATGTGACTGATGGGTGTATTTATTATTAATTTATAGTTCCCTGCCACAAAATTCCATTACTAATATCCCTTCAAGTTTCCATAAATCTTATTAAAAGACACATAAATAAAGAACGAATGAACCCTGACATAAGTTTAAAACAACTAATAAAAAGAAACTTTTAATTGCACTGTCTCATAATACAGAACCCCTGCCATTAATCTTGGCACTAAGTTTCCGTTCGCAATATAAAGGCTGATCTAGTAATTCATCTTAAGTAGCTCTCAACTTACTAACGACTGTTATTGGTTACAACATAAATGATACATCTACAGTGTTTTAAAAATGGATGTATAATTCGTGTATAATTTATTGGCGCGCGGCGAAATTTAGAACTAAAATAAAATGTCTATTTAACGCAATGTTTGAGATATATTCATTGTTTGTTTATTTTCATAATATAATCAACAAGAATTCATACTACTAATCTAATAATATTAACATGTTAATAGTATTAGCATTAACATACAGAGTATATCAAAACTGCTACCGAAAACGAAGCCAGATGGTAGTTTTATTGACTTTATACACAATACAACTAAAATTTCTGCAAAAAAAATAGGATTTTTTTCCTGTCATCGTATTTGGGTGGTAAATACATACGTTTTTCTAATAAAAAATTGTACACCCCTTTATTTTTAAACACACCATGGTACGCAAGGCTTTAAATTATATTTTTAGCAAAAACGATGGATTATGGATTGCGACCCTAACACATTAATATTTAAAACATTACAAAAAAAATCTCGTTTTTTTGCAAAAAAAAAATATTTGCATCGTGTCTGTAGTCACTAAAACTACCACCTGGCTTCGTTTTCGGTAGCAGTCTTGATATACCCTGTATAATCAAATGTGACAAGAGAAAATCTGTTCTTATTATTTTGACAACAACGTTTTGGCGACAAAGATAATAGAGACCTATTTCAAACTTTTAAATACTTTGAAAGATGTATGTACTTAGGTATCTGTATACAGGGGAGGCCTATGTTCAGTAGTCGACTTCCTGTGGCTGAAGAAAGGGAGAGGGAGAGAGTTATCTGCATCGAACTCTTGTTCAAAAATATCTGTCCCTCACAATAAGAATAGGTATTCAGCACCACGCAATCTATCAGACGTCAGAAATGAACTACTTCAGCTTTTTAATCAAAACTATAAAGCTTAGTAGGGAGTAACAACCCTCAGGCAAGCTTGAGCATCATTCACGGACGATTCATACAGAAAATAGCTCGGTATGAATAAAAAAGCTTGCTTAGTGGTATGAAATTGAAGAAGCGTATATATCGTAGTGAGATACACTAGGCTTATAATGATGATATTCATAGTAGCATAACATTTTACTTTTAAATAACGTAGAACACTTCAGTAAGGGCTTTTGAAATTTTCAGTAAAGGACTAAAATAGCAGTAGACATCTTGATACAGTATCAGCCCAGATACGTTGGGTCGTATCTGGGTGCAGTGGGCTGCAGGCACGAACCTCCTCTACAATGGAGAGTACGATTGAGATTGGTTATGCCAAATAATCCACCACGCTGGCTTCGTACGGGTTGACGGACTTTGTATGTACCATAGTAATTCTTGCAAATCGCTATCATCCATCCATCAGCCAAAGGAAGTCCACTGCTGAACATAGGCCTCTCCCAATGATTTCCACAGTGACCTGTTGGAGGCAGCCTGCATCCTGCCAATCGCTATGGTATGCAGGTTTCCTTATGATATTTTTTCTTCGCCGTTATAGTGCGTGGTGATTGACTATCAATACATACATGACTCCGAAAAGTCAGAGGTGTGCCCTGGGATTTGAACCCGCGACCACCGTGTACATGTTGGCAGCCGCGTGTACCAGTTTACATTACATTCTCCCTTACAAATTAAATTATCCCTATAGATAGTTTATAATTGTTTGTAAGTTGAGAAGCCTAACCTACGAATTTACATTTAAATAAATTGCTTCGTTGTATAATATTCTGTTACTAACAGAACTATGCCTACTTGATATTAAGTAGGTTAATAATGACGTCTATATTGGTTGACAGCCTCCGTGACGCAGATGGCCAGACACCGACTGTGAAACGAGAGGCCGCGGGTTCGATCCCCGCTCCGAAACAAATGTTTGTGTGAACTTAAAATATTTACTTCGGGTCTGGGTATTTGTGAGACCGAAAAGTCTCTTGTAATTTCTGATACCCACGACACAAGGCTCGATCTTAGTGTAGAATCAGGACTATGTATGTGACTGTTGGGTGTATTTATTTATTATTGGTGTTCTGTAGCCACTGTGTGTCAGAACGAAGCCAACACTCATCTAACAAACTTCGTCCTTGAATTCTATACCAATTTGTTCAGCGGTTATTATCTCCGCTATTGTGTGTATTGATCCGATATTCCCTTCAATAAAAGGTATAGTTTAGTTATGTTCCGCATGTGACGTCATCTGTGGAAAGTTTTTAAGAGAAAGCGGAATTCGTGATATGCACACAATGCATGTAATGGTTGATGCAATACTTAATGTTAAACTTTAACGGCGTTATTCATAAACAGTTTTAAACCCTACTTTAGTTATCAAATGTTTTGTCTTCTTCGCTCAAACTGATTTCAAAAGTCGTTCGAGAGGGACAAAACATTCGATAACTAAATAGGTTTTAAAACTGTCTATGAATAAGGCCGTAAAATTTAACATTAAAAGCGATCCCCAAGAGCAACGCTTTTGACTATACCAGTGGATGTGATAGCATAAAAGTTTAATGCGAGTGCTAAAAGCGATTTTTCAAAATGTATTCTCTAAAAGGGAATAGAAAGATGGTAATCTATTATTTAAAGGTCCACCTTAGTTCCCTTTTCACTTTTATTTGAAGAGAAGATGCATCTAATACAAGTGTGGTAGATATTAATGCATACATAAACATAACGCCTTTATTTCCTATTTGTTAGTATGCTCGTTTGCTACATTAATTCAATACATATTATTTTGAAAATGATTGCGGACCGCTGTGACTCTCCTCTAAAACAGATGCGGGTAAAACGAGTCTTAGGAATAATAGCTTAATTAATTGTATCACTATGCCATGGAATTCCCTATTCTGCGGTCAATTATGATTTGATTAAAGAATTCAAGAGACCTACTCGACATTTCTATACCTTAAAGTCCCTCGTAGTGTCCATGATCCAATAATATTCCCCTGTAAGCTTACAGTTCAGTGGTAGCTTTGTGGCGAGTGCTCAAAGCGACGGCCAGAAATTGAGTGCAGACTGCCGAAAATCGAACTCAATCGTGCGGAGACTCTGTTAGAATTGGATTAGTTGACTGATTCTGTTTGATCGTAGATGATAAATTTGCGAAGGTATTGGAGCGGCGGAATAGATGCAAAGGTTGTTAGTGAATTGATAACTTATTGATGTATTGGGTGTATCGAGACTACGATCGAATCGAAGTCAGGTAGTAGTTTTAGTGACTAAGTAGTTTTAGTATAAAACACAATTGAACTAAGAATTTAGAAACAAAAACGCGACTATCTTTTTTACATATTTTAAATATCGTACTACTCGTAGTTTTGGGTAAATAATCCTTTAAGCCTTTGCGTCTTTAAAAATAAAAGGGTGTATATTATTATTTTAGAAAAAACTACGCATTTACTAACCAAACACGATGATAGGTGAAAAATTACAAAAAAAAGGTAGGTGTCCTTTTCCGAAAACTTTAGTTGCGTTATGTCTGAAGTCACTGAGGCTACCACTTGGCTTAGTAGATACGGCCGCAGTCTGGATATATTTAGATTATAGACCCGGTATATTTAGATTCTCGGGTCTATAGTTATTACAAGTATGTTGCGTGATAAGTAAGTAGAAATTACCGATGTGTAACGTTTAAATACTGACGTGAATAGCCTGATATAAAATAATAATTTTATACACCCACCAGTTACATACAAGATAGGGTCTTGTGTAGTGGGCATCAGGAGCTACGAGAGACTTTTCGGCCTCTCAAACACCCAGACCCGAAGCAAATACTTGTGGATCACACAAATATTTGTTTCGAACCAACCGAACCCTCGGCCTCTCGTTTCTCAGGGAGCGTCTCACTAACTGTGCTATGGAGGCTGTCAGTGGATTAGTAAAGTGAATAAGTTAAAATTTAATAACATTCACTAAATGATTTAATCAAGACAGTTCAGCATGGCTCTATCACTCAAACAAAATTATATTTAAACAAGTACACTTTTACGCTCATTTGTCATGGTTTAACATTATTCTCTTTATATAGTTTAATCAAACACATAAGTAAAAGTTGTCTTCATAATTTCTAACCCCACTCGCGCCTCTCCCCAGCCCCGCAATAATAAAAGACAACGACATAATTTACATATATAACTCGTCTGTAGATACAGAATTTATGACAGGATGTCCACACCGCGTCAAAAACACCCAACTAGGCGAATCATGAGCCAATATTTGCACATGGGGCGTATTTTTGGTGGATTTTCCACGTCGTCGAAAGTGACAAAGGTGAGCGCGCGATATTTATCGTCCGAATATCCCTAATGTGTCCTTGTCGGCGGGTGACATGTCGCCCTGACAAATGTTGACCCTGCGACCACAAAATATTCAACTACCAAAAGGCTCGCTGCGTTTGGCATTGAATTTTTGTGCAATTTTCTTTCATCTAAACTTTTAATTATCAAAAACTATTTATGACGTAATCAATATGGTTTTATAATAATTAATTACTCCAATTGTTTTTAAATAATTTGGGGAGCATTATCTCTATATTTTATTCGGCAATGCCATATTAAGTGAAGTATATTGCCTATATTTATATTAAGCTTTCACGATGTAGAAAAAATTCTAGTGCAAAATAAATTGGCAGTAAAACATGATTTCATAGTACTCGTAATATTTTATTTTAATTCGCTGTAGTCTTGGCGTCCGCGATGTGGCAGATAAACTCCAGGAGTGTCGCTTGAGATGGTATGTCACGTTCTAAGAAAGCCGCAGGAGTACGTCGGCAATGTGTGCCTGAGCCTCAACATTCCCAGGCCTCAACCGAGAGGTAAACCAAAGAAGCGCTGGCTTGATGTCGTCAAGGAAGATGTGAGAGTCAATGGCCTTACAATTGAGGATGCCGAAGACTGGCGAAATGGAGGATACTCAGCCGGAAGGCGGACCCTGGCACCGGCCGGGATAACGCCTAACCAGAAGCAATGATTATTTTAATGGTCTCAAAAGCAGAACCAAATCTGTTTAGCTGTCCACAAAGCCTCCAAGTTCTCTCTCTGTGTCTCTTCAGCCACAGGAAGTCCACTGCCGAACATGGGGGAACCCATGGATCGCCACATAGACCTGTTGAAAGCGGCCTGCATCCAGCGACTTCCTGCGATCTCAAGCAGGTCGTCCGTCCACCTTGTGGGTGGGCGTTCCAAGTTCTGTGTGAAGTCAATCAATCCACTGCACTAAGCCCAACTCACTTCCAAATGTAGAGAAGGTTCAATCCCTCCAGGAACATATATGTGCTGGTATTATCATAATACAATTGATACAAGAGTGACGTATCTGAATTATTTATGCTGTGTATATTCCCTCGAGCGGCGTTTACCTATGAAATACATACGCTGGAATACAAAGAAAATATCCAATGAGTATTTTGTTTTTCTCGCAGCGTAGCTTTATTTACGTAATATGTTTTATTTCTATAGCATTTATTTAATCTTCTACCCATTTTTCTTCTTCGATAATAACTAACTACGCTACAGTACAAACTTGAATACTCGATCTTATTAACTGTGTTATAACATAGTCAAATAATAAGATATATAATATAATAATAATGAGATATTATATTAGCTTGGGTTAAATTTTGAGTATTTAATGGGAGGTAATGAATATTTATCGATAGGTGATTCTGCTTGTTTGCCACAATATACTCGTATTTATTTCATAATAATGTGTACCAAACGGCAAATACTTTCATATTACTGTATTCTTTTCTTACTTCTAATTTTCTTAGATATTTTTTATTTACGTGCGTGGTGGCTTGTTGGTAATGGACTAGACGCGGCTGCCTACATGTTGACGGTGGTCGCGGGTTCAAACCCAGGGCACACCTCTGACTTTTCGGAGTCATGTGTGTATTGATAGTCAATCACCACGCACTATAACGGTGAAGGAAAACATCGTGAGGAAACCTGCACACCATAGCGATTTGTATAAATTTCTATGGTATGTAAAAGTCCTCCAACCCGCACTAGGCCAGCGTGGTGGACTATATGGCCTAATCACTCTCAATCGTACTCTCGATTGTAGAGGAGGCCCGTGCCCTGCAGTGGGTCGTATATGGGCTGATACAAAACAAAAAAAAATGTTTTTATTTATCTTAGTTGTCATGGTATTTTGGAACTTTAAAACAACATACGAGTATACTAATGTTGGTATTTAACATCGGCATATTACGATGGTTGATATGGTCTGATATGACAAATATAATATTATATTGTAGTAAACCAGAGTTACCATGGAGTCAAATGAGATATCTATGTTCAAAGTAAAGTGATACTTAAGTGCTAAATCGATGCTCCAATACAAGCTTCGATTATGCCACCACACCTTGGCACTGGAAAACAACGAAAATCAGAGTACATTTAAAATTTACCGGAAAAGAAAAACTGCCCTGAAAAATAAACGACTGAATTACAAAAACCATGAAAATACGCCATTACCAACAGCAAACGAGGAATGTAACGTATTTATGCCCGTCGATCAATTTTATACCTATGGGAACAACCACTTGTTGAGATCGGTACAAGTGATAGGAGAAATGGTTAAAGAAATACATAAAAACATTCAATCTGAAGTAATATTATGAAGAGGAAAGATTTGATTGTCTGTTTGCATTGAATATGCTCCGACACTACTGGGCCGATTTGAAAAATTCTTTCACCATTAGAATCCTACATTATCCCTGATGAACATAGGATGAAATAATATCTGCACCCAGACGAAGCTGCGACGGGCCGCTACAATCAATAATTTGTCTTGGATTATAAGCTATAGGAAACATTTTGGTCCAACAACGTCTAGACGCAACGTACATGAGGGTAAAAAACTAGTCACAGTGATCCACAGAAGTGTGTCGCGTTTTTGGGATTAAGCCTGTGTATAATTATGTACTCTTCTTCTTGAAGCGCGTGGTAGCCTGTTGTTAACGGACCAGACTCGACTACCAACATGTTCACGGTGGTCGCGGGTTCTAATCCCAGGGCACACCTCTGACTTTTCGGAGTTATGTGTGTATTGATAGTTGACTATCAATACATCGATACATCGTGATTGATCACCACTCACTGAACGGCTAAGGAAAACGTCGTGAGGAAACCTGCATACCGTAGCGATTTAAAAAAAAATCTACGGTATCTAAAGTCCGTCAACCCGCACTAGGCAGCGTGGTGGTGGCCTAACCACTCTCAATAGTACTCTCGATTGTGGAGGAGGCCCGTGCATTGCAGTGGGACGTATATATGGGCTGATACATACATACTCTGCTTCAAGTAGGTACAATTGTATCGATTGACAAGCGAGAACTATCTTCTTAGTCAATCATCATGAAATTTCGCATATACGTGCGCATCAGAAGTGCGAAAAAAGGATACAGGATTCCTTTTTTTTTTTATTTATTAAATAGGGAGAATAGAAATATATTTTGCAATTTTTTCATCAATTTGTTTACCGACAACCAGAATTGATCGACAAGCCGTAGATTAACATGAACCAAGCTGTAGGCAAAATCTAGTACACCAATAAGCCAGTTTTCGCTATGAGTTCCTCCTTCAGACAGTAAAACAGGTAAACCCACTAGGTAGCTCATCACTCAGCGTAATGTCCCATTTGTCTGATACTGTTTTATTGGTCATTTCGACGTTTGCGCTCTTTTATTAAGCTCCGATAACCGTTCGTCTTCCCTTAAAAACATCGGCGAACGTACAAAGCCGCCTTATAAACGACCTCGCCTATCAAATTAATGCTGCTATATTTCAATGCGCCTTTGGTAGCCTTTATCCGATTAAATAGATTTAAACAAAAGTGAAATGGCTTCAAAAAAATTGTCATTACAAAGCAAGAGATAATTGTGTTTAACACTTAACTGTGTAATGTGTATAGTTATTTATTTTGACTGAGGCCTATGTTCAACAATTCAAAAAATATTAGGATGATGATGAATATATTCTGAAGTACCGTAAGGCCTCTTCATTGAGTCGATTTTATAAAAAAAAAATATCATTTTAATAGCAGTCATATCTGAATGTTTAAGCGAATTTAATTCGGATACAATTAATGAAACTTTTCAGAGCAATCAATTTGCCCCATTTAACCCGGGCACGGTTGATTTTAAATTGTGTAAGACGTTCTCAAGTTTTAATTAAAGCATTGCCGGGGAAGAAATTGTTCATATATTTAATTTTGGATTTAAGTACCTTCGCGTTTTGAATGAAATTCCTGTGTTAAATGTTCTTATTCTTACACGTAATTATCATGTCTGTATTTTATAAAGATTATATAAAATGGTCAAGAAAAACATCGTGAGGAAACCTGCATACCATAGCGATTTGTAAGAATTTCTATTTGTAAAATCTGTCAAACTGCACCAGGCAGATGAAGCCCGTACTCTGCAGTGGGACGTATATGGGCTGATACAGATACAGATGTAAAATAACAAGTATATGTTCCACAATTAATTTTCAAGAAGTTATAATAAATTGAATTAACAAGCAGTAGCTTGACATGTGTAATGAATCAGAGTTCCGACATTTTAGACCACGGCACTTACCTCTACTTTTTTAAGTTATTTGGGTAAAACAACATTGTCAAGGAAACTGCATACTTACCCGAAAATTTATCACAAAAACTTCAAATGAATATGCATTTACCCATCCCATTCCAGTCCAGCGTTGTGGACTATGGCTAGACCCCTATCTAATGTAAAGACGACCTGGGCTCAGCATTGAGACGTACTCATACATACATCTGATGATATCATTAAACAAAAATAAAATATTTTATAAAGACTTACATAGACATAGATTAATTATTAACACAAGCACACACATACATACACTCAATATACATGCACATACTAGATTTTAATTTAATTATTCTTTTATACTTACATATTTATATTTTTCTAACCTTATTACTTTCAATAATGTAGGTACGTCGTAACGACGATTTTTCAGGCAGGCGCTGCTAACTCCGACACAGTTAAACTTTTACTTTTACTGCAGTTGGCACCGTAAAATTGTGCTCTCGTTAATTGTAATTTTTTTAGTCAAATAAATATTATTACTATTTATTATTCCATCAAGGAGCTGTTAAACTCCATGCTTATAAATTAATCCTGGTCGGAACATTAATTAATTAAACAACGAAATTGCCTAACATAAGTTGATATTAATAACGAAAATTAATTACTCAAATTGGTTCCTTTGTTAATAGGTTAATTAGGATGAACGAAGCTTACTTAATTACAAAGTTAATTTACGTAATTTTGCTAAATTTTGGAAGATGTTTGTTTGTATTTTGATATTTTCGAAGGGAACTTGAATATCTGTTGTTAACGTAATGAAACTCAATGAAGGGTCAGACAAAATTATTGTAATGGATATTTTACGTAAACTCATAATTATTATGTAATTTTAGAACACGTTAATATTTCACGTAAATATTTGTTTAGAAAATGGAAATTATGAAAACGTTCTATTAGACAGAGATGTCGACTTACCATATTGACATCGAAGTTCAATAACTTTTTGTTTCAATCATTACACATTTGCATTGATTTAAAAGGTTTTATAAGGAATAATCAAAACATTTTTCTAGTTATATTTTATTTATATATAATGGTTCACAGAAATATAGCTTAGCTATCTAAACACCAGAAATAAAGAACTTTACAATAAAATAATTAACTGTATTATAGCATATATATTACATATACATATTCGTGGCAAAGTGAATATAGATCTTATTTAGAACCAAACCAATCGTGTATGTGAAATAAAATTTTATTTTTTAAATTATTCACGATAAATAAAAATCCCTTTAGAAATAACTCATTCAACTCAATTAGTCTACCAAAGAAATAATTTATTATGCTCTTTTGAAAATGTGGCTGAAATAATTTATCAGTGTTATTTACTTACTAGCAAAAGGTAAAAAAAAATCTGTATTTAATTTAATATATAAATGACAAACTGTACTTATTATGTATTCTTATATTTATAAAAAAATTGCAAAACAGTGCATAATTAATTAGAATTACAATAAAAAATAGTTACAAATAAATTTCAATATAAACGAAGTGATACAACGATTTCGCATGTGTACATTGATATTACCAAAAATATAATTACACATAAAACAAATAACAAAACAGAAAAAAAAACTCAAACCAAGCAAAGAAAATCTTTTTTTAACAGAAAATTTCACACAAAGTAGAATATCGCTTATGGGACATCTTGGAATTATTTACATTATCAAGCATAGTAATAATAAATGGATAATAATTTAAATAAAACAAAAGATAAGTTTTTATACTCGTATTATGTTTGTCAGCATTGAATGAACATCACTTCGTTAAATCATGAAACAAATAAATCATTTAACAATTAATAAATGTGCTTTGCACTCATTTAAAACCAAGAAATATTCTAATAAATCTTATATTAATTTCTTTTGCTACATTAATGTTTAGGAACAATTAAATAACACATAAATACTAGTGATTTCACAAGAAACTACTTTTAACTATAACTAACAAATTTAAAAAAATACATTAAGAAAATCATATCAACCTACTTTAACTTCGGAAAAAATAATTATAATAAACAAAATCTTTTGTTATCTCACCTTGCTACTTCTATGTTGAAAGATAATTGAATAATACATAAATACTAGGAACTACATAAAACAACAACGTTTTACTTTGATAAATAAATTTAAAAAATCTACTTTATTCAAAAGCTTTTACTTTGATCCCAGAAAAATAATCATAATTAAATAAAATCTTATATTATTTCTACTTCTACGTTAGAGAATAATTAATGTTATCTAATCCACAAAAGAACTCATTTTAACTACGATATACTAAAAAGTCAAAAAAATAAATCTACAATACTGAAAATCGTCTCCATCTTTGATCTTAGATAAATTAATAATAATAATACAACTACAGAAGTTCGAACTTAACAAAACCAGTAAATAATCTTCTGTAAGATGAAAAGTGGAGCTAAAAACTTATTTAAGTTGCACCAACACCATGAAGTAGGTCACCACAGCTCCCAACACCTGTAACATTAGTAACATATGTACATAAACTCACGCCTTTTTCACAGAAGGCGTAGGCAGAGGTGCTACCAGGACACCCACGGTTCGCCTTGCGTATACCGTTCCACGATGTGATAGGTGGCGACTGGCGAGCCTATCGCCATTTCGGATACTAATTTCTGATTCCAGGCCGATAATGAACAGAAAAATCCAAAGTCACTGTGCCCAGACCGGGATAGCATTAGTAAATAAAATTAATACACCCAACATTCACATACATAGTCCTGACCCCATACTAAGATATATATAATAAGTGTTGTATCGTGGGTATCAAGAACTACGAGAGACTTTTCGATCTCACAAACACACAGACCCGAGTCCAATATCCATGGATCACACAAACATGTCTCGGTGCGGGGATCGAACCCGCGTTCGTTCCACAGCCGGCATCTTACCAACTGCGCCACATTTCTATCAATGTATACAATATTGCAATTAATCTACGTAAGTGACTAGTTGTAAATTTCGTAATGGATTGCACGATTCTGTCGGTGATACCGCATTTTAGACTAATTGTGGTTTTGTATTTGATATTTGTTACATGGAATAGATTTTGTGATTTGGTTTTGGTGTTCAAAGAGCTTTTAGTTATAACCGCAGGTACTACAAAGTAGTTATATATTTTAAACCGAACAGGTTATTAAAAATGACATTCAAAAGGAACATTCGTTAAACGAAAGTATCAAAATAAAAAGACATATTTTAAAATTCAGTTTTGTAGTTTTGACTGTAAAAAGTATCCAATTTTCAAATTGTTTACAGCATGTAAAGGAATTTAAAACAATGTGGAAAAACCAATCATGAAAATATTAATTTAGTAAAATTAAAGAGTGGGATAATATTTTAATTCTCCTCGTAGTAATTGGTCTCAATTTATTCTTACCGAAGCGAACAGATCCAACGACACAGTGAAGAACTTGGCTCCGGAAATAGTCATGGCTTTCTGGCATTGCTGGCAGACGATCTGGACAAAGGTCTTCGCCTCCTCGGAGCCATCGTACCACTGGCAGGAGTAAGCTGCTTCCATCACTGATGAGCTCTGCGAAAGCAACAATTGTGTTGATGATGATGTAAGATCAGGGACCTAACAATGATGTGCAAAAATATTTGCAAAATCAACTGCTGCAAAACGCAAAATAAGGTTTACCACGATCTATGATTGTATCGCCTAATAAAGTTAATTAATGTACATTATATTTTGAACTAAACGATAAATAGCACCGAAGCGTCGGACAAAAGAAAATCATCTCCTATCGAAACACCCTTGCATTCGCTACCAGGTCCTTTTTACTTTCTTTACCATCCCAAAATGTTATCTCATTTCATAATATTGATATAGGTTTAGCCACCTCGATGTACAAATATATTTTTTAATGATTATCAAGAAGTAATTTTTATATAAACCTTATTATTCCACGTGCAAATCCTCTTATTCATCGTTCAGATTCTATAAATCATTGTTCAAACAGATGGCACAAGGAACGAAGTCTGCTCTAAGCGCCCGTCACAATGACATACGTACTTACTTAACTTCGCTTCTATGTTTAATCGTCTTCGGAAGGATGTTCTTGCAAGTCATTTGTAACCTCAAGTAGGTATTTAAGTCTATACATAAATCTTTCTTCCTAGTATATTTATTAATACTAGATTACTAGTCATTCGAATTACTTCAATTCAAATAGCGTAGCGATATGGAAGAAATCATTGCCTTTAAAAATAAAATTAATATGAATATTCCAATCCATGATGTAAGGCATCTCGGTTTTAAAATACTTTTCAAAATTTAGGAAACCCTTAACATTTTCATGTTTATTTCGAATGCCCTCGGTTGAAGTCGTTTTTCCTACCATACACATTGAATAAAAAAAACCAAATTAACATTATACAGCAGTTTACCTCTTCAATGAGCCTGTTTCCAAAGATGCAGAAGTGAAACACTTGACCAAGAGTGTAGCACAGGTATCCGATTGTACTGAAGGCGTAGACGTTTATACCGTTGATCTGCAAGAGGTGGAAAATATTATTGAAATAAATAGACATTAGATATCATATTTTACAAAATTTGTGGAATCCTCAGTATAGGAGCTTCTATCACAGAATATGTCAATGATTATTTGGGTGTTGAATTTTCTTGTCCTCCCCTTGCGATAGTGTTCTCCTAATGTACTAATAGGAACTCACCTTCAGTGGGATATATTATGATCATAGAGTTTAGTGACAGTTGTATTTATACAAAAACGTATTGCGGCTTGATTGAACCACGATTGTTTTTTACAAATATAATGATTTCATCCACAAAATTACAGAAAAAAATGAAAAGAAAAGGTCGAGCTTGGAACTAAAAATATTTTAGAAAAAAAATTCTACAATAAAATGTGATGTGTATGCTTCGCTCACCTTCGTAGCTTGATAAGCCAGGAGCGTGAGAGTGATCGTGGAAACCAACATGTGGAACAGTAGAGCCGTGCCGTAAGTATCTCCGATTGAGGCGACTAATCTGTTAATATAAACATAGATTAAATATGAGCAATATTACTCTAGCAATAAGGTCTAAAATTACAACAGCCTACGAGGCGTTGCAAAGCAGCCAGCTGTATAACAAGAGGTCGTGGGCTCGATCCCCATACCGGTGTAAATATTTGTGGGACCCATAAATATTATTTTAGGGTGTGGGTGTTCTAAAACCAACAAATTTTCTTTAGTGTATGATACCCACGACACAAGACTTGGTGCACTGTTGGATCAGCACTATGTTCGCGAAAGTCCTTCAAGTATTAATTTTTATTTGATTACTCGTAGTAGTAGACAATCGTATCGTAAATGCTTCATAGAAGTATATACGTGTTTCTAACATGAGAAAATCTGTTAAACTCCCCTCTCGATACCTAGGCTAAAAGGGCCATTGTGCATTCCAGCCCGGCACGCTATGAATGTTGTGGCCGACTCGCGTCCTTAAACCCTACGCCAGCATACACACTAGGCAACAATATATCCCATATGTATACAATAAATGGATTCATTAGAATTAAAAGCAATGTTACCGGTAACATTGTGCCTAAACTAGAACAGTAAAGCAGTGTAACTAAAGAGACACATAAGCATCTATTAGTTACGAAACGGGCTCGTTACATTGTCGGTCTAATTGCAGCGATTCACTCCGCAAAGTACCCATCAATGTGATAGGTTAACATGTAGGACTTTAGTATACAATTCAGGATGCAACATCCGATGCAAAATTCAACTATATTCAAATAAAGATTAACGGTGAAGGAAAACATCGTGAGGAAACCTGCATACCATAGCGATTTGTATAAATTTCTATAGTATGTAAAAGTCCGCCAACCCGCATTAGGCCAGCGTGGTGGACTATATGGCCTAACCACTCTTAATCGTACTCTCGATTGTAGAGGAGGCCCGTGCCCTGCAGTGGGTCGTATATGGGCTGATACAATACAATACAATACAAATAAAGATTAACACTGCAGTCCCACGATAGAACAAAAACAAATATTAATACGTTTCAATACAAATAATATTAAAGTAGGAAAAAGTCCATCCGTAGAAAGGAAAATATTAATAGATTTCAAATAAGAATTTATAAGTCACAGATTTGAGATTAATGCAATAAAAAGCCTATATAACTCTAACACATAATTAAAGAACCCATTACCGCATTATTCAACCACAGCCTTTCAAAACCCCACGAACAAGTTGGAAGTTTCCAAGATTCACCTAACGAGCGGTGAGGAAATTACAATTTGCCAAGTAAAGTTTACAAAGAAATTACATCGTGGAATGTTTAATAAAGATGTAGACCACAATGAAGTTGTTAGATAGTTGGCAAGTTTCCTCGTCTGTGGCGACCGAGGGTCATTTGACGACTTGGAAGTTTGTGCCATTAAAGCAACTTCGGCTACAACTTTCGTGAAGTTTGTAGTAAATGAGAGAAATTAGTGGAGGTTTCAGCTGTAAAAAACTAGGAACCATTTCAATGGTTTTAGTTTTGGGTCAAATTTGAATTTAATACGCTTAAATTGTTTGGAGTAGTTCGCTTACAATCCTGTAAATATTTTAAACACAAAACGTCAGTGTTAACTTTTTAAACTTATATGATCTATGCTTAAGAATATTTCAATTTTCTGTAATTTTAATGTAATTTCTGTAATTTTGGTTAGCATTAAGTAAGATAGCTTGAACTTGTCAACATTTTGGCCCACACCATCCTGAGTGACTAAACCATTAAGCCCTTTTATGTACTTTAGGTTTCACATTGCCCCAAAAACATAGTTCATGACTAAAAAACAGTTGAGTCAGATTATCAAGAACATATCGACCGTACTTTATAATTCCAATGTCATTGCCAAGCAGTTGTGTTTTCTCACGTAATTAATGCCATGTGTTTCTGACGGGGCTGTAGCGATCGATGAAGCCGCCATGATACCAGGCCTTTCTTGGAACGAAGTACTTATGTCTTATTTGGCGTATTTTCGTATAATAATTCAGTAAGGGCTCTTGAAATGTATTGAGCCAGCATTTTTTAACCTTCCAAATTCGTATTGACATTGAACATTTTTGGATAATTAAAGAATTAAATAGAGCTTAGATATTATTCTACTCAGCAGATATAACTATTTTTGCTAACACCGCCTAATTAGTTGAAATAATATTTCTTAAACTATGAGTTAACAGATTTTCCTCACTTCCATACTTTTTTGTTAACACGATCTGTGGGTTTGATTTGTGACGTCAGCATAAGTCAGCTGTCATAATTTTTCGTACCATCAGATCCCATAAAACTATCATGATCATTATTCTTAGCTACAGAAGAAAAGCTGTAATCATTTTTATGGAACTGAACAGCAGAGAAAAACTTCGTTAAGACGTAAACCCTAGATTCTGTGCTACTCGGTAATAAAGGCTATAATTGATAAATAACCCCAGATTACAAATATTTCAAACATTTTTGGCTAATATTTTGTAACGTCTGATTTTTATGAGCGATGAGTAAAACAACCTATTCTAACATGACGGTGTTGCTGGCAGTTCTATTAAGAAGAATAGAACAAGGAATTGAATACAGAACGGAGTTGACATCGGCTGAAGTAAAGGATGGCGAGCCGGGAAATTATCGCGCCGTGGTTAATCACATTGTAACGTTTTACACAGTTTTAATATGCGAATTGTATGTGTAGAGAGCACGGGTATATATGTACATGATGTTGGAAAAGAATAGAGGAATTATTATTACACAATCGTCTTATTATTTGGATTATTCATAATTTACCCTTTTTTTTTTTACAATGGGAAAACTATTTATGGTTTCCTTCCCGCAGGCCTTGGGAAAGGTGCGGGAAGGGTATGTCGGGGTCACCGGCCTTCCAGCTCGGCGCGCGGATGTTATTGCCGAGCTGGGTCCCTAACACCCTACGCCGGCATACCGACCAAAACCCCTCGATGACGCCCTCTTCATGCATATCAAGGTGACTGCGGTCTCTGCTAGCGAGGCTCGCTCAGTATTATTCCGCAGCCACCTTATGCTTTATAGAGACTCATGGTCTCACCCGTCTCTGTGAGAGGGAGCGTGTACGCGCCCTTATTTGCCTTTTTAGGCGGCCGCCCCGGGATCACTTTTATTAAGGACGCGCCCCAAGTGCACCCAGTGATCCCAAAGGCCCCCTTTAGTCGCCTTCTACGACAAGCTGGGGATACCGTGGTGGGATTCTAAATGCCCCCTTGCCACAGGGCAGATTCATAATTTACCTGACAACGTGCTTATGTCTCTCCACCCAGTACTTAATAGCAGATCGAGCCAGCATCTCCTGCTTCTGTGTCAGCCCGTTTGGATTGTTGTTATTGTTGCTGAAGTTCTGCAGCTTTCCCCCAGCCCCCCGCAGCGTCATGCCGAAGTCCTGCTGGGTGGAGTAGATACCTCGGATATCCATGTCCACTGCGTCTGGGATTTTCTCAGATTTTTCTACACGAATAGAGATTAGTAAAAATTAGTTGGTTTCATCGGATACTGGTATTTCAGATCAGTTGTGTATTTGTTGAATATCAAATTAAAAAAATTGAACTAACAAATCATGGGACTTGTGAACTTATCGTTCGATATTATTGTCGGTATGAATAAACCTTAACTTCGAAGCGGTATCATCAGCTGCAATTATTGCTGCATTAAACACCAGGATTGAAATAAATCTCTCCAAAAACTCATTTCCTATGTTTAAAACGTTAATCCTCTGCTTTTAATGGTTGTGGCTAGATGTTTAATACTTTTCCCTAGAATTAGAGCATTCAGTGCAAAAATATTTTTAAAATTCCATTCGCATGTTTAATAATCTCTCCAATTGCATTAGTATAGAAGAGATTTTTTTGCTAAGTATTACAATTATTTTAATAGTTATAAAACTATGATGTAAAAGTTTTCAGGATGTGGTAAAGCGCTACATATTTACAACTTACGTAAATTCGGTCAAACGTAATTTTGGTTTTATAAAAGAAAATTGCTGTCCTATAATGCCTTCGAGTAACAAAAGTTATAAGCTGTGTTATTAAGCTTATCGATGGTCACACCGCTTATTACGTTGCTAGAAATCACACGGCATTTCTAGCAAAACTATTAAAATGTCATAAAGTACCTCAAACTGAACTATACAAATTTGCAACAATATTTGTTCACGCTCGTTAAAAATCTGCGCTAAATACTGTGCGGCAATTCAATTTACTACTTTTTTCCGCATAAACTGAAATATCATAGACTTTTTAAAAGGGCTAAAATCTGATTTCAGCCAGTAATAATAACATTACAATGGTTTAATTAATAATTTTAGGCCCTTACATTTTACTAATATAAAAACATTTTTGATACTTGTAATCACGATGCGCTGATGCCACGTTCTAGTAAGATAAAAACTATTAACCAAGCTCTGTAAGATTGGACGGATACAGTAAATAAAGGATTAAAACACAGTTTGATAATTAATATTCATCTATGAATCCAGTAAACTCAATTTGTCTGCATAAACCTCACCAGTAGAATTAACCCGGAACAGCTCCGCAGTGTTTGGTCTGTAGGTGTCCAATGCAGCGCTCAGCTCCATCAAGGGTTTCATGATCGCCTTCAAGTGCTGCAGCTGCTCACACGCGAAGATCAACCAGCAGCAGAACATCACGTCGAGGAGATTAGCCATGGCCATCGAGAACAGTAGCCAGTAGATCTGGAAAATCAGGAATTCTTACGAACTGATCGTCAAGACTGCTTAGGTTGAGAAAACGCGGAACTGATAAACCCAAATCTAAGCTAATTTGTAAAAGTCTTTTGATGTTTCTAGTTTAAAATTAATTGTAATGGATTATTTATAAAACAGTGTTTTTATGATTAACATTTGAATAAGTTACTATTGGAATATCGCTGGGTAAAAATATTGGTTTCATTTTGAACTTTTGTATATGTCTGTTTGATAACGTGTGACTATTAAGTATTATTATTAGATTCATAAATTATTTAAACTCCTCTATAATTATTATGTAAGTTGCGTTTTTATGTGGCTATCAAGTATATCAATGAAATATTAAAAAGTGTTTAGTTCAATATGCGTACTGAAAAGTTACGATGAAATTGATCAAAACTATAATTAAGGATCTATAAATATGCTTCTAATAGTCATACCTGGAATATAAAAGCGAAGACATACATGGACCCGCTCATGGCATCGAAGGGATACCAGGCCTTCAGCGGCAATCGAGGCACCGGCTCGGTCAAGGTCTCATTCGTCTCCTTGTTAGCAATCATCCGCACTGACTCACCGAAGAACGTCAATATAATCCAGCCTAACAAAATAACATACATACATAAATTCACGCCTTTTTCCCAGAAGGGGTAGGCAGAGGTGCTACCAGAACACCCACGTTTCGCCTTGTATATTCCGTCCCACGATGTGATAGGGGGCGAGCCTATCGCCATATCGGGCACAAATTCCTGACTCCGGACTGATAATGAATTGAAAAATCCAATATGACTTTGCCCGACCCGGGATTCGAACCCGAGAACTCAGCTTTGAATCGTACCGTAGTACAACTACGCCACCAAGGCAGTCAACTTAAATTAGACTTGCAGCATTCCTGAAATCCTAGTATATCATATTATACTTCCTATTGCTGGGTATAGAGTTTCTCAACAATAAAAAGAAATTTGTTTTTGGTTCACAACTCTAGAGTATTCCGGGTGAGACTCTACACAGCATTAAAATTGTTTTTATTTATAAGTAGGAGTATTTATGTTTTTCTAAATAAAAATGAATTAAAGAAGTGGAATAGATTGTTTCTTAAAATAATTAATGGAATCTTACTGATGACAGACATGACGGTCATCCCGCAGATGAAGTACAGCAGTCTCCTCATCTTGGTAAGGGCGATCTGGTGGTAGCGAGCATCTGACTCAGTAAATAGAGGGTGGCTGTTTGACTGATTCCATACAGCCAAGGTTCTAAAAATATCAAGAACCAATTAATGCAGTGTGGAAGATCTTTCTAAACTGTTGAAATTTAAATATCCAAAATCGATCAGATATAATAAATAAAAAAAAAGATTACAGATCGAATTAAATAACAAGACAAATTAAGTTTATATGATGGACGGTAAAATATTAGCATAATGTATAACCCAACATTCTGACCGTCTGTTGTTTGAAACAATCTTAATTGCATTATTTCCAGCCAGTGCTAAAGCAATTTCTCTCAAGGTTTCCAGCGACTGGAGTAATTTACCTGACATCGTTCGGTTGCGTCTTGCTTAAAGTGTCTCCTTTACACAGAAACACAATCTCGGTGATTTGTTTTTGAATAAGAGCAAAAAGATGCTTTCAGTGGAATTCTATTAAAAAATAATTCCGAAGCCTCGCGACGTCTCGTTAAAATTAGAAGAGGAATCCCTCGTTTCAGCGATTCAAACGTTTGACCTGGATTATGACGCTTTATTTTTATTTAATTTTACTCCAAAGCAATCGAATTCTGTTGACATTTCCGAGCAAATGATTTACTTGCTTTGTTTACTTGAATTTTGTGTCAGAATGAGTTTTGAAAAAAACTAAAAATATGACAAGGCACTTATAATAAATACTACACTTTTGGCTAACCTACGCATAAGCAGATCATAGAACTGCCCCCTAAACCTTCTAAGGCGACATATTAGTAGTGGCAAAATCACTTTTAATGTAAAATAAAATCCCTACACTTCAATACACTTTGTTAAATATAACTAATACAGAAAACCACTGACCTGTAAAAGCTCTTGGCGTTGAAAGCAAAGAATCCCAACTTGATGATGGTGTGAGCGAAGAACAGGACAGTGATGGTGTTCGCAGTGAGTTCGTTGACTTCCTCGGAATATTGAGCCATGTTGATTCCCATGCAGACGTAATGGATGAAGATCAAGAAGGCATGCACAGAAGAATAGACCTTCCGGAGAAGCGTAGTCATTCCAGAGTTATCTGAAATTATTAAGGTATTTTAGACAGATATACAGAAAGGTTTCTTTATACGAATTTCAGCCGATTTTTATTGCAAAACTTTGCTGCAAAGCTTGCGAGGTGGATTCAATTAGTTTTATAAAAAGAAAAATTACATGAAAATAAAATTTTACAATATAAGAATGCTCAAATTTCCAAATAAATAATAAATATGCGTCACGTCACAAAATAATGGGTTCATAAAAATCGAACGTACCATACCGAAATATGTCCGCAATAAAAAATAACGAAAGTGGGTATTAAAACTTAGAAATGCCAGGCCCGATTATGGCCTTTTTACGGCCCCTTTATGTGCGAAGATAAAGCGATAAATACATATTTCAGATGCTGTTTATGATTCTATGAAAGTTTATCGAACCTGCATGATAATTGAATAAAAAGTGTCCGGCCAGTTGCAACAGTTTGATGTTTGGCATCAAATCGGTCACCAGCCCTTGCGTTTTCACTTTGGTCATCATCTGAAACAAAAAAATTCAGATCATTTATTTATACATTTTTATTTGTATTTTTTTAAATATTAGTCGAATAAAATAATAACATTTTACCCTTTAGTGAAATAATAAACCTGTTGGAATCTTCTAATTAATTTCGCGTTGTATTTATGTGAAACCTAGTATTATGTAAACAGTGTTCATGTTTAATTTACTATTTAACCAATACCAATATGAAGAAACTCACCTTGAAAGATTTTAATATTTTCTTCCCGTTCAAAAATTAATTCTTCAGACAAATCGTCTCCTACACCCGCCCCATCATCGACGGGATCAGCACTGATTTTTTTAACCACCAGCGCAGACACGCGTCTACCATGAACAACAATTGAAGGTGAAGTGATCGATTATTTTCTTCAGCCGTGTCCAAGTTTCGCACTGACGTGTCCGCACTGTGACTGTCAAAGTCAGCACATCCAATGGCGTAGTCGAAAGAAGCCGTGGGAACCACCACATCGGCTACGAACACCCGGCAATTTCTTCTCAATAATTAATGGAACCTTGTGTATTTAATAAATATTGCTAGTAACGTTTCGATCAATGCTGTCCTCTATATTGATATCAATCCCTATTTGTCGTGTCTCGTATGTCCAGTTTTTCGTTTACAACGCACATATTTGATTTTGGTTCTGTTTGGTTTCGACAAATTGCCGGTTTGCTGTTTGTTCGAAACGTCGTAAACTATAACAAAATGGATGTCTAACTTAGCTTGAATTTTATGCTGTAATGTACTAGCATAATGCGGGACTTTGGAAGAGAATATTTACTGAAAGTTCCTTTTTAATAAATGTCATATTACATTTTTATTGCAATTTATGTTTCAAAAGACTGCTTTGACTATCCTACTTCCTACTAATATTATAAAGGCGAAAGTTTGTGTGTTTGTTACTTCTTCACGCTCAAACGGCTAGGCTAATTCTGATGAAATTTGGTATAGAGGTAGCTGACATCCTGGATAAACACATACGCTACTTTTATCCTTAAAAAATGTAGTGTGCCCATGGGATGAGCAGGGAATATATATATATATATATATATATATATATATAAATATTTGCTACTCTTTCA
Source organism: Theretra japonica (assembly GCA_033459515.1). Taxonomy (NCBI): domain Eukaryota; kingdom Metazoa; phylum Arthropoda; class Insecta; order Lepidoptera; family Sphingidae; genus Theretra; species Theretra japonica. Next base: position 5,757,262 of record CM065942.1, read on the forward strand.
AACTAAACGGACGGCTTGGGATGGAACAAAGGACAAATGATATTGAATGTAAAAGGACAGGACTGGACGTAACGGGAGTTACCACGGCATAGCAACACCTTTTCTGCAGACGTTGCAGCCTACTTCGATTATTGCCGATGCATTGAATCTATCATTTATTGTTTAATTATTTTTTAATTGTCGTCAGTCTTGTTTTAGCTGTTAAATAAATAACATTGTAATTTTTATAAATAAATATTTTTTAATTAAAATTCCGACCGCGATAACTTAACTGGCGCAGTCGGTAGGATCGCGGCACGCTTATCTCGAATAGATCTCTTTGAGAAAAGCTGTGACGGTTCTTAAATCGTACCCTTGCGATCCGAAAGAACCTACGCGCGGTCGGGCGAAGACTCCGAACAAATAGAGAAGCCATCGTTGCCGACAAGACTCCACAGGCGATGCAGAGAGCGGTCTGGTAAGTACTCTCGTACCACTCAAGTGCTCCTTGCTCTATTTCCTGTGTTACTATTAATTTATCCTATTTCCTATCGTGTGTGTCTGTCTATAAGCTAGCATTGCATTAGGCATTCCATACTTATTACTAATTTGCAAAATACTAAGAATAACGTAAACTCGCGTGCGGGCGCATTCCATTAGTGTAATTTTACACCCTTTTGTTTTAATTTAGTTAAAGAATCTAGCGAGAATGTCTCTAAAGGATTGCGACAATGCTCACTTTAAACTACTCACAGATTTAATGCCCAAATACGACGGGAACCCTAAAAGATTAAACTATTATATCCGAGAAGTAGAGAATTTACTAGGATTACTAGAAGTAGCAGATCGCAAACATCCGGCATTAATTTGCTTAATTAAAAGTAGGTTATGTGGTACAGCCATTGACGCCATAGCGTACGATGACGATTTGAGTAGCTGGGAGTCCATAAAATACTCCTTGATTAGGCGACTTAGGGAACCGCGTAACGAGATACAAGTTATGCAGGAACTCACACGCACCCGGAAACAACGTAACGAGGACGCGGAAACGTTTGGCAAACGTTTACGAGACCTCCTGGATATATTATATTCCATAGGCGAACATACTGATAAGGCTTATTATGAGAAAATGGCTATCGAGCAGTATATCAACCAACTCGATTTCCAAATCTCTATATGCGTAAGAATAGCTAGGCCAGAAACTCTCGAGTTAGCAATAATAGCCGCTAGACAAGAGGAGAGTAGACTAGCTTATAATAGAACAACCTCGTATAACACCCCTTCCATTTCACAGGCTAGATCAAAGGAATTGCCAAAATTTAATGATAGCAATAATAGCCAATTTCGTAATATTTTTAGTAGTACTCCGAAGCCGCATCAATTTAATAACCCCTCTACTAGTTTCGATTCGAGTAACTTTATTCCGCAACAGAACAACATTATGCCTAAACAGCATCCGCAGTTCGGACAACCTTGGAACAGTAAACCAGCATCAGGTAATTTTAGGTCAAATATGTCTAGGAACAACAGTGGCAACTATAGAAACCAGCAAAATATTCCTAAACAGCAGGTTAATCCACCCCAACGTGTATCTGACGTCACAATGCGATCGGTTAACAAACCGGCGCCACCTCAATTTTCAACTCAGGAGCAGCTCTTCTATACGCCCAGTCATTTAGAGCAAACGCAACCTCAATACAACCAAAGTGAGTATTATAATTATGACCAGGATAAAGGCGACCTAGCAGAACCAGAGCCGTGTAACGACGATACCCAGGTAAGTTATGACCAGGATTTTATTTTGGGAGAGGAACAAGGAAACCAGAGGTAGTAAAAATAAATTTTCAATATGTAGACCATTTGCCGTATATTATACTACCGGAATTCGGAGGAAAATTTTTAATAGATACAGGCGCTAGTAGATCTTCCATAGCATCCAATGTTATTTTTGGCACAACTTTAGAAAACTGCGTATCAATAGAACCGTTTCAGGTAGTAACAGCTCATGGTACATCCCGACACGAACATGTCGCGTACTTACCCTTACCACCCACATTCAACTGTAACTTAACGCATAAATTCCTTATATTCGATGTAGATCCGAAATACACCGGCTTAATAGGATGTGATCTGTTAAAATTATTGCAGTGTAGTATCGATCTTAACAATAGTATCTTACGCACGTCTAATGCCGACATACCTATCTATTTTAGCTATCCTGTACAAAAGATTAAAGTCGAACCTCAATGCGAAAAGGTTATCACCGTAAAAACACACTATACAGACGGTGAATACCTTCATGATGACTTTTATTGGTCGGACCGTTTATTTTCCCCTGCAGCCATAATTAATGTTACTAACGGTTCATTTAAGACTTCAATTATTAACTTTAGCGATGAAAAGAAATATATACCCAACCAATCACTAATAACACTGAACGAATACAGGCAACCTGAAACAGAAAATAAACATAAATTAAATAACATACAGATAAATAATGTAGATCAGGAACTTTGTGCGAATCTTAAGAAAATACGTATCGAACATATGAACGAAGAGGAAAAGCGGGAAATTATTAGACTGTGTTATCAGTATAGGGACTTATTCTACTCAGAAAATATACCACTTACCTTTACACATGCAGTGAAACATGAACTTAGACTTACCGACAACACCCCTATATTCGTACGTAGTTATCGGCAAGCCCCACACCAGCGTAACGAGATTCGCAAACAAGTAGATAAACTATTAGAACAAGGCATTATTAGAGAGAGCATATCCCCGTGGTCTTGTCCCGTGCATATTGTGCCTAAAAAGGCCGATGCATCTGGTAAGGTCAAATGGAGACTAGTAATTGATTATAGACGTTTAAACGAGCGTATAATAGAAGACAAATATCCTTTGCCCAACATCCACGATATCCTAGATAAACTAGGTCGTGCACAATACTTTACCACCCTTGACTTAGCGAGCGGTTACCATCAGGTCGAAATGCACCCCAATGACGTAGAGAAAACAGCATTTACGACTGAAAGAGGGCATTATGAATTTCTAAGAATGCCATTCGGCTTGAAAAACGCCCCAAGCACCTTTCAACGCTTAATGGACCATATCCTAAGAGGAATAGATAATGTCTATACATACCTCGATGATGTAGTTATAATATCGACCAGTCTACAACAGCACATAGAGAAACTAAAACAGGTTTTCGATAGGTTCAGAACCCACAATCTGAAAATACAATTAGATAAATCAGAATTTATTCAAAAGCATGTTACATTTCTTGGACACGAACTAACGGACGAGGGATTAAAACCTAATAAGGACAAAATTAAAGCCGTTCTCAATTTCCCACTACCAAACACCCAAAAGGACATTAAATCCTTCCTAGGACTCGTAGGTTACTATAGGAAGTTTATAAAAGATTTTGCAAAATTAACCAAGCCTATGACAGTCTGCCTTAAAAAACATCATAAGGTAGTCCATTCCCCATCTTTTATAGAAGCTTTTAATAAATGCAAGCAGATCCTTACCAATGCTCCAATCTTACAATACCCGAATTTTGATGAACCTTTTATTTTAACAACAGATGCATCAGATATTGCTTTAGGCGCCGTGCTCTCCCAAGGCACAGTAGGATCTGATAAACCTGTAGCCTTCGCATCTCGCACACTCTCTGATACCGAATCTCGATACTCTACCATAGAAAAGGAATTGTTGGCTATAATCTGGGCAACCAAGTATTTCAGGCCCTACCTTTACGGTAGAAAATTCACCATTTACACAGATCATAGACCCCTAACGTGGTTAATGTCACTAAAAGATCCCAATTCTAAATTAATCAGATGGCGGTTAAAACTCGAGGAGTATGATTATAATGTGGTTTACAAAAAGGGACGTCAAAATACCAACGCAGACGCTCTATCTCGCGCTAAAATTTTTCATCATAGTATGGATTCATTAGCTGTAAATCTAGATGACAACAATGATGACGATATTATTAACAGAATTTTTGATAATGCACGTAGAGAAGCTGATAATGAACCGGCCGAGAATCAAAATAATAATAATAATCCACCTGAGAATCCTAACATTCCCGGCTCTCAAGGTGGAACGGTATCAGATAGTATGAGCGTTGTGTCCCAAAACCAAGAACTAGTTTCCACCAATCATACCCAACCAGATAACGAAAATAACGGTATCCCTATTATAGCAGACGCAATAGATAGACAGCTTAAACAATTCCATATTCGATCAACACCAGGATCCTCATATAGAATAGATAACAGATCCACGAATACAAGAACAGTAATAAAAGATGTTTTTATCCCAATTAATAATACCGAAGCTGAAATAATTCGATTCTTAAAGGAACATACAATAGCCGATAGAGTTTTTCATTGCTACTTTCATAATGACGAATTATATTATGCGTTCTCTAGAGTATATACAACCATATTTAACAACCGTGGCCCAAAATTAATAAAGTGTACCTCACGCGTTACATTAGTTGAAAACAGATCTGAGCAAAACGAAATAATAAAGAAATATCATGAAGGTAAAACAGTCCATCGTGGTATTCAGGAAACATACAAGCAAATTCATCGTAATTACCATTGGCCAAATATGTTACTCACTATACAGAGTTATATCAATCAGTGCGACATTTGTCTTAAAGCAAAATATGAAAGGAACCCTTTAAAACCTCCTCTAGCCCTGACTGAAACACCAACTAAACCAATGGAACATTTATTTATGGACCTATATTCAACAGGCGGTGCAACCTTCCTCACTATAATAGATAACTTTTCCAAGTTTGCACAGGCAGTCCCCTTAAACGCAAATACTAGTGTACATATAGCAGATGCATTAATAAAGATATTTTCGGTGTTAGGTTTACCCAGTAAAATAACCACAGATTCCGACAGTAAATTCGACAATGATGTTATAAAAGAGATATGTGCTTTACACAATATTAGTATTCATTTTACCACCCCATATAATCCAAACTCTAATTCGCCTATAGAACGTTTTCATTCTACTATAGCAGAAATAATCCGCATACAAAGGATGACTAATAAAGATGACCCTATGCAGTCCATAATGTTGTATTCTGTTATAGCATATAATAACGCGATTCATTCAGCCACAGGATATACACCCCATGAACTACTGTTTGGACACACTAATTCTAGAAACCCCTTAGAGTTGTATTACCCGAAAGAATTTTACCAGGACTATGTTATTAAGCACCGTACGAACGCCGAAGCAGTCCAGGAATGTGTTTCAGCGTATATGTCTAAAAATAAGGAGCAGGTAATAGCTAAAAGGAACCAGGCAGCTGAAGAAATCATGTTCAAGGTAGGTGAAACTGTATATAAGCAGGTAGCGAAGACAGCGCGAAGTGACAAAACAAAGCCCGTCTTCAAAGGACCCTACAAGATCATCCACTTACATCCCAATAATGTCGCTGAAATAATAGGTAACCACCCTAACTCTAAATCCATTAGAGTTCACTTTAAATTACTACGGAGGCCTCATCTTGTTGCAGGAGCTTCATCGCAGGAGCCATCGTGCTCTACGCATCAGCCACCGTAAATATAAAACCTATAGATAACGAAAATGGCATACTATTGCTTAAAGAAGGCCAGATATTAAAACAAGAGAACTACTTTAATTTAGCTTGTATTTATAACATTACTAGTTTACGTCTCACCTCTAATAAGTTAATGTCATTATATATTAGTAATAGAGCCGCAGAAGCTTCCGTTTTCGGAGATTTGCATAAGACTTACAGAGACCAGATTAAACATAATCTCAATATCATTAACAAAAAGTTAGAATTTTTATCACCTCAAATTAGAAGAAAACGTGGTATTATTAACGGACTAGGTTCAGTAGTTAAAGTAATTACGGGTAATCTCGATAACGAAGATGCAATTAAATTCGAAAATGAAATAGCTAATATTAAAAATAAAATTAATAATATACAAAATTCCCAGAAAAAGTCTTTAATAATAGCAGAAAATACTATAGATGAATTTAGTAATCAATTAGGTAAATTAGATGAAAACCAGAAACATTTGGCCCAAGTCCTTACGAATCTTACTAGAGATAGCGATAGTGTTAAGAACCATCTACATTATTTAGATATATATATTCAAATAGATTTTAGCCTACAAATTATATTAGATAGATTAATGATTTTAGAAGATGCAATGACGTTTGCTCGACTAAATACAATGCATCCCAGTATTATTGGCACTCAAAATCTTATTGCCGAATTAAATAAATTACATAGACTATACACCCTTAGACCAGTAGCTGAAATAAATATTAATAATATACATATAATAGAAAAATCAATTGCAGTAAAAGCGTATAGTACAGCACACTCAATTAACTTTATCTTAGAAATACCATCAGTCTCTTCTAAAATATACGACCTTATCCACCTCTATTCCATTCCTGATAAAAATAACCTTACTGTTATTCCAAAATCCAAATACCTTGCACTTGGTAACGATGAGTACGCTTACCTGGATAACACCTGCACATCGCTCACCGACGGGATACAACTCTGCAAAACCCTGGAAACAAAGAAAGCGGATAACACCAAAGACTGTATCGTGTCCCTCGTGCAACACAAATCACCACAGTGTACGCGCGCTAAGATGAACCTCGCCAACGGCAAAATACAGAAGATCGGAGAAAGCAGCTGGTTGGTGGTCCTGAAAGAAGAACAAATCATTAGAACTGAATGCAATTCGAAGACTGAATACAGCCGAGCATCCGGAGTCGTCCTAATCTCGCTGACAGAAGATTGCAAGATATACCTTATGAACACAACGCTCATATCACATACCAGCACAACAGTTACCAGTGAAATCATCCCATTGCCAAAGGAACAACCAATAAGAAATGGAACCGTAACCTTGGAACTAGAGCTACAAGAAGTATCCTTAGACAACATCCATGAACTTATAAATCGAGCGAAGGACATCTCTACAAGTAACGACGTGGATTGGCCGCTGATAGTCGCAACACCTAGCTGGACTACGCTACTGCTGTACATTCTGTTAATAGTAGCGGTAATCTGGAAACTATATAAATGGAAGTTCGCAAATCGCCTACAGGATAACAACAAAGAGGAATTCCAGAAAACAAAAGGTAGCGAGGACGCTACCGGAAGCAGCCCCTGCTTCCGTCTTAAGGAGGGAGGAGTTACCACGGCATAGCAACACCTTTTCTGCAGACGTTGCAGCCTACTTCGATTATTGCCGATGCATTGAATCTATCATTTATTGTTTAATTATTTTTTAATTGTCGTCAGTCTTGTTTTAGCTGTTAAATAAATAACATTGTAATTTTTATAAATAAATATTTTTTAATTAAAATTCCGACCGCGATAACTTAACTCGGGACGGGACGAAAAAAGCAGTATTTAGGTATAAATAACGGCAGTCACGTCGACTTTCATTTAAATCAGTTACTACGCGATATATTAATATGTCTCTCATGTAAACTTGACTTAAAAAGTTTCTGCACCCGGGCGAGGCCGGATCCGGCCGCTAATTATTTGTATAATGATAAATGATAAATACTATACTAACAAATAAAAGTGGCTTTTAAAAATTGTATTAAATAACTTTCAGTACCCTAATATGATTGTCTAGAAATCTAGATTCAATTCGTCAGACAACAAATTTTATACATTTATATTCCTTGCGATGTCAAAATCAAATTTTCTTCTGAACCCCGATCAAATGAAGAAAAGTTTCGCTTTCTAGTAGATCATAGATGATATTAACGATTGTAAAAAACCTTTAAGAATTTTTCCGCCGCTGACAATTTCTGTATAGTTTATGGCTGATGCTAGAAGTGCTTTTTATTATTTAACCTGGATATTTAATACGGTTATCAAATGCATTTTTAAAGCATATTTTGATATAAGGCGTTCTAGACCTTCTGGGATTTGTAAGCGTCACAATTTTATTTCTTTAGGAACAGGAGTGACGCAAATTACTCGCGGATAAAATTGCGAACATCAGCGTCGATACACTCGCACGACCTAAAAGGGTAGAAGTTACACGTGGCGTACTGACCTTAAAGGGAAAACGATAAAAAAGTGGAATGTAGTGGGAAACAAACATTTTGTTTGTTTATTTAATACAGGCAAGACAGACTGCTGCGGTGGCGCAGTAGTTCTACGGTATGATTGCAAAGTTGTTTCGAGTTCGAATCCCGAGTTGTGCAACGTGATCTTGGATTTTTCGATTCATTGTCAGCCCGGAGTCAGGAATTTGTGTCCGATATGGCGATAGGCTCACCCCCTGTCACACCATGGGACGGAAAATACAATGCGAAACATGGGTGTCTTGTTAGCACCTCTGCCCACACCGTCTGGAAAGAAGACGTGAGTTTATGTATGCAAGACAGACGTCAATGAACTTGATTAAAAACAATCCAATCGAAATAAAGTATAAGTATATCTCAGATTTACACAGAAAGGGTGTCTATGACAGACCTTCCACCATCTAAATTCTAAAGGGTCTCCGTAATTCTCTTTAACTGCAAAAAAATATCATAGCGACGCTGCTCCTCCATGTAGGTTTTCGACGAGACAGAAATTATTGGGTCATGATATTCCATTCATACCAAGATTAGCAAAAGTAACCAGTGTAACTTGACCTTCCACTTAAACGTCTACAAACTCACAATTTATACGAAAACAGAAGATACAGGATCTTAATTAAAATTCCTACGAAGACATTACATTTATAAATTAAGGGCTTTAACGTAAAATTTACTTTACCTCTAATGAAATCTGAATGTTGAGCTAAGCTTTACATTCGCGCGTTTGGACAAACATAACCTTACTGTTACTCTCTTTGATCTTTATATTTATATCTTATTTGAACCTTAAAGTTGCGTAGTTAAGGATTAAATTGGGGATGAAAGTTTTGAATATGCTGAATTAAATTTGTAGTGTGGTATTATACGGGTAGTTGTAAGGAACTGTAACTTATAACAAGGACGGTCTGAAACACAGTCTTTAGTCAGTAACTCAAGGGCTGATAATACCATAATCTTATTTGATTATAACTTTATTGGCAAATTAATATACGATTGTTTAATATCTATGAATTTACCGTTGGGATGGCTGTGTAGTGTGTTGATCGCTGGACGCAGGCTGCCTCCAACAGGTCACTGTGGAAATCATTGGGAGAGGCCTATGTTCAGCAGTGGACTTCCTTTGGCTGATGGATTGGATTGGATTGGATGGCTGTGTAGTAATTATAATTGTATCTAATCACCTTTAAAACCCGGCAGATCTTGGTCGTAAACTTTACATACATTATTTCATATGGGTTATATAAATACGTGATAATGGTTTCTTAGATTTACGCGAAAGTTACACATTGAAATTAAACGAATTCTTAAGAATTTTATCGCGAATTTGATTTAATTTTTACTGACTGAGTCCGCTCCGTGACCACGAAAACTGTAAAGTGATCGAAACGTGAGAAGTAAAAAAATGTAAAAATTAAATCGATTTATAAAATCCGTAAGAATTCGTTTTATTTCAATTATTTGATACTTGCACATGTTTATAAAATGTTATAAATAAATGTTTTCTCCACATTATCTGCGGGTCACAGTAAAGAATTTGCGCAGTGTCGCACAATAGAAGGGAACGTTGTTTTAAACTATGTCCAGCAATATGGTATAATGAGATGATGATGCAAAAAGGTACTATATATTACCTGCAACACTGCAATTTTTACTGTGAACGCAGTATATATCTTGGCAATTACTCTAGCTTAATCACAAGATTTTTGGATATAGGGGAGCATGTCATGGAATAAATATTCCGGAGATGTTTGTTTACACAACTTGACGCTGTACAAAGAAAATTCAACTCTATTTTTATTGTATCAAGGTAGTATAAAGTGAAACTCAAAGCTTTGTTTAATGGAAAAATATTTGTCTTGGCTCAAATCTTGAAGGGTCGTAACAGAAGCTAGTTGGGAAATGGTATCGTATTTTCAATCTATCAATCAGATACGGCAAATTAATATTAAAATAAGTTTTCTTAGCCATAAAAAACCCTGGCTTTTTAGCTTTCATGATAATGTATGTAAGTATGTATGCTCTTTACCTAAAGGTAATGATAATGAAAAAAAAATGGTGCAGCAACGCTATGCGTATGAACTAAGGAAATATTAGTTCACTCAAAATGGCGCCTTATCGTCGTAGTATCATAAAATAAATACCTAACTAATGTTACTTGTTAAATTCTTCATCATACATTTTATAGTAAGAGCGTTCTGCACACGACGCTAATAATCATAAAATTTAATCACTGCGTCTCATAAGCCGAATATTGCCTAATATTGCCTCGTAAATTTTCTCATCTACCCCAGTCTCGTATCGCAGTATTCCACGTCTATTAATTTGGCAATAACCGCTTTACATGCAGTTACTTCGTTAAGCCCTATTTACACGGGAGAGTTTCTCGCGGCGAAAATCGTATGCGATTATCGCATGACATTACCGCAGATAATCGTGTTCTGTCAAATGTTTACACGATACAACTTTTTTATATCCTTACGATAATCGTATCTTGGAGGCTAGAAACTCTTCCCTTATAAATGAGGCTTTATTTGCTATGTTTTATAATATTTCGATTTTATTATCAATCACCACATTTACGTAATTATGTTTAGCACTGTCTTCGGAAAAGGCTCTTAGCATCTTTGAGATTTACTTTTTAACATACCTTTCTAGATCATTGGATTTTTCTCTCTAAATTTATTCCATAGTCTATCAGAGTCTAAAGCCTTATTTACACGGAGAGAGTTTCTCGCGTCGAAGATACGATTATCGCAACGATATAAAAAAGTTGCATTGTGTAAACATGTCAGAATGCGATTATCTTATGGCGGTTATGTCATGCGATAATGGTATACGATTCTCGCCCCGAGAAACTCTCCCCGTGTAAATGCCGCTTAATTCTCTTACAAAAAATAATACCTTTGTCATATTTATCGTGTTCGGTTAAAAGGTTTCGCCATTGCTTCATACCGCAGGCTGTTAGCATCTCTTTATTTACATGAAGTTAATCTAAATCTAAGGCTTTCATCCTTTTTCAACCTACTCTAAAGTAAGTCCACTAATCCAATTATTACTGAAACTAATTATCAAAATAGTAAACACTCCTACAATCCACTTGAGACCATACCCGAATAATTCTAAATACCCACCTCTTAAAGACTGCCTCGGTGGCGTAGTGGTACTACGGTACGATTGCAAAGCTGAGGTCTCGGGTTCGAATCCCGGGTCGGGCAAAGTGATATTGGATTTTTCTATTCGTTATCAGCCCGGAGTCAGGAATTTGTGCCCGATATGGCGATAGGCTCGCCCCCTATCACATCGTGGGACGGAATATACAAGGCGAAACGTGGGTGTTCTAGTAGCACCTCTGCCTACCCCTTCTGGGAAAAAGGCGTGTGTTTATGTATTATGTATGTACCCACCTCTTAAATACACAAATATTGTAAGTCAAATTTACACGAATAACTAGCGCAAACATTTAAGGGACCTTCATTACGGGACTCCGAACGCAAATCATCAAAACTTATAAATCCCATTGGAGGAACATTTTGTTAGTTTGAAACTGTATTACGCGTGATAACAGGATTCAGTCGGGAGCTAGTTCTACTTATTAGTTGATGCTAGTTCTACTAGTGTTTGCAATCATAACTTCGGTAATTAGGCAGTCTAATCAACTCAGTGCAAGGATGTAACTATCGATGTGACGCGTTTATGCGGTTGGAGGTTCGTGCATACGTCTTATTAGCAAGATGGCTTGGTTTGATGTTTTATCTTTTGGCTATGGGAAACATTATTATAAATACACATACATAGGCTCACGCCTTTTTCCCAGGGTAGGCAGAGGTTTTCCAGGTAGTAACCAGGACTTCCATGGTGCGCCGTGTCTGTTCCGTCCCACGATGTGATAGGGGGCGAGCCCATCGCCATAACGGGCCCAAATTCCTGACTCCGTACCGATAATGAATAGAAAAAGAACTCGGCATTCGAACCCGAGACCTCAGCTTTGTAATCATACCGTAGTGCCACCGAGGCAGTCATAAATATAAATTAGAAATACATTGTTGGAATTTAAAACCATGGATGTGTCGAAAGCAAAACAATGTGAAAGGTCGGTTTAATTTAATTGTCCGGCCATTAAGAATAAAAGCAAAATCACGGGCAGATAAAGAGTAGTCCAATCCCTACTTCTTCTTACATTCATTCTAATTAGTCTTCATTATTACTTTGTCCCATCTCCCATCGCTTTATTTACGTAGCAATTTAACATTTATTGCTTATTTTTTATAATAACACGGATTACTATCATTTTTATAACCAGTAAAGAAAATCAAGACGAAACGCCTTAAATTCTCTTTTGAAATACCCCCACATTCATTCATTGAATGTGCGTTATCCCGGCCGGTGCCAGGGTCCACCTTCCGGCTGAGTCTCCTCCACTTCGCCCTATCTCTAAAATACCTCAACGTAAACACAAAATGACTCCGACTAATCGATCTAAGGCTGGGGACTATCTAACTGGATTTGTAGATTCCCTTACACCGCAGTTAAACTTTCCACTTGAAACTCAAATCAGATTAGCAGTTCGCCGGTTGTTTGGTATTTACACGCCGAATTTCTCTAGGTGTAGTAAATACGCCTGCGGACTGTATTTGTGGGTATAATTTGTTGTACGAGAGAATTGTAAAACAAACAGCCTACTATTATACGCTTCTATTTATAATAAAGTAAAGTAATGACAAAGTAATTAAAACGTATTTGATGGTTTTTCAATTCAATCCAATCCATCAGCCAAAGGAAGTCCACTGCTGAACATAGGCCCCTCCCAATGATTTACACGATGACATTTTGGAGGCAGCCTGCATCCAGCGATTTGATGTTTAGTGCGATGCAACCAGGTATTATTTGACAGCTTCCGTGGCGCAGTTGGTGAGTAGATAGGTAAGTAATTAATAGTATGTACAAAGTTTTATACCCATTTTGATAGCCTAAAGCGGTTAGCGAGACTCTGGGTGTGAAATCAGAATCTACGGTTCGGAGCCCATTGCTGAGACAAATGTTTGTGTTATCTTCAAATGTTTGGTGTTTTCTTAGAGGTTATGGGTATAGGTTAGGAGCTAATTAGCTCCTCAATGACAACGTTACAAAAGCTGGTGTCTCAAAATGTTTTAATTCCAAACGTTAGACGACAGCTGTGAAACGAGAGGCCGCGGGTTCAATCCCAGGCCAAATGTTTGTAAGGCCCACAAATGTTTGTCTCAGGTCTAGGTGTTTGTGAGCCCGAAAATTCTCTATTAGCTTCTGATACCAACGACACGACTCAATTGACCTTAATGTGGGGTCAGAATTATATAATATGACAATTGGTTGTATTTATTTATTTATTGCATCTCTCTCGCCAACCCCTGATATCAGCCTGATTGTATCTAAGTGGGTATTTAGATATAAGTTAACCTGAATCGCTACTTACCTGGATCACTACGGCGTGTACTTATCGGATATGTACAGTGATCGTTATTCAGGCGGATAGAAATATCCTACCACCAGCAAACGACAAATTTTATATGGTTTCATAAATGCCAGCGCAATTAACTTAAATAAGTACCAAAATTTAATTTTAGATTATAATCCTAAATTTTAAGAGAAATTTAGAGTTTAAATAAATTGGTCTGCAATAAATCAAGCTTCTTCGCTTAGTCAAGTTAGGGTTGTTGAGAGATTGACGCGGTCCTTGTACCGTATGTATTATGTAATCCAACAGAAACAACTAACGAGAGGTCAAGCGGTCTTGTTATTCAATTGGAGAGTCTATACAATCTTACGATTCCAATATTTAAATTTAAAATTCTGCATTGAGAAAATAACAAAGCATAGCCCAGCGGATTAGCAAGTTGAAGTGGCAATGGGCGGGGCACATAGCACGGAGAACTGATGGCCGATGGGACTAAAAAGTTCTCGAATGGAGGCCACAAAGCGGAAAGCGCAGCGTGGGACGTCCACCCACTAGGTGGTCAGACGACCTGGTAAAGGTCGCGGGACGTCGCTGGATGCAGGCTGCCTCCAACAGGTCACTGTGGAAATCCTTAGGAGAGGCCTATGTTCAGCAGTGGACTTCCTTTGGCTGATGCATGGATGGATTGAGAAAATTTCTTTCGTCAACCTGGTTATATACTATTCTAGCATTAAATCGAGCATACTTCAATTTAGTTGTCTATTGAAAAGCATCTATTCAATCATAACAATTGTATTGCTTCAAATATTTTGCAGTTTGTTTAAGCTATAGACTTTGATGAGGTGTTTATTAATGTTGTGAGTGAACGTATATCCTGAAGCTTACTTGTACAAGCTCTACATTTATAAACACCTAAGTGTTTATAAATTAAGCACTAATGCTTAATTTACCGTCAGTTTATGACTTCATTATTGTTGTTCTTCCTGCACTCATCCCACAGTTACATGGAATGGACAAAACTTTCTTTTTCAGTAATATAATAAATAATACTAAATACACCCAACATGTATGTGACATACATAGTCCTGACCCCACACTAAGATCGAGTCTTGTGTCGTGGTTATCAGAAACTACGAGAGACTTTTCGGTCTCACAAACCCCCAGACTCGAAACAAATGCGGTGGTTCGCACAAGTATCGGTTCCGGTGCAAGGATCGAACCCGCGGCTTCTCGTTTCACAGCCGTTACGTCACAAGTTTAAACAACTGCGCCACGGAGGCTGTATATACAAAATGATTTGGCTTAGCACTCTACAAATAGACATTTTCAGACATTTGTTATACAGGCTGTTATTGAAAAATGCTATTTAATTTAAACCACATCTTTCTAGCCACACCAGGTAACATTGTACCAAATTTGAAAACTGCCTGGTAATTTTGTCAAAAATCGCAATTTTAGTTTCCAAGGCATTTGATCAACCCGTATGGATACGGTTCTTTTTACCGCTCAGGTAAGTTCCCGAACCGAACTGAAGTTCAGCTAAGCGAAATAAATACTTGTATCTATAATAGGGGGTAGTTGAAAATCCTGAAAAATAAAACAACGATTTTTGACAAAAATCATCTCCATTTTTTTTTCAAATTTTGTACAATTTCATTTGGAGTGATGAGAAACATGTGGGTTAAATATGTCCATATCGCCCTGTATTATGTAAATAAATTAGTTTTTTCTAACGTCTTAAAATCTTGGTCAAGCCCATACAAGGAACAGAAAACAGCATAATGTGTAAAATGTGTGGTTGCTCCCCCGAGATGCGAAGATCGTAAAGCTGGGTGAAAGCGATGCCGTGATTAAAGTCTTCATTATCGTCTGAAATTAAACGAGATATCACGAGGCCCCAACGTTCGCTTCTTAATGAGAATGTTTCTACGCATTCGTGGGTTAATTTATGAGAGATAGCGTTTTTAGGTAAAATAGTTATTTGATTGTTGTAATGTAAGTGCGTGGTGGCGTTTTGGAAACGGAACAGATGCAGCTGCCTACATGTTCACGGTAGTCACAGGTTCAAATCCCAGGGCACACCTCTGACTTTTCGGAGTCATGTGTGTATTGATAGTCAATCACCACGCATTATAACGGTGAAGGAAAACATCGTGAGGAAATCTGCACACCATAGCGATTTGTTTAATTTCTATGGTATGTAAAAGTCCGCCAATACTCACTAGGCCAGTGTGGTGGACTAAATGGCCTAACCACTCTCAATCGTACTCTCGATTGTACATGAGGCTCGTGCCCTGCAGTGGGACATAATATATGGGCTCATACAGTACAATACAGGTTGTTGTAATAGATATTTATTGATCTTTAACAAATTTTAAACAACGAATGTGTAGGTTACGTATATTTGTATTTACTCATCAGCAACGCTTATCAGCATCTCGTTCAACTTCACACACCGGTCCTTCACCACGACCTACATCAAGACGTGATCGCGACAGCAAAACGGTTCTTATATCTTAAAAGACTGTTAATGCAATGCTTAATTTTTTGCGACTTTTCACGGGTACAGATTATTATATTTCAATAGGATCATCCCTGGCTTTATCATTTGCTATAACTATATTCAAATACTCTTATAATACAAAGTTAAAATAACCAATATCAAATGTCTGTAGTTTTCCAAAAGTAAATTATAGATTTTTTTTCAATAAAATAAAATACAATGAGGTTAATTGACTGTTACCACCACAAGCGACTAACTTTGCCAATAATAAACAAATTAAATGGTCTCCACTTTACACACAAAAGCTTTTAAGGAACTTGTTCGCGAAAATATTGTTTATGTCTTCGTAATTGAATTAGTGATGTTTGGTTTTCGGTCAATAATTACATAAGTCATTTTGTACCAGAATAAGACGAGTGGATTTGAATAGTTTTACTGTCTGGTAGAAAACCAACGTGATATAATATATCTGTTCGTTGTTGGTTAGCTTAGTGACTATCTATTATACAGGCAAACAGTCCGGCAAACGAGTTAGGTCCCCTGGTGGTAAGTGATCACTGCCACCCATGAATATCCACAACGCTTGTATCATATATGTGTTGCCGGCTCATCAGATGGGAAGGGGAGCGGGAAAGAAAGGATGGAACGAGGAAAGGGGTATTGGGCATCCGGCAGTCTCACTCACCGAATGAAACGCGATGGCAATGCTATCGCTTCATGTCGATCTCCTGTGAGACAGGATATAATCTCTTTCTCTCTTATCTTTCTGTACTTCTCTATCCATTTTACCAAAGACTGATAACGCCCCAGTTTTCCTTACGTGCGTCAGTATTAATAATTAAAGGAAAATATTCATCCAACTAAGACCTAAATTCCACTCAATCGCAGATACCCGAACCATGCCTAACCGTGCGACGTATATTGACAGACTCTATAACTATTAGAACTACAAAAATCGCCCTGTCCATTAATTTGCACCACACATAATCCTTTAGAACTCTCAAGCTTCAAAACGTCTCGCACAGTCATC
Source organism: Theretra japonica (assembly GCA_033459515.1). Classification (NCBI taxonomy): domain Eukaryota; kingdom Metazoa; phylum Arthropoda; class Insecta; order Lepidoptera; family Sphingidae; genus Theretra; species Theretra japonica. The sequence continues at coordinate 5,774,341 of CM065942.1, forward strand.
GAGTGTGCTCGTACCAGTATAATAGGGGGAACTTGACGTCCAACTTAAAGTGACCCCTAGTACGCCACGACGTAACGACTTCCCATCCCCACTCACGTAGATAATGGGTGCTCAAGGGTCTTCTTAAGCTGGTGACATCTGCCACACTTTGTATGTGATAATGTGATACGGGAAGATAGGATTTGATAATTAGTTAGATTGGCTGCGGGATGTACTTCAATTCCCAGGTTGGGTATATCGTGTAAATTTCTTAATTCCTTGTTGTAATGCGATCCATCCGAAGTGATCAGTAATTAATAAAGCGTTAAGTAAAGAGCCTAGAACTGAGAGCCTAACGGATAGAAATAAATTATTATTAATATGATAAGACCGCCCCTTATATTGTTGATTGTCTATTGTTTTTGTATATACATACATACATAAACACGCCTTTTTCCGAGAAGGGGTAGGCAGAGGTGCTACCAGAACACCCACGTTTCGCCTTGTATATTCCGTCCACGATGTGATAGGGGGCGAGCCTATCGCCATATCGGGCACAAATTCCTGACTCCGGGCTGATAATGAATACAAAAATCCAATATCACTTTGCCCGACCCGGGATTCGAACCCGAGACCTCAGCTTTGCAATCATACCGTAGTACCACTACGCCACCGAGGCAGTCAGTCAGTGTTTTTGTATATTGTTGTAAATAAATGAATATTATTGTATATAAACCACGTATCAGTAATGGGCAGATGTCTATCCACAAAGTCGAATCAACTAATAAAGGTTGTAGTAAGTCGCTGGAAGCAGGTCGTTTCCAAGAGGTGGCAGGAATCCCTTAGGAGTGGTTATCTCGGTATCGAATGCAGGATCTTATGGTTCCCAAAAAAATACTAGCTAATGGTAGACTAATGAGGTAGTCTATAACTAAAACTAGCACAAAATTACAAAGAAACATAAATATCTTGTTCAGCCTACAAACAATTTAACACACAGACATATTCATCTTCATGAAAAAGTAAATAATTTATAAAAAAGTTATTAGGGGCTCGGATCCCTTGCGGGTGGCTTGATGGCAAAACTTTTATGTTTATTACAATTTAAGTTGGACATATTACAATATGAGGCTATAAATATTGCTTTTGGGGATAATTCTACTTCGGGATCCAAATAACTCACTGCCCTCGGCAATTTGGGATAATGACCATCTACATCCAAAACAAATAATTTCACGCATAATAACGCAGCACGATAAATTGGATATTAGTATATTTGTATTAGTTTTGACTATCTCGGTAGCGCAGTTGCACAAAGGAACGATTACAACGGTGAGGTCTCGGGTTGGAATCCCGAGTCGAAAAAAGTGATATTGGATTTTTCTATTCATTATCAGTTCAGAGACAGGAATTTGTGCCCCCCGTTAACATCGTGGGATGTAACACACAAGGCGGAACGTCTTAGTCTACCTACTCTTTCTGGGAAAAAGGCGTGAGTTTATGGATATTAGTTTTGTTGTGTTGCGAATTGGTGTCTTAGAAATTACAATTAGTTATATTTGTGAAAATTCATTGTTATTTATTCGATATAATTAATAAAACAAACTATACGACTCTCCTATATTATTTTAATTCTGCGTTGTTTTCTACATTATCTTCAATTGCATTTATTTTTTTATTTATATATTGAATTATGGTTCTCCAACAGTATTCATATTATTACAACGAGTAAAACCATTTTTTGCTACTGTTATATTCTGATGTATATACCACTTAAAGGAGTACACAACACTTTATATAAATTACACACACGTAAACAAAAACAAGGAAAAATCATACTTACAGACTGAAAAAAAAACAAAAACAAATCAGAGACTACTACATAACAAGACTAATTAACGAAAGAAACAATCAATTTTATTTCAAGCATTCTATTTAATTTTAATTTTATCTTCCTCTGTTTACCAAATCCAATTTTAAAGTACGTAACTAAATAGAATCCAGGATGAACTTAAAACAGCAAAATCACAAAATCTACACCCGTAGGTTCCCCACCATCTTGTACGACAGTTCCATATAAAAACTAATACAAATATTTACTATTTACTTATGGAAATAACCAGCTAAAAAGACACTCACTAATGCCAAGAATAAAACGACAATTTACCAGTGAATTAAATGAATTTTCCCACACATTTCACACAACACCACCGCCGATTTAACATAACCGCCTTGTCCCGAGCACATAACGTGTTTCACTTTTTGCCCGGGCTCAAATTGGCCAGGAATACTTCCCGTCACGTACGTAACGACGACCCGGGAATTTAATACCTGTCTCTTGAAAGGAGACCGGGCTTTTAATATTTCTTCGGGGGTAGAGTCGGTGTAATGTTGGCGATTTAGATACTATAAGGCTATGAGTTATTTAAAAAAATGTGTCCATGATTTACCGAGCAAAAAACTAGGTGTGAACTGAAAAACCGATGGTTTGTATACGTAAAATCATAATATTTCTTTTGGTTCGTGGCACTGTGGAATCAAAAAAATATTCGTAGCTTTCGATACCCAGGATGTGAGACACTTATCTGTATGATACTTGGGATTTTTGACACCCTCTGTGGCGCTGTTGGTTAGACGCTCGCTGTGAAACGAGAGACCGCGGGTTCGATCCCCGCAAAGAGACAAATCTTTGTGAGGCCCACAAGTATCTCTCTCGGGTCTGGGTATTTGTAAGACTGAAAAGTATCTCGTTGCTTCTGATACCCACGATACACCACTTAATTGATCTTAATGTGGGGTTATGATAATGTATGGGACTGTTGGGTGTATTTTTTTTTCGTCAAAATAATTTCGGTCGTTAACACCAAAAATTTCATTTGTTTCCCAAGAGAAAATAGAATGGTTAATGCAATATGTATATGAAAGTCCGGAGTAATAGCAAAATTATTATAATAATTTCGCATATCTCACTTCGTACAGTACGTAGTATACAGTAACAGTACGTAGCAGCAAACCAAGTTAGTCCACATTATTTTACCATATGATAAAATTCCAACCAAAAAAATAGCCTCGAATATCGTCACATCAACGGGAGAACCACCTATCGTTGCCCATTCCATATAGTCCGCATATTCTTATCTATTGAATTCTCTAGAAATTTCCTTCCCTCTTTCGATGCGGAATATTCTATAGAACAATTTTAAGACCTGAACAGCGCGCCTAGATTTGCATATAAATTAACTACTTCCTGAGCGGTAGAGTATCCGTACCTTAGTAGACCTTTGTCCTTAACTTTGTTTAGGTATTCCAATAGATTTCCAGGGATATGAGTTATCTGATAAATAACAATGTTTTGGATTAGGTTTACATATCTCCTTTTGATCATATTATATTTATGTTTATTGTACTACGAGTACCTATACTGCCTCGATCGCGTAGTTGTACTACGGTATGATTACAAAGCTGAGGTCTCGGGTTCGAATCCCGGGTCGGGTAGTGATATTGAACTTTTCTGTTCATTATCAGCCCGGAGTCAGGAATTTGTGCCCCATATGGCGATAGGCTCGCCGCCTTTAATATCGTGGGACGGAACACACAAGGCGAAACGTGGGTGTTCTGGTGGCAACTCTACCTACCTCTTCTGGGAAAAAACGGCGTGAGTAAGTTTATATTATGCAACTAGATTAGCTTATAGGGAAGCTCCATCGAGAACTTGACCTGTTTTGAACTAAAGGTAGCATCAGTTCAACGTGTTTTTTCGCCCAAGCAGTGATGAAAAAATACAAATAACACCTTTATAAGAGAAAATATGTACTTTTATTTTCGTGGATCATTATTTAAAACTGATGCGAAATTTCGTGTAAGACACAATTTGAGTTATAAATTAAATTGTGATTAAAAACTTTATTCTCAAAGGAATTTTACATTACGCATAATGAGATACAATTCCATAAAAGTAAAGTTGTGCTGGTATCGGACTGAACTATTTTATAATTTAATAATGTGAGTAAGACTGTTACAATGTGCTATTAATGGAACGATAACAACACTAAAATACGCGCATGTCAACTCACAAATCCAAGACTTGAAGCCAATGTTTTAACCAATTATACCTTTAACCTTAATTTAGTAGGTTACTTAAAGTACACCGTTTTACACTGTAACTCGGCCGATACAAAATGTCCCCAGCTGAATAATTAAAGAGCCAGCTTGCTATTGGTCCACGTGTTCCTTACCACAATTATAACTAATAAATTATGAGTCTGTTTGTATTGAGTAAAATCAATATAATTGCTACATTAGGTGGACTATAGGTTAGTTGGGAGATGACAGAACTGTCATACGGAGGTCGTATGCATCACGCCAGATAATGCACCGATTTTTCGAAGATTTAAACACCTGAGGAATAAAATGGTTAAAGTAAAGATTAAATAAAAACATATATACATACGTAACCTTGTTGACGCACTACTGCTTTGGTGGCACAGTTGTATTTGTATTGTATTGTATTGTATCAGCCCATATACGACCCACTGCAGGGCACGGGCCTCCTCTACAATCGAGAGTACGATTGAGAGTGGTTAGGCCATATAGTCCACCACGCTGGCCTAGTGCGGGTTGGCGGACTTACACACCGTAGAATTATTATTTTTTTTTAAATCGCTACGGTATGCAGGTTTCCTCACGATGTTTTCCTTCACCGTTAAAGTGCGTGGTGATTGACTATCAATACACACATAACTCCGAAAAGTCAGAGGTGTGCCCTGGGATTTGAACCCGCGACCACCGTGAACATGTAGGCAGCCGAGTCTGGTCCGACACCACGAGGCCACCACGCACTGTGGTGGCGCAGTTGTACCACGTTATTATTGCAAAGCTGAGGCTTCGGGTTCGAATCCCAGGTCGGGCAAAGTGATGTTAGATTGTTCTATTCATTAAGCCCGGAGTTAGGAATTTGTGTCCGATATGGCGATAGGCTCGCCCCATATCACATCGTGGGACGGAAAATACAAAGCGAAACGTGGGTGTCCTGGTAGCACCTCTACCTACCCCTTCTGGGAAAAAGGAGTGAGTTTATATGTGTATGTATTTAAGTACGTAATCCTGAAAATTCAGATTTCTATAATCTAGCATCAAACTCGTGCCCATCAATTTAATGTATTCCATTTTATTTATTAAATCAAGAACACCATCGGTTGGCCGCTACAAAATTGCTAATCATACGTGTCCATACATCATTAAAGGCGACGAGCTTTGCAGGCGTACACACTAGTCTATTAATTACAAATGTAATAACTCCATACATTTTAAAATTTGAAATTAAATTACAGAGTGCAAATTGTGAAACGTAATATTAAATCAATTTCTTGTCTACCTGTTTTATATTCAATTCAAACGGGAAAGTATGAAAGAAAACTTTAAACTTGTTCAGGAGTTTTCCGTTCTGATTTTAGTTTGCACTCAAGAGGGTGCCACTTTCTTAAAGTATTTCTTGCTTGAACTTTCACATAAATATTAAAACCGTATTTGTATTGTGAATAATTTGTTTCCATGGTAAATTTGGGATTTAAAATGATAATTTGATTGGTATAATCGTATTTTATTAATGTACCAGTATCAGAAGAAAGAAAAGGAAAAGAAATGAAACTTAAAAATGTAGAAAAAATTAAGGAACTATAAAGAAAAAAAAACTATTTATTTTCAACCAAAATCGTTTTGGAAATGACTACATACATCAGTCTTTGCAATGGACTATTATGGCCATATAACTGAATTGATTTAAAAGTCTTCCAATGGATATCGAAACTGTATTTACCATGCTCGGCTTGACTCGAACCAAATGCAATTATGCAGCTAATTAAACCATTGGGTCGTGTAATTATATACCTACATAACATAGTTTTAAAGTGCTCATTTAAATCACAATGATTTATATGAATACTATTTCAACACGTCTTGAAAAAATTAACCATTCTCCGAATATTATCTTACGGTGTTTTGACTCATTTAATTAGTCCTCAAATTGCTCGTCGAACCAACATGCATACGAGCTCGAGTAGCTTCATGTTCCACTGCCGTTTAATGTCGGTCCATTGCGCTAATCTACAATGTCTCCGGGTTCAATTTATCTCAGGCTTGTTGAATTTATGCTATGAAATTCAGGATTTAATGAGTCAGTGATGTTTTGAATTGGTTATGACGTCATATAATCATTTACAGTTTCGTCATCATCATCTCTAGCCACAGGGAGACCACTGCCTGACATAAGCCTTCTTGAATTTGGCACAGGGCTCTGATGAAAATTGCTTGTAATATCCAACGACACCCTGCAATGTATATGAATGAATCATGTATTTATAAAATGTTTTTAAGTCCTTAAAATTATATGCAAGTCGAATAGCTTATCTAGTACTTCTAAATACCTTTATGTTCAAACCGTTTTGGATTATTTGTGATTAATACGAGCTAAAATATATTCTTGAAATATAGCTCTGATCTATTTTAGTTAATCCGTTCCTTTTTTTTACGAGGGAAAAACTAATTATGACTTCCTTCCCGCAGGCCTTGGGGGAAGGGCGGGGAGGGCATCCGGGGTGACCGGGCTTCCAGCTCGGCGCGTGGATGTTAATGCCGAGCCGAGTCCCTAATGCTAAAACTCTAGGCCGGCATACCGACCAAAACCCCTCGATGTGGCCCTCTTCATGCATGAAGAGACTGCGACATGGTGACTGCGGTCCCTACTAGACTCGCCCAGTATTATTCCGCAGCCACTTTATGCTCTCCAGAGACTCATGGTCTGTCCCATTCTAGTAAGATGGAGCGCGTTCGCGCCCTTAGCCTCTTTCAGGGGGCCGCCTCGGGATCCCATTCAGTGATGGCGCGCCCCAAGTGCACCCAGTGATCATAAAGGCCCCCTTTAGTCGCCTTCTACGACAGGCAGGGGCTACTGTGGTGGAATTCTAAACGCCCACTTGCCACAGGGCAGAGTTAATCCATTCCTTCGAAGAAAACAATTTAAATCGGTCCAACAATGTAGGAACTGCAGTATCATAAACAAAAACACACGTCTGACGTCATATACACCAACTAAACATAGATTTAAAAAACAAGAAAAAGCTACAGAACATAACTTTTCATCGTAAATTAAAAATAATCTGTCATAGTAATGTTACTTTCAAAAACCGAAAATTCAACGTGAATTTTTTTACCTGTTAATATAAAAGTCCCCAGGCTGTTGTACATTTTGTTAGTCGTCGCGTCCGGTGGCAAGTGGTATTCAACAACGTCCTAATTAAGATCACCCTCTGCCGAAACTTTTTAAAATATTTTTTGTATGTACTGCTGATTTTGTCGTGCTGGTATAAATGCGAAAGTTTGTGAAGAGTTTTGGATGATTAATAAAAGTAGACGAAAATAATGGCACACAGATAGAGTAATATTAATCCTGGAGTGAAATTGGTAACTACATACCTTGGATATATCTTGACTGATTAAAAAAGCGTTTGAAATAGATCTGTATTGCTACTAGAACTATCATTTAGATTCGCACTGTATTTAATTCGGCGAATAAATCTTATATGACGAATGAAAAATAGCCAAACAGTTGCCCACTTTTTAAATTTTTTACTAGATATCAACACCAAAATACTCCAAAGGCGATGTTAACTAAAGATAAAACGAAAATAATATACAAACAAATATACAAATAATATATATTCTATCCAAGTACCAGGAAAACATAAACATCGACGTATCACCAACAAAATCTTTTCTACATCGACTATACAAATTGACGAATAAAAATTCGAAATTCAAAATCCAGCTAAAATTAAAACTCCGGCTGTATTCACCGGGCTATCAGAGAATGGAGAGTGGCACTCGACATCGTCCTCATTAAGATGCCCTCACTTCACCCTCGGCCCTTCGATGTTCCGCTGCTCATTAAGGGAAAAACAAATAATTAAATCAAGTTCTGTTGACTTTTTAAGGGCCTGTGGAAGACTCGTATGATACAGCTGTCCGAGTAATTATGAATGGAACACTGCAGAAATATTGTTGTTTTTTTAAATATGCAATGGGGAGTTAGGAATCCCTTGGTCTTCGGTTTAATGTTTCTAATGCATAAAATTGTTAAACTCTCTAGTAAATTACTTGCAGTCATGGCAAATAATTGCAACATTTTTTTTTTCTTTTTACCGCAATTAAACGCGAGACGAGCATGCCATTCGCCTGATGGTAAGCAATCGACCGCTCATGGGCAGTAGCAAAACCAAACAACACCATTAATAACAAAGCATTGCTTGGCTTTCCACTGCGCTCGCCATCCTGAGACATAAGATGTTAAGTCTCATTATGTCCAGTAGTTACTCTGGCTATGTCCTTCAAATCCGAACACAACAGGGCATTTACACTGATGTTTAGCGAGATAAATTTATATCGCGGTGGTACCTACGCAGGTGGCCTCTCACATATGAGACCTACCGCCAGTAAAAAAAATCTTTAGACTGATGTATGCGTAAGGATCTTTTGGAGAATTATTTCGTCCAGGGTAATTCGTGCGTTTTCAAAACGAACAACTCTGATAGTGTGAATGGCCCGACATGGGAACCGAATCTGAAATCCCGAAGGATTAGAACTTCAATACGCTAGATAAAACAAAATAATTGACTCGTCTAAATCTTTATATTATAAATAAGTTATAGACCAAGAGCCCGTGGCCGCCAGACTTTCGTCAATTTATAAAAGCTGACATAGGTATAGTCATCACATTTTATACTATAACGCTGATAAAATTACCTTTTATTAAAGTTTGGAGAAATCATAATATAAATAATAATTATAATGTAATTTCGCCAGTATTATAGTTTAAAACCTATATATTATATAGCTTGAGTAACTATCAAAACGTGTTTCCTTAGTAGTCAGTCACTTTTGATGATTCTCTCAACTTGTCAGACACATTGAAGCTGATGTCTTCTAAAGCCACCAGATCTAAACTTCATACGAATAATAGATGATCGTGTGATGCCTATCTCAGAGGCATGCCCAGACAAACTTTCAGCTTTTATGAAATGAGGCAAGTCTGGTGGACACGGGCTCTTGGTCTATTGTAATTAGACTGCTTTAATGTAATATTGTATTATATAAGCCTTGCGTAATATGAAACGAGATGCAAAATTAATGAGAAATATTAATTAAATCCGCTGACACATTTCTGCGGACTGTAGTATCGCTGGAAATTTAAAAGTAATTTACAGATATTGTTGGCTTAATATAAACAGTAATTAAAATCTTTATGATTTTTTAAATTATCATTATATTCTCCTGAACAAGGACTTCAATTGTGATTGTTTTAATATCTATTATGTTAACTATCAAACTTAATTTATTAATTTTGGGTTCATATTTTAGCACCGCTCGCCGGTCAACGCACCGGCGATCGTCTTTTCAGCAGCACAGCTCTGGTGGTAAACTACTATTTCTCAGTTCGATTCTTACGTCAGGTAATATTAAATCTTATCCGGTAAAATTTTCCTGAGTATTAATATGAAAACTTCACGGCAGAGGTGACGGTATAGATGACCATAAGCCATAAGCAATCTTCGCGTGTTCTGTGGGTGGCAATACTGTCACCTAACCCTTCGGGATATAGACATAAGCGTGTATGTATATACAAAGGACAATACGCACAGCCTGATCCAATTCATACGAAAATCATTGACCCGGCAAACCAGGTAAATAAACCATTACCGCGTCAGGTCGATAGCAAACATCCGAGCGAGCAGGAACTGAATTTCCGTGTATCCTCTGTTATGTTTAGTATGTTTGCTAAGCGAGTTTGCAACTAACAGGAACTCAAGATTATCAACAAGCTTCGGTGCTTCGCGAAGCTGTTAACGTGTATCATAATATGGGGGCTTAATCCGCTGTTTATACCGCGTAAAGTTGTTGCGGAATATGGAAATAATGTTGTAATCTTCCTATCTACTTATCATTTTATATATGAACTAGCGGACCTGACAGACTTTATCCTGTGCACAAGTCTTTAATTCGATTTCAACCTTTTTTAATAAGCAGTATAAATCTGGACCGTTTTAATGAAAATTAAAATAAAATACATTTTCCAGTGGACCAAATTGTGGATCTAACCCATTATTGAATTTCCTTGAATACACACAAAAAAGTTCAACAAAATCGGTCCAGCCGTTTAGGAGGAGTTCAGTGACATACACACGCACACAAGAAATATGTATATATAAAGATTTGTAATGTGGATGTTTGTTAGACACAAACGAAGCCACCTTATAATGGGTTGAATACATTTTGATGAACAATTTATGTCCTAGAACATCATATTGTTTGGGTGGCATGAATGTGGTATCAATGACTGCCTTAGTGGCGCAGTTGTACATCGGTACGATAACAATGCTGAGGCCTCGGGTTCGAATCCCGGGGCGGGCAAAGTGATACTGGATTTTTCTATTCATTATTAGCCCGGAGTCAGGAATTTGTTCCCGATATGGGGATAGGCTCGCCCTCTATCACATCGTGGGACGGAACGTATCACGCGAAAAGTGGGTTTCCTGGTAACACCTCTACCTACCTTACCTGCAAACAATATTTTTGAGGTCGGTGCCATCTGGCCGACTGTAAGCTTTATAACATCACGCTACGAACTTTGCGGCTAAAACCGCGACGCATACGTGGTGGGCTGGCACCGAACCCAAAAAAAATGATTTTATAAGGTCAGGGTGGCAAATTCCGGCATAGTTTTTTAAAAACTCACATTTGTATACTTATAAATTGTCAAGATTTTATTTTTTTGGCAATGTAATTTTATTACATGAGAAACAATGTGTTGAAATTTTAAATGCATTGAGCATATTTAATTTAGCTATCCAAATACATAACATATTTTTTTTTTTAAAACATTGATACTATACGGACTTTCCCTGCAAAAACGGGGAAATCCGTCATACACCAATATTTCGGAGAAATCATTCCTTGTTTCAGGGTTACACGTAATGTTATTATTCATTGGTGGAAACCAATCACTTATTAGCTTTACGATTTTAAATAGCTAGTCGTGTTCACGATTTATTTGTACAAAACTGTTTTTGGGGCTATTCAGTCATATAGGCGCCAGTCAGGGGTGGTAAACATGTTTAGGATTACCTACAGCTAATTTTACTAATCTTAATACCATAATACATTATCAATATCTAGATAATAATAATTATTGTAGTATCCCGACATTAAGATAAAAGTGACATAGGCATAGAGTTGAGTAAATAAGATACCCATTTTTATTATAAATCTTATATTAGAACATTGTCAGTGTACAAAAAGTTTACAAAGTTTTTGATTCATAAAATAGTGTTACAATTGAAATTAAATCAACAATATGGTTTCTTAGATTTACGCAAAGGTTACACATTGAATTTTATTCAAAAATACGTTTTATTACAATAAATCAACATTTATTATTAATAAAATATTCTTAAACACAATAGGTAACAATCAGTTTCATGGTATAAAATTAGCTAAAATAATGAGGTATACATATAACGACAAAATAATAAACTAGTACCTAAGTAACTATCAAAGATAAAGAATATGAAAAACAAAACTAAAACAGAAAAACAACTAAAACAAAATAATGCAAGAATGTCATCACAATATTGGCAAACATTTTAGGTAAAATAAAGATTATCAGCCTCACACGATAAAACAATGCTGTTAGATTTTTTTTGAACATTGATTAAGTATATTTTCTGGCAATTTATATAAAGAGTAAGAGCCTGTGGCCGCCAGATCTTCTCCATTTTATAAAGGCTGAAAGTATGTCTGCGCATGCCCATGATATAGGCATCACACGATCAGCGATTATAAAGTTCTTTTATCGACAAGCCAGTCTTTTCCTGGTAACTTGGTTTTGAATGATGAAGGTGTGTGTTTAAGGTGCTCTCCAACAATCTCTAATACTTCTGTCCTTGTCAAACCAAAGCCACTTTTTCCATGATATGCAGACAAGTAGCAAGAGTATTTTCAACCAGAAACGACAAAAAAGGTTTTCTGCCAATTAAATTTGAACTTCATTTATTATGTACTTGGTCCATTATAGTCATTCTTGGAATGTTATACACTAATGCAGCTCTGTAACCACTTAAATTACCATTTCTAACTGCCTGTACAGCTTCACGCAATTGATCTTTATTATAAGCTCCTCTCCTTTCACGTCTCTTGTAATTTCGTACCATTATAAATTAGGTTTCATATATGTAACTGAAACAATAATGAATTGAATTAAAATTATCGGGTGTTTTATAAGGAAGAAATAGATAGACGAAAAATGTTTACGAAATCTGAAACTGGGTATTATCGGCATATTACGAATTAGCCCATTTTAAAATAGACGGAATTATGCACTTAGTCATTTTGAGATTACAAATTTATCGCATCGAATATTTTTGCTATTTACTGCGTTTTCTATCTAAGTAATACAAAAATTGCTTAAATGTACTCTGTACTACATAAAACAGGGTCTCCTAACACTGTAAATTTTATATATTTTTACTTACCTGTGGTAAAACGGCAGAGCGTGTCACTCGCATTTCACTTTGAAAATGAAACTGAAGTTTTAAAGACTGTTTTAGCTTATTTTGTAACAACTTACCCCATCTCAGGAATTAAAATTGAATTAAAAAGAGATTCTGTTTTAGCATGCCAACTGTCAAAGCTGTCATTTGAATGTACTTTGTTTATAAAATAAATTAATTGTAATTTGTTTATAATTGGAAATAGACGGTTACGCCCCATAGACGGAATTTGCCACCCTGACCTTAATTAAGTATTTTAGATTTATTAAAAGATTTGTTTTATTTCTCTCTATTTACTACAATTTTGAAGTCAATTAAATTTTTAAAATTATTTTTTGTATCTACATAATTATGGTTGGTTAATATTTCAAAAAACACGCATGACAGAGACGCGCTTGTCAGAACACATTTCTCAAGTGTTTCCAAGACAGCGTTATTAAATATTTCACAAAAACACTCATTTTTCCCTCGCTTACAGCTACGTAATTTGCAAGGCTCGAAAAAATTCCTTTCCGCCTTCACCGATCTCGCGTCGTTTTGTTATTACCCTGCCAAATAAAAAAGCGAGATAAAAAGGGAATATAGATATCAAAATGGTCGGTAACGTGTGTTCCAAATGAGCCGGGTGATACAAATGTAGGTGAATATTGTGTTTGTTGGTAGAATGTGGACATTTTCTTTAATTTTTTTTGCCGTGGAAGCGTGGATAAGAGTTTTCACGTATGCCATATACGGAAGTTCACAAAAACTGCAAACGTTTGCGAAAATTACATAGGCAATAATTTACTATAACGGTGAAGGAGAACACCATGAGAAAACCTGCATACCCCAGTGATTTTAAAGATTTTCTACGGTGCGTAAAGTCTACTAACCCGCACTAGGCCAGCGTGGTGAACTATATGGCCTAACCACTCTCAATCGTACTCTCGACTTTAGAGGAAGCCCATACCCTGCAATGGAACGTATTTGGGCTTATACACAACTTACGCAAGTGTGTCAAGTTTGAAATGCAGCCTGGGTAGGTATGTATATACAGTTTCGATCAAACTGCCACAGCCATCCCTCGTTTAGTGACGAAAAACGGTTGTGATGAATTCTATATTAATTGCTCTGCACTTACAATCGTGTAAATTGCAGTAATTTAAAAAATTACGTGATGTTTGTGTATTTAATATCATCAGTATAATATATATGACGTCAGCTGATGATATTTTTTAATTTATGATTTACTTTAATTGGGACGTCCTCTAGTCAGATGGCGGGACGACTGCACTGCGACTGCACAAGAGGGCCGGCAGCGACTGGATGCATAAAACAGCAGACCGGGCTCTGTGGCGTACCTTGGGCGCGGCCTATGTCCAGCAGTGGACTGCATTAGGCTGATGATGAGTTGATTTACTGATGAACGTTATTGCGTTTTATTACCAGCTTTTCCTATCTGACCTTCATATAACCTGTGGGTTTTCTAGACTAATGCAAGCTACAGACTTCCTTAAAAGCTTAGATTCATTTTAAAATATCTCCAGTATGACGAACGATTATAGGCAAAAAATACATAGAAAACATACCAAAAAATGAATCATCTGCTTCTATGCTTTTATAAAGACAGTAGATAAATCTCAAATTGCCTTCTGGCCTCTACCAAGGCAGATTCAAAGCATAAATATTAGTTTTACAAAATTCTTACACTAACCCTTTGCATGTAAATGGCGGGTGGTGCCATGTCGCACGGTTCAAGCGACACTTCCGCGTCGTTAGCGGCGCAACAATTTCGCAAAATTTTCCGAGCCGCGCTTTCATCACAACATCCTCTTTATGTTAAGTTCCGTCACAACGCACGTTGTTGCTTATTGAATATGTTATGTTTTGTGACATAATACATAACACGCTTATATCTTTGAAAAAATAGGTATACTTACATATATGAACTCACGCTACTAGGACACTCACATCTCGCCTGGTATGTTCCGTCCCATGAAGTGATAGAGGGCGAGCCAATCGCCCTCTCGGACAGTCTCCTGACTCCGGGATGATAATAAATACAAAAATCTAAATCTATATTCCCACTATTTTTTGAATAATGAAATTGCTCTACCTATAATTTGAAACCAGGACAAGGAAAGATGAGTTTTGTCTTTTCAGATTTAAATGCAAGAAGAGATTGAGAGAGCCGACTTGTACAAAATAAGTTATTGGGTATTTTACAATTTCGGACGAAAATAATGTATGTAACGTTTACTGTAAATCAGCGGGACCTTATCGAACCGGCTTGTCCGTGTTACCAATACGGGCTAAGCGTAACATTTATGCAATCAGTTTACTGATAGCCATTAGTCGGATTACCGAGTGAATTGTAGCAGGTGTTTATGTTAAGAGGTTCATACGAAATTAAACTGTGGAACCTTTAGTCCATTCGCGTCGTTGGTTGGGTTGGGTTAGCGGGCTGAACCAAACCTGAATCCAAAATTCGATTTCCACGTGGGACCATCCAGTTTGTGCGGGTTTTTGATTTTAAAAACCCATATGTGTTGT
Organism: Theretra japonica; assembly: GCA_033459515.1. Lineage (NCBI taxonomy): Eukaryota > Metazoa > Arthropoda > Insecta > Lepidoptera > Sphingidae > Theretra > Theretra japonica. The sequence continues at coordinate 5,789,451 of CM065942.1, forward strand.
CAGGGGCTGGTTTTGTATCCGATATAATGGTTAGCAGATTGCAGGCGGTACTAATAGAAACTCTACCTACGCCACCAGGGAAACAAGCGGGATCATAAACGTGTAACCAGAAATCAACTATTTGTTGTTAATTTTAATTATTTTTCCAACTTGCACGTTGAATCTCAATACAGGATCAACGATTTCAATTAAATTTTTATATTCCGCTTTAGATTTTAAACTAATCGTAACGTCTGAACGAACCTGTAACATTTCCATAAAGCCACGGGCTATTTTGGACGAACGTTAATTTTTGTCGACGCTAATGCGATGCCGTTGAAGCGGCATTGTTCGCTTAGCATTTGCACATTCCGCCCAAATTTCATTAATTTCAATGGTTAGTACTGCTCTTGACGTGCTGTTTAATGGAACCTTGAATTAAATTATTAAGTTTTAAACGGTAAACAACATTCCTCGGTTTATAAGTAGTTGGTGATGGTAGGAAATTCTTATTCGCCTGAATAGTACACCGCGGTTTCCCAAGCGCTATGACCTAACCTTTTTTTTATTGCATAGGTCCGGCAAACGAGCAAACAGGTCACCTGATTGTAGGTGATCACTGCCGCCTATGAACATGCACAAAGGATGATCATAGATGTGTTGCCGGCCCAATGGGAGGAGGAAAGGGGTATTGGGATTCCGGCAATCCCACTTATCGAACGAAACGCGACATCTAAGCTGTCGATTTCCTGTGAGACAGTGGTACCGCCCCAGATGAGCCCGCCCATTGAAGCTGAGTCATGACTGACAACAGCGTGGCTCTACCACTTCCAAAAACGAACTTCTTAAGCGAGGCTTAAAAAGAGTACTCACCTCCCAGGCAACAACGACCTGATGATGCTAAGCCCGGGCATTGCGAAGGTCCACGAGCGGCGGTGACCGCTTACAATCAGGCGGGTCGTATGGCCGTCTACCTGCATAGGCAATAAAGAATAAAGCCACACCTGTCAGTAGCAATGCCGTCGCAGAAGCATGCACGGTTCGGCTCCATTTTTATAATCTGATCTATTTATATCAGAACGAAAGGATTATTCAGTATTTATTCATTTTCATATTACAGCCACTGTGGCGTAGTTGGATAGACGCCGGTTGTGAAACGAGAGGCCGCGGGTTCTATCCCCGCACTAAGATAAATGTTTGTGTTAACAGGTATTTGTGTCGGGTCTGGCTGTTTGTGAGACTGAAAAGCCGTAGTTCCTGATACCCACGATACAAGACTCGATCTTAATGTGGAGTCAGGACTATGTATATGACTGTTGGAGGTATTTTTCTATTTCATCATCATCAGCCCACTGCTGTCCACTGCAGTCCACTGCTGGACATAGGCCTCTCTCAAGGTACACCATAGAGTTCGGTCTGCTGCTTCATCCACCCAATCGCTGCTGGCCCTTTTTCTATTTATATCTTGAATATAAATATCTGTTACTTTGACTATAAATTAATATACAAAATCATAATCCGCCTGCACTGCGGCCATACCCCAGGTTACTTAGAGCTAACGCTTATTGGGGGCAAATGGCAAGTGCTATCGACCCTGTATCCCTAACTTAATTACATGCGTTCACTTCGTTAGGGCAGGCGGTGTAAGTGCTATTGTACCTTATAACTATTATTTTTATTAAGGGCTTATTGAGTAAATGCTGTGTCGTTAAAGGTTGTGTTTTGGGAGGATAAACCGATGGTATTTTATGACACGCCCAAGAAATAAGTTCGTGGTATGAGTCAAATTTATAAAAACAAAGAAATTAATGTATGTTTGGATGCCTAAAGGTTCGGGTTGAACCTTATGTTATACAGGTTGATTTTTTCAAGTGTGCGTGGATTGCCCAATCCGAAACTATGAGGAATAGCGAAAAATGCTGAAAGGAGTCACGAACTTAATACTTGGTTTTTCGAAAAATCTATATTCCTAACGAGGAATCGAGTCTGATTTAGAAAAAAACACGCTGTATTATTACACCATTTGATAATGGATTCTCTGGATGAATTCTGGGAAGTAATAGCTGCATATATTTATATCTTTATCTTACATCGCCTTACTCTCTCTTTCTACAAGAACACTCTCTCACATTCTTTGCCACAAGAACTTTAATACAAAACAGGCCTTCCTATCGACTTTCATAGTGACATGTTGGAAGTGACCTGCATCCAGCGATTTCTTGCAACCTTCATTAAGTCCTCTGTCCACTTTGCACGGACCTTCGGCATTGTCTTATTCACTTATATTTCCAAATTATAACTATATAATTAAGTAATTAAAGTCAATTGTTCATAACAAATCCATGATGTAACCGAATAACCATTTTTTAACTATATGCACCCATCAGTCACATACATAGTACAAACCCCACATTAAGATCAATTAAGCCTTGTGTCGTGGATGTGCCTATGTTTCACTAATTAGCAGAATCAATCAAATACTCACAATCAGCAACCATTACAGAATCAATTGATATACTTAGTCATAATCAACTGCCGACTACACTACAATAACACATTAATTACGACGAATAATTAATGGACTAGTCTTGTGCCCGAAGCTACTTTGTTTTACTTAACAAAAATGAACCTTTTTAGTAGTCTATTTTCTTTTCACAACTAGATAATAAATTTAAGGAACTTGTATGAATTTCTCTTGACCATTTTATGTTTAAAGACATACGCGGACAGATTTACCCAACAGAACTGTCGGACAGTCACGCATGGTGAGCAGAAATACTTACGTATGGTGAGAAAAGCAAAGGATTCCGTATGTCTATTACCTACCTGTGTTTAAAACTAAGATAATACAATCAGGATGGCAACTAAGGAAGGAAAAAAACATGGGAAAAGAAGGAGGGAATGGGAAGGGATATTAAAAGTCTGCCAATTTAACTAACCGAAAGAAACAGTAGTATATTACACTCATTAACACCGTTCGAGCCGCGTGGTGGCCTGTTGGTAACGGAGCAGACGCGGCTGATTATGTTAATGGTGGTCGCGCGTTCAAATCTCAGGGCACACCTTTGCTTTTTCCGAGTCATGTGTTTATTGATAGTCAATCACGAAGGAAAACATCGTGAGGACACCTGCATACCGTAGCGATTTTAAAGAATTTCTACGTTATGTAATGCCCGCCTACCCGCACTAGGCCAGCGTAGTGGATTATTTGGCCTAACCCGTCTCAATCGTGCTCTCGATTGCAGAGGAGGCCCGTGCCTTGCAGTGGGACGTATATGGGCTGATACATATACAAACTATATTCCAAGATAACTAAAGCATAACTCACACATTTCCTAAAGGATATTCAACTATGTTTGTAAATTCAAGCTTAGTGTGAAATCCAACCGAATCCAGTGGGCTATGCATGTATGAACACAGAATGTAGGAGAGGCAAACAGTAGGAACACGGTTGAGACGATCACGTAGCGCTTACTAGCTGACTCCGGACTAGAGGGCCGTGTTCCGAATCATAAACTGTACGCAGGGTTGTGTGTGGGGTAAGTTGTTGGGAGAAGCGGAAAATTAAGGTATTTATGAAATATTTTCAGGTATTCCAGCCTAGTTGGTTTCTTGTTTAGACTAGAACCGTGAGTTCGTGGCTTAGATTCTTACGTTCAAGACTTCGAATCGAGTGAATCTTTTGAAAAAATCATTTGGCACTGACATTCGTTTGATAATAAGCTAAGAAATATGCTTAAGGGACTGTATTAGCTCTATCGGTGTAGTCATGAGGCTATTTACTTTTAGTTAATAGCCTTAATTAAGAGGTTTAATTAAATATGATGGAAACCAAACTTTCTTGGACCCCAATTTAATTTTTAAAGCTCTCTAATTTGAGGGAAGATAATAAGAGGAGCACCGAGCATGTATTCTGTATCCTTGCGATTACGCACATCCTACCAACGCGTAAAATGCCTTAAAATCTAATATATTAATTTTTGTCCTTAACGTTATTATCGTTTTTTATATCACTCGCTGTAAGTTTGTAACTCGCTCCCTTGATACGTTTCCGTGAGATTGTGGGCGGCTTGTGTGGCGACCTAATCACATCTCGCCGGTCCACTATTTCACTCATAAACCTTATTAAATTACATACAAATACGTGACAACTTGAGTGTTAAAGCTACTTTTTATGACCGTAATACTGTAAATCCTTTTAATATTTTTATTTTTCCGAACCAAAGAAAATATTTAGTTTCGTAGTATATGGGCTTATTTTAGTTCTGTATCCTGTTTTATACCAACATGGCCTTATTAATAAACTCGGATGAGCGAAGGATTAACTTTAGTCCAAGGCTTTAGAATTGACTCGATTGTTTTGATAGCGAGGTGTTCACGACTTTATTAATCAACACGGAATTGCACAGAGGATTAGGCAACCATCGTATTGTAGTTAATCAGTAGTTAGTCAGTATAGTTACGTTCCATTGCCAAATTTAATTAAAATCCAGGATTAGTAAAATGTCAAGTCGCAAACACACTAAATACCCTTTGAAATTCATAAAACATAACAAAATTACACTCTGATTCAATTTGGTCCAGACTTTCTAAATTTTAATTACAAACTTTTTATTTACTTTTTTTCAATTTAACTTTCGCAAACAAGATCCAAAATTTGCGTCCACTTTGAACGTGACCTTCATTAAGTGTTTTAGAGCTTCAATGAAATTAAGACTGTTCAGAAATTCTTTAATGAATTCAAGAAAAAAGACGCTTTTAAATAATATTAAAAGTTGGGAATTGATAATCCTGTTTTGTCCTGCTTTGATGGTACGAGTATGCAATTTATATTAGTCAAGAGATCTGGGCACTAACTTATATGTCTATCATAATGATATCAGCCAGTTATTAGGCCCAGTATCTAAAACACGGGCCTCGTGTTTTGTGGTCTGATTAGTCTTCTTTTCTATGTATTTTCCATCTTTCTCCTTCTTTCATCATCAAAAACTGACAACAAATCTACAATTTTACAGGGGCCGTTCTGTTACTTTGCACCGGTAACTCCAGACCTACGTTATAAGAACATTCCAACTAAAATAAATAAATACACCCAACAGTCACATATATAGTCCTGACTCCATACTAAGATCTAGTCTTGTGTCGTGGGTATCATAAACTAAGAGAGACCTTTCGGTCTCACAAACACCCAGACTCAAAACTCCTCAAACCAACAACCACTTTTGAAACAGTGAGCGATTTTACTTGACTCAGCCGTACAAAAATTTATCTGACTGATCTGAATTAAACTACGAGCAAGCTGCACCTCCTGTAATCAGTGTATCGTAAACTAAAAAAAGAGCAACGCTAGATGTTTTTGCCCGTTCTTTTCTAAAAACAGCCTTTTTTTTTTAAGCCTTTATAGGCAGACGAGCTAGCGGCCCGCCTGATGGAAAGCGGCTACCGCTGCCCATAGACCTCCGCAGTGCCAGGGGTCCAGCACAACAAAGTCGCTGCCTACCTTAAGGAAAGTACTCTCTTTAAGCCTCGTTTGAAGAAGGACAGGTCATAGCGCTCAGGAAACACCGATGCAGGGAGTTCATTCCAGAGCTTACACGTGCGTGGTAAAAAAGAACGCTGAAAACGTGCCGTTCGGAACCTTGTGAACCGGGTGGTAGTGAAAAAAGTGACTGAATCTAAATAATATAAGTATAGTATTTTAAAGATTCAATAAAGTATTTTCATTTCATTTCAAAACAAACGTAGAAGTATAGTTACCTATTTGGTTCAGTTCTGAATGAAACGTCCATTCCGCAGTAGGCGAAAACCAGAATATTTTATCAACATAGGAATACATTCGTCTGACCGTACCCGTTAAGGGTTCCCGTCTATTTGAATGCTCGAGGGAATTCAATATACCATATTTTCCTGGAATATTTTGCTCGTACACGAAAAATATTTTAGGCGACATTGCATACATCAGCGAGGGTATTACTGCATAACATATTTTTTCCTGAATTTTTATTTTACCTCGAGAGCTCCGCATGAGGGTATTTTATTATAATATTTGAACATTATATAATTTTAATTATTGCCAACACCTCAAAAATAATTTCGTATTTTTTTATCCGATCGTTTCTCCTGTTCTGTATGTATTTTTTTAAACAGAAACTTTTTTTAAATAATACCATCATAAGTCAGTGTATAATGAGGCGAACCGTAAGCTAAAGTAGATGCCTACAATTGTCTAGGTCTATAATAATAAAGTCTAAAATTCCTTGCACTGTACTGTACTGTATCAACCCAGATACGTCCCACTGCAGGGTACGAGCCTCCTCTACAATCGGGAATACGATTGAGGGATACGATTAAAAATTACTTACCCTAAGTTAATGACACATTAGTTAACCAAATTTCTAAAGATAGGCTAATAAGACTCAAAGTATCGACACTCTCTCTTTATGAAACCCTGGTTTCACGTCCAAAAAATACATGATTTAGTACTTCGAAAATAGGTAGTATGAAGACGCATTCACAAATTTTAATAATGACTGCAAAATTCGCATCGCGACTCCTAAAATACGAGTAGAGTGTAAAAGACTGAAGTTTCATCTACCGGCCGGTCCTCATTAGTGAAATGTTGGATATTTTTCAATAAATTAATATAAGGACAAACTTTAAACATTTTAGCCGAAATAACGTCATCCGTTTGTACATTGATATTTAAACTCGTCACCTAGTGCCTAAGTATTTTTAATGGTCTTAAAATACATTTTTATCCATAGAACAAAGTACATACAGGGTATAGCAAGACTGCTGCCGAAAAAGGAAGCCAGGGGGTAGTCTTAGTGACTACAGACACGACGCAATTAAATTTTTTGCAAAAAATGCTACAATTTCTTTTTTCTTTTTTGTAAAGTTTTAAGTGTCATTGTGTTTGGGTGGTAAATCCATTCTATACAAGATTTTTCTAAAATTATAATTTAAAGCCTTGCGTACTATAGCTCCTTTAAAAATAAAAGCGTGTACATTGTTTTTTTAGGAAAATGTATGTATTTACCACCGAAATACGATTATAGGAAAAAAAATACAAAAAAAGCATCGACGCTTTTTTTTGGAAAAATTTTAGTTGCATTGTGTTTAAAGTCACTAAAACTACCACCCGGCTTCGTTTTCGGTAGCAGTCGTAATATACCCTGTATATGCAATGAACATTTATTTTTTCACGAATGCCGCCCTACAAAAGTTCTTTCTATCAAGCTATCTACAGCTGCCACTATTTTTCCATAAGATTAAACTGCAGATACGCGTGTGACAAAATCAATATTCCACGAGAATATTTTATGGCTATCGTAAAACGGCGTTGGGTTACCCTGAGGCTTTGTAGCCGCCATTCCACCCTCGTGTTCCCGATGGATTACGTTTTAGACACATGTAATGTTTTTGAGTTAGGAAAATATTATGGTAATCATGATATTTATTTTGAAAACATAATTATTAAATGTATTTTCATATATCCTGCTGTATTATAGATGTACAATGTAGCTGATTAACAGGTTGAAAGTTTAAATAAAACTAAACAATAAGTTGCAATAAATGCAAGCCGCAATATGCCAGCGTGGTGGACTATATGTCCTAACCACTCTCAATCGTACTCTCGATTGTAGAGGAGGCCCGTGCCCTGAGTGGGACTTATATGGGCTGATACGGTACAGTACAGTACAAAATGCAAGGCATAAAAGATATTTTAGTTCTAGTACTCGTATTTTGCACTTTCCCCTTCCCGTTGCTGTGTTAAAGTCTACTTAATTTCCCACACAGTGTAATGTTTCCTGCGGGCCATTAACTGTTTCAACGTGATTTTATTACTACGATTCTCTGATTTAAACTTTCATACATTTTTAAAATAAACCTACTTGAATTAGCAACACGCAGTCAGATTTTTAGCAGGATATTTTTAATGATATTTTATAAATTAAGTTTGAAGCTATATAATATAATGATTAAATTGTAAAACATCATTTATCATTGTCAACATCATTGGCTTTGCCAATTATTTGCTGTACTGTATTAGCCTATATACGTCCCACTGCAGGGCACGAGCCTCATCGACTGCGATCTTCGACAATGTAATTTCCTTTGGTTATTTCCAAATTATTTGATACTTCCACTGTTTAGTCTAACATCCATTGAGTATGTAGAGATACTGGATTTTAGACATAAACTAAAATAAAAAAGCCTTATATTCATTACGAAAAAAAAATATAGTTTAATGTTACTATGCTTCAAGTTTTAGTAAGTTTAATGATATTAGGTCCTTTAGTTGTGTATTTATATTTTTTTTCTAATCCTATGTTATTTTTATTAATTATTCTGCAAGAACTTGTCTGTAGGTGGAGGCCTTCTCCAAATTTTTTTAGACATGTACAGCTAAATATACAGCAGTGATGGATTGCTGAAAAGCAAGTCGAATAGGTAGAAACGAAGGGAACGTTATGGGAAACTCAATCAATCATCCGTTTCACAAAAAACGCTTTGATGAATGTCGTATATATTTCGCCCTGGAAGCTTTCGCGGTATTTGCTTTATTATTCGCGGTATTAATATTTATTTTTGGAGAAAAATATTTGATCTATAAGCAAATTAAGGTGTTTACGAAACCTTAGTTATCGGGAAATGTATGTTTTATGTTGTCCTACTTTTTACAGTTATATATATTTTTGTCTGCTATCTTTGCGTAGTTTGTATAACTTGGCAAAAACAGTGTGACGTGGTGACAGTAGGTACGAAAAAAAATTTGTGGAAATACTATTAAAAACGTCATTGCTGTGTAAGCAGATACAATTTAACACGGATTTCTCTAATTTCAAGTACGGTTTTTGCTTGTTTTGTGTTTTTAAATGAACTAAAGGCCAAATAATTAAACATTTTACGTCGTAGTGTTGGGTTGCCATATCAAAAATAAATTTGATCTTTAAGCGCCCTCATTAGATCCGTACTCTTTTTTGCCAACCTGTATGTTGTCAACCATGGGGCTGTATGTTAAATCTTCAATCAATCTCATATAAGTTGCGGGGGTTCAAATTATTGTTCAGTTCAAAGTATTAATATTGGTCGACTTTACTCATCCCCTCTTCATTTTGCGATGAAAATAATCTTAGAAAATTAGCGGTTCTAGTAGAATCGTCTGCCTGCCCGTTTAAGTATATCGGCTTGTATTTATATATAACTAACGGCCTGTCCCAGCTTTGCCTGTGTGCAGATGTTTTTTGGTTCCACACCAGATGTTATTTTTCGTGTAAGCTGGGACACATTGTAAATGTATTATACATATGTATAAAGCTTCCTCTTGAAACACATTATCTATTAAAAAACCGTATCAAAATGTAAGCATGGAGTTTGACGGGAAAACCGTAGAAATTACATGTAGCTGTCGTTTTATTTTCATTAATTTGCTACATTTTAGAGTTTTATTGCATAAAGTAGAGGGCATTTTATTCAATATAGTTCTTTAAAGGTGCACAAGTGAAGTGGAGGTTAAGCAAAAGTGTTTTATGTGATCAATTCGATTTTTTTGCGGAGCTCTATCAAAAGTTTTGGTAAGATTGCCGTCGCCTTACTAAACCATGACTATGGACCAACTGACGGACAATGACCAACGATGGGCTACATTTGACCATTTTCGCCCAAAATGGGCACTTTTGAAAAAAAAAATACTTGAGGACTGGCTATATGCACGAACCGTGCGAAGCCATAACAGAAAAAAATCTAAGCATACATAGGGACAGGCAAACAGTGGGAAGCGGTATTGTTTTATAGTATGGTGTACGTTCGGATGCCTATAAAAGTTTTATAGAACACTTTGATCCACACAATGCATACAAAGATTAGGCTTTGTGTATAAATCATTCTATGCAGTACTGAAACTATTTGTCCAGCTGGATTATACAAAGCTCTTGTCATCCATTATCTATACGATCTCCACACTACACCTTGAATATTCTCTGAATCGAAACGTATGAAAACGTTTGCATCATCGTCCATCCATCAGCTAAAGGAAGTCCACTGCTGAACATAGGCCTCTCCCAATGATTTCCACATTGACCTGTTGGAGGCAGCCTGCATCCAGTGACGTCCCATGAAAACTTTTAAATAAATAGAATAAACAAAGCTATAAGGATTAAATTATAGTTTTTATGACCCCGTGCCTTATATATGCCTTACAAGCATCTCTGTGTAAATGAATGAAGTTAATAAATTGAAAATTCGGAACAAGACGCATTCATTACGATGGTCTGTAATTATGGTTGCAAGATGTCGTATGCAGCCCGGCTCTAACAGGTCGTCGTGGCAATCCTTTGGTGAGACACAAGTTCAGGAGAACTTCTTGCGGATGAGGATGTCGATGATATATTGATCTTTAAACCTGTTATTTGGGAATCAGGTTTAAAAATCAATAGATAGTAAGGGTATGCAGATATTATTAGTACCACCCACAGTCTGTAGAGCTGGTTTCTGTCCAAAGTTTGTTTAAGGAACAAATATACCCCACAGATTTTAATCTCATTAACCTAACGGAAGACAGAACAGGACAGCGTCTTTTTCAGGACATTACGGCTCAAGAGAAGTTTTTTTATACAATAGATCCGGCAAAGGAGCAAATAGGAGACCTGATGGTAAGTGATCACTGCCGCCCATGAACTTCCTTCGATTATAGCTTCGATTATGGATGTGTTGCCGGCCCATCAAATCGGGAGGGGAGCGGGAATGAAGAATGGTAAATAATAAATAAATACACCCAACAGTCACATAGTTCTGACCCCACATTAAGATCCATTAAGTCTTTTATCGTGGGTATCAGAAAATACGAGACACTTTTTGGTCTTAGAAACACCCAGACCCGAGATAAATACTTGTGGGCCTCACAAATGTTTGTCTCGATGAGGGGATCGTACCCGCAGCCTCTCATTTCACAGCCGGCGTCTAACCAACTGCGCCACGGAGGCTGTCAAATGAATGAAGGATGGGAAAAGGAAAGGGGTAATAAGCGTCTGATTATTTATTAATCCCAGCTTTTAGTACTTAGTTATTGTCCAACCTTGAATAAAGAAGTGCTTATATTTTTTAATGATAGGCTTGACATCAATCACTGCATAATCAATATACTCGATGCCTATGTAGTTATGGATTGATGCGCATTTAATGTCGCTTGCAAGTTGACTAATTGATAGGTAGTGCAGTAATTTGTACTATTAGAATGACTGTGCAATATTTGTTTAATCGGTAAAAAGGTTAATTTATGGATTTATTGTATTTTTTATAGAAACTTCCATAACATCTGGAAATTTATAGATTACCGGTATTTGAAGATGAGGGATGAAACTGACAGAGGTTATTAAAGATCAGGGAGTTTTACCAACTAAGATACAAACGTACATAGAGTAGAAATTGAATTGAAAATGAAAATGAAAATAATTCATTGAATCCATTAAAATGCTCAACATTATTTAGATTCAGTCATTTTTTTTCTACTACCCGGTTCGGAAAGCGGTTTTCAATAGAGAAGAACGGGCAAGAGACTCTAGTGTTGCTCTTTTCAAAACCAGTTTACAACATCGTGATTATTACCAAAGTTACAAGTTGGTCTAAATCAGAGCAGTTCATTGATAATTTGTTATAATTTGCAATTAAGTTAATCACTTGACGAAAACAGCTTTTGGTAAAACAAATCAGAATCTCATCAGATAACGGTAAAGTTAACACCATTAACATGTTAATTGCTTAACACCATGTTAAATGCTTGGCGACAATCATGCGTTGCGAATCGCTAAATCTTGACTCTCATTTCTAAGTGGAGTCACGAAATATAGGCGAGATTTTCGATTTAAAATTTGTGTTGTCCAAAACTAGAATGTAACACTGGTATGATAATAATCTATCCTTCAATCGCATCTTGAGTCAACACCCTTAACTACCCCTTCAGGGATATAAGCCTAAGCCTTCATTATATGTGAAAATCATCATCAACCTGTTGCAGTCCACTGCTGGATACTTCCAGACTAAGAGACTTACTAGTCTCTTCCAAGGTACGCCACATAACCAGTCTGCTGTTTTACGCATTCAGTCGCTGCTAGCCCTCGTGTGCAAGTTGCCCGGCACCTGGCCAGAGGGTGTCCCACGCTACGTTTGTGTGAAAATAGTATGAAAATATATTCACCTAACCAGTTTGCTAGGCTAATAACCAAGCCTCAATACTACATACTATAGGGAGTCACACCCACATAGAGATACCAGATTGCAGCACAGGTATGTGAGCGTTTATACCAAACACTTTTAAAGCGAATAGGCGTCGCATTTCAACATCACCTTTGTGTAGGATCGGCTTCACAATAAAAAGTTATACACTGATATATAAATTATACTAGAAGTGGTCACTGCTAATTTCATAAGTGAAATTCGATAAAATAAATCTTTATGTAGACATTAAATTACATACATATTTATGTATATGCATGCCAAAACATCTAAAATGTTTTATGTCTGTAGCTCGAAAGTGAAGTTTCAATTATATTTTAAAATTTGTGCCATATGGTACAAATTTTCTATTTATTTCTATTTATGGTCCATTTAGACAAACATACAAAAAGCACGTAAACATAAACTGGTTTATAAGAACAATTGAATACACTGAACCTATAAGAAAATTGGTTGCAAAAAAGTTTGGGGCAGATCTATAACCAGTAATGAATCTCCAGTACTCAAAGAGTCGATACAACTAAATGCCTATAGTCAATAGTATCACCTATAATGCCTGTGAAGGTCACTGAGGGGTTTTTAATCAGTATGCTGGCGTGAGTTTTGTTAGGGTCCCAGCCCAGCCACAATCCGCAGTGATCCGGGCTGGAAGACCAGAGACACTGACATACCCCTTTCGGCCTCCTCCGGGGACGAAAAGCCCCTTAATAGCAATTTCTTCTTGGACAAAAAAATCAATATTATCAGAAACAGTTAAAAAAATCAATGCGGCTCTACCACTATCATTGTCCTTTCTAGTGATTAGACATCAACGCATGTTTCAGCTCAAAGCTTTTGCTTTGAATTTCGCAAACTGCACAGGTCGTGGCTTTGTCGATTTACTTTAGAGAATTCAAAAGGAATTCAATTTTTGCTCATATGTTGGTATCCATTTTCAGTGAAGCGAAATTGGTTGAGGTTTTATATGAAAACGCTTTGGTTATATTTCTTAGTGTTCGTGGTTCGTTTGATGCAATCAAATTAGCTATGTGCTGTGCTGAAGTATTACGGTTTTGGGTCCAAGTAATGGATAGTGGTGTTGCCATTCCGCAAGTGATAAAAAATATATTAATTTTGTTCATCTATCCACCAAGCTTATTGCCAAGCCCTATAAATCTAATGTTAAAGATTAAGTTTTTACGCATCAAATCGACAGATTTGATTATGGGTAGTTCATTCATAATTTCATTTATACTGATAATCATTTCATACTTAAAAGGATCATGTGGCCTCTGATTAGCAGACATATTATTCCTTTTTTCCTACAACTTAAACATGAATAAAAATACCAAGCTGACATAATTCGGCAAAAGAAAATCGTCAAAAAATCTGCCAACTTTTCACATAACATTTGAATAACAAAAAACTTTTTCCAAGACTAGATTTTCCCAGCCACCTTGTTAAGATAAAAGCGTCGGAGATGACGCATAACTGACATGACTGACGGCTCGGGAGCCGAGTTAATTCGGATGAGTTCGGAAAGTTCCCTTGTGGATCTCAAGGCACCGACCTGATAGACACCTTCATATTTTATACTGAATCATTTACGGTCTTGTATTTTGTGGAATAAAATATAATAATACAGAAATGCGTAAATATAAATATTTATTGTGTGAATGGAGAGGTTTGACAATAGATGCGAGGAGATAATGGACATAGATATTTGTCATAGTAAAGCGCACCACACACAACTTTACTGGTGGTGGGTATCTTATCCTATCTTGCGAGGCTGCCTTGGTAGGTACCACCGCAATGTCTATTTCTTCCGCCAAACAACAGTGTGAACGCATTGATGTGGTCCGGTTTGAGGGGCATTGTAGCCAGAGTTAACTACTGGACATAATGAGACTTAAAACCTTGTATCTCAGGATGGTGAGCGCAGTGGAATGCCAAGCGTTGCTTCGTAATTCTTTTTGCTGTTTCGTTTTGCTACTGTCTATGAGCGGTAGTACCGCTTACCATCAGGCAAATGGCATGCTCGTCTCGCTGTTTATTGCAATAACAAAAAATGTTCCATGAAATTGGAAACTACAAGTAGGTTTACTTAATCGAGCAATTAAGCATGAGGTGGGCTTTGGATAACGCAACGCTACGCTTGCTTTGCACTTTTTTGCACACTTTACAAATTTGGTTTCTGATTAACCCAAATAAAATAACTGACTACACGAAACCTTGACAAAATGATACGCGTCTCAAAATAATACAGGCAAGGCCAAAAAAGCCACGTAAATCAAATTGATTCCGCTCTACCTGAAAACATAATTTAAAGCTATTTCCAGAGCAATGCTATCCCGTTCGAAATTTAAATTACTTCCAAGCCAGTTATAAAGTTTGGCTTCATAGTGGCCAGTATTTTAGCAACTAAGCGGTCGGCGGATAACTGTAAATAACCAGGTTGGCCGAATCTAAAGCCGGCTTAACGTCGTGGCCACGCGAAAGCCAATAATTTGCAATAACAGCCGTATAAGTTTCAAATAATATGTTGATTGGATTACTGTAATTTGTTTGTTGATAGAATGGCTATTTATGCGGCGAAGCATAGTCTTACTACGTTGAATTGAAAAACATTATTTTTATTAGAAGACTTTAGTATCAAGATTGCTCAAATCATGTTTTTTTCTTCTTGCAGCTAAAATGTTGTTAAGTAAAACTAATGTCCGTAATAAAAAAAATCTTACGCATGTTATCGCGAAATTGATTTAATTTTAAATTTTTTAACGTCCCGACGTTTCGATTACTTTACAGCTTTCGTGGTCACGGGGCGGACTGAAGTATAAGTCTTCCGCTCAGTGACTGTTACAATTTAACTACTGTTGTATTTCAATGTGTAACATTCGCGTAAATCTAAGAAACCATAGTCAGTAACAAAAATTGCGTAAATTATTGTATATAATATAACCGTGACTTACCGCAAATTTTGCATCGACCGAGCGTAGTAAATTGAGTTGTTTGTATTCATAAAATGCCGGGCAAGTTTGTACTTTTGAACTCCCAAAGAGGGGTCGAAACCAGTCCCTAAAGAATGCTGTCAATTTGTTATGATAAAGTCAGATTAAAAGAATCATGTATTTTGTTTTAAGTACTTTTTATGTTCCAACAGAAATATTATTTACATTGCATTCCTGTAGGGCAATTCACGTAATTTTTTGACGCGCCGATCAAGTTGCGGTGCAGTTGCAATTAAGTTTACGTCTTAGTGTAAAATGGTATTCTTGTAATTCTTTAGCTGCGTGTGAACTGCACCTAAGCTATGCGTAAACTGCGCGGGTGCTGCGCGTCAACTGTACGTCAGTCGTATGCAAGAAGCTTACACGTGAATACCGATCAAGTTGCGGTCTGAATCACGTACATAAAACACGCAGCAATAGAATACGCTAAACCGCTCGCGTGACGCGTACTTGACGCGAGCGTATCTGACAGCGGTTGTCAAAATTACAAGAATACGAAAAGGTCTGTTTTGATCGAAACTTAACGGCAACTGAACTTATTTAATTACGTAAATTACCCTACAGAGAATATTAATGAGTAAATAAGTTATTTAAGCATTGGGATACCGAGTATATGACAGAATTCATACCATAGACCTAAGAATGATGGACTACATACACCGTACATTACACCTTTAAAATCGTGACACTAGTCGATTATCATCATTGTAGTAATTTTACCGTACCAGTATAAAATTCTGAAAAAAATCTAAAATTGTCTGTATATTTCTAAAGATAAAACTTAATGATAATTTCAGAATGTTGTTACACGAACCATCTGCTGTTTATCTACTACGAGCAGGTATTAAGTTATTATTTACACTGGCTGCGCGTATAAAACTGAATTTGTTTAATAGGGCTGCCACTTTTCAATTTAAATTAAAAATGTCAAGGACAGAATGTTTTATAACAAAGAACTAAATTTATATAAACAAATACACTCTACAGTCGACTTCGTCTTTACATAAATTAAAATACAAATATTTAAACATTGATTAAAAATATCAAGAAATTTTACCGACTCACAATTACACTCAGATGCGAAATAAACACTAATGGAGCGCGCAAAAACCGAAGACAGAGTACATTTTTATTAAAAAAAAGTACAGTATATGGAACAATTGAGATAATTTCCCCCAAAAAGAAGACAAAGGCGCACGTCTGGTGCGTAATTTATATCTGACCAGATGATTGATCGATGTACTGTCACGGATGGCGGATCCGAGTACGGCAAATGAAATATTACTGAGGTACAGGCTAAGGAAAACAATGCGATAACAATAGAGAAAATAAAAATGTACCTGTAAAAATGTGCCTATTTTTTATTACAGGGAAATTATCTTACTTGTTGAAGAAGCGTAGATTCCTATAGATCTGTCCACGAACCTAATTAAAGTACAACGGCTGTCTCTATTATTAAAAAAGATAAAGCCAGACCAGATGATTGATCGATGTTCTGTCACGGATGGCGGATCCGAGTACGGCAAATGTTATATTACTGAGGTACAGGCAAAGGAAAACAATGCGATAACAATAGAGAAAATAAAAATGTACCTGTAAAAATGTGCCTATTTTTTATTACAGGGAAATTATCTTACTTGTTGAAGAAGCGTAGATGCCTATAGATCTGTCCACGAACCTAATTAAAGTACAACGGCTGTCTCTATTATTAAAAAAGATAAGGCCATAGTTAAAGCGTTGTGTGTGTTTGTTGATTGGTGGAAAAACCTGGATGCCACGAACCGAGGACAGGATAAAATGGCATATATTAGACGAGTTCAGTCCATCAGTGGATTCATATCGATTTATGGCTGTGTTCTATGCTTGTGGCTATGTTCGTCGAATTCGACCCTGTGACATCAACTTCGATAGTTCAGGTCGCTCCTCCTACGTTATCGTTCACCTTCTCTCACAGATTCTATAAACTATGAAATAAAATTCATACATAAAACGACAAGCTTTCTATCAAAAGCTCAACACTCGCAGACATAAAACTGGCTCAAATCTCCCGGAATTGAGATCTACTTTCCGGGACATTTGACGGGACTCAAAGCGATCAATACAACAAAACCTCCCGGCTGACGGCTACAAAGTAGTAAATCTAGCGAACCATAAGCCCAGCCGGATATTTTTTACAAAACCCTACCCTGTTCTCGTCCACCGCGATTTAAATCAGGGCCGCCGCGCGCTCAATACACGTCCGGGACTCGCGTGGCAACCCTAGCGATTAATTCGTGGACGCCGCGCGGACGTTTCGCAAAATGGCCTGTTTTCTATTATCGACGGGAGCAGGCGTGGTTCCATGTGCTTCAATTAATTATTATGTTTTGTTTCTATTTTGTTGCTGTTTTTTATTAAGTACAGAGTTTAAGGACGCTATTATTTTAATGTTATTTCAAAATTCGGAAGCAAGCCGATGCGGATATTTTATCTGTTGGTACGGCACAACACATTTAAATTTTAAAGCACGATAAAAGTGGAAATGTAAATTACCAAAATAATTTGTAACAACCGTAGGTATCTCCAAGAGATTTGAAAGCCCTAAATACGTCCCAATATTTTTAAATCATATCTATGCTCATTTGCCAGTGATAGGGTTGGTATCTATTGATAATTTCAACTTTAAAGGATGGTAAAAAGGTGACAGTGACTCACGCATAGACAGTATTTAATCAAGCATGCATAATACTGTCGATTCGCGATAACTTTCTTGAACCGGTGGATACTTTAGTTACATTGCAGTGACTAACTTCACGTTATAAACACTTAATCGTGCCTGGACAACTTCATCGCTAGATAAAATTATACAATTACTGTACTGTATTAGCCCATATACGTCCCACTGCAGGGCACGGGCCTCCTCTGCAATCGAGAGTACGATTGACAGTGGTTAGGCCATATGAAATTTATATCCAGCTGCGTGCGCGGTAGCCTGTTGGTAACGGACCAGACGCGGCTGCCTACATGTTCATGGTGGTCGGGGATTCAAATCCCAGGGCAAACCTCTGAGTTTTCGGAGTCATGTGTGTATTGATAGTCAATCACCATACACTATAACGGCGAAGGAAAACATTGTGAGGCAACCTGCATACCAAACGGATTTGTATAATTTTTTATGGTATGTAAAAGTCCACCAAAATATACAATTATCTAAGCAATTATGCATTCAAATGCATGAACTAGATCTAGACTTACATCAAACGCTGGTCTAAACAAATCCCCAGCATTCACAGGGGTAATAACAGCACAGCTCATAAAATCTGTTCCATTATTCATATCTGAGCACTCGGCACTAAACACCGACGTCGCAGTCTTTCAGATCCGTTTTGTCTGAATTATGCGAAACGTGACTTCGCATGGGAAAGAGAATTATCGACACAACTTCAATTGAAGGCGTCCAGAGTTCAATTTAGTAAAAACCTGAACAGTATCTAGGGTTCAATTTAGTAAGAATATTAGTCAGATTATTTTATTGAAAATGTAATAAGTATTTTTTTTTCTGATAGTGTGCTTTTACAGCACTTCTTTCAAATTATAATCAGGCGTTTATTGTACGTCTCAATGCAGATTGACCTCATCTATAATCAAGACTTCTATTGGTTGATGAACAACACTTTACTTTAAGAGAAAACATATTAAATATTGGATTATAAATGAGTATTTGATAAGTACTTTATTGGAGCATTCAATAATGACACAAAAAAAATATGAATTTTATTTTAAATGTTATTTAATATTTGTGATTGGCACTGTAGTTAGATTTGTCGCCGGCCACTGAAGACACAGCGCCAGCTTCGTAATTTCCGAGAGATGCAAGTCCATTAGCCTGCGAATCACAAATAATGCATTTCTCAATTAGGTTAAAACAATTTTGTTTGCAATTTCTTACCACTAAATGACAGTATGTGTTCTCTGAATAAATAAAGCGCATTTATACAAAGCTGTTGATAGAATGCATTTACTAAGTAATGAAAAATGATTCGCAAAACGTAATATTTTTAAGGATATTTTTTAGCTGCAATCAAGGATTCTTACGACATCACCACGTAAGGGTTTTATGAAACTATTAAAAATACATACTAAGCATAAGTACTACAGCGGCTTACGCCATTTCTATTGTAATGAATATTTCTATATTGTGTAGTAAATTATAAAAAAGATTTATTCATAAAATATGCTCTAGGAATGAACTTTCTGTCTTACCTTAGCCCTTTTCAACAGTTCTTGTTGAGCTTCCAGAACGTTCGCGTCTCTCCCAGCCCAAGTCTTCCATACGGACGCCTGGAGAGCTCTTCCATAGCTGAACGTTAGGGCCCAGGGTTTCTTCGACTCCACCTGGTTGATAGCATTCAAGTTCAAAGTAGCTTCCTCCTCTGACTGACCACCGGAGAGGAATGCTATTCCTGTAACATATTTTAAAAGGTAATTGAAAGGAGGAAATTATAAGGTCATTGATGGCAATTTTTGGTACCTTTGGATCACAGACTGCTATATGCAAGTTAGAATATCAAATATTTTGCAGTTGCTAAAGAGTGCGGTTAAATCGGCCTGGAAAGCGTTATCTCTCTCTTTCCTCTGCCACTGGAAGCACTAAATATATGTCTTGCCCAAAAATTTCCATGACCATAAATTCGTAATTGTGGAAAACCAGTCATCTAGATCCACACAAATGATCATCCGAACGAGATATTTCGGGTACAAGCTGTGTATGATAAATTTTAAGCAGATTCGCATAATTTGGCAACTAGCACAACGTCCCAACAAGTTCATACTCTATTCCTTTTGCTGCACTTATCATGTGTATTGTATTTTGTAGTACTGTATCAGCCTCTATACATCCCACTGCAGGGTACGAGCCTCCTCTACAATCGAGAGTACGATTGACGGGTTAGGCCATATAGTCCACCACGCGGGCCTAGTGCGAGTCGGTGGACTTTACATACCATAGAAAATATTACAAATTGCTATGGTATGCAGGTTTTCTCAAGATCTCCTCCTTCACCGTTATAGTGCGTGAAGATTGACTATCAATACACACATGACTCTTAAGTCAGTGGTGTTCCCTGGGATTTGAAACCGCGATCACCGTGAACAAGTAGGCAGAGGCATCTGGTCCGTTTACCCTGTTGGTAACCTGGTGACCACCACGAACTTATTGTACCACGTAGTGCCAGTCTAAAATATACATATAACAATAACAAGTTTATAAAAACACTAACTTTACAATTTGAATATTATATCAACAAAGCCAATGTTTATTTACAAGAGGAAGTATACAACTGTACATAAAAGACTACAGTTTTAATTTAAACAACAAATCCAGGTCCCGGTACAAACGAGAACAGTTTTCGTCCATTTATTTTTGTTCCGTTTGTAATGGAAATGAGTTATACAATTCAGAATTCTGTGAGAAACCTGGACCTTTGTGGAGGAATATTTATGCTCTTACTTCAACTTACAGAGTTAATGGAATTGAAATAATAATAAACGCAACGTTACCTGTTGATGTGAAATATTATGCGGATAATTCTTTAGAGCTTTTTAAGTTATCTACTAAGTACCTGTATGATATATCGCTTTTTTTTTATTCCTACGGTACGATAACAAAGCTGAGGTCTCGGGATCGAATCCCGGGTTGGGCAAAGGTATATTTAATTTTTGTATTCATTATCAGCCCGGAGTCAGGAATTTGTGCCTGATATGGCGATAGGCTCGCCCCCTATCGCATTGTGGGACGAAACGTAGGTATCCTGGTCTGGTACCTGCCTCTTATACTAGTATCCTGCCTGTCCCTTTTGGAAACAAGGCGTGAGTTTATGTATATATGTTTATTATTAGCAGACTTAAAAAAATTGAATTCGTCTAGATAATTTTGATGTATGATCGTGCATAACTTTTTGGTTAAATGGATTGATTTTGCTTATTGTTGTACATGTGATTGACTTTCAGTCTAACTTCGTTTTATTTTCATTTCAATGGTCGGTATTAGAACTTCAACTTTGGTTTTCCATCCGACTATCGCATATTAGGCTTCTATAATTTTGTTTTTTTTTATAGCATAGGTCCAACAAACGAGCAAGCAGGTCACCTTATGATAAGTGATCACTGCTGCCCATGAACATCCACTACGCTGGGGAGAGGGATCAAGAGAGAAGCTGGAAGGAAAAAGGATAGGAAAAGGAAAGGAGTATTGGTCAATAATTATAGTAAGAAAGAAAACATCGTACCGGGTACTGCAGCAGGTACCCCCCTTAAAAGTGCTGTAACTGTGGCAACAGCAATTTCTTCTGGCGTGCTTCGTTTAGGACATCCTTGACCGGGCGTAACCTGAGGTCAAAAAAAAAACAAAATGTAAAAAAAAATATTTACATAAGACGATTATTAAAAACATCCGTTTGGCTATTGCGGTGGAAACAAATATTTGAGCTACGGATGGAATCACTAAAAACCTTAATTATGTGTATGAAAATTTGAAATTCTTCGCACATTCAATTCGTGCAGTTATTTCTCTAACCGTAATGGTCTCTAAAATCCGCAAACTATTTTTTTTATTGTACACAATATACATGAAAAACATAATAAAGAAATAATCAAATAACAAAGTACAAATGGCGGTCTTATCGCACTAAGACAATCTCTACCAGACAACCATAGGATGGGTTTAAGAGAAATAAGAAAAAAAGGGCAGTGTAAAATAAAGAGAACAAAAGCTCAAATAATTAATACTACATATTTATACTAATACACAAAATAAATTATCGTTAAAGAGAAAATACAAGTACATAATATTCCATTTACACCGCTTATCTTACGTGAACTATCGATTTGCTATTCATTAAAGTGTCTCTCATCTCACCATATTTGGTTTCAACAGCGTTCCTTCCAAGAAAAC
Organism: Theretra japonica; assembly: GCA_033459515.1. Lineage (NCBI taxonomy): Eukaryota > Metazoa > Arthropoda > Insecta > Lepidoptera > Sphingidae > Theretra > Theretra japonica. The sequence continues at coordinate 5,811,582 of CM065942.1, forward strand.
GTGATGGTCATTCAACGCCTTGTACACGGCAGCTAGAACTACTTCTGTCACTTTCTGCGTCTGCACAATGTCGTGGTCACCTATGAGGAAAACGAAAATTTGTCTAATGATAACCTTATTATAACATTTGAACAGTAACTATCTCAATCATATAAAAACGTAGATAGTTGAGAATTGAGATGGAGTCGAAGTATTCTGAAGTTTAAACTTCCTACCGTTTTAAAAAAGAAAGAAAGATTTATTGTCACAATAGTTGTACAACACTAGAAGTACAACAATATTTAATAAAATGTGATGAAAAACTATTGTTTTTCATAAATGTTTATCATCACGTTTATGTTACACAAAAAAGTCTATATGACTACTACAATCCGAGATTGGGCATCATTATAATCGTGGCCTTCAAGCCATAGCCACAGAAACCCCACTGTTGAACATAGCCCTCCTCCCAGTATCACTATAGCGACCTATCCGTCAAATATCTTTAATTTTTAGATAAGATTTCAACAGTTGTAAATATGTATTTTTGTAACTGCTAAACTGTTTTAGTTTATCTACCTTCCGGCCAGGTCTATGCCAAATAGAATCATTACAATCTTCTTTCTGTTTCTATTATAGGTACTATTTTGAAACCTTTACTCACCGTCCAACAAAACATCAGGCTCCACTATAGGCACAAGACCTTCGCTCTGACATATGGACGCGTATCTCGCCAGAACTTGAGCTGTGTCGTTGATCGCCTGTACTGACGGAGTGTTTTCCCCGATCTTGAGCGGGCAGCGCCACTTGGCAAAACGACATCCTTGCTTCTTGTACTCAGCGCATCTTTTAGCCAAATCGTCGAGGCCTGCAAAAACATAAATTATTTTTTATTATGTTTGCTCGTTGTCACTTGTATCGTCCAGAATTTAAACTGCGTTTGTATGATATCTCATAAGGGTATCGTTTCAGCCAGTTTTACGGTTTTGATGAATTCTCTTCTCCATCTAGACACTACGTTTACCATCAGCAGCAGTACATTTTTTTGCAGAACCAGCAAAGAAAATTACCAATTTATTTGAGACAACAGCTAAATATAGATCCAATGAAGCATGCCACTGAGACCGATGTTCAACTTTATTAATCAAATTACGTATTCACCAACGGAAAGTAACAAAGTAAAGACTTGAAAGGTGATATTACCTTGTGTAGTAACCTCATCTTGAGAAAGGAACAGTGGCACCACATCTCTATCAACCTTAATGCCTGGTATGATGTTCTTCTTCTTCAATAGATCGATGAATGATGTTCCATCATCTGCTTTCTGGTAGACAGTCTCATCAAACAGAATCACTGCTGAAATGTGCTCAGACAAGGCCTATAATACGAAAATAAAGTTAGGATTAGTTGTACGCAAAAAAAAAAAATGGTTTTCGCTCTATTTGTTTCAATCATCTCTCTGAGTTTTTATGGTTTATTGATAAATTAAAGTCTTGATGTTTAAAATACAAATTGATATGAAAGGGAAGAATATTTTTGAAGCCGTAGATATGACTATTTTCTTTTAAGCTTACCTCGTCTGAAGTAAAAAGCAGCTGACGGTACCTCCTTCTATTGTTTTCTGTGTTCTCTAATCCGACAGCAGCGAGAAGTTTTCCGATGCCCTCTGTGGAAAATAAAATATACAATATCCACCTACTTGTAATTTGTATATTGGTAAGGAGAGGCAAACATGCAGGACGTGCACACACATTTTGCCAGAATTTCCATCGCATGGCAAGACAATGCGAGCATATTATTAAAACTAGTACAGTCTAACAGCAAACACAATTTGGCAAATAAAGACAGTGGAATGAATTTAAAAACACAAATTAGTTTGGACGACCTGAAAATTATATCCAAAATATCTGTTACTATATATTTTTAGTTCACTATTATTTACGATTATACAGCATTTCTGCTGTCTCGGTGGCGTAGTTGTACTACGGTATGATCACAAAACCGAGGTCTCGGGTTCGAATCCCGGGTCGGGCAAAGTGATATTGGATGTTTAGTTTCATTAACAGCCCGGAGTCTGTGTTTGTCTGAGTTTGTGCCCGCTATGGCGATAGGTCCGCCTCCTATCACATCATGAGACGGAACACATACGGCGAAACGTGGGTGTCCGGGTTGCACCTCTACCCACCCCTCCCAGAAAAAAAGGCGTGATGTTTATGTATGTATGTATGTATACACCATTTCAATCGTCTTATTTCCTCTCCCTTGCCCTTTAATTAATACTAGGTTTGATTTATGATATTACCGTTTGCTTCGTCCACAGCTAAAATTCCTTTTCCAGGTGCAACTATGGCTTCTGCTGTCCGTTTTAGCTCCTCCTGAAGTTCGGGAGCGGGATATGAAAAGAAGGTCGGCATTCTAGAAAATCATTCATAAAATATTTTAATGAGAACACTTACAACGTGAAGGATTTTACGAACTCCCTACGAACGATTTATTTACAATCACAGACTGTGATTTGCTCTATTGGACCGCACTATTACCTGTATCAGAATTTTGGGATACATTTTTTTTTAATAAACTATTTAGGATGTTAAATTAATAATACTGTCAGAGCCAATGAGTGATCAAGATTTAAACATAATATACTGCGACTTTACCACTCCTATTCAACTTCTTACATATTTCAAGGGAGTTACTACTACTAACTAGGTGTTTTGTACGCTCGCTTTGTCTCACTTATTTATTGCAAATAGGTACACAACTAATAAAGTAAAATTATTTGAAGATAAATTATTATTATTTATACACAAAAACCGTTGCATAGGTAGTATAATCACTATATTAAATAATATTAAAAATATTAAAATGGAAGTAATATTCACCTGCTTTAAAACAAGTCACAGCCACGACTGTGATATTAAACATCATTTATTGAGCAAATGATTGTGATAATGTTATCACATGTTGATACGGTCGGATGTTTTCGCGTGTTTACTTCTTAATTGTAATTGGTTCGTAAATCATGTTTATATTTTATCGTTATGTATTTTATTAAATAAATACATTCATGTCCGGACTGGTGAAAAGTTGGTAAACCTACAGTTAGTCAGAAGATAATGTTGTAGATATGTAATACATATAGGAAAGTTTGAACCCGCAATTTATCCATTATGGTGTCAGATTAATGTTATGCTAAGTTTAGAGTTATACAAATCTTGATTAAATTAAAACGAAATAAAATGCCTTATTATTATTAATCAAATAATACAATTCATTGTAGTATTTTGTTTCAAAATGAGTAATCCAGAAGTTAAATTTTCTTAAAAGCGCCATCTGTAGGGTTTGAACTTTAGATATGTACGAAGCCATTAATTCAAAATGCGAATTCGATTAAAGATTTCGACGGTAGATGGCAATATAAATACACATTAGTTTGAATATTTTGCCACAAGATGGCGGGGTAATAATATAATTGGTGCAGTCTTGCCTCTAGATGGCGATATAAGCATAAATTTAACTAAATAAATAACCACTAGATGGCCTAGTGAACATGTACTTGATTACGTATAATAAAGCTAGGTATCGTCACTAGCATATATTTCATTCAAATATTTGTCGTTAGATGGGGCTACAAGCATATATCTGGTTTGAAGATGCAGCACTAGATGGCAGTATAATAATAGTAAATTGCCTTGCGCTATCACCAGACCTTCAAATGACCTTTCGGTTTGTCCTCTCTTCGACTTATTGCTTTGACAGCACTACCAACGGAGTAGCAGTTCGGGAGTGTCTCTTGTTTTGTGAAACATCTACTAAAAAAATGTAAGTGATAATTTTATACTTTCTATGTTCATCGCTTTGTTTTATTTTGCTTTTAATGAAATAAGTTATATTACTATATGCTGAGGAAGCTAATTAACTTTCGAGGTATGAATTTTTGTTTAGGTTATATTAAAAAAAAATATTCGTACTTACGTTCGGTAATAATTTCCTATTCAGAATTGATTTTTTTTCATAACTCACATTATGATTTCCCCCTATGCATGAACTACGCATTTTACAATACATATCTTGAATGACTGCGTGTCGGTTTATTTATGTATTTTGTTTAAATTTTCAATATCTTAAATATTGTATTGCGAAATGATAAAAATTGAGATTATTAGGCCCCGTTTTTGTTTGTGGGTCCTAATTAATTCTAAAATTGTAATGAAAAAAAAAATAGGTACTTAATAAGTTATTTGATGATTTTGTACCAGACCTCAAAGCTACTGTGTGAGATCCAGTGGCTATATTTATTGTTTCCAATTAGAAATACGGTTTGACCATTAACTACTGGTTAAAAAAGTGAAAATTGTCAATGACCTTTCAAGGTCACATACGTTGCAATGGTATTTGGCAATATTACTTAAGTTTTTATGCATGAAAAAGTTAAAGGGAATAAATGATAACAAAATAATTGCATAAAATGATCGCAGAGACTGGGTAATTGTTATTTTTTAATTTTTATATATATGGACAATTTAAAAAAATAGTCGATTTTAATTAAAATTTACAGAAAAATAAGGACTGAGGTACAACACTATTATTTTAGGCCAAACCTACCTGACATTTGTCTTGTAATTCCTAATTTGAATTTTCCGAAAACAATTGAATAAACTTTCATTGGAATTTTGGTGAGTTTTTGATAGATTATAATGTCGAGTATAAGTTACAGTTAATTTTAGATTTATTTACAATGGCACCTAAAGGAAAAGGGAAAGGCAAGGGTCCACCGGAGTCGGGATGGATGCCGGGTTTCGGGACCAAGGGTAGGCTTTCCACCAAATAGATTTTTTGCAACTTCAAATTTATCAATTTGATATGATTCAAGATGTACATCTTGTGTACATCAATGTAACTTGGACATTTATTATTATAATTATAAATAACAACAATTATAATTATTAAAAACGTTGGAAATGGTAGCAATTTTTGTACAAAATAGTAATTATTTAGTTCAAAAATAAGTGTAGTCAAAAGTTGGTTCATAAATAAATATTTGACAGGATATTCATCTTTAACACCACCACACAAAACCACTGATTTTTTTCTATTAAAAATATAAAGATAAAACTCAATTCTAAAATAAGCTTATTGCAATATATTTTTGATTCTTATTGGAAACCTAATAGTATATATAACATATCACCTTTGGTTATGAAAGCCTAATGCATACAATAGTAACTTTTCTGTTGCATTTAACTAATATGTGATAAATATTTAATATATTTTACTTCTTCATGGTGCCAATTCTACAAGTAATAATTTTTTTTCTGGACATTGTTGAAATTGTGAACAAATTGTCAAATTTCGAAAACCATAGTAAATTCTTGTTCATAAATTCAAACTTGTTTTTCTTCCAGACACACCTACAAATATAATGAGATGTGCATATATTTAAATTGTTAATTAACTAGCGAGACTTGTTCGGAAAGGTCACTTGGATGAATAAACAACTGTTATCTTAAAATAAATTTCTTGACAAGCATATAGTAAATATTATATCATTATGTATAACATTTAGTTTGTATTGGGATTTAGAATATGAAACTCACAAGCTCTCTCTACAATTTGTCGGGCTAATGCCTAAATCCCCATTAATAATAAAGAGGGGTCAGACAGTATGCAGGAAGTATTGTAATAATCTGTTAACTGATTGGCAGAAGAAATGTCATGTAGATCTGTGGTGGAAGCCTATGTTCAGAAGTGAACTACTTGTGGCCAAAGAGCGACACAGAAATGCTAATTTGTTTGAACAAAATAATGATAAATCGGCAACATGACTTTATGAAGGTCATCTGAAAGTTTTTGGGTCAATAAGGACACATCTGAGATGTAATGCCAGCGTATTGTAGAAAGCAATGGGAATGTACACAGGATTCAATTGAGCCAAATTGACAATTTAGAAGGTGGCTGCGTGCCAAGAGTTTCACTTATATTTAATCAAGATATATTGTATGTTATGTACATTGTTTATTGAGATATTTTGTAACAATTGCATAACATATTTAAATATTTGCAATTGAATTTACACCCTTTATAATAAATTGTTTGGTGTGCGAATAGTTCAGTGCCTGGTGTATCCTTTTAAGAATATCCGATGAAAATATGTTATATTAGATATCCAATGGCTCTTTTCATTCTTGTGATAGACTTAAAATAATGTCTAAATAGTAGAATTACGCTTTCTTTCTAACATTAATTAATTAGTACACAAATGTTTGTCTTAAATTAAACCTGGTAATGTAATTTTGTTGCTTTCATATAAAGTTTTGATGTTCTTTTATGTTTTGGCTTTTATGCTTACCCATGTACTATTGTTGCAGCCACCATGAGCACCTACTTCCAGTACCCTACTCCCGAGCTGCAGGAGGAGCTGAAGAAGATCGCCCAGGCGATCGTGGCTCCCGGCAAGGGTATCCTCGCCGCCGATGAATCCACCGGTATGTCACTTTCATTTAATAATGGCATTCAGCCAGATACTTTGCAATTCTATTGATATTTGGAATTTAGTCACCTTGTTGCTGAATTTATGTTGATAATTCACGAAGATTCAATACTAGCTTTTAACATAGGAATAAATGGACATTGTTATGAAAAATATTTAATTGTAGCTATCTTCCTGTAGCGAAATGTGTATTTGTGCTATAAAAAAAAATCATATAGTCGACTTGAGAACCTACTCCTTTTTTTGAAGTCGGTTAAAAGACATTGGGATAAGTAAGAAATGTGACTGCCCATCAAAATTTATCATTTGTTTAATAGATTTGGATAATATCTGTATTAGTGTTTAAATGCTCTATGCATGCTGATAATCCGAAATGAGTGTTAATTTTAGTCGTTAGTACAAATGGCATTTGTGGAACCAAATTGCCGTTTTATTGGATTTGTACTGCAACATACCATTTACTGCAATGCGACGGTCAAGGTCATTAGTGTCAATGGATTGTATCAAAATTGCACTTTTTGTGTGCTTTCGATTAACATGAATATTAATAACATGTTAATGTGTCACATTATTAAAACGTATGGGTCAAAAAGTTAAAAATACTTGGCATTTTTTAACCTGCGACATAAAACATGGATTGTAATTGATAAGTATGTATGTATCTGTAATGACATTGAGGCTCCTGAACGGATAAACCAATTTTGATCAAGTTTTTTTGTTTGAAAGGTGATTTTTCTGAGAGTACCCTTAACTATAATTAAAGAAAATCTGTTTAGCCCTTTGAATATCATCACCTCTTCTGGTTATTGAAGGGATTTAAATTGACAAATTTTTAAACAAATTTAAATTATCATGTGATTATTGTATTCTATCAGGTACCATGGGCAAACGCCTCCAAGACATTGGCGTTGAAAACACAGAAGAGAACCGCCGCAAATACCGTCAGCTGTTGTTCAGTTCTGACCCAGTATGTATTGATTTTTTTATATATATAGGTGCTTAAGTGACGTCAAATATCTTATACCCATATTACACACGTGGTACTAATATCTTCGTATATACATTAAATCATAGATGTACAATGTTTATTACAAAATGTAAACTCATCCTAAAGAAATCTTATATATGTGTGCGTGTAAAAAAAGTTTAGAATTTGCGTCCGACTGTTTGCCCGACATTACACGACAAGGGCTGACCCTTACACCAGATTAACCAACAAATTATATTTTGTAACCAAAATAGAAAAGTGGATTATTTGGCTCGTGAGTTTATAAAATTCCCTTGAATGCCTTTCCATTAAAATGTCGTAAGCCCTTTATTAGGTTTTATTGTCGCCTTAATATATATTGACTTGCAGTTCAATTCATTCAATACCCTGCATTTACAGTGCATGCCACAACAATGAGACAACATTCAATATCGACCGCTTGACTTTTACATAAATCATTCCGTTATTGTACTGGTTTTTAGTATTTACAATACAGTAAAATATGTTTTACGTTCAAGTTAAGGCAGTTGAAATTTATTTAGAATTATTCGCGAATACCAAGACTCAAGAGTATCGTGGCATTAAAATGTAACTTTTTGTTTCATAATAAAATTATATATTTCGTCACTTAATAGCAGACCAAGGTATCAAAGATCATAATCGAATTGCCTACGTGATGTGGCTATTGTTTACATTATTAGTCATATAACAAAACATACGACGAAATCGTACTCTTTTATTGAAACGACCTATGAAAATCGATAGTTCCTCAGTGCAAATTTCTAATGCGTCCGTATTTGAAGTCACGTATGCTTTCTTGGAAAAGAGTCTACGTCACTACATGACGAAATACAAACGCAAAGAATATTATGACGCAATACCGACAGCTTAAAAAACAGCTGTATGATTTCGGTCACGGCTCTCGGAGGGTTTGGCTCTCTGTATAGATAATGAAAGCATTTTTGCTATTGTTTTGCGTTCTCACTAGTTTTTTCCGTTGTATGTAGATTAATTTCCTGAGCTATGCAGTTTCAAGACATTACAAAAATCTCGTGGATCGAGCCGTTTCGATTACTCTATAAATGTTTGGATTATGACTATCGTCTACAGTGGACATCTTATGATTGATATTGGCAGTAATAATACCAGAATTATTTGTACTCCAAATGATCATTTTGCTCGTTTGGTTGCATGAATGATTTATTTAAAAAGTCACGTGCTGTCTTGAGTGAAAATTTGGCACTCACTTTACACGCGTCTGGGTTTAACGCCAGTATTTATTACATAATTATTGTTTGGCGTTGTGATATATTTAGATTGTTTTCACCTTCACCGCTACACGTGAAAAGAACGTGCTATTTGTCCTTAGTTGGTTTAAAAATTACAGTTTCATTCGCTTATTAGACTTGGCTGAAAGTCGAAAGAACCAATGTGAAAGTCACGAGAGATCATTGAGGTAACTTAGTATAAGCTCAATGCTAGACATTTGATTTAGGGAGTAATGCAATCAAAATAACGGTATGAGCACTATAAAAAGTAGGAATAGGTCTTATTCCGGCTGTCGCGTGTTATAACTGATTATATTGTCAGTCCCATGACCAACCGAAGACATGGTAACCAGTGGCGTGCCTAGGGTTTTGAAGTAGGGCAAGCCCAAAACTTTTTTTAAGTATAATACATATTGATTTAAAAGGAAAAAAATACTAAGAACGAAGAAAACAAATGTACGTCAGCAGACCTAACAAACAATCTATAAAATATTAAGATTAATAAAATTATAGATTACATGTGGATATGCAAACGTAACTTGGTAATACACTAACTACTGAACACTTCTAGTAGGTACACTAGCACAACCGTAGCTACTATGTTGCCGTGATTACTTCGCAGTTAACCGAAATTGCGGACAGAAAATATTATCAATGCATTAGCGTTAAGTTTTTATGAATTACAAGTAATAACATGCCTTTTGAAAGGTCCACCTAAGTTATTAAAATCATTATATTATACATAATACAAACATTCTAATATACAAGTGTCGCTTGAAAACATGTGAAACACGACTGTTTAATTACCTATTTGAAAGGGAGCATGTAGAAATCAAATTACGTAGGTAGTTTTTTTAAACTGACCTGATAAATGCCTCCTGTAATTTACCACGAATTTAAGAAATGCACAAACCCGGCGTTGTTTTCGCGCCAGTTTTTTTTTTTTGTCAATCGAATTAAATTACCTTTATACCAGCAATGAACACTTTTATCACCACACTTAAACCATCACAGGAAACAATACAACTCATTTTAGTTTCAAAAAGCTTAATGAACATAAAAACTAATCATTAACCTAAAAACAGAACTATTTACAATTGCACAATGCCAAAACACCTATGAAGTTAGTACAAATTCGTTCAGAAATTGCGAAACGAAACGTAAAAATAAACATTACAACATGCAGTTACAATTTATTAAAAAAATATAAAAACCACATTATTTTTACCTAAAAAATGATAAAATAATTTCAAAAAGGAACAAACATAATTTAATCATAACAAATATAATTTACTAAACGAAAAATGTTACACGTGACGCTTCAAACGTACGGTGTTCACTCCGCGAAGCTGGGCTTAAACGGTTTGATTTTTTAGTACAAATTGCTATAGTTGCATATCTGTAGCTACAAATTCGTAGTGGCAGAGTCTAGCATTTCAACCGTAAGTGTGAAAGAGACAGCATGAGTTTCCAAAAGCCTCGTAAAAGCACACGAGAGAGAAAGAGACATTTAAAATGCGAGTTCCGTCGTTTAGAGAATGCGGGAAGCTACGCGGAGGTTAAATTATTGAATGAATTTAATACAAGCGTTGCGAGGCGCGGGCGCTGCTCCGTCGCCCGTAGCTGCGTTTCATTGAATTGCGCCGCGCAGCGACGCGACCGAACGCGGTAAATTCAAAAATGGTCTATGTGTCGTATTAATTTACTGTAATGTATTGAATATAATGGTTTCTGTTCATTATCATGTATTTGCGTATTAAGTAGGGCAAGCCGGGCTTTTGGGCTTGTATGGAAGTACCGCCACTAATGGTAACCCAAAATATCAATAGCATCACCAACCAACATAACAGGCAAAAATAACGCTGGTGAGATAAACTTGAACTCGTATGATCAAATAAATTACTTCGAAAAGTTGATGGAAAACCTCGCCCCTCCGTTTAGGTTACTCCTAGGTTTTGGTGTATCTTGCACGAAGTTCATTAGGCTTTTTGACCTTAGGCCCTCTCTGAGAACATCTCCGGCGTGATCCTGTTCCACGAGACCCTGTACCAGAAGGCTGACGACGGCACGCCCCTGGTCTCGTTGCTGGAGAAGCGCGGCATCATCCCCGGCATCAAGGTCGACAAGGGTGTAGTGCCCCTGTTCGGATCTGAAGACGAGTGCACCACACAGGGTGAGTTGTTTGTGATTTTAGCCATAGTAGAACATGATTTAGTCCAGAGCTTTAACCTAGTATGATGGTACCACATTCTACCCAAGGAATCAGGAAATCGAAATTGACTTAAAATAATTATTTTTGGAAAATCGGTTATCTACAATTTTGTCACATTATATGCATCTACTATTGTCAGATAATTTTGGGTGAATTTGATAACAAACATTTCCAGATTCAGATTTTTTGTGAAATAGAAGAATATGTAGGTCTGTAAAACTTTACCATTTTATAAGTCAGTAAACGCAATGATATTGAAAACGGAAAAATCCTTTATAAATACACTCAACTGAATCATTGCATGGCGGACGTGAAATAAATTGAAGGAAATAGTCATTACCGTTGGTTTGCAGTATGCAGTATTGCGATACAATATGACGTGGGCAATGTAACTTAGTCACAATTTTCATAGATTTTCTTGCAGGGAGTGTGATTTTTGATACTTAATATCATAAATAAATAAATATCGACTACAAAGAAAGTTTAATCATTTAACTTTACGTACAAATAGGTAGCGTGTTTTATTCTAATTGTCGATGTGCTGTAATTTTACCGTGAAAGATCCAAATAGATCGTTATTGTTAAAATAATATTTTGACCGATCCGTAATATGCCCGTTTAGACCCAAACTCTTTTCAATATACTTTAATATGAAAGAGGTATATAATAAGCGGATGTGAATTATAATGATGAAGATAGTTTAGCAAGAATAAAAGTGTGCAATCTCACTTTAGAGCATAATATATTTTTGATCAGGTATTATTTACCCTAAATTAAGCATAATTATCACATCTTTTGGTTTACCAAATTGTATGTTTACTTGTGAAGATATGGAGACATGATGCAACAATATTATGTATCAATATAAGTAAATATTTTCGACGACTTGATGACTTTGCGGGCTGGTAACAATTTTACCGTCGCCGTATCTTATCTTATGTTATTATTTTTAGTTTCAACAGTATTTAACGATCGGCATTTAATAATATCACTAAGCTTTATACTTATTGAACGATAATTTGAAATGTCAGTATGATTGGCAGTTTTTAAAGTCTTTTTTATGAAAGTGTCTTTCCATGCAGAATTTAAAATCCTTTGAAAAATGGCATAAGATCTAAGCAACCATACAATTAGAGCCTACTTAGGCTATCAAATAAGGACGGAATAAATACAGCTAAGACTATATAACCTAAGACCACGAAGTCGTTGTTTTAGGTTATTGATTTATTTCGTTGATTAGAACAAACAAATGCCTATTGTTTTGAATAGTTACAATACTGAGCTAAATACTCGAGTAAAATATTTTATCCATTTATCAGAATGTAACAAGCGACCTCAGGCTAGTAATAAACTAAACGAATATTTCCAAACCGGTGGAACTTGTTTACAAAAAGTGGGCGTTGATACCACTATCGTTGTTGATAAGTGGTCGAGCCCCTCCGGATCACGAGCGTCATCGTATTTGACTGATAAAAGGTCAGGGTCCTCGTCCATAGTTCATTACAACTAAATTAAGACGTAACTAATTTTGTAATAAATGTTTGAATATTTCCTCATACCTTTCTGGTTATTCTCGATGCGACGCGACGTGGAGTGGTAAATTCATTTTCTATTGCGGAATTTAAAGTCAATTATGTTTAATTACATAATGATTAGTACATTGTTGTTTTAGTAGGCACGGAACAAAGAGTCGTGCCTATAAAAAGAACTGAACGACAAACAAATCACGTTCGACAACCATTTATTGCCATTTTATATAATTTACCTAAACAGCAAATAGTCTTCAAAGTATTTTCTGCTTACAACACATTCAAAGTTGTAAGAGACTTTAACCAGTTTCCAATTTGCTACAACCTACGTAGTACGTACCTACTTAAATATTATAATTAATAACATAATATAAATAACAGAGAGAGTACTCTCCTTAAGGTAGGCAGCGACTTTGTTGTGCTAGAACCCTGGCACTGCGAAGGTCTATGGGCAGCGGTAGCCGCTTTCCATCAGGCGGGTCGCCTGCTCGTCTGCGTATAACGGCAATAAAAAAACAGGTCTATGTGGCGATCCATGGGGGAGGCCTATGTTCACCAGTGGACTGCCTGTGGCTGAAAAGAGAGATAATATTATATGAATTGTTTTAAATGTGTGCCACGCTGACATATCCGAAATGATAGAGACACAAAAATACACAAACTTGTGTTTTATACTAAGTCAAAACATTGATGTAATCGTATATTTCAAGTATTGATAATATCGCAAACATTTGTAACTGATGTGTTTGTCACATTAAATCCCTTTTATTTGATACAAGTCACCTTGAGATGACGACATTTACTTCACAATAACATGCCGCACTTGTAGATAATCTTATAGCGAGAGAAATTATCATTTTACGAATAACTTCATTGTTAATGTTAATTATGTTGCGAAATTATAAAATATTTTTTAAAAAAGCTATGGAGAGAGATATTATTTTTAGTGTATTACCAAGTTAGGCTTCCTGCAACCGTAACCAGGTCGTCCGTCAGTTGGATGCAGGCCGCTTCCAACAGGTCAATGTGGAGATCCTTGGGGGAGGCCTATGTTCAGCAGTGGACTTCCTGCAGCTAAAGAGAGAGAGAGACTAAGTTGGGGGTATACAGTATACCCAACATGATTTTTAATACAATTGGCATGTAGAGGCCAAAAATATTTGCTTAGGAATTTATCATAGTTATCATTGATGAATAATGTAATGTCTATAAATACTTGATGAATATTATTAAATCGTATTAGTATAATACTGCAATAAGCGTTAAATATTGAGTGCAATTAAGATTGATCGCTTTTATATCTTTGTTTTCTTCAGCAACTCTTTTACTAGGCCGATAAAAATATTCCACTGTCGAATGATTTATTATCGAGACGTTATTGACCGTTATTGACCTAATAAATATTGGTTCGGGAAATAAACAAGACAATTATTGTAAAGTAATTTAATGATAGCGTAGAACGTGATGTAGTATTTATTGGTCTTACGGACTGATAAGTGGGATTTTGGAGATAAGATTGCTGTAAGAATACTTAGGATAATGTATTGATGAAGGACTATTGGGAGACGAACAAAGAGTATTAGAGTATGTCAAATTCGTGCATTTATTTATGCTCATATTATTCTACAGTTTGAATGCGCTATGGTTTGATAATTTTACAAGGCCACCGCTAATAATAATATCTAGATTATTTACTAGACATTTATTTATTTATTGAATTCAGGTTTCCCAACAGTATATACATTAAAAATTTAATTATTTTTCTACAGTTACATTCGGATGTATATACCACTTAAAGGAGTACACAACGCTTTAGGTAAATTAAACAGGTGAAAACAAAAGCAAGGAAAAATTATATTTAAGAATGAAAAAGAAAAGAAGGGAAAAATAAACCAACGACTAATACATAACAGGACGAATTAACGAAAAAAAAAAATCTAGACATAATTAATATCTAATCGATTTATTTTAATCCCCAATAATTCGTTTTTAACTTTTCGTAGTTATTTTCAGCACGCGTAAAATAATTTATCTAAAGCCCCCTTTTTCACTGTCTGTATGTATTATCTCAGAAAGTGATTAACTAATTATTTTTTTGTTATCGACTGACTCGGTGGTACAGTTGTACTACGGTATGATTACAAAGCTAAGGTCTCGGGTTCGAAACCCGGGTCGGGCAAAGTGATATTGAGTTTTTCGTTTCATTATCAGTTCGGAAACAGGAATTTGTGCCCGATATGGTATGATAATTTGCGTCCTGGTTGTACCTCTGCCTACCCCTTCTGGGAATAAGGCGTGAGTTGTGTATGTATGTAATTTTGTTCCAGTTCCCATCTATAGAAAGAGAGATTTATAATGATGGTTTATGTTTGTTTTATTTATATTTGCCCAGATATCAGTTTTTATTGAAAACAGTATGTAAATTATTGGTCTGAAATGTCTTTCATGTGCTCTACCTAAACAGTTATAAAGTTGAAAATAACAAATACCTATGGCAAAAATGTCGGCAATTTTTTAAAATCTTGTCTGAAAAAAATTGGGCCATACTGACTTTTTTTTTTCTCACCAGGTTTGGACGACCTGGCCCAGCGCTGCGCCCAGTACAAGAAGGATGGCTGCCACTTTGCCAAGTGGCGCTGCGTGCTGAAGATCGGCCGCAACACGCCCTCGTACCAGGCCATCTTGGAGAACGCCAACGTGCTCGCTCGTTATGCTTCCATCTGCCAGAGCCAGCGCATCGTGCCCATTGTCGAGCCTGAGGTTCTGCCTGATGGTGAGTTACAAAAGTGGTAATTATGATATAATAACGCAAGATAATAGCGGAATGAAAAAGCTGCGACATGATTGTATCACATTCGATTTCTAGCACTGGTTGTATCTAGAGCAGTATTTCCCAAACTGTGAGTTGCCAGCCAATATTCAGTGGGGCTTGAATAGATATAGATAAGTCTTTTTGCCATTCAGGGTACTGAAGTATTATGCTTATGTGAGGACGGATTTTAAAACTAAATATTGAAATAAATTGGGTGTATCAAACTCACAGCGACTAAAAGTAATTAAAGCTGTAATGACAAAAAATGTCGTTTACCGTGAATCGCCAGGTTTTTTTTAAATAGATCGGAGCTCAGTCAACTTTGGGAACCTCTGATCTAGAGCAATAATTTAATTGTTTGAAACAATAGATTGTTTTTAGAAATGTTACGTATTAATAAACCATACCAATCTGAATTCAAGGATCGCTTCAGAAAATAAGGGATTAAAAACTTCAAAATGTGGGCGTGTCATCTTTAATCCGATTGGCTTATTTTCCCAATCAATCTTGAGACAGCTATCTAGACGGTTTATTCATTTGAAGTATAAGTTGGTATTTGAATATTTAAAAAATAAATCACTTGTTTTTAAATACAGTACAATTTGATTTCGTCCCCAGGTGAGCACGACCTGGACCGCGCTCAGAAGGTGACTGAAGTCGTTCTGGCCGCCGTGTACAAGGCGCTCAGCGACCACCACGTCTACCTCGAGGGCACACTCCTCAAACCCAACATGGTCAGTACTGTGCACTGAGCAACAATCAATTAATGTAGTTCTGTGTCGCCCAATATTTTCCATCAAATTATCGTGATAAACTTTGTATCGATGTTTAATGAAAATTTGAGTTTTATAGTAACCTTTTTTTTCTATACCTAGATTTGATGCGATTACAAAGAACTAGCTCTGGTAGAGTTGTGGTTAAATTAGTATGCAACTAGACCATATTACCACAAATTTGGGACCATACAATCTTAATATTATTACAAGGAGTAGGAACTGAAAATTCATAATTGGATTGAGTTTGATACAAACATGGTTTCTTCCCCAGGTGACTGCTGGTCAGTCTTGCAAGAAGACCTACACCCCCATGGACATCGGCCGCGCCACCGTCACCGCCCTGCTCAGAACCGTGCCCGCCGCCGTCCCCGGTAACATCTCAATATTATTTTCTTTTATAAGATAAATTACTATTTGATTTATATTCATGTTTTCTAGTGAAAGATTTTTTCCACTAGAACTAGAAATTTTGCAAATGAATAATCCTAAGCAATTAAAAATGTCAAAAATAGATAACTCTGATTCCGGTAGCGGGATAAACTACGTAGATTTAACGAGAGGCTGTTATCAATGAATATGAATACTGACAGCTTTCTCGTACATCTATACATTCTGGGACCTCTGCTACATATTTTAAAACATCCCCTCTTTGTTTCCAGGCATCACGTTCCTCTCAGGCGGTCAGTCCGAAGAAGAGGCGTCAGTGAACCTGAACGCCATCAACACGGTGGAGCTGAAGCGGCCGTGGGCGCTGACGTTCAGCTACGGGCGCGCGCTGCAGGCCTCCGTGCTGCGCGCCTGGGCCGGCAAGCCTGAGAACGTGGTCGCCGGACAACAGGAACTCCTCAAGCGGGCCAAGGTAATATCCCACCTGATGGCTAAATTACAGAGTCTGGTGGCGCTTAACCAACGCCGGCTTTGAAACGCCAAGATACGATAAGTTAGTGACAAAGTGACCTGATGGGTAAATTATATGGCCTCCATGGAATAGTTGGTTAAACATCTATGAAACGAAAAACGAGGGTTCGAACCCCATACAGGCAAATCTGGGTATGTTTAAGTAAAAGAAAACCGAAGATTCGTAGTCTCTGATGACCCACGCCAAAGGCTCGGTTGATTTTAATGGGTTCAAGACTATTTGTGTGAATGTTTGGGTGTATTTATTATGTGCTAGGAATATTTTAGATGAAAATCAGACGTTTTAAAAGGTGGTGGAACTGTTTCAAGGTATTTATTTATATATTTATTTTATTTTCTATTCAATATTACACAAATATATTTACAATTATTCTCAATTCAAAATCTGCGGTCATTGTTAACAGAACAGAATACAGAGGTATAATTCAATATATGAGTTATGTGTTTTTCAAACAGTTAATAAAGTAAGTTCAATTCATTTATCTGGAACATTCTAACTTCAAACACATTACAATAGGCAATGAATATATGATTATTAAAAAAATGGTCAGAGTACACACAGGAAGAACACATAATATGACATCCATACTATTGATACTTATTTATTTATTTTACATATTCGTTAAAAACATGCGTATGTTTTTATTAATTATTTGATGTCAGCTGCGTCAGCTTATTACATCAAATAATGCAATAGAATATAATTTATACTAATAGACGACAATGCATAATTAAAATATATTTAGATGTTATTTCACCTGCATGCTGCCTAACCTAATTTTAGAACTACATCTAGTGACAAATTTTGTGGCTTTATATGTGTTGCTTTAGTTTGTAGTATAATAGAACGCATTGAACGCATTGCCAGTTGATAACTTTGGCAAACTCTGGCAATGTGTATGCATAACTGTAGTTGTAGTATGTAGTACTAATTTGTTTTTTTGTTCTCCTACCCGCACATCTTCATTGCATCGGCGGCGCCGCTACGCACATCTCTGCAACTATATACTTCAAACATTTGGCAAACTTTTCGGACAATAGGCCAATGGCTTGGCAGTGACTGGCAAATACGTCGCCGGATCAATCCCTTCTCTTGCCTCGTCCAAGTCCAACTTCGTCAAGTCGCATGCTTATTGATTTAAATTCTAAATTATATTTTGACTGATAATATTTTTGTACGAAGGTTTTATTGAGATTTTTAATCTGTTGGCGACTACAACGCCATCTCTTATTTGTTTCCCGATGTCAAAATCAACATGGCTGATTTCTAGCGCAGCTGGTCAGAATTATTATTGCATGGCTTTGTGACTTACTGTCTGTCCGTTGTGCTTAGTTTGTAAGTTTGTTGTTTATAAATAAAATGATTATTTCGAATATTGTAACCCTTGGCTATCCTTACTACATCTTTAGAATGCTAATCCTTAGTGGCTAAACTCTAACCGTGAATAAATAATCTTTGAGATTTGAAAAGTGATTATAATACATTTATTTTTTCTGACGGGAATAAGGATATTACTTACATAATTATAACCGAACTATTTAAAATCAGAACATTAGTCGAAGATTATTTATTCTTTAGAAATGTAGTGATTTTAAAATCTTTCATTTACAACCATACCAATTAGTAATGCTTTTTTTAAGGGCCTTTTTTTCTTCATTATCTACCTATCTACATAATGAGTAAATTTTGTCTATGAAAAAAATGCCCTTAAAACTATTATACCAAAGGCATATTTTACATTAAGATATTAACTTTAGTTACTCTATGCAAAAATATGTCTGGTTTTTAACATATAGTGCTAACAATTACGAAAAAAGTAATTAAATAAAGAATTTTGGCGTGTTTGTTCTTATTTCATCCCTTGCTTAGGTGTACTAATGTAGAAATTATAGTAGTAGAAACAATAAGTATAAACATACATTAAACTCAATAGTAATAGTTTTACCAAATCATAATGGATTTAAACTTACTCATTTAACATAAAGAAATCTTGCAGACGTTAGAATGTCAAACAAGGTGAGTACAGTCTGCAGGGTAATACAGTGCAACCTCAATATAACGAACCTAAAGTGATTATAAAAAATAAACGTTATACCAAATAATTCGTTACAATGGGGTTCGTTATATAGATTATAGAGGATAAGTTGGGACTAATATTCTACAATGATAAAAAAAATTAGTTATGAGGATTTCGATAAATGTATTCGTAATGTAAAGGTGTATTTTATATTAGCTCTTACGGAGAGTTCTAGAAGATTACAAAAATAAAGTTAAATCAAGGAATTCGTTATATTGAGGTTGCACTGTAATTTAAATGGGTACTTCTAACATTCGCACAAAATAAGTACATAAACTATATTCGCACATTAATATAGCTCAAATTCTCCTTAGTACCATTTTGCCAAGACAACTTACGAAGAAATAATGAATGTTGTACGTTGTAATCTTAATACACGATAGTCGATACGATTGCGAACTTGGCACATCGCCTGTGCGAAGAAAAATGGCGGAGCGGAATATCTGTATGCACGTAGTTCATTGTTCCAAGATTAGTCGGTAGTAAGCTTTGTTGATTATCACGGTTTAGGTATAATCTCCGCTGGACACGTCTATGTGTCCGTAACAAAATAATTACTGGACTTATTATATGAAGACGCGTTGCACTTTTGACTGCTTCGGTGGCGTAGTGGTACTACGGTATGATTGCAAAGCTGAGGTCTCTGGTTCGAATCCCGAGTCGGGCAAAGTGATATTGGATTTTTCTATTCATTATAATCAGCCCGGAGTCAGGAATTTGTGCCCAATATGGCTATAGGCTCGCCCCCTATCACACCGTGGGACGGAAGGCGACACGTGGGTGTTCTGGTAGCACCTCTGCCTACCCCTTCTGCCTTGCATACATGCCTTTTTAAGAAGATTTTACACCTACTAGCTTTATCTCTAGAGCTACTGTAGTAGGTGACCCTTACAGCCCTTATTATAGTAATGGCGAAAAATTAAAATTATATTTTGAATTCAGTATGAAATAGCTTGGTGAAATGCAATATTGACTCCAATTAGAAATGCGGAGAACGTGAATTTCAAACGAGACATTAACCCGCTGCCGCGCGACCGAGCCAGTAACCCAGTATCATCTGACCGTCACGCATCTCTAATACCGAAACCGATGTAACAGTTATGCACCATGCGGTCGTATTAAACTAAGCTCTTTATGAACCGTTCAGTATTATTGAGCTAATATTACTATACACAGAGAAACTATCCCATGCAAATATCATGTTCCATTTTGGTAAAAGTTGAAACTAGAGGTCGCTGCAGCGTGAAAACAATAATCACGTAGTATTAGATCAATGTTCAGTTCCCAAAACGATTCGCAGGTTTTTATTTCTGCTCTTATAATTCCTTCACAAATAACAACAGGCTTAAAATGTTGCCAAAGAAGAGTAGAGAAACTTAAAATTCTATCCACAGGCAATATTCAATTTTACCAAAGATAATTGCAAAAAATAGTCTCTTATAAAGTAGACACGTAGTAGGTAGTGTAAAGCTGTGTAGAGGGGCCCCTTATGATTCATATCAGCAACACGTCAAAAGTTCACGTTGGATAAGTTGGCTTGGGTTGACTGTATGTGTTTACTACTTTAGCTGGACTGTGGATAGGGGACGTAAATTCTGTTCTATTTTCCTTTCCACTATATTGAATAGGTATTTGTAATAATATGACAAGAGTTCCTACTTTTCGTGGAATTTGGAAATGATTCGCATTTTATTATTTTCTTGCTATTTAAATCAGTATCAGTTGCTCGTGAAATTCCACAGATGGCAGCAATATATATATTATGTAGCATAATCGATTATTCTGTATTAATTTGTGTGAATGAAAAACGCATTCACACACCTGTTGTAATTTATATGAAGGACATTTTATTCGAATACACTTTATATCAAGCGAACAACGGCTTATTAAAATAGATTGTATCATTCTCCAGTCGGTATAAATTTGTACTAGTCGCACAATGTCGATGATGTATCTGTATTCTGTATCTGTAAAAGCCCATATACTTATGTACGTCCCGCAGGGCACGGGCATCCTCTATAATCGATGGTACGATTGAGAGGGGTTAGGCCATATCTTCCACCACGATTAAGAGTTGAGAACATTTATATTATGGGTTGCAAACTCTGAATACTAAGAAAAAAAGTTACTAATATTCTATTGAGGGATATATTTATACAAAATAAATATTGAGAATTAATGTTTCGCCTGTTAATTGTTACCCATAAATAAGCTCTATTTTATTATAATGCGTCTTGTATGCTTCCTACAACTGCCAATAAAAAATCCTTCATAAATAACAATTTATTTTTATTGTTTTCAGGCCAACGGACAGGCGTCGCAGGGCAAATACGTGGCTGGATCCGTAACAGGTGTGGGCGCCGAGGCCGGCCTCTTTGTCGCTAACCACGCGTACTAAACACAACACAACATCTTTACAACACACATCAGTCACAATCGTACCGGAACGCGAGGTCCGCTTGCAAACGACACAAATTTTATACAACACAAAATAGGGACATAGAAATGGGCTAGGTTACTTTGGGTTTAGAATTTTCGAGAATATTGTTATACCAGCTTTTATACATTAACAAGCGCGGTTGCGCCAAGATTTGATACAAGCCTAAACACTATTTACGTAGATATTTTAAGTGTAACTTATTCTATTTGCTTGCAAATGGTCGGAGTTGTAAAGCGACATCTCTTGTCGATTTTGGAAATATATAACACCATCTGGCGGTGGAATTATGAATTGCAAGTGCACATGCACTCTGGCCGAGTTCCTTTATTTGCTTTTTGTCTATGTGCATACACTACATGTCTTATATTATATAGATGTAGTTATTTGAATCTAAAATGTATCGTGAGCGTAGTGAAATCGTAGAAATCGTTGTTATATCCTAGCTCGTTGTGTAGAATCGGTATTACTATTTAAGACAAAATGGTTATTTATTAGCTAAATCATATGGAATATTTTATTATTATGTAATTCAGTAAATATGTAAGTGTTGAACTGACGGTACATTGTTATTTTTGTAACAAATATATTGTTTGATTTTATTACTTTAGCTTAAATTTTGTATTTTTAAGAAATATAAATTATCATAATTTGAACGCGTAGTTGTATTTTGTTTCATTTCACCCACCCACCTTTAGCTATGTAACCTTACTTTGTAATATTAGTACTCAGAACTAGGTCAGTTTGGAAGCTTTATTTCTCTATTCATCGTTATTCAAGTTTTTTTATTTTTATTATTGCAATGAATGGCAAAATGGAACATGCCATTCACCTGATGGTAAGGGATTCTACCGTTCATGGACAGTAACAAAACCAAACACCATGTTTTAAAATTTACAGTTTATTTATAAAAATTGATGAAAAAATATTTGAAAATTCAATTAACAGAAACGAAAGTATTAAATATAATTTTTACTTGTCGGCAACCAAATTATGCTGCCTTGCCAATAAGCATCCCTCTGAAATTTCGATAAGAGAGCAGTCACCAGAATAAGAAAGTTAATCTATAGCATGAATTCCCCACAATAAGCTCCTTGTGAAAAAAATCTGTTGTTTTATTTCTACGTGCCATCCATAGGTAGAATCTTGTTCAATAGGTATTATCGCTATACAGAAATAAGTAAATATGTTATGACTGTTAAAATTCCTTGGCCCCCAGTATCTTGCATCAGAATTGTGTAGGTATACTGATAGTACATTTTAACATTGTACGATGTATGATATTAAATTATAAATTATTATTATATTTATAAACATTTGGCTGAATCTAAGGTAACTTTTCCCTGCAAACTTGAGTTGTCAGATGCCTAATGAGATGTAGAAATTTGACAATATCTTCTTTGGTAATTATGTTAGCTGCACTCAGCTGGATATTTATTGTATTGTATCAGCCCATATACATACGTCCCGCTGCAGGGCATGGGCCTCCTCTACAATCGAGAGTACGATTAAGAGTGTTTAGGCCATATAGTCCACCAGGCTGGCCTAGTGCGGGTAAACGGACTTTTACATACCATTGAAATTTATACAAATCGCTATGGTATGCAGGTTTCCTCACGATGTTTTCCTTCACCGTTATAGTGCATGGTGATTGACTATCAATACACACACATGACTCCGAAAAGTCAGAGGTGTGCCCTGGGATTTGAACCGGTGATCACCATGAACATGTAGGCAGCCGCGTCTAGTCCGTTACCAACAGGCCACCACGCACACATCTGGATATAAATTTCGTAAAATGAATCTATAATATCTTTAAATTAAAATTGGGCCTAGATAACAGGATTTTGCTTGCAAATCATACCCTTCAAATTAATGGATGAGCACAGAAAGTTTTCGCCCTAAGGCCTCTCTTTCGCAGCGACACATTCGCAATTTGAATAGATATCCAATATATCTATACCCTATATCCTAATTCATTATTAAAGCTTAATTATACATACTGTCACTTCTAGACACATTCTTATTAACAGGATTTTGCTTGCCTTAATAGTCCTTTGATAAAAGATAAATGTTGTGACTTATGAATCGTGATGTCTTGGGTTCGATTTCCAACACGGGCAATCCACTTAGTGCGATTATTTTGGTTTGAAGTATCATATGAGTTGCCTGGGAGCAAAATTTGGCATGGTGATAGGCTGTCTCTCTATCACATCTTGTGACACGAGCTCGGCGATCTGTTGTTAGCGCAAGGGGAATCTCAGCTGAAGCTTCAAGGTGTAGCTTCAGGGTTCATGCCGGCATGGCGAAGTGACCACACTAACACCTTATGACAGGGTCAACATTAGGGTAAGGCGCGGCTGGGCGACGGCTCTAGAGCGCCAGTGGGAAAAGGGCGCCGCAAGCCGCGAATTACTGTAACCTACATAGTGTCTTTTAAAAGTGTAGTGAAGTCCAAGCAAAGTATTGATCGGTGAGAAAAATAAATAAAAAATATTTTACAACTGTATTCATCGGTCGACACAATTGGTGGCCTATTCGAAATCGGGCAGGATGACCGAAAACGCTAACCAGTTGCATGAGGCTTTATTTGGCCAGCTACGAATATCCTCCCACCCTCCTACCAGAAATTTCGCCGTCCAATCTCGATAATCAAACACCATTATATTATATCGCGTCTGTTCTCTGTAAGAAAATGGCGCCAACGCAGTCAAACCGACCCATTTGTTCTGTAGCTTCAAAAACCTACCATTTGGCATTTGTGGCATTTTCTATCGGCATACAGATATGTTTGAAGAAGTAATATCCAAAACCTTCAAGTACGTTTTGCTGTGACATTATAAAAAAGCAGCTGAGATATATTAAACTACGAGTACTTGTAACACGCTTCAAAGGTCGGATGTACAAGGTATCATGTTTCAAAAACCACAATATTGTAGGAAACATCTGTCTTTCCTGTAATTTTCCTTGGTGTAAATGTCAAAGGTTCTAACACAGTACGCAGACGAGTTGAATGAATCGCTAATACACTTCCACATCTGGATGACAGGTTGCTGATTAAATCTTTAGGACACAAGTTTTATGTAAATTCGTCTACCTCGCGTCGTCTAAAATAAATGTTTGTTTTATTGTTTTTCGTCTTCGTGTTCTATCCTTCCTGTTGTGGCTCCTTCCGTTGTAGCGTGAAGTAGCAGTTATTTAGGCTAGTCTAATTGTATTGGATAAAGATAACTGGCTAGATTTAGTGAAAATTTAATCTGGACAATATGGACTTACCATAAATTAGTATAGTCGCTTTGTTGGTCCACACTTCGCAGCAATGTAACCCAAGGCGCTAGCGATACCTTCTGAAATTGGCACTGATCGGCGTTTAAGATTGTATCCTGTAGGGTAGATACCATTTACTATATAAAATATTTGTATAGCTTAGACATAAAATTAATGTAATATTTAGACATAACAATTTTCGGAAAAAAATTACCAGGCGTTGAATAGCAATATGTACTAATTTCCTTTCTAGTACATATGTTTGGACATTTCATTACAGCTAACAACACCCTTTGATAAATACTTTATAACAACCTTTGTTGAGATGAAATTACGAAATTAAACATGGAAGTTTTCGGACCTGGTTGTCAAACCAAGAGTGCATGGATGGAAATTTTTCACTCAGGCATCGTTAATAACTATGCAGACGAGCGGTGTCTGATGAACCGTTTAATTGAACTACACTCCGCTGGAGCCCAGCTCGATACTGTTTTAAACTGGTGTACACACGCGCGGAGTCGTGTGAAGTTTGTTATGGTATTTTCAGTGATAGTTTAAAGGACCTTCTGTACAAAATCAGGCGTAAAGTGCATACTTTATTAGAAAGACTGGATGAAAACTAGGATTCCAAAATTAGTTAATAGGATCTTGCGTCTTTTATATGTTGGGTATTGTTCCGGGCATGCTTGTTCATTTATCGATAGTGGTACATAGTAATACATATCATCGTGTCGCGTTTGGAGTGCCCTTTCGTAAGTCCGGTTTCGATCAGCTACCCTTAATTATATAAACTGTCGAAAGGTAACAATCTATAGCGGGGAAATATTAATTTAATTTCTATTGATATTACTATGAAGTGCATTGTTGTCACACAATATTAAAATATCCCTCAAATCAGCAGAACTCTAACCACTTCACTAAAAAAGATTTTTCTATTTCTATCCCTTGTGCACCTAGCCGTACCTCGTCTCGATGTAATCTCCATACATCGTTTTCATGGGCAAGCTAACACACCCGATATGAAGTCGTTCACACCTGCGGATCTCTATCCTCGTGGGAGTAAAAACGCCAGTATGCATGATTTAACAACCATTTAACCAAGGGACGTTGGCCTGAGATCGAAGTTCAATTTGTGCAATTTGTTGAGGCGTTCTTTGTTGATATGGACTTTTTGTACAATCATAAAGACAGACGATCTAATAAATGTGTCTGGAGGCAAACGAAATTGTAAATGTTATGGGTTGGTTTTTCAGTAAATTTCCTGTGGACGAAGATTAGGCTTTTATTTCAATCTTGCTTTCTATTTACTTTCAGGGCCGTGTTTTTCTGACCTGTTTCATCCTATAGTTAGCAAATGCCTGTTGTTTTCTTCACTGTTTGCCATCTGCAGCCAGCACAAGTCAGTCTTCTCGAGAAATTTCCAAGTCCTTAAGTTTGTTTAGAATCTAGATACATATTTTTATACCTACACATTTTCACAGTTTCCTTACTGTACTGCTTCCCCACTTCCCTATAAAATATTGAATATTATTTGTTCTGCAGTGAACAGATACAAGCTGGTATGGATAATGATCAATATTCTAGTGTTTTTGTTCTCCTAAAACATAGTTAAAAATCACATTCTGGTTCACTATTCAGGTTATAAAGGGCGAAATTGATAAATTAGTTAACAATTTGTGTTCGATACCTAACTTGTTCGTATCAGGTTTCAAAGGTATTAATGGTTTACATAGCCCAATTCAACAATCGAGCATTGTAATTAACAGTAATAGTTTAATGACCTTTACGTAGACTGAAATCTAACTGGATCTAACTAATGCGGTTATCAAATGAGTCCATGGAAACTAATTGAGATAGAATTCGTAACAATACGCGGGGCTTGGTAAACGTTAATTACATAACATACAGTTTAATTTGCGGTTTGTGTTGTGTGCTTTTGTATCGGAATTAGATTCGTGGAAGGCCTATAATGCGTAATTTGTCTTATAATATTTTATATCTCTTTTACTCTTCAAGTCTCTATCTTAAACAGCGGAATTATGATGTGCTAATTGTTGTGGGTCCTTATGAGCGGTTAGGTAATATCTATTTGTATCAGCCAGGCTAGCCACTTGCTTGTATTGAGCATATAATTAATTTTATATTAAGTTTCCATAAAACTGTCTATTATTTTTTTATGGAGCATGAGTACGAATTTTAATATATTAATCCGTTAACAATTACCTCCATGCAGTCTTCTAATCCTCGTCTTAAACTAAACAGTGCACAGCATCTCAAAGTAACTCAAGTGTGTTTGATTAAGCTTAAGACATTATAAATAATTTTCTTTGATCACCCGGGGCGTGATTATTTAACAGCACAACAATTAAAATGTCGTCGAACCCTCGTCTGGGGTGTTTTCGGCCCCGTAGCTTTATTCCCGCGCCAGCTTAGGGTTAAAAGTGTCACTGGGAGTTAACAACCTCATTTGCATGCGCTGTGTACAGGTTGTGCGGGATGTATTGTACCCTAAGTGGACCTTTGATTTCACTTAACCCACATCCCGTCTGCAGAGTTCATGTGAAAGGTTGCCAGCGGTTGTGAGATTCCCGAGGGGGTTAACCACATCGTACTTTATGTAAAAGAATAGGTTTTTTTTTTGTTTTTATTTTGGCTAGGTAAACTGTAAAGGGATTGTTTTGGACTTGTTGCTTGGTTGTGCAGTTCAGAAATAGTACGAGTGCGGTTTAGCTTTTTTTAAACATACTTATCTTTGGTATTGTTGTTTTTGTAAATGTATATTCAAAGCACGATAACATTTTCGTCCAGATGTTCCAAAAATCTATTCTAGGGCGCCTGGCAGTTTTACCCCAAGGTTTAGATAGAGCTAAAATCAACGCTGGCACTGGCTCGATGATCGATGATGGTGTGGAGGTCGCTACTATGTTGACTTGTTACACTAACCTCACCTGCATGTGGTCAATCTCAAAGATCACCATCAGACGGGCCGTATGCTAGTGGGCCTCCGTAGTTGTATGGAAAAAGGATCTTGTAATGTAGAGCTTGTGATCTTGATCTTGAGACCAATAACACAGGCTTATGACAGGCAGCAGCATTAATCGACCGAGGTTTTACGCTCCGCGATTGTCTCCGTTGCGTTTTGGACAAACCCTCATAAATGATAAGTTAAGTAGAAGCCGAGAGATTTTATCTGGCAACCAGGTTCGGTGCAGTCTATTTTCTGAAACAAAGAATGAAACTGTTGGTACATATTTAACAAAATAGTTGCAACGTAATTCAATTAGTGTTTATGGCATGCGACCGGTCATCGCGTGCGACACGTGTTTGATGGATGAAATGTGTCCAATGTCCTCACAATGGGATTATGTTACATGAATTTGACAGGGTGAGACCACGACTTACCGACACAATGTGTTGGGAAAGTTATTCAATATTGGAAACAGGCTTTTTATTAGTAGTCTAACATTTTGTACAAAAATTGCTGCGGCTTAGATGTATTTTATTAAGATTTTTGCTTTACTAAGAAGTAGATTGATATTATATTAAGTGCGTGGTGGCCTGTTGGTAACGGACCAGACGCGGCTGCCTAGATGTTCACGGTGGTCGCGGGTTCAAATCCCAGGGCACACCTCTGACTTTTCGGAGTCATGTTTGTATTGATAGTCAATCACCACGCACTATAACGGCGAAGGAAAACATCGTGAGGAAACCTGCATACCATAGCGATTTGTATAAATTTCTATGATATGTAAAAGTCCGCCAACCCGCACTGGGCCAGCGTGGTGGACTATATGGCCTCACCACTCTCAATCGTACTCTCGATTGTAGAGGAAGCTCGTGCCCTGCAGTGGGTCGTGTATGGGCTGATACCTTTTCTCAGCAGTCGACATCTAATGCTAATAAAAATAGTAAACCCAAATAAAATATTCTCAATTGACTGTCGACTATAGTAACACACACCCCACGCCAATTAACAGGAACACAACTATGCCAAGCGGGATTACGGAGAGTTTGACTCTGATGTCAACGAGACGCGTAGCGTGCGTGCGTTCATAATCTGTACGATTGTACTCATAGTATGCATTTGTTTAGCGTTTTTATTTGCGGCTACGGTGTGAAGATATCATCTTGCTTTGTGCAGCCCCTTTTTGATATTTAATTTTAATTTATTGTGTTCATTTCTAATATTTCTTACCGATTCAACAACGGTGACCACTAGGATTGATGATGCTGTTCATCATCTGGGTTTTTTTTCTAGATTTTTCTACTCCACTGTGACAGCGGCGTAGAAAAAAATCTTGATTGAATAATTTCATAAAATGCTTGTAAAACATTAGACAGATTTACAGCGTGTAACTAAACAAAATAATTTAGAACTCTTACAGGAATACATCGTTTGAAAGCAATATTAGATAACATACATGTACTTACTACCAAAAAAAATCATATTCAAAATATAAATATTTTAAATTACATAATATACTTTGACACAAAATCCACAAACACGAAACAACACTTTGCAACACAAACATATGTCTTTGTTTTCAATACTTAGTTTCAAAACAGTACGCCCTACCTTCAAATCCTTGTTTACTAACAATCTTTTGTTACAGGCTAAGGTGATCCGTGACGTGTCTTCACAGAATTGTATATGTAAGGTGACATTAAGCTATTGTATTTTTATAAACTTTTATAAGATCATGTGTATTGTTTTTACTGGAAAATATATACTCGACATTGCATGGTGTTTTGTTCTCGCTAATGCGTCTGGACGTTTTGAAACGTCAAGTGTGGTTATATGTAATTCGGTCGTAACAAGGTGCTGGTATGAAATAATATGAAGTAACAGAATTTATAAGTTTGCTTATTTAGAAAGAAAATAAACGATTTCTTGGATATTTTCTATGTAATAGGCTTACATACAAATCATACACACTCGCCGCCTATCATATCGTGGGACGGATAATACAAGCCGAAACTAGTGTCGTAGTTGCACCCCTGCCTATCCCTTGTGAGCAAAAGGCGTGAGTTTATGTATGTATACAAAGCATCCCTAAAACCGTTTATTGCCGTGAAATCTATGTTTTATGAAGCATTTCCTGGTACCAATGTTCCGGCCTTGACAGGGAAGTGGAAACATCTCGGCAGATGAAATAAATGTTGCGTCAATCACCATTGACCTTCGCCCGGCCTTCTAACAAGGAAATGGGAATGTCGATCACTATGAAGCCAGCTTAGCGGCGAGACGGAACGACGGCGCACCATGTTTCACGGGGGCTGGACTTATAAACAGTATCTCAGATATTAAGTTTAATTTAACTTTATGATTGATTTCGTTGTGAGTTAAAGACAAGTTAGACATTCCCGGAGACCCGCTGAGCTTCAATGCTCGGTGTCATTACAATGCGTGCCACTGTTGATCCTGGCTTACAGGAGTTGCAGTGGTGGGTGTGAGGGCGGGACAGTCTCTAATTAACTTTAATTGATTAACGGTCGACTTGTGTCTTTAACAAATATAAAAATGCATCGATATATACAAATAGTAGTTGTAAGTTTTTTAAACATATGGTATAAGAGAACGTTAGAATTAATATTTTTTTATGAAAATAATTTCAATATATGCGGTATATATGGCCCCAAGGATCTCATATAGAATTAACTAAGGCATTGCACAGTATAACATAAATTATATGTAAACGAGAACAGTATTTTTGGAATGAGGAAGAATGCACACGTATGATATTCGTATACAAAAATGTCATATATCACAGTTTTACATTTAGAAGGTTTGTTTCTATTCACCCTTGGATCTACTTCGTTTTAGGGTACTTTTAAACAAGGCTTAATCAGTCAGGGTCGCCGCATTATTTGCAAATTAATGGATATCGATTCAATTACAGTCGCCCTTGGGCCGACCTTCTCGATCAAATTGAAATGTATACAAAAGCTTTTGTCCTGGCAGATTGTAAGTCTTATGTTTCAGTATTGACCTTCTTATAAAGGATTGTTTATAAATAACCCTTTATCATAAAAAGGATCGCTTAGTTGGTAACTCTGAAAGATGAGATAATCTTGCAGTTATGCAGATATCGATACTCGAAAAAATCTGTAACAATTTGGGGTACTTGGTCGGTCTTTCATATGTGAGAGGCCGCCTGGGTAGGTACCACCGCAGTGTCTATTTCCTCCGTCATACAGCAGTGTAAATGCACTGTTTTGTTTCGGTTTTAAGGACATTGTAGCCAGAATAACTCCTGGACATAATGAGACTTAACATCTTATGCCTCAGGATGGCGCAGTGGAATGCCAAGCATTACTTTATAATTCATGGTGTTGTTACTGGTCATAAGCGGTTGTATCGCTTACCATCAGGCGAATGGCATGCTCGTCTCGCCATTCATCGCAATAAAAATAAATAATGGATCCGTAGATGGGTAAAAGTTAGGGACGTAGCTCAGCAGGTTAATAATTTGAAGTGGCAGTGAGTAAAGCGCATAACGCAATGTACTGATGAAAAATGGGACCGAAATTTCTTGAAACTCGAGTTAGTCACGTTCTGGTAAGCGCAGCATCGGATCCGGGAGGCCCCGTATTTGTTGGTCTATAGGTACGTCTTGTGGGTACAAGATATACAGACTACTCAAAACATGTTATTGGAAGTCGCTAAATGCGGCTAAACTACGTCCAAAGTGGAATTCAATAATACTTAAATATTTGGAAGGTCATATAAACGCCTGTACTTAAAATTAGAGCAATGATACAAAACATTCGAAGAATAAGAATGCTATAATATTAATGAAAGGTAAATCAAGGTAAATCATATTATTTTTCTG
Source organism: Theretra japonica (assembly GCA_033459515.1). NCBI lineage: Eukaryota > Metazoa > Arthropoda > Insecta > Lepidoptera > Sphingidae > Theretra > Theretra japonica. Next base: position 5,843,169 of record CM065942.1, read on the forward strand.
TGGCACATGTTCTGATCAAACGTCTAATCGAAACAATTATGCCGGCCTGTATAAAACTTAAAAAACACACGCTATACCCGAACCGCGAAACTTTAACGAGAAAACGAAAGCAAGTTTTTGTGAAATTAAAACATTTTGTCTTGTAAATATTATATTTTACAGAATAAAGGCCTGTCTAATATATTTCTTATAAAAAATATATTCTTGAGGTTATGACTCATTGATTACTACAACACATTCATTGTAAATAATATAGAGTAGGTACTATAAGGTACATAACTTTCAAATAGGACTTTGTAAACAGCTAAAATATTTTTACCGCAAAAATATATATATATGCATTCGCCAGAGTAAACTAACGTGCGTGATAAATCTAAAAAATATGAAAAGCGAATGCTCAGTGTTCATTTTATCAGACAGAAATTCCCGTGCATACTAGTAAAATTTTCGCTTTGTAAGTGGAGTTTATTATAGCTGTTAATCGTTCACTTTACCAGCGAAGGAAACTGCCTTGGAATGCCGTTTAGCGCCTGAAAAAACTCTAAAAAGATTTCAAAGATACGTAGAGCATATGAAACCACTAGAATAAAGTGGAGAACGATGGTCCTAACTTTATTAAGTGTACAACATTTTCAACAACAATATTACATACGTCAAGTCACGCTTGCATTTCTGAAGAGATATACAGAGATGCCATTAAAACCAGCCACAGTTCGGAAACTTACATTCTTTTCAAGTTTGATATTGTCACGCCGTCGAGCAAACCATATGAGATTTTTCAAACTAAAAACAAAACGCAAATATCATACATATAGCTGAATTATAATAGTATAGTATAGCTGAATAGTTTATATAGCTGAATCGTATCATTTTTATATTGTAGATAATTTTTACCAATAATACTAAGTTCAATATAAATTATGATCGAACTATTAAGTTTGTAAATAGACTGGCCCCGGGCACCTTGTCCTATGATCACCGGATAGGTTATCGGACTCTCAAACGCTGTATTTTCTTGTCGACATCAAATAAATCTCGAATAAACACCATTCATATTGTGGTCGACGTTTTCCTATTTTTCGCGCGTGAAAATAACCGCCCCAGTTTTGCAAGTGTCAAAAGAGTAAAGATTGAGGTGGGTGAACTTTGAAAATCTTTTCTGCGAGTTTGGGTTTTGCTGTTAAAATATATTTAATGCGGTATAACGTGGATTTATGTTATATGAGTAGGTAAATATTAATAAAGTAACGTATCCTAACTAATTTCATGCGAAATTGGAGTTTTTCAATTCTGTAATAAAGTTGATATTTTAATATTTTTAGAAATCGATCTACCAAATACCCATGCTTGTTATTTTACCTGATCAAAAAACGTCCCTAACTAATCAACACTAAGCATTGAACATACGTCCAAATTTCATTAATGTAATTTATTCACCGAAATATTAATTCAACGCTTGCTTTATGAACGTGAACCCTAAAAGCAGCCCGGAAGCGACTGAACGAACACCTGTCGGATTCTCCTGTGAATGTGTGCACCGATAGATAGCTATGGGGAATCGGTATTGATCGGTTCGATACAACTCCTCACGGTTCATGCCGCCCTAGTACTTTCCGATCAGTTCACCATTATCGATGATTGCCAATACCTTCGATAAATTCGATTCAACCGTACGTTTCCAATACATAATCTGTACAAAGCTTTTCTGAAGATTTATGGACCATTGAGAATTTATATCGTAATTTCTTTAATCCAAAATTAACACAAAGGCTACAAAGAATAATTGATGCGATCCATCATTTTTTATTGTTATTACAATTTACATTATCACAATACAAACTTTTATTGATCGAATTTTATTGGAACGAACAGACGAGCCACATTCAACTCTAATACAAATGAAACGCGTGAACGTTTGAGAGGGAACGTGGGAACGTAAAGTTCTTAAGTTTCATGTGCTCCTGGTAACACCGAAGAAGTTTCTTCCCGAATTTCTCACGCTCTAATCCCGTTTTTACCAAAACCAAAATGATTTGAACAAGAGAAAATGTAGTCAAATAGTATAAAAAGAAGGTTTAGTTTCTTTCAAAGTACGATCTATATAGGCTCTTCCGAATAGGGCAGGAAATCGTCTAGTCTTTTATTACATTTTTTCCCTGATAATTCTTTGCTACAAGTCAAAATGAACCCTATTGCGAAGAGAATAAAATAATTATTGGACTGCATACGAGTAGAGTGAGATGCATTAGCGTGTCCCTCTTCCGTCTCAGTTCAGCATAGAGTTTATTGACCGGCGTGTCTGGCGCGTCCGTTGTCATGAGAAGGTACTAAGGAGCGGTGGAATGCGGGTACCTCTTGCTATGTAATGATGTCCTGGTATCCGTGGAAGTTTTCGACGCGCCCATGCGCGCCATTTTGTTGAAAGAATTTATTCCCCCGTATTCACACTGGATTTAAATTGCCTTGAGTTTATATTATTATGTAGTTAATTAAATAATAGCATGTGAATGAGATGCATCTATATTATAAAATTAAGGCAATTGGTACATATTATGATTTTTTTATACACTTTATAATTTGATCATTTTTTGGCACATATTAAATTAAATAAAAAAAAATAAATTATTATTCTACATTACTAATTTTCATAAACAAAGTGTGATTTTTTTATAAGCGGCAACGCCATGCTAACTTCAAAAGTGGTTGTTGTTGAATAAATACATACTTTTAAATTAATTAATTAAGTTCCACAAAGACCATTGAACGAACAAAGATTTGGACACTCGCGCGTTAAATGACCCGTACAATATAAACGTTTGTCTGCACTAATGAAATTGCTTTTTCAGCGCACGCTATATCCTGCCATTGGGTACTAAACCCTTCGGAGCGTGTATAACTCCCAGCTGTTTCACTTGACCTATATACAAGGGTTAAGCACCTCACTTACTGGATTGATCGAACTGTTTACATTCCATTTGGCCATCTAAATGCAATCATTGAAATTGAGTTTCACTTGGTTACCGAGAAAGATTGGATGTGTTGTTAATAAATATTATAAAATTAGTAGAAAGTTCACGTTTCTAGCATAAATTAAAGTGTTAAACTCTCGTATCGCATATTAATAAAATATGAATTACATTTTTATTAATTTGTCTGTGTCTTCAATAATTATAATAACGTATGTTATATCTAAAAATTCACAACAAATACATGAGTATTTTAAAAATAATAAATAAATTTGAGTTGAAACGTTTCTAGAATTAGTTATTACCACTTCTCTATACTTTGATTTATTTAGATATGTATTAAATGATTTATTATTTGTAACATTATTTCTTAGTTAGTATTTGACAAAATTGAGCCAATAATTAGTAAAAACATGTGCTACCTCCAGTCTCATTTAAAATGTTCTTTGCGGACATCAAAGACGCACGCTTTAAAAAGAGCAAATTTCAAAAGTAGCTGATGCTAAGCAGTCCATAAACATAATTAATTTCAATCAAAATATCGTCAGTAATCCAATTAAAAATAATTTATTGTGTGAAATAAATGTGCTGGAATATTGTTTGCCATACCGTGTTATGAATGAATTTCAATACTGCGTCAAATTGGCTAAATGAGTGTTGACGTAATTTCAATCTTCATTCATTTAACTTGTTAAGGTTTCCCTGGATTCAATTCGTTGTTTTAATTAATATTTTTTTAATTTACGTAACCCTAACTAATTGGAAGTTATGTTAACTTGTATATTACATTTAGGAGTCAGGCAGTACGAGAATATTTTTATATTGCAATGAAATTAAGTGGTAAATCTTTTCGTCAATTTTACTGCTTATTTAAGATTTCCCTTCAGTACACTTCATGATCAATTTTAACACTATTTTTTATACATGACGCAAAATCTTTAAGGAACAAAAAATATTTAACACACTGCGCTTTTCTTGGACTTGTTAACATGCTGACTAATCTCTACGTTTCTTACTCAAATTGAAAATATATCAGAAATATTGTCGCAACTGTCGAAAAAATGAAAATAATTTATTGAATCCATTAAAATGTTCAACATTATTTAGATTCAATCATTTTTTTATCTATCACAAGCAGTTTTCAATAGTGAGGAACGAGCAAGAAACTCTAGAAGAACAGGCAAAATACTCTAGAAAAACAACTAATAACTTTGTTTTATTATGTAATTGTTTCGTTTGTAAGCTCGCGCAGTTTTCAATAATATTGAATGAATTTACTATTACTTATTGACTGCAATTATTGCAAAATATTTTATATAATTACATATATTTATAATGTTATGGTTTGTTTGAATGCCAGTGTATATATACTCGCAATGCAATTTTTAAATATCACAAATAAATATTATAATTTTGCTACATTTAACTAAAAGAAAACGATATTAAGCAGTTGCAATGTGTATCAATAGAAACAAATTGTCTTTGTTTTCAATACCCTTCGAAACGCATCACATTTCTTTCAATGTAATACAGAGCATTAGGAGGAAGTAAGAGAGATTTTTTATCATGTTTTATTAAAATGTATTTCAGAAAAATAACGTAGCAAAACAAATATGGTTAAGATAATTTTGACTATCTTAAGATTTAAAGTATTGGTGGCGTAAGTGGCGTAAGTAAGACTGCCTCGGTGGCGTAGTGGTACTACGGTATGATTGCAAAGCTGAGGTCTCGGGTTCGAATCCCGGGTCGGGCAAAGTGATATTGAATTTTTCTATTCATTATCAGCCCGCGGTCAGGAATTTGTGCCCGATATGGCGATAGGCTCGCCCCCTATCACATCGTGGGACGGAATATACAAGGCGAAATGTGGGTGTTCTGGTAGCACCTCTGCCTACCCCTTCTGGGAAAAAGGCGTGTGTTTATGTATGTAAAGTATTGGTATTTTGGGGGAAGCCTATGTCCAGCATTGGACTTCCTGTGGCTGAAGAGAGAGAGAGAAAGAGTAAGAGAGAGTATGTGTGTGAGAGAAAGAGAAAATATAAAAAACATAAAATCTACAAGCAAATGTCTAGCTCCTGGATGTCTGAGCGCTCGAGAACGATACACAAACTTATTAATGGAGTGTTATTGCGCTGTTATAGACGCATTGTCCCGCCTGATTGAATCACTCTGCGTCAGCTCCGATAACTGGTCCATTTCAGAAGGTAAACTTTATTACGTGAACTTGCAAGAGACAGAACCTACTACCATATTCTAGATGTAGTGAGACGAATACATTCTGATTTGTGTATTAATGTCTTTTAATTTTATTATTGTAATTTCTTGAACCCGGGATAAAGCAGTTCCTCGTTTCACAGCAGGCGTCTAACGAACTACGCCACGGAGGCTGTCAATATGTCAATAGTTATGAAAATGTATTTGAACTAATGGCTCGTTTATATACCTACTAAACACTTGGATGGGCCATTACTGTAAAATGTAATTTTATGATGCTACACTTGACTGAATTTGGTTCAAGCATCGGAAGCGTCTTTTAAAGAATTTTTACGGTATGTAAGTCCGCCAACCCGCACTAGGCCAACGTGGTGGACTATATGGCCTAACCACTCTCAATCGTACTTTCGATTGTAGAGTAGGCCCGTGCCCTGCAGTGGGACGTATATGGGCTGATACGATACGATCGGAAGCGTTGAGAAGTTTCAAGCACTTCCGTTTTGCGAAGAGCGTATTAAGCCGACATACCCAGTGGGTCTCTAAACAATAGCAGTAGCCGTTATACGTCGGAAACACTTTGATTGTCACAATAATATTTTTATCGCTACAATCGCCAATAAAAAACCCAAATTTTTCATAGTAAAAAAAATTGTTCAAATAAGTTAAAATCTTGGTAAGCCACACATTCATAAAGTCTAAAGAGATGGACCGAAACAATTTGCAGAAAATTTGAGATTCGAATAAATAATGCTGTTGGTTTTGCTCAGTGATGTGCATTCGGAAAGTTAATGCCAAGCATGGTAATGGTAATGAATGATTAATTATACTAATCTATCATACGATAAAAAAAAATTAATATACTTTGAAATTAAAGTTAATAAATTTGCTTCGTTAAGCCGTCCTTGTGTACGTATGATAAAATTGTAAACCGAACTAATCTGTTTTCACGCGTGCTTCAGTTCATTTCAGAAATATTAAAGTATGTTTTTCTTAACGCCATCATGGTGAGAAGAGGTGTAAGTTAAATTTCACACATTTTTAAGCGTCGGCGAAACCTCGAAGTACTATTTTATTTTTCCTGCATTAGTCCTAAATATTCTTCTGATGGGAAGTGATCACCGCCATTTTTTTTCTCACGTTCGGCCTTTGAAAATAAATAGAGAATTTAAAAATTATTTGACAGGAACTTTGCCTAGACATAATATACTAGTAGTGGTACAAAGATCATATTTTTGTTGCAGAGAAGGCAAACGGATCTATAATTATAAAACATAATTTTATATTGGTTTCTTATATTTACGCGAATGTTACAAATTGAAATAAAACGAATTCTTGCGGATTTTATCGCGTATTTCATTTAATTTTTACATATATTTTTTTAATGTAAAATTTAAATCAAATTCGCGATAAAATCCGTAAGAATTCGTTTTATTTCAACATAATTTTATAATAACCTTTACCCACCAAACCAGTATAGTCGCAACCGTTGCCCACTTGAAGATATCCAATTCGTATGAACATTTCTCCCAAGAGAATTCAACCCACTTTGACACTTCAATTACACGTGGGTAGCACAGAAAATTAAAATACTTTCTAAACACTTTAATTATCTGGATAAAATCGAAAGGACTCAGGGCTAAATCGAATGTTTAGAAACCCAATCTACAAATGACTTAGCTGATATCTAATAGCTAAGTGTAACTCCATACATCTACATGCATGAATGGACATTGACGAATGCTCTTAGTATAGGACCTAATAGTCCGCTGCGTAGGTGCATGTGCATGTTGAGTCATTGACTGGGCAAAACGAATAGGTGTGGTGGGTTGAAATTTTTTGGACTTCTTTTATGGAGACGAGACCTTCCCTTCGGGGGTGGTAGAAAGATGAGTTGAGAGTGTGAAGGTATAAGTGTCTTTGAGGTTATATTTTAATTAAAAATTCTGAAACAATCCACCATCAAAACGAATTAAAATGTTGAAGTTATATTCTTTGTAGACGTAACAACGGTGTAATTTACACATAAGTGAAGTTTGATTATACATTTTTAATAATCTTTTGTGTTAGTGTTTAAAATTGTAAATATTCAATTTTATAAAATATTATTTTATTTCACGTTTTGTGACTTACGCGCTTTTGAATCTCTGAACGATTGTACTCTAAAGCGATGCGCGTTTTCTGAGGTCGTCTGCCTAAACTTGCATAAGTCCAGTCTAGGTAACGCCTCGGTCATAGATCTCTAGCATTTTTAGATGGACATTTCATTTAAGCGCTTCGAGCAACGACCCTCCGTTGGTTAGTGTAAAGGTTTGTTGACTGGCAACACGAAAATACCTCTCTTATGGATAAATCAGCTTTGGCAGTACATAAAGCGCTGATTTAAAAGTTTATTTTCTGGGGACTTGTTGATAAGATTTAGAACACAAAGATAAATAAATAAGATATATATTTGACAGCCTCTGTGGCGCAGTTGGTTAAACGCCGGCTGTGAAACGAGAGGCTGCAGGTTCGATCACCCCATCAAAACAAAATATTTGTGTGAACTACAAGTATTTGCTTCGGGTCTGGATGTTTCTGAGAGTAAAAAGTCTGTTAAAGTTTCTGATACGCACGACACCCGACTCAATCTTCGTGTTGACGTTAAAACTATGTATGTGTTTGTTGGATGTATTTATTATATTTTTCCTCCTTTCGGTAATTTTTTTACCTTTAATCACCGCAGATATACAGCGAAAATTTATTTACGTACAAAAATATTACTAGTGTGTATTGCGCGAGAGTTTTCATTTCCTTGTTTCTTGTAAATATTTCTTCTAATTTACCTATCAATTTATACATGTATTTCTATACTTATAAAACAAAATAACGAGAATACGTAAATTATCATGGATTTTCTAAAATAACATTTTGTAACTTAATCACTTCTTATAAACCATACCACAAATAATACGCGGCGCCGCGCCGATCAAAACGTTCCAGCGCGAAGCGGCGCGCGTGCGAAATCAAAACTCCAGTGGGGTTATTGGGGCCGTATCGACGATTTCCGATAATGGCCGCCCGATCGGAAAGTACTAGGGCGGCAGAATGTAGCAGGAGTTCTTCCGAACCGATCAATATTCGATATCACGCTCCCTCACAGGTGGTTGCGCCGTACTCTGCCGGATGCGACGGAGTAATTGTGAACGTTTTTTTTCTCATCCAGCTGCTTGCATGGGATACGTTTTGTTTGTTCTAATTTTATTTGAATTTGGAAGCAATGATTATTCCTTCCTGTGGGAATTTTGCTCGGATCGTTACGATTGTTTTCAAGGTTGATAACTGTGGGAAGATTTTGTTTTAGGAAGTATTGGTATCTGATAGCGTGTGAATGAAATTATATAAGAAATTAGATATATTACCATGGTTTCCTGTAAATAATTGCAAAGGCTTAATAATGCCTAATATTGGATTTTTTTACTTTAGTCTTTTTAAGCAGTTTTGTTACGTCCCCAAGTTGCTAAAAATCTACGCGATGCTTCTTTATTTTAATACATTTTCCAGAAACACACGACTTTGATTTTAGTCTATTAGTTTATTAAACTCTTACTCACGCCGTTAAACCAAATTTTTTAATGAAAGTGAAAAACGAACGCTAACTATATTGTTCGACCAGGAATCGAATCCAAGGACGGTTGTACTATTCATGTCCATTATAAACACGAGTCCAAATAACTAAAGATTTTTAAACAGTTTTCTCGATATTTTGAGGTACAAGATACATAGTGTATGTACCAGGAAAGCATAGAGTCAAGTAAAAAGGATAAAACTTGTAAAGAAGACAACACCCTGATCTCAAGGGTCAAAGTACTGGATTGAGAAAGTGCATTACACCCGACGGAGTACATTGTCGTACTCTAAAATTCTATTTAAACCGTATATTAAATTTCGCATACATTAGAATTTATTTTGAAAGATTATTAAGTTGTTTTATAAAATGTTTTATTATTTTCACGTGAGCATTTAAGTGGCTTTCAATTTAGAAAACGATATTCGATAAAATTTGAAGCTTTTATGTACTCACATTTCACAGCTCACATCTAGGATCGTATCTAAGAAGATTATTTGCGTTCTATTAAAATAATTTTACAAAATCTCTTGCAAGATACTATGTTTAGTGGCAATTCTATATGATGTATGGCATGTATAAATCCATATTAAATATGTTCATTCAAGTATCAGCCGGTCGTGTACAAAACAATTGTCTCGATTAACAATGATGATACCCTAGTATTTCATAGAAATCCAGCGTGAATGAAAATATATCCTACCGCGTGTTTTTGAATTGGTTACAGATTGGATGGGTTCATAATAATAGCAGTCTTCAATTATGTTTTCTTTCTTCCATCTATAACAACCAGCAAATTATAAATGCTTTCTTTCTTTCTTTCTTTCTTTCAATGCCTTTCCGAATTCTAAAGGATTTGTATGCTCATGGAAAGTGCGTGGTGGCCTGTTGGTAACGGACCAGACTCGGCTGCCTACATGTTCACGGTGGTCGCGGGTTCAAATCCCAGGGCACACCTCTACTTTTCGGAGTTATGTGTGTATTGATAGTCAACCATTACGCACTTTAATGGTGAAGGAAAACATCGTGAGGAAACCTGCATACCGTAGCGATTTTAAAGAATTTCTACGGTATGTAAGTCCGCCAACCCGCACTAGGCCAGCGTAGTGGACTATATGGCCTAACCACTCTCAATCGATTCTCTCGATTGTAGAGTAGGCCCGTGCCCAGCAGTGGGACGTATATGGGCTGATAAAAAAAAAGAAAAAAAGGCTCATGGAAGATTGTGGCCATCGGTCAATGTTTCCCTTTTTTATTACTACAACACAAAATAAATAGTTGTTATTGTTGTTGATAACAACTATTTATTTTGTGTTGATATGTTCATATACGACCCACTGCAGGGCACGGGCCTCCTCTACAATCGAGAGTACGATTGAGAGTGGTTAGGCCATATAGTCCACCACGCTGGCCTAGTGCAGGTTGGCGGACTTAAAAAATAAATAGACCGGGCCTTAAGTCAGTAATACGATGTGTTTATTTTAGTTTTTCAGAGGATTGATAAAATGATTTGACGGGTCAAGGGATAGTGAGCTATCACTGTCGCCAATAAACATTTACAGCCCCACAGGGATTTTAGACATATTGACGTGCTTCGAGGGTTGTAGAGCAGTTGTATCGAAACTTAATAAGAAAGCTGATAGTTCTTTATCAAATGTATACTCCGATACCTCAATAAATTGTTTTACGACATGGATTAGAAAATATTCAATAGGTTTATTATTGTTTTCACCCTCAAACTCAATGAAACAAGGACTAAAATTGTAAGCGGACTTATTGACACGAAAATTTCAAAATGATCTCGAAGTGGGATCAGCGAAGGTCCGTGCAAAAATAATTTTGTAACTATTGTTCAAATTCACGAATGGTTAAAACAGTAAGACCTATAAATAAAGAAGCGAAAATTGATATAATTTATATATGTGGTAGAGCCACGCTGTTGTCAGACATGACAGCATGAATGGGCAGGCTTGTCTGGGGCTACCGCTGTCTCACAGGAAATCGGCGTGAAGGGGCAGCTTTGCTGTCGCGTTTCGTTCGGTGAGTGAGTTTGTCGGATGCCCAATACCCTTTCCGCTTCCCATCCTTTTTCCTCCCCGGTCCTCTCCTGATTTTAAGGAACGGCAACACATCTATGAACCATGCGCTGTAGATGGTCATGGGCGGCAGTGATCACTTACCATTAGGTGACCGGTTTGATCGTTTGCTGGACCTATGCAATAAGAAAAATGAAATATATTGTTTCAAAACGCTTAGCAACCCTAAGAGCAAGTTCAGTTTAAACTAAATAAGTCAGTTCGATGAACTTCACCGGTGTAATCTCGGGGTGAAGCTCTCTAATGAAATCGTTCCAGGTGGTTTTTCCTTTCAATTGTCCCACAGCGGTTATTTTTTACTTTGTGTCTTTTGAACCCTGCCCTACTTTCAGTTCAATGTTCTAGAAACGGTGATTTTAATAAATTAACATAAACAATGATTTATTGTTTCTTTCTGCGCAAAAATATATTCAATTTCATAATTTGAGACTAATAAATACGGACTTCTCAAATTCCCGGTTTTTTTAATTTTTTGCAAAGCAAATGAAACCTAATTATCTTCATAACACCGACACATCGTAGCTTTTTTCTACTGCATTTTGTAACCACCGCAGTATTGCAGTATCAGAATAAAAGTCAGAAATGATTTATTTGATCAAAATATAGGTAAAATCATAAGGTGTGAAATGTGACTGCCTCGGTGGCGTAGTTGTACTACGGTATGATTGCAAAGCTGAGGTCTCGGGTTCGAATCCCGGGTCAGGCAAAGTGATATTGGATTTTTCTATTCATTATCAGCTCGGAGTCAGGAATTTGTGCCCGATATGGCGATAGGCTCGCCCCCTATCACATCGTGGGACGGAACATACAAGGCGAAATGTGGGTGTCCTGGTAGCACCTCTGCCTACCCCTTCTGGGAAAAAGGCGTGAGTTTATGTATGTATGTATGTTTTATGTGTAAAATGGATGTGTACAGATGGAGATGGTCTAGTTGGAAAGCCATTAGGGAGCGAAGATTATCTCTTGTTCAACAAAATGTTGATCTGCTTATTAGCAGCTTAGCTCTGTTGCGTTACGCTTAAAGGAACCAATGCATTAAGCTAATCTTGTATTATTTTCTTTTTAACCATTGTATTACTATTCCCTATGACAGCCTCGGTGGCTTAGTTTGAACGCAACATACGAGGCGGAATATGGGTGTCATGGTAGCTCCTCTGCCTACCCCTTCTGGGAAAAAGTGGTGAGTTTATGTATGTATTACTATTCGTCTCGACACAACTCAGGTATTCTGTAATATAACCGTAACATATAACTACTAAATTCTGTCACTTGTAATTTTTTTATGAGGTTGACATAACTTTTACGACATTGACGGAACATCACGTACGATTCCTGACCTCGGCTCGAGTCCTTCCTTATCCCAAAGGACTTTCCAATATTTGTGCCGGGAAGAAGCCTGGTTCCTTCCCATTTTATTTACTCACGTTCGATTGTAGTTTGGGCAGTTTGATTGCATCCGTGTCGGCCTTAACGCTTAAACATATTTTGGAGATCGATAAAACTCTGTGATTTTTATTATGCCTATATTAAATAATAAATAAATACACCCAATAGTCACATATTGAGTCCTGACCCCACATTTGGATCAATTCATCAACCAACTGCGCCATGGAGGCTTTCAATTGCACTTATTACAACCATAATTATCTAGCAGGTTATCTGCTCATCATCAACATCTACAGACTCAGGAAGACCACTGTTGAAACCTACTGTGTTGCATAAGAAATTATATTTGAAAGAAATTATGGATCCGCTTCGTGTCGGCTCTTCTTTTACTTATATGCAAAAAATTGTGTTTCATGTCGACGCTGTACGCGCTAACCCTGAGTTTTTTAAGCTAACCAGGACTCTGAATGTTGAATGGCAGTATTCTTTGCAATATTTATGTTCCAAGAAAAGCAGTGGGTGCGAATAACCGTACTACTAAAATAAGTTTTTGTTTACCAAACATGTTTACTATTGTTTACGGTAAAATGTCGACCGTTTTCTAAATGTTTACCCCACTTCAGAGCAGTTGTTTTAATGTTGAACGGCTTGTAAATCTCGCTTATTCGCTTTACAAATTATGTTTTTTTGGGTTACTCCTAGATTAGTTTATGGTTTTCACTTTAATTGTTCTTTGAGAAAATTGATTTGAAAGCGGCTAACTACGGAAAGTGATAAGCGCCACCTGTTCAGGCGCGTTTCAAGGGGGGGTCACTAACGCAATGATACATGTTAAAATAAGCTTCCTAAAATGTTTTATTTACGTCCCGCTTTAAATGTCTCAAAATAAAATTATAGTGTAGACAAGATGAACGCTCAAGCTAATTATAAAATAAGATATCCATCCGAATTAAAACAAAACTGTCACAATAAAAAATACAAATAGCCAACCAACAGTTCTTGACTAAGTTTTGATAGCAATCTATATACTATGAAATTATAAATGAAACAAAATTGAAGTAAAAGTTCGAAATAGTTTCTATAACGTAATATTCCGTTGACCGCAAAACGAATAGGAAAATAATAAGGGAATCATAATAGAGAGGAGATATAATATCTTATTGTTACTATGAACTAGGTCCAAGACAATCTTTGTGGAGCAAACATCTGCTGTAACAGTTATTGGTCAACACTCGTAGTGAACTTATTTGAGAATAAAGGTTTGTTTATGACTGTATTTCTGAAAAGACTGCCTCGATGGCGTAGTTGTACTACGGAACAATTAAAAGCAGACGTCTCGGATTTGAGTCCGGACGAGCCTGCCCATTCATGCCGTGTCATGGCTGACAACGTCTCTCGACCACCAATTTTTTTTTATCAGCCCATAAACATCCCACTGCTGGGCACGGGCCTAATCTACAATCGAGAGAATCGATTGAGAGTGGTTAGGCCATATAGTCCACCACGCTGGCCTAGTGCGGGTTGGCGGACTTACATACCGTAGAAATTCTTTAAAATCGCTACGATATGCAAGTTTCCTCACGATGTTTTCCTTCACCGTTAAAGTGCGTGGTGATTGACTATCAATACACACATAACTCCGAAAAGTCAGAGGTGTGTCCTGGAATTTGAATCCGCAACCACCGTGAACATGTAGGCAGACGAGTCTGGTCCGTTTACCAACAGGCCTCCACGCACTTCGACCACTAATAAAACAACTGTATCTGATTTGGGTTATGGATACATCGAATATATGAAAAATAGTCAAATACATCTCTTTTCATGTAGTTTTACCTCGATGCTTATTGTATACAAAACCTTAGCCCACAATTTAGATAACACGATATATTGTAACAATTTCTCGAGGCGCTACAAGGGCATGCTGAATTACATTATGTCAACGCCCTTAGAATAATAAAGAAACGGGGACGAATGCATAAACTGGAGTTAGAAGCTGTGTTATATTGTAGCCTTTATTTATATTGCTATTATGCTTCTAATATTAGCAAATTGAGTGCTACCACTAGGAATATCTTAGCACACAATTTGTTAATATACTCTAGGATTCACTAGGAATCTACAGTCAACTGAGTAATGTGAACCTAGTTTTTTTTTTCACAATGGGTTGTATGAATGAACAACCACATAAGCCCATAGTAGATAATTCTAGCTCATTTAAAGTGCCTATTTTGCATTAGCTCATAACTAAATATCTCATTTCGCCCTCTATCACATAATGGGACCGAAAACACATACGGCGAAACGTGGGTGTCCTTCCTGGTTGCACCTCTGCCTACCCCTTCTGGGAAAAAAGGCGTGATGATTATGTATGTATGTAAATATCTCAGAGCGGATAGACAGTGGTGTCACTAAGGCTAATAGCAATCGCGTTTCACCAAGCTTTTTTCCGGCTCTAGGTGAAACACGGCACAGACATAACGCCAAAGTCTAGTTCTGGATAACTCATATCCAGAATTAATCTGGGATTTGAACTTCCGATCTTACCCGTTCACAGCCTAAATACGCCACTAGACCAACGAGGCGATTTGTAGGGTCTTATTACTGCAATATTCGATATATTTTGCGCATACAAAGGAGTTGATTTTCACGACACAAAGCTTTACAAGGCCAGTATTACTGGTTTTGTAATTATTTGTGTTCGTTCAAACAATACAAATAGTTGAAAAAAAGAACAATAACACAAAACTGGTTTACAAAAAAATATTTTTGATTTATACAATAATAAAAAAGTGTAAGCAAACCTGTGTCCGTATTGTATCAATAAACCACGAAAGTAAATCGTGTCGGTAAAACTCGACGTCATAACTCACATTGCTTGCCATAAAAACGTCATAAAGCCGTCATTTTGTCGTATAAAATTTAATGTTACAGTTTCATCTAGTGTGGACTGGGCGGGATCTAGGTTCATCTGCGAGGTATTTAATGTGGTTTCATTTTTCTTCCAAAACATAAAAGGCAACAACTTTTCACCTGTGGTCGATGTCATTCTTATCATAGGTACTGATTTTTTTAAGTTGCAGAAAGTCAACGGATGATTATAAACATAATCCAAGGATTTCCGCGACAAACTGTAATCTTAATTATAATATTGCAAAATTAGTTCGCTTAATATGACTTAAGAAAAACCGGCGTGACTGATTATGTTTTCCGAATTTAAAAATTCTACATAAAGGGAATTATTTTAACTAAAAGTTTAATCTAAGACTTCCATTAAGTACGATCAATGCCTGCTAAACGGCTGCAATACTCTTTATATTACTTGTTGTATTAACAATTAACATTTTCAGTTCGTTGCAAAACCTCACAAATAACTGAAAAGCTTATACTATTCATTGGGTCATCATGACTCATACTTTTATATGATTACAAAATGAATTACTGGTCCGAAATCACTCAACGTGTTCCAAGCCGCAATTTAATGGTCCCAGTCAAATTGACATGCCCGTTTCACAGCCAATCGCTCAAACCATAAACCGTTTTAATAATTTTATTACTTAATAGTGTGGGGTCGGACCCCCTAGACTCATCCTCAATTACATGTCTGGCAATAGTTTTAGTGCCAACTTCCTGGTCACACAGAAACCTCAAGGACGCTCGTCATAAGTTTTATAAGTTTTGGGAAGAAATGGTTTGGCTTTTTTATCGTACATCTGGGATTATTGGTGAAGTACTATTTTGTTTAGTTTTATGAAAAGGTTTTGTTCTGCAATTCTTGGCCAAACATTTTATAATACCGCAGGATTGATTATATCACCTACAAACCCACCACTACATCTGTCGATCTGGATAAAAAGTGGTATGCAAAGAATTGACAACTAGTACTCAAATCTCACCGAATCTCTTAGTGATACTAGTTAACTTTATCCCGCGATGAAACTAATCAGTGAGGAAAAAATAGAATGAGCTGAAATTTGCAATTTTTCGATAGAGGAAAAACTGTTAGGATTTTAGCTACTGCAGTTGCCATATTTTCTCCCTCTCTCTCTTCAATCACAGAAAGTCCATTACTGAACACAGGCCTCCTTCAAGGATGTCCACATCGACCTGTTGAAAGCGGCCTGCATCCAGCGACTTCCTGCAATCTTACCCAGGTCGTCCGTCCACCTTGTAAGCGGGTGTCCGACACTACGCTTGCCTGTACGTGGCCTCCACTACAGAACCTTTCGGCCCCAACGGCCATCAGTTCTTCGCGTATATTATAGTTATTCAGTTACCATTTGATGCATTGTAATTTGTAGTCATTATCTCTTGTCAGTATATAGAAAATATGTAAAAAAAATTCTGACGAAAAAACGTACGAAAAGAATCTCATTCATCTGTTTATTCTCGATACGTTTGGTTCCACGAATCAACGTTGGAATCCTCATTTCCTATCTCTAGAACACAGGCGTAACTACTTTGTATATATTATGTAAGTGCCTGTTGAGATCCCAATGCGGAATTACAAAACTTAACGATTGAGGCAAAGAAAAAAAGTTTACAATTCGTTTTATCAACGTTCATCTCTCAACTAGACGATTTGTATTCAACGCTTGTTACGCACCGTGTTTTAAATCAATTTTCCTGTTTACAAAACTATTTTTACGGGGAAACACATAAATCATTTTTATTGCAGGTGAAGATTTCTGGATTACTGTGCCTATGTTTCTTGTCGGTGTTTAGGCCGTTGTAAAAAACTGGTTTAGAGTATTGGGGGAAATACCTGGTGCATTTAAGATTATGTTAAAATAACCTATTTATTACAAGGTCCAGTGCTGGGCTATGCCTCGACGATCATTTAGAAAGGTTATTCTGTGGGCCACACTGGCCGAGTGCAGATTAGAAATCTTTACATATCTTAAAAATACTATAAAAAGATTGGATAAGTAGATTTATTGAGGACTGTGGTTGGCCATGATTGTTACTCCATCTTCATAGTGAATGATAAATAAATAATACAAAAGCAACACGCATAGTCCTGACCCGACAGTAAAATACAAAAGTTTTTTTGTGGAAATCAAAAGCCACGAGGGACTTTTTGGTCTGAAAACTCCCTAGCATTAAATAAATATAAATAATGCTTCACGCAAACATTTGTCTTGGCGCTGAAATCGAATTCGCGTCATCTCTTTTTACACCCATAGTAAACAATAAATATAATAATAATAATTAATAAATACACCCAACAGTCACATACATAGTTCTAACCCACATTAAGATCAATGAAGTCTTGTGTTGTGGGTATCATAAACTACGAGAGACTTTTCGGTCTCACAAACACCCAGAAACGACACAAATATTTGTGAGCCACAGAAACATTTGTGTTGGTGCGGGGATCGAACCCGCGGCCTCTCATTTCACAGTCGGCGTCTAACCAACTACGCCACGGAGGCTGTCTAAATATACACACTTAGAAAAGCTATTTGTGTGCGGTTTGGCATCCCGAGACTTCCGACTGGGCACCCCGTATCATTTCCAACAAGCATGCCTCACTTCAGGGCTCTACCTATGAAAAAGTAATATATCCCAGTCCTTGGTCATTGTCCTATCGAAATATCCATCTACACTATGTTGGCCTAGTCACAGTCTCGAGAACAAGTGTTATTCTTTAATCATTTTCAATATTTCGGCCACATTTTATAAAAACCCTTGTTGCAAAATAGATTTACAAGATAGTCTTTATAATAATACATCTCATAAGCCTACTGTGTATAAAATCCGAACTGATAGCCCTTTTCCTTCCTTTTTACATGTATTGCAATGTATTAATAAAGGATCATTAAAATTCTTTAAACAAATTACACGAGCAGTATCATTCCGCAGATGTAGGAATCTTTTACATTTTGTTTTTTTCATTTCGGCACATGAAATGTCGATAATGTATTCAGCCATCTTTAAAACATGGCGTTCTCGAATAACACAGGAAACAGTAAACAAAACGACCTAAAAAATCACTTTGATAGGCAAGTGAGACGAATATATCCTATCCTTTTCACTCAATATGTAATCTATCTCTTTCGTTCGTTGCTGAACCTCCGTTTCTCACGGAAAAATCCCCGCGCTTCGTGATATCGAGTACCAGGGACACATAAATTTGAGAGGAAAAATAACACGAGTAGGCTGAAGTGGGCGTGGACACGGGATGCAACAGCTGGTTGGGGTGAATAACTGGTACCTCGCAAGGATTTGTATTGCGACAAATAAATATTGTTAGGTTTCCATTGCTCCTTTTCACCAGATTCAAATAGAACTGTGAAATGTAAGCTGCAATGTATACTGTTAATCATATGTAGTAGGCTAATGAAACCGATTATTGGTGCAGGATCACATTGCGTCGTTTATTGTTGGAAAGGGATAGATGCGGGTTACATCTTCTGAGATAACTTAATATCGCTTTTTGTTTATGGTTGCCTAGTACAATTTAGGGTGTTCCCGCAGTAAGGTGCGCCATTTCACGATTGATGTTGATATAATTGGTCTTTATAATAATTTATCGTTTATTTATAGTTCATATTCAAGAGATAATTTTATAATTATCGTGCAAATTACTGAGACCTTATTATCCATAATATGTATGTACATTTGTCACTTGCTTATAATGATTTGCATTTAACTTCTGATCGATATTTCAACATTGTACAAAATTATATTGTAACGGATGGATTTTTATAAGCGATGAATAATAAATACAACCTATTTTAGCATGACGGTGTTGCTGGCAGTTATATTAAGAATAGAATAAGGATTTGAACACAGAACGGGTTGTCAACGGCTTATGTGAAAGATGGATATACTGATTTTGCTGATTTTATATCTTTTCCACAATTTGTCTTCTGGTTTCGTACATGTCTTGGCCCATATTGGGTATGTGGTGGGTACTTGGTAGGAATGGAAATTATTGCAGAACATTGCATCAAACAAACAATAACCACAATTCGAGAATTCAACTTTTACAATGATAAATGACCATTTTATTTCTTGTTTTGTTATACATAATTATTAATACTCAAAATAATACGACGATTGTGTTATCATAATTCCTCTATTCTTTTCCAACATCATGTACATTCATACAAGGGTTTACTACACATAACTGGCATATTTTAATGCCTACAACGTTTACTCTTGAATAATCACAGTGTAATACATCTTCCGACTCGCTGTCCTTCCCAACACCCTTTGACAAGTCTCCGTTCTGTATTCAAATCCTTATTCTATTCTTCTTAATATAACTGCCAGCACCATCGTCATACTAGAATAGGTTGCTTTACTCATCGCTTATAAAAATCACCCGTTACATAATTATTATAAAACAATGGGTGTTAATATTACTTCCTTTTATTTTATTTAAGAAAAATAGTCTCTTAATTCTACAAATAAAAACTCTTTTTCTCTCCCATATATTCACGTTTCTTTTAAACAAAGCGGCGTTTAATTCAGTAGCCTTTCTAAGCGGCCATTAGAAGATAATTTTATGGTTTTCTTTCTTTTAAAGTCGGCATGTCGTCGAGTTTATCCCCGATAAAAGTTTTACTGCGTCCCGAAAGTGCGCCCTACATTCAGTCCATCCGGGATAAGCTAGCCTAACAAGAAGTTTCGGTAGATAAAGTTTAGAGTTCCTTTTTTACCAAGTTTTAATGTCAATATTTCGTTAATGATCTCTTTTAAATATTAATATTAATAAAAAAGGAATTTCAGAAATATTACTAACCATTGAAAATGCATAAAATGGTAGTAGCAAGAGGCTTAAATTTGGATCAGGATCACGTTTAAGCCTTCGCTAATTGTTGACTACCCACACAGGATAAAAGCGTGAAGGTGTAGGGCTTATGGATCTGGCCTTAATTTAAAAATCCCTAAGCCACAGTATTTAATACGCAATGAAAATTGGCCTTTCGCCAAATCTTCGACCGTTCTATCAAATGTAACAATGTTGCTAATATTCTTAAAGTATTTAGCACGTTGTAAACTAAACAAATGTAGAAGTCGACAAGCCATTAACATTTACAAATATATCTTAACGCATTAATAATTCTCTTTCAATGACTTATTTTAGTATAGCGGTTTATTACTCAGAGGGTTACGGGTTAATCTTTCCAGCAGAATCTTACTGGTATTTATTCTTTAAGATTAAATTTCTTGTATGAAGTCTGAGGTAATACTGAAATGCAAAAGAGCTATAGCCCAAAATCCTGATGCGATACTCGTATAGTATGTCAAGAAATTGGGAAGAACGGATCAATTTTCGCAATGCAGAAACTTTTCTGTTCAACGTATAATATTTGACTGCTTCGGTGTCTCAGTTGTACTGTATGATTACAACGCTAATGTCTCGGTTCGAAACCCGGGTCGGGCATTGTGATATCAGATTTTTCTATTAATTATAATCAGCTCGGAATCAGGAATCTGTGCCCGATATGATGATAGGCTCGTCCCTTATCACAACGCACCAGTGTGTATCCTAGTAGCGCCTCTACTTACCCTTATAGGAAAAAGGCGTGAGTTTATCTATGTAGGTATAAAATATTCGAAAATAATATATTTGCTAAATTCAGGCCATAGTCATGAGTGTCCTACAAATATCAAATTTAGCCGCGACAGTAATGAGAATACAGTTTAAAAAACAACATTACACCCAAATTAACCTTTACTCGCTGAATCATGAACTCAAATATCCGGAACCTTATAAAAATGTATATTGAAACACACGCGATGCTGAAAGCCGAGATTGGGGACAGAAGGTTACGGCCCTTGAAGGGTCGCAGTAAACCCGCCCTTATCGCGGAAGTCTCGATTTAAGGTTCCGTCAAACAGCGGGCCGGACGGGACGGCCACGTGATGTTGTCGGGACGGACCAGATGTAATGTATTTGTTAGTTTTTTTTTTATACAATAGGTACGGAAAACGAGCAAAGAGGAGCAGGATAAGTGATTACTGACGCCCATAAACATCTACTACGCAGAATTATACATAAAGATATTGCTAGCCCATTTAATTGGAAGGGGAGCGGTTAGGCAAAAGAATGGCAAAAAGAAAGGGTTACTGGGCATCTGGCATATGGTAAATGCACATAGTACCGTTGCGCTCGTCCTATGACACGGTGTGACAAGGTTCTATAATTGAACATTACAACTGCTCACGTCCCGTCAGCGTCACGCCGCCGTCCCGTTCCCGTCCTGTTTGACCAGACCTTTAAGATGGCCGGAGTTAGCATAATAAAATTCAATTAGCCTAACCGCACTTAGGAACTGGAAAGTGGGACGCGGGAATGCTAAAAATTCACGACGAATTAGATTTTCGTTTGGTGATGATGCGAGTAATTTTGTTTTTATTATGATTTGATAGCGGGCTTATAGACTTAAGTACTGAATTTTGAAGTATTTTTAACATTTGTCGCGGGACGGAAACGTTAATGAACTCAAAATAGGTCAAGGCAATGTTTTTTATGAGGTTGGGTTATACTGTCATTAATTTTTATTACAGCAAAAATTTGTTGACTTCGCCTAAGAACCTCTGCACCAAAACAGACAAGATGCAATAGCACATCTGTTGAGTTTCATACGACTTTTATCTAGATTTAGATACAATAATACTTTACACGCTTTCCATCTTTAAAGGCAATGCAATCACAACTCGATGAAGTTGTTGATGCTCATATGCCACGGTGATTACTTAGCATCAGCGGACTGGACTATTTGTTTGGTACTAGGCATTACAAATGCATTAGCTTTAATCAACATCTTCAGCCAAAAGCATTCTATTGCTTTGAAAATATGCATAAGAAATGGTATCTAATTTTTTTCGGAGATATATTTTTGTTGAATATATAATTCTAATTTTGAATTTCGCGCCTATTTATGCAGGTGCGCGCCCTAATGTATAACTGTCATTCTATATTCCGTGACATCAAGCGACCGTGTATTACTTTGTGTATTTCTTGCCCATTAATTAATAAATAGTAGATAAAACCTGTGCTACGTTTATTAATTCAACAATTTTACAGCACCAAACTAACGTTAGACGACAGTATACCAATTGCTAAGATAAAAATCTAAATATATTTTGATTTCATGTCATAAGGAATATACGAGTAATAAGCTAGTCAAAAACTCTAAATTCTATTAGAATAACATTACTTTTTAAACTTTAGATCATTATATTTCCAAATTTCAAAACTTGTTACAAAAACTTCGAATGTTGGAGTTTTGAGTTATTTTTAGGGCTTTATGAAAACATAATAAGAATTGAACGAAGAGCAAAAGGTTCTTATAATAAGACGGCTTCTAAGTAAACACGAAGTTATTAAAACAGTTACGTATTATATAATGATGTTGGAGAAAGAAAATATAATTCATTCGTTTGTTTACATTTGATTTATTTTTGTACCATACCAATATATTGAGCAAATTGTTTACCTGACAGGAGAGCTAAACTAGCGGCCTATCGTAGGCGATGGTGGGAAACCTATCATAGAAACTTACATAAATGTGTCTCTTTCTCAGTTCTTGTTTTGGAAAAGGCCGGCATTAACGTTTCGACCGGCGAGAAATAATATCAGCTATCATCGGTTGTCAGTCCATTTGCATTGCATCAATATAATTTATCAAAATTCTATTGGCGTGTGGCGAAATTTGGAACTACATTTTTTTTTAAATATCTATCGTTTAAGATTTTTTTATAATATAAACAACAAGCATTTATACTCGTTATCCAATAGAACATGTCCAATGTAATAAAGAGAGAAAAACTGTTCCTAATATTTTGACAACAGCATGACAACAACGCATTCAGACGCCAAAAGGACGTAGACAATCTACATTATCATGATCAGGTGCATGTGCTCTTGGCTGTTCCAGAAGAAAAAATCAAAGCTCCATAGTATATCGTATATTTTTCCTCGACACTTGTAAATATCCCGCTGAGTTTACTTATACTACAAGGCGTTAGATTAACTCAAGGCGTACGTTGCAAATGGATAAAAATTGTAACATTAGCCATTGACTACGCATGGCACGATTCCCGCATAGTGAAACAAGTTTTCAAAGGCGGTTTGATACAAAATGGATGGGCTATGTATTATTTTACTATCAATTGTTGTTTTGTGTTTACAAATTAATGTACTATGCATTAGCATAGTTATTTAAAATTATTTAAAAGTGATAGAGCCGCGCTGTTGTCAGCCATGAATCAGTGTGAATGGGCAGGCTCGTCCGGGGTGGTGCCACTGTCTCACAGGAGATCCACGTGAAGTGACAGCTTACCTGTCGCCTTTCATTTAGTGAGTGGGACTGCCGGATGCCCAATACCTCTTTCCTCTTCCCATCCTTTTTACTTCCCGCTTCCCTCCCAATCTGATGGGCTGGCAACCATGACCCAAGCGTTGTGGATGTTCTTGGCGGCAGTGATCATTTACCATCAGGTGACCTGCTTGCTCGTTTGCCGAACCTATGCTATATATTTTAAAAAATATACCATTTTAAAATGGATTTGGACCAGTTTGAATTAACAGACTTTTTAAATTTATGTACATTCATCTTTTTAATTTACAAAAAATCCTAAAAACTTATTTAAAGACGTGGAAACGACCGTCATGGAAATTTACGAATCAAATAAAGACACATTTAATTAAGGTTGTATTGTCTTTGCTTTTAGCACTAGCAATTCGTCACATACACCTTGTATTTGTAATTATTTTTTTGC
The DNA here is from genome assembly GCA_033459515.1 of Theretra japonica. Lineage (NCBI taxonomy): Eukaryota > Metazoa > Arthropoda > Insecta > Lepidoptera > Sphingidae > Theretra > Theretra japonica. The sequence continues at coordinate 5,867,174 of CM065942.1, forward strand.
TAATTATGTACTGCAATAGTCCACATTCGCCCTCTCTTGAATATGGGACTTCTTCACCACCAGGATTTCGATTGAGAGAATTACAAGGTTTTCTATGGTACGAGTATGTAAAATCCACCAACTTACATAAGGCTGGCGTTGTTGTCTATGGCCTAACCTCTCTCAATCGAACACTCGGAAAACTAGTAATCCGTAACATTTTTTATTTCTAAGTCTTGTACATGCTGACAGAATTTCATAGAAATAGTAAAATTTTAATGTGTTAAATTCTAGGTTTAGTGGTCATAATGTTTACGGCTATAGCTTAAGTTATTCATTGAGTCTTCCTCAAAGTAAACCAGCATATTATTCTTTATTACAAGAGTTCAATTCAAAAGGCCTTTTGAGTTGTTAAACAAAATTAACACTGATTTCGAAGGTGTAACATTTATGAAGAGGCAATCCAAGAAATTCCACCAACTGTTTTATTTCCTCGTTACCATTTCTGCTTTTGCATTTCTGCACAATCGAATATTATGAAGAAGAAAGAAAGATTTATTTATAATATGTACTAGAAATCAAAATATATCACCCACAAAGTACGAACATCAATAAAACATTACACAACTGGCGGTTTCGTAAGAACTCAAGTAGAGTAAAGGCTTTTGTGGTAATTAAGCAACGGCAAACATATAGGTACGCCTTACATGACGCGGGCTTAGTCAATGAGCTCGTTTGTTTACGCTTCGAGGAAATACCCACTAGTATGCGTTTCCATTGTCTCCTTTCTATTTCACGTGACTTCTATTGAATGTATCAGCCCATAGACGTCCCACTGCTGGGCACAGGCCTACTCTACAATCGAGAGAATCGATTGAGAGTGGTTAGGCCATATAGTCCACCACGCTGGCCTTGTGCGGGCTGGCGGACTTAGATACCGTAGAAATTCTTTAAAATCGCTACGGTATGCAGGTTTCCTCACGATGTTTTTCTTCACCTTTAAAGTGCGTGGTGATTGACTATCAATACACACATAACTCCGAAAAGTCAGAGGTGTGCCCTGGGATTCGAACCCGCGACCACCGTGAACATGTAGGCAGCCGCGTCTGGTCTGTTACCAACAGGCCACCACGCACTTTTCTATTTCTATTACTCCTTTTAATTTTTTTATTCAAAAGGTCCGGCAAATGAGCAAACATGTCACGTGATGGTAAGTGATAACTGCCGCCCATGAACATCCACAACGCTTGGGTTATGATGTGTTGGCAGTCCATGAAATGGGGGGAGGAGCGAGAAGGAAAAAGGATGGGAAGAGGATAGGGGTATTGGACATTCGGCATATACTCTTATATTATGTATGTTGGTCGTGTTAACCAAGAGGTGGACAGACGAATATACTATAAGGAATTTTATAAGTATATTTTTTTTACTATCGGATACTGCACACTGGATCAGTATTCACTGCTTCTCCGGTTCTAAAATAATTCATACAAAGAATACTTTCTATTCTGATACGTTTATCAGACTATATAATACTTGGTATAAAAAACAACATAAAAACCATCTCCATATTAACCACTTATGGAGACTTGCAATTGTTTTAATTAATGTCAAACGTACATAGTTAGAATTTAATAGTTTCATACAAACGAACTTCCATTTCTATACACAGATTTTAAATTAAAATTAAATTCTAACAACCGTTTCCCATGTTGTAATAATGAATGACTAAGTGTTACATCTGATGCTAATCTTTTCTGAGTAGCTACAAAAACTTAATTACATTCATTGTCATTCGTCTCAGTACATCTTGATACATCGTATTATCTACAGCTGTTATATTTATCTTGTTATTTTCCTCTGAGCGGCGTCATCAATGACGACAGACACATAAAGACTAAAAAATCTTATTTTTGTCACACATTACTTAAGATTCTAAACGTTTCTCAGTTTTTTCCTTGTGACTGAGATGCGTAGACGCGGTGAGGCCTACGTGCAATTTGGAACGTACTGTCCAGGGGATTTTTATTTAATATATTTGGAATTGAACATGGAAACCAAAATAAAGAGTCACTTTACGTATACCCAGAATGTGATAGTCACCTGAGGATTTTATGTTGAAGTATAGACTACTTACTACATTAACGGAATGACTCGATGGGTAATTTGTAAAAACATCACAAAATCCAACTTAAAGCAAGTGTTCTTAAACCAACCAAGTGAATTCTTAACTTCCCTAAGTGATGGAGTCTTGCCGTATGCAGTTTATTTATTTAATAGGTCGACCAACAGCGCTACATAATATAATCGCACAGTATAAAGTTACAGTATAATGTTTAAGTCCGATATGCGCGCCAATCATAGGTGCAGACATACTTCACTGTAACAACTCAATATAATTGCATAAAAAAAATCTGACTATCTAATTAATGTTATTGTACCAATGTGTCGATTTGTAAGAGGAGATTCTACTTACAAAACACACGTAAAGTAATGCTATGCTGTTGTGTCTCAAAGTCAGGTGCATAGCAGTTACTAGTAGGACTTTGTCGTGCCAGTGTAAAAGAAACTTGGAAGATTTTTCCTCACTTTAGTACGGCGTTGGAATAAAAACAATCCTTCCCTCTCTCTTTTATATCCTCCACATTCCTAATAGCCGCAACATGCGTACGATATTCAAATTCTATCTCTTGAAGGATTGCCGATCCTTATCACAAAAGTTCGTCAATAGACTTCAAGCCTTAACCACGCAAATCAAGACAGCAAGGCGGTATAGCGCGTTATTTTTTTATAGCATAAGTCCGGCAAACGAGTAACCAGGTAACCTGATGGTAAGTGATCACTGCCGCCCATGCACCCATACAAAATCAACCAACAGCCGTAGAAAGTGAGAGAGGGCGCCATGAAACAATTCTCTTTCTCAATTTTATTTTTGTGCCTTTCGACCTATGTAGTATCATTATACTTATCTATTACGACCAGAAATCCAGGTTAGGACTCCGAGACAAAATAGCAAACATATTGAAAAATATTGAGAAGCCCATCTATTTATAGGTTTTATTTGAACGAAATGTGGTCCGGCAAACGAGCAAGCAGGTCACTTGATGAACATCCCCAACGCTTGGATCAAGAATGTGTTGCCGGCTCCTCAGATCGGGAGGGAAGCGCGAATGAAAAAGCATGGGAAAAGGTAACGGGTGTTGGGCGGTATTTCTACCGTACCGCATCCAACAGTGTTGACACACGCGCATCAATGAACAGACAGTGGTCACGTAAGGGGCGATTGATGGGAATCGATGGGCCGCCTACACCACGCCAAGGTTCCCTAAGTGGATTAATTACATTCTGAGAAACGTTTTTCCAAGAACAACTTTTTTAGCTTTAATATTATCTTTAGTAATGTTATGCAATGTTAGTATTATTGTTTTTATAAAGCATAAGTTTTTTAAGTCTCTTTTTTTATTGCTACACTTACTTTACTTACGTAACTTACTTGCAGATTTACTTTTTTTATTATTTTAATTCGGTTTAATTTTAGGTAATTTTTCAATATATTTATAACATAACGATCATCTGTGCGTAATTTATTTGTACTACCTTAATGTTATTCTATTCTGCAGTTATTTTACTTTTAAGTTTATTATCGTTATGTGGAATTATTTTATTGTATAATTAATTTCTATTATGAATGTTTTTTCACGCCTATAATTGACAAGTAAAGCTGGTCTAAAATTGTATAAGTTTAATTTGCATGTTTTGTCTATTTGCTGTTGGTGTGTCATATAAATAAAGCATTTTCATAGACAAGATGACAAAAAAAAATGTTTTTTTTTACAAGGTAAGAAATAGATTTTCTGTCTGCAAATCTGTTATGTCAAGTTTTTTTCCGTTAGTATTCATTGTACTAATGATCTGTTTATGGTGCAGACTATGTTGGGTCAAGTATTGATTATGGTTACTTGGTCTTTTCAAAATGTAAAACAACATAAAGTAAACAACAGTAACAATACCTGGCGGCCTTCAAAAAGAGCGTATTCTTAAAGGCAGGCAACGCAAATGCGTTAGAACATCTGCAACACCATAAGGCATAGATCTCTATTCTCCATGTCCTATGGTGTTGCAGATGTTCATGGGGGCGGTGACCACTTACCATCAGGTTTATTTTTAACACTGCCCTCTGTTTCTTCTTTTTTCAATCCATCCCATTGTTGACTGTATATTGCTTTATGCGATAAGACCGCCATTTGTACTTTTTTGGTTTTTTGTTTCTGCATGTTGTGATTTGTTTTGTGTACAATAAATTAATAAATAAACCGTATGATTGTTTGCTCCCTATAGTACATTATAAAACAGAACAGATCATAGCTTAAAAAACTAACTAGCAAAAAAAAAATTCCCCGTATTGACGTACGCCAGAGCATTGCAAAAATCACGGTGACTCACAAGAAAGTATTTAGTATTCCTTATGATCTAGTGGGTCGTACTGTAGTGGTTAAGTGTGATCGCCTCATAGTACTGCGGGTTCCGCACGCTATAAATAATCTTTAGCTTCCATACATGATGCCACCCGCGAATGATTTGTCGAGGTTACATCAGAGGTTATGATAATAAATAACAATAACACTGCAATCATTAAATAGCTGTAACGTAGTATGAATGTAATTATAACGATCTTGATGATAGCAATTTGTATGTATTCTTGTTTGTACAAGTATCTTATTATGTGTTTTGTATATTTATTTTATTAGTGAGAATGACAAGATGAGTAATTCTTTCGTTTTGTGGTAAGCATGACTGTGGGCCTGATGAGAGGCCCTAGATTCGATCTCTGTACCTAGACAAATGTTTGTGCGGCTATCAAAATTTGTATTGTATCAGAGGTGTTGTGAAACCCAAATGTTTCTCGTAGTATTTCCCACAACACAAGATTTACCTTATTGTATCTTAGTATGGGACCAGTAGAGTAATTCACGAAATATTTTGACGTGCCGATTAAGTTGCAGTGCAGTTGCAATTAAGCTTACGTCTTAGTGCAAAATGGCATTCTTGTAATTGTTTAGCTGCGCGTGAACTGCACCTAAGTTATGCGTAAACTGCGCGGGTGCTGCTCGACAACTATACGTCAGTCCTATGCAAGAAACTTACACGTGAATACCGATCAAGTTGCGATCTGAATCACGCACATAAAACACGCAGCAGTAGAATACGCTAAGTCGCTCGCGTGACGCGGACTTGACGCGAGCGTATCTGACAGCGGTGGTCAAAATTACGAGAATACGAAAAGGTCTGTTTTGATCGAAACTTAACTACAACTGCACTGCAACTGAACTTATTTAATTAGGTGAATTATCCTACTGAACTGTGACTTTCGTGTGGATTTACTTATTTCCCTAATCTCTCTCTTTCTCTTCCAAGCTATGAATCCCACTTGGTGATGGGATCATGGTGTATTCCCTAATATATCTAACTCCACGAACGTCCTGACCGCTATAGTTGTGACGTCAGCTTTTTCAAAATATACCCTATTTATACTCGCATTAAGACTGTCATTACACTGACATTGACAGTTAAAATATTCTCTATTTAAACTGACATTAAGTTTACATTACATTGACAAACCTCTATAGGGGTCGGGATGTTCGAGTATGTATAATAAATCCTAAACTCCTTGCAAGTGTGTTTGGTATGAACGATCTCTAATCATGTATGTGTGGGCAGACAATTTGAATTGAATACTGATCTACAAGTGCCACTTTCTTTGGGGCAAGGAATCAGTTACTTATTTCTCAGTAAGCGTGTATTGAGCAGAACCAGCGTCATCAATCATACGAAAAGAGGTTAGTTAGAAAAAGTACACCGTTGTACGTTGACATACAAAATGTATTTATAGATGTAAAATAATTTGAAGAACAATAATGAAATCATATTTTTTCTATATATAAATATCACTGCCTCACTGCCGACTGCCTCGGTGGCGTTGTTGTACTACGGTGTGATTACGAAGCTGAGGTCTCGGGTTCGAATCCCGAGTCGGGCGAAGTGATATTGGAATTTTATTTATATTCGTTATCAACCGGAGTCAGGAATTTGTGCCCGATGTGGCGATGGGCTCGCCTCCTATCACATCATGGGAACACATACCCTATGACGGAACACATACGGCAAAACGTGGGTGTCCTGGTTACACCTCTGCCTACCCCTTCTGAAGGCGATAAGAAAAAAGGCGTGAGTATATGTATGTATGAAAAGTACTGCTAAAAAAATCGTCTTGAGTCACTGGTGAAACGTAATACAAAACTAATTATAATATTTGAGAAAATCTTTTATGAGGGGATTGTATGAACGCAATCCCAAAACAATGATTTTTAGATTTTTTGTTTGTTTGTTTTTGCAGTGCTGCGCGATGAACTCAGAAACGGTTCACAGATTTCGATGTTTGGTATGGAGGTAGCTGACACCGTGAATAGCCTAGTAGTACTCTAATAACGAATAGAAAAATCCAATATCACTTTGCCCGACCCGGGATTCGAACCCGACACCTTTGTAATCATACCGTAGTACAACTACGCCACCGAGGCAGTCAATAAATAATATAAAGCACTTTAAATAGGCACTAGGACACTGCTGTAGAGCGATAAACCGCCAAGTGTACTTTATTATTATTATTCCTGTATAATGTTTTTTGTTAATATTTGTGTAAAATAAATATTTAAATAAATAAAATATGTCAGCGCGGTGGACTATATGGGCAAACCTCTCAACCGTACTCTCGATTATAACAGGTCCGTGCCCTACAGTGGGACGTATGTGAGCTGGTACAGACTTTAAATAACAACATAAAAACCCAATTTCCTGTGTTTGTATAAAATAATTACCACTTCATACATTATTATCATATACAATACATAGTACTACTCGTAATGTATGAGACGATCGTACTCTGAACAATGACATAACGCTTAAAAAACAGATGAATCACCCAACGACGAGTTTCCTTGTGTAGCCAAGTTTTCCGACATCATATGGATCATTTTTATGTATTTTAAAAAACTTTGCACATGGAAAGTCATTGAAAAAAAATATTTTAGAGAAAAATCGGTAAAACGATATTTAATCAATGCAACTAGTTACAAATTGTTCGACAAAAAAAGAAAATAAAATACAAAAAACAATACGAATTAAAATAAATGTACGTTTGATTAGTGGAAGGTAAAGTTCCGAGAAAATTATAATGTAAAAATTTACTCAATAATAATGTAAAAGTCAACGATAAAAAAAAATCGTTCTTAAATTTTATTTTAACATATTTTCATCAGTTTTAATTTATGGCGTATAATATATTTTTTTATGTACAATGGAAAATAAAACGGATTTATTTATTATCAACTCGAACGTCCAGACCGCTATACGAGTAGTAGTTTGTCAAACTAATGTCAGCTTTTTTAAAATATACCCTATTTATACTTACATTAAGGCTACCATTACACTGACATTGACAGTTGAAATATACCCTATTTAAGCTGACATTAATTTGACATTACATTGACAAATCAGTATAGCGGCCGGGACGTTCGAGTTGATAATTATCCGTTTTATTTTATTTTCCATTGCACATAAAAAAAAATTTACGTCATACATTAAAAGTGATGAAAATATGTTAAAATAAAATTTAAGAATGATTTTTTTGAATCGTGGTAAATAACCTTTAATAGCAACAAAACATTAGGTCAAATTATTATTTAAAATTAAAAAAATATGCCCGGCAAAGTATACTCGACGACCGTGACAGGACTCGAACCTGCAATCTTCGGATCCGAAGTCCGACGCCTTATCCATTAGGCCACACGGTCACATAATACATTGGCGAAATAGGTCATGAGTTCCCGCGAAACGAGCCTCCTCGCTCCACGTCATCGATTGCGTCATGCGCAGGAAGGTCGTTCACCTGCCGCGATTTTCATGGCAGTTTTTTTCTATAAAACCAATGTATTGTCCATAATAAACATTTGTGTATTGTTTGTGGTCAGTGAACAATTTTTTTGTGTTGATAACGTACGATTTTTTTTAACGGGATGTGCATTTGTTAATTGTGTGCTTTAGTGAGCGCAATATATATTTAATATAAATATAACTAAATGCATAAATAAAAATAACATTTGCATACAAGAAGTATTATAAATAAAAGAAAATAGTATGAAACTCCACAACTCTTTTTTTGTGTCAAGAGAAAAAGCTATAAAGCTCTCTTTTCGGTACCCCGGAGGAGGCCGAAAGGGATAATATGTCAGTTTCGCTGACCTATCAACCCGGCACGCTGCGGGTATTGCCCAAGTCGGGTCCCTAACAAGAACCCACACCACCATACTGACTAAAAACCCCTCCGTGGCTGTCGCGCGCATTTCGGGCGTCACTGGATACCCCAAGGTGAGAAGCGCCCCGATTCCTTGCCTGTAATCGCACGGCGCCTAACCATGTCTGGTCCCGTTCATTGGGAAATTAAATAATCATACGTACATACAATCATAAATTTGCCCCCACTTACGTCTTGGCTTGGAGGGAGCAACTCTACAACATTTTTTTTTTATCAGCCCATATACGTCCCACTGCAGGGCACGGGCCTACTCTACAATCGAGAGAATCGATTGAGAGTGGTTAGGTCATATAGTCCACCACGCTGGCCTAGTGCGGGTTGGCGGACTTACATACCGTAGAAATTCAACAACAAATTCTACAACAATACCATATCAATAATAACGTAGCCATTTATCACGAGAGCGAGCAATGTATCAAAGTTGTATAGTATTATTTAAAAAACAAGTTGTGACAATACCTAAAAGACTTTAGATTTTATAATGAATAGAAATATAAAAAACTGCCTCGGTGGCGTAGTGGTACTGCGGTGCGATTGCGAAGCTGAGGTCTCGGGTTCGAATCCCGGGTCGGGCAAAGTGATATTGAATTTTTCTATTCATTATCGGCCCGGAGTCAGGAATTTGTGCCCGATATGGCGATAGGCTCGCCCCCTATCACATCGTGGGACGGAATATACAAGGCGAAACGTGGGTGTTCTGGTGGCGCCTCTGCCTAACCCTTCTGGGAAAAAGGCGTGTGTTTATGTATGTATGTAATATAAAAAAAATACTCATTTATCTATGAAAAAGTAACAGATACGCTTATAATATGATGCCTACATATTTATTATTTTCTAGAGCACAGCACGTCAATTCCAAGTATCAATAAATACAAAATCAAACACAAATTAGTCTAATAAAAAGAAAAAGAAATGTATCATATATAGGATCTTAAACGAATTTTGACGATGTAATCTCCGCACAGATGATCTGAAATCTGTTGGCGTGTGGCGAAATTTGGAACTACAAATACAATTTTAATAATATCATAAACAACAAGCATTTGTAGTTGTAACTTAATTGTATGAATATGTCCTTTGTAATAAAATGTGAACAGAGAAAAGTATTTTTAGAATTTTGACAACAGCGCTTTCGTCGACAGAAGATCTCAGACGACCTGTATGTGTTTTACATTCAGAGTCAAAGTTATGTTCATAGTTAGTGCAAATAGTCCTTAAAATATATAAAATAATACACAAATTATTACCACTCAACAAACCACGAACAGTTTTATCAAATCGATAATATTGCGGTTAGCTACTATTAGTTAGTAATGAAAATCATCGTTACGTGGTTTTATTGCCAATTACGATTCTATTAGTAGAAAACAATGAATGAATCGGTCCTGGATTGTGTTATTGGGTACCTTAGATCAAATTTAACGATATAATTTAGTTGGGTACAGTAATTGGGTACAGTAAATATTGAAAAGACTCTTAATATAAAACTACGGTAGTAGAGTCGACATCGGAATCATTTTTTAATAGCATAGGTCCGGCAAGCGAGCAAGCAGGTCTCATGATGGTAAGTGATCACTTCCGCTTATGAACATCCATAACGCTAGGATCATGGATGTGTTGCCGGTCCATCACATTGGGAGGGGAGTGGGAAGGAAAAGGATGGGAAGAGGAAAGGGGTATTGGGCATCCGGCAGTTTAACTCGCCGAACGCAACTCGACATCAAAGCTGTCGCTTCACTTAGATTTCCTGTGAGACAGGGGTACCACCCCGGACGAGCCTGCCCATTCATGCTGAGTCATGGCTGACAACAGCGTGGCTCTATACTTTGTAAGTTTTGAAATAAACGTTATCTTAATTTACTTCGTGACCTAAAAACTTATTAAATAAGTTTTGATAGCCTCAAAACGTATAATATAGGGCTAGAATTGTGCGACTGATACGTTTATTTATTACAGTGTACATAGAATACTGCCCCCGTGGTGCAGTTGGTTGGACGCCGGCTGTGAAACGACAGGTCGCGGGTTCGATCCCCGCATCAAAACAAATGTTCGTGTGAATCACAAGTATTTTTTTCGAGTCTGGGTGTTTGTAAGACCGAGAAGTCTCTCGTAGCTTCTGTTACCCACGACACAAGACTCAATCTTATTGTGGGGCAGGACTATGTGACTGTTGGATGTATTTATTCATTTATTTAATACATGGTAATGAAAATTAAATAAGAAGTACTAATAATAAACAAGCTTGCATGAAGAGATAAATAACAGTTGATGGAGCGAAAGAGTATTTAAGTACTGAAGCACTTGGCAGTCTACAGTCTCTGCCCACCCCAATGAGACACTTACGTCAGATTATAAATGCATTACATAAATAAAATATGATTATTATTTGTATTATAAATAAATACAAATACATAATATTATGTAAACAATTTTAGGACCAACAATAGAACAGTACTAGAGTTCCAAGAATACTTTTCCTAGTTGAAAAATATAGAAAATCAGTTCCCCTTTCTGGATGCAAATATATATTTCTTATTTTAGAAATATTCAATAGTTCAGCGTGGAAGCTTTTACACTGTTTACCTAACGACCCCCCGTGACCTTATCGCGTTTATTTATTGAGTAGAAGAGTCACAGTCGAGCTGAGGTCAATAATACATCAAGATGCACTGGAATAATAAAATACGAGATTTCAACTCTCGTATTTTTTAAATATATTTGTTTTATATTATTGAAATCTGGCTGCCAGTAGTCTGTATAATAACAGATAATTTCTTTTATTCGTTAGTCTAATTTACACGATCATATCTTGTTAAATCTTGTTAAAAATTAGTAGTAAATTAATTCAGCTACTTCCTGAAATTTTATAGAATATATTTGTCTTAGGTTCCGAATATAGGTATGTACGTGTTGTGTATTGGAAATTTATCAAAACACTATTATTTTATATGTGTATAAACTATATAAATATTTTTATGTGTGTTATATGTGTTTGTCTGCATGTGTGCGTTATATCAAAAATACATATAAAACTAATTAAGCATGATGTGGATCGATAAAACATATTTTCATTCTAATTCTTCACACGACAATGCATTAAAGTATATTTAATTGTTTAATATATATATCTACTTCAGTTCTTTGTTTCAAGTACCTGTGACTTAAACATATGCTTATATTGTAATACTGACATTATTTAAAATAATAACAGTGTATAGTGTGACGTGGGAGACAAGTAGAGCTTTTAATCACCGCTTCAAAAATTAACTAGAGCAGCGTTTTGAACCCGCGACTACCGTGAATATACTCGCCGCCGCGTCTCATCCGCTAGTAACAAGCTAGAACGCACTTTTCACATGTGGAAAATATCAGTGATTAAATAAGTTCTAGGATAGAAACGAAAATTTATGATATAAATTATTTCCGATAAACTGCGTAATTGAGTAGCGTGGGACGTCCACACACAAGGTGGTCAGACAACCTGGTGAGGGTCGCAGGACGTCGCTGGATGCACGCTGCTTCCAACAGATAATATGGAAATCATTAGGAGAGGCCTATGTTCAGCAGTGGACTTCCTTTGGCTGATGGATTGAAGTAATTGAAACTATAAGGATTGATCCGTATGATATACAGACAGGTAGAGTAATTGCAAAATGTCTAGTCCGCTCTGAAGTTGACACGTGAGTGTAACGATACCCCGCTTTTAATTTATCTTTATTCTATTGGTGTGTGGCGAAATTTGGAACTACAAATAAAACGTAAAAAAAAAATTAACTTATTGCTTGAAATATGTTTTTTAATGTAAACTAAAACCTTTTTCTGGTAATCTAATAGTTTTAACATATCCAATATAAAATATGAAGCGTGAAAAACTATTCCTAATATTTTAACTAAGGTATGACAACAACGCATTGCTACGCCAAAAGATCGTAGACGATGTATACAGCCAATTGATGAAGCAGCAATACGGCTAAATTTCACATCGGACAAGTCGTATTGCGTTGACTGTACCTATTAGAAGTCCGTGTGTTTCTCTACATAACATTTGACTTTTAAAATACAGCCATGATGTAGCAAAAAACCTAAGACGGGGATATTTTTTTACAAAAATAAAGATTATGCATAAAATACTAAATGTGAGTTTAATGTCATAAAACAAGGTGCTGACAGTGTTATTCAAAGGTTATGCACGTCACATATTGGAACAAGTGTGAATTTGTTTATAAAATTAAACAAACAAAACATACTGCCTACTATCTATGTATTAGATTCTTGTATTTCATCTTTTTTACTTAAATACAGGGTATATCAAGACTGCTACCGAAAACGAAGCCAGGTGGTAGTTTTAGTGACTACAGACACGATGCAACTAAAATATTTGCAAAAAAACGCTACGATTTTTTTGTAATATTTAAAATATCATTGTGTTTGGGTGGTAAATGCATAGTTTTTGCTAAACTTACTAATAATTTAAAGCCTTGCGTACTATAGCATCTTTAAAAATAAAAGGGTGTGCAGTATATTTTAGGAAAATGTATGTATTCACCACCCAAATACAACGATAGGAAAAAAAAATACAAAAAAAAATGCGTCGCTTTTTTTTTGTCAAAAATTTGGTTGCATTGTGTCTAAAGTCACTAAAACTACCACCTGGCTTCGTTTTCGGTAGTAGTATTGATATACCCTGCATATTTTATAAACTCTACTAACTTTCATACGCAAAAATTGCGTCGAATAGTTTCTTCCATGACAGCCTCCGTGGCGTAGTAGGCTAGACGCCGGCTGTGAAACGAGAGGCTACGGGTTCGATCCCAATATATTTGTCTCGGGTCTGAGTGTTTGTGAGACCGAAAAGTCTCTCGTTAGTTTCTGATATCCACGACACGAGACTCGATCTTAGTGTGGGGTCAGGACTATGTATGTGACTGTTGAGAGTATTTATTTATATTAACATACGTACTTTAATAAACAACAATAATATTTAATTATATTTATCAGGAATTTAGAACATTAAATCCAAAGCTTTATAGTCCGAGAAACTGTGATTGAATCGTTGTTTTTTTACGATTTTGTAATATACTATCGTCATTGTGAATGGCGCCAAACATGGCGTGGCGAGTGACGACATGTTTTCTGACCTTTAACCTGCGAACACTAAACGAATAAATTAATGCGTCTACATAATTATTAATTTATTATTCAACTAATAAATTATACTCAAAATCTAATCAAACTTGTCACTGGCCACTACTTACAATAAAGGTCAGTAAGATTCATTAATTATTTAAAAATAAAAATCATGGTTCGTCGACCTCGTATTAGCTACAGGATAATCTATACGTGTATGAGTAGTTATTGTAAAATAAGTCTTTTTTAGCTGAGGTTTCCAAAGTGTGTGCCGCAGCGCTCTGGTAAGCCTTATAAAGTGGTGGAGGGTGCCGCGAAGCAACTTATTTATGCTTTCTCTTTATTTTATTCTTATGCCTTTCTACCTAAGTAGTGTCATTGTACTTATCTATTACGACCAGCAATCCAAGTTAGGGTGTCGAGATAAAATAGTAAACATGTATGTGCGCCGCTGACTGAAAAAGATTGGGAAGCCCTGTTATATATACTTTTTATTTCAGCAAAATGACCATTATGTAGCATTTTTTTGTATACCATACATAGGTCCGGCAATCGAACTAGTAGGTCACCTGATGGCAAGTGATCACTGTCGCCTGTGAACATCCACAACGCTTTGGTCATGGATGAGTTGCCGCCCCATCAGATCGGGATGGGAATAGGAAAGGGATATTGGGCATCCGGCAGTCTCACTCACCGAACGAAACGCTACAGCAACGTGAAGCTACAGCTTAGCTTCACGTCGATATCCTGTGAGACAGTAGTGACACCCGGGCGAGCCTTCCCATTCATGCTGAGTCATGGCTGTCAGCATGGCTCTACCACTTTCAAAACATAGCATTAGCTAACAGGACCTTGTTTTTTACTTCTCATTCCATTATGAGAAAAACATTGGAAAATTCCGAAGATCCATAGCGGATAATATAACAGTTATTTTTATTTTTTAATCTCATTCATTGTGTAGTTATTTTTGTAACAATCATCGTTCCATTGAGCGACTGATTAGTCATGGTCTAAAATTATATTTGGTATAAAAACATAACAAATATTTACAAAGCAATAAGGGCTTTTTGTGTTAAAAGATATTTGGACGTTTTTGTGGCTAAAAGCCTTGTTGATGATTCTTCGGCAAATTTTACAGAAGTGCCAATTTGGAGGTTGTATTTGTATATTTAACAATAATATGTATGAAGCATGTAAGTATATACGAGTATTATATTATGCATGTTTTATTCTTCATTTTGTTTTTTTTTCTTATCATTTAACTTTTTTTATACACCTGTCTCCGTCTCCTTGCACCAGCTTAATGTCAATTGAGAGAAAATGCCATTAGGCATTAAGTCCGCCTGTACGATTCAAATTGTACAAAGTGTACAGTACACTTTTATAAATTTTATGATAGTTCTGTTTTTTTTTATGTTTATAAAACTTCATTTTAGTACTACTTAGCAGTTATTTGTTATTCACTGCATGTTGTGACGCCTGCGGGTAGTACATTAAGCATGTTACTAAATAGTTAGTGTATTAGATATAAGATATAATGTAACTACCACTGGATGTCCTTAAATAAATAAATAAAGTGTAAAATAAAGAAATAAATATAGTTATGCTTTTTGTCGCTTTAATCAACTCTGTCGGGTATTAATAGGCTATACAGACCATTGAATTCCAAGTGCATAATTTAAGTTCTTCCTATAGAATATTCTTCTAACCTATCTAAACTTTATGTACTAGAAACTATTTGTGATACGAAAGAGGACAATTTCGATCCTGCAATGTAAAATATTTTTGTGGCGTAGGTGTACTAGGGTATGATTACAAAGCTGAGGTCTCGGGTTCGAATCCCGAGTCAGACAAAGTGATATTGGATATTTCTATTTATTATCAGCCTGGCGTCAGGAATTTCTGCCCGATATGGCGATAGGCCCGCCCCCTATTACACTCTGAGACGGAACAGACAACGCTAAACGTGGGTATCCTGGTTACTACCGGGAGAACCTCTGCCTACCCCTTTTCGGGAAAAAAGGCTTGAATTTATGTATGTACGCATATTATTTATCTATCAACAAAATATATCGTTTCTAGTTTAGGTAATAACAAGAAAACAAGCGAAGTCCTTCTTAGCTTCTGATGTATATGACACAAGACATTAGACAAGCGCTTTGAAATATTTGTCTAGAAATTTTATTTTTAGGCCAGCAACATTTTCAGGTATTAATTCAACGAAGACTTACATAAATAAGGTAATTAATGACACGGAAATGCGGACACGAAACAATGTTCCAATATTGGTGTTATTGGGGCGTCGCTGACGCAATCACTGCCAATAAACGTCCTTTTAGTTAACAGAACTTCATTATGAGAAGTGGGAGATAGATTACTTTTAGGTATGGCATTTATTTATTTATCACACTTTTACAAGGAAGACTTGATAAAAGTCGCAAGAATCATTGGATGCCCGCCGCTTCGAACCAGTCGCTTGGAAATGTACGACGTCAATTATTAATAATAGGCTTCCAGTGGTTGAAAACCATGATGATAATTCTAAGCTCACGAAGTAATATTTTAAGGGCCTTTTGCATGTGAACCTATCGTTCCCTTTATCGTTCCTATCACGTATCCAAACGGACCGACTTAGAGGGCCACAAAATTGTGGTCTCCTGTATCTCGAGCCACACCAAGAGATTCCTTAGTTCATTTTATTTTAATAATTTTCTGGCGCACCTTTATATGATTTTGGATCCGGAGTATGGTTTAATTTGAACATGAAGAAGCAAATAAATAAATTGTTAGAGTTTGTCAAGTGGTGATCTACGATAAGTGTCTACTGAAAGTCGCTACTCTATGTGCACAGCTTTGCATTATATATTAGAGCCACGCTGTTGGCAGTCATGATTCAGCATGGATGGGCAGGCTCGTCCAGGCCTGTACCATTATCTTACAGGAAGTCTACATGAAGCGACTTCGCTGTCACGTTTCATTCGGTGTGTGAGATTTCCAGATGCCTGGCACCCCTTTCTTTTTCCCCATTCTTTTTTCTTCCCACTCTCTCAATTTGATAGGCCGGCGACACATGATGCAGCTTTCTGGATGTTCATGGACGGCAGTGATCACTTACAATCTGGTGACCTGATTACTCGTTTGCTGAACCTATGCAATAAAAAACAGACAACCTTGCAGTTACTTTGCAGAGCAAGTCTAAAAAAAAACAATGAAAATAAGGCGTATTGAGAAATCCGTGACCTAATTGGTCTATTTTAATATCAATCCTTAGATAGGAAGATCGTGAATTAATTTCGTTTGTGAAATCCAATGCTACATGTTTTAAGCTCCACGTGACGAGTTGTTTACTAGATACAAATTCGCGCGACAGTCGGCCCGTAGCGCCATACAAGGACCTGCGATAACCCGCGGGTTTCCCGGCCAAAGGAATATTCCTATTATCAATGCTACGATTTAGAGTTCATATTTCTGAACAAGATTTTTTAGCTGGAATCTTTCATTAAAAAAATGTATTTTAGGTAATTTTGTAATCGTTATATCAACATACGATTTATTACGGTACGTGATAAAATAATGTGGTATTAGAAACATGATACCAATGTTTAGTATTTCTTACATTTTATCGTGTTTTACGAGTGAGCAAATAAAAAAGATCATGGTAGCATCTTTGTTATATTTGTCTTTAGTCATTTGTTTGTTGAACACATTTCGATTTTTAACACTTATGTGTGAATTATTTAGGTCTTTACGATGATGTTATATTTCAGTGTATTATCTCATTTGAGTACTTTCTTATCATAGAAAATAAAAAATATTAAATACTTTATTTAAATAATTTGTTTTTTATAGATTGCCTCGGTGGCGTAGTTGTACTGTGGTACGATTACAAACCTGAGGTCTCGGGTTCGAATCCCGGGTTGGGCATAATGATGCTGATTTTTGTATTCATCATCAGCCCTGAGTCAAGAATTTGTGCTAAATATGGCGATATGCTCCCCCCTATCACATCGTGGGATGGAATACATAGGGCGTTACACCTTCTGGGATAATGGCATGATGTTTAAGTATGTATGTAATTTATTTCCTTATAAAAACTAATTTAGCCTGCGATAAAATAAGACAAGTCTAAAACACCTTCCATTAGATATAGGATGCCACTCTGTACTTCATTTATAGTTATAAATAACAAAAGCGTTCATAAACAAACCAACTTTAGCAGTTGAGTACGAGTATATACATAAGACATGTACATGTATATAAATAAGAGTTTAATAAATAACCGGTGACACGATGACACGTTATTACACTTCTAATTATTACGGAATAGTTTTATCAAAGTTCAGAGGTTTGTTTTCATGTTCACTGACTCACTTCTCTTGAGGTCAGTTTCTTTATTTACTTAGTACTCGTATAAGTGATGCGATACATAAATATATATGGTTTTGATTAATGCCTCCGATCGTTACTCCGTAGAATGTAAGAAATAATATTAATTCGTATTATACCTAAGTTGTATAATACAAATGCTTTTAAGTAATTGATTAAAATGCTGTTTAATTAACATTCATGAATTTATTATTTTAACACAATATTTTTAACCGACTGCAAATAAAGGATGAGGTTCTCTATTCATCGGAATCTTTGCTTTTTTTGCTAATATTAAAAATATTTGTTTGTAAATAAACGACAAATGTGAAAAAAAAACGCATAAAGTAAAAAACGACTTCTAATAAATATCAAGTTCCCGCCATCTATGGGATACGTCAAAACCGCGCTTACCACCCCTTTCTTTGAAACAGCAATAGGAACATCCCTCACTGATTTTCTTCGGCAATCTCGAACTTCTACAGGAACAACATAACTTAGGGAGTGTATCAGCTGAGATCAAACCCGCCCAATAAAATCTTAGTTCCGTAATCCGGGGTCCACCCATCCCGTGTTCCGACCCTCTTCCCGTTGGAAAGTACCAGGAACGCATAAATTCATAGAGCTCTAACACGTGGACTCGATGCGGGCGCTCAAGTGTAGCGTCAAAGTAAAATAGCTTCTACCGCATTCAAAATAAAGATCAAATGAAATTTCTGTAATGATAATTTGGAACACGCATCGGTGTGAGGAGACCGGGAATGAGATAAGCAGCTACTAGAATTTAAACTTTATATTAAACGCTATTAAACAGATTTTACTTTCACCGCCGTTCTGAAATACGATTGGTAGTAATATCCAACCACTTATTATCGATGAACTTTGTGTAACAGCAATAAAGGTCAATATTAATTGGCGTTATCTTGTTGAAAGACGAAAGAAGTGACCTCTTCCAAAGTGTGTGTTCCTGGTTGTTCGGTCATGTGTTTTCGTTCCGCAGTCGTCATCAATCAGTTACGAAAAAAGTGAGTGATTTTTCCGTCAGCAAAGCCCAATCAGTCTCAAGTGGCTGCTGCATTTTTTGCGGTACAGCCATTAATTATCATAATCATCTAGTTATTGGCAATAAATATAGAAGATAAAATCAAAATAAAATAGAGAATACAAGAGAAGAATTTGGCAACCATTATCTGCAATAATTAATTTTCCCTAGTAACTTTTTAGAAGATTTCAATAAATATCTATAGAATTTAAATAATAAATAATTGTAAAACACCAAAGGTGTATAAATGTTTAATACTAGACATTTAAAAAATACGAGGAATTCTACAAATAGTCATCGTCTTGTTCAAACCAAAACCATAATGCCTACAGCAATCTAAAAATAGAGCCACATGTCGCAATATTTTCATACTTTTAAGGTAAACAAACGAGGTACAATAAACAAGGAACAACAATATGGGGAGAAGGCACGCGCGGGACTGATACGCCGTCGAGTCGGGCTCCGCACGTGACGTTCGTCCAATTAACCGGTAACAGCTGATATTTAAGCCGCATTTGTAACACGTTTCTATTGTAACGATGTGTAATCCTTTATGTTATGAGCTCTTGGTAGTTTTGATTCGGTTTTTGTGAAAATCCTTTGTCCCATGAAGCAAGCCATTGTTAGATGCCTTTGTAGTTTTTATCTAAAGTACTTGTGTCTCTTATAAAATTAAGTACTTGTCTTTAGTTCATGAAATTAAAAATTGCGTTAATAATAATTATGTTATGCGAACTAAGTTCATAATATTTTCCTTGGACGCTTTAAATGTTTGAGTTATTTAAAAGCTTTTAAGTCCCTGAGTATAGACTCATAATTTCGAAGTCAGAATTTTGCGATCTATGAAACAATCCACTACTTCCATCTTTGCAATTTAGGTCTATCAATAATTTTCCGCCGTTTGAGTCCACTAAATAAAGGATCTATTCTCAATTCGCTTCCTCCCTTGAGGATACACAAAAATATTTATATCAAAACTACCAAAATAGGAATTGATACATCAAAGATAACACTATTAGCTTTATTTAACCCAAATACAGGCAATTTGCGAGAGTATCCGTGACCGGCCCACTTTATTGGTGAATGATTGCGTTACCGGATTACCTGGATATGTTACCCGGATAGGGATACGCGGCCTGTAAGTTTAGCGGCCTTAATGCACCTGATTAGATAACCGGTAAAGGTTTTGTTATTGATTTTCGTTGTTAGTTAAAAGGTAAACATGATCAGTATACCTACGCAAATATGTAAATTAGTTTATCTTTTGTTTTGGAATAAAAACACTTCATATTCAAGTTGTACACCCATGTGTAGATTGGTTTGTTTTCGTGGTACACACCAACCCTGCTCACAACACCGGCAGCACATCTATGAACCCAAGCGTTGTGGATGGTCATCAGTGGCAGTGATCACTTACCATCAGGTGACCTATTTGCTCGGTTGCCGGACCTATTGTATAAAAAAACCGTTGCATTTCGTTCAGCGAGGGTGATTACCGTAGATCCGAACAAACAATTTTCACCGTTGGATACCCGATATTCAATCTACTGAACTACATGCAGATACGTTGTAGCAAGTCGAGTCAGTATACATTAACCAGGTAAGTGAATTTTGAAGCCCATCAAACCGCGCCAGGCCTGCATGGTGTAATAGCATTGGCAAATTATGGCCTCATACGGCATTATGGAAAAATTTAGGGGAGGCCTTTGCCCAGCAGTGGGATCTTTAAGGCTAGTATAATAATAATGTAATAAAACGGCACAGAAAATAGAAAATGCTTAGTTCACAAAATAGCGTCGAAAGACAAACAGCTGGACAATTAGTAACGACCGCTGTGAAGCTTCGAACCTTGGGCTTCGGGGTGCGCGGCTGACTAGCGAGGTCTGTTATAACGCTAGCTATAAAACACGCTGACATCCGAGGGTAAGACAGGACAGGTTTTACACCGAAGCGATCTAATGCATATATAAAATATTATGTTCGCCTCGTTTTAATGTATAAAACAAAGTCTGACAAGAAACCATAAAATGTGATTGCGATCAATACCAAAATTTAAAAAAATATTTTCTTGATTTAAGGAAATAAGACATAATCTATTTTGGTCAAGTTGGCGCATTTATTCTGAAGGCCATTCTTCTGTTGAATTCATTTATCACACATTGGTTGAAACTTAAACCTTTTTAGGAGTACATTTTTTAACACCTACACCTGTCAGTATATTTTTCAGCCCATTTTCTCCTAATTTTCACCGTGAACACTTAAAGAGACATTGAAGAAAAGGAAGAAAGAAAAGAAAAATTATTTTATTGTCACAAAATTAGCCCGCTACAACACATGAAAACGGGTAGGTGCGTATGTTGCGCAGCTCACTCGCGACAACAGATTATCCACAGCATTGCAGAGTTTTATCCAAAACAATGAGAAAAGTAAGTGAAGTACCATATTGCTTCTATTGCGTTTCGGTGTAAATCCAGCGTAGATAAATCAAATCAAATTATCGACTAACCATGAATAACAATGTCCATGGAAAGGCTAGAACCCCAACTGACACGGTTCATAGTTAAACGCCGCAAACGATGTTTGCATCGCCTTGGGAGCGACGTTTCAAAACATTGGAAAATAGCGTGGAACATTGTAAAGCACGATTTACACGGGGAGAGTTTCTCGTGGCGAGAATAGTATGCGATTATAGCACGACATAATCGCCATAGATTATCGTGTTTTATATCCTTACAATAATAGTATCTTCGAGAAACTCTCCCCGTGTAAATGGGGCATTATGGTCACTGCTTGTGTGATGTAATAAAGTACCGTGAATGGGGTGAAAAGCTACAGGTGCTAATGGGAATTAAACTGGTGATGTTTTGATTTTATACATAGTCTTTGAATTTGGAATTAAACATGTTTGATTCCCAATGCCAACTACGTTATTCCATGCTAGATCCTACTTAGTTTGTGCTCGCATGGTGGTTTCTTCTCTATGAAATCTTAAAAGCTGGACCATCTGTATGTCACACCTGTAGTATATTTACCCACCCCTTTACGCATTTAGGCGTGGTTTTATGTATTGTAAAGATAAGAGAACTCATAATCATTATCAGTAGGGGTTCCCCGACGAGTCATCAAATGGTTGACTATCTACGACCTTCATATCAATATTAATTATTATCCGTATGACCTTTCATTATGAATATTTTATTACGCTTTCGTATTTGAATAGATCGCTGTCAGATAGTTGCATCTATATTCTATACATACCATATAAATTTATACAAACCGCTATGGTATGCAGGTTTCCTCACGATGTTTTCCATCACCGTCATAATGCGTGGTGGCGTCATAACAAATGACTCTGAAAAGTCAGAGATGTGCCCTGGGATTTGAACCCGCGACCACCGTGAACATGTAGGCAACCACGTCTGGTCCGTTACCAGCTGGCCACCACGCACTTTAGCATCCTTAGCAAAAACCATGCATATAATATTATACAAAGAATATAGATATACAAAGAAGGCGTTTTAATTACAAGTTTCTAATATCCTGTAGATCATTGACATCGGCTTGTGTTGCTCTGCTATTAGCTACGGTGATTGCCTATTAATTACTTTAGCAATAGATGAATAACACGCTAATTGATGTTCTTTGATCAAATAAAATTATATAAAATTGTGTGTGCGGTACATTTTTAGTTATTAATATAGATCCTACTACGAGTAGTACAAGTTAGGAATGCTTGGCTTGTAATAATAATTAAAATCATCATCATCATAAACACACGCCTTTTTCCCAGAAGGGGTAGGCAGAGGTGCTACTAGAACACCCACGTTTCGATTTGTATATTCCGTCCCACGATGTGATAGGGGGCGAGCCTATCGCCATATCGGGCACAAATTCCTGACACCGGGCTGATAATGAATAGACAAATCCAATATCACTTTGCCCGACCCGGGATTCGAACCCGAGAACTCAGCTTTGCAATCATACCGTAGTACCACTACGCCACCGAGGCAATCACATAATAATTAAAAAACCGAAATAAAACGAATTCTTACGTATTTTATCGCGAATTTGATTTACTTTTGACTTTGACGGAAAGTTAAAAATGTAATCAAAATCGCGATAAAATCCGTAAGAGTACGTTTTATTTCAATAAAAAAATCGTCATATTATTATAGTTTTAGCCTAAAGTAAAGCATCAAGGTTTGCGTCGTGGGTATCAAAGAGCACGAGTTTACAAAACCAAAATTGGAGGATTATATTGAGCAGTTAATGTCTTGTGGTTCAAGATGTTTGTTATGTTATGAATTAATAAATACATATAATTAACAAATTTACTATTAATATTGTTTCCCAGGTCTTAACACGTCCAAATCACATGCCATTAAAATATAATTTGCATCTCTACATACATAATTTTCTTGTAGATCATCGAAAAGCAATAAAATAGCTTTGTATCACGCTACACGCCAATACATCTTCGCATACTTTAAAATACGTCATACAGACGTATTTAACAATAGCCCAGCTCGGATTCCATAGTTTTCCATTAATAAAAATCAGTTGATTGTGAAGAGTATACAAATAGTTTCTCGAATATCGTAAATTCGATCACAAATAGTTTATTACTCGATGAAGTTTAGATTATGGATTTATTTCTCGAGTTAGTTCATGGTTTAATGCCGCCATAGCTGAAGATTGTGTGAAAGAAACATTGTGACAGCCTCCGTGGCGCAGTTGGGTGAACGCCGGCTGTGAAACGTGAGGACGCGGATTTGAACCCGCACCGAGACAAATGTTTGCGTGAACCACAAGTATTTGTCTCGGGTCTGGGTGTTTGTATGGCCGAAAAGTCTCTCGTAGTTCCTGATACCCACGACACAAGACTCGATCTTATTGTGGGGTCAGGACTATGTATGTGACTGTTGGGTTTATATTGTTTTGATATATGTAAGTTTTCAAAATTTTGTCATCGCAAAAGTTTGTTTAATGGCGAGGGTACATAAACAAATGAACTGTACATTTACGAACATCAATACGCCAAATATATTTCGTAAGATATTTTCGTACTCAACTACAACAATTGTCAACGGAAGCTACAATCTATCCTGTGGCTTATTATTATAATTAGTGTTTTTGTAATTTCCTCTGAGTTCTGATCTACAAAACGAATCCATACAGCTAAGCTGTCACTTCATGGTAAGACCTTACAGTGAAGCTAAAGGTAGACGCCGACTCCCTTCCCCGGTAAGGGCCATTCAAACTAAATAAGTACTCGTCTCTCTGATGTTTAGCCTAACTGCCAATAAACATCTCCAACATTAATTATGGAAATTTACTGCTTTGCTATGTTAAAAGAACATTCATTTTACACGGTATATCTAGACTGCTACCGAAAACGAAGCCAGGTGGTAGTTTTAGTGACTTTACACACATTTTCCTAAAAAAATAATGTATACCCTTTTGTTTTTTAAGACGCTATAGTATGCAAGGCTTTAAATTATAATTTTAGCAAAAAATATGGATTTACCACCCAAACACAATGATATCTAAAACATTGCACAAAAATTGTCGCGTTTTTTTGCAACATTTTTAGTTACATCGTGTCTGTAGTCACTAAGACTACCACCTGGCTTCGTTTTCGGTAGCAGTCTTGATATACCCTGTACAATCAAACTAACCAATAAAGCATATCACTCAGTTTTCATTCCTACTTTTCTTCTCCGCCTTTCAACAAAGGCCGTTACTCCAGTTAATGTTTGGGCTAGAAGTAGATTAATAGTGAACAGTTGAAAAATAAATTTTGCCGTGAATCATAAGTATCAGCAGCTCAAATTAATTTATATGTTTATTTTGGATAATTCGGTTACCGTCCGTCCACCCGATTAACAATAGCTGCACTAAGTACAATGACCCCTCGAATTTGGCCTCGAAATATTCCATAGGCTTTGAAAGTTGCTATACAACCTACATACATAATATATAAACCTCACGCCTTTATCCCAGAAGGGGTAGGCAGGGGTGGAACCAGGACAACCACGTTTCGCCTTATATGTTCCCACGATGTGATAGGAGGCGAGGCTATCGCCATATCGGGCACAAATTCCTGACTCCGTGCTGATAATAAATAGAAAAATCCAATATCACTTCGCTCGACCCGGGATTCGAACCCAAGACTCAGCTTTGTAATCGTACTGTAGTACCTACAACTTCACGGTCATAACCTTTCCAATCGCTTAATTGAAATCAATCATTTCATAAAAATTTCCACGACCGAAATTTCGATTGAGCTGGTTTCGATAGTCCACCGTATTACAAAATCAATTATAAAAGAATTGAACTTCTATATGAATCTGTCATGGCACAAAACCATAATTCAAAATAGCACGCAATGAGACGACAGCTACCGACTGGCTGACGACAATAGAATGACCGAAATAGTACCACTGATGTCCGCGTCGACGAACATTTTATGTCATTTCGCCTCATACAAGTCAAATTAAGCCAGTATTCATTTTTCCTGCCTATGAGACGAAAAAAAAATCAGCTGGAGATCACCGACATGCGTCACTTTATATCGAAAATTGAACATATGCCTTCAACAAAATCTGAGAAGATGGGCGCATGCAAACTTTTTTAAATAATTCGCTCTTTACACTAATTATGAGGCCTATACTACATATACATACTAAATAAATAAATAAATACACCCAACAGTCACATACATAGTCCTGACTTCACACTAAGATCGAGTCTTGTGTCGTGAGTATCAGAAACTACGAGAAAATTTTCGATCTCACAAACATCCAGACCCGAAACAAATACTTGTGGTTTTGACAAAAAATTGTCTCGGTGTGGGGATCGAACCCGCGGCCTCTCGTTTACCCAACTGCGCCACGGAGGCTGTCAAAATAGTGAAAGTAATGCATATGATTTTGAAAAGAGCAACACTTAAGTTTCTTGCCCGTTCTTATCTAGTGAAAACCGCTTTCAGAACCGGGTGGTAGATCAAAAAATGACTGAATAAACAATGCTAAACATTTATATTGATTAAATAAATTATTTTCATTTTTGATTTAATCATTCATCATAATTTGCCATTATAATGAATTCAGTTTTCATCATTAGTGTGTGTTAGTGTTACATTGGTTTTTCCGCGTATGAGACAAAAACTTTTCGAGTTCACATCAAGACCACCAGATGTAGCATTCGATATCCATTAATAATTGAACAGATGTACTCATAAAGGTCGAAGGAGGTTGCCGAATATAGACTTCTTTGAGGTCGTTCTTGAAATCTTTGGCTGAGGTAATTTCCAGCAGAGAACCTTTTGTAGCTAATGTTTATGATGAACATTATTTTACCAATAACTATCGATCATCTGCGCATCATGCTGTATCTGTATCAGCCCATATACGTCCCACTGCAGGGCACAGGTCTCCCCTATCGAAAATACGATTGAAAGGGGTTAGGCTATATATTCCAATACGCTAGCCTAATTCGGGTTGGCATATTATACCATTGTTAGATACTTTGTCCAACAGTATTAACATTAGTAATCGTTTGTAACCATGCCCAAGGCCGTCGCTAGGCCAGCAACAGAAGGAAAATATTTGAGTAAGTTTCTTGCTAGAAACTTAGTTTTCTTAAACCTCGAGGGCCTCGCGTCGAATTGGATATTTATTACGCATAATTCAATATTGATATCATCTGAATAATTCATTTTCGTATTTCACATCTTTGTAGTTTTTTACAATAAGAGCTATAATACACTATTTTTGCTTTGTTATTTATTCAAGTTGACAGTAGAAATATCGTTAAAACAAATACAAGCTATACTTTTGTATATATTTATCATAACTCTTGAAATACAGGGTATATCCAGACTGGGACCGAAAACGAACCTAGGTAGTATTAGTAACTTCAAAGACAATACAACAAAAAAAATCGCGGAAAAAAAGCGATAATTTTTTTTGGGTAATTTTTTACTTATCGTTGTATTTGGGTAGTAAGTACATCGTTTTCCCAAAATAATAATGTACACTGTTTTATTTTCAATGACTTTTATTTTTAATAAATTGCACGCAAGTGTTTAAATTATAATTTTAGTAATAGATTTACCATACAGAATTTATCATTCAAACATGATGATGATATTTACCACCTGGCTTCGTTTTTGGTCGCAATCTTGATATACTCTGTATAAGATATATAGCAGTTCCAAATAAAAAAAATAAAAAAAAATGTAACCAATTTAATTATTACTTTAGTAAACGGGCCCCAGACTTTCTTCGAACATCCGTTGACTAAAATCAATAAGTGATCCCAATTTCTATCTAAGTATCTATCTCAAAAAATGACAATGAAATGTGTCTTAAATCTTAATCGATTGGTCCATTTTAGGGTTTCCTAGAGATCTAAATGGTTTATTAATTTCCGTGTAAATTGCATACAAATGATTAAGTAATTAAACATAACGTTTTAACCCCGCGCGTGCGGTCTTTATCAGTTCACATGTTGTGTCCGTGTGATAACTATTGTTCAGCTATTGTGCATCAGTGTGTGTGCACTTAATCTGCACTTGTTTGGATTTAGGAATCAGACTAGTGCCCACATTTCACCGAGATTACTTGCTTTCCAAGACGTTGTTTGGGACGAGTCTATACAGGATATCCAGGCTGCGACAGAAATCGAAGTCCGGTGGGAGTATTAGTGAGTTCGGATACAAAGCAATTAAAAATTTCGCATAAAAGCGACATTATTTTTTGTTGTGATTTTTTACTTATCGTCGTATTTGGGTATTGTATACACCTTTTTCTAAAATAATTAAAATAGTAATAGCTTTCCAGCCTTTTCACACCTGAATACTGTATCTTCCTCATATTTATTTCATTGCAATGAATGGCGAGACAAGCATGCCATTCGCCTGATGATACCAAAACCCATTAATTACAAAGCAATGCTTGGTATTCGACTGCGCTCGCTGTCCTGAGACATGGGATGTTAAGTCTCATTATATCCAGTGGTTACTCTGGCTACAATGTCCTTCAAACCGGAACACAATAGTACATTTCGACTGCTGTTTCACGGGAGAAATAGACATTGCGGTGGTACCTGCCCAGGTGGCCTCTACATATGAGAAACTAGCATCAATCACTAGTATCAGAAATCACTAGTAATTTAATTTTAAAAACCTGGCAAGTGAACATGCATTTCTCGTGACAATAAAACTCTTATCAAAACTCCAACATGTACAATCTTCTATATTATTTTGTGGAATTAAAGTACAAACAAAATTTAATCGTCAGTTTCCTGAACATTAATTTCGAACGCACGAACCACGCTCTGACTCACCCGAACGATTTTATTCAACGTATTATTGTAAAACACTTCATTCAGAAACTATTCGCTAATTATATTACGAGTACTAATGTTATTCCTCACGTATCCGTTTGCTAAATATTTGTATTAAATGCATCACTTTTGCATATTTAGAAAGGTTGGTTCGAAGGAAAAGCGCAATAGACGTGGGTTCATGTTTATAAGTTTGATATTTATTATGGCTGTTTGTATATTAATTGTAATTGCTTTTTTGTTTACCCATTCCCTCAGCTGAAACACTGTTATTTTTGTCTATTCTAACACATCCAAGAAACGAAACGACTTGAAAAGAACTGCGGTACTTTAGTTACCTACCTTGTTTTTCAACCCGTGGGTCGCAACCCTCTGGGGGTTCACCAAGTCTTACTCAAGGGGTCGCCGTTCTTACAGAGTATAGGCATTACAAGTAAATATAGGTACTAAAAAGTGGAGAAAACCATAATTGTATGGTATTGTATCAGCCCATATACGACCCACTGCAGGGCACGGGCCTCCTCTACAATAGAGAGTATGATTGAGAGTGATTAGGCCATATAGTCCACCACGCTGGCCTAATGCGGGTTGGCGGACTTTTACATACCATAGAAATTTATACAAATCGCTATGGTATGCAGGTTTCCTCACGATGTTTTCCTTCACTGTTATAGTGGGTGGTGATTGACTATCAATACACACATGACTCCGAACAGTCAGAGGTGTGCCCTGGGATTTGAACCCGCGACCACCGTGAACATGTAGGCAGCCGCGTTTGTTCCGTTTACCAACAGGCCACCACGCAATTGAAAACCATAAACATAGTCTTAATTACAATTTTTTCATCTGTCAATGGCACAAGGGGGTCACCAAAAGTTTTAACCTGAAAAGGGGTCGCGTGTTCAGAAAGGTTAAAAAATACTGCCTCGGACTATTGTAGGAAAGGATCAGCTCTACTCGGTTTTTAACACTCTTTAAGACAGTCTTGAAGCAACGGCTTTGCTGTCATGTTTCGTTCAATAAGTAAGCTTACCAGAGACTCTGTAATCCTCTGCCCCTTATGTCCTTTTTCCTCTTCATCTTAAGAGGCCGGTTACGCGCCTACAACTTGAATGTTGTCATGATAATGTTTAGCGATCATGTCCCTTACTATCAGATGAGCCGTACTAGTGTCTGTTGCGCCAATCCAATAAAAAAGAACACTACAATCCATAGTAAAATACGATATCTTAATGTCCTCTAAGACACGAAGACCCCGATCAATTCTACCACGGCTACAGACAGACACGCGATCATTTATTACGTTGCCACTTCATGCAATGAATTAATAACAAGCAACATACATAAACACACGCCTTTTTACCAGAAGGGGCAGGCAGAGGTGCTACCAGAACACCCATATTTCGCCTTTTATGTTCCGTCTCACGATGTGATAGGGGGCGAGCCTATCGCCTTATCGGGCACAAATTTATGAATCCGGGCTGGTAATAAATAGAAAAATCCAATATAGCTTTGCCCGACCCGGGATTCGAACCCAGGACCTCACCTTCGCAATCATACCGTAGTACAAATGCGCCACCGACGCAGTCGAATGTTTTGTCTTATTCGCTCAAACTGAATTCTAAAGTCATTCGAAAAGGACAAAACACGGACGGAACATACAAGGCAAAACGTAGGTGTCCTGATTGCACCTCTGCCTACTCCTTCTGGGAGTATCTCCTCTATTATGTATGTATGTGTACCCGATAACTAAAATAGGTTTTAAATCTAGACGGATTTAAATCGTATTTTAGTTATCGATATATTTATAGACATAAATAAGGCTGTATCTTATCTTAATATAATACAAAAGTGTAATATGTTATAAAATAAGTTATAGAATAGCGAAACTCTGTTAATACAGGGACGTAAGACGACAGAAAGTACTGAAACTCCGTTTTAGTTCCACGAAATCAATAATTTAATATTGAATTCTAAATGTTGCGTTGTTATATATGAACTGGTTACGAATGAGATCAACCTTTTAGTCACACCGTGCATAGCCCCTGTGGCCTAATGGATAAGGCATCGGCCTCCTAAGCCGGGGATTGTGGGTTCGAGTCCCACCAGGGGTATTGGATATATGCAAAGTTGCGTTTCTCTTTTTGGACAAGATAAACAGTTATATTACTCTTATTGAGAAAAATATGCCATATACTATGCCATACAAATATACCCCAGTTTGGTTACAGTTGAAACTAAAGTTCGCTGCAGAGCGGAACAAAATTGTATCCGTCTAACCATACAGTATAACCATGCAGCGCTAAACCGCTTTATGGTGTACTTTTCTCGCGACCAAAAGGTCGAAAGCGCCGTGAATTTCATGGCGTTTATGCGTATTGTTTTTGTGCGCGGAAACGACATATGCGATTAGTGCCCTTGTGTTTTTATTGAGCTATTACAAAATTTAATATTAATAACATTCTAGGCATCTATTATAGTAATTTAATAACAATATTAAACCATTTAACTTTTGTTCTTTATTAATATTTTGGCTCCAGTCAATTTTAGTGTCGGCTTGACGGGAAAACATCAAAATAAATAATTTTTAGTGGCGTAATCACGATGCTTATACTCAAATGGAGTTTGCATTACTAAGATTTTCTAGAATACTAAAATTATGACCTTTTGTGGAATCTTTAATCTCTCTCATTCTACTTATGCTGCTAAAGTTCACGAATTATTTCCCCAAATAGCAAAAAGTATATACTGTTTTTATGGTTTTTATTTAACCGATTAAAAATACTCATGTTGTGACTATATATAGGGTATATCAAGACAACTTGCGTAAACGAAGCCAGGTGCCAGTTTTGTGACTTTAGACACAATGCAGCAAAAAATTTGCAAAAAAAGCGACGGTTTTTTTGTATTTTTTTTTCCTATCATCGTATTTGGGTGGTAAATACATTTATGTTCCTAAAAAAATATACACCCTTTTATTTTTTTAAAGACGCTAACTATAGCGTCTTTGCGTACTAACGCAAGGCTTTAAATTATAATTTTAGCAAAAACTATGGATTTACCAGTCAAACACACATTTAAAACATTACAGAAAAAAGTCGCGTTTTTTGAAAATGGTTTAGTTGCATCGTGTCTGAAGTCAGTAATACTACCTTACCTGGCTTCGCTTCCGGTAGCAGTCTTGATATACCCTGTATGCTATACTCATGCTGTGATTATCTATTATAAGATATATATTATTGAGATATATTATAAGAGATACAATGAAAATGTACCTGTATTCATGTAAATACTACTTTGTGAATTGTATTTTTTGTATTTAAATGGGTACCTTCGTGATAAACATTGTAAAAGACTTTCATAATAATTCATGTTATTGAGATTTGCAAGATTTTCTATGGCGTGTGAAATCCGTTACCCAGTACTAGATCAGCGAGGTGGAGCTAACCCCTACATCATATTCTCGATTGTAAAAGAGGCCCGTGTCCTACAGTGGGATGTATATCGGTGGGATTCTGTACCTGCTTCTGCATCAGCCCATATGCATACGTCCCACTACAGGGCTTGCCTCCTCTACAATCGGGAGTACGATTGGGAGTGGTTAGACCGTATAGTCCACCACGCTGGCCTAGTGCCTGTTGGCGGACTTTTACATACCGAAGAAATTCTTCTGAATCGCTATGGTACGCAGGTTTTCTTACGATGTTTTCCTTCACCGTTATAGTGCGTGGTGATTGACTATCAATACACACATGACTCCAAAAAGTCAGAGGTGTGCCCTGGGATTTGAACCCGCGATCACCGTAAACATGTTGGCAGGTGCGTCTGGTCCGTTACCAACAGGCCACCACGCACGTCCATATTATATAGAATGACAAAAAATAATCTGTCTGATGCACGACGCTCATTTGGGTATCTCAATGTATTTAAAAAATACGAAAAAATATATAATAAGGGATATTTTATTTATCGTAAGTTATAATACACATTTTACTATCAATATTACCCTAAAATGTAGCAAAGTTTTAAATTCTGACAACAACAACACACATTTTGATAATTCTGAAACATCGCGCCGCACGTTGCTTGTTACGAACGCGGTTGTTGGCAGTATAATATGAGTTTCTATATTGTTTTATTAATTTTATTACGGATATTTTTTATCATATTATGTGAAACGGACCTTTTAAATAGAACACGATAATGATGCCTGATAACATCTATATTAATCGGACAGAGCTTTTTTGTCACCCTATTTACAGGGTATATTCAGACTGCGACCGAAAACGAAGCCAGGCGGTAGTATTAGTGACTTCAGATACAATGCAACTTAAAATTTCGCAAGAACAATGTCCGTTTTTAAGTTGTAATTTTTTGCTTCTCGACATATAAATATAGTTTGGTTACTAATAGTATACACCGTTTTCCTAAAATAATGCTGTACTCCTTTTTTTATCCAAACACGAAAATATTTAAAAAATTGTAAAAAAAACCTGTCGCTTTTTGAGCAATTTTTAGTTGCATTCTTTCTGTTATCATTAAAACTCCACCTGGCTTCGTTTTCGGGCGCAGTCTTGATATACCCTGTATAAAACTCGTAACAGACCATGCAATACCATCCATCGTTTCCTTTCTCGGTAGCAGCTCGCTTGTAATTAGCATACGGTTTCTGAGATCTCCACGGCGACAACAAGAGTTATCGATTGTTGGAAAAGTATCTGTAACCTAATAAAAGAGTGATCTTAAAATCGACACTGTACGCATTTTGATTGTGAACCATACTGTGTAGTGTCCAGGCACTAGGATTATTAATTGCTCCATGTTCTGGAGAAGGTGACTGCCTTGGTGGCATAATTATACTACGGCACGATTACAATTTTGCCCGACCCGGGAATCGAAGCGCGACCTCAGCTTTATAATCGTATTGTAATACAACTACGCCAACGAGGCAGTGCTAAGATTAAAATATACATTAAGTTTGTCCGGAATTGAATTAGTGCCGAAATTATATTGGCTCGTCCCATTACACGTCATAAAATACATTAAGCTGATATTAACATATTTAAGATCGCAAAGGAAAGGAAGTCTATCCAAATTTTCAGCCTTGTGGGAAAAACCAATCTCCAGGCGTGGGATAGATAGTGAAGGGTATTGGCACAGAACATTGACAAAATAAAATCATCGAGTAAAAAACAGGAATTAAAAATATCTCAGGTATTACAAGCTTAATCAAGGTTAGAGACCAAATATTCATTAGTCGTGTTTACTGTAAGTGGCTAATATAGATATGAGACTATTCGCACATACAAAGATGAGTTATTAATATATTTGAACAGGAACGTACGCAGGGCTACTTCGTGGGAGTCGAATGTTTTTACATTTGACTCCCACAGAGTCGGACAGCCTCCGAGGCGCAGTTGGTTGACCACTGGATGTAAAACGTGAGGCAGCGGCTTCGATCCCCGCACCGTGAAAAATGTTCGTGTGATCCAGAAGTATTTGTTTCGGGTTATGTTTGTGAGACCGAAAAGTCTCTCGTAGTTCCTGATACCCACGACACAGGACTCAATCTTAGTGTGGGGTCAGGACTATGTATGTGAAGGTGTATTTAACTAAATAAATCGCAGCAATATACCTGCAGGTTGCTGCCGTCGCGCTCCTTCCAATAGGTCGCTATGGAAAACTTTGAAAGACCTCTATATTCAGCAGTGGGCTGCCTGTGGTTGAGAAAGACATTACATGCTAACTACCATGCTAACTTTATCCGAGTCGACATTAAGAGAGGCACTCTTACATTCATACGTAAACATCATGCCTTTTTCCCAGAAGGGGTAGGCAGATGTGCAACCAGGGCACTCACGTTTCGCCTTGTAAGTTCTGGCCCACGATGTGATAGGGGGCGAGCCCGTCGCCATATCGGGCACAAATTCCAATATCACTTTGCCCGACCCAGGATTCGAACCCGAGACCTTAGCTTTGTAATCATAACGTAGTAAAACTACGCCACCGAGGCAGTCTTGAACCTAAATAAATATTCAAAGAACTTGTCCATGCTCATAAAATCAGCTATAAGAGAATTGAATGTATTACTATCAAGAATAATAACATAATATTTTTGATGCGAAACTCATGATGCCCTAAAAGTATTCCTCAATACGATCCTGCACCGATTAACTAATAAAAACATCGTGTTTTATCTGCAACATGGCTTGTGCTCCTGTTATCTGTTGATAATCGCAGTGCACCGACGTGTTAGCTTATTTTGGACATAACAGTGCTATCAGTGTGTGTGTACACACTTCAAATATGTAAATAAAAACTAACAACACGATGATAAATAAACATTGAAAACGTAATTTTAAATGTACACTATTTTGATATAAAAAAAATCGTATGATTTGTGCGGGACTAGAAATTATATATGTCTGAGGATTACCTACCAAAACTGGGTAGGTGGATTTAACCACCGTACTGCTTAAAAACCAACCTTAGTCATTTGTGAATCGTTAAACAAAATTAATTTATTCAACAAATACAAGCCGGATAAATTGAAAATTACACTTAGATTAATAAAATTATCCAACTATATTATATTTAGTCAGGTTACAATTTCAATGACGGTAAATTATTAGACGACTAAAAATCAGGCATACTCGTATAACAATAAAACCTATTTGCCGATGAACTTACCTTACATGCCCAGCTGTGGGACGTGGGCTGATTTATGCGCACGTACAGGAGTTTGCGCAAACCTATTACGTGGTCTTTGTATGCGGTCCTTCCCTCCATCTATTGTTTACCAACGTTACAATTATGTATCCATTTGCATTCAAACATTACAATAAATGTTAATTTTGTAATAGCGTTGGCCAATGCGAACATGTCTGCTGTTTCCGTGTCAAGTTAATAACTCAGGCTATTCGAGGAAGCTGATTTGACTATGAGACTGATCTCAGGCTTGTGAATTAGACGAAAATCAGTTATTGTTTATTTTTGTTAAATAAATTGTTTTTTATTAAAATTACTGACTTGCCGTCAACCCGCACTAGGGCAGTATATTTTTTTTGCAATACTGGCGAGACGAGCACGCCATTCGCCTGATGGTGAGCAATACGACTGCTCATTGCCAGAAGCAAAAACAAACACCTTGAATCACAAAGTAATGTTTGCCATTTCAATGCGCTGGCCATCCTGAGACATAATAAGTTAAGTCTCATTATGTTCAGTAACTCTGGCTAAAACATCCTTCAACGCGTAGAGGACTATATGGCCTCACCCCTCCGAATCGTACTCTCGATTATAGAGCAGTGTGACGTATATGGGCTGATACAGATACAGAATATTACTTGTATAGTGGATGCGATTTACACACACAAATATGGTGTCGGGGACACATGCTTGTATGTAGTACATACATACATAAATAAACACACGCCTTTTTCCCAGAAGGGGTAGGCGGAGGTGCTACCAGAACACCCACGTTTCGCCTTGTATATTCCGTCCCACGATGTGATAGGGGCGAGCCTATCGCCATATCGGGCACAAATTCCTGACTCCGGGCTGATAATGAATAGAAAAATTCAATATCACTTTGCCCGACCCGGGATTCGAACCCGAGAACTCAGATTTGCAATCGTACCGTAGTACCACTACGCCACCGAGGCAGTCTTGCTTGTATGTAAGTTTGTATATATAGGTATACATAATATAAGGGAATGTATAATACGAAAGTAAGGAGCTCAATTTACCACTACGCTTCAAAAAATAGACATAACATAAGGGGACAGATAGACTGATAAGAATTCATTATCATCCACAGACATCTAGGATAGTGTTTAGTCTGCTGTGTTCAATAATGGTTATCGACGTCTCTGTAATGATGTCATATATTTAACATGGTTCGGTACCTCGGTGGCGTAGTTGTACTACGGTATGATTGCAAAGCTGAGGTCTCGGGTTTGAATCCCGGGTCAAGCAAAGTGATATTGGATTTTTCTATTCATTATTAGCCCGGTGTCAGGAATTTGTGCCCTATATGGCGATAGGGTCGCCCCCTATCACATCGTGGGACGGAACATACAAGACGAAATGTGGGTGTCCTGGTAGCACCTCTGCCTACCCCTTCTGGAAAAGGAGTGAGGTTATGTATGTATGTACGTATATTTTAACATGTTACTATAAGCGGCAAAAGTAATAGCTTTTAAGTTAAAATATTTTTTTATAAACTACTCCGAAGGAAACCAAATTGTAACTTTTATGATGGGTGTATTGTAAACTGGTTTTGAAAAGAGCAACTCTAAAGTTTCTTGCCCAGTCTGCTTTAGTGATAACTGCTTTCCGAACTGGGTGGTAAAATAAAAATGACAGAATCTACATTACATTTCTATCTTATGGGTGGAAGAAATTATTTTCATATTCATTACATATAGTAGAGTTACAAAATTGCAGCTTTGAGTGAAAAGTTCAAAATGGCGGCCTTTATTTTCGATTCGAATTTATGACTGCGAATTGTTTAAAATTACAATTGTTATTTTAGGTGTTAAGTTTAATACAAACAGAATGGTTGATTTCCTCACGACAGCCAGCTGCTTTAACATAAAAAATAAACAAATAAATGCACCTAAAAGTCACACATAGAGTCCTGACTGCTACATTAATATACTTGTGTCGTAAATAAAAGAAATAACGAGATTCTTTCAGTCTTGTGACATCCAGATGTAAAACAAATAATACCAACGTTTTTTCGACGCAGGATTCGAACCCGCAATCAATAGTTCCACAGTTAAGGCCGGCAACGCATCTGTATGCCCTAGAGATCTAGAGTGTTGCAGATGCTCATGGGCGGCGGTGATTACTTACCATCACGTGACCCGTATTCTCGTTTGCCCCTATACTCGTACTATACACAGTAAATTATCAAAGTCTGAACATTTTTTTTATGAATCTCAAAAGATTGATACTAATTATCACATGGTGCAAAATATTCAAAACACATAAAAAGTCATTTATTCACCATTTCATAATATCCTAATCCTAATCCTAATCTAAATAAATTTTACTCAATACCTGCTACAAGCAAGGTCGCCAGTCATTTTTATAAAAAGACGCGTGCGCGCGTGTGTCTGTGTGTAGTTTATCAATGGGCTTATTATGCTCGTGCGTATTGTCTTAGTATTTTGTTTCCATCCATCCATCCATGCATCAGCCAAAGGAAGTCCACTGCTGAACATAGGCCTCTCCCAATGATTTCCACAGTGACCTGTTGGAGGCAGCCTGGTATTTTGTTTGGTTAACATAAAAACGTGGAATATTTAGAAAAAAATATACTTTGTTTTATTTTACTTATGGACTATATTCATGATTCTAAACCTCCTGTTAAAATTTGGATACTCAGATCAAAATAACTCTACATAAAAAATGACTAAGTCACAAAGCTTGTCAATGAATTGTGGTCATATTTGTATTAGTGTGTTAATATTCCATTTCGCACATAACGTCTAAACGGATTATGAAACGTGCGTAATCATATATTTACAGTGGAAATGATTCGAGGGGCGTCTACTGTTGTTACATAGTTTGTTTCTGGTAGGGAAAACCCACGTTGTTAAAGAGAAGTGTTAAAGTTACATCATACACTGATATGTAAATTTAACTTCCATTCTGAGTGGATTTTCCAATTCAAAAATCATAATTAGCTTTGGTATGGAAAAATTTGACTTTCGTTTTCTATTTGACGTCATATATCTCGTGAAATTATATTCAAATAAACAAAACCGTTGATTTGTCATAAATACAGTCCACAGTTGTAAGATAAATAAATAATTCACGAAAATACGGAGTTATTTGATTGTGCATCTTTAATTTCGTGGCATTGAACTATGCCCTCCACCCCCCACGAGTAAGGTATAATACAAAAATAATCATCTCGATAACAGGTCAATACCACATCGACAATACAAGTTATAAATGCAATTCATATCAATTGCCATCGCCTTAATAAAGTCTAAAGGTAAACACCCAGTAATAAATGGTTTTCGTAGCAATTTTCTCATTTGTATTAAGGCAGAATTTTCCGTAATTGCATTAACATGAGGCTTCATTGCAAGGTGATGGCTGCAAGTGGTCAATAACCTTTATATAGCTATCAATTTCTAATATTTTAATAACGTAGGTATAATTTGAAGCTCGCGACCTCCGAACGCCCTTTGAACCCGTATACCGCAATTAGCTGAATTCATTGATTTAAGAAATATTCTTAAGTTCAATGTTTTTAGAACTGTTCAATGCCAATTAAGCAAAATAAATTGATTAAAAATATAGCTGGCTGTTTTGGGATGCCACTATATTCTTCTTGCATCTGCCCATTGGTGATCACAGAACTCCGCAATTAAGGGGATCAGGATATAGTTAATAGTCATTTTTAAGTTTTGTTTTTGAGGGCGTATTGCTCTGTTGTGAAAGCGAGGGTCTGGCGTAGCGTCTCTTGATAACACTGCTGCCTGTCATCAATCTGTCGTTAGTTTTAGCCATCTGAGTGATGGTAATCCAGCTAATTTTTTTGATATCATAGGACCGGCAAACGAGCAAGCAGGTCACCTGATGGTAAGTGATCTCTGCCGCCCATGAACATCCACAGCGCTTTAATCATGGTTGTGTTGCCATCCTCTCGGATTAGGATTGGAGCGGGAAGCAAAAAGGATGGGAAGAGGAAAGGGGTATTGGGCATCCGGCAGTCTCACTCACCGAACGAATTTGTCAGTCACTAGAGGCATGTTGCATGATTACGGTACACCGCAACAAGGGGACGGCTTCTGCTCGAAAACATTAGACTCTTTTCCTTGCTAGTAAAATCAAATAGATGTACAAAAACAGTATAAAAGAACAATGGTTTTGTTATACTTCAATTGTTAATAAATAAATATACGGCCGGCGTGAGGAATGTAATTGTAAACTGGACGTGTCGCACGCGTTGCTAATTGTTGCGTGCTCTGCATTTTAAGTTTTGCAGGTCATTAGCAGGTGATGTTATACGTCATCGATGCCTGTGTTACGCTTCTGTCGAAGACTAGCGTAGGCGGAATAAGGTAAAAACAATTTTTTGGTTGCATGTGATTATCAAATTGTCTTTTTCATCTAACTGCAAAATCAATAAGGATTGGTATAGACTGTCCCGCCCTCATACCCGCCATTGCTACTCCTGTAAGCCAGGATCAACAGTGGCACGCATTTTAATGAAACTGAGCATTGAAGCTCAGCGTGTCTCCGGGAATGTCTAACTCATCTTTAACCCTCAACGAAATCAATCAAAAAGTTAAGATTAATAGGAAGTTTATTAGGTAATTATTAAGGATTGGGATGGAAGAAATGTAGAACGATTTGGTTTTATGTTACAACGGGTTGCTTTCTCGTCGTTATTTAATTCGTTTAAGTAGGAATTCCGGGTAAACCAATATCGTTGTCTTGTTTACAACTTAAGTTAATTAATTCACATACGAGTATAATTACATTCTCAAGTAAAGAAATAAAATAAATAAACTCATTCCACAGTTAAGAACGAGCCTCTCAGTATAAATGTGAGGATCTTTCCTGCGATTCCTAAACTTGAAATTAATAGTTTTTGTATAAATAAATCTTATAAAACAAATATTAAGCTCGCGGTATCTCTTATAAATTCCCTGCACTAACATGCCCCAAAAGTCTTAAATATAATACTTATTACAAAAAACTTAGTCTGAACCTGCCAGCAAATTCTCATAAATCCACTCCAATCCATCAGCCAAAGGAAGTCCACTGCTGAACATAGGCCTCTCCTAATGATTTCCACAGTGGCCTGTTGGAGGCAGCCTGCATACCGGTTGATGACGGGCAGCAGCGTCATCAACGCGAGTCCTCTTCTGCGCCCGCCAACCCGCCTGCCAAGCGTGGCGAGTATTGGCAATAACCTCATGATGAGTAAATTCTTATAAAACTAGTAATAAAATCTTCAATTTGACACAGGTGTATATGACGCAATAAAGCCTATGACACGGATATAAAGTGTGTTACACGAGCTGTGATCTGCTGAGTGGCAGAGCATCGTCAGCGATGTATTGTCACTAGCCGATCGCTGGGCTAGGGACCTTTTTCATTTGCATGGATTAGGTCATAATTACTGCCTGATTAAACAAGGATAAGGCCTGTGGCATATTTTATTGCAAGGGCCTTAGTTTACATTAAATTGAAATAAAACGAATTCTTACGGATTTTATCGCAAATATTAATTTATTAGTTTAGATTTAAGTTAAATTGTAACCGTCACTAAGCCGATGACTAATACCTCAGTCAACCCAGTGACCACGAAAACTGTAAAGTGATCGATACGTCGGGAAATTAAAAAATGTAAAAATTAAATTAAATTCGCGATGAAATTCGTAACTACTCAAACGTCCCGACCTCTATAGAGGTTTGTCAATGTAATGTTAACTTAATGCCAGTTTTAACAGGGTATATTTTAACTGTCAATGTCAATGTAATGACAGCCTTAATGCAAGTATAAATAGGGTATATTTAAAAAAAGACGTTAGTTTGAAAAATACTATAGCGGTCGGGACGTTCGAGTAGATAAGGTCTGTTTCTCTATGGCGTGAATTTTTTTTAATAATAAGAAACTACAGCAAGGCACAAAAAAGTACTTCTGAAATAGATGGAAAGGTTGATGGAACAGAAGTATAAAACAAAATTTGGATGCACTCACTGCATGTGGCTCCGCCTGCCTTTGCTGTAATATATATAACCTTAATTAATTATACCATCATCATTTAAGGAATTCTACTAAATAATTAAACTTCTACTAAAACACAGTGGCTGTACCTAAAACAGCTTGTATCGATCGACCTCCTGGGGTGTTTATAAGTTAATTTGTCCCTTATGTAGAATGTAGAAATATAAAAACTAAACTAAAGTCTAAAGGAACCAAAAGTCTCCTAACACAGGCATTGCTATGCCTAAAAGGAGGCTACCACAATTAGTTAACAAGATGAATTGTTTGTTAAAGAAATAAATATATATTTTTTTATTTATTTTAAACTCATTGTAAAACCTCTCTTATATCACATAGAAAATGCAACTATTTTTTTGCGGCAGACGAGAGCAATTTTATTTATAGATTTGCAATACTTGAGCTATGGCAATTACATCATTCATTTCGCCATTCATATTGCTTTGTTGCAAAATCACTAATCGGTCTATTAAAACTACCTAATTCTTTAACATTCTTTTATTTCCTTATAAATATACTTATGTATTGAGTATTAAAAACGTAGCGATAGGATCAAAAACGAAACTTGAAAATAGGACGATGTCTTTACACTTAAAGCACAGCATTACTTGAATTAAAAAAAATAAAAGCAATTTCTCAAAAAATAAGTAATTGTACTTATTTCCAAAAATCGATATGTAGGGCGCAGTAGTGCAGTGCAGCGTTATTGGACACTTTGTATCGAGTATCGATATATCGATGGCGCACGTGACTCCTCACGTGCTAAGTCACGAGGCATATCACGAGATGTTAACAATGTGCAATATAGTTCAGTTTTTTATATTTCCCCCGAGAAAGATAAGGAAAATAAACCGCAAGGCCGCCATTTTGAAATTCTTTTCGGTAA
The DNA here is from genome assembly GCA_033459515.1 of Theretra japonica. NCBI lineage: Eukaryota > Metazoa > Arthropoda > Insecta > Lepidoptera > Sphingidae > Theretra > Theretra japonica. The sequence goes on from CM065942.1 coordinate 5,909,052, forward strand.
TTAGGTTAATCTTTATATGACATTTTAAATTTCGAATGTGTCTGAAGTAACAGACAGCATTCGGCTAGGTTCATTCGGTCGTAACTGAGGTCCAAACCTATTTCCGAGAGAGTGGATGGAGGCCGGTAATAAAATTATAATGAAGTACGTACTTACTTACCCTCATTCTTAGTACTTACTAGAAAAGGTTTTTTAAAATTGTAAATACAAAGAAATAGCAACAGTAAAGGGGGAATGAGAACTTAACAAAAAAGCCGCTGGTTTGAGTCCAAGACACGTCTCTGATTTTTCGAAGTTACGTGAGTATTCTTCGTTGATTCTCTTTCTCACTTCAGCCACAGGAAGTCCACTGCTAAACATAGGCCTTCCCCATAAATCGCCACATAAACCTATTGGAAGCGGCCTGCGTCCTTTGTTAATTATTATCGCTCAATTTAAAAACGACTGAAACACAATTAAAATAGACTTTAGAATTTTGTAAAATGAAGTTCGTATCTAAGTGCACCACTTAAGAAATAATATATGAGGAAATGGTGTTTCTAGTATTCATATATTCCTGACGGGAAATCCTATCGCGTACACCACTTCATTATATTTATATCTTTCAGTTGTATATAATAGAGAGCATACCTTACATTAAATACCCACATACAGAGATCAGATGTAGATGAAATGATTACAGTTCTTTGTGGTTTTCCTTAAAAAAGTTGCTTTGCAATTACACCTAAGGTTTGAGAAATTGTGAAACAGTATGATCTTATGGGTAGTACCGTGCCTAGAATTAAACTAGAGGTTGCCAATTCCCCTCAAGACTCAAGACTTTAGTAAAGTATAAAAATAAAGGAATAAGATGAAGATATTTAAAAAGAAAACCCTTTTAAACCTATCTAAAGTATTTTTCAAGAGCGTAATTACAGAAGTTTACTAAGGTCCCAACATATCTCTATGAAAGTATTTGGGAAAGGTCTATGTTCAGCTATGGACTACCCGTGAGAAAAAAGGGAGGGAATTACAGAAGCTTGCACAAGGCACACAAAGTGCTTTTATTTCCATGGGGAAAATCCATTTTCGGACCTTCCCACCCCCAAAGTGGTGAAACTGTGTCGGACTCAACGGCACCTTCCGGCCCAACGGATGGATGCCGCCCGTAGATGTGCCGACTGCCGGTCGGCCCCTGGGTCCAGGTCCCTACCATAAATTACACGCCGAATTACTCCACCTCAGAGCACCTCAGAGATGGCTCCGAGATACCGTTTACAGAACGCGCCGGAACCGCCTCTTCGTGCAATGCGGCTTAGCGACGCGGCTTAAAACGCGTGTTGAGTCACGTCTCGTTACCGCCAGGTGAACCGCATGCTCGTTTGCCCCCTGTAAAAAAACGCATAATACGTTTTTTCAGCAAAGGAATTTACAGACATAACTTGACAATCACAACCTTCGAAGAATCTAAAGTGATAAAAAGACTCTAACGTCGTGTAAGATCGATACTACGAGAAGTTTAAGGTCGTACCGAATTGTAAAGAAGCGGCACACACGCCGCCGGCTGGGTTTAAGAGCACTTCACACTGCACTACACTTGTCAAGGTCAACGCTGGGGCGGAGTGGCCAAGATTTTATTTTCTTCGTTTTAGGGCCATTTCGTGGCGGCATTTTTACGATTCCTTTTAGAAATTACTGTTGCTGTTTGAAGGACTAGTGCGTTGAAGATAGTTTTTGTAATGTTTTGAAGTAGTTTTCAAGGATAATTAAAATTTTAATATACAACGAGGAAATTACATACATACATAACCACACGCCTTTTTCCCAGAAGGGGTAGGCAGAGGTGCTACTAGAACACCCACGTTTCGCCTTGTATATTCCGTCCCACGATGTGATAGGGGGCGAGCCTATCGTCATATCGGGCACAAACTCCTGACTCCGGGCTAATAATGAATAGAAAAATCCAATATCACTTTGCCCGACCCGGGATTCGAACCCGAGACCTCAGCTTTGCAATCATACCGTAGTACCACTACGCCACCGAGGCAGTCTACGAGGAAATTAAATCTTCGGTTATATTTGTAGGCCTGTACAATAGAGTAAATTAATATAATAATATTAGCTCATATTGTGCCAACAGCTTTGCAAGTGTCTCCTATACAATCTAAAGTTCGATTAAAAGGTCTTTAGGCCGTAATCCACCACACTGGCATATTGCTGAAGGGCGAGGGTAACATACTATAGAGATTTTATTTTGGAAAGATCTCAACCTCTCAAAACCTTGTGCTTTGTCCTCCTTCACGATGTTTTCCATCACCGTTAAAGTGTCTGCTACAATACTGAACACAGCACATGAATTTGCCGCGTGGCTATAGCTTACCCCGTTCGGAATAAACGAAATGTCCTTGAGTCCCAACCGTTGATAACGTTATCGACAAGTCAACGTCCCAGGTAGACCGTTATCGTATGCGACAAATTAAATTTTAATTAATAGGATTAGACTGTCACACTTTCATAACATATTGTCTATTGGAAAGTTGTTTTTGGATACATGTCTGTTATGTTTGTCGGTTATAAGATAAATTATAAATATATATATATTTTAGATATAAATAATATTAAATAAATATTTTTTAAATATAGAATAAGTTCTATGTGAATTGACTTGTCATAAGAGCTATTTCATTGCCTACGTGACCAATAACCGAATTTCATTTCATTTCAAGAGATAAGTAGTAGATTGGTTCATAATAATGATAATACTGTACTTTTATCAAATATAAGGCTTATATTATCTATTTCTTCCGCCAAACAGCAGTGTAAACGCATTGTTGTGTTCCGGCTTGAAGAATATTGTAGCCTGCCTAACTATTGGACATAATGACACTTAACTCGTTAAGTCTCAGAATGGTGAGCGCTGTAGAATGCCAACCATTGCTTTATAATTCATGGTGTTGTTTGGTTTTGCTACTGTCCATGAACAGTCGTATCGCTTACCATCAGACGGATGGCATGCTCGTCTCGCCATACATTGCAATAAAAAAAAGTAAAAAAAAATTGTAAGCGTGATCGTTGGAGCGGTTGATTTTTCTCTTAGTATGATTTGTTACTCACTTTTGGGCAAAGGCCTTAACTTTCTCCTTCCACGGAACTCGGTTTATTGTGATCGTATTTTCGGAACAATACTATAAAAAAGCCATTTGGAGCTTCATTAAAATATAGATACATATACCGAACGATGGAGTCATTATATTTATTGAAACCAAAGAAAGGGTATCGAGTTAACAGTTCGTATAACAAAAATAATTAAATTTTATTCAAGAGTAGAGTCACTGGATATTTGTTCTACTAGGTATTATAATTTGTGAGATATATTATTTTCTAATTTACATTGAAATTATTGAATTTCTAATTTGATGGGACACCTAATTTAATAATATTGTACTGTGGTGTATTGTGTCAGCCCAGATACGTCTCACTGCAGGGCACGACCCTTCCCAATCGAGAGTACGCTGGAGAGGCGGTTAGGCCATAGTATAGTATATCTAGTCCACCACGCTGGCCTAGTGCGGGTTGGCGGACTTTACATACCATAGAAATTCTTGCAAATCGGTACGCAGTTTTACTCACGATGATTTCCTTCACCGTTATAGTGCGCGGTGATTGACTATCAATACACACATAACTCCGAAACGTCCAGAGATAATCATATAAATATTTTTATTGACTCTCAACGATTATATTGTTGTAATATTGTAATTTTTCTACTGATTATTTTACCACACATATTATATATTTTTACTAACAGCATACGTTGCTACTGGCCTTGAAAACTGCAATACTACACGTTGTGTATAGAAAATTAACAATTCTTTGTTGTCTCATAATTTAAAAAGTGTGTTTTATTAATCAGTATAAAACACATGTCGGTTCATTGACCGACACGTCTTATCAACATTTAAGCGTTAGTCACAAGTTAATTAAAAGACATAAACTAACCGCCTTATTCATAGACAGTTTTAAAACCTATTTTAGTTATCTAATGTTTTGTCCCTTTCGAACAACTTTTGAATTCAGTTTAAGCGAAGGAGACAAAACATTCGATAGCTAAAATAGGTTTTAAATCTGTTAAAGAAGGCAGTAAATGTATATAGTTTTCTCAATCGTCTAAAAATATTTTGTTGGGATGTTATTTGGTTGCGTCTAGTAGAGTTCAGTCGATCGACTTTAGGATAGTAGAAAGCAAAAAATTGATATGATGTATAAAAATACTTTTACTATTCCCTGGTTATAAGTATTCAAATGTAGCGATCTCTCATCTATGATATTATTTAGTCTTTTAATATTTCTTTAATAATTGTGGTCCACCTCGCTGACCACACCCACCTTTAGACATAGCAAGTTCACTGCTGAACTTCGTATATTTCCCAATTTAAAGGGTTTTGCCACTATTCGTCACATTTGGTAGACTGGTCGGCTAATTCATCTTTCATGATGAAACAGGCCAATGCCAAGCACCAGTAGGATAAATATAAATTTACCAATTCATGAAATCAATACATGCGTCGCAACATTTCAGTTTTTACAAAGTAATTGTAACAAAATGTAACAGTATACGATATAAAAACACGTGACATAAGTGGAACAATGTAATACACACGTTTTAGTAATAATATGCATCGCATCCTTATAGACCGGGAGTTGGACTCGATCATTTAATAATTACCTTTAATAATCAGGCAATTCGCTTTTTATTTTCTTAACAGCCTCCGTGGCGTAGCTAGTACGCTGGCTGTGAAACGAGAGGCCGTGGGTTCGATCCCCGCACCGAGACATATTTGTGAAGCCTACAAGTATTTGTTTCAGGTTGGGTGTTTGTGAGACCGAAAAGTGTCTGGTAGCTTGTGATACAAATATGCATCAAGGTCATAGCACAGCGTTAAAATAAAAATTATTATGTACGGCCGGGTTCTCCCAATATATATGGATATATATATATATATTGAGTATTATTTCGTTAAGGAAATAAAAGTTATTATTTTACAATTGTTTGATTCCTACTTCTAATCCAATCAATCCAATCCATCAGCCCAAGGAAGTCTACTGCTGAACATAGGCCTCTTCCAATGATTTCCACAGTGACCTGTTGGAGGTAGCCTGCATCCAGCGACGTCCCGCGACCTTTACCAGGTTGTCTGACCACTTAGTGGGTGGACGTCCCACGCTGTGCTTTCCGCTTCGTGGCCTCCATTCGAGAACTTTTTGGCCCCATCGGCCATCAGTTCTCCGTGCAATGTCCTACTTTTAAATTGCAAACTAATTGTGTTACATCTCATTACATAAAAATTTATAGTGTTCGTATAGTCATGAAAATATATCGTCGCTGGAATATCGAGACCTTGTAATGAAAAATTAATTATTAACATCAATTCCCCTTAGCTCCTCTAACTACAGTACTTGTAATATAATAATAATAATAATCCTCCCAGCCGGTTTCGGCTATGGCGATCGCTTATTTTTTCTTCTTTGCTTTCTCTGTGATGTGCTCTAACATGACTTAAATAGCCAATCCTGTTGGTGAAGGTCCGCGCACATTGTGGACACGTTAGAGCACCGTTGCTATAGTTATAGTTAATAGCCACTGGTGGTCGGGCTTTTATTCGATCTCGCTTGGCACCCAGCTCAGCACGCCGATGCCTTGTAATAAAGACTTCATTCACGCTCTAAACCAACTAAACTAATAGGTACCGTTTGACGTTTCATACTTTTCAAGATTAAACGACTTTGTACAGGCGTAAAGCGCCATTTACACGGGGAGAGTTTCTCGCTACGAAATTCGTATGCGATTATCGCAATATAACCGCCATAGATTATCCTGTTCTGATAAACGTTTGTAAGACGCAACTTTTTATATCCTTGCGATAATGTCTTCGAGGCGAGAAACTCTCCCCGTGTAAATGGGAGTTAACTCACACGATTTCAAGAACGTTTTCCGTAAAACCATGGAATTATGGTTGGAAGTATGAAACGTCAAACGGTACCGTTTATTTTAGTTGGATATTAGTATATTGTTCATAATATTCACATACTTCTATTATTCTCATAAAATAACCTTGGATCTGTAGCTTTCCCAAATATATTTCCCAAATAAAACAAGGTATAATTGATTATAATTACCAACATTCAAATATCTTAAATCATTTACACGTTAATATTTTTGTTAGAAACCTAAATTAATACAAATAACCCGAATTTAAGTTATTTCAATGATTTTGTATGGTTGCGTCTCCCGGCCTATTTCGCGTAAATACGACTATGAACTCGAAACGTGAGCACGTGAACGTGTGAAATTAGACACAAGATGTATTATATTTCGTATAGTAATAATTTTGCAGTTATGTAAATAGTTTGCTTTTAATAATATGTATTATGTAAAGATATAAGACGATAGGACGTCCTCCACAAGGTGGTAAAGGTCGCGGGACGTCGCTGGTGAAGGCTGCCTCCATCAAGTCACTGTGGAAATCATTGGGAGAGGCCTATGTTCAGCAGTGGACTTCCTTTGGCTGATGGATGGATGGATAAAACGATAGATACTATGTTATCCTCGCCTGTGCAAGGCTCCGCTTTCTTACGTGATCTCCATTTCGTTTCATCATCACCATCATCATCAGCCTTTTATTGTCCACTGCTGGACATAGGCCTCCTCCAAATTGCGCCATTTCACCCTGTCTTCGGTTTGTCGCATTTCTTTTGCTTTTCAACAAATCTGTAGACCGATCTGCAAGACCATATTGTAATATTTATTTATATTATTATTTTAAATTCACAAACTCCTACAAATCCAGTCATTACTCTAAGATACGTGTCTTGTGTCTTGAGAAACTTTGAGGGACTTCATTTTCCAATAAGACCTGAAAGGAATAAGTGTATTAAAATATCATAGACATAACTCCAATGCCCAATACCTCTTTCCTCCCCGCTCCCCTCCCAATTGGACCGGAAAAACATTCATTATCCAGCGTTGTGGATGTTCATGGGCGGCAGTGATCACTTACCATCAGGTGACCTGTTTGCTCGTTTGCCGGTCCTATGCAATAAAAAAAACAAAAATAGGGCAAACCCTTGTTCTCAATTTTAAATTCGATTGCAAATCCCTTCATGGAGACTATCAATACTTTAATTATGATGTAATAAAAAACAGAACACAATCAAGGTTCCTTCCATTCGTCCTTGTTCGAAGGTTCGTGTGACACTTCTGGCATTTGGAGATCAGGTATCACACAGGTCGTTATTGTTACTATCGCTAGCCGACCAAGCTACGTGATGAATCATATTTGTAATCTTAATTATTATATTATTAGAACTTTAAACAAAGAATAATCGCAAAATTATTCCGGGAATATTACAACACTGAAATGCTGAAAAGTAGATGATAGTGTGACTGCCTCGGTGGCGTAGTTGTATTAAGGTATGATTGCAAAACTGAGGTCTCCGGTTCGAATCTCGGGTCGGGCAAAGTGATATTTCATTTTTCTATTCATTATCAGCCCGGAGTCTGGAATTTGTGCCCGATATGGCGATAGGCTCGCTCCTATCATATCATGGGACGGAAAATACAAGGCGAAACGAGGGTGTCTAGTTTGCACCTCTGTCTACCCCTTCTGGGAAAAAGCCGTGTGTTTATGTATGTATGTAGATGATAGTATAAAAAGCCGCGTGTGATACGATATTTAAAATGACTATAGTATCATAATAGGTATATTAAAAGATCTTCTTATTCCAAACTTACGTGTGGTCGGCATATTACAATTTTGATACATTTTGCTGAATGAAAATGTATGATTTTACAGCCGGTGGATTTCTGATGTCATACTTTTCTAAAATGTAATAACGTCTTATGCTACATCTTGGGTTATTAGGAGTGGTAATAAATTTCACATACCTACCTTCGGACATAATTAATAGAACCCAGACGGTGTTACATAATAAATATTATTTATAAGTTTGAAAAATTACGCTTTCGGTTTTACTGAAATATCTCTCAGTTCCGGAAATTTTAATAAGAAAATTACTTTGCCCCTTAAAGTATTAAATAATTTATGTACACAAAGATTATTTTAGCCTCGGATCTGAAGTTTCAAGTGTAAGAATCGTTGTTGCGAAGCCCTGTTACGTAACCGATCCGGGAATAATTGAAACTTTATCTCAGCTTCGTCTGTTATAATTATGTAATTAAAATTCATCGTTCTTTTTCAATTCATAATTTTTATAAAACGAAATAAAATGTTTTTTTATTAATTAAAATTATTCAGTCAAAAAGATAATCATCAAAAGTTTCCATAGCAACAGGCCTTTTCAAGGTCCTACTTGAAATTTTCCAGCCAGGCCATTAGGTATGGCTATTATGTCGGTTACATCATACTTTTTTTGGGCTTACATAGTATCACATACGAGAAAATGTATTTTTCCTTCAAATCCTTTCTTATATTATAGACGATATAATTTTTATAAGTTGCGCAGGGCTGAAATTTGCACCCGGCATGGCGATAGTCTCCTCAATCATCTGGGAACAGAAATAAACTCACCAAACAGCCTGTGGATTTAATAAAACTGCCTACAATTTCAAGGATAAAGCGTTATAATGCAGCATTCACGTGAAGCACTGAAACCGACACTTCGCAGTAGCGCATACGTAAGCGCCGGTGTCATTGTCCAGGCGTTCTGGTAACCGCTACAATAGCAACACTAGGGGGCGCTAATGTGCTATTGTTCGATGATGATTTACACCTTTCCGCATATCTGACTTTAACTTGTAAGTGTATGTTTATCAAAGTGCGTAATGGCCTGTTGGTAACGGACCAGACGCGACTGCCTACATGTTCACGGTGGTCGCGGTTCAAATCCCAAGGCACACCTCTGACTTTTCGGTGTCATGTGTGTATTGATAGTCAATCACCACGCATTACAACGGTGAAGGAAAACATCGTGAGGAAACCTGTATACCATAGCGATTTGTATTTTCTATGGTATGTAAAAGTCCGCCAACGCGCACTAGGCCAGCGTGGTGGACTATATGGCCTAACCCCTCTCAACCGTATTCTCGATTGTAGAAGAGGCTTGTGCCCTGCAGTGGGACGTATCTGGGTTGATACAGTACAGTACAATATTAAGTCACACGGAATGTATTAAAGCAAATAGCAGTTTGTCTAGTTTAACCCTTAAGTTTAAAAAAATATTTATGTTAGTGACAGTTGGGTGTTTTTTTTTTTAATTACGAGTAATACAATTAGTTCTAAGATTTTCTTGAAACTCATTTACCTAATTATGAAGGTAAGATGAGACGAAGCCGTGAAGGTAATTTCTATTGTCGTAGAAACAATAAGGCGGCTCATTATAACAACAGAGTAACTTTATTGTAATTTATTCAGAAGAATATCTTTGAAAACCTTTTGGAGTGCGAAGTAAAGGCCGCGGGTTCGATCCCCGCACCGAGGCAAATGTTTGTGTGTACAAGTTTTTTTTATATGGCAAGCAGTGCCGATGTCGACAATTCTGTCAATGTCAAATATGCTATGAGTACTCGTGTACTCATATTCTGTTATGTTGTGAATTCTAAAAAGTTCTTTTCATTTCGTTTGTTTAAATTGTTATTAGCAAGCACAGTCAGCAAGGAATGAATCGACATTGAAATAAATGTATATTATATTAAATAACAGCAACGTAGTTAAAGTATTTTTTTTACGCTGGTTTTGATATCTATGACATTAAACTTATATTTAACTGGGGGGCCAGAATTATGTATGTGACTGTTGAGTATATTTATTTATTTCTCTCCAAATGTAGATAAGATTCTTCACTGTTTATGTCAACCATATTTAGGTTGATATGATTGGCCTGCATCTTTGTCAGTATCAGCCTATATACTTTCCACTGCAGAGCACGGGCTTCCTCTACAATCGAAAATAGTATTGAGAGTGGTTAGGCCATATAGTCCACCACGCTGGCCTAAATTGATTGACCAAACTATATAAAAACCTCTCACAAACAAAACATGGAGGTATTATCAAGCCAAAAATATGAGGTAATTATTGTCTGCCCTTACGAACTGCGATTATGATATCTTATAATTGTTTGTAAATATTGTTATTAACCTCGTTGCTATGGACGACTCTTCCGTCTCAGATATCGTTGTTCAATTAACAATTAATTTAATAAAAAAATTAAAGGGTTTGCGAGATCTTTCTATGCTTTGCGCCCACAAAAATGTAACATTGATTTATGTATTTTGTTGCAGCCGCGAATTTGGGTTAAAAATCATATTAATTACTAGCTTCTGCCCGCAAACGTATGCCTACTTTTTTTGAAATTTTATTTGAATCCTCGATAACAATGCCGAGGTCTCGGGTTCAAATCCTGTGCCGGGCAAGGTGAAATTTGTGCCCGATATGGCGATAGGCTCTCCCCCTATCACATCGTGGGACGGAACACACAAGGCGAAACCTGTGCGTCCTGGTAGCACCTCTGCCTAGCCCTGCTGAGAAAAAAGCGTGAGTTTAGTTTCAATTTATAATATCTAGTGGAGGGTAGTTTGTCGTCGCTTGTCCGCTGGGTACGTCATTTTGTATTGAGTCTCGTGTACGCTTCGCAACGCATGACGCGTGCTCCACCGCCGAGCTGGATATTCGCATAATTCGTTCGTGTAATGTTGGACTATCTGGTGCTTGATATTTAGTGTGTCTATAGCCACCACAGTCGTCGGCGCCGACCATCCATCGGGAACAGGACTCCGGTGAGTTTCCTTGACATATAAACTTTCGGCTGAGTTGTCGTTTGTTCGTTTTCGTATTGTCCGTCTCTGCACATTTGGATTCATAAGATTAAGGACTGAGGTTACAGTGTTATTGTGTGTTTTGACTCTTCAAATATCAAAGATGTCCATCTTTAAATTGAAAGTGATAGCAAGCATACTGAAAATAAATATGATACAATTGTTTCTATTACGTACTCTTCAATAACAAAAAAACTTGTGTCATTTTGTATTAGAGAATTGAGAGAGAATAATATAAAAGCATGTTGAGTAAGAAAATTTTAGGAATACTTAACAAATATTACTAAGAGAATATAACTTAGCTATAAATTGTCCTACAGCCCACATCATTAATCTGTTCCATAAAATTAATTACGAAACCAAACGAAATCACTTGTAATTTAATCACTATTCACTAGATATCCCGAATAGGAAACTGGGTCCCAAACTTAATAAACCAGAGATACAATAAAATTATAATCAAATGTTCCATTAGCCCGATTCCGTCCGCTAAACAAGATATAGATGGCAGCATCGGAATAATTGAAATGGATGTGGGTAATAATGATTCTTTGCAACCTATGCGCTGCCCACTCGCTTTCTAAATGCGGGAAAATAAATCGAAAGGGCTCTCCCCTTTCGGATTGTTGGATCTAGTCAGAGGACACTCTAGATTACCGCCCTAGGCACCTACTTTACTTAGTTAGTAAAATAGTGAAAAACAAAATATTTTTAACAGCCTCCCGCCTCCGTGGCGCAGTTAGTTGAACGCCGGCTGTGAAGTGAGACCGCGGGTTCGATCCCCGCACCGATACAAATGTTTGAGTGAAAAGCAAGGTTTACACAAACATTAACACAACACATACTTGAGTATTTGTTTCGTGTCTGCGTGTTTATGAGACCGAAAAGTCTCTCGTAGTTCCTCATACGCAAAAGACTCGATCTTAGTGTGGGGTCAGGACAATGTGACTGTTGGCTGTATTTATTATTCCTTCAAGTCCATTCTCAAAACTTTCGTTTCAAGGCGGACAACTAATGTAGATTTTCCCACAATTTTGAATATTCCAGACCGGTGGTGATCATTTTCTATTTCATTTACAACTTCCAATACACGTACTTACGCTATCAAAAAATATAAGTTCGTTCCATGTGGTGGCTTACCATTAAAAAAAACACAAAGTGAACTTCATCAATTTTTTTTGACGTCAACGCAAGTTTCGTGTTAAGCAGTGGATTGTAGGTTCTACGCTCATAGAAAAAGTAAGGACCCAAAAAAAAAATTGCGTATCAAATGCAATTATAGCAAAATTGACGGCGGATGTAACTATTTTTAAATTTTTTTGCACATACATTATTCGGTGTCTTAAATTACTTTATAATAGTTAAATGATTTATGTGTCCAGGTTTCACGTTTAATGGCACGTGAGCCAAAATTTATGTTAAGAACATGTGCCGTCGTCATAAAAAATTAAATAGTAAAAAATAAATTGCTGTTTCTACTATCTATTAGTTTAAATATCTATTAGTGTAAACAGATGTATCTATATACTATACAGATACATCTATATCTGTTTGTGCAAAGGCTTGTTTAACTGTGATAGTAGATACACTGACCAAAGTGGGTCTCGAAGAGTGATCTGTGTTCTCGAAGACGGAAATTTTGGACAACAGCTAGAATTTGTGACTAGGTATAATTTTTTTAAGATTCTATATTGTCACGGTTTATAAACAATATGAAGCTGTCACTAAGTGCATGAGACGTAAAAATAGGTTCCTATGTATAAATAGGTACATGTTGAAATAATAATATAATCGCTTTAACGGCGCGGTGTAGGAAAATATCGCGAGAAACTTTTTTTATTAATTTTAACTAGACGCTATTAAACATTGCAAATTTGAGAATCAAACCCATTTTCCTCAGCCAATATTAAACTGCCACTAGATTATTAAAACTCAAAAAGCTCGATATAAAAATATCTAACATTAAAAATAAACTTCTCACCGACGGCATTATTCAAATCTGTTTATATTTAGAATTGGTTGAGTGAATTACATTTTTCTCATCAATAAAACCACTAAGGTCATATCAGAATTAGCGTCGCATAAAATAGCAACAGTTTCAAGGTAGCCACTTGTTTTAGCCGTTTATCGTATTGGTAACAGGTCGCAATTATGACATGTAAATGATTCAAATTATGTACTAGTCGTGCCAATAAAATAATTTTAAAAATCTGTGTATGCAGGCGAGGTAAGGGTCACGCAAGATGGTAAACGACTAAAAATGTGGGGCACAGCGTCTGACATCTAAATAACAAGTATTTCTCCTTCTTCAGCTACTGAAGTCTGAAAGTCTTTTGCTAAACATAGGTCTTAAGATAGGATGTCCATAGCGAACTGTTGTAAACGGCGTGCATTCATTTTCTGCTTTCATTATGTCGTTTTGGTATCCACGGTAAAATAATATGTTTTAAAGCTCAAAGTGATTATACGATTAGAATACTATATTTTTCGGGATAAAAGTAGCCAATGTTCGTCTCCATGATGCTATAATAATAGATAATAATAAATATAATACACCCAACAGTCACATACATAGTCCTGACCCCACACTAAGATCGAGTCTTATATCGTGGGTATCAGGAACCACCAGAGACTTTTCGGTCTCACAAACACCCAGACCCGACACAAATATTTGTGGTTCACACAATCATTTGTGTCGGTGCGGGTATCGAACCCGCGGCCTCTCGTTTCACAGCCGGTGTCTAACCAACTATTGCCGAGCGCCACGGAGGTTGTCATATCTCTCCATGTTAAATTTCATCAAAATCGGTTCAGCCGTTTTAGCGTGAAAATGGAACATACATACACACTTTCGCATTTATAATATTAGTAGGGATACCAAACAAAATCTCCCAAAATCCTCTTACAAAAGTGTGAAGTGACCGGCCTTCATATAAATTTATCGGCTAGATGGTAAGCAGATATCCACAGTTTCCGGACACGCTTCACGTCCTGTACCCCGCTCAACATGTGTGTACAATCCTTTACATTGATGTATCTCCGGTACTTGATAATTTATCGCCTGTACAATATGTTTACCTGTGTAGTCAATGTTACGAGCGTAATGAGGCATATTTTTAAAATATTACGTTTGTGAATAATTGTTGTTTTGTATTTATGTTTACTTTTGTGCGTCAGTTGTCGTGATAAATTATTCTTCTAATATAACAAAATGGTATATAACAGATTTATATAATTTAATCACATAATGATGATAAAAATTAATAGAATAAAATATTTTACTGGTGCTATCTGAAATTTGCCGAGCTTATTTCTGTATAGAGACCAGCACATGGCAATGCTGGGCACAAATAGATAAGAAAAGAGATTTTTTGTACCAGAAACCTCGAAAAAAATTGAATTTGCCTGGGAATCGAACCCAAATTTACACAGTCCCAAGTCCACATCGCGCACTCCTGCCAGTAGAGCCATGTGGTGACAAAATGAATGTCTTTATATTAATAACATTTTGAAGTGTTATAAGTTTTTTATACTAAAATGGAGAGGCAAAATCGATTATAACCTTGATAAAATATTCCTGCAGCACTCAATAAATTTAATCGTACATTGTTGAAAGTGGGAAATTTCCGCAGATGATATGCGTTTATTATGTTTATTGGCGTTTTACGATGAACATGCAACGAGCCGCGCGGCGGACATGTACCCATCCGTGTGGATAAAAGCCTGCGTTATTATATACTGTGCCTCGCAACAAAGTAAATATATTAAAAGAGTATGAATTGTATGGGGGTATAAGAGCCAACGTAACATCTAAATGCCCAATTCAATCTCACCTGTACGTGGTACATCCTGCTGACCAACAAACGAGGCGCTGACGAAAACTCTCCAGTACGAACTGGCCAGCGTGGTATTTCATGGCTAAAAACCCTCCTCAGCATAATGCACGCTAGCAAGTGAGGAGGTCTATACCCAGCAGTGGGTCGACGTGGGCTGATATTGATATAGATAGATGAATTGTAAGGAGGTTAGAGGAATCACACCCATACATATCGTTGCAAGGCCTGCTAGCCAGATGAAAGGTGGCACGCAAAGTATACATACCGAGCTTTCGTGCTTGGTAGAGTCTTTTAGAGTCACTAAACTGCAACAACGTTATTTAGAAATAGATGTAACAAAATTTAAATTTCATATAAACTAAATATTCCAAAGGCCCGTAGATAATTAATTTTAAAACAGTTTCAATAACTTTATCGTACTTAAGTCACTCTAAAACTCGGTTGCATCAGCCAAATCCGCTTTCAAATGCACCGCTGGCTATATTTTTAATAATTGAAAGTGTATAAAACAAAATGTTTCGTAATGGCACACGCAATAATGACTTCCTGCATAGAATGCATGCAGTGGGCCGTCGACGCATACCTCACTATGCGAACGTCCCAAGGTCGCTCAGGTAGCCTCCCGACCAACTGGCAAAGATAACGTGCGTTACAGATAGGACAGACTATACTGTTTTATTAGAGAAAATAGAAAAGAGCAGGACTCGCCTGATTGTGAGCGTCATGACTACAAACAGGAACGATACATAACTTTTAATTAAGGACTGATTGACACTACACTATTATACAGTTGATGTACATCTTAAAGTATTTATAATAAAGAGGGAGCGTGAGTACTTCCAAAACGTAGGTAAAAATGGACGTTCCGTATCACCTTTTTCTGCCCCCTTATTGGATGACATTTGACAGGTTATTCATCATGCACGAATTATATAAAAAAAAAGTAAAAAAAATATGTTTAGGGCTATTCAGTTTCACTGAAACTCATTTTAGTCTGTTAATAATTATATTTAATTTCGGTTACCAACGGAATTTGTAGAAAGTTGTTAAATAATTAGTTCAATTCTCATTATTATAGCAGTGCTGCCAAAATTACGAACAAGAAAATATCTACGTTTTTAAAGACGCAAATGTATGATGACGATTGACGAATATGAAGTAAAAATGCTCCCTACATATTATAAATACTCTCAGATGTACATGTATTTGAAAATTTCATGAAATTTATAACCTCCTTTTATAAAGACGGTAGAAAAGAATATAAGCTGTTTGGAATGCTGCGCTAAAATAGTTTCGAACGTATGTTTCCTAGTACTTTTTTATAATTTAAATGGTTTATTTTTACTTCAATTTATATCGAACAGCACATTATTATGTTAATAAAGTAAAGCAATAACTTATTTCAGGTGTATATGAATAGTAAAACACTCATTTTGCTTCTTTGATTTGTTTGTTTACAAGTTCATTCTGTTTTGTATCATAAACTATAATAAATAGGATTAATAAATCTCTCGGTGGTGTAGTTATTCTACGGTACGGTAACGCTGAGGTCTGGTTCAAATCTTGAGTCCGGCAAAGTGTTATTGGATTTTTTTATTCATAATAATCAGCCCAGAATCGGGTATTTCTACTCGATATGGCGGAAGGCTCGCTCCCTATCACATCGGGGGGCGGAACACACAAAGCGAAACGGGGGGTTCCTGGTTGCTCTCTTGGAGGGGAACCTCTACCTACCCCTTCTGGCAAAAAAGCGTGAGTTTATGTTTATATATAATAAATCCCAGATAAAAATGCCGTATTCTCAATCACGTCTTAATTTCAAAAACAGAACAAAGTATACCTCTCAGAGTCCTACAAAATGTATCCACAAATAAAGTAAAATCAGTACATCAATGATCAAATGATCCAAGAGCCACGCCCACTGCCGTCGAATCACTCAGGTCAATAACCTACCATAGACTTGTGAATGGTGGCAATTTTCTGCCATTTACAAATAATCTAATTTAGTATTACATGCCCTTTGACGCATTTGTGAGAAAAATGTCGTGGGACAGCGTTTGATGAATGAAGTGCCGAGAGATTTGCTTTTAAGCGTCAGAATTATTCATTTCAGTTATTCTTTGCAGGATGAGTAGAGGTCAGTTGTGGGTCATTGGACTTTTTTATTTTCGTACAGTGATGTATGTTGATCTATTGGGGCAATGAATGAACAATAGGCGATATGTAATTGTTAAAAAGGCTGAAAATCGTTTTGATTACCACGCCAACTAAAATGTTCCCTCAAAAGCGCATTTTGTTTTATTTGAAATTATCATCATGTTATAAAAATTGTTGATGACATTAACTAAGTAGGTACTAAGTAGTAACACATAAGAAAAAACCAATTATAAAATATAACATTAATCGAATAATATAGCAATTATAAACTTAATTGAAAACTACAAACAGAAATTAATGAGAATAATAAAATTCTTGAATTAAAATGACTGGCCTTTATGGCGTACAGATAATTAATAATAAAATTAATATCGATCTGCAAGTTGATATTGGTCGACGGATTCCAAATTACTCATAGATTAGGAGTATCGGCATTTAATGGAGTTGTATGCCTACTACAAGCCAACCTAGTATCTGGACTTAAAGTCGCCTTTCAATTTCGATCTAGTGTTTCAATTTTAGGGCATAAATTTATGTTTTTGTTAGTTAATTAGTGCCTTTATTGATAAATGATCAAAACCGGGCCCGATGGCTTAAGACCTACATCTTCATGATTCAGATAGCTGTTTCAGCCCATATATATCCCACTATAGGGCACGAGGCTCCTCGACAGAAGAATACGATTGAGAAGGGTTAGTTCGCATAGTCCACCACGCTGGCCCAGTGCGGGTTAGATATTAAAATAAAATAGAATTAAATCATGAAGTTATCGTTAAAAGAAGAAAAATCTGTCTGGTAAAACAGTAAAATATAGTTTAATTTTTACATTTTTATTTAGTGTAACTACTATTGTTTACATAACGAACATGACATACACCAGTTTGAGTAATCTACGCTTGTGTGTTTTTTTATAAAAAACGATGACACGAGTCTAGAATTTTACACGGCTTTTGGACACGGCTTTCCCCGGTGCAGACACTTTTTGAATCCAGTCAACATAGGATACATATTATTTCGCGCACTGTTTTATATTTAAACTCAACGTGATTGCTGCATTTTTACTGCATTTCTCGTTCCGTCCCGGCCTGTCCTGTCTCAACCTGTTCCATAATTCAAGGCACATAATCCTGTCCTCTTATATACCATTTCATCTGCCCTACATTCTATCCCGAAATATATAATTATAATCATTATAATAATCATTGCAATCCTTTCACATCCCACGGAAATACTACATCTTCGGGATAAAAAGTTAGTTAGTTAATCCAGGGTATCAGCTACTTCTATACAAAATTTCATCAAAATTGGTCCACCCGTTTGAGCGTGAATAAGTAACAATCACACAAACTTTCGCCTTTAAAATATTAGTAGCATATACTAGTTAAAATATTTGGATACAAGTTTCTTTGAGTAATCTTCTTTTAAGCCACCGTGGCTCAGTTTGTCAAGCTGCCAGCTGTGAAACAAAAGTCTTTATCCCCACATCGGGGCAAATTTATGTGGGATCCACAAGTATTTGCATCGGGTCCGGATGTTGTAAGACCGAAATTCAAAACTATTCTTGGTGACAGGACTATGTGTTTGATTGTTGCGTGTACTTATTTATAAAAAAATATTGTATTAAATTTAAATATTTATATTAGTATCTAGGGACTCATTGGAATAACAAAATAAAAAATAAGGTGTATTTATTTAAACACATGAGAGGCAGAATTACTTGAAAAGTGTGTAACTAATTATTATTAAAAAATAATGTGGAAAAAAACAACAAGTTCTCCAGACAATTGATAACAGAGTGTGTTGGCAAAAAACCCTAGGTTAGCAACCTTGAACCACTAATAATGTTTGACGCCTATACAATACGCTGCCGGAAAATATTGTAATTAGTTGTAAAAATAGACGGAATGTTCCATAGAATTCTAGAAATATATTTACAATTTCAAATTATTTATTTCCTGAAAAATAAAACGAGTTTATAATGAGTTTACGTTTTGTGTCTAATGTTTAGAATTCTGACGATCAGATATATTTTTAATTTTTATGTTTGTGGAGTAATGTAGAATACCATTATACTTGTATTAAAAACGGACTTCTCAAAGCAGAATTCTATTAATTCGATTAAATTTTATTTACATATATAGTAGAAAACGAGCAAACCAGACGCATGCTTCTTAAGGCCTCCATAAAATGCAGTGTTTCTCATTTACATGCACGAGAAGTTGAATACTGCTGGAAACTCTATGACGGGACTTTGTTATTCAATATTGAGACTGGCTTCTAAGGGCTAGCGCAGACCGGGACGGATGGAAGGGGTTTAATTTTTTAATCAAGTATAGAAAGGTATTTCAATTTACCAGTAAAAATCTCCCCAATACATCGCTTTGGAGGTGGAAAATTTTCCACGTTTATGTAATAGTCGACATGGTAGCCAGCTTGTCTAGTAAAATAATATTTTGTAATCGCATACGTACTGTGCGGTTAGCTTCCCACAACTGTGTCCGTGTAACCCATTCCAAGCGAATTGCATAACGCAATACATTGGTTTGTTATTGTTTTTATCAATATTTCTGTGAGAATCTTGATTGTGATTGTAAAAAGGGAGTGGATGGAATTTATTACGATGATGTCATAGAAGCTTGTAGATGTAAAGTGTTGACTGTCGACCCTGGTGTCTTAGGCCCAGTTGCATCAAATTACATGTTAACCCTATACATTTGAATTGCTAAATGGGGTATCAATCCAAAGTTAATTGTAATAGAGTTGCTGGATGCGATGATTAGTATTACGTAACGTGTTTTCCAATACGTTTTCATTCTGTATGGAGGAATGAGTGGGTATCCACTAACACAATTATACTGATTTGCTTGATACTGGATATATGCAGGTTGAACCCAAAATTTGGTACTGCGTGAGTCACTTCGACGGGTTTTACCATGCTGTACGGTTGTCGTAGCCCGGATCTCTTCATATTGTATGAGTTTAATCACAATTTGAGATTATGTCACTCCTCACTACACAATACACTAAAAATTTTATGGTTCCATGAACTATAGAATTAAAATCTCGTCAAAACATGATGATGGGTATTAATAGAGGCGTCAACTGACTCACCATTTCATCTCGTGATACGCATAAATACATACGCACTTGTATATTATTTGTGTCCACTACAGTTTCAACGGAAAAGATTGACTCAGATATAACGGTGACATGGATGATCTCATTTCAAACTGTGTTTTTCTGTCTCTTAAATCAATGATATATTAATGAGTCTAAAAACGTCTATACGAAACATTGTCTTAGTACCATGGTATATAGGTACTGAACAATAAAATCTTGGGTTCATAATACGACTAAAATAAACAAAAATTTCAACATAGCCAAAATTCCATTCCATCCGGAAATAAATAAAAGACTCGCCGAGCTTCGGTACTAAGTAAAAATTCTTTGCATGCCACTGTTGAATCTGGTTAACAAGAATTGCTGTGATGTCTGAAAAGAAAAGAAAAATAAATTAGACAATTACAGAATCTATAGATCGTCTACGATATTCTGGCGTCCGAATGCGTTGTTGTCATTCATCCATCAGCGAAAGGAAGTCCACTGCTGAACATAGGCCTCTCCTAATGATTTCCACAGTGACCTGTTGGAGGCAGCCTGCATCCAGCGACGTCCCGCGACCTAAGTGTTGTCATGCTGTGTTCAAAATATTAGGAACATTTACTCTCACTTTTTATTTTATTACGAGAATAAATGCTTGTTGTTTATATTAGGAAAACATTTCTCAAACAATTTGAAATAAAATTGAATTTGAATTTCTCTAACAATGCGTTAAATATATATTTTGTTAAATTTTCTTTGTAGTACCAAATTTCTCCACAATCGACTCTAGATTAAATTTACTTTAAAATCTCAAACTTGTCAATGACAAACATATGGCCTGTTTTAAAATAGTAAATAAATATTCTTGTCCCTGCAATAAAAGTCACATAAATAACATATCAAAAGAATTACATTAGTTACATTAGCAAAACATGTATTGGTTTTTTTAATGTAATGAGATATCAACTTATTTATAAACGGAAGCCACCCAAGTAGCAACACAAGTTATGCTGATTGTTCCCTATATTTGTTATTCAAATTAGTATGATTATGTTAAGATAGTTAATGCTCTTGGATTCACCTGTGTAATTAAGTGTAATGGTTATATTTGAGTCTTACAAACTGAATGTTGTTTGTTTTAATATTCTTTTAGCATGGGCTAGCTTGCATATAGAAAAAAATATACGTCGGATATAAAGGATTTAAAACAGATTTTTTAATGATAATATAAATAAATGAACAAGCGGTTTGTAATGTTTGGTAGTTAGTGAAGTCAAAAGAACCTATTTGTACGAGTGTTGTTAATCTTTAACGATTTACGGCCAGTCTCTATAACTTATCTATCTTTAAGTGGAGATTTCATTAGATATTTCGTTGCATTTTATGTCTCAGTAAATAAGGATAGAGATATATAGATATAGTGCATTTATTTGTAGATAGCTAGGCAAGATAATATATGTTTATCTTAGTTTATTGAAGGATAGGATTGTTTCTACACAGTAATGGTAACTATTCTAACCTCTAGTTAGAGATAGATATTATATAGAGACCGACAGTAAGACCATTAAGAGAAATATTCTATATTAAGCAGTCTGTAGACTTTTTATGCTTATTTATATAAGACAAGTAGACATTTATATAAGTACAAGACAAGTAGTTGCGCAATAAAAAAATGTTGGGGTTAGTTTAAAAGGGTTGCAGTCAGGCTGCCTCCAACAGGTCACTGTGGAAATCATTGAAGGAGGCCTATGTTCAGCAGTGGACTTCCTTTAGCAGATATATTGATGATGGATACTTTAAAACAGAGGTAAAATGTAAATACAAATAGTGGTCGTCCTTAATTTATTCCAGTATCTTCAATAATTAGTATCACATCTGTACCTACCTTATCGACATATGTACACATTTAAGGATAACATTTTTCAGTAGGCGATCCGCTTGCTAGATACCTGCTCCTATTAACAAATACGTAATTATTACAGACATACTGACTTTCTTCACATTAGTAAATATTCATTTGTTTTGTAAATAAGCAGTAATATGTTACAAACCGCATGCGCAAATTCTATCTGGTCATTTATAAATCAAGCACGTTGGTTCGACATTTTTGCGTCAGTAACGTACGTGGCGTGTACGAAAGAATTCGAGTGATTTCATATACGTAAATAGTGTAAAATTTATAGTATGCGAACGTGCGACATGCGTATTTATTGCTATCAGAAATTGATGTGTGATTTCATTCATGTTTTAGCATCTGGTTAATGGGATTCGTGGGAGTAATTCGGATTTTATTTTTACCGTGAATATTTTTAGCGAGAGTTTAATTCTTTTCTGGAAATGACTAGTGACGTCAATATCGCTTCATTGTTGGAAAAGGAAAATGTCGTAGGATTGCTGAAGGCCAAAGGCTGAAAGCTGAATTGTTGTTGCTTCTCGCGTTGTTTTCTTTCTTCTCGTTTTGAGACCAGCAGATCAGACACGATCAAGTGTTGTACATGTTCGTGGGCAACAGGAATCACTTCGGTATTAGTGAGCCCTTTGTACCTATTCATACAATAAATAAAAATGTTATCCGTCCGAAAATTCATAGAATTATAATGGGCTAGGTAATTCTAACGTTCATGATAAAATCTGGCATAAGCGACGTTCGACTTTGCAGACGGCCAGACTAAAATTTTATTAGAAGAAAGTAGATATTTATTTGTATAGACGTAATATATCAAATTCTGACAAATACAAGAGAAAATATACAAAATGCCGTGAGAATATACATTTTGAGAAATGATATAAATCGGACTACTAAAACCTAAAAACTCAATCCACGGTTGATTCGCGTGAAATCTGTCTTTAAGTTGTTTATCTGGTTTATATATCACGATTTCCTTTTAAACGATTAAGAATATATAATCGTTCATAAATCTCACTTTAATTGGACGTCCCTGAGATCTATTGGAGTTCGCAGAAATCTTCTATGTATAATTATCAGTTCGAATATAATTTGTAATTTCGACTAATTCCTAAAGAGCGAATAACAAATTTTGGGATCATAGCGCAAGGACTCGACTCCTTTACTATCCTCTAAGCTTCATTATACTAGCAATATACCACTTATTATAATCCCACATTCATAACTCCAACGTGGTAAACAGAGATGATACTAATCTCAATGTCAATTTGCCGAACTTCTTGCCTCCTATTATGAAATCTTTCTCTCCCAAAAACTTACACAAAGTAAATTGCTTTACCTGGGTTTCGAACTCTGTACCTTCGTACTCTCCATTCATACTTACTACCATTAAACCAACACAACTACAAAAGCGACTACTGTACGCGACAGGTCGACCTCGCAATTTTCTAGTGATGCAAAATCACGATCCAAGTAGTCTATATCGATTTTTTTTGCAAGACAGTGACCTAAGAATAAAAATAATTAAGCCAAATTTAATATGCAATATGACAAAATATTAGATTAGCAAGTTGAAGTGGCAATGGGCGGGGCACATAGCACGGAGAACTGATGGTCGATGGGGCCAAAAAGTTCTCGAATGGAGGCCACGAAGCGGAAGGCGCAGCGTGGGACGTCCACCCACTAGGTGGTCAGACGACCTGGTAAAGGTCGCGGGACGGCGCTGGATGCAGGCTGCCTCCAACAGGTCACTGTGGAAATCATTGGGAGAGGCCTATGTTCAGCAGTGGACTTCCTTTGGCTGATGGATGGATGGATGGATGACAAAATATTTTATGTACAATTTGTACCTGATCGATGTCTGCACATAGGATATATACGAGAAAAACTATAATGAGGGGACTGTATGAACGTAATAGAATGTAAAATGAGAATTAATCATTAGTTTTTTTCTTCTTACATATTGTGACAGTGGATGCGGACTCGTGCAGCACTAAGACTAGGACGGCGCGGGCGATGTGCGGGGTGGCCCCTCCCCCACGCGTCACAACATACCCCGATTGCCATCTCGACCTGTCGCGTCCTATAGATACCAATAGTAAACACATTACAATACATTTGTCCAACCTATATACCAACGACCACATACATTACTAATAAAGTTACAATACGTCATTATATATACAATATATTAGTCCAACCTTGCTCCAACTTGTCAAACATGCAAAAAATTATCACTTCTGATAGAAATACTGAGTTAATTTACACTAGTTATCTGTACTATGCTGTTTACTCGCGAGTTATCTTTGTGAATGGTGTGACGTGGGGCCGTGCCCCCCTTATCACTATGGCATGTAAACTCGTGTGATTGCGTGGATGCTATAAATATAATAGATTTCTATAATTGCTTACGTTCAAGGTGAGGTGTACCTACTGTTCTATTGGTGATGAGTTGGCTGCCTGCTATTACTTCGAGGTCATAGATTCATCAATGTAGAGCTTACGTGTGGTGAGAATGGTCGTCTTATAGTTAGGAGATGTTAGAATACAGCCATAGCATCTCTTGCCCCCTTAATGATAAAGAGAGTTTATCATCATATTAGAAAGTGGTAGAAAATGCTGTTGACAGCAATGACTCAGCATGAATGGGCAGGCTCGTCCGAGTTGGTATCACTGTTTCACAGGAGATCGACGTGAAGCGACAGCTTTGCTGTCGCGTTTCGTTCGGTGAGTGTGATTATCGGATGCCCGATACCACTTTCGTCTGCCCATCCTTTTTCCTTTTCGCTCCCTTCCCGATCTGGTAGGCCCGCAACACATCCATGACCCAAGACGTTTTAGATGTTCATGGGCGGCATGGTTGTGAACACTTACCATCAGGTGACCTGCTTGCTCGTTTGCCGGACCTATGCTATAAAACCAAGACATCATGGGGTTGTGCGTCCTCGCTGTAAGACGATAAAGAGTAAATACGAGTCATAGACAGATAACAGATTAAGTAGCTCCCTATGTTTGTAAACGCCCACTAAACCCTAAATTATCATGCAAACAAAATTGTAAGTGGGGGAATCTGTGCATCTTCTTCCATCACATTTAAAAAAATTACATACTTGTAAATACTGTTAATATCTCTATCATTATTATCGAAATACGCCCTAATGATGCACGAAACTGGGACGTTTCAAAGCCACCTAGTATAGACACACCAAGGAATTTAGTTGGCGAAATTGTATCGACCGGCAGTGTAATGTCTATTTAATTTATGTAAATGGTAATAAATTGTAAATATACATTATACTGAACTGAACATTTACCAAAGTTATCACCATCACCAGCAAGAAGTCCACTATTAAACATATTTTTTTCTTAACACTAGATTGCCCAAGGAAGTGATTTTGACTGTCTTTTGATTTCAATAGAAAAACAAATTGATGATTTCTTGGAATTTTGTGTATTTTTGTACACCATATAAATCCTTTTGTTAACAGTTTCAATAACCCCTCATCCTTCATTTCCGTTATACTTATATGAATATTATATGTATATACCTATATTTATATAAATGTTATAGACAAAAGGACTGGTTTTGGGCAATATAGTGTATAAAAGTTTCGGGAAATCTATTGTTTAGAACGTCCGCAGCTATCTGTAGGAAGCAGATTGCATCTAACGACTTCCTGCGATCCTTAATAAAGTTGCATATTTCCTTGTGTATTTGAAAACATCTTGTAAATGCACTAACCCAAATAACAGATATTACTTTGACGTAAAATTACGCAGTACTTTAAACATTGCGTTAATGGTTATCAAAAGCGTAATAAACTTAGTTCTTCAAACAATTTTATCAAATAACCGAGTTCTAAGAATTGTTTTGTTGAACATTTTGACAGGAAGCGAATATTTTGATGTGGAAAACGTCGTTGGATTGTTTCTTTGATTCTATCGTGATGAGACAATCCTTTCTTAATATCGCATTTATATAATCCATAAACAATTCACTATTTTTAAAGAAATTTGAGTCTATCTTACATATAAGGGTAAGAGTGGGATGATAAAGAATCGTGTAGGATTTGAAATATGTTCTTAGTTAATATCTCTACACGCAAAAACTGATTTATACGAGTTTTGTTTTACAATTATGTGTAAAATGTTGGGCAATATTTACTTTGGGCATTCACTAGTGTGGACGTACTTGGGGACTTACTACGGGGGCAGTACCCTAAATTGTTATGTCCCTCAGTATGATAATTTACTGTAACATATAAAGTGGTATGTTTTTTTATGAATTTCAAAGTGAATTTATTAGAAAAGAGGTCTTAAATTTACAGTTTCTTATCTCTAAAAAAGACAAGACACAGAAAAATAAAGAAAATTAACTTTTTCTTAAATTTTTCTTAAATCTTAAAAACATCACTTCGTATTCACAGACAAACTAAGTACCTAATTGATGTTTTAAGACATGTTTTATATTTTGTAATATTCAATAACAAAGATAATGAAATAAATAAAATAATTCAATAAGCATAATAAATGATACTTATAGTCCGCAGAGTACAACACTTTATTTATATAGTAGTATAATTAATGACAAAAAAATAGTTACAGATGATTCAATTGATAAATATTATTAAAAATATGGTTAATAATGTTTAAACAACTGGAATTATTTGTTCACAATTTAATAACAATATGCGTATAATGTTTATTTACGCAAAATTATCAATGAGTTATGACATAGTTTTATTGACTTCAAACCAGCAAACGAACAACAATAACTGAACACTATAAAATTGTCAAAACATTGTTCCAGTTGCAACTTGTATGAGCCGTGAACCGTGATTGAGGAGGTTCAAGTCCCAGGTCAGTTAATCCAGTTTGTGTCAGTGTTTCCGTTTGATAAGTCTTATATTAGTGATTTCGGCGAACTGAAGCTTGCACTTGTAAAATAATGCACTTGTTATGTAATGTATAAGTGTCAGTTACCGAATGAATTATTAATGAATATTATAACATTTAAAACAGTAATAGAAGCTTTAATTATTATGCATCGTTCTCAACTAACTGTACTGTATCAGCCCATACACGACCCACTGCAGGGCACGAGCCTCCTCTACAATCGAGAGTACGATTGAGAGTGGTTAGGCCATATAGTCCACCACGCTGGCCCAGTGCGGGTTGGCAGACTTTTACATACCATAGAAATTTATACAAATCGCTATGGTATGCAGGTTTCCTCACGATGTTTTCCTTCACCGTTATAGTGCGTGGTGATTGACTATCAATACTGATATGTTTATTACACTTAATGAAACAACCGTTCACTTTAGAAGCTAATTTATTACTGTTGTACGTTAACTTTTTAATTTTACAAATTGGCGGGAAAGTGCCATAGAGTGCGGATGACCAAAGAGTTTAGACACATCATTCCTCCACACTTAATTTGGACACCTGGTAAACAAACTATATACAAAAATCAATCAAAACTTTAAATACTAAATAAACAATTTCATTAAAAGAACATAAGTGCAGTATCAAACTTAAAACCATATTTGTTTCCTATACTTAAAAATATTTCTTATAGTCCACTATTTTTCTCGTACTACGTTTCGGACGTGAGAGTGCGAGCGATGGACCTGGTGTGTCTGCGTCAGTGGCATCACTGCGCACATTGTCGCTGACATCACGCACAGGTGATCGGCGACGCGTACTCTCGTCAATCCCTCCCTCACACTCACCTGCCACGGCTTCTTTTACGTTATTATCCGGAGTTGATGGCAGCTGCGAATCACCAGATTCTACTAAAGGCACCTGCTCATCGGTTCCTCCGATCAACGGCCGGCAGTCCATTGACAGTGGCTGCGCTACTTTAAGCGTATCATCTGAGGTTACAATAGATGGTGATGGAGGAACCCGATGAGATGCATTAAGCATGCCGTCAGGCAGCCTATCTTCTCCTTTATATCGCATCATTTGATCAATGTGCCTAATACAGTACACATTTAATTCATGGATTAAAATTTTGTACATCCTATTACCTATTTTCTCCATAACAACACCCAGTTTCCAAGTTTCATTTCGAGCACTGTACCAGCGGGTCCACACCTTGTCATTTATTTCGAAATATCTTTTCCCGGGCACTGTCGCGTTTGTTTGGTTCTTATTATTCATAGTGGAAGGTAATATTAAGTCAAGCCGGGATCGCAATTTTCTTCCAAACATCAACTGAGAAGGCGTTTGGCCAGTAGTACAATGCACAGTATTCCTATAACTAAATAAATATCTTAATAATTGTTGCTGAGTTTCCTGTATTGGTACATTCTCTTTTATAATGCACTTTAACATTTTTTTGCAAATTCTTACTGAATTTTCGGCTAGACCATTACTCGGTGGATGATATATAGGTGACGTCAAATATTCAATACCATTATTACAGCAAAATTTCTTAAATTCTAAGGAATTAATCTTAACATCATTGTCGGATACTAACAGCTCCGGTAGTCCAAACGTAGAAAAAATTGCTTTTAATGTGTCAATCAAAGCACTTGTGGATGTTCCGTTACGCATATGTAAACATTCCAACCACTTAGAATATGCATCTATGACCACTAAGTATACCCTTTGCCCTATAGTCATGTAGTCTATATGCACGCGCTGCCAGGCGCGCGCGGCGGCTGGCCAGGGCGCGGGCGGGTCCCGCGGCGGCGCCGGGCGCACGCTCACGCAAGTTTCGCACGAGCCTATCCAACGTTCGATTTCTTTGTCGATACCTGGCCACCACATCCTACTTCGTGCATTACTTTTCGTTTTTACGATTCCCAAGTGTGATTCATGCAATTCTCGTAACATTTTTTTCCTTAAAGTTGACGGTATGACCATTCTATGACCCCTAAATAAACAGCCGTTTTCGAATTGGAGATCTGATTTGCACTGAAAATATGGCGATATCGACGAACATCTAATATTGCGTGGCCAACCATGTTTCATATATTTAATAACTATTTTTAATGTTTCATCACGTTCAGTCATTTGAACAATGTCGCTAAACTTGACCGCCGGTGATGACGTATCGAGAAACCTAAGCGCATAATAAGAATCTACATCACTATCTACACTGTCTGCCGCCGTGTTTTTCAATGGGGCACGTGAAAAATAATCAGCTACCTGGTTGTTTTCACTGGGTACGTATTGTACTATATAATTATAGGCGGACAATATTATAGCATATCGTTGTAGTCTCAACGCGGTCGTTACGGGTATACCAGTCTTATTATTAAATATCGAAACTAATGGTCTATGATCAGTTTTTAAGATAAATGGATCTGCACGACCATATAAATATTGATGGAAACGTCTAATACCGAAAATGATAGCTGTCGCTTCTTTCTGTATTTGGCTATAATTTCGTTCGCTAGAGATGAGCGAGCGAGACGCATACGCCAGCGGGCGCTCGACGCCAGCGTCGTCGCGCTGTGACAGCACGGCCCCGAGGCCGCACGGCCCTGCGTCCACTGCAACTACTAATTGGGCCGTAGGTTCGAAATGGGCGAGGACGCGCTCCGAGGCTAACTCGCGACGAATCGCCGCCACACTACGGCGCTGCCGTTCCCCCCATTCCCACGGTGTTTCGCTACATAACAATTCATGTAAGGGACTTAGTACGGCTGACGCATTTGGAATAAAATTTCGGTAATAATTTACCATCCCTAAAAATCGTTTTACCTCCGTTACATTAGTGGGCTCAGGGGCATTAATTATTGCCTGTGTTTTATTCGGGCATGTTTTAATACCCTCTTTACTAATAACATAGCCTAAATATGTTACATTGTCTTGGAAAAATTCGCATTTATCCTTTTCAAGACGCAAGCCGGCATCACGGAGCCTACCTAGGACTTCACCTAGTCTTTTCATATGGATTGTCTTATCATGTCCGGTAATGCATATATCATCGAGCCAAATACTGATACCGTCTATACCCGAAAGAAGAGTTTCCATAGACTTTTGGAATATCGCGGGCGCGTTTGCTAAACCATATACCAACCTAGTATATTTATACAGTCCTTTGTGTGTGTTAATCGTAGTAAGCTCCTGACAAGAGTCTTCTAATATAAATTGATTATATGCGTTTTTTAAATCAAGTTTACTATATTGCTCACCACCCCCGATGTTAGCAAACACCTCCTCAATTCGAGGTAGTGGGTATTTTTCTATGATAAGGTCTTTATTGAGCGTTATTGAAAAATCGCCGGCGATTTTAACTGTACCGTTAGATTTCAGCACGGGCACTATAGGCGTTGCATATTGTGAGTAGTTGACGGGCACTAATATGCCTAAGCTTACCAATCTATTTAATTCATTCTCAACTTTCTCTCTTAGGGCAAAAGGTACCGTGCGTGGCTTAAAAAACTTTGGACTAGCGTTATCCTTTAATTGCAATCTAACTTTGAATTTATTGAAGGCACCTAGTTCATCACGCCACAAATCCGAAAATTTTTCTAAAAGTTTACATAAATTTGCGTCGCTGCAGAGTGAATTTACGTCTGTGGTAATAAATAAATCAAAAGCGGACATGAAATCTCTCCCCAGTAACGGTGGACCGCCATTAGTAATAACAAAGATTTTTATAGACTTGTGTTTTTTATTGAATAAAGCGTCAATAATAAAATAACCCAAAGGAGTGATTTTATGTCCGTTATATAGACACATTTTTGTGTAACTAGTTTGTAGTTTATAGTTAGAAAACTTTTCCTTGTACAATTTATCAGATATTACGCAGCTGCCGGAGCCCGTGTCGAGTTCCATTGTTAAACTTTGATTACCCAATATAAGGTCAATTTTAATAGGTTTATCAGGAGCATACCTTATATTGAAGTTTTGACATTCCTCACAACGTGACATGGAAGAATCATTAGGTTCGCCTTGACCGTTATCTACATGGTAAACGCTCGAGTCTTTTACACCCTTACACACTTTTTTTAAATGTCCCTTTTTGCCGCA
This sequence comes from Theretra japonica, assembly GCA_033459515.1. Lineage (NCBI taxonomy): Eukaryota > Metazoa > Arthropoda > Insecta > Lepidoptera > Sphingidae > Theretra > Theretra japonica. The sequence continues at coordinate 5,939,857 of CM065942.1, forward strand.
CCTTGAACACTTATAACTTTTATACCGGCACTTGTCAATTGAATGATTTCTTAACCCGCACACTGAACACCGGAACGAGTCCACAGTGACCGCGTTGACCGCGCCGTCCGCGTCGGCCGTGCCGCTCGCGCCACCTCGCCGTGCTCCTCCGCGGCCGTGCTGCCCCTGGATTTGCACCTTATATATCGCCTCCTCTTTAACTCGTACTGTTTCGGTGCTGCACATCATGATTTTTGCCTCCTTAGCGCAGGCGGCTTGCTCTGCCAATTCAATAGCCCTCGCCAGTGTCAACGTGGAAGCGTTCTGTTCGAACAACTTGTCCCGTTCAGGCCCCAAACCCAGGCCAAGGACGAAACGATCCCGTAAGTTCGTTTCCAGGGCGGTTCCGAAATTACAATAGCTTGCAAGTCCTCTAATTCGAGCCACCCATTCTCCTATAGTTTCACCTGGATTTCTAACTGCTCCATGAAAATTTGCTTTATCTGCAAAGGAGCACTGCTTCGGCTTGAAATGGCTGTCGAGTAATAAAATCAGGTCCGAAAAGTTTAGCAAATCCAATTCTTTTGGGTAAGCTAAGTTACGTAATAAACGGTATGTCTCGTCGGTAAGATAAGTAAGAAGAATTCCACTCTTGGTGTCTTCTTTAACTTCGTTTATCTTTAAAAACTAAAGTAATTTGCCTTTAAATATCTGCCACTCGCCTGTTTTATGATCGAAGTTAGATAAATTTCCGATATAGGCCATTTTTTTTTAATCGTGGGTAGAACTCGTACCTCGTCGCCAATGATATGTTTATTACACTTAATGAAACAACCGTTCACTTTAGAAGCTAATTTATTACTGTTGTACGTTAACTTTTTAATTTTACAAATTGGCGGGAAAGTGCCATAGAGTGCGGATGACCAAAGAGTTTAGACACATCAAATACACACATGACTCCGAAAAGTCAGAGGTGTGCCCTGGGATTTGAACCCGCGACCACCGTGAACATGTAGGCAGCCACGTCTGGTCCGTTACCAACAGGCCACCACGCACTTAACTAAGGATCTCTTAAATTGTATTGTATTGTATTGTATCAGCCCATATACGACCCACTGCAGGGCACGGGCCTCCTCTACAATCGAGAGTACGATTGAGAGTGGTTAGGCCATATAGTCCACCACGCTGGCCTAGTGCGGGTTGGCGGACTTACACTTACACTTACACTTACTTACTTATCTCTTAAATAATTAATCTTAAAAGTTGTGAAAAAAAAAATCATGGGAATATGCCTCCCATGATTGCAGCGATGGCGGCCCTGTGCCCCTCAACTACAATGGCATTGAAAGTAAATTTGACCGAGCAAAGTGTTTCCAAGATGAATGGCGCGAATTCGTACAGACAGGTCCGCGCCTTGTTTCCTATTCCACCAATATAAATCATTTTATATTTATAAAAACTAATGTGTTCGCATATATCACAAATATTGGACATAGGTACTGACGTCTATTTAACACTTACGATGCTAGGTTTTCTCAAAATTAATTATTTATGTGTTATTAAAAGACAAAAGCCTGGGGCATTTTTAACAACACTTCCTCATGCAAGAATAACTGCAATTAAAATGCGGGAATTCCCCGTCGAAGTTATTTATAGTCACTCTTACAGTGCAAGGCGCAAACCACAAGTGAATTCCTTGCTAATTGGAAAGTTCCCTATGTTTTTTCCAAATCGATTAAAAAAATCAATTTATCACTTATTTTTCTCTATATGTCAAATTAATTATGCGAACTAACGAACATGGCTTATCGTGTCTCGAAGGTAATATAGTACGTTTAAATTGGTTGTTTTTTGTTTATTTAAAGCTTCATATACTGACAGTATACAGGCGGACTTAATACCTGAGGCATTCTCTACCAGTCTTAGGGAGATGACGAAATGAAGCACAGCAGGTGTAAAAATAGAAAATAATACATAGACTTAAATGATCATCAATCCAATCCAATCCATCAGCCAAAGTCCACTGCTGAACATAGGCCTCTCCCAATGATTTCCACAGTGTCCTGTTGGAAGCAGCCTGAGTCCAGCGACTACCCGCGGCCTTCACCAGGTCGTCTGACCACCTAGTGGGTGGACGCCCCACGCTGCGCTTTCCGCTTTGTGGCCTCCATTCGAGAACTTTTTGGCCCCATCGGCCATCAGTTCTCCGTGCTATGTGCCCCGCCCATTGCCACTTCAACTTGCTAATAAATGATCATAATATACATAAATATTTAAATGCTGAGACAAATTGTATTCTTGGAATACTATTTTTTACATCACTTGGAACTACGACCGGCCTATCGAATGAGATGGGAATGGGAAGGAAAATTACAAGAGGAAAGTGGGCCCGCAGGCAATCTCAATCGTTAGACGAAATACGAAAGCAAAATCGTCGCATTCTCTTGTTTTTCTATGAGACAGTACCTTCATGAACCTTAAGCTTCTTAACCTCTGTAGATTAGATTAGATCAATTAAGAGATACAATATAATTCCGCATACAACTTCTTGCAATACCGCCTGCAACCTACATCAGAATAAAAATCAATTTAGTACACACCGCCTTGACATTAAGTGTTAGCCAGACAATGCACATTGTTCTATTCCTTTACATAATACCGGTTGAGTAAGCATTAGAAACGCACTTTGACAAGTTTCATGTACTTATCTATTTGAAGGCTGTGGGCCCCTTAGGTGTTAATAATTTCTCTAGTCCTGAGACTCGAATATGATGAATTTTGTTTTAGTTGCTTGTATTTTGATGGATGCAAGCCTAAGATAAGGTGATGATACATTTTATGGGAAAGCTATGCCCAGTAGTGGACTCTCTGTCTATCTCTTCAGCCATAGAATTAATTATAAAGATGGCATGTAGTTTCTATATAAATTATAGCTTTGCCCTCTATCATATCTTTGGACGAAAATATGCTTGGCTTGCTCTAGCTCTGCTAGGGACTCTACCTATCTCATGTCTTTAGGAATATACACGTTAACTTGTATGCATAAGTGTATTATATATAGATGTTACTGGTATATAAAGAAAATAATAAAATAAGAAGCCGTTGTAATGGTACTCTTTCCTAAATAGTTCGAACAAGTAATGTGGCAAAAAGATCGCGATAAGCGCGTTTTGGATAGCCTGTTTATCAAAAATGGCTATAGATTACATAATCAAATTGAATTAGCACTCAGGCAAAGCCAGGCCGGGTCATTAGTATGTATATAAATAAAATAAATAAAAACACCCAACAGTCACATACATACATAGTCCTGACCCCACACTAAGATCGAGTCTTGTGTCGTGAGTATCAGGAACTACGAGAGACTTTTGGTTCTCACAAACACCCAGGCCCAAAACAAATACCTGTAATAAACAAATATAAGATGGTTTAGTACAGCGTAGTAGTATATTTTACCTACTTACAATTTCATTTTTAGTTTTAATCGTTTATTTTCCACTGTTAGGCCGTGACCTCTCTCTTTTTGTTCCATTAATTGTCATGATATCTCAATTCTTGACAGCTCGTAAGATATGACTGTCGCTTATATTATTTCTTAAGCAACAGTAAAAAGCCACAGTTGGTATTAAAACATAGTATTATATTAATAGTATAGTGAGTATCAAAAATCCTATACTCAGTGCAACTTCTATACTACGATACTACTAATATATACAAAGTTCAAGAGTTTGTTTATTTTTTTCTTGTCGGCAAGCCCATTTATCGAGAAAGTCTTTTATAATACACTTCTTTGCCCGCACACCCACCACTGCAACTCCTATCAGCCATGATCAACAGTGGCATGCCGAAGCTCTGCGAGTGTTTTAAGGACACTAGCTTGTCTTTAACCCGCATCGAAATTGATCAGAAAGAAAAAACAAATAGGAGTTGGAAACAAACAGTCCACACGAATCGAGTTAGTCTATATAACATCACGCTATGACCAATAGGAGCTGGGTATTAATAAAAATATTGCTACTATAGTTTCCCCGTCAACAAGTATAGATGCCAGGCTGCTATAAAAATAAATTGCTACCTGCTAATATATTGATGAGGGACTCATGCGTCATTTCTAAACGCGATAAAATAACTTATTGACCTCACGTGGGGGGTTACTCTATGATCCGAAACGAAACTCGAAACTTCGGACGTCGCACGTAAAACTGTGCGAATGTGCCTACGTACTTCACAAAATGTTCGAGTCCTCTATCATACGTCCTAACTATAAACTTAGTTCGGAGTGAATGATAAGTATCATAGAGAATAGTGTTGACTTTTAGAAGTGGAAAATTAAAAACGCACTGCAGACGTCCTACGTCCGAACATTCGAGTTTCGTTTCGGATCATAGAGTAACCCGCCAGACCTGTCTAACGTTGGTTAGTGACGAGACACCTGCGTACAGAACTTTATGTAAAATAACCGAATTAATTATAATTTACTTTAGCACGACAAAGATTTATGGTTAAAAACGATTTAAAAACGTGCGTAAATATTTGGAAAACGTGATAATGGTTTGATTATTTTACAAGAGATTACGTCACACGAGCAACTGGTTGTAAAATAGACCATGATATAAATCATAATGCTATATTTTATATTACCCATTTAACGTCCCCTGATAAATTAATTTCTTATGAAGCTTTTCTTGAATAGTGGACCATCTGTGACGGAAGATAGAGATGATATTTTATTATATTTGTATACATACTATCCAATCCGTGGAATCCGTGGCTTATGTTGATAAGCTGTTATTATGGGTTTAAAGTAAACTGCCCAATACCCCTTTTTCCTTCCCGTCCCTCTCCCGATCTGATGGTCCGGCAACACATCAACATTGTGGATGCTCATGGGCGGCAGTGATCACTTACCATCAGGTGACCTGTTTGCTCGTTTGCCGGACCTATAATATATAATAACTTAATGTTTTGCTAAATGAACATGACACGACATTTTTACATACATAAATTCACGCCTTTTTACCAGAAGGGGTATGCAGAGGCGCCACCATGACAACCACATTTCACCTAGTTTGTTCCGTCCCACGATGTGATAGGGAGCGAGCGTACCACCATATCGGGTTACAAATTCCTGACTCCGAGCTGATTATACATAGAAAAATCAAATATCACTTTGCTCGACCCGGAATTCGTACCCGAGACCTCGGCTTTGTAATCATACCGTAGTACAACTGCGCCACCGACGCAGTCATTATAAATACAAAACAATTGTGATGGAAATCTCTATCTGCATTACAATAAATTCTACGGTGACTCCTCTCTCAACTTGGTAAGCCCCTACAAGAGGAAAGACCTCTAGGACTTAACCCGTATAAGGCCTAAATATATTACAATGATGCATTTACATAGTATAATTGTATGTAATAAATAAAAGATCCCCCTTTATTACATCAGTTAGTAACACCATTTATATTAATAATACGGTCACGTCTACATTAGCACTGATTGTGTATCATATTGAACAAAGAATATAAAAAACGGAATACATTAATCCTTGCTAATAATAAACATGCTATACCAAAACCAAATGATAATGATAATAATCAATTATACCAAATAGCCTCGACCAACATCTTCAGAGGCTCTCAATTGGTTTGGGTCAAGAGGCAGATCCAAAAGGCGGTATTGCTGGACACGACACGCATAGTGAGGAGGTTCCTCACTTTGGGTCCCTAACCACCGGTGGCTTATACCCCTTTCCTGTCCCATTCTTTTTCCTTCCCGCTCATCTGATGGTCCGGCAACAAATCCATAACTCAAACGTAGATGTTCATGGGCGACAGTGATCATTTGCCATCAGGTGACCTGTTTGCTCGTTTGCTGGACCTATGCTATATAAAAAACTTAATGTTTTGCTAAATGAACATGACTCGACATGTTTACATGAGCGATAATAAACTTTGAATTTAATGTAACGTTTCTACATTAGAAGTCAGTTGTATTGAACTCGAAATCGAACTCGGCAACCCGTCTCCCTCGCAACTAAGCAATGGCCACGTAAACAAACACAAGTTGTTTACCAATATAGGCGGTTCGTTATCTGGTGTCTTGGAAGCTATTATGGAGTTCTTTGATCTTTAACCTTGCCATTAATATTTGGCAGTCGTACAAATATTGTTTTATTGTTGTTCATTTTTTATTGTCATCAGGTAGAAAGTGTGTTAACATTCTACATATTTGTATGATTTCGAGGCCAAAGCGTGCTGGTTTAAAGACGTAGGTGACGTCATTGTTCAATGTTGGAGTAAAAGTGATAGAGCCGAACGATTGCAGATGTTCATGGGCTTTGGTAATCCCTTACGATTGGGTGAGTTGTATGAACCTTTATGAGATTTATGGAAAATACTTTTTTGTCATTATAATTTTCATGCAAATCTTTATTATTTAGTTTATTTTTTATTCTTTAAACAATGTTAGATATTATTAATGCCATGCGTTTTATTCTTATTTTAGGTGCTTCCCCGTATATGCCAATTAGTATTTTTACCTTGTACAATCTTATGGATATAGATATGCGTAAGTCCCTCCTAAAACGATATAAATACCGACATATTATCTCAAAACAAAATAATCTTTCAAGAATTTCGTATGTATCAAAAGTCCCCAACCTGTTGGTCTAGCAATATTTTAGTAATGTTTAGTTCAGGCAGAGAGGTCGATCACAAAATCATAAGTCAATTTATACTTTATCTTTGCTTCGTACCACAAATTTGCAGGGTAGAGCGGTAGGAGAAGAATTGAAATACAGACTGAATTTTTGTCAGAAATTGTAGATTTAAAGAGTACGCCTTCTTCAAACAAGTATTAAAGAGAGTACTCTCCTTAAGGTAGGCAACGACTTTCAGCATCAACGCCTGTCACTGCGAAAGTCTATAAACAGCGGTAGCCGGCTACCATCAGGCGGGCCGATAGCTCGTCTGCCTATGACGGCAATAAAATATAGTGTTCTCATAAATGGTGGGATTACTATATTCCCTGTTTTCTTTTCACAGATTAGTAGTTTTCATGTAGAAGTTCACTTGAAGATCACATCGTTGAAATATGCTTGCTGCTTGTAGTAGGCTGGCTGCTGAGTGCCTATAGACCTGATGATAAGTGAAACGAGTCATGTGAGTCCAGTGAATACTATTTCAGAATTTTCGATGATATTAGGACTATCATTGTCAAGTGTTTTCAGGTAATTTATCATACAGTTTACTGATTCACCTTGTCCTCATTTGTAGAACTAGGTATGGTATTAATTTAAAGGCTTTTATGTTTTCTTTTTACTGAGAAATGTTCTCATATCTATAATTTAATATCGTGTATTAGAATATGTACCATTTGTGTAGATACTATATCATTACATCCAATGTGGGTGTGTAGATTATAATGATCTAACGATGATATTCGCTTTCATTATATTGTCTATTGTTTTAGTTTTATTGGTGAAAGTAAGAGTGTGTGCATCGTCAAGTTTCGTCGAATTTCGGTAATTCTGTGTTTTGTAATGATCAATTTAATTGTATAGTGAAAAAGGTATGTGTATTGGGTAAGCAATTCGCTTTGTCTTTGTCTGTCCTCGACTACACAGGGTTAAGGTTTTTAGTAGAATAAAAACAATGACTTAATCACTTCGATACGAATTTAATCTTTTATATACAATATTCATTCAGGTAGTAAAAAGATATCCGCTCAGCGGAAAGGTACATACGGACATAATAAATTAACTTAATACTAAATCAGTCTAACGGTCGCGCCGAGCGCGGAGCGGCTTAGCCTAGTATCACAGATGAGTAGAGCGGTGGGGCGCGGGGCGAAGCGCACCCGCGCGGTGCCTGGCGGGGCGTGCACGCCGGCGGCGCCGGGCGGCACGCGCAACGCCAGCGGTCACTCGTCCGACGCGGACGACAGCTGCGTGCTGCCGCCCGAGCTGAACGAGCCTCGGCAAGCGCCCGCGTCCGCGGTGGTGCTCACTGCCTCGCCGTTGCCTGGCGACAGCGTTCGCAGCAGCTCGAGAGCGGCACGTGCACGCTGTCCGTCCGCCGCGGCTGCCGACGCCGAGCCCGACGCTCGCTCCCACGCGCTCTTCTCTGGTAGCAGTAGCCTGCGCGCTTCGCGTTGGACGCGCCGCGAGCGGAGGGCGAATAGGAACGGCGACGCGGCTGAAGCGAGCAGCAGCAGCGCCAGTGCAGGGGTGCGCGCGTAGTCCGCCAAGCCGGGCACCGCGGCCGAAGCCACCGCGTTCACGGCGTGTGGCACGTGCAGCATCACCAACGCGCCCGTCAGGAGGCCCACGCGAGCGGCGCGAGATTCTTCTCGGTAACGGAACAGGGATGCGTTTGAGATCCTACAACGTATCGAAGTTATTCTCGATCCGTTCTGTGAAGGCTGCGGTGTGCGCTGTTGAACCGATAGTAGCGGAGCCGCTAGAGACGGCGCCGAGCTCACTGACGGCAAGCCTTTCCTCAGATCTTCATTGGATTTGCCCTCTTTTCGCGAATTACGAAGACTGGCGACTGAGGGGCAACGGACCGGCCGCTCCGGCGGAAGCAGGAACGGGCCAAATTTGCGGTCATTCTCCCCTGATACGACATTCTCGGCCGCATCTATTCTCAGCGTGAGCCCCTCGCCTTCCTCGACGAGATCCGGCAGGTTCGGTGGGGGCTCGTGCAGCTGTAGCGCGCTGGCACCGTGCGCTCGCGCTCGCAGACCAGACGAGCGCGCCGCACGATATATCCTCGCGTACATGATGCAGACCACTGCGATCGGCGTGACCACTCCCAGCATTAAGTACACCGTATAGTAGGCGAGTTGAACGCCGTGTAGGCTAGCCTCGAACGGACAGTAGTGGCGGACAATGGCGACTGCGGCGCGGATGGCGGCGGCGCAGAGGGCCGCGAGCCAGGTGGCGGCGCACAGCGTGGCGGGGCGGCGCTGAAGCAGGCGCGTGTGGCAGCGCAGCGGGTCCGTCACGGCGTGGTGCTGGTCCAGCGCGATCAGCATCACGGCCAGCAGCGCCGCAAGGCTGCACGCCGACGCCACTGTGTCTCCTGCCTCCACCCACAAGTCGGCGACTCCGTTCGTAGAGTGCTCGCCGAAGAGTGCGGGCGCGAGCAGGGTGGTCGTCAACAAATTCGTCGCCAGAAGGTTGATGACGAACCTGGAACAATACAAAACTCAAATTGAGTGCGTTGCACGTATATACACATGTACGTACATCGAGTATTTACGACGAGCGACAAATGTTTGCATTCTAGGCGCGTTCTCATACAATGCGTTTCATTGAAGGCTGTTTGCGTCCCAAAAACCAAAGCGTAGTTTGTACGTAACACGGGCTCGGTTCGATTTAACGGTAATTAATTTGATATGTTGGTGGAACTCAAAACTGGACGAATAAATCCTAGTCGATACGGCTTGTTGACCGTGCATCAATGTTTACTAACATGATTCCACGTTGTTTTACATCAACAATACAATTTACTACGAAAACATCGGCTTTGCTTACGGTTCCTCAGAATTCGGAATAATTAGCTTTTCTCGGAGCTTTGTGAGCGATTTCATCGGGAATTACCGAGTTAAGTCGACCTTGCACAAGAGATTTTTGCAGCTCCATCTAATTTTGTGTTTCGCAAGTTTTAGATGTGTTCACAGATTATATTCAACATCGGAGTGTGCAAGAGTACTTTCGCAAACCGTCGACCGCATCGACGCAATGTGACCGACTTCTTTTCACGTACTATTTAATATGATATCAATGTTACCGTTTGTGTTTACGCCCGTAATTGGGTCGGGTCAGAACCACGTGTTGATTTCGAGACGGCCCAACAGGAAAGACCTAGTTCCGTTCCCCTCAACTCTCTTAGAGAGGCACTTAATGATTGTCAATGAAATATTTTTGAGCTTTAAGCTTTTGACGTAATTTCAAGTATTTACATATTCGTAAGTATAATAAAATCATTTTCAGTTCAAAATATTGCATTTATATTTTAATGCCTAAACTTTTCTTTTGTCCTGTAACCAAAAAGCGATTCAAATTAACTTGGCATTTAAACATACTTAAAAAACCAGAATGTTCGAACTCAAGAATGAATCAGCAGAGATATTATGAAATACTTTGATTGGAGTAGTATCTGCTTATAGTCTAATTTATGTAACTCTTTGAAAAAACGGACACAAAAGATATTTGCTTCATCTGGAATATCCATGCAGATTATAACATTGAGGAAAACATGTACAGTACATCTTCAACACTTATTATGGATCCTTCAACAGTCACGATTTATATTAATTACTTCACGTTTTATTGTAAGATTGGACGGACCTTCGTAGGCAACGTGCTTTCAAAAACCAGTATTAGTGTTAACTTCACATCGAAGAGATTATCTTAGTATAAAAACAAATATGTAATTATTGTGTGTATAGAGATGATATGTGGCGATTCGAAGAATATCATTCTAATGTATTACAAGATCTAGGAAATCTTTAGATAATAAGACAACAATAACTGTTAGTGCGATACAAAATATTATTTGATATGCAATGAAGTAATGGGAGAGGCCTATATGCAGCAGTGAACTGCAACGGGTTGATGATAATATTGAATGAAGTCATTCTTAAAGTAATTCTCAAAGTAAGTTATAATGTATTTTAAAAATAAAATGAAACTTCTCCAATATGTTACTTGTGTATTAACAGAGCGTGTGCATTGTTACATCGGCAAAATCCTATCTACTAATTATGTGACGGGAAGTGTACACAATGAGATTATATTTAATCCTAATGCTGTGATTGATAGGATAATACGCCTGATGTCATAACAGAGTAACGAATGTCGTAGTAATTATTTTGTCGGTAACCGTGTATCTTGCATAAGTGGAAGGTTTAATAAAACATCAAGTTACAACAAAACAATATTAAAATGACACGTCTCTTCCTCGATGAATTCTCAGTAGTTCGAACAATGATTGATGGCATACTGTTTCGAAATAACAAAGTATGGTAGATGTGATTCCTTTGTAATTATAACACCGATATTGAAGTCATTTTGTTGTGATGTAATTCTGGTTTTTGTTCACACGTGTATACTTTGGTAGACTTTGTTTCGATAGCTCGCGCTCTGTATAAAATTTAAAAATGTAATTAAATATATATTTGCGAATATTGCAAGTGGTTTTTATGAGTGGGGCTCACGGTTTATTTTCGGTTCGTTATCTGATTCACAAAATCGGTTTATTTTACGCAAGAGTAAAGAAAGCCAGATGGCTAAACGTTTTAAAATTGACTACTCCGCCGAAGTATAATAAAGTGAATTTAGCAAATTACCAAATTGTGCACTCTGAATTCACATTTTAAATGAACTGTTATCGAGCGTAATAAAACGCTTTAAAGATTTAATCAACTCACCCAGACCTCGAAAATAGACAACAATAACTATAATTAAATTGCTTCATGTCAATTTTTAGCTTCCTCGTTCTTTAGGAAGAACATTATATTATTAAACAAGTCTAGCATTTTAAAAAGATCGTAATTTGACTTCGCTTTGTTTCCTTGATTATATCATTAATTTTACTGTCCAATAGATTAGGTTTCCTCTATTATAGACTGAAACTTCCCCTTTTATTTGTTCTGTATCATTGCTATACTGTGTTATCAAAAACAAAGCATATTTAGTTATTAAATTGCTTCAGATTGTTTGATTACTCCATTAAGTTAAATTCATCCTTGAATTTGAAATGGCTGTTGCAATATCAAAATTCAAAACTGCTAAAGTAATTGTTAGTTGCTTAACCTTTGATAATTTATCAAGCTTATTCTTAGTAACCCATATTAATGTTTGCATAACACATTTAATTATAGAATCAAATGAATCTAGATCGTTTGTTATCATGCTAATGCCGGCAGTAGGTATTCTAGTTTTGCCACTTTAAAATATGTCTTTGAAAACATACTTTTGAAGTGAACTCCAAAATTATAATTCTTAATAATGCTTTTTTCAAATAATTCTAAATGTTTTTATTGGATATCGCTTCTCTTATTTCACCCGTAATTATTTATCGCGTTCAAGGGAAGGTTGTTCTCGAAGTAACTTCACCTTAGCAGCGAAGATTGACATAGACTTGATACAGTAAACATCGGACGGTAACCGATTCGCTATCTTTATTATTTATTGCATTATATCGCATGTGAATGTCTGAATCGAAATACTGAGAATGATATGTGGGAGCAATAAGCCGTATTGAATCAGCGGAATCGGGAATAGTGAGAAAGAAATTCTTCCTAGAACGCTAAAATTCTCGAAAGTGAAAATTATTTTCGGTGACATGCTTTGAATTTGAATTCCAATTTTATAAATATAAATGTTAACATTAACATAAAATAAAAATATTTCTAAAACTGAAATGTAAGTCTCCCAAAAATGATATATTATAATAGAGCCAGCCCATTGACTTTTATTTTATTGTTCAATGTTATTACGAGAGACCTTGCCCAAAACCATCCGAAATTCTGAAAAATAATCATAAATCTAAAAAATATATGACTTTATTATTGTCATAAAAACAAATTCACAGGTCGCATCAACCATTTACCGGGACTAAAATAATACCCAAGGTGATTGTCACTGAACACTACAAAATTTCAACCGTAAATTAACCCTCAAGGAAATCTTCACTTTAATGGCCACTTAACCCTGAAAGAGACAGTATAATATATACACCATGGAAAATAATAGCATTCTTGGCTCCCGACTCCCGACTCCCGAGTCCCCATAGTAACCTATCTCGGCCTATTTAAATAATCCAGATTGTTCGTTTAATTTGCATTCTGCCCTTGTCTAAGATGTGACATTGGGGCCCAAGCGACCTTCGGTAACGATGATGGGCATTTAAAAAACAAATTTCTGATCACACATGCATATATGCATTTGTGTATGCATTTTCGCTCTAGTAGGCGGAATTAGTTCTGCATATTATGGAATCAATGAATAATGTTAACACGTATATCCAAGGATTAGTATAAATTTGCCTATGGATTTGTTTATGTTTTTTCATTTTTGTTTATATTTGGTTAGGGTTGAAGGAGTTTTTATTAATTATGTAGTAATCGTTGAAATTCCGCTTCTAAAAAATCGCAATTGATTTTTTGTAACAATCCTTTGCTCAGCATAAGACATTCCCCATAAGACTAGTTGATGATTATAATATAACATTATAACTTTGCACTTTATCCGTCTCAGTAATCGAAGACTCTAAATATAATTTGCTTCGTAAGAAATCAATAATGACTAATATTTTTAAAGATACCGCTGGCGTGACGCTGAAGACGAGGAAAATTCGAAAGGAATTCACTGGCAGACACTTTTATGATTTCCATGTGAATGAAAATGATAAGTAATAAATCGAGTATTGTAATTTTAGTTTAAATCGTTCTTAGAATTTACTTCTTCAACTATTTTTATTTTAGTATCGAGACATGTGTTGGGTCGCACGTTACATAGATTTCCCCTTAACAGCTGTGTTGTCTTGTTTCTTTTGGTTAGTAACAGCACTAGAGGGCCTAAAAGCGTCCCTTTCATTTGTATCGGGAATTTCCAAGTTTTATTCAAAGACCGGGATCTAAAATTATTAAATCAAAAACTTAAGATTCAATCATTTCTTCTTTCATCGTTCCATCACTGCTGAGGATCGCGACCACATGTGACGTTTCTCCAGCGTGATAAAATAACTTAGACCTATAAAAATTTAATAAATTTTTGACAAGTATATTAAAGCTACGGCATTCACTTAAACTAATACTTTTTGTCCTTGTGATTGCTCAATTGTCGGACTGCTTATAAAAGACGCAAGAATAAAGCGTAACAAATTCATTGTACAAATGGACGACAAAGATTAAATCTGTCACATCCGGTTGTGCGAAGGTGTTTCAAATTGTTTTGAACGGTCACAAAGCTTTCCATATATGGACATCATTTGCCATTTAGAATTGTGCCAAGAACGCCCGCATATGTTTAAGAATTAAATGTATACTGAGCAGATTGTTTTATTTTCATCTAAGATTAGATTAGGTCATTGGATTCGAAATATTATAATAAATTGTATGTATTGTTTTTTACATACTTTTGTATTCATTACAAGAGGTCTATACTTAGCGTTGGATGGATACATAGGCTGAAGAAAATGATTATATTCATCATCACTATCTTCAACTATAATTCGATTGTCACCGTAGAAAATCGTCTGTCGACAAATCACCTCTAATATTAATTTCAACCATTTACCAAATTCCTGAATATAAATTCTAATAACGCTAAGGTTAATTGTCAAACATGTACCCTTGATTCAAAACAGTCAATGCAATCGATAAATTCACATATCCGGAAATCGTAAGGAAAAGTGTGTCAAATACCATATTCCATACATCATATTTTATGTATAGTTTTGATGTTTACTGTTAATAAAATGACGCGTGTTTAGCCCTCAATGACATGAAATGTTTCCGAACTGAATCATTTTCGACTGAAACAACATTTTGTTGCCTTGATTCTGTTTATAATTTAATAGTGCTCTCCACTAGATATTTGTAGTTTATTTATGCAGTTTTTATATTATGTGATTTTGATGATGGTATAAAAAATTTACGCTTTAAATTTAGGTTGGCCTACTTTCAATTATTTATAACCTATTTATTTTTTCAAAAATATGATCTTTTTAATGTCAGTATAGTTGATTACAGTCTAAGATATGGATTATTTAAATTTACTGGATAATCTAGACTCCAGAGTAGTAGCCTAGTCAGGCGCTCAGATAGAGAATTGCTGGTTTATGCGAGCAATTTTTTTTTTATAGAAATGGGTAGTCTTATCAAAAGTTTTGAGCACAAATACAATTTATGACACGACGTAACGACTATTGTCATAAAAACTAATAAAGATAAAAACACTATTCTATACTTTCCACTACGTGACACGTGTAAATACGAAATTTCAAGAATTAAAATATTTTATACCGAAATTAAAACACTAATACTCAGTCTTAAATCTGTAGTCATAATTAAAAAAATATTCAAATCTTAATCAAAATTCGATTGTGTTCAGCTCGATCGAGGTCGGGGAAACCCCAAACAAACGGATTTTACCCACACCAAGAATTAACCTTACACGCACAACTTGCACAATAACAAAACGTTTACCACTGTTATTGTCACGTTCGCTTGATAAAAACGTCCCGCATTGAATTATTTATTAATTCTCTTTTATGAAATAGGCTGAAATACTTTATATTTTGTAACTAAATTGATCATGGATATATTTTATTGCTCTATAGGTTAAATAGTAATTAATTCTCAAAGGAGTTTGTTTTAGAAAAATCATTTTCAAAAATTATATATATTTTGATTATCTTAAGCTAAAGGAAATTTATCCGATTACTCAAAATTTTACCTGTCTGTCATAATTATGTGAGTAATGTGAATTGTTAAATTATTATTTGTACGAATAACAATTTTATCAGTTGTTTACAGAATATTATCTTTAAGTTTGAGGATTATGTACGATTATTGAGTAACTGTTGTATTATTTTGTAACAAAGACTCAACAAAGGAGTACGGAATATAACATAAAAGAATGTATTACTGAGTTTTAAGAATGATTGGTCATTTGAGGAATAGTTAGATTGAGTCTTGGCACCAGTAGTACTTATTGTAAATACATTCAAAACGCGGAAAAATTTTGAGTCCTTTTTACCGGTAATTTATTCGTTGTAAGTCCCTGTCTGTTGTGACAAGAATATTATAATAAGTTTTAGATACTTGTTACATCTGACCCACACCTTTTCACATTGCTTATTGTATTTGTAATGATTAATATGAGAAATCCTTTAAGAAGAATTATCTTACCAAGTAATCGCTTTTAAGAATATTTATTAACACACGTGCCTTTAAATACCTAGAAATTATAAATAATGTTTTCTTTTTAAAAACAAAATGGCGTCATCAATCACTTGTTAGTCTTCTCTGAAATTGTTATAGGAAGGCACTGGTTAGAATGAGGAACTCGTTTGTTTAAGACTTGGAACACGCCTAGCGAACGTGCAAGAAAATGGCTGCATCAAACGACAAAAGGATATAGATAAATTGAGCCCCATCCTTTCCGCGTACACGTGGGCTAGCTGGCTTTCGAGAATTAGAAAGAGATGGCTATAGGACGTAGACAAGGGAGTAAAAGTGATAGAGCTAGTCATGTCAGCGATTTGAAACTGAAATGTTCGATTTTTGAAAAAGAAACAGATTTTTTTTAACTTTCGTTAACGTACGTGGCCAGTGTTTGTAGCTATTGACTAAAACAATATAAAAAGCAAATTATATAATTTTTGTGCTAGTATTAAATGTTATGTAATGAAAATAATTATTAAGTTGGCATTATGTTTGACGTACACAGTGTCTGTCATCAAAATGTCAATCGGTACAATTAAAATGTATCGGCTAATTGACACTAAAAATAAAATGTGCGAGTTAATAAATATGGGTTAATAGATTGACGTGTTTAGAAAGCGTTGGTCGTAAAGAACAACAATTCCGGCCTAATGTTTCAAGCGACGAAAGAGTTTACGATTTTGGCTTTCGCATCAAGGCGTAGTTCTGCATTTTATTAATTTAGTGCAAAAATTAGAACGGGTCATCGCGAAACATCAAAATATCGACATTAACTCAGTGACACGGTTGGTTAAAAATATTTTTCAAAAATCATTTATAGAAGCTGTTTAGGGAAGTAGGTGATTCATGTTGGGCACATTGAATTTGATGTTCTAATTTATTCCGAACAAGCGTTTCATCTGATATAAAAGAATAGCTGTTGATACGAGTATATTATAGGTTATTGGAATAACAGAGAAAGGGGTGTTATTGGGTCATCGGCAATCTCATTAGCGAATGAAAGGCATCTGTTTGTGTTGAAGCCCATCCAAGCTTCAATGAAAACTTTGAAAGCGTGACTATTAATTACAACAAAATAATTAATTTGTAGTAAACTGTCGCCTGCAATCTGAATAGCAATTAATTAAATTATTTATTACAATGTTAACTATCTGCGATCTTTAAATTCACGCATAAAAGATTTCTTGTTCACATTTTGCCTCAATACTTCTCTACGAAACAAAAGCAAACAGATTGAATGTGTTATTTCATATAACAAAACTCTATCAATAAAGTTCTCTGGATCAAAGTTACCACGACGTACTACTAAAAACAGTCCTTCAACTGTCAAGTAAGATGTCCTATGACCCACGCTGGAATTTACCCACCACTCAACTTGATTAAGCTTTCATTGACAACGCGGCTAAAATAAACAGTCGCGCCGCCCGACCGAAGGACTGGCCGCGACCTACATTGCAAATTGGCCGATTAGCACAGGGTTATGTTGCGCTGATTAGCTTCTGTATTGTTTTATTTCATTATAAGTATCGGCGAGCTGACCCAGATGTGAAGATTTTTGTTGCTTCTTGGTTATTTTTATTATTTTTTAATATTCTACTCATTATTAAGCGTGAGTAATAATGCATCATATTATGGAAATTAATAATTGCGCTAAAATTTGTATTCGACAGACTGTTAAGTTTTGTCGGATTGGTTAGTTTGAATTTAGAATTTTAAAAGCAATCGATGACGTAACATAATTTTAAACTTTATAGGCAAAGGAAGTAAAATTATAAATCCTAAATGAAATAGTAGTACATTCCAGATTCGAACTTATAAATAAGCATAACAGCTGAACCGCAAGCCCAGTTTTAACCGTTTAATTAATTTCCGCCTCTACACTCTGTTATGATAATTACGAAAGTACGCAGCGCTGAGGCCGAGTGTAGGAACTAGGAAGTTTGACTACCCTGCCTACCATAAAAGCTAAGTCGTAATAATACGCAAATGTCTCCATGTTTGTTTGTCCGTTTCTTATGCTAATTTGTGGTTAGTATTTATACATAGAATGTTGGCATACAACAATGATTGGCTTTTATTTTTGTAATTTTCCACAGAGTGGTTTTATTTCATATATTATTAATTATATGTATCGTTTGTGTTGACTGCGCAGCCAAACTAGACATTAACCTTTGTAATCATTTAGTTGGTGAGACTAATCTATCTATGATGAATGTGGCTGTATGTTATGCGTTTCCTGTGCCGATCTAACAAAGTTTATAAATATTGAAAGACGGTTGCTCAAAAATGATGTTTGCAGTTTGCACCTGAGTGAGTGTCGAGTGTAGGTACCGACATATTTTATCGTCACATATGAGATTTTTTAAATAAATTCTGTAGCATGCGATGCCGCAGTGTGTTGTACTTTATACTAAATAAATAAATCACAATCCAGACTAGAGCAACATAATTACGCTCACATTTAGATGTCACAACTTGTAAAATTAATTTGTAAGGATTTTCCGTTATTTACCACATCCGCTTACGTAAACAGACTTGTTTATCCAATGTTTTTGAAAAAAGAATCCAGTTCCTTTCAAGTCAATGCTTTTAAATGACAATTGTAAAACAATATGCGAATTTCCAGTTAGGAAATCAATACTTGAGTCACAGATATTTTTTGTATTATTCATCAATAGTTTTTCTAATGATCTCTTTTTTAATTATGCAGGATATAAAAAATGAACCAATAAACTGTCAATGCAGATTGTGTGTATCAATGTCGTTTGATACCTATCAAAAACTAAACGCATACCCGTCATAAATAATGAGCGTTAGCCAACCAAATACGAATACAAAGGCGCGGCTCTCATTATTTCGGTTATAATTGACTATTACTATGTAATAATCATACTGTCTATTATAATTTGACACGTGCTATATAGTACAGTGGAAAATTTTGACTCCGTGACTAAAAAACTGTACGCACTCTTTATCTTAA
This sequence comes from Theretra japonica, assembly GCA_033459515.1. Taxonomy (NCBI): domain Eukaryota; kingdom Metazoa; phylum Arthropoda; class Insecta; order Lepidoptera; family Sphingidae; genus Theretra; species Theretra japonica. The sequence goes on from CM065942.1 coordinate 5,958,782, forward strand.
TAGATGGTAGAATAATAAACCTATATTTTGGTAGACGCCATTGCTAATGAGTTTTCGAATATTTTTCCAATTAGCTTGTTTTAAAATGTGAAGATCGTTACGAGTGCTGATACAATTCTTCGAAATTGTATCAAGTCGGTATGTGAGAACATCGTGTCACATTTTTTTCAAATAAAGGTAATATGAAATAAACAGGAACAGGACAGAAAAAAAAAAGTTCTAGGCATTTTGGTGGTAATTATTTGTTATCTGTGTCATTAATTTATCCACTTTTGAATTCCAAACCTATTAAGTTGCAATTTGAAATTCGAACACATTTGGTATAGGCAATGGAATTTAAATTTAGAATGTTTTTTTTTTCTTTTTATTTTCGTCCGTGGCTAGTACTTTTCCGGCGGTGTCGAGTAAAACCTGTTCTGTCTGAATCCTGCGACTGCGCGTCTAGAAACTGCACTCTCTCTTGTTGCACAGGTTAATAGACTATAGTGTGTTATAAACGATTATGGTAATCGCCCGAATGGCCAACACTGGATACTATAGGCCTTGATTTCGATTAAATTCGAAAGTTTGAGAAAGAGCTGGTATTCAAAAAGCGATACACATACATTTTTATTTTTATACAATTGCGTTACGTAAGAAAATGTAAATTTAAAATATCACTATTGTTATAGGTAAAAGTTGTCATTAATATAGAATTTACGTAAATCAGTGTTTTTGGTCCACTAACGCAAATTACTATTGGCGCATTACGACTAATTAGATGTTTTAAACACACATCGTGAAAATATTTGCAAAATGTTGCTGTCATATTTTTTTTTTTACATATTTCAAATTTCCTGTCTGAAAAAGTCAACCAGTTGCTAACCACAGTTGACGACCAAAAAAAGGCATTAAATATTTTTTCCTTTGTCCATAAAAAAACTATTTTAAAAAACACTTATAAAGCGACAACGATTGTGTATGGAATTCATAACGCATACGAATGTCGCGTTTCGACCTTCTGCATGCGTCGTGTTGAATAATGTACGATTTTGTTACTTCATCTATTATAGAGACTCTATAATAGCGTAATATTCATAACGTATCAGAAGAAACTGTAACAAAGCCATTACGTAAGATTTTTTTTTATGAAAAATGTCACGACTTTGAGAAAGATCACGTTATATGAAATTGTCATACAATGTTAGTAACAAGTACATATACCTATATCTATCTGAGGAATATATAATTTCTCTTTCCAACTATACTCCAATTAGTATTCCCACATTCCAATTTAATTTACAGCCTGGCAACAAGTCTTTTAAGACTTCAATACCCAAATTCCATGTAACAAAAATATTCGCCTACAATTCATTATAGTTCTAGTTTCCTTTGAACATTCATCCATTCACAACCGTCTTCAATTTCGGCATGTCAGTCAAACCTCCAAAAATAACAACAATACATTATGACACAACAATGGCGTCTACACATATTTTCCTCCTTTATTATTAGACTATTGTCCCGTAGATATTATCAGCCAAAATTTGCGTTTCAGGGGCTCTTTTGTCAATTTTTCCAGGTATTCTTTCCTCGTGCATTGTGTTACATCCGCTTTTAAAAACAAGTTGAGTAAGGCGCAGATTTTTCTTGAAGTAAACAACTTTGATATGAAATTATTATGCTTTATTGAATAGGTTCTTTGCTGTTATTGACTGGAAATGTTGCAGATAAAAAATTCCCGGCTTTATCGCCTAAGGAACAAGTCTAGAGTAATATTGAACTTATATCGATTAAATAATTCTCCAACTGAAGGGCATGTCAATTCCACTTTACCGAAAACTTTAATACATTCAAAAACCTCAATATACTATTATTAATATTTTATCCGTATCGAAAGTCAATTTTAAAGTGTAACCTTAACATAGTGTTGTCAGAAATCGATCAAAATGAATGGCGGAAGTGTTATATCTGTTTTTCGCGTGTACTATATTGTCGCTTAGTCCTTATGCACTTGTGAAGGGGACCACTGCCGTTTTTAATTGTCAATACTTCTTTATCTTTTTTAAATTTATTAATAATTTGAACTCTCGATATTTACAAGTATCTTATCTTAATCAATCAGTTTTGTTTATTGTTTTTTTGTTATCATTCCAAAGTCTTTTTCGACTGGTAAAAATGTTAAAACTATATGATTATAAATAAGTTAATTATAACCTAAATCGAAATTATTTAAAGGATTAAACATTTATTTTAAATCTATAGGGTTAATACAAAGTATAATTATTGATAAAATTCACAACATCACAAATGCTAGACGTGTCATCAATTGTCAGCTCTGTACAAGGAGCATGGAAGGCCATGGCAATGCCGGAGTCAAAAGTTAATACATTATATTCAAATTTTTTATATTTATTACCTCAACTACGTTCTATATTAAGGTCTGTATTAATTGTTTGATAATTGCCTGACAAAATCTTGAACTGTAGTTTTAGAAATAGAAATTACGCTTTAGTAGAATAGGCAAAGCGAATGCTTCTGATGTAGCAGATAATGTATACAATGCAATCGAAAAACCGGGTATAAGAAATTGCAAACAATTTCGAGATCACAACATGCCGCGTTTGAAAAGTCGTTGATTGACTTGAGAAAATAAATAGTTCTAGCCACTTTCATGAGATGCGTGGGGAAGTATCAGTCTTTACAAACATACTACGGTTTGGTAATACACAGAATACAAATATTTTCATAGATAATGTATTTATAAACGTTACCGATGAAAATAATGCATTATAATTCCGAAATAAACCAATTGTCACTTTTAAAAATGCTGCTACTGAGAAATGAACACAAATACCCTTTTTTAATTGAACAACAATAATTGCCAAGTATTTTTTATAGTTGCTAATTCTACGCCTAAATCAATTTAAGGGAAGTCCGCAATTGAAGTCTGAATAAAAGTCAATTTAGAAACGTATTCAGGTGGATCATTAAAGGCAAAAAGACTCGATTCACTGAAACTGACACAATGATGTTGACAGGCATTGTGGCGCGGAAGCGACGCCATTGTTCTGCGTCCGCGCACCCGATACAACATGGCGGCCGGACAGTAATGTTAACAAACCACCATTCAATCGCAATTTCAAACAAATCGATTGATATGAGTACAAAAATACTTATTCTAAGACGCATTAGAAAGAAATATGAAGCTTTAGGCCTGAATATAATAGAATTTTTAATTTTAAATAATTGAGAATTATCAATTAACTTTTTGTTGTTCCTTATCTTTTATATAAGTCTGTTTTATTCGTTTTATGATAGTAATAAGACAATATTTACGTCAATCTCCAAAATAACTGTAATATTCCAGACAATTTTCTTTTAATATTCACAGCACCTCTCATAAACTTAAGTAAGCGATCGCAGAAATAAAAGCCTATAAATCGTACATAAGACGCTATTACAAAAGCAGTTTCCACTAAAAGCCATTAACATGGAGAATGGACTTCAAACTGTACCGCAACTTTCCTGAGTGCAAACGGCTTGCATTCACCTTCACCCAGTGCCCGCTGACCCAATTTTTTGAGGCTTTATATGAGCAAGGGCGTGTTGTGCAAACAAGATGTGTATGCTTCCAAGGAAACACTTGTGGGTGAAATGGGAGGGATTAACAAACAGCGGTTTAGCATTTTTATTAAAGACGTTGTACACACTACACGGAAGCATAAAATCGAACAGATGGAATGAACTCCACACAATCAATTGATTGAGAATGGATCACTGTTATTTTTAAGAGGGTATTTTTGTACTCAGGTCTTTGCCCACCATTTAACTAATTAGGTTTTATCCTCGATCAGACAATGTAATCTATCATAGCTATAAATGGAAAACTAATCCCACTATAAATGACTTTTAGCCTTAGCGTGACCGACAACTGAGTAATTAAATCCAAATCTACGAAATCAGACGTAAATCAAATTGTAATTCATAATAATAGATTAGAAAGAGATGGATGACCGCATAACTAACCCGACCATGATCCATCGATGGTGAACGCTAATACAGTAATGCACCGTTGCAAGTCTAAATAGGTCAATGGTAGTAATAAACGTGGTGGCATCAAGGTGAACGTTAGATTTACCTGCCCCGATGAGCAGGGCTGCCAATAGCTTGAATTGAAAAGTTTCCTATTTGATATAAGCCTTGATGTCATTTTAGTTTAAGAGATAAACGTAAAGAATGCAACTTCTAGAATAGTTGAAACAAAATTTTAAAACATGGTTCCAAATGTTGAAGTTAAAATTACCAATGCTTTTCTTAGGAATGGTATAAATAGAACTGTGAAACGAAGGATGACAAACAAAAAAATTAACGTTAAAACTTATGATAAATACGTTACCAATAGTCGGTTTAATAAAGAAGGGTATTAGCGTCATCAATCCAGAGATTTTGGGCCGAACATGACGCGTCTGACGAATCGATAACTATTTGTACGCCATTATTCATTCGTCTAATTTTTGCAAAGTCAAATCATGGCCAGGTGTATTCTTTAAATGTGCCATTAGTCAGTAACGCCGAGGTTTCTAACCTTATCTGGGTCTGAGCCAAAACTCTAATTGAACTTTTCAATTTCGTTTTATGACCGAGCAATGGTTATTAATTCCATAGTAATGTCTCTGGAAAACATCTTGTGTCTTGTCTTGGCAATTTTATTTCTATTTTATTCTATTTTTGTTCGTTAAAGTTTGCTTGTCTCATAAAGTATTCTATTTAATTTTAAATTAAGCGTCTCACGTTGCAACTTTTTATAGATTTTTGTAAACAATTTCAAGTTTAAATCACAAATGTTTTTATTAAAATTCGATTATTGAAATACCTACTAAACGTATCTACGAAACCCATTCTATTATTAGACAAAGGATTTTAAGAATAATCGAGCTATAATTTCAGTGTAAGCACCCATATTTTGTCTGGCGTTATAGTGCTGAAGAAGTGTCATGGCCATTTTGACAGCTCTATAATTTCTCCTTGTATTTATTTTTCACTCGATGAATGGATCGTTAACATCAGATTGTGTATGAACCGACCGTAAAATTTGCAATCTGGGTATATAAAAGAAGATTTATGTCTCCCATATATTGTTTTTGTTTACATCATTTACTCGGGTGTATCCGGATCTTGTGCTATACTATAGACATGGGGAAGGTTGGTGAGGTTGCGGCTTTCAACGTAAGTAATTCTACAATGTATTATTTTATATTGGCTTAAAATGTACAGTAAAATTTAATGATTTTTTCGGAAAATTTAACGGAAAACGAAAGACAAATATCCATAATTTAGAATGTTTTCTTTCAGTATTTTTCGTTTATTATAAAAATAATTTATCAGTTTGGTGGCATCCTTAACTTGCCCAATTTCTATTAGGTTTTCTTACTACTTGCTCGCGATTAGAAGATATCTTAAAGTAAAATATACAAATACTATAAAATAAATACCGATGGAGTGTCTCGACATGATGTCACGAGCAATCAATCATTTAATGACTATGACGTCACAAACACCGGTTTAATAAGGGTCAGCTTCCTTATCACGGCTTCTCGTTACGTCACAAGACGATCTATTACAAATTCGTCTTTCCGATGTATTTACATCGTAGTTTTTCTTTAAGGAAGTGGGCTTTGACAATGGGAACTGGACTGCGAAAGCGTCATCCGTGTCGTAATGACGTTTATAGTTAATGGGATTTATAATTCGAGTATTGTGTTTATTTCCCACGCTTAGGGAAAATCAGTTACATAAATTATGATTACGTTCGTATTAGTCAATATACTATCAATATAAATTATTACAAATTCATTCAAACTAAATAAGCATAGGCTAAAGTAACAATATAAGATTTATAACACATTTGTACCTATAATATTTCAATTTGTACATTTTACTCTTCAATATATTACTCTAAAAACTACTATCTGCATTTTATTATATAATTTATATGCATTAAACCCATCTAGATGAAATATATGACCTGCATCATTTACGAAAGTGATATTATAAACCTTTCACACTTATTTATTATAACGTAAATATACAAATAGTCATCGGTAATAAGAATGTTCCCGATCTTTAATAGGTCAGCGACTTAGTTCTGTCATTGCGCGAGTGTTTCATATGATTTGTGGGTTCTTAAGATTTCGCGGGAAAATCTCTTTATCACGCGTTCAGAATAAAAAGGAAATTTATTATTAAATTACTAGCTACTAGAATATAGGTCGCGAAACGGATGTAGTGCATCTGTCAAAATGTGCGTGATTGACTGACGTGATTATAATATTAAAATCAAAGGTGTCCTCAGAATTTTACTCAGAAAATCTAGTTAAGTGTATGAAATCGTTTATGTGATGATGACTGATGTATGTATGTCAGCATATAGGCATATATTTTAGAACTGCAGACAGAGGTTTCAGCTGTCACATTTTGCGTTATATTGTACTTAGGGTATCCCATTTATTAAATTCGCTACGTTTAATTACCGAAACATTAGTATCAACCACACCGTACTTAATGGAAAGTATTTCCGTAACAATTACTAGAAAACATTCTAATTGTAGTATCGACTGTCAAAAGACTTGAAATAGCTCGGACGGTGTACAAATTATGTGTACTGTAAGGTCACTGACCACAAAGGCTATATGAAAGCCACCGGCCGGTAATTGGTTTTTAAAGGCCATATGGTAACATAGGTTCGGATCACGCGGAAAATTAAGTATTTAACCAAAGAGTCGTTATGCCATCGCTCCCGGATGTTATCAAATGGCTATCGTCTAGCCAACTCATATGGGACAGTTGACTTGGCAGTGTTGGCATGGAGATTAGCCAGTCTCGATCAACCCGTCTGGTACAGGTGACGATGTTTGTTACGACCTTCTTTCCATGGAAATGATGCTAAGTTGTAGCCAATGATACATTTGAAAAAACTTGAATTACTTTAAGTATTTACGTTTACTCGAACCGTCTTCCAATGAATATGCTTGTCGCAATTTAACGTCCGGAAATCTGCATTACATACCACAACATTAAGTTAATATTTGCCAAATACATCACCATTGGATCCAATCTTGGGCCAATAAGTAAAGGCAATTTCGACGAACGTCATATCTGAGTTACATAAGAAGCCAAAAATAAATGAGCATCAATAAATCCGATCGTACCTTAGCTTATATTTTATTATGAAAGCCACGAAAATAGGTTTCACGACGATACAGCGGATTTATAGCTGCGACAAACAGCCGGATAACACGCGACGATTTTTTTAATATAATGGAAATTCGGTTTTCCTTACCAAGTGTCCCAACTCGATTTCGTGGAAATACTTCATCGCTTGTAAATAATGACATATGTTGGGAACAAAATCGAGTGCATTTATGTGTTTGAGATCGCTTTTCTTATTAAATTAGCCACTAATTACTTTAAAATTATTGAGCCTCCGTCATTCTCTGGCTGAACAAAACATGAAATAAATTGTAATTTCTCGTCGACTTTATATCTCATACCACCCTAATGTAACTGTTTTACGCTTATGCATAACTGTCAACCGTGACTCTACTATTTTAAAACTCACGAGCATCTCGTTTATGTTCGTCGAATGTGATCGTGGTACGGGCTCGGCCTTGACCGTGAAATCCATTTGACCGCCTGCAGACGCTAATTCCATTAAATCCCAACGATTTATTTCCAAATAATTCCGCATTTATCATTTTATTTTAGTCAATTGAACATTTTATTGCTAAGAGCGTATCATTTCCCAGATCGCAACGACTATGTCTTTGCGAATGAATTGACAAAAAATGGAATCGCATCTAAAGATTACGATTTGTTAAAGGTTAAGCCTTCTTCTAATCGCCTTTAGTTTGACATTCAAGTGATATAGGGCGATATAAAAACAAAAAAAAGAAACTCTATTGTCTCCTCGTCATAATTAATTCAATCTTTCCATTGCCGATAGGACAAAATTTACTAATTTCAGGCATAAATCTGTAAAATTATTCCATTAAAAATGCACTAAAAGTTTTATAAAATATATTTTATTTTAATACGATGCTAATATAGACACGTCTATAAAACTAATAACACTATCATGATATTACCGCGTGGATCTGAACTAGTGCCAATTATACAAGTCCACTATAATATTATAAAAAAATTGCCGTCGTATAAAAAAAATATTTATAGTTAGTACCGGGATATTTATTATTTTTGATATATTATGTAATATTTTTATATAATTTAGAATTGAAATAATTTTTCGAAAACTTATTTTCCGCTTGCAGTTTTCTTTATAGCCCCAACAAGATCACTAAAAATTCGTCAAAAGAATCGATTTGAAGCCATGTGTTATTTATGACTAAACCCGAAAATAAAATCAGATATTGCGCCACATTACTATTTTATTATCATAAATCTAAGTCCAAGCGACGTTTGAATTAAAAACTAATCTAATTTCAAAATGGCGCCCATCACATTTGAAACGCAAGGAAAAATTTAACTGACACTTGTTATTGTGACCCATTTAACGCCTCGATGAAATTATTAATATTACATTATTTTCACCGAACTAGCGGGTTTGCCATTTTTTATACACATCTTAGTCTACAAAATTTATACTCTCTTGACTTTGTTCAGATGTCATTTGTGTTTTATGTCACTAACGTCTGTTAGAGTTATTCAGAACTAAGCGAGTGTAAAACGGTACATATCGAAATGTTTTCATGTCTCTTTATGACTTCATGTAAACGATATACAAGCTGTCACCTTATTCGTCTTTATGATTATTGCGAAAGTTAAATTAATTTCAACGTGATTCTAGAGTAGTTATTTTTTCTTTTTAAAAATTATATTAAACTTTCTACCCTATAATATCTAATGTATATGTATTTCTATTTGTCGTGTAATATACCATTGCATTTTTACCAATTAATTCCTATTCATAAACATGATATCACCGAAACAAAATTAATCTCACAAAGATTCTTAAAGCGTAAAGTAATTTATGGATCCTTTAAAATGTGTAAATGAATGTATAGGAATATTTAAATATTTATAACGTTAAATGTCGAAGCTCGCCATATTTGTTACTAAAAAAAAGTCACACACGATCTCTATGGTAAAGCGGGGATTCCAAAAGTTATGGTTTTTTTTCAAGTAGGCGGGTTTACTAGACCAAAGATAATGTGGCTATTTTAAGAAGGTTGTTCAGTTGTTAGCTTGTTATGTTACTTTGCATATTTTTTTGTGTGAGCTGGGTTATTGTGTAGGACTTACTGATTCATTGTTAGTCCATTCCGGTAAGTTGCCTTGCTCATAATAGTTTCTAATGGTAATGTTAAAGGACCATTAAAAGAAATTAGGAACCCGTTTGTGGGTTAATGTTTTAGGATATTAGAAGCCATTAGAAACTAAATTTACGGGACTTAAAGGAGCGTCATGTTTTTCGATAATTTATGTACCTACTTCGTGTATTATATATAAACTCAACATTTACTTAAAACTGACTTTCATTTTACAAGCGGTTTGCTAGCCCGTATGCTTAGGTCATCGCCCTATAACTTAACTTTGTATGTGTAACAAAACAAGTCTCTATAAGTAACATATTTATCGGCACTGAGGGATGTAGCAAATACACGAAGAAAACATAAAATAAAATTAATAAAACCTAAAAGTGTTCGAAATTTAATAAATTCAAATCAGAAAGAACACAACCAAATTTAAAAGTCGCGTAAATCCACCAAGTGCTTGTTCAAACAATACATTTTAATTGTGGATCGTTCACACCGATACAATATCGACGAATTTCACCTTCAAACACCAACCATTCCAAATTTAAAGTGCACACACGTTTCCGTTACGGTTTAAATTCAAAGCATCCTGAGCCGAAACCGGCCGAGGCGTTTGGCTGTCTCCGCCATATGTTTTAACAATCCATTCATAAATCATGTTACACGAGCTCCGATTGGTCAAAAGAAATTCGTTTCTATTTAAAGGAGACAGCTGATAAAGGCTGTCGAGATTTCGACCAGTTATTGTAGTATAGAAAAAATCTACCCTGTGTTTAAATTCACGCCAAATAAATACGGAGTTTAAGGCCACGGTGTTAAGGGTCCGTTACAAGTTGTCAGTTAAACAAATAGCCAGATTTGTTGTGATTTTAAAAATAGCGCATTGCGAAACGCCAAATTCTTAGATATATTACAATGTATTGTGTATACATTAGTAAAGGATATGAAGAGTAAATATTACAAGGAAATTACAAGTAAAATGCAAATATAAGATCACGAACAACGTAGTAAATATAACGTGGCGGTGATTCACATCGTCTGTATTCAGTTGATCAACACTTGCCCAATCGTATTTCACGGCCCTTGTCTTTCGCTTGTATTACTAACATACGAATCAATATTTAGTTAACTCCACTGATTTATATACTTGTTCCAATTTCAACGTAAGTTTTTAATTTTATACGGTGTCAAACTGTCTACCAAACGGTTGGCTTTATGCCAGCTGGATATTGGGCCAAAGTCCCAACAGCCAGGCTGTAAACAGGTGAACCAAACTTTTTCACACAAAGCAATGTAAATAATTTACGCGGTAAACTGGCGTTTCGAATGTTTAATTAACAACAATAATGACATGATTAAGAACATAAATCCACGATGTTTTTGCGTGAAAGGAAAGTTGTTAAAGAAAATCGCTACTGATATAAATGGTTATGAGTGTATGTTGGTTCGGTATTCTTTCACGCACCAACAAACCTATTTGCGATCAACAAGGATCGAGATAGTTTATTTGAAAAGCGAAACTTTATAGTCCATAAAACGATATACACATTTTTTATTCTGAAAAAAATGTAGACTCCATAAGGATAGATCGGACAAAAGGAAAATATTTTCAAATATCACAAATTGAAAAAAAAAACAATGTTATTAAAACACGCACACCAAATATTTATTTTGCGTTCACTTTTGAATCCGAGAGTACAAATTTCGTGTCCAATTACCGGTTAGCAAATACTGTCAATAGTTATGTGCAAACACATTTAGTAATAAATCATTACGTCTGTGGCGTCATATGTAAGGGACGAAAGGTTATAGGGACGCGAGCCAAAGCGATGTATAGAGGGGAAATATAGATAAACGATTTATTTTTGTAGCCCAACCATAAGAAGCAGTTCTTGCAAGTATTAACGTTGGAATCAATCATGTTAAAATAAATGAAGTTAACAAGAAATGAAAACATTGTGAATAGAAGATAGGTATGTTTATTAAATTATTTATCTAATTTATAAGTGTATCAATACGTGATTAATACTTTTAATTAAATTTTATATCGCCTCAACCAAGAAGGCATAACGCATTTAGATCCGCCTTACAAAATCGGTTATAATTTTTTGTACTTTCTTGTCAGGTCTACACAGGAACTTCAATTATTGTTGTTATAGGGATTAATCTAGTATAATGACTTCATAATGCATAATGTCCGCGTGCCGACGGAACACAAAGTCCTAAGTGTTGCTTCCGATGCCGCCGAATTGAGCAGTAATTTTATTTTTCCGTTTGTTTCGTCAAAACCTGTTTTACAGCTCGAGACAGAATATTTTTTAAGATGACTTGCAAACGTCATTTTTAGCAGAAACAAATGATTTGTATTTATTTTTGATTCTTACTAAAACGTACCGTCGAATGCATCTGAATCTCTTCTTCCGATTTATTATTCTTATGACTTCATATATTACTACTACCTATAGAACAAGACTTAAAATTTCATGAACGAAATAGATCAGAAAAAGCAACTTATTTTGCAATTTTCTTAACATGTAGATCCCAAGCTGTATAAATCAATTTATTCTACTATCTAGTTTTGTTATTCGAAATAATAAATGATTTCCTAATTCACTTTCTTGTTTGTAAAGAGAGCGAGCGCAATATGTCAAATGTCAGTGAAATTACAATTTCAAATGTACCTAACGCTGGTGCTGGAATTGGCACGAGGAAGTGTCGTGATTGCCACACTGGTGCAAGAGGCCTTTCGCTTCTAAATAGGCCATAGACAACGGTTCCTAACCTCTTTACTTTAAACTCATGGAAAAATTTAATAAAAACTTAATACTGGCCAGCCAAAACATTTTTTTTATTAATTTCCTTGCAGTGGATTTATTTTTAAAACAATAAAGTCCTGCCAACTATTTTGTTACAAATTCTAGCAATATTTTTTTTTGTTCGGTTTTTTTAAATATTATGCTAATAAATTGCCATTCGTTTTGCGAAAAATGGGTCACAGATTATTTTTCTGCTTTCGACCTCGTTTAAAAACGGGTCATAGAAAAATTATGTCTCTTGATATTAAATAATACCATTACGTAAGCGCCGAAGATATTTTTTTATTATTCTTGAAACTATTCGATGTTTTGCATTAAAATATATAAGTATCATCATCATACCTTCAATTAATACGTAATTAACGATTATAATTTTTTATTTCGAGTTAAATTATTTTTTTTTTAATCCAATCAACTATTCCGTAACATCACCACCAGTGTGCTATACCAAAATGGCAGCAATAAAAATATATGAAATATTAACATTTCAAACGAAGAATGCGAATTGAAAGTTGAAACGATTGTTTTAAATGAAAGTTAATACGTCGGTCATTCGTCAGACGTCAATCTCCTGTCGATTTTAAATTATAGAAATCGAAACCTTACATAGGGATTTATCCACGCATTCGTAATTCGAATTTGAATTTTACCGACAAAATAGCCTGTGGATATATAAAAGAACCAATAATGGACAGCTTTCATCGTAATTAATCTCTGCAATGATCGACAATTGAAATACTTGGTTGTGAAAACAATACGTGCATTTCTTCAATATTATCGAACACCTACGCTAAATCGGGCATTGTTATAACGTTCATAGTGTCATAAATCATCACTGTTTATAAATAGCTCGTGCCCTTACTTGTCTAATATAAAATGAATGTCAAACGTTTATTTTCTATTGACGCGACGGTTGCGCTACATTATTTAAGTTTGTATATAAACAGATAAAAATAATATCGATTAGATAGGTAATTTTCCGCATTTTTTTCCACTTGTAATTAACAATATTGATTACTTTTATCATTTGTTATTGAGAACGATCTAGTCTAAAAATTTATGCAGAAATATGTCAAATGGTAGCTACATAATCACTGTTAATCACACTTAATTAATTAATTAATTTTTTTAGAAAAAAAAGACGAATGTTCTTTCAGTTTACTTGCTTTAAATTACGGCTTAAAGTGTTGTTTCTCGTCTTTAATTGATTTTCAACTTTTTCGGATCACAATCGATAGATTTAAAATGTTTCCCACGTTTTTCGCCGCCGTTCTCGATTGTGTTTCCACATTCTGTGGCGACACGTGTCGCGTCCCACATTTGTAAATGTATCTATCCATTTGTATGTGTATATCACGGAATTTTAACACCGCGCTCATTAAGATATGGTGGAAATGTAGAAAGTCACTTTAGTTTACTGATAACGGGTGAGTAACTACTTAAAGCATATATTATTTCCTTTTGATTTGACCTACGTACGACTTTTTATAAGGCTAATAATTAATTGTGCCGATGGTAGTCAGAAAAAAATACCCGTAACCAAGAAATTGTTAAAAAATCTTAATTATGTAAGCATGCCTTATAATAGGTACACTATCATATCGCGTCTCATATAGCTTCACAAGGAATATGCCACTAAATGCGCTTAGGTACAATTAAAAATCCAGGAAATTAATTTAAAACTAAAATAAATAATTCCTTAATGAGCAAAAAATATTTTATCGTCATAACTATTTGCTTGGAACTATCGAGACCATTAAAAAATCGGTCTGGTGTTGCCGACCGAAAGCAATAACACCATCAAGCCACACTTAGCATTTTAAATAGATATGTGTAATTAGCATAACATTTTCCATGGCCGTTGATTGCTTTTGGCATTTCGAATGTATAATCAGTAATTAGAGCGTATCTTGTACTCAATGTACTGATGTAAATTTTGGTATATTTATAAACACAATTGTCCTTGTACGTATTATTTTGTTTTTCACAGATATAAAAATACAGACAAGTAATAGGTCCAATACCTCCCACTGCGGAGAATGGACCTCGTCTACAATTGAGAATGCGACTTGAATTTTCGTGTTGATGTCCACACGCGATAGAAATTCTTGTAAAATTTCCATAGTATGCAGACTTCCTCAAGATGATTTTCTTCACCGATATAGTGCATAGTAATCGACTTAGAATTCAGTATACACATATAACACCGAAAAATCAGAGGATACATAAATATAAGCTATAATTAAGACATTTTACAACAGCCGGATCTTAACCAGAGAGGCCAACGTCTAAACACTATAACGACTAGTAAAGTAAAGATAGATTAGAAAGTTTAGTGCTCTTACCAAAGACATATAAATAAAATTGCCTTTTAATAAGGACATAAATAAGGCGAGGGACTAAAATGAGTACCTTAGGGGCAGGTCTTATCAAATATCAGAGAAAGGCATAAGGCGATACACAATGTACGTTTAAGTTCAGTACCCAGTGATGGACAGTAAACGAAAAAAGCAACCCAAACCAGGAAACCAGATCCCTAAGCTAAAATTTAACATAGAATGCTTTAAGAGAAGCCAATGTCACGTGCGTCAACATTTCATAATATTGTACACATTTCATAATGAACAATACAAGGAACGTGACGGTGCGAATCGTATGTAATCATACGAGATAACCATTGCGACATTTGACTAATTATAGTGATTCTGTAATGTGTTTTATTTTAAGATATGTTCTATGTTTCATTTCTATCCCCTAAGACTTTTTATGTAGCAAATACAATACAGATAATACTGCGAATTCGTATTACGCCTTGACTACACTTCATTCAGTACAACGAAATATGTATCCAGATCCATATAGTTATTAAGGTCATAAATACATCAATTGAAGTGTTAAACTATATTCAATAGTAGAGCTTATCCAATCCAATCCATCAGCCAAAGGAAGTCAACTACTGAATATAGGCCTCTCCTAATGATTTCCACAGTGACCTGTTGGAGGCAGCCTGCATCCAGCGACGTCCCGCGACCTTTACCTTTACCTTTGTAGAGCTAATAGATATTGTGAATTAATTATTATAAAATAGATTATTTTATCATTAAGTTTGTACATTTTTAATTTCGATTTGTTTGCTTATGTTAACGTCATATCTCAATCTATGCAGTTGAGATTATCAAGCGAAGTTACCACAAACTCAATCACTTTATCGTACTAATAAAAAAATCTCTTGGAAGGCGCCATTGTTATACCGATCTGTTTAACTATCAGCGTCAGAATATCAACATGACTCGATTTTCATAAAGATATTAATCCACGACTTTTATCACAACTATCAATAATGATAATTATTCCATATTTGACGTCAATCACAATCTATTGCACAATAAAAATAATCCAACCAAAAATTTTATTTTTATCCATGTTATCATCTATGGGAACTAAAAAATATGCTCTCTATGTAAATATCAAACCGGACTTCAATGTACATTAACACTAGTTTTAATCGATACAAAGCGAAATCGAATAGCAAACAAACGTAAGCGGGACCGGTGATATATTGCTAGTTTTATTTTAACTGTGAATCAGAGGGCCGAAAAGATACGCCGATGCAACGCGTATCGATCAGCGAAACGATTTAATATCGATTAAATTACGATTTATTATAACACTTTATCCGAACAGACGTGAACAAATGTTGGGACTGTTTATGTTTTGTAGAAAAACCTGACTATTAGATTTTGTAGGGTTTATATGGCATTGGTATGCCAAAGGAAAATGAACTGACAGACTATAACATAAAGTTTGAATTAGAGTGGCGACTCTATCAAAATAGAGCAATGATGCCGATCGTTGGAAAATTAAAAAATAAATCGATTGTATTACTTTTGTTGTAGGTAAATGGAAAAATAAATACGTGTTACATGTTAAAGTATTTCCGATCCGATATAATATTTCTTAGGAATTATGTAAATACCTAAAATACTATTGCGTCATCAAATAAATGAAAAGTGGACTCTACATACTTAAACATTTGCTATCACTGATAAGCCACTAATATCTAAATAGGCAGAATTTTCCTTAATGCCCCTATATCTACTGCCTCCACACAAGCAGGTACATAGATATTAGATAGGTAAAACTAATTATTATTAATCTAAATTGTGAAGTGGTTAAAAACAATAAAGGAAACGAGCCTTCATTTTAATACATGTTTGTAGTTAATTAACGTCTCCATAATTGAAAATGAAAATAATTTATTGAATTCATTAAAATATTCAACATTATTTAGAATCAGTCATTCTTTGATCTACCACCCGGATCGGAAAGCGGTTTTCACTAGAGAAGAACGGGCAAGAAACTCTAGTGCTGCTCTTTTCAAAACCAGTTTACAATATCGTAATTATTACAAAAGTTACAAGTTGGTTTAAATCAGAGCAGTTCATTGATAACTTGTTATAACTTGCAAGTAACATATATTTTTAATACAAATATGTTTACATTACGTTTACAGGAATATATCACGAGAAAAAATAAACATCTGAGTGTTCGCAACAAGAATTACTAATGTTTAAAAACTCTAATAAAACATAAAACTGGCTGTCTCATTCCGAAATCTCACTGGGATACCTAAACAGCAACGGTAAATAAATAAATTAATGTTATACCTAAAATCATTAAGATACGTAATTTACAAACATTCGCATTTTGACAAAAAATGCACTCAAGACGAGTTTGAATGAATGGATTGCAGATAACGTGTTTTTACGTCATGCGTCATCTGTAAAATCAGAATAAAACCGACTCGATCCATCCAAAAGTGTGTTAAATACTAGAGGTGTAAAACGGACGTAATATTTTTTATCTGCATTGTAAATCGCTAAGGATTATCGTTCGATTTGTCAGAACCGCCTGTCTCTACCTGAGATTAGAGTTCCAAATCCATTGTTTTAAATCCATACATTTGAGTTTTTCAACAAGTCATTTCCATAGATTGTACGCATGAAATCAAAGATAGGGATGGTCTTTACAATATTATGTCGAAATTGATCCAGTTATAGAAAATAAGAATTATATTCGCTGTGCCTAAAGAATATTGTCACCTAACAGACCTCAGAAGTATTTACTATTTGATAAAACTATTTATTAGTTGTATTAAGCGCCCTCTATGATATGAGTGAAAACCAACCTCAGTCAAGAAATCGATGTTGCGAATACAAAAAAAGAAATGAGCAAACCTCCTTAGTTAGAAACAGAATTACTCACAATTAGCCGTAAAATTATATAATACAAAGTCCAGCTCATGATTAATATTTAAGACAATGTTCCATTGTATATTATCGACATTCCGCAGATTAGAATGATTTTTGTCAAGGGCGTTGCGCTTTGATCAGATGATATCATATGAACCGGGTCAAAAGGTTTTATGGCTTGAAAAGAGAACAGAGAGATTATTCTAATAGGAAATTTGGGAAATATTCTGACATATTTTATTGTGACCTTTACATACAATGGGTATTTTACCGCTAATTTAATTTACGTTTCGTTATTCAGTTGCAATAAAGTTTAAGATATACTTAAAACATTTGCAGTTATGTTAATGAGTGTTATAAATGTTTTCAAGTATATTTCAATATAATAATGTTGTTGTTCTCGAAACGCATCGGTTTCTTCCATTCGATAATGTAGGGTTATCCTGCGTCATATAGTCTTCAACTTTGAGGCCATCTGGAATGGGTTTATTTTTAAATTTAGAATGTCATCTAACTGGCCGGAATTGTTTATGTTTCAGATAATAATTGTCATATTTATAGCATTTTTATAACCAACCTTATAAGAGTATTTAGGCTAAATTTAATTTTAGCTTTTAGGTATAATGCAAATGTTAGGAATTTAATTTTAATATAATATTCGGACTAACGTAACGTTAACGTTATCTCATTATCATGTATGTACGAAATGTCCATTGAATTGCATAACAGATAAGATAAAACAAATTAATTTGGTATATGATTTAACCCTATCGAAATGTGTACGATAGATTGCGAATATGATAAATGCCCACGTAAATAAAGATAGTATTTATTACAATCGTATGGATTTATTAAGAGGTTTTTTTTTTCATTACACTTTCCCTAAATATCAATTTATTAATATCATTCAATGTAGAGTCTCGATACTAGAAGCAAGAGCTTACTTTTACTGTTATTAAACACAGCCCCTGTGGCCTAATGGATAAGGCATCGGCCTCCTAAGCCGGGGATTGTGGGTTCGAGTCCCACCAGGGGTACTAAAAAGTCAATGATGGCCTTTTTTGATAAAGTTATTGATAATTTCGTTAAGCCATTTTTTTCTGTACAATATGCACAATTTTAAAACGATTTTTTAATAATTGATAGAAATTTGAAAATTTGCGAAGTTGTACAATTTTATTCGAGTTTTTATTAGTAATATAACAAAACATCAAAATGTTCTATCCTATAACTATTTAGTTATTTAAATCGTTTGTTTTCTTAAATAATTTAAAATTGCATGCATTTTAGCTACAAAAATTCTAATCATGATGATTATAAAACGATTCTACAAGGCGTCTCCAAAAAAATCTGAGAAAAATAATAGAATTGTATCAAGTAAATATTTATTCGATGCCAAATCCCAGCGGTTGGTATATGGAAGGTACGGTAAATATTTACTAATAATGACCAGACGGGCTATTGTTACGAAGACATTTTTCGTGTGTGATGTTGGCTCACCGCCATACCAATTAGCTCTATTGCATAACTCAAGCAAGAATCTAATTATTTAAAATATTTCACGTAACCTTGAAGTATACAACTTAACTGGGAAGTTACGAAACTGACACTCAAAGTCAGAATGCCTGACTACATTTCTTTTGATATTTACAACATAACTGATTAAGTAAAGCGGTGAAGTATAGCGTCGTTAATCCTTTGATATATTTAAAATACGCCTGTGTCTTAAATTTGTAGCTTGAAGACTGTCCCGCTCTCACACCCGCCACTGCAACTCCTGTAAGCCAGGATTAAGTGGCACGCATTTTAACGACTCCTAGCATTGATGTTCGAGTCTCCGGGAATGTCTAACATGTCTTGAACCCGCAATAAAATTAATCATAAAGTTAAATTAATAGGAGTTGGAAATTTATTGCTAATTTAAAATTGATAGAAATAAGGCATCTTGAATCCCAATAATCTCGAATAGATCTTTGGTACAAAGTAGTTTACTTTTATTAAAATATAATAACATTGCAGTATAGTATATTACGCACTACAAATGGATTGTATTCGAAGCCAAACGTGACAATTCGACTGTTAAATATAATATGTAACCGTAACAAAGTATTGTAACACTGTTTAGTAACAAAAACAGGTCAAAGTGTTACAGAAATATTTAATTACATATATAATTAGACACTGTTCGAACTCGTATAGTGAAATGCAATTAATGCGATTGTAAAATGCATATTTAAAATATATTTTTGGATTTGACTCGTATATTTTATTACTTTTATATTGGCCAATACTCTGGGAATTAATTCAAAATGTCTGGTATGGAATACGATAAGTGACCTTGGTGTAATAAAAACATTTTGGAATAAAATTGTAATTGTATTGTTTATTTTATGTTATATAATAGGTAATAAGAATTACTTTAGTTGATAAGAGCTAGTTCCTTGCGTAAAATAGTAAAATTTAAGTCCGTGTCCTAATTATACGTACACATTTTTTCATCGAGTTATTTATAGAGATCGTGAATTGGCAATACACACGCGTGAGGAAACTCGGCGACATGCGGTAAAATCAACGAATATGTGTGCTTTTACGAAAATGTAGTCCTGTCATAAGAACATTGATTTTTAAATTATGTGAGGTCTGAATCTGAGTTAAGTAGCCAACA
Source organism: Theretra japonica (assembly GCA_033459515.1). NCBI lineage: Eukaryota > Metazoa > Arthropoda > Insecta > Lepidoptera > Sphingidae > Theretra > Theretra japonica. The sequence continues at coordinate 5,978,829 of CM065942.1, forward strand.
TTCCTCATATTCATTTACCAAATGGAATAATTTATTACTTTAAGGTGTTTATTACATCGTGACAACTAAATATATAGTTTTTATTTTTTATTATCACCTTAAAATCAAAATACACGTAAATTGTGTTGCGCACTGAAGAATTTTTAAGTAAAACGTATTTAGTTTGAGGCCGTACAAAATTGCAGTCGCCAAGGAAAATGGATTAAATCACTATAGTTACTTAGTAAGAAACATGCAAGATTAATTGTACGCTGTCGAAGGATAAGGCATCGGAATTTTTATTAATTCCAGCTTCAATAACAACCGGACAAATTAAGGTGATCTGCGAAATTACTATCCGCCCACAATGGCCGTACATTTCAATCGGCCGCGTAATAGTTTGGGGTCAGGACTGAATGAGTCAGTGGGGGTCATGAGAATAGTTTATTATCAAGCGGAGAACTCCACTGAAGGCAATAAAAATAAACTCAGGAACAAATTATCAGGTCATGAACCTTTGCCTGTTGATAGACTATTTCACTTCGCAACAACTCTATGCATTAGAACATTGATAATGTTATTTATATATAATCATCTGCATTAATGCATCTTTAATGTAAACTGATGTTTACAATTACTAAATGGCTGTGTTCATCATTTGCATAAAAATATTACTTCAATGTAAATTATTATAAATTTTCATATAATGGAATTGTTTGGAGACATTAACCGAATAGAAATTGATTTATGTCTGTCCGACCTTCACAAAATCGAGACACGCTTTATGTAATGAAACAAAAATACACACAGATTATTTTCGCATACATTTTCTTTATATTTCAATTGTGAAGCTTCCGGCACACGAAGACACCGCCGATCCAAACATTTTCGTTACACTTACCAGCCTTATTATGTTGCGAAACGAAATAAATTTCAGTATAAATATTAAACAAATAATGAATTAAAATGAGATCGATTTATCGTCTATTTATGCAATTATAATATCTCGATTAATACAGGCTTTCAGGCCATTTAAAACCCTAGATAGATATCTTGACAATATAGACAGATAGATAAAGTGTACCTACACTGCGCCGTGGGTAATTTCGTCGAATGATGTAATAGGGTATAACACTATGACAGTATTCGACACAAAGACAATGTTACGATTTTTTTTGTTTATACATTATACGAGTATACAAAAAGAATACGAAAGATGAAGTAGCAAAACTGGCGAACTCAGAAGCAAAACCTCACGGTGAGGTCCCCATATTATAAACTGCCAAGATCAAATTATTCCTAAACTTGTCATATACCTTTAAAATACATATGACGGGTAATTCTCACAAACCTCACATTTAATTACGCTATGGAATTAAGGTGAAAGAAAAAAATTGGCATGGCGTGCGTGGTTCGTCTTTGTTGTCACCAAACGCTTGGCATAGCCGACGATCTCCAGCGCCGGTATCGTCATCGATCTTTAAAGATTTGGCTGTGCGTACACGTGTATTTTCAACCATGCCGTTAAAAAAAATAACGTGTATTTCTGATTTGACAGATGTTGGCTGGATCAACAAACATTTGCTCTGGTTAGGACCAAAAAGTCATTTCCAGATTCTTTTACCTACGTTTGTATCTTTGAAATGTAGAATCAGTACTAACATTATGAATTGGACGTATATATTTCATTAGCCATCGGTAGCTATGAATTGCTATGTTGCTTAAATTAAATAATTATTTATATTTTCCTTCTCTTGTCATGTAGTTGCCGATTAACTAAATGCTTTTTCATCGTTGCCTACTTCGATGTGGAAAATCGCTGCGTTTAAGTTTTTGTTTCTCCATTAACAATAGTTTTAATCAGAATTTAATACTTCTTCATCGTTATCAACACGTAAATGATTATTACCTATTCTATTGTCATCGCTTTGCGTATTATTCATAAGCCCATCATTACAAGTAGCTGAGGACTTGTAATAGTTCTTCACAATCGTTTTATGGGGGAAAATTATTTACACTTGAATATCAAAATAATCTGTAGTTATGTTTTTGTTTTATGGATTGCATATTTCAAATGGGATACAAATGTTATTTTTCGTGAAGCTTTTGTTATTATCCAAAGAGATTTTTTGTACATTCAAGAGAGTAGTAATTTATCTCCCCAGTGTTATATAAACCTGACTGTTGATTAACACTGATCCGATCTTTACATTACAGTAAAAAAGCGTTTTCAACAGTCATTGTTTAAGAAGTAATCAATAAAGGAGATATGAACATGCCGAAGTGAATCACCGTTTAAAAAAACGGTTGTTTTACGATCTCACGGTCCATTTTCACGGTCATAACTTGTGCCACAGTAGAATACGTACTGCAAATTGTCTAATATTTGTTTGGGTACAAACAACATCATTAATGGATACAAACGACCAGTAATTTGTCGGGTTAATTGGTTCGGCTAAGTATTTGATGTGTAACCAGCAATTTGCGGCCGCGATATGTTTAGTGTCTTCAAAATTGTTAAATATTTGTGAAATAACATTGGTGTTGATAATGTTTTGAATCTACTCCTTTTGCATTTACAATAAGTATTTTATCACACAGCAGGTAATAAACCTTTTTTTTTTATAATTTAAACAGTTATTTTAGTTATTTCATGACCTGCACAGGGTGTCATATGTATATGTACACAGCTGTGCAATTCTCAACAAAAGAATTATTGCCCATGTACACTTGAATGCAGAATTTATTGCTGATCACTCTACACGCAATGAATTCGCCATATGGATACAATATGGAGTATCACACGCGATTGCCCTAAATACGCGAATCCTGCTTGTTTAAGATCCATCTGCGTAAGCTGAGAAAGGATTTATCATTTTACTTTAAAGGATAACTTACTCAAGGAGGTGTACGTGGTTAGCAATAACCTTTAGAAATTTGGCAATGTCTAAATAAATATTTAAAACAAAAGGTTATCGTGATTTCTTGTTTGTTCAAGCGCATAAGTCCGCTGCGTTGTTGACCTAAATTTTATCTCAATCCTTTGTTGTCTTTCGTGTTTTCGAAAACAAATCTGATTTGAGTTTTCAAATGTTGTCGTAATGTGGCGGATAAATAAAGCAAAATTGACATGTATATCGTTTACACCTTTTACGACTGGAAAGTCCTGATAATTTAGTAAACATATGTAATGTTATTAAATTGTGCTTATGTTAGGTGATGCTTCAATTAGGAGTGTTTATGTTATCTAATATATTTTTTGTTCGCATTTTGTATGATCTGGATTATTTTAAATATTGTATACTACTTCAAGTAGAGAGATAACTCTTTATAATCCAAATTGTAACTTTCAGATAAGTGCATGAAAATCTATTTCTAGTAAATTTGGCGCCTTAGGCTACGATATATGTTTCAGTATGGTTCTATTCATCCCAAAAACTTCCTAATGTATTATATCAAAATTATTTACAAACAGCAATTAGTTATAATTGAAACGAGCTGCTAAACGAACGACCTCAAGCGGAACTAGAGAGGCCGAGGCGATAAATTGGCTCTGAATTAATTCTTGCTTTTTATACCAACCGCGATCATACTTAAATAATTCAATGATACATCAAACTCGTTTTTATATCAAAACATCATATTCGGATATTTTCGAAAAGGTGGAAGCGATGCTTTTGACCGTGAGGTGTGATCGTTGATTGAATTTAGCAAATTATTCGATTGTTTCAAATTGAATTCCAAATGATGCTGATAAGCAAATTTTACTAAAAATAGTTTTTTATCTTAATTTTATTTACTTTCGCATTTTAATAATCTTGTAGAATACTTGACACTGTTTTTGGTGATATTTTAGTAGATCGGCAAATTTGATTTCGTTTTAAGCAAATTGTATTATTTTTAACGGTGCTAGGAACGACTTAGGATAATTTACTTTCATCTTCTAACGCTTTTTAGAACATCATTTGCATCTGTTACTCTTCAAAGTCCACGTTGACAACATTAACGAGTTCAGTCAGCGTTCTAGAAACTTCTGTTGGATTATTACCAGTTTTGGGTCGATGTCCGGCCAGATATAATTTATTGCTGCTAATAAATCCAGGAATACAACAGGTATAGTATCATTGTTTTCAAACAAATCAGCGTTGTACAAACTGGATCAAGGCGAGAGTAAAGAGCGCATGAAAGTGTCTTGACCCATGTGTCTGATAGATTTTCGAGCAAGAGCAATTCCACGCGTTGCGGCCGATCCCACCAACCGTTACGATGATCGGCCAATTTTTTATTACGCGTCTTTTAATGGGCAACGGTTGTGACCTTCCACTCTGATGAAACATCGTGGGAAACTTTTGTCACAGAATCTGCGTGTCCCATCCTATTGAAATTATTATTAAAAATTAGTTGAGTTCCACAAATTGCTGTGATGTAATATTTTGGTTTATGCGTGCAGTTTACGAGCCATAAATCATGCCATGCAGGATCTATTGAAACCGAATGCTAGGGAGCTCGGTGCTCAGGTAGACGGTTTCACCGACGCTAATCGTCTAATAATACTTGTAGTTTTTGGCTCCAAGCCCGGCACAGGGATGTTACCTACATCAAAAGTAAATATTTTTAAATCAGCCGGTAACTTAGCCTTTGTTATGCACCAAGCTGATGCCTTGCTGTACGGTAAATATTTTTTTAACTGTTGCTAAGTGAGCCAGGGGTGCCAACCGAAGTGTTCATTGATATTCCTAAGTGTTGTCGAAAGTCGATTATTACTTTCGCTTAGTACTAAGTACTGTAAGTGGTTCGCTATGTATTCTAAATATACGAATCGCTCTCTCTGGTTTCATAACTTTACAACCTTTAACATCAAAGACATCGCTGCGTCCGGACCACGGCGACATTTTAAATTTTGCATTAATTTGACGGCCGTCAGCCTTGATGTTTAATTTTACAAGCGTTCCTGTATTTTATGATCGGTAATAAATATTATTGAAAATGTGCAAATTATAATTAAAAGTATAAATAACTTACCTATTTGAAATAGTCCTAAGTCCAGGGCGTCGACAGAAAACTAGTAGTGGTAGCGAGTTCGCCGCCGTCGATACAAGGAATAATGTGAGGAGCACTATCTCCTCGACGAGTCGGTCCCTCGGTTCCATCCCCTCTGACATCAGAGCTTGTCCAGGAGACATGAGAGCCGACGGTTCCATAAAAATGTCATCACTAAAACACAACACTTGCAACTCAACACTCGGTTCAAATGTTTTAGTTTGCACTGTTTATTAGTCGCGTAAAGTTTTTGAGAACACGCAGGTCGGAGCGGCCGCGTCTTTCTCGTATCGCTGTCTGGTGACAACTGGCGCGGAGTACACACCGACTAGCGAGAGTGGCGAGCGGCAAGCGTGGCTGGCTTCCCCCACTCGTCCGCCATCGCTCCTCGGTACTTCACGCACAAACTACAAGCTGAGGAGGCGCGCTCGCCCGAATTAATCCAACATAATCTCGGTCAACACACTTCAGCCTTTGTTTTAATCGCTGTTAAATTTCACATGGTACTCTATTGTGATTGTTTTACGTCATATTTCGCTCCTTAACTTTGACCGTCCGTAAAATTCCACGCTATTGTTTAGTTGTCGTAATAAGTCTTTTTTTTGTTAGGCACAAGTTTGTGCAATTACACTTGAGCAACAATGTTCGGCGTTTTTAATTGTACTAATGATGTTGCTGCTGGCGAGCAACTTGTTCCAGATTTTATTTAGTAACTTATATCTCACTTATTATGATTTATGAATTCAATTGCGGAATTAGAAACGCTAATTTCCTGCGCAGGCTAATTGTTCCAAACATTCTCGTTTGATCCAAAATAAACTTATCAAAAATTTCCGTTACCCAACATCACTATAAAACGCAAGCGGCAGTAATACATCCGTATTAACAGTTAGTGTTGCAACAAGCACCACATTTCACTAGTATTTCCGTCCCATGATATCATTCAATATACTGATTGTGGAAAAATAATGCTACTTGCATTACCCGGAAAACACATAGGATGCATCACACGACACAGCGTGGGTAATCGAGGACCACGCGGTTTACATAGACATACATACACCCTATAAATATCACCACAAGACCATTGAACAGACTGGTTTGATAGCCACCAAAGCGCTTTTGGTTAAGGCACCGTCTGTGAAACAAAACGCAACGGATTCAATCCATACTGACAATGACTTTCTTCGATTCTGGGTCTTATAAGACCGAAGTCTCTTATTTTCTGATAGGCACGACTTAAGACAATAATCTGTCGAGTCAGGACTTTGTATGTTCCTGGTTATTTTGGTAATGTCATCATTAAATTAATTCCTACGCTGAGTTCGTTTGAGGAATCAGCTCGGGTATTCCCATTAGATGTCCACATCAAAATAACAATATATTGCAATCTTTCTTGATATATATGGAATCATTCGAATTACGAATCCATATTATTGTAAACAAAACGCGTTGAGTCTGTAAATATATTATTGTGTCCAGAAATTAGTAGTAACAACATATGACGTAACTTCATTTTTCTGTTAGCTTTTTCTTACAAATATTTGTCTAACTGAATGCTTCATAAATACATAGTAAGAACAACTGTATATCTGAGCGTTGAATACAAGAATTTTGAAGGTATGTCAAATCTGCCAACATGTTCTAGGCCAGCGTGTGGGATTAGTCATAACGCAAAATTGTAAAACTGGGATTGCCTCGGTGGCGTAGTTGTACTACGATATGATTGCAAAGCCGAGGTCTCGGGTTCGAATCCCGGGTCGGGCAAAGTGATATTGGATTTTTCTATTGTGCCCGATATGGCGATAGGCTCGCCCCCTGTATAATCGTGGGACGGAACATACAAGGCGAAATGTGGGTGTCCTGGTAACACCCCCGCCTACCCCTTCTGGGAAAAAGCGTGAGTTTATTTATGTATGTAAATTGTAAAAACTTCCGTGTCCAAGAGAAGAGTAATTTTTTTAAGAACTAATACTATTTATTTTAGACATTCTTTAGTTTTCAATACTATCTAGACATTTTATATCATTTCTTGAATGCAGAAATAACTCTCCATATTATTATGACTAGCGGCTCATCCCAGCTTCGCCTGGAAACAGATTTTTTTTATTCCACTCTACACCCCATACATGTTATTTTCGTACAAATTGGGATACACCTGTATATGTATTATACATAGAAACTTTCCTCTTGAATCACTCTATCTATTTAAAAAAACCGCATCAAACCCGTTGCGTAGTTTTAAAGATCTAAGCATACATAGGGACAGACAGACAGCGGGAAGCGACTTTGTTTTAAACTGTGTAGTGATTACTAAATACAGTTATTATTACATTACGTATTAAGTAAATATTACCGCACTAGGCCAGCGTGGTGGACTGTGGCCTAACGCCGGTTAATCGAACTTTTGGCTATAGAGAAGTCTAGTCCTCAGCAGTAGGCGATTACAGACTTATACAGTTGAATATTTATTGTGAAAAAAAAGAAACACGACATTATATTTGGAAAAAAACAACATACATACGTAAACATGCGTGGGTTAAGCGCACACAATTTAATGCATGATGCGGAAAGATTATGGTTTTCCGACCGGCTGCCTGTGTGACGTTACTGGGGAAAATGTGACGTAATAAAATAAACCTACTTTGTATCTGATTAAAGGTAGAAAGTCGATGAATGCAGGTCGCTTCCAATAGGCCTCTATGGAAAATCGTGGGTAAGACCTATAAGAATGGACTTTCTGTGGCTGAAGATAATTATGATGATTTTTAAACATCCAAAAACAATATGAATTTAATAGGTACATTTTCAGCCCATTGAAGCAGACGGGATAACTAGCTGAAGTTAGCTCTCTATCTCTTTACATAGTGGCTCTACCTTTATTAACGGTGTCTCCAGGAACTATATTTTGTAATTTAATATAAACTGAAAAGCTGTATTTATATCAGCCCATATACATCCAACTGCAGGATAAAGGGCTTCCTCTACAATCCAGAGTATGTCTGAGAGGGGTTAGGCCATATAGTCCACCATGCTGGGCTAGTGCGGGTTGGCGGAGTTTACGTACCATGCAATTCTTACTAATCGCTATGGTATACAGGTGAACCATGGTCACCGACATAGCTCTGAAAGTTAGTAGGTTGAAGTGGCAATGAGCTGGCCACATATGTCGCAGAACAGATAACCGCTGGAGTAAGCGTGTTCTGGAGTGGAGACCGCGACTTGGCAAACGTAGTGTGGGACGTCCTCTGGCTAGATGGCGGGACGACTAGCACAAGAGGGCTGACAGCGACTGGATGCATAAGCAGACCGGGTGCTGTGGCGTACCTCGGGAGAGGCCTATGTCCAGCAGTGGACTGCAACGGGCTGATGATGACGAATCAGGCTCGCTTGCGATGTTTTCCTTCAGTGTCAGTGCGTGGTAATGACTATCAATACACACATTACTCCGAAAAGGCAAAGGTGTTTCCAAGGATTGGTACTAGCGACCACCGTAAACATGTATTTGTCACCACGCACTTCATACTATAAAACTAGTTATTTAGTATCTTTATCTGTTTACATCGTGGCTACCGCCTACCTTTTTAAATGTATCGTATACATCTGTGCCTTTATAGACTTTACTTAGCTATAGTCGTATAGTAATTAACTGGCCACTTTATGTGGGTTAAAAATGATTTTTTCGCTGAGCCCTATCAAAGTTCGTTTCGTTCGGTGAGTGAGACTGCCGGATGCCCAATACCCCTTTCCTCTTCCTATCCTTTATCCTTACCGCCCCCCTCCCGATCTGATGAGCCGGCAACACATCCATGATCCAAGTGTTGTGGATGTTCATGGGCGGCAGTGATCACTTACCATCAGGTGACCTGCTTGCTCGTTTGCCGGACGTACGCTATAAAAAAAAAAAAAAAAAAGTTTTGGTATGGTTGCCTTCGCCTTACTAAAGCATTACTATAGAACAACTGACGGACAATGACAGACAAATGGGCTACATTTGACCATTATCGCCCAAATTGGGCAAATTTGAAAAAAAATATTACTTAAGGACCGGCTATTTGCACAAACCGTGCGAAGCCATAACAGAAAAAAAAAACAAAATGTTCAGATCTGTAGAGATTTAATAGTTAATATCCATTTATAAATTGTAAATGTAATTGTCGACTGATATTTCCCAATTGTAATGCACGTGTAAATATTAAATGCTAATTGGTATCGCATATTACTATTGTTTAAATCATCAACGGTAACGTTTAAGATTCGATTCCTATTTCGACCATTTTTGTGCCTTTTCTTACATCAGTCCAAGTATGATTTTGTATACTACATAATGGTTTGACTGAAGTATAATTTTATTACGGATCGCTAACCTAATGATATAAATAGTTTGATTGGTTCGGTTTTTATCAAAAAAATATTATAAATTATTTTATTCTTCGAAACAGCGTCAACAACCTATTATACTGAATCGGTCTAAAATCACCCACCGCTGGGCCCAGGACTCCTCTAGAACCGAAAGTTCCAATGAGAAGGTTTAGGCCATAATCCACCACGGCGGCCTAGTGTGGGTTGGCAGATTTCACATAGCAGTTTTTTTTAAGATCTTTGTACAGGTTTCCTCAAGATGTTTTCTTTCCTCGCTACAAAACAACCAAATAGTACAGACAATATCAAAAATAAGCGATCTTGCGAATACTTTATTATGTATACGGTAGATAAAAAAATGACTGAATCTAAATAACGTTTAACATTTTAAATGGATTAAATAAATTATTTTCATTTTCATTTTACAAGGTTTTTAAAAAAGGCCTAGCGAATGGCTCTTGTTTTGTTTTGTACCGGCGGCGCGGCGAGTTGCGACAAGGCTGTTGCCCTGGCAACCGCGGCAGACGCTCGCTGTCGAAATATGTTTTTTGGCCAGTACTCGTCCGTGCTCTTTGTTTTACCTCTTACTCAATATAAATTGTTTTAAAGGGCAGTATTTTTCTTTAGAGGCATATTATACGAGTAAACATATGACGTGTAAAAAGATTTGAAAATAATAATGTATAGAATATAGATATGTAATAATAATGTGCAAGGTGTGTGTAAGTTACTTTTTCATTCCAACATAACACTTTACTACAAAGGTCAAAATCCTTCGATACAACTCAATAATTGCATCCTTTGCCAAATTTTCCGTCCTCCTAAATTGCCTACATCCTAGACCATAATGTGCTTAATGGCCATTCGAGAAGTTTTTTAGCGACGTAGGTTGATTTTGTTATTTCGGTGTATGGGTTAACCTTGAATTACTGATCATAGTCCTGATGCTGAGGTCTTTCTGTTCCTGTCCTTATCATTGCTACATAGAGTCACAGACATGCGTAATTTAATGAATTATGCAAAAAGATATCAATTTTTATATTACAAACATTTTTTGATAATGACGTTAAATTTAGGATACCATGCTGGTGCTGACTAGTGGACTATTTTTTAAGTCCTTTAATATACTCGTATATCTCAAACACGCAAATGAAAACAAAATATTTTCTTTCAATTTGTATTTAAGCGATATTTGACTATAAATAAATACATCCAACAGTCACATACATGGCCCTGATCCCACACTCAGCAATTAAGTCTTGTGGTGGGTATCAGAAGCTACAATAGACTTTTCGGTTTCACAAACAACCAGACCTGAGACAAATACTTGTGGGCCTCACAAACATTTGTCTCGCTGCGGGGATCAAACCCGCGGCCTCTCGTTCGTTTCACAGATGGCGTCTAACCAACTGAGCCACGGAGACTATGACAAAATATAGCACAATAACAAATATCTATAAAATAATACTAAAACCAGTTAGTTTAATCATCAATATGGTCCCATTCATAACAAATATGCTACGGACTTTACCATGATTTAATCGAAAACACTAATAAAAATTGTCACATATGAGTTCATCTAAACGTTCATATCCGTATAATCCGATTAATATTTAATATTCATACTAACGTGTGAATTTATGCAGGTAGAGATCCTTGTGGACTTAATTTAAACCTTATTCGTCGAGTTTAAAGTATTTTTTCGCTTGATGGAAATTGGAAACGTTACCATGACGCATCTATGGATTCCATGTTATTCCAAAAACGTATTATTGTATCCGTAGATTTGACGTCATTGTATTTTTTTTATGAATGACTATAATGCATCTGGTGATAAGTCCAATGCAATCAAATGGAGTTGCAAAATTCAAGGTCATTTTGGCAGCTCCTGTACTCGAAATCGGAGATATACACGCGAAAATTGAACGCAAACCACTATACTTTTGCGTGGGTCACAATTACTAGTTGCCCTTTATAATTGTTTACGACTATCATAACATTGTATAAACAAATTCGCTTGACGCTGTCTGCCCCTATGTGAATCATGGAACAGACTGAGACTGGACAGGATGGAATGTAACAGCAGGGGACGAGAAAAGCAGTATAAAGGAGAGCAGTATAAAGGAGAGCAATAGAAAGGAGTCACGTTGAGTTTCACTGGACTCAAAAAGTGTCTACACTCGGGCGAAGCCGGGCTAGGCCGCTAGTAGGAAACCTGTCCTCTGTAGTTCGTACATATGGGCTTAGATACATCAGACGATCAATTTAAGGCATGGAAAATAATTCCAGTGGAAAAACACTTTGTTGTTGATTCACGATATCCTGACGCTTATAAAAAGGCAAAACTAGTCAAAGGAGGTTATTACTGATAAAAATAGCTTTATGTAAATTAAAATGTATTATTAGCTCGATGTTAGTCATCAGGAGACATTGTTTACTTTGTTACTTGTGATGATATAATTTTATTTATATATTAATTTATCACTTTGTACGATTAAATAGTACAGGCGGACTAAATAAATAAATACACCCAACAATCACATACATAGTCCTGACCCCACACTAAGATCGAGTCTTGTGTCGTGGGTATCAGAAACTACGAGAGACTTTCCGGTCTCACAAATACCCAGACCCGAAACAAATACCTGTGGTTCACACAAATATTTGTTTCGGTGCGGGGATCGAACCCGCGGCCTCTCGTTTCAACTCAGCCAACTGCGCCATGCAGACTTAATGCCTATTTGCATTTTCACCCAGTCAACCTTAAGGTAGAGAGACGGAAGCAGGTGCTTATTAATTAGTTGGTAAATAATTGAAAAGAAAAATAATGAAAGAAGAGAATGAAATATAATTACAAATGGGTTTTATATTATTACGTATATTTACATGCGCATATAATATATTTGTCTACATAAATATATACACATAAACAACTACATATATAAATGTAGTTGTTTCTCTTTATCTCCTTCTTTTCACTCAATCCCATGGTTGTCCGTAAGACATTGCTGTAGAGTGTAGAGGGATAAGACCGCTATTTGTACTTTTTTTATTATTGTTTCTGTGTAGTGTTTTTGTTTACATTAGTGTACAATAAAGATTTAAATAAATAAATATATAAATAAATACCTACATTAAAGAGAACAATCTGCTACTTCGGCGAGGAGTAATTGCAGAATCTTCATTTTGAATGCCAGCCGTGTTGTGCACGATCTGACTTCGAGTGGGAGTGGATAATTATCTCGTTAATAAAAAAGGAGGCATTACAAATGTAATACAAGCCAATGAAATAATGACAATACAATGCAGTATGCTCGTTTGCACCCTATAACATAAATGAAAACAAAAAAATACATACATACATACATAATCATCACGCCTGTATCCCATAGGGGTAGGCAGAGACTATGGATCGCCACTTTGCTCGATCCTGACATACTACTTTCGCTTCATCCACATTCATCAATGTCTTCATGCATGCCCAAAAATAACAAAAAAATACGTTAAGAATATACGGTGAATTGCTAGCAGGGCTGTTATATGGCAATTAATAGCAGTTTCATTCCTTTAATTTGAACTTAAAGATTTCAATCCTTAAAAAAGATACATAACATTTGCTAGTAGATAACATCGGGAAACCACTAAGGTTTGTATTTATGCTATCCGAGTTGACAATGAGTTATATAATTATATAATAATTAATAGGTACCGTATGAAGTCATTAAGCCTTTGTATACTTAAACTGCTTTAACAACTTAAAAAATGATAGCAATGATTTAAAATTATTTTTGACTTTATGAATAATGGAAATCATTGGAAGATTTAACAATCAGGTTGTAATAAAAATTAAACATAAGTAACTCGATATTTTTTGTTTTAGTTTGGTATGAATCACGTGGAGTTACGTGTAAACAATGTTTTATCAAGAAGCTGATAATATTTGCATAATTGCTGCTGTAAATGATTTGGAGGAAATTTATCAGAATATAATTTCAGATATTCATAATTATTTTTTTCTTATCAGTTCATAATCCCTTACTGTTCTGAACGGGACTCCCCTACAATCGAGAGCTATCTATCGGAATTTTAAAGGTTATTTATAGGTCATCGTCTACCCTATTTCGGATGGGCTGTTTTAAATCTATCGATTTTTTAACCAAAATTTCAACAACAAGCGTAGTTTTTTTAAGTTGTAGAGTCACGCCGTAGCGTTATATTTTAAGTTTAATCTTAAAGTGATAAGGTGTATATTGCATTGACTTTTACAATAGCTATAAGTCGGCATTAGATTTCTGGTTTTCTTTGGCGTACAGAGATTGCTGATATGAGATATGATACACCTATAACAGTTTTGCTTTCCGTGTTTGATTCAATCTGTGATATTTCTGATCCAATAACCCTGTATTAATATGACCAAAACATGACCAATTTTACAAGTGTTGTAGGTTTCAATATAATTGTGGTAGCGTCCAGACATCATTGCCTGCCTGTTTAAGCTATGAAAAACTATGATACTAAGTTCAAATATCTGACTGATCACTCTATATATACTTTCTGTGGGATTTACGCTTAAAAAACCTCATATTAATATATAGATAATATAGATTGGAGTTTTTGCTCAACTTGGCCCCCATTTTGGGACAGAAAAAGGTCCGAAAAATGTGTCTAGCACTAACTGACCTCTTCCTATCCCTTTAAGAACACACGCATGAAATTATGTACGGAGGTAACAACTCTTTAAAATTCTATCAACCATGACAATTTTATGTTCCGATGAGTGAATCCTGATGACTAACCGGATAACACAATGCTCATTTTACTGTCGTGCCATTGTTGTGAGAAACAACTTAAGAGATTTAATTTTGAAGAATGCTTTTATTATTATTAATTTATCAGCAAAGCATTTGCAAATAAAACTGGTTGAGCCAGGCTTTATTAGACGTCTTCGAGAAGACTGAGGTAAAGCGACTGGTGAGCTATCAAATTTTGATTGGTAAGTGAAATTGTCGGAGCCCCAATATCCGCGTTCTTCTTCCGTCCGTTTCTTCACATTTTGAGAAAATAGATTTATAAAAGTAGTGCTTATCCAACAAAAAGCGGTTAACTCATTGAACGGACATACGTTATGAAAAAATAATTATATTAATTGAGTTACTATTAACAGTTCAAGTATTGATGCAGTATCAAAAGACCATGTACTATGGTCACAGTATGACCAATAAACGGACAAGTAGCTCACGCAGAATGTCTAAAATATTAAAAGGATAATGTACAAGGAACGAAGAAATGGTAGGAACAAAATGTTAGTTCTTGGGTACCAATGATCAAACAATACACTTCAAAAAAGGCTTTTAATATCATAATTTGATACAAATCTTCTTTATCTATCTTCTTTATCTATTTTATTTCAATTGACGTAGAGTCAGATATCTACTTTGATTCATGCGTCGAAATATTTCGAATTACTAATGCTATAAAGAATTTGGAGATAACATTTGTTTATAAGTAATTCGCGTAACATTCACCCTAGACCTAGTTAGAGCCTAGCGTTAGTCACATTTTTCATATCACTAAGCACTCGCGTGTCAGTAGATAAGTTAATCCGACGCTTATCATATTCTAGAAGTATGGAAACCGCCTTGTTGAGATTTACAGATTAGTGACGTGTTCAATGCTCAAACTAGCGGCCTGATGTGGCCTCACTAAAGACATGCAACCAACCCGCAATAAGCCAGTGTGATGAACTAAAGTATATATTGCTGAGAAAGTTGATTTAAGGCAGGCAGCCAGTCATAAAGCAAGTCAAAGCATTGTGCAACATGGACGAAATGTGATGTTGCTTTGAAGTGTGAGATCAAAACTAGGGTGATAATACTTTTTCATGATGCAGCCCGCCCACTGCTACAGCAGTGAGGTGAGGAGAATCAATACAAGGGTAGATGATTACCTTCGTTGTTGCCTAAAGACATAATTGTATATTGAGCGGTTTGTAAAACTGAACTTATTGAATTACTTAATTGTCGCATTATTTTATTAATCAATTCGCGGGACTTATCTGTGAGAAATCTTACCTGATGAAGATTGCTATGATATTGACATTAACCTACAGGAAATGCACGTGTGGTACCATCGTTGCTGTCACGTTGTGTGTTATCAGTGGTTTATCTAGCTGAATAATCCGTAAATCTGAAATCATTTTCATTCTACAATTCTACAGATATTGCAAGGGTACCGTAATATTCAGCCGTCGGAGGAGACCTCTTGCTCTCAGCCTTGATTCCTTCCATGGTCGAAAGTCGGAGGTCGTGATAAGCAATGCTTCTTTTGCAAGAACGTGATCTCGCAGAAAGAGAGCACGAACCGGGATCAAGAGGGGTACGATCCCGCTCGCCGCTGCCTGCAAAGAAGAAGGAACCGGTTAAATGGCTGAGCCTGGCGCTTTCGCCCCGTGGTCAGGGGGCGTAAGAATTCCGCCACGGTATCCTCTGCCCGTCATAGGCGGCAACCAAAAGGGGTCGTCGGAGTCGCTGAGCGTACTGCGCAGGCGATGCACCCTGACTAAATGCGATTCCGATACGGACGACAGGGCCCGTGGACTCGCATCTGTCGCAGACATCCATAACACCTTAAAGGGGCGTCCAAATCTAGATGTAAGTGAGGAGCAACTTTGTTTCCCAATGAGAGAGACCAGTCTGCGTCCTGGTCTGCACCGGGCGATAACAGGGAAGGAGTCGGAGCGCTTCTAGTCCTGAGATATTCAGAGCAGCCCGAAATGCACACGAGGGCCACCGAGCGATTTATAGTCAGTATGCAGGCGTATTTTTTGTTAGGGACTCAACTCGGCCGAAATATCCGCAGCGTGTCGGGCTGGTAAGCCAGTGACACGAACCTTTCGGTCTCCTCCCGGGTACCGAAAGCGGAGCGTTATAACTTTTCCTCTTAACAAAAAAAGGTGTAATTTTATGATTATATATCATTAAAACGAGGTGTAATAAAATATTCTTTAGTAGCCATCGATTAGACTATACCCCCAATGCTGTTACCATACAAAACAAATAGTAACTACCTTCAGGTAGGGCACCCGATCATCAACCTCCATAGGCAATGTGTATAAAAAAATAATCTACATTTTCGTAAAAACCATTATCCTGTCAAATCGATTGCAATATCTTTGATTTTGCCGATTCGTAAAGATGGAAATAGATCTTCCATTTAGACGTTATCTGAGATCTGATTTGGATCTTCTTGGAAATGCAATAACAGTGATAAAAAAACAAATGTTCTTTTTATAGTATCCGCTTGAAATTATGATAAATAATGATGAAATACGCTTTGCATCTCCTACCCTAGGACAAAGACTATCTATAAAAATTTTCATATATGTTAATAAAGATAGTTATCAAAACATATTAGGGGCAATGATCAAAGCTGGCTTTAGAAAATAGTAATTATTTCTTTATGGCATATTTTTATTAATTTCTGAGGATAAGTTTCTCGTCATCTGGTGTACTTTATAGTTCATTTGTTATCTGTAGTCTTGTCTAAGGTTCTCAGCAAAAGCTTTACATTTTCTAACAAGACACATCAACATGAATTTTCATTACAGAGAAATTATTAACTAAATCTGCTATGTTAAAAAAAGGAAAAGCATTTTCTGAATCATGCAATCTTGAAAAATCCAAATATGAATATGGAAAGACAAAGATATTATAAAATTTCCAGTGACAAATGATAAAACCTTCGGCAAAATGAAACTTGTAAACTAATATCTACCTAAAGCAATGACTCAAGTGGTTAGTGGACACGCGACCTTGTAATTTAAGCGCCAACTCATGGGCGATTAGATACTAAAACCTGAACATAAATAATATTTATGTTCATAAATCTCGGACTTAAATTATAAAACGGAACTAAACGGCTTAAAGTCTAGTTTTTCTTTCTTATCATTCCGTCACTACTGAGGATCGCGACTACATGTTATGTTCCTCCATCGTGTTCCTGGGTGGCATGGATCGCGTGGTATATGCTACCACCTCCCGTCTTCGTTACCATGTCTGACTATTTGGCTGGTGTTCTAAATCTGGTGCCCTTGCCTTCTATGCGTTCCAATATTATGAGCTTGTCTAATTCATGTCTGGGAGACCGCATGACGCTCAGAACGGACTAGAATTAGTGTTCTGAACTGCAAAGAAGCTCAGAACACTAATTCTAGTCACCGTTCCTTGGTAGTGGATAGATTATTTTTTTATTTCGTTGTAGTCCCATTACCCTAGTCTAATATTACTAATACCGGCTATGAACCTTATTCTTTCTACAGGCCGTGCATCGAAAAGTGCATGCTACGTATTCTTGGCTCTAAAATTTACGTATGTGTTTCCGAGATGTGAATTTGTTCCTAGCATTGTGAACTAGTATAACACTTTGAATACTTACGATTGCTACAAGGAATAAAAACTGGAGCGTAGAACAAACAAAAATCTTATCAAATACTAATTTATTCTTCCTTTGTTTCCTCCATCACTTCCGTAAAAGAAAATCTTTCAAGAGAAAAATACTTCCGTCAAAAGCACTCGCTAATGAATCGTGAAGGTTCCGACAGATTTTGTTAATAGTCTATTAAAATGTATTAACTAGCAATTTCCTTTCTATTACGCCTTACCTTCGAAAAGGAGTCACTGACCTAACAAGGGTCACTAAAGTATTGTTTAGGCGGAAAGAATAAAATTAATTTATTTTTGTTAATCACACAACCTTCGGGGTACAATCAGAAGAAAACGACTGTAACAAAAGCTGGGAGCTTCAGTCCTTATATAAATGTTTGTAAGGTAGATCTAATTGGCTGAATAGATGGATAGATAGAATTGACTTGGCCATCGTTTTAAACCAGTAAATTATGGCAATATAAAACAATCAACAAAAAGAGAACTTTCAAGATCATTTACGTCGAAGTTCGAGTTTACTAAGAATAATGTATTGCTGTCTAGTAAGTGGGATGGTTTTCTTTATAGTTGTCATTTTTTTATTAGAGCTAACATGTCGGGTTATTATGTAAATACACCCTAAGGCCCAATTGCACAAACTAACTTTACCTATAACTTTGACTTTGACAATGTCATCTCATCACTATACATTTGAGTCGTATTTGGCATTGCTAATGTATGGGATTGACGTTTTTGAAGTCAAAGTTAGTTTGTGCAGTTGGCCCTTAAACTGTTACTTAATCACTTATTTATGCTAAATATATATTTATATAAGTATGTCGGTTCATTGTGGAAACCCTTGGCGTATTCCTACATTCAGCAGCAACTGACAGTTATGATCATGAAGTAGTCGCTACAATATATAACTGAACATGGAAATCACGAAAACAAACACCACTTTGTTGTCCCACAAAAACATAGTTGTTTTTAACGTCTATTTATATACTCTGAAATAAATATGAAAGCATTTGTAAAAATAGCTATCACTGTGATCAGAGTGTGATAGCAGCCCGGTCTTCAGATTACGCAGGGAAATCCCTTATCAGACAAACATTAAGTCCACAATCCGATTGTTGTATAACACAGGTTATTACTCTCGTCTAACACATTAACCCCATTTTATTTGCTTTGTTTTGAACAATTAGTGCATCTATATCTTAGATTTAGCCTCATAAATACGATTTGCGACAATTTTTTACAGAGTTTCTAATTATTAGGTTTTGATCATTTAAACACGCTTCAGTAGGTTATAATTTTACCATGACACTTTTTTTAAAGTATGTATCAAACGACCGGAACCGAAACGGAACTTTTCGCGTGAAAACATTATGGGCCTTGTTAATGAACTCGGATGAGTGAAGGATTTACTTTAGTCCAAGGCCTTAAAATTGACTCGATTATTTTGACTATAATATTGAATAATGTAACTACAATACGATGGTTGCATAGAGAGATAGGCAATTCCTTGTTTATTAATAAAGTCGTGAATAAGTATAATCATTCAAGGGTCAGGTCAGGTAAAGGTCAAAAATACCCTGAATCGACAAGAATGCATGAAGAGATTGATGAAAGTGGATGAAGCGAAAGTAATATGTCAGGATCAAACAAAGTGGCGATCCATAGTCTCTGCATACCCCTATGGGATACAGCCGTGACGATTATGTGTGTATGTATAATAATTTACTTGTATAGTTTTTTGTCTCCATGAATTGTAATTAACTATTCGTACACCTACTTCAGCTCATATCTGCACCTAAAAGTCGACTGGGAGATAATTCCACTGGCATTAAGTCCGCCTTATATACTCATGTATATGAAGCTTAATAAATAAAATGAAATAAATAAACTATTATTTTGGAATGTGATTCATATTGGAATGCATTCCAATATGAATCGCATTTCAAAATAAAAGTAGTCATTGGACAAAATCAAAACAAAATCGATTAGATCGTATCGCATTTTTGTTGGCGCCATAACGCATTGTACGAGTACGAGTATTTATAAGCCAAAGTACTTAATAAAGGAATACTTGTAGATATCTGTGGCAAATGAAATACGACAAACAATACTAATTTTTTTATTATATTTTAAATTATATATGAAACGAATTGTTAAAATTATATATTTTATCATTATGGTCTTCAGTATTGTTCGCTATTTAATTACTATGGATGAAAAAGCTGAGAATCGAATTTACTGGCTTATATGATTCTAGGTGTGTGACGTCAATTTTAGGAGATTTACGTAAATGCTAGATAGCGGTCTCTTTGAATGATCGTAATCCAGGGAAAATATTTTCGATCAAATCATTTAAATAATAAAAACATTTATCTGTTTCAGGCCCACATTTTGTGATATAAAAAGTCGATACTAATGACACAATTTATTCTGAGCGTTGCTAAAAATGGCGTCTGATCTATATACAAACCCACACGGTACTTAATCAGTCCATTAAAGGTGGCGGTAAATCAATGATAATGTCTAGTAATACGCAGAACAATATGCATAGCAACAGATCATGACATTTTCAATGTTAATTTAAACATTAATATTAATCCTCAGAAGTTATTGAATTTAGTCGCGAGTTTTTTAGACGCTCTGAAGCGCACTACACACCAAAGCCGCCAACCCAGCAGTATATGTATGTCGGCAACATTTTGTTGGCGGGCTAGCCGGTGGCTTCAGTCATTGCAAGTCGGAAAACTTTGACGGCGACATGGCAGCGGCTTGACATAATAAGTATAGAGCCACCAAGTTATCTGTTCAGTCGGAAGTTCGGAATCGTCGCTAGTGAGGAATTGAGTATTGCCACTTTAAAAACAATCTTGAATTAGATTAGAGTAAATTAGAGAATTATATACACAGTTATGTATCTTATAAAATACGGTCGAAACGACACAGTAATATAACATTACCGTTGGCAGTATTTTGGTAAAAAAAAAAATGTGCATCTGCAGTAATTACCGTATATCTGATAACACTGGTTTAGTTCCAATTATGGCCACCTGAACAGATAAGTTGGTGGCTCTGTAACATTTTATGACGTTGTGGAAGCTATGACGAGAAGAGCGCGTTGTGGAATGTCATGTCGGCGAGAAACACGTGCGAGTGCTTGCCGCCGACGTGATGCTTTTCTTATAGGCCGCCGGGTTTTGCCTGCGGGTTGTGTCGCCGGGCCAACAGGTTTGGTGTAGAGCGCTTTAGACAATGTCCAACGACGATGTTTTTAGTGTTTCTAGGGATTGTCAAAACAAGAACGAATGAGTAATAAATATATAAAAAAAATCAACTTGACAGAATTTAAATAAGAAAATAATGTTTCCTGTGTAAATCTGTCTCGTAAATAATCTTCTATGTCGGAGATTACATGATTCTGGTGTGGAAAATGCTGCCGCGGTATTCTACAACTGTATTCTTTTTGCTGATTACCTGTTCTGTCATAAAACGGTAATACCAGGGGCAAGGCGGCAAGTCATCGAATATCTTATCATTCATAGCATATCCGTGAGTGAATCAGCTGTTATATATCCACGTTATCAATAAGAGAAATGTGCTGCAATGAAGTCAAATATTCAAGAAGAGATTATTTTATAGAATTTTCTAGAAGTGGCGTGTGAGAACTGTGGGGTTTTCGGTTCGAATCTTTAGTGGGTAATTTATTTTACTTGTGGTAATTCTGGATCGAAGAATATTCTTGGAAATAGAATTTTCTTGGTTAATAAGCTGTAACTTCACACAATTTTGTATATAACCAACAGCACCCCGATCAAGCCGGGTCATTCAAAGGGCTCTCATTGCGACATATATAGGGTGATGACGTCGCACTACGTCATCAACCCAATTATCACCTACGCAGATTTATAGGAAATAATTAATGTGGACAACTGAAAAATCACAAGTGCCGAGTACAAGACAATGCTGTCGGCTCGCATTTAAGAGCAGCCTTGTCGCTGACAAATGGCGAACATAAAGCCATGCCCAAAAGCGCCGCTTTGATTGATCGCCAGGCGGACGGCGGAATAAATATTTTTATGCACTTTTTTATTTGGCTGCGGATGTGAGTTCGTTTAGATTGGAAGGATGAAGATGACAAAAATAAAATAACAAAAATAAAGAAAAATATCATGAGGAAACATTTATCCCTGAAAATCAACAAGAATTGGCCGATGCCAAAGGAAGTCCACTGCTGAACATAGGCCTCTCCAAATAATTTCCGCAGTGACCTGTTGGAGGCAGCTTGCATCCAGCGACGTCCCGCGAAGCTCTGGAATGAACTCCCTGCATCGGTGTTTCCTGAGCGCTATGACCTGTCCTTCTTCAAACAAGGCTTAAATAGAGTACTCTCCTTAAGGTAGGCAGCGACTTTGTTGTGCTGGACCCCTGGCATTGCGAAGGTCTGTGGATAGCCGTAGCCGATTTCCATCAGGCGCGTCGCTAGCTCGCCTGCCTTTAACGGCATTAAAAAAAATCTATTAATCTTGACGGGTCTATGCAATGGTGGAGTGTAGCGATTTATTACTTTCCCGTTTTAGCTGCTTATCATCACGCGGATAGCTAGCTCGTTGACCTAGCCAGACAATAGGTAACGTAATCTTCGTTTCCAATGAATACCCTTAATACAAGCGGAATTATCAGTGTTTTAACAGCTTGTAAAATAAATAAAGGCTCTTTCCACGAAGGTTCTAAAAATCTCTGATCAAATAAATTTCAAGGTACTTGTACTTCTGTCTGGTCAAAGAAATATTTCGACCCGATTCGTATCGATTTGCCAACAGTCCGCTGCAACAAGGATACAAGTTTTGCAAACATTACTTCAGTCGTCATACAAACACTTTCCAGACAGCTGTTTAAACAATACGTACATGAAATCACTTCAGTCATCACAATGCGGTATTCAATGTATTGTGAATGCTGAGTTATATCTTTGTCACGTTGACAATAAATGCTATCGTATACATACAGAGAAACAAGATTATAGGTTCTTTCGACCTTTATTTATTTTATTTATTTACTAGCTTCTTCCCGCGACTCAGTTGGCGTGGTTATCTTTATAAAAAAAATCCCACGTCGTCCCGTCCCGTTATATCCCGCCTTGCCCCATTACATGTATGAACCCAAGATATGTAATCCAGTCCCATCCCATCCATTTGAGTACAAAAAATAACAAACATATCGAAATTCCTCCTTCATCCCACTGTGGTCCCACCACATTTTTCGGGATAAAAAGTAGCCTAAGTGTTAATGCAGATTGTCAGTTACCCCCATACGAAATTTCATCGATATCCATTAAGCCGTTTCTGAGTTCATCGCGCACAACCGCACAGACAAAAAGACAAAAAATCAAAAACCATTGTTTTGGGTTCTATTACGTTAATATAGTACCCTATATTAGATTTTGTCATTTATCTGTTGTCAATCGATATTATATCTGAAAGGGTACCTATTTATTATATACTAGCGTCCTGTCCCAATTTCGCCTGGGTGCAGATATTTTTCATCTTATTTTCATCAGGGATAATGTGGGAATCTAATGGTGAAAGTATTTTTCAAATCGGTCCTGTAGTGTCAGAGCCTATTCAATGCAAACAAACAATCAAATCTTTCCTCTTTATAATATTAGTTTAGACTTACCATCGATGTTCGGACAAGCTATGAATGAATCGCAGGACATTGCTTTTACACCAATTCTATGCCCTACCAATATTCAGCCCGATTTTTAATAACGTCATGGCTCTACCACGAATTTATTTAAGGAAAACTTCCAAAAAATCTTCCTCTTATCAGTATTACAACCTTAGTAATTTTTCCATTAATCTTCCGTGATTCTAAGCGCTATGCCCTTACTGCTATCCTTAGTCGTGGGTTATCGACACCGGTAACTATAAGGTAAGGATTGTGCGTCGAGTGAATTCATAAGTGAGTTATTAACTTCAGTACCGTAAGGTCAGGTGATGTTTGGTGCAAGTTACAAGATAGCTGCAGAACGGGTCGTTTGATATTGGAGAACTTTCGAGTAATTTTGTAATATAATATGGTTGGTTTACTGGTTTGCTAAATGAACGAAAAATCGTGTAATCATGGCTTTGATTGCAAGAAAAACTTAATGGTTTCTTAATCGCACTACACATCAAAGTCGCCGGTCCGCCGGCATATGTTGGCGACATTTTGTCGGCGGGCTAGCCGGCGGCTTAAGTCATTGCAAGTCGGAAAACTATGACGGTGACATGGCAGCGTCTCGACATAATAAGGAAAATTTTATGACGTTGACAATCAATGCGCTTGCGTTGTAGGAATGTCATGTCGGTGGGCAACACGTCTTTCTTATAGGCTGCCGGGTTGGTGTGTAGAGCCCATTATATTTACGCGAATGTTACACATTGAAGCAAAACTTAAAACCTATACAACAGGAAATATAGGAATACAGCGAATTGCCATCCTTCAAAATAAAAAGTACGTACATATTAGTACATAAGCTATGCCTTTATCCCCGGAGGGATAGGTATAAATGGCGCTAATGGAATATTTCAAACTTAAAAAATCACTCAAAGTGAATTTATAAACACCACTCAGTCGAAACTAGAATCTCATGCATGCTATATAGATGAAGTAAAATATATGATATGGGCCGAAAGATTGTAAATAAAGATGTGTATCTTACTCTCTCCCCCCTCCCCCCCCCTCTCTCTCTCTCTATTAAGCCGCAGGAAGTCCACTGCTGAACATAGGCGGTACCTTACTTACCGTATTTAAAGAGACAGTATAATTATCAGTTCTTCTAATAAGTTTTCTATAGTGTTATCTAGAAAACAAGTGAGTAAACACATTTATACCAAGCCCATCAATAAGCAAACTAGTTATTCAAACGACAAAAATACAGTATTACAAAACAACGTTAAAACTTGGTGTTTTTTATTTAACAAAGCCATTTGCTGTATTACGAGTAATGGCGTTTTAAAAACTGGACTTGCTAATATTATAATTAGTTAATTTATACTTGATGTTGTTTTGTTGCTATGGTGTAATAAGTGACGAGTTACAACACTTTGTAATTTACTAATTCGTTTTAACACCTGTCACATAAAAGAGGTATTATTTATTATTCATAATTGACAACCTCCGTGGCGCTGTTGGTTAGACTCCGGCTGTGAAACTAGAGGCCGCGGGCTCGATACCTTTTGAGACTTTTCGGTCTCACAAACACCCAGACCCGAAACAAATACTTTTGGTTGACACAAACATTTGTCTCGGCGCGGGGATCGAACCCGCGGCCTGTCATTTCACAGCCGGCATCTAACCAACAGCGCCACGGAGGCTGTCAACCTATTTCAACATATTTCTAAGTATTACACCTTCTTTTACCACCTATTATTACAAATGAACAAAGACAACTAACTTAACAAATATTATTAGCCCATTATTCCGATTCCCACAAAGTTAATTTTAGGTTTAGTTAAGTAAACTCGTTTAAAATGTTACAGTTGCTTTGAAAGATCCTTTATCTCAGAATAAAGACGTAAAGATGCAGTGTTAAAAAACAATGGAAGTGGTACACGCAAACCCTAAGAAAAAACAATAGAAAGTACAAACATAAAGTTGAGCCATTGACATTCATTCAGTTGTATTAGTCATTACTCTTCAAAAAGGGATCTTTTTCCCATGAAATGAAATGAAATTCGTTTATTTGTTACGTAGACAATTAAATAGTTCTTATGAAAAGTCAATACACATAGTATTGTATTGTATTGTATTGTATCAGCCCATATACGACCCACTGCAGGGCACGGGCCTCCTCTACAATCGAGAGTACGATTGAGTGTGATTGATATTAATACACATAGTACTTATGCTCTATTTCTCTCTCTCTTCAGCCACAGAAAGTCCACTGCTGAACATGGGCCTCTCCCATGAATCCATCATTCTCTATTTACAAATTACAAATATATATTATAATATTATTCATAATTATTTTTCAGTAGTCATAAAGTATAATATTTATTAGTATTTTATGTATTTTTTCCTAGGAAATGCATTATTTACGTTATTAGTGTCATGGGTATTCTTAAAACGGTGCGTTGCGGTTTAATGTTACCACCGAACCCAACGCGGCGCTGACTGAGAAGACCCGGCGAAACAAACTCAGTGGGCTTCCACACAGGAAACAACACGACGCGACCCAGTTCTGAGCATATTCAGCGACAGTAGACTTGTTTTGGGTCCAATTGATTATATACCGACCATGAGTATTCCGAATCGTATCCATGTTTATTTATATATCTAAAAATTTTGCACATGTTGTATATTAATACCTTAAGAATTATCTACCAGTCAACCTTAGAGATATGCAGATATTAGACAGAGTAGTTAGTCATATTAATATTTTGATTATACTAACTAGCATTAACAATGCAAGCGAAGTATAAACGGCTTATTCGATTATTAATTTCTAGGGAAATGAGTATCGGTTTTGGGATTAATCTTTACCTGTGGACTGATTAAAAAACAAGGCAGGACAGATGTTCTTTGATGTTCATTTTCTGCCTTTACCTATTACCTATTTTGCCTGTACCTATTTGAAGCATCAGTTGACTCACGCTTTCATTGCAGTGCCAATTTAATCATCATCACTTGTGGAAATATCAATCAAGATATTATCTTTAAAACTGCGGAGTTCCAAATGCATATTTGTGTATAATTAAGCTGATATAACGCACGTGTGAGTACACCGACAAAACGATATTAAAATAAAACGCGATCGTATCTGTAGGTCGAAGTCTAGAATTCCTCATGTCATTAAACCAATTCCGGTAGTCAACTAGTGGCGATTGTTAACAATTTAAAAATTATATAGCGTTTCACATTAACTCTTAACCTTTCAGTGTGTACCTAAACAGTAGGGACTACACTGAAGTGTTTAAGTGTAGTCGAGATAGGTATCGATATTTCGAGATTTATCGATATTTATCGAGATATTTGTTTATCGCTGTACTTTAGGTAAACGTGACATTTGTGTGGCACATGACATCGGGTTTCACTGTTTGAATGGGGTGGTCATCAAAGTAGATCAGAACAAGCTACATCATACCTGTCACGTGTACTAGTGCCACCATCATCCTCAGCGTGAGAAAATCAATTACTAGACTTATATCCAGTAATGGACCATCGCTATTACAAAGATTTTAAGTGACCTATTGGAATAAATTCCATGTAAATTAGAAGAGGTAAACCTCTATTGAATTCTTACGTCATTTTTAGTTTTTAGTCTCCTCCAAATATTGCAGCATCGTCCTTTTGGATGTTAACTTCCAGCTTATAGCCTGAATATAGAGATTGCCGGATAGGTAGCAGTGATCACTTATCATCTGGTGACATAAAATAAAAAAGCAATTTTAAGTTTCTCTTTCCATCCTGAGCTTATCAGTACATTGACATTCAGTTCTACTCGTTATCATTGCTAGTAATATCAATCGAGATTTTGATTTGTCACTTATTTTTAGTTTAATCCGCTATGATCGTATAACTTGGTTGCGATGCAGCCACGTGTTTCCTTGAGTCGCCGTCGTCGAGCCGGCGTTTCGCAAGCGTACGTATCATGCGCCAGCGCACGCGACCTACAACTCATTGATCTATATCAGACTGTATCCCTCCGGTGGGCGTGAACATCATTTATATCCACTATGCTAAGACAGGGTATATCGCAATTTGGAAGAGGCCTACGTCCAGCAGTAGACAACAGTATAGGCTGATGATGATGATGCTTGGGCAGTATGATATATATGCTATGCTATCGTTTCTTCCGTTCCTTTCTTCCACGTACTAAAATCAGTGGTACCAATTGCCATTGGAATTTCCGAACAAGTATGACCTAGCGACTTTCAAAAAACGAGCGTTTTCCATGCCTTAAGGTGTTGCAGATGTTCATGGGCGGCGGTGATCACTTACCATCAGGTGTACCGTATGCTCGTTTTTCCCCTTATAACAATAACATATTAAAAATAGAATACTGTAGTTATAAACAGTTACTGTGTTATTTCATGACAGTTGTAATTGAAAAAATACAAGAGGCCAATGTAGTACTATATTTTTTTAAGTTTTTGGTTTAGAATAAATGTAATACATACTATTGCACAATCGTCACAAGCGTGATTGACGGTTGTCAAATATTCCACATTCCAGGCAGATAAACAAGACTTAGACGCAATAAAACTATGATTAAAATTATCTTTTTGCACCATACTTGAAAATCTTGTACCTGTTTGTGGAATTATTGTGCTGCATGTTCGTGGTAATCTCTATGCGACAAAATCTTACACGGTATTAGTAAAACATAAGTTTATCGCAATATTTTCGTAACGTCATTTGATATGAGCTGTCCAAATTTTCCTAGAAATATGTCGCTCGCTAACAACACTCCAAGTAGTATTTGCGGAGTGTTAGTAGTTTTAACTCAAATAATATTAATTAAAACCATAGCGATTTGAAATATCCATGGTATGTAACGTTCGCCAACCCGCAGTAGGCCAGCGTGGTGGACTATATAGCCTAACCGCTCATACTCTAAATTGTAGAGGAGGCTCGTGCCCTGCAGTGGGACGTATATGGGCTGATACATACATACATACTAAAATAATTCATTCTTTGATAAATGTAATAGTACATAAATAATACGGAGATCAAGACCCGGGTCTCAAGGGACTTCACGCAATTTGATTTTATGAAATGTTACATTATATTCTTTGTGATTTTGAAAATCTTATCAGCATTAATAATAGGTAGTTTGTAAGTATCGCATCATTTAAGTGGGGCGTGAAACAGCAATTGAACGGTCTGCTACAACTGCGTCAAATAGTACCTATAACTGCGTCAAAAAGCGATACTTAATCGACTGCCGCTAGCCGATATGCTATCTTGTCTGCACTAAATCAAAAGCTATGCAGACATTTTGCCAAACCGTAACATAAAATCTGCGTGCGTAATAAGTGCGTGGTGGCCTCGTGGTATCGGACCAGACTCGGCTGCCTACATGTTCACGGTGGTCGCGGGTTCAAATCCCAGGGCACACCTCTGACTTTTCGGAGTTATGTGTGTATTGATAGTCAATCACCACGCACTTTAACGGTGAAGGAAAACATCGTGAGGAAACCTGCATACCGTAACGATTTAAAAAAAAAAGAATTCTACGGTGTGTAAGTCCGCTAACCCGCACTAGGCCAGCGTGGTGGACTATATGGCCTAAACACTCTCAATCGTACTCTCGATTGTAGAGGAGGCCCGTGCCCTGCAGTGGGTCGTATATGGGCTGATACAATACAATACAAAAACATAAAATCTGAAGAAGAATGTCCAGAAGAAGTATACATACGTACATAAACACACGCCATTTCCCCAGAAGGGGTAGGTAGGGGTGCTACACCCACGTTTCGCCTTTTGTGTTCCGTCACACGATGTGATAGGGGACGAGCCTATCGCCATAACGGTCACAAATTGACAAGAACAATACTAATAACAAAAATACTAATGGTCTTCTTTAAACACCATATTTTTGGCTAAGATTGATGATATAACTAGTCTAGGATATTGCCCTCCCATCTAACATCACTCTGCATACATGTGAGTCGTGATTTCAAGATGATTCACATGTTGACTTTTTAGAGGACTTTTCTGACATATGCTACACCACAAATCCTTAAACACATAACACGCACACCACAATATAGATACAATTACGTGTATGAGTAGGCACTTTATCAGCTATATCTGCATCAGCCCATATACGTCCCACTGCAGGGCATGAATCTCCTCTACAATCGAGAGTACGATTAAGGGGTAGAGCTATATAGTCCACCACGCTGGCCTAGTGCGGGCTGGTTGACTTTACACACTTTTCGTACTGTTATGTAGTTGAAACTTAAGCTATAATAACTTAAACTAAAATAAGCACCCCAGACAACCTTATTCTACTGCCGACTGCGGCTTCAGCAAATATATCCAAATCAGCAAGGCCTGCTTTGATTTTAAGAAGGCCTTAGTTTCGATTGACGATAAGCACCCCAGACCACCTCCTCATTCTACTGCCGACTACGATGCCTATAACTAATCTATTTGTTCAAAATTTATAGCCATCGTCATCCTCATACCGGTTCAAAATTCCTGCTTAACAATAAGCAAAATCAAACAAAACAAAGATGTAATACTGCAAACATCATAACGCGCCCACATTCTTACATCGTGACGTCATCGCCTTGACCCAACACTGGATCCGGACCTGGCTAATGTCACATTTACTCAATTTAACTATTTAAATAAACGAATAGTCTATAGTATTTGGAGTCCGCCTAACCGCAATGGGTCAGTGTGGTAAACTCCTCAATCAAGGTCTATTTGGTACAGGATTCTAGTACTCAGAGGCAAATTTGAGCCAATAGTATACCTATACATTATAAACCAATGTATTTTTTCTATGATTTCTTTTTTACAAAACCTACAAAGAGCCGGATTACAAGGTGCAAATGCAACGGCTTTTAAATTCAGTTTGATCGAAGAAGACAAAACATTCGATAACTAAAATAGGGTTTAAATCTGTCTATGAATAAGGTCGGAATAAGGACTGCCTCGGTGGCGCAGTGGTACTACGGTACGATTACAAAACTGAGGTCTCGGGTTCGAATCCCAGGTCGAGCAAAGTGATATTAGATTTTTCTATTAATTATCAGCCTGGAGTCAGGAATTGGTGCCCGATATGGCGATAGGCTCGCCCCCTATCACATCATGGGACGGATTATACAAGGCGAAACGTAGGTGTTCTAGTAGCACATCTGCCTACCCCTTCTGGGAAAAAGGCGTGTATTTATGTCTGTATGTATGTAGTAAGGTCGATTATGTACATGCATTTGCCAGTAAGATAACTGGTGGTAGGTCGCTCATAATATGTAGGAGGCCACTTGGGTAGGTAACACCGATGTCTATTTCTTCCACCAAACAGCACAGTAAATGCACTGTTGTGTTCCGATTTGCAAAACATTGTAACTAGAGTAACTAAGAGGAACATAATGAGACTTCACATCTCAGGATAGCGCGCGCAGTAGAAATCAAAGCATTGCTTTGTAATTCATGGTGTTGTTTGGTTTTGCTACTGCCCATGAGCGGTCGTATC
Organism: Theretra japonica; assembly: GCA_033459515.1. Lineage (NCBI taxonomy): Eukaryota > Metazoa > Arthropoda > Insecta > Lepidoptera > Sphingidae > Theretra > Theretra japonica. Next base: position 6,009,840 of record CM065942.1, read on the forward strand.
GCTTACCGTCAGGCAAATATCATGCTCATCCCGAATTCATTGCAATAAAAAAAATGCATAAGCTCACGATGGCATATCTGATACGAGAAACCAGTGATAAGAACAGAGATACCAGTGGTGCCGTCCGCGGACATTCTTACTTCCAACCCAAGACATGATGGGGCGCGGGTCTATCGCAATTACGCCCGCAAATTCCAGTCCCAAACAACTCATACGAAATTCCTCGTAACATGAAGCACATAACAGCTAAGCTTAAAATTCTTATAAACTGACTATCGTCCATGGATCTTGTCTGTAGAGATGAATTTTTATGTATTCTGGAGACTGTCCCGCCCTCACACCCACCACTGCAACTCCTGCAAGCCAGGATCAACAGTGGCACGCATTGTAATGACACTGAGCATTGAAGCTCAACGGGTCTCCGGGAATGTCTAACTTGTCTTGAACCCGCAACGAAATCAATCATAAAGTTAAGTTAACAGGAGGAGTTGCTTAAATTATTGTCCACTTACCTCCGTAACAAAAACAAAAAAAAATTATGTATTTTTACATGTATTTCTATATTGCAATTTAGAACAGACATGGCACATTTTATGGCATTACATTATAATTCCGCTAATAGCTAAGAACGCTGACACTTAGAATTTGCGGAAGAAGCCAAGCCAGATGGCTAAAAACAACTATTATACTCGAGCCGCAGCAACATACAATATAAGGGAGATATTTACCCATGAGTAATGCAGTTACGCAATAATTATCGAGTTTAATGGACCAAGTCTGTGTATAGATTTTCTTATTATTTTTATATCAGGAAGTCGGGTGTGAATAATTGAAAAATAAATGATAATATAATTATTATTGCAAGTATGATAGAGAATTCAGAACATGCATTATATATTAAATAAAAATAATAATGCAAAAATGAATAGAGCTACTTGTGTAATGTAAAAAATAATATCATTTTCAATCCAAAAATCCCACAACTAAACATAGATTTGTAGTAAGGATTTCCATAGCGACATGTTAGAAACGACCGCTTTCTACAAACTTCCTGCAATAATCATGAAAAGTACAATTTAGAAATTGCTAGAAGTCACTAAATGCAGGCCGCTTCCAACAGATCCATATGGAGATCCTTGGGTGTGGCCTATGTTGAGCAGTGGACTTCCTATCGGCTGAAGAGAAATAGATATATATATATATATATGCTCTAAAATAAATATATTAGGTACTTGAAAACAAAACAACAAAGTAAAATCCGACGCAAAAGCTTTCAAACAGTAATAACTAACTTCCACGAATCTAAAAATGAAATTATTTTCTCGACAACAGTAATTTTCTGCGCGGCAACTCCGACCAAATTAGGAAGCACTAACCAAGATAGATTGTTTACAGGAAACATGCAATTTAATTTTAGCCGCGTAATACAAACACGAGGAACGTTATGTTCCATAATTCTTTTTTCGAAAATGACTTTTTAAAATTCGAATCTAATATAATTGTTAGTCTAAACTGGTGTAACTAGAATCAAATCATTTTGCACAGGGACCTCCTGGACCTCCTTAAATAAATAATATTAAATCGGTTCATTAATTAATCCCTTTAAAAAATAAAAACGCTGGCCTAATTTCTATAAATATTTCCAATTTTGAATACTATCATCATCATCAACCCTGTACAGTATACTGCTAGACATAGGCCTCTCCCAAGGTACGTCACTATCAACTAACTAAAAATACTAACTATCATACCTACTAAAAATTCACTAAAGAGGACACGCAAATAATAAATAATGTAAAGAAAACTTAAGTTTAACATTCTAATAATATATTACTAGGGCAGTACTCGTATATCAATAATTCTCTTAACTGATTTTTTTATTAAAACATTATTACGTAACCAAATTAATGAAGGCTTTAAATGTAAATAAAATTCAGACGATTGTTTATGCGTGCGTTTACACTAAGGAATAAAGAACGTTAGGCTCATGGAATTTATTGTTCATTAAAATATTTAACATAGCGTTACATAAATTCTTTGTATAAATGCTAAAAATAAATAAAACTAGAATTTCGTGGGAAAATAATTTAAATGTTACTAATGTTTCATGTAGCTATGTTTAGAGACATTTAAGTAACTTTTCTTGTCGTACGACTACGGCTATGAACAAAACTTCAAATACAAGAAACTTCTAAAACTGTTAACTAAATCCAAGGAAACCAAGTGCTCTTATTCCTTGTACACGTGTCTACAAGGAGTACTGGACGTTTAATACGATATACAATTTGATATTGAATACATTTATTGTCGATCAATAATATGATGTACAATAAGCTTGTAGGCACATCCTTTAGCATAAAACTGTGATGTCCTTTATTCAATTACCAGATCGGAGAAATTATTGTAAGATTTTCGGTTTCAAAAATCTGACATGTTTTCCATGTCTGGGATTGTTATGGGCACCACCATTGCAACTCCTGTAAGCCAGGATCAACAGTGACATGCATTTCAATGACAGCGAGCATTGAAGCTCAACGAGTGTCCGGAATTTCTATAACCCGCAACGAAATCACACAGTTAAATTGAAAGGACAAGTTGGAAATCAATTATTGTCCACTTCCTCCGTAACAAAGTATTGTATGGGACATAAAAGCCATAGCATGTTGGAACAAAAAGTCGACGGGTCGTGAGTGGTTCCGGAGGCACCTCAGTCTGTCTATATGTACCGTAAACACCAACGCTTAGCACGGGACTCTACAATAGAGAGTTTGACTGAGAGGGGGTCAGCCATACCTTTAGTTCACCACTCTGGCCTGATGCGGATTGGCGGACTTCACACACTATAGAAAATCTTATTAAAATTTCTTTGGTATGCAATTCTTCAGTTAAAGTGCGTGGTGGCCTGTTGGTAAACCAGACACGGCTGCTAACATATTCACGGTGGTCGCGGGTTCAAATCTCAGGGACACACATCAGACTTCGGAGTCATGTACTGTATTGATAGTCAATCACCATGCACTATAACAGTGAAGGAAAACATCGTGAGGAAACATGTATACCATAGCGATTTCCAATAATTTCTATGGTATGTAAAGTCCGGCTACATGCACTAGGCCAGCGTGGTAGACTATATGGCCTAACCACTCTCAATCGTACTCTCGATTGTAGAGGAGACTCGTGCCCTGCAGTGAGTACAGTAGAGATCTACACGATGTTTTCCATCACCGTTAAGCTATGCTAACCATGTCTTACAACCAAATTTAGCGCACCACGATTGTATTTTCACATCTAAACGCAGCTCCCATCTCAATATGACCGCAATTATTTAATCAGTGCCGTTAATTGGAACATATGGGTCCGGTTTCTCAAGTCACGTGTCCCGAAGCGTGGCACATTGTTTATTCTCTCAACTTCTCAACTTCGACGGTTAGAAGTGAAACTTGGTCGGCGCGCTTAACTCAAATGTTTGGTCACGTGTAGTGATGCAACGTTTATACTCGTAAGGTGACCCATATAATTATGTTAGATTCAAAATTAATCTGGGTTAAGATTAGTTCTATTTTGATATGGTTTTTTTGTCCGTCTCTTTATGTCCTCAATGTACCTGAAATTGTTTCCTCTTTAACAATACGTAGATTCTGGTATTCTAGAATAATTTGATCATTGTAATTAATTAATTAATTGGCGCAATCGATGCTGGATGCTCAATACCCCTTCTCACTTACCATTCTTTATTTTTCCCCCTCCCCTCCCGATTGGATGAACCAGCAACAAATCCAAGATCCAAGCTTAATGGATGTTTATGGACAGCAGTGATCACTTACCGTCAGGTGACCTGTTTACTCGTTTGCCAGACCACGCTATAAAAAAATATTGATTAATACGCCTGCTGAAAAAACGAGAGTCTGTGGATTTGATTCCACAAGACAAATGTTTGACAACCACAAACATTTGTATCTAGTCTGGGTGTTGTGAGACAAAAAAGCCTCACGTTTTTGACACGACACAAGACTTCATTGATCTTAATGTGGGGTCAGGACTACATGACTGTTGAATGTATTTATTTATTAATTAGCAAGGTCAATGTCGTCGATATAAAAAAATATCGCGTGTTCAATTTTCATAACGAGACATGACAATATTATTGAGACTATAGGAATTTGTCATATGTGGGTGTTGAGACAGTGTTCCTCGAAGCTTCTAACACCCACAAGTCAGGTAAAATAATGGTGTTTTTATGAGGTTATTGGCTAAGCTTTTGACAAGCACTGTACACTGTATAATTGTCTAGGAATGTAAGTTATGCAATAAAAACACCCACATTCAGCAGTTTGTTGATACTGTTATTCTAGGGAATAAGCTTATTAAATACCTTTTATCAGGTACAAAATAACTAGTCTTGGGTACACAAGTGCAAATTATTATTGTCTTTATTTTATTATCTATTACTTTTATATCTATGTTTATTAAAATAATCCTAATTTTAAAATAGGAAATAATGAGCCACCCGTCACCGTTAAAGCTCGAGATCCAAGCTACCGTTGGTTAAGAGCCCAAAATGAGCCAAGCTTTATATGTGGTAGAGCCACGCTGTTGTCAGCCATGACTCAGCATGAATGGGCAGGCTCGTCGGGGGTGGTACCACTGTCTCACAGAAGATCGACGTGAAGCGACAGCTATGCTGTCGCGTTTCGTTCGGTGAGTGAGACTGCCGGATGCCCAATACCACTTTCCTCTTCCCATCCTTTATCCTTCCCGCTCCCCTCCCGATCTAATGGGCCGGCAACACATCCATGATCCAAGCGCTGTGGATGTTCATGGGCGACAGTGATCACTTACCATCAGGTGACCTGCTCGTTTGCCATACCTATGCTATAAAAAAAGCAACCTCCGTAGTTCACGTGTCCACGCACAACTTGACTTATTATTTATTTTAATTATAATGAACTTTTGTAGGTGGCATTAAAAAAACATTTTTATTTGTAAATGAAATTCAAATTCAAAAAGTATTCGTAATTATAATTATTAGTCTGCAAGTCTTCTTCAAAATAAAAAAAAATTTGGTCCGTTATACTCAGTTACATGGTTGTCCCCGGCGCATAAATTAACTAAAATTAATATAAACATCATACAGTACTGACTCGATGGAGCTGTTGTACTACGGTTCGAATCCCGAGTCGGGCAAAATGATATTGGATTTTTCTATTCAATAACAGCCCGGAGTCAGGAATTTGTGCCTAATATAGCGACAGGCTCGCCTCCTATCACATCCTGGGGAGAAATACACAAAGTAAAAAGTAGGTTTCTTCATACCAACTATGTCTACCCCGTTCGGAGAAAAAGGCGTGAGTTTATGCATGTAGAGCATACAGGAGAATTTGTTTATAACTCATATAAACAAAATAAAACTGGTTGTTGATAAGTAAGGTAATATGTAGGCATACACATATTTAATATAAGTACATAACTCGATATCCGTGCTTACTAATACAATTGTAAGCGATTATTTAAATAATTATTACGTAAATGTTAGGTAATATTTCGGTGTGTATTTAATGTTTGTGTACAAATATCTATACATCAACGTTGCCTTATTGGCTAAAAAAGAAGGCAAATAGATAAAGATCTTTGTTCTTAGTTTGTTCTTAAAAATAAAATGTTCTACATATTTTTTTAGGAAAATGAATGTATTTACCACCCAAATGTGGAAAAACATACAAAAACATCGTCGCTTTTTTTGCAAAAATTTTACTTGCATTGTGTCCAAAGTAACTAAAACTAACACCTAGCTTCGTTTTCGGTAGCAGTCTGGATACACCCTGTATACATATATATGTTATACCTTGATATACCCTGTATGAATATTACCCATAGCAACACAAATACAAGTAAATACCCATTGTAATAACAGTTACGATGTTTTAATAGAAACGTTACGAAGCTCTCCCGTGGGTTTTACAGTTGACAGTTGCGTAGGAAGGCGGCACGTAACTGCTTTGCATAAATCACTCGTCGCCCATAATGAAGGGTAAAATGTTGAAAAATATTATGCATTTTCTAGGGTTTAATAAAAAAATATAGGTTCCGACAGCAACAACTTTACAAATTAGCTCATAATTCGATGATGCGTATATTTCAGTTAATAATGAATAAAAGAGCATTCACGGAGCATTGTTCACGGTGGTCGCGGGTTCAAATCCCAGGGCACACCTCTGACTTTTCGGAGTTATGTGTGTATTGATAATCAATCACCACGCACTTTAACGGTGAAGGAAAACATCGTGAGGAAACCTGCATACCGTAGCGATTTAAAAAAAAAAAAGAATTTCTACGGTATGTAAGTCCGCCAACCCGCACTAGGCCAGCGTGGTGGACTATATGGCCTAACCACTCTCAATCGTACTCTCGATTGTAGAGGAGGCCCGTGCCCTGCAGTGGGTCGTATATGGGCTGATACAATACAATACAAAAAAAAAGAGCATTACATTTCTTGTATATTATATTTCGTACTCAAATTAAAAAGACAAGTTCGTTCGAGTTTAATTAAAAAGTGTAACATGCGGCACGCATGACTTAAATTAAAAATGGAAGAGGCACTTTAATAACACTTTTTAATTAAATTTTCTTCAGCAATTATGTTTTTTATTATACAAGGTATTCGTATCCACCTAGATAACTATCAACTATCAATGTACTCTAGAACCCGTCATAATATTACTCACATACCCTTCAAATCATACATTAGTGTCGCGTTCCGAAATTGGTCAGAAAACGCAGTTGCACATTCCGAGGAAATCGGCTTGATTCGAGCAAACTTGGGAAGTTTGCTAAGTCCATTATCTATTTATAATTTAAGGGCTTTTCCATACCCAAAACGTATACGCCCCATTTGAGACTTCTGTGGATACAAATAGGTAATACGAATGCAACCAACATATCGTAACAGAATTTTCCAGATCTTTATGTTACAACACAAATAAAAATTGCTTTGTAATAAAAACGACTATTGCCATATAATTTGATTCTTGTAATGATACACTGAAATGATATCCTTTCCCTCGTCGACAATACTGACGTGCAATTTCCAATATTATTTCTGGAATGTTGAAATTTTATCGTTTTCTTTGTTTTGATACATTTTAAATTAATATTTTTATAGCTCTTTGATCTGCTTACAACTGTGGCTATGTGATATATGCATTAATGGTGCAGTATCATGACAATGACTACAAAACTAGAGTCCACGGGTATGATCCCGAAACGAGAAAAATATTTATTTCTATAAGTTTTATTTCACGTCGGGTGTAGCAATCACGAATAGTTTCTCGTATTTCCAGATAGCCATAACATAAGACTTGTATATTAACTAATAACTCACATTAATATCGGGACTATGATTGTCTTAATTCCATGACGTACGTACTACAAATTTAAGGAACCAATTGCCAAGAGTCACATTTCCGGACAAATACGACTTGGCGATTTCAAAAAACGAGCGTATTAAAGACAACTGGCAACTGGCAAGGCCCACTTTAAAGGCTGACAACGCATCTCCATGCCCTATGGTGTTGCAGATGTTCATGGGCGTCGGTGATCACTTACCTTCAAGTGGACCGTATGCTCATTTGCCTCCTATAATATATTTAAAGAAGTGATTCTGAAACCAGCACTTTGTATCTTAAGTTCTGAGACCGATGGGCAGATAGATAAACAGACATCATAATAATTCATAATTAATAAACTTCTATAAGAATTAACAGTAATAAATAAACAATACTCGGGAATTTCACGTAATATTCGTCGTGATGTCTATCGCTGTCAACTACAGTTGTTACTGAACAAACATTACTTTGTAAATTAAATTAGAAGCTCAACGTATAATTCATTTAGAATGCTCATATCAGAACATGAGACCACTGTTCAGCTTAGAACTCTATAATCGAGAGTACGATTGAGACGGCTTAGACCATAGTCTACTACCCTGGCCTATTACCAAGAAGTCAACGCCAACGATATCCATAGAGACACCAGGGAAGGGCCTATACCCAGCCATTTTCTGAATCTTAGCTGCACTTGGCTAGACGATCTGGGTCTACTAAAATCATGAAGTTCCTGACATCCTTCTGCATCAATCACCATAATTATAAATAACAAATTAGTTTTTCCCTAATGTTTTGGTTCATTGGACTTACACGGTATTACGCAAGCCCATCGGCCTGAGTCAATGCTATTGTTTTTTGAAACGAAGCCAACATTATTACCGAACTTCCCAGCCTGTTTGAGTTTGCCAAAAAGGGCAGCACTACCATCATTAGAGTGAGTAACCTTTAACGTGTAGTACTGATGACCCTCTACAGTTTAATGTATGAGTCATTCTTCGTCATTAATCATCACCTTAGAATCATATTCTTTTTTAACTATTTCTCGGTCAATGTCTGCTATATTTCTATCGCATTCGTTAACATTCTATCATAAATGCCTTTGTAGTATCGTATTATAACTTCTTGCTTAAACCAACAACTCTACGATCCGAAACAAAGTTCGAATGTTCGAACGTCGCACCTAAAACTGTACGAATGTGCCTAGATAGGTACTTTACAAAATGTTCGAATCCCCTATCGTACGTCGCATCGTACTGTCATCATGAAGTTCTAACATTTTTTTAGTAACGAATTAATTTTTCTTCAAAATTTCTTTTAATCACACAGTATTCCTAATGTCAATCTCTCATTTCGTTTTCATTCTTTAGTAACGACATTTGCAAATTTAAATGCCCTGATGCCTTAAACTAATTTCCCATTTTCTCCAATCAACGTTGAAACAAATCCACAAAATAAACCAAGGTTTATTTTGATTACATTGACTCACACCCGTCTTTTTCCTTCCTCAACGACTTTCAGATGGCTGTCTCTTTTACGCGTGCAGCACGCGCCGTTGTCCAGCAGCATTGTCAAGGCCGACCAAGGCCGTACGTCGTTGCTAAGTGGAAACTTACAATTAATTGTGTTTAGAACTGCAAACGAATCGAAAAATACTGTTAATTGAAGTTTCCTAGGATTTTTCTGATTGAAGGTTTTTGTTTTAATTTACCAAGTAACCAATTTATTGTAAGGAAATTTGAGATCGCTATCCATTATAATTAGTGTTGCATAAGAGTACGAGGTGGCCTGTGTGTAACGGACCGGACGCAGCTGCCAACATGTTCACAGTGGTCGCGGGTTCAAATACCAAGGGACACCTCTGATTTTTCGAAGTCATCTGTGTGAACACACATCGGTATAGTGTGTGGTGATAGACTGACCAGTCAATCACCACTCACACTATACCGATGAATGAAACCATCGTAAGGAAGAATTTCTGTTGTATGTAAATTCCCGCTCCAAGCCAGCATGGTGGACTATATGACCTAGCCCTCACAGCCGTACTCTCGATTGTACAATATAGAGTAGACCTGTGCCCTGCAGTGAGACTAAAATCATTTGCAATTTCCATAGAATGACAGTAGAATTATGAAGGGAGACAAATTGATCGTTCATAAAGCTGTCTATAGAGGTTAGATTATATTTTTAGGCACCTCTACTACTTAAAGCATAAAACATTGATTACTAGACCTAATAATTATTAAAGCCTTATGATTCATTTTAATAGTGTAAAGATTTTCATCAAGCAAATTAATGTGTCTACATTTTAAATAAAAGATTCGTGGAGAGCAACTATTAACAATTTAAGTAATGCGGCTTTTGGTTAAACCAGCACACAATACTAAAAATATCCAATTCCATTTATGTTGTTAGTAACACAACAAGTTTTAGTTATTTATATTATATAAATATATTCAGTAACCTTTGTTGAAAGTAGTATAGTGACTGCATATAATATTGATCTAGTTAAAACCAGAACAAAAAACTAGTTTTGTTCACAATTGACTTCAAATATGCGCTGATGCGAATGAGCAACCATATAAAAATGTTTGAATTTTAATTTATAAAACACGAAATGTGGTTGACCTTTTTAAAGATTAAATAACTGTTTTCAACTGTGTTATTCTCTATTGAATAACTAACACTGATTTTAATATATATAAAATAAATACACACAAAGTAAATTATAGTTCAAACCCAATAATTAATTAGTGTAAACACAACCCTTAGTATTTGAACTTACGACATATTTTTCTACACCCAGACCAAAAATACATAGTTATTGATCACACAATGTCCGCCCCGTGACCAAGAAAACTATAAAGTGATCGAAACGTAGGGAAATAAAAAAATGTAAAAAATAAATCAAATTCGCGATAAAATCCGTAAGAATTCGTTTTATTTCAATAATCACACAATGATAAAAGACTAAATGCTGGATCGGTAAGTTCTAAATTGGTAAATAAATTTCTCGCCTAACAAAAAAATATTTCACCACATAAAAATTCAAAGGGCAAATCACCAGTAATCGAGCGAAAGCTGGATTGACAGCTAACCAAACTGAAAAATCAGATGCCAGTGGTCCGAACCTAAGGCTTACACTTCTGACGTTTTGAAGTTATATCTCATCTAAAGTCTATTGGCGTGTGGCGAAATTTGAAACTACAAATAAAATTAAAAAATATATATATATATATATATATTTAGCGCATTGTGTGAGATATGTTTTCTAAATATAAATAATAAGTATTTATACTCCTAATCTAATAGTATTAACATGTCCAATATAATAAAATGAGAAAAAAAAATAAGAAAAACTATTCCTAATATTTTGACAATAGCATATCATAGACGATCTTTACGTGTGTAATCGTAGTTACCTTTTGTTCACTTTATGGGTTAATGAAAACATCGTTATAAACGTGTTTTTCTGAATTTCAAAAGATCCCTACAAAAACATCAAAGTGTGTGAAGTTCACACCTATACTAACTAACGTGGAAGACCAAATCCTTCTCAATCGTGTAGCAGTTCAACACGCTTGTACCGCGGAAAAATTGAAATCTAGTATTACAATCAACATATACGGTAACCGTAAACACGTAAATCATATGGGATTCAAATTCCATTCTACATTACAATGGTATCGATTTCGCAGACGTCAGCGGTAGTACGTGAGACCAGAGCTTGCGAGATTGTCACCATGGTTACATAATAGGCATTCAGAAGCAAATAATTAAATCTAAAATGATACAATAGATCATTGTGCGAGGTATAAACCATGTACAGTGTGTAATATGCATATTAATAGTTTAAATAAAGGGTGAAGACAATTGATATTTAATTTAAATAACTTATTATAAAGACGTTGGCAACCGTTTGGATTAGAAGTTGAATTGATAGCTATTGTTCAGGAGGTTGCAGGTTCAATTCCCGCACAATTTGTAATTTGTAAGATTTTTGTACGGCTAGGTGTTAATGCGTATGAAATTTGTTTTTTTTTTTTAATACTGGATGCATAAATAAATAAATACATCCAATAGTCTCATACATAGTCATGACCCCAGACTAAGATCGAGTCTTGTGTTGTGGGTATCAGGAACTACGAGAGACCAAAACCAGTGATTCACACAAACATTTGTCTCGTTGCGGGGATCGAACCCGCGGCCTCTCGTCTCGCAGACGGCGTCTAGCCAACTGCTCCACGGAGGTTGTCATGCATAGTAAATTAACCTAAGGAGTACGTTTTAATAAAGAAATGTTACGGGCTAAAAAAGATCATTGACAGTAATTGATACGCTGAAACCAAGGCTTAGGTTTTCAAGTGACCACTAATTTTCCTTGTAACTTCTCATACACAAGAGACCTCTAAAGTATTTTATTATAGAAATCACAACCGTCTTGAAGGAAATATAATATTTTACGACACTGAGACTGGACTAGAATGTACGCGGCTATATTTTTAATCACATATGTAAGACAGCATACAGGTTAAAGAGAGTACTTTCCTTAAGGTAGGCAGCGACTTTGTTGTGCTGGACCCCTGGCACTGCGGAGGTCTATGGGCAGCGGTAGCCGCTTTCCATCAGGCGGGCCGCTAGCTCGTTTGCCTATAACGACAATTAAAAAAAAAGTTTCCAAAGTACATTATAACAAAACAATTACTTAAGACCGTGTGTGGAACAATCGATGCGGTGGTCTTATCGCTATGGGCTATTACTTCCAGACAATCTTTAGATGGACTCAATTGACTAGTATAAATGGAAGGATAATTGTTTAATAAGCAAGAAAATATAAAAAATCTAAAATGAATATGCCTGTATTCAATGAACATTGATACAATCAGAATCTCATACGAGTAGTTGTAACTGGGCAGGGATGGCTAGATAAGCGACTAGTGCCATCCACAGTTCGTTTTGCTTAATAACATAAAAAAAAAAGAATTGAGCCGATCATAATTTCGGATATAAATTCCAGACCAGGGGATTGTTTTTTAATATAAAATATATAAGTGCGTGGTGGCCTGTTGGTAACGGACCAGACGTGGCTGCCTACATGTTCACGGTGGTCGCGGGTTCAAATCCCAGGGCACACCTCTGACTTTTCGGAGTCATGTGTGTATTGATAGTCAATCACCACGCACTATAACGGTGAAGGAAAACATCGTGAGGAAACCTGCATACCATAGCGATTTGTATAAATTTCTATGGTATGTAAAAGTCTGCCAACCCGCACTGGGCCAGCGTGGTGGACTATATGGCCTAACCACTCTCAATCGTACTCTCGATTGTAGAGGAGGCTCGTGCCCTGCAGTGGGTCGTGTATGGGCTGATACAGTAAAGTATAAAATATAAGATTTTTCAAATCGATTTTTCCCATAAAATGAATTGATCTGAAAATTAAACCCGGACGACACAATTCACAACCCGTACATGTCCTCATGAGATCATTAAGACAACAAAGAATGTAATTATTTAAAAACATCTCAATGACGCCATATAATGATCTCTGTTACTATGATGGTTTATATTAACAACTAGTAATAAACATAAGTTTAATTACATGCATAGAACAGGTTTACGCTATATAATAATGACACAGCAAAATAAAAGCCAGTTTTATTGAAAGAGCCACTTTATTAAACTATATATTTTCCACGATCTTTTGGCGTGCGAATGCGTTGTTGTCATGTTGTCAAAGTGTTAGGAACAGTTTTTCTCTCTTCACAAAATATTATATTGGACATGTAAATATTATTACATTACGACTATACATTTTTATTGTATATATTATGAAAACAAATATCAAACGTTGGGATAAATATTTATTTTTTTAAATTTAATTTTAGTTCCAAAATTCGCCACACGCCAATGAATTTAGATGCAAGCATCTAAAATTGTCAACCACGTTTTTAATAAAACTTCTTAAAATTTAAATCCTGTTTTTCATTTAATAATCCATTTTTAAACACTAAACAACAAGATATTGGATAAAATATAAAAAAATAGAGCAACTTTACTACATTTATGATTGAGCTTTTGTTATTTATTTATTTTGTTAAAGTTATGTTTCTTAAAGATAAATAAATAACAGACTAGAATGAACGATAAACATAAAACACGGTCTGTAAGTCGTCGTGTCGTCACATAATCGTCAGTTGAACCGTGAACTTGAGATAAACTACATATGATTTACTTAAACTTGAAAATGCAGATTTATTACTTAAAAATGTTGTTGAACTTGTGGCACACACAAATCTTTAAATCTTCGGTTGGATTCAAGCCAATAAATTAAAATAACAAGGATTTTTAATTTTATTTATTTACTATTAGTCCAAATCGAATTACTTCCCAAAAGAATAATGATTGATTGCAAAATTATTAATCAACCACTTCCGGAATATTTTTACACTAAATTTCCGAAAAGTAATTTTAAGGTCAAGCACACACGCATTGAATACAAGAACGCAGCTATGGATATAACCGTTTAAAAAGTACTACATTGCTAAAACGTTCATTATTATCAGACAAATATATTCACAAGAAGTTAACTACTGAACTAATGGCCCTTCCCCAAGTTTTTCAGGTCCAGCGACTTCTTGCAACCTATTTAGATTTTTTTTTTGCAGTCAAACTAAGAAACGCAAAACAACAACAAGAATAACAATATTGCTTTCCTGTCCACAGAAATAAAACAATATTTTATATTCTCAAAGGCGCCTTATTAAGCCACTGATTGAAAGATAAATCATCAATACTCAATCGAACACGTCAAAATGATTATTTAATACAGGAAGTCCAATGGACTCCATAAAATTCCGCGTTTTGACCGGAAAAAATACACCAATTAAATCTTTTTCATGACTTTTTTGGTCATTGTGATCGTCGATTGCAATTATGCTGTATACAAAATACCAACAAGCTGAATTTGTCAGGCGATTTTAAACTCTATTTTTTAGTATTAGGGTGCTGTTTAAATTAAATGTAATCCCGTTTATCCTGGTCAGTATTGTGACGCGGTGTTACGGTCGCATACGCAATGCGTTGTGACGTCAGAACATCTGTTTTTTTCCGCGCGTATCTATTCATAGGAATGTATTATTGATTTTAAACGACTGTTTTGATATGTTTTGTTTATATTTACCACATTTGTAATTTTAATACAACAATGAAATACATAAATTATTGTCCTTTCATTATAGAGCGTGTCAATATTTATGTTGATGCAGAAATAGAATGCAATTTCAATTCTCTGTGCTGTGTATACGTAGCAAAATTGAGTTTCCTGCAGCAACCAGTAGCTCGCAAACAGCCATTTTTAATATTTTTATATAATTTTGTGAAACTGCGCCGATGTAGTAAATTATATGGTTGCAAGTTTTCGTGACTAACTCTTCTTATACGTTTAAAAAAAAATCGCCTTTTCTCGGTTTGTATTTAAGAAATAACTAAAATAATTATAATACTATCTCCTCATCTCCTTTTATCATAACAAAATTTAATGTGTCTACTCACGTATACAAATTATTCATTTCACACAAATTGTTGACTCATCACGTTTTGCCTTTTGAAACCTCAGTATATATTATAGTTTTTTTTTCTATCCACCCTAATAGCATCAATTATACACGATGCTGGAAAACCTGTTATAGTAGTAGCCAACATCTAAATTCGGAAATTCCAACATAATTATGGCAACTGACGAGAGATTGCCATCGCTCGTTATTTTCAACAAGACCATAACAATCATTTTATCGTACATAGTAAAAATAATTAATCCTACGAAACATTGTAACTAAATGCGCTTTCCTATCACATTCCCTCATTAAACTAATACGATAAATCATGAATGCATCATTTATTTGCGTAAAATTTTTCGGCGCAAACACTTCAAAGAACAGATTAAATGTAACTCGACCTATCATACGCCCACTTCCGATTACGCCCCGTAAAAACCGATTGTTTTTATTTACGCATTAGTTACTTTTCAAATTTCCAAATAACAATTATGATTCATAAATATGCCAATGTTGACAATTCCTGGAAAATTCAGGAAAAACGTGTGGAGGTTAATCTGGCTGATATTGAGAAAATCATATTCTCCTAGTCACAATTTAGACGGCACAGCATTTTTCATTGAAGCAAGTTCAATAGTCAACCTTAGTTCAACCTTATAGGTTTTATTCGCACTTGTCAAAGGCAGGAATTATCGTGTTTTTATGATATACGTACCTGTATTAAAAAATATTGCGTAGATTTTTTTTTTACTAATGGATCACTAATCTACGTATTTAGCAGACGGTTGACAAAATGCCGTTTTTTCCTTTGACATCCGCAACTCTAAAAAGTATTTATTTCCAACTTTTAACTTTATGATTGATTTCGTTGCGGGTTAAAGACAAGTTAGACATTCCCGGAGACTCGCTGAGCTTCAATGCTCAGTGTCATTACAATGCGTGCCACTGTTGATCCTGGCTTACAGGAGTTGCAGTGGTGGGTGTGAGGGCGGAACAGTCTCCTACAACCCTTAAAAGTAGGGTTATTTTAGTAACATTTTCAAGAGTCTACATGACCAATAAAAAAATGCATTTCATGCTCCAATGTATTACTATAGCTACAAGGGTATGCAACTCATAAGTGCATTTCACAACACCAGATTGAACCGGTTATCGAACAGGGAAAATGGCGGGATGCCCCCAACACGCAGCAACATTAGGCAACTCAGATACACTTCAAATGCATAAGATATTATGCTTAAGGAAAGTCTGACTGTAGGTCTAATTTTAACTTCGGATTTTACTTTTACCTTGTAAGGGAAGAAAAGTAGGATACGAGGATAATGAAATGATTTAAATAAAATCGAATAAAAAATGTTACAAAAAAGTACATACTTACGCTCACGTCTTGTTTTTTTTTGTTGCATAGATCCGGCAAGCGAGCAAACAGGTCACCTGATGGTAAGTGATCACTGCCGCCCATGAACATCCACAACGCTGGATCACAGATCTGTCGCCGGCCCAGTAAATCAGAGGGGGAGCGGGAAGGAAAAAGGATGGGAAGATGAAAAGGGCATCCGGCAAGTACATTTTACCTATTTCATCATTTCTGAAGATGTACGTAAAGCTGCAACTAGCGCCAAACTTACAAAGATGAAAAGAGGAAATGGGTATTGGGCATCTTTCTGAAGACGTAGGTAAAACTCCAGCTTGCGCCGGTCCTGTCCAACTTATAGCCGTCCGAACATGATATAGTGAGCGAGACTGTCAACATGGCGGGGTGAAATTCGAGTTCCGGGCAACATTTTTATATTCCTTAAACTTAAAAGTTCACGGAAAGGATCGACGTGGGATCAAACTGTTTTTTTTTCAACTTCGGACTGGGAAAATTAATAACAGTATTTTTGCCAGTGATTCATTTTAACATTGGATTGGGTTTAGATAATATTAACACCTTTCAATCGGCTTCAGTCATAATTTCCTTTACAATGGCTTTCTGTTTTTATATAATAGGCAGGTTATTATACGTTCAAGGTTTGGCAATTAAGTATAAAAGCTTACGTAAAAAGTTACTGCCATGGTGACGTAGTTGTACTACGGTGAGATTACAGAGCTGAGGTCTCGGGTTTGAATCCCGGTTCGGGGAAAGTGATTTTGGATTTTTCCATTCATTATCAGCCCGGAGTAAGAAATTTTTGCCCGATAAGGCGATAGGCTCGCGCCTCTTATCACAGTGTGGAAATACACACGGCGAAACGTGAATGTCCTGGTTGCATCTCTGCTTACCACTTCTGGGATAAAGGCGTGATGTTTATGTATGCAAGTACAAAAGTTTGTAATTTCTTACTCATTATATGAAAAAAGGTTAGTAGGTATAGCCAGTTTAGCGTGCAACCGGCCCAAGATTCCCTTCAAGGCTCGAACCATCTTCGGATAATCGCCGCTAATTCGTCAAAAGGACTTCCAGTTAATTTTAGTTCGTAACACGCAGCTTAAACTTCGAATTGCGGATGCGAACTTAAATGGCAGACATTAGGCTGGGTTCCAGTTATTGCTAAATGGCAACATCGTTAACCCACGCCACATCCAGGAGAGTAATTTTAACATTAAACATATTACTTTAAAAAGTTAGTAATATTTTTCGCTTATTTTGTTGTCGGCGTTAAAATACAGCACGTACAGGTGTCGTCACATTTGAGGCTGAAATAATTAATAGGTTAATTTAAAGTTTAAAATATACTTAGCAAAAAAATGTGAAGAATTTTTAAACTTAGCTAAGCTCCTTAGTTTAACTCAACAGCGATGCCACTTTCCGAAAATGCATTCCTACTTTAAACCACTTTTCTATTACTGCATGCATTACATTCTATCATGCATTTATATAAAAAGCAACACTTTTTAAATATATACATTAACTCGGTACATATAGGTATAATTAGAATCAAATCCAGTTTAATACATACATAAACTCACGCCTTTTTCCCAGAAGGGTAGGCAGAAGTGCTACCAGCATACCCACGTTTCGCCTTGAGTGTTCCGTCTCACGATGTGATAGGGGGTGAGCCTATTGCTCCTATGACTCCAGACTGATAATGAATAGAAAAATCCAATATCACTTTGCCCGACTCGGGATTCGGACCCGAGACCAGGGCATTATAATCGTACCGTAGTACAACTGCGCCACTGCACCGAGGCAATTTTATGCAAATTATAATTATACGTCATTATAGCTATTACGTGGAAGAATTAACAAAAATACATCGAAATTAAAAACTCAGAACAATGCTTTAGTCATTGTAGATTAAAAAGCAACCCATAGACAAAAGTGAAATTTATTAGCATCACGTAGGACACACTTAGAATATCGCCGTCCTTGTCGCACAAACGGAAGGAGTCGCCAGTCACAGGCTAATGTGAGACCTTCTAATGGTTTCACTTTTCTACTGCAATCATTGGAAAAACTTGTAATTATGCATTTACGTGCTTAACTTACCACGACTGATTGAATCAGCAACCAAAAAGTGTATGTCTGCGCTGCGGGTTCGATTGCTGCGTGATTTTTTAAAACATTGGCGTGACAAAGTGGTACTTAACATGTATAAATAAAGTAAATATATATATATTTATATATATATAATGTAAATTACACAGGCTGTAAATGCAAATCTAAGCATTTAAACACGAATTTCTACTTATTTGTAAAACTCAAATACCTGATAAGAAAGCTATCAGAGTGAGAAATAAATATTAGTTATACGAGTAAGTATGTCTAAAAAGGGAAGATTTTAATTGTTGGCAATCAATACTGAAGAAAGTAATTAATAATCATTGCATGTTTTATTTTTGTATTTCAGCAAAAGATTTTAAGAAGGTTTTGTTCCTCAATGATCATAAGGGAAGTCGTAGTATGATGGAGTGACATTGATTTAGAAACTTAAATGATACGCGGCCACATTTGGAGTGTAAGTCTAGCCGTTAGTCTCAAATACCTAGCATTGATAGCGGTCATTTAGATCTTCATGATCAGTATGGGTCTCGTCAAACGTTTGAATATAATTGAAAAAATACATTAGAATTTTGCCATACTTGGCACCTTAAGTAAATACGCAGACATAATTATGAAATTCCATTTTTGTTTTAATATTTCAAGGTCTAATTCTCATTTGTTCTTAGTCGTGTTACTTAATATTATCATGCATTACAACTGTCGAAGCTTATAAAACTTGCACTGCAGTATGCAGGTAGGTGAAATAGTTATGAAATAAAACGAATTCTTACGGATTTTACCGCGAATTTGATTTAGGTTTAATTTTTTTTAAGTTCCCGATTTTTCGATCCCTTTACAGCTTTTGTGGTCACGGGGCAGACTCATAAGTTGTAAATAAAAGTAATTAAAAGCTGTTATCAAATTAGCGATAAAATTCGAAAGAATTCGTTATATTTCAATGATTTACATTCGCGTAAATCTGAGAAACCTTTATGAAATAGTCTTGCGCAATCATGACTCAAATGGATTGTTCCAGCGTGTACTCTGAGGACAAACCGTCCTCACATAATGTGGGTCAAGGCCTGCGCAATGGAATATGTAACAGCATAAAAAAACAATCGATTCATTGCACAAGGTTCGAATAATATTTTTCCGGTTATTTTCCGGTTGTAAACAAACCCAAAGCGTCAAGATTTTTGAAATGATATCACGTGTTTATTCCACAATAATAACTCCACAGTGATAGGTATTAAGGTCTGATACGCATAATTGTGTAATACGTAAGAAACAAATAAAAAAACATAACAATAACATCATACGTACATAAACTCACGCCTTAGGGGTAGGCAGAGATGCTACCAGGACACCCACGTTTCGCCTTGCAAGTTCCGTCCCACAATGTGATAGGGGGCACAAATTCCTGACTCCGGGCTGATAATGAATAAAAAAATCCAATATCACTTTACCCGACCCGGGATTCGAACCCGAGATCTCAGCTTTGCAATCATACCATAGCACAACTACGCCGCCGAGGCAGTCCAATCACATTAAACACAGATGAATGAAGTAAGATAAAAATTAAATCAAATTATAAAAATAGACTTAATATCATCATCATCAGCCCGTTGCAGTCCACTGATGGACACAGGTATCTCCAAAGGTAGGCCACAGAGCTCGGTCTGCTGCTTTATGCATACAGCCGGCCCTCTTGTGCAACTCGTCCCAGCAGCTGATCAGAGGGCGTCACACGCTACGTTTACCATTTCCCAGTCTTAATATACACCACACAAACAACATCAGCAAAAGGAAGTCCACTGCTGAATATAGGCCTCTCCCAATGATTTTCACAGTGACCTGTTGGAAGCAGCCTGCATCCAGCGACGTCCCGCGACCTTTACCAGGTCGTATGACCACCTAAAAGGTGGACGTCACACGCTGCGCTTTCCGCTTTCTTAATATACTACGCTTAAATTAATATTACGTGATGGATGTATTTTAAAACATATCCTGCATTCAATTTTCACACTCGACGCGTATTTCTGAATAATAAAAGCTAGGAAATTCACAGCTCACGCAACAAGCTAATGAGGTGAGAACGTATGAATAATGAGGGGGATTAATCACATAATTAAGCCATTTAGCTAATGGGGCATACTGTTCCTTTACAATTATAATGACAAACTGTCATTTACCTGCCAGCGGTCGAAAGCTAGACTGGAACGACCTCGAACCGAACAATTTTCCTCACCATTGTATACATACAATTATATTAATTTTAAATTAGTTCCTACTATGAATTTCCTTAGTACAACCTTTCGTTTTCTAGTTGGTAACTGCACATTTGTTCGTTAGTTTTTGCTTAAGTTAAACGATCGAAATCAAAACAAATTTTGAAGTATGAAATATTTTACAAAAAGACACAATGTGTATTTTAAGTTAAACAGGTAAGGCAAGAAATAAAATAAATTATTAAAATTAACGAAATAACAAAAATAAAATTAAATTTGAACACAGTATTAAACAGTTGCAGACCATGTAATTATGGTTCCAAGAAATCGACAGATAAAGGTACTTCTAACAGAAAAAGGAGTTAACATTATCGGGGCGAAGGGCCTCTCAGATATCGAATTTGAGATCAATCGGATAAAAATTCATTTCAATATTATATTATTTTAAAATAAGTAAGTATTCTTTATTAAAATATATTCTACATAATTTTTTTCCAGGAAGCCTTTTTCGTGTCGTTTTTTCGTTTCATAAAATTTCAAATCACAATGATTCTATGTTCAGTGTGACTTTCTGTGGCTGAAAAGCCTTCGCACTAATGGGCAGTTGCTTCTACTCCTATTATGTAAGAAAGCGTGGGATTCACTCCACCATGCTAGTCGTATGCAGCAGATATGAATATTGATTACCCCATATTCCACGAAAATGAAGCCAAGTCTTCAAGTTTATTTTATTCGGGGAGGCCCCTATTCTAAAACTGGTTTAAACCAGTTTATTTTAAAAAGCAATAAAAATGTTGAACATAGTTTTTTTATTTCACACTAATTTTCCTGTTTTGTTGCTTTTATTAGCTTCTGCGATCATTCATAATTTCGTCAACCTACTTAGTAGTGGGCAAACTAGTCTAAGAGCACTTTGTTTTTTTTTCTTTTTGTATTAGTTTTTCTTTAATGTTAGGTTTATCCTATCAAGTTTTAATGTCTATTTCCCCTGATCATTGCTAATATCATCAACCCACTCATATTAAATAATCCATTAATCTTTTAATTGACAAAAAATCTAAATATTTTAATACTACCTCTTGATTTTAATGGCTCGATAAACGTCAACTAAATTGTTTAACTTTAAGTAGTTTACAAAATTGTACTTTGATTGTGCAATATTGACACAATAGTAAAATTGTGCCCAGCATGACGATAGCATCATTCCCAATCACAACTTGGAATAAATCCAGCGGATCGTCAGTAATATTGATGGCACCACTACCTACCCTTTTTGGGATACAGGCATGAATTTCTGTATGTACTTATACTGTACTGTATCAGCCCAGATTCGTCCTACTATAGGGCACGAGCCTCCTCTACAATCGAGAGTACCTAGAATTGAAAGTAGTTAGGCTATATAGTCCACCACGCTGGCCCAATGCGGTTTGGCGGACTTTGCGTACCACAGAAATTCTTGCAAATCGCTATGATATGCTGGTTTCCTCGCGATGTTTTCCTTCACCCTTATAGTACGTGTTGATTGACTATCAATACACAATGTATGTACTTATATCCAAATAAATTTATTTTGACTTCCCCATATATCAGATTTGGATATCTTATGCATGTGTCCCAAATTCAATACCGTCATGGTCAAATATACCGAGCATTTCCAAGAATCACATTGCGCAAGACAAGCCGGAACACCTGGGCCAATACAAATACAATATAAATATGAAATACGTATTACATATTCATCTGAATGCTGTGAGCGCAGACGAATATTCCGGCCTTGACCGTGAACTTATACCAAAAAACCGGACGAGATTGGCGTGCCAGATGAAATAAATAACTGTAATGTACATTATTGTGTGGATTTTAAAGAGTTATTAAATCCATTTGTTTTTAGTAATGCGATAAAAACTTGACTGCCTTTATGGCGTAGTTGTACTAGGGTACAATTGCAAAGCTGAGGTCTCGTATGGAATCACAGGTCGGGCAAAGTGATATTGTATTTTTCAATTAATTATCAGCTCGAAGTCAGGAAATTGTGCCCGATATGGCGATGCGCCCCCTTTCACATCGTGGGTCGGAACATACACGGCGAAATGTGGGTGTCATGGTGGCGTCTCTGCCTACCCCTTCTGGGAAAAAGGCGTGAGTTTATGCATGTATGTATAAAACTTACATTTTTTTAAGAGGATTTATGTAAACTAACATTACAAGCGACTACAACGTATATTGTGGTAAATGTAGTCCAGACGTACGTCCAGATTTATGCCGATTGAAGCAGTTTCACAGGGTAAACCTAAACCTCAACACACTTTTCTGGATTACTGTATTAAATTTCCCACCTCGTGATCGGTAGTCGCCATAAGGGTGTTATTTATTCTACTTCATGTCAGAGTTCTGCAAAACAGGACTACCATATTGTATTGTATCAGCCTCCTCCAGCCGGCACGGGCCTCCTCTACAATCGAGAGTACGATTGAGAGTGGTTAGGCCATATAGTCCCCCACGCTGGCCTAACGCGGGTTGGCGGACTTTTACATACCATACCCTGTCGATAAATAAATTGTAATTACGATTGAAAAATTACCCCTAAATATATAATTTAGCCCCATCTTCACGGGAATAGTTTCTCGCGTCGAATATACGATTGTCGTAAGGATATAAAAAAGTTGCATCGTGTAAATATTTGTCATAACACGATAATCTATGGCGGTTATGTTATGAGATAATTGCGTAGGTACGATTCTCGCCGCTAGAAACTCTCCGTGTAAATAGGGCTTTAGACACGAAATAAAATACTTCTAATATAACTAACATAGTCATGAAATACACCCTACTAACATGCTATGGAGTTTGGATTTGAAATAAAGGATATTTTGTTTATTTATTGTAGTGCATAAAAGTATCAGTCCTCCTCCTCAAAATAAAGAAGATGTGTCTGTATACTTTTATAGAACGCTGTTGAATACCTTACAAACTCGTTGGCGACTGCATTGGTAATAAACACAGTTCTCGAGAGTTCGCGTAGTCATCACGCTCAAAAGTTTTAATCGGTCAGGGTTTTATTGGAAAAATGGCGGCGCAAATTATCTCAATCTATCGCAAATGCGTTTGTGACACATACCCGATAGTTTGAAATAGGTCAGGCCGGGTCATTAGTTATAGAAGGGTCGTGAAGTTTTATTTCCACGTGTACGAGATTCATATAAGCGACTAAAGCCCCATTTACACGGGGAGAGTTTCTCGCCTCGACTGCCTCGGTGGCGTAGTGGTACTACGGTATGATTGCAAAGCTGAGGTCTCGGGTTCGAATCCCGGGTCGGGCAAAGTGATATTGGATTTTTCTATTCATTATTAGCCCGGAGTCAGGAATTTGTGCCCGATATGGCGATAGGCTCGCCCCCTATCACATCGTGGGACGGAATATACAAGGCGAAACGTGGGTGTTCTAGTAGCACCTCTGCCTACCCCTTCTGGGAAAAAGGCGTGTGGTTATGTGGTTATGTATGAGTTTCTCGCCTCGATCATACGATTATCGTGAGTATATAAAAAAGTAGCATCGTGTAAACATTGTCAGAACACGATAATCTATGGCGGTTATGTCATGCTTATCGCATTCGATTCTCGCCGCGAGAAATTCTCCACGTGTAAATGGCGCTTACGTACAAATGTAGGGAAATAACAGATTTATTATGCACTACCTTCTGCCCGCAAACTTCGTCTGCATGATTAACTTTATTTGAATTTTCCCGTTCCGTGACACCCGTCTTATTCTCACTCAAGGGGTGTTATCCAGTCCCATCCCTTTGGGTATAAAAAGTAACAAATATATCTAAATTCCTGCCTCATCCCACGGGAGCACTAAATATTTCGGGATAAAAAGCCTAAGTGTTAATCCAGGGTGTCAGCTACCTCCATACCAAATTGCATCGAAATCAGCTAAGCCACAACTGCACAGAAAAACACACAAAATTTGTAAAAATCATTGTTTTGGGTCCTACGACGTTAAAACAGTCCCCCATATTCGTTTTTCTCATTTATCTTCCATGTACACACATCGATCGGTTAGAAATTTATTATATATATAGATGTAGATCTCCATTAATTATAAGTACAGACTGTTCGCTACATCATTTTAACCCTTTCAGACCTGGTGTACACAATTGTACATTATTTGTAACAAAAAACGGTTGTGTTCATTAGTTCCAACGCCATCTCTTGGCGTTTAATGACAGTTTTTGGCAAGTTATGACCAGTAGCCGACCGAAGTTTGCATTGTGCAGGTAAAAAAACGGTCTGAAAGGGTAAACAAATATAATGGATCATATACATTTGTAGTTTGGGTCCGCATGCAGAGTAAAAGTAATAAATACATTAATAAAACATAACATTACAGAATATAATACCAAGTCTTCTATCGTATATGTCAAAAACTACAAGTAACTTTCCAGTCTCACTTTCCATTTAAATGATTCGCTACGACGCACAGATGCCTTGAAATATTACAGCTCTGTAGCATACGTACCTTACTCCATACCGCAATATAAATAAAGGAACTTTCCAGCACATTTCCCAGTTTGCAATCAAAAGTTGGCCACTTGAGTCCCGTGGGCGCTGGGCCGGCAAACATAGACACACGTGCAGGGTCAACGACCTTTTATGCACAACTTTTAGTTATTGCTGCATTATTTGCGGCTTAATCGGAAGTTCACTGATTCCCAACGCGTGTTTGTTTATGAAATTTTAAAATTGTGTTTTAACTGTAACTAGATCGGGAATAACTACTGTATTAAATAGGAGTGCGACAGTAGTTTGACTGACCGGGGCGGCGGTCTGATATTGCGCCATCTATACGAGGTGAAGCATGAAATACGCGATGACTGTCTATTAAATTGTTGATGTTGGTTTTTTACACTGGCACGGCATAATGACTGCACTGCATCTGATGGTAAGCGCAAATGCCGTACAGACAGAGTATCGAATGGTATCAGACGGCGGTCCCTTCCCATTCAATTCAATTATGCCGGCCTGCTAAACATAAAAAATAAAAATAAAACAATGCCTGGTAAAATTAATAGCATCAATAGCGTCTCTATTGTTCCTACGAGGCCATATAGCCATCACTATACATAAGGTGGAAAACTAGGAAGCCACCTTTGTGTAGGTTATTCATTCTGTACATAAACATAACATAAACTCACGCCTTTTTCCTAGAAGGGGTAGAGGCACTACTTTGACCAGAGGTGGTACCAGGACACCCACGTTTCGCCTTGTGTGTTCTGTCCCACGATGTGCTAGCGGCATTCCATATCGGGCACAAATTCCTGACTCCGGGCTGATAATGTATAGTGACACGCGATCTCACTTTGCCCGACCCGGGATTCGAAGCCGTGACCTCAGCGTTGTAATCGTAATATAGCTACGCCACCGTAGCAGTCATGTCCTATGTTAGTTGCATTCTATCTCAGTATAAAATAGTACATTACTATGGATCTTGAGCGTGGGAAGAAATTGTCGCGTATTAATGATGGAGGAAAACTTTTCAGAACTTATTATCTAGTTATTTCTTGGAAATAACTTGTTTAAAAATAGTTGGTCGTTGCACGTGGTCGTCATAAAATAATTTATGGTTGTATCAATTTAATATTGAAATGTTTTGCGAAGTTAATTCGTTTTGACTGGCAACTGGTGCGGTGTTTGAAAATAATATTAGGTGCATATTTTATTTGTGTAATGCAACTGGCTACTAAGTCTCCGCGTATAAGACATTTCTCTGCATGTACCATTTTGTTTCTTTACATAACACCACATAAAATAAAAACCTAATAATTTTAATTATTCAAAATATAATTTTAAAAAATCTTTTTTTATGCCATTTTGCATTATTTTTCATTGGATGCGTCCGGCAACTGAGAAATAACCTCACAAAAAAGTAAGTAATTAAGTAAGTAAATACATCCAACAGTCACATACATAGTCCTGACCCTACAT
Source organism: Theretra japonica (assembly GCA_033459515.1). Lineage (NCBI taxonomy): Eukaryota > Metazoa > Arthropoda > Insecta > Lepidoptera > Sphingidae > Theretra > Theretra japonica. The sequence continues at coordinate 6,036,454 of CM065942.1, forward strand.
TAAGACCAATCAGGTCTTGTGTTGTGGGTATCAGACACTACGAGAGACTTTTCGGACTCACAAACATTTGTCTTGGTGCGGGGATCGAACCCGCGGCCTCTCATTTCACAGTCTGCGTCCAACCAACTGGGCCACGGAGGCTGTCTAACTTACCACCACCCTTGAACATCTGCAAACGCTTGATATCATAGATTCGTTTTCTCAAACTGAGAAGGAAAATGGAAGAGTAAAGAAGAAAATAGCAGAAGATACGAATCCCGACCACCATTTCTCACAGTATATATGAAAAGTGAGTTTCTTTTAATCAGACAATATTCGCGTTTAAAATACCCTCTTGCGTGAGACAAGCGGGTCATTGTCTCCGCCCAGATGAAATGTATCGTGTAATTTTTACACGTGCAATATAACAAGAGCCCTCGTTATACCGCCAATCACTGGGTTTACTGCGTCGATGCCAGTTTACTGTGGACATGAGTTTCGATGGACAAACCTTGACATGATTAAATAAATACTTGCGGCCTTATTTATTTGTATCGGAATTGGATTTGGAAGGTTCAGAGATCCTTAGGGAGGCCTATGTTCAGCAGTGGACTTCTTTAGGCTGAAGAGAGAGAGAGAGGACAAAACATTCGATCACTAAATTAGGTTTTAAAAATTTCCTATTTTCTTGATAAATAAGACTGCGTATTTGGATTATCAATTGTGAGGTTATGGGTTCAGATCCCAAGTTAGACGCTCTAATTTGTGTAAATGTGCAAAATCTCATACGAGTTGTTTGGGACGGGAACGTGTGCCATTTGTGCAATAAATATTTGTGCAACGCCTAAATATTTGTCTCGGTGTGGGAATCGAACCTGTAACTTCCGATTTCCAGTCTATTACCAACTGCACTATGATGCTGATATGTTGATTTAATATTATAACCTAATTATTTATTTCAAGTTATTCCTTGCAACACAATGTTACAAATAACCGTCTTGTTAAGCGATTTTAATCGATAAATTACACATTATCATATTGTAAAGGAATACAAATCAATAGTAAATCCGTAAAACATGGTCACACAGTCGTTCGGACAATATTTCACGAGTCTCGTACAGGAACACTCGCAGTTGGCACCGCTCCGCTGAACTAATGAATTAGCTCAATGTAAATCGTGTATTTTCTTGTTAATGCAAATTTCACTTCTTTCATGTATGAACCTTGGTATACATTAATAATTCTGGGGAGTTAACGTGACGAATGTGATTTGTTCAGGGTCAAAAAGTTTATGTTTTTAGAAATATATACTTGTAGTTTAAATAAATGCGTTTTTCTCATATAAATGTATCTCATATAAACGTGGGAATTTAGGTTAAAAATCAGTTGTGTGTAGTGCGAAAAAACCTTGACTTGTCAACCTTTGGTCCTAATAGGTGCCACGTAGACAGTTCGTAAGTTAAACATTCTAGAGGCAGAATTAAATTACTATTTTAATTTACAGAGCCTCTACCGATATTTCCAAAATCTGTCAAAATTTTTCAGCGTAGCCATTATAGGTCAATTATATTTTGTATTTCATAACTTTAAAAAAGCTGCAAATTAAAAAGATTAATTGTATGAAAGGTCGCGCGAAGTAAGGTTTTTGGGGCAGACATAAAACAATAATTCAATTATAGAATTGAGTTTAAAAACATAGACAAACTAATCAATAGAGGTCGCAGTTTGACCTGAAATACAAATTACCTAAAATTAGGCAATACTACAGACGCCTATTGTCATTTAGCTCAACGTTAATTAAAAAGTCAACATCCATCCACTAATGTTTGGACACAATTTGTAACTTATTTTTTAAATTTATTTTAAATTTATTTACATTAATTAGCATAAAAAATATTGTCACGAATCTGAAATGGCTTGATTGTTGATATTTTTATTGAAGTAAAATATTCTTCATACTGTTATTTTGTGCGTCAATACTATTGGTTATCACTGATCGCGTATCTTACAACATTTTTCAGGAAATTCAATTTTAGATAATTACATATAAACCTGGTGAAGCGGCTCTATAGGTTTTCAATAGATACTAAAACTTTTATCGGCTACTAAGCCAGTTTTCCTTACTTTTTATTTCCTCTAACTCATTTTTTCAGCCATTTTAAAAGGACAGCAAGGATCTTTTGACTATAAGATTTGGTAAACATTTACGGGTGATTGTAATCTTTTACGACTGCTTTGCTAGTTTGTTCGAACTATGGTCTAAAACTCTCTGAATCTTTATGTTTCCTAGTTAACATTCCTCTAAACGTTCCCATGTCTTTGCCCTTAGTTCATCAGCACTTTAATTTCCCACATGTCATTGATGTTTAATGTCAGCAGTGTTTACTTTCATCAGCTGATCCGCAAATAACCAGTTGCCAAGAATCTTGTGTGTAATTTTGCTAAATAAAGCGCACTTCACACCGAAGCCGCCGGCCCGGCGACACAAACCGGTGGCCTATAAGTAAAAAAAAATGTCGGCAACAAGCGACCGCACGTGTTGCCCACGGACATTTTGGTGTTGCAAGTGCTTAGTTACCCGTCACTATTCAACAACGTCATAAAAATGTTCTCAAATGTCATATCGAGCCGCTGTCATATCCTTGACAGTGTTTACCGACTTGCAATGATTGAAGCCGCCGGGCTACGTCGCCAACTAAAAGTCGCCGATATAGGCCGGTGGGTCGGCGGCTTTGGTGTGTATGCGCTTAACATCCAAGGCACGTGTCACTACACGCTGCGCTTTAAAAACTCGCAATTAATTCCAATTAACTTCTTTATAATTCTATGTCGTCAATTGAGCGTAATTGTAATGTGAATGTTTTGATTTCCATTGTGCTGTCAGCCTACTGATCTTATGAACTGAGTACACTAACGAGATTTCGCAGTTTGACAAACGTGAAATTATTACTTCCCTGTGGTAAATCATTTATTTCATCACCGTTTTAATGATCGTGTATGTCTCAATTGTTTTTGTATATTGGCAAAATCTTCCTTTACGAAAGATTCAATAAATCTTAACATTGTAATCGCAGGACATTCCGGTTCTTTTACCCCAAAGGTCTAGAAAGTAACAGATCCTAAAGATGTTGGTTTCATGAGTAGTCTTGGTCAAGACCGACCGCTATATACATAGAAAAGTTGCATTTGACTCGGCTACGTATTAACTGCAAAGTCGATTAATTCGTTTTCCTACTTCATTGCTATTTTTTTAGTTTTATACGTGACTAAATCATTATTATCATGGGAATGAGCATATTCTATGCCCACTGTGGGACACATTTTTGACGTGTCACCTGCAGTACTTGTAAGTAAAGTTAAAACAGGGTATATCAAGACTACTACCGAAAATGAAGTCGGCTGGTAGTTTTAGTGACTTTAGATACAATGCAACTAAAATTTTTGCAACAAAAAGCGACGATTTTTTTTGCTATCATCTTACATAATACATCGTAAATAAATACATTTTTTATTTTTACAGACGCTATAGTACACAAGGCTTTAAATTATAATTTTAGCAAAAACTATGGATTCACAACCCAAACACAATGATATTTATAACATTGCAAATAAAAATCGTCGCGTTTTTTGGCAAATTTTTTAGTTGCATCGTGTCTGTAGTCACTAAAACTACCACCTGGCTGCGTTTTCGATAGCAGTCTTGATGTACCCTGTATACTAATCCAAAGTGGTACCTGCATGCATTCGCAGACGGATATCGTAGAAGCATCTCTGGAAATATTGTTATGTCTCACCTCCCCGTGTATCGTTAGACCAACTGACACGTTCACACAGAGCCGCAATCAGGGAAATAGAAAAATTATAGAATATAATTTTGCTAACTTCAACTGTGAGGAAATAAGTTAATAGGTTATACCATTAATAACGGTCATAGAACTAGCTAATACTTATTTTTTTATAAAATAGTATAATATTTATAGAGAAACAAAGATAAATTATTGAGTTTTGAAACGAATTGTAAGAGTTATTTTTGGCATTTATTTTCCATTTAACTATAACTTTCAGCATTAATAGTTACAATAGCTTAGACTTACAGACGCTGTACTGTAATATCACTACTTTGTTTCTTATTGTAATACATAGAGCATAGCTATATTATTAATAAGTTATCGACTCTCACCAATTGTTCTCTAGAACAATTATTTTCCTTCAAAAGATGAACATTTTATTTATTTTATTTTCCTTAAATGCAGGAAAGCACAGACGATTTATATCACACACACACGCACACACACACACACACACACACGCACTATAAGGGTGAAGGAAAACATCGTGAGGAAACCTGCATACCATAGCGATTTGTATAAATTTCTATGGTATGTAAAAGTCCGCCAACCCGCACTAGGCCAACGTGGTAGACTATATGGCCTAACCACTCTCAATCGTACTCTCGATTGTAGAGGAGGCCCGTGCCCTGCATTGGGTCGTATATGGGTGATACAATACAAAAAAATACAGACGATTTATCTCTTTTGTGTCAGTGTTCTTGCCTATGACCACTTTTCATTTAATGGACTTCCTATTCCGTTACTCTTTTAAAAAAAATCAAGTGCATGTACGCATTTGACATCGTCGGTTTAACAGCCTTATTTTTTAAGCCACTGCAAAAAACTATTCGACCAAATCCGGCCCAGTGGCAAGTCGACTGATTACTTTGGAAGGGAACGACCGCGTAACTGCAGGGCGGGCCTGCTAGGTCACCGTGGAAAACTTGCCGTAAGTACTACACGTGGAAAACTTCACCAAAACCAGATCGTTGAACTTCAAGAGCAAGACGTCACTCGCATTTTATCTTTTTGTATATTCTTTAGACTTGAGGAATTTGAGGGAGAAAAACTTATAAGTGACATGATAATGTAAAGTCAGACAGTCTCAGTGGTGCAGTGAGACGCCGGCTGTGAAACGAGAGGTCGCGGGTTTGATACTCGGAAAGAGACAAATGTTTTTGTGAACCACAAGTATTTATTTGGGTGTCGGTCTGGTGCTGGTCTGGGTGTTTGTGAGAGCGGAAAGATTCTCATAGTTTCTGATACAAATGATACAAGTTTTCTATCTTAGTGCACGATCAGAACTATTTATATGACTATTAGGTGTATTAATGTATGATTAACGTATAACGATATGGCGATAGGCGCGCCCCCTATCACATTATGGGACGGAACACACAAGGCGAAACGTGGGCGTCATGGCTACAGCTCTGCCGATCCCTTCTGGGAAAAAGGCGTAAGTTTATAAATGTTTATATGTACGTATTAACGTTTTGACGCGTTAAGGTTATTAAATGTATCTTTCTATAACTTTTTACGTAACTATTGGGTGTATTTGTTTTATGTTTTTAATGAGCTTAGAGCGTTGAGTATCATACGAGTACATGTAACTATGTTTAGTCATGAGTCATTGTTCCTTCATTTTCATGCTAGGATGTGGGTGGTGAGGAAAAGTAGTAAGTTGTAATTAAACGTAACAATTGTATTATTAGCAGCAAGCCAGCAATTATGTAGTCTGAGCTATGACGTGTATTTATATGACTCGTAAGATTTCATGACTAGAATATTGTATTGTGATTCTTTCACTCTCTCTTCGGCCACAGGAAGTCCACTGCTGAACATATTCCTGTTCAGCGGTATTATTATAAGGTACAGTACGGTAGGATTGCAAAGCTAAGGTCTCGGGTTCGAATCCTGGGTCGGGCAAAGTGATATTGGATTTTTCTATTCATTATCAGCCTGGAGTCAGGAATTTGTGCCCGATATGGCGATAGGCTCGCCCCCTATCACATCGTGGGACGGAATATATAAGGCGAAACGTGGTTGTTTTTGTGGCACCTCTGCCTACCCCCTCTGGGAAAAAGGCGTGTGTTTATGTATGTATGTACTTTTTATATGAAAACACAAAAAAATCCCCAATACTTTAAGTTAAGAGAATTGAAAAACTGTAGATACTGGAATAGTGGTTATTAAATTTGAAATCCATTCACAAAATAATGTATTAATCGTAATTAATGGAAGGAAATTGGATCGGTTTTATCTTATTGTCGGGCGTCCAATGTCTGTTTACTGTCCAATGTTTATATGCAGTTACATCCCACGTATAAGCAACGACGCGACGCTAGCAATTCAAACTGAGGCACGCAGTCTACTGTATTCACCAAGGAGTTTTAACTAGTGTTCCATCTCTCTCTCTCTTAAGCCACTTCTATCTTCTATCTTCTCTTCTCATTCTAGTTTTCCATGAAAGTAATCAAATTGGCCCAGAAATTATTATAAGAATAAACTAGCTCCTAAACGACAACATTTCGGCAAGCAGCCGGTCTTACAATTATAAATTAAATCATTAAAAACAGTCGAGAATTCATATTCTATTTATATATTGACTTAGAACAAGAGCGAAATTATACTTCAAATAAACCTTTAAAAAACTAAAGAATAGAAACGGAAATGCCTTTCCGGTTTCAAGCACATTCCACCTAATACTCGTAGCATAGCTCTAGTACAAATCAAGATGTCTATTCGGCTGTCGGCTATTTGCATCTACGCCGCACGTCAAACGTTGCACACGCCACAGTCGCATGTCGACGGATGATTTACTCTCCCAGCACGAGTATACTCGTCATATTTCACGGAGAATACATTCCAATACAGAAGAATTTTTAAATATACCTGCTATCATTGATGATGGGGCTGCTACTAGTTTCCGAGGTAATTTCAGTCTCAACATTTAATATGAGGTCTTTTGTCATCATCCATCATCCATCCGTCAGCTAAAGGAAGTCCACTGCTGAACATAGGCCTTTCCCAATGATTTCCACTGTGACCTGTTGGAGGCAGCCTGCATTCAGCGACGTTACCCGTCGTCACCACCTTTTGTCATGCAAATATGCAATACAAATTCAAATCATGGATATTTCGTACAGAATTTTCAAAAAAGAAACAAAAGATTGACTGAATTGGTTAATGGACCGACAAACACAATGGTTACAGATAACATACACGTAATATACCTACTAATAGTAATATCTCAGTTTCAAATCCCATAGGTTCAATATGAAAATAAAACTAAAGAATTTTCACTTCTCATTTGTCCAATTGTCAATTTCGTCATAGGCTTCGATTTTAATGACGTCATGACGTAGGTACTGAAGCTACCAAACGGTGCTGTAACAACAGACATTCCATAAATTGCCTCGTGTTTGTGATATTGCGAACACACGCACGGTTCGTGGGCGTACTGCTGTGGGCGTATACAAATAATTACAAACGTAGCCTGTAGGAGGTGTATAACGAGAGGTTCCCAATCCGATTGCAAGGCCAAGCTTTTTTCATAATTATTGTTAGAAATCAATTTTTAGGTATTGCTTTTGTTTGCGACAATAATATATGCCCTGTACACATGTGTACATCATAAGTCTATATCTATAAATATAATAAATTTATAATCGATCGATGTCTGTACATGGAAGATAAATGAGAAAAACTGATATCCCCCATATTGACTACGAGTATATTAACGTAATAGAACCCAAAACAATATTTTTTAGAATTAGACGGGATATAACGAGACGGGACAGGATGGGATTTTTTTACAAAGATACAAACGGAGTTGCGGGCAGAAGCTAGTTAAACTGTATATACCTGAATGTCATACATATTATTTTCGTTTCTATTGATCCTGACTAGCTGGAGGTCCAAAATACGAGTGGCCGGGACAGTTACTCTCATTTACTAACGGATAACTCTTTTCAGTACGGATTTAACGAAATGCCCTAATTTTAACACTCTATTTCACCACATTTCAACCCACACGTAATGTTCATCACCTACTCACGTCCTCGATCGCCGAAACCGATTATAATTCATGTTTATTACTAAAAACGGAATCTTAACAAACCTAGATTAGAAGGATGTCTCAATCTCCATACAAAAAGTCACGCATGAAATCGCAATATAAAAATGTAATAGAATTTATTAATTTCATAGATCATTGAATATATTTACAACACTGATTATTTAAGTAGATAATTGAAAGTTAATTTGACTTATCGGTGAAAGGAAATACATACATACATAACCACACGCCTTTTTCCCAGAAGGGGTAGGCAGAGGTGCTACTAGAGCACCCACGTTTCGCCTTGTATATTCCGTCCCACGATGTGATAGGGGGCGAGCCTATCGCCATATCGGGCACAAATTCCTGACTCCGGGCTAATAATGAATAGAAAAATCCAATATCACTTTGCCCGACCCGGGATTCGAACCCGAGACCTCAGCTTTGCAATCATACCGTAGTACCACTACGCCACCGAGGCAGTCTCCAAGGAAATATCGTGAGGAAACATCTGTATACCATAGAGTTTCTCTAAGAACTTCCATAGTATGTGAAGTCACTTATCAATCGTACACTCGTACTAGTTTGTATAAGGTTTCTTAGATCTACGCGAATGTTACAAATTGAAATAAAACGTATTTTTTATGGATTTTATTGCGAATTTGATTAAATTTTTACGTATTTTTTTTTGTATATTTTTTATCTTTCGTTTTATTTCAATCGTACACTCGATTGTAGATCAGGCTGTGCCCTATAGTGGGACGTATAAAAGCTGATACAGATACGGTTAAGTCCGTCAACCCGTACTAGGCCAACGTGGTGAACTAGGTATCCATTTTGTCACCTACATTAATTTTTCATTGATTTGTTCTCGTGTTTTAATTGAAATTTTATTGTTCTTTTTTTTGGTATTATTGTAGTTTTAACATGTCTTTATTATCTCATTGTTCTGTTTACACATTATTGACTGTAGCACAGCGAAAGCTTGTTGGCATTTTTTGTTATTAATCTTAATTTTTTTTCGTACACTTGCTTTGTTTATGTATAATTTAACTGTGGAAGCTTCACTAGATAATGTGTTAGTAATAGTATGGTAGTAATTTATTTATTGTTCTGTATGTTTCTCTAATAACTCCTTTCAAATATAGAAAATTCCCGTGCCCTACACTGAGACATGATTTGGATCAGTATAACATCGACTATTAACCAAACTAGTAGATGTGCAATGTGCATATTAACGACATCGGAACGTGCCAATCCACAACATTGAAGCGTTTGCGCGTGTAACCTTTTTATAGAAGTCTCACATCGGTTCAACGATCTCTTACATAAGTACGTACTACAATTTATGTCCAATAAAATTACACGCTGTGGTTTATGGAAGGATGAAATAGATTCTGGATAGTTTTGTACGCAAATGCATATTGTATATTATTAATGTATATTAGGAATAACGTGAAGCTGTGTGTCTTGGGCGGTAGGTCGCCTTTGTCCATTATATGAGAATGCTGTATCCCTGCGGCTAAAAGATAAATATAATGCATTTATATCGTCGTCCCGTCTATAAAGAATGATCTGTAAAGAAGTAGGGTCGCCCCGTTTCACGTCATGGGACGGAAAATACAAGGCGAAACGTGGGTGTCTTGTTAGCACCTCTGCCTACCAATTCTGGGAAAAAGGCGTGTGTTTATGTATGTATGTATAAAGAATTGTATTAAACAATGGAGAATAAAAGCTTTGAGGACAGAAACAAATATTAACCGTAATATAGAAGAAGATGTAACGTCCAAATGATTCTCATTTATATTTTTAAGTCTTACTCATTTCAACATAACATCATCCAAAATGTAAGAATGGAAGACGCAATGAGTTTCTGGATGCAACAAAAGCAATAAAATGTGTAAGGAGTGTGTTTCGTGTGCAAACGCAAATGATTTATTGTTAGACAACTATGAAATATGCAGTTGTTTCATACTTTTACTACCCTTTACGTGTGCAACGAACAAAAGGTGCAGAACATACGCAACATTTATGGTATTTTGCTCATAAATGAGCATCATTGTATTTGTTGAAAGAGAATGGCAAGACAGCTAAAATTCCTATGAAAGTGATCGCTACGAATTTCTCGGTGTTTGGAGTTTTAATTTCGAAATTTAATTTAAAAATCTTTTATAGCCAAGTCGGTCACTAGTTTGTGATAAAATTGAGTCAATACCAACTATCTAAACATCAATTAGTAAATCTACCTTAAAGAATAATAATTGGCATGATATCAACAAATGAAATTAAAATTATTGACAATCATATTTAAGCGGAAATCCATAACCTCTGTGTGCACGCGAGCTCACGTCATACTCAAAGACTAAAATGTAGTCAGTTCCCTCGCCACAACAGTCAAATCCCACACAACCCGAATGACATTCCCAGAATCGATTAAGCAAAGAATCCCGCGAGTAAACACTAATCGATTTCTGTCCCGAGTCCCATAACTCGTGATTTATCGATACCCCTCACGTGAACCGTCTCACGTGCTTCAAATATGTCGATATCATGGAAACAATGAGTATTTGACAACACTTGAAATGACGAAAACGTGTATGACTCCTCAATGACTGACGACATCAAGACAAATAGCAGGTTTTTATGAAATCTTGTTGCCATCGATAGGATATTGGGTATATAAATTACAGTTCGGAGTAATAATTGTAGTAAATGAAAGTAATAACCGACTCTTGTTTATTGATATTCTATCTAAATGCACATGCAAAACTAAATATGCTTAGTCGCGACGGCAAAAAAAACTTACAAAATTAGTATTTCACTCTTCATTTTGGAATAATAACTGTTATGTGCGACATAGAATCAACAAGCCTTTAGATTACGCGATGAATTCACAAGAAAAACTGATAGTCGAATAAGGAAAAAAACAAAATTTCAATATTAAAATATTCACCCGAAGCCAGTAGTGTAACTATTAACCAAACAACATCTATAATTAACATATGGAATATCGGTCACGGATTACAAAATGTTGCGTGAAAAGGGTCGAGTACATACATTTAGGTTTATTTTTAAACTAGGCACACTTGAACTATATTTTACAGCCGTCCACTTAGCGGTTTTGCCCCTAATCTGTGACTGTTGAGCCTTTGAGGATTAATGGTCGTCTTTGTGCTTATAATAAATATCTATCATAGCACAATTAACATATCTCGAGAGGCCGCGGGTTCTATACCTGCATCAAGACAAATGTTCGTGAGGCCCACAAATATTTGTCAGGTCTGGGTGTTAGTGCGACCGAAAAATCTCTCGTAGTTTCTGATACCCACAACAACACGACAACACTTAATTGAACTTAATGTGGGGTCAGGACTATGTATGTGACTGTTGGGTGTATTATTTATCTCTTTGTGAAAACATTGTGATTATATTGAAGTCAATTTATTTTATCTCGGTCTAGTATTATCCTTGATCATTGCCAATCTTATAACAGCAGCGTGATGGTCGGAGCCTCAGCCTGAAGGTCAAAGAGTCCTCACTCCAGAGCCCAACAATAGTACCTTCAACTACCTATATGGGCCTGAATAACGTAGTAAGTCCAGCTATAGTAAAGACTAAAGAGTAGTATAGTGCAATTACTTAGCACCTGATTTACACTTACTCACGTTTTAAACTAAAGAGTTTAATATATTGATTTATTTGGACAACCAATGGTGGTAACTATAAGCATACCAAAAATATTAAAAATAAAAGTACCACCGTTTAAGGCTGTCACAACACGCAGCAATAACAAATGAATTAAAATTAAATAAAAAGCAAAACTTATCAGAATTTCATAATCATTAGAGAGCTAACTGGTACCTATTAAACACAGATTTAAAATAAATAAAACAAAATACATGACTGATTCTAGTTAACAAACAAAAAACAAAAACGGTTGCAAAGTAGGAAAAGGGGACATGCGTACTTGATTATCCAAATAAGATGTAACTCCTCTATTTCAGTCAGGAATGGTGTAACGAAATCTCTAAAAGATTTGTAGATTTAGTCCACCGTTTTCAAAGATAACCTATTACATATAAACCCAGGTACACATGTTTACAATATCGGCACAGGTTAAACAGATCAATTTACAATTTGTAGAATAGTGGCACAAGATATTTCAATTACTAAAATAGGTGAATTGTAGGTCTTATCCAAATCTAGGGAATAAGTTCCTTGTACCAGCGAAGTAATTTAAATTGGAAACCTTACTTGGTAATCTTATTACTGGAATTATAAAATAATTACCAAAATAAGGGTAACAAAAACGGTTAATTGTGTTACAGTAATTTGAAACTACGTTAAAAGAAATAGTTATATTAATAGGTGTGAACAGTAGATTCTGGGTTAATAAGCCTTTGCGTGGATTTTATTGTTCTTAATGTCGAGATTTAACAGGGTCTGAGGCGAAATTGTTGAGCCAATTACTGTAAATAGGGAGGTGGGACTAATATACGTACTAAAACAAATATTTGTGTTTATTTGTGATTTTTTTATTGCATAGGTATGGCAAACGAAGAAACAGGTCACCTGATGGTAAGTGATCACTGCCGCCCATGAACATCCACAACGCTGGCTCATGGAAGTGTCGCCAGCCCTATTGGGAGGGGAGGGGGAAGGAAAAACGATAGGAGTATCAGAGTCAGGGCATCGGCAATCTCACTCACCGAATGAGACACGACAGGTGAGCTGTCGCTTCACGTCAGTTTTCTGCGAGACAATACGTACCGCCCCGGATGTGCCTGCCCATTCATGCTGAGTCATGAGTGACAACAGCTTGGCTCTACCACTACGTATTTTCTACGTGAAATTTTCCCGACCTATATCAAGGTTTATTATTATAGACACAGTTTCCTCTAACTCGCCTGATCTTTAGCTCCCTCGGTTGTAGGACCAAGTCTGTTTCTCTCTTGACAACGTTAAGCCGACGACGTTGTAATCTACCTTTAAACCTACAAAAAATCACAAGACCACCTAGCGAAAAATCCTTCTGATCAACACCATTTTATATATTTTCTTAAATCTGAGGATTGCGTAATTAGCTTTTCTTAAAACTTGTGGTACATAAAGTATATGACATAACTTGTCTACAATTTTTTATTTGTGTAATACGCTCACAATTTTTTACCAGAAGGGGTAGGCAGAGGTTCTCCTGGTAGTAAACAGGTATCCACGTTTCGCCTTGTCTGTTTCGTCCCAGGATGTGATAGGGAGCGAACCTATTCGCCATATTGGGCACAATTTTTTCCCGGAATTCGAACCTGCTACCTCAGTATTGTAATCACACCTTAGTACAACTACGCCACCGAGGCAGTCTATGTGTAAGGTATTCATTAATATAGAAAAACAGTGAAAACCCTGAAGAAGCAATTACCCATGCCGGCAAAATTTTATTCATAAATGAAAGATTATTAATTCGCGCCAATCGATGCTCTATCTACACGACACTGCGCTCACCATCAAATTTAATTTAGCATCAAGCCCAATAAATAATATTCTAACTATAAACTACCAATACTCCACAGATTATTCTCAAATACTATCACCCAAAAAAAAATACTACCAATCAAATAAAACATGTAAATAAACGTATATAAATCTTGCGGTTCATTCATTAAAATTTTCGCAAGTCCGCTAAAACAGGCGCTCCGATGCATGACACATCTGGCGCTGTGTCAAATATGCGCTACCTATGATAAGTGGACGGAGAGACGTCAATCACGGCGGATGCGGCATCTCATTAATATTACGTCCCTCTTAAAGTACAGTGGCTGGTTTATTATCTGATCTATTACATTCATATTGCCTTTCGGCCTTATTTAATTACAGTTTTAAAACGTATTTTAATTGTCGAATAGTTTGTCTTCTTTGCTCGAATTAATTCAAAAGTCTTACGAAAGGAACAAAACGTTCGATAACTAAAATAAGTTTTAAAACTGTCTATGAATAAGTACGTTTGAGTTTTAGTTTGCAATACTGACTAAAATTAAAAAAATCTAAATTGATTTGTTAAAGTTCAAATTAACGGATTGATCTTACTTTTTTAATCCATTGATCTTACTTTTTGACAGCCTCTCTGGCTTAGTTGGTTAGACGCCGACTGTGAAACGAGAGGCCGCGGATTCGATCCCCGCACCGACACAAATATTAATGTGGCTCACAAATATTTGTGTCGGGTCTGGGTATTTGTGAGACCGAAAAGTCTCCCGCAGCTTCTGATACCCACAACACAAGACCGATCTTAGTGTGGGGACAGGACTAGTTATGTGAATGTTTGGTGTATTTATTTAGTTATTTATTTATTATTTAATACAAGTGATACAGTGATGCTCAATGCTGCAGATTAGACTAAATCATGTCAAGTAACTTTGCTGTCACATTTTATTCAATCATTAAGGTAGCATATTATAGTGCAATAATATCAATTAAAACCACTACTGTCACACTCGCTCAAGAATAGAAAATTTTCAGATGTTGTAATTTTATGAATGGCGAAGATCATTTATCATCAGACGAGGCACTCCGTCGTTTGTCATAGGGACAACCGACAGAGCTTTATAAATATATTTCGCACACAAACAATCTTGCACCTGTATATTCTCGAGGGCTTAGACACAGGTGTCACTTATGCCACATGTAGGTCAGAGAGCTTATTTCCGTCCCAAACTTCTTAGGTTGACTCAAATCTCAGTCCCGGGTAACTCATTGGCGATTTACATAAGTAAAACACTCAAACAAAGTGGTGAACCCAACCACGATCGAACCTGAGAAGTTACAGTTCACCTCCCCTACACGCTGAAGACCAATAATGATACAAAAGTCAAACCGGCATAATTTTGTCGAACCGATAGAGATAACCATATCGTATCGGTAGTCATTCTATCTGGACTCTCTCTCTGTCTATCTCTCTCTCTTCAGCCACAGGAAGTCCACCGCTGAACATAGGCCATCTCCAAGTATTTCCATTATATCGACGTATATTGAGCACTTATCCGATGCATTATAATCAATTTGTTAGTAAAATATATACCAGTTTTTACTAAAAATGATTTAATAATAGATCAAATGATGCTCGTCGTTGAGAGCTCCTCGCCTACATTAGATGTTGTCCAACGCGCATAGACCCGTCAGGTATTACAAAACAAAGGTAAGTGTGTTGTATTTCCGAAGCAGTGGAGCGGAGTCGCGTGCCATTCTATACTGGCAACATGGCGACTGTAAAAAACTTCCAGTACTGAAAATTAGGTTCACCATTAACATGTTTCAGCTTCGGAATGTTTTTAAATATTATTTTGTTCCACATTTAATTAAAATGCTTTAATTGCTTTGTTTACGCGTCAAAAAATTGGGTCTATGATAATATATTGCGAGAGGCTGGTTTTGGTGGCCCGTAAGATTTATTTTAAAACTCGAAGCTCGTGTTACCACATATTTGATTACAATTCAATATTCAGGTCAAAACTTTTTGTTTTACTTGCTTTTTGAAGTAAAGGATGGCTTAAGATATCGCCAAAAGTTGTTGCCGTTAATTTGTGATACGGGTTCACGTTAATACTGCGTGAATTTGAAATATGAAATAAAAAACATTTTAAAAAATTACCGCAGCGGGTGAACTCAGTTTCTGTGTTAGGGCGCGTACAATAAATAAATAGATAGACAACACTTTATCGTACACCACTTAATACAAAAACATGTATAGAGTTAACAATTATAATTAGAGAGTGTAGCAAATGGTGGCCTTATCACTATGGGCGATCTCTTCCAGACATGTACTGTACTTTATCAGCCCTGATACGTCCCATTGCAGGGCACGTGCCTCCTCTACAACCGAGAGTACGATTGAGAGTGGTTAGGCCACATAGTCCAACACGCTGGCTAGTGCGGGTTCGCGGACTTTACATACCATAGAAATTCATGCAAATCGCTATGGTGTGCAGGTTTCCTTACGATGTTTTCCTTCAAAGTTATAATGCGTGGTGATTCGCTATCAATACACACATGAGTCCGAAAAGTCAGAGCTGTGCTTTGGGATTTGAACCGCGACCACCGTGAACATGTTGGCAGCCACATCTGGTCCGTGTACCAACAGGCCACCACGCACTAGACAGACATACCTTGTAGATAAAATATTAATCAAATCACATAAATTTAACCGATCTTGATTTTCAAGTAACATAATCTTTAGCTAGTAGCTATTGGAATCCCAGAACTGAACATAAACCTGTCTCAAGCAATCCCACAGTGAGGTATTGACAACGGCATACATACAGCAATTTCTTGGAGCCTAAAAATGAGTGTGTTTTTGTACCAGCATCCATAATACAGTATTTATTCAAGTCTAGGACAATGTTGAAATAATACACTTGTACAAAATAAAAAATATGTGAAGTATCAGCAAAAACTAAAGGATAAAGGATCTTTTCTCTTTGGACGACCATCCGTAAAAACAGAGTTTCAATTTAGTTCGACATCGATTCCTATTATCTGGAATTGTTTAGGCTATTTCGGACGGTTAGAGACTTCACAGTTGAATTCCTGCAAATAGATCGAAAAGGTTGTCTGAAAGACGGTCTAAATTAACATATTTTTATTCTATTATCTTATAAAATGCGATACCTTTTACGACATTTTCTAATTTTCGATGTACTTTCGCAATTTCAATGAGACTTATTAAACATAACTAAACTAGTCATCAAATCATTAGAAAAAAAAGGATGTGTTTACTATGTCTTTGAAATTTGCTTCAGTCATAATAATGAGCAAAGAACTGTTTAAGTAGGCATCTACTAAAAATAGCATTATGTTTGCTGGTAGTGAGGTATCCACCATCCAAAAGGCGACCGCTTTACACATGATGTAGCCTGTCATAGTGACCCACGTTTTGTCGCGTTTCAGGTTCGACCTGTTTATACAAGGAGATACTGACATATGTTACTGATTTAACCCACATATTTCTCATCACCCCAGGTGACATTGTACAAAATTTGAAAAAAATCAAAGACGGTTTATTGCCAAAAATCGTGATTTTAGTTTTCAAGTTTAGATTTTTGGCCACCCGTTATATTCTTTCTTGCATTATCGATCAGTCACTCAGATTCCCTTGATCTTTTAAGTGCCGATAAGTTTGCCATCAAATGTAAAGCTTGTTGCTTCGCCCACTACTTAAATATCCTAATAACCCACCCACATGGTCAACCTACCGTGGAATTAGGGTGCGGATACTTGAAGAACACCATTATTTCTGACCAAGGTCGCATTCCTTAGGCACATATACTCGTACACAGCACAACAGACATGTGCAGTAAATATTGTATAAATAACATCGAAGACAGGGTTATAAGGGCAGTTGATTTTAACCGACGGTCGTGGATTCCTCGATAGATATTTTGAGACGTAATGAAGGGACGCGACGGTTCGTTTACATAATATAATCCCATTTTTTCTTTTGTTTTTTTTATCAACATAAGAGTAGATGGATACATGGATCTCCTCGGATGAGCTTTTTTAATGGGATTAGTGGCGAGACGAGCATACCATTCACCTAATGGTAAGTGATACGACCGCTAAAGGACAGTAGCAGAACCAAACAACACCATGAATTACAAAGCAGGTAATCTGCCCAAACATTCATCACAAACATCTAGAAAGCGGAAAAAGGCAAGACTAGACGTCCTGCAATTAAACTAACAATGACATTATCACAGGACACGACGAACAATGGACATCCTGCTCAATTAGACAATAGGGTTTTCCTTATCAAAGAAAATTAGATAATAGCTTATCAGATTGTTATTTGCCTTCCATTCAATTGCATTCCTTAGAAGTCGATTTGTCTGTTGAAGACGAAGTGTGAAACAAATATAGCCGCACATCTAAATACAGCTGAAATTAGATGTGTTAGCATTATATTGCAATTTGTAGTTTTAGAAACAATCAATAATATTCAATAGGGCAATGCACAATTCTGTTTTGCTAGCACATGTTTATTTTATTATTTTACAGTTACTTAATGAAAATGTAATGCTAATTAATTTTATTAGTAACACTGACCACAGACAACGATACAATACAAAAGCTCTTTGAAGTAAAACAAATCGCAACATTTAATTAATTAACACTTATGTTGATTTACTAGATTAGAATCTATTTGGCGGTAATTAATTGGGTTTCTATATACATTTGCTTTTTAGAGGCATTGTTTCACATAGGCATTGTTTATATACTATATTGTGCTTTAAACTATTGTCTAGTTGACGCGGGGTTGGCTGGTTACAAAATAAATTTGACAAATAACCGCCTGGCTGATAACAACCTCTGTGATAAACCCTTACGAGAGAAGGGTGGTAGGCATGATAGCCTAACACGATGACTTAGTAAAGTTTATATACATGAACCTTTGCAACTTTTTAGAGAAATTTTCCGATTTTCTTACAATATTTTCCTTCGTTTTTATAATAAAAATATAAAGAATTCATCTTCATCTTGAATTACCAATCTTATAAATACACGGTCCATGCATACGAAAGAAAATAAATTGATATCAACATCTTCGTCAGATAATCAAAATCATTTTTAACACGAGATAATCGTCGCACGAGATAAACGCAAACGTCATCCATCTAAGAAAATGGTGCCAAGCCTTGAAACCGGTCACTCCGTTGGACTATCCGCACAGATCAAGGAAGTTTCAATCATAAATTGCACATATATTCTCGCCTGTATTCACGAAGTAGTAGGCAGAAAAGCTATGAGCACAATTTACACCTTGGTCTTCTGCTCATTCACCAGCCATAGTAAGTATACTGCTGAATACAGGCCTCCTCCAAGGATGATCTTTTGGAACTGCCCCTGTTTAATGCTTGACAATTTAATCATTTCTGAATGGCATAGCCCTAGTTCATGTGTAGTTATACCACTTACAATCAGACGACAATACGACTTGGCCCTCTCGTTCCCCGTCATATTTCCCGAAAGCTTCTAGATCATGCAGCAATGCACTAAGTGGGTTCCGAACTTCAATTTTATTCCTAAAAAATATCACCAAAAACTGCTGCAAAAAATGGACTTATTAAACTAGTTCAGTGGCAATTCGAGCGAATAATCCACTTCGTTTTTTGCCACTTTTCCATCGTAAATTACACGATCAGTGTTTTAACTACACCAACTTCCTGAGTTTTTGTTCGTCTCAATTGATTTGAATTACGCAGGAACATCTTTTTTAGGTGGCTCGAGTATTTTCTTTCGATGTAATTGTTTAACTTTGCGTAGAATATCTTTATTTACAGTTGTTAATATAAAATATGATGTCCGTTCTTTACTTCATACGCTCCTTGGAGAACTTCAGTTTTACAGAATTATCCATTCTAAATGTGTGCTGTCATGTCTATACTGGCATGAAATGTCCCTGCAATGCACCTAAAGGCTTTGTCATCCATAAAGAACATCTACAGGCAAGAAATAATAAAGCTAGCCTATGAGACAAGGGTGGAAGTCGAAAAAAATATGCTACACAAGGAGTCCTAACCTACACAACACATTCTCACAGAAAATTCTATAAACCCTTTATTTGTGTAAATTTTGTTTCCTAACGTATTTTTTCCATTGAGTTTCAAGTAATTTTTGTAATACTTAATTATACATACAATCTATTTGTGTTCGCAAATAAAATATAATGATTACGGCAACCTTGATCACCTATAGACGGAACGTGCGGAATCCACGTGTAGCCGGTTGAAAGTTCAATTACGGTTATTGAATATAAATTATTGCAAAATTGGGTCTCTACTGATATTCCGTATGCCAATGATAATACGCTTCTTCATTCGCTTGTTTGTTTAGCTACACGTGCTAGTTCCGCCCCTGATCTCGTGGCTGTGGTTAAAGACAAGGACGAAAGGCAAGGTGATAGCGTTCTTAAAACTAAATGTTGTTTATGTCAGAATCTAGGTATATTGATCATCCAGTATACGTCATAGCGTGGACCTTCTAACTAATAGGGAAATTTAGACGGTAATAGCTTCTGCACTACCAGTAACTGTAGCTGCAACTGTATCAGCCCATATACGTCCCACTGCAGGGCACGGGCCTCCAGGCTTTCCGCACTACCAGTGCCCTACGGCAAAATTGCTAAGCGTCCTGAGTGAGACTGCAGTATCTTCAACCCCCCATCTTCCATCCAAACCCGTGGAAGAAACAAGGATCTGTTATTTTTCTCTGTCCTTTCGACGCAGTTAAATTATCTTTCATCACCTTCTCTGCTTCCCCTGTTCTTCATACGCTGCATAACCTCAATAGATACAGTATGGATATCGGATCAGAAGTCGTCCATTTCACAGCCGTCTTCCTAGTCTACTCAACGAGTTTATCCAACTTCGACAAAAACGCGGAGAAATTAATTTTACCTAGCTCAACTTTTTTAAAAATCCACAGGTATAATTGCCAAACTAATTAGATCTACGCGTGACTCGTAACAGGTGCGTACGGTATCAGCCAGATATTCGCGACATTGAAAAGTTCGCCAAAAACATTGCCAACTTGTAACCGTACACGTGGTACCGGCTAGTGAAACTTTTGGCAAATGTCGACTACCTTATGCCTATTGAGAGTATTTTTATCCTTGTTGTTGAACCGAGCGTAGAAAACTATTGTGACTCCTACATATTTTTCATGAGAGGAAATTGCTTTACAGTCTTTTCACCTTTAGAATTTCTACCGCCTAGCAACAGTTGGAAATATTGTGTTCCAGGTTAATGGAAATAATCGTCAGCAATTCCTTGGCTTTTAGGGCCTTATTAATAAACTCGGATGAGCGAAGGATTAACTTTAGTCCAGGGCTTTAAAATCAACTTGATTTTTTGACTATTAATTTGTCTATAATATGGAATAATGTAACTGCAATACGATGGTTGCCTAGCCGTCTATGCAATTCCATGTTTATTAAAAAGTCGTGAATACCTCGCTATTCAAAATAATCGAGTCAATTCTTAAGCCTTGGGCTAAAGTTCACTTATCCGAGTTTATTAATAAGGCCCATAGAGATTTAAGTGATATTCTTGTGGACCGTTTTGCGTGGGTATCGTCAGGTGAGTGGCAGAGGACATTAGGCCTTTCCTTCTAGAAGATCCCTAGAGCTTGGCTCTGACTTTCCGGATTTATGTTTGTATTATCAGTCAATTACCATTAACTATACACATCAACGGTGAAAGAAAACATTGCGAGAAATCTGCATACTATGAATATTCGCAATATTTTCTATAATATGTAAAGTTTGCTGACCTGCACTAATCTAACGTGGTGGACTATCGCCTAACCTTTTTAATTGTAAAGTCTGTCTTTACCCTACAATAGTACGAATGTGGGCTGTGTTTTATTAAGAAACAATACAATACAATACCAGACTAACAAGAGAAAGGGTTGCAGCAATCACGGCATAGAGGTCACAAGCGATGCGAATCAAGACTTGCCGGAAGCGTCCAACATGACTCGTTTGTCTGCAGGCATATTCATTATTTTTATCGATGGTTATTTTCTGAGAATACACGCGTCTTCATGTCTGAGTGCACGTGCTAATGAACGTCGGTTTTTAATATTGACACGAGTTATGGTAAGTGCAAAGTCTAGTGTATTCGCCGACGTGATATGGTCTCTATATGGTAAGTTCAACTGATCTGTGGTCTCTACGGTCGACACAATTAAATTACTACAAGCTGTGTAGGATATATAGTAGGTCGTTTTTCAAAGATTGCGTGTTTTTTCGTGTATATGATGATTTTAATTTACGAAGTAGGTAATTACATAATAATTCAACCTATTTGCGTCTCATAGCAGGCATTTGTCTCCTTTACAATTGAAGGGTTAAATAGTTATTAAGTTCGTTATATATGGCATGGAATATCTTCAAACTTGCAATAGACCAGTACGGTAGAGTGTGGTAAACTCTCGTAATTGCAGAGAAATCTCGATCGATCCATCTTCTCTGTTATAAACAGGATGATTTTTAAACAAACATTTCTCAGAGGTATTAAAATGTAATTATTATCAATGCCTAGTGAAAGCACAGGAATAAATTGCGGCTACTTCTCAGCATTCTTAATAAGGGCATATTTTATTTAATACCGCGATGACAATTACATATAAAATGTCATTCGTCGATGACACAGGGGGCGATTTCTTTTGTTGTCATATTCCGAGTATCGGGTTATTTTTATACTCATGTATTTAAATTAAAAAGAAAAGTGATCATTGTAGTAAATTTTGCCATCTTAATAATATATTTTAGTGATAAATATCGTTGGGCTTCCTTGTAACCGGCCTTGGGAATGTCAACGTTGTATCGATTTTATGGTCTTCGAGGCGTGACGGGTCTATTAATATGAAAATATAAATAAACTTATATTTCATGCTGAAACAATAACAACGAATCTTTATGCTTTTCGAAGCATTGTGTATGATTATAGCTCGATTTTAAAAATTAAGGAGTCATAACCATTGTTAAATTAAATTGCTACTTAGCTTAGAAGCTGAATACCCAGCTAACACTTTCTAGGGCCCAAGCTAACTTCGCGGCGAGTTATGCAGTGCATCTGCTAGCTAACAGACGGAATCCATCGTTTCCAATGACGAACCATGAATTCTGATGACCATTCGTCGGGTTGTCATCAGCACCTCATATGCACAAAAAACTATGTCCTGAACTCACCAACTCACCAGTCAAGAGCTGCGAAGAGTCAAATGTTCCTTGAGGAGGACCATCAACAGTGGACTTCATGTTCCTTCAAGACCACCCTTTTGGCTTTAACCGTTCTATTTAAAAACAGAATGTGCTATATCCAGAATTAAAGAAAGAAAGAAAGAAAGAAAGAAAAACGATTTATTTGTCACAGTCGCAACATACACAAACATGGTACAAATAAACAATATTAAATTTAAAATAAATAACAAAATAAAAATAATAAAGGATGTAAGATTTTTATGATAGTAGATGCTTGTTTTCAATTTAATACAGAGATATCCGCCAACAGAGTTTTGCAGTCTGAGCGACACCCATATGTTAATGAGACAATTAATTACATAATTTTCAATTAATCGCGCGATGAATACAAGTTTTTACGATTGTGAGGGACGTTGACATTAATTAATGCCGCCCGTTGTTTACACACAACATTGTAAAACAAAATATTACACGTTAATCCGAGATTTAAACGCTTTAAGTTCTTGCTTCTTGTTTTTGTATTTTTAATCATCGCAATTTCATGGAATTAAGGAGATTTATTTTTTTGTTTTGTTAATCAGATCTTCAGAAAGCGGTTTTTGAGTTTAACCTTTTTTAAATTATAATAAATAAATACACCCAACAGTCACATACATGGTCCTGACCCCACATTAAGATCAATTAAATCTTGTGTCGTGGGTATCAGAAGCTACGAGAGACTTTTCGGTCTCACAAACACTCAGACCCGAGAAAAATACTTGTGGGCCTCACAAACATTTGTCTCGGTGCGGGAATCGAACCCGCGACCTCCCGCTTCGCAGGCGGCGTCCAACCAACTACGCCACAGAGGCTGTCTGTTTTTGTTTGTTTTTAACTTTATCTTTAAAGTTTACAATATATTACGACTACTATTGCTAGTAGGTATTACTAGGTAGTACATAAAATGCGACAAATAGGTACTTCGATCTTTGAATTTGATTTAATGGTTTATTTGATTTAATATATTTATGTACTCTGTATCACAACGCACAACGTGGCACGTAGCGCTTATAAATATAAATATTTCATAAAATAATTCAAGATTTCGCACTCAAGAAAATACCGTGATATTTTCTTTAGCCAAATGCCAAATCTCTAAAGAATCAAACGGATGAAAAATATTGAAATCAATCCAGTAATTATAGCGTGAATCTTGAACAGCGGCCATCACGAACATTTGATCATGTAGACTAAAATATATTGAAAACAATTTAATAATTTGGCAGGTCGGTTGGACGACATCAATCCACTATATTTTCATGTGCATAAATCAATGACTAGCTATACACGCACAGATTTATCTATTAGGCGCGTTTTTCACCGTGATTTTACCATACATAGCCTCAAGTATCAGTTGTGTTTATGAATTCAATATAATCCATATATTTTAATCATTAGGCGAGCATCCCGCAGGTATTATAACCTAATTAACTAATAATGTACTATATATTATTAGTTTTTCGTGGCAGAACTGTCAGAAAAATCTGTCTGGTAAATCCATGCATGTATTCCGAAATAGGTAGTGACTAGTGAGTTTACTTAATAAACTCCCGCCTATGTCCCATTGGAACAAGCAGAGATTATAGAGCGCCATATGCATACATACCTCGTACGCTAAGTCAATTACGCGGTTATTTTCTTTTTTTTTTATCAGCCCATATACGTCCCACTGCTGGGCACGAGCCTACTCTACAATCGAGAGAATCGATTGAGAGTGGTTAGGCCATATTGTCCACCACGCTGGCCTAGTGCGGGTTGGCAGACTTACATACCGTAGAAATTCTTTAAAATCACTACGGTATGCAGGTTTCCTCACGATGTTTTCCTTCACCGTTAAAGTGCGTGGTGATTGACTATCAATACTCACATAACTCCGAAAAGTCAGAGGTGTGCCCTGGGATTTGAACCCGCGACCACCGTGAACATGTAGGCAGCCGAGTCTGGTCCGTTACCAATAGCCACGCACTTAATTTACGCGGTTAATTTACATAAATTCAAGCCTTTATGTTATTGGGGAGGCAGAGACGATAGTGTGAATACTACATACATAATATCTCTTTCGCTTCATGCTATTATCATTAATATCTTCATGCACTTTACGAATGCTCTTTATTTTTACGAATAGCTTATTGGATGCTCATTCTTTGTTATTGCAAAACAGATACACATTATCTGGGTCGTTAAGGTTATCAGCGAGTTGTCCATGCATCGAGCAAGATTCAGAAAGCACTTGACTGTTGTTCGTGGGGAAATCCTTGATGCATCACGCGCAAAGCTCGCGTTGTTTACGATCGGGCCTAATTCTGGGTTTTCCTCAAGCCTGTAAGAACTTTGTATTGCATTTGGATGTATGTTTACGGAATGAAAGATATATGACTACTGTTTTTCAATTTTGTTTTCTTGCTCGGGTCGGTTATGCTTATTAATCAATATTTTGTATGATCTATTGCAGCAAAATATTATGTTTAGTTGGTTATATTTATGTATTAGCAAAAACGGGTATTTAACATTTATATTATGTCATAGGGGCAAACGTCCATACGGTTTATCTAATGATAAGTGATTACCGCCGCCCATGAACATTTGTAACACCATGGGGCATAGAGATGCGTTGCCCGCCTCTAAGGTGGTAATACGCTCATTTTTTTAAGGTCGCCAGGTCGCATTTGTCCGGAAATGCTGCTGTTGGCAATTGGTAAAAAAAAATTGTAGTACATAAAAGAAAATGTCGGGAGAAACGTGCCGTGGTGAATAATATCGAGTCCACCGACTATAACCATCTCTCGCCGGGTTTTTTAACGCCGCCGAAACCTAAAGAGAATTGTTATGATATTCCTCATTATAAAATGGAACTCTAGATTAAAATGAGCATTGAAACGATCCAGAATAAGGAGTGGATTGCGTCCACTCGACAATTTCGGGGCCGCGGCATCGTCTGCTCGCTGTAATGGCGCTTTTATCGGCACCAGGGATGCGATGCAATAAATCATTATCGATAAATATTAATATCGACCTTCCAGCTGGTTGAGCTGGTTGGGAAACGAGTCGCTGTTTTGGAAGTGCATATGAGTTTATTAATGTCACGGCTTTCATATCATGATTACATATCTATAATGTAGTCGCGAAATATTGAGCTACCCATAAATATTTTCTTTTAGTGATTTTCGCCTGTTTGTGAGGGTCTCAACAAAATGTGTCGAGTCATGAATACCTTTCCTTAAGTCTCAAACTATAGCCTTAATGATTTGAGAGAACCAGTGCTCCAGCAATCTCTACATTTTTCTTCGCTTCATTCAGTGCCCCCCAGTGGTTTCTTAATTTTCATATAATATGTTCTGGGTGGCACCTATAAAAAATTTGCGCCGTGCTTCACTCGAACTGTTTAAAACCAGCGTTTTTATAGCACAACATTGTAAATTACTGCAGTTAGCTTTTTTCACTGCGACGAGCATGCCATTCGCCTGATGGTAAGCGATACGACCGCTCATGAACAGTAGCAAAGCCAAACAACGCCATGAATCGCAACGCAATGTTTGGCATTCCACTGCGCTCGCCATCCTGAGACATAAGATGTTAAGTCTGATTATATCAACTAGTTAGTCTGTCTCCAATGCCCTTCAAACCGTAACACAACAGAGAATTTACACTGCTGTTTGACGGAAGAAATAGACATCGCGGTGGTACCTACCCAGGCGGCCCATCATCATCTCCAAGCGACTATATTCATGACAAATACATCCGCGAAATGACGAAGCCTGGTCAGGAATTTGGTCTCTTATGGGTAGTATCAGGCAGAATAATATCTGTATAGGTATTTTTCTTTTTAATCCATACAAGATGTCATTTTGACTAGAGAAGTTTCTAGGTGGATGAAAATACCGTGCAGCAATTTAATAGGTTTGATAGAAAGCCAATAGTTCAACTCGAATATAGTTCGGAAGCAATTTCTTGCATGATTGTATAGAATTGACGCACTAAGTGATTTTTTTGTTAATTAAATAGATTATAGAGATTTGGCAGCCGCTGTACTGGTTGCAGCCAATATCAACAACGTGAGTTCCTATTAACTAATGAAAGTAGTTTAAATTGAAGATATATGGCACCGTTTTAGTAGCCACGTGACGTAGGCGTGAACAAAGACATGTCACGTAGTATCTTCTCAGAACAGTGTAGTTATAACTTCAACTTTTAAAGGCCGACTTTGCCATACACATATTATCTAATTCTAGCAATACCATTGGCACTTTCACTGTAACACCATTGTCTGTACCTTATGGGCCCTATTAAATCTGGATAAGCGAATGATCAACTTCAGTCTAGGTTTTAGAATTGGCTCGATTATTTTGAATAGCGAGGTATTCACGACTTTATTAATAAACAAAGAATTGCATAGAGGGCTAGGCAACCATCGTATTGTAGTTACATTGTTCAATATTATAGTCAAATTAATAGTCAAAATAATCAAGTAAATTTTAAAGCCTTGGACTAATGTTAATCCTCCGCTCATCCGAGTTTATTAATAAAGCCCTATGGGCTTTCATCCGAGTTCGATTTTTTTTGACAAAACAATAAAAAACAGTTAAAGTAATAAACATTGCATAACGTAACGAGCTCTTTATCAAATTACAAATATCAAAGAAATATAAATCACTTCAGCGCTCTTCCAAAACAAACAATGACTTAAAGTTAGCAACATAAAATTTATTTTCAATTTGTAAATAAACAAATTGAATCTTATTCGTTTGTATTTATTTTCGTAAACAATGTTATCAGTAGGTGCACAGTCATTGTTTATTTTCCAAATTAAAGAAAACAGATAACGCCATTGTTGATTCACGTCGTAACATAATATTGCTATATACACATAAATGATGGAGCCGTTTTTTACTACATCAATTTGAGCTTATTTAAGTCCTACTGCTGGTTATTGACCTCTTCTAAAATTGAGAGAGATTTAAGATAAGTCGTGGTATATATTTTTTTCACTTTAACGGTGAAGGAAAACATCGTGAGGAAACCTGCATACCGTAGCTATTTTAAAGAATTTCTACGGTATGTAAGTCCGCCAACTCGCACTAGGCCAGCGTGGTGGACTATATGGCCTAACCACTCTCAATCGATTCTCTCGATTGAAGAGTAGGCCCGTGACCAACAGTGGGACGTATATAGACTGATAAAAAAAAAGAAAAAAATTGGTATATTACACTAAGTTGCCAACTTCTCTTCGATAAGTCTAATGTAGGCAGATGTTCCCACGATATTTTTCTTAATTATTTAAGTAAGCTAGACAGTTTAATCACAGACATAAAAAAAATTTAAATAGGTACTGGGTGGTTATAATTACTTGCTTTACAAAAATGATAAATTTTCAAACAAGCTTCTCTAAAAACTGTCACAACTATAACTATATTTTAAAACAAGATGTTTGTATTCACAAAAACTTTTTTAATCAAAACCTATTTTTACAAATTATAATTCGTCTCATTTTAATTTATGCATTTCTATTTCTTTTACAAAAACCATGTTTAGTCTTAAAATAATTAGTTTAGAAGTCGACTTTATCAAAACAAATGTCTTAAGGTAATTCGATATTTAGTTTAAGAGGTCGATGGGTCACGATTTTTGCTTAAAATTCATATTTTCATTGTTAGGATGAACGACCTCATCGGTCTAAAGGCAGCATACTTGAGGGTTAGAAGTCGTGAGGTCAAGATCCTTTATTTTTCTAATAAGCATTGTCTCGGTTGCACGTCTGGTCTTAACACCTAGGTAAACGAAGCTCGTTGTGCTTCGAAAATAGAATAAATGAGGGAGAAACCCACAAGTTGCTAGATTTCCGACAATTTGACCCGAAGTTTAAATCAAAACTGCCATTAAACTTTTTTTTAATGACACGGTAGAGGCAAAACTGTCTAGCCAGCCCATTCACATTGTTCTCAAAACTGTATTTTTTCTATTATAATATAAACTAGACAATACTTTTTTATATGTATAAAATAGTAAGGTATATTAAATATTCACAAAGTTTTAAAATATTTTTCTGATAAATCTACTTCAAAATCAAATAATTACAAAGGCATCGGCGCGTGAAGTTTCCAATTTTTATTTACAAAACAAAAAATGACTTTGTGGATTTATTTCTTCAAATATGTACCAGAGTTCAACGACTTTTTAATTAAATATCAGAAGTACGATGTTAATGAAGCAATAAGTCAGTCTGCAATAGTTTAATTAAAACGTGTCGAAGTATGGAGCAATGGCGCGGAAACTTTCAACGGATATTTCTTTTAAAGTGCAGTTAAAAGTACTAATAATGGCTCGCTTTTATTGTTTTATTCCTTTGCTGAAATTAATTAATTTTGAGGAAATATTATATCGACGTGTTGGACACCTAACTAGGTATATAAGGCTTCGACAAACAGTTTCGTAACGTGCGACCAGTTTCTTCAAAGCATAAATCGACGTGCTTTAATTGGACGATAAAATAAAATCATAAGGGATCTTACAATATATACGTGCGATTTTAAATTGACATTGTTACATAGAATATGGGAGCGCTTATTCGACCGGGTAACGTGACTCTTCGACCATGTTGCAGAATTATTTGATTGTTTAAATTTTACGACAACCATATCAGAATTATGTTTTTAGATCTTATTGGTTTAGCCAGTTGGTCGACTTCACACACCCTCGAAAATCATGCGTATTCTACTTAGATATTTTTGCATGCAATGTTATTTACTAGTAGTAGAGCCACATTGTTGGCAATCATGACTCAGCATGAATGAGCAGGCTCCTCCGGGGTGGTACCACTGTCTCACAGGAGACCGACGGTGAGTGAGGTTGCCGGATGCCCAATACCCCTTTCCTCTTCCCACCCTTTTTCCTTCCCGCTCCCCTCCCGATCTGATGGGCCGGCAACACATCCATGATCCAAGCGTTGCGGTTATTTATGAGCGGCAGTGATCACTCACCTTCAGATGGCCTGCTTGCTCGTTTGCCGGACCTATGCTATAAAAAAAGTTTTCTTCCACCGTCGCATGCTACAACTAACTAAAAGCTCCAGAGATTCAGTTATAAAGTATCGATATTAAATTAATCGATACTAGCCAATCTCTATCGTTAATCTGACAGCACTCAGACACGAGGTTGTGCACAAGGCGAAATGGCACGAGTAATATAATATCATTTCTCGATATTTTTACATGATTCATATCGACTGTTTGTTTACTTCCATGTTTTGTCAACGAGAGTTGTTTACAATGTAAAATTTGTAATAGCTGCAGTAAGTCATTGATTGTGATATAGTCATTTATTTCCCTTGCAAACCTAATAAATTTATTTAACCAAGTGCTTGTCCAGTAGTTAATGCAGAGCATTTTCAAAAAATCTTCACGCTGATTTTAAGTTGGATTGCCATTTTGACAATCATTTGAATAACTATATAGACTGTATGGCCTAACTCCTCACAACCGTACTCTCCATTGTAGAGGTGGCCCGTGCCCTACGATGGAACGTATCCATATAGGCTGATAATGATATCTACCATAGATAATATACATAATTCCTATACACTATATTAGAAATATCAACAATGCACTTCATGATAAGAGGATTGGGATCTTGACCGACCATAAACCGCGGGAGATGACTCTATAGGCGCTCCGACGAACTCGCTAACCAAATGAAAGGCAGCAGCAAAGATGTTACTTCACGTCGTATCTCCATCACTATCATTGTGTTTACCGTATATATTTGATCGAAGGTTTACCACTTCAAAAATTAAGATATATTTCGGGTAGAAGTATTCACGCGTGTAATGTTTGCCTTTCTCTCTCTCTCTTCAGCGACAGGAAGACCGCTGCTGTACGTAGCCCTCCTCCGAGGATCTCCACATTGACCGATTGACAGCAGTCTGCATCCAGCGACTAAATGCTGGAAGTGATTGCCTACAGATTTATTATTAGAATTAATTATGATCATCGTGATGTTTCAAATGTTTTTAAAGACAAAAACTGTTTAAAATAATTATCACAACGATTTCAAAACAAGCATAATCTAATTCGACCCTAATTCATCCCACTAACATTGACATTATAAAACGGTACTTTCTTCTAAACTGACCTATTTGCAATTATTACAATTTCCATTATATAATGCTTATACAAAAATATTCAAACACACAGAACGAACTGAAAGGTGAAACGTGGTATGCAATCTATTCAGCATTGACACACATTTTACTAATGGTACAAGCTACTGCCCTCTTTATGAAGGGACACTTCGGCGCAACTGCGTTAATGAATAAAAATAAAATAATAAATCTTATAATAAAACATTTGAAAATATAACAGTGCAGTTACAGGTATTGAAGTGCGTGGTGGCCTGTTGTTAAACAGACGCGACTGCCAACATGTTCACTAGGGTTCGACTCCCAGGGCACACCTCTGACTTTTCGGACTCATGTGTGTATTGATAGTTAATCACCACGCACTATAACGGTGAAGGAAAATTTCGTGAGAAAACCTGCATACCGTAGCGATTTGTAAAAAAATATTTGGTAGATAAGTCCGCCAACCCGTACTAGGGCATCGTGGTGGACTTTTTTCCTGGCATCGGTTGGAATAACACTAGACGCAAATTCGCTTTCTTGCTCTGCATTCACCATTTCGCAAGATGTTCAGCGTCTTCAACTGTAGGACGAATCCTTTTTGACGTCATCAAACCAGCATTTTCTGGGTACTCTTGGCTTACTATGTTAAGGGCTTACGTTGCCAACGTTATCCAGATATTTTCAAAACTTCTCCCTGATATATTTTATACAACATTCTTGTTTCATCCGCGATGTGACAAATAACAGATAATATGAATGGTTTTAAAGAATGCCTAAAGCATGCATTTCAGTCCTTGGATTTAAATTGAGCACAAAAATAATATTTTTGCCTTTAAAAACCACACCAAATATTTTGCCTATAAAAATAAGATTCATTTTAAAATAAAAAACGTTATTTTTATATTGTTTTCTTATTACAGTAGAGGCTCACATGACACATCGCACAGTGGGACGTGTGTTTACGGCGCGATATGACGTAGTGCGCGACTGTCCTCGAGCACCCTGAATCGCAAAAGGACTGTGGTCTCGTGTAAGTCCCGAGGACGAATTATCTACACGTGATTTAAGTACATGTTTATACACAATCATTTGAAATTACAAACCGATTTATTACGACGCTTGTTTCCATGGAAAATGAGCATTAATGCTTTGCCAATGTCGCTATTGCCTTGACGTTTGTATATCATTTGTTGTTTTAAATCATCACACTATCCTTGGAGGTTTGTCGGAGTTTTTAACCCAGGCCGCATGACTCTGCTTGTCCAAAATTAAGTGAGTCATAATAATCATCTTCTGTTATAAGAAGTCTATGCTAGCATGTACCTTCTCCAAGAGTTGCAATAGCAACCCGTTGAAATCGACCTGCATCCAGCGACCTCTTGGAAATTTCTTTTCACCCTTCGTCGCGTAGGTGGATGTCGTTTCTCAGTAAGAATATATTTGTAGTTCATCCTATTCCTACTTTTCTACTAATATTATAAGGCGAAAGTTTGTGTGCTTGTTACTTCTTCATGCTCAAACGGCTGGACCAATTTTGATGAAATTTGGTAAGGATGTACAGAGTTATACCCAGGATTAACATGTAGGCT
This sequence comes from Theretra japonica, assembly GCA_033459515.1. NCBI lineage: Eukaryota > Metazoa > Arthropoda > Insecta > Lepidoptera > Sphingidae > Theretra > Theretra japonica. The sequence continues at coordinate 6,068,813 of CM065942.1, forward strand.
ACTGTTTATCCCGAAAATATGTCGTGTCCCTGTGGGATGACCAAGGAGTATTCCTGCTCAAACAACTGAACCAATTTTAATGAAATTTAGTATGGAAGTAGATGATACGCGGGATTAAAGCATAGACTACTTTTTATCCTGAATACGTAGTCGTCCCGTGGGATGTGAAAGTAATTGAAATATGTACATATATTTGCTACTCTTTCAACCTCAAAGGCGTGTTTTGGGATGGAATATAGGGCGGATGAAATGGGATATAAGAGGTCAGGATTCCATGCCGTTAATCATGGAACAATTTGAGAGAGGATAGGACAGAATGGAACGCGAAAAGCAGTATAAAGGGCGGCAGTCACGTTGAGTTTAAATATAAAACAGAACGTGAAATAATATGTTGTTGATGTGAACTCAAAAACTATCTGCACCCGGGCGAAGCCGGGCCCGATCTCTAGTAATTAAATTTTACTTTAATGACGAACAAAAATATTAAAATGACACCATTCATCATCCATCCATCAGCCAAAGGAAGTCCACTGCTGAAGATAGGCCTCTTCCAATGATTTCCACAGTGACCTGTTGGAGGCAGCCGGCATCCAGCGACGTCCCGCGACCTTTAACACCTTTGCCTACATAGATTTGCCTCTCATCTGTATATACAGATGAGATATTAAGTCTACCTTCACAATTCACGTTGCATCGAGATCAACATTACACGTGTTGATTGGTAAATCGTAGGTACTTCTACGAAACGTGCAAGCTCCAAAGGGAGCGACCTTGGAATATTATCTGGTTTACGAGGCAAACGTGTCAAAGGCGAATACGACTCGTGTTATAAATAGATGTAGGTAACTAGGTCACATGCTTTGAGCATTTATGGCGACGATCTTTTGACACCTCAGCTACGTCGTGCATCTTGCAATTGGATATTTTTTTGGTTTTTATGTAATAGAAATTGTAATGTTGTTCAAGGGGTTGCACGTAGTCTGGTGCTTTGTGGTTAGTTTATCGTAGTTTTTTTTTATGAAATCAGTCAAGAAATTAGGGACAGCGTGTCAGTTAGATAGGTTATAGGTATTTTGGTTTAATTTATGTGAGGTTTGTAGGGCAATCCCTAAGACATAATATGTATTAAGGAGTTCCAGGTTTGACTTTTCATAGGATTTGCAGCTTTTTTACAGTAAACATTTTCTGATCTTGTGAGAGTTAGCAATCAATTACAACCAACATTTTTATGATGAGTTTTCATCAACGAGGCAGACTTAATTAAATTGGTGGATTCGTGGAACATTTACATAATTTCAGAACTGTTTTATAAAATAAAACTTCGTCTCATCATTCGTTTCGTTTCTCTTACGTAACAATTAATAATAGACAATTAAAAAAACCTAATGGGGCATAGGATTGACGTATCGATTGCGCAAGAACTAGAAAAAACAAATTATATTTACAACCGGTCTTCGAAATTAAAAACTATATTTTCATAAATAATTGATTACATAACTACGAGTGTTCTATTGAAAGCAATACGAAATATTATTAGGCAGTAGAAATAATTATGTCTCCATTCTTCTGAGGGCCTCCGAGGGGCAGTGGGTTAGGCGCCAGCTGTGAAACAAGAGGAAGTGGGTTCGATCCCCGCACCGAGACAAATGTTTGTGAGGCCCACAAATATTTGCCTCTGCTCTGGGTGTTTGCGAGACCGTAAAGTCTCTTGTAGTTTCGGATACTCACTACACAAGACTTAATTGATCTTAATGTGGGGTCAGGACTATTTATGTGTATATTTATTTATTCCTGCAAAAAAAATGGAGGAAATAATGACAAGATAATGTTGACTGTTTAAATAAAATTTACCCTTCTACTAAATGTACCTGGCGGCTTTGCCTGCGTGTTTATGATAACAAATAGTGTTTTTGTCTAAACATCAGATTTTCGTTCAAGATACCATACATTCCTATTTCTTTAATTCAGACATTAAGTCCTAACGCATAAGTCATAAATAAATCTAAAACTACAGCGTACAATAATATTATTGATTTGTTGTGTTTTTTAATTTTTTGTCATTTACCACTAAACTTAATATTGTGATGGGGTTTATTATAATTAATCAAGTCATGGTAAATATGTTTTCGATAATTATGTTTTTAAGCTTAGTTTTTACAAATAATCATTGTTTGTTTATCAAATTGAAAAACAAATAAACACGTCGGCGTGTCAGGGCTGTGTGCGGTGAGATGTAGGTTTCGATTCCCTGGTGGGGTAATCCACTTTGTATAAACGTATGTCTATGTAAAAAATAAATATATACACCCAATAGTCACATACATAATCTAGACCCCACTGTAAGATCGAGTCTTGTGTCGTGGGAATCAGAAGCTACGAGAGACTTTTTAGTCTCACAAACACCCAGACCCAACACAAATATTTATGGGCCACACAAACATTTGTGTTGGTGTGGGGATCGAACACGCGGTCCCTCGTTTCAGTCAGCGTCTAACCAACTACGCCACGGAGGCTGTCAAATCTAATTTGTTACTATAGCATTTTTATTTTTTTCATCTTATTACAAAAAAAATAAACAGTCCCGAATTGACATTCGAAAATATCGTCCAATTTCATTATGTTTCTTTATTCAAGTTGGTGTTTTTTTATCTTTCCGAACACCAATTTTCCCAATCCTTTTATTTATTCTAAACATACGAGTAATATATGATCATACGAAAATGTTTAGTACTTACTGTAAATTCTATTTATGAACAAGCGTGCACAGAATTCCGGATATTTGGATGGATTTGCCAAAATGTTATGAAGCATTTTCGAGTTATTTATGAATATTAAATAATAAAAAAATCACCTCATTCGTGTCTTTAAGAACATTATTTCCAATTGAGATAAATGAGACTACTGCATCGGTGGCGTAGTGGTACTGCGGTATGATTGCAAAGCTGAGGTCTCGGGTTCGAATCCCGGGTAGGGCAAAGTGATGTTGGATTTTTCTATTCATTATATATCAGCCCGGAGACAGGAATTTTTGCCCGAAATGGTGATAGGCTCGCCTCCTATCACATCGTGGGACGGAATATACAAGGCGAAACGTGGGTGTTCTTGTAGCATCTCTGCCTACCCCTTCTCGGAAAAAGGCGTGTGTTTATGTATGTATGAGATAATTGAGGCTGTAGTCCACTTCTGTTATGATACGGGATTGTTTCGTTATATGCTTTGAAAATTATAGTGAAACAATCTCAGGTATGCTGGTGTCATTCTCAGACTGCCTCCAACAGGTCACTGTGGAAATCATTGGGGAGGCCTATGTTCAGCAGTGGACTTCCTTTGGCTGATGGATTGGATTGGATTGGATTGGAAAGGTGTTATTAGTGACATCACCTGTTCGTAGACCTTATTTATTTCTCAAGATATTATGATGGCAGAATTGTCAGGTTCAAAACTGGCACGAGCAAAAAATTTGAAAATAAAACTAAATATAAAGGGATAGATCAATCAAATTTTTTATACTGTCATGTCAAAGGAACTCAATTTATCTTGGAGTCATGCGATGGAAATAAATTATCTACTGGCAAGAGATGGTAGTTTCCGCCATAGCTAATTCGCAACTGGGGATATACCACTATGGTATACACAGATCGAACCTTGACACACTTACGTGGGCCAAATTTCCTATCCCCATCGTAGATTTTACACCATTATGTACAGAAATGCGTGGTGGCCTATTGGTAACGGACAAGACGCGACTGCCAACATGTCCACAGTGGTCGCGGGTTATAATCCCAGGGCATTTTTGTATTGTATTGTATCAGCCCATATACGACCCACTGCAGGGCACTTTCTCCTTTACAATCGAGAGTACGATTGAGAGTGGTTAGGCCATATAGTCCATCACGCTGGCCTAATGCGGGTTGGCGGACTTTTACATACCATAGAAATTTATAGAAATCGCTATGGTATGCAGGTTTCCTCACGATGTTTTCCTTCACCGTTATAGTGCGTGGTGATTGACTATCAATACACACATGACTCCGAGAAGTCAGAGGTGTGCCCTGGGATTTGAACCCGCGACTACCGTGAACATGTAGGCAGCCGCGTCTGGTCCGTTTACCAACAGGCCACCACGCACTCAATCCCAGGGCATACCACTGACTTTTCCGAGTCGTGTATGTGTTGATAGAAAATCACCACGCACTATAACGGTGGAGGAAAACATTGTGAGGAAACCTGCATACCATAGAGATTAGTAAGATTTTCTATTGTTTGTAAAGTCCGCCAACCTGCACTAGGCCAGCGTGGTGGAATTTGCCTAACCTCTCTCAATCGACGTCTCGGTTGTAGAAGAGGCCCATGCTCGTTGGTACCTACACGGGCTGATACAGAAGCAGTAGGGAAGTTGTAATCTGTATCCTGTACCTAGACAGAGTTCTTTGGGATTTCGTTTTATCTGAATTGTTGTGAGAGTCAAATCCCAGCCCTCAGGGTTGTTTCCAAGTTCGCTGCCACTACGCCAGTGAAAATAAATGCGTATTTATTCAAGTATTTCGAATGCAATTAGGACAGACGCCCCATTAGCATTACTTACATAATATTCATTTGAATCCATATTATGTTGACTGATCCCTATTTAAACATTGTAAATGTTTTGTCACTCTGCCCTAAACTAGATGGAGCCACAATATTCACGATGCTTTTAATGATATTAATGTTTTAGATATCATATAGCGTCAGTGGCGCAGTTAATCAACATGGTATGAAGAGAATTTTTTTTTTTTTCATTAAAACATATTTTAGATATATTATCTATGGTATTAAGTCCTGCGTTTATACAACTATGTTTAAGAAGTATTAAATAAATAAATAAAGCAATATTTTTATAAGTACATCCGTATATGATTTGGGTCTAAGTTTTGTGAGTCCCAAATATCTGATGTAGTTATAATTAACTAAAACCTTAGTATCCATAAAGAAGTGCACAAATCAAAATATATTTTTCGAGCGTTTCATTCTTAGATAATTTTTTCGCATTTAAGATTTATCGTAAATTAAACCAAAGAAAGGACAATAATTTAAAAGGAAATCCGCAACGAAACTGCTGATGGAAATAGGTCGATGTCAACAAAGTTCCGTCTCTGTCCACACTTTCACCACGCAAAGGTCGTGAAGATGTCGGCAGTTCGAGATTACCGCAGGAAACTTATCTGGAAACATCCAGTACACTGACTGAACACACCCGCAATTAGGGACATCTTTGGGAACGTGGCCCCACGTTATAACATACGTAGATGTTTAACATATCACTTAGGTTTACCTTGAATTGCGGTAAATATAATTAACAGAAAATTATTTTACATGCCAGCCAGAAATATAATACAAAAGATTTGTGAGTGTAAGTTTACTATAATGAGCAAGCGACTCACTTAACATTATATTGTAATGACAACGGTCCAATTAAATAAATAAGTAAGGCTAAAAAATACGAGGGAATTTTCACGCCAATGTTTATACTAAAATGAACAAAAAGCTGTAAAAAACCCATCACATCAAACCAACTTTTATACAACCGTATCGCTTCTTTCCAACGGATTCATTCACATGAATTACTTTAATGAAAATCCACTACGTCATGTTAATTATGAAAAACACAACATAAAGCTTGCATTTTTATCTGCGCCAAAAATACGCAATCTCCCCTCCATCCTTCACAGTTGATTTCGCTCCCTCCGGTTGCCCTGAGTGCGTTCCTGCGACCACAAGGTAACCGTATCGCGTTTATAGCATGCTCTTGGCTCAAATGCACTTCCGACCCGGTTTACATGCATTTATACATACTAAATTGTTGATTTGTTCTCGCTTATTGTTTATGAATAACTATTTAATGACGGAGTTTAATGTTGCACTAACGGCACGGCCCGGCTTCGCCCGGGTGCAGGTACTTCTTGACGGGGAAACCGTGTGTGCAATATTTTTGTTTAATGTTCTGCTCATATTTGACATAGCGTGATTCTATAAAGTCCATAGCTTTCCTTGATATCCAACACCAAAAGAAATTCTAATTTCGAATCAGTAATTCCTGAGATTAGAGCGTTCAAACAAACAAACTCTTCAACTTTATAAATTACCATAGATAATACATACATAATCGTCACGCCAGTCTCCCATAGGGGTAGGCACTCTCTATGGATCGCCACTTTGCACGATCCTGACATAACTTTCGCTTCATCCACTTTTATCAACCGCTTCTCCTCAGTTCAGATTACTCTCGTCCTGACCCTTGTCAAAAGTGTCACTGATTTGTTTAGTCTAGGTTCGCTGAACCCCACCACTACCGACGTTTCCCCACTTGTCTAATATATCTATGTGGGGAAAAAATAGTATACGATGCACCACATATTTGACGATTACCTTTAAAACTGCATTATAATACTGGGTACGTTGTGATCGAAATTTGAAATCCCCCACGGTCAATTGAATGTTGATTTACACATGCAACCTTCGTATTGTTTTCGTGTTTATCAGACTATTGCGTGTCATTCTAGAAAAAATACAATGTGCTCCAGAAATAGCTTTTGAGTGGTTTTTGTCCTGTTTACTGGCAGTCGTAATGCCTACCCGTACGCAAGATACTGCACGTCGCATCTTCTACATGAAAAACAATCACACGACAGGAATGCTTTACAATTAAAATGTTATAAGAATTTCAACACATTTGAAGAATTTCAGTACTCAATCACCGCACACTATATAGGGGAATGAAAACATCGTGAGGAAATCGCGAAATGTACCCCTTCTAAGAAAAAGGCGTGAGTTTATGTATCCATAAAATGGCTTTAATATTAGATAGCAATATTAATAAAGCTTGTGGTTGCCTAGTAGTCGAAAATTGACTATAATTAATTATATTTAAAGTATACACATTGTTAAGATTCATCTGTCTAAACGTCCCTTATGAAAACCACGTCCGTCCCATAGGACTTTTGTTATACGACAGTTCCGACGTGGATTCTCAAATGTCTAGTAATTTCTTCTGTCAGAGTGTATTAAGTCTACAATTTAGAGAATTCTAAAATAAATTATGCAATTTGTAAATAGTTATTCAATATTTGGATGCTAAATGCGGTCTTCCTTTATTTAAGGTTGGGTAAGCATCTAATACCCCAGACGGACACAAAATCACGTCCCGACCAGTCCGGATATTACTATTTGCGAAATATGTAATCTATTTTAAGCCCAATTACATAATACACTGATTTATTTGTAACAGGAATAAACTATAAGTACAATGTTTGTACAAATTAAATACATAGGAGTCCTTGTACTTTAAAAAAAATACCACAATATTCTATAAACTATTAGTAATATGAGTAAAATAAAACGAAATAAAAGATGCGAAAAAAAAATCTTAAGCTGTGGAAATTGAAATGTTAAAGTATGATATTTTTTTCCCTTCATTCTCTCTTATAATGGAAAGGCAAAGGATCCTGGCCCGTACAGCCTCTTCATTTAAAGTAAGGTAAATTCTGGTAACTTCAGTGGCGCCATCTCTTATTCAGCGCAGTAGATGTGTAATCCGTTTCTGAAGACGCTTATGAATGTAATTATCCTGTTACCCGAAACACTAGCGAGAATATTAAGAATAATAAAGTTTTTTTTTTTTCATCGCCGCATTCATTGTGGAAGTCGAACTTGACATAAAAACAAAATTATAATATTATATTGTATGCATTTATTAATCGTATAACAAAGAAAGGGAAGAACAAAAACTGATTTTTTAGAGAAACAAAACGAAGGCCGTTACGGTTGGTGAACTAATTGTCGAACAAAAACTTATCAATTGATGACAAAAGCAGATGAGCAAAAAGTTCAATTGAACACTTTTTATAGAGCCCTTAGCAAGGTAACAGAAAAAATAGCAAGTTGCTGCTCTTTCTATTTTATCTTATTCCGTTTTTTAACCCTGGCTCGGTTGTGACTGCGTTGAACCTGAAATGGGTTTGGGGCCAACCATTATATAAGCCTCAGTTGGAAAATTGTCACGTCCCACTCCTCAAAACAGGCGCTACATAAGGGCAATTGTGGGCGCTCTACTCCGGTCTTGCAGGGTGCGAGCCTAACCCTTGCGGATCAAAGGCCTTGTGTTGAGAATATTGGGGTCAGACATAAGACTTCGTTTCCTTGCGCTACCAGGCGGTACCTGCGTTTAATGACATCAAATTTTGAACTTTCCATGGCCTTTACCACCGTTGTCTGGCTTTTCATGCGCTGAACAGGGGAGAACTTCGTCGGGTGATGTTAGGCCAACTAACGAGTCTTAGGTTCAGGGAGAAACCAAGAGGGCACGGGAAGTATCTATGTATTGGGCAGATCATAGAAGTAAAAATTCTCATTCACTCTTATATCGTTTATCTACATAAAAATAAATAAATACACCCAACAGTCACATACATAGTCCTGACCCCAGACTAAGATCGAGTCATGTGTCGTGGATGTCAGGTGGGTGACTTTTCGGTCTCACAAACACCCAGACAGGAAACAAATACTTGTGGTTCACACACTCATTTCAATCATTTGTTTCGATGCGGGGTCGAACCCGCGGCATCTCGTTTTACAGCCGTCGTCCAACCAATTGCGCCACGGAGGCTATCGTGAATGAATTCTACTATCTAAACGAACGTACAGAAGATAACATAGATGACATAAAAGTAAGCAAAATATTCGTCATTTCCAAGGAATGTTTACAGTCAGATACGAAACAAAATGTTACCGTTTATTAAATAAACACGAGGCGTAATAGAACAATGTCGCTATCCGCCTGTCGAGCCGGTTAAGATGTCTGCAACTGAGCTATTGTTAAGGAGAAGAACTCTTTATTATATTGGTTACTAGGTACACAGCAGATTATGAAATGCGCTGGAAAAATATCTTTAATATGTAACACTTGGACTGTATAACATTCCAAAATAAACTACTATTTAGAAAAGGACAAACTGTTGTAGGGCCAATATTAATATTGACTGTATATGCGATTTGAAGCTTTCGAATTTCCGCATCGGTTTTTCTGAAGTAGATTGAAATGCATAATACTCTCTCTATAGTTATATTTTTAACCAACTTCAGGAGGAGGTTCTCAATCGGTGGGTTGTTTTTACGTATGTACACCGATTACACTGAGACTTGGTTTTTTTTAGTTTGATGCGGAATACTGCCATTTAGTCCCATAAAAAATTGTTGAAGACCTGATGAATATCTTCGGACCTAGAGAGTAGAACTCCTCAAAATTGAGTAGGTTACCAGCGGTTTTTTTTTTGCAATAGGTTAAAGTCAAACTATAGTGAGGCAGAGAAAAGGGGGCCCAGCCTTTCTTCATCCTCACCCTCCCAGCGTGAGGAGGGAAGTGAGAAAATTAATATACATGTAAATACTTAATATCTTCGGCAGCTTTGAAACGATTTTAGTGATTTATTTTTTAACTCTAATAAGTCCTAATCACATATGAGAATATAATATGATTTAAGTATTCTTGTAAGAATTCTTGCATCTAGTACATACAGGTTATATCATCTTAAAGGCATTGTGGAGTTAGCTGTTATTATTCAGTCATTAAAAAAATAAACTAGGTCACGTGAATGTCAATTTAAACCAAACTTTGCCGTAAAATGAATGTAACTTTAAACTACAAATAATTTAATAAATTTTCGCAAACAATAACAAAACGCAAATGCATATTAACGCAAACGCAGAATAATAAATTAATTCAAAATTCGCATGCAAACTTTTTGTTTGACATCTATCAAAATTAATTTAATTTATAACACTGCTAATGAAAACACAATTTATTATAATACTATATTCTAATAAATAACAAACAATTATGATAATTTCAAAACAAATTTAGGTAAATGGATGTAACATTAACTATCTATATAAATTACACACTGATAATTTATTAACAGTGAATTTATTAACATGAACAACAATTATTCAATACTCTAAATGTCAGTAACTTCATTTGTAAACGTATAAAATTCGCTATTGACTGACGGCGCACGGTGATTCGACTTCCATTCTGTAAACTGTACTATACTTGAGACGTATTTACTATAGTTACTGTTTGATATTACTGTTCTGGGCCTTTCTTGTAGTCCTATATTACAAATTGATCAACATCATCTTATCTGTATCAGCACATATACATCCCATAACAGGGCACGGGCCTCCCGTACAATCGACAGTACGTTTGAAAGGGGTTAGGCCATATCCACCACGTCATCTTAGGCCACAGAAAGTCTATGTGTGATTATAGGGGATTCCTGCACCTTTTTTTGAATCGTCCGTCATGTTGCTAATTATTGCAATCTTGCTTCTTTCAAACCACTTTTATCCAGTTGCTCTTATCTCTTCCTCATTCGAAACAATTGAAATTCTTAAACAAAAGCACGCCAACAATTCAAAAAACATAAAGAAGTAAACATTCGGCCACAAAGCGGCGTAAAATCATCGGCGAGTATTTAAACATCGCTTTAACACGAAGCGCGTGATCCATTTTATGCTCTGCGTTTTGCGTCATAACTCACAACTGTCCAGCGCACTGGATTTATCGCTCGCTAACTATCTCGCGCAGGTTTGGCCGCTTTAATACACGAGTGACGCTTGTACATTGAGAAAACAGTGAGTCAGTAGCTCCCTCGATGTCTGCAAACTTGGCTTTAGTTGGTTTGGTAGGTTATGGTAACAGATGCCTACTGTTGGTGGATGCATTAATCTAATCTGCACGAATTAGGATATACACAAGCTCAATGAAAAATTGGATGAAATTACTTACGTAGGACTGTGATTATCATTTTACATCGACGTGTATGGTGGACTGCTTCGATGGCGTAGTTGTACTGCGGTTTTGTTATTGAAGAGGTCTGGCAAACGAGCAAACTGGTCATCTAATGGTAAGTGATCACTCCCGCCCATGACTATCTAGAGCGCTGGATCATGGATGTGTTGCCAGTCCAATTGGGAGGAGAGCGGGGAGGAAAAAGGATGGGAAGAGGAAAGGGGTATTAGGCATCCGGCAATCTCACCCACCGAACGAAACGCGACAACGAAACTGTTGCTCCACGTCGATTTCCTGTGAGACAGTAGTACCGCCCTAGATGAGCCTGCCCATTTATGAGTCATGACAGACAACAGGGTGGCTCTACCACTTCCAGAATTATGATGATGATGTTATGATTACAAAATTAAGCTCTCGGCTTAGAATCCCGGGTCGGGCAGTGATATTGGATTTTTCTAGTCATTATCAGCGCGGAGCCAGGAATTTGAGTCCAATATAGCGATAGGCTCGCCCCCTATCATATCATGGGTCGGAGCCCCCTATCATATAAGGCGAAAATTGATTATCCTGGTGGTACCTCTGCCTACCCCTTCTGGGAAAAAAGGCATGATGTTTATGTATGCTGGTCGGGGCATACTCTACCACCATCAGATTTATTACTACATTCGATGTTTTAAAATTAATGCTGTTTGGACTGCGTAGTGCGTAGCTTCCTAATTAGCTTAAATTACAATGTAAAGCCTTTGATCTTGTCCGTTTTTTTGTATCCTGGAAATACTGCAAGTGTTGAAGGACGAAAGTTCTTTGTATATTCCGCGTTTATTATACGCTACATCATTTTAATACGGTTGGTTTTTTCCTCATTATTAAGAATTAAATCTATCATTATAATGACCTGCCGGTATTACAGGGGTTATAGCGACTAATAAATAGCGGAATAACAGTCAAAGAGATGACGTAGCTAAATTACGGCTGGTGACGGGTAGCAGCGTCATCATCGCGAGCAGCTACGTCTTTCTAGCCAAAATGGCTGCCAAACGTGCCAAATATTGGCAACGCGATTATACGTGAGAAAATCATGGAGAACACCTATTTCCAGCAATAGATTTACTGTTAATAAAAACGGTGATGATGCATAAAGCTTAATATATGGAAAGATTTGACATAACGGGATGATGAAAGTGTTGGAAAATAGTGAATTTTCTTAATGTATATTAATTTTATCAGATACATAGCAGTAATCGTTTGTATGAACTTTATTATTTATTTGATTAATTAATTTCTACTTATCAACTGTACGATAATAACACTACAAACAGACGATGCAATATAAACAAAAGGTAGAGAGAAAGTTCTGTAATGTCGGAATCGTGTAGCGTCGGCCAGTCCTTCCAACGAGGGCTCCCATGTCGCAAGTTGGATAATAGATTACGCAAAGACTGTGTATTACACCGGGTTTATAAAGCCATTAGAATCTACAGCAAATCCAGCCTCCGTGGCGTAGTTGGTTAGACACAGACTATGAAACTAGAGTAAGCAGGTTCGATCCCCGCACCAACACAAATGTTTGTGCGGCCCACAAATATTTGTGTCGGGTCTAGGTGTTTGTGAGACCGAAAAGTCTCTCGTAGCTTCTGATACCCTAACACAAGACTCGATCTTAATGTAGGGGCAGGACTATGTATGTGACTGTTGGGTGTAATTATTTATTAATCATATTGTCATTACCTGTAAGAGTCATCATAAGTCTATTCTTCGGCTTCGAAAATTAAACGAGAGAGATAAATAATGGATTGGAATATCACGTTCCCCTTTCAAAAGATCTTGGCAAGGCTGAATTGATGCTAGGAATCCATATTGTGCAAGATGACAATGGAATTAAGTTACATCAAGAGAAGTATGTAGATAAAATTCTGAAGGCATACAACATGGAGGAGTGTAAACCTGTGGTCACACCATTTGCACCAGGCCAAAGGCTAGAGAAGCCGTCACATAGCAAGAAATCAGACGAAAGGATTCCGTACCGAGCATTGATAGGGTCACTTATGTATCTTGCAGTATGTACACGACCAGATATAGCTCATGTAGTGAACTACCTTAGCCAGTTCAATGAATGTTATGAAGAGAAACACTGGATTGCTGCTAAACGCGTATTGCGGTATCTCAAAGGGACTAAGAGTCACGGTTTGAGATATGTGAAAGCGAAACAACAACTAACTATAGAAGCTTTTACTGATGCGGATCATGCAGGAGATAGTGATCGACGATCTTATACAGGATCAGTGTTCCTTATTCAAGGAGGAGCTGTTTCGTGGCAAAGTACGAAACAACGGACGATTGCTCTTAGTACAGCGGAGGCAGAGTACGTAGCAATATCCGAAACTGCTAGAGAAGCAATATTTTTGCAAAGATTTTTTGATGAAATATCGAATGGACAATATAAGTCAAGTGAACCCATGACTGTTTACTCTGATAGTCAGTCTGCCATTGCTATCGCTAAGAACCCAGTACACCACCAACGGACCAAACATATAGATGTTACTATATAGGTACCACTAACTATATAGTGCATAGGTAACTATATAGGTTATAGGTACCACTTTGTACGTGAGGCAATTGTGAATAATAATGTGATACTGAAATATAAGGAGACAGCATGCATGATTGCAGATGCTTTAACGAAACCACTTTCAAGAGGGAAGTTTGAGTTTTGTGTGAAAGGTATGGGTATATGTGTTTAAGCAGTGTAAGGTACTTGCATGGACATTAGGTTAAGGAGGAGTGTTAGAGCATAGAGTTGCTATTGGACTGTATGTAACCTCATGTCAGTATGTAAGACAGGCTGGAAGGTATTTTTGAATATAGATTAATCGATTCGAAATAAGCCTTCGAACGTGTGAAAAATATTTGGGACGTCAGTCGTTGTTCAAAGTTGTTATTGTAAACACACAAGTTTACATAAGTCATAAACATCAAATATTTTTCACATATATATAATTTTGCTAAGTTCTTATTATGTTGTGATTAAAGTTTATATCTAATGTACGTATAACATTAAACGCTTGCTATGGCTGAACTCTGCTGAGTATTCATTTCACTAAACATGTGAGAAAGAGTTCTCACAAAAAGGTCAAAGAAGAGACCAGATATTAGTAATCTAATAGTACTGACATACACAAACTCCAACAAGTATGTATGCACGTCGTTGTGTACACCAATATTGCTCAAACTGTTTGTTTGAACTTCGTATGCAATCACGACAGTACAGTAAATATAAAAGATGAGAAATAAAAAATCCGTCATATTATATTTCAGCATTGTACTAAGAAAATTCAAATTACTAACGAGCATAAAGAAATTAAAATAATTACAATAAATAAAGCTCGACAAGCGAAAGGAAACGTAAAACATAAATGCAAAACAAAACGCACTTATAATATGCTGGAAATTAACTCGCTGAGGTCGACGACCTAATTTCGTTCACAGTAAATACTAAGGAGTATATGCGTTTAGACTTGACGAGTTGCCATAACCGCAATGTCGGGAATAAAGTAAACAGTAAAACAGCACAAGATATAGTATCAACAGTAATGCAACTTTGACGTTTACAACCAACTGTCATGAAAGGTGCACAAAACGATTTCAGTATGTAAATGACAGTTATAGGTGTCACTTTTTAATCACGTGGAATTTCATTCCTGTAAACTGAATTTATGAGCTGTTGCGTTTTATTTTAATTGAGAGTATTTATAATACAGTTGTTATTACATTCATATGCTCAAAAGTAATGTTGTGAATAGTTTGTGAATGCGTCCCCTGACGCATAAAACCATGGCTTCAATGCAGAAGTTCTAATTAAAATAAACTTTGAACAGCAATAAACCACACAATATCAATGTATCAGTCTCTTATCACAATGTTTTACAAATGAAAGCACTAATAAGTTCAACGGAGATTTGATTTGTTTTTATCACCTGCCAAAATTAAAAAGTAATTAAAACAGTTACGACACAGATACATCAATATTAATTTCAACTGATCATATTTATAATACCATTAATATATAAACAAGACACCGAAAAGTGTCATTTGTCAATTCAGCAGCGCAGAATTTATATTGTTTTTAATTAACTGAGGCTAATTACAGCTTTAGTATGTCAGCTGTCAACTGGCCAAGATTGTTAACTGTCTCCTTTCAGTCTGTACTTGTCATACTGTAAGACCTTAATGATACATTGCCCGTTCAGTGAACTACTCAGGCATATGGCTGCAAGGAGAAGAGTCATTCAGCTAGCAAGGTAAGAAACGTATAATTTACTACTAAAATATATTACGTAAAAAAAAGGAAAGAGTTTACATGGTTTTTTTATGAACTAAACCTGCTCTGTTGTGGTACAAGTAAAGAGGAGAATAGTTGGAAGAAACAATAAAGTGCTGAAATGCGGATCTTGCAGTATCTATAATTTAAGGAATAGATAGTGTATAACCACGGCTTTATTTTTTAGTTAAAATGATACGCATGCCCATATGTTGCACTGGAATTGTTACTTTATATCTTCATGAACGTTCAATTGATTGATTTTTACAATTTGATAGATAATATTATGAAATTTAACGAATGGGTTTTGTATTACTCACAATATAGGGTACCTAAAAGAACGACCACAAACTAACGGTTTTGTCAATTTTATAATAATTCTTATAATAATCAAAAGTTTACTAATTTCTCAGTCACCTGCATGATTAAATACGAAACTCAAATGCACAAAAAACAGGCAAAAGCATAATAAGTGCATTCGTATAAATTGTATCAAAATTATGATTCATAGCTTGAAAATTATTAAAAATAAAATGCCCGAAGGGCTTTGTTTCGTATGGCTCGCGGTGAGATTTCATCGCCTCTTTTGAAACGGCTTTAATACAGTTTATTTTCGTATGCTTTAAGAGATTTTAATATTTTTCGGCACTTTGAACGCTGTTTAAAATAGGAAGTGATTCAAGTTTTTGACTTTATGTGCCCTTAAAATGCAATCAGTTCATGCCGAAATATTAACGAAGTTGTTACTTAAGATATACAACCAGCTATAGAACGTCAAGGGAAAGATGCTTTGTTTACAAACAAAGGTTCAAGTGCTTCTGTTCTTTTCAACCCACATTCACATCTTTATGGCTCGGAGTTTTACAATATGCAATTTGTAAATGCATCAGCCAAATTGAAACATACGACCAGAATCGAGCAGAAATTTACGTTCAGTTGTTCTCATAAACACGCTTATTTCTGAGAATAGTCTATACCAGCCCATATACGTCCCACTGCAGGGCACTGGCCTCTTCTATAATGAGTACGATCGAGAGGGGTTAAGCCGTATATTCTACCACGTTGGCCTAATGCTGATTGGCGGACTTTACGTACCATATAAATTCTTTAAATCGCTTTGGTATGCTTGTTTCCTCACGATGTTTTCCTTCACCGATACAATCAATAAACATTTAACTCCGAAGTCAGATGTGTGTCCTGGGATTTAAACCCGCGGCCACCGTGAACATGTTGGCAGTCGCGTCTAAAAATACTAGTTTTTTATTATTATTATTTTATAGCATAGGTGCGGCAAACGAGCAAGCAGGTCACCTGATTGTAAGTAATCACTGCCGCCCATGAACATCCAAGACGCTTGGATCATGGATTTGATGCCGGCCCATCAGATCAGGAGGAGAGCGGGAAGGAAAAAGGAACGAAACGCGATAGCAAAGCTTAAGCTTCACGTCCATCTGCTATGAGACAGTGGTACAACCCTAGACGAGCCTACCCATTCATACTGAGCCATGGCCGACAACAGCGTGGCTCTACCACAATGATATGTGTATATCTTTTTCGCCCATACCTGCCTAATTGTGTCCACTGCAGTAATCATCATGTGTATTGTGTTTACTTTTTTCTGCCAGTATAGAAATAATCAAAGAAATTTGCATAAGCCTTTAAGGTATTAGATACTAGATAGTGGGTTTATTTTTAAAAACAAAACTGACCTACGTGCATTTTACTGCACCACAGTGAAAGCATGAAAATACTCGCAGCGTTCAACTAATTCAGATCTTTCTTATCCCGGTGATCTAAATACATCGCGGGCCTACTAACGTCCGACTCAAATTTATATGTAGACGTACTCGTTGTAAGTCACTTCGCGCCGAGCTCGGTACAAATACCTATCTGTGTTTATATGCGATCATGCGTCTGTTTGTCTGTTTTGAAGTAATCTCCAGGGATTCGAGAGTAGTAGGTACTGCGTAGAACTATGGTATCGTTTCATTGTATTAATGAACGGATGTTTGAATTGAAAAGTTGTATTCATAATTAAATCTAAGAATGGTTGATTGATGAATATATTAGATACTTAGAGAAGATTTTGGTGCGGGAAGGAATATTGGTACAAATATTTTCGTGTTTATACCAAGCTGTATGCAATGCCTCCTCTCAACAAAGGTAGGCTCAGGCGCTGAGCAAGGCCAAAAAAGCGCTGGGTTGATATCGTACAAGATATAAGAGCCAATAATCTTAATATAGAGGATGCTTAATACCGGACTAATGAGGATTGATAGCATATCTTACCACCAGCCGGGATATTGCTTGGAAGAACAAATAAAGTAATATTTATCTCAATGTGGGGTTCGGTTTGGCACCTTACACAACCGATGTACTACTAATGTGTCGCTAATTATTCCAAGATAAATTGCTAATTATAATAATTAATAACAAAGATATAATGTATAATTTTTAAAGACTTTTTTATCGATTAATCACAAACATGTTTTTATTGAATTCTAAAATCAATATGAGAGTGCAAACCGACGGCAAAGCTTGTTTTCGTACTAAAGTTATTTGGTACGGGAAAACCCGATGTAATAAAATATTAAGGTTCTATCAACATTGGTCGACGTGGACTCATCAATCCATTGCTTCACACCGCAGGCGCAAAATAACACATAGTAAATACAAGACCAGTTTAAAAAGACCCCTCCTTACAATTAGGTTTAAATTCCGATAGTATTACAGAGGATTTCTTAGGAATACATGTTTTTTAACGATATATGCAAATGAAAATATGTTTTGCAGACTTTGTTTACGGGCGGGTCTTGGAAAACTTTGTTGGAAAACCTTGGGGCAATGAAATGTAATTGATGGATGCATGATGGATTTTCAGTAACATCTTCAATCATCCGAGTATGTGCTGTCTAGATTAAAAATTCGATTTCTTCGAAATAGACAAGCTACATACAAATAGATTGCATTAAAGCCAAAACATACTAGATAATGACTGGTTATAATCGAAGATCTTTGACAGATGTTAACTGTCCCTTTTTTTTGCTTCCCAAAACTGATATCGACACACCCAAAAAACGTTGTACCACATTCATATTGCAATAGTATGCTTAATTCATTGGTCTTGTAGCAGTGCAGGGGAGACCAGGGACGAGCGCAACGATTTTCAATATTTCTAATGGCACAGCGCTATGAGCCCAACTTAGGTAAAGGGGGAGTTCGAAATGATTAAGGTTTCAGAATACCTTTATAATTTATATAAATTAATATCCAACAATTATCATACAGCATATTAGCGTAGATGACATATTTTTTTCACCAATACATTTGTTACGTTCATGTTACTTTCATCGCCTATATGACTTTTAGGTGTCTTTATTTATCTTTAAACTAATCATAAAAAGCTAAGACTGCCTCGGTGGCGTAGTGGTACTACGGTATGATTGCAAAGCTGAGGTCTCGGGTTCGAATCCCGGGTCGGGCAAAGTGATATTGGATTTTTCTATTCATTATCAGCAAGGAGTCAGGAATTTGTGCCCGATATGGCGATAGGCTCGCCCCCTATCACATCGTGGGACGGAATATACCTAAAGGCGAAACGTGGGTGTTCTGGTAGCACCTCTGCCTACCCCTTCGGGGAAAAAGGCGTGTGTTTATGTATGTATGTTATGTATGTAAAAAGCTAAAAAGTGATATTGAATTATCCTGCTCATTATCAGTTCGGAGTCAGGAATTTGTGCCCGATATGGTGGTGCGCTCGCCACCTGTTACCTCGTGAGAAAGAACACACGAGGCGGAACGTGGGGTCCAGGTAGCACCTCTGCCTACCCTTTCTGGGAAAAGGCGTGACCTTATGTATTGTGTAACTAATCTTATAACAATGTTGACGTAAAGCGACCATCGACATGAATAAAACGGGATAAACCGAGCAACCCACCACAACTACAAACCTGGTTGATTATCATCATCATTGCTGAACCCAGGCCTCCTCGATATTCATCTTTACCCTGCCTTCGGCTTGTTGCATGACAACGACCTTTTACTTTACATAGCTGGAAGGTGTCATGTCATTCCTAGTTATAAGGTTCAAAATCAGTATAACAGCACAGCCAAAGACAGTACATACTACCAAAACGTTTGTATATTAAGATTCCAGATCCAACCAAATCATTCGGAGATCTAAATTCAATTCACACGCGAATACTCGGCAATCACGTCAAATCTCTTAAAAGCTGGTTTATGTCATAACGCATCATAAAACAATGCTGCGATTGACCAACGCATTTAGATCGTAAGACCTTGCTCCCGATATGTAGCGTATTCGTCACTCAATCACAAAAACAGGGAATACATACGCATCAATGGGAATATTTTGTTCATCAGTTTTTTATTAGTTGTTTATCAGCAGGAGGTACACCCGAAGGATAAGCGAAACATAAAAATTTAGGTTCCAGTGTTCTCATGATGGGTGATTTGAAGAAATTTTCCTTGTGAATAAAACTATACGACTCTAACTAGACTGCCTCGGTGACATAGTTGTACGACAGTACGATTGCAAACCTGAGGTCTCGGGTTCGAATCCAGGGTCGGGAAAAGCCATATTAGATATTTCAATTCATTATCGGCCCGGAGTCAGGAATTTGTGCGCGATATAGGGAAATCTAAGATTCGCGTAAATCTAAGAAACTATTATACATTCAGTGACTTCAACAACAGTTTCCGCACTATCACCCCCAATCACGTTACTTGTAAAGTACCGAAGATTCGACGGCGTCCGAAATAGCCGGACGAGTTACGAACGGATTAAACGTATGATAACCTTTGATACGAAGCTTTTATGCAAGGTTCATGCACTTCATATGCAATCATATTTTTATGTTGTTATTACAAATCCTCAGTATCATCAATCGGAACGCTTCTTTCTTTGAACAGGTCACGCGCATAATTTTTTACAAATGGCTTGTTGTTTGTTGGGAGAATTGACGTCTTGTGTGAAACCACAGGTTAATGGAGTGAGTGAACCCATTAGGCACAGCAGTATTGCATATTTTTGTTTATCTCCCCGTAATACTCAACATAATTTGATCGATAACTTGAAAAAAAAACAAAATATTTGTATATTGGTTTATGAAGAGATTTGCGTCTTCTGAGAAGCTCAGGAAATAACATATTTTCACTACATTTATCTGTTCAGGCATTAAAACCGCGCCGTCTAACGCAAATATACAAATAATTAACTTCTACGCCAAACGGCGGTAACAAATAAACGGCTTATATAAATGATAAGTGATTACACCCGCCCCTGACCTACCTACAAACACCTACAAACCCCACCTACAAACCTTAGACCACAACGCTGGATCAAGGATGTTTTGTCAGCCCAATTGGAAGGGGAGCGGAAAGGAAAAAAGATGCGAAGAGGAATGGGGTATTGAGCATCCGGCAATCTCACTCACCGACCGAAACGCGACAGCTGAGCTGTCGCTTCACGTCGATTTCTTGTGAGACAGTGGCACCGTCTCGGATGCGCCTGCCCATTCATGCTGAGTTATGACTGACAACAGCGTGGCTCTACCACTTCCAATCGTTTTCTACAGTAATTACTCACGCACTTGCTCAGTCCTGATTTACAAACAAAACCATGCCTCATTGAAAATATACATCCAAAACCGAAGTATTCTATTCCCGAATTATTCATCACGATAAACATTTACTATGTTCCTGGAGCGAGTCAGACGGCTTCCTGTTCGCTGCGGTCAACATAAAAGTTTATAGTTTAAACCACCTCCTTGGCCACGAGGATCGTAAAATCTCAAACGGTCACCTGCCGTTTAATGTCAAGGACATTGCCGAAACCACGAGTATTGGGTAACGTAATTAGCTCACTAATTACCCACGTGGAATTATTTTAAAATATTTCGGTTGTTTTTTTTTTTGAGGAAATATGTGCGTTGCTCGCATAACTGCCGGGTTATGCTGGGCGTTGGTTATATA
The DNA here is from genome assembly GCA_033459515.1 of Theretra japonica. NCBI lineage: Eukaryota > Metazoa > Arthropoda > Insecta > Lepidoptera > Sphingidae > Theretra > Theretra japonica. The sequence goes on from CM065942.1 coordinate 6,089,950, forward strand.
TACAGAGATGTTTTATAAGAGACTATCGTTGCGTCTATAATTAAACATATTGGATGCTTAATTTCATATTTTGCTTTACTCTCCCTCTCTTTAACGACAGGAGGATCACTGCTGAACATAGGCTTCCCTAAAGGATCCCCACATCAACACGTTGGAAGCGACCTGCATCCAGGGTCTTGCAACCTTAACCAGGCCGTCATCCACCTTATAGTCAGGCGTCCGACACTGCGCTTTGCTGTCCGTGGCCTCCACTCCAGAACCTTTCGGCCCCAACGGCCTTCCGTTGTTCACGCTATGTGCCCGGCCCACTACCACTTCAACTTCACTCTGCCCTACTGGGTATATTTATACAGGGTATATCAAGACTGTTGCCGAAAACGAAGCCAGGTGGTAGTTTTAGTGTCTTTAGACACAATGCAACTAAAATTTTTGCACAAAAACGCGACGATTTTTTTTGTAATGTTTTTCATATAATCGTATTTGGGTGGCACATACATACATTTTCCTAAAAAAATAATGTGCACCCTTTTATTTTTGAAGACGCTATAGTAGGCAAGGCTTTAAATTATAATTTTGGCAAAAACTAACGATGGAACCACCCAAACACAATGATATTTAAAACATTACATATGTCGTCGCTTCTTTTTGCAAAAAAATTAGTTGCATTGTGTTTAAAGTCACTAAAACTCGTTTTCGGTAGAAGTCTTGATATACCTTGTATACGATTTATCGATTTCAAACATGTCTGGAAACTAATATAACAATATCAGGCAAGCTATTGGAAACTTCGAGTTCGTGATAGATAAAATTTTATAAAGGATCGTTTCGCAAGAATTGATATCAGCCAGGCACGCGGTCGTAAAATTAAAACCCAAATCATTCTGCAACATGGCATAAAAGTTATGTTGCACTCACCTTAAAATGCTTTATGCGAACATGCAAAAATAGAACAATGACTTTGATACTACCAACTAATTCCTTCTCAATGTTACTATATTGTCCTTCATACACATGAGGCCATATTCATAGACAGTTTTAAAACCTATTTTAAGTATGGAATGTTTTATCCCTTTCGAACGACTTCGGAATTCAGTTCGAGTGAAGAAGACAAAACATTCGATAACTAAAATGAATGAGGCCGCTGAACATTAACATCTAACAATCCTGTGTTCACACTACAAATATTATCTATAGTTTTATAAGCGATATGAGTACTAAGAACTGAAGTTTAACAAGAATAAACATTACAGTACGTCTTTCATTGACACCTATAAGTCTGTGACACGAGCCAAATGAGTCACCCATTGGTAATTATAACGTCTCGTGTAACAGAACTGTTTGTAAACTTTCTGCGTAAACCTCGTGTATTGCCGGCCTAAATCCAGGCGATCCTAAAATCCGCACCGATATAGCTTAACACGTCTTTGGCTCGAGTATTTGGGTAAAGAAGGGTTTGGTGCAAAAGCTATGAATTGTATGGAAGAAATATTAATATGACTATGGTTATTAGATAAGTATGGTGCATTGTAGAATTTAGATAGAGCGAAAATTAGACCTTTGTGACCGTATATCGGATATAAATATTTTAAACACCTCCATCTTGGTACTTATTAAATATAAACTGTACTTTATCAGCCCAGATACGTCCCACTGCAGGGCACGAACTTCCTCTACATTCGAGAGTACGATTGAGAGTGGTTAGGCTATATAATACACCACGCTGGCCTAGTGCGGGTTGGCGAACTGTACATTCAATAGAAATTCTTGCAAATCGCTATGGTATGCAGGTTTCCTCACGATGTTTTCCTTCACCGTTATAAAATATAAACTTACAACGCTGAATTTCGAATTATGGAAGGCCACGTTCCCTAGTTCAATTTCCGGGTATCTGCGTTTAAAAGACAACAGTGTGTAAACATTCGACGCCACATGTTGCCAAAAAACTATACTACTTTATTCAGTTAGTCACGTAGTCGGCACCCTGTGTATATCCGAAAAAGGTACATTAGATTGCACACTGGTCTAATACAATGTACCAGACTTTTAACTGCAACTAACAAATCGATTTCAAGGTAACAAAGGAGCGAATAATCAATTATTGAAATCATTCGATTTATTCTCTAGAACAACCGTTACAACCTATATTCGATTAGCGGTCCCCTGGCTCCCGCCGTGATGGCGACGTTCTATTTTTAAAACTGACATTTGAATTTCGAATCGCATTCGGTGACCGTTTTTGTTCTAAATATGCAATGGCCAGTGTTATAACTGAATCAAAACGTCAGGGCTCTGGCTCTGCTTTATTTAGCAGATGCTAATATGACAGTAAAAAACATGATATGTTTTATACGGTATGTTTCATAATGTGAATATTATTTTCAGACATTTTGCAGTGTTTCGGAATATACTGCAAATTAAATGTTTTTCATGACATTAACAATTACACATGCTGTACCATGTATTGCTTAAAAAATAAACCTCCAGAAATACATGATATATTATTATGTTTCAGACAATTAGTCGCTTATTGTTAGTGTTGTTGCTATTGCTTAGTCAACTTAAGTTTCATTCTTTATTTTTTTTAATATATAAGTAAACAAACTATAATAGCATTTTTATAGAAGGTGTATTTTATACTAATATTGGCTATTGAAAAAAAATATTCCCTCTGTAGAACCATAAATCAAAAACATGCAAATCAAATCGATCTGTTTCTATCCAACAAACGTTCGAAACGATGCAAACATTGCATATGAAAACGGAATACAAAATATATTGTTGATTCACAAATTTGGTATTAACAATGGTAAACTTAAAATAAATCTACTTTGTTCAGCAATAAAGTGTAAAATATATTTACCATAAAACTATGAGGGCGGCCTCTACAAGAAGAAATCAAAATGGATTCGGAACGAGCCGACCCAAAGACAACCACAGAAACCGTTTTACGAATAATTTGAAATGAGAATTATGGAACGTCGACATGTTTACTTGGTTTTCCAAATTTGAATTTCTATCAACCGTTATACATGTCATCCATTATAAGTGCAATTCTCGAACGAGTTACATAATTTAACGACTCTGGTAATTTCTGTTGGGAACAAAGCGTTTCCATATTTTTTATTTCGTTTATACAATTGGTAGGTAATTTAATCTTTAAAATGTTTTACTTTAAAAACGATTAACTCACTAATGATTCCCTGGTTTCACATGAGTTTTAGGGCCAGCGTTAGTTATTCCTAATGAAATAAACCCACTTTCTTACTGATTGTTGCTTCTGAGAGTTGTTCCACGAAAAAGTGAATTATCATTTGCTATCATTAGCTAAGCATTTTATGGAAAATTGTTTTAAACAACGTTTACGATCGTGTAAAATCACAAAATAAACGTTGGGTGAAAAACTGTAGCCTTTTGCGGCGCATATTCTGCGCAACCAATTCTTTTGTTTCGTTTTTGTGCGATCACGGTAATTAGGTTTATTAAAATACTCAATTTAAAACACAGCTGTTCTGTCTCGAGCAAATTACCATGTGAATTTTCGGATCCGAAAACGATTTTTGCTCACAGCTAGATTGTTTCACAGAATTTATAGGGAGGCAGTCAGTCGAAATCATTGCTAATTGTTTCTAGAGAAATACATTTTGCCAGTTACTTATGTTAGATAAAATGGTAGTTTTAGAACCTAAGTAGAATTTTCAGAACGTGTAAAACATAATAGGAATGAAAACGTGTACTGGTAGGATATTCGTATTTAGCACATACCGAGACAGCGTCATACCTACTAAGCTTATTCTATTTCAAGCATGGTATATTTGGTGCGTGGTGGCCTGTTGGTAAACGGACCAGACGCGGCTGCCTACATGTTCACGGTGGTCGCGAGTTCAAATCCCAGGGCACACCTCTGACTTTTCGGAGTCATGTGTGTATTGATAGTCAATCACCACACACTATAACGGTGAAGGAAAACATCGTGAGGAAACTTGCATACCATAGCGATTTGTATAAATTTCCATGGTATGTAAAACTCCGCCAACCCGCATTAGGCCAGCGTGGTGGACTATATGGCCTAACCACTCTGAATCGTACTCTCGATTGTAGAGGAGGCCCGTGCCCTGCAGTGGGTCTTATATGGGCTGATACAATACAATATTTGGTAGCCTCCGTGGAGTAGTTGTTGAAACTATAAAACAGCAAGAACGGGAAACTAAATGCCGCAGGCTTGATCGCCGTGTCGTGAGAAACGTTGGGTCATCCGTAAATAATTTGTATTGGCTCTAGATATAGTGAGCTTCTTTGAACTTACGTAGAACGTAGTATGGAGAGCAGACTTTCGTAATTTCTGATACAACACTTGTATCTTACTTTGGAGTCAAAACATAATTTGACTCTTGGGTGTAAGTATTAATTACATATACCAATTTTAGAAAGAAAAACAATGGAAAATCAGGTCTCATTCAAACACAGCAGTCATTTTAACATTGAGTTTTCCAGAAGATAATTTGAATCTTCTTAAAATGTATAAGGTTCGGATTAAAATGCTTTGTCAATGAGCAATCCTTTACAGATGTTTTGTATTTCCATTGACCGTTACGCCCGTTCTGTGTAATGCGATGACCTATGTACATAATTAAGGATGTATCTAACAGTTTCTATGGAGTATTAGGGACGAGGTAACCTTATTAAAATGTATACAAATCTATGGTAAATAGGAGATTACAGCTCCGTTAGTAGAATACGATGTCGTCAGTGACGTAGTATCAAATGCGCACAAATGACAAAGTGATTTCTATGTACCTGGTGTTTCTGAATCTCTCGCTTTGTCCTTTTCTACCGATAAGCAGCAGTGTGTACTATTGTATACCAGTTTGAATGTATTAGTAAATCTATCTTTATAATATTAAAACGTGAAGGAAATTCTTTGTACGCAGTTTTACGAATGAATTAATTAATGTTCCCGCTTCGCCAAACAGCAATGAGCCCAAACATGAGTGGTCATGTTCAGGCTGAAAGCTAACATGAGTTGTCGTGGGACCACTCTGTCAAAAGTGTACGACTACGAAGAAGTTTTACGAAAATTGCGCGGACGGATGAGCTTGAAACCTAATATTTAATTAAAATATACACTGGAAATTCATTAAATTAAATTAATTTAACAGTTCGAGCATCAGGCTTCCAACCAATATAGGATGGATTGTCTTTGGTTAACAAGAGATGTAAAAGACGTTCAAGCTTGAAGAACTAACTAACGTAAAATGATCTGCCTTTCATTGACGGGTGTCGTAATAGAACGAAATTCAACAAAAATGTACATTGATTGTGTAATGTTGAATTACGGTCGAATTTCGACCGCTGGGCGACCTCTAGTAAGTTATGAGAATTAATACCCAATGACTACCTCGGTGGCGTAGTTGTACTACGGTATGGTTGCCATGCTGAGGTTTCGGGTTCGTATCCAGGGTAGGACAAAGTGATATTGGATTTTTTTATTAATTATCAGCCCGAAGTCAGGAATTTGTACCCGATATGGCGATAGGCTCGCCCCCGGTCACATCATGGGCGGAACACAGAAGGTGAAACGTAGGTGTCCTGGTTGCAGCTTTGCCTGCCTATCTGGGAAATAGGTGTGATGTTTATGTACATATGTTTGTATGTATGTAATACCGAATGTCTCAGGGCGACGAGCGACGTGCTGCTGTGCTTAGTAATGTAGCTGTAGTACTGAATAGTGTCTCTCCTACGACCAGGGACCAGGCGTGACTATTACCATCAGGCAAGCGACTTTCTCTGGATGATAGAAAATCCTCATTACTTCCACGTGGACAAAATTTAATCTGCTCAAAAGAAGACACAAATAAATCAACAATCCACGTGTAAAATATCGGGAACGTGCCGATTCGCCGTGATTATAAGAGACCGCCTGTGGAGTTGATGGCAACCTTATCCCTTTATCCTTGAGACGTGCGCTATTTGCCGCAGAATCACGACGGGGCATGGGGCATCCATACAATTTGTTGTGACATCGTTTTCAACAGTCTCGATTTGGATGCTCGTGTACGCCTACACTGTTAATAAAACAACATTGGATAATAATAACCTATGGTATTTCAAAAATAAACCGTTTGTTTTGATGCAGATTAATAGAGTTAGGTTAAGTTTACCATAGAGTCACTATCTTTAGAAGCAGTAATTCCATTGACTGCGAAAGCTAAAACAGCACTGCTTGCAAACTTTGGGTACAGAAACATCCAACAATAGACATACAAACTAACGAAGAATGTAAACTACTCATATCTATAATCTAATAGTTACTTACTACATTCTTGTTCTTCCTTGGATATCAAATACGAGTACAAAGAATGTAAAAACAGCTCAAAAAACATTAAAATAAATCCTTGTATGTTCTAAGTTAAAATTTATACAAATAAATACGCCACCGCCGATTTGTAGCAACGGAAGCGCAAAAAACGAATCATAAAAACGACATTTACAGTATAAAGAGTCAAATAAAAATACGTTAAACAAATATTTATTAACAAATTTTTACATAGTATTTTAAAATGATTTATAGTTTTTAACTTACCATTCTAAATAAAACATGACTCTTACTTATGCTTAAAATACATTGAATTTATACAACTAGTAAGCAACAGCTGAGCTATCGTCAGCATCAACATAATTATTGTTATTTGAGTCTTTATAATTTCTACTATGGAATCCTTCATCACTGAAACTCTGGTTAACTTCGTTAGAGTCCTCATCATCTTCCGACTGATCACTGTATTCTATTTTACTACTTTCGTGTTCTTCATTAAAATTAGGATCGTCTTGCTCATCAAAAACTTCGGACTGTTCCTCCCCTGTATCATTACTGGGCCCGTCATTACTACTCTCGCTATTATCTTCGTCATCATCATTGTCATCACCACAGTCTTCATCTTTAGGAACGACGCTTAAATTATCATCATCCTCTTCACTTGTTATATAGTCACTTGATTCTATAGTCTCACCTGAGCTTATACTATAGGGATAAGGTATATCTTGCTGAGAAACATATCCTTGGCTTTCGCTGTAATCTTCATTACTTTCATGGACGTAACTGTATTCGTTTGAACTAGACTGCAATAGTTCAGCTTTTGTATTATCCACTTGATTAGATTCGTTCTTCGAATCACTCAAATCTTCGGCACTGTCATTTGGATCATTTTCTTCAATATTAGTATTATCGTTTTGATTATCCTTCGATAAATTCTTACTGGGTAAAGTTTTAACAGTCAAAACTGCGTCGTAGGGAACTCCTGGGTTACCCATGAATACTAAAACAACGTATTTGTAACCAGGCCCTCCGTCAACTATGTTCGCTTTCAAATCAGTTCCGAAATCAATTCCACTTACTCTGACATGAGTTATTATATCTCCTTCACCGACTGCCGGATACCGAAGGGCTACGGAGCCCCCAGGTGTCGACACACGGAGCTGTTCCGTGTTAACGCTTTCGAGAGCTTCATTACCAACGTCCAGTACAAACGCGAACGGATACTTGTGAAATGGGTTGGCGAAAGATAGAGTGAGCACGTGGCAAAGGATAAGTGCCAGTAACATTGCTACGCCACGGATTCCGAACTAGTGACAGGTCATGGTACATTAATCTGATTCTTATATAATACGGTGTTACGGTTGGCACGTTCTGGTTTTTACGCGGCCGTGACTGCAGGCGTGACCATTCCAATGTCGTACGGATCTTCTTTGAACACCGAAATCAGGAAAGGCAAAATTTCCTAGTAATTACAAAGGACTAGTTTTTAATATAAACAAAAACTAGTCTAATTACGTGACAATAGTGTCTAGCGGTTTCGATTGTAATTTTTTGGATTAAAATAATCTTAGAAACTCTCGGGAATAAAGTAGTTCTACAGAATTCAAAATATGGCAAGCGACAACCACACTTAACCAACGACTACTTTAAAGCCAACAGCTACTATGTACGTTATAAGCTACTAAATAGCCCAATCATGTTACATAGGGATATAAAGGTACTTATATGCCCGTATGAGTAGGCAAATTTGACACTGCTGCTACCCACAATTCTGAGTGGATTGCCTGACGTTGGATTACTATCCTAGAACTTCGCTCTCTCTGTCTCTTCAGCTACACGAAGTCCATTGCTGAATATAGACCTCCCCCATGGATCGCCACATAGACCCGTTGGAAGCAGCCTGAACTTCTATGAGGAGAAGTTTATACAAATTAAAACATAATTAACACTAATTACTGCGGAAAATACTAGTCATGTTTCGCACGTGAAAACGGCAACTGGATCAAGCAAAATGAATTTACTCTAGCCGTTCATATAAACTGATTAATATAAAGATCTTGCACCGGTAACAGGAATAAGAGCAAACTCTGATATCTCAAAGGTGGCTTAACTAATTTGTAATTTAAAAGAATTACATCTGCACCTATGGGGGAGGCCTTTGATCAGGAGTCTCTTTCCTCTGGCTGAAATGAGAGAGTGAGAGAGAGAGAGATCTGCGCCAAAATTCCGCACTTAGACCATTTATTTCCAATGTTTCCACACACCATATTGAAATAAACTTGTTAATTTTAACGTTTGATTTATATGTTTATCGCCGTTCATTTATTCCAGGAACAATAAATTAGGATTTAAAATATTTTCAATATATGTACTACCGAGTTTTGTCACTTCGTCACAAATGCGTAGATAGTGACGTTATTGTATATTTATAAAATGTTGTTGACACTAAATAAAACACACATTAATCAGATAATTTCATTCAATGTTGTCACAAATCATCAAAATATAACATCGTGTTTGACACTTTGTAACTATTACTATTATTTTTTTCCATCACATCGGAAGAAGCATAGGATAGAAAATAGATTTTGAAATATATTTTTGGCGGACACTAATAATAGTTTATTTTAGGACTCATGTATATTAATCTAATCAATAGTTGTGTTGCTACAATCATTGCTAAACATACATTTCAAAGTTTATGTCTTAGATGGTATTTTAAAATCACTATATTAAGAGTATGGTAAGTTCCTTCAGTGAATGTCAACTTAATATATTTCGTAACATACTTATATACAACCCAACAAGAATGTTTACACATAAGAGCTTCATCACCTTGCATGCCTCGTGATATTGTCAAGTTCATAACTTTTCGATTTGTCAATCTGTGAAGACTGCAGAGAACTTCATCAGGCCTTGAGACAACTGAACCATGATTTAAGAACCGATCAGGTAAAATATGTAGATAATTATGTACAAAATTAAAAATACCTTTGTCCAGGAATTAACCAAAATCCAGTGCTTTTAGTTGTATTGTGAATTAATTGCTATTAAAATTAATTGAATACGAAATTCAGACGTTTTGTCACAAAACTTCATTCACTAAGCTTCAATTGAGAAATATACACGAGTCCTCAAAACATACATTTAATTTTAACATGTAAAATCTATTTTAATTTACCAACTGCTCTGTGAATCCAACTATTGTTTAAAAGCAGCTTCACTTGTAAATAAATCTCAAATAATGTCTAACGCTGCAATATAAATATCATAACAATGTTTTTGATATAAATCTAAATAATAGTAATTTAAATAGATGTTCCATTTCACAAAGTCCGTTAGTCTATGTATACGAGTATTTACAAGCGAATACATAGGTACACGTTTTTCTAGTGTGCGTTATGTAGGCAGCGATATATTTTATTATATTATAAAGCAATTGTTATGGGCAAACCCTACACACATTGACATTTGCCAATTAGTTCATGTTAATTCTAAAACCATAAACAACAGACTTTAGAAATGTAGTAAATAATAGGTTACCAATCTTAAGCTTTGAATATTTTTAGGAGAAGATAAAAATACTGTTGATCTGTTAATATCTTAACTGCTTTCTTACGTTTTATCACTAGGCTACCTCAAACTAGCAATTGAGGTAAACTGAGGAACTAAAATCATGAATATTATTATTAAAAGTATACGAATATCTGTATAACAATCATTCATATTCCGTTCATTGCTTTTACTTTTCTTATTTATGGAATTTTGATTAAAATGTTGCATATATATCATATAATTCCGTTTCAATAATAGACAATTTCTGGCTTACACAAATACGTGGTAATACAAGAAAGACTTTAGGAGCCTTATTAATAAACTGGGATGAGCGAACGAATAACTTTAGTCCAAGGCTTTAGAATTGACTCGATTATTTTGAATGGCGAGGTATTCACGGCTTTATTAATAAACACGGAATTGTATAGAGGGCTAGGCAACCATCGTATTGTTATTACATTATTTAATATTATAGTCAATGCTATTCCTAATATTTATCGTTAATCCTTCACTCATCCGAGTTTATTAATAAGGCCCTGAAGTTTATGATATTCATGGATAAATTATTACAAATAATGCGCTATATATATAACATTCTTGTATACAAGGTAAGTTATACCTAAAGGGTAAATATCTAAAGTTGATTCTGGGATGAACAACTTTTAATTTGGGGCCTACCTTGAAATTTCGAAAAAAAAATCAACTGTTCAATAAAAAAATGATCGTTTGAATATGGAACATGAATGGAACAGCCATCCGTTGTTAATGATGAGTGTAGCCTGCCCCTTTCGAATTTTTATACCCTTTTATGTTGTAACCTTGTATATTATGTATGGTCCATAGTATAGAGGTTTGTGTCAAATATGTAGTAGTATGACATATAGTTTATGTTTTATATGTGAAATTGATAAGTATGACACATACCTTAAACTTAGGTAGGTACTAGCTTAGTTCACGAAGTTTCCAAATGTATTCAATTGAAGCGTATATCAAAGCTCTTAAAGTTAACATATTTCTATTGTCAATTTATACGCGTAATGCATTTATTTGAAGCTATGCCTTGTGCCTTTCCCAATGCGACTTAAAATACCACCTACCTTCAACTTACGCGATTTAACTTATGATTTGAAGGCAGAACAGTATAACTTCAACTTTTAACTACGACAATATAATCCAGAAATAACTTATCCTAGTATACCTACTTAATAAGCTTCGCAAAGGTATAATAGATATGTTGCCACTTATTATAATATTAAATAATTAAATAACACAGTATTCAATGATCATCAAATAACCCATCATAAAAATAATCTCTTAAAGAACTCTATACCATAACTAGCGAGACTAGATTTAAATAAACTTACTATAATAAGCCAGTTCTCTTCACAATCGGCATAACTTCGTCTAGCCAAAACCGCCTTACTTACACAAAAGCACCAACATTGCTAAAATCCAACAACCTAATTCCCGATAAATATACATTTATACAAACTTACACTTAGGCACATCGATTACAAAAAGCTAAAGATTTCAAACGTATTGAGCACTTCCAGTGCCGTAGCTAAAATGACTACAACTGAAGCTATGTTCAGCGTAGTCTAAACACTACAAAGGAGAATACAATTCTTAATAATTTAATCGTGAAATAACAGGATATCTTTAAAATATGATTTTCTAAATGAGCCCAATGATGAGATTCATAATGTGATTAACATTTGGCTAACTTCACATCTTAGCTACGGCACTGTAAAATAACCGCTATGTTTATCGCAAGAAAGATCGCATTTGCTTGTTCTGATTGTGGAGCGACGCCTGGGCCCTGTCAGCTTGGCAAATCATTTGATCCAATTTACTCATCTGCATGTTCACTTGTTTGGATATATCGTTCACAATCCCCTTGCGGATTTCTGTCGGATCCTCCATTAACTTCATCGTGTCTAAATCCTCCAATGCCGAGTTTATATCGTCGCCATTTTGTGAGTATCGGCCATTTTGTTTGCTCGTTCGAGGCGTCATTTCGGTGTCGTTTGGCCCGAGGCCTTGGTTGATAGAGCCTATTTCAGTTTGTGGTGGAATGTAATCTTTGTCGTAGTTAGTTTGGCCTATGTAGCTAGGCTCACTGGAGTATGAAAGGTTGTCTTTTGATGTCAGCTTTACCCTAAAGAAGTTTGTTATGCTGCCACAGACACCCTGAAAATATTAAACAGTCTTGATATATACTTGATGCGTCATAATATCATTATATATATTACTTAACTAAACTCAAGAGTGAGTTACTTCAGACCCTTACGCAACAACATAATATACCAAAAAAAAAGGATTCTGACCAATTGTAAACCTGTTCCTTTTTCGAAGTCGGTTAAAATAGATTTATTAAACAATAAAAACCAATCGAATTACGTATACAGCATTTTATTCGTTTTAAAATTGCTCTAAAGACAAAAGAGATTAACTACTAATTTACAATTAGAAAAATTCTAGGTCTAGGAAATTAACGGATCAATTAATTCGGCGGAGTTCGATCTATCAGTAATTAAATAGCTATTGTTTTATAAGAATAACAAAGATATATGCTATGTACTATTTAATATGAAACAGGGGGACGAATTTAATGTATATTTAATTACGATCATTTTTAAACTATTATTCATTCGCAAAAATCAAATATATTAGTTTTCTCACCTTCAGCCGATTGATTTTTGTTTGTGTTGAATTTAATATCGTGTTCAACTCGGCGAGACCACTACTACCTTCCTTTATATTATCACTCAGCATTGCGGTATTCTGCAATATGGACATCACGACTCAAAAATATTGCGAAGCATCACTATGAAATTTGGACAATGTATTTTTTTATAATGGATTATGTCTACAGTAGAATTGAATAAATGACAATAATTGTGTGGATCAGATTAGAGGCTTAATTAATCGTTTTTAGTCGACGCTTTGACAAAAGAAAACTTCAAATTACTTTCCTTTAAAATCAGGTGCTCAACATTTTAAAAATAAAAGAACGTATTTTACCTCAGCAGTTTTAATTTCCACTTCTTCAAATTCCACCGCGTCCAAGTGTTTGTGTTTGGCCAAAAAATCTTCTTTTTCAGGTAAAGGCTGGCCAAACAATTCAGCCCTTGCACACGCATCTTCGTAAGCTTTCAGCGACATTCCTACTAAGTACTAACCAAATTTCTGTTAAATCCTTTAAAATACTTTTAGGCACTTTTACAAACACCTTGACCTAAATAAATAATAGTGCGAATAAATAAAATGTTTTCACATGAAGACAAAGTACAGTACTGCGAATGACAGTCTTAAAATAGTAGGTTAGCCTCGTTGGGATTATCGATTTTTCGTATTCGTCGTCTAAGTTTTTCCAGGAAATGTCTATTTTATATCATGAAAGATGTAATTCAAATTATAAAAATTGCTTATATAACTTCAATTCTAATAAACTTATATAGTAGTCTATCTTTTTTTTCATTCTACGAAATGCTAAATGTAACAATTGCATATTTAAAACTCCCGCCACTTTGACGATGTTGCAAGATTTAAATAACGTTAACGTTTACAAAATGTTTAACAAAAATAAAACGCATTTCATAAACGTGTCCTGTGTAAATTTAATAAATAAATTATTATAAGATGTTTAACATTATTATTTGCTTAAACGTTATTGGTAACACATAAAAATATAATACCTTAAAAACCATTTAACTTTATTATGTCGTTTTTGCTTTTTAATTGTTGTCTAGTTAATTGTTTTTTTAAATAGTCTCCCGTGCATATAACTATAATAAGAAAAAAAAATATTTAATATTAACGCTATTTTAAAGTACTAAAAATTTTAAGAATAAGAAATGGCTCAAAGGACCACTATTTGCCGTTGCAGAAAAATACGAAACAGCTGCAAGTCAGCTGCTGAGTTCAATGACCGAAATACTAACCTTTTCAACATGCTCAGACTGACCAATGAATGAGTTAGAAAGATACAGCAATAGTTGTCTACTCACTTCAATAGTAATTTATATTTTAACCTCTCCTACGATAGTAATAAGAACTATTGAATTTTCATAAGTTTGCCATCGTCACCGGTGAAGAAAATCTAATTTGTTGATGATTGTGTTATAAATAAATGCTGATAAAATCACTTTTCACGTCATTTCTGCAGTGTCGCACGTATAGCTTGCTGCAAATAACATCGAGAACCATGTCATCAGGTAATTAATTTGTATTATTAAACCATTGAATTCATATTATGGAACATAACCTATTATTTATTTAGTTTACATCACAATTCTTTCTAGTTTTATAGTAACACGTCATAAAATTAATTTATATTCAATGAAGTAAATGCTGTTGTACTCACGAGCACTGTTAAATTATGAACAAAGGAATAATTAATTGCTTGGTCATGCAGATTGATTGAAACAAAAGACTTCAAAAAGGAGTTTTGTTTGTAATCAAATCATGTATTGAATCTTACATAGCATTATTCAATAAATAGCTGATTCTTTTGATTAAACATGAAATTTAAAAAAAAATACTTTAGTGTTATGTTGACGTACCAAATGAAAAGTATTGATTGACAAAAATGTCATGGTGTTTTCATGAATTTTAAAAATGGATTCTATAAAAATAAACATGAGATGTATAAAATAGTAAAAGTTTCATTACAAAAATACGAGGTACACAAAATTTTGAGATGTCATTCGAACATACCGAAAGTCGCGCACAAAAGTGAGTGTTATTTCTATGAACGAAAATATATCGACACACGAACAGGAGGCCCTCTTAGATGAAGGCCCTAACGAAATTCAAACAACTGGTTTGTATAAATTGAAAATAAAAGAATAATATACATCTAATCATTTGAATAATCCCTATCCAACTTTTGGTTTAATGGAATAAATATATTCTATTTAACATAAGTATTTATATTTCTAAAACAAGATATTCAAATCTTGATTTTGTAGAGAATAATCCAGATTTTTTTAAAACTCACTATTCAAACAACATAATTGAACAAAAAATAGTTCATCATCAATTTGTTTCAGTACCGTTATCATTAGAAACCCTCACCAAATTCCGGAATGATTTCTATGGGGACCTAAAAAATGAACTTGCACAGAATGTTTGTACAAGATTTGACCCATTTGAGGTGGCTATCAGCAGGAAAAAAGCAGACAGTTCACTACATGTATACAACATTAAGGTGAGTGATTCATTGTAAATATTAAATTGTTTATAATTTACTTGTAATGTTTGGTCTGTGAGAAGATTTTTGTATGTCAATGGGTTGTTTATATTTAGATTTCAATCTAATTACTATCAGAAATATTTAGTTATGGTATAAATGCATATGTAATTAAGATATTGCCAAATATGTCTTGTCAGCAAGGTATTGATTGTCAAGATGTTTTATATTTTGCTGTGTGTATTGGTGATACACTAGCCTTTTTATACATAATAGTAAAACATATTGTTGGCAAGGCATTATTATACATTTGTAAGTATGCTATCTGTTGCATGAGGATGTAGTAGCTGTTTGATAATGTATTATATGACTGCCTCGGTAGGATAGTTATACTACGGTAAATTATAACGCTATGGTCTCGGGTTCGAATCCGGGGTCGGGCAAAGTGATATTGGATTTTTCTATTCATTCTTAACCTGCAGTCAGGAATTTGTGCCCGATATGGCGATAGGCTCGCTCCCTATCACATTGTGGCATGAAAAATATAAGGCTAAACTTGGGTGTTCTGGTTGCACCTCTGTTTACACCTTCTGGAAAAAGGCGTGAGTTTATGTATGTATATATATTTATGTGCACTTTAATTAAAATTCATATTTACATACAATTCATTTGTTTTACCAGCTGTGACCTTTTTGCCAAAGCCAATGTTTCTAAATTAACATAGAACAAGAATATCTTTATCTACCTAATTATTAAATTATCTATACACAGTAAAAGTATGTTTATCAATGGTTCCTAACAAATAGTACAATATATTCTTTATGCCACTTATCTAAATTTTACAAGTTATCAGTGCTGTTTTTGTATGCAGCCTGTAATAATTTTTGTAACAGTCACGAAGCAGCTACCATTAGGCACTACGACAAATAAAGTCATTTATGTGCATTACACAGACTTTTGTTATATTATATTCCATATATTTACTTGAGAAAAACATTTTTTTATTCTTGAGTTTAACAAACAGATGAATGGAGTTAGTGTTTTTGCAAGACATGTCATTAACAAAAAGAATGGATTATAATTATTGCTAGGAGTTCAATGAGTTAGGGTCTATAGGCATTGCAGTAAAATGTAACAGATCTCACCATATTGTCTACAGGTGGAATCTGAAGGTAAACCGGTTACAAATCAGGAGAACTCAGGGCGGTGTTGGCTGTTCGCTGCCCTCAATGTCATGCGATTGCCCTTCATGAAGAAATACAATATAGATGAATTTGAATTCTCGCAGAGGTATGTCAAAATTCTTCTTTGTTGGTACCATTCTTGACACAGTGTTTGTGTTCATCACTTCAGGTATTGGCAAGCTTCACAATACGCCGCCAGTCCTCTCCGATGGCCGCCTTCCTTGTGCATTCATGTACTGTCAAAATACACTTGTTTATGTAGCTTTGTCTTATAGTTAGTCATATATAATATCATTGTGTTTGGTAAACTTTATTAATTTATTAAAATATTTGGCTTATCGCCTCATTGGTATAGCCACTAGACTCTAGTGCAAGTGTGTATCATGTCGCCCTAGGTTAGATTCGTGGATGGGTTAATAAAAATTTTCTTGTTTTTGGTTTGAATATAGCACCTAATGCTTCGGTTGTTTTCCTTAATATGTAGCGTAAAATATACTTTCGCAAATAACACTATAATTGCCTATTGTATTATCACTGCGCTATATCGAGTTATATTTTATGTCCCATATTACGACATGAACTGACGAGTTTATAGTAACAAATCCACATTCTGTGCAGAATTTTTATATAAGTTAAGGATTCACCTCAAGCCCGCAGAGGTATGCATTGCATGTTCCTAGTCAGAGTATCGCGTTATTACGGAAATATATGCTGCTACTAAAAATAACCGATAAACATACCGCAAAGTGATAAGTTTCTGCCCAAAACAACTAAATTGCAACAGTAAAAACGTAATATATTGCCAATCGTTTACATATAACTTATTTATTTATTTGAATACTTTATTGTACACCAGAGATGAAAAATAAATGACATGAAAAATAAATAACAAATGGCGGTCTTATTGCTTAAAGCAACTTATGTACTACCTTGTGGCTATGGCGTATACCATACGGCAGGAAAAAAACAATATACAGAGATTATCCCTCGTACTAAACTATTGAAGTTCAAAGTATTTATATAATCAATATTTGTATTATTTCCTTTTTAATGACGATGCTAACTATTGCATATATTTAGTATGTATAGTACATGTTTCCTAATAGGTGTATTGGTCATAATGCATATATGTGGAAGTCCTTAAAGGAGGTCTATGTTCAGCAGTGGTTTTCCAGTAGCTGGTTCTTTTTAAGATTAATTATTTTATGAATATATTTGTAAATAAGTTTAAAATGATTTTCATTGTTCCAGTTACTTATTCTTCTGGGATAAGATAGAAAGATCTCACTACTGGCTGAACAATATCGTCGCTACGGCCAAGCAAGGCGAGGAACTTAACGGGAGATTGGTCAACTTTCTACTCAAGGTACAATTTCATTTTATTATTATTAACAATTACTATAAACAAGATCCGCAATTTTTCTTAATTAAAAAATATGAATAGGAGTGATATGCTGCAATACTATTTGCTATATATAACTTCGATAGGTATTTTAGTATGGAATGATTTTGAAAATATCGCCTGTTTCTTTTTAAAACTTAATTATAGGACGTATCGCTTGCTTCGCTACGTGTATTTTTTATAAAATAAAACTGCAATATTTACATTCACCCAGACATTCTTCATGCGTAATCTAATCGTTAATGAATTATCATTTGTGCAAGTATTGAAGTGTTGAATAAATATTAATTGTTGGCGCGTGATTGCGTCTGCAAATACTATGTAATGAAATCATTTAAACTAACATGTGATAAGTCATTACACCGATTATTTATCCACCTTTTATGTAATTTCATTATGTAAGACGTTTAAATGTTTTGTCGTTTTAAGGAAAAAATAGAGAGGTATCGATTAAACATTGTATCGATGTTAATCGATTAACCGTTAGGCTAATTAATGCATTAATATCCTAATAATCGAATTTGGTATTTTGTGAGTGATGTGTATAATATACTTCTATATTTAAATTTAGAAAATGTAAACGATAACGTTGTTATAAACATATAATTTATTTAACCCTGTATATGGTCGATCAAAGAACAATTTATCCCACTCAATTAGGCCTTTTAATCTTTACGTTATTGCAAAGCTTAAAAAATCAGCTGTTAATTTATTTTTTTGCCCCAATATAAATGTAAATATAAATAAAATACGCCATGTTTGATTTCTAGGACCCGATTAACGATGGCGGTCAGTGGGACATGATCGTGAATTTAGTAAACAAGTATGGAGTGATGCCCAAGAAATGCTTCCCCGAGTCGTTTAGCTCTAGAAGAAGTCTGCACATGAACGCTCTCATCAAAACTAAGGTACGTTCCTTCTTCTTATGAATGCCTATACACAGTGCAGATTTTAGCAATACCGATGCAATAGAGCGGTCAGATTTATAGGATGACCTACGAGATTGCTACGTTGCTGCTTATTCGCCGTCCAAAACCATCCGAAAATCAATATATTAGGCCTTTTTGCGGCGCCCTGTCATTTTCAGTACTTGGACGGTAGGTCTGTCGTTTCCTACCTTAATTTTTCTGTTGCCAGAAGATCAATGATGAATATTTATTGCGTTGAATGTCTACAGAACCATCTCAATATGAGGATATCCGGCTTGAAGGACCACATATCTAGCTTTACCAATCTGTACTGTACCGTACTGTATCACCCCCGATACGTCCCACTGCAGAGCACGAGCCTCCTCTACAATCGAGAGTACGGTTGAGAGGGTTTAGGCAACATAGTCCCTCACGCTGGCCTAGTGCGGCTTGGCGGACTTTTACCAATATATTTTGTTTAAATTTATTTTCTTTTGTTCCAGCTTCGTGAATTTGCGAAGGAGTTGAGAGACAAGGTGGCCGCTAAGGACACTGACGAGGAGATACAAGCGACCATCAACAAACAAATTGCTATCATTTACAATATCGTTGCTACTTGCTTAGGTTAGTCGACTTATCCACATTGTTTGATTAATGCACTCAAATACCGGTTAAAGTTTTATACGTTGCAGGTTTTTAATACTGCAAATTATTTTAAGTACTATATTGTGTTAATAAGGTGCAGATAGAATAGAAACTCTTTATTGTTAATCAACTATGCACACCCCACTCGCTACAGTATAGTACAGCAGTACGAAAATTATTGTATTGTATCAGTCCATATACGTCCTACTGCAGGGCACGGGCCTCCTCTACAACGAAGAATATGATTGAGAATTGTTAGGCCATATAGTCCACGCTGGCCTAGTGCGGGTTGGCGGACTTTACATTACCATAGAAATTATTAGGCATTAAAGTTTCAATTCTATTGACTTGTTATAGTGTAGTTAGGGCAAGTGAAGTTACAGCACATTGGGAATAAATATTTTTAGATAGCAACTTGTTTTTATTCTTCATCAATAATACACTTAAAATTCAATTACTTTTGTATTTTTCTTGAATTATAGAGATAAAAAAATCATATCCAAATATTTCCTTTCACCAGGTACGCCGCCAGAGAAGTTCACTTTCGAGTTCTACAGCAAGGAGAAGGCGTACAACAACTTCGGCGCGCTCACGCCCAAGGAGTTCTACGACAGACACGTGCGCCCGCTCTTCGACGTCAATGAAAAGGTGCAAATTATAGTGCCATTATTTTTATGTCTTATGTCTTTAGGTGTCTTACTTGCGTGTACAGACAGACGTTACCTGCAAATAACGGCCGGAAAATCATACATAAACTCACGCCTGTAACCACGAAGGGATTTGTAGTAGTGGCGTTAATGGCCAACCTGATTCATCGGGCTACGAGCACATCCCTATACCGGTCGGAAATTCTAGTCATAGAAAAATTTGCAAGCAGAAAAAATATATTAAAAACCAAATATGTACTAGTACTGATAACCGCGGAAAAAAACCAAAATTGATTTTTATTATTCATAATTTATATACATTTTTCTATCAACCACTGAGTACATGATGCTCCACCATTGGCAATGCAATAACTGGAAAGTAGACTTCATTGTGTATATATAATTTGCAGGTATGTCTGGTGAATGATCCGCGGGAATCGAACCCGTTCGGCAAGTTGTACTCGCTGCAGTGCCTTGGCAACGTGGTGGGCGGGAGACTCACCGCCTACAACAATCAACCCATCGAAATACTTATGAAGTGAGTCACATACAAGCAAATTTAATGAGTATTATGACTTAACAGCAGGGCCGGCAGCGACTGGATGGAATAAGCAGCAAACCAGGATCTGGCGTACCTTGGGAGAGACCTATGTCCAACAGTTAACTGCAACGAGCTGATGATGATAAAGACTTAACACCTAATGTCGCGATGACGAGAGAAATGCAGTGCTTAATACTACGTTCTGAGTGGTGTTGCTATTGTTTATGGGCAGGCGTGACGCTTAACATCAGGCGAAAGACTTGCTCATCTTATGATTCTCTCGTGTAAAAACAATGTTTGTAAATCAAACATATGTAAATCTTAGGTTTTCTTGTGTGTCTTTCGGTGGTATTAAGCATACAGCAAACAGTGGTTAAGATTTAAGAACCCCTCAAAGTGGCCCACTTAAATGTCTTTATTTTTGGGTTCACCTGTGTTTTAGGGGACCATCCCGCCCTCACACCCACCACTGTAACTTCTGTAAACCAGGATCAATAGTGGCACGCATTATAATGACACCGAGCTTCGAAGCTCGGCGAGTTTATCACCACTTCACCTGCGTCTATCGGTATACAACCAGGCGGCATAATTGTCGTTCACTTACGCTAAATATTATTCCAGAGCGGTGAAGGACAGTATCCAGGGCGGCGAGGCGGTGTGGTTCGGCTGCGAGGTGTCCAAACGATTCGAGAGGAAGAACGGACTGGAAGATTTGGACGCGTGAGTCAACAAACACTGTTTATTGTAACATTGGCCCATTTGAAGAACTACTGTTCATTTTAGTACACAAGCTGAAACATTAACAAATATCTTTTTTTTGTTTTCACATTTTAGTTAGGTATGCTAGTCGCATAATATACATCAGGCAATACAGATTTTGAACGATAGACTCTTGTAGTCAGTTTCCCCCTCCGCCTTTCTATTTCTCTACATTAACTATGTTTATACCAGCAACAAAAAATGCACGAAACTAAGGCCCTACGCAGACCAAGACGGTATGGGAAGGGATGTAATTTTTTACCAAAGGACATTCAAAGTTATCTGGTAGGAATACGACATAAATTCCCATGTTTTAAATTGATGCCGTGTCATCGAGAAATCTCTTTAGATTTGCCATTCCCGGTCTGCGTAATCCTTAAGAGTCTCTTCTCATTAACCCGTGTCATACGTCACTGGCTGGCGAAGAAATGGTACAGCGACCAGTGACATTCCATAGACATCCTTACATAGATTTTTTTTTCTATAATACATGTATAGTAGTGCTTTTATACTACATAATATGCAGAGACATAGGCCATAGGCTCTATTAACTGGTCTGTCCACAGTCATGACTACCGGTTGGTGTTCAACACGGAGGTGCAGATTGGCCTGGAGAAGAAGGACCGCTTGCTGTACGGAGACTCGTGCATGACGCACGCTATGGTCTTCACGGCTGTGGGCACTGATGTAAGTTATATACACATAAACAATCAAACATATATGCAACAACACCTGAATTCCAGTACTAGGTAACTCGTTAGGCTTTTTTAACAGATAAAAATATCATCTCACAAAATATGGCTGTAAGTACCTATAATGTATGTGTGGCACCCATATCAAAAATGTTATAACATATTAATGGAAATGAAATCAACATTTTTTTAATTTATCAACCCTTGGATATTATCCAATTAACCATATATATAAACATGTTACAATTTTCTTTAGGTATAATTTAATGAAAGTAACTCTGAACACAGCTCATTTGCCATAAAAAATAGTAAATCACTACCTAGTATAAAACAAACTCGTGACGCTGTCAGTCTGTCCCTGTGTATAATCTTTAAAACTTGTTAGAATAATAACCGGCGCGCTTATATGTTTGGAACTATTTATTTAAGGAAATATAATTACAACGTGACTGACAGTAGGTACTGCAGAACAGAGAGGGGCAAGTGTGCATAGCAACACTTGCTCATTCGACTAGTTGCTATTTATTTACTACAGGCGTCCATAGTTTCAACAAAACTACGCAACGGATTTTGATGCGGTTTTTTAATACATAGAGTGATTCAACAGGAATGTTTATTGGTATAATACATATACAGGGCGTCCCAGTTTGCATGAAAAATAACATGTATCTAGTGTGGAAAAAACATCTGTACCCAGGCCAGCTTCGCCTGTGATGAGCCTTTAGTTATTTATATTTTGTATGTCGCAGGAAAAAGGCAATCCATTGAAGTTCCGTGTGGAAAACTCGTACAGTGATAAAGAATATGACAAGGGATATCTGCTGCTCACCGAGCCGTGGTTCAGGGAGTTTGTGTTTGAGGTATGTATTTTAGTAGCACTCTCGCATGTATAAAAGACAGAATGAATGTAATACTTAGTTTATTTTATGAGCTAATAAGTTAGAATTCCATAATTTAATTATTACAATCTAGACTATATTAAAAATACTAATACATCTCAATGTTCCAAAAGTATTTCAATAAGGTATGCAATTCCACCTACAAAGTGGACAAATGAACAGCTAAGGATCAAGAGGTTGCTGGATGCAAGCCACTTCTCACAAGTCTATATGGAAGTCCTTGAGGGCACTCTTACATTTAGCACTATACTGTGTAAGAAGAAGGGAAGATAGAGGGAAAGAGTAGGCAATACATTTTTATCAATGAAATATAATTAATTCCAGGTGGTTATAGACAAGAAATACGTGCCGTCCGAAGTGTTGGATGTGTTCAAGCAAGAAGCAATAGTGTTGCCCGCTTGGGACCCCATGGGCACCCTAGCATGTCCCGTCTGCACCAAAGAATAACGTTACATTTAGTGTCAATTACTAACCTCCATGTATATACTGGGGATATTGATATTCATATGCTATTTAATTCAAACCACATGTTCCTAATCACCCCAGGTAACCAAGGTGTATTCCAAGTTTGAAAAAAAACTGCCTGACAGTTTTGCCAAAACTTGCGAGTTTAGATTTCAAGGCTTTAGATCAACCCATGCAGGTACGAGTCTTTTTCTCAATCAGGTAAGTTCTTGAACCGAACCAAAATACAGTTATGCGGTAAAAATACTCGTATCTAAACCGGGTGACCAAAAATCGTAAAAACTAAAATCACGACTATTGGCAAAAATTCGTCTCGGGTTTTTTTTTCAAATTTCGTACAATGTCACCTGGGGTGATAAGAAACATGTGGGATAAATACCATATTATGTCAATATCACCCGGCATACTTAGCAAATGCCTGCATTTATGAAGGGTGAGGTAAAATAACTATCAATAATCCTTTCCTTAGTGTCAATTATACAATAATTCCTGAAGGTAGTTGACTTTTATCTCAGCTTTTATGAATCTAGTAAGTTTCAGAAAAAGGTATTACAAAGTATTTTATGAAAAACCTGACTTGGTGGATTTCTGCAACCAAAACAATAGTGCTTAAATAGAAAGTATGCATTTTCAGCCTGCTGTATTACAGAATACCTAGAATTTAAACAGACTAGTATTATTTTTTAAAATCTATATTTTGATATCTAAAGTTATAGGATCATTCATAGAAACTAATCTTTGACAAGCATTTGTCGCTGTGCTAAAATATTGCTGGTTCAATACGAATAAAAACTAATACACGAACGTTAATTGTATGGTTTATGGTCTATATATATTAAATCTGGGCCTGGGTGAGTATTAGTGGTTCTAATATGTGATATAGGTCTAGTTAAAACAAAATAACGCCCATAGACCCTTTTCACACGGCGTATTATTTATGCGTCGAAGACACGAAGTAGTCGCGCGCTAACCCCCTTTTAAACGCAATTCTCATTTAGTGAGTAAACCTTTGCACACGTTCATAAATTTCGTAAATGCGATACAAACGCGCTGACACGGCGATACAGACGCGCTGCAGTCGCGCGTATTTATTTTGATACAGAAATCAATAAAGTGGAGTGATCCGTCAGTCGTGCGGCGTGCCCATCCCCCACAACCCTTTCTCCGACAATTCATAAACAAACGCAATACAAAAGAGCTTCGAACGCGCTTCTCACGCACGCTTGTATCGCTGTGTACGCGCGTTTGAAAGTATACAAATGCGGCAATCTGCTTTTTGGTCATCTACAGCGCCGTGAGCGCATTCGTAATTTAACGCGCGTCGTCGGTGCGTACAAAATGCGCCGTGTGCAAAGGCCCATAGTAGAGTAACCGAATTCAAAAATAGTTGGTGAAAAAACAACGTTTTTCAAACAGGATATCAGATGTTTATTTGGAGTTCAATGCCACGACATGATCCTCTAATTTGACTTTCTTTTAAATAAAAACCATGAACAGAATAATGGCGTAAAAATAAACATTACGGTATATCATTTAAAATGCATTCGGTCACTTTAATACTAACTGCCGGAATTAATAAATGATTCTAATCGCTATCTAACCATCGATTCAAAACAGAAACCAATCAAAATACGTCAAATGTCTACTAATCTTCTTTTTCCTATCCGCACTGGGCTAGCGTGGTGGACTATATGGCCTAACCCCTCTCAATCGTACTCTCGATTGTAGAGGAGGCTCGTGTCCTGTATGGGCTGATACAGTCTTTAAATCTTCGGCCCCTTTGGTCTTTTTTCGGCGTTGATCCTTAGGTAACGATCAAGATATTTTATTAATATCGGCTAATATTAAGACTAAACGGGATTTTAAATTGGTACCTAGGTCAGATGCTTGTAGTCCAGCTAAGAAATAATAGTTATAAAAATAGATATAAAGAAGTATTCGAAAATAACTTTTTTTTTCTTCTGAATATGTGGTGCAAAAATGCCTTTTTGTATTTGAATATTTAATAAGTTTGCAGTTTTATATGTGACGACATATTTTATTTTTTACAATAACAATTTAAAATGATGTTCTCATTGTCGAGATTGTTAATTAACAAGCGAGTTTCTCCTTTAACGTGATAATTTTGAGTTTTGAGCTATTTGAAATTTGTATTAAAATGATCTGATTTTCAAAATATTTTAGAAAGTACTAAATTCTAATTTTGGTTGTGATTATCTGAACTGTAAAAAGAGAATCTGACTAATTAAAGTGAAAAATTTATTTGAATATTGTAGAAAACAAATTTCTTAATTAGTTTTTTTTTAATATTTGGTATTCTAGTAAGCTTTTTTGGACATTAACTAGTATTATCGTGACAGATCTAATTATGTGAAAATCTGCTTTGGTCATGTTAAAATATTCATTTTTATAACTAAACTTTGACATTAAAATGAGACAAAAATTTTATCAAGACAAGAATATTTTTTATCAAAACTATAGCGATTAGCAGGACATATGCATATAGGTAAATCCATAATGGCTGTATGCTTGTGCTTATCACTTTACTGAAAATATTGTGTTCGATTAGTTACCAATAGAAATGTGCTATTTTTGTTATTTTTACACTGATGTCTAACATATCGGCCGCATAGTGAAGGTGTTCGCGGCCGACTATTGTTTATTGTTTAGCAAATTATGTATAATGTGAAATATATTGTTTTAAAATGTATGTTTAATTTTTCCATGGTTCTTAGAATTCCTTAGAAGGTCCTTTAGTGATTACGTATAGTGATGCTAATGCACTATTAGGAAGAAAACATTGCTCAATTGCCACGATAGAAGTGAAACCTTCAAAACTTGAAATTCAAGATGAGGAGGCAATTATTGAATCCCAGGACACCCTACTTACTCGATAAGTCATGTGTGTATTGGTAGTCCATTGCCACGAACTTTAACACTGAAAAAAAACATCTAGAAGAAACCTGTAGACCAAAAACATCCTGTGGCCCAGTTGGTTAACCGCCAGGCCACACGTTTCACAAAACGGGAGGCGGCGGGTTCGATCCCGCACCGAGATAAGTATTTGTGTGATACACAAGTATTTGATTCGGGGTCTGGGTATTTGTGGGACCAAAAAGTTTGTAGTAGTTTCTGATACCCATGATACAAGACTCGGTCTTAGTCTGGGCTCAGGTATGTTGGGTGTATTTACAAAAAAACAAAAGAGTAACATTGAAATAAATTTTATTTACAGCACCAACTAATCACAACGGAAAATAAAAATCACAGGGTTGGTAATAACATTGAGGAGTTCTAACAATCAAATATTTATCGTGGTCAGTTCGGTTTTGAGTACTTTGTTCTATCCATGAGCATGAGCATCGGGAAATTAGTATTTGGTAAGTATAGCACGATAAATTGGTCACTTTATTTTCTTATTTGTGAAAATTTTAGTATACAAGAGTGTTACTAAAATCTGTCGACTATCCGCACAAGTAAATTGTGGTTCACAAAGTTCTATCTTGTACAATCAAAATGCATGTTTTGGGAATCTATAAATGATTGATCAATACAATTTCTTAATCATCTTTTCACAAAAAAACTTGTATAATTATTTTACTATTTCAACATCTTAAGCCCCACTTTACACGGAGAGTTTCTCGGGACGAGAATCGTATACGATTATCGCGTGACATAACCGCCATAGAATATCGTGTACCGACAAATATTTAGACGATGAAACTTTTTTTTTTTTGTATTGTATCAGCCCATACACGACCCACTGCAGGGCACGGGCTTCCTCTACAATCGAGAGAACAATTGAGAGCGGTTAGGCCATACAGTCCACCACGCCAGCCTAATGCGGGTTGGCGGACTTTCACATACCATAGAAATTTATACAAATCGCTATGGTATGCAGGCTTCCTCACGATGTTTTTATATCCTTACGATAATCGAATCTTCGAGACTAGATACTCTCCCCGTGTAAATGGGCCTTATTTGTCGCCATTTTCACAGTAATTTGCAATCAATGTTTTATAGAAAGATATTTAATAGTCACGTTGTATTTCCGAAAAAGGGATGATGAATGAAAATCTAAAAAAAAGGTAACTTTCGTCGCAATGTATATACGCCCTGTTATTTCAAGCGCTAACTTTGTTAAATTCATTATTGGACAAGTTTTTATAACAACCTATTTGTGACATTGCAATTATCACGTTTCAAAAGGAATTCCTAAATAAATCACAAATAAACCCATATTTCTGGATACAATTCAGACTATTGCAAAACACCCAATTCAATAATTATATTTCAGTTACATACAAAAAGTTTAACTATAAAGAGCTAATTACTTACTGCTAATTTTTAACAAACAGTAAGAATGTTCAATAATTGTAAATCACGACTTGCACGACACGACATAAAATACGTCAATTGACAAATAACTAACAAACACTATTGATTGGTACAATTAACATACCAAGAATAATACTTACAAGGAAGTAAATAGCTACTTGTGATCTTGTTGTTTGGAATTGAACTGTGCTTTACAGAAGTTATACCACCTTCAAGCTGGATAAAAGACACATTTCATTCTGAATAAGAAATATTTTTTTCTTATCAAAGAAACCACAGCCAAATAAATATGTTTAAAATCTCGGGGGTTACTACATGCTCCGACACAACATTCGAACGTACGACGTCCATGACGACACGAATGTACCTACTCTACATAATGTTCGAATCCTCTATCTTACGTAATAACCATAGAGTAAGTTCGGAATAAGTAATAAATGTCATAGAGAATAGTATTTCTTTTCAGAAGTGGATAACTTATAACTTATATGTGGACGTCGAACGTTCGAACCTTCGAACGTCGTGTCGGAGCATAGAGTAAAGCCCCATTTACACGGGGAGTTTCTCGCCTCGAAGATACGATTATTGTAAGGATATAAAAAAGTCGCTTCGTGTAAATATTTGTCAGATACTCTATGGCGGTTATGTCATGCGATAATCGCATACGATTCTCGCCCCGAGAAAATCTCCGTGTAAATGGGCTTTACCCCCATGAACACATTAAATACTCGATTCTGTTAAATCATTTCAGGACATGGTTTATTTGATGCTAACATCTGGATAGGTACGTATTATAAAATACTCCTTACAAAAACAGACAGTTTTGTGACCATGAAATATTAATTTCTAGGACAGTAATGTCATTGCTTATAATTTTCATAACATTATAAATCAACAAATCTGGCTATGACTGACAAGTATCCATGCTCATGTACTCTAAAAAACATAAGTACACTTATTTCACTATTTTACCATTATAATTTTCAGTTTTACCCTGTGCAGATCCTTTTAATGATTTTAAATAAACCAGTTTCGCCCATACGCCTTGGCACATACGCATTAGGCGTTTATCGTGCGTCCTTTGTGCGAATTTGGCTACTGTTCTGACTATACGACTTGCTAAAACCAAGTCTCCTTTCTGTGAGCATGATAGGGCGGAGTACAGACAACTTCTCGCAGCTAAGCCGTCATCACCAAGCATCTTTGATAACTTGTATTGTCTTAATGATATCCTGCCTGCTTCCTCAGCCTGAAAGGATCAAAAAAAATTATAAAGCAACCTTTATTTTACATTTAGACTCAATAAAACAGAGGCCCACATTCAGCTGTGAGAATTGACATTTGAATTCTTATTTATTTATCTTGACAAATGTTATCAATAATAACTTTAATTATAATCATAATTTGTCAAATACAGTTAATTAACTCACCTTTCACACTAATATTTAAAGGCCAATTTTATCTTATCCAAGAACAGTATATAAAAGAAAAATAAATATAGATACATACACAATGCTCAAAGTAATCGCCCAATGCGGAATAAGCACCACCAAGGGTGGACAGCCATGAAAATGCATTTTCAATCTCCACTCTGGTCCATATCACTGTAAGCATTCTTTCATTCCTGGAAAATATTGCACAAAATATGAGGGATGGAGTTATTTAGATATTGAAGATATTAGTTTGTTTATTTGTATATGTAATTAAATTTATTGTCAGTAAAGCATAAGTAAGCTCTCCACTGCTAAATATGTACTTAATATTTATGGACTCAATATTTAAGCTCATCCCCTATCACATCATGGGACGGAACATCCAAGGCAAAACACGGGTGAACTGGTTACTACCAGGAAAACCGCTGTCTACCCTTTCTGGGAAAAAGGTGTGAGTTTATGTTATGTAATTTATGGACTGTACAATTTTTTCCCTGTTAATTTAATCATGAATTAAGAGATTAACAATTATTATTCAATCTTGGTTCCTAGCTGACATCACCAAACATTTAGAGGAATGGTATAAAAAAATGAATAGAAAATAAATGGATGGACTGTTAAATACAACAATTTCTCTACAAAAGCATATTTTTTTAATGTGAGACAAATTGTTTTAACGAAATCATATTTAATATGTAAACATAACTCAATAATGGATTAAAAAAGTTAACTTAATATAGCACCTGTTTGCCATCGCAGAAAAGGTAGTGTCAAAGAAACAATGATTAAAATATTGTTCCAAACAATTAACTAATCTTTGTGTATACAGTATCACTAAACTGAAGTTAATTCCGTTGAAATTTGTGACAATATCATTGTGTATGTTTTGTATGTACTTACCAAGCATAATCAATAATTTCTTGATCTGGCGGTTCTAATATCAGTTTCAAGAACACAGTCGCATTTTTCGGATATCCGCTCACTTTATTCAAATTAGACAAAAGATTCGTCCTGAAAACGCGGGAACACGCAGTTTCTCTCACAAAAGGTTTCAAAAACAGTGCTGACACAGACAGTTTAACAGATCTTTTTTGTGGCCTCTCGTCGTCTACTTCAATCTCACAACAATCGCCCACCTCCAAGCCTATGTTCCTGTAAATTTGTTCATGAGGAAACACAAAGAAATCTTCAGATATGAAACAAATTGTGTACGGACTCCGGTATAAGCGAACTTTGGTGATAGCTTGCATTTTGAGGTTAAGTTCCCCAAATAATTGTGATGATAGTAAGTTGATTGACAAGTTCTTCTTGTTAACGGAATGTTGACGAGTTTATAATGAAATTATTACATGAAATTGTTATTTAGTATTATTCAGTACTGTTTCTTTGGGAAATTAGTGACATCTTTCAAATTCAAAATGTCAGCTGTCAAAATTGTTGGAGAGAATAGTGAATAGACTATAAATTAATTTAAATAAGAAGTTTTTCACTTTGGTAGTTAACTTTGGCCCAAATTTCTCAGCGCAACAAGCGTTGACTTAAATAAATGGACATTGGACAGGGCGAAGATCGCGTAAAGCGTTCCGACGTAATTGATGCCCGCGAAGCTCCAGTGCATATCCAGTGGAGCGTTATGATTTTGAAAACGCTTGTTTTTTTAGTGAGAGAGAGCTTAGTAAAAAAACAATATTTCTTATCACGGTAAAAAAAAATCTACTTCAATAAGTTAATTATTGTACAGGGTTAAAGGGTAAGTCGACCTAGATCCTTTAAGAGGTTGTAGTTCCCATAATTTCTGACTGATTTGACTATGAGACCCTATACCCTAAACTTAACTGTTTCCAAGATATTTCGCTTTGAAGTTTTTGTAAAAAAATGACGTTTTTTTGTCTCAAATTGTTTTGTGTTAGCAATTTTTGTGTAGTGGATAAGTTACTTTATCATACTTAACACTAAAAGTACAGCTTACAGAACGGGCTGGGTCGTAGGAGGTTGTTGAAGTTGTAAATTAGTATAAATTCGTTAAAAAATTTTTTTTTCATTCCCAAGTATTCAAAAAAATATCTATGACAGCTATTCTGCAGATGTGCTTAAAAATATCTACGTTTCATTGGCTATTCAACAAGATATAACAAGCTAGGGTATTGTAAGAAATCTTGTTAGAAATACTGAACAAAGGCTCCCAGGTAGTAAATGACAACAATCTGATCGGACCAAGGGCCTTGGCTTCACTATCCGGGCTGCTAGGAAAAAAACCTCTTTATCAAGCCACCTCGACTCCCAAGCGGCAGCGCACCGTGAGGAGATGCATGGCGAACGGGAAATTCATTCTCTAGTGAGACCTCCGCCATGATCGAGCTTCTGTGGTTCTGGTGTGTGGTGGTGGCAGTAATGAAACTTGTGTAGTGTTGCCTTTACTGTTTAGTAATTTCGTAAAAGCGTAATCGTCAACACAATATTGCATTTGCGATGGTTGAAGATTCCCGACAGCGAGCACTTACGCCGTATCGATGGATTAAAGTCTGGTGGTATCTTCCATACCTACCCTTGTAATCATAAAAGAAATATGTATTCTGAGCATTGTTCTTGAACAAGAGACTAGTTATAGTTGGATATTGAATATCAAGAAGACATATAATGACAATTTTTTTTGGTTTCTAATTAATTCACCTTGTTATTATTATTATTATCAGCCGTTAATGTCCCACTGCTGGGCAAAGGCCTCCTCCTTTTCCTTCCAGATTTGGCGGTCTTGTGCGATTTGGGGCCAGTCATGAAGAAATCTGTCGATTTCGTCTCTCCATCTACGCCTAGGTCTACCGCGTCGTCTTTTTGGGTGATCGGGATGCCATTCAGTGGAGATTTTAGCCCACTGCTGTGGGTGCATGCGGCAGACATGGCCAGCCCACTGCCACTTCAATTTAGCTGCTCTCGAAGCTACATCTACGATTTGAGTTTGTGAGCGCAAGTGGGTGTTGCGGATCTTGTCTGATAATTTAACCCCTAGTATGCTGCGCTCCATCGCACGCTGACAAACCCCAAGTTCGGACTTTTGAATTTTCGTCAAAGACCAAGTTTGCGAGCCATATGTCAGAACGGGGAGGATGCATACGTCCATTAGTTTTCGCTTGAGCGATAGTGGGAGTTCGCCTTTCATAATTTCCCCCATGGACCAATAGCTCCTCCAGGCATTCTCGATTCGACGAGCAATTTCTTTATCTTGCCTGGAATTAAAGGAGACGATTTGGCCTAGATAGATGTATTCTTGGACGTATGTGAGGTCTTCACCATCCACCGTTATTTTGCTCATAGTGCTGTTAGTCATTAGCTTGGTCTTTGATCTATTCATTCTCAATCCAATCTCAAGGCTTGCAATGCTCAGATCTTGTAGCATTGTCTGCAGCTCCGAGGCCGAAGAAGAAAAGAGGACAATATCATCGGCGAAGCGTAAGTTTGTTAACTTAACACCACCGATATCTATTCCCCTCTCTTTCCAACCGAATGCCAGCTTCCTAAATACCTCCTCGAGCGCACTTGTGAACAGCTTAGGAGAAAGCGGGTCTCCTTGCTTTACTCCTTTGGTTATTGTGAAGGATGGTCCGGTGTAGCTTAATTTTATTGCCGCTGTGCTGTGGATATAAATGTTTTGAATAAGGTTTATATAAGTTTCATGAATATGTTGTTTTCGGAGTGCATCAAAAATCGAAGTGTGGGTTATACTGTCAAAGGCCTTAGCATAATCGACGAAGGCAAGATATAAAGGCATATTGTATTCGTGGAACTTTTCGAGGAGCTGGTTAATTGCTTGAAGGTGGTCAGTAGTCGACAGTCCTCGACGGAATCCGGCTTGCTCTGGTGGTTGTTCTAAATCTAGCTGTCTAGAAATGCGATTTTCTATAACTTTTATAAAAGTTTTATACAAGTGGGATACGAGGCTGATGGGTCTGTAGTTATTTATATCAGATTTATCTCCTTTTTTGTGAAGAAGTACTATGTTTGAGTGGCAAAAACGGTTAGGAAATGTACCTGTTTTAAGTATGGTGTTAAAAAGGTTCGATAGGTGAGGTAAAAGAACTGATTCCCCTATTTTAAGGGTTTCTGTGGTTATGCCATCTTCGCCTGGTGATTTATTGTATTTCATGTGGGTGAGAGCTCTGTGAACTTCGAGGCCAGTAATCAGCTGAATAGAGTCATGGCAATAATATGGATCGATTTTTGTGGTCTGTTGTGAATCAGTACTGTACAGGGATTTGTAAAACTCTGAGCAGATACCGATTATTTTGTCTCTGTTTTGTTGCTTTTCTCCCTTTTCGTCTCTAAGACTTGTTATCCAAGATTTACCGGATGATTTGCCTTCTTTTGCTATTTTTAATGAACGGTTTCTTTCTAATGCAATTTTAAATAAATTTGTTCTATAGTTTCTTATGTCTTTCCTAATGTTTCGTTTTACTCGTCTGTCTATGGATTTAAAATCTGCGCTGTTAATGTTTGTATTTAATCTTGCGTCTATTAGTTTTATTGTGTCTTCTGAAAGTTTTTTGTGTTTGTTGTAATGAAGGAAAATGTAAAATTCAGTTAAATTTTAATATAATTTCATCGTAGAAGATTAAATAGGTCAATAGTCTGTGGCACCGTCTGGGTAAACGTATGTATATGACCTTAAGAGTATTTTTATTAAAGGAGCGCTGGTACTTCAAAAACTTTAGTGTTAATGGTGGCCTGGGCACCTTTTTCTGTTCTCCTATTGGCTGACATTTGACAGGTTGTCCAATATATACGAATAATTTGAAAAAGAAAATAAAAAAATATGTTAAGGTCTATTAAATTGCCCTCTAATTCGTTTTAGACGAATAACTTATGTAGGTGTCATGTGGAATAAAGCCAGGCAGGTATAGCGTTGAAAAATCATACAGGTCTATTAAAATTAAATTGATTTATTAAATAATTATCGGCCCGGCCCGCCTTGGCCCGGATGCAAACACTTCTTGAATCTAGTCCACATCAGACACATTATTTCACGTATGAACTGTTTTATATTTAAACTCAACGTAACTGCCTTATTTTATTCTGCTTTTCTTTTCTGTCCCGTTACATCCCGTCCTGCCACGTCTCAATCTGTTCCATAACTCAAGGCATGCAATCCTGTCCTCTAATATCCCATTTCATTTGCCCTATATTCTATCCCAAACTATACTTAAGTTTGAAAAAGGAAGAAATATACATATTTCAATTCCTTGCCCATCCCACGGGAACACTACATTTTTTGGGATAAAAATAGCCTATGCATTGATCCAGGGTATATGTTACCTCTATTGTATTGTATCAGCCCATATACGACCCACTGCAGGGCACGGGCCTCCTCTACAATCGAGGGTGGTTAGGCCATATAGTCCACCACGCTGGCCTAGTGCGGGTTGGCGGACTTACACACCGTAGATATATTTTTTTCTTTTTTTTTTACCTCTATACAAAATTTCAATAAAATTGGTCTAGCGGTTCGAGTGGGAGGACTCCTTGATAATCCCTTGGGAACACTACATTTTTCAGGACAACAAGTAGTGCGTGGTGGCCTGTTAGTAACGGACCAGACGCGACTGCCAACATTTTCACGGTGGTCGGTTCAAATCCCAGGGCAAACCTCTGACTTTTCACAGTCATGTATGTATTGATAGTCAATCACCACGCATTGTAACGGTGAGGGAAAACATCGTGGGGAAACCTGCATACCATAGCGATTTGTATAAATTTCTATTGTATGTAAAAGTCTGCCAACCCGCACTAGGCCAGCGTGGTGGCCTATATGATCTATCCACTCTTAATCGTACTCTTGATTGTAGAGGAGGCCCGTGCCCTGCTGTGGGATGTATATGGGCTTATGCGTACGGCCCGGGTCCGCCTTCCGGCTAATTCCCCTCCATTTCGCCCGATCTTCAGCTTCCTCAATAGTAAGGCCATTGACCCTCATATCTTCCTTGACGACACCTAGTCAGCGCTTCTGTGGTCTACACCTAGGTCGAGGTCTGCGAATATTGACGCTCAGCTACCTTGATACTAAATTTAATTGAAATTAGTCCGACCGTTTGAGCGTGAAGATGTAACATGCACACAAACTTTCGCCTTTATAATGTTAGTCGGATATCACAAATTTGGCTACATGTATATACAGAGTATTTCGCTTAATGTGGGGTCAGGACTATGTATGTTACTGATAGATGTATTTTTAATTTATTATTATTATTCGCCGGAACATAGGCGTGAGTTTAAAGTTCTATTAATTGATATTGCGATAATAGGTATACAAGAGGGGACACCTTAAACATAATGCTTGCATTAAAATCTGCGGTACCACACAGTAATTTCTTTGTCTGTCTCTGTCACTCCTAAACAGTAACACTATCTTCCCTCTCCCTCTACTGGGTGCCTTATAGGCGCGCGTAGATTTTGTTCGAGATGTCCATTCTAATGCCTCAATGGTTGTAACTAACATGTTATACTAGTACTGTAGTTATTGCATTGGTTACGTCGTCGATGTGTTTTTACAACTATTCTATTTTAGTAGGTAGTGATAACATGTTCCATAATGTCGGTTACCTACGATACGGTTACGGTGCGATCTCTTGGCACTGATTGCACTATTTACTTATTGTAATAATATAAATTAATTATTATAATTATATATAATAATTTAGGCGCTATACAAGTCAAGAATGAACCAAAGTATATGGATGTTGGATGTACTGAAGCTTGGATAATAATAATTGGAATCAAGAAACGTAAAACTCAGTTATTTTATGCTCTATGTACTTTCGCATGGTAATTTGGGTCTAGAAGACCACCATTTATGTTACCGTTTCTGAATTCCACCTCTACTGTTCGGAGAGTTTATACCTGATTCTTCTACGTTGATATACAATAGTACCTAGTTTGTTTAACACACTTTTACTTACTTTACCTAAACAACAAAGTTTTATGGTGATCGTTTCATAAATTCATGAATTTATTGGTATTCATTTGTTTTGAAATAACAAAACATCAACAAGTGCGGAACCCGTGTTGCGCTGATTTTTTTATTGCCATCAGCATCCCACCTGATTATAAGCAGTCACCGCTAATAGTATTTCAAAATGCCAAGGATAGAATCTGGCCTCTAGTAAGCCATCATATTCCATTTAAACATAATATAATAACACTTGTACTGTTCCCCCAGCAACTCGCTACATGAGCCTATTTTAATTAACACCATACAAATTCAAAAGAGGGTCAATAAATTATTTCCTGCACATAATAAGACATAAAATATTCCTGCCAACACTTTGAAATGGTTAATAGCCATATTTTATAAGGTCACTGAGTCCATAAACAAAACTGTGACGTAAATCGATCCTATTGTTATCCTAAACATTTGGCTGTGACGTCAAAAGATAGGTAAAAATGAATTGGGCACCAAAACACGTGCTGGATACGTGGAAACATATTGTGGATCTTAACCCGGTGTGTAACTTAAAGGGGTAGAGTCTTAACACTGTGTTAGGTCGCCTATAGTAGGAATGATTCAGCTCAGTCATGTTGGAACCCCATTACATAGAAAACTCACGTAAAAAGACTTCTAGGCGTCGTGTTTCGTTTAATAAGTGAAATAGCCGAGAGCCCAATATCCCTTTCTCCATCCGTTCTAATAGATCGCCAATGCATTTTCGGCCCAAACATCGTCGGATCTTCATTTGTGGCGATAATCACGTATAATAAGGAGACCCGTTTGCCTATCCTAATGAACCACGCAAAAATGTTGTAATTCGGAGCATATTCCGAAGCCGTGGTGGGGGAGGGGGTTGTGTATTTGCTCAAATCGAACACGCGACATCTGAATCAGCAGTCTAGTTCACAAACAACGAGCCAATTACTTCTACAACACGAAACTACATACATTGACCTAATGTTTCGATAACTACAAATAATTAATGAAATATACTTTTGTCCCTCTGGTATCTATTACTCTATGCAAAAACATTCAGTTAATTTGACAGCCTCCGTGGCGCAGTTGGTTAGACGCTGCGCCGGTTATGAAACAAGAGGCCGCAGGTTCGATCCCCGCGCCGTAACAAATAT
The DNA here is from genome assembly GCA_033459515.1 of Theretra japonica. NCBI lineage: Eukaryota > Metazoa > Arthropoda > Insecta > Lepidoptera > Sphingidae > Theretra > Theretra japonica. The sequence goes on from CM065942.1 coordinate 6,127,031, forward strand.
TTGTGTGATTACTGTTTGTTTCTGGTCTGGGTGTTTGTGACCGAAAAGTCTCTCGTAGTTTCTGATACCCACGACAAAAGACTCGGTCTTAGTGTGGGGTCAAAACTATATATGATAATATTGGGTGTATTTATTTATTTATTATAGATAATTATGATCATAAGTTCGAACAAAATAAATGTAATACTAAATATACAGATCAGTATTTTCATAGCCCTCCAGTGATTCCTATAGAGTCCTAGCACAAGACCTACATACAAGTCCTACATACAAGACGTGATACCTACATTCATCTGATCGACTGCTCGGCGCGTGGTTGTGAAATGCGAGATGTGGTCGTGGTTGTGTTTTGTTTCCATCTTTGGAACTGTATTCGATTCAGCAGCAACGGAACTTACCGGTCAGTTTTTTTTTTATATTTGTACACAGGGTATATCAAGACTGCTACCGAAAACGAAGCCAGGTAGTAGTTTTAGTGACTACAGACACGATGCAACAAAATTTTTTGCAAAAAAACGCGACAATTTTTTATTTTTTTAAATATAATTGTGTTTGGGTGGCAAATCCATAGTTTTTGCAAAAAATATAATTTAGATACTTGCGTACTATAGCGTCTTTATAAATAAAAGGATAAACATTGCTTTTTTTTGGAAAATGTATGTATTTACCACCCAAATACGATAATAGGAAAAAAATTACTATTTTGCAAAAAAATTAGTTGCATTGTGTCTAAAGTCACTAAAACTACCACCTGGCTTCGCTTTCGGTAGCAGTCTTGATATACACTGTATAAAATGTGATGTAATTTCTCTCTTTGATAATGAAATAGAAATTGATTTTATTTATTTGGCTTTTATCGGATGCCTTACACTTTATGTTCGGCTTTTTAAATACCTCTAACTTATAAGTACATTCTTTTTTATTATTATTATTTACATAAAAAGGGCTTTGTCGCTAAAGTACATTCTTAAGTCTATTTAGTGACCTACAACTGGAAAAATATTTAAAAGTAGGATTATGATAATGTTTACCGTTATATAACGATTTGCCGCATTAGCCGTTTTGCCAGCATGTTTTCAATTGAAAAACGCCTAGACATACAAAAAGCTAGGTACGAGTACAGACCATATAAATATATCTTCGTACAGGCATTGAACCTGCTAACCTTGCGCGAAATGCCAAATTTTTAGCTGTAGCCCGGGCCCATAGAGTTAGAATCTCATGATTTAGACTGCCCTCTTTTTATCCTTTTCCAATATCCATCTCATGGTTGTCTGTAAGATATTGCCTTTGAGCGATAAGACTGCCGATTGTACTTTTATTTTTAAATGGTTTCTGACTGTATTTATTTCATTTTTTGTGTGCAATAAAGTGTACATTAATAAATAAATCTCCCGGACCTAGATAAATAAACAAGAAACAAATATTAAAATTTGCCCTGACTTCAATATTTGGGCGTATAGAAATTGTCTCGTAAAATAGACTTTGTATCAGCCCATATACGTGCCACTGGAGGGCACAGGGATCCTCTACAATCGAGAGAACGATTAAGAGGGGTTAAAACAGACTTAGTGAGTCTACAGGAATAAATTATAATAAGGATGACAGCCTCCGTGAGCCGTGAGCCGTGGCCTAGTTGATTAGATGCCGGCTATGAAACGAGAAGCCGTGGGTTCGATCCCCGCTCTGAAACAAATGCTTATGAGGCCCATAAATGTTTGTCTCAGATCTAGGTGTTTGTGAGATGGAAAAGTATCTCGTAGTTTCTGGTATCCAAGATACAACTAAATCGATCTTTATGTGGGGTCAGGACTATATATGTGACTGTTGGGTGTATTTATTTATTTATAAAGGTTTAATAAAGAAATCCAAGTGAATGAAATAGTTATAACCATAATAACAAGACGGCCGCTACGGAAAATGGACCTTCCCAAATCCATTCTTTCTTCTATTTCTACAGCAACAGAAAAGCGAATGAGGGATGCTGGAAAGCGGTGGACCCAGACTGCTGTGAAAATATGATAGATTCATACAAACTTTTTATCACCACCGCTCTTTTTCAGCCACAGCAATTCCATCATCCATCCATCCATCAGCCAAAGGAAGTCCACTGCTCAACATAGGTCTCTCCCAATAATTTCAACAGTGACTTGAACAAATCCATCGCTGAGCATAAACTCCCCACTATATTCAACTGTTCTGTGAACTTCCTTCAAGAATTTTGATATTTTGTTGGCTATACACGCCACATTTGCTAGGCGTTGGCGAGCGAAGAACGAACCTTTTCGCGCTGATGACGCTATTTCATATTCTTCTCTTCAACCACAGTAAGTCCACTGCTGAATAGGTCTCCACCAAGGATCTCTACATCGAACTGTTGGACTCCGGACTGATAATGAATAGAAAAATCCAATATCACTTTGCCCGACCCGCGATTCGAACCCGAGACCTCAGTTTTGCAATCATACCTTAATACAACTACGCCACCGAGGCAGTATATTAATTTAAAATAGCCTTTCAGAAGAGCAATATTACCAACTTCCACGTCTCTTTCATTTGGATGATTACCACGAATGCCTGACACGTAAGAATGGACAGTACTGCTTGGGCACATTTCACCTCACGCCGACGCGACCCTTACCTCTCTACGAATTGATACAGGTAAATATAACTTTTGGCCTCATTGATAGACAGTTTTAAAACCTATTTAAGTTGTCGAATGTTTTGTCTTCTTCTCTCAAACTGAATTCAAAAGTGGTAAGAAAGGGACAAAACATTCGACTAACTCGACATAACTAAAATAGGTTTTAAAACTGTCTCGCAATAAGGCCTATAGAAATCAGCCCACTTCGTCCCACTGCATTGCATGGGGTCCTCGATTGAGAGGGATTAGGCCATACTCCATCACCGACCTCGCTGGTCTAGTGTGGGTTTATGGACTCTACATAATTTAAAAATTATAGATCTCACCATGTTATCCTTCAACGTTATACCAGAAAAAATACGAAGTCGAAAATTAAGAAACCGCCTAGAGCGATAAGACCGCCATCTTTACTGTTTTGTTAATTTGTATTATCTTTGTGTGTTGTTCCTTTATGTGTGCAGTTAAGAATAAATAAATAAATAAGTAGCTACTATAGTGTGTGTAGGTACTGGATAGTTCATATGTGAAGGTGACTTAGTACCTAGTAATTATTTACCGCACACTTACTGACGATGTCTGCTTTGTCCCCTCAGTCCACATAATTAACTTAATAATGTCGAATAAATGTTTTTCAAAATATTGCAATGATGGTAATTTATTTATTTAATACCTAATTTATGATAATTGTTAGGATAATTTGTTTATCTTTAATACAATGGTTTTTGAAGTTTATTATGACAATTAATTAACGTCTGATTTCGTACTTGTACTGTAGAATTAATTACAATTAATAACATTTTAAAATTATGCAAAATGCAATTTTTTATTTCCGCCCCCAGATGTTATAGGAGACGAGAATATATGAAAGCGATTCCAATCCTGAGCAATTTTTTTTTTTCAAACCGTTTATATAACATGAATTTGACTGCCTTAACTGAGAATCGGGTCTCACGGGCCACGGCCTAGACAGCCCTATAGTAATATAAATGAATATTTATTAACATTTCATTAATCTTTTCAGGAATATTCAAAACAAATATACGCTTTCAATCGTACGTTAATACACCGAGGGTACTGTGTCAGCAAATGTGCTCCTTCTACAAATGCTACGAGCACTAACTTCAAAAGCAAAAATGCTGTCAGCACAAATTCCACGGAGCTATACGAGCATTGCGCAAATTCTTGGTTCAACAAGCAAGACTTAAAGGCAGAACTACAAACTCTTCACTACTGCCAACGAAACGATAGTGGCTTCAACCAAAAACCTGATTGGGCACAACTGATCTATCTTGGAGTTATAATCGTCATTATTATGATGAATATCATCGGAACTACATACGACATCAAGACTGGAGACAAGCCTAAGAGTGAGTACAGACTATATGTATGAGCGTATTTACCCTAGGGCCAACAGGGCCGTGGTCCAGGGCGCTAAATTGCGAGGGGCGCCGTAGACCGACCCTTGTTCAGTTTATTTTACTTAATATAAGAACTTGAAAAACTAAAATTATATCTTATAATATTAACAAAAAACTCATTTGGTTCTCTAAAAGACGCGGAGCAATCGTAAAATACTCAGAAAAGTTCAATTTAATCTATGGGGCGGCATAAACTTCTAGCCCGGGGCGCTGAATATTAAAATACGCCACTTACTATATGCATACATATATAAAATAAAACGTATATTATAAGTATTAAAAGGTTTTCAAACCATGATGCTTACTGAAGATGGATAGCATCACTTGGAAATCGGATTCAGTAGCTCACGCTGTAAAGGCCTGTGTAAAGCATGAATATGCTTTCAATAAGTGGTAAGAGTAGGTACGTTTCGTAACACTTCAGTCAAGTTGAAACATTAATTCCTTTTATATCTAGACTGAACTGTTTCATATAGGACTCGACCAATGTTAAAATGTAAGTAAATATCACGAACATTATGAGGTATGCCACTGTTAATGTTGAACTAAATACCACACAAATACATATGGTCTTAATTCACATTTACACGGGAAGAGTTCCTCGCCTCGCAGATAAGGTTATCGTAAGAATATAAAAAAGTCGCATCGTGTAAATATTTGTCAGAACACGATACTCTATGACGGTTATTTCATGCGATAATCGCATACGATACTCGCCCCGAGAAACCTTCCGTTTAAATGGGGCTTTAATCTAGAGTAGAATGTAATAAATTATTTCCAGAAATAAATATAATCTCAGCGTGGTCGATTCGATCAAACTGGAAGATTTTGACAACTCCATACGACATGAAGAAACATGCTAGACTTGCTCCACTGCAAGGAATCAGGTATGTACCAAGACTTGTGGAGCTTGACATAAGTATAAGCCATTAATACAATTTCAAGAATCGTTAAACTCCTTATATTTGGAAGCATAATTGAAGCGCTAAAAGAATTTTGTGCTACCTAGAGGCGAGACTCAAAGCTTTTGATTTAATATTCTAGACACAATAAAAATAAATTAAAAGTAGCCTTTGTTCTACCACAATTTACAATCCTTAAGGTTACATGAAATTATAATTATTCTCACAATTATTATTCACACAGAACAGATGAATATATTATTAACATACATATTTTATTTTTATTTATTAGGATCTCCAACAAAGAATATACTTTACAAGCTTTGCTATTGTAGTGTTGCAGTTTAAACATTGTGTTTCTTCAATTAGAGGAGATCACAACATGCAATAATACTGTACAACAGGAAAGAACTATGAAATAACTTATCTATAAACTATCAATATAAAATTAAAATTAAACGACAAAATTGAAAGACAAAATAGGAACCAAAATATTTAAACATGAAAAAATAAACAATCCATCCATCAGCCAAAGGAAGTCCACTGCTGAACATAGGCCTCTCCCAATGATTTCCACAGTGACCTGTTGGAGGCAGCCTGCATCCAGCGACGTCCCGCGACCTTTACCAGGTCGTAATAATAATATTATAAACAATATTAAAGAGAAAACAAATATAAATGAACGACTATAAAATTAAACATTGTACTAAATAAACACTCAACATATGCATAAAAATAGTTATTTTATTGAGGCTTACTCCTAGGATGCGTCTTCCACTATAAAGAAAAATAAAGGACAAGTTTGAACTGATTTTATGTTCTAGAAATAATGGGTGGACTACACAGGGTGCTAACGAAGCTAGGTGGTAGTATTAGTGACTTCAAATACAATGCAACTAAAAATTTCGCAAAAACAAAGCGAATATTACTTTGTTGTAATTTTTACTTATTGTCGTCGTATTTGGGTAGTAAATGCATAGTTTTCCCAAAATGATAATATACATCTTTTTGTTTTTAAAGACACAATGTTACGCAAGGGTTTAAATTATATTTTAGCAAAAACTAGGAATTCACCATTAAAATATTATTGTGATATTCAAAAAATTGCAAAAATAAACGTTTTTCGCTTTTTTTAAGATTTTTTTTGTGGGATTGTGTCTGTAATCACTAACACTACCAGCTTCTTTTTCGTTTTCGTTTTCTTACCGGCTTCGTTTTCGGTCGCAGTCTTGATATACCCTGTATATCGGAAAACTTTGAAGGCGACGTGGCAGCGGCTCGACATATTAAGGAACATTTTATGACGTTGTTGACGTGATGACAAGCAGAGCGCTTGCATTGTAAAAATGTCATGCTTGTCGCCGACGTGATGCTTTTCTGAATGATACCAATGCCCTTTTGTACTAGGTTTTATAAGTCCACGACTGATTATGCGCGTAACCAAAATACTTATAATTATGCAATTTTGTTTTTAGAGTAATAATCGCCGTAACAGTGTGCATGACCCACACTGCGCTCATATACTACACCCTATATTTATATGATCCCCGGGTGTTAGAACAGGTAAGGAATACATAAATAAATAAATATACCCAACAATCACATACATAGTCCTGACCACACACTAAGATCGAGTCTTGTGTTGTGAGTATCAGAAGCTACGAGAGACTTCTCGGTCTCACAAACACCCAGACCCGACACAAATATGTGTGGGCCACACAAATATTTTTGTTGGTGCGGGGATCGAACCCGCGGCGTCTCGTTTCGCAGTCAGCGTCTAAGCAACTACGCCACGGAGGCTGTAATCAATTCTTATGAAATATATTCTGCCTTACCTACTTTACTTATTCATTTCCCGCGGTCGTTTGTGTCCCATCTCTGATCATAGCACCACAATTTTCAGCTACAGAGTATCCACTACTGAACGTAGACCTCCATAGACGATTTTCTCACAACCCCGACACAAATGTGACGTCCAAACAATAATAGTTATAAAATTAATCCCAAACAGCAGTGTGTATGCACTGTTGTGTTCCGGGTTAAAAGGCATTGTAGCCAGTGCAACTACTGGACTCAGGATGGTGAGTGCAGAGAAATGCCATGCATTGCTTCGTAATTAGTAGTGTTGGTTTTACTACTATCCATGAGCGGTCGTATCGCTTAACGTCAAGCGAATGGCATGCTCGTCTTGCCATTCATAGCTATAAAAAAACAGGACTCAATAACGTGAGTTCTTATGATGGAGTTTCCAACATCGTGTACGGTGTTAGCTATTCAGGCGAATAGCAATGCGGTAGCTTGAAACTTTATTTCATCATATTTTCACCCTCTCCTTTGTGTATTTCAGATAGTCGCGAATCCATTGACAATGGTGATACAGAATGGCATAGCGTTACAACAAATGTTCTTGGTGCTGTCCACTTTTCTCTGCACTTACAACCTGCTCAACCACACGGGACAAGCGGAGTACAACTTCCTCTTGTTTTTAAAAACAATTGTCAAGAGGATTTTCAGGTAAACATTTCTCTTTTCAAAAAATATTAGTGTTCTTAAATTTTATGTAGGTACAATTTACGTATAATTAAGGTATGTTATTATAATCTTCCTATAATTAACTTCAAATATATATGTATTATATACAAAGCAAACATACTTGTCATAATACGAACTTATAGTCAAAGGAAATTCATATAAAACTTTCCTTTCTTTTCTCACGGTTAATCCCCACACGCTGCAGCTAACTATTACAATAATTATCTTCTTCTCTAATTTTGTTATACCATTATATTTTCCAGGATAGCTCCAGTATACTTACTAATCGTTGGATTCGCGGCAACCTGGTGGCCATATGTTAGCAACGGTCCCTTGTGGCCTGTGCTGGTGGAAGAAGAGAGCAACGTCTGCCGCACCAAGTTCTGGGCGCACGTGTTTTTTGTCAACAACCTCGTCGAACCGGAGAAGGTTTGCCTACTGCCTACTTGGTGAGTGGTACCTGAATAATTTCATTAAGGCTTTATCATCCATCATCATCCATCCATCAGCCAAAGGAAGTCCACTGCTGAACATAGGCCTCTCCCAATGATTTCCACAGTGACCTGTTGGAGGCAGCCTGCATCCAGTGACGTCCCGCCACCTTTACCAGGTCGTCTGACCACCTAGTGAGTGGACGTCCCACGCTGCGCTTTCCGCTTCGTGGCCTCCATTCGAGAACTTTTTGGCCCCATCGGCCATCAGTTCTCCGTGCTAGGCTTGGCTTGGTTTTCCGTATTAAGGTTTTATACATCGAATATATTCGTAATCATTAACAAAGAACGAATCGAAAGTCGAGAGTTAATGACCAGCTACATAATCAGATAAAAGCAATTAGGGAGAGTTGGAAGGCAATAATTTTCAACTTCTTTTTCTTCTTTAAGAAGGAAACTGGCTGTTAATTAAGACGTTGTAACATAAAATGTCCCTAAATGGAATAAGAACTACCTACTCCTTGTTTTTCAGGTACATAGCGATAGATATCCAGATGTACATAGTAGCTGTGTTTATAACTCTAACTATCGGCCGGATGCATCGAGGTGTGATACCAATACTGTCTCTATTGTTCATCACATCCATTCTGATGAACTCAGGACTAGCGTATTTGTACGATTGGATACCTTTGATGTATTTTACTACAGTAACCGAGTGAGTATTACTTCGTTCATGCTTGGTCCATAGTCCATACTATCTATTGGCTTTAGGTCAAGATTTAATTAGATTTTACTAGCGACCCGTCCCAGCTTCGCCTATATGCAGGTGTTTTTTATTCCACTCCACACCAGATACATATTATTTTTCGTACAAACTGGGACACTGTATATGTATACATATAAACCTTCCTCTTGTATTACTCTATCTTTTAAAAAAACCGCATCAAAATCTGTTGAGTAGTTTAAAAGATCTAACCATACATAGAGACAGATACACAGACGGACAGCGGGAAGCGACTGTTTTATCCTATGAACCTGTATATAAAATTTATCAGACTGGTGCTTCTATACTTCCGCTCAACTAACGTAGAGATCTCAACTGATAGGACATAGAAAAACACGCTTGCCAAAATGCTTAAGTGTAGATAAGTACCTTAGAAATATGTTATGTGACATGTTTTTTTTTTCTTAAAACGTCTCTACCAGAATACGTACAAAATAAATAACTTATTAACATTTTAATTTAATCCATATAAATTGAGTATTGATGTAATTTTTGGCTTTGTTTAAACAGTTGTGTTTCCATAATAAACTTAAATAGCTTTATTTTATTGTTCAAACAAATATCTAATAAAGAAATCATTTATAATTTTCAGGAACTTAAGAACGATGTTCCGGTACATCCCTTCGTTCAAGTATTTATACATATCGCCGTGGGGAAACCTGCCAGCGTGCTTCTTAGGACTACTCCTCGGGCATTCTCATAAATATATCGTTGACAACCCTATCGACAAGAAAAAGAATAAGGTATTCAAAATACTTAAGTACATATTTTCCCTTTAGGTATGAAAGAAAATATCTATTGCTACTTTGAACTACTGCAAGAATGAGCTGACTTGACGGGATAATATTACTTACTGTATTACAGAGAACTATTTTGCTATATTGTTCGGTAATAATCGGTTGTAATCGGTAAGTGAAATTACCGAAGGGTCGAAACACTTTTTTAATTCCCTTTCTTCTCCGATAGTAAAATGCAGGAAGCGCACTTACAAAATTTCTGTTTTTGTTTCGGATCTGGGGGGTTACTCTATGATCCGAAACGAAACTCGAATGTTCGGACGTCGCACGTTAAACTTTACGAATCGGTCTAGGTACTCCACAAAATGTTCCAATCCTCCATCATAGGTCCTAATTATACACTCGGTTTGGAGTGAATCATGAGTATCATAGAAAATAGTGTTGATTCTTAGATGTGGAAACCTTATAACTCATTTCAAACGCCGAACGTTCGAATATTCGACGTTCGTTTCGTATCATAGAGTAAACCCTATGGATCTTGAGAGATCAAAAAGTCTCCTGTAGTTTTTGATACCCGCAACACAAGCTCAATAAAATGTTTATTAAAATATTATCGTTATTCAATACTTTTTGTTCCAGTGGCTCCTATACCCACTATATGTGATGTCTCTACCCATGGTGGCTGGGTGGTTATTAAGCGGCAACTTTATACAAAGGATTCGACATCCGATCTTCATAGCAGTGTACACAGCCATAGAAAAATCGGTGATGCAGATACTATGCATACTTCTGTATATCATACTTACGATCGTGGATAGTAAGTAACGTTGGTTTTGCTATTAATTTATTAAAAAAGTGTATGCTTGTTTCATAATTTGTTTCTCATAAACCCAAACCATTAACTTATGGAAAAAGTCTGCTGGCTATCGTTCTTCCTCTTTATAATCCTGAGTCATTTTAATGACTGCCTCAGTGGCGTAGTTGTACTTCAGTACGGTTACAATGCTGAGCTCTCGGGTTCGAGTCCCGAGTCGGACAACGGGATATTGGATTTTTCTTTTCATGATCAGTCCGGAGTCTTTCGTCCGGAGAGTCCGGAGGAGTTTTTGTCCGATATGACGATAGGCTCACCCCCTATCACATCGTGGGACGGAATAAACAAGGCGAATCGTGGGTATCCTGGTTACTAACAGGAGAACCTCTGCCTACCCCTTCTGGGAAAAAAGGCGTGAATTTATGTCTTCTATGAAGTCATTTTAATGTAAAGTAAAAAACCAACAATGCCATGTGGCGAAAAATGTTTGTCTATCACCAATAGAAACTCTAGCTGAACTATATTGTATTTGCTGTCTGGTGCGGTGCGGTTACTTTGCAGAGACAGGATTAAAAACTTGTGTCAATAAAACTATTTAAAAAAAAAGGATTTCAAAGCGTTTTTCTTATATACATAAACGCATACACATAAACTCACGCCTTTTTCCTAGAAGGGGTAGGTAGAGGTGTGACTAGGACACATACGTTTCGCCTTGTATTACCGTCCCACAATGTGATAGGGGGCGAGCCTATCACCATATCGTATCATATACATAAGCATCCCGAGTAAAAGCTTCCAGGATCTGTGTTATAGTATCTGCACCAATTCACTTGTTATTATCAATAAGATCACCAACCTTACTCCGTTTGTTGCAGGTTTCATCCTAAAGTTCTTCTCGTGGAAAGGCTGGCAATGTTTGTCTCGCCTTTCTCTCTCGGTGATGGTGGTACACTGGTGCGTCGCATTAGTGATAGTAGGAGAATCTCCACAGCCAGTGCCTGCCTCTATTACGAACATCGTAAGTAGGTTGTATACAAAACATTGGACGATAAGTAAGACAGTTGCCCCAATGAAGATTGCATGATGTCAGATACAGACTGCTTCCTACAAGACGCTTTGGGAAGGTGTAGGATACCCCTATCTTCAGAAATAGATATTTTATAATGACTATGATAAAATATATAACGTGTTCGACAAACCTCAGAAATGTTCTTTAAAATAGTTTGGTCAGTGAAACTTCAAGTGTAATTTAGCAACAACTAAAGCTGTTTCAACGCTCCAAAGTTCAAAAGCAGTGACTTGACGAACGACAATGATGACACTAATTAGCCCGATCACAATCTAGTAATAACGAAGCTTGGGCAGAGAAAATGGACTCGAGCTCCTGCCTGAATAATGCTAGATAAAAAAACAATAGATATGGCTGACTAAATACCCATCGATTACCGTCACACGCATAGTGGGCGGCACCAGACATCCCAGGGCGAAAAGTGCCTCGATTTACGTCCGCGTAACCGCCCCGCGTAAAACCATTGCTGGTCCTTCCATTATAGGTGGCCCGGATGACCCCCATTTACGACTATTTTTGACGCCCTTTTAGGTGTTATGGGCGTCCATGACAGAGATCATGCTCTGTCGTACGCGTCAGAGTCGTTATACGTGACGGCGTACCGTTTCGCATTGTTCTCAGTGACTCCGATGAATAAAAATAAAACTAGTCAACTTTCATTGTTTCAGTTGGCGAACGGAGCAGCAACAATCTCATTCACATACATCATCGCTTTGCCATTGACTTTGTTTGTGGAGATACCAATGAAGAGAGTTTGCGCTGCGATTATCACCTGACTTCTCACACTTCGATTAAGTTTTGTTTGATTACGTGCATACAGAAATATAAACAGAACTTGAAGGGCGGAGCTAAAATACGTCTATATAACCCCTGTGATCTTCATAACTTTGGAATAGATTTTACAGTCAGCAGCAGATACGTAGGAGCAAATCATGTTCTTAAATAATTCTACACATACATAAATACACACGCCTTTTTCCCAGAATGGGTATGCAGAGGTGCTACCAGAACACCCACGTTTCGCCTTGTATATTCCGTCCCATGATGTGATAGGGGGCGAGCCTATCGCCATATCGGGCACAAATTCCTGACTCCGGGCTGATAATGAATAGAAAAAACTCAATATCACTTTGCCCGACCCGGAATTCGAACCCGAGACCTCAGCTTTGCAATCGTACCGTAGGACCACTACGCCACCGAGGCAGTCCACTCTAATTCTACACTCCTAAAAAATATCTATCACATCAGCTCAAAAAAGTATTCAATGAATGTTGCATCACGTACTTCTAATATATACTTTAGCAACTACTCGAAAATAGAATTATTTAATTACTGTTACCATCAGAGGCTTGTGCTATCCAACAATTGGCAGTAATACCAACATTTTGTATGGGCACTGAGTGAAACGGGGACTTTTTGTAGTCCCAACAGTAGTCTTTTATTTGTTTCCAACTCCTCCTATTTGTTTTTCATTTCTGATTAATTTCGTTACGGGTTCAAGACAAGCTAGTGTCCCTAAGAAACTCGCCGAGCTCCAGAGCTCGGTGCCCATTTTTTACGTACCACTGTTGATCCTGGCTGACAGGAGTTGCACGGAAGGCCGTGTGAGACACACCCACCACTGCCAAACCAAAGAACCTTTTCTTTCACCGTTATGTAGCACCGCTGACCCCAACAATATAATTTTATTCTTTTTGACAAACATATTAATTCTTAATTTTTTAGTCCCTACTTAGACTATTTGCAAACAATGAACAAATACGGAACTGAAAACAAATAACCCTTACGCCATTGACCTTACACCATACATATTCGTAATTGTATGGAAGTTGATAATAATTAATTAACCCGAAGTGGTTCTTCGCACAATTTCAGTATTTTTGATAAATAAAGGAATAAAAAACGAAAATACTGTTTATTTATTTCAAGTATATTGGTGACACACTTAAAATTAACCTGTAATATTATAAAATGTTTATACAAGTGGCGACAGAGTAAGCGTAATGTCGAACGTCCACCAATAAAGTGGATTGTTTAATGATCCGACGCGATCCGATGTGGATACGACCCAATGAAGATTGCTGTAAGTAGCTGGACGCCGGCCACTTACAACAGGTCGCTGTGGATATCTCTGGAAGCTATACTTAGCCGTGGACTTCTTTTGGCTTAAAATTATCATGATTGGTATAAACATAGTAGAAAAAAATTGAAATTAAATAAATTCAGCTGTCACACGCTTATTCCTGGTGCCACAATAAGGTACCAATCTTGTCTTATAGGTATAAAAAATCACGAGACATTTTTGTGCCACTCTGCAAACCGTTCCACAAGTGTAAAGACTAAGAGTCCCCCACGCTTGAAAGACCACGTCCTAAATAACAACGGAGGAACGAAAACAGTCACACGCGCCGATTCTAGATTCTAGACCACATTTAGATATATTATCTAATAACATTTGAATGTTTGGCCCGTGACATTCAAAAGACTGCCCATGTCTAGTTTTCGGTAGATAGCATTTTAAAAAGCCCCTATGGTAACCATTCCCATTAATCACCACTTGCGACAGGCAAGGGACACTTTGGGAGTCTCAAATCGCCTCCAACCCCAAGAATTAGGATTTAAGCGTGCCGACTTAAAGTGACCCTTTAAAGTTTGAACTGTTTTAAACAAGCACCCAGAAACAATCCAAATTAATGAAACTAGACAGCGAATCCTTTATAATTTCCTACATAATAAGGTATGAAACTGCTCCAATTTACAAATTAACAATCGTACTTACACAGGTGTCCCAGAACTAGACCGTCAACCAGTAACGGGAGATAGACCAAACTATGACAGTACAGCAACAACAAAAAAATAGTCTTATCCACGAAAGTTTTCAAGATTTTTCAAGAACACTTTGTGGTATTGTGATGAGTATTTTCATAACTTATTATTTCAAATGACATTTTGCAATGTTAAATAGATAAGCTTAAGTGCCTTCTGCATACCAAGTTAAATCAAAACTTAACACGACGTGCTGAAAAAAATATGTACTATAGTACCCATGGCTATCGGGGATAGGACAATATTTTTTTTCGTTTCTGTGCCGTCATAGTTTGGTCTATCTACCGTTACTGGTTTATCTTCTAGTTCTGGCCTCTAGGACACTGCGCGGGGCGGTTACGTGGACTTAAATCGGGGTGCCTTTCACCCTGGGAAGTCCGGTGCCGCCCACGATGCCTGTGACGGTAATCAAGAGGTTTCTAGTCACTATGCTGGCGTAGGCTTAGTAGGGACCCAGCTTGGCCTCTGGGACACCTGATAAACAGAATTTAATTATGTGCGTAATATGTCAATATATAATAAATTTAAAAAAAGGATAATAATTCTTGAAATCATGATTAGTGTCGTTAATAAAATAATAGTGTTATTAATAGTAATTATGAACATTTAAGTCTTTTATAATGTATAATATTTTCAAGTGAATAAACTTTATTTAATTAACAAAATCGTTAATGATTAATGCGAGCTTTTAATCCAAGCGTGTAACATTCAATTATGTACATTATGTAGTTTGATTATTTCCGTTCTCATTTAAATAATGTACATTAGAAAATCCAGTTGTATTTTTATTATTGTCATTTCGTGAATGACGTCATTACCATGGGAATTGTTTTTAATTTGTCAACCGAGAACAGATTTAAGTTGATAACATGAGTCCCTTAAGTGTATATATACGCTAGGTGTATATATGCCCTATACGAGGTGTTATCTTATTGAAAAAAGGGCGCTAAAGTGAGATTTTAATGAATGCTTTTTAGACCTTAAAACCAGTTATTTTTTGTTTATTATTTATCAACGTTTTTCTGCAGGTACCTACAGGTGAATTTCTCTAGCGGGAGTGTGTGGCAAAATGCGAAAGTATGTGTAACAGCGAAAAATACTTAAAAGAGTTGCGGCCGCGATTTAAAAAAACACATTTTGTATTATTACACCATTCCACAGTTTCGCTAATAGACTCAATTCTGGTAAGTAAATAAATACCGCATTTTTTACACATAACTTGTATGTGACATTTATAAAATAAATAAAAAAATAATAACTATTTACAAGTGCTAAAGTAGCCTTCCATGTAGTAAAAAACTAGATACATTAATACTATAAAAAATGGATTCAGGTTATAACAAACATTTAATTAGAACATATCATTAGCTTACATCGTTTGCATAAAAAGCTTGTAAGTTACAATTGTGGGAATATGTGTGGGGAGATTTTTTATTAGGCGCAACGATTCAATGTACAAACTTACAAATTAACGTTAATATTAAAAAAATCTCAACGAATACCGAATCACCAGCGTTGAGGTTCTAAGCAGGCTTAAGAAGATGGAGCTTATGAATATCATCAAGCGCTGAAAGTTGTCGTACTTTGGTCCCATGAGAAATGACAAATACAGGCTACTCCAGCTCATTATTGCTCCGCTCAGGAAAGAGGAGACGGCACTCATAGTTAAAGAACCTGCGGGACTGGTTTGGCTGCAGCCCCACCACCAGTCAGAGCAGCAGCTTAAAAAAATTAAATTGCCCTGATGTTGTCCAACCACCGATAGGAGCAAAACTCGAAAAATATTAAAATACTTGTGTATGATGCGCGTAGTGTTGTAGTGGGCGCGTTCAGTACACATGAATTACAAAATGCACGAGGACACTTTAGTAAAATTAATTATTTATGAGGCGCTGCTGATGCGACCATGTACTTAGTACTTACATATTATATCAATTGGTATTTGGAAGAGGATAGGATGCTTTCTCTGGAAATTGCCTACAAGTTAGATATTTCCAGCGACTCGCTAAGCTTCAGTGCTCGGTGTCATTAAATTGCTGCTGCTGTTATGTTGATCCTGGGTTATAGAAGTCTTGTGGTGGGTGCGAAGGCGGTGAGTTTACAAAGAAAAATAAATCCTTATCTAATAAAAAAATATAAAATACTTATATGCTATGTGCTCGTAGCAACATTATCAATGAATCCCAAATCTTCTAATATAAAAGAAAAACAAGGCCGGAAAAACTATTACCCCTCAAAAAACGTGCAAGATTACATACAACAATAACAAAATAATTATTTCACCAAAAAAATATTGTTTTTACGTTGTAGATTCCCACTGACAAAGAATGGGTGCCAATTATGGTGTCCCATTTCAACTCAATATAATAATATGTTCTAATTTTTATAGAGTCATGATACGTACAACAGTGCGGTGAAAATTTAATACTGCAGAAGTACGAGTATAATATATTTCATTTGATGTAAATTTGTCACTTGATGAGCGGTCTCCGAGCATTAATGATGTCGGGGGACAAATGTGTTTTAATTATTTTGCCTCTGTGTATTTTACTATCAACTGGAGTAACTGCTAAGCTTACAGGTATTTGGTTTAAATTTATTTAATTTAATGTCTAAACATCGGTGCCTTGGGTTTTGTGCTTTGATATTAGAGGCATCTCTTTTTTATATAAAAAAATATTTACCTTCCGATGGGGAAAATATGGACCAAAGTCACAAGTAGGAAGGAATCTGAAGTAAAAAAATATATGTACAATGCGTGCCGTGTCCAGCCGCCTATATGGCTCTTAGCCCAACAAGAGTCGCTGGATATGTTGGTTGAGGCTCTTTGGTATCAACCCATAGACAGAAAGAACCGCAGAAAATGACACTAAAACCAATGGGCATATTAGACAAACAAACAGGCAATTTGGCAGCAAATAGGCAATTTGGGTATACGAGAATCGGGACATTAATTGTTAAGTCCACATCTCACATTTATGTAACCTCGTGTGTCAATATAATAAGCTTAAAGCTATGTATGTAATATTTTTCAACGTAGTTCATAATTAATTATTTTTATTTAATGTTCATATTTTGTTTTAGAAATACAGGATATATCAAAATCGAGAACGACTGCGACCGAATCGAACCTAGGTGGTAGTTTTAGTGTGTCTGTAACACAATACAACTAAAAATTTCTCAAAAAAAGCGCCAGATTTTTTTGCAATTTTTAAAATATCATTTTTTGGTTGGTAAATACCTAGTTTATGCTAAAATTATAATTTATACCATTAAGCACCATAGTATCTTTAAAAATAAAAAGGTGTAAATTATTATTAAAATAATAATTTACACCTTTTTATTTTTTCGTTTTCCTAAAGGAAAACGAGGTATTTACGATCGATGTCTGAAGTCACTAATACTACCACCTGGCTTCGGTTTTCGGCCGCAGTCTGGATATTCCCTGTATATGACACGTTTTTTTTTGGATTTTAATAAATATGGATTTTTGCTAATAGGTGTAAATTATAAATATAATGTGTATAAATCTATGAAATGATTCTAAATTCTAATATTACGAGTAGATGATCTGAATGTCTTTTTAAGCTGATTGATTATTCACGTTTTATATAAAAACTTCAATTAACTAACTCGTCTATTTAATTACATAGCAGTGTATACGATGCAAATCAATTGTTAGCGTCAAAGGTTACTTCGTACATTAGGTAGCTACGCAAGAGAACGACTGAAAGTCGTTCTCTTGCGTACTTACATACTTTACATACTTACATACTTTCGTATGAAACACACAATTTCGGTTTTCATATATTTTTATTCATTTATGATAAAGTGATATTTCTTCTGATGGTAAGTATGATTCAATCCAGATAAATAAATAAATAAATACACCCAACAGTCAGATACATAGTCCCCACACTAAGATCGAGTCTTGTGTAAGGTATCAGGAACTACAAGAGACTTTTCGGTCTAACAAACACCATTTGTGTGTGACTTGTGGTTCTTCACAAACATTTGTCTCGGTGCGGGGATCTATCCTGTAGCCTCACGTTTCACAGCCAGCTTCTCACCAACTGCGCCACAGAGGCTATCTCATAGAATATCTGTAAAATATAAGTATTATAAGGAACACAATTTATCTGGATTTGTGATGTACTTCTAGCTGAAGAAATCTTCCAGCTTCCACGGCTTTTCCATCTGGATAATTATAACAAGTGCTTGTCCATAAGCGATGGGGTGTACTGTCTCGGCACGTTCCAGCTTGCACCGCTTAAAGAACCACATCATGTATACAACTTGATGAAGGTAAGTCTCAAAAACATAGGATAAATATCTGCAGCAAAAAAATTACCACTCCTATTGTAATCTTTTAAATGAGGACAGAAATAAAAATGTGTAGACGACCAACGTAAGTGCGTGGTGGCCTGTTGGTAAACGGACCAGCGGCTGCCAATATATTCACGATGGTCACGGGTTCAAATCCCAGGGCATACCTCTGACTTTTCCGAGTCATATGTGTATTGAAAGTCAATCACCACGCACTATAACGGTGAGGGAAAACATCGTGAGGAAACCTGCATACCGTAGCGATTTAAAAAAAAACGATGGTATGTAAGTCCGCCAATCCGCACTAGGCCAGCGTGGAGGACTATATGGCCTAACTACTCTCAATCGTGCTCACGATAGTCAATTAGATAGGAGGCTCGTGCCCTGCAGTGGGACGTATTACGGGCTGATACAGACAACCAACAACACACACAAAGATTGCATTGTTTTCAATACCTCTATATTTTTGAGCGCAGTGTATTCTTAATGTTAAATCTTAATCTTTCTTAATGTTCTTGGTGTGTTTTATAATAATTAAACGATTCTGATATTATAATTGGGAATGGTCAAAGTGTGGTTTTAGTTAACTCGGGATGTTGTATACGCCATATCTAAGAACAAGCCTTGTCAAGAATTTGCGAATTCAATGGTGATATTTAGATGATTTTCACATGATGTAGGTATACATCAGTTGTTCCAATCTAGTTCCAATCGGTTGCCTGATCAAATATCAATATAATTCTTTATTCTTAGGCCAGGTTAGATGATTTGCAGTATAGAAATGTGGACCAAAGCGAGATTGTACCTATTATTGTCTTATTCATTATTAAAGTTTAATTTAGAAAAATTTACAAACTTAATACACTGTATTAATTTATGTAAGAAATACGAAAAAAATGCGATTGACGTGCAGGTGATCCAATGTGTCAAGTACAAATCAGAATAAATTAATTTTTAATGATGCTGACGTCAATGAACTTGTTTTCAAAAACACATAATTACCGGCGGCCTGAAATAATATTTGTTTTTTTACTTTAAATTGTGTTTTATGTTTTTTCTACCTCAGTGGCGCAGTTGTACTACGGTACGATTACAACGCTGAGGTATCGGGTTCGAATCCCGGGTCGGGCAACGTGATATTAGATTTTTCATTTTTCATTATCAGCTCGGATTCAGGAATAGAGGGGGTAGGCAGAGGTGTTACCGGGACTCCCACGTTTTACCTTGTGTGTTTCACCCCGCAATATGAAAGGGGGCGAGCCTCATTATTCAAAAATCACTGTATGACTATGCCTGACCCGGGTTTCGAACCCAAGACCTCAGCGTTGTAACCGTACCGTAGTACAACTGCGCCACCAAGGCAGTGGGCAAAATTTAACTACCTACCTACAATAAATTATTATAGTAATTTGTACATACGCACAGCCTATAAAACGTTCTAAATACAATGCTCCTAAACTTTAAAGTCTAGGTATTTAAATACCTTTATCTCCCAGGTTTAACCTGTCTGAAAGAAAAATGCTGAAATTCCTTACAGATAAATAAGTGTTGATTCTAACAGCTGGCTCTGCTCTTTATACTTGATAAATATTTCAGAAACATTCTGAACACCGCTACAATTTCAATCGGACACATATACACCGTGGGTACTGCCTCAATACTCGCTGTCCCTCCACGGAAAGGAACAACACTCTCCGTTTCGAGAAATGCGGAGACGCTCTAGCCCAGAAACATGGGATGCGAGCTACAATACGAAAACTAGATTACTGCAGGACACACGAGGAAGCACATACAGAAACTCCGCCGAGTTACCCACAAACGCTCTTCATTCAAGTGTTGTATGCTCTTCTGGCAATCAATGTAGTCGGAACTGTTTATGATGTGATGACCGGAGACACACCAGATAGTAAGTTTGGTTTATAGAGATTCAACTTTAATAGTTTCTTGGATTTACGTGATAAATTCTGTGAGAATTCGTGTTACTTCAGTGAGATTCAACTTTCTTAAGCTTAGCTTCCAAATACAAATTAGGACTAATACATTTCTGAATTTATGTCATTTAATAATCATCATTAAAAAACTATTTAATTCAAAGGTTTAATAATTCAAATTACATTGTTAATTTTTATCTTTATCAGAAAACAAACTTTTAATAGCCTGGTCTGTACCAGCCAACTGGAAAAGATTTATGTACATTTCTGAAGGCGGCGATCCTCGTTTCGAAGCTCTAGCGCCAATACAAGGAGCCAGGTATGATACGAAGTAGAAAAAACAGAATAGAATAATAAATCAATAATATATAACACGGCAGAAAAGTCATATTGCGCCAACTTCATGTAATTGTAACAAAATGCTTAGTTAAAGAAAAAGCGACTATATTTTAAAGACAAAAGAAATTCTATAAAATATAACTTTGTAATCATTTTCAGAGTAGTCGGAATGTTGCTGATTATTTATGCTCATGCCAGAGTGTTCCACTTCCCGATGTTCATACATAATCCGGAGGCTTTAGAAAAGGTATGTCTAGTTGATTTTTATGGAGACTAATGGCCTGCGCACACCGGGAGGAGAAGGCAAAAGATTTTGATTTTATACAAAGGATATTCAATGTTATCTGGTAGGAATACGACATAAATACCAATGTTTTAAATTGATGCCGTGGCATCGAAAGGGATTTGTTGACACGGCATCGAAGAGCGCACCAAGATATTCCCCGGCGGGATGTCGCGTCACAAAGCGGTTTGCCAATTGCCACACCACGCCGAAGCATGCTATGACACGCCGCGGGACGAGACATTCCAACCGATGGTACATGCAGGTGCTGCCGATGTGCATACGTCGCGTCGCGGGATACCTTGGTGGGCTGCCGGAATACCACGGTATGTAAGCGGCTGGCCAATGGCAAAATCCGTTGCCATTCCGTCCCGGTGTGCGTAGGCCATATGACCGTGTAAATATGTAGAAATCACTCAATCCTGTAGATTGATCAAGTCTATGATGACAAAGATGTCCAATATAATTTGTCGATGCTTACACACGATCTCCTTTTCCCAGCGTCAGTGGAAACACAGCCTAAGGCATAAACTAACTTACTTTAAAGCTACTGGGTATACATAATATGATAAAAAAGGCTAAGTCGTACCTAGTGCATTGCCCGCGAATATCATCTCAGCATTGTTGCAACTATACAAAAAAATATTAAAAGCGGTGGAAGGATATTCGTCGTCCGTTGCTACCCAGGTAGGTAGTAACCAACGGAAGAGTGTGTGTGTTTTGCGATCAATCAATGAATATTTGGAGACGAAATCTTTGTGAGAAGCCTATGTTCGACAATGGGTTTCCTATGGCCGAAGATCGTAAAATTATTATTATTAACTTGTAATCGACCACGTGGTCGAAGTCCCGTCGGAACCTATTCTGTGGTGGTTTTCGCTCACATTTCATCTGGCATGCGGCATACGTACCCAGTCCCACTTGAGCTTGGCAGCTTTTTGCCCAACGTCGACAACTTTCGTTCTGAAACGTATTTCTGTGTGTTTTGATTCGATCTGAGAGATTGAAAGCCGAAATGCTAAGCTCCATTGCTCGTTGGCAAACACCAAGGCTGTATGTACCTGTACTAAGATCGTAACTATGATGTTTTTTAGCTAACCACGTCAAATGAAGGCGTAGTGTTGTCAAATGGATCCCTGATGGCCCACACGTTCGTAGTGCTGACGAGTTTTCTAACAAGCTACCAGTTCTTGATTTATTCGCAAAAACAACCGCTGGGACTTCATATGCTACCGATGTGCATCATAAAGAGAATTATCAGGTAAGTTGAGAGCAATAAAATTTCCCGTATTACGCATTCTGTCATAGAAAAAGCTTCTGCTACACTTCAGTTTCTATATAATCCTTTAATCTATTGTACCTGCGCTGATCTAAATCCCAAAAAACGTCAGGGTCTGATGATAAAGCCCGAAAGGAGTTGTGATTAACCAGGTGCAAAGTTTCTTAGCACTAACTTCCTCAGTTCTAGCAATTTTGGCAATAAGCCAAAGAACCAGCCCACATGTCCAACTAGTATCACTGGTGTTCGAAATCCGATGAGATGCATCAGATTTACCGTTTTAGTTTTACATTACTTGTTCTGTCGTTCACTTCGAGTTATTCAGATTATAATCGGAGGGGTATTTTTATATAAAGTCAATTGCTCATTTTGCTATGCAAAAATACATGTACATTTTTAAGGTCCTTATCTCTTCTAGATGCCTGATTTTACTTTTCTAGTCAATCTTTTCTTCGAGGACCCTATCGTGATTCACCTATTAATCTTACTCTACCTCCTGTTCCTCAAGGATAACACCAGTTAATATCTTATTTGTGGGATACGCGGCGACGTGGTGGGGGACAGCGCGTGACGGACCCTTGATCTCTTCCACCCTCGGAGAGTACACACGAACGTGCGAACGGAAATTCTGGACTCACTTGTTCTACGTCAACAACGTCGTCGATAAGGACCACGTGTGCCTTCTGCCCACTTGGTGAGTGTCTTTCAGAATATTTTGTCATTCCATGACATATTGAAGATTCCGACGAATTGAAAACCTCATCCTTTTTTTGAAGTCGGTTAAAAAAGAGTTTTATATATTTCTTTATTACGAATTCTTTCAAAATTTAAGAACGTTATAGACCAGAAATAAAGTCTAGGTGTAATAAATTGAACAGGTCAGTGCACTTTACAAAAGGTGCGGTTATGCAGGTATAGATTAAATTTTTGTGCATATGAAAAAAACATTGTAACAGGTAATTTAACACTTACCAACGGGGTAACCTGCCGAAAAATGTAGTAAACACACCGAAAATATGTATGATCACTAGATTCTAAGAAAAATATGCAATTGACTGTGCAAATATAGAAATGGTCTGTAATAATAATTTAATATCTTAACCCATTTTCAGGTATTTAGCAGTGGATATGCATCTATACATTCTGGCCTGTGTGTTGAGTCTCATAATGTGGCGTTACAGACGTCTGGCCCTGCCTTTATACAGCGTTTGCTTGATCTTCTCACTGCTTCTCAACTCTGCCATGTGCTATGCCAATGGGTGGATCTCGGCAGTACTGTTGTCTACATCCGAGTAAGTATATTGAGATATAGGATAAGTGATATTGGATTTTTCTATTAATTATCGGCTCGGAGTCAGGAATTTGTACCCGATATAGTGATAGGCTCGCCCCCTATCATATCATGGGACGGAACACATAAGGCGAAACGTGGGTATCCTGGTTGCATCTCTGCCTACTCCTTCTGGGAAAAGACGAGCGAAAAAAATTGGGGCACGAGAAAAGATAGAGTGATTGTCTAGGAGTGACACGGAACAAAAACAGATATTCCGGAATATTTTTTGACCTCTAGTATAATATCATAACATTAATATCAACGGTACTTTCCACGCGTAAAAACATAAAAAACAGGTAATTAATTATAATTATCCAATCACTAAGTGACTCGAGCCTTTTCGTTGCGCCAGCATTGTACACTAGAGACCTATATGCAACTATGAATTGCGACCCATCACAATGTTCAAATCCCAAAGCACACCTCTGACTTTTCGGAGTTATGTGTGTATTGATAATTAATCACCACGCACTTTAACGGTGAAGGAAAACATCGTGAGGAAACCTGCATACCGTAGCGATTTTAAAGAATTTCTACGGTATGTAAGTCCGCCAACCCGCACTAGGCCAGCGTGTTTGGCCACTCTCGATTGTAGAGGAGGCCCGTGCCCTGCAGTGGGTCGTATATGGGCTGATACAATACAATACAATACAATGTTTTACATACAACTATCTTTATCAGGAATGTAAAAACCCTATTCGCGGGCAAAGAATCTTTCACCCACTTCTACAGTTCCTCGTGGGGAGGTCTTCCTGCTTGCTTCCTGGGATTGTTATTGGGACACGCGCATTTTGAACTGCAGGAAAAAGGAATTAAACTCAGCGATTATAAGGTATGTATTTGCATATTTTTATTTGAAAATTTATACCTAATACGAGTATTATAATAGATCGTTTTGTATGGTATATCATATCAAAAGCTTTACTTTACTTTTAACAGTGGATATTTTATTGATATTATAAAAGCGAAAGTTTATGTGTTTGTTACTTCTTCACGCTCAAACTGCTGGACCAATTTTGATGTTTGGTATAGAGGTAGCTGATTTTGCTGTGGGGATCCATCCTCACGCATTTATTGACCAAGCTTAAGCTTTAAAGTTTAACTTTGACATGAGCAGTGCCATAACAGACTTTCACATATCGAACACAAGACGTAAGCGAACCAAGAGCTCGTTAGTGCCCTCTGGTTTAAGCCGACACTACATCTGTATAAAGGATATCATCTTTGCTATATTTCTTTGATTATGTGTTGTAGTTATTTGTAGTCCTTCACAACCTGGCAATACCCCTCGGCGTGATGTGGCAAACTACTGCGGGGAAGTACGCCACCACGCAGACGTCTATGGCGTTCGCGGCCGCCTTCGTCACCGTCGACAGGATCGCCTTGTTCTTTCTTATAGCTGTATATATTGGCGGACTTATTACTATCGACGGTAAGTTAGCTGTTAATTGCTATCTAAGACAGGAACATCTTGAATCACTGGCAGCTTAAATACAACAATGTGGGCGGCAATATATAATGAAGACGGAAGACGACGTAACGACCTAATGGTCAAAACACGTCTGCTACTCATTAAATAATCATATTTTGATAGTAATCGGAATAATTAATAAAAGTACTTTGTGGCGGCTATATTGTAAGCTCATAAAAAGTTACTGTACAACATTGAGGTATTATACTAGAGCGGACACCGGGAAAAAAATCTCTGCGCATTGTGCTGGTACAGAATACCCGTGTGAGTGCACACGGGAACCCAGTGAAGCGAGGGCAAAAATGATGTTACTGCGTAGGCGTGACAGAAACAGAAATAGAAGGAGCGGTACGATACAGTTGATTTTTGTTACATTTTGTTTACCGTGTCCCCTCTAGTATGAATCAATGCTGAAAAGAATTAGAATTGGTTGGGAAATAGAGGAAAAAAGGTAGCCCAACAACACCTTTACCCCTTCTGGGATATAGAGATATGATTATGATGTATTTTCCAGGGCCTCAAAGTCGGTTCTACAAATGGGGTGGGTGGGAAATCCTGGCTCGATTGTCGTTGTCAGTAATGTTGATGCACTGGATTGTCAACTTGATTATCGCCGCGCGCCCAACAGTTTACAGCACATCGACACTAGATGGCGTAAGTATCACGTTCGTAAAAGCATAACAGTCGTATTCATAGAATTTCAAAACCTATTTTAGTTATCGAATGTTTTGTCACTTTAAAGCGACTTTTGAATTCAGTTAAGAAGAAGACTAAACATTCTATAACTAAAATAGGTTTTAAAAATGTCTATGAATAAGGCCGTAAGAGAATAAACACAAAGTAAACGCCGTATTTATTCGAAGACCTACGGATGCTACAGACAATAGACATACGGGGACGTCCAAATTTTATTTGAAACGAAATATGTTCATGAATCACGTAGTAATACTAGCTCAATGTTACAATACACTATTACAATATCTTTATCCCACATTAAAGTACCTGATCAATACATATGAACGAGGACATTTAGGTCCTAGTAGGCTTTGGCCAAACTGTATGTTCACGAGGGTAGAAATTCCGTAGTGAATCACGCAAGTACGTCTTGTTTAGAGTTTAGCTTGTATATGTCGCAGCCAACTAGCTTAATTAGCCATTCAATCAACCTTATGACTCTCGCCCTGTGGTCCGGGGGTGTAAGAATTCTGCCACGGTATCCCCTGCCCGTCGTAAGAGGCGACCTAAAGGGGTCATCAGAATCACTAGGAACACTGCGGGGGCGGTGCGCCCTAACTTGTAACGGCTCTGAGGCGAACGACAGAGCCTCGTCTCTGTCATGGACGCCCATAAGACCTAAAAGGGCGTCCAAAATTGCCGAAAGTGGAGTTCATCCGGGCCCCACATCAAAGAAGGACCAGCAGTGGTTATGCGCTGGGTGGTTACGCGGATGTAAATCGGAGTGCCTTTCACCCTGGGATGTCCGGTGCCGCCCAAAATGCGTGTGACGGTTTTCAAGAGGTTTTTAGTCAGTATGCTGGTGTAGGCTTGGTGGGGACCCAGCTTGGCCACAAATTCGCATTGTGCCGGGCTGGAAGGTCAGAGACACTGACATACCCCTTTCCACCTCCCCCGGGGTAACGAAAGAGGAGCTTAATAACTTTTCCTCCTGAACAAAAAAAAAAAAAGGATGGCGAGCGAAGTGGAATGCCAAGCATTACCTTGTAATTCATGTTGTTTGGTTTTGTTACTGTCCACGAGCGCTTGTATCACTTACCATCAGGCGAATGGCATGCTCGTCTCGCCATTCGTCATAAAAAAGGAAAATACAATAGCAATATAATAAAATCCTTTAAATCATCCCTTTCATTTCCGTACAAAGCAATATCAGAAGAAATCAGTCTGTCGAATATAGTTATTTCCTCACTTTCATTGTGACAAAACCAGTTTTAAAATACATTAAGCCCTCGACAAGGACAATTTATCCTTCATAGCGTGAGGGCATTGACTCCAGCTTAAATTCACTTAATAAATGTGTAAAACTTTCCTTTATTATGCATTGATGACTCCTCGATACGGAGAGAACCTATACGTAATTTTATTTCCTGTTGTGATTCTTTTGTACTTGACCTTTTTATTATAAATGCATAAGTTAAACAGATAAAATAAAAACAAAACTTGTTATTAAGACCGGAAAGGGAACAGGTATATTTCCACGCTCCCGGTCAAATTAAACATAAGTATTTAAGTAATGAATCAATCGATTCTCTCAATTGTAGAGTAGGCCAGTGCCCAGCAGTGGGACGTATATGGGCTGACAAAAAAAAAAAGTAATATTGAGTGTTGTCTGGGATATACTATTGATGCCCGAAATAAAAATTTATAGTACATAAAATAAATAAACACATCCCACAGTCACAGATATCCTGACCCCACAATAAGATCGAGTCTTATGTCATGGGTATAAGGAACTACGAGAGACTTTACGGTCTCACAAACACCCAGACCCGAAACAAATACCCGTGGATCACACAAACATTTGTCTCGATGCGGAAATATGGATATTGATGATATATTGATTGCAATCATTTACATAAGCTTGACTGAAGTGCTTTAAACCAAACAAAATATGGAAATTAAAAAAAAAGAAAACAAAGAAGTTTATAATCAAGGGTTGAAAGATTGCAATTGCTCAATCAATCTACCGGATTACCCTTTTTTTTAATATGTAGTGAATTTTACTAATGGAATGGAACAGCGGGAAATTTCAAGGCGTGCCAATCTTAATATATATAAATCTCGTGTCACAATGTTTGTCCTCAATAGACTCCTAAACTACTTAACCGATTATAATAAAATTTGCACACCATGTGCAGTTCGATCCAACTTGAGAGATAGGATAGTTTAAATCTCAAATTATAGTCGCAATTTTAATTTATTGCTAATTATTTGTCTGTTATTATTTGACAGTCACAATCATCTGTTAACTCCAAATGATTCTAACAGATGTCGATACCTTTCGACTGGGTTGAGTAAGTAATCAATAGATGGCGCTGCTATGGTAAATCTACGAACGTGTCATATAAGCTACATTTTAACAGTATAATTACCACGTGTTGTTGACGCTATAAAATTAATTAAATTTAAAATAAGTAGTTCATTATACTTTAAAAAATCAATTTCGTAGTCAGAATTTTGGCTGAGCGGAAAGTTTTAGCAGGAATTTTGCAAAGTATTTGTGTTTGCGTATTTTTTAAATGATATTCGTCGTATTTTCGTGTTTATATAAGGCCTATCTACAAAATAAAAGCAATTTCAAAAAATTTACAACTTGCCTATTTAGGCATTAAGGGATGAAATGGGATAAAGTGGGACGAACGCGATGAAACCGGTCGGATCCGGATTGCATTCGATGGGAAATAATGGGACGGGGTGTAACAGAAAGAAAAGGAGCCAGATGAGATGGGATGGGATACGATAGGAAAAGGGATAGTAGGTACTTAGGTTGAGTTCAGGAGTACAAAAGTTTGAACGGGAATAAGATATTTCTGGTGTGGAGTGGAGTCTAAACATCTTAGCACCCAGGCAAAGCTGGGCCGGGCCGCTAGTAGGTATATAAAATGCATTGCGACCAACAAAACTAAATCTTTTGCCGTGCTGTTTATATGCCGGTGTCTGGGCAAATCCTACGCCCAGCTTGCGTCACTTAAACCGGTTTAAATTATCGCAAACAATCGAAATAAAACAGTTTAAACAATAAGCAGAAAAGTACTCATCGACGTCATAGCATCGTGTGGAAATAAACTCGATATATCCCCTTTTTTTAATCATGTACTAAAAAGTAATCTATAACCGATTCTATATTTAAAAAAACTTCCTGCACATCTTAACTTAACAAGGAAATACAAAATAGGTATTCAAACACAGACGTAATATCCCATCAGCACAGTAGATTGCTCCAAAACTCGCGTACAGTACCTAAATTCTAATCCGTGTTATCAATTCATACCTCTAACCTTGTTTACGCCCGTGCCCCACTTTTGAAGACACATACTAATGTAAAAATACATACATATCTTATAGTCTTATTTTTTATTATTATTTTAATAAAACTAGATTTTAATGTTGTTTTTAACTGCCATTTTTGGGTCATATCCCTATGTTATGCTTACCTGGAAGAGATTGCCTTGAGCGATAAAACGGTTGTTTATACTCTTTTTTATGGTTCCGTTCCTGCGAAGTAATATGGTATTCCTAAGAAACACTTCGACCT
The DNA here is from genome assembly GCA_033459515.1 of Theretra japonica. NCBI lineage: Eukaryota > Metazoa > Arthropoda > Insecta > Lepidoptera > Sphingidae > Theretra > Theretra japonica. The sequence goes on from CM065942.1 coordinate 6,156,420, forward strand.
TCATTGCTCGGTATAAAATCTTCTGATACCACTGTTGATCCAGACTTACAATTGCATTAGTGCAGGGGTTCCTAGGTACGCGTAAAAAGTGAAGGAGTTCGCCATAAAACAATCCTCTCCTCTAAATTTAATTTTTGTGCCTATCTCAACCTAACTAGTTTCATTTTACCCATCTGTTTCGGCCAGTCAGAAAGTTAGGGTGCCGAAACAAAATAGTCATTGTCTCACAGGAGAAAAATACACCCAACAGTCATCTTCCCATCCTTTTTCCTTTTCGCTCCTCTCCCAATTTGATGTGCCGGCAACACATCTATGATCCAAGCGTTATCCATGTTCAAGGGTGGCAGTGATCACTTACCATCTGATAACCTGTTTGCTCGTTTGCTGACCCTATTGGATAAAAAAAAAACATGTATTTTGTATGTGCGCCGCGACCTTAAAAAAAATAGGGATAGTATTAGTGAATATACGGCCTCTAGCTGCGTGATACAGAACCTTTAGATTACGAAATCGACTCAAACTTAAACGGTTTTGCAACCGGTCTGAATGTTTCGCATTCTATGATACGTTAAAGTTTATAATAACTTTATCTAAACAATAAGATTACGTGGAAAATGTATGACGTGTTGTTACAACTCAATTTAAATAGAGGTTGTTGATAAAAGCTTCAGATGATGACTTCGGACATTCGATAAATAAAAGTAGAATAAAAAAGTATTTTTACATTAGTATTATATTTTGTTTTGAACGTTACTAGTAGAGAATCCTATTAGAGGCTTTCGTGGGTAATAGTTGGGGCGTGAGTCCGTAACGCATATAAACTGCAAGTATTTATCAATAAATAAAAATATTCAAATATTACACATACACGCATATATATTTACATTGACAGCCTCGGTGGAGCAGTTGGTTAGACGCCGGCTGTGAAACGAGAGGCCGCGGGTTCGATGCTCGCACAGAGACAAATATTTGTGTGAACCGTACGTATTTGTTTCGGGTCTAGGTGTTTGTGTGACCGAAAGTCTCTCGTAGTTTCAAGAGACAAGACTCGATCTTAGTGTGGGGTCAGGACTGTGTATGTGACTGTTGGGTTATTTATTTATTTATTATGTAATTTAAAAGCAACACAATACGTACTTTGTAACCTTCCCTCGGATTTTACACGCCTTGAATAAATTTCCATCAGTTTTATAATTAATTTGAGATATTATGTGCATGGGTATCGTGAATTGTTGTCAAAAAACCGGAGTAACCGCGTCATTGATTTAATTTTGCACCGGGCTACACATTTTTAGGTTAAAAACCCCGCAGTCGCAATTCCCCCAATTTTTCCATTGAACACTTTTTCGCAACACGCCTTATAGTGTTTTTGATTGTATTTTAATATAATATGCACGCAGGCAGATGAATGCAGGCTGCCTCCAACAGGTCATTGTGGAAATCATTGGGGGAGGCCTATGTTCAGCAATGGACTTCCTTTGGCTGATGGATGGATGATGGTTTTAATAAAAGAAGTGCTTGGTCGGAGTGGTCCCAATGTCTTATAAGATACAGAACCGATGTACTTACAGTTAAATAAGTATAAGTCCGCCAACCCGCACTAGGCCAGCGTGGGGGACTATATGGCCTAACCACTCTCAATCGATTCTCTCGATTGTAGAGTAGGCCCGTGCCCAGCAGTGAGACATATATGGGCTGACAAAAAAAAAAGCATAATGGAGATTTCTGTGTGTGGAGAGTATTGGATAACTGTTTAATCAGTTACAAGAGCCAAATGTGAATATAAGAGTCGGTAGGAGACAGTAGTTGGTCTGATCGAATCTATAACAACCAAATCGACGACATTCGAAACAAAGGCCAGTACAGTACAGAGGAACCCTGAACCGACGAGAATGCATAAAGATTATGATGTAAGTAGGCGAAACGATAGTGCTTTTTCAAGATCGAATAAAATGGAATGAAAAACTCCAATACCCCTTTCCTATTCCCATCCTTTTTCCTTCCCGTTTCCCTCCCAATTGGGCCGGCTACACATCCGTGATTCAGCTTTATGGATGCTCATGGGCGGCAGTGATCACTTACCATCAGGCGACCTGTTTGCTCGTTTGCCAGATCTATGCAACAAAAAAAATGGAGATCCACAGTTTTGACTTACCTATTTGGAATGCATATGTGACAGTTTAATATTAATGATAACTAGACATACACCTGTATTGGAAGGCAAAGAGGACTGTTGTAGATCCGGTTAGGTGATAAAAAAATCAATATTTAACCTGTTTTAGCTATTTGGAGGGTTAGCCGTTACAATTTAAATTAAGATTCGGTTTGAATAAATCGCCGAGTTGTTAACAAATGATAGAAGTTATAGTTGTAGGTATATTGTTCAAGGATGAATTTAACTAAGCGATAAAGGAATTGAGTGTGTGTACTTTTATTGAAATGACAGAAACAATCCTATATGAGCAATCTGTGAGTGGAATTTCTGGCCAATACACCTCTTATAACATTTGGGTCGGAAATAAACTCGCCAATCTATTGGAGTTCGGAGTACATATGCCACCACTTCAAAAATTTAGGTGTACCTACTCTTAATAATTTACGTGTTCTTATTTTGATGGTAGACAACCTTTTAAACCACCAACTAAAATCAGCCCTCACCGAAAACAGGTTCCTAATGTCATAGATATAGTAGTGCGTGGTGGCCTGTTGGTAATGGACCAGACGCGGCTGCCTACATGTTCACGGTGGTCGCGGGTTCAAATCCCAGGGCACACCTCTGACTTTTCGAAGTCATGTGTGTATTGATAGTCAATCACCACGCACTATAACGGTGAAGGAAAACATCGTGAGGAAACCTGCATACCATAGCGATTTGTGTAAATTTCTATGGTATGTAAAAGTCCGCCAACCCGCACTAGGCCAGCGTGGTGGACTATATGGCCTAACCACTCTCAATCGTACTCTCGATTGTAGAGGAGGCCCGTGCCCTGCAGTGGGTCGTATATGGGCTGATACAATACAATACAATACAATACAATGTCATAGATCTACCTGTGTGACCCACACGTTTAATGTTCTGGCACTGTTAATTTTGCTAGGTAGGTCTTTAAGGTATTTTTTGTCGGCAGATGGTGGATTGGGCGGCGACCGTCGTCATCACCTACGCGCTCGCAGTGCCTGTCACTGTGCTCGTCGAGATACCAACCAGAAGGTTCTTTAATGCACTGTTGTGATGTCAGATGTGATTTTTTTAAGTTATAATAGTAATACGAGTAGAAATATTTTATTGTTTTATTTCGTATTTTCATGACTATTAACTCATTTTTAATCGACTTCAAAAAAAGGAGATTATCAATTCAATGTGTATATATGTAATTTTGTCAGAATTGCACGATTTTTGGATATGTTGATCTATAACAGCGTCTGAACACGTGTGTAAATTTTCATAAATGTATGTATGTTTGTATGTTTGTCCACGCATATCTCAAGAAGTATAAGTCGGATTTCAAAAATTCTTTTTGCGTTGGATTAGGTATAGTCCAACTTAGGAGCTGTGTAAGTTTCATAGAAATCGGTTCAGTAGTTTTTGAGATAGAGCAGGGGGGGGCAACCTTTTTCAATCCGAGGCGCACATACATCTTTATTATTTTGTCTCAGTACCCTAATCTATCTAGCTGGTTGAAATGCAATATGATACTAGTTAGATAAATAGACACAAAATTTGAAATTCAGAGAGAGAATTTCTTCGCGGCGCTCTCCTTTACTTTCCACAGCGCGGGGCGACGCACCAGGGCGCACACTTTAGGACACAATGAGATAAAAAGTACAGTTTGTATCATTTACTAGGAAAACGTAAGATGATAGCTTAAATAACTGCGATAGAAATAAAAAAAATGAAGAAATAAAAAATAATTTAAAAAAATTAAACCGACTTCAAAAGTGTAATAAAAAGAGAGAAATAAAATTAATCTTTTATTAAATCTATAATACCTAAATATACAAATATTTTTGTTTTGAGGTCGGTGCCAGCTGGCCTACTATAAGCTACTATACAGATAAAAGCGCGAGGCATAGCTGATCGGCTGGCACAGGCCTCAAAAAAATGTTTGTACATTTAGGTATTATAGATTTAATAAAAGATTAATTTTATTTCTCTCTTTTTATAACACTTTTGAAGTCGGTTTCATTTTTTAAATTATTTTTTATTCATTTACATAAATCACAAACTCACAATGGCTTCCTTTTCTGTATAGGTCTGGTAAATGAACGAACGGCTCACTTCATGGTAAATTCATCTACGAAAATGGTATTTTTGATGCGGTGCCGGGCTCCTCAAACGCTGACAGCAAAGAATAGAAAAAACGCAGCAGAAGGAAAAGGATATTACTTATGAATCTCACTTACCGAACATTAACAAACCGGATTAGTCGCTTCAATATCGTTTTTTTATGGGACAGGTCACATTATAGTCGGACGGTTACATTTCCACTGTAGTTCAAGGTAATCATAGTACAGCGTATTGGTGCGTTGTCACAACGTGTAAAAAACCCGACGAAACAATAGCTTGCATTAAAGACATTTATTTTTATCTGCTAGTTAGTGCTACAAACAACGCGCTTGTAATTCGGAAATCCATCTCGACACTCGTAGTTCTGGCCGCTCATATTCAGGGTGAATTTTTCAAATGGGCGTAGATGGCAATGGCGAAACTATGAAGAATATCGAAAAATGCTGAAAGGAATCACGAGACCGATTTTGACAAAAACTAAAACTACATTCGTAGATGCTTACATACTTATTCCTAGCAAGGAATCGAACCCCAATGCTGCATTATTACACCATTCGATAGTGTTACTAATAAGGATAAATTTCTGAGAAGTAATGACATATGGCAAACTAAAGGAAACAGGTAATTTTAGGCAAAATACTATTTTTCCCCAAAATTACTGTTTCCTTTATGTCTCCTTGGGTGAGAGTGGAACTTTGGTATTTATTGTATTTTGTTGAATAGTTTATAAAAAGTCGAATTCTATGATTTGAACAAGGATTTAATTAATTATGATAGATTTGATCTAATGGAGGCATGTGAGGATCACTCGCGTTTTTGTACCGCAATAAATGTCCTTCATGTGGTTTCTTCACTGTTATAAAACCATGCATTTGTATTGCAGTGTTATAAATAACAGTTTCGAACAATTATAAGTAATTTTCCGGTCGTTTCAATCCCAATGTAGAAAGCCTCGATGTTAAGATAAGAAAATATATGATTTTGTTAAAAATTACCTCTTTCCTTTAATTTGCCATATGACATTCCTTCCCAGAAATTGATCCTTTTTAGTAGCACTATGGAATGGTGTAATAATACAGCGTGTTCTATTTTTTCAAAATCATCGGATCTGTTTCCTCGCTAGGCATATTAATTTATCAAAAATTTAAGTATGCATTTTTAGTTTTTATCAAAATCGGGCTCGTGACTCCTTTCAGCATTTTTCGATATTCCTCATTGTTTCGGATTTAGCCATTAACGCCCATTTGAAAAAAACACCCTGTATAGATCAAATGTTATTACTTGTTGACAAATCTGTATGACCATTAATTGTAAGTTAATATTTAAAAAAACATGTCTTTTTTCCGGCATGGACCGGAGACAAGACAGACACGGCAAAAACATGTTTCTCGAACAACAAATTACACGAATGACATAAAGATGCCACCGACTTATTTACAGTTCACAACATATACATGCGTAAAGGCGTTATTACACTATAGAAAAAAATAAGATCATTTAATATTATTAAAATATAATACATTGTTCTATGTGCCAACCCGCTTTAGGCCAGCGTGGTGGACTATATGGCCTAACCGCTCTTAATCGTACTCTCGATTGTAGAGGAGGCCCGTGCCCTTCAGTGGGTCGTATATGGGCTGATACAATACAAAAAAAAAAACATTGTTCTATACTGTATCGCGTGTACTGTAAGTGCGTGGTGGCCTGTTGGTAACGGACCAGACGCGGCTGCCTACATGTTTACGGTGGTCGCGGGTTCAAATCCCAGGGCACACCTCTGACTTTACGGAGTCATGTGTGTATTGATAGTCAATTACCACGCACTATAACGGTGAAGGAAAACATCGTGAGGAAACCTGACTACCATAGCGATTTGTATAAATTTCTTTGCTATGTGAAAGTCCACCAACCCGCACTGGGCCAGCGTGGTGGACTATATGGCCTAACCACTCTTAATCGTACTCTCGATTGTAGAGGAGGCCCGTACCCTGCAGTGGGTCGTATATGGGCTGATACAATACAATACAATACTGTATCGCACAGATTAAAATAAGTAATAATAAATGAGGGACTATAGTGTAGTAAATATAGTCATTGTATTGATACCAAGCGATTACATTGTACATTAAGAAGAAACAAGGAGGGCAATAGCACAAAGTCTTGTGGAACACTAGAAATAAGCTGAGAAGCGTATCTGTCAACGAGAACACGAATTCTACTCTCATGCAGAAAACCTGAAATTCCCAGGCATAGATTGCTGGGCTGTCCTTACAGCCAAAGCCCAAAAAGATCATGATACCAGACCCCATCAATCATATGGACTATATCGAGCCATCGCTAAATCTTCATTATGCATATCAATCGCCTCTCACAAGCAATTGTAATACGAACGTAAGAAACGGACTTGTGTACCGCAGTACACCAACGGTCGAAGGTTTCTGAGAAACAACCTGGCAGGTGGATCCGCTTGTACGATCAAATATTATTTTTAAAGCCTTCCGAGAAGTCGGATATGCTGGCTGGTCGTGGCACACAACTCACATGCAAAGTTCACTCTAATTTAACAGTTTTGACAGGGTACAGTGGTTGATATCCGACAACCGATAGTACAAATGGCTAGTGAGGATATGAGTTCCCTGTTGTTACTTATTCTTCTTCTTCTTTTCAGCCACTGGAAATCCAATACCTGATAGGTCTCCGCCAAGGATGCCCACATTGACCTGTTGGAAGTGGCCGCACCAGTGGATGCACCAGCGACTTCCTAAAACCTTAATTAGATCGTCCGTCCACCTTGTAGGCGGGCGTCCAACCCCGTTCTTACTAATCATGACAAAATCATAATAATTTGGATTTATACTTTTCTCTTTTTCCTCGTATTAAAATCAAGCCCTTGCTGGCGATAAATCCGTAATTTTCCACTGCAATTTCCGTTAATTATATTATGCAAAATATGCATTGGTGGCGACTGCAACAAGTATTTTAAAAGTATAATTAATCCGAAACCGTGATTTATAATATTAAATACTTATATTTTGTACTTCCGGCTCGGATGCGGCCCTTTTCAATATTACTATAATTATAAATATCCGAGAAAAATGAGAGCATAAACCTTCAACCTTTTACAGTATTCACACCTTTCCTTGGGCAATCTTAAAAATTAACAATTTTCCGTTGCAGAATTCCTTGTTAGTCCACCTTATTTATCAAATGCACCTTAATTATCATTCATATGCAAATAGCATTTCATTAATCAAAAGGATAATCATTTCATTAATCAAAAGGATCTTTGTAGTTTAAAAATAGGCTCAAAATATTCCAATCCAAATGGAATATATTTTCTTATATGCCTTGATCTCGCATTTATGTGAGGTCGCGGTAATAAGATAATTAAGGAAATTGCGGAATAATATAGCGCAAGTTTTACGGCATACTCTCTACCTGGCACCAATCATTTCGGGAGAATGAGTAGGATAACTGTTGATTAACTTATGGATCAATGACACATACGTCATAGTCCTCCGCCGAAAATAGGTCAATAGAATTCACAAATAGTTTTTAAATTTTTACAGAGGACTGTCAAGAATACAGCTTCGAGTAACAAACTGAGATAAGCATCCGGGATATTGTATATCTCTCTGAAGGTTAAGATTCGTAGCGAGCTTATCCGACAGAGAACCAAAGTTATAGACATGGCACACAGGATTAGCAAGCTAAAGTGGCAATAGGCTGGCCACATCTTTCAAAGAACAGTTGACCGCAGCGGTAAACGTTCTTGAATGGAGACCGCGTCTCGTCGTCGTCGTGTAGAACGCCCTCCAGCCATGTGGAGTTACAATTAGCGAAAGGTCGAGTTTCAAAGCGAAAGATTAAATGAGACACCATTGAAATACATAAACTAATCTCCCATAGCATATATTTGGGTTCATGTCTGCGAATGTAAGTCATCCAGCTTGACAGACCGCTTCGACCCCAAATACAGATTGGAATATAAAATTTTGATGGTTATACAACTGGTAACGTATTCCTATCAGCTTATACCAGCATACGAAAGAGTGGAAAACCCACGCAAGTGTGTCACGTTTTGGGTTGGGTCTGTGTATTTACATACATACATCTACTCGCGCCTTTTCCTAGAAGGGGTAGGCAGAGGTGCTACCAGCATCGTTTGGCCTTGTGTGTAACGTCCCACGATGTGATAGGAGGCGAGCTTATCGACATATAGGGCGCAAATTCCTAAGTCCGGGCTGATAAAGAATAAAAAATCCAATATAATTTTCCCTGACCCGGATTCGAACCCGAGACCTTAGCATTGGAATTGTACCGTAGTACAAATGCGCCACCGAGGCAGTCAACCATACAGAACGGTAGAAAACCATATATGATTTTTTCGCCGAAACGACGCGACGTGTGCTCCGTCTGGACTACTTCACTCGTAATATCAGATGTAGTCAGTTTATAGTCTTAGTTTAAAGAACGAAGTTTCATTACATACCTTCCCTTACCAAAATGTTGACATACGATAATTTAGTAGGTTATTTAGGAAAAAAATCCATGTCGTTTAAGTTTTAAAAGTCAGTGGAATTTTTTTCATAACATTTTTTGTAAATGTGAGGGCTGTTTCGTTAAGAATCTAGATTCTAGAAGTTATTACATAAGTGTTGTTCAGAAAATAGATACGTATATATCTCACAGTAAATACATATACCGCGAGTAAATAGCCACGGAATCTAGTATTAAAAGTAACCTTATCCATAATGCTTAAACATAATTGTTACCGGAGTTTTTTTAGCAACATTTCAAATAACGCAAAAGCTTTAGAACATCTAGCTTAATGTATTTATTTATTCTTTGATCTTTGCAAAGGCACCTCTCAACAATGTTACAGAATAACATTTTATTACTTGAAAAATTGCGCACATGTGTATATTAATTGAAGAATCTATACATATAGTAAATTTGTAACCGATCGATGTCTTTACATGGAATAAATGAGAAAAAATTATATGGGGGGACTATATTAACGTAAATAACCCGAAACAATGATTTTTTGAATTTTTGTCTGTTTGTCGGTGCGGCTGTGCGCAATAAACTCAGAAATGGCTAAATGGATTTCGATGAAATATGGTACTTTTTATCTCGAAAAATGTACATTACATTTTTCGTGGGATGAGGGGGGAATTCCGATATATTTGTTACTTTTTTCAACTCAAATGGATGGGATGGGACTGGATTACATATCTTGAGTGATAATGAGACGGGACAAGGCATTTTATTTTTATAAAGATAACCATGCTAACGGGGTTGCGGGCAGAAGCTAGTACGGAAGATAATTGACAATTACCTACGTGCCTAATCATAATAATTCAATTATTGAATTAAATTCTAATGTAACTAACAAAGCGACATTTTTTTTTAATAATATTACTTAAATGAAAACGAAAGCGTTATAAATGCCAAATTTTTATATGTCATTAAACAATGTTTTTGTATATTAAATACAAATGTATTCACAAAGGACAGCTGCGTATTATATTTTAAGGTCGTGTCCGTGAACGAAAGTGGTCACTTAGCTTACGATCAACTCGTATCGTATGCCGATGTTCTGCTAAAGAATGTATGCGCATTACGATTGGCAGCAACGTGCACGCAGGTTGTTATACGATGTATTCATAAAACAATAATAAGCCGTTCAGACTTCAGTCGGGGGTGTGATAAGGTGCCATGAAGACCTTTAAAGTTGTTGTCCTTAATGTGCTCGTGTTGTGTTTGTCTGTACGGAGTGGTTTTGCCAGGGAGTTCACAGGTACTCGTTATTTATTTATTGTAAATAAAATAGTTAATTACTTTTTTTAATACTAATTTTAATGTTAATAATTTATCGAGTATCAGTATGTGAAAAAATGTAATTTATTGTTTTAGTAAATTAATTTTGTTGTGCTTTACATTAAGCTTTTGGGCATAATATGATAATTAAATTAGTAATGACTAAAAATAAATTTGAAAAATTCAATTATTTCAGAAACGACATTTCGGAACACAAACTTCACTTATAGCTAAAATATTAAATACAAAACCAAATTATTTTAATACACGAATGACAAACGAAATAATTACATTGTGATTTTAATTTTGATCATTATACTATTATACTAGCGGTCGATCCTGGCTTCTCCCTGATAATTAAATTTCTCGATTCACTATGCCCCTCTTCACAGTCCAGTGCAATCCATTCTAATCTTATTTTCCGAGTTTTAAGTAAATATTTATTATACGGAATGGATTACCAGATTATAGAATGGATCACCAGGATTAGCAGCCTTTTGTAAGCGACCTGCAAATTATTTATGTCCTTAGCACAAATCCGTAAAGTATTTCTAAATATTTAAATACGAAGTTTCGTATAAATTTGAACGATCGCATATTATTTCCCATAAATTATTACAAGTGTTTTCTTAAATTAGCAAGAAAAAATAGTCTATGTCTTGTTGCTTATTCTTAACATCGTACATGGTTAAAATGGATGAGTATTTAAGTAATAAAGCGAATCAAATATACAAACACATTCGGAATTATAATATTAATACAATTTAATAAATTATGCCGCTTGTATCATTTGGGCAAACAAAGTAATATCAACTTGTGTATTATGTTAATATTGGAATTCAAAAATCTAGAGAAGAGAATCTTAGGTTATTTTATAATACAAAATTAAAGTGGAAAATATAGGCATTCACTAATTTTCTCTAATGTATGAGATCACCGATTCGATTCCCAAGTTGGAAAATCCATTTTGTGTGAGATTTTTGATGCGGCATTCATACGATCGAAGAATTATTTGGTGTCAACATTTAACCAACAATAGTTTGATGTCAGCAATTTTTTGGGTGTTTTTGATTTTGCGACTGGTTTCTCTGTGCTTAATGTCATTAACTTTGGGTCGTGACGACGCCGAGAAGAGTTCTTTAAGGTGTTAATTAACCTTCGCCCTATATCCGGACATTGCCCCCTAACTTCGTCTGCTTACCACCCTCTTCCCCTCACATCCCTGCACCTGAAATGTAAAATTCAAACCCCCTGAACGATTAACAAAAAGAGAAAGACCTACTGTTGGCAGCCTCCATGGCGCAGTTGGTTTAACGCCGGCTGTGAAACGAGAGGCCGTGGGTTCGATCCCCCCACCGAGACAAATATTAATATGAAATGTGAACCACAGGTACTTGTCTATCTAACTCTACTTAGTTTCTATATAATATAGTACAATGATAGAATATATTTCAATATTGTAATTTAATTCTAAATTTTGCTCGGGGCATTGCGGTAAAAGTAATTCGAGCGCAGTTTTCTCAAAATCAGTTTATATCCAACATGTCAAAGCTCGCTATTTCTGTCATTCAGACCGAGTTTATTATGTCAGACTTATGTGTTTTTTTTTATTCAATAATTATTTAGTAATTTTTATAGCCCTCGGATACTTTGTACTGGATGAAAAGTATCCTAATATACTTTTTTACATCTCTAGTCTCTACCAACATATATATGTAACCGGAAATGTGTGTAAACTAGGAATTGTATTACCTTCCGTGGAATACCCTGTTTGGTAATCAATCAGTTAATAATAGTCATATATGAGTGTAATAAATATTCAGTACCGTTTTGATACATTAAAAACCAAAAACAATCGTTAATTATATTGCTAACATTTCCTTTACATAACACATAAACCTCAATCGCTATATTTGGTATAAAAATAACGAACTACAAATAAAAATATTGACAATAATAATAAGCATTTAACAGGAAATATTTAATACACATCGTTTAGTCTTCATAAAGATATGCAAATTGTTATTGCTCAGTCCTTATACATTATTACTATAATAATAATTACAGAAATAAATATTGAACTTTGCTACCTATGGTCTTACGTCAATTTATATCTAGATTTCGACCAACCTAATTTTTGTACTGTATAAATTCGAGAATGCTTACTAACTTCTGTCTTCAGAATTAGAATACAAACTTCGGGGTGGCTGATTTAAAATATCGAAGAGCTCATTGTGCAGGAGCCGGACGCTTCTCATCTATTTTCCCCTTCATTTCTCTTTTATTAAGTCTCATAACCCATGACCGTTTCAGAACGAATGTTCCATAAACTTGTCTTGACCCATTTGACTTGTCCCTACTTCTTCTTTAAGGGCCTTTTCAGTATTGAAGCCGTCAGCTTCTTGTATTTTCCCTTCTCCCTACAGAAGAGTTTAATATGATATGACCATATTCACTATTCAGCTGATCTGTGATGGCCTTTAACCACATGCTTACGAATTAATTCTCTGCAATTGATAATCTGTATGTATTCCACGGCACATTCCATTATGGCCACTTTTCCGTTCAGTAAAAAAAACTTACCACAAATCATACACCCATACAAGCATACATGTATATTGAACTTACAACCTACTATATTATTAAAGTGGTACATAATAGTGACGCATCAACCATGGAAGTTTTGAAGGCAAGACCGGTTTAAATGAAAAAACCAAATAAGTACCGTAATAAAACAACGTATTAACTACAGTTGGGTGAATAAACTATTGATTTATGAAGCGACCTGCTTAACACAAATCTAATTGACGTACAAACCAAACCAGTGGGTCTAGAAAGTTTAACCCAAGAGTTAATCAATGACGTCAGCGAGAAATATGGTATGAAGGAATGAATACAATTCGGTATTTTACTATAATGTAGGTTCCTTGTAAACAAGAGGCCGTAAATTTCTGTGTATTTCTGCCGTCAAGCTGTTGCTGTGTAAATACTGTCATGTTCCGGTTCGGAGAACATTGTAGCTAGTTACTGGGAACTAAGAAACTTTAGATCATGGTTCGGTGTGACGAGGGCATTTAATTACTCAATAACTTATAAGTTCTAAGTTTATTTCCAACTCCTCCTATTAATTTCACTTTATGATTGATTTCGTTGCGGGTTTAAGACAGACAGTTAGACATTCCCGGAGACTCGCTGAGCTTAAATTCTGTATCAGCCCATACACGTCCCACTGCAGGGCACGAGCCTCCTCTAAAATCGAGAGTACGATTGAGAGTGTTTAGGCCATATAGTCCACCACGCTGGCCCAGTGCGGGTTGGCGGACTTTTACATACCATAGAAATTTATACAAATCGCTATGGTATGCAGGTTTCCTCACGATGTTTTCCTTCACCGTTGAGCTTCAATGCTCAGTGTCATTACAATGCGTGCCACTGTTGATCCTGGTTACAGGAGTTGCAGTGGTGGGTGTGAGGACGGGACAGTCTCCAAAAAAAGTTCTAAGCAGTGTTGCTCGTATAGGCACACATGACGATTACGAAGGCGAGCAACCTATCCGTTTCTTTAGTCTCTTAAAGGTATCTAAATTAATTTTGAGGCATTTACCACGTTGTGGATGTGAAAAAAATCCAACTAGACGCTAAATAGTACATTTGCAAACGAATGAATTGAATAAATATTTGTTTCAGATGAAGAATATTCGAGTCTTCCTCGCCTTTACCATCTGGATGATTACCACGGCTGTCTCTCGCATAAAGACGGGCTGTATTGCCTAGCCAAGTTCCAACTTACGCCAACAGAGTCTTCAAAAGATGCGTACAATCTTATCCAGGTAAACGTAACTTGTTGCATGAGTTTGATAAACAAGGAGACAACTCTCCTGGTGGTAAATGATAACCGCCGCCCACGAACATCTAAGATTTTAACAATTTGGTGGAAAATGATTCGCTGAGCTGTCATAATCAACGGAATCACAAGAAAAAAATAAGATGAGAGGGCCTCCGGAAATCTCCCCATATAAAACCCTCACCTCACATGACTTTGTATAAGACTGTAGTGGACCACCTTTATCGCGTCGGTCCATTCCTATAGTGATCTAAAGAGACTACAGTGATAGTGTATCTCTACCACTTTCATATTCCCTTTAACACGACCAAATATATAACACGATGGGAATTTATGTAAATGTTACAGTATTAAAACTAAACAAAGCTCCACCAAACAAGTTAGGGTTTCGGAAAGTCGCTAGATGCAGGCCAATTCCAATGGGTCAATGTGGAGATCCATGGGGGAGGCCTATGTTCAGCAGTGGACTTCCTGTAGCTGAAGAGAGAGAGAGAGAAAGCTCCACCTGCCCTTACATTAATATGGGATCGTGCTAAATATTATTTCCCATCTTCAGATTGATACTGATTTGACTTAAATTTTACAACCAGTCCCCTTCTGACGGCAAACACTTCCGACAAAAAAGATTGTATATAATTTTCTTAGCCCTAAAATCTTCCAAATCCATAAGTATATTTTTGGTACGTACCGATGCACATCAACGAGACAGACGACCTTGAATGTCCGCACAACCAACATTCCAGAATATCTCTGCCAATATTTGGCACAAACTCCTCAACTTTAATATTGAATAAATGAATCATCAATATTGTCATGATGATTATATTAAAGCGTCCGTTTTATAAGTTTAGTTTATACCTCCCGTCATCCGAAATTAGAAAAAAGGCTTAACTCCTTCCCAGTATTTCGCGTTACCTAAGTAATGTAACCATAAAGAAAATTATTTGTATCTGTATCAGCCCATATACATCCCACTGCAGCGCACGGGCCTCCTCTACAATCGGGGGTATGATTGAGAATGCCGTATAGTCCACCACGCTGGCCTAGTACGGGTTGGCAGAATTTTACATATCATAGAAATTCTTCCGAATCGCTTTGTTATGCAGATTTCCTCGGGACGTTTTCCCTCACCGTTATAGTGCTATAGAAATTAAACAATAATATATTAATAAACAGGAATTCTCCGATGACGAGCGATATTACAACAGAACATTCATCCACCGCGGTCTCTGCGTCAGCGCGCGTTGCCCAGAGACACATCGCGTTGCCAACGCAACACAACGCCTACAGAGATGCGCCAGCGGCAAGACGTTGCCACAACGCGTGGTCGCATCGCTACACACGGTGCATTACTGCCGACGACACAATGACACCGTTGTTGATAAACCATTGGATACCCCGCAAATCGTCTTCCTGTATATCGTCTATGTTATATTTTATATGAACATATTTGCCACGATGTATGATATCTTCTGGAAGGATAAAAGTAAGTGGAACTGCATTTTAGAGTAAAACTTTGTTTGGATTTCTTGGGAAGTGCACAAATAAATAGAGATACCTGTACAGAAAATGTAGATTAGCAGAGCTTGTAACATAGGTAGCTACTAGGTACCTATAATTCTACCTACTGTCCCGTACAAATATGCCCATTAATACGTTCGTCAAACTTTAAAGTTTTATTGAAAGTCAACATTGTCCAGCTCATCCCTATAACGTCTTTTATTTCACAAAGCTACATTGCATAGTTACACATAAATATATTTTCAAAAGAAAAGGTTTGCATTCACCATACAATTTGAATTTCCAGAGAACGGACTCATAATGGCATGGTCGTTACGTGCTAACTGGCAGAGATTAACTGCTTCCTTCGAGGCCAAGGATCCTCGGCTTACCAGCTTAGCCCCCATACAAGGATCAAGGTAAGCATTATCTAATTAAATAGCAATAGTAATTAAGATAGAGAGTCACGTCTCACGAGATTTATGTCAAATAAATGATCTTCCAAAAGTAATCAGGAGTAGGGAGGTACCAGGTACCTTAATAAGCAATTTATGACGAAATGTGAAATGTGTTGAGGCGCCCCTTTATATTTTATAAGGGGCAAATCCAATGATGGCTCTGATCCTTAAAAGTTTGGGACAGAATGGCCAAGTATATACTCTCACGTCTATATTCTCGCCTAATCTAATGTGTTATATGGGCCCTAATATCATTAAGTTAGCACCCTTATCGTCAGGACGTTTATTTTGAAAACCTGTGTTTGAAACTCATTACTCATTTCTTTATCTGAGACTGATGCGTGATATAAATAGCGGTGATCCCCGATCCGCAGTCAATCATTATTTTATTAGCAAATAGCTTCGAACTGTAAATGCTGGGTTTGAGTACGTTATCTTTCACCTTTTCTAAGAGTTATTTAAAATTGGAACTTTCAAAAATATGCTCACGAATCATGATTGCAAAATTATATGCCGTATGAAAAGATAACAGATTAAAGACTATAGATTATATCAAAATAATTAAATGACCTTATAAATTTATTAATAATGCCATTGATTTAAAAACTTACTAACTATATTTATGTCAATGAATAATACATTCAATATTACTCAATACTTTTATGGTTAAATTGCATAAACATTACGTATATACACATTGGTCATTCATAAATGTAAATAAATACGAGTATAATATTCAATAGACACGTGTGAAATTTGCTTAAGAATAAAATTAAAATGCATGTGGCTCCTTAGTACAAAATTGCTCCCATTCCTATGCAAGAAAAAACTTGTAAATAATTCATATCACACATTAATATATATACGATCGCAAAATCTACAACAAAAATATGAAATAAAAGTTCGAAATAATGAGTAATTTATATTATATTGAGTATAATAAATTACTTAGAGAAAAAACAAAGTTATTTCAATATTTCATTAAAAGCTGGTAATACACCGGAACCTATCTTTTAAACGTAGGAAATCGTTTAAAATCCTGTCCAAGTTATTAAGTGTGAAGGTTTTAAAACCTTGCCGGGTCATATTATCAGAGTAGCTCTACTTTCTCTTTAACCCTCAGCTTTCAAATTGCTTCCATTTTTATCTTGTTTTTAACAATTAATTCTTCAATTTATAAGCATTCTGTTTTCCTATTCAGTCGAAGTCGACACAAGATATCGCACAATTAGTAGATTTGCAACTCAACACTCATTAAACTGGTTAATGAGTTTTGAATTCCGAATCTATTTTTTTTTTGCCATCGTCGAGAAGTTTCTAAGGTTGCATCAATTACTGCCTACGCATAAAAAAGTCACGGACGCAACTTATAAATACAATAAAATATTACTATGTAAATCAATTACACTTGTTTACTAATTTTAAATGTAAAATAAATCTTTGCCAATCATTTTACGCGTTGAGCTTAGACCAGAGTTAATCAGTGTCATGGTCATAAATAAATATTTACACTATCATAAAAACATATTTAATTAACTAATTTTCCTTGGCTATTTCATACGACGTGCGTAACAAAGTACGTGGTGGTCTGTTGGTAGCGGACCAGACGCGGCTGCCTACATATTTCGGAGTCATATGTGTATTGATCACCACACACTATAACGGTTAACGAAAACATCGTGAGGAAAACTGCATACAATAGCGATTAAAAAAATATATATATACTTATGATATATAAAGTCCGCCAACCCGCACTAGGCCAGCGTGGTGGACTGTATGCATTATATGGCCTAAGCCCTCTCAATCGTACTTTTCATTGCAGAGGAGGTCCATGCCCTGCAGTGGGACGTATATAGTCTGATACAGATACGACGTGGTGAGATCCAATAAAAAAAAATCTAAACCTCACTTTTGCCGCCGAAAAATAAAAAAATAGTCTACTATATATAAGCTCTATAAATAAGAACTTCATAAGCTCCGCTTTTTAATACGTTCAAAGTGACTATGAAATATCACATTTTTTATAAACATATGCATTTAAACCTCGTCAATCGATTAAACTTAATATATCGTTTATCGGTCAATAAGCGGTCACTGAACTAAATCGTAACGAGTTTTAACAATAATATTCCTCGGAAAAGCTGTTATCTAATAGTTTTTTTTTTCACTTCATTCATATTTTCATTTCTGGACTGTTTATCTATACGATTCCCGGATAGAATCAAAAAATACAAATTATTTAGATAAATTGTTTAATATATAGAAATAAAACGACATTCTCGAAGTGGTAGAACTACGCTGTTGTCAGTCATGACTCAGCATGCATAGGCAGGCTCGTCTGGTTTGGTACCACTGTGTCATAGGAGGTCGATATGAAGTGAGAGCTTCTCTGTCGCGTTCGCTGAATGAGATTGCCAGATGCACAATACTCTTTTCCTTTTCCCATCCATTTTCTTTCCCGCTTCCCTCCCGATTTCATGCGCCGGCAAAACATTTATGATCCAAGCATTGCGGATGTTTATAGGCGGCAGTGATCACTTACTATCAGATGCCCTGGTTATTCCTTTGCCGGACCATTTGTATATAAAAAAATGCTTTAATTTAATATGAAAGTATTAAAACATATTTTATTACGTGATTTACTAACTTAATGGTATTTTTTCTTTTAATTCCAGGGTAACGGTGACGCTGATCATTCTGTACGCTCACGCTGTTGTTCTTCAAGTAATGGTGTTCTTACAAAACCCACTTTATATGGAGCAGGTACAACTTTTTGCAACATTACATAGTTATAACCCTAAATGATATAGAAATGGAAAGAAGCAAAAAGATGGATAGCAGAATGAATGAATAAATGGATAGAAGCAAATGGGGCCTTGAGTTCCATAAGTATTGTTTTCGATTCTGGGTGTTTATGAGATTAAAAAGTAAAAAAAGACACGACACACTTTCGATCGAATAGGGATTATGTATGTTATTTCTGTTGCATCAATTTATTATCTGGAGCTTAACGATCAACGCTGGAATGAAAATACTCCATCCAGTATCCATTAAATGATGATGAGATGGTTATCTCTAGCCAGTCCACAAAATAGCCTACCGATGTGAACATGTTGCAAATCAAATGTGCACGAGCAGAACGCGACGTCATTTTCACTATGTCACTATGCCGCTTAGTCTGTAATGTTGTACGCCGCATATTCTGTAATATCACCAGCTTTTAGGCCTCAGGCCATTGAAATTTTCAAAACAATTTTTCTAAATTCAAGAATTACCTAATTCGCAAGAGTGGCAATAAGATAATTATTTACGTTATCTTTCCTTTTTGGAAGTATTAAGAGTAAGTATATATTTTTTTTTATTCAGGGGCTCTCTGGAACATCCGGGATGATTATGATCAAAGGTACATCTATAGTCCAGATGTTCGTAATGGTTTCAAGTTTTCTGTGCGCCTACAATATGCTTCTGTCGTCAGATAAAACACCACTCTCCTTGAAAAAGCTACCTAGTCAAGTCATAAAGAGAGTAATCAGGTATGTAGCACAGTTTTCTTTTTCCTACTAGTACACGGTACAATCCCAGATTCAGAAGATAGAACAGTGGGGTAGGCATAGATAAGGGATAAATCTAGCTTATTGCTTTACGACCAGCCAACCTTTTTACAAATACAGATAGGTAATACTAGATCGGAAGCTCAATCTACACAACTGGCCCAATAGACTTTGGTAAACTTTATCCACTTGTATCGATATGGAGAACATTCAGACGCGTGCGATTTACACAAGAATTACTCACGATGTTTTAAAAAGATTAAGTTAAATCACAATTTTAATACAAGATTGTACTAAAATCTTCCTACGTATGTCATTTACAGGATAACGCCGGTGTACCTTCTCGTGGTGGGGTACGGGGCAACGTGGTGGCCATTAGCAAAGGACGGTCCAATAACGCCTCTTATCATTGATGCTCAGAGTCAAATATGCCGGCAGAAGTTCTGGTACCACGCTTTCTACGTCAACAACTTGTTTGATTCACGCAACCATTGCTTTATACAAACTTGGTGAGTAGACAAACGATTTTTTATCCTTTATTAAAAATATATTAGTTGTAGGTCTGACAAAAAATATACAACTTATCTGGAAGAAGTTTATCACCGCTGCCTATGACATTTCATTAACCCTTCAAGTAAAACCCATTGATTTTTTCAAAATCGAGGAAGATGGATACTGGATGAAAGTAGTCGGAGAAGGGTAGGATAGCGATTAAATGTCCTCCAACTATCCCATTGGTCATTCGAATCGCGGTAGCAGAGCTATGATCTGACATGAACTTGAAATGTGCGAACATCTCACGTCAAACTGTAATTACGAATGTGCCTTGGTACTCCACAAAATTTTCGTACCCTCTATCGTACATCGTAACCTTAGACTTCGTTCGGAGTACATGATATGTGTCATACAGGATAGTGTTGATTTTTAGAAGAGGAAAACTTATAATTTACTTCGGACGTCGAACGTCCCAGCATTCGAACTTCGTTTCGGATCATAGAGTAATCCTCCTGTCCTTTATGCGCTGCGAATCTATCCATACATATTGTAATCAAAATAATAGAGTTCTATCCCTTAAACCTTACGAATTTTAACGAACGGCATTGATGCTTTAATGCTTTCTCTTTCCACAGGTTCCTAGCAGTAGACATGCAGCTATACATTCTAGCTTGCTTCTTGACCTTGGCACTGGCTCCTTTAAAACGCAGAGCTTTGCCTGTGTATGGAGCTCTCTTCATTGGCTCATGCGTCTTGATCAGCACTATCTCATACTTCCAACACTGGAAGTCTTTGATGTACATTGCAAATCCAGAGTAAGTACATATTTCCTTTTTCTGTTTCCGTAGAACAGAATTTCTTTACCTCTGAATTAGCGTAATATAGGCATCTCGTTTAGCTACCTATAATATATTGTATTGTATTGTATCAGCCCATATACGACCCACTGCAGGGCACGGGCCTCCTCTACAATCGAGAGTACGATTGAGAGTGGTTAGGCCATATAGCCCACCACGCTGGCCTAGTGCGGGTTGGCGGACTTACACACCGTAGATTTTTTTTTAAAAATCGCTACGGTGTGCAGGTTTCCTCACGATGTTTTCCTTCACCGTTAAAGTGCGTGGTGATTGACTATCAATACACACATAACTCCGAAAAGTCAGAGGTGTGCCCTGGGATTTGAACCCGCGACCACCGTGAACATGTAGGCAGCCGAGTCTGGTCCGATACCACGAGGCCACCACGCACTTATAATATAATTATAAATATAAATATACTAGAAATAATGCATACAAATTAGTTGAGAGTTTTTTGTGGTTGATAATACGTATGAATTTGAGGTCGTAATATTCATTCTAAATCTCACAGATTTCTTAACGATAGTTTTTTGCCATAAACAAACACATATAATTAGTTCCATCCATCAGCCAAAGGAAGTCCACTGCTGAACATGGGCCTCTCCCAATGATTTCCACAGCCACCTGTTGAAGGCAGCCGCCAGCCTGCATCCATATAGTTAGTTACTATTACAAAATATGGTATGGTTACTAATAATTGTGAGACAAATGTTTGTGAGACCGAAAAGTCTCGTATTTTCTGATACCCACGACACAAAACTTAATTGATCTTAATGTGGGGTCAGGAATATGTATGTGACTGTTGGGTATACTTATTTATTTATTTATCTATAATTGCTTATTGTATTTGCAGGAGTGTCAAGTCTTTATTTTATGACTGGCCTGCATTCCAAGGACTATACACGTCACCATTAGGCAGCCTGCCCGCTTGCATGATGGGTCTCCTAATAGCTCACCAACATTACTACTTAAACGATGACAAATACAAAATATCTGATAACAAAGTAGGTTTTTCTGTTCTTTTTTTTTTCTTTCAGAAACCCTGCCAAAGTCCACCTTCGTGTTAAATCTGGGGCATTTCACGTGAAGCGGACAACCAAAAAAAAATGAGGTCATGAATTTTGTTTATACTCCGGTCAGTTATACTTCTAGTAGACGTGGATGTGTACACACATTATTTTTTTAGTATAAAGCTTTATTGCATAGTTATGAGCTTTTAAAAGTTTACCAAGAATGAAGTCACGAATTTTTGGATGCTTATTATCTGCATCAATTAATTTGTAAAAATACTAAAAATATATTGTTTCTTAAAGTTAAAAAGTCGAAGTTTTTAATTTTTTTGTCGAATTCTAAATTTGAATTTTTTTACGTAGAGTAAACCGGAAGTGAACATTTCAAATCGATATTTGAGTAACTTCGACCCTTTTTTTTAAATATTTTTACCTTAAATGAAAGCTTTAAATATATTAATTCTTCACAAAAAAAAATAAAACGTGATCCCCAATAGTTTAAGACTTAGAGCATATAGAGTAAATACACATAGCTATGAGCACTTTCTAAGCGATCGGGTTTATGCGCTAACATGCTAAAATACTACGATATTAATATTTTATTCCTTCACTCTAACCTGCAAAAATATAAAAATAAACGATTTCATTAATTCTTCACTAAAAAATTTAAGCATGATCGCCAATAGTTTAAGACTTAGAGCGGTTTTATTGAGATTGAAACAGTTTTAACTAAAATAGTGATTTATTTTGTAATTTTTACTATTCGCACTGAAACTAATTATATTTACTCATAAGCCCTCATTGATTTGAAGAAAAGCATGCAGTTGTTTAGTTCCTGGAACGGTGATAGCGGAAGCAAAACGGACTCGTAGAAAATCTCGCTCTTGTTGAATACTTTCCTTCGAGCAGTAGTAAATAGAAGTCTCATTCATATAATATTATAGGTATAGTGATAGCGTTATTCGTGGACTGTAAGCTTGCACGGGGTGCCAAACGTTTAAGGTTTCCCCCAAGACCGTCACATGGCCTTATTCCATGAGCGGTGGCATGGAAGTGTAACTGTGCTTCTATCTTAAAATTTTGGCTGTAGTGAAATAGGTTCACAAAATTGAACCTATTCTTAAAATGTTGGGGAGCTCCGTCTGTAATGTCTGTAATTTCATGACAGAAACCACAATTTTATGCTCATCATGGTTTTATGCGCATAAATTCGATTGCTTATAAAGTGCTCATAGCTATGTGTATTTACTCTATATGCTCTAAGTCTTAAACTATTGGGGATCACGTTTTAATTTTTTTTGTGAAGAATTAATATGTTTAAAGCTTTCATTTAAGGTAAAAATATTTAAAAAAAAAAGGGTTGAAGTTACTCAAATATCGATTTGAAATGTTCACTTCCGGTTTACTCTACGTAAAAAAATTCAAATTTAGAATTCGACAAAAAAATTAAAAACTTCGACTTTTTAACTTTAAGAAACAATATATTTTTAGTATTTTTACAAATTAATTGATGCAGATAATAAGCATCCAAAAATTCGTCACTTCATTCTTGGTAAACTTTTAAAAGCTCATAACTATGCAATAAAGCTTTATACTAAAAAAATAATGTGTGTACACATCCACGTCTACTAGAAGTATAACTGACCGGAGTATAAACAAAATTCATGACCTCACTTTTTTTTGGTTGTCCGCTTCACGTGAAATGCCCCATCTAATTCCTTTCGCCCGGTCTTTAGAAGCTTCCATTGTAAGACTTATTGTTGTAGTCAAATATTCACCGGATTTTAGGAAAACGGTACTTACCAAAAACTTGGACGGACGATAGTAGGTCCTAATGATATCTTTAAAAATTCAATCTCGATGAAAAAATACCATCTTTGCCATGTTTTAATATTTCTGTAGAGAATAGAGGTACAACGATGTTTGGACTTCAACCATACATACATGAATAACAAGCTGACATAATTTATATTCAGTTATATTTTCAGATACTAAGCGTGGTTCACCACGCGATGATACCACTGTATATAGCATGGCTGATCTCGGGGCAGTACATCAAGACCTTCACATCACACGTCTTCACAGCTGCCTACGCCGGGTTAGAACGATTCATATTCAGCATATTATGCGCGACAACGCTCATGGGACTTATAAATATTAACAGTAAGTTAGATAACGTTTCTAATGACAAGTTGGTAGGTTTCATACATAAACTTTTTTCTACGAGTACATGAAAAACTAAATTATCTCCGTTTATCTTAATTCCGCTGGTTTAGTGATCTCATTAAAGCCCTATTTACACGGGGAGAGTTTCTCGCCTCGAAGATACGAATATCGTAAGGATATAAATACATAGTTGCATCGTGTAAACGTTTGTCAGAACACGAAAATCTATGGCAACTATATCAAACGATAATCGCATATGATTTTCGCCGCGAGAGACTCCCCATATATGTAAATGGCGCTCTAAGGATAGTAATTTTAAATTATCTACCTGTCTAGTTATCTAATGGAAACCCAGGTGAATATTTTTTAGCTCGGTTGTCGTAATTACCCCTGACTTGTAATTGCATATGATCATCGGAAGCATGGTACCTGTCTATACATACTTTGTACCTTACTGCTTAATTAAAAGACTTGGTGGTGTGTTCTTGATGTTGACCACGTCAGATAAGGGTGATTCTAGAGTCCGATAGCAGCAATGTGAATATAAATACCCTGAGTGATAATAATAGAACACCCTGGATATTATATTTCTTAATCTTACGCCTGCATGCAGAGGCGGATTAAATGTTGAGAGCGCCCTAGGCAAGCACCTCAAAACGCCCGGCCCTTCTAGCCGTCATACTTAAAAAAATATTAACTGCGATAGAACGAGGAATTGTCTTATTGGATATTTGGTGTTTGTACTATGCTGTGAATAAGTAAAATACACCATGTTATAATGCAAATGATCAGATGCCGATGAGGATTCTCATAAGTATAATAATTATAGCTTTCGATAGTTTTACATGAAACGAAGATATCTGCAATCGTGCGCGCCCCTTCACAACCTCGCGCCCCTAGGCACGTGCCTAGTTTGCCTTAGGGATAATCCGCCTCTGTCTGCATGCAAAAAGCAGTTTAATTCAAAGGAATGGTGCTTATATTTCTCAATTGGTTTGTTGTAACTTGCAAGTAACCCATATCCAACAGGCTATTTCCGAAGATTCTTCGCATGGAGAGGGTTTGACCCGGTGGCGCGCATGTCTCTCTCAGTCATGATGATCCATTGGTGCGTCAACACGATCATAGCTACCCCGCGCCCCTATACTATACATACATCCGCTATGGACCTCGTGAGTATCTAATTTGCAATCGTTTGTGCTATGATTATTGATAGTTCCGGCAAAGAGAAACTATCTCATCTTTCGTTGGTTACTGTACTTGAATTGTTGTTACTATTGGAATTTATATATATTCGACCAACTTTGTCATTGTAGCCCAAGAGCTTCATTCAGGGATACATTATACCACTCAATACAGACCAAAATGTAAGCTTTATAGGGTTTTTATAAGTGTAATAAAATAATAATTAATTAATGATAACACTATCATTAAATAACACGAATTTTACATCACTTTTCCAGCGACAAATGTTGCATTTTGATACCGTCTTGTCGGATTATTCAAAAAGTCCAAAAAGTTCTCGAATGGAGGCCACGTGGCGGAAAGTGCTGCGTAGGACGTCCACCCACAAGGTGGTCAAACGACCTGGTAAAGGTCGCGGGACGTCGCTGATGCAGGCTGCCTCCAACAGGTCACTGTAGAAATCATTGGGAGAGGCCTATGTTCAACTGTGGACTTCCTTTGGCTGATGGATGGATGGATGTCGGATTGTGGATGTCACTAATGATCCCTCTCTACTTTCATGACTAGAAGCACAAACATAAATGTAACGATAATATAAAAACAATATTAATGTAAATGACGGTTGCAATATTTTTACAGGGCGCAGACGCAGCCGCAACAACAGTGATGACGTATCTGTTAGCGATACCGCTCACCGTGATGGTAGAACTGCCAATGCAAAAGTTCCTAGACAACATTATACCAAAAGCACTATGAGTGCCAACAAACTAAGTCAAATACATTTATATTGCGTAAATGTGTTAAAATGACCACAACACCACGCACTGGAGGAGCTCACTGCCACGTTAGGCGTGATTACTGCAGCGTTTCCTATGTGCCGTCGAAACCTTTACGATAAAAGTAAAACTTGGCCTATACCAACCCCTCATTTCTAGGGGGCTGGGCGGCTGCCTAATCGTGCCCGTAATGACGCGACGATACTGCTACAATAGCGGCCATAGCATTATATAAATAGTGTTATATTACTGTTAAATGAACAGTCGTAGGTATTTAAACTAGATGGGGTCTGTGATCATATCTTCAGGACATCAAAGCCCGTGGTTTGATGAAATTGATTTAATGAAAAATTATAGAGTCCGGGACCAATAGAGTTAGGAGATCGGCAACTCCATGTCTAGAGCCCACTCAAAAGTATTAGATTTTAAATTCAAGATGAGGTGAGAACTGGCATAATTTTTCGCCAAAGCGTTTTAAAAAAAATTGGTGGTACCAATGTGGTGGCCCACCCACCAAAGGGTAAACGTCAGTCAATGGCCAGTGGTGAAACTCATGCCAAATAATTACTTAATACGGATAAAAAATGTTGCGACGACCTCATTGCCTGTGCCTGTCATAAAACCATATATATATATATATATATATATATATATATACGATTTGCGAAAGGCCGCTGGCAGATGCTGGATGCGACAAGCCGAAGACAGGGTGAAATGGCGCAATTTTGAGGCGGCCTACGTCTAGAAGTGGACAATAAAAGGCTGATGATGACGATGATATCAATAATAATCAAAAACCCTTTTTTCGTTAATAGGTCTCTGGACGACTAACAATGGGAGTAAAAATCTGATCTGGTTCTTAAGCCGAAAACAAATTTTAAGATGCGGTCGCGTCCGTCAGCCGCATCGTAAAATTTGTTTTCGGCTTTAGAGCTCTAAAGTTATTTTACATTTGTCTAAAAATAATTGCCAGCAGTTATAATTATACTTGGGCCTTAAGTTCCTATTGTTTAATAAATAATAATACAGCCAAGACTACCTGTTGCAAGTGTGTTTATAGATGTGTACGTGTATGTGTTACCGGAAATGTATGGAATTAAGGAATTGAATTCCGAGCGTGTTTAGGAAATGTCTAAAATAATCATTTGAAGATTCTATAATACACGCATTTCCTGGGAAATCTATACATTTTCTGGGAATTATATGAAATTCCGAGATTATGCTAGGAAATCCCTAAAAAATTAATACTTCTGTGTATAAAGTAAACATAACATGCTAGTAAACCTTCTATTAAAGTAAAAAATGTTATTGATCGAAGTAGTAAACTGCCCATTAAAATACCTGACCGTAACGAGACAATCGCAACTTTATTTCCAATTGATAATAAAAAACTGCCTCGGTGGCGTAATGGTATTTCGGTATGATTGCAAAGCTGAGGTCTCGGGTTCGAATCCCGGGTCGGGCAAAGTGATATTGTATTTTTCTATTCATTATCAGCCCGGAGTCTGGAATATGTGCCCGATATGGCGTTAGGCTCGCCCCCTATCACATCGTGGGACGGAATATACAAGGCGAAACGTGGGTGCTTTGGATTGTATCTCTACCTACCTCTTCTGGGATAAATGCGTGATGTTTATGTATGTATGTAGATTTCCTAGGAAATGTAGATATTGTAAAAATAATCATACATTTCCTATATATTTTAGGAATTGTAACATTTCCTAGAAATTGCATACAATGACGGATTACATACATTTCCGATAACATATATATCACATGGTAATTTGTAGACGTTAGAAATAAAATAAATTAAATATTTAAACCACATTTTTATTTTTCTTATTATTGTTACCAACGCAAAATCTCTATTCTGTAATCTGTTATTCTGAAAACAAATTATCGGACGGACGCGACTGAGGAACGCGTCTTAGTCAGATCTAGACAATGGATTCTTTTGTTATGTGCACACTATCAGGCGTAAGTCGCAGACGTGACCTTGAATGTTCTAACGCTCTTCAGCCGCGTCCATTCGCCGTATCTTATAATTTATTTTCGGTTTTATACGTAGCCTGTATTCCCCAGTAAGCACTTTTATAATCTTTCTAGATCAAGCTCACATCCAAAGAATGGCCGCACCTTTAAATTTAATTATCTCGGAACAATAAATGAATGTTATAAGGCCTTGTACATAGACAGTTTTAAAACCTATTTTAGTTATCTTCTAAAACAGAATTCAAAAGTCGGTCGAAAAGGACAAAACATGCGATAACTTAAATAGGTTTTAAAAATGTCTATGAATAAGGCCGATAGAATATAGGGAAATGTTTACTGTTTTCATCAAAAGATAATAATAATATCTGAAAAGTTCTCTTTAGGCAATTCTCACACGGACACAAACAACAATGAATGGTTGGAATATTATAGCCAAATACTCTAAGAACAAAATATATAACGATGCAGAAGTATCCAACGTTTCTGATTCTGTAACAATTTTAGAAACTACATGCAGGTAATAACTTTTAAGTACCTGCCTATCTACATACAAAATAGTTTTTAAAAAACTGTGTGAGTAATATAGATATATAGTATTCCTAGCCGTTTTCGGCTTCGGCGACTGTTATTTGAACACAATAATTTTTAAATAGGACGTTGCTATTCCGTCCTCTCATGCGCTCTTACGTAGCTTACGTACCCTAGCTTATTAGTAAAGGTACAAGCGCGTTTAAACAATACATACCTATTTTTTGCATAACAATTTCAAATTGTTTATGGAGTTTAGGTATTTGCTTCATTTCGACAAAATTTACTAGCTGACTAGGGCCCGGCGCCCATTATCGGCATCGGCAAGGAAAAGGATCCTTCGGCATCCTACATGCAAGCGCACACTATCGACAATTATGCTTTGGCATGCTGCAAAGTTCTTAGGGATGACGAGGCGTCCTTAAGGATGCCGCACCGTCCTGTAGCTTGCCGAAGCGTCTCAATATCGTATTTCTCATCATAATAGTCTCAGAGTTGTTGCTAGTTGTCTGAATTGTATTTAATATGGTGGACTGGGATCTAGTGTTCATAGCAACTCTTGCTGAAGAAGAAGAGAAATCTAATCAATCAAACTATCCCCCGAGTGTTGCCTCGGCGCCGGCGGCGTACCGAAGGTTGCCGAAGGATGCCGAAGCATCCCGAAGCATTCTCAAGGCTGCCGATACACCAGCCTCAAGCATACCGAAGCGGTATTTTTTTTTTATTACGACCACATATAAAATTTCTACTTTATTGCCATTATGTTATAGTGTATTGCTATTTGCCACCTAAAATCCTCAGTCGTACCGATGCCGATAATGGGCGCCGGGCCTAGAGGACTCTTCCTGCACAAAAAACGATACGGATCAATAGTATCGTCAATAGTTTATCACCTTTGTAATTGTTTAAAGAATAAATAATCGTTAATAACTTTATGTACCTACTTAGCACACTTATCTTGATTTACCTATAGGTACCAGTTCTTGTATTGCAACATTAGTGAATCGGCGCAGTAATTTTTAAGTATTCTTCGAAATTCCCGCCAAAAAGAAACCTAATGCCTGTGCTACATAACAGAAATTAAATTGGCAACTAATCTATGTCGTGATTCGTGTGGAATAGACTCTCCAATAAATTATTGCCATCACAAAATCTTCGCGTAACTTGAAGGTCTTTAATTTTTACGTTGAGAACACTTGCCACTGATGCCAACACAACACAATTGAACAAATGTTTCACGGCCATTTTGTTTTCGCAAGTCGCGCGATACGCCGGTGGAGGAAGAATTATTTTAATATAATTCTTCCGTGGCGTTGTAAAACGCGGAAACTTACTTGATGAAGTGATAAGTGCGACTAAACCATGGCGCGGTACGGTCAAAGACCGGAAAATGCCCTCAAACGGGCCAATGGTTCGTATTATCTTGTGATTATCCACGTTGCATGCAAAGTATTAACCTTTCATCACTTCGTGGTTATCTTAAGGTTGCTTGTTCCCCAAGCGCCGCTATGATGTAAAAGATGAATAAGACAAGCTATTCGAACAAAAATAGAATAAAAATTAAATACACATGGGCGTGTACAGGGCTAGGCTTCATAAATGTGATATCAACATTTACGTAATTGGTCATAAATCTACACATTCCTGACAACTTGAACGCATAGTCACTTCTGTAATGTGGCCGAATGTATGAAATAACCTTAAATGGAAATAAACACTCCTTTCTTGTATTTTTACTTATCCCTTATGATAGTTATGATCCACATTCCTACCACATGTTTCATGACACTATGAAATATTAAGTTATAGTGCCTATGCACACACTGCAGCAATATGCCAGCTGTTTATTTTAAAAATAGTACACGATAAAACAATTTCCTAATAGACATGGAAAGCAGTAAGATATCTTTGACCTACTTAAAATATTTTTCATAATACTAATTTATGCTTATTCAGAGTTTATGGACCTGGACAAGCCAGCCAGAGCCCTGGACACCTTGCAAGAGGTGTTCCGCAACAAGAAATGGGCCTACAACTGGTCAGAGTCGGTGCTTGAGCCCATCATGTTCAAGTACCTAGAGCTGTGCGTGGACCTGCGCAAGTCGCACATAGCCAAGGAAGGCCTGTTTCAGTATAGAAACATGTTCCAATCTGTCAATGTCGGGTCGCTGGAACAAGTCATACGGTAATTTTCTTAAGACTAAATAATCTAATACGTTAATTTAATAGCATGACAAACTACTTAATTTTGAACTATTAATCAAGCAAGAGTTACAAGGCAAGCAGTTCTTCATGAATGTAAATGTCTTGCCGTAAACAACAGCAACACTAGTCAGGACTTTCAAGAACTAAGTACTGCATGCCTTTGGAATATTTATTATTCTGATCACAATAATACCTGGTAATCACTTCTCACAAAGTTCTTTAAACCTGAACTCAACAGAATTTTCAAAGTCCTACTTGGTGGCAGAAATACTCTAAGCAATGGTACCTTATCAGACTTATCTGACTTCTTGCATACATTACATGTAGTTGTAAATACAGCAATGTTAAGTTTATTCATTATTAGTGAGCCACAACAAAAATATTAATATGAATTGTTTCCTTGAGTGGTTGTTATTAATAACCACAAGGATAGAGTATTGTAAGGGTGAATACTCAAAAGTGTGGTTAAACTTTTGATGAATGGCCCTTATACATATCACCTAATATGTGGATTAACAATTTTATCAGTCCTTGCATAAGTATTTGTATGTAAAATCTTAGTTTATGCATATTTGAAATGATTTAACTTGTGATTTTACAACTAGACGCCTTGCTAATAAATGTGTTCCACTCAACTTGATAATTAATTATAATACTAATAGGGCACAAACCTTTTCTACTATATGAGCCTCTAATAATAATAAATCTTTATTTTACATTACATAACACATTTATTTTGTCATCCATAAATGTGATTCCTGCTCATATTGTAGAGGGTACCTACGAATGGCTGAAGAGCGTACGGAAGCAGCAAGAGCACAGTCTACCCAGGCCGTCATTGACACTGATGATTTGGACAACTTGGCTACGCCTGAGAGCATACTGCTCAGTGCAGTATCGGGAGAGGATGCTCAAGATCGCTCTGATAGAACTATACTTACACCATGGGTATGTCATCTCATGAATTTTTACTTTTCCACAAAAAAATAGGTAATCTTAAGGCATAATTTACTGATGGAAACAAATATGTATTTGTGAAGCCAACAAATTTTTACCTGGGTGTGAGAATTAATACTACAAAAGAGGCTGCACAATATCCTTCAACTGTTTCTGAAATTTACTAATGCTACATAAAGTTTTCCAAGCATAAAATGACATTTGCTGCATAGCACAAGACTATAGCCTCCCATAAACCGATGTTTTATAAAATATCATCACAAAATAACTCGAAATAATATCATAATAATCATCTTGATTTTAATTTTACACAAATTTTCTACTTAGGTGAAATTCCTGTGGGAGTCTTACTGCCAATGCCTGGAGCTGTTGCGTACCAATGCTCATGTCGAGACATTGTACCACGATATCGCGCGCATGGCCTTCCAGTTCTGCCTCAAGTATTCGCGCAAGACAGAGTTCAGGAAACTCTGCGACAAGCTGAGGAAGCATCTTGAGGATATCTGTAAACCTAATGTATGTATTACTTTATACTGTAAAAATAAATAGGATTTTTTCAATTTAGTCAGGGTTGCAGTCCGTGTTCATATAATTAGATAGTGATCTTTGTAAAACTGTTTTTTTTTTATTTCATAAAATATTTTTGATTATGTTAATGTTAAAAACAAACGAAGTCTTGGTATCTTACTTTGAATAAGCAGTAATTTAAACTTTATTCAGTTCTAATAATGTGGAATGTTAGAGGAAAAAAGTGACAAATATTGTTTACTTGGCAATATAAGCATGGTTATTCAAATTGCATTTGTTTTCAGGTACAAACAGGTAATGTGAGCATCTCTAAACCTGAGACACAACAACTCAACTTGGAGACAAGATTGTTCCAACTGGATTGTGCTATTCAGATGGAATTATGGCAGGTTTGTATTTACATTTATACTAATATTGTATTTATATTTCTAGCACAAACAAAATTTTATAGTATATATAAAAAATGTGATCACTTCGTAATTATAAAGGTTACAATAACAACAATATAATATGACACCATAAAGTATAATTATGCATTTTATCAATCAAACATTTTGTTTTCTAAACTATACTTAAATTTAATACAAGGCCAGAATTTTATCTAATTCCTTAATTTTCGGTAACAGGAAGCCTACAAAGCCATTGAAGACATCCACAACCTGATGAACATGTCTAAGAAGACACCAGTGGCTAAGACCATGGCCAACTATTACGGCAAGCTGGCTCTTGTGTTCTGGAAGGCCGGCCACTGTCTCTTCCACGCGGCCGCCCTTCTTAAACTCTTCCAACTATCTCGGGAGATGAAGAAGAACATCACGCAGGAGGAATTGCAGAAGTATGATCTTTTGATTTTTTGTGCATTCACACACAACACGTATTCATTACTGAAATATTACAGCCAAGCAAAACAGATATTCCTTTTTACTCACCACAATTAATGTAGTAAGTCAAAAATGTTTCAATAAATATTTTGTACATTTGTATTATTAGCTTAAAGCTTAACAAAATACTATTAAGATAAATTCGCCTCTGATAAACACCATTCTGACCTAAATGGTTTGACATGGTGACTCAACAGAGGTATATTATATAGCCAATTGTGCAACTGGCAGACGGTGAAATAAACAGTCTGATCATTTATATATTGGCACAATAACAAATAAAATAATCTTCATAGATTTTGTGGTTTTTGGTTGTTTTTGGAATCACATAGAGATAAATTACAAGTACATTAAGAGACAATTGCAAGTTATAGAAATATACTAACAATTATTAAATTTTCAGAATGGCATGCCGAGTGCTTGTAGCGGTATTATCCGTGCCTCTGCCATCTCTGCACCCTGAATTTGATCGGTTTGTGGAGACCGACAAAAGCCCAGTTGAGAAGGCCCAACGTCTTGCTGTTCTGCTCGGTTTGGCTCAGCCACCAACTAGGGCGAGCTTGCTGAAAGGTAACATCATAAATTTACATTATTATGAATAATTTCTTTATGAATGTTACGAACTTTAGTAATTTGTAACAAACAAACAAACACATTAGAAGTGGATGGACATAGATAGACACTAATGGATTTTCGAAAAATTATACTCTCCTTGTATAGTCAGATATTTCAAATTATATCATACAGAGTTCATTATCTGATCTGGAAGACACTATTATCTCATAATACAGTCTACACAATTTGATTTATAACTTTTACTTAACAATTTATTTATTCGACAGACGTGGTGCGCCTCAATGTGGTGGCGCTGGCGTCCCCGCAACTGCAGCAGCTGTACGCGTGGCTTGAAGTGGAGTTCGACCCGCTCACTATCTGCCACAATGTGCACTCCATCGTCAAGTCTCTACAGGAAGAACCTAGTAAGTATTGTTTATTTTCATATCTAATTATACTATAAATTATTTCTTACATCCTCCAAAATTCATTCATTAAATTTATTATAATAGAAATCGTATGCCACTCGTATGATCGCGTATGTTCTACGCTCGAAAAACATAAAATACTAATAATCTGCATGCTTGAATATTATTAACCATACAATCATAAAATGCCTCCGAAATAAATCCCATTTTTAACTGTTAATAGTTAGTGATGGT
This sequence comes from Theretra japonica, assembly GCA_033459515.1. Lineage (NCBI taxonomy): Eukaryota > Metazoa > Arthropoda > Insecta > Lepidoptera > Sphingidae > Theretra > Theretra japonica. Next base: position 6,190,681 of record CM065942.1, read on the forward strand.
AGGCCTCGGAGGAAAATCATACTATGGGCTTGACGCGACAGATTGCACTAACAATTCGCAGTTTGTGTTAATTGAAGCCTGAACAAACTTCATCATAACATCCAAATCATAACTATGACATCAAACTATCAGCTGTGTAGCGTCATAAAATAATAATAAATACACCCAACAGTCACATACATAGTCCTGACCCCACACTAAGATCAATTAAGTCTTCTGTCGTGGATATCGGAAGCTACGAGAGACTTTTCGGTCCCACTAACACCCAGACCCGAGACAAATACTTGTGGGCCTCATAAACATTTGTCTCACAGGCGGCGTCTAACCGATTGCGGCACGGAGGCTGCATAATATCTCGCATATCGATAAGCGATTACTATCATCATAATAATAATCACATCATTTGAAGTTTGTAGGTCATCATCAAACTTTCAAAAAAAAATCAATATAAAACAATGTTTCTATTCCAGATTCTCCACTGGCGCAGTACACGACGGCTCTATCGGACGTGACGCTAGTCCGTCTGATCCGGCAAGTGGCGCAGTGCTACGCGTGCGTGCAGTTCTCCAGACTCCTGGAGTTAGCTGCTACTGATGACTTGTTCCACCTAGAGAGACTGCTGGTCGACTGCGTGCGTCACAACGACATGCAGATACGCATCGATCATGCTAACAAGTCAGTATTATATCAAATGTTTGTGTGTTTCCTTACATTGAAACATTTAAAAGCTGTATTAACCCTTGTTCGTAGATTAATAGCTAGTTTATGGGTGTAGTATAGGTAAAAGTATTTTAAGGAACAAAAAGTATTTAATTTTGTGAGCTATAATTTATGTATATTTTAATTCAGATGCGTCCACTTCGGAGTGGAGGCTGGTGGTGGCGAATGGTGTTCCGCCGCTGATGAGGCCTGTGGCGGCGCTATCCTGCAAGCAACGCCTGCTGAACAGGTAAATAAATGTCACATGTCTAAAATGCAATGTTTTATTTATATGTAGGCAGATAGATTCCACAGCAAGCACTTTTGATGGGGATCACATGAGTAGAATCATTTATATAACAAAAAATATTAACGTGCTATTATGAACGTGAGAAACGAGCCTCTCAAGATAGGAAATGTGTGCGTTTACGTGGATGCCTATGTTAGCGAATTAGCAATAGACATAACTTTCAAATGAGTTAGATCCTTGATTCATATCTATACAATATCGTGCAATATAACTAACGGTACTATATTCCCAGGTCCGCGAGCAGCTGGTCCGCGCGGCGGAGGTGCTGTCCCGCGCGGTGAACGCGCTGTTCCCGCAGCGGCGGCGCGGCGAGCGAGAGCGCGCGCGCGCGCACATGGTGCAGCACTACCACGAGCACAAGCACGCCGAGCACCACCGCGTGCTGCAGCGACACAAGATCATCGAGGAGCGCAAGGAGTACATCGAGAGGCTCAACACTGTGCGCGAGGAGGAAGAGCTCAGGTACACATATTTACGAATGCATTATATAGCTACACTTGCTGATCTGAAGGGCTGATTGTAAGGAAGAAATCCTACTAAAATAATGGCCATTAGATCGTCTTTTTACTGAAGCGGAGATGGACAGAACTGGAGCCGAGCAAAAATATGTCATAGGTATACATACATAAACACACGCCTTTTTCTCAGAAGGGGTAGGCAGAGGTGCAAACTAGAAACCCTCGTTTCGCCTTGTATTTTCCGTCCCATGATGTTATAGGGGGCGAGCCTATCGCCATATCGGGCACAAATTCCTGACTCTGGGCTGATAATGAGTAGAAAAATCCAATATCATTTTGCCCGACCCGGGATTCGAACCCGAGACCTCAGTTTTGCAACCATACCTTAATACAACTACGCCACCGAAGCAGTCGAGTCGGCAAAGATGTGTCGAAATCTACTAATTAAATTAAGACATCAATTTTGTTATAAATATCTTGACCCTGTATGATGGGCAACTTCTACAAATATCTGCTTCGGTAGTCCGAAGTTAAGTGGATGTGCAAGCTTAAGCCTTAAAATACCTATTATCTATTAACACCATTGTTAATATGCATGCACTTGTACCAAACCAAGAATTAATAACTAATAAATGTTTTCTACCAGGCGTCAAGAGGAGCAGCTACGCGCGGCCGCGGCGGCGGAGGCGCGTCGACAGGAACAGGAGAGAGAAGAGCGCGAGAAGAAACGCCACGCATCCGAGCTCGCCGCCATGAGGGAGCGACACTTGCGCGAGAGAATGGCACACATCTCTCAAACCGCGCATGGACAGAAGATGCTCGGCAAACTTAACGAGGAGGTGTGTATACTCTATTTCCCATTCTAGCCACATGAAGTAGACTGCTAAACATTCACATCCAAAGATTTCAATAGTAACATGTTAGAAGGAGCCTGCATCCAGTACTTTCTGACTTATTTTTTGTATTGTATTGTATTGTATCAGGCTATATACATCCCATTGCAAGGCACAAGCTTCCTCTACAATAGAGTTTATTATTGAACATATGCATCATTAATGTTTCATGAGTAACAAATTTATTTATAATCCAGGATTTGAAGAAGATGGACGCTGAAGCGATCGCTCAGCGTGAAGCCGAGGAGTTGATGAAAGAACGTCGCGAACTGCAAGCCAGACTCAAGTCACAAGAAAAGAAGGTAAGACTACAACATATTACCTATTTCTGTTGTGGTAAGATATTCTTTACTGCTCAGAAGCAACCTCTGTACATGACGGTTAAAAGTCGTAGTAATTAAAATAACTATTAACCACTAATGGATACTCTATATTATTTTATATTATATTTTATATATCAGGTGTATTCTAGTCGCTGTGTTGCGCTAAATATCACAAAATGGTAATAAATTTTTGTGGTTGTCAGGTTGATTACTTCGAGAGAGCCAAGCGCTTGGAAGAGATTCCACTGCTCCAAAAGAACTTAGAAGAGAAGCAAGTCCAGGACAAGGCATTCTGGGAGCAACAAGAAAAGGAACGCATTCAACAACTTATCGGTGAGTAAATCTTACTTTATCATTATTATTCTTTAATGAATAAGCCATGAATGTTTTATATAGATGAGATATACAACCAAAAGTCAAATTGTATTGACTTTACAAGAAAATACATTACTTGTTTCTTAGATATAGAAACTAAGTGCCTTGGATATCTCAATACCCAGATTTAAAACAGGTATTAGTGAATTTAATTTGAGGCCTCACATTCCAAAGCCTCTTTTTTAAGCAATTGACATGAATTTTTCAAAAAGTTAGATATGAATTTATTTGTACTACAGAGGCGCGCGCCCGCGATGTGGCGACGGCAAGCCGTATGTCGCGAATGGCACCGCACCGCGATCTGTTCATGGCGCGCCTGCGCTCAGAGCGCGGCGCCGCGCATGCGCAGAGACTCGCCGCCTTCAACGACAAGCTCGCGCAGGAGCGGGAGAAGAGGCTGGCGGAAAGACGCGCGCAGAGGCGCGAGAAACGTCGCCAGGAGGTGAGATTATACCATATAATATTCAGAAAATTACGTTTTGTTTGAGTGTATGTATAATACTAAATCAATTTTAAAGGAAGTTTTGCAGTGGAAATTATACCTATATAATTTAAATGTTGATGTTTTAAGCAAATTGGTCCACTTTGATTCAAATAGTATGATCCGATTACCATGCATATTTGTTTACTTGAAAAATATTGTGGTTACGTTACTCAAATTGTTTTTACGTATAGTGGCTGGCCGAGAAGCACCGTGCAGAGGAGCGCGCGGCGGAGGAGGCGCGCCGCGTGAAGGAGGAGGAGGAACGCAAAGAGCGCGAGGAACGCGAGAGGAAGCACCAGGAGGAACTCGCCGCGCTCCGGGAACGCAAGGAGAAGGAAGAAAGGTAACCAAACATTACTTTTATTGTCTACTCTGTAATATATAAAGTGACGTAATTGCATGTTAATTTTGTTGGGTTAAATCCGTATTTATTTAAATTATTTCAATAGATTCTAAGATCAAGTTGACATTATTTCCTAATAAAATTTGCTTTTGTATAAGAAATCAATTCAAAATCTAATCATCAGGGAACACCAAGAAATGTTGGCGCGCGTTGAAGCCAAAGCTCGCGCCAAGGAAGCCGAAATCCAACGCAAACTTGAAGAGCAGAAGACCACTCCGGCTAGTGGTTGGCGCCGAGGCGGAGCGCCACCGGAGAAAGAGAAGGAGAAGGACGAGAGCGCCTGGCGCCGGGGCGGAGCTCCCCCGCCGGAGAAGGAGAAGGGCGACGGCTGGCGTCGTGGAGGCCCTACTACAGACAAAGAAAAGGAGGATGAATGGCGTCGCGCGCCGCCCGCCGCCGCTGCCGCCGCCGCCGACAAAGACAAGGACGACGTGTGGCGCAGGGGACCACCCGGAGGATACAAGAAGGAAGGTCCTCCCCCCGGCGGAGCTAGCGCCAGCGCCTGGCGAAAGGACGGCAAGGAGCCCGAGAAGAAATCTGAGCCGTGGCGGTCCAGTGAGTAGAATCAGCTTAAAAAATCTAACTATGTATTGTATACTATTTTTTTCAGTAGAGGTATTGGACATGTAAGATTCATGCTGCATTTTTTATCAGAATTTAACGATATTGGAAAACAGGTTTCATTTTGTCTTAAATATTTCAATGTTTTTGCGACTTAATGGAGATATGAAGGCATTTCAAAAGAAAGTAAATATTCATATTTTGTATACAAGAGGTAAATAGAGTATTTGTGTGCAGGTCGGATGCGCGAGGCAGACCGCTCGCCTGAAAGACGTCGCGACGACCGTCCGCCCACCGATGACAGGTAAATACATCCTTAAATCTTCCAAATTCTGTCTTGTTTGGCTTTAGCATCGTGTATAAATAAAAGAAATAAAAATAAAAATATGTGATGCTGGAACTAAACAATCATTTTTAATAATACGGGAATTTGATCACTATAATCTATATAATTTTAAAAGTTCCATTTGACATATCTCAAAATTGTGAAATAGGGATGATGTCAAATAAATCGGTTAGTACAATATCCGATTATTAACGAGATATCGATACTATTTGTTTGTATTTCTTAATCGATTACAGTTTATATTTTTAGTGTACATTATTTCGTTTTTTTTATGTACATCTTTATCCTAATGAGACATCCACAATTGCATAAGTCACTTTAGTATTAAGGAACAAAAGCAATGATTTATTTATTACTAGCGGCCCGGCCCACTGAGTCGAAATGGCAATTTTTTGTGACACGATTTTTTTCGGAATTTCCAATTTATTTTGACGCCAACGGTTCGATATTATCATTCCTTACAATATTTATTCTTTGTACATTTTTGTTTAACCCTATAATTTTGGCTAAAAAAAATAATTTAGATTTTTGATGTATGGAACGCACTATAAAACCCTAAATTTCTACGAAATCCTGCTAGATCCTGCGTTGAAATCTTATTTTTCTGAATCTTGGTCTTCTACTATATTTGTATACTTCGGACGTCTGTATCGACCTGCAATTTTTTCAGTTATGCAGTTCGAAAGAAAAGATAAAAATCAATATTTCCCAAAACTCTTTTTACGATTATCTTTAGTAAATTTGACACAAATAAAATAAATTAATCGAATAAATTAACAAATACCAAGGAAAACTTGTATATGTGCGTGCCAAATTTATAATACAAAGGATACAATTGAAAGCCTTTTTCGATTGCTGATTCTCTTAGGTTTATATATTGTATTTACATTACTTACTTTTTAAAATTAGAAAACAACTGGATTAAAATTGCTTGATTATTTCTATATTTTTACCGATTATGCGTATACAAATCCGTTTGCATAGTCTCAACTCTACACATGGAAGACCTAACGACGTGACTTTGTAATGACGTCTAGTAAAAAAGTATGTTGTTTAAAATGGTTGTTTTGCTTTATTTAAAGGATTTATATTTAAATTTAGTTATTATGGATTGTAAATCCTGTAATAAAATAAGAATAGCTTCATAATTCTATGGTTTTACGGAAAGTTTTATTGAAATTGTGTGAGTTACGTCTTCACAAAGTTATTTATGATAAAAGTATGAAATGTCAAATGAGACTTCTTGAATTAGAAATACTATAAAGCATCCTTTATTACACTCGACCTATTGATATAAATTAAGCAATAAATGCATGAATATATTTAAATTCAATATGATTTGGTTTAGGCGTGATGATCGGCGTGACGACCGTGCTCCTCGGGATGAGCGTGGTCCCAGGGACGAGCGCGGCCCGCCTGCCGCCGACAAGGAGAAAGACGACGACGTGTGGCGCAGGGGACCGCCCGCTTCCAGTGAGTTAATTATTGTGACATACACCTGATAATATTGTAATGCCATAGTTTTATGAAATAGAACTGGAATGCTGTTGGAATTTAGTTAAAAAAATTAATAAGGAAAAAATATTATTTTGATAATTTATTCACCATTAAAACAATTTCATCATCTTGTTTTAATAATAAGCGAAACAGAATAGACAACCTGATTTTTAAATAACGTGATCTTGTCAACAGCCCGCATGCGCGAGGCTGCCCGGTCGCCAGACCGACGCCGCGATGATCGCCCACCTCCAGACAGGTAAGCTACTTCTACTAAAACCATTCTATTTAATCTAGTTTATCTGTTAAAATTACGAGACTATCAAGTCGCTTGCTTGCCCATATACGGGAGCAATGCATGACGCTCGTCACCTTGTGACACAGGTTCTCTTATGAAGCCAAGTAGTCCGTGGTTACAATGTCCTTCAAAACGCAACAGAATAGTGCTTCCACAATAATGCTTGGTGGCAGAAATAAATAAAGCGATGGCACTTGTCTTCCTGTCTACTTCTCGAGAGACAGCCCACCCAAATATCAATTAAGACAGTACAAACTACACTAATTCGATTCGTATAAATGTCTACGAACACTACAAATGAGAGAGCAATTTGGTTGTCTAATAAGTAAGGGTTTGTTATTAAAATACTTATATATTTGTAGACGCGACGACCGTTCACGAGATGATCGTGGTCCACGCGATGACCGTGGTCCGCGCGACGATCGTGGACCTCGCGATGACCGCGGCCCGAGGGAAGATCGCGGCGCAAGGGATGAGGGCGAGTGGCGCCCCGCCAACCGCGACTCGGAGAGGTTTGTAACTCCTATTATCTATTCTACAATTAACATATACACAAAAGGAAACACTGTTTTTTTTTTTCAAGCCTACATAATATATGCCCGAGTATTCAATTCTCTTGACGCTACAGTTAGTGTTCAAAAATGTTTTAAACAGTAGATTATTTAAATCATGTCAGTGAATTAAATGATAGTCTTGTGTTAACAGGGCTCGTTATGGCGGTCGCTCCAGCGGACCAGAGAACGCCTGGCACCGCGGTGGAACCGACGCTCCCTCCGGCCCACCCGTAAGTAACATTACTAAAACTACAAGAGCATAAAACGTAGGAAAATCATATAAAATATTTTTTGGGATAACTTCAATTTTGTGTTGACGTAAACTTGTGGCTAGATCACAATACTTCTCCCGTATATGTCTGAATAAAATTTTTATTAAGTATCACTGCCACTATGCATTCGATTAATGCTGTGTGTCATAATATTGTCTATGACGCAGCTATGTCCCGTCTCGCAATGCATTGCACCGATTAAAATGGCGGTGCGATTATCACCTCAATAAATAGTTCTGATAATATTTTGACGCTCTGTGCTTTTACTTGAGCTGTTCAATATATACAGTGTAATATAACTAATGAATGCATAATCTCAGGATCGTTCGTCATGGCGGTCGAAGGACGCTCCGTCCCGCGACGATAGATACCGTGACGCGCCGCGCCGCGACGATCGCGACCGCTACCCGCCCAGGAGGGACGAAAGGTATGATTCTCTAATTATTAAATTATGTAGTTTCATAATAAATATAATTATGTTTGTCCTACTCTCGCAAACACTCATATAACTGACGGTTCTACATTACTTATATATTTTTTTATGATTATACGACAAAAAATATTTGGATTATTTTGGAATGTCTTACATTATTTGTGAATGTAAATCCGTTGATATGCATCCCACTGTGGAGAGACTTTCTAGCATATTATCATGTAAAGGTTTTGCCGTAACCTGACTCATCATCTTCATTTACTGAAAAAATAGGCCTCCCACAAAGACATTATAATTTTCTCAATTACCTATCGGAATCGACTTACACCCACCCACCATCTGCGACTTAAATACCTTCACGTTTATAGTATTGTAATACAATGGATTATTTCAGACGTGACGACCGCGACGGTCCCCGACGCGACGATCGCGATGGTCCGCGTCGTGACGAGCGCGACGCGCCCCGCCGCGACGACAAGGACGCGCCGCGCCGCGACGACAGAGACCGCCGCCCTCCGCCGCGCAGGGACGACAAACGTAAGCACATTACTTTTTAATATTATGATCCAAAAACTAATAGTCCACTCTGAGATTGCGTCGCGGAGATAAGGGAGGGCCCGGCCGATACAAACTGCCGTACTCGGGGACATTTAATATCAATTAAATCATTACTTAGTGTAGATTTTACGAAGAAAATTTATTCTAAGGATTTAATCGACATTGAGAGTACTTAATAGCGCAACAATATTGAACATTTAAATTAATATCAATACTATTTATTCTCTGCTTACTTATTATTTAATTCATAAAATAAAAATCAATAGTTTCTATATGCTATGCAGGATTAAATTCTTAGGCCTCTGAAATAAATCCCATTCATAACTGGAAATAGTTGTGTGATGGTAGGCCTCAGAGGCAAATCATATTCGGGCTTGACGCGACAGATTGCGCCAATAATTCGCAGTTTGTGTTAATTAAAGCCTGAACAAGTATTTTACATTTACATTCACTATCAATGGTTTGTAATTTATGTGTTTTACATTAGCATTCTCTTAGAACAATAAAAGGTGGACAAAGATTGTCGAAACATTAGGTAGTCAGGCAGTCTAATGTATGTGCTTATTCACATAACATGAAAAGCAAAGTACTGTTGTATAATTTAAAGTGACGCGTTAGTGACAAAAAGGAAACCAATATGTGTATATTTTTATTTGCAGCTCGCGACGCCGATGGTGACAGCTGGCAACAAGTCACCCGGCGTTAACCGCATCCAATCATCATTCAATAACTTTATACATTTATATAGTGTTTGCATATATTGCCAACGTTTTACCACGTCATTTTTAAAACATTGTCTCTTTGCCGACATCTGTACGCATTTTAAGGGTTCAGAATATTTTTTGTTTTCTTAATTAAAAGGCCATTGATATAAAATATAATTGGTATCCTCCTTGAAATAAACTTAACCGTACTAATTACTTCATATTGTTTACGTTTCCTATGCTGTATAACTGAACCCGAAAATTTTCCATCTCATTTATGTCAATTTAATAAATGATGTACTCTATCTAGTGTTGTTTTATCTACACTATAGTTTAGTGTGTGGTTATGGGCTTCGTTTATTTACTCGCTTCATATTACAACATTGCTTACATTTGTATAAGTAGTATAAAAGACAACAATAAAAATAGACTAAAGGGCCTTTGCACACGGCGGTATTTAACGCGCCAACTACACGCGTCTTAAGAACGCGCGCTCAGGTCGCTGTAGATGACCAAAGGCTTACTGTGTAAAGGTTGACTCACTGTGTCTGAAATGCGTTTGAAGCGCGTTACCGTGCGACGTCTGCGCGTCCTCGACGTGTTAAAAATACGCCGTGTGCAAAGGATCTTAATAATCTACCTAATAGAGGTCAATTAACATTTTCGAAATGAGCATGGATACAAAGGTATCATAAAGTATTGCCTCCATCTAGGAAAATTCAATGAAATTCGAGATCTGACATTTTTGTTGGGAGTAATCTGAATTCTGAATAGTAAATAAATTGTTAATAGCCATATAAAATCAATGTGGCTTACATACAAAACGTCTTTGTTGTTAAAATAGAATTATATACAATGGTTAAATTTTGAAGTTATAAAAATATGTGAAATTACAATTATTCAAATAGACCACTATATCCTGCACATAACAACTTGCAAGTTGATTTCACATATTTATAAACTGCCTTATGAAAAAATAGTATAAAATTCGCCTTAATTTACAGTAAATTTATACGCCATAATATAATAGAGAAATGTACCTTGTCATATATTTCAGTACTCAATAAATGGTTGGAATTTAGTCTGGAGTTTTATTCTGTAGTTCTTAACAAATCATGCCTAATCAATCAAAAATATTCGGCGAGGGTAAAATAAATTGTTATGCTTCAAGTAAATACATATCTAGAAACTAAGATGTGATTGCGGACATTGAAACATGAGATAATTTAAAAAATAGATAAACTGCATGCAAGCGACAGACCTTCAGGTAACGGATAAAATAACTTGCGTAAGGTTCAAGATTATTGATTCACGATGTTCTCGATATATTATATTTTATAGTTTATCCACCTCTAGCTACCAGAGAAATTTAAATTACACTTAATAGGTAAATATCCTACAATTTTATACGATAAGCTTAGCCTACACATGCTAAATAATTTTGCAAACATTAGCTTAATTTAGATCCTGTATTTCATATGATACATAAATCACCTTGCCTTCAAAAGCTTGTTGACAGACTGCACCTACACAAGTTAAAATTCATGCCACATATACTCGTTTCAATTGCATTTAAAACATTTGGTCAATGATTCACTTCCGTTACGTTGAACTATAATATGATTCGCATAATTCCTTCGTTCTACCTGACGCTTCCCTGGTAAGTGTCGGAGTCCACTTTCCCACCCAAATTCAGCCATATCGCCTGGTCTTTGGCCACACGTTGTGGTCTTTGGCCATTGACTGTCATTTCGCTTATCTATCCCAATACAATATAGATAAGCACTAGTCGGATCATAACATTTGTTTTAAAAGCATATGCCTTATATTTTGACACCCCTCATAGCGCAGTTGGTGGGACGCCGGCTGTGAAACGAGAAGTCGCGGGTTCGTTGGCCGCACTGAGACAATTATTTGTGTGAACCATAGTCACTCGTTACGGATCTGGGTGTTAGTGAGAGGGAAAAGTCTCTCGTAGTTTCTGATACACACGACACAAGACTCGATCTAAGTGTGGGGTCAGGACTATGGATGTAACTGTTCAGTGTATTTACTACATAAATAACTTAACTAAGGTGCATATACCACACAATTTATACAAGTTTTTCGACAGTAAACAATAATATTCTAAAAACAAATATTTGCAAGCGTCCAGATCAACAAAGAAAGCATTTCACAAGTCCATCAAACAAATTAGGAGTCAACCAAACGATCGATACAGATGCCGTGGGTTCGAACTTAGGACCTGCCTCTGTTAATCAAGGTTATGTATTGTAAACTACAGTGTAACATTCGTAAAGAAAGCTGCATAGTTATTAAAGATATCCCCGCAATTATACCGAAGACCATCTAGCACTAGACCAATGTTTAGGTCTAAGGACAATGACCATTTTATCTTCTTACAAAGCACTTATAAAGTTAAAGTGAATGTTCACGTAAATTTGCTAAGCACTGTGTATTTTTAAACAACTTTAAAGTGTTAATCATCAAGTAATCAATGCATTCCGAGGTCACCGACCTAATACATTTCGTAGTTAATAATATCCTACACTTATCCAATTATTATGCCTACCTCGACGGTAATTGCTTATGTTATGTTATTACTTAATTATTTTAATTCATAAATATGTGTTGCATTCATATAAATGTACATCAACCTGCATAACATCCATGCGTGTTAGCTTATTAAGGTATAAAAACCATTTTTCCTTTTCTGTCGATTGGCTAAAACGGGCTGATCTTTTCCTTTATCGTCAAGCAAGCGATAACTAATCAAGAAAACACTTGTAACTTCCGAAAAACAGTGCTATATGTCCACGCTTTAAGCCCACGACCTCCAGTTGAGCCCTGTGGTTGAGCCGTTCGAACATCAAATAACTTAGCTACCGCTCGCTTAAATTCCGTTTTAATTACCCATATTTCATTCTTCTGACAAAGAAATGAATTATTCTATGTTATAACTAACTTCCATACATTAATTTCATAGCTATCACAATTTTACCATCTTAAGGAGAAACGGCTGCTCCAGCGCGCCGCGCCATAACAATTTAGGCTAATGAGTAGTGAGAAGTGAGAATCAAACTCCACAAATTTGTAACAGACAATTGGAAAATACTCCCGACACAAAAATCAGGCTAACAAAATTATTAATAGACTAACAATTACGTAAACTAAGGGCAACTACAGTCCGGCCAATAAGCCGTTTAAAATTGCGGTCGGACGAGAAAGTTTATTTTTTACGGCCGAACTAGGCAGTCGCCGATGCGCCCCGGAGTAGGAATCACGCGCGTTACCGAACGAAAAATTTATTTTGTTTACGCCGAAACCGGTTCCGACGAAACTTTTTAAATTGATACACAAACACGAAATTCCACAGACTAGTGTGTTGTTTGAACGTTTGAGGATACGGAGAGAACAGCCAGTGAAAAATGAAAGTAAGTTATTAAAATTAGTTTTGATTCGAAATTCAATTTACACACAGGCATTATAAATTCATGTGCTTATCCAAAATTTTTTATTTAAAATTATCGCATAAGTAATAAAAAAAATAGTGCCATATAATATTTTAGTTTATTATTAGTTTCATTAATTATAAGGCCTAAATACTTGTAGCTTAAGAGTTCAATATGAATTCCCTATACGTAAAAATATTAATGTAAGCAAACTTAAGTTTCTAAGTACAAACAATTTACATAGGCATTCCTGCTAATGCACTTTCACGTTTGCGACAAACAGTCCAAGGTAATAAATGCTGTATTTCCTTTGTTCAGTTCACTAACGTTATTGGAATTAGGTAACGGAATCAATATTTAACACCGCCTTTATTTATTCTTACTACCAAAGCGTTTAATTAATGCTTTATTTTAAACTTTCTTAAAATCGAAGCACCAAACATTAAACGTGATTAAAATAATACCTCCAACTAGCACACGTCAAAATATAAATTTATAATTCCTAGAATTTAATTTGTCTTCATACTAAATATCAATTGAGAAATCATTATTATCTCTATCAATAACATGAATATGTTTAACGCGACAGTTGCCTTAAAGAAAAAAATTGAAAACTAGAAATCAAGAAATCGTATTACATAAAACTTCTTTAAAAAGTGCCGTAGCATTGAAGAACAAGCCTATTGATAAATTATAGTTGATACAATAAAGATGAATCCACGAAAATTACAAAGACAATAGCTGGCATAAGAAGAAACAGCGGTTGAACCGTTAACGATATGCACCACGTGTTCAGAATACAAACAAAAATACCGAATCTCTTTATAAAAGCAAATTAATATACTCAAACACAATTTAAAACTGTAGACCAAGTTCAAAGCTAAGGCCATAATATGACTATAAGTATACACGTTATTTCGAAAACACGAAATACAACTATAAGATGATTATAAAAGAGAAATTTATTAAGTCTACAACTTTCAATATACTTCATTAATCATACCAGCAACCACTTTCCGGCAATACAGAAACGAAGGAATGCACTATTCTCGACTTTTACTAATTATGTTATATTACATAACTAAAAGCTTTGGTTACAAGTGTGGTTACAAGTTCATACAGTGCGGAACCAGTAACAGACATTAGATTCAATTTATTAAAATTTGGTAAAATTTTCGAAATATCACAACTGTTAGTAACTTAACAAATACACGCATAGTCTTAACGACACCGTAAGATATCAAATCTTGGTTTGTGGGACAATGGACATCAATAAACTTGTCAGTAAAACAACAACTACAGAAAAGTTTACAGTCTCAAAACACCCAGATCCAAAACAAATTGGTCTCGATGAGATTATTCTATACCTGTGGATCACACAATTAATATTTTTATCCGTGCAGGGATCGAACTCGCGGCCTCACGTTTCATAGCCGGCGTCTAGCCAACTGCACTAAGGAGGCTGTAAAATCTGTCAATGAAAAGTATTATTAGCGGTTTAGTTAATCGACTCACTGGGGTAATGGCTGCAGATTTAATCTCGCAGATAAGCATTTGCAACACCTAGGTACAGCTAATACATTGTGCGTTTCACTATTTCATCATGTGAAAATTGTATCTGTAAACGCTCCCAGGAAGCCACGATGCAAAAGAAATGCAAAGGGCGACTTGAAACCCAGGGCAAACCTGAGAGCCATGGCATCTCAAAAGCCATTTACAATGAACGGAAAAGTATTGCACAAAAGTCTTTACCAAAGATTTCAACGCGAAATTTTTTGTGTTCGTATTTATTTATTTAATCCTTTTCAGCATTGTACAGAGAAACAATAAAGAATTTACATAATAATCATTATTATAGTGTATATTAGATCCAAAAGGCAGTACTGCTGGACACGGCACGCATAATGAGAAGGTTCCTCACTTTGGATTCATAACCACCGGTGGCTTAAGTCTTTAGAAGGGTTTTTATATGTATGTATAAAAATATAAAAATACTTATTAAATAAAGAGAAATATTAATAGTACACCTGACAGCCTTATAACACTAGGTAACTTTACACAGGCATGAGGCAACCATGGGATGGATATATAAGTAGGAGAAAGAAAGGCCAGGCTAAGGCGTAAATTAAAAATAATAATTTACAATGAAACAGATCCCCAATTGAATAAAATGTAATATTTATCCCACAGTTATTTTGAAACTGAAAAGACAAGGGTTAGATGAATAGCTTGTATGTACTGTTCAGTTACCTTTTTATGGAATAACAATTCTAACTATAAATCTAACAGAGATATATGATAATATGCGTAAACTTTAAGCAGATATAACGCAGATGGACGTTGGAGCCCTGAAGACTGAACGTAAGAGAAATAAACAGGAATTAATAATCCGAATTTCTATTAGATTCAATTAAAGTTAATAAGCAATGATACAAAAAGGAAGGTTTGTGTTCAGCAACTGTCGGCTCGTAAAACAGGCGAGGCAACTTTCACACGTAAATAATAAACGAACATCGATCCGGCGTGGAAAAAACTCGATAAAATATATTATCACATAGCAAACTCACAATTAGAAAGTGATATATTTCGGACGTTTATTCGCAATGAAAAACTGTTTTAATAACCAATAAAGCTTTAAATACCTAGATACAATATCTCATACTGAAGGTGTTATTGCATCCTTAAGGTGCTATGTGAAAGTAGCGTACAAAAGTATTACAATAGGTAATTGAGTCCTATTAAAGTGATTTTTCACTTCAAATTGTAGCACCAGTATAACAGACATCCATCCCTAGCTCATAGTAAAACGTTAAGTACTTTAACTACAGAATAGGAGTAACTGACTTTTGATATTTGGCTACTCTAAATTGCGGCCCTAAAATTATTCTTACTTAATACGTTAAAGCTTACGCATATTGCGACTTTTCAGACCAAGTGACAATTGGATGACCACTGCCAAACCTCTAACACCACCTTCTTACTGAAAATTGTGTCCTGTTATTTCCGCACTTAGAATTACTTACCGAAATGACACGCAAAGAATAGCAAATTGCGCAAGACTCGTGCATCATTTGCGGTTGGTTGGTGCTCAATGAATGATAAAATTGTACAAAACGTATTTTTTGCTATTAAACTACAGTTATTTAGTCTATTGGTGATGCAAACTTTAACTTAAGAATAGCAACTAAGCTGTAAGATCGACGAGCAAGCTAAATTCGTTTGTGATGAATCATTTTGGTGTGTACATGACGTGTTTGTCTCCCAGAAATACCGAAGGGGTCAAGTCACGCAGTTTTCAACTGAATTTTATTAGAAGGAAATCAAGATAAATATTTTGCCACACATGTATTCCCTGCATCTTATATTAGCCGTACAATTTAATAATAAATTATCTACTAAATTAAAAATGCCTAAAATTTCAACTGTGCCTAAGCAACGTATGTACGTTTGTATGTTTATGTGAACGTCTGTAACATTGTTAAGGCAAGTTGAAGAATGTGAAGCTATTGCCCTCCCCACCCTGTCAAAGAAACGATATTTATACATTCTCACATTACCTATGTGTAGACAATGTAATCTATCGAATAAATTAATACTTAACTGCAAAAATGTAGTGGAGAGAGCTACAGTTACGGACCATTCACGCAACTCCGATAACGATAACATTACAATCGCTATCAAATATCTTGTATAACAAAAAGAAACAATAGGAAGTGAATACTTCGCGCTCGTTGACTTCACAATTTGATACAGCCTTACGGTTTTGCGGCCATAATCGTTTATTCGTTTCAATGGATATCATGAGTAGTGTCAAATAAAGCTGCCATTAGAACATGTATCACGCGAATGTTACCCAACCTTGCGTTTTATTGGCGCGAAATTGGAAAACAAAAATATCCAGCGAAATATTAACGAAAATAGAGTTTATCAATTAACTGTTGCCTTGGACTTCGTAAAACGGAGTTTTTGTGCCCTTAAAAATGTATTTTACGGTATAACTAATGACAGGGTTAATTAACGATGATATAATTAACGGTGTCCTAACGACGTCTTTACAGATAAAGGTCTCGCCAAACAGCAGGGCGGGACGGCGATATGCTAAAAGGACCAATTCTATACAAAATCGAGATAGAATTTCTTAATTTAGTGGATCTATGTTTGCGTGAATTAGTCCATAGCTCGAACATATCGGTCACGCGTTTGTTCGCCCATCGATAAGACTACGCACGTACGTTGTCGCCACAATGAGTTTGTCACGTTTTGCCAAATACGATGTTTAGCGATCCACTACGAACAGACAACAGGCAATGTCTCGGATCGTGACAAGACTTTCTTTACAATAACAATTTGTATCTCCCTGACGTAATCGAACGACCTTGTTGTCCACTTACTGCACCAACCGTCCACAAATAATTTAATGTATCTAGAGTTTGAACTTCTTTGTTGCACGGCAACAATTCTGATCGAGTCCAGTGTCTATCGCTTCACAGCTGACTGTCCGTCTGGCGCCTCCCCACGAAAGCTGACACATATTAACTCCATTATTTTTTTAAATTGTTATTAATAATTTTACTAATTACTGTGCAAAGGCGTTAGGCTGAAAAGAATTTACATAATTTCAAAGAAAGTGTCCTAGGGGGACAAATAAAGGCAGCTCTACCTAAATTAAGCACTGCTGGACTTGTATACATAATTAACAATCTATTTTAGTTTTAAATGCAGCCAATAGCATTAATAATACTTATCAATAGATACAAAACGTCACAATAGGTGACAAAGCGTTATATTTACCGCCTTACCTGTAAGGTCAGTTACCAGCTGATGATTTCCGAGCAGCGCGCGTGATCCGCATCCAACACCAAAGATTTCTACTCGCATTGTTTGTTTATTGTCCATTGTTACCGTTCGGACCTCGGGGCCTACGCAAATATGACTTTCAATTTTCGCTTGTATAATTGTAGTGAATTATAATGAGGATAGAGTGGGGTTAAGGGACCGATTAACTTGCTATAGGTGAGGAATTCTCGATAACCAGACAGGGTATATTGAGTTGTTTTTAAAGAAGACGAATAAATAAAATCTAAAATGTGTCACATAATTTAACCAGTTATTGTCAAATTCAAGTGAGTTAAATGTGGATTAGAATATTGAATTCTAGAGCCTTAAGAAAACAAACTTGAATTTTGGTTTCTTAGACTTACGCGAATTTTACACATTGAAATAAAACGAATTCTTACGGTTTTATCGCGAATTTGATTTCATTTAATTTTTTTTTTACTTCCCGAAGTTTCAATCACTTTGCAGTTTTCGTGTTCACGGGGCGTACTCAGAACTTTAATTTGTTGAGTTATATTTGTGGTCGTAAGTTCATTTCATAAACTCATTTTTCGTCAATCAATATTTAAGTTAAAGACGGTCCTTCCAAAATAAGATTTGATAAAGGAGGGAACATTACAAGTAACTGTCAATGGCTGGATCAACGCCTAATTAAAATAAATTTTCAGTGATGTAATACTTAAACTTCACGGTTTAAAAATAAATTTGATCGACGCCGTGGGAATATGAACAACAATGACGAATTAATTTAGATGAGCATCTTTCTGGTCTAAATAATATAATGGGTCGTAGAAGTATTGTATAATTGTGTTTAACACTGTTAAGTAATTGCTTAATCCTTTTTTAAGAGCTTGTACTTAAATCAGATAAAGTTATTTATCATATTATATTATGGGAATTGGGAGTAATATTATTAGATTATTAAGCCTGACAATATAAAAACAACAGTAAATTTTAATTGTGTTTTGTATCCAAGGAATATTTTGCTTTTTACGGATTAAAAATTAACCCTTAATTGACTTCTACTGGCGATTGCGCAAATAATGAAAGTGATGGTAAGTGATCTAAAGCTCTAAATCTAAGCTAATATAATTCAGCTTTGTAAATTTTTGCTCTTTGATAATGAAAGTAATTTTTGGAAAAGGAAGAAAAGAAGAACGAACAATTAAAATGGTTGCCTCACGCCTTTTCCTATTGTGATTAAAATGAAAATTTATTGAATTCATAAATATGTTATGTAGCTCTTCAGATTCATTCACTTGAAACAAGTGTACCACAATTCTTGAAATAAATATTTATCTATATTTACTCTTGCTACAACGCGACTCTACCCCTTGATACATACTTTTGAAGTTTGCAGTTTGTGTTTCAAAACTGCTTGATAATTCTGAACGCATCACTGATATCATTCAAGATCTTGGCAAAGCGTTGGGTTCTCAACACTGCAACGGCATAATTAAATCAACAGTTTCTGCAAATTAACTAAAATCATGTAGAAGATCGTCATAATTTTCGATCGGTGCGAGTTTTCGGCTAGCTAACAAATATATCCTTGAGTAAAAATATCGAAAGTGCTCATATTTAAATAAGGTATGCTTCTAATAAGAATCATTGTTATCAGTTTTTTTGTTCTCTTACTTTACATAATATAATTTTAATTACAAGCATTATCAACTATAGTAAGCTTGATAAACTGCCTTTGCATCCCCTAAAATTTATGGATGGACCGGTTGCATCAAGTAGAATTGACCATAAGTTTAACTTTGACCATGTTAACGTCATATAGATAATACTGTATATGTTTGGTACGACTAAGGCTAAAGTCCCATTGTGTAAATGGGAGAGAGTTTCTCGGGGCGAGAATCGAATGCGATTATCACATGACATAACCGCCATAGAGAATCGTGTTCTAACAAATGTTCACACGATGCGACTTTTTTATATCCTTACGATAATCGTATTTTCGACGCGAGAAACTCTCCCCGTGTAAATTATGCTTAAATCTTGATTCAACAGATATATCATTCCAAACATCGAACTTCCCTCAATTCCAGAAGTGAGAGTGGCACAAGGAAACGAAACACCGCGCATTACCGTGACTGACGCGTGTACCGTTGCACAACTTGCGAAACCTATTTACGTATCTATTACATACGAATAGAGTTCACATTGGCTCACGTTATCTTTCCACATTACTAGTCTTCCAACCGTGGCGTCGCTAATTCGTGTGAATTTTACGTTGTTTCTCTTTTTGTTAAAATACCTTGTATGCGTAAGTTTGGCCCAAGGAGCCACAGATAAACTGCTAGATATGTTATTGTATGTTTTGTTCCCTATTATTTAAAAATGCACAGAGATTTTTTTGTATATATTGATACGAGATTAACATTACCAATATGGCTATCTATTATTATCGGATACGACATTTAAGTAAGGCTATTTTTTTTTGTGCGGTGGTCCAAAAGCACCAGTAACTATGTAAGTACCTAATAGCAGTTATTATGATGACTTTAAATACTATCAAATCATGAGAAGAGCCCTTTGCGCAAAAGAGACGACAGACAACGCAATACACCTACATTATTAGTACTCGTACTTGATTCTTTAGTATCTACAATTTACATAATATTAACGTAATAATTTTAATATGGAAATAGAAGACGCAAAATACGCACGTTGAAATTCAATTTATAACCGGATTGAGCCAATATTATTTACGCACGAATTTCGAAGAATTCATTGATTCAAGTTTAAGGCCAATTAGCAATGAATCATCTTATACATAAGATTATTTATATTATCTCTAAATAGTCTAGCTCTAGAGTAAACGACGACATTGGTATCGTGTTTGTAAAACGTATGTAAATGATATGTGACGCGAATTTGATCTCTTACAAGCGGATGGCCTCTAGGAATGTCATCGACAACTTTGTAATCTCTAATTTCTGATACTTTCTCAAACAAAATTAATTAACAAGAAACTATTGATTTTATATTCCAGAAATTATTGGTTTTATTCAAATTTCAACATAGGAGTGTCTCAGAAAAGTATAAGTGGTTTGCGTTCAGGGTTTGCGTACACGAATTACTAGCTAGATGGAATGACAAAACAAACAAAACGTTTTTACACAAGTTTATGACGACAATTGTCATCGAAAGGTCTTATAGGTGTTACCAAATATGTTATTCAACTTGTAAACAATAAGTCAATATGTTCCTAAAAACTCATAGAATTTAATTTCTAGACGCAAATGGAATTAGACAAAATTATGCCAACTGCCAAATATTTTGATTCAAGGAAATAAAGACGAGACTGTGACGATAGAGCATATTTATTAACTTCCATAATCTAAATTCAAAAATTGGAATTCGACCTGTCCGTCGATATTTATTATTTCATTAGCCTGTGACATTTGTAGTTTTACTGCCTAAAAAATAAAAAATAAAATATGGCGATCGATTGTATTTATAATCCGGATATGTTAATATCAGTTTGGCATGGCGTCTCGTTTTAAGGAATTAGTCATCCACATTAATAATTCACCGTCTAGTTTTTATGGCGTAGCTTATTAAATGTTAAATTCAAACAAACAACTAGTTTATATATTTAAAAACTTTACACATTGAAATAAAACGAATTCTTACGGATTTTATCGCGAATTTGATTTAATTTTTACATTTTTTAACTTCACGAAAGCTGTAAAGTGATCGAAACGTCGGGAAGGTAAAAAAATTAAAAATTAAATCAAATAAAATTTTATTTCAATAAAAACTTTATATTAACGGCTTTTTGAGACTCCTAAACAACATAAATAATTTAATTATTAAACGGCTGTAGCTACTTCACTATGAAAAATATATTAATAAAATTACCGCTAACTTCCTTAACTTATTTTTATTTTTGCTTACTCGAGAGTCTTATTACATTACTTACGATCTATGGCAATTATATTCTGTCAAAAGTTACATAAGAATATGCTTTCTTTTTTAGATTTCTCTGTACGCTTTTCTCACTATTACAACAATACACATTCCTAGGATTACCGTCTGCGTATAGTCACAAATGAGTTTAACGTAACAATCTGGGATAATTCACCTTTCATACATTCTTCCTAGGTATTTTTTGATAATAGGAAGTAGGAATTACGAGCAAATACCTAGTTTGTATCTAGCAAACTGACGTCAGATGTGTGGCTTTATAAAACATAGATAGATAGCTGATTCCGACAGCTGATCTTCTGTTGATAAAGATTTGTTTACACGTCATCGGGTAAACAAATCTTTCAGCAACAGAAGATCAGCTGTCGGAACAGTCTAATGTTAAAGTTAAAGGGTGAAACGTTCTATAGTAATTCACACAACAATAATTTTTGGTTGAGACATTTACAGTACTGCCACTGACTCTATCCCTCTTATGAAGAAGGGAAAAGAAAGAGAAAGACATAAATTTTATAAAAATATCTGGCTTCACACAGTGAAACGGCAAGTCAGCTTCAAATTTCAACGTCACTGCAATCAGAAGTAGTAGCTCGACCGTAAAACAGTTTGCATTGTGTATAAACCCAATAGAGTATTCATTGTTCAGCGTTTTACAAGCGCTAGAAACTAGAAAGCTTGTAATAAGTAAAGATTATAAGACTTTGGATATTTACCGTTTCCTATGAGCAAATATTTGAATAAATAACTGTATGGTATATTCGATTTCTAACGCAACTTGTATTTCTGAAACCCCGATCACCTTTTAAGCTTTTTCGAATAAATAATTCGTCTACAGAATTATGGTTAGGTGCGAGACAACTGATGCACCCATAGATGCACCAGATAGCTTCCTAGGTAACATATTATGAAGTATAAAACGTGGTCAAGTTTTGCCGAAATTCCATTAATCATAACTACAGACATGTATTTATTAATTGTCTTAATAATATGTTTCATATATTTTGTTACTAATATTCGTAGGTAATTATCAATCACACACACACACACATCGAAAGCTGGGGGTTACTCTATTCTCCGACTCGAAGACGAATGTTCGAACGCCGTACGTAAAACTGTGCGAACGTGCGTAGTTACTCTACAAAATGTTCGAATCCTCTATCGTACGTCGTAACTATAGACTAAATTCTGAGTGAATGATAAGTTTCATAGAGAATAGTATTGATTCTAAATAGTGGAAAACTTTTATTTTATACGTGCACTTCTGTAACCCCCTGATACTAAAATTACGATAAGGTAAAAATTTAAAAGTAGACTCCTGTCTAGATACCTTAGCCTATTTCACTAAACTTGATTTAAATGACAATAATGTCTTTGAGTAGGTCAAAGACCTCCTAACACTGTACTCACGGTACCATAAACATAATCACTGATAATAATAGCCTAGTGTTTACTTGAGACCAGGCAGTTTCGCGCCTAACAAGCTCCTTTCCCTTTTGCGAGATGGTGAAACCCAGACTCCGGTACCTAGGTATTAGAGATCGAAAATAAAACGTTGTCTAACCAGTATCTGCATACAGTTTTAAGCGTAATTTCAAAGTTAAATTAACTGATTTCTATTTTGTAGTATACAATACAATTTCTCTGAATTTAATAGTAATAATTTGTATAATTCTTAGCACTTTGTTATTGTCAACAAATGTAGGATTGGTCTTGCAAACTACTTCTACTATCTAAAAATAATTTTAAACTTTAGGAACAAAATTCATTACAAATGCTAAATATGCCCTTAATTCATATTTAAAGAACATCCAATTGCTATTTCATTTTGGGGAGGGTGGTAATAGGGCATAAGATTTTTCATTTATAGTCTTGCTCAATTAAAAGGTGACGAAAATAAAACGAGTACTTCTCGAGAGAGTATTTAGGCAGTAAAGTATTCGGAAAGTAACTTCAAATACTAGAGTACAAACAAATTATTCAGGGCTACTATTAGCATAAATGAAGCTTGCAGTGTCCGCTCTGTTGATAGTGATACAGCCACCTTCGTTATCACAACCTCTTGACTGCATAGTCATTAAAACATAGGCAATAAAAAAATATAGTGTTCACGCCACGACACGTAGTTTTTGCTCAACATTCAACAATGCAAGGAACCTTCACCTAAATCGACGCATTTACACCTTTAATATAACTGAAGACGACAGACAATAAGAGCAAACATTTTATTAAAACTTCTCATTTAGAAAGAAAAGTTAACAAAACTCCTTCGATCACGATCTCGACAATAATAGTCGAGTGGGAAATACTGCTGCTATACGAAAGAAAGAGACAAAGCGGTGGTACCACACAGCAATTGAAGATCTTGATACCATTGCTACGTGCAGTCGTAATTATCTAGAATAGTGGCAGGGAGTAGCAATATCCCTTATCTAGATATTTTTCCGGCTAACACAAAACAGAGCGGTTGTATTTTGCTCAGTAGAGACCCAGCTTTAATGATCGTTACATTTACCCGTGACGGAATATGCAAATACCGCAAAGACTTGCACGATTTAGACCGTATTATTTTGTCATTTGTGTACGTTAACGTTTTGAATCTCGAAACATATATTCCAATTCATTTTTTTCTTTTTATTAAAATAAGTAGCAATATCAGTGACATTTTTGTAAAACTATCTTTTATGCATGGTTTGTGTTTTAAATTAAGATCTTTAGACAAAAACGTAATATGTTGATCCCCGGCTGAATTAATAAAAAGTTTCGTGTATACGCATTGTTATGTTCCGGTTTGAAGGACATTGTAGCCAGCGTAACTACTGGACATAATGAGACTTAACAACTTATGTCTTAGGATGTCGAGCGCAGTGGAATGCCAAGCATTACTTTGTAATTCATGATGTCGTATCGCTTACCACCAGGCGAATGGCATGCTCGTCTCGTCATTCATTGTAATAAAAAAAAGAAGAAAAAACTCACCAATATACCAGCAATACTTAATAATCTCACTATTATCAACATTAGTATGATTATAAGTGATTAAAATTGGGCAAGATGTGTCATCCTGTAATTTAAGATGCACAGTGTTAATTCTTAAAATTACGTAGATTATTGTATGTGTGTTAAGTGTAGTCTTAGTTGGAGACCAATAAATAAATAAATAATACTTTAATAGTGTTAAGATTAATGTACTGAACAGCAATAGCTCTATGACTTCGACTTTTAAGGTTGACAAGATTATCAAGTTGTAAAAGGATGATATAAATTAAAACAACATATTAATATTTAAATACGTTGAATCTAGCCCTATTAATTATGAATTCAAATTATATTTTGCGAACAAATATGTTAAAAACAACGACGTGTGTGACCGTAAAAATATATCAAGGCCAACATTAACATATCTATGGGGGCCCAAATACATAGCAGAACACGTAACTAACAGGATTCGTTTCGAAAACAACTTTATTCTCCACAAATACATTTATACACAGCCAAACACATCAAGTTTTTAATAACGGCCATATAAAATTGAGCATTGGATACTAGTACGCGTATCATGGAGATCTTTACATAGATTTCTATGGTATGTGATGTCCGCAAACCCGTAAAGGACCAACGTGGCTGATCCTCTTAATCGCACTCTTGATTGTTGAGGACATCCTTGCACATCAGACTCATTACACTCTGTAAAAAAAGAATAAAAGTTCAAAAGTTGTTTAAACTATTCGAAAACCCGAATCCATCTTACAAAGACTTATTCAACGTGGAAAATTATTCAGAGCCAAAAAAAAATTACTTTCAGTTAAGTTATAAGTACCTAGTTACATATATTTATCAGTGTAGAGATTGACTGAGATTGTAGCTCACAACCTACAAAAGAAAAATGTAGGGTACCAAAGAGTTTTAAATCTCCTCATTGCATAAAATCCATGGTCAACACTCCATCTATATTCCATGGAACTCGCGGATCGACCATAGAGAATAAATGAAAAGGCGTTGCAAAATCCACTTTAGGTGAAAGCACAGAGACCACACATTGTTATTTGAGTATTGGAACCATTCAGTATCTTCATTCTACCTACTTAAATTTATTTGACGCCCTTCTGAAAACGAATTAATCTAGGAACATTTAATAAAGTTGAAAACATTTAATAAAGTACAATAGAAAGATTTGTTAATAATTTCTATTTAATATTTCTCTTAGCATCATGAACATTGTCAAACAGGAAAGGCGTTTTAGTTACTTATTGAATCGTAATTTTTATTTCATTCTGTAGAAATTATACATAAAGAGAAAAATCATAACGTTTTTGACGAAACCCAATTGTTGCAACTAGTAAGCCGTATCATACATACATAATACATAACCACACGCCTTTTTCCTAGAAGGGGTAGGCAGAGGTGCTACTAGAACACCCACGTTTCGCCTTGTATATTCCGTCCCACGATGTGATAGGGGGCGAGCCTATCGCCATATCGGGCACAAATTCCTGACTCCGGGCTTATAATGAATAGAAAAATTCAATATCACTTTGCCCGACCCGGGATTCGAACCCGAGACCTCAGCTTTGCAATCATACCGTAGTACCACTACGCCACCGAGGCAGTAAGCCGTATCAACTATCCAAATATTTCAAAACTTGTGCATTTATAAATGAACAAAAGGATTTAGCTTTGATTAAAAATGTTCTTAAACCATCCTTTATATGTACGTATAGTAAACTCAATGTAATTTGTCAGTCCCGAAGCAAAAAATAAAAAAGATACCAAGAGAACTGAAATTTCCAAATTGATCCCACTTACATTTTACGGTCCATGTAGATTGGCCGACCGCCAGAACAGCAATAAAGTAATACAAAACTGTCAACTAAGATAATGGCAAATATAACAAACGGACCATTCGGAAAGTTCCGTAACACATCTCGCCAGTTTTCACTTTCCTATAGCATTCAACGCACGGAAACGACAAAATGTCGCGTGCATACTAATACTTACGCCGCCTGGACTGATTGTAACTGGGCCGCAATGTACGAAACATGTCAGGGCATCGGACCCAGCATTATCCAATCAAACAGCTGATATGGGTGAACTTCGCATTTTAGACCTACAAATGACCTCAAAATGACTGGCCGCATATAAGTAATTTAGTGATTCAATTTATTATATCGGCTAATTATATCGTATGTGTCGGTGGAAAAAAAATTAAATTGTCTGACCCTGTATAATTGAGTACCTAAACCATACTAGTAACCATACGACAGATGTTGATCTGCTAAGTAGCGCGGTAGCTCGGCTTTCAGGGGTTGTATAATTATATAGCCTTAAGATTATAATCAATAAACATCTTTTGTCATTAAAATTCCCTGCAAAATAATAGCAGTCGACCAGATCGTCGCTTCATGATAAATACAGTAGTCTCATACTTTAATATTTTGATGCCTCATCGAACCTTAGTACGTCCCAGACGCCAAACAGTGAACCGATTCAATAAATTCACACATACTTCCCTAGGACCTTGCCAAGTTCTCGTACGTGAATTTGTATGTAATATTAATTACTTCCTAAAAATTTTATAGCGTTTTTGTTCAGAATTTTTACGTTCCGGTTTGATGTGCAGCATAGCAATTTATGATTAACTTTGAACCAAGGAATACATTGGTTATTCTGCGAGCGTATTGTATTACCACTTAAAGGCGGAGAAATAAATTTATTTTAAACATGTTGACAAAGTAAACAATCGCTTGGTAAATATTACCTACCGTATGTAAAAACCAATCACATCATGCTCTCAAAATTGTCTTATAACTGAAGTCAAGTGTATGCCTCCTTCTTGGTATAAATAAACATTTACATGGACTTTACATACATACATAACCACACGCCTTTTTCCCAGAAGGGGTAGGCAGAGGTGCTACTAGAACACCCACGTTTCGCCTTGTATATTCCGCCCCACGATGTGATAGGGGGCGAGCCTATCGCCATATCGGGCACAAATTCCTGACTCCGGGCTAATAATGAATAGAAAAATACAATATCACTTTGTATGGATATTTTATATTTTAATATATGGACTTTGTATGAATATAATATAATAATATGATTATATTTTGTAAAAAAACATTTTTCGTCCAAAAAAATTAATAGCAAACTGATAACGAGACACTTAGTTACTGTTAGAAAACAGAACTTACGTGTTTGAGAAGTAAACTGAACACAAAACTATAATTTAAAATTATTTCAATAATACCTTCAAGGATTACTTAATAAATATTTGGCACATTGTGAGGTTTGGCATTGAGTATGTTTAAAAATTCAACGAAGGCAACAATTGCACAGCTATACAAATAACTATTGTTACGAACTTGCTCAACACAGCTGCAAATAAAATTAATGGCCGCATCCTACTCCGATATCCTTTCTCACATTATAGTCACCAACGATGTTTTATTTGTATTTATTGAGTTTTTAAAGTGACTTTAGGACACCAGGTTTTAATAGTAGAATAACAGCGAACATAATGATCAAATTTGAATTATAATTTTGAAAAAAAGAATTATTCTGGAGCCAGCACATACTTTATTGTTATGATCAATGGACAGTACATGTTACAGTACAAAGGCGTATCTACCATTTATAGTGCAAAATCCTTGTCATAAATACTCTACCACTGCATGCTTAGTATCTCTACAGATACTATATTATTATATATCTATTAATTATTATATGTATTGGTAATAACGCTACCTCTGAGTCTAACTGGTTTTTAAAAGAAATAAAATAAAAAAAACCTTGCTTAACATCCGTTTTCAAACTACAAAAAAAAACTCTTAAGATTTCTATGAACTGAATCTAATATTACTTAATTTCCTATGACAAAAGTGATTAAAACATCGACAAAGCGACAAAGCTGTATCAACCCAAATATATTATTTATCAATTTGCTAATAACTTTACATTCTAATTCAGCCACCCACAGATTTCTAGTCGACCGTTTCTGGAAATATTACTATCGGCATTTACCGTTTGTCTCTGCCCCTTCCGTTGTTGGGCAAGGCTGACTAGTGACTACTGGCTAAGGTAGACTTGTGTTACTACCCGTTGCGATACAATGTTATTTCGCATAAACTTCGTTTCCAATAGGAAATCATGCGTGCAATTCTGTCGTCAAATCTTAGCGGTCAATGCACGCTTGCGTATCGCATCGACTGTGTTGTTAGTTGTGCATATTCTGTTGACATAGGTTAATACCTATTATCTTTTTATAGTTTCTGAATGTTTACAGAAGTTTTCACTTTGACCATAAACTCTGAGTTGAACTGATAGGATCTAAACTATATTTGCATGAAAAACAACTACACAAAATCCATGAATTGGATTAAATTTAGAAGTAAATTATTCAACGTCAAATGGTATTTTAAAGATAGTGCCCATTATACAACTATTGTCACTAATTGAAATGTAATAGGGTCTAGTAGAATAATTTGCACTCTGCTAATTAAATTTCGTACGTGTCCTCAGAGCGGCCTCCGCCAGTGACCGCCATAGGAACAACGTCTCACGTACTGCTTGACCTGCGATTGCTAAACAAACACCAATTGTTCCCTCGTGAGGCAACATCATCCTTTCAATGAATAAAAAAAACATACATATTACACACGTGAAACATACAAATTATTAATTCCTTATGATATTCGTCGATAGCTCCCTGCTCCCCGGGCGGCGGTAGACCCCAGGATAATAACTAATAAGAAGTAGGTAGAAAGCAAATGGGCCACCACACTTTTCCACAGGTAAATGGTGGGGCAAGAATATGAACTAAAAGACGTCTTGGTTGAGGCTGAGATGGACTAGGCCACAAAGTTCTGGCGTCAAAGTCCAAGAAAAGAAGGTTTTTTTGATACACCTTCCTGCTATAAAGTGCAGACCCTATTCTATATCTTATCGATAGGCGTAGACAAAGGAATAGAACTGAATTGTTCACGTGGTCAATACAGAGAATGAAGCGTGAACAGTGAAAGTACTACGTGAGCCGTGATGGGCGTTGTTTTAATCGACAGTTTTTACTTCTTAATTCTTACAACACTGTAAAAAAATCAGCACTATGATATAATATATTAGTGATCGAACTAACGCATGTTTTATAAAAGATGTAGTAAGAAAAAAGATTGATCAGTTTAGGTGTATTTTGTATTGTCTACATTCAAGAGGGAAGAAGAATCAAGAAATATTACCATTATAGAATATAATAAAAAATTCAAGCACTAACTAAGCTAGGACCATTATTTTTTATAATATTGCCGAAAAAAATTAAAATCTAGACGATGTACTGCCAAAAGTGCCAAATCAAAAAAGTAAATTGCAACTTTTAGTAGGTAGAAACTTTCAACTCGGCTTAATCTGTCTTGTAATCTCAATTCTGACGGATGCAAATAAAAAACACCAGTGCACGTATGATGTAGTTACGATTCCATTTCCGGATTACAAAGTCGTCACATTCAACTTTAACGATGTTTGTTTATGGTTCTGGGTTAGTTAGTTTTACTTTCATAGGTAATAAAACAGAAAATTCACACGATTATGGTTTTGCACACTTAAAGTATTTATAACTCTTGGATAAATAAAGAAATGGTAGCATTATTGGCAAAAAATTCAGCAACTTTATATATTGAGGAATGTCATCGGCCTGCTTCAACTTCAGAACTTACCAATTGGAGGAAATCATATTCAATTACATAGAGCAGTAGATAAATCATCTTTCAAACAGAAACAGGTGTATTATTATTACATTCTTTTCACAGCCATTAGGCACACGCCGGCTTACAAATCTGTTGATGTTAAATAACACTAAGCTTCCGTTATGAATGGTGAATATCTAAGATGGGAAACTAAGTTTAATAAATATTTTAAGTTCTTTTATAAAGAGTTTATTTGAAATCCTAAAGATAAATTAAAACCTGGCCTTCCATTGTTTATGTCCAACCCAAATTAGGCCAGTGTGGTGTACGATTTCAATATGGAAATTGGAAACTGGAAAGAAGTCTGTGCATCTCTGTTTTCATCTGAATTCCACGCTCCTGGCTTATAAAACCATAGCTTTGTGTTCTCGTAAATATTTTTGCCGAGTCACATATTTCGACTACCGATTCATGCAGAACATTCTGACATACATCTATATTTATATAATTGTCATGCAGGGCAGGTTAAATTGTATTTAACTGATGGGGAAGTATTTTGAACTACGCTCGTGGAGCGTTACGATCATCTTATTTATCAGAGGTGAATAAATGACGCTCTTATTGCACCGACAAGTGATCCATTATTCAACAGATCAGTGTTTATTGAACTTGTCGTTCCACGTAGGTACTTAGATGAATACAAACTGGAGTTTCAGCTACGTTTTTGCTGGTCCTAAAGGCAAGGTTGAATCGACATTTAAGTTAATCCATAATTAATCGTAGATTTACGTGTTGATACATAGGTTGTATTGTGCTATAGGCTAATACAAAATCATGATAAGTTAGTCTAGGAATTTCAGTATTGCACTAAAATTTTCATACTGTTCCAGACGTTCGTAACTTGGTTGCTCGTTATAAACAAAATATCATATTTTTTCCAAAACATTTGAAGCTCCAATGATGCGTTTATGGGCTTTAGTTAAGCGTCCAAGGATTGGTATTTCATTATGTAGGTACTTGTCTTGGTAGTACCTGACCAACGACTTGCAACACGTCTTCCGTCAGATGTCTTAGAAGCCATTATTTGTTCTCAGGACCCGTCGACTTAAAGCGTAAAATCAAGCATGTAATTAGCTATTCATTGCGTTACATAAACCCAATTCCTGAAGTCGGTGCGGCCCTGAATGCATTCATTGCTATGCGAGGCGAGCGCACCGCCCGCGCCGCCGCACGTAAACACAAACTTCTGGCCGATATGTCGCGTAATATTGTCCGTTGTTTGTTGTTTCAAAACGTTACAACATCGCTGTTAGGAGAATAATGGAAACATGAGGCAAATTCAATTCATCGAACTCTTAGTTAATTAGTCTTTGGTAATTCGTAGGCGGAATTGAAAATTGTAGTCGCCATTTTGTACTCTTTAGTTACCGGTCGTAAAAACGAATTAATAACGAATGTTTTATAGATATAAGCCGAGCATAGCAAATCATATCGATTGTAAGGTATTTTATTGTTCTGAAGTTTTCGTGTCTTATACCAATTGAACCAGGTGGCGTTGCTGAGGTTAATAGCCTGCCCTTTATGTAAAAAAAACACTTGATTAACCGGTGTTTACAAACTAGCTTTTGCAAGCGAATCCGTCTAAATAAAAGCACTATGAAACTGTAAAATGACTGGTCATTGAGATATTATACTAGCGACTGGCAAGGGGAAAGATAGTTTCAAGGCACAGAGGTTGTAGCAAAAGCAAAAGAAATTACGGTATGATACAGAAAGTTTTTATATCAACATTTTTATGGTGTCTTCTCTAACTGTCTTAAAGGACTTGTTTCATTTATTTCATGATAGATTCGAATTAAGGCCAATGCATATTTATCAGCACGGCGCTAGGTCGCATGGCAAATACTTATATCACAATGATTAAGACTTAGAAATACCCTGTAACTACTCAATATGCCGGGGGATGCCGAGAAATGCCGCAAAATGCTGAACATATGACACTCTGACACAGTCTAGCACTCGAACCACAATTTATTGTCTACCTTATATGATTATCCGCTACTAACGAGTATTTTTAAATACTAATTAGAATTTTGTGATACCTATTGATGATGGTATATAAAGTCCCCCAAACCGCATTAGTCCAGCGTGGCCGAATTTTCTGTTATACAGGCGGTGCATGGTCAGCAGAGGGTAATTATAGGCTAATACAGGAGAGTACATTTACCTAATTACTAGTGATATTGACAACAAACAACTTAAAATGTATTTGCAGCGTATTACCAAAGCTAATAAAACCTAGTGAGCACACTTCTAAGTCTCGTCATTATGATCGATAGAAAATTGAATAAAAAACTAAACAATACGCTACTGAGACGAATGCTTTAGTTCCCATGACGATTATATCAAGACATACGTTGTAGAAAGTTTTTTTTTAATGGCGAGACGAGCATGCTATTCGCCTGATGGTAAGCAATGACTCGCGAGAAGGGCCATTCGCTTGGTGGTAAGCGATTCATCTGCTCATGGACAGTAGCAAAACCAAATAACACCATGAATTACAAATAGCTTAGCATTCCACTGGGCTCGTCATCCCGAGACATAAGATGTTAAGTCCCATTATGTCCAGTAGTTACTCTGGCTACAATGTGCTTCAAACCGGAACACTACAATGCGTTTACACTGCTGTTTGGCAGAAGAAATAGACATTCCGGTGATACCTACCCAGGCGGCCTCTCACATATGAGAGACCTACCACCTGTATAATAAAGTAAAGTAGCGTTTAATTGTAGACAAATTACTAATGGCTGTGTTATTAACTTATTGATCTAGTCGTGTAGGTTATTTACCTTACCGTCATGTCTTTTCCGCCCTGTTGCTTTATATGGCTTAAAATGATACTACCCCTTGCCTGCTTGACATCAACTTTGGAATATGTCATTTCAGTCTCACGTTTTACCTAAATGTGCTGGGTAGACTCCACATATCCTAAAAATACTAGTGAAAACATCTCAAATATGCAGGATTTTCCACGATGTTATTTTTCACCGTTAGACTATAATATCGATAATGATCTAAAAATGCAGTTTTGTATCCTGAGAACGTTTTGCAAATACAAACTCCATGTTCACACACAAGATAGTCACGACACAAGATTTGCTCTTCGTGTGGGGTCAGGACTATGTATGTGACTGTTGGGTGTATTTATTTATTTATTCACAAATATTATCTGGAAAAAATCCATATTTCATTCAATTTAATCAGTGCAGAGATGTAACCTGCTACCTCTGACACAAGAAGCTAACGTCAACTTCTACACTAGGTACTTATTCGATTGTCCTAATCCAATCATTCACATTGCCTTTTTTTTTTATTATTCACATTGCCTTGAATGTGATTGTTGTCATACTAAACAATTTGTATTTAAGTGGATTGGTTTAATGGTTTTTATAACAAATAAAAATAAAAATGAAGTGTGAGTAATTGTAGAATTTCATAAGCTACATGTCGTCATAATGGAGCCGTTTTTAAACATGATATTAAACGCGTGAAACAATTTTAATAACACAAACAGATAATGCAACGAGCAAGGAGTACCTATCTAATGTGGGCTAATATTTTTTTCGAAATATACTGAGTTGCAAAAGTGTTAAAATGGAGAGATGGACGTGAAAAGCCAGATATGGGCAGTAATAACATTCCCTCCCACACTCCCGGTAACATAATGTGCTATAATTTACATGTGAAAAACGATAAGAAAAATAAATAAACATTTTAATAAAAAACAACTTAAAAAAAACGCAAAAAATTAACAAATAATATCTATTAAATTGTACTTATAATCATTGATTAATTTACTTACTGACTTGACTGACCTACAAATACCTACCAAGTACCTACCGAACATGTAGGATCTAATGGGTAATATGCCTTATAGTTAAATTTAATTAAGTTTCTACATGTTCTACTGTCCAGGTCCGAAGATACTCATCAGATCTTCACCATTTTTATGGGATCAAATGGCCTGTCATTTGATCATCTTTCAATCAAAGAAAGAAAAATTAAAATCAGTCCGCCCAGATCAGAGTTATGAGGTAGCAAACATAAAAAAAATAATTAAGACCTCCTCCTTTTTTTTGAAGTCGGTTAAAAAACAATTCCATAACCCCCAAAACATAAATACATATGAATGTTACAAAATTCGCACAATACATAAAAAATATCTACTATTTTCTCATCCACCAATAATCTTAAAAATTAATTTTTGTGTTTATTAATGGTAATAACGATATCGTTACTGGAAAACACATTTGCCAATGTTTATTGCGATACTCCACAAAATTAAGAACCGCACAATTAGATATACATTTATGAATAATGTTTGTCATTATATTGAATGTTATGTCTTTATAAAAATATTTTTAAATAGGTACCGTATAGCGCGTCAATAAGAGTAATGATTAAAATATCATTAACCTGTTCTGTTATTTGGTTTGATTATGATAACTTACTTAGTAACTCATTTAACTGATAAGTTATTTAAACAAAGACTACTTTATTTTAGTTGTAATATCATAAAATCAATTATTTATAACACGAAAACGAACTTACAAGGGAAATAATTCAGTAAAATGCCTGGAAAATCAATAACACTAAAAATATAAGTACAGTTTTCACATTAATTATAATAAATTAATATCTTGTTTTTTTATTTTTTATTTTACTTAATATCTGTGAATATATCTATAGAAAAGAAATTGGATAGGTGCACAAAGCGATTAGTCCTGTGGCTAAAATTACCGGAGAAAGTAGATGACCTCGATAACACGACACATTTGTCAACTTCTAAAATTAGAAACATTCTTTCTACTGACATTTTTTTAAATTATATACATTTTCTGTTCCAGAGCATATGGTGCTGGTTCGCGATACTGGCCATATCATGGGAGACAGTCAACGGCCACGGCAGGCTTATCGAGCCCCCGTCCCGCGCGTCAGCATGGCGGTTCGGGTTTGACACGCCTCACAATTACAACGACCACGAACTCTTCTGCGGAGGATTTACCCGCCAATGGAACAAAAATGGCGGCAAATGCGGCATCTGCGGCGACGCGTGGGACTCTCCTACACCCCGCGCTCATGAGCTCGGCGGAAGATTCGGCAAAGGTGTAATTGTACGCAAATATGCACCAAACGAAACAATCACTATCAAAGTGGAGCTGACTGCTAGCCACTACGGCTACTTTGAGTTCCGAGTATGCAACGAATCGAAATCAACCACACAAGATTGCTTGGACAAAAACGTTCTCACATTGGATGGAAAAGACACAACAAAATACTATCCTAAAAATGGCAACGCAGTATACGAGATGAAATATCAACTGCCTAAGGATCTGGAATGCTCGCACTGCGTGATGCAGTGGCGATACATCGCAGGGAACAACTGGGGCACGTGCGCCAACGGTACAGGAGGAGTCGGTTGCGGCCCACAAGAAGAATTTAGAGCGTGTGCCGACATTGCTATTGGTGAACGCTTTGCCACCACGACAAGAAAGCCAAGACCCTCATACGTGCCTCCCAACAGACGACCAACCGTACCGACTCCAGAAGAATCCACTGGCAGCTCATGGTACGGAGTTGTGGTCGCCATCGTCACTCTGCTCGTTGCGATTGGAGTATTGGCGGGCATCTACCTGTATTACTACAGAGGTGGCATGAAGATCAAGAGCCTGTTGAAGAAGAAAGTACCGCCCCCAGCCCCTGTACCTCCACCAAGACATAAGCGTGCTTCCCTATCAAGAGAGTATCCTCCAGAACTCATCCCTCCGAAAATATCCACTATAGAGTCTGGATTCGAGACTGTCGATCTTCGGGCAAAATAAACGAATTTAACGAGGCTTTACAAGTAACAATCTACTGCCTTTAGTGATTTAGTTGTATGAATGACTTCAAGCTTGTTTGTATGCTTGGATTTATAAGGAGACCGATTATAAATCTGCCTTAAGATGATGAAGCTTTAGATTTAAGTTTGACTTTTGTAAATTATATTTATGTTAAATTAAATGTTGTAAAATGTTTTTCTTTCGTTTGACTATCCCAAATAAAATTATTTACATAATATAATAATTGCATACACAATGCGAGGTAACTGGCCCGACGCGACGCGGCTGCTAACATGTTCACGGCTTTCGCGGGTACGGGTATTCCAGGGCATACGTCTGACTTTTTGGAATTCCGTGTGAAATGATAGTCATTCACCACGCACTAACTATAACGACAAAGAAAAACATCGCGAGGAAACCTACATACCTTAGTGGTTTGTAAGAATTTCTATGGTGCCCAAATTCACTAACCAGTACTAGGCCAGCTTGGTGGACTATATAGCTTAACTCTTCTCAATGGTATTCTCGTTAGTAAAGGAGGTCCATTTCTTGCAGTAGGACTTATATGGGAAGATACAAAGACAAAAAAATACCTGTGTATTTTAAAGTAAAATCTAATAGAAAAATTGCCCATGTTTTGAACATACAGGGCCTGGGTGCGCTAATATATTGCTATTTGCTACAGCCCTAGGCGGTTTTACACCCACGCCTTCCCTTACCTACGTTATACGCCTGCGACGCAACTGGACAGACGGTTAAACAATTAGAATGTTGAATATGATATGGCAAAGATTTTACTAGTTGAGTTACTTGAGTCTAAATTAATTTATAAATATAAAACTACAAAATCTTGTGCACCATCCATATCAGTGGATACCAGGTGGCTGGTGATTAAAGAATATCAGTTCGCACAGCAAATTATTTTTGTTTATGGAAGCCATTAAAATATTTGCCCAGGCAACTTTAAGGCAAGTCGCAAATGTCAATGTCAGTCACCCAATCGCACCACAGACAAAACTCGCAAAACAAACGTGCTGTGAGAAAGCCTTAAAAATACGGAAAGCGTATTTTCTAAGCGAGAAAAATATTTATAAATGAAAAATGGCGGTGCGACCGCAGCACATGCACGATGGGGGTGTCGTGGAGCGACGTTTGCGTCCAATATACGGTAAAAACTTTACGTAACTTCAATTCTATTTTTCGAAACAACCTCCCCTGGAGAGAAGGAATAGTTTACGCGAAAATATGGCAATGTACGATTTTTTTCAGACTGGTTGGACAATGGGAATAACAAAAAGGCTTTGCAGGAAGCGGAGAAAGTTTTAAAAAAGAGTCCTTCATTGCAAGCGGCGCGAGCTTTGAAGGCGCTCGCACTTTTTAGGTTAGGTAAGGCGCCGGAGGCCCATACTATACTGGAAGCGCTCGCTGATGAGAAGCCCAGTGACGATACCACGTTACAAGCGATGACAATAACATACAGGGAGTCTCAGCAGTGTAAGTAATACTAATGGCGGTAAATTAGTACCTACTTACGGCTTGTAACACATTACTTTTACTTAATTTAATTTGCGATACCAGTTCATAAAATGTTATTAGCTAGATTGGAGAACTGAACAGAAATGTATGTAAATCAAATTGTTCTTAAGAGTGATAATTGATATGTCACATATATAACAAATAGGCATGAGAATGTTATATGAAATCCACTCTAAATAGATCCTAGTATTGTTTGGAAATGTGTTAAATCTGCCTCAAGCAGGTGCCTAATTTTTTTCAAATTTGCTGGTTTTAAAAGATTTTAATTATTGTTGTGATATAGACAATTGAACAGTGAAATAATTGAATTTTCTAAGTTGAATCTAGTAACATTAGCAAACAGTAAAATGAAGTTGTAAAATACTGAGCAGACATGCTTGCCCATGACAATATTTGGCTTTTTATGGTATTGATGATGGTACTGTATTCAAGTTATAGAATACAAATTTTACACAAAAGTCCATCACTAGCATATGATGAGGAGGGAGTGGTTTTAGAATGAGTTAAATTAATTGGAGACTTGGTTATAATGTTAGATAGCACTCTCAATTTTCACCATGAGTAAACCACCTAAATGCAAATTTTTATTGTTATAAAAATAGATAAAAACATCATAATACATGCGAAATTATAGATGCTATTTTAAAATATGTTTATTTTGCAGTGCATAAAGTGTGTGCACTGTATGAGGCTGCAGTGAAGGTAGAACCAACTAGTGAGGAGCTATACTCCCACCTGTTCATGTCTTATGTGAGGGTGGGCGACCATCGCTGTCAGCAGAGGGCTGCCATGGCCCTCTACAAATTTGCACCCAAAAACCCGTATTACTTCTGGGCCGTTATGAGCATTGTCTTGCAGGTTGGTGTGAATTTTGGTAATTCAGTCTCTGATATAATCTGATTGCTGGACAGATAGCTTTTCTCAACACTGTTGAGAGGGTAGCTTTAGCCTTTTTCAATATACTTCATGCAAATAGTGTTAGTGTGGCCTATTTACATTAGTGGTTGCCAGAATTTTGTAAACAATTATTGAATGAACAACGCAATAAAATTTACCTAGAGGTTTATTTTCTTCACACCTATTTTGGGAAATGAGTAATCAATGAATATTCACTACTAGATTAAGGCTTCATTAGCATTAAACAAACACCAAACAATGTTTAATCAATGAATCCATAAATGTATTTACAGGCTAAATCAACTGAAGACCCAACCAAAAAAGGCATTCTCCTCACCCTAGCACAAAGAATGGTGGATAACTTTATATCTGAAAACAAAATGGAGGCAGAACAAGAAGCAAGACTTTACATCATGATATTAGAACTGCAGGAGAAATGGGAAGACATCCTCAAGTTTATTGAAAGTCCTCTGTACTCTCAACTAGTCCCAGGCTCAACTGCCCAGGCCTCCATACCGTATTTAAAAAAACTCGGATACTGGAAAAAGTTGAACACAGTGTGCAAAGAACTATTATACGATAATCAAGATAGATGGGATTATTACATGCCATATTTTGACTCAGTCTTCCAATTAATGAAGGAAAATATAACCGAAGAAAATGGTGTCGATGATACAGCAGAAAAGTGTCATGAGTTTATATGCCAATTGGTGGAAAGCATGACGTCTGGGAGGACTCTAAGGGGACCATATTTAGCTAGGCTTGAGTTATGGAAACGGTTGTCTGTTGAAGGGGATCCTTCATCATTGCTTGGTAGTGGAATGGCTCTCTGTGTGCAGTATTTAAGGGTTTTTGCAAGTAAACCATGTGCGGTGCCCGATTTGAGACCGTACTTGGCGATGATACCCCAGAAAGAAAGGGAAGATAAATGTAGGGACTTTTTGACTTGTTTGGGATTTGATGAGAACAGTGAACCGGACAATGTAAGTTTTAATCGTTTTTATATGAACAAATTATGAAAAATAATTTAATTGAACCTCAGACTCACATTAGTATTTTTATTAAATCCATAATTTTATCAATGTATCTCAATATATTAAAAGTAAAAATTCTGTTTCAGTACAATTTTACAGTTGTCAAAGTTTGTTTGATATTTAGCAGAAAAATTATGACTGTAATCTCAATGAACACATATGTACACATACAATTCTATTTTACAATTTCAAGATCTAAGATACTGTTATTTATGAGATTAACAAAATGTCTCATAACACTATCAGATAGACGACGTGCAGCGGCACATCTCGTGCATATCGGCGTGGCGGCTGGCCGCGGC
This sequence comes from Theretra japonica, assembly GCA_033459515.1. Classification (NCBI taxonomy): domain Eukaryota; kingdom Metazoa; phylum Arthropoda; class Insecta; order Lepidoptera; family Sphingidae; genus Theretra; species Theretra japonica. The sequence goes on from CM065942.1 coordinate 6,230,402, forward strand.
GCCGCTGGCCGCGCCCGAGGCTCTGGAGCTGGCGCACACGCTCCGCAGACATTACGTGCGCTGCCTGGAGAGGGGGCTAGTCACCGCCACCACCACGGAGTTCTGCGCTGCGGACGGTTACGGAATATTGGCGGCGCACCATTATTTCTATGCTGGTGAGGATGTTTTTCATATTTATGGGTTTTTATGTTGTGTGAACTTGATGAGGATGCATAACAATATGAAATAGTTAAAGCCTATCGCTAGCATACAAGCATCGATAGGTTGTGATATTGTTTTTCCAAAGATAACTTTTAAGTTTTCGATATTATTTATAAAATGTTTTATTATTTACGCATCATTGTTTCCATTGATTGTTGGCATTTATATGGATAACAATAAAGTATTATTAGTAAAAAAAATAATATGCTGCAACAATATTTTTTAATGTAATTTACATATGAATCATATTATTATTTTTCAGCTTTGCAGCAGCAGACTTCTGCGCCGGTAATAGAAGCTTTGTGCCTTTTGGAGTTGGTGTTGCATCACTCTCCAGCCAACTTCCATGTTAAGTTGTTACTCATCAAGCTATACCATGTTCTGGGTGAGATATTATATTCTATTTTTCTACTAATATATTTTATAAGATTTATTCCTATTGGATTTATTTTCAGTGTACATAACCTGTTAAAATGAGCAAGACATTAACATTGTTTAATTCAAATTGAAGATTAAAGTATCTAGAAATTTCAGGGTATAGAATTTTGCATTGTAAGATTTATAATTTTATCATAATTAAAATGGCTAAGGGTGATTGAAAAGAAACGTTACATTTGTTCTATAGTCCATAACATAAGGAATTTAACATAAGTGGTAGGCTAGGATTTTTATCTCCAGTATGACTAGGCTTATCGACATCAATAAATGGCAACGTAATACCTGAATAAATGCTACAACTAGCGATCTTATCTTATATAGTAGCATCTTGAAAGACAATTTTATATTTAGAAAAATACTTTGTTACCGACTTCCGGAATAATTTTAAGGTAAAAATAATAGAATGTATAAAAAATTGAATTTGGATCGAATTAAATTATACTATGGCAAGGGCGAGTTTTAGTTTTCATTTATTAATTAGTATATTGAATTATTATGGCCAAAAACAATGTAGTGTGAATATGTTAATTTCCATTTATGTATTTTTTTATATATTTTTCGCCTAAAAGTATAAGGTATATTGGTAACATTAAGATATCCAATCTAATCCATTAGCCAAAGGAAGACCACTGCTGAACATAGGCCTCTCCTAATGATTTCCACAGTGACTTGTTGGAGGCAGCCTGCATCCAGCGACGTCCCGCGACCTTTACATCAGGGTCACCTAACATTAACATATAATATTCGATAACTAAAATAGGCTTTAAATCTGTCTATGAATAAGGTCGTAAGAGTAGATGTTACTGTGTGCAGGCAGCGCGGGCGGCGCGGAGAGTGCGTACGCGCGGCTGGAGGTGAAGCACGTGCAGCTGGTGTCGCTGGGCTGGACGCACGGCGCCGCCGCCGCGCCCGCCGCCGCGCCCGCGCGCGCGCTGCAGCTGCTGGCCGACACGCGCGCCTTCCACTCGCACCACGCCAAGGACGTGAGCACCTGCCTTTACTCAGTCTGCACCACCACATATACGCCCCACTGCCGACACTATTGCCACTACGATTGAGAAGGGTTCTCCATATAATCTACCACGCTGGCCTGATGTGGGTTGGCAATTTTACATATTTTCTGCACGATGTTTTCCTTCACCGTTATAGTGCGTGGTGATTGAGTATCAATACCCAAATATCTCTGAAAAGTCAGAGATGTGCCCTGCCAATATTGGTAGCCACCCCTGGTCCGTTAACAACAGATCATCACACACTTGAGTGATAGTTAGATCGGAGTTGGTACATAATGTGTGCATGTTGCAGAGCGTGGAGCACCTTACGTACGCGTACAAGTACGGCACGTTCGAGAAGGTGGTGGAGCTGTGCGCGTGGGGCGCGCGGCTGGACGCGTGCGCGTGGTCAGCGCTGTGCGCGCGAGACAAGGCGCTACTGGCGCTCCTGGCCGGCCCGCCCGCGCCGCTACACGCGCCGCCCAAGCTGCCCACACACCCCACGTGAGTATACCGCACTTGTTAACACTGGATTTATAACATTATCTAGTTTCTATTGTCTATCGGTGTGACTCGGGCACATTATAAATGTAAACATTACACCTGACGTGTTATAGCGCACATTATAAGTGCAAAAACACAACACGAATGAATCTCAGTCGATCTATTAAAAAAGTATTTAGTGAATATGGCTGTTGAGTATTAAATTCTACACAAATTATCTGCAAAACATAATATTAAACATAAAACAAAATTAGCTCCTTTAAGAATGACAACTGATGAAAAAACAAAAGAAGTATAAACAGTAAGCACTAATTATATAAATAAATTACTAAAGGACTCCAGCTTAATCCTGTAACACAGACATGAATGATTAAAACCAACATGTTACCATTCCAGCGACAACCGCGACCTGAACATAATGCTGAACTGGGAACCTCCTCAGTGCCAGGACCCAGAGTTGAAAGCGCGCACGTTCGAGCAGGAGGTGTCGTACCTGCGGCTGAAAGACGCGCTGGTGTGCGGCGTGGCGCTGTGCATCGAGCTGGCGGACGCGCGGCCGCCCGGACACAAGCAGCCGCACTACGACGACCTCAACACCTGCGTCGACGCCTTCAGCACGGCCATGGACAAGTGCAGGGACAAGTACTGCCACAGGGAGAAGATCTGCATATCAGCGCCGTTCCCTTCTAGGATTATCGGTTAGTAAATTCAATTGTTATGTACACTAACGCTTTTAAGTGCTCATACACATTGTTCAGAGCGTAACTTGTATTACATGTCAGGCTATGTCATGTAAATACACTTAATAGAATTAAGTTTATTGTGTGGATGGCTTATTTTAGGGTCACATTCAGCTTAATATGTAAGTCAGAATAAAATTATGAATCAAGATATGTGGTTATTGAATTAATATACTAGAATGGCCATCGCAAACAAACTGTATGAAACAAAAAGAGAGGTCATGTACCACTAGTTCTATCTTCGTCACTTCTTCGCAGTCACACTATGTTCTTCCCCGCTTCACACGTGCCTAATACGTGTGCGCGAATAAAAATTCGCGATGCCTGTTCCAGTAGACTGCTACTCAAATTTTTTTCGGAAATGGACAATAATACTGGCGACATGAGATATCTATTCATTGATGTAACACGTGGTGTAGCCGAGAATTAATAAGCAGACCAAGCAGACTGCGTGTCGGCACTGGGATCCTGTTATCCTGGGTTTTGCGTATGTGAGTGCACTATTAATAAAGTAGATATATTCCAGCGTTGGTGAACTCTCCGGTGCCGTACCGGGAGGCGTACGCGACGGTGCTGCGGCTGGTGGGCGAGCTGGCGCTGGCGCACGCGGCGGCCGCGCACGCGCTGTGCTCGCACGCCGCGCGCGTGCTGCCCGACACGCAGCGCGCGCTCTCCGCAGAACTGCACTCCTACTCGGGGGACAGTGGCTGGATCATGCGGGACCGCCTAGAAGCACTCTCTAATTACCTGGAGGTATATACACTAATTGTTTTATTGCCTGATAGCGGTCGGCCACCCGCGCACGCGCTGTACGACCACGTGACGCACCTGCCTCGAACTTGATGCGTACGAGGGGACAAAGGATGGGCCACTGTCTAACTAGGTATATCACACTAGTTTTAATATATGTATAGGCAGACGAACTAACAGTCTCCCTGATGGAATAGTGGCCAGCCCATATAGGCTTTTGCAATAGGTACCAGGGGCACATTGAAGCTGCCTACAGTGCCTACTTCCAAAACTCTCCTATAATTGGCTTAATGATATATTATAAATAGTAGCATACCCGTCTGTCTGTTTATATGAATTGAAGTATAAAAGAGCAAATGAAATGAAACAATTTGTAAAAGAGCATTAAACATTTAGTGAAATTAAGGAACTGTTGGTATTTTAAATGTAACATTTGGGGCATGCTTAGAATCAAGTGATATGCGACTTATTAAATTACCTTGTTCCAGTTCACCGGCATAATAACTTTTCTCCTCGGCGTGTGCAACGAGCTCATAACGCCACCCAACACAAAGAAATCCAAAAAGAAAACAAATCAATCGCCAGACGAGCTCAAAACCGTCGAATTACTCAACAAACTCAACGAAACTGTACAAAACACGATCACCTTCCTCGAAAACGTACTCGACGACTGGCCCAAATACGAATACACATCCACTATAGAGGAGGAATTCGCCAAATTAAGCTTAGAGGACAAATACTACAACCCCGTCGAGAATAGACTGAAAAGTGGGAGGGAAGACGTTATAAACGACCTTAGGAATATATTAAAAAAGAAATCGAAATATTTAAAAAGCTTAGTGCAATGATAGAAAAGGCAGACTGCGTCATTGTAAATTGTTTTAATAAATACATATCTTGTAAATAATTGTTTTGTGCTGATCGGCGGTGTTGGTATCGTGTCGAAATTTGTTATAGACGTTTAGGCGCAGTTATCGATATCGATGTTTATGAATGAACTTATAAGTTTCACTACATTTTTGGATGCACACTTAATGATCACTGAGTCAGTTACAAATAACGACTTTCTATTACTAAATATAACAAATTCGATGGTTGCTATTTATTAAAACTGGTATTTTGTTTTGGAAATAAACACAATTGTCAATTATTACACACGTTTTAATAGGTAGATATCCTACGATACCTTCGCCTATACGTCTATAATAATAAACGAGTTGAACGAAATTGATTTAACATTCTTCTGGTCTCTAGAACTGATAGTTCAATTTTATATAGATTTATGCTAGACAGAGAGATTAGGTATATTTTATCGATTTCTTGGCCTCATTTGTCGTGCATTTATAGAAGCATTATACACTTCTACGTCTACATTTTATCCCCGCGACAGTGGCACGAGAGATCCAAACATCCCGTTTGTTTATACAGGTTGTAATATATTAGACAATCTTGCATTTATAATATACCTCACCCTATTACAAAAATTTGAACCATGCTAAAAGTCAATAAAGACGGACGGAACGGCTATAGACGGAAGCCTTACACAGTCAAATTCCCATTGACCAGTGATTCTAAGCACACGGTTCCTAGTCACCTGAAAAAAGTTATATAAATAAGAGCACATTCAACACATATAACAATTATATATGAAAGTGCTTTTATGAAAGAAAACTTTTCTGAAAGACTGTTCCTTCAGAAATATTGCGTATAAGAACACAAGTCTCTTCCATCGAAAAAATAATATTAGGGAATTATTAAAAGGACGTTAAGAGCAGAATACGATGTCGAGAAACTTGTAGTAAAATATCGATTAGCTTCAAATAGCAATAAAACATAGAAACCAGAATAATGTTGAATCAATTAAGTTACGAAGATAAATTGCTAACAGCGATTGCCTTGAACAATAAACCTCGATAGAAATTGCTAGTTTTCTTTTGTAAGGAACGTTCGTCATTGATCGATAACTCGATGTTAAGTCATTAAACATTTTTGGTTGAATTTACTATGTTGCGTTATATGTGTGCCCGAAATGTTGTGAAGTCATACGATAAAACCTCAGTTTGGACAATATAACCAATTTCCATTTTCTCGATTTCTAATATGTATTTACTTTTAAAAAGTTTAAGATTATATATATTTCAGTAAAAATGGCGTAGTTTGTCATGTATTTATTGTTACATAGCATATGTACACAAAGACTTGAATGTTTATAGATAACTTTATAACTATCACAAGACTAATGCTCATGCGCCGTCAAGTTGTATTATATTATATTTTACTACATAAATCGAATTTTTATTTACCTAAAATATATTAACTTAAGCCACCAACAAAGACACTTCACTGCCTTCTCTTTTAAGCTATATATATATTTTTAATAATTATAAAACGCTTATAACATTAACCATGATATTGGTCGATAGATTTTAATTGTAAGCAACCCGCCGGTGGTGATTGAAATAGTGAAAATGATTATTTACAAATATTTTTATATGTGGTGCTCTTATTGGGAGATATTAAATATTTCATTGTAACCACTTCATTTGGTTTGTCAGCATAGAGTAAAACTAAATTTCACAATCTTTTGTCACCATATACAGTATATACAATTTTAAGAACTTTTTGTTTTGGAAATAAAAAGGTTCTCCATTGTCACTTAGTTGGAAGCAGGTTCTCTAAAATGATCCAATCCATAATAAAAGAAAAGATCTAAGTCTTCCAAACTCATTGTAGCCATAAACTGTTAATAAAACAAGATCCATGCAAAAAGACAAACAAACCCACATATTACATTACACAGTAGGCATATGTTCCAAATGGGACAGAAAATTCATCATCGAAAATTTTGATTTACATAATCCATATAATTTAATTCTGGCCTAACCTAAAGATAGGATTATACACAAAATAATATAGTACAGGTCTTCCAATAACAATGGACTGTTGCGTAGTTAACGAAGCTTTTATAAAACAGAGCAAAATTAAAATTTTAAGAGCTCACATGGCATGACCATGTTAAATATGAAAAACGAAACTTAACAAAATATCCAATGCAATGATTTTTTTTTTTTATTAAGATTACAAGAAATATATTGGATATGGGCTGTATGTTGTATTATTTATTCTTGAGTGGCGTTTTTGTATTAAACAGTAAATTATAAAAATACATTTTTGTTTTATTTCTGTTGATATTTTAATTTTTCTTACTTATCTTTTTATTTAAAATAAATCTCAAGGAATCATGTTTTAATTATTGTATTATGTTTTAAGTATTGTAATTTTATGTATTATAATCTTATTTCAGTAATTCGAACAATAATATGAATTCTACCGCATTATTCATGGGAAATAAAAACCCTCAAATTCATATTTAATATTTATTTACAACACGAATATTGCAGCAATATGAAAATCTCCAGATGCTGTACAAAAATACACACGTTATCCCAAGTGTTTCGTAAAATAACAGAATACAGTCTGTATACGGAATGTGGTTCATTGTGGAACATTAGGGTGTACCTACGGCGGTGCACGAGTGACCATAACTTAATAAAAAAAGTTATAAAATAACAGCCTTCGACCAATACCGGCTCCAACGCTACGCAGATTCTTGAGACATTTTGTGTACCATTTTCTTAGGCATTAGCTAAATTTCATTTAAATTTGTTTATTTAAACTGACTTCAGTCTAGGGAGATTTACTGAAACCTGCCTGCGTCGGTCGTGCTATAATTGGTCCCCATTCATTTGAAACTTTAGGAACAATTAGAAGTAGCTGCCAACACAAGTTGCCTTCTGTTTGTCCATTGCCTATTTCCTAATAACATATTAGCACTAGAGTTTAAGTTGAACCATCACGCAGTTTCGACTTGAAAACCTATTACTAAAAGCCAAGCTTGTCCACCGCCATAAGTATAGATCCTTATAAATAAACATACAAATTAATTTTGATTTATTTCAGATACATCTGAGTAGAAGTAAACGTAGACAGAAAATAGATATCTTTGTCGACATATTCAGAGGCGCTGAAAGTTAAGAAGCTTTATCACAATTTTCAACTCTATTTTGTGGAAATAAAGCTTAATTTCCTATGGATAAGCTGCACGTTGATATCTTACATTAAAATATTATATCTATGAATAGAAAGTCCACTTATCAATCTGGAATTCACAATTACTATAGAATTTACTATTTTATACATCATAAGATTCTTTTCTAATAGAAACAGGTCCTCTGAATATGATAAAAGGATAATTACAGACATGTAATAATAATATCAGATAGTTTTCAGAGACAATTCGAAGTACATATTTTACTTAGATGCCACTACAAAGTTTGCAAGTTTACCACTAATTACGATTAAAAACATTTAGCAAGCAATAACAACAAATAATAAAATCACTTATAATACCACGATACACGCATAACGTTTAATTAAAATTCAATGAAAAGGAAACAAAAATCACACAACACTCCATACGCGTAGATCTTAATTTAATCATCGACCGATTGCCCAAAAATATTTTTGAATGTGTATATCTTAATAATTATTTTGAGAAATATACATCGTGCAGTTGGTTATTGACATATGGGATACAAAATAGGATATCCGCGCCTTCCATTCTGGAACACATTTATATTATGTATATGTATATAATATATTTTCTGAGATATTTATTCACACATAAATATGAGAATAAAAACATGAATATCATTTGACAATCGGACAATGGTTAAAACTCAAAACTTTCTACCATACATATATGCTAATTTGTAGTACTTATTACAAAAAAACATATATACCACTTATTATGAAAAAGACTATATGTACGAACATAGTTATATAATAGTATGTAAAAAGTTTCGAGCATTTCAACTAAATATTAATAATACAATCTTGTGCAGTTTTTAAATAAGTAAAAAAGCTATTCGGATATATCAGAAACAATATAATTTTCTGAGTTGTGACTAGACTCTTCGCCAGATAAGTGTGCGCGCGACGGAGGGCGCTTCTAATGTTGCAAGCTATATGAAAATTATAAACTCCAAAAAAATGGAAATTGTTGTACCTATAGCAATTGGAATAACTCTTTTCCCACCCGGTTTAAAATTTCAGTTTTAATTATTTTTAAATCGCATTAAATTAGTAGATACGTGGAATTGTATAAGCTTCTAATATATCAAAAATATTTTCTCAACACCAGTGAATTGAAGATTTAAAATTTAGTCTTTAATGGTTTATCTATGGCTAACTCCATTAAGTCGGCAACATTCTATGACGTCAACATTGTTTCCAATTTTGCCCGCGCACAGACTTACAGGGCGAGCGGTCTAAATAAAATTCATCAAATCATCAAATATGACAGCTGTCATCATTGACATTAACAACTGTCAGTTTATAAATCCTACTTGCGATATATAAAAAAAAAACATTATGCACCGATACAGACGCGTATGCGTGAGCCTAACTAAATCATAGCCTATACATCGTACAATTTGTTTTCCACATTTCAAACTCTTTTATATAATATTGGTAACAGGTAGCATGTATTTAAGAGAAAACGGGTCCTAATATAAACTTATTTGGCTTTGTACGCCACGTCTAAATCACTCGCTCAGGTATACGCTATACTTCATTTTGATGTAACGTATACTAACATTGTGAATAATATTATTTGTATTAGCACAGATAATACGTATGATAAACATATTGGAAAAAAAATATAATTTTCATAACTTTCTTTTATCATTAAAAAAGTACCTAAGATTGTTTCCATGAAAAATGTTGTAGCAAATTATCGAATTCTCTAAAACAACAATTTTATCATTATTGCCAATTTACCACCTTCAAACCTGACATTAAATAGTCGATAATTTAAATCGCTTTAAACAATGCAATATTTAGCAAATACCAAAAATATTTTCTACTTAAATCTCAATTATTAATACTTTTCGCAAGACATCAAGTATGCCTTAAAACTGAATTACCTCAAGAGTGGTAAAAATCCTAAATACAATTCGCTATATATTTACACCTGTTTAAATTATCAAAATAAAACATTTGTTGACAACCAACAAATATTAGCGTAATAGATTAATTTGAAAAAAAAACCTACTCATTTTGAAAACTATTTTAATTTATATGTTGTATTCATTTATTCATGTTTCGCAACAAAATTATATGACATAGTATATTCGGTATAATTGCTTTACACACAATACAGAATCCTTTAAACTATTTTGCCGATATTAAACAATCATATCGACAAGTAATAAAATAAATACCAATTGGTAATTTTTTGAATAGCAACTTTACATTGATTTTATTTTTCAAATTAATAAAAACAGACTAACACATGGAATTAGATACATTTTTACAATATCTATTTGTCACGAGGGAATGTGAGGATAAACGAAAACTAATGGGAATAATTATTAACATTATTGATTATATACAATTTTCTATTTTATAATGAAAACATACAATAAGGGTAAAAATTGCCCATACTGTTAATGAATATTGGAAATGAAAATAATGAGGCTCAAAATATCTGACAACTAATTAATTTTGAATGATACAAATGACAAAAAATGTTTTGATAACTCTAAATTGTACTTTTCTAGTAGTAAAGATAGTCTTATGTACTATAACACATCGGCTTCTATATAATAAATATATATTTTGTATCGTCACCTGCATTCTAAATAAATGTAGGTCATTCCAAATAAAAAAAAGATATCCATATTTTTTGGTCCATCTAATTGTCATGTAAATTTCATGATATACTCTTCAGTGACATTATTTTGATCCCCTTTTAGTATAATAAAAACGGTAAGTGGAATGCTAAAGTGTAATCACAGACTAAAAATGACAAGGATTTTCTTTTGAGCAAAGTTAACAAAGATTTAGTTTTTTTGTAAGTCTTAACAATGTAAAGTTAACATAACTACATACATTTCACTCTCTTAAAAGATTTCTGAAATGTGTTTATGTGCTTTCATCATATTATTCTTTTTATTATTGAAAACAAAATATGACACCATACATTTACATACAATGGAGGTGACTCTGCAGAATTTACACTAAAATGTAATATTTTTATTATTCTGGAATCTTCCCGAACTTCTAATTTCAGTCCCTTAATCACTGATACTTTTATTTACACCTTTATACGATATGTGGTATAATTACAATATTACTTTTTTATTTTTTACACGTTAATACAATCTCATTCTTATACGAGCAGAATATTCTGATAGTATTTCAGTATTGCCATACAAGGGAAAATACTACCAAATATACAAAAATTCTATTTGTTTCATAAGAAATCAGCAGAAAATTTAAGGAAGGAACCACGCCCGTTATATTTCGCATAATATGAAAATGTATAATAAAATAAATAGCGTATGGTCGAAGACATAAAAGATAACATACAAACCTACTAACTACCACGCGCATATACTCAACACTCGAGGCTTACTTTACACATGAGGCATTTGAATACTGTGCGCTGTCCCGTAACTATCTTTACATCTTTAAATCTATTGCATCTGTTTTAGACTATTCTTATTTCTTAAGTTTCTTCTAAATTTAAATTTGTCTCTGTAATTTTTATAGCTATTAATTTTATACAATGGTATAAACTAATGAGAAAAGAGTGGCAACACTTTGGACATCTGTCAAATAGGTGTAATAAATGTTGGCATTGAAAATAGCCTTAGTTACGGGACACATGGTTATAATTCGAGAACATTTATTATAAGTAGTAACATAAATGAAATACTTTAGGCTTACATGTTAAGAATAAAATATGTGGAAATGTATTGAAGTGAAGCAGACAAACATACTCAATTTTGTATTAAAAAAAAGTAACTACACATGAACATTTAGAACTTTACACTCAGCTTTGTGCAATGAAGTTTGTCCACATTACTTCAAATTCAACCCAACTTAATACTTCCGAACTTCACTTTACATTTAAAACATAATGTCTCCTGTAAAAGGCCTTGCAATAACGTTACACAAAAAAAACTTTATTTAATTTCAAATTTGGTAAATCAGGTCACACTAATGGAAAGGCTTGCCATATGGACAATTTTACGGAACATTGTTCTTAATATCTTTACAATGGAATAATCACACCGTAAGATATTTGTGGTACAAGGACCTCTAACAAAATATGAAAAATGTTATAAGAAGCATGTGAATAAATAATATTAAATATACCACACCTGCTACTCTGCTTAAATAGTCTTTTTCGTTTTGTTTTCAGAAGCAAGTGCAACACCAACTACCATGAATTTAATCCCATTGTAAAAAATCTGGTGTGGAATGAGAACAACAAAGTTTTGATCTTTCTCGTCCCTCGGATTTCTCTAAGGGGATCCCAAAAAAGGTCATTTAATCAAATAACATTCATCATAAATGTTTAATAATAATTGTAAAAACAGTCGTTACAAAACAAGGAATGTTTCAGCAAATACAATTTCAATCTAATGTTTTTTTATTTACATAGTCTCTACTATTCATTTACATACATACATCTGGTATTAGGTCTAACTTATTTACACAGGCACCACAGAGTAGTTATATTTGTACAGTTATAACGAGTTACTCACATGCATTTATATTCTCTATAAACCAATTAATATAGACAAATTATGCTGCTCCTGCCTTACCTATTAGAAATATTGAGTTATTTGAAAATGTATACTTTCGCTTCCTTTGTCTTTATTTTGTATGGATAATCCTACAGATAATTCCCATTTTTCTATATGCTCAATACGGTATACATTGCTAGCTCTCTATGGACTATTATGCAATATCAGAAATCCATTGCTGGTTATGTATCTTGCATCAGTACGTTTACTGCAAGGCCCTAAATACTCTAGATTATGCTACGTTCCCTAATCCACAGTTCGTCAGTCGTTATCGTTTGGTCACATCGTCGCGTCCATTACTGGGCGACGGTGAGGCGACAGTCTTGTATCACAAACACTTAACTACACGGCAGTCAATGGACGCTTCACAGCGTGTTGAACAGATCCCTGGCGTTATTCTTTGAATAACGCTTGTAGGAGCAGTCGCTGAATCAGCTGCCACTGGAAATTAAAGCTGAAGTTTAGTACCTTATGTACTCATTTCCTTTTAAATGCAGGGAGATTGTCCCAGCGCCAATATTAAACATATACTTCCAGCTGACATTTCCCTACACGTATTTTACCTTCGTTAGATGTGAAATGGTTCCAAGTTATCATGACAGTCAAGCATATTGTTTAGCCAAACCAATATAATCATACCCAGCATTGACACCGGTAAACAAATTTTAATCTTTTAAGCCAACTTGCACCTTCACCAATTAACCGAATCCTATAGTATAAAAATAACAATGTAATGGTGAATCTGACGTATACTTTCAGCCTATACGAAGGTAGTTTATGAATGTAGCATACATAATGTTTTCAGCTTTCAATATCTTTCCTAATATTTAAAAAAAAATACTGATTTCGTAAATGGAAATAAAGCCACCATGTAGGATGAGGTAGGTTGACACTGGCTGATTAATACCGTTCATAATTCTATGTACAAAATCAAAGGCACCTTAGGCTGATATGAAGTAAAAGGGGAGAGAGGACGAAGGAGTAAAGGAAGAAGGGGAGTACGTGTAATATTGAGCCCCCGGTGGCATTAATGATATACTTCACGGCAGCATTCAGTAATAAAACCAATTTACCCATTATCTGTGACATTTTAGACTAGAACGGACATTGCGAACAAAATCAGTGCGCGCGTACCAAATACGCGGGAAGCCATTTGAGTGAGAAAATAGTTTGATTGCTTACGAGTAACAGAGACAAATATAGGAACAATGGTACAGTACCGTAATTTTCTGTATATTTTGTTCACAGTGTCCTATCTAGTATTTCTCAATGCCCACAATTAAAGCATCCAAGCCACGGATACGTTAGTACATCACAAATTATAATCCTAATGTTAGCACATACAAATATACCCTTGAACAATTGCAGGAATCAAGCATAGAGCTCTCGTCCCTTTAGGGTGAATTTCAAATAATACCTTAAATATAAATTATCCTTGCGAACACGACACAGCCATGGTTATAAACTGGTTTCTATTGACCTATGGAAACGAACAAAACTGTTGACTATCTCGTCCAACACAATAGGGGGTGTTTGCATACACTTTTTGGTTGCGGAAAATATGTTATTACGGTCTTTCGTGTGATAAAAAAACATCACATACGGCAGTTACATTACAAACTTGAACAGTATAAAATTGTGAGTAATTTTGTTTGCGGATCAGCAACAACTAATTTCGCAGTTACATTTTATGTATAAAACACTTATACATTTTAATGTAAGCTGGTGCGCAAAGATACCCTCTATATTATCAAAACACAATATTATCATCATAATTTCTGAGGGAAACTATACAATTATTTTTTATGGTGTTCAAGTTTGCACTCAATTTGGGTAGTTTGTACAAACGACAATAAATATAATATATTTGTACATGCTACAATACAATACATGGTATATCCAATATTTTCATTCAAAGACTGAATACTATAATGGATTATTAGTGAAGCAATGCCAATTGTCATAATTTTGAGAAATTAAATGCTCACATATCTTCTTAACTGTGATCTTTAATATAGATTCAGTTACTTTTTCAATTTAATTTGGTACAAGAACAATTAAATGTGAATGCTACAAAACGGTTAGGTAAAAAAATATATTATCCTTTTATATTTTTAATTTGACAATGTACATGCAAGTGTATTAGCTGTCCAGGGAATCGAACCAAGAAGTTGGGACAACGAAACACTTTACATCAAATCAATATCGTGAACATTTATTTTCCAATATATTACAAACTCATGCAAATTTTGATTTGTGCGTATTATGTTTCAATATAAATTATACAGATACATTTCTACACAATTCCATATTATTAGGGATAAATATTGACAAACTATGGATTTCTACATGCATTCAACTCACAACAATTGAAACAACACAACCCCTCTATCAATAAAAACAGGGAAACATTTCAGGACCAAAGTACTATCCGATACAAAACAAGTTACCTTAACCATTAAAGTAGTGGATATCGCCTACAAAATCAAATCGTACGCGGAAAATAGTTGTAGCAAGAGGGAAGACAACTGAACTGACTAACTGATAAGGTAATTGAAGTGAACTGAAAGAATGAGAGAGACAGCCATAAACATTGGAGTATCGTTCGTGTGGGGTGCTTTGTACCTTAGGGGAACTTTGAGCCATAATAAATTTTGATATTTTTTTACAATTTCATAATTGTAAAAAATCGTTTAGTAACAACCTAAATAAATACAGGAATGTTAATTCAAATTACAATCACAAAAGTTTATGGCACAAAGAAACCCTGATGGCAAAAAGTAACCCCGCACATAAGATACTGCAATATCTATTTCTAGCCCACACACTCTTACGCAGTATTCTATCTTCTCTCACGCTCCATCCACGCTAGACTGTTAGATTTTGTTAGCCATATCCCCTGTAGTATACAGTACAACTAAACCGACCTTCTATTAGGCATGGCGCGTCGACGCGCGGTCTGGCGCTGGTGCTCGAACTCGAAGTCCTCCTCGGTGAGGTTGAGCCGCTGCATGTGGTACACCAGGTACTCCTCAGCTAGTACGCTTTCTGGAGGGTGTCGTAGTACTTCGAGAGTCTCACAGAGGCCGCACGCGCGCTTCCGGACCTTGGCGGGACCCAGCGCGCCCGCCAGGATTACTAGGGCTACTTTGAATAGTACCTGGAAGGAAAAAGAACATTTATTTATATCTCATTGCAATTTATAGTAAAGATACGGAAAATAGGGGACAAGCGACAAAGACATTGAATTTGTCGAGTGGTGGTCACTCACACACATAAATAAAATAAACCGAAATGTTATTTTTTACGTGGCTGAGCATTATTTTCTTTAATTCAGGTTTTTTTTTATAAATTTAATATAACTGCAACTTAATTAAAAAATAAATTTATTTAACAATTGGCAACTATAGAAAGATCGTTCCTAATTTACCAGTACTTTTTTGCAAAGTCGTGATCAATGCAACATTTAGTAAAATGATAATACATATAATATCTATTATACAGATTTGTAAAATGCCTATTAATAAGTTCCACTAATATGCTAGTGATTTTCGAATGAGTTATATTTTAGCAGGAAATTACCTGTAGCCGATAACCATTATTTATGACTAATTCTATTTTTACTGCTATTTAGAATCATGAGTAATAAATTAATCGACGACATTTCTAACATTTCTGATATTTGAATAGCTTTTTCTACAGTTCGCGTACAGTCTTCGCATGATCAGTAAGTGATACTACTGGACGTTCAACATTCCTTTTATCCTCCCCACCTTTTTCCTTCCCTCACATTTACGTAGGGTAGGCACTTACCAATAGATAAGCAATTTCCTCGAAAGCCGGACTTATATATTGAACAGCTTCCTCGAACTAAATTTTAATCATGGAGTAAAGAATATTTGTACTGTACTCTACAGTATACTATGTTAGTCCGTAATCATCCACTGTAAAACAAAGTCTCTTCTGCAACAGGGAGATCGATTGAGAATACTTAGATCATAATCCACCACGCTGGTCTCGTGTGAGTTGGCTGACCTCATATACCAAGAGTATTCAAATAGTGGGAAGTTACCTTCACTCCCTCGCAGAGGAAGCAGTCCCACACTCGCAGCAGGCTGTCCCAGGGTAGGGTGCGAGTGAGCGCGCACAGGAACCACTCGGTGGCGTACAGCACCGGCTCCACCTTGTGCTTCACCAGGTGCCGGTGCACCGCCGGGGCCGTGCGCCGGAGCAGCGCGTGGAGAATGTCGCCGTCGCGTTGGAGAACCTACAATGAATAATAAACTGTTCTTCAAGAACTAATGATTAATAATTCCACAGCAGGATTCGGGCTAACTTTAATCGAGATGACATTTGACAGCCTTCGTGGCGCAGTTGAATAGGCCGCCGGCTGTGAAACGAAAGGATGAGGATTCGATTCCCGCATCGAAACAAATGTTTGTGTGAATTTACAAGTATTTGTTTCGAGTCTGGGTGTTTGTGAGACCGAAAAGTCTCTCGTAGCTGGTACCCACGACGCAAGACTCGATCTTAGAGTGGGGTCAGGACTATGTATGTGACTGGTGGGTGTATTGATTTATTAGATTACGAATAGGAAGGCTTTGACCTTGGTCTATTACGCTACACTGCACATTGACGAACTTCGCATACCACAGAAATTCTTGTAAATCTCTATAGCATGTAGGCTTAGTTCACCGATAAAGTGCGTGATGAATGGTGATTGACTCAATATAATGACTTCGATTCAGATGTGTGCCCTGGAATTCGCAACCGAGACTACGTTCTCGGCAGCCGCGTCCAGATCGTTACTAACGGACTACCACGCACCATGGACTTAAAACAACTTCTTGAACAGGTCCAACTAAATAAAAGTTACCTATGCCTCTAAACTCAATTAAATCCTCTCCATCTCACCTCAAGTCCAGGGTTGTAGTAGCCGCTGAGGTACTTGTCGCTGATGCTGACCAGGCACCAGAAGGCCTGCACCGCCGGCATGTGCATCAGCAGGAACGCCGCCACCGGCGCCTGCGCTTGGAAGTAGCCCACCTTCGGGTTCAACACCGAGTACGCTTTCAGCACTGAGAATAGCTCTTGTTGACTGCAACAAAATGTTACAAAAATATTAATATAGGTTAAGCAATCTGCCTAAAACACGCTATACGTCAGTGTGTTAGACAATGGTGTGGACCTTCTTAATCATATGTTAAATTTTAAAACGTTGTTAGTGTCTAGGTTAAATAATAACACTGGAAACAAACTTATTTTCTTAAAATACATAAATATGCTTTGGGGTCACATATACTCATAGACTTGATCGTGTCAGTAGCGCTGGTTGTGGAACAAGAAGCCACAAGTTCGACTTTTAAGTTGACGCCATCCAAAATTATACGTGGATGTGGGAGTGCAGATGAAACTAAAAATTCTCGAAGCTTTTTATACCGACGACCCAACCTGTATTTTACTTTTACATGTCTGCTTCTCTGTGAGTCGACATGCGACCCAGTGAGTCTCAAAAACGCTTCCGAACGCGCGGCACTTGCTCGGCGACACGATAAATTCTCTTCTAGACATTTCACAGGTAGCTTTGACCTCGCCTTTGCTGAGATTTTTTGCTTGAAATAACACACCTGACCTAATTATTTTAAAAGTTACAATTACGAACAAATTATTTCTGAAAAATTTGTCTAGTGCGCCAACATTATAAACAGCATTTCCGCTCGCTAACATAATAACGAAGCGAATCTAATCTATAATGAATTATATTTCCTCGGACCGACAACGTTTTATCCTCTGCCATTTTCTTCGTATAATTTTCTAATAATATGTAACATAAAATTTCACGTTTCAATGCACACGCGACCAAAATCTAACAATATTACTGTAACTAACAATGAACCTTATGAAACATACGCAAACATAATATATTTTTTCACTCGGTAATTATTAAAAGCACATCAAGTGCCTTTTAAATTCAAGTCGTAGAATTTAATTTCAATTCTAACGATGAAGAATTAATCAAAATCGTAATTGATATGAATTGCATGAAAGAACGCAATGGCAAATAGCGTGCTTCCAGCAATTCATTCACTTTAATGTTAGAGAAACAGAGAAAAGGTATAAAGCTAATGGTTTCTAATATAATAAACGGTCGCGTCATTTCTTTTATGTAGTTATTATTTTATTTGTTCCGATTTACATATATCATTTCTATGTATCTGTATCTTAGAGAATTTAATATTAAATTTTTAATTAATACACTATCGTTTATAAAACTACCATACGTAGCGAAGATTTTAGTAAAGCAATTAAGCGTTTTATTAAATTTCCAAAAGTAGATGTCAATGCATAGATGCAACACGAATTTGATCCACTCTACGCCAAAATATAGCTTTACGAGTTGTTATATCCGGCGATAATATACATCCGCTGACATATAATTATTTTAGCAAGATAAAAACTATGTATCACTAGGAAACGACTTATTCGCAAAAGTAATTTAATAATAAATTGGTAATTTTTGTTTCTCATTTCCGATTTCGATAATCCGGGTCGACGAACTTTACATATTTAACAACACACAGACTTATAGTTAATTAAACTGAAAAAATTGCGATGGATTTCTCCTTTCCATATCCATATTGCCGAATGCCCAATACCCCTTTCCACTTCCCATCCTTTATCCTTCCCGCTCCCCTCCCAATTGGGCCGGCAACACATCCATGATCCAACGTTGTGGATGTTCATGGGTGGCAATCTCATCACTTACCATCAGGTGACCTTTTGCTCGTTTGCCGGACCTATCCAATAAAAAAAAAGCTGATATTGCATCTACGTACCCCAGGTGCCATGGCTACTTATAGGTTCTGGTGAACATTTCTTACATGGCGTTTACAAGGCGGACTTGCATGCGCAACAGACCGAAGACTAAAAGAGTTATAAAAAGGCTAATGTCCACTAACCCAAGCCCCTCTTCTCTGATGAACATCTCGTGATACGGGAACTGCCGGTGAAGGTCCTTCCGAATATCCTCCATGCATTTCGGGTCACCGGGAGCTTGCAGCAGCTCCTCGTACTCATTGGGGTGCTTGTCGTGAAGCAGCTGCCCCCCGCACAGGTACGACCATGCTCTGGGACGCACTGAAGCTGGTATGCCTGAAGACAATTTTGGAGAGTTTGAATTCATATCTTGCTACGCTTTCTAAATTATTTTCCCACTGATTCAAAAAAGGTTCGACGTGTTTACATAATTAAGATGCTCATGTATTTAAGAGATTTATAGAGATCAGCTATCAAAGACACGAAGTAGTGTTATTGTCATGAATATTGCCATAGAAAGGTGATTATGTAGATATCGTTGATTGCAAGTAGTAATTTGTAACAGAGCGTTGTGAAAATAACACACAACTGTACACTATAACACAGGATAGACCTGTGTTTTGTGGATATGGGAATACTGACGATAGCAAAGTAATCTTTACAAAGCACTATTGAGCAATGGTAAAGATTATAATCCGTGAAGTTTTAACTTTCAACTTCAAAGAAAAATGTGAAGGAATGCCACCAAATAAACAGGTATAAAGAATTCGGTGAGACGGTCGACGTCGAAGTTTCCAGAACAGGCGGAAAGACACGAACGGAAGCAATAATTCCACCCTGCGTTCGTTTTTGTTTAATTCGTCTCAGTTTCACGAAAGAATTCCTTAATCTCATTGTTTTTTTTTATTTGGGCAGTATTTCTGAATATAAGCAGGAACTTAAATTACCTCTTCAAAATTTAAACTTATCCGTAATTCTGGTAGTATGCTATACAGTTTAAATGACAATTCGAATAACTACGTAATATAGGCCTAACTAATATACATACTTCCAATTGGCCTTTCCAATGGAGAATTTACAAAGATAGACAGCATAGCGACATAATTTTCAACCATCCATGGATTCTCTTGGAATTGATGTAACGGGCGCTGCCATTTCACAGTCAACGGGACCAACCACGATGGCATACCACGTATTATAAAACTGTTATATTTTTATTATCATTCATATATTTACCGTGACTTGTGGCCAGTCTGAAATTGTTTCTGATCGTTGCGATGTTTATGTCCGGTATGTATTTTATTTTTATCACTAGATAATAATTGAGTTACAATTGGCACGATCATTATCACTGACAATCATCCTAATTAAGCATTAATGTAAAGAAAATATGTAGTTCAAGGATAGTTCTAGAAAGTTCGTTCCGTGACTCAAGTCAAAACAAAGTAAAAAAGTTGAGTGGCGTCATAATCATCACATTTCGTAATCAGTGAAGTGTGTGGTCTATTACAACACGATAATTATGTGTTCAATATTGCATTAGTTTCAAACGGGCGTGAATTTAGAACATGTTGCTAAGGTATTGGGCCCCCATATTTATAATATTCTTGTATTTTTGTGAGTTTGGTGTTAGAATATTCTTAATTATTTATACTGTTTATTGTACATCTCAAGTTCCATAGTGAGTAAATCCATCATCGAGTTTTCCACCATCACCATCCAATTATGAATTTGATGGATAACTCGACATTACAACATGTTGCTCAGGTATTGGGCCCCATTTATATTCCATTCTTGAAAATTGTGATACGTCTTCTTGTGGTAGGATATTCGGCGGAATAGCAAACAGGCTGCACAATTATGAAAAACTTGTCTTAGTGATCCACGCAAGTACACCGCGTTTTGGCTTTAGCTTGTCTAAGCTTCATACAAAATAGTGGAAAGCGGGGTAATAACTGCAAACCAAGGTAATTTACACAGAATTGCAAGACTGGTCTTCAATTCGACTAAAAACTTGTGGAGATAAAAAAGCAACGTCACTCTAAAACTTTAAGAAAACAGTTCTCTATTGCGAGCATCATAGTACATATTATGTTATCTAAATATTTCTTCTCTGAAGTATTAACTTCTCGTGAATTTTATTTTACATAAGACCACCGCTGTTGATGAATTGTGTTACTCCGTAATAATCGTTTAACTCTGGTAATTCTCAGCCTTTACGTAACAAAATTCCCAGCCATCTATGGCCTATACAATCAAAACATGAAAAGGCAAGATTGTGTCCATTCAACCGTTCTTAGTATACGTGTTAAAAACATCCGGTTATTTTTTACGATTCTAAATTCGTATCTGCATTTTACACGCCGGTTACACTGACCGATTTCATTCATCATTCACACACCTTTTGATAATCTGTTGGTAACTATAATTGAAAAAGCAAATGTTGTACATAATATATTAATTTGAAAATATCGCATGCTGTAGTAATCGAATTAAAAAAAATGGCAAGACAAAAACTTATTGCAATGGGGACTGCAGTTGTTTAATATCTTCTGATCCTTGTACTAATTTTAATTTTATTATATTCAATCCAAAAACCATAAGCATAAAAATTAAAAATACTACCTTTGCGACACCTCTCGCGCACTTTCTTGTAGTTCTTGCTCATGAAAGCCTCCCAGTTGTTTAGCATTCGTAGCCACTTCTGTTCCCGTTTCAGTATCGTGCTCGGCGATACAGTCCGCTTTCTAGAAAAAAAACGAAATTAGTTTTATCAAATCTTTCATGATCAATCGTCTCAATAGGTGAACCGATGAAAACGGTCGTTTTTATTATTTTGATAAGTATTCTGTAATTTACTGTTTAGAAACTAGTCATGCCTAACCCTTAGTAATTATCCATAAATGAGACTTTCCGTAAGGTTAATTAGCAGTCGGAAGTAGCTACATGCAAGACGTTGAGAAAATCTTTAGAATAGACTTATTTTTAGCAATGGACTCCTGTGCTTGAATACGTTGATAGTAATTAGCATGAATGATTAAATATTTTTGAAATTTAAATGCAACTAACAAATATATTAACAAATAAAAAAATGTAGTTCGTGACAGTGTTAGTTTTGTGTGAATTATTTTAGTATTTCATTTTGTGGCTAGTAACTAAAGTGGATTTCTAACAGACTCATTGTATTCGAAAGGTACCTAAATTAATAATGATATTTTATTTTAAATTGTGCTTAGGTATATCCCAGTTACTGTGTAGTGCAGTGAATTTAGCTGTGGCCGCATAGTGTATTTTCAAGTCTCTCAAAACTTTGACGACACGGACGACCCACAATTTATGTAGTAAAGGCGTATTCAAGCAGAAAATCTTACCACGATGTTCGTGTAAGTCAAATTCTGTAACCGAATTGGAATGTTGTTCGCTAGCGAAAAAACACAAAACAAGTTCTTTTATAAGGTGTACTGGGAGGTAAAATACTTTACTTCTACGAATATTCGTCTACCAAAAAGCCTAGACATTTTATGTACGCATTTTACAGTGTTTATTGTTTATATAAATTTATTTACCGAGAAGAGCTGTTGACTGCTTTATATTTTTATAACTGCGACGTACATATATTGCGAACCTAAAATCATCTTAAATATAACGGATGCTACAAATATTGAAACTATAAAATTGGTTGTCACTCCACATAACTTTTGAGTCCTCAATGAAAACCTTCCAGAGGTAATTATTGTTAAATTCCAAAATCTTTAGTGCTGCAAACGAGAGTTGACGTCATCCGGGAATCCCGGCAAACTTCGCCCAGTAAACGAAGTGTCCTTAATAACCGTTGCTCACTGAACACTGGGACCAATCAATTTTACATGCTCTTAATGAAGTCAGAAAGCAAGTTCTCTGATAATACATAAGACATTACATTGACACCATTTTATACATAGTTGTTTACGTAACATGTTGTATAACTAGATAAATTTGTTAGTATTAGTATTTATAAATTGTGCCTTAATACAACGGATATCATTTCTAATAGTGTTAAATTCAATTTTAATTACAAGAAAATCCTTATTTAATCAAGTAAAAAAAATTGGATTTATTCCTAATAATATATGTGGGAATTCTTACAAAAGTCTATATTTAGCTGTCGACTAAACTATGTCAACGGCTGATACGAAACGACTGGAACTATTCATTGATATCGAAATGAACACAGACGAATCTTTCACACGCCGAACCATTGATACGAAATTAGACATGAGCCAACAATTTGACATGCTCAAAAACCTGTCTCACAACGAATGTGTTGTATTCGAAGTATGTGCTGGCCGCACCCATGCATTGTAGACTTATCAACGCAATATCAAAGCGATCGCGATAACAAATGTGGGTCATTCAACTTTTATGAAACATTTTACATTAGTCATGGCCCAAGGCGAGAAATCACCAGATCGAACAAGATAGCATCGGAGTACCAATTAAATGTCTACACCGATGGTATGCAGCTTTGATTGTTTAGGTTTTGAAATATTTTCTTCAATCCTTCCGTCAGTTGCCTTGTTTTCCAAACTATATCGTTAGGCGAGGCCGCAGTTGTGCAAACATCGCCTGAAGTTAATGTACCTCAAGCATTTGTGGAAAGATGTCGCTACGATAAATTAGAAGTTCGCCGAGGTCATTTAGCTATTAATTTCAATTTAATCCCGAAAACGTTGCAAAAGAAAATGAATAGAACGAAAGCAATTCGCTGAAATTGGAACATAAATCGACAGAAGCGATAGAAATAGCGTAAAAACGGAATCAAACATTACTCATAACAGTTAGATGATGCAACTCGATAAGATATAAGTACAGGATACAGGCCCTTTTAATAAAAGTTTTTAGTAATAAATAATATTCCAAGTAACTAATGTTGATTGAGTATTAGTAACTGAATTAATCATTGTTGGCGAAGTAATCATCGCCTTGGCAATCAAAGTTTGTTTACAATACGAAGACCTCGATATATTTCCATCTAATAATAAACCAGTGCTTGACAACAAAAAGCAGGCGTGAGATTATCATCTGTCGCTACTCGACGAGTTATCTAGAATCTGAACAATATTATGCAGTTACCATCAGGTCGAGGTCATTTTCCCATATAAAATAACAACCTCCAAATGATCTTACGTGGTATTGTTAAGCGACAAAATATTGCGTCTGTTAAAAAACCGATGACGTACAACAATAAGGCTCGGTAAACGCTTATGCCAAAATATGATAGGTAATGCGCAATTTCCGGCTGACACGACGCAGTCCGCAGACGTGGAAGGTTCCTCGGTTTCCGAGCTCAGCAATGTAAACAAAAGGAAAATTGTTGATGCCAGCGGGGCTCGCTCTAATTCGTTACGCGCGGCCTTGCGCTGAGGTCGGTAAACTGATGTCGTTTGACCTTTGCCAGACGTGTGAAAATTTTCACAGTACTTGTGAATTACTGACGAACAAGGTTCGCGTTTGGACCATGGAAAACGTGTTTTGTTTGACTGTTGTTTGATATTTTTTTATTCTACTTGAATATACAGTCATATTATTGTAAAATTAACATCAGCGGGGAATCGGAAAATAATGTAACTAAATGTGGTTAAATGTGTTAACAAAATAACAAATTAGACCATTAGGTCTAATTAACGATAAAAAGAATTCCCTTTTTAGAGTTTTAGAGGTCTTAACAATTATTTTACAAGCAGGTGAACAACAATGCATTTTAACGTATTTTACTAGTCATGTTTTAGTACATACATTTTTTTTTAGTCATGTTTTTTGGTGTTCTAGTAGCACCTCTGCCTACCCCTTCTGGGAAAAAGGCGTGTGTTTATGTATGTATGTATGTATGTTTTAGTACAAAGCGGCGGTAAGCATTTGCTGTAAGTAAACTCGATCAAAAACACAAACAACAAGGGCGAAAGTGAGGACGAATTGAGGTCGCTGATAATACTAATGTTTGTATACAAAATAAATAAACAACGCCACAGAAACGTTTAAACATCTATCCGTTGGTTGCTCATAAATCATAACTCAGTCGCTAACTGGCATTACTAAATAGCCAGACTGTAATTTAGAGGATGTTTGCGACCTAAAATACTTCCTAGTAATCTTCTCTATCTTTTCTTCAACCATTGTCAAAAGGTAGCTCTCATTTTGCTCAAATTAGTGCCTAAAATATTCAAAGTCCAAACAATTAGTGTCCAATCGACAAGAAAATATGTACCTGCATTGGAATCATCTTGATCGAGATTAACCCATCGAATATAAAAAACACTAAGCACTTAAATAAAGTAAAATAATCATATAATTTAGGTTGTCGCATCAATATGAGATACGTTATATTGACCAAATGAATTTTAGATATTTATGTCTTTCTAGTTTTGATGCAAAATAAAAAATGAGCAATTTTAAGTTACTAGCTAGCGAGAAGTGAGGTATTTGTTTCTGTTAACTTCGTCAGTATTACTTACACTGTTGGCAAGAAAGTAATAGTTTTTGTCTTTCAAATTGAATAAGGAAAAAAATCTCATCACAGCTGTCGAAAATTTTAAGTTACTCTCTGGAAATCCGGTTTTGTATTAAGACAGTAAAGTTTCCATAAACATTTTCTTTGACGCATATTTCCATAAATCTACACCACACACATTATTTTTTTATAACCATATAAAATAGATTTGCATGTTTAATATCTGAAGGTATATCTACAGATTATCTGAATGAGATCGCTTAAAGTGACAAGGCTTCTATTGTTCCTACCAAGCCCACCATGGTTCTTCATAATGTAATACCATTTCTTGTCTTGTAGTTTTTGAATATTTCACACATTAATTTGAGATAGCACAGATAGCTTAATACTAACAAATGAACACTAGAGTAATACAACATAAGACTGGTAATACATTTAAGCCACGGTAATAGGGAAGACAAATCGGAAAACCTCTACCAAACTGAAGTTGTAAGTTTTGTTGCAATAAAACCAACGTCTGATTTTCATAATTTCACAAAACAATGAGTAATAATAACATAATTGAAAACATTTATAGTACTAACGAATTTTTTTTTTTGGAAAAGATTACAATCAGTAGAAATTGATCTTATTGTACCAAAACTGAAAAATATCAAATATCGAACAAAATTGAACGTAACAGAAAAACTTAAAAAACACGCAACCGTTTCAAAATCTCGTGAAAGTGAAAGATGCATAGCAGTAGAAAGCAAGGAGGTCTATCTTACTGGTGGGCAGTGGCAACTGGCAAGTCGCAACCGAAATAACAATGAGTCGAGCGTAAAGGCATTATACTGTTTCCATTCGTTTATTTTATTTTTGACACATCGAGTACTGAATCAAATAGTGATGGCCTGATGCGTTATCGAATCAATTTTTTATAACAAACGATTTTATTTTTGAACAAGTTTTAATCGATTTAATACATATTTTATTTTTTGCTCCATGCATTGTTTTATAAAACTTCAGGGATATTTAAGTTACTTGATTTAATAATTATATTAAAATAAACCATTTACTCATGTTAAGTTAATATTCTTATCACTTCCGTCGGCAATAGTAATGTTGTTAAAAACAAATTGTGAAACGGCAACACTGGGCAGACAGGTGACGCGCGCCGCCATTTTGTGGTCACTCACAACGAGACGCCCGCGCCCGTGCTAGTGTTTTCCGTTCGCTGAATTTTAATTCACATTTTTCATACGTCGAGTTGAGTATTTATATTCCTCCGTATTGTTTTACCCGTGAATTCCGTGATACGAGTGACGACGACGCCGATTCCGACGAAACAGACGATTGTTTATAAATAAAAATATTAACAAATTACCTTTTAGTTGTTTTAATTATTTAATCCTTAAAGTACTATGAATTCCAACATGGTTTAACTGTTTATTACAAGTAGGTACTAAACATTTATTTTCGTTGTAATCATTGTAATTATTTTAAATTAAACTCTTATTAAAAGTCACTTCAATACGTATACCTTTATTCATATTAATTAATTTGCAGCAAATACATTCGATCCTAATATTGGGTACTATATTACGTTTAACTGTTTTCATTAGCATTTTAATGTAATTTTATTTCAAATGATTCCGATTGATTGATTCTATTCAAAATCGTTTTTGTTATCTGTGGTCATTCGTTACGAATGGCACAACTCTAAGTGGGCGTTACCCGTCAAGAAAGTATCTACTTTTATTTCAAAATATTGTTCTACTGTAATGTCGTACTTTATAGGCGTGAACTGTCAAAAATAAAATAAACGAATGGAAACAGTATAGTCCACTAATGCACAACGCCGACGAAGGTCGCCCGACGCTCCGGCATTACGCCATGCGAATATCTCAAGCTTTACTACACATTGCCGCTACGTCACGGTCCGTTCACAGGATAAAGATTGTTTAATAGTATAAAGACCAAGCCTCAATATAATCATAACAATGATATTCTGCTGGATATGGTTTTTAAGAAAGTAATAATTCAAATTATTTCAAAAAGAGTGATAGGAGCGGGAATCTGCTTAACCGTCCTACTGGTAAACTTATATATAGACATAACATTTAAACAGAAACTTCGGGAATCAGAGCTGTTTTCTATTTATCAAAAATATATTTTTGATGGAGTAACCTGAAAGGAGACCGCTTATGATAAATTATCCCCGATCGTAAACATCCGAAAAATCAGAGAATTTGATGAAATACAGCTTAATTTTGAAGGTTGTTGAGCTTCTGGAAATCTTACTCAGAACGTATATGCACGAAACTTAACAAAGGGTCGTTACTTGAGCATGTCATATAACACCCGTATCGGCGCGATCTATAATTCTATAGTTAAAATTGGCTCTGGGGTGATATACAATTTCTAATTCTGCTTGCTCAACATCACCTCAATTGGTTTTATTGGAGTTTACTTCTTTTTCTATCATTCAATGTCTAGTTGTTTTTACAGAACTTACTCAATGTACACATTTCAATACTAATTATACGCTCGACCGAACTTGCCTTTACTTTACAACATTGATGACAACAAGCTGCTTGGTGGTATTAACTTTTTACACCTTTTAATCGATCTGGCTTATAGTTTCGTTAAAATACGAGTATGTAAGAACGATTATGTAAATTGTAAAATGTCATCTCTTGCAATAAGCAGAAGAGCGACACATATTATTTTGAACACAATATATATAAATGTCAGTTATATTACAAAATACGAATCTTTGGATTTTTTTATTAATATTATAATCATAAAGTTACAATCATTTAAAAACACAATATTTACATAACAAATTACTATTACAAATCATTTTAATTAACGCGTTTGGTTGAGCTACGTAATGGCTTTCAACGATAGATGTAAAATTATGTTAAAATGTACATTTCAATTCGTTTTTATAGAAACTCATTAATTTAAAAGTAATGTTACTTTAAGTTTTAAACGATGTTGAATTCCTGTCCATAGATGGGTAACCTTGAATGGCTTAACCCAGAATCGTCTTGTGGAATTCAGGGACCATTAACACGGCCCGTAGTACTTGGCTGTTAAATGCACGTGAAGTTTATTTCAAATACACGGTTTCTGAGGTTAAATAATTTTTATAACTACTCAATGTAATGCTGTGATAATTAGCAAAACATTTATGATGTATAATTCTAATGGGCCGTCGATTTTAGTAAATATATTACGTATTGCTACAACATAGTTTCATGTTATTATAAAATTACCAATCTTATAGACAAGCAAATTTGTTGGGACAGCATACAAACTTCAGAATATTGAAAACTCTAGCGTAAAACTGAGGAATGTCTCCCAACCATATGAACGGACCTGACATGCCATACCACGCGCAAACGTTGTTAATCGCCCTAATAGGCGTTCGTTGTACCTGACGGCACGCTTGGCAAAAATTGAGTTACGCTGGGGAGGGGGGCGTGAATAGAGGGGGGAGTGATCACACCACATCCGCTCTCGACGCCTGTCAGCAGTGATATGGGTCGACGCGCGTCAAGTGGAAAACGAGGGAAATTATTGTTATTTTATATATCCCTTATGCCATATAACCGAATTAGAAGGTAATCTAGACTCAGATGCACCAAATAATTTCGACCATAGCTTTAACTATGTCAACCGCATTGGCATCTCAAAGGTATAGCGGTAACTTGGTAAAGTTAGAGTCAGTTATCTACTTGATGTAACTAAGCTTCAGTGTATTACTTTTCTAAACTGAAAGTAAATAGACCTCAAGACATTGAACTCTAAAGTTCCATAGAAGGCAGAAAATAGACGATTCTGACGTAATTAGAAAACTGTTTTATGTAACGCCTAATTGCCTTCACCGGAGATAAAGATAAACACGCTGCAGCGCAGACAATTGTAAACTACACGTGGGCCTCTCACTAAGGACGCCTCAATTAAATCCTACTTAATTACCCATTCATGTTCTTTTATAGGAAGTAATAAACGCAACAGTGCTTTTCGAATTAATCGTACTACTGTTCGTACATGGAAGAAAACTAGACATAGAAAAGTTGCTACATGTTACTTATAATTTATTTTCATTTGAGGACATTATTTGCCTTTTCACTGTGATTTGATATGTGAAATTTCGCATGCAGTGATTTATCCCGCGCGGTGTTCTTATGGCTATATTTTTCAAGTGTCGTATGTGACTTTTAACCGACTATTTGAGGGAAGATGTGACGCATTTAGCATTATAGATATTTTTCACACGTGATTATTGAAATGTCTCACACCTATACGAACAGTTACATTCAAGCAGGAAATTCAATACAATGCCGTGTACGTGTTTAAGTACTCATTTGCTCGGATTTGGATAGTTCGCAGCTGCGTGAACAAAAATGGCGTCACCAGCACCTTCGTAAAGGTCTAATGTGCGGATACCGATAATTGCTTTACTATCAAATACTGTTACTAAAGGCCATTGCCATTTTTACTGATCGATATTGATTTTCTTGGTACGGGATTAATTAGACGAGTGTACATTACTGGGAATATGAAATTCATTAATGAACACTTATATTGAAAATTAGTTTAGGCATAAATTTAAATTACACTATCTGTCAAAAAGCAATTTTAGATTTTAAAAGTAAAAACACACCTTCAAATTAAATCGTATGACCTTGAATTTAATGCAATAAATCAGTAACTCGCTGCTAGAAGAATTAATCGATAATTATCATATATTATTTTAGTTGTACAAAAGAAAAAGTGGCCAAAAAATAACACCCAAAATCGTCGCAAACCTTTAATGAGGACGTCAATTGCAATTTATGTAATCGCGAAACACTGCATTGTTATTGCTTTACGTAAAGCCTGCCGTGATAAGAACACGTACATTATAACAAGTTATCATTATAAGGTTAACTCTTGCTCCAAATACTGTTACATGTACCAAACATTATACAATAAAATACAAAACTCTTTATTGGAAACCAAACAAAAAAAACTAAATTAGACAAAACATAGCTACCTATGGTTATCTTATTTATAAGACTAGATAACCTGTGTTTAATATTATAAAGTATAGAAAATAAAAACACAAACATATATGTATATGATACAAATATACTGAGATGTGATTCAAATATACTGACTTTAATAAACGCATGACTTTAAATATCTACTGGGTATCACAAGAGTTTATGGTCTGAAAGCACTCAGAGCCGAAACAAATACTTGTGGAACACAGAAACATGTTAAGTCATCTGTAAAGGCTGAAAATCAATTTTATCACTTCGAACATTAATAATATGTATTTCTATATACACTCTCACTCCACATGGAACCACGTCAAGGGACAAAAATTCAATAACAAATTCTAATTCTTAGTGCTCGCCTCCTATATGTAACAAGTTCTTGTGATAACAAGCTTCCGTAAATAAAACGTAAAGTAAATAAAAATAGATAAAGAAATAGAAAAATTATAGTTTATGAACAGGATGCGTCAAACATAAGTAAACTTAAAATTTAAGATCAGCGTTTAGTGACTGTGGATTTTATGCATTTCAAAAAAGAGGTAAAGAAATATTAATGAATCATGAGTTCAAGTTATCACAAAGGGAAACCACCGCTTGCAATTAGGTAGGTAGCTTACTCACCTCTTAGCATTTAATAAACCAAACTAAAGGGTTCAAGCTTACGATCTTGATTCTTGAATGAATCGAAAATATAATACAAATGATCTGATGTATTTGAAAACGTAATTCAACTTGCAATTTTGAGCCCATGTACACTAAACAAGTTACACTTGGCAATATTATTCAAGGTCCATACGAATTCTTAACACTTTTCATCGAATGCAGTACACATGCTAGACGACCTTCATCGATTACTGCTCCATACTGCTGCGTTTAATATCACGCGAACTTCACCTTCAAATGATAACTCATGCAAGACCATACACAGGACAATAGTATTTGAAAAGAGGTTTTTGTAAGCTGTGATTATGTAATTTATGAGGACTTTATCATCCTTACTCATAAACTTAAATAAATAATAACACCGAACTGTCAGACCCTGAAATAAGATATCAAGTCTCGTGTTGTGAGTATCAATAATTACAAGAGATTTTTTGATCTCACAATACCTAAAACAGAAAGAAACATTAATTTAGTCCTCGGTGCGAGGACCGAACCCACGGCCAACTCCTTCACCGATTGCGCAACGTAGTTTGAGAAAAGAAAAAAGCCTGGAAAAATTGTATTAACATTCACGATAAGAAAATATCAAATACTTCCACTACAATCACCAACTCCGCAGTAATATGATCGTCAATGTGAATGTGTCATCAGAAAACAATTACAATAGCAATTTGAAACCTCAAAGACGAACCGCGTGTCTCAAAGCTCAATACAAATTCCATTCTATGCAGTAATAACGCGAGCCAACCGTACTTCTTGCATGCCTATTGTATAATAACTTTCACATTCTAATAGACAGGTAATCAGAGCAGCGAGAAATTGATGGGACGTGCGTGGGAATTCCCATACCAAGCTGAACAACAAAAAAATATTGCGTACAGTAAGTAAAAAGTACTAAACATTGTGAACACTGAATGTACAAGGAAACCACGTATTACTACTAGATGGCTAATTGAACTAATTAATTAGGCACGCGATAATAATAAAAATAGGGCTCGTGACGAAACAAATTAACTAATTTGAAATTACTTGAGTAATAGAGGTGTCTTTTGACTAATCTATTACAAAGGTACGGTTTTACAATAAGTAGGCGCCAAAGATGGGCAAAAAGACACAGTTAAAGAAAAGCGGCAACAACCGAATTTATTTAAATAGAAAAATATTTATGTTGATAAGTTTTATTGGCTTTTAGGGACATGTTTGCGGGATATATATGTAGATACGGCACTGTTTAAATTTCATACATAAAACTGGCGTTTTGAAATATAAATATTAAAACGTGATTTTATTTATTTTCAATAACTCTTCAGTGTAAAACCCTGCGATCAAAATAAAGCAAGACCTAACTAAGAAAGCGAATAGACCTTCCATTTATAACAAAACCGCAGAATTTTTAAATAATAAAACAGTTCTTTGCACAGAGCAATTAATAACAGCGTCGTTAATATCACCCCACAGCGATGACCGCCAAGTCTATTTGTTCAAGTGTTATTGTTTTCAAAGAGAACAGCACGCCCAGACTGACTCAATGTGTATTTTCCCGGCAAAATATTTAATTCTTAATATTTAATACAGTGACGTAGTTCCAAAATATATTTGAAAAATAATTAGATTTACATTAATTATTTTACGATGAGTTTCAAAACAATTTCGTGGTCATCGTCATTAAAGGCAATGAATTTTATGATATGGATACTCTATGTCTAGATGGATTTAGACTTGAATCACAAGTGAACCCTGTTACGTAAACGTCTCTACAAAAAATTGTATTATTATTAAAATACTACAGGACATACTTGCTTGTTCCATTGACGGAATTACATAGAAAAGATAAGGGTCTTAGAAATAAATGACTAACAGTTAGGAAGCAGTGGCGGATTTAGTCGTTTCCTAAGGTCAGGCCACTGTACTTTGAAATGGAAGAAGATGACGCCAACGGAAGACCAACAAGCTTCGATTGCATGTTGTCAGTTGCCACATTTAGACCGCAGTCCAAGAAGGTTATTTATAAAAGTTGTACTGTAAGTTGGCATTTGTATAAAGACACAAAACTCCAATCTTCATTCATATTTCATCATTCATTCATTCATTCATCGGAGAAGAATTCATCGGAAAGCAATCGGCATACGCAGGGAGTTAAAAGTGATCAACGCAAAACCGAATGCATTTAATATCATATAATATCCTTTTATGTACCCAACCAAATTTCTTTTGGGTTACTTGTAAGTTAATTAAGTTACCACTCTCAATCGTACTCTCGATTGTAGAGGAGGCCCGTGCCCTGCAGTGGGTCGTATATGGGCTGATACAATACAATACAATACTTGTAAGTTGTAGTAGGGGAGCCCACGATGCTAAATGGGGATTTACTCGAGCGTCGTAGAGACCTATTGGGATGCAAAGCTTAGATGATAAGAAGAAAAAAATGTTATATGATATATACCTGTACATCGGTGGGGGAAGCGGCTATAGATTTTTAAATATGTAAAAAAAAACTGTTGCATGGACATCCTCGAGCGCGTCAGATATTGATAGCATCAATGCCCTACGTATTTTTAATAATGTACGTATGTTAATCTGATCGTTTGCATGATGCGGGTGGTTGTATTTAAGGGTAGAAAATGAAAAAAAAAAAAATTTACTCGAGCGCGTCAGATTTTCTAAGGGAGTGTTAAGTGCACTAAAAAAAAGCTCTCATTCACTAATCTGACGATTTCGATGGGACGCAAACTCGCGGCTATTTTCATAATGTGCAAAAAAAATTCGCCATTTTGAAATACTCAAGCGCGTCAGATTAAGATATATATGGTTCATCTTTATGTTCTAAACGTACTGTCTCATAATCTGACGATTATCTAGAGGGATTCGCCTGATCTGACAAAAAAAAATTTGAAAAACGGTTCACCTTGAAGGCCATCCCTGCAACTTCCCGCTAATTCCATTCCTGGGCGCTTAAAATTGTACTTATGACATTTTTGAGCTCAAAATATAATTTATGTGATATTTTGAGCTCGCTGAGTACAAAGAAATAATATTTCTATGCATTTGAGCTCTCCCAGCTCGAAAGTCTGATAGAAGTTTCATAGAACACTATTTTTGGAATTTTCAAACCGCAATAACTTTTGAATGGATCAACCAATTTTCACGCGGTTGGCGGCATTCGACGCAGTTTTATCATCCTCATAAGTAATTTTGCAATTTTAATTCATCGAACCACAAATTTCGGAGTAATCCCGAAAAAACACTTTTTCGGGTTTCTTTCGTTCACGATATCTCTCGAACGAATCAACCGCTTTTGACCAGCTTGGTGGCGATCGACGTGGTTTTTCAAGCTCAAAGGCGGATTAATTTTTGAAGTTGATCGATAAAGCCGGTTAAAAGTTATTCCAAAAAAAACACTTTCAAAAAAAATTTTTTTCTTATTTTTTTTGAGATGGCAACAGAAACCAGAGTGGGGACGGAGTGAGAGAGTAATAGATAGAGAAAGAGTGAGAGAGGAATAGAAACGTGGAGAAGGAAATGTAGGCATCACGCAGCTGCACGCATTTAACTTTATCGACGAATTTTTGTTATATCGGCTTGCGGAAATCGTCAGATTATATATTTTTCATTATTCTTAAATTATTTCCTTCAAAATAAAAAAAAATTTAGCTACGCTCGAGAATGTCGAGATGACGGTTTTTTTTTACAACTTTGTTGCCCTCCTCTTTTTTTACGTCACTCTCAAATTGTCAGATTAGTGGAATATACACTTTTTAGGATGTAATTAACTCACCCTACCTTAATCTGACGCGCTCGAGAATTTCTGATGGTCAATTTTTTTTTACTAATCTGATCCTGTATCCTTCACGGGCGGCCTTATATATGGGCCTCATGTTTTGTGGAGGTACTTAACCGGGTACAAGGTATCCCCCTGTATATTAATCTGCCGCGCTGTAGTAAATCCCGAAATCCCCGCTTGGGCTCCCCTACTATTGGGTTACAATAGCCTCGAAGTAAGAAGAACCAGGGATCAAATCATAACCATGTGCAAGATTCTCCATGGTATAATTGAAGCCCCGGATTTGAGCGCTGAGTTGTCACGACTTTATGTACCTAATAATTATCTTGGCGGCAGAAGTCACAAATTATTTTCGGCACCAGCTTGTCGAACAATTGCGCGTGCCAGGTCTCCTATACCGCGTGTTCTTGCAGTGCTAAATGCCCTCCTCGATACCAATTCCAAAATTGATTTGTTCACTGACGAATGGAAAGTTATTTTGTCGGCATGTGTGGAATACTGTGAGAAGAGCTGTTGTAATAGCTTGTAACCGTCGAATGTCACTCCTTTATTTGTTAAATCATTTGTGAGATTTTAATTTTAATTTTATTAACTTACTTTTTGTTCTATAGTCTATTTTTATTACTGCACTGTTTTTATTAGTATATTTTGTTGATTTTGTCTAGATTTAGTATATTAGATATAATACGATTTAAGAATTTAATTAATGTAACTGGTTTATGCCGTTTTAATTAAATTAAAAAATAAATAATAAATCACATTTTTAACAATTCCGTCGCGTGATTGGTAATAACCAGGACAAGTACCAATTGATTACTGATATAGTTATTACTATCAGTCATCAGTGGGTACTTGTCGTGGTCATCCCGTCTCGTCTGGACTGCACAGTGCACACACACACACACACACACGTTCCACAAGTTACAGCACAGAGTAGTGGAGTGCAGTGTTGTTAGTATAAAAAAATTGCTATATTAATTGGTTTTACAATTTTTTCTACAAAATAGCACACTTATTTCCCTTCTGTAACGTACATTTTGACCGCTAATTAAGAGTCAGTGTTGTGCGTCCAAGGCCCCGTTCTGAATGCCATACACGACTAAAAACAACGAATGGCTGAGCTTTCACTAAACTATTTACATACAATAACACCACCAACATTTGAACTATGTTGTTATTTTTACACAATGTTTGGGTGAAGTTGATCTCGTTAAAAATATTTGCAACAGTCCATTTCTTTTTCAACATTAAGTAAATAATGATGGGAAGATTACAGAAACATACATTTTGGCAAAAGTCTAATTATTTCATATGAATATGGCGTAGTTGGAAATATACATCGACCTTATTGTTCTAAATAGGAAAAAATATAAGCGGAAATGCACAACATCCCTGAAACTCGTATAATTTTAAATTCGGACTGGCAAAAAATGTTAACAAATTACTTTTAATTACGTTGAACGAATTATAGCAAAATAATATTTGATTGCTGATAGAGTTTTTATAATATAGTTCAATACATTAACCACAAAACCTTCATATCAGAAATTTTGCGTGACACTAATAATTTTCGAAATGATCATGAGAATGAATACTAAGACTGACGTATATCATGTCCCCAAATTGTACATAATGTCTATATTTTTTGCTAAATATAATAAATAGGGATATTAGTCTTGCTTCATAATTAAAATAAACTTAACTTTCTCGGCTAATATTCCTTTCTGCGTGCTTACAATAGCAACTTTGACGCAAAGTACGAAATTAAAATAGAAAATGTGTATACTTAAATTGCTTGGTTTTATACCAAAGTCTCATTTTGCGTTCATACATAATGGCTTTATAGTATGTCTAACCTAAAGAACATATAGAAGTGTCGAGTTTAAATCCAAAGCAGGCAAATTATGTTTCCTGAATAATAACTAAATCATGCTAAAATGTCCTTCGCTGTACAATTTTAATACATTTTCTAGCATATAAGAATCGTTAAACAGTATAGTCAGTATAGTGAACTCAGCTCATTCCAAATGCGATAAGAAACTTAGCTTTGAGTAAACGAAAAATCAAATTGCAATTGAAAATTTTGTCACTGTATTTAAATATTTTTTTATTACATTAAAAGGCGAGACGAGCATGCAATTCGCCTGATGGTAAGCGATACGATTGCGCATAAACAGTAGCAAAACCAAACAACACCACTTATTAAATAAAAATTGAAACACGTTGATTTCCCCCGCGTCTTTGATAATATCTATTCCAAGAGCTTCAAAATTCTTCCAAGGTATTAAAAATTGTCAGGTTTCCTTGAATAGAATTACTTTAGCAGGTATTGTTGCGAGCCTCTTAGTTTTAAAGTTTCGGAAAGATGTAAGGGGCACATTTATCTAGCGCGGCGCGTTTCAGGCCGCGTGAATAAATTATACGGTTTCCGACGCGTGTTGAACAGAGGAAAACTTTTCGGGAATTAACTAAAATAACGCTAGTGCGTGCATAAACGTAGCCTTCCCGTTTTTTTAAGCTTGGCAAAGTAATTTTACTTTAAATAAAAAATCGGTGCGTTAATGCGTCAATTTTTTTTTGTTTTTCAGATATACCTAGTAATAATATGTTATAATAAAAATTTATGAATATATTATTATAAAAATCCTATTCCAAAACTACAAATACAGCTCGTAGACAATCGTTACGTTTTATCACTGAGCTAACAATAAAGAACATAAACACAAATCAAAGCCACCACCTTTCCTTCATCTTTACAGCCTAATAATTAAAAGGAAGATTTAATTACGTATTACAGCGAAACAAATTAACTGTCAAGCGCCAACTGGCGCGAGGAGCCCCACCATACCGTTCTCAGAAAAGCACGGAAGTATCTATATAAAGAAATTTTAAATATACCCTAAGGCGTCATTAAGGGCAACCGCGTTCACATTTCTATTAGGAATTTCTATTTTGGAGCCAGTCACGTCAACTCAATGCTATCGACTTTCGAAGGCAAAACAGAGTACCGAAGGCAGAAATAAAACTGAAAATGTTGATCCAATTAGCTTGAGCTGTTTATTTGTAAATAAAATTTAACAAGGCGAGAAAACTGACTATTCAAGTAGCATTTAATACAATCAGTAGTAAACTGAAATAGCTATTTTGCCTACAAGGAACAAAAATTTTTTTATAACAAAAGATCGCAATTTTAAATTGCTGAACTTACGATTATTTAAATTCTTTGTTTTTTTTTTAAATTGTTTTTTGGATCCATTATTAAATAATACAGTTAGGCTCCAATGTTGACCCTATATTAGAATGCTTACCGTTAACTGTTCGAGGGTGCTAATTTGTGTTATCAATAATGGAGCATCAGTATACGGCTTCAACACCGTAGGTCGTTACCCCAAGAGAGCTACGTCGTCAAACTGCCGAGCATCTTTAGGGAAAAGTCGATACATTAGCATACTTTGCGTAGGCAAAATGTGACAACGAATTTAGTAGAAAATATTAGGAAAATCTATCATTCACTGTCTAAGCTATGGAACCTACGTCTCTAAAGCAATGATGGTACAAATTACAATTCAAGTGGCATTCGTCCGTACCTAGATAAATGTGTGTGATTCACTAATGTTTGTTTCAGGTCTGACTTCCAAATGAAGAGTTCCTAAGAGTTTTTGATACCTAATGACGCATTTCACCTAATGTTAGGAAGGTGCTATGTTTGTGGCTGCAGGGTGCAAAGCCGGCGTTAGGATATAGCGTAGTCACGCGATGGCCTAGGGCACCAGCAATGAAAGAGCACAGCAGGCCTAGATTCACTGGTTTGAAAAGGATTGGATGACGAAAAGCGAACGCCATAAAAAACTAGACTACGAGCTCCGTTAAAACCTAATGTAACGCATTGATTGAGTGTAAGTATTATCGAGTATAAGAATCTGCTGGACAGCATAACAACCGTGTTGTCGCACATAGCTGATATGGACTAGAACGTCTGAACGCTTTGTAGAATGTTTCTTAAGGATCTAGGTATTTCTGAAAGCTCAAAAAATATATAGAATCTGTAGTTTAAGATATAGACATTGTTGATCTTATCATGAGTTCTTCAACCTGCCAACTATTTTCATGACATTGCACATTAAAAATACATAAATCAACCATAACCATGAAATGGTAACTGATTGGTCGTATTCAGATCTAGAAATAAGAATAAATCGTATTTTACATGTATTACTATGCAACCCTGAGTCATTGCGGAGTTTCGTTTTGAATGAACTGAGATTGTGACTTTTATTGATGCATGACACATCGTTCTTAGTATTTTAAAGGAGAAATTCTTTTAGTGGCATAACAAATTCATATTTATTATAATACATTCGACATAAATAATAAAATATTTAAATGATAATACGAAAACATAATTTATTCTCTTTTTAAACACCCACTAAGAATGAATTTACAAAACCAATAAGAATATGGACTTTAACTTTAGAACAATTGTTTTTGCTATTATAAAAAATATATGTGGTATTGTGAATCCAAGCGAGGAATTCTAGTTCCGCCATAATTGCTATTACGACACGCAAATCAACATACAATATCTGGGAAGTTGGGAAACGCTTTTCCTGTCTCTCCAATTAATTAGCTACGTGTGAAACATTCAAGCGTGAAAGTGTTTTGTGTTCCAATAATAGATTCACTTCGAGTGTGGATAAAATATCCCAACATTTAGCATGTTTATTACAAAAAATCTTAAATACATACTGTACTTTATCAGCCCATATACATCCGACTGCAGGGCACGAGCCTCCCCTATAATCAAGCCCCCTCTCAACCGTATTCTCGATTAAATACATAATCAAATAAGATATTCATGTATGCTACTAAAAACTGATTTACACTAAATAGTATCTAAACGGGTAAAGGCTATTGACTAGTATTTCGGTAATTATGACTTGCACTGAGCAAATGAGTCTCAATAAGTATCTGAATCATTAAAAGATCATAATCTTCACGTAAAAACATTGTGAACACTATATTTACTCTACTTTCTTCAACACTTTCTCATGTGTAAACTGTAAAGTGTGTTTTTTTTATCTTTTTATCAAGATGCATAACTAATGAGTCATTATGATAAATAAAAAACTGTGGCCTAAAATTTCCACTCTGATGCATTTGAATTTAACAAAAATGCTTGCTTCTTAATTTTGGGGCAAGATAAAAAATAATAAAGTAAAGGGGAGAGTGTTTTGCACAAAAATTTAAAAAGCTGCTGTGAATGTAAAATATAAGCTCAAAAATTATACTTTTTCTCTTTGTGCGATAACCCACACAATTGCATATAACATATCTATGATATTTTTATACTTAAAAGATAGAAACAATGCTAGATTACAAAATACATTGTTTATTTGTGTTGCAAATAGCACTAACATGCCTAATGGGCTCACAATGCCACAATATAATTTGTTTATTTAATTGACTAAACAAAAGTTGTTGTTGCAATTCTACTTCCTTAATTATGCCAATTTTAAGACCGATCACAAAATATTTACTACTTTTATCGATATTCTTAATTACATTATATTTTAATTAAATAATGCACATCAAATGTTGCACTTCTAACACAATACTAATATATATGGTGCAATACATTTTAATTGTCTTCAATGTAAGTTTCAAATAACTTGTAATTTTAATATTTTTTTTAAATTACTCAATAATGAAACAATCTATAATCAAGATTACAATGTGAAGTAATATACATGGACATTATTATTTCTCATTTATTAAACATGTGGTTCACACTGAATGTGCACATAAAGTACAATGGAACCCACCCACTCGCCAATTACCAAAATTACGAGTGTCTGGCAGTGCTCTTGTCATTGTAAACTATACATATTAATAAAGTTAGATAGTTGAAACTCAATAGAAAATTATCCTAGCATGGATATTAAACATTACTTAGAATAATACAAATAAAAAAAAATGTTCATGATTTACAACTTTATTATAAATCCTACAGCATCAGCATAATCAGGTGGACAATTATCTATAGAAACCAAATGCATTACTTACTTTAGCCTGGTTAGATATATGTTATTATACCCATATTAAAAAAGAATAATATAAATTAGTCTAGGATGTATCAGTTATAAAGTTACAAAAGAATATAACAACTTAAAACAGTTTTGTAGATTGTAAGAATAAGTTAAAATTCATGCTGTATTTTTTACAAACAACCAGTCAATACTGTAATTTGAATATAAACTCCCTTATTAAAATGAAGGATATGTCTAAAGTGTAAAATATAATGGTTCCCTCTGTTCTGTGTTATCTACATACATGGAATAACGCTTCATTCATGGTTTTGGGGTTATATCTTCATATCATTCTACTGTTGATAGACAGACAAGACTACCCTAATATTTCAAAATTTAGTATAATTTCAAATCAAAACATTTTGGTATACCAAGTAAGTATCTAGTAAGAGCTACTTCTAAATAAATTTTACTGTCAATTAACACTCATATATTTTGTTTTGTAATGCATTATTTTTTTGCTTGCAGACAGATTGCAATCAAATTACATATGGTTAGATTTTCTACAATCTTTTTTATCTGTAAAACATACTGTATGTATTGGGCAAACTGATAGTGCTTTAATAATAATTGCATTTTTATATAATCCTCAATTAAAAAAATACATTATTGACACAATCTTACAGGGGGTTAAAATAAAACCAAACATTTCTTCAACACAAAACAATAACTTTAATAAAATATGTTATATTTAAGATCATCTGATATCCCTTATTATGAATAAACTATATGAAAAACAAATCACTAGTTTTATCAATGTAAAAAAGTGTTATGTTTAATGTGTGCAAAACACTAGGTGACTCATTTATTTTGTCACCGCTATTTGATAGCCTGCTTATGTTGTGATTAACAAAGAATCTGCAGTTTAACAAATTACAACTCAAATTATGGTAGCTTTATAGAATATAACATTCTTAGTAACGTAACTAAATATATATTTGTTACGACCTCATTAAGTATGGTAGACTAATGCCTAAAGCTACATGTAATTGAGTTGATGTCATCGAGTTTGTTGGTAATAAAAATATGACTAAATAACTTTGCAAATTCATAAAAATAATCCAACCTTAAACCAATGCTGAACACAATGGTTGTGTTACTGGCTCAATTTTACCTTAAATGTAACTGTCCTATGAGGCATCTGACAAATGTTAACATAAATAACATTGAGTAACGCCTCTGGTGTTGCAGACATCCATAGGCTACAGTAACTGCTTACCATCTGGCAAGCAATATACTTGTTTGTCTACTTAGAAGTAGAAAAAAAACTTACCAAGTTGTTTTGATCCCATAAAGTAATAGAGTAGTAAGGACATAATGTAGAATATATTAAAGGGGAATTAATTTCTAGTCACAGCCTTTGTATTCAGCTTAACACAAGCTCAGAACCATCTATTTAGATAAAATGTCATAGAATGGATATTGCTTGAAAATGTATTTTGGTCGATTTATGTCTAATGTAGATACTGCATGTTTATTTGTAAGCACATCCAAAAAAATATCTTTTCACAAAAATAAGAAATCAAGCTGACACAAATGTTTAATTCCTAATTTACATTTGTTCCAAATTTTGGGAATGAGCAGTATTAGTGTATAAACAGAATTTGGTTTTCCCGTCCAATATTCTGCAAATTTTCAAAATGATTTTTACCCTTTTCTTTAATAATACCTAAAAATGACTCAAACATTAATAATCATGTCATTTTAGCATCTGAAAGAGCTTCTTGCAAAATGATTAATATCAAGGAAATTAAGTATGCTTATAAAAACTAATTACATGTAGCTGTCCCAAATTAATTATTTTTATTTTTCATTTTTAATTGCATTATCAATGACAAGGAACATACTTGTTAATAAAACCTTACAAGAAATACCGCACAGGAATACTTTTGCAATTATTCTGATTAATTACATAAGGAAACTTTTAAATGTTTGTGATATGCATATAATATTTTGTCCAGCATTGACCACACAGATATATGTTTATCAAGACATAATAGATGTTTAAGAGTACTAGAAGTTGTAACTTATACTTTTAGAAGATATTAAAGAGTAGTTGATACATATTACATACATGCTCTTATAGATTTGCATAGTGAATGTATTCATAAGGTGTATATCATGGACCAGGTGTGTATTATGTAGGGAGTAATTCTGACGCAAATTAATATATTTAAACGTGTGTATAGTGATTGCGTGGTAACAGCTGAGTTAATTGTTACAAAACAGCGTAACATTCGATGTAATCCCTAGATTTACAGCAGGCAGGTTGTTTTTACCAGCCTGTTTATATATTGCGTTAACTATGAAGTTAATAATAGTTGGGCAATACTTACGGTTCTGGACTATACTGAGCACCTCCAAAAAAGCCGTGTCTATCCGGTTGTGTTGTTACCGATGAGCATATTGACGTTGTATCAGCCTGCTCGCTTCTGTCGCCACCCGCGCTTTTCACGCTCTTCTGGAGTGACATTTTAACTTCTATTCTGTTCTACTATGTACCATCACGCACTACACATACACACACCGCCGTCGCTCAGTGGGCGTATGAATTAATTACAAAACACTGTTCTGCCCGTCGACACCGACCCAACTAAATACACAAAACAACTGCCACACTCCAATGTGAAATGTCTGCTGCTCGCATACTTCAAACACTGTCACATTACCAGAAACAGTCACACTCCGCCAATATGGTAACAAAACGTGCTTAGAATAAACATAAACTAATATTTCTCTTATCAAAGCTGAACGTGTGGGTGGGCGAAGTGAATACACATAATACGTGATTTTTTTGAGTGTTGTGCTTCCGCTGTCCCGTATCGGTAACGATCGATTATCGCATATACACGATTAAACGACTAACAACATAAATGATTAGTATCGATAAACATGACGTTAACGTTAAATTTATATAGCTCGTTTTATGACGATTATAATAACGCAATGATTTTAAATATTATATTAAATTACGCGCCATTTTAATTACACATTGCACACATATCTTTTCTCTTTTTCAGGCCACAGTAACAACGCTGGATTGAATATTCGTGTGGACGTGAAATTATTAATAAAATAATTGGAATGCTAAGAAGAACTGTATTTTTTCTTTATTTTTTCGTCTGAAGTAAAAGTGTTCCTTTTTTGGTACGGGTCTCTAAAACTATCTAATTAAAGGCACTTATTTATGTTTATTAAAAAAACAGTTAATTAATTAATAATTCGAAAGGGGCATGCCTACAGTTGGCTCTAAAAGACGAAAACTGACTTTTTAACTACAAAATAATATCTCAATATATCTACAAAATATAATGCATGATTGGTTTATGGATTATTTAAAAAAAATATAAATATATAAGATACTCTACCGGAAGAATAGTTCCATGACTATTTATTTTGTCAAGAGAGTGTTTCAAATTTCAAAGAAGTTGTGATAATTAGTTATTAATTAACATTCATTTACT
Source organism: Theretra japonica (assembly GCA_033459515.1). Lineage (NCBI taxonomy): Eukaryota > Metazoa > Arthropoda > Insecta > Lepidoptera > Sphingidae > Theretra > Theretra japonica. The sequence goes on from CM065942.1 coordinate 6,275,020, forward strand.
CAGCATATACATAATTATGTCGGATGAGCATGAGAAACTAGAAAACAAAAGTTTATTTCAATTATATTTTTGATTATATTTCATTTTAATTCACTATTCACTAATCATTTTAATTCACTTGTATTTGATTCCGACAATTTTTCCAAGTCTGACGACCTCGGCTTGAAAACGGATACTGTTCCCGTTTCTCACGACAAGCTCCGCTTAAATCTGGATTAATTACCTGTTACTTTTGATGACCCTAACATTCAAATGTGACTAAGTTCTTCCTAGTCACCGTCAATAACAGCAATAGCAGAAGAGCTTAAAGTTATAGTTTTTGTAAATAGCAGCTACCTATATAGTGAAGATATGTTTCAGATATTGCGTTATTAGCATTAGTTGTAGTTTAATTAGTCACTTATTGCTTTGTTTATTGTATCATTTGCATATAACTACTATGAAACTTGGGCAACTTTGGGCAATTCGGAAAACCACTTATTGTTTATTCAATACATTTTAATTTTAACAACTTATACCAGATGCTTTAACCCTCAGCCTCAGTTGCTGTGAGTAATTTTGCCGACTACTTTGATGACTGATTTGATATTATTTTCGGTTGTCCAAGTTACGCGACAGGTCGACATAGCAATTTTCTAGTGCTGTAGTGTCACGTTCCAAGTACCTTATATCGATATTTTTTTCCAACGCAATGACATAAATATAATGAAGTCGAGTTGTTGTTTGCCATATGATAAAATATTTTAGCTACAATTTGTAACTGATCGATGTCTGCACATGGATGATATACGAAAAAACTGTAATTATGGGGGGACTGTATGAACGTTATAATATCGTAATAATGAGAAATGTTATAATTTTTTTCTTTATCTCTAAAAGCTACTGCAGTCATTTCAATAAAAAACAATGTATTACAGAAAGAACAATGTGAGTGGGATCGAAATCGATAAATGCGTTCGATGCGGACTCGTGCAGCACTAAGCCCAGGATATTTTATTTTATTTTATTTATTAAGGTTTACTAACAGTTGTTACAATAATACATATTTATGACACCTTAAAACACTTAAACAAGTTTTGTACGTGTTGCACAACCACTTAGAAGTAAACACAACATGCAAACAATAAAAAAAATATTTTTGAAAAGTAAGGTTTAGGACGGACAATACTAGCTGTTACTTTAGTCTAGCTCCTCAGAACCTACAAGACCTGAGACCACTGCGGCAGCAATTGCTGTGCTCTAAGTAAAACAACATCAAAAAGATATTATACAAAATTATTACATTTCTTGAAATTATGACCTAATAAAAAATACTTAAAATAACAATTAATTAAAAAAGAAAAACAAATTCAAATATTTATAAAAATAAAAGTGCTTATTACTACTATGTTAAAGAAGAAAAAAAACTATATATATAAAGTAAAAAGACTACGGGAATCTGCAACCCTCCAGACGACGTCCAATATTACGCCTAAAGCAACTAACCGACTCGCAAAATATGTCTGCATTAGTACTGCACTCGTTAGCTAATTTGCATAATCGTGGGATTGGTGAATGAGAGCCAAAAATAGTTCTTCGGCGAGGTGGGTAGAAACAAGTGATTGGGTCACGCGGATACCTAGCTGGAACTCTAATATTAAACCTCTGTATTAATTGTGGGCAATCAATTTTTTGTCTAAGAAGTTTATATAAAAACATAAGGTCTAAGATCTCTCTGCGTTTGCTTAGTGTGTCCATTTTGAAGTAAATTAGTCTGGATCGATACGAAGGTACTTTTTTAGCTAGTCCTTCTGAATATGACAAGTGCCATAAAAATCTTTTTTGTATACGTTCGATTCTTAGACTATGAACAGAATAATGTGGACGCCAGGCAACGCTACAATACTCCAATACACTTCTGACAAAACTGTTATACAACAAGACTTTAGTATTAGGCTTTCGAAAACGCTTTCCATTTCGTATAACAAAACCTAGCATACAAGATGCTTTTTTTATTATATTTTCCAAATGTGGCATAAATGTAAGTTTTTTGTCCCGAATAACCGCTAAATCCCTCAGATTTTCTACTTCTTTCAAAGCAATGCCATCAATGTTGTATGATGGTTGTATGAAATTATATTACATACATTTGCATACGTTGCATACATTATGCAACTAATATAGCAGCAAACTCTAAAGTTACGATCAGTTACAACATTGTTATTACAATCGTTATATTAATAGCGAAATCGTTGGGGTTTGATAATAGTAACAAGTTACATTTCTAAAGTCTAAACTCTAAATAAACTGTCAATAACTAGGCTGTATGGCTCAGACCTTTGCCTTTCCGATGGGATAAATTGAAAAAACAACAATATAATTGTCAAAATGAAATTATAAAGGTTATGTTGAAGTTTTTTTAATAGTATCTGAAAAATACTTCTTATTATTTAAAAAAAATATCAAAGACCAATGTTGAATACAATAAGAAAAATAATATTTAACCCGCTACTCGCAAGATGTAATTCAAGCATAGCGCAGGATTTTGTAAATAGAAATCCGAGAAATCTTGAGCGAATGAGGATAGCCCGAAAACCTGATGGATATCATTTGGAAAAGCCCGGAAGACAGTATTGGCACAAGTCAGTAATAGCATAATTATTTAAACTTGGAGATAAAATTGATCTAATCTGAAACTAAAGTGGTCCAATGTAATTAATTTATATATCTGTTTACCATAATATCATGAGGTAATTTTCAATAGTACCCAAATCCACTTTTTTACAAATCGAGAAATTAGTAATTTTTTGTATGGTGTTTCTTATCACTGATATTTAACTGGAAGTGCAAAAGTGTGATAGATTTAATGTTTGAGATGAAAAATTCAATGTGAAAATGAAAGTATTTTTTATTAGAAAAATGACAATAAATTTGGGAATTTGCCTAGTTTTGTTTGCAAGTGTTAGATATGACTACATTAGAAAACAAAGGGCTTTGAATTGGATAATTTTGAAAACAAGCGATAAGGATTTGACTATGTTTGAAAGTTAAAAATATATCTGATTAAATGGGCTTGCCACTTGCAACTTTCAATAAGATGCTCAAAAGGGAGTCCATTATTTGCCATTTTGTGACGTATTTTATGTAAAATTAAGAACATAACTCAAAAATTACATAAAAGGTTGATATTCTTGAACAGATTGAATCCAAATTTCTCATTGAATATGCAACTCTATACAGCTGTTAGAGAGAAAAAAAATGGATTTTGTATGTAGGCTGTGGGGCTGTTGTACCCATTTTGATGATGACATAGGCTATTTTTTATCTTTAACTAGAGGTGACTTACTTCCACCCAGGTACAGATACTTTTTTAACTCCAGTTAACATCAAAAACATAATATTATTTCCCATACTAACTTTCTCAACGTGACAGATATACTGCTTTTCCCAACCTATTCTCTTATGTCCCGTCATATTCATTCTGCATAATAAAAATGTGCATGTGATATGTGGTAATTATTTTGCAGAGATATTTTAAAACTATAATTTATCTCCTAAAATATTCATTGAAATCAAATTAATAAGGGCAACTTCTTTCACTACTTGGACTATTCACTAATTGCAATATATGGCCTAACAATTGCAGAGGAGGCCCGTGCCCAGCTGTGGGACTAATATGGGCTGGTACAGATACAGAACTCAAATCAAAATCAAATACATATTTTAGAATTAATTTGATTACCATGGAAATAGGCTTAAGTGAAAAAAATATCCGTACCACAAGAATGTCAGGCACTTAATGATAAATAAATCTGACAACCCTATAAGCGAAAGTAAAATACATGCCAAATAATACTTTTTTCTTTTATCAATGTCGACAAAAAGTTGGTCGGCACGCAGCCTTTAGTTTTTTGACTTGCTTCCTAGGTCTTTCCTCTACATTTTTTACCAAGTTTAACTATGAAAATACAAGTTAATATCATTGAAAATTCATCTCTAAAATCAGACCTATCTAAATGTGTTGTAATTGGCCAATTTAGATTAGACTAAGTTTGAAAGTAAACATCAAAGTAATTGAGTATTTTTGAAATTAAACACCTTTTGAAAATGCATTTTTGAGGGGTTTATATTGTATTTATCTTGATTTATTTAAAAAGAAATTGTTAGGAATTCTCAGCAGATTCATTTGGCACTGTTAGTTCAAAATTTAAAAAAAGCAGTCTGTAAATGCTGCATTTACTGCCACGATTCACATAATATAATTGTATATTTACAGATTAGTACTAACTCAAAGCCAAAGGACGGTGACAGCTGAGGTGGTACACTATCACAATGGAACAGTCATTCAAGCCCGCTCATCAGAATGGCCACTCCGTAAAAGACTGCACAGTGTAAAAGACACTTGTGCATACATCAACCTAGGAAAAGTATTTGCCCAAAGATGCTTGGAGAGTGGTATCTCAGAAATGTACTGTGACATAAAGCCCAGAGAAGGAGGTAAGGTGGAAAAGTTTCTTAATGAGGTGGTGAAAGGAGGTGTTATGCTGCAAGAACCTGAAACATACAAGAAACCTAATCCTTGGGACATACACAGGCCTGAGAAACCTTGGAATGTTACTGAAGAATGAGTAGCTAGATTTAGTGTATAATCAGTGTTAGTAGAAATAAATTGATTTGTGTTATTTTGGTTTGTTTTAATTTATGCTTTTTAAACACTTGGAGTACATGTTTATATAAATATACATAATATATTACACATACTCTTAAGTTTAAACCATTGTTTCCCAAATCGAATAATATAATCATACACATGCATGTGCTTCTATTTTCTAGTTTTTCCTTTATTACTTGTAAAAAGCAAAAAGCCGATATGGCGATAGGCTCGCCCCCTATCACATCGTGGGACGGAATATACAAGGCGAAACGTGGGTGTTCTAGTAGCACCTCTGCCTACCCCTTCTGGGAAAAAGGCGTGTGGTTATGTATGTATGTATGTATGTAAAAAGCAAAATGTTTAGGATAGAAAATATAATTTATCCAATTTTAAAATTAATTTATTCACATTTCATTACCGAGCTGTTTTGTGAAATTTTTAAAATTTTAATCCTTGAAAATTGAAATTGTTTATTTTTGATCGGGTCAAAATTAACTAGAATCTAGATAACTTTGTCCCATCTTGATGTCGAAGTAAAAATTGCAAATGTATGACAGTCGACAGCACTCCCTTTACTCTAAGATGGTTCTAACTGGTATATTCTGTCTACGTTCTAACTCTTATACAACATAAAAAAAACTTGTAAACTTAAATAAAAATAATTCATAAGTTTAAACCTGACGGCTGGTATTTAATGGTCCTGTAGCTAGTAGGCCATTTTACGAATACGTAATTCCTTAATGTAATATACAAAATACGAAACATTAACAAGATATTTGATTAAAAAACTATTTTAAAGACAATTTAAACTTTTGTTCCTAAATCATAAGTAACCACGTAGTTCTTAAAAATAACGTTTCCGAACGCAGTCTTTTTGTAAGGTTTACGAACGCAATAGTTTCCGTCACTTCAGTGTTGTATCAATGTGGATACTTTTTTAATTGAACATTTTTTTTGTACGCCTAGTTTAAAAATTCCTAACTGTGATAAAATAACAATTAAATTTAATTTATATATTGTGTAATTATTGTACGCATAATATTGTGAAATTGAAGAAGTTCTAAATAAAGATCGAACTTTGGCTTGGCACAAAAATGGCGGAAAGTGTGATGGCGTCTATTTCTTTTCATAGCATAATGACCGTTCTATATTTGTCTCTTTCTGACACGTTGGAAACCCCATAAGCTACTGGGCACGCGTAGTGATCAATATGTCCACGTGATCTGTCGTCAGTCGCGACTCGCGTAATTGCAAATGCAAAATGTATAGGAAGGAAACGTTTTGTGTTACAATGAAATCATAAATATTTTGTTATTTTAAGTTGTAGTGTTGTAGTTAAAAAATGCCCGCGTCTATCGGCGTCAATTTGCGTGTGACGGGACATTGTAGCCAAGGCGGGAGAAAGTACATGGAAGACTTGTTTTCCGTTGCTTATCAACAAACTGAGGATGAGAGGGACTTGGAGTACGCGTTCTTCGGGATTTACGACGGCCATGGAGGGAGTGAAGCGGCCGCGTTTGCCAAGGAGCACTTGATGGACTCAATAGTGAAGCAGAGACAGTTTTGGTCAGACAACGACGAGGATGTTCTGAAAGCTATAAGAAATGGTTACATGCTGACCCACTTGAACATGTGGAAAGAGTTAGGTAAACAACAAGTTTTTGCATCTTCATTCGCGCTAGATAAACGATGGACAGCATGGATGTTAGGGAATACGTAAGAATAAGAAGTGATTGTACGAAATGCCCATAGTGACCTTGTTAAACGTTGCTTATTATTTTTTCCCAAATAGTTTGACATTGAGCGTTCAAAAGTTTTCAAATGTTCATTGTTGTTTGTTAGTTTGTCTGTCGGGCGAACATCCCACGGTAACAATACGTTATTGCTATCTCGGTATATTTTTGGGAAATCCACTTGGTGTCAAGTGAAAGCTGTTTTACAAGTTTTGGTTTTTATATTGGCTCAGGTTTCCTCTTACGAAAATGTTATTATGAGTAAGGTCAACATTCACAAAAAGTATCAAAAGGCTACATTGTAATAAATTGCCTTCACTACTTGGTATTGTGTACACATCATCATTTTATATGAAAGCTGAGCCCTGAGGACATATAGCCTTATCTATAAAAAACAGAGTTAGACATTTCTAGTTATTTTTTTATTCAAATACTCAGAGGCTTATATGGCATTATTATAAAGATAAATTGAGCTAAAAAAACAGATAACATAAACCCAGAATTAAGTTGAGTAGAGAGGTTGACATAAAATCTGTCATCCACCTGATAATGTGCGAAGGAGGAAAGATGAGGGAATCTCTAAAATTACTTGTCCTTCTGTAGAATATGTTAATATAATATTGTATTGAATATAAAATAAATCATTGTTGCCTAAAAATTTGATATCCATTTTCATAACCTAAAATGTATGTACAAGATAATTAATATTGTAAAATGAGGAAAAATAACATATTACTGAAATTGTATATCTCAACAGTACTCACTAAAGCAATACCTAATGCCAGTTAAATGAAATATTTTATAAGCTATTATGCTATTTTTCATGTCAAGGTTATTGTTAAAATTTTTACCATAGCCTCACACAAACACTGCAAAATCAAAACAATACTGTTTTGGATTCCTCTTTATACACCTATTTCAAATGGTAAAATTTTTACACAGGCAATATGTTGCTCCTGTGTGAAAAATGGTTAGCCCACAATATTATTTATACCCGGGCAGTGTTTAACCACACAAGGTTAAATTAAGCCATGCCATAATTTTCCAGGATACTGACATAAAAACAATTGAATGGTTTTTAATAGAGAACATTTTTACATAAAATTGTTTTGTTGACAGAAAAATGGCCAAAGACAGTAACAGGATTGCCTAGCACTGCCGGTACTACAGCGAGTGTAGCATTTATAAGGAGGGGGAAAATATACATTGGACATGTTGGAGACTCGGCTATTGTACTTGGTTACCAGAAAGACAGTAAGCATTTCTGTTTTTATACTACTATTGTGTCATATTAGTTGTGTGCCCTCTTATAGCAATAAGATTAGACAAAGACTGGTGGTAAAATGATATATAAAATCTGTTTACAATCTTTATTCATGTTTTTCATATATACTAATCCCCCACTATATATATATATATATATATATATATATATATATATATATATATATATATATATATATATTATCACCCCATATACGTCCCACTGCTGGGCACATGCCTACTCTAATCGATTCTCTCAATCGAGAGAATCGATTGAGAGTGCTTAGGCCATATAGTCCACCACACTGGCCTAGTGCGGGTTGCATGGTATGCAGGTTTCCTCACGACGTTTTCCTTCACCGTTAAAGTGCGTGGCGATTGACTATCAATACACCCATAACTTCGAAAAGTCAGAGGTGTGCCCTGGGATTTGAACCCGCGACCACCGTGAACATGTAGGCAGCCGAGTCTGGTCCGTTACCAACAGGCCACCATGCACTAACTATATTACTACACCCACCACACCACACCTACACCTCCAACTATATTACTGTAGCCTATCCATACCTGCAAGAAATCAAATATAACTTAACAGATGTTTGATAATTACTGAACCAAATACAAACATTATTTTTTATTGCATAGGTCTGGCAAAAGAGCAAATAGGTCACCTGATGGTAAGTGATCACTGCTGCCCATGAACATCCATAATGCTGGATCATGGATGTGTTGCCGGCCCAATTGGGAGGGGAGCAGGAAGGAAAACAGGATGGGAAGAGGAAAAGGGTATTGGGCACTCGGCAATCTCACTCGCCAAACGAAATGAGACAGCCAAGCTGTAGCTTCACGTTAATGGCCTGTGATTCAGTGGTACCGCCCCTGATGAGCCTGCCCATTCATATTGAGTCATGGCTGTCAACAGTGTGGCTACCAATTCTAAATTTGGGCAATGAAAGTTCTATTTAGTACACTACTTTAGTCTTTTAATAATGAAAATAAATATTAAAAATTCATAGATTTTTAATTACCTCTTGGAAAACAATTGAATAACTAATAAACATACTTAACATTTTTACTCTTATGTAACCTCATTATGCAAGAAATATTACACATGAAATTTTACCAATGTCTGTAATTAGATTCGTTTCATTCCACTTAATTATTGTAGTATTTTTTTATAAAATATTTGAAGATATTATTCACAATGTGAAACATTGCATCATTTAGAATATTAATCTATGAAAAACCTTACACCTTTTCTTGATTTTTTGCTTTTGTTCTCATATAATTTTGATATGATATAAATAGTAGGGCCATATTTGGTACATTATAACAAAACACATTTTATGTCTAACAATGATAATGAACAATACTAAGTTATAATTTGATTTACAGGCTGTGAAGAGTGGGCCGCTAAACCATTAACATCAGATCACAAACCAGAATCTACGACAGAGATAGAACGCATACAAAGATGCGGGGGCAAAGTGGTGTCAAAAGCAGGTGTGCCTCGAGTTGTGTGGAACAGACCTCGTCCAGGCCATAAGGGACCAATAAAAAAGAACACGCCTATGGATGAGATACCGTTCTTAGCTGTTGCAAGGTCTCTTGGAGACCTGTGGAGCTACAACCCACAGAATGATGAGTTTATAGTCAGTCCTGATCCTGATGTTGGTGTTTTGACCATTGATCCATCTAAGTTCCGGTGAGTTTGTATGTTAATGAAGAAGATATTTTTCCTTTGGTAAAAATGTCTTATTTTTATTTGGAACTAGTAATCCTGCAGGCTTTGCCTGAGTGCAGATACTTTTTGAGTCCATTCCACATATTTTTTCGCGTATTAACTGTTTTATATTTAAAATTTACAATACTGTTTTTCTTGTTCCGTCCTGTTATATTCCGTCGTCTCGTCACATACTGTACCATTCTTCAAGGCATGCAAGGCTGCCCTCTTCTGTCCCATGCCATTAAATACCATTCCTTTGAATGTAAAAGAGTAGCAAATATGTATATTTGAATTCCTTGTTCATCCCGTAGAAACACTACATATTATATCGAGATAAATATTAAAAACGTATTTTTAAAAATTTCAGATGTTTAATATTCGGGACAGATGGTCTCTGGAACATGATATCGCCTGAGGGTGCTGTCAGCTTAGTGCAAGCCACGGAGAAACACAACGAGGCGGCACTCGTTGGCGGCAACGGAAGCCAGCCTAGAGACTGGTTGAATCCCTCCAAGAGTCTAGTGGATCACGCCCTGGAAAGGTGAGCGTACAACTACAACCACTTAATGTCATACTTTTACACCCCATTTACATGGGGAGAGTTTCTCGCCTCGAAGATACGATTATCGTAAAGATATAAAAGTTGCATCGTGTAAACATTTGTCAAAACACGACCATCTATGGCGGTTATGCCTTGCGATAATCGCAAACGATTCTCGCCGCGAGAAACTCCCCGTGTAAATGGCGCTTTAGTTCCACAATACTTAAATTTTAGATATACCTTAACAAAATAATAAACATTATATATATTACATATAGTAATGGCATGTTTCCTGTGTGCAGATGGTCCAACACGCGCATGCGCGCTGACAACACGTCGGTGGTGACGCTGATGCTGGACCCGCCGGGCCCGCCGCGCGCCACCGTGCTGCGCTCCCGCGGCGCCCCCGCGCGCCTGCCCGCGCCCCCCGCCGCCACCGCGCCGCCGCCCGCGCACCCCGCGCCCGCCGACGACCGACCCGTGCCGCAGAACGGACTCACCATTATGACACGATACTCCGACGCAGAGCGCCCGCCCTCGGCGCCACCCGCACCAGTACCCGCCCCCGCAGCCCCCGCACCTTTACCGCCTTGTGCCACGCTTGACTCACGCCTTTCTGTTGCACCCACTGACGACGCGCGTCGTGACGATTCTACCTCGCAGGAAGACTCCGACGCCATTACGACCTACGGAAACCCGGCGGAATCTTACTTTATGGCGCGTCTGCTGAACCGCACGCGTGTCGTCAATACGCTCGCCGCTGTTCCTGAAGAACTCTCCCGCGTCGAGCGGGCTCCTTCGGAACACCGTGAGTCACCGCCACCAGCAACGCTGCTGCCGGAACCGGTGCCGCCCGCAGAACCGGAGACGCGCGACCCACCACCACCGCCGCCATCGGCTGCTGAAGCACCCCAAATGGATGCGGGCGGCGACCGCTTACCGGAAGATGATGGCGGTATTCAAATTAATGAGGTGTCTTCGAGCTCTCCCACAGAGGCGCCGCCGCGGCCCCGCGGTCGACGTCCTCGGAATGACCAGCGCAAAGACGAACCCGTTGCCGGCAACGATCGAGTGCTTCGCTCTCATCACGATGCCGAAGTACCCCCGCGTCCCAACACTCGGCAGGCGGCCACTCGCACTACGAAACCGGCCCCGCCAGCACCACCGGCACTCGATCGAGTAGTTATTTTAACTCGTCGCGCTCCCTCACAGCCGCCCGCAGCTACGGTGCCACCTGCTGAAACGCGACCGGCTCCACCGCGCAAATCGGCCCCCGGCGTACCCGAGCCAGCCCCTCCGGCCGAGGACGAAGGTCGCCGGGTCGCGCGAGCCACCCGCTCGCAGGGAGCCACCTCTACACCACTCGCGCAAAAGATAACGCGCAGTATCGGAGCATACGCACGAGAGTTGCGCGGCGCGGCCGCAGCGGTCGCGGCGGCGGGAGCGCGGGCGGGAAACTCGGCGCGCGCCCCGGGGCCGGCGCGGCGGGCCCCGGCGGCGCGGCGGCAGGGCACGCGCTCGAAGGAGAACCTCGGCGCCGCGAGGGGCCGCGCGCGCGCCCGCGCCGCTCCCGCCGTGCCCTCACCGTCGTCGCCGTCGCCACCACCACGCCCACGCCCGCGCCGCGCAGATAGCGCCCGGGAGGACGCCGAGGTGCACTCCACCACTCTGGACCCGCCGCCCGCGCCGTGCTTGGCGTCCCGCGCGCTACGCTCACGCAACGAGCCGGCGTCGCCGCCGCGCGCGGAGGCGGTGGGGGGCAAGCGCGCGCGGCGCGAGTCGCCGGCGCCGGCCAGCAAGGTGTCGAAGCTGGCGCCGGAGCGGTGCGCGCGGGCGCTGGGCAAGCGCGCGTCGGGTCCGTGGGCGCCGGCGCTGGCGCTGCGCAACCGCCTGCGCCGGCGCCTGGCCAAGTAGCGGCGGCGGTGGCTGCGGCTGCGCGCGCGCTGCTCGTTGTATCGTAGTTTAGTCCGAAGTCGGATCCAAAGATGCCCGCGTTGTATACGGTTGAATGTCAACGACATGAACATGTCGCCGGCCGCGGGTCGCCACGGGCGCGGCGGGTGGCGGCCGCGCGCCGTAGCCTTCGAGGTCGCCGTCTGTGTTAAACGATAGTACAAACGAATATTACTGAGTATTTTACATGTAAGTTTGACACGTGGACCAGAAGCGAGAACGTCGATTAGACTAGTTGATATTTATTTTCTCAATATTTATAGCTTCTATCCTATTGCATTTATCTTTAGGCCGATGTGGAATCTGATCTTAATATAGTTACGTCAGAGGCTACGGTGCGAATATCTGATGGCTACTTCTCCAAATGACGTCAAAATGATTTTATATATCGCGAAAGTTATAAGTATAAAGTTTTGATATCCTGTTGATATAGTGAGTAATATATACTTTATTGTAAAAATTAGATTTACACCAAGAGTGCTTTCTCAAAAATTAATAATAAAGTGCTAAAATAATTATGTGAAATATGTACAGACGTGTGTATACACTTATCACCAATTTTTTTTTCTATTATTATGGTAAAAAATTGTTTCTATGGGAACTTAGCAGAGTGGTTATTCTTTTGGGAAAAGAATTGTTTTACGTACTTCCTAATTAAGTTTTATTGATTTTAAGATTTCTTACAAATGTTGTTGAAACTTGAGAACGCAAGGACGCCGAGTAGACTTAATTATATCTTATCAACTTACAACGGAACATATCCTTAGCATGTAGCAGTAGTCCGCGCCGTGCGACTGTACCAGCGCCCGCACTACGCGCCGTGCTAGCGTGTGACGTACTTTAGTTTCATTGTAGCAATAATGGTCGGTGCGTTGCGTGCTATTTTACATTTGTTTAGTTTCCCTTTTGTTGTTCTGCTCACATCTCGACTTTGAATTGTGTTTAAATGTGATTACGAAACCATTGATTTATTTGAATAACCAAATAATGGTTTTATTGTAAATGATATTTTGTTGATGTAAAGTATATCTTATAAAATGAACGTAAGTGTCGCGTCATGAAATGATTTCTTTTAAGAAGTACCTAAGAATGGACTGACGAGTCTTATGTTAGTGAAAACGAGTCCAACAATTGTGTACATAATAAATATAGGTGAAGATATGTAATAATAATGTGCCTCATTCGTTACCGATTAAACAACAAATACATAGGTGTTCTTTGATATATTGAGATATGTATTTTTATTGAAAATAAAATTTATGCATTGTAATTTAGCTAGTAAAAGAGGATTTAATATAATTTGTTAAGATAATTGTGTAAAGTTTTAGCGGAATTTAACAATCTGTCACTTGCGCCGAATTTGAAAGAAATTAGACTTAGATTATATTTTATAGAATAATATGGCTATATTGCATTGGTGAATTAAGAAATATACATTTACAAGTTGTTCATAGTACAATCTTACAGTCGTTGAATGTTGACAATATTTAAAAAATAATATTTATACAATACTAAACATAAATCTTCATATTTCTTGCGTTATAGAATACATGCAAACTCTGTGAAAAATCTGTTATGATTGTTGAAGACATTGATAGTATAGTTGTAACAATTTAAACTGGTGCAAATAAGCGGGAAAATGCTATAGTGTTTTCCGTTAAATATGTTTTGTAAACGTCCAATGTTGGCGGCGACAGTGGCAGAGTGTTGGGTTTACAAAAAAAAATGTGGTAACAAATTTGTAACTAGAAGGGTAAATTTTGCCTTGAAAAATATGGGTTGATAACATGGTAGTTATGGAAAAACACTACCTGACCGTATATTGATAAACCGAAATGAAACTTTTAAATATACATAACTGAGAATAAACGGATTACCTATTGTAGATTTTATTTTTTGATTTAAATAAAGTTTGTATGAAATACTAATTTTGTTTAATTTTATTCTAATTAAATCGGTTCTACAAAATATGTTCTATTAATACTAATATGAGTACTAAGTATTCGGTAGAGCCGTGATATCTTCTCTACCATTGATTGATGTGCAAATAGTGTTAATTTTGTACATGGTTTTATATCTATTTTGATTTTGAGGTGAATTAAAACAATAAAATATTATGACGCTTAATAAATTAATCAAAATGCTCTACTTTACTATTGAGGCGTTTCCTCCAAAACGCACTTGATGGGCGTGCCCCGACGTTTTTTTATTAAATAAGTAAATCGAGAACTATTATAATTAAGTTAATGGAAAGTGTTTGGTTTTATGGAAAAGCGATGGATCCGCCCAATACTTACTTGATGCCTTGGATGGATTGCAGCGGCGAGCCATCAGCATTGTAAATGATGCAGACGTTACGAGCAGCTTAGAGTCGCTTCAGTTTCAGAAGCATGTTGCCTCTCTAAGTGTGTTTTGTCGTCTGTATGGTGATACAGAGCATTCCTCAGAGCATTCAGGGTGCTGAATGCTCTGAGGAATTGTTTAATTTGATCCATAGCTCTCCTTTCCTTAACAGAATTACGCGTGCTGGCTTGCGGTCCATAGTTAGACGGTCCAATCCATCTCGGTGCAAACCTAATGGTTCTTCAATTCTTTTTTCTGCCGCATAGTCAAGCAACACACACACACGTGTTCCCTCCTTCCTATAATCCTGGGCCCTTCCGCCGTAGCGTGAACAGGCATTTTTGCGGGCCGGTATGATTATATCGAATGCTAATAACTGCCGTCTGATGCCATTCGATACTCTGTCTGGACAGTATTAGCACTTACCATCAGCCGCAATGCAGTCACTGTGCCGTGCCAGAATTTAAAAAAAGTTTATTGTTAATTGTTACTATTTTTTTTGGAAAGGCTTCTTTTCGCATTGGGTTGCTATGGCTCGGATAACGGTGAAAAGTATACAATTTGGATACAGATTCACGGAGTAAACATGGAGGTCATATCAAGGCCGTAAGTAGCATTTATTACGGCCGGTGTGAGCTTCGATAACAGCTATAAATTTTGATCTCGTCTGGTAACATCTCCGCCCCTTCAGGGTCTGCAGCCTGTATCTGAGCACCGCTGGCGCTGCCCTAGTTGCAGCACTGTGCTATGCTTACAGTTGACACTATGAACAAAATGTTTATAACAGAAACTGCAGCCTCCTGGGACGCTTCACCTTGTCTCCCGAGCTCACAGTACAGTTTTTTGTATTTTATGACTGATTACAACATCTCAATAGCGAAGAATGTCGTTCACGCATCTGCTGCGGAATGAGCTTTATGTCCGTTGTTGAATTGTTTTTTTTTATTGTTCGCTGTATTTCTAAATGCTGAGCACTAGTATTGGTCCTTTATATAGATTGCGTACATGGTCAATTTACTGTGATAGAGAAGTGGTGTTCGCGAAGCGGTCACTTATCACATCTTACCAAATTGGTGTCAATATTGAATACCTAATTAATATCTTTTGCTTAAGTTTTTAGTGCATTTTAGCAGAGGTAAGGGGGCTTAATATACAAACTTTTGTTTCGAGGTCAGTGCCAGCTGGTCGACTGTAAGCTATATAACATCACGCTATGAAGTATGCGGGTAAAACCGCGAGGCATAGCTGGTCGGCTGGCCAGACCGACCCCAAAACAAATGTTTTGTATATTTAGGTGTTATAGATTTAATAAAAGATTGGTTTTATTTCTCTCTTTTTATTACACTTTTGGAAGTCGGTTTAATTTTTTTTTAATTATTTTATAGATGTTTTGCATTAAGTGAATGTACCTAAGTGGCTTCAATGCCTTGGTTTTTAGGAATTACATATAGGTGTAAAATGTAAAATAATGTAATGTTGTATGCAACTCAACTGCAATAACAAAGCTGACAATCGTTTTGACCGTTTAGATTTGAAATTATACATGTTGACTTCATTACGTTTGTGGTAACGTAGGTATTTATTTTATAATCTTAACTATATCGTTCTACCCAAATAAAAATATAAGATAATCTAGAAAACCTATTCATATTATATGACAATAATAAGCAACAACAGTCACTGCAAAATGTGCAATGTCCAACAAAATCGTCTAACTGTACATAAAACCGCAACCCCACAGGTAAACTTTTTACGCAGCGGCCGTTGAATGCGGAAGCGATCGGAGATGTATCGTCCCCTATCATGAATGGATTACCCGACCCCACATTTGTCCCCGCTTGTTCCTCCGGCGGCTCCCGGCGGGCCCTACCATCGCAATCGGTTAGGTTATAATAGTTTGGGCGCGCGCTCTAGCGTCCTGCCGGTCTCCCTACTAGTCAGTTACGCGACGCACGTAGCGAGTGCCACATCTGAGTGTTTGTTTTACACTATGTGACCGAAGTACGCTTATAATGTAAATATAATTTGTAAAATAATTCTGAAAGTGTTCGTTATGATTACGTTTTGAGTGTTGATAAAATTGACGGCGTTTTGACGTGAAAAAAGGCGGGAATCGTCGGTATCAGGAGGCGTTAAGTTTATCGATCGCATTGTAATTGTGCACCGAGATAGCTTTATGCGCTTGTTTACGTCTGTTTCTAGTATTTTTACTCCGTCGATAACAATATAGGTTTACGATGCATGATGCTATTATTAGCGAGGGTTGAACAGTTATCGATTGGGGACGCGGAGAAGTGAATTTACTTATTTTCCGTCCTGTTGGCAAATACGTGGAGACGAACAATGCTTTAAATTCGTCGCACACTCTTCTAGAATACAAATATCTTGTTCTTGTTTAAATAACTTTGAGTTAAATTAAATGTAATGTTATCGTGTCACCTAGTATTATGCTTGTCTTATATCGCACTAAGATATACGAGACGAAGGTCCTCAGAAGGTTGATTAAACGACTGGAAAATATCTAAACCACATGTCAGGGTGATTATGTCAGATTTTGTTACAGTTATTTACTTTAGTATAATAACGGCCATGCCATATAAGCGCAATAAAATACTGATATGGTGGAATTTGGATCACTTCTTACTTACTATCAATAGTTTACGATTGAAGTAGGCATTAATTTTAAATTGAGAATCCACAACCAAAAGGTCCATACTTCAAATAAAAAAAAGTATTTTAAATAAAAAAAGAATAATACTCAAAAAAAAATAACAAAATCAATGCCTGTGTTATAGTTTTATAATAACCCACAAATCTCTGCCATATATTCAGATTTCACTGTAATCGGTATTTACTATTGAGTATTATACATATTCCAAAATAATATGTGTTGTGTCTTGTTGCGGAATATCCAATGAAACGAATATCGCAAGATGTATGCCGGTTTGCCTGCAATCATGCATATTTGACCTTCAAAGTAAACGATGCAGTTAGTTAACAGTAACCGAGATTAGCATAATAGCGGTTAGTAAGTTATTATGAAGATTGAGGCTCATTATTTGATATTTAACGGGGACCATAGCTCGAACTTGTTGAATTTATATAGATCAATAATATTAAAGCTTTTAAATTTAAAAAGCAACATTTAACCTAATAATATAATAATTTTATTATTCTCATACCTTTTTATTTATTAAACAAATTTAGTTTTGCTTTTGAAATTTGAAAATATCATATTATATTAATATCAATAGGAATTCATAAATGCTTACATTTAATAAATCATATTGGCCGAATACACACTGTATCTGAAATGATTATCAAAACACATGGCGCTTGAACACAGGCATGTATTCGTACATAATTATTGTGTAACCGATATGTGTTTGAACCGGATCAACATAAATAAACATTGTTAAACACTTCGAAAAAAGCTAATTCGCATTCTTTATGTGAACTAACAAGCTTTACCGGTTTTTTATCTTGCCTATGTGCGAGAACAGTTTTTGATAATTCGCAACTTGGCTGTAGTGTTTTTCTATACAAACGTTTATACTTAAACCAGTAACATTCATTCTATTGTAGTTATTTTAAATAATGTTCATAATAGGTTTAAAAAATCTAAACTATCTAAATTGTAAATTTGTAAACATAAATTAACAAAATAATGGTAAAACTTATCATATTTTTGGTATAATTATTGATATTTATAAAATTAATAAAATATATTATGCCATCACTAAAGTAATGCATCGCGCACTAAAATAATAGCAAATATAACATCCTAGGGCATAATTATAGAAATAAAACTGGTATTTAGTACCTACAATTATATGCTAAAGGTTGTTATTAAATGCTAATCAAATACATTTACATCTATTTACTTTTCATTAACTCATTGACATTTCGAAAATGTTTGGAAACAACTAAAATATAGGCAGCAGTAATTTAAACTCTACAATTATTTCGATAATATTCACAAAAGGCCATATTATTACAGGGAGCAAATACACTAGAATCTAGATATTACAAACATGGTTATGATTGAGATAAAGCAAGCTTAGTTCTGTAACATTTAAACTAAAGTTCAGATGAAAATATCAGTTATTACTAAAGCACACAACTACAGTACGGCCGACAAGTCATGGCCGCCGTGAACATAGCAACAGAACAATGTTTGCGCTCGTACATTCAGTAAGAAAAAACTTAAATACAAAAATTGACGAAAAATATAGACTTGTTTAAAAGAACTAAACATGGTAAATGTTTTTATGAAATACAAAATTATAATAGCGACAACAAAGCGAAAGGAAATCAATTTGCGCGAACTTCACGCCGGCCATAACTCGTCGGCTGTACTTTAGTTGTTTAAGTCTAGGTAACCTAGCTAAGACTGGCTAGGATATGCCGCTCGTGAAGTGGAGAATATGTTGTTCCATATTATGCAGTTATGTTCAAATAGAAGTCTCTAATAATTATATCCATTTAATAATACGAATTTTATTAATCACGATTACGATCTGGGTAGGTACGTAGTAAAAGTAGCTAAATAGTTATAACTCTTTTTCCAATTAAAGAAGAAATGTGAATTTATTGCGTTCAATTTTTATATAAATTGATGTTAACTCATATACTTAATATAATACTTAAATACGATGACTTATTTTCCCCACCAGACACGTAGATCTTATTCCCCTTTGCTCTGTCCAAATGATAAAAATATTGCATAGAAGTCTGGAATTAAAAAGCGTGTTTTAGTATTTTTTTATTTTAATTTAAAAATCAACCAGTAAATACTAAATAGAAATAAAGAACGCGTTTATATGGCTAATACTTGTAGAAATATCATTGGGTCTACATTTGCCATGTTGCCCAAATTGCGCTAGCCTTAATTAAACAGCTTGAATAGAGCGAAGTCTATGTTTACCGCATCATCTTGATCCAATAATGTATCGATAATTCACATACATCCTCAATTTAAAGACGGCGCAGGATGGCAGACATCAAAGCTGGTATAAATCCGTCAAGCGTCGTAGTTCACGGTCCACATACAACGTGACGTACGTGTAACCCAACACGATGCGATTGTTCGTACCCCACAATACAGCGCGGTGTGGACTTCAACAGGATGTTTTCTAAAGCCACACTGTTTGCCTCCTTATTGACAATGCGATAATTTGAGCATTTAGGACAAAGGCGTTGTTTGTTTATATTAGATTGTTTGAAGAAATTGGAGCAATTACCGATGATACGTGAGTCGTGGCTCGAAGGACTATGTTATTTTGGTAACATTTTTTTTTTTGTTTAATAAAGTACATTGTGGAGATTAATTAGCGCCGAAATTCTATACTTTTGGGGTATTTTGTTTGGATAATTTTTGTTTTTTTTAGAATGATATATGTACATGGCTGTGGATTTTTGGCAATGGTCATCATATTATATAGTAGTTAGACTTTTGCATCATCGAACGGAATAAACAAATTATGCAACATAAAAACGAAAATTTCCCGAAACATAGTCATGGCCATAGTCAATCATGCTTAGTACATTTAACGGTTTAATGTGATTGCAGTTACAATTAGTGAAATAAATAAACTGAAATTGTTTTCGCGATACTAAGCTAACATTGTGATGATTGTGTTTTATGTTGAAATTCATGAAAAAGGAGAGTGGCGAATCTTATTACATCGTCCGGAACGAAAACAAAATTAACTAAATAAAACCATTTTACAACTGGTTATAATAAGAAAAAAAGCTTCCTATTAATTATATTAAAACCTTTCGACCAGTAAGCCATATTGCACTTGTTATTGGCATTCGTATGTAAAACTATAACATGTGTGAAGTTTGTGTAAAAAAAAAACAAAAAATAAGGTTCGTTTGCAATGAACTTTATATCGGGTTGAATTTTTTTATGATATGAGCATATGCGGTGCCGTATGATTTAAGTATCTATAACAAATAAATACTAGGCATTAAATAAGTAGGTATCAGATTCATTTCAATAAAAAATCAGATGACAAGTCATTATATTCCAGTAGTCTTTACAAGTGGTTCGGCATAAAGCATATGAAAGTATCATCTGTGAATCTGCAATACTTGTCGCACGGCCGGATGGACACAAGCCTCGATTATCTTTACAACATGTACCAGCTACGTAACGTTGCATTTCACTTTTCCCAACTATTAACTTTACGCTTTTATAGTTATAGTTTTTCTACAGCAATAAAACAGCACTTAACTCGCGAAAGTCCGTCACTTTTTGTTTTAACCGACGTTGCGACGTAAACTTCACTAGAGATTTCTTTCGGAGACGCTCATTACGTTGTACTGACACCATGATTTTACTTGAAAGTGGAATTTTAAACACAAATGTAGGGGAAAGCTGCGCTGTTGTGTACGCCAACGTTGTGATAGTGGGGTGGCAATAAATACTTTCGTACCAGACTGTTACTAGGGAGAACGTGAATTACTCGTTTCATCACGATGAATACATACACATCGATTTACTTACAACGACTTTTATAAAATAATAACATGTCTACAGCTGTAAAATGTAGTATAACAAACAAGCAGGTGCCAAAAATGGGGTTTGACCCCTTGTTGAGTTGAACGTCGAATCTTGATCTTGATTTGCAAACCTATGTGCCCAGGGGTTAGTTCTACATTTCTATTTACATGAATTTTAACTAAAACATGTTTAAACTTTATTTGCTGTATCAAATTATTATGGTCTTGAAGAAAATTAAAAAAATAAATTTAATTAAAGAAATTAAAGAAAATTTAATTCGATTCGAGAATCGCAAATGATAGGTACTACTGGATCTACAAGTAGAGTTCTTTATTTGTAATGTCTTCTCACTAAACTAGACAATTGAAGTATTGGTACACAAAGAAGTATTCGCACAGAGGATCCACTTGCTGTTTATAACAGGAAACCTTATAAATACTTTGACTATTCGAGTAGACTTTAAGCTGGGTTTAACATAATATAGAGGTCGAACGGCGCTTAGACTTTTATCAACTTCAAATATGGTTTCCTAATACATTTCTATTCATACAGTTGCTATCATTAGTCCTTTAACATATGTCTTGTTGCTATATTTTCTGTATCTGAAGATAGAGCATTTGAGACCGAAAAGTCTCTCGTAGTTCCTGATACCCGCGATACAAGACTTTGATCTTAGTGTGGGGTCAGGACTATGTACGTGACTGGTGGGTGTATTATTATTTTTAGACCCCGATAGAGCATCTAGTAGCAAAATATATCTCTATGCCTTTATATTCGAACATATTGTCTACAGCGTCCGAGCGAATACGTACATGCTACCTTTGTCTTCACTTTAGAGTAAATGTGGGGAATAAAAACCCTAAAACGATTCTAAGATGCATTTATCACATTAATCCAATTAACAAAGTTATATAAAAATCAGTTTAATAAAAGTATTACGTATAAGGCCTACATGTCTCACTGGCAAGTGTCAAATCATTTGACGGACTTTCTCGCAAGACCGGCGCATGATGGTCATCGTGTGAATAGAAAACAGTGCAGTTTAACTGAACCCGGTGGTTAGAACGACCACTCGCGATCCGACGATAGCTCGGTTTAAACTATGGAATATACTGTTATTATTTATATCATTTAGACTGGAAAACATCTTGTGTTAATAACTTTGCATAAAAGTTTAAAAAGGAACGTCCTGAAAATTTCAAGTAGTTTATGTGTGCATCGGTTATTTGACGGAAAATCAATTAATATTTCACCTATAAATAAAATATATCGTGTGTAGTGTACGCTTTCTTTGTTTAAACAATATTACGGATTCCTGGTTGTATCTTTAATGTGATTTCGTGTTCTTTTTGTGCGAAGGTTAATGTTGTGGATAATAACAATTAAGTCTGTGATTTAAAAGGAATTGTGAGCAGCAGTGACTGATCCAAAGATATACTGTGATATACAAGTGATAAACATTGTTGTAAGTTGTGATGAAAGCGGAAGTTATGGTCGGGTGTACTGCATGGAGCCAAAGAATCAAAATGGGTAAGTATTTTCTTATAAGTCAACAATATATTATTTATCATATGTAGGTACCTATATGTTCAATGCTAAGTATTGAGGGGAGGTGTGAAATCTTATTGTTATCCAGAAATGTTATCTACATAACGTTTAAAAAATAAGTTTATACCGTCAAATATGCGATCTATCTCCTTATATCTAACTATGAAACCTAAGTAAGTTTAGTTAGGCCATATAAGGTCATGTCTTTTATATATATTGCAGTTAATTTGGCAACGCATGCAGCAGCAGCATATCCAATCGTAAACGAGATTTTCTATAATAATGGTACAAGAAAAGTTAATAGAGAGCAATTTTCGTAGTAAATGTGCGGAATTGCAATACTCGTGTTTATATTTTACAATTTGCTTTAATTACCGTGATATTGATATTACAGATAATATATTATTTAAGACCTGTAGTAAAATGTAATATACTGTTAAGTGTGTTTACAATAAATCCATTTGCACGCACATTAACAGACAATAGGCGCCAAATGTGCGATTTAGGACTAATTTAATCAAACCTACTCAAAATTATCAGGCAATAAACGCCCAAGCAAATTCTGTATAACATTATGATATAAAACAATTTTATAGGAGTATTTTGAATGCCTGCCGGGTAAAGTCATCGACTGTTAATAGAAGCAATTTCGAGGTGTTCGCCGTTTAGAATATCAAATCTCTGTGAAGGATTATTCCGAACGCCGCCCACGTGATTCGAATGTTTTATGACAAAAATACTATGATGTTACGATATGGGAAGTGAGAGATAGAGCTAGGCATTTTTATTACGTAATAGAGCATTGTTCTTTACTTTTTATTGAGTGGTTGAAACGTAGTTTTAGACGAAGCAACGTACGCTATGATAATGGTAGACTTATCAAACTTGTCTTATATCCAAAGACGGTTTCACCGTTCAAAACAGATTTTGAAACAAAATATTCTTAAAATAAAGTAAGTTGTCTCAAAACATATAGATAGCATAATCAATTAGGAAGTAGGAGCCCATAGTTAAGAATCAGTATTCTTAACTTTTTCTAATTAGTTTTATATTTTTTATATTAATATTAGGTTATGTTGGGAAAAGAAGATTAAAAATATAGAAATCTATAGCAGGGTTCATTTTAATTGCACAGCTATACTGAATATACTGTGAAGCAAAATTATCTCTCCGTTTGGGATGGTTATGTCCGCGGGATGAAATTGAAGTTTCATACTGCAAAGCATACTGCATTGCAGTTGAAAATCATTTCATATATTTGTACAAGTCCAAATTATCTCTGTCTCTATTCAAGCAATCCGTAATATTTTTCCTGTATCTGCGTCGTATAGGTGAGGTATCTACTATCTAGAGTCGTATAAAGCTAGAATAGTTGTTTATAAGTCAGAGTGGAGCGAAACCCACAGCTCGTATTGACCCGAATGTCACGCCGACGCAAACGCCTCACGGCACACAACCGACGCCGTCATTCATAACTTTATGCTGTACGTATTTATATTGCTGATGATAATATTCATTCATAATTATGGGTCTGCCATGATTACATGTATGAACATCACGCCATTTTCAAGAAGGGGTAGGCAGAAGTGCAACCAGGACACCCACGTTTCGCCTTATGTGTTCCGCGTCCCATTATGTGTTAAGGGGTGAGCTTATCGCCATATCGGGCACAAATTCCTGACTCCGGTATGAGAATGAAAAGAAAAATCCAATATCAATATGCCCGACCTGGGACTCGACCCGAGACCTCAGCTTTGTAATCGTACCGTAGGACAACTACGCCACCGAGGCAGTGAGATGATTCATAATACTTAAAAAAATATGCTAGGTGAATATCGCCCAAATTAGACTAATCTGAAAATTTTAACGTGAATCTAGTTGAACTTGAGTACTTGATTCTTATTTATGTGTATAATTGTTTGCAGTTACAGATATTTGTGAAGTTTAAAAACCCTCTTCAGCCACAAGCAGCCCACTGCTGAATGTAAGATTTTCCAACGGAAAAAAACCCACTGGCATATTTAAAACAACAATGATAACATTACTTAATAATAAAGACGATGTCCCGAAGAATTTGTATTATTCGCGATATGAAGCTGTAACTCATTGACAGATTTGACTTGGATTTACCTGTTAACATAATTTCGTATAGCTTATGAATGTCCTCCTAAAGCCAATCAGTATTTATAATCTTTAGATCTGGAATAAAAACCTACGCTAAAAAGACTAATTTGTATCAACTTCTTGTCAGTTTAGTATGATCTCTTCGCCTAAGGTTTTCTATCTTAGAAAATGCCAAGTGAGCAGAGGAAAAGATATATTTCTATTATTGTTTTAAATATACTATTTGTTTTTGCTTGCTAGAAAGACCTTTTGGGCTTTACTAAACAGTAAATTTATTGTTCGCGGAAGACCGAAGATGCAATAAAAAGACGAGTTGCATGCAATCGACCCAAAATGGCAAGAGCTTGCTGAGGACAGGGTCAAGTGGGGCAATAAAGGGGAGGCCTTTGCCCAGCAGTGGGACACAGTATAGGCTAAAAAAATTGTTATGGTAGTAGGTTTCTAGAAAATAGAAGAATATTGACATTCAATTTATAATAGCATAACAAAGTAATGATATATTCGGCCTAGTCCAAAAACTGTTCGGACGTTATCAAGCCCTTTTTAAATTAATTCTCTCGTGACATGAAATGATTTTCCCAGCGATGACAAATACGAATAACATTAATAAATCAAGGTACGCGACTTTGTAAGACAATAGATCCACCCATAAATAATACAGGGACATTATGCCGTCATAATATCACTCGATACGTATTATTAACAATAGTTTGTGACAACAAATTATGCAAATATAATATAATTATGTCATTCTCCTCCTACACCATAATCGGCACCTGACGGAAACAATGACAAAAATGTTTTAACCACTACGCGTTCATTACGCAGACATCATTTTAATCAAGTAATAGCGTTGTCAATGTATTGCGTAATTTTCGCTCCTGTTTTTTTGCTGTTAAAATGTGTTGATTGCATTTGGTTATTAAGATTAAGTCAAGCTCACAGCCTCGGACATTTACACTTTACAGTCGAGTAGAGTAACGAGAATTTTACATTATTTAAGGATAAATGTGATACACGTAATTTGTTTAATATTGTTGTTTTTGGGAAGTTTTGACAACATAATATTTATAACGAGCTCGAAGCTTACTTGTCGGCCTCTATGGTTCTATTTTTAAACTTGCTATTTTTATATGAATTTTATTAAACTTGTTATATTCACGCCGTCTGTAGGCTCGTGTTAAAACACGATTAATTAATTGCCTATATCCAAATGTCAACTACTGAGCTATTAACTAAAAATCTGTCTTGTTGCGTATCAATCATGCAAAATAGCATATCACACACTAAGCAGACGTCAATCCTCATCCCCAAAGGAATAGACAGAAGTACCACTAATGACACCCATAGTTCGCCGAGTTTATTTCCGACCCAATGTTTACTAGTGTAACATCTTATGTCTCAGGATGGCGAGCGCAGTAGAATGCTAAGCATTGCTTTGTAATTCATGGTGTTGTTTGGTTTTACTACTGTCCATGAGCGGTCGTATCGCATACCATCAGACGAATGGCATCATCGTCTCGCCATTAATTGCATTAAAAAAACATTTAATTCTTTGAAATGCCCCCATGATCAAGTTAAGTAGTGTAAAATCGTGCGCTAATGTAGTGTTCAATGCTACAAAAATTACAAATTTTCGAACCTAATCCTAAATTTGAATTGAAATGAGATTTCAAAAGTAGGCACTAGGCCGGCTGGTCCTTACAATTAAAAGGTCATGAACTCTAC
The DNA here is from genome assembly GCA_033459515.1 of Theretra japonica. Lineage (NCBI taxonomy): Eukaryota > Metazoa > Arthropoda > Insecta > Lepidoptera > Sphingidae > Theretra > Theretra japonica. The sequence continues at coordinate 6,301,123 of CM065942.1, forward strand.
ACAACTTTTCACAGCCGACTTCTTGTCCCCTGCACCATTGCAATATAAAATTAGCAAAACTAGGTCCAGCGGATCCCGAAGCCATAAATAAGCGAATATCCGAGTAAACACGATTTCATAGAAGCCGTACAGCTTGGTGTCGCGCTGGCTTGTCGCTTCCCACGCGGTGTGCCTTACATTCAATCACGACATTATTCTAATCATATGATTAATTGATTTACTCTTTCATTATGCAAACACCAAGCAATTATGCATTTTCAACCTTATTGTCAACAAACTAGAGTATGAAGTACAAATTGATAGGCTCTAAGTGATTTCAACCTGCGAATTTGACGACATTGACCGACATTCGTATTAGATAGGGCGTGAGATATTTTTCACACTTATGTGATAATTATTACAATGTTCATGCGTTGTTTACGTGGCTACAGGTTGTGTGAGAATGTTTTTTTCATATTGCTACATGTTTTTGTCAGTGTGTTCTACCAACACAAGGGGCTGATGTCATATATAAGTGTGTCATCATAAAAATATAAGTTACAACCCCAAAAATTAAGTAAAATCTAGGATCAATGGAAAATTTATTTCATGTAAAACATATACCCCTTTAATTACAACCAAGGACTTGCTTTCACGTGCTCTTACCTCTAAATTACCGAGTCGAGTACTAAAGGACATCGCCTACGAAGGCAGACGTGTCACGTGTACTAATCACATTAATTATAGCACAGATTCAATTAGAGACACATTTACACTTTAACTCACAAGTGCATGTAAAGTGATTAGTAAAATTAACTGGTATCTTTCATAACTAATTTCTAAAACGTTTACAAATAAAATGATGCTACTATTTTGAATACTTCATCAGCTAAGGTTCGACTGACGGATATCATAAAGGATACCCAAAAATGTTACTGTAGTGTGTACCCAACTAGAAGGACAATGGTAATGTTCTGGCCGGTCATGAAGAATACCAGAGAGCTTCTCCCCCGAAGATGTGAGACATCCTGATTCCATATTCTTCCTTAACGTGCGTGATGTTCACCGAGAGTTTTTAGTAGGTATACTGGCCTAGGATTCGTTAGGGAAGGGGAGCCTTGTAAGTTTATTTATTTATTTAACACTTAATTGTTCACCAGATACATGAAAAGTAGACAATATAACAGAAAAAAATGTACACGAGGCGGTCTTATTGCTCAAAGGAATTTCTGCCGGACAACCATGGGATGGATAACGAGAAAGAACGAAAGTTGGGCCAGTTTCAGGTGTACGAATAATTTTACATAGTCTATTATTACACTTAGTTGAACTGGAATATTCACTGACTTGTCTAGGTGGTGGGATGATGGCACCGGCAAAAGCTTTTCCGCCTTGATTACAAGGAAAGCTAAATAGTTTTTTTTTCCTCACAAACAATGTCTCCATGACTAAGAGCAATTCTAAAAGTAATACAATAATCTGAAAAATAGTTTTATTGAAATATAGAATCAATCTAGAAGCGGTTATTTTCTTTTTTGTTGCTGTATATTTTGAAATGTTTTAAATTGACTGTTTAGGGCTTAGGGGGGCTTCGCCGGGACGGCTGGTGGTAGTTAAATAAACAAATTACAAAATTACAAAGAGTAAATGAACCTAACTCAATTAATTCATACATCTCAATTCGACAGTACCTTTCGCAGATCGCGTGGTTTGTGTGGGCGATTCGTATTGTTATCCTGATGTATTACACAACTGTATTGATGCATTTACGTGGGCTGTGCTGTTGGGACATTACAGGGAGTGTTTTTGATTTTATAGTTGAATTGTGAGAGTTGAAATGTATTTGCGAAGAATGGATGCTAGTCACGCGACTGTCCGTAAAATTTTAAACAAAATTGTTCTGAAACATGCAGAAAGATCACGTTGCGGCTAGGTTATGTAAGTGTAAGTAAAACAGATAGAAGAAGATTTTATAAGAGGTTTCTATTTCTACGAATCCAGCTCCTTTTAGTATTTTTTGATCATGGCTCTTTAAATAACGTTTCTTGGACATTTATTTATTTATTTATACTCTGTATTGTACTCTCAAGTTACATAATAATTAAATAAAGAAATAACCTTAAAGTAGTACAATGGGCGGCCATATCGCATTGAGCGATTTCTTCCTGGCAACCTTTGGATGAACAGGAATTGTTGGATTGATAAATAGGGCTTGACGTGCAACAAGAGTACATTAACAAAAGAAAACAAAAATAATATATATAGTATATACGAGATACATACACATATATATACATATACATTTGCATATCTACACATTGACAATTATACAATATAATATACATAATATAAATAAAAATATAATTCGTAATTAAGTAGGGATAGGTAGTGATTTTTGACTTGTTTTTTAAACAAGGTAAGTGATTTAGCAAGTCTTATATTTAGAGGTAAGGCATTCCACCACCTAGCTGCTTGAACAGTGAAAGATTTGTCGAAATACCCTGTGGTATGGCTTGGTATATGCAACTTACGATTCTCCGATGATCTCAAAGATCTCGCATGTCTTTCACAAAGGAAATGATATCTTTCTTTAAGATATGATGGAGAAGAGGGACTGAATAATACGTTATAAATTAAAGAAAGTATAATATGAGCTTGAGCTTAGCGCGAAATATTGAAACGTGATCATATTTACGAAGTCCAAATATAAATGTTATACAGAAGTTTTGAAGCCGCTCAAGTTTGTCTAGTTGGTCTTCTCTGAGGTCGAGATAGCTGGAATCGGCATAGTCATGAATTGGTAGAAGTGATTGTACAAGCGCAATTTTAGTGGCAAACGGCAAGACGTTCCGCAGTCGTCGCAAAGAACCCGCTGCAGCGAAAATCTTGCGACTTACGGCTTGTATTTGCGAATTCCATGACATTTTGGGGTCTAATAATATCCCCAGATTTTTAACGCACGTCTCTCTGAATGGAACGATTGTTCCATCGAAAGAAAGACACCTGAGGAAGTTGAGCCCAGTCCAATTAATCCGTTTCTAAATTATTCCTAGTGATAAAACAGTGTACCGAAAAACCCTCACACGTGTTTTATCGTGTCCAAATTTTGTACAAAATATTATATTATAACCTTGACGGTTAAAATATATCTACCGCAATCAATGCGAAGCTACTTAATTTATTTGCGAAACATCGAAAATTGTGTTGAAATAAAAAATAATATTTCCGACCAAAAAACAATTTATGATAATGTTCCTCGTTCGATTTTACCATATAAATATAAATTTCATTTATTGTTGCTACAACCTTGTCATACGTGGGATGCGGAACCCTTCACGTGTCCAGTAACACTAAATCAATTTTGCAGGTCTGATTTTTCACTCATATAATATTGTAAGAAGTTAGGAAGTGTGAAACGAGGTTCTGAATTGGCTGGTTGTGTAGATACGAGGAGACGGGATGAGTAAGACGGCTCACCAGTAACCATTGTAGTCCTAGAGACTAGGCTAGTCCAAGAGTAGATTTCTGCAGACCGACAACAATGATAGATGGAGACTATTCTTTCCACACCCACACTACTGCAACTCTCGTCAGCCAGGATCAATAACTCACAAATCTACGTCACAAAGTATTAGCACTGAATCAAGTTTTATCTTGACCAGGTGTTCTCGTGTTTCTTAAGGACACTGGGTCGTTTAACGCAATAAAAATAAAGAGAAAGAAGAGGAATTAAAAAACATATGATTGTTCACTTACTTCCAAAACAAAGCTGGAAACAAAATATTGAGCTGACATTGATATGGTATAAACATGCCGTCAGAATATAATATGGGTAAATTGTAAACACAAGCAGTTGGTTGTTTGAGTAATTTTTCTTACAGATCAAGTTGTAGTGTTTGTGACTAATGATACGCCAAAAGAAGCCGATGTCCTTGTTATGTTTCGAAGGTTGACCGCCACATAGTGTATAATTTATTTGCACAACAAATATTATTCCTAAGAGAGGTATACGAGTAGTAAATCAAACTTCTCTTATGCTGAGAGCTCGTTATGCATTCTATCCCATTAGCTATTTGGCAAAGTGCCTTTTACCTACCCTTTATGAAAAGCGATGTGTAATGACGTCACTTTATCATTAAATATCTGCGAATCGGTAATTAACTATTTACGCATTTCTTGGCATTCATTAATTAAGCGAAATTTTTGTCATTTGAAGTATTCGTAAATTATAAAACAGAAAAATTTTCGAGACCTAATTGTTTTCACTGTATTTCGTTTCGTCATTTACTTCTCAGACATGTGTAGGATAGAATAAAGATTCTGGTCTCCAAAATGTTCTTCTAGGTCATCATAATTCCTTTTCTTTTAGTACACATTCGTCATCATACTTAACTTTTATACAGTTCTTTGAATAGTTCAACAATTCATATTGAAATATATTGTTCCCAATAAATAACATGTTACTCTTCAAATGCCCTTTACTTGCAAACAGGACTGACTTTTAAGCTTCGCTGCCTGAATGCAATATAACTTGTCTAACTGTGTTGCATCAAAGATTCAAAGTAAAGGTGATGTTACATAAGGCGACTGGAGAATATTTCTTCACGCATGGAGAGAAAACGAAAGGTCTTTTCTTTGTGTTCCAGAATCTAGATTAAAGCATTCAAGACTATAGATTGAGTAATTTATTTGAAATTAATGGATGTATTCTTTTCTGTACGCAATAAGCGCTTCAAAAATATTGCTTTATTTTATTTCAGCGTGTGAAATTAGAAATTTTATATGTTTGATATTGCAGGGACTTATTTTAAAGTTATTAATAATTTTGCAAATGAACTCCTTAATTTTACTTCTAAAATTTATATTCTAGTAATTTTTGGGAGAGCTTTTGGTGAAGTACAAATGAGTTGTACGTTTCTTTGATAAAGAGGGAATTAACAGTGACCGATACTTTTGGGGAGTGTCTAACACTAATTCTATTCATAAATAATAATCACCGATTTAACTTAGTTAATTGATTATTTATAAACGAAAACCATAAGTGAAAGTAATTCTATAATTTATTTATGACAAATATAACAGCCTCGTAATTCAAAAACGTCATGTTTCGAGGACATCGAGTCTAGACCAGCTTGTGTGTGTTTACCGTTGCTAATGTGAATTAGAAACATGCGAAAACCTCTTTCGCATACAAAATTCGCTAAAACGCTTATCATATCACCCACTCCTGCGCTGACGCAACGTGGCGCAGTGGCGAGGATGTCGGCAGTCAGCGACTAGTCCTACATTACGACGAGCGCGCGAATGTACACAAACGAAACTTGCAATATTTGGCGCAATTCGGCGGGCTTAGCGCAGTGTTACACGCTATCCTTATCAAAAATAGCGCTGTTGCGTTATCAGTCGAGTTTCCGAGTTGATAAGTCGCGGTCGTCTCGGTTTTCAGTGTTTTTTGAAAATTATTTGTGAATTCATTGTGTTGTGGTTGTTGTGATTTTGTGTACTTGCTGTGATTTTGACCATCGGTGCCACATATAGGCACTTGCAGGTTGGTTGTTGTTTTATCTGTGAAATTCCTTAGATATTTACGTTGTATTTTTTATCACAACGTGCGTGATGATCTATTTTTTTTTGACACATACGCTAGGCAAAACATCGTGCTATGAATACACGTAATTTGAAAATATAGTAGATTTTCAAATAAGGTCATTTCCACAGGGAAATTTCAAGTTCTAACAAGAAAGGTACCTAATTTGTTTCATCCAAATGAACTTTGATATGGTCCACATGGAGCATATTATTTCAAAATTTTATAGTTGTAAGTTCTTACATCTATAAAATTTAAATTAAGGTTTATTTATACCATAAGCCTTTGAGATATAAGTAGATAATTATGTTATTCAAAGGCCGAGTTTTTAATGTAAACGTACTTAAGAACCCATTCACAAGCAGAAAATGGAAGAGGTCATTAAGCAAAACCTAAAGAATGTACCTTTTGCCGGAAAACACTTCAAAGGCGACATTTCAAGGAAATCTACTCTCATTCCATTCATATTTAATGGATTTCATTCATATATAGCAAATGTAAACGCTTAATTATTTTTATTTATAGTATTTTTAAATTTACTTGCCCTCAAATAACATTGCTCATACTTTGCGTCCACTCAAGAATTTGGTTTATCGGACAAGCATGCAATTAATATAAATAAGTAGGCATTCGAGCTATAATTATTAAGATTACTTTTGGATACATATGTTCAAAACATCGAAGCTTGAGTGTGTCAAACTCATAGAACGTAGTGTGAACGTAGAAAGGTATTAACGAAGGTTTTCAGTATAATAAAATATAGAAACATCCATACTGGGAAAACCAATATTACGAGTATATGGACATTGAGGATTACAAAAATTAATAATGTAGATAGGTCTGTATTTTACTGTTTAATCAATAAATTAATTTAGGAGCTAACTTGAAGGTCTTGTAACATATGAAAATGAACCTGTAGTAGCATAGTAATTAATCATTGCAACTATAACGTTTAAAATATTTTATTGGTAAAACCTGCTTACCTAAAAATTTTCCAGGAGTTGAAAGATACTTAAAATCTTCGCACTGCCCTAGGTTCCGTTTTAAAAGGAGGTCCGTATCACACCACATCTAGGACCTTCAGGTCTTCTTAATTGTATAGGAGCTTTGTCCACCAATGAGGTATATACGGCTCTATATATTTGTAGACAATAACTACATAGATATTTCGGTATATTTTCTATTCCGACCTGTTGCAACTTGCACTGGTCAGATGCTATCTAACTCTGCGGATGACATCACGGTCTCCAAAACAAACATGATTGCTACACCATATGCAAAAAGACAGTTGGAATTCCCCGGAACCCATATTTTCCCCTAGCTAACGTAGGTTAATAAATGACTTCAATAAAGACGATTGCTAATACTTCATGTAAGTATTTAATATTTACATATACATAAACATCACGCCTTTTTCCCAGAAGAGGTAGGCAGAGGTGCAACTAGGGCACCCACGTTTCGCCATCTGTGTTCTGTCCCATAATGTGATAGGCGGCGAGCCTATCACCATATTGGGCACAAATTCCTGACTCCGGGGTGAATGAATAGAAAAATCCAATATCACTGCCCGACCCGGGATTCAAACCCGAGACCTCAGCTTTGTAATCACTCCGTACTAAAACATGCCTCTGAGGCAGTCAATTATATATGTAATATTTTATTGTACGCATTATTATCCTATAGGTAGGTATGATTTATCTCTTTCCCCTAGTGGCTATTTACATGGTATTAAGAAATAATTGATGTATTGTACAGATTCGATAATTTTTGTGTAAGATTTTAAAGACATAAGTATGATTAAGCGATGATTCGTAAATATCGCAAAATTGGTTGTCAGGCAGGTGGTGGCCGCCGGAAAATTATTAGCTAAATCTTTCTCAAATAAAGTAGGTATAAGGAAAATTACTTTATAGAAGATGTTGACAGGTGTAGCCATCCAGTTCTGTAAAAAAAAAGATGCTATTGTCATCGCAATGTCGGTATGATACTCCTACCTCTTAATATTAACTCATTGTAGTCCACGTCTTTGAGGAAATTAGGTAGCAATTTGTAAAATAGTTAATTTGTCATTGACGAAATTAGCAGCAATTAATCTTACTATTTAACTCAATGAGTCGTACGTCTTCTGTAATTACAATTCGCATCGGGGTCACTACACAAATACTCGCATTAGTACATTTATCAATGAGTTCTAAATATTATTATGTATCGGTAAACTAAGTGTAGGGGACTGGTTATTCATTGACAATAATTACAAGGTCTCAATTTATCGTAGTTCGTACTCATTTGTACGTTTCTTCTAACCATTGCGAATTTTATTAATGAACGGCTGCTAGTGGCAGTCGATTTGCCTTATTTGTTTATTAAAATGCTACAGTATATACAAATACGTGAATTGTGGTATAAATTTTGAAAATGCACAAGAAAGCGTCTCGCTTTATGGTAAGCTCTCTATGTTCTTATTTAAGTTTACTTTTAAACTTAAAAATATATTGAAATTAATGTAAATTAAACGAAAAAGTTAGTTAAACACTCAACCTTTGTGTTATAAATATTCGTATCATTATTTATTTAAAAAGTAACACGTGATAACTAAATAACATAAACTACGGATTTCAGTGAATATAGGTTTAAAAATAAAATAACAAATATTTATACTCGTACTATACTGATAAAATGTTGTGTCACATAATGCTAGAATATTAAAGAGACTAGAAGCGGTAATCTCGCTTTGTAACAATTGGAAGACATGTCACATGACGTTCCAATCAACGTGACGTGCAATTGTGGAGAACTGAAGGGCGTTGAGCGTGACGAGGGATAGCGTTGTACGAGACCTTGAGAGGCCTTGATGATTGATGCTTGAACATAGGGTACTGAGGGCTTTCTCACTGAGCGACTTTATACCGGGTGATAAAGATAAGACATTAATTGATTACACATACCTAGGTTCAGGGTTCCTTCTCAGTAGTACGCATATCAAAAACCATTAAATGATATACATATATAAAGGTTACATTCAATTCAAAAGGTATACATTCACTACAGCTAATGGATATTTTTACCTATGCCGTGCCAGATTAAAAAAATATTTATATCATAGATAAATTTCTCATTTAGTCTATTTGAAAATATTTATTTTTTGTTTAATGACATAATGTTTTATACTCTGGCTCGTAGCACTGTGCTGTGTTTTAATGTCTTTATTAACCGACTTAAAAATGGAGAATGTATATTTTGAATCATCAATTATCCAGAAGATAGACTCTTTGTCCTTCTATTATATTGTTTTTGAGGACTCTATACGTCAGATTGTTAATCGTTATGTGGTACTCATTACATTTATTTGCTATAATAAGGACAAGAATTCAGGATAACCACATTTAATTACAAAAGTCTCGAGCTCTACCATACTTCGGAGAGCACGCTAAATTACTAGTTGCGCTTCTTGTTATGAAGGCAATAGTATTATCCAGTAAGTATTAAACAAATATTATTTTCTTTGTAACGTGACTTGAATGTTCTGACGACTTGAAACTAGCCACGCGTTTATTTGTACAACGCTGTTATTTTAGGAATTAGCTGTTTTAAGCACCGCGGAAAACTGTAGCTATAATAAAACTAAAACAGTACTATTACTGTACTGTGTGATGAAGACACAACACGTCTCAGAATCTCTTATTTACTAGAATTTAAGGAATAAAAGATTATTCGAAATCGAATGTAGCTTTGATAGACTCGCCCCCTATCACATCGTGGAACGAAATATACAAGGCGAAACGTGGGTGTTCTGGTACCACCTCTGCCTACCCCTTCTGGAAAAAAGGCGTGTGTTTATGTATGTTTGTATGAATGTAGCTTTTGTAATGACGTTGAGGAATCTCTATTGAACTTATCTTATTGAATCTTACATACATTGTTTATATTAAATGACGAAGACGTATTTATGCAAGTAGAAATATACCTCTGAAACAACTCTGTTTTGTAACGTTTTATGTTTTCACCAACTTATTCTTATCTTCCAATCCAATCCATCAGCCAAAGGAAGTCCACTGCTGAACATATGCCTCTCCTAATTATTTTCACAGTGACCTGTTGGAGGCAGCCTGCATCCAGCTACGCCATCCATTCTTATCTTATGTCTTAATTATTTCTCAGCAAGTTGATTTCCTCGCTCTACCAAGTTTTACACTTACAATTGCTAGATCCCTTTCCTGTCACTTTCTTCCAATTTCTGTGATAATTTAGTATCATTTGCAAGACCTTTCTTCTTTGGCCACATAAATCCTTTTTTACCGACCTTGAGCCCTCAGCCTCGATATGAATGTTATCCACATATGGATCACATAGATGCCTTATTTTATAACGTTTTATCAAAAAAAAACAACTGTTCTATTTACAGCGTGCAAAACGATAATATTAAAATTATTAATAAAATAATGTAACGCTCATTGAATTACTTCGAAACCACAATCGCAAGTAATAATGTACTACCTTTATCTAAGGCAGGATAGTATGTCTTTATCTGTATCTATATAGATATTATACGAATGATCAAGCATCCTTCAAACTTATTAAAGACTTTTGCTCCGAATCTCTACCGCATTTGCTCTTGCATTTTCGTGACAGGTAGTAATTCAATGAATTTGTTGCCAGTCTAATACATATCAAATTTCCCAATTCCCTCAAATGTTTTTGGGATATGATTAACCAAATGTCATTACTTAATCTTTAAATTGCAATGACCTAAAGAAATTATTTAATGCGATCGTCGAGGAATTGTAGTTTCGTGGTTTTTGTTGCCCATACACAATCACTTTTTTTCTGGTTTTACAATCTATACCAATAATCTTGACCTGGTTTACGGTCGAAATCAATAAGCGATTTGATGAGTGATATTTATCTAAGGATCGATCCAGAAAATCAACCAATCAGAAGAACATAAATGTGGCCTTGTCGATAAATCTTTAACCCTATTGGTCTATTTTGGATATCGATCCTGGCACAGAAATGAAGATCGTTTATTAATTTCGGCGGGCGAATACCGAATAGTTAGGAAGATTAGTTAGAGAATTTACAATGTGCATTAAAAAATTAACACCAGTATAGGGAAATCAGGTAAATGTGTTCATGGAACTGCGCTCTGTTTCTTACAACACCTATTAATTCTATCTATTTATCATTCACATCACATTGAGGTCGTATTAAGTTATTATAAATAAAAATTGCAAATGAACCAACAGCGACACCGTTCTGCCATTAATTCACTACTTTAGTATCTGTATTTGTTTTTTCTACGTCCTTATACAGTGTTTTATATATATTAGTATTCATTATGTTATACACATAAATGGGTGTATATAATTAGCGGCTGCTCTCTAAGGATGTTGAGATGAAACCCGACATTGTAAGTTAATCGCTATTATCAATTATGTTAATGAAACAGAAATATTTTGTTGATTTTAAAGTAGCTGGACGTAATTGATCTGGTGTCTACACCGGTACATAATATCCATTTTTATTGCTAATATTTGTGAGTAAGTATATCTTAGTGGTATTTTTTCCAAATGCGTATTGTTTTCCTGTACTGCATTGAGTCAGTTATGTTGTTCTGGTTATAGATCTCATATTAGCTCATCGGGAAGGAGACCTCCGTTTATTTATTATTTGTGTGAAAATCGTCACTCTGTACGTACGAGTATACTCAAGATCCAAGTAAGTTCTCGGTCCATATTAACTAACATTTATTTCGACATTATACTCGCATATAGCTTAATATCCAACTCTTCTGATTTAAGCTCTACATGTTTTAATCGACGTTTTTAGATTAATACATGGCATGTTGCTTTATTGTTTAATTGTATCCTCTTTGATTACTTTACTTTGATTTTATTTGATACTATTTCGGTCCCAGTAAAGACTAGGTGGTGTGATTAGGTAATTAATTAAATACAGCCCAGTTAACTCGTAAGGCTTATGATATATTTCAAATGCCTACCCGTTAAACAGATTTCCTTTGAGTAAACATCGAGGATGAGAAGCTATTGCGTTTAATAATAAATAATCAAGTATTAAGAAAAGTCACAGTGGGAATAATTCTTACGGAAGGCTTAATTCCTACGGCTGAAGACAGAAAGTTAGAAAATTCCAAAATCTTTCATATTGGAAATAGTCTTGAACCACGCAATATTTTTTTGTAGAAATCAATGGAAAATATAAACAGAGATAAAACGTTGTTTTTGTCAATAAAGACATTTGTGTAGTTTTGTTGTTGATTTTTAAACAAATAACCTATTCAACGAAAAGCTTTATGTATTCGCAGTAAAGAGTTATTGCGAAGTTACATATTGTATCTTATGTTTTCCTTAAGTTATTTTAAATGTCAACATTACAATTTCTAATAATGTAAAAATTATTCACACTTGTAGGTCCGGGTATCAGGAACTCAATAATTGGGTTCGTTTTTATAGTATCAGTTGATATTTAATTCTATCAAAGCATTAAATACATTATTTATTGTATTCAATAGAATAACAGTGATCTGTTTTATTATTAAAATATAAGATGATGTAGCTACTGAAATATAGGTAAGAAGAACTTATATGATAGAAGACTATTTGATTTCAGTAGTTAGCTTTTATGAGAATTATCGCGTGGTTTTGAAAATCGGTAATATTTCTTTTTCGTTACCTAAACTGTGTACCGATTACGAGTATATAGCACAACTTAATTTAATTTTCTCAGCTCGATCTCATTTTTCTTTCACCTGTTACGTTCTACTATCTTGTTATCCCTTAAGACCCTTAAGTAATACCTAGTCACCAGTACTCACAGTACTTTATTGATATAGTGTGTTCATTGAACAATTTAGGAGTTAAATTGATTCTACTTGAAAAAAAAACCTAATAAACATTAAACGTACTACCGATGACATGGCGTTTTAAATGAGCCAATACAAATTCACAGACATTTTGTATTGCGCATATCTTTAATCCACACAAGTACACACATTATCGAGTACTTGGATGTACAAGTAAAATGTACCGACTTGTAAACATGTAGGTTATTGATGAATGTGCGGTAGATTGGTACCACGTCTGCCACGATAACTCCGATAAACATTATCAATTATCCTTGCTTTACTTTGAGGTTTGTTCACATCGTGGAATCGTTGGCTGCTCTTAGACTTATTTTTACTTTTATAATCTGAATTGAAGCCAAATTAATCGGTTCTACCTCAGTGTCTCTATTATTTACTAACTACAGCGAGCAGAGGTGAAGAAAACCTTTGAAAACGTGTGTTGATCAGTAAGTTTGTTCGAGACCCAATAATCCTTATTTTTCTCTACTCAACCCTCTATTCTCAAGAGTCGATCACAGATCTTGGTATCTCCAGATTCTGTGAATTAGGGTGTCAACTTGTCTTTTTTATTTGCTGTATGATTTACGAATGCTTGTTGTCACGTATACCCGTTTTTTGTTGACGTCATATACCACAGGAAGTGAACGATTTTTCAAAACTTAGTATTATGATATCACCAATGTTCCAAGCAAATAGCAGTTGGTTTTTTTGTGACCTATCAGTATTCTCAATATATCTTGTACCTTTAATGATACACCTGTAATTATCAATAATTAGTAATTATTAAATCTTATCTTATTTTATTTGTAACCACAAGAATAGGCGGTGGATCTTGAAATATTTCCCAAATATGAAATACGACATAAAATTATGTGATAGGCAGTGCAGATTACTAAGCTGGAGAAATCCACGATATATGGAAAATGACGTGACTTGCTCTTGTGTGTGTGTGTATGTGTGTTCTCGTACATATTTGTAGTTCATCCATTGTTAATATTTATAAAGTCGGGCAGTTAGAATGAGCCGTAGGTAGACCGTCATTTAGGATTTGTGAATGAGTTGTATAAATATTGTAGTTCCGCCAACCCACGCCATTTTCAAACTCGTAGTCATCAATCAACAGGAAAACTATATTAAAAATTAGTTATGAAGGTGTTGAAATTGTTTATAATTGTTTAGCTAGAAGTACAGTGATGGATTTATAAGTATTCGCTGTAGGCAATCATCTCTATCGGAAATATTAAATAAGTTAAGTGTGGCAATATAATTTGCAAGTTGGTATCTAGATACCATCTGCAATTGCATAACTATAGACTACTGAACGGTATCCATAAAATCCAAGTAGAACCAAATTGCTTTCACGGAAAACCGAAGTAAAGTATGACTATAACTTTAGAATACAAATTAAGATTTTCTGTAATTCTTTCAACTTTTTCTGTAAGGTTGTAAGGAGATTTAAAAATCCAAAAAGCCACTTTATTCTCCCGTTTCCTCACGGTTCAACATTTTTAAAAGATGGTCTCGCACTTTGTATTCCTCCTATTAGTCTTTTATGCATATCTTCCATTTCGCCTGATGTTTCATCATTATCTACCTTTGTATCAAGTCATATCCTAACTATTCTCGGGGCCTTGGCTCAACACTTTGAGGCTTAATTTGAGGCACCTGTTGCAACTTAGGTACCTACTCTGATCCAATACTATAAAAACGTATTTCAATATAATTTAATCCTTATAAAATTCGAGTACAAGCGGTCTCAATAGCGACATAGATTTAGCGATAGGTCTGTTTCCGCAGCCATCCGGTCGCGGGGCCGTGTCAATGAATCAAACAGCTAGGTGCAATTTGCACGGGACCGTTGCGTAGGCGGCATCTGTTGCAAGCGTTGTTCTAAATCCAGCCTCGGTTATATAACGCGTCATACAGCTTATACTTAGGCCCAGTTGCATCAACTTACTTTGACTATGACTTTAACTTTGACAATGTCTATGTCTATCATTTGACATATCAAATCGTTGACGGAGAATACCTACTCTCAAATGTATAGCGTTCATGTGGTTAAACTTATGGTTAAAGTTAAAGTTTTGGTCATCGTTTGGTGTGGGGTTGTAGGGATACCGATTTGGGATGAAAATAGATCACAATTAATTATTAAAGACTTATATTACTATTAATGACATTAGCCCTATAGGTAATTTAATTAATTAATTAATTAATTGATATTTAATTAACGACACATAAAATTCGTAATAGAATAAAACAGAAATGAAAATCAAAAAGTGCTTGATTTCCTCACTCTAGCTACAACAAGCCCACAGCTGAACATTGGCATGATTTTTATGCATAGATATATCAAAAACTTTGTGCTACCTACTGATATAAAATCATTATTCAAATATTAAATTAAATCGATACTCGACAGGCTGCCCGCTGGTCGTTGATTCATGAGCTTTCATTTCGCAACATGCATTCAATTAAGATTCAACCTCAAGTAAGTTTGCAATAGATAGTTGAGTACAAGTTAGTTTTCGGCTCTTCGCAATGTACAGGGAAGCGGAAGAGATTTATTCGGGTCGCCGCGCCGGCCGGTCTAGTCTGAACATTGAACATGTTTTCGTTTATTTCCTAGTGACGATTTGTAATAATGAAAAGGCCATTTTTCTACACTAATAAATTAAAGTATTTGGCTGGAATAATAGTTAAATAATTTAACAATAAATGTCAACAGGCACACATATCGAGTCAAGCCAACATTGTGACATGTGCATCGGAATAATATGATAAACGTTGGGCCTACGGATTGAACTGTTTGTTTTGGCACGGAGATCGTATCCTCGGTTTATTGTTCCACAACCGATTTCTGATGTATTGTAGCAACGAAGTTTGCATCGTCAAAAATACTCTATTTTTTTTCTTGGCGATGCTTTGATCTAGATCATTGTTTTTTCTAGACATACTTTCTTTTGTAGAATAATACTTAGGAACAATATTAATTAATATTTAGTATTATGTCTTAATACTATTACTATTATTACTGGTTAAGCTGCAGAAAGTCGCTGGATGCAGGCCGCTTCAACAAGTCAATGTGGAGATCCTTGGGGGAGGCCTATGTTCAGCAGTAGTCTTCCTGTGGCTGAAGAAAGAGAGAGATATTATTAGGTACCCACGTCCTTTTCCCACGAGTATATTATAATAAGTAATTTGTATTTGTGGTCTGTTGTGCGAGCATCTCATCAGTATAAGCAGTGCAGTTTCACAATTTGCAGATCATATCGGCCAGCGCTATACGCAACCAGAATTCATTGGCTTCTTTTAACACACTAAATAATGAAATAAAACATATATTTACGTATATCATCGCGGTTTTTTTTTATATTTACCATTGATGTCACGTATGCAACGTATATTAAAAAAATATATGTATTTTTGTATTCAAATCCCAAGCACAACTTTGACTTTTCGGAGTCATGTGTGTATTGATAGTCAATCACCACGCACTACTACGGTGAAGGTTTTCCTTCACATCGTGAGGAAACCTCCACACCATAGCGGTTCAGAAGAATCTCTATGGTTGGTATGTAAAAGTCCGCCAACCCGCACTAGGCCAGCGTGGTGGACTATGCGGCCTAACTCCTTTCTAGCGTTCTCTCGATTATAGAGGAGGCCCGTGCCTTGCAATGGGATTTATATGGGCTGATTCAATATAGTACAAATATTTTCATATTAGCATAGTAGTGACTACAATCTGTCTGTCTGTATCAGTCCATAAACGTCCCACTGCATGGCACGGGCCTCCTCTACAATCGAGAGTACGATTGAGCGTGGTTAGACTAAAATCTACCTGATGATAAATGCAGTGTAATCCAGAGTAACCAACGAGATGGCTATCTCTCAACATTATTATCGTCGTATTTTTTTATCTTAAAAAAAATCAAGTAACGGATTCATCTCGGATCATTTATGTCAAAATAAACAACCGATGTGCTAGTTGCATTTTATGTGGTTTTCCAAAAACTATTTTCTGAAAGTCGGTCTCTTGAATTAATTTAATCTCTTGAATTAATTTATTCTCTTGAATTAATTTAATCTCTTGAATTAATTTAATCTCTTGAATTAAGTATTAACCTACTCGACCGATATTATTAGAACATATTGTTACCCTAGGAAAAAATACAGTAAATTATTTTTATTCCCGATCGCTTTTTTACTGTACGCGATAATTAAACACAAGTAGTTCTTTTCGTTTCGTTCGTTTGGTAGCCCCGTCGCCCCGTCTGCAGCCTCTATATTGGGAAAATCTTAGTTCGTGTCTCACTAATAAAAGGAAAGAAGAGGCTGAAATCTGCGGTCTGTATCATGTTCTTTGGCCATGCGAAATACCAAGTTACTCCACGATACTCTTGTAGTGCAGTAGTTCTGCTTTAGCTGTTTTATTAAAACGGTATAAAAATAATTAAAAATGGAATATAGCCTAACTAGTGACTACCATTTCAAACAATTAACAATGTTGAATAGAAAAAGCAAACATTATTAAACTAAATAAAAAAAATTAAACAGGCTTCAAAATTGTAATAAAAAGAGAGAAATAAAACGAATCTTTTAATAAAACTAAAATAACTAAATATGCCAACAATTTTTTAAGGTCGGTGCCTGCCGACCAGCTATGCCCCGCGGTTTTATCCGCATAGTTCGTAGCGTGATGTTATATGGCTTATAGTTCGACAAACTTCGTGGCGCAGTTGATTAGACGCCGTCTGTAAAACGAGAGGCCGCGAGTTCGATTCCCGCACAGAGACAAATGTTGGCGAGGCCCACAAGCATTTGTCTCCGGTCTAGGTGTTTGTGAGACCTAAAAGTGTCTCGTAGCTTCTGATACCCACGACTTAATTGATATCTTAATGTGGTCGAATTGATAATCTCCTTTTTTGATTAATAAACAAATAAGTAGAGTCGTTAAAGTGCAGCAGCTGTGAGGGGTGCTAAATAAAATGTAGATGGAATTATGCCGAATTGATGTAATTATGTCAGGGCTCCTTTTAAAGTTATGTCTGTTAGTTATGTAAAGTGGTAAACAAAACTTTAGTATGGCGACATCTAGCGGTACACGATTGAACTATCTTTCGTTAAGCTGTACAAATATTTATATTGCTTAATATGAAATACTAATAAATGTTGTCCCTCAATCTGTTCCATACACAGACATCACAGGTTGTTCAATTCATTACATTTTTATTGTGCGTCCACACAAGGCGCGGTTTACGTCATATTGTGCGATTTCAAATTTTCGAGGTTCTCACACCGGCGCCCGGGTTTTATGGTCGTATGAAATCATGGCTGCACTGTTATTAGCCTATTACGTCACATACAAAAAATATCTCATGACAAAAAACGACGTTTCAGTCGAATGTTCGTTCCCAAGACGCTAAAACTGGCAAACCTAAGAAAAGGAAAAAATATTGGCAGTATTATTTTAAAATGTATTTTTAAATTACTATGACGTGCAGGTTTCCTGGCGATGTTTTCTTTCACAGTTATAATACATGTATGTAAAAGTCCGCCAACCCGCACTAAGCCAGCGTGATGGAGAGGATGGATAGGGGTTAAGCTGTATATAGTTTAACCCCTCTCAATTGTTCCCTCGATTATATAGGAGGCCCATGCCCTGCATGGACGTATATGGGCAGATACAATACTATACAATACAATGTTTAAATATGTGTGATGTAGTAGGTAGAGGCCTCAGTCATACTCACGAATGTTTAAATAAATTTGTATAACGTGGTATTTAATACAGTTGCAAGCAGTAGTATTCCATTATTACAAACAACTTGAACCTACTAAAAGTCCACATGAAAAACAATCCTGCGTTGCTAACCTACTTTCGTTATTTTAGAGAAACTTAAATAACTAGCCTTTTTATTTTTAACACAAAGTAATAAGATGGGGCACCAACGTACTCGTTCCATAGATATCATCCGTTCGTTTGCACAAAGCAAAAATTAAATAATAGGACTGTAGTGTTCTTTTTCAGATAACAGTGTTAAGTACACACTAATGGATTAGTTAGACTGTACAATTTGTTCGTTTGTGAGGCGTAATTTTTTCTTTGATAGACATTAGTTTCTTTGTTTTCCGTGTACTGTTTAATTATTCCATTTACACAATATTAAAGGTGTAATGTAAAGAAAATAGAATTATTTGAAATGGCGTATAAAAATAAATTGCTTAAGTAAACTTTACTTGAAGTGTATAGTCGTATTACCGAGAAGTAAGAGAAAGATTGTCCATTGCAATCATGGGTTCCATGTTGTTTTAAATGTGTTTTACTGATAGAGTTTGCAGCTTAATATGAGGATATTTCTATGATAGAACTGTACTGAACTAGTCTAGGATAGGACCAAACAGATTTACCAAAACATCTAAAATTTACTTTGTTTTTTCTTTAACTGCCTTCTCAGTTGTTAATTGTTATCATTTATATTACGGTGATGCCGAGTGATCTTCATTTTCCTAAAATATAATACAGCTACGCTACAAAATATAATAGTAAGAGCAACTCGGAAAGATTGACTATCGCTAGTACAGAAGACTCGGAAGAACAGTCATGGCTACGCAGCATCCAATGCGTGAGCAGGGATTGCCAACACCGCAGAAATATTTCACCTCGCTTGAGACAGAATGGTCGAAAGGACAGAATGCTGAACTGACTGCCAAGTGGCAACCTTCAGTAGTGGGAGAGGCATTACAAATAGAAGTAGAGACGACGAGATTAGCTCAGCTTGGGGTAGACTTAGGCAGACAATCTCAAACATCAAAGACTTAGATATGATCCACAATCCATCACTAGAAACCACAACATATCCACCTTAAATTACTAAATAACAGTTCAATGTCGACTCACGAAATGATAGGAAATCTAGAGCTTATATCATAACGATAAGATAAGGCACCAGAGCAAGGTTGCGGAATCACGAGATATCTTGAAAATATCTGGAGGTAAACACCGCATTTATTTATAGAGATCCTAATTTAAACTTAAAGTACTCGCAGTCAAACCAATCAATTGGTTTTGCGAGACATTTTGTAATGCTTTTCTTTACGTTTTATTTAAAATAAAATCATAATTTAATACTTCGATCGGATTATTTTGTGTTTTGTTCTTTTTGAATCATTTTATGTACCCATTTACATCTATTGCAATTTTTTGTTCCATATCGAGTGTCATCTATGGTAGATACTAGGTATCCTTTTTATGAGCAACTATATAAATACTCATAGGTAAAATTATTTAATTAAAGAAAACTATCATTTTATTGTTCAAATTGTTGTATATAACTATTAATTGATATTTGATGGGTAGAGTTTTGAATAATTTTCAAATCTGTAGGTTTTATATTTCCTAAAATTTAAATCGACATTATATTGTCTTAAGTGCCCTGCACACCAAAGCCGCCGGCCCGCCGACATATTATTATGTTGGCCACATTTTGTTAGCGGGCTAGCTGGCGGCGTCAGTCATTGCAAGTCGGGAAATTTTGACGGCAACATGGCAGCGACGTCCATGCAGCGGCTCGACATAATAAGGAACATTTTATGACGTTGTTGAGGTGATGACGAGCAGAGCGCTTGCGTTGTAAAAATGTCATGTCGGCAGGCAACGTGCGAGCGCTTGCCGCCGACATGATGTTTTACATAAGGGCCGCCGGTTTGGGCCGGTGGGCTGCGTCGCCGGGCCCGGCTGGCGGGTTTTGTGTGTATAGCGCTTTACGATAGGTAAATAAATGAACCAAAATTGAAGAGACAAATAAAAGAATGCTGTAGAATTGTAGATGATTCTGATAAGCAGCTGTCAATTATTTTTTGTACATAATGGAATAATGATTTATGGTCTGTTAACTAATAATATGCTAATACTGTAATTAGCAATCCAACAATAGGGTTCAACGGCTGAATTTATTGATGTTTTTGTTTCCGTTTGCAAAAAGGGTGTCATGTGGGAGGAGTACAATTTGGTCCAAGTAACGTGTGTTTGTTGAATCAATTGAGTCATTTGTAATATGTTTTCAAAGGAGAAGGCGCAAACATGTATGGACTCCAGCCTATTGACCAATAACGACGAGCTATATGTCATTGCAAAGGCCTTTTCAGATGCTACAACTTCTTTTATTGCAACAAAATCCAAATCGCTGTATTAAAAAAAATACAGCTACTTAAAGACATAACGAAAATCACATGAAAGTGCCTCGGCATAGTGAGCAATAACAACAAGCGACACGTCGTTGGAAAGGTCTTTTGAAATGCTAAAACTTCTTCTACGGCGACAAGTCTCAATTCGGTGTGTGAAAAAAAATATCGCTGCGTAAAGGTAACGCAAGAATGAAAATATGTACATGGACTCGTAGCCTATTGAGCAATAACGACGAGAGATATGTCATTCGAAAGCTCTCTGCTTTTTCTACAACTTTTTCTTTGGCAAGAAATCCCGATTCGCTGTATGAAAAAAAATATTTCGACATAAAGATATTTGAAGAGTCATATGTATGGACTCCAGCCTACCGGCCAATAACGACGAGCTATATGTCATTGCAAAGGTCTTTCCAGACGCTACAACTTCTTCTATGGTAACAAAACCCAAATCGCTGTATTAAAAAAAATACAGCTACTTAAAGACACAACGAAAATCACACGAAAGGGCATCGGCATAGTGAGAAATAACAACAAGCGATACGTCATTGGAAAGGTCTTTTGAAATGCTAAAACTTCTTCTAGGGCGACAAGACTCAATTCGGTGTGTGAAAAAAAATATCGCTGTGTAAATGTAACGCAAGAATGAAAATATGTACATGGACTTGTAGCCTATTGACCAATAACGACGAGAGATATGTCATTCGAAAGCTCTCTGCTTTTTCTACAACTTCTTCTTTGGCAAGAAATCCCGATTCGCTATATGAAAAAAAATATTTCGACATAAAGATATTTGAAGGGTCATATGTATGGACTCCAGCCTACCGGCCAATAACGACGAGCTATATGTCATTGCAAAGGTCTTTCTAGATGCTACAACTTCTTCTATGGTAACAAAACCCAAATTGCTGTATTTAAAAAAATACAGCTACTTAAAGACACAACGAAAATCACACGAAAGGGCATCGGCATAGTGAGCAATAACAACAAGCGATACGTCGTTGGAAAGGTCTTTTGAAATGCTAAAACTTCTTCTACGGCGACAAGTCTCAATTCGGTGTGTGAAAAAAAAAATCACTGCGTAAAGGTAACGCAAGGATGAAAATATGTATATGGACTCGTAGCCTATTGACCAATAACGACGAGAGATATGTCATTCGAAAGCTCTCTTCTTTTTCTACAACTTCTTCTTTGGCAAGAAATCCCGATTCACTGTATGAAAAAAAATATTTCGACATAAAGATATTTGAAGGGTCATATGTATGGACTCCAGCCTACTGGCCAATAACGACGAGCTATATGTCATTGCAAAGGTCTTTCCAGATGCTACAACTTCTTCTATGGTAACAAAACCCAAATCGCTGTATTTAAAAAAATACAGCTACTTAAAGGCACAACGAAAATCACACGAAAGGGCATCGGCATAGTGAGCAATAACAACAAGCGATACGTCGTTGGAAAGGTCTTTTGAAATGCTAAAACTTCTTCTACGGCGACAAGTCTCAATTCGGTGTGTGAAAAAAAAAATCACTGCGTAAAGGTAACGCAAGGATGAAAATATGTATATGGACTCGTAGCCTATTGACCAATAACGACGAGAGATATGTCATTCGAAAGCTCTCTTCTTTTTCTACAACTTCTTCTTTGGCAAGAAATCCCGATTCACTGTATGAAAAAAAATATTTCGACATAAAGATATTTGAAGGGTCATATGTATAGACTCCAGCCTACTGGCCAATAACGACGAGCTATATGTCATTGCAAAGGTCTTTCCAGATGCTACAACTTCTTCTATGGTAACAAAACCCAAATCGCTGTATTTAAAAAAATACAGCTGCTTAAAGACACAACGAAAATCACACGAAAGGGCATCGGCATAGTGAGCAATAACAACAAGCGATACGTCGTTGGAAAGGTCTTTTGAAATGCTAAAACTTCTTCTACGGCGACAAGTCTCAATTCGGTGTGTGAAAAAAAATATCGCTGTGTAAAGGTAATGCAAGAATGAAAATATGTACATGGACTTGTAGCCTATTGACCAATAACGACGAGAGATATGTCATTCGAAAGCCCTCTGCTTTTTCTACAACTTCTTCTTTGGCAAGAAATCCCGATTCGCTGTATGAAAAAAAATATTTCGACATAAAGATATTTGAAGGGTCATATGTATGGACTCCAGCCTACCGGCCAATAACGACGAGCTATATGTCATTGCAAAGGTCTTTCCAGATGCTACAACTTCTTCTATGGTAACAAAACCCAAATCGCTGTATTTAAAAAAATACAGCTACTTAAAGACACAACGAAAATCACACGAAAGGGCATCGGCATAGTGAGCAATAACAACAAGCGATACGTCGTTGGAAAGGTCTTTTGAAATGCTAAAACTTCTTCTACGGCGACAAGTCTCAATTCGGTGTGTGAAAAAAAATATCGCTGTGTAAAGGTAATGCAAGAATGAAAATATGTACATGGACTTGTAGCCTATTGACCAATAACGACGAGAGATATGTCATTCGAAAGCCCTCTGCTTTTTCTACAACTTCTTCTTTGGCAAGAAATCCCGATTCGCTGTATGAAAAAAAATATTTCGACATAAAGATATTTGAAGGGTCATATGTATGGACTCCAGCCTACCGGCCAATAACGACGAGCTATATGTCATTGCAAAGGTCTTTCCAGATGCTACAACTTCTTCTATGGTAACAAAACCCAAATCGCTGTATTTAAAAAAATACAGCTACTTAAAGACACAACGAAAATCACACGAAAGGGCATCGGCATAGTGAGCAATAACAACAAGCGATACGTCGTTGGAAAGGTCTTTTGAAATGCTAAAACTTCTTCTACGGCGACAAGTCTCAATTCGGTGTGTGAAAAAAAAAAATCGCTGCGTAAAGGTAACGCAAGGATGAAAATATGTATATGGACTCGTAGCCTATTGACCAATAACGACAAGAGATATGTCATTCGAAAGCTCTCTTCTTTTTCTACAACTTCTTCTTTGGCAAGAAATCCCGATTCGCTGTATGAAACAAAATATTTCGACATAAAGATATTTGGAGGGTCATATGTATAGACTCCAGCCTATTGACCAATAACGATGAGCGATATGTCATTGCAAAGGTCTTTCCAGACGCTACAACTTCTTCTATGGTAACAAATCCCAAATCGCTGTATTAAAAAAAATACAGCTACTTAAAGACACAACGAAAATCACACGAAAGGGCCTCGGCATAGTGAGCAATAACAACAAGCGATACGTCGTTGAAAAGGTCTTTTCAAATGCTAAAACTTCTTCTAAGGCGACAAGTGTCTATTTGGTGTATGAAAAAATATACTTCGACATAAAGATATCGCGAGGGACACACACATGTATGAACTTAAGCCTATTGACCAATAACGACGAGAGATAATATGTCATTCGAAAGCTCTTTTCTTTTTTTACAACTTCTTGTATAGCAAGAAATCCCGATTCGCTGTATGAAAAAAAATATTTCGACATAAAGATATTTGGAGGGTCATATGTATGGACTCCAGCCTACCGGCCAATAACGACGAGCTATATGTCATTGCAAAGGTCTTTCTAGATGCTACAACTTCTTCTATGGTAACAAAACCCAAATCGCTGTATTTAAAAAAATACAGCTACTTAAAGACACAACGAAAATCACACGAAAGGGCATCGGCATAGTGAGCAATAACAACAAGCGATACGTCGTTGGAAAGGTCTTTTGAAATGCTAAAACTTCTTCTACGGCGACAAGTCTCAATTCGGTGTGTGAAAAAAAAAAATCGCTGCGTAAAGGTAACGCAAGGATGAAAATATGTATATGGACTCGTAGCCTATTGACCAATAACGACAAGAGATATGTCATTCGAAAGCTCTCTTCTTTTTCTACAACTTCTTCTTTGGCAAGAAATCCCGATTCGCTGTATGAAACAAAATATTTCGACATAAAGATATTTGGAGGGTCATATGTATAGACTCCAGCCTATTGACCAATAACGATGAGCGATATGTCATTGCAAAGGTCTTTCCAGACGCTACAACTTCTTCTATGGTAACAAATCCCAAATCGCTGTATTAAAAAAAATACAGCTACTTAAAGACACAACGAAAATCACACGAAAGGGCCTCGGCATAGTGAGCAATAACAACAAGCGATACGTCGTTGAAAAGGTCTTTTCAAATGCTAAAACTTCTTCTAAGGCGACAAGTGTCTATTTGGTGTATGAAAAAATATACTTCGACATAAAGATATCGCGAGGGACACACACATGTATGAACTTAAGCCTATTGACCAATAACGACGAGAGATAATATGTCATTCGAAAGCTCTTTTCTTTTTTTACAACTTCTTGTATAGCAAGAAATCCCGATTCGCTGTATGAAAAAAAATATTTCGACATAAAGATATTTGGAGGGTCATATGTATGGACTCCAGCCTACCGGCCAATAACGACGAGCTATATGTCATTGCAAAGGTCTTTCCAGATGCTACAACTTCTTCTATGGTAACAAAACCCAAATCGCTGTATTTAAAAAAATACAGCTACTTAAAGACACAACGAAAATCACACGAAAGGGCATCGGCATAGTGAGCAATAACAACAAGCGATACGTCGTTGGAAAGGTCTTTTGAAATGCTAAAACTTCTTCTACGGCGACAAGTCTCAATTCGGTGTGTGAAAAAAAAATATCGCTGCGTAAAGGTAACGCAAGGATGAAAATATGTATATGGACTCGTAGCCTATTGACCAATAACGACGAGAGATATGTCATTCGAAAGCTCTCTTCTTTTTCTACAACTTCTTCTTTGGCAAGAAATCCCGATTCGCTGTATGAAACAAAATATTTCGACATAACAATAACTGCATTTCTTTATATACTCATATTGCAAGAATAGTTTGTCTTTATCAAAAAATAAATAAACATGGTACTTATACGAACTAAAATTCTCGTCTTGCGTAATTAATTACATTTTCAAAAAACGGTGGGCGGTATTACAAGTGCAGGAAATACATATTTATGGATTGTGTTACAGCACAGTTTTCTGAATCTTGCAAGATATCGAACGATAAACACAGTGACAGACTTTTTAGTTATGATTACATTTCTCGGCACTTGGATTTTGACCTCATGATTAGAAATTATGAGAATAACATCAAGAGTACCATTGTATGCGACGAAATGCACATATTTTCATCCTTGCGTTACCTTTCCGCAGCGATATTTTTTTTCACACACCGAATTGAGACTTGTCGCCGTAGAAGAAGTTTTAGCATTTCAAAAGACCTTTCCAACGACGTATCGCTTGTTGTTATTTCTCACTATGCCGATGCCCTTTCGTGTGATTTTCGTTGTGTCTTTAAGTAGCTGTATTTTTTTAATACAGCGATTTGGGATTTGTTACCATAGAAGAAGTTGTAGCGTCTGGAAAGACCTTTGCAATGACATATCGCTCATCGTTATTGGTCAATAGGCTGGAGTCTATACATATGACCCTCCAAATATCTTTATGTCGAAATATTTTGTTTCATACAGCGAATCGGGATTTCTTGCCAAAGAAGAAGTTGTAGAAAAAGAAGAGAGCTTTCGAATGACATATCTCTCGTCGTTATTGGTCAATAGGCTACGAGTCCATATACATATTTTCATCCTTGCGTTACCTTTACGCAGCGATATTTTTTTTTCACACACCGAATTGAGACTTGTCGCCGTAGAAGAAGTTTTAGCATTTCAAAAGACCTTTCCAACGACGTATCGCTTGTTGTTATTGCTCACTATGCCGATGCCCTTTCGTGTGATTTTCGTTGTGTCTTTAAGTAGCTGTATTTTTTTAAATACAGCGATTTGGGTTTTGTTACCATAGAAGAAGTTGTAGCATCTGGAAAGACCTTTGCAATGACATATAGCTCGTCGTTATTGGCCGGTAGGCTGGAGTCCATACATATGACCCTTCAAATATCTTTATGTCGAAATATTTTTTTTCATACAGCGAATCGGGATTTCTTGCCAAAGAAGAAGTTGTAGAAAAAGCAGAGAGCTTTCGAATGACATATCTCTCGTCGTTATTGGTCAATAGGCTACAAGTCCATGTACATATTTTCATTCTTGCGTTACCTTTACACAGCGATATTTTTTTTCACACACCAAATAGACACTTGTCGCCTTAGAAGAAGTTTTAGCATTTGAAAAGACCTTTTCAACGACGTATCGCTTGTTGTTATTGCTCACTATGCCGAGGCCCTTTCGTGTGATTTTGGTTATGTCTTTAAGTAGCTGTATTTTTTTAAATACAGCGATTTGGGTTTTGTTGCCATAGAAGAAGTTGTAGCATCTGGAAAGACCTTTGCAATGACATATAGCTCGTCATTATTGGCCGATAGGCTGGGATGCTCCTTCTCCTTTGTTTGAAGTGTGCATCGGTATGTTATAATTGTTTTAGCGTCCTTATTGGATGTCTGAGTAAGGATAGAACGTTAAAAATAGATAGAGGTAGAGTCGCTCTTTCGGATTTCCATTGATTTTTGAGGTATTTCATTGAAAGAGAAAAACTATTTCCAAACAAAATTTACTTAATAACTTGATATATTCTGGCAATACGATAAATGCTTTAGCTCCTAAATATTAACTGAAGCGGCTGAAAGCTTATTATTTCGCCTTGAAAATCTTCGGCAGGATGACAACATCAGGTCGCGGTTTTACTTGAAACTTTTGCGAAATTGATTTTATTAATAAAGATTAATGTCACAAATGTTTTATATTAAACTACTAGCGGCCCGGTCCAGCTTCGCCTGGGTGCTTAGATGTTTAGACTCCACTCCACACCAGAAATATCTTATACCCGTTCAAACTTTTGTACTCCTGAACTCAACCTAAGTACCTACTATCCCTTTTCCTATCGTATCCCATCCCATCTCATCTGGCTCATTTTCTTTCTGTTACATCCCGTCCCATTATTTCCCATCGAATGCAATCCGGATCCGACCGGTCTCATCGCGTTCGTCCCACTTTATCCCATTTCATCCCTTAATGCCTAAATAGGCATGTTGACAATTTTTTTTAATTGCTTTTATTTTTTAGGCCTTATATAGGCCTTATATAAACACGAAAATATGACGAATATAATTTAAAAACTACGCAAACACAAATACTTTGCAAAATTCCTGCTAAAACTTTCCGCTCAGCCAAAATTCTGACTACGAAATTGATTTTTTGAAGTATAGTAAACTATGTACTTATTTCTTAAATGTAAACAATGCAATAGTCATAACGTTTTTCCCTTCTTGGTGATTTCTATTGTTTAATTCCTACCTGAAACAGCGCTAAGAATGTTCGTCATAACAAACCCCTTTACGTCGCTTTAGGCTAATAAAGAAGACTATACATTACCTATTGACTGCCTCGGTGGCGTAGTGGTACTACGGTACGATTGCAAAACTGAGAAATTTGTGCCCGATATGGCGATAGGCTCGCCCCCTATCACATCGTGGGACGGAATATATAAGGTGAAACGTGGGTGTTCTGGTAGCACCTCTGCCTACCCCTTCTGTGAAAAAGGCGTGTGTTTATGTATGCATTACCTAAGATGTTTTTATAGTGCACATTATTTTTCGTTACTGGTGTCAAATTATAAGTTTTTATATCAATAGCTTTAGCGGTTTTGACTTTCCGTACAATATTTCTACCCTTATTTTACCCCCGTAATGATGTTTTTCCAAAATTATTGTAAGCCATTATTTTTTGTTTGTAATAAGGAGCTGAAATATATATTTTTATAGAAATAGCTTCAGCTGTTTCGATTTTGCATATAACATTCCAACCCTCATTTTTACCCCTTTAGGGTTAATTTATATATTTTTATTTTTAAATGAGTAACTAAAGTGCCAAGTTTAACATCTTAACTTTAACGGTTTAGATTTTTCCATACATACTTTCATCCCTTATTTCAATCCTTTCAAGCCTTTCCTTCACAAAAAAGTAGCCTATGTCCGTCTCCTGGCTCTAATCTACCTCCTCACCAATTTTCAGCCATATCGGTAAAGCCGTTCTTGAGTTATAAATAGTGTAACAAACACGACTTTCTTTTATATATATA
Organism: Theretra japonica; assembly: GCA_033459515.1. Lineage (NCBI taxonomy): Eukaryota > Metazoa > Arthropoda > Insecta > Lepidoptera > Sphingidae > Theretra > Theretra japonica. The sequence goes on from CM065942.1 coordinate 6,329,840, forward strand.
GATTAGACCATACATCATGCTGTGATATTTCTACCACACCTTAAATTGCTAATAAACTTGTCATTTTGACATTAAATATCGGCTTGTAGACGGATTACCAAATGTCTACTGGAGATATTAATTTCTTTATAGGTACCAAATGTTTATAAAAAGCTAAGGTACTATTTTATAATATTCGGATCTGCCAATATTTTTTCCTACTTATTTGCATATTGCTGTTGGGAATAAATGTTTGCAGACCTTTGTCTTCACTTAAAAATGGAAATATTTCTATCTTATAAAGAGGAAAAATATTATGTGTTTTAATATCTTAGTAATAAGAACTTAGGTACCCGCATTCTTTTAATTGAAAAGCAAAATACAGAAAGGAGACAATTTTTTTCATGTAATTTAATATTAAATATACGTATTAATTTTATTTCTAAAATGAAACCTAAAACAGAATAATATATTAGTTTGCATCGACCTTTTTTGTCACAACACTCGCAAATTAATAGAAAAAATAAATGACAATTCCGTCAAATCCAACAGTCACATCGCTCCTTGCGGAAAAATCACAGCAAATTATAAAAGCGTTGCGTTTGTGAAAAGCTTTAACAATGTGGACAGGCGTCAGAAGGACTCGGCAGTACCAGTTTGTAGTGGTAAATTCAATTGACCACCTATCTCGTATGTGACGTGCGATTTTTAATGATAAGAAATTAATTGCCCGACATTGTTCCTTTAAGTGGTTGCACAATGCACTCCATTTTGTGATCAGGATCATGTTTAGCCGTCTTGTGAGTTTTTTTTACGAAGAAATTGTTTAATTAAATTTATATACATATAGGCAGGCATTACAGATAGATTTCAAATGTTTGAAATTCTAAAACAACATTCTGGAAGATCAATTTTATTTTTCTAACACGCACATTTGCACTTAGCATTGAATTTACCGAACTTTAGAAGTAAATTTATATTTTAAGTTATTCTTTTTTGTTACAGGTCGAGGAGGTTATGCAGCAAAAGGCGCCAGGGGTGCCTAATATAAAACTTCAGTAAGTCCAAACAATTTTGCAAAATATTAATACGAAGTTTCTGTTAGCGACATCTATCGGTGAAGTATTGAACTACATACTAACCATAAGTTGATTTCATAGAGGGCGCTTTATAAACGATCAAGTGATAGGTATTTTCGTCAGCTACATTCAAGGGGATATAGCTCAGTGGTAGAGCATTCGACTGCAGATCGAGAGGTCCCCGGTTCAAACCCGGGTGTCCCCTGACCACAATTAAACTTTTTGTATTTTTTTAGGCAACCATCGACCAGCCCGAAGTCTCCAGGGATAAAAAACAAAGGATTCTCGGCGAATTTTTTTAAAGCGACCTTCAGTTCTCGTAGCAAGGCGGTACAACCCGCTTATTTTAGCGCAAGCTCTGTTGAAGAAACTACCAAAATAGGTAGCGCGGAGACCAAGCCTGTTACTAGAAATAGGCCAAGGACAGGTAAACAAAATTTCCATAATAAATGCTGCTTTATTTACGAGTAAAGCAAAATTCAAAGTTGTCACATTGTTTTAGCTCCCCCACAAGAGTCTTCAGCCAAAGTTAAAGTTAAACGAAGCATCGAACGGTTAAGGCCAACTGTTAAACGTATAGAGAAGCCTACTGATCCAGAAAGACCGGTTAGGAGTAAACCTACAACACCAACTGATCCTGGCGGGCCAAAACCATTTAAGGAGGTGAAAAAACATGACTTGAAAACTGCCAATGTGGTCTTACAAATAGTGAAAAAGTCTCATGCACCAGCTAAACCACCATCGCCCAATGTTGACAGTATCCTACCACCAACATTGAAGCCGAAAGTTGCTGAGAAAAATATAAAAGTTACCAAAAATATCAATAACAACGATGTTTACACCACCGCCAATGACGCTAAAATATTCCGTAAAACCATCAAATCATTACCAGTAAGGTAAGTTATTTAAAGTACTTTATTTAAGGATATTTTAATGTTTTGTGTCACATATGATGTTTACAATATCACTGATCGAATGTTCAATGTTATTCTACTTTAAAATGCGCGCCAAAATTATAGTTAGTCAAGTTTATATCCCATTGTAAGACTCAATACAAAGGAATAAAGATCATTTTGAAGTGCACTGATAACCCAAGTTACACACGTGACATAAAGAAGTTTTTTGTCCGTATATCTATCTTCTTCCAACTAAAACTCTATTTCACTTGCACCACAGAAGCGAAGCTATAACCGTCCTTTTCGCACACGTGGAATATTTTTCCTCGATACATTATCCGAATAGATTTCGAAGACAGTGCAATGCTCAGTAAGTTGGTATTGACTAGAACAGTTTTTAAACTGGTAGGGTAATAAAATGAAACAGTAGACATACCTTTTCGATGATTGGACCGTTGGCCTGATCACGGCAGTCGGCAACAGGCAAGTTTGTTTGGTTCGGTGAGCCGCGGACGTCATCCGATCGGCGGCGGTTTACGTTTTTTCGAACTTTTTTGCAATTAGTGACAAACGAATCGATTTTTTTCACAAGAAACCGATAATGGTGTGTGTTTGTGTGCGTGGATTATAATTTGTGTTAGTTTTAGATCGGAATTAGTAGCGAAAACGGTTGCTTTTTGACCTTAGCATCCATGTTACCAAGACGTGTAACAAAAATTGAACTTATTAACTTGGTATCTTGTTGCTTAAACGCTTTCGTGGTGTACCTACTGTTGATATCATGAATATGTATAGGAAAGAAAGGAACCACTGTTAAAAACTTGTCAAATGCCCTGTATTTAATATTCGTGTAGTGTAAGCATAATAACATACTTCAAGACGTCAAACTGATGCTCAAGTTGCATTTTACTTTTTATGTCGGTCCCTAGGTTGACCTTTTTGAACGGAAACAACAGTCTTCGTAAATGAGACACAAATACTTTTGTAATAAGCGAAGCTTTTTGTATAGGTATTATTGTAACAAAGTTTCGAAATAACTGTGACACGATTTTTAATGTGTTCATGAAGTATGCAAATAAGCTTAAATATGTCAACAGTAACTAGTGCCACGCAAGTATATTTTTCAAATATGAATTCAATATGCAACGTATATCGTCTTTCCATAAAGAAATTTGGTCTCAGGAAACCATGAGTTCTATGATATAAGAATTACCCATCGTTATCATGTGCATGAGAAATGTATTGTATCTGCAACCGGGAAACTTTTGCCTCGAAGCCTGCATTTCCATGAAAACTGCATGAGTAAGTTCGTGCTTATATTATTCTTAGGCATATTATGGCCATTCTGGACGTTAAAAACTTGAACAGATTTTTTTTTCATATCAATTAAGTATACACTTTCATTCTTAGCACTTTTTTTTTCATACAATGTTGGCCTTTTGAACACGAACTTTACATATAAATATTATAATGGTTTTATTTTGATATTATGATTTATAACGGTCTACTAGCAATACTTTTATTTATAATATACCTTATTGCAATGGAATGCTTACGTGCAAAGCACCACGTAACGGCCTGTAAAGCCAATAATTGGTGCCCAAACCAATCCTTGCATTAGGATTTGTTTTTTTTTTGTTGTCACAAGTACTTCGTTGGTATCTAAAGATGTTCAAAAATGGTACGAGTATTAAAATACCAAACTAGACGTGCTGGATCTTATACACCTGCGTGACAAGTCTAATTTCACAAATATTTGACAAAAAATTATAACAGTCACAGAAGGATATTAGCTCACTAGAAACTAACTTATCGGGTTTATGCAGCCCTATCACCATGAGACAGGGTTCATCGTCTCTTGTAATATGCATCCCCGGCGGGAAGCAAATTGAATTAATGCTTTACTCTGCTAGAAGGTTAAATATCTATTTTATTGTATCGCTAAATCTAATTTTATATTGACATTTCGTGTAATTGCAATCTCGTTGACTTATTACATGTCAATGAAATCGTTTTTCCACTTAAGATTATCGTATTTACATAAATTATTTTCACAGACGCTAATCCTATCGGAAATCATTGCCATGATAATTATTTTATGATTGTAATTCGGCCTTCTATTTTTTTACACGCCTCTATAATGGCAGTGTTCATAGCCTAAACAGTAAACTTGGGTTTTTAATCTATTGTTCATGTATTACACAATGATTTTCTTACTCCGAAAGAATCATAGAACATTTAAATTGACCCAAAATTATAATCAGAAATAATGTAATCCCAAGGAACATTTATACGCGCGGAGAAATGTTGATTTGATCAAAGTTATAGCAGTTGCAAACTTCACATTACATAAAATACTTGTTCGGTCTTTACTTATAGAAAACCAGTCTACATAACTTCTAAAGTACATTAGTTATAAAGTTCCGGCGGGCGTTACATAATGAAAAATGTGCCCTACCGGGTGAAACCTTAAGTACCCTCGTGGATGCTACAGACTTCAGAGAAGCTTTTAAATCTAGGCAATTAATAAAACCGTTTGCCGCAACATAATATAGTTGCTGATACGTACCTGCAACAGTTATTTAAACAATAAACAAACATGGCTACCGTGCGATCGAGTCACTCTGTCATTGTTTCATGCGTCCTTTGACTATTATTTCCATATGTTACCTGCCGACTGGTTGATAAGGCCGAGATGCATGTGTGGTGTTTGAATAAATATTATGTTTCATGCAATGGCGAAGGGAAGCTTTGACAAGGTTATGAATATTAATAGTTAAATGCATAGGAATCTTAGATTTTACTAACTTTTAGAATAACTAATATTTTAGAATAACGAATTTAATCTCGCCAGGTTATGGCCGCACATAGTCCTTTTCATTTTTATTTCTCATTTAATATGTATCAAATAGTCGCTTATATGTTAGAAATGCCTCTTTAAAAAAACTTAGGATTTAGATCTCTACATTTTTTTATAAATTTTATTCTCATGTTTGCCTAATACATCAAAACAAAATTCAATATTTCTAATAACCAAAGTAGTGGCACGTTTATTAAGAAAACTAAGAATTCTAATATCTAATATCGTAATAATAATAATTACCGGCGCAATACGACGCTAATAGTTCGTTATCTGCTCCGTCTAAGACTATTAATAGAAGTATTTTAAATAGGATGTACTTCTGTCTTTGCAAATTCCAAGTATTCGCAATACTCGGCGGTCTTAAATTGCAGTGCGGCCAATAAAATATTTTATACAAAGGTTTTCAATTTTATTTATTTATTTATACTCCTTATTGTACTCTCAAATTGCATAATAATTAAATATAAGAAATAAACTTAAAGTAGTACAATGGGCGGCCATATCGCATTGAGCGATTTCTTCCTGGCAACCTTTGGATGAACAATGGTAGTTTTGGGACTGGTTTGCGGTTTTAGCAATATATTGCGGAAGAATTAAAGAAAGCTTATTTTTATCTATAGTAATGAATTTCATGACTGATGCTTAGTGTTCCATCGGCCTTCTTCTATCGTTGAATTATTAGACTTTGAATGATATAATTTTACATATCATAGCGCTTGCATTAGTGTAATTGTAATAATGCATGTAATAATTTCACAATACAATATAAATTGTGACGTAATTTGATAGGAAAGAGGTGCGTAGTAATAGAGATAATAATTAATTTGTATCTGTTTTTACATCTTGCCGAGTAAGATTTAAATTACAGGAGTATTGTATATGTAATAACAATGGTAAAAACCGGTCCAAATGGCTAAAACCTTGTGCCTGGTGAAACGAACAAACGAGACTGTCAACCTTTTTCAAACTTATAACTGTCAATATTTCGTGTGTTTTTATTTCATTTCGCAATAATAAACTCATAAGAGGTGTGTAATCCGACCACATAAGGGGTTATGAGTTACCGGACACGCCGGGCATAATTATATTACAATTTGACCCGCAGTGATTGCTCCGATTTCTGTGAAGACAGTGACTCACGCTCACGAAACGCGACCTCAAAACATTGTTTACTAGAAATGGACAAATGAAGCTCGAAAATGTTGATTAGTTGACACATTACTATAAATAACTCGCAATTAAACTGTATTAACTAGAAATAAACTTATGATTAAGAGGAAAGTCATCGTAGCAACTCGACTAATGACTTAAAAGGGTAATGCACCGTCTGTCAGTTGCCACATGTATTGCTTGCTGAAACGTAAGTTCTTCTGTAAAAACGAAGAATGCAGTACATATGACAATTATTTCTGCACGTTTGGAACAAAATGTAAACAATGAAATAGTCAATGTGTGTAACACAGTAGCAGAGTATGTGGGTGCGCGGTTATGTGCTGACTTGTTTGCACAGATCGATTCGTAATAACTTTAGTCAGCTGTGCGATGGCGACTCAATTTACCGATGAATAGGCTAGAGACAAAACGTACTTGATATTTATGATGTATGACAAAATAAATTACTTCAAACGAGATATTGCATGAGAATAATAGTATTATCCAGATAGAAAACACGAATAATAGTGTATTAAATCCATTTTATTGAGAAATTTAGAAATCATTCTTGAAAGTATAAATTGAAGCACTAGGACAACATAAATCAGTAGGACTAGCAAAAGACTAATTGAGTACATCACCCTTTAATTAAATCGATCACGTTTGAAATTGGAACTGAGTTCGTAGGAGTTGAAACAATGAACAGAATTCCTATTTACAAGAATTTCGCTTTACGCTTGTACGGTTGGTTCACACTTTTTTTACAACTATTACGTCCATCCGATTGGATGAGCACGATGTTGTCGAGTGAACCCTTTTTTCATCGGACGCCGGGAGCTAGCTTCTGGTGCTTGCTCACTAGTAACAAATTCGTGTTCATGTATTGAGACGGATATTGGATAGTTGTGGGTTTTGTTCGGAGATATTGGATTTTACGTGGCTCTCGGTGTCGAATTGAATTTCCGTTATTTTATTTTCTCTTTTATGTGAATGCCGTTTCCCGAAGCTCACATAAAAGACGTAGACACTGCCCATAAAAGTTGAATTCCGTTTTATAATATTTCCACTTGTTGCACAATCAAATAATTACACAATTTTAATATTCAGTTCCTGTTTTTATCAATTATGTCTTATTACCAGAGACCGCACTTTATTTAACATAAAAAGCTCAAAACATGTACCAAAAATGAGTGAAATGTGCATAAAACTAAAGAAAAACAAAAATGTTTCGTTTTAGGAGGGTATTAGTGCCGAAAATTATATTATTTTTACTAGCGGCCCGTCCCAGCTTTGCCTCGGTGGAGATGTTTCGATACCCCTCAACATACACTCTAGATACGTGTTATTTTTCGTACAAACAGAAAGACCCTGTTAATATATAAAAAAAAAATCTATTAAAAAAGCGCATCATAAAATAATTATATATTATTGATCTACTGCTTATGCACCAGATTTTTTCCGTTTTCTTATGAACAGATCAATTTCATCGTAAACTTACAAGCCACAGTAGCAGCAGTTAATTTCATGTCATAACCAATAATTATAAGACTTTAAAGATAAATTATTATTCAATTACCAAAACTGGATAATTATATAAAAGCAAAACTTATAATAACAGCATCCGTTCAATAATTAGGTGAAAGAGAATGTGACATTAAAGTTTTTAACGCAAGAAACAGTTATGATCGCGATTTTTAAAGCGATACAGTCTGCCATGACGAGTGCTCAAGAAATTAAATGTACTTGTCTTAATTACTCGTTGGGATGTACAGTTAAAATTCTCTTTCATAAAATACATCTGTCTTTTTTGACCTTAAAAAAAAATTTATATTTGTTGGGACTGAAAGTAATGTAGTTGCATCTAGGGCATATTTTAGACTACGTCACACGATCTTCTTCATATTTCCTGTAGTTCGTTATGGTTTGATTTATGATTTTACCTCACATCATATTTCCACTACGAAACTAAAGAATTTCGAATATGAATTGTTTACGAAATCAAATAACAAAGACTAACTTAACATGTTATAAAGTTGCATATAACTAATTGGTATTCATCATATTACGACGAATAAATGTTCTACATAAAGCATTGAGGAAAAATCAAGTAATGTCGAAGCTAGAAACGAATATCACCATTCATTAATACTGAATTATTTACTGTCACGCATGATAAAACGAGCCGTTACATATTTAAAGCTGATAGGTTCAGGAAGGTGGCAACTGGCAACGCTTCTATTTACTGTTATCTTAAGAGATGGGTTGTAGAAGTTGAATGACATTGAAATAATAAGTTTGGTTCTTTAATATATTTTTTATCTTTTTAGTATTGGTGTCTAAAGCTACAGCGATATTTATAAATATTTATGTGCATATTATGAACATACTATAAAATTATAGGGGCCCATTGGCGCTAGTATCTTTAAGAGGTTAAATAATGAATTGTGATTTACGAAAATGCATTTAAGATCGTAACACCTACGTAACATGCATTAGTATAATAGTCGTCTATTCAAAATTTTACAAATACCTTCGACTTTCTAAAGGTTTGCTATGTGAAATAAGTAAAAGTTTCCTTATTTGCATTCAAAGTGGTCGCACATGCTTTGTTTTGAATTAACTGCCTTACTCGTGTGAAGTGCTTGAATGGGGAAACATTTGTTTTCACACCAACAATTCACAAGCGCCTCTTGTCATAAGTTTGGGAAGTTACGACATGGGGTGTCATGTATATTAAAAAATACTGCGTAGATAAATTGAAATAATAAGGCACAATAAGGTGACTATTGCTCCTATAGCAGAAAAGGTCAGCGTTCAAAATATGAAATTCTTTTAGATAAACATATTTGACATTTTATTACGAGTGATAACACAATTTGATACAGCCATAACAGTTGAATATTTGTATAAGAAAACTATTGACATTGATAGAACCCATAATATGTCAGGCATATTTACTTCTATGAATGAATAATTTATGAATATATTAGCGCGTACATAGACTGTTGACGTAAGGTTCTGAATTCCAAGTAGATTCGGTAGTGTGTTATGTATTATTGAATAAAAAGATTCACCGATATAACCTAGGTGTGATATAAGGCTAGTCGCATTCACATTCAATTAGAAATAGGCTGTTCGAATAAGTTTTATTACTGTGTGTTATTCCGGTCGATGCTAAGGTTTTTAATATTGGCAGATATTTGGCATCCTCGCATATAAGACCATAGACGGATAGAAACGAAAAGAAAACGAACATACCTAATTGATCCGCAAATTCATACGTCGTAAACTAAACATATTCCATCCATTAAGTTTTATTGCTCGGCTCGCCGTCGAGTCTAACAGCATAGATTGGGTAACGGCTATTTATCCAAGTGTATTCCAAGGATGGTGTATTGTGCCGCGGTTCGTCACAAGGTTACGCGACAATTTTCACGATACTAATTACACCACATCAATAACTCATGAGTTGAAAGTATTCAATTCGGCAGCGTTGGCCTTAGTCACGACTCGGGTTCGCATGTGACGCGCATGTGTGCGCCGCACTTCGGTATCAAATGGTTTTTCACTTCACTCACTGCTTGATATAATACCCTTTTGTACGTACTTCCCTGTGCCCTGAATCAATATGACGTCATTCATGTGTTTGTCTCTGGGATAGGGTTCATTGGTTAGCTGTTTTGAGTTAAAATATTATGTGATGTCAGATTAATGTTTGTTAGTGCCTCCTTTCTAATATCTGCTTTTATCATACATTTAACTGTGTATGGCACAATGTATTTTTATAAATGGGATCTATGGGTCGTGATTATATGTCTGCTCTCGTGCCACCTATCCTTAAAGAAATCCATTTCCAAGAAATTTGTTGAGATCTTCTTTTGATGATTACGTCCATAAAAAGGTTCTTCATTAGACATGACATGCATAACAGAAATTAATGCCATTTGCTAATCAACTTCAAATATTCGACGAGCTCTGAAAGAAACTTGAGAATATAGAAGATGATTTGTATAATATGCCTCAAAACTGAATAAATGCAGAAAGTTCTACCTACGATGTATTATGTTTATATTAATTTATTAACATTGAAGGAAAATATGCCAAATGCCCCAATTAAGTAGGAGGTAGATACGGTTCCCGTAAATTAAAGCTGGTAATACCCAGCAATCGTAGTGCACTTTAACACATGATTTTCCTTGACTTTATAGGCATAAAGTCATATTACAGTGCTATTTATAAACAAATAGTAATTTTATGTTACCCTCGTTTCACTTAATTTCAAAAGCATTACAGCAACTCATTTAGATAACGTACACGGCTGCCATCAGTTTTCGCAATGGTCAGATTGCACCCGTGTAGTGATGTGCCGACTGTCGAATGAATTGTCGCGGAGAATTATAATACGTATATGCGTTTAAGAAATGTATTATGAAAATTGTACTTTTGAGTGATCGTTGCCTAAGGAACATTAAGCTATAATCTTAGATTCTTGCTAAGCGTAAGGAAGCGATCTAGAAGGCTGGCATAATAACAATAAGGTAGTATGGCGAGAGTTAAGCGCCATTTTTTTTAACGAGAGTAAAGCGCTTTAAACCTTCCTTCCGACAGTTCGGGGGATGTCGGAAGAGGCATGTCGGGGTCTCCGGCCTTCCAGCCTGGCGCGCGGGTGCAATTGTCACTATCGCGTAGCTGTTACAGCCAGGTTGGGTCCCACCGAGATCTAAGATGTTTTGCCGACATACCGACTAAAACCTCGGTGGCCATCACGCGCATTTCGGACGGCAAGCGATGTGGAACGGCGAGTAGCGCCCAGTTGACTCGCAGTGGCTGTGGCACTATACGGCTCTTCACAACTTGAGAGGGCGCAGATGTCCCCACTTTCCCTATTTCGTACGCCAATGGTGAGATGAGTGCCAGACACGAGGCCACGCGTTCTGTCGCCCGTCTCCGAGTCGCTGTTAACACGAGCGCACAGCCACCAGTATGTGCGTAGCGACCCCGATGACCCCTATTAGTCGCCTCTTACTACAGGTAGGGAATAACGTGGTGGAATTCTAAATCCCCTTGACCACTGGGCCGCACAGTTAACCATCTGCTATTTGATAGTATGATGTTGGAATATAAAAACACCTCACCGATGCACGTGCTGCATCGCATCACTAAAGTAATTCTCAGTATGTGATGTGGTATTTTAGCAGGATAATCCTTGTAACATGGTGGTCGGCGCCGCGTTGCCGGTGCGCTCAGTCGCCCGGACTCTACCAGGGTTACCAGCTTTTGGTTTAATAAAATCGGGACAAACGGTCGCCCTTGAAAACTATCGGAGTTCCGTTGTTATAAAAGAACTGGAACTTGGAAATAAAAGAACTAACTGACAGTGACGTATTCAATCCCTAATGGATTATTCATAAAGTTCACAGCCACCCGAAAAAAAAAACGATCGTTGCGTCATATCAAAAAACCGTAACAAATCGTAAACAACATAAATAGGTCGATGGGACGTGCGTCGTCTTCAAAATTGGGACAGTCCCGGGGGAAATCGGGACGTGTGGCAACTCTGCGCTGCATTCACGGCGGGCGCGCCCAGCCGCTTTGCATAGCTTCAAACGCACTGTATTAATTTCATTCATTCGTAACGTGGCTTATCGCATTTCCAATGAGTGCATACGGTTCATATTGATACGGTTGCATTTGGGTGGTAGATTTGTTGCTATTTTCCCCTAATAATGTTCGATTTAACGTCAACAATACAACTTTGTGACTGGTTTTCTCATGAATTCAGTAATAAACAATAGGGAAAACAAAAGTACATCATGAAATGAAATTTGTTTATTAGTTATGGCTTTGTATTATCTGTTATGGTGACACTTTATTGAAATTTATGTTTCAAGTGTACTGAAATATTTCTACTAATTATCACAATAGTTTCGATATGGTTTCAATGTATAGGAAGAGACTTGAACCGCGTCTAAAATATTGAATTGTTTATATCTCTTTTTACATTCGCCAGTGCACTTGACGGTGAAGCAAACTGGTTTGCTCAAAGTTACAGAGAAAGTATCCCACAGTGCCATCGTAGTGTATGCCTCACGTTTGCACACTAATTTCCGATCACTTGCTTCCTTCGTCTATAGCCAGTGGTGTTTTTTTATGAACAAAGGTCCTTTTGTATTACGAACGTGAGCTGTCCCTGAATGTTGCCTTTACAAGTTAGTGTTATTCATGAAACTTTTATGAACACCAATCACTGGTCGAGACAAGATTTTCGGCGAACTACTATACGGAATAGTTGGGAAAATAAAAAAATCAATGCTATAACAATTAAAAATAGTTTCACGCCTTTTTGCGTGGTCCGGACGATACCAATGCAGCATTTTGACGACACAAAAGGACACTGACAAGATTAATAAATAACAAACTATGTTTATAATGATGATTCCAAAAAACGGTTTTCTGTAGCTTCATGAAATATTTAATTTACAAGCCGTGAATTGTTAGACGTATATGAAAAATAAACACAGACCCACTTAAAGGTGATAACAAGCTAAACAGCACACCCAATAATCGATCGAGACGTGCTTCCATTGCATTCTGTATGTATTGTGTGTGAAGTATTAACCGTTAGCGTTATTATTGGACCGTCTGCCTGTCCGTCAAACTTAAAAAGTGGCTCTGCAGAAAGTGACCTTTCTGGGTCGCCGTCTGTCAACTATTTACTGAGAACTTCTTTCAAACACGTCTCACTATTTACTTACGGCTTAAAGTATGCTAAAACGACATGGTTAGTAAGTTCGTTAAATAAAAATATAGGTATATATCATATCAAAATTAAATTGTCAACGAAAATTTTATTTATCAAAGATGTAATGTAATAAGTTCTAGGCATCTAAGCCGGTTGTCAGCCGAACAAGATTTGTAAATATTTAAAATCTTTCGAATACCAGTTTCTTTATAACGCAAGATTACTATTTTAAAAGCACTATAAAACTGTTTCTCACCGCTAGTAATACAAAACCACATCTAAAACATTTGGCGCTTGATACGACTAAGACTATTAAAGTTTCAATCGTAGCACTAAAAAGAGAAAATCAATTAGAATTTTATTCATGTACCTTTTATGGTTGATGCCAGGCACATTCATTAAGACTTCCTACCCCATCTAAAATTACCTACTACGAGTATAGACTTGGCCATTGGCAACTCTGTTCTGTGTTCAAATCCTATTCTTCTTAATATAACTGCCAGCAACATCATCATGCTAAAATAGGTTACTTTACTCATCGCTTATAAAAATCACCCGTTACATTAAGTTTTTTACTCTAAACACGATAGAATAATGTCAGTATGTGCATCGTAATGTCTGTATCGATGCATATTGGCAGGCGACCTCCCTAGGCCGCGGCGACCGCGCCGGCCGCGGCTGGTCGTTAACCCTACCACACCGGTATCCTAGCGTCTCTGATCACAGGAATGCTATTCAATGGAGGCTATGCTACTGGATGTAGTTTTGTTTCGTTTAATACTTGGCTATGACTATTGGCTATGATGATATTAATTTATGAGTACATAGTGTTAGTAATTTTGAAGTTTTAGTACTAGGCTTAATGTTTAAGGAAGACATGTTATAAAGCTTTGAAATCAGAAGAAAATTTGTTTCAAATTAGAAACACTTTTAATATTCAATGGATCCATTATCCTGACGGGTACTTTGAGAAATGTTCATTGTTACCAAAGAAACTTGTCTGTATGAAAAAAATTATTTGATATTACAAAAAAAAAGAAAAATAAAAGATTATAATAGGCATTCATACTTTCGCATTCTTCAACTGGCGCCGGAGATAAGTGTACGCCAATAAATCACAGTTAATCACGAGCAATTCATAATATTAATTTATGAAAGACATCTATATGCAAATAACCAAGTGGGTAGTTGTATAATGATTCATTTGATTAAAATTTCAAGCATGCTCACAGCAACTAAGTGTTCGGATGGATGGCGTCCGAATGTAGAAAGTGAGAGACGTCTATATTTAGCCAACCTTGGGTGGATATGTGTGTTAAAGCCCATTACTGCACAAATAAGTCGATATTAAATGAGATTTATGGAGATTGGTTGTTTATGTTGACATCGCCACGGTAGTCTCATGAAGGTGTGTTGTCAAAAATATTGTTGTGTTATGTTGGCTTCCCACACAGGGAAATTCTCCTTGTTTAATATCTTCATTATTCGAGAACCATTATTTCTCCCGGTGGGAGATTTGTACACGATACTTTTGAATGATTTTCTACGCTATAATTTTAAGACGTGAGTGAAAGGGAAGTGTCATCGTGAGGAAAACCTATGTTGACTGCGGCCGATGATTATGAGAGAGTATTGTTTGTAAAACATAGGATGGAAATACTGAGAGTGTATTACGTCACACTTTTACTTACCCCATTGGGAATAGATGCGTGATTGTATTATGTTGTGGCAGTTTGTCTTACTATAATGTTGCGGTTGTTGTGGTTACAAGCGTTTTTATACGGGACAGCGAAGTAACATATTGCACCTGACGGATAATGCAGAGCTGTCCCATAAACTATAGAGGATCGACTTGCAAGAGGCGACTGTCTCTCATGTCCGCCAATCTCAGTCGACAAAATTATATCGTCCCTACTCCCTACCAAACTGGATATGCACTGGTCAATATCAGAATAGGACACGCTTGAGCGCGGCAATATGGCGGATCTTATTCAACATGCCTTATGTTTGCTACTCTGACAGCAATATATTCTATTGCACTTGAGTTTTCCCAATTCTAGTCAGTATGGTAATTATTGCTTCCAATCCAATCCATCAGCCAAAGGAAGTCCACTGCTGAACATAGGCCTCTCCTAATGATTTCCACAGTGGCCTGTTGGAGGCAGCTTGCATCCAGCGACGTCCCGCGACCTATTATTGCTTAGAAATTGTGTAATATCTACATAATTTATGGCGCGATCATTGATTTTTACTTACGTTATATCGTAAGTTGAATAAATCCCGAATACATACAACAAATGCAGCATTCTTTGTTGCTGTTACTTGTCATTGTCATCAACATTTGAAACTAAACATTTGCATACATTGCATAATTCAAGAACGTGTTTTAATTACCTCGTACAATCTTATTGTTAAATACAGCAACAGTTGCTTAGTATGTATCTTGGTTTTTATCATCCGCTAAAAAATATAATAATGCAATAGAATACCTATTGTAGCAACATACGGATACAATAATAAACACAGCAAGCTACAATTTGTTTTATAGAAACAATAAATTAATAATTTAAATGAATATTCAGTTTTCAAAAAATTTCTTTGAATAAATCTTCGTATCATATCGTAAATCAGACGTGATTTCGTCAGGTCGTTGACGTTTTATTGCTGAGGTGAGCATTCACATCCTCATCAGACTAATGTTCACGTATTGTCATAAATAATATGTGTCTTATTTACCGGTAAATATCCATAATTTAAAGATACCAGCATATTCTTTCACAGTATATATTATCAGAAATCTGCGAGAGCTAGTATGGCAGTGAACTGACTGTAACCCTTCTCGAATAGCTGAATACTCCATAATAACTTTTTTAATAACCGTCCCTAGATGTCTGGCTTAATGCGGCGGATTAATGAAATCTCTCTCATAATGAGAAAAATGCCAACAGCGTCCAGAGGGAACAATAAGAGCGATATAAAATCTAATTACCTGTTTACAGCTTCTTAGAGATGTCTACACTTTGGGCGAAGAATACAACACTGATTTAAAAGGAATTTCTATAGTGCAAATTATTGATTAGGCGTCAAAAAAAAAAAATATCGGCTATGGTATCAAAATATCGGCACGGTGAAAATTATACGCTTAACCTGATAATATTATTGCGCCGTACTTTAATGTTTTTAAAGTCATAAATCAAATAGAGGATGTTCCGAAGCCATAAAATGTCTCTATAGATAAACTAGGCATTATATTAAATGCATGCGTACAAGATCCAACGACGTGGCGTTAGACATTTGATTTGTGACGACCTCGCGGACAGGTTTGGTGAAAGCAAATCGATTTATAGGTTATTAACTGTTGTGCGATAAAGTAGGGTAGGTCGACAGAAATATTACGATAAGAATGGCGACGTCTGCTACGAGCTGTTCTCTACTGCCTGGCGACGGCATTACTTGTCTAGATCGAGAAATCTTTACCCGGAATGCTCTATAACGGCCAGGAAATATATTGTATGGTTGGCAAAATATGTTATGGTTTTTATTGTCCTCTACTTCGTTTGTTGCATCCTGGTCTACCTCGTTTATGGCGTTATAAAATTATATCATTATGACAAGTAATCCTTAATGCTAGTTCATCAATCGATAATTAATGCTCTTGTGATTGTTTAAATAATACCTTTACAATTCCACCGTTTTTTGGCTTCCATAATTTCTGACATTAGTCTTAAAGTAGCCCAGTAAAATTCACCAACTCCTACAGCACGAATATTCAAAAAATCTTCACGTTTGTTATTAAAATGTCTCTCCGCAAAAGTGTGACCTCATTGCGGTGAGTTACGATTGTTTCCTCTGCCGACAATACCTTCGGCGGTGTTACGCGGCGGTGGCGTCCAACGCGTTTCCTAACTAGGATAGCTGATGTCCGTTGCTCGCGCCCTGCGCACATACAAATGAACCTCACATTAACATACGTTAGTGGTGTGACGTGGCAGCTACTTGTCCGCGGGACTTGAGGTACCACGAAACTTTATTTATGGGAAAATATTGTACCCGGTTATCGTCGACCCTTCAAACGTATACCAAAATATGGATGGTATGTTTATTTCACGTAACATCGAAATCTAGACAGATAAATAATTATTTTTACTCCATTTGTCAACCTCGATCGATTTATTCCAAAAGGGCGCGGCGTCAAAGATCACGTTATTATTTTTAATCAGCCAATAGGTACCTAAATAAATTCAGTTAAACTAGTCCTGCAATCAGTTCACCGTTTAAATTTAGCATTTCTATTTAACTATTCGTCTGCTTGTTGCCTTAAAATAAGCCCCAGACTTAGTAATCACGTCACTAGACCTCCGATCCGACCGCAGCCGTGGCGTGTTTCAATTGAATTAGCGAGCCAGATTAGCCCGAAATTTGTAGGATTATAATGGACGTGTACCTACATGCCCCTATGAGGCAATACGAGAGCCATAACTCACACGCAACGCACGTTTTATAAGGACAACAAATTGCAAAAAATATTATGAATGAATATCAAAAGCAATTTCACGGACTCGCCGAGATTGAATTAAGTGTGGTTTCGTAATATCAAAAGAATTGCATATTGCAACACGATTCCCACGAAGGATTTAATTAAGTTTTAAAAGATTAATCGCGACTGAAAGGCTATTGTGGGAAAGAGATGACGATTTACGTACTGTTGTTGTATGAAAAGGATGGATGGATGCAGATTGCCTTATGGGTGTTCAATGTAATTATCAGGTTTGATATTGTATTGAAATAAACGAAAATAAATGATGACCCAACAGATAAAGTTATTTATTAGTTATTGTGTGAAATATAGCAAGGTACGAAGACCGTTATTTTTAAAGATTATTGCACAATTTGGTCTTGTTATGGCAAAATTAACTCGTGTTATTTGTGACTACTATTTCGACGTGCCTATATGAACGTAATCAAAGGTTAAGTGAACCATGTCTGGTCACTGACCTTACCGTGGTCCGTGTGTATTTAGTTTCTTAATACATTTGCTGGCGACACTAACGCCACAGCAATATTGGCAATCTATCCTCTATTTACATTGAATAGTCATAATATTGATGCAACGTGTTTCCAATCCTAAATGGGGCAAACTGTACCAGTGAATTCTTATAATGGAAATTAAGATCCGTTTCTATCACCCTCCGTGGAACGTGTGACATCGTTCATCGTTTAAATCTATTCCATTGTACGCAAAAAGCTGAACATGACCCGTATGTAACCTTAATAAAGTATAACAATATTCATAATCCGTACACATGACGTCACAGGACACAATAGACACAATAAAGGTGACGATATGCGAGTGTTCGATAGCTTGAAACGTAGTACAAAGGCAGGCCCTTGCGAGGTGTCCGTGCTCCCCTCTATTTGCATACGAGGGGAGCCATGCACGTCCATTCAATAAGGGGATTATGAGATAAATTGACGGACAGTGGACGGCCAATTGTATCGTATTTTGTATGCAGTTACATTTGATGAACGTGTGTTGTGGTTGCGACGTGCAGTATTAAATAATGTTAAAGTTGGTCATAGTTGTCGAGGAAAATGAATTAAGTAATAGTGTTTTTCCCTTAATTTAAATATACATAACATAGTGATTTTTGTGCGTCTTTTTGCATATTTGATTTACTGTGCATTAAAGTATTACGAATCTTCCTCGGTCGTAGTTACAAGTTGTCGTAAATGCGTTTCTAATTGTAAACATGCGCTGTTCTATTTGTAGAGTATCATGTTTCATAGAGGCAGTTTAAACATTATACATAGCTATACGTAGTTTGTTGCAATGGTCGTAATTAAGTGTGGTGTTGGAATGCCATTCAATTAACATCGGTTGAGTCAGCATTGTAAGTCGCAACTTACATGTGCGTACAACATGCTCCGTCTTCTTTAATTTATTCATTTATTTCGTTACTAAGTTGTGGGAATTTCTCCGTGTTTTGGAGATGGGTTGATGATAAGTTAACGTTTGTTTATATATGGGATTTACGTATATTTCTTTAGGTTATTTAGTTTCTGATATCATAGGGAAGTTTTTATTAGAAGTACATACCAAGGGTAATCGTTGGAAATGTTCCGGTGTACGATACGCATACCTCGTTGTGTACAAGAGTACTTACCATTTTTATCATTGATCAATTAGCATATTATATCACGAGCGTCGTAAAGATAACAATGAAAGTTGTAAACAACACGGCTACGCTATCAGATTGTTTAATGTGATAGTTTCCGCACAGACGTGCCATCTCGCGTTCGCTACTAATTCCGATCACGCGTCTGCTCTCAGTGAACGTCGAAAAATGAACAACTCGAACACATTCGATCAGTGATACGAAAACGAACATGATATAAAACGTCAAGATGATGAAGTTCAAATCGTTGTTCCGTAGAGGGCCCAGTCAGGGGAAACAGGAGGCCACACTAAAGGGCGCCCCGTCCGTCTCCAGCCTAGATTCCAAACACCACAAGGTCGCGCCGGCCAGAGAGAAAACGCTAAAGATCTTCGGCTCCAAGGAGAAACTCCACAAGGCGCACAAGAAAAAGGACCTTGGCAATAATAATGCGGTGTTAGAGGATCCTGAATTGCCAGAGGTTTTGGAGTACGAAGATGGACGGGTCAGGCACGATTACGGAAGTGCCGAGGAACTGGGCGTGTCGGTAGACGAGCGCGGCTCCCAGGAGTGCGTCAGTCTCCCTGTCACGCTAAATGCAGACCACATGCCGGGCTTTCAAGAGGTGGAGCTCAGGCCTAGAGTACCATCTGAGGTTCGTACATCAATTAATATACTAATTAAAGGTTCCTTCTTGAATATTTTTGTGACTAGTTTACAGCCTCATTGGCGCAGTTGTACTACGGTGTGATTACAAAGCTAAGGTTTCGGGTTCGAATCCCAGGTCGTGCGTAGTGATATTAGGTTTTTCTATTGATTATCAGCCCGGAATCAGGAATTTGTGCCGGATATGGCGATAGGCTCGCCGTCTATCAAATCGTGGGACGGAAATTACAAGGCGAAACTTGAGTGTAATAGATGCACCTCTGTCCACCTCTTCTGGGAATAAGGCGTGAGTTTATGTATGTATGTTTTATGTATTTTTGTAATCGTTGGTTGCGTTTTAGGCGTCATTGGCATCTGAAGCCCGGGAGATTGAGTCGCTGAGGAGGGAACTGGAAGCGACTGCGATGGAGCGTGCTCAGCTGCAGGCGAGGGTCGACGAACTAATGGAGAAGGCCACGGAAGCCGACAAGTTGAGAACTGAACTTGAGAGGCTGAAGGTAACATTTCATAACTTTTAATGATATAATGTGCATGTGGTATTAAGTGATGTCTTTCTAAAAAAATTCACGGTTCAAGCGCTGCAGATGTTCATGCGTAGCAGTGATCACTTACCATCAGGTGACCTGTTTGCTCGTTTGCCGGTTAATTTAACATTAACAATATCTTTACACAGATCCGATATATAAGCCACTAAACAAAATTCCTCAAGAAGTTTGTCGATTTCCGTAATTTTTCCGATACACAGTGGTATCACTTTAGACAAACCAGCCCTTAAGGTAGTCAAAGGTAACTAGTGAGTCCCAATTAATGTAACAAACTAACATTATGATGTATAATATTGGTTGGTAGGGTCAGGACGCCGAGCGCGAGGCGGCGCTGGAGCGGCTGGCGGACGAGAACGGCGCGCTGCGAGCGCGGCTGCGCGGCGTGGCGCACTCGCCGCTCTCCGACAGCGAGAAGCGCCAGCTGCTGCTCGCGCCCGCGCCGCGCCGCATGCACTCCTCCGCGCCCGCCTCCATCGCGCTCGCACATAATGTACGCACACACTTACACATTACACACAACGCATACGTCTCACATATTCTATTTCGTTTATTTGCAGTAGAACTCCCTAAAGGTGTTTCGTGGACATCCTGCTGTCACATCTTTTGATTTCGGATAGACCTTGTATACTTCATATTGAATTTGTACTAAGTGCGTAGTGGCCTGTTGGTAGCTGACCAGACGCGGTTGCCGAGACAGTAGCCAACGGTTAGAATTCCTAGACACGTCTGACATTTTGGAGTCATGTGTATTGATCAAAACCAAACAACACTATAAATTACAAAGCAATGCTTGGCATTCCACTGCGCTCGCTAGCCTTAAACATAAGATGTTAAGTCTCAGTCGATTACCACGCGCTCGAACGGTGAAGGAAAACATTGTGGGAAACCTGCATACCATACAGAATAGAGATCTTAAACTAGCAATAAGTATCTTTGTTAAAATAAGGGACTAGGGAATACAATTTTATCTAACATTATTCCCATAGGTCGATATAGCCCAATTTACATAGTTACTGACACACATGCCATACCTTTGTCTCGTTTTAATTAGTTTATTGACTGCTTCTGTCTGCCTCTGTAGACGTGCATACATTAGTAGATTAAGACTTAAGTCATTAGCTAATGCAAATTAATAATATGCAAGTTCAAGTTATTTATTTATGGTATTGATGTAAATGGTATTTGCATTATTATTTATCACAGCAAGAACACAAGTTCAATTTAATATGTGATATTTGGTGGCAAATATAAAATCTTTCCATGTCACAGTGACAGTAGTATCGATTCCGTAATGCATCGTAGTACTTAAGGGTAATTATAAGTTTGCCTCTCACTTATCTAATCGTCTATTACACCATAAATATCCTTAGCCACAAGAAGTCTACAGGATTTCTCAAAAATATTTCTATTCACCCACCCCAGCAAATTGTAATAGTGTGATGTAACCTCTACAGACTCAACAACATCTATGTACTCTGATGTTTAGTAACAGTTAATGTGTTCTAATCATAGGACTTCCCCAAAGATTTCTATTCATATACAAAATACACTCCATCACATTATACCTGTGGGCTAAGCTGTATAGACTCAATAACACGATCTATGTACTCTGATATTAACAAACAGCTGGTGTTGTCCAGGGTGAAGGCGACAGCGGCGAGGCCACCACGCCGGAGTGGGACAAGCACTCGTCCTCGTCTCTCAGCGAGGTGTCCGTCGCCTGCTTGCAAGACCGCATCTTGCAGATGGAGGAACACCATTATAGGTCAGCAATCACTTCCTATTGCAACTGAAATATCTTCTTGGATGTGCAGTTTATATGAATATCTACATGAATCATGTTTATTCTGACTGCCTCGGTGGCGTAGTGGTACTACGGTATGATTGCAAAGCTGAGGTCTCGGGTTCGAATCCCGGGTCGGGCAAAGTGATATTGGATTTTTCTATTCATTATCAGCCCGGAGTCAGGAATTTGTGCCCGATATGGCGATAGCGAGCCTATCACTTTGTGGGACGGAATATACGAGGGAAACGTGGGTGTTCTGGTAGCACCTCTGCTTACCCCTTCTGGGAAAAAGGCGTGTGTTTATGTATGTATGTATCATGTTTATTTATTTATAATTTAGGTTCCCTAACAGTATATGCACTGTAGCATTGTAACGGTGAAAGAAAACATCGTGTGGAAAACTGCATACCATAGCGATTTGAAAGAATTATTATCGTAGTTAAAGTCCGCCAACTCGCACTAGTCCAGCGTGGTGGACTATATGACCTAACCCCTGTCAATCATACTCGATTGTAGCAGAGGCTCGTGCCCTGCAGTGGAACGTATCTGGGCTGATACAACAGTATATAAATTAAAACGGAATATTTATTTTTCTACTGTTACATTCTGATGTATATACCATTTAAAGGAGTACATAACACTTTAGATAAATTACACAGACGTAAAACAAGGATGTTGCGCTGATCCCCGTTTGCTAACGTTAACGAGTGCTTAAATTTTCTCAATTTTGGAACGCATTGTCATTAACATTAAATGCAGGGATTCTTAGTAACAAGATCAGTTTTACATCGTTTGACTGCCTCCGTGGCCCGTTGGTTAGATACCTGCTGTAAAACGAGAAGCCGCGAGTTCAAATTCCGCGACGAGACAAATGTTTGTGTGAATTACAAGTATTTGTTTCGGATCTGGGTGTTTGTGAGACCGTAAAGTCTCTCATAGTTCCTGATACCCCCGACACAAGACTCGGATGTTAGTGTGGGGTCAGGACTATGTATGTGACTGTTGGGTGTATATATTTATTTATATAGCGTATAATGTATATACTGAGATGCTGTGTAAAAATAAATGTAAAATATATTAACTACAATCAAAGGGGAGCTTTGCACTTAATTGTACTCTTAACAAGGTTCCTGAAACATTAAAAAAATTACACTCTATAACTCGGAATTGGTAATCCATCAGCCCGCATGACAAGTGTTTGATTCAAAGAAGTTGCACTCGGTTGCAAGTTGCGTGCGCGTGAGACATGTGCGTGCGTAATGGAGACCGCCAGTTATTCACTGACTACATTTCCATGAAATATTTTTGAACCGCCTCGGCTATTTACTTTTTTCCTATAGTAGAATGGTTTGTTCTATTTGCGTGGATTTTTAAATATGAACATATTCGAAAGCATTGACACTGGGTATTTCAAAATTAGTATGTAAATATCACAAGTTTTTTTAAAAGACGGACGACCTAGTTAAGGTCGCAGGAAGTCGCTGGATGCAGGCCGCTTCCAACAGGTCTATATGGCGATCCATGGGGAGGCCTATGTTCAGCAGTGGACTTCCTGTGGCGGAAGAGAGACAGAGAGAGAAAGACTTTTTTTAAAAGAAACCTGTTAATATCGTTCTATATCAATTTTACTTGTAACAAGTAGTAACAATAGCATTATGTATTATATAAAAGTATTATGTCACATCATTGTATACGTAATTAAGAACGTGGGAAAATATTCAAAAAATATAGACAATACAAATAAATAAACTATCATGAATAGTATTTACGTAAATGCATTTTTTAATAATAGAGTTTTTTTTAATATCCTTAAACATATATTTATCTATTACACTTTTGTAGAAAGACTGGTTCAATAATGGTCAAAAGCCCGTTGTAAATGACATAGAGTTAATTTGTTATCAGCAAATGACCTGCCTCACTTAAACGTCAGTAATTATGGTAATCATTTGCTCGTACATATTATTATCTCGGCGACATTACGGGTCTTCCCATAAGGAACGCTCATTATTGAGTAATGATGATGATCTTTTATATGGGAAAATTACAAATTCTAACTCATGATTTTTAGTTGAATTTATGAGAACATTTATTCTGTTATTGGCTTATATATTGTGGCTTTAAAATAACTCATTCCCTTTCCAAAGTTCCAAACTATATATAACTATATATATATATATATATATGTATATAGTGTACACCTTGTAGGGTATATCCAGACTGCGACCGAAAACGAAGCCAGGTGGTAGTATTAGAATTTAGACGCAATGCAACTCAAATTTCCGCAATTTTTTTATTGTTTTTATTTTTTACTTGACCACAAATGACCTTACAGACCTGAAAGAATTACCAGTAGATAAAAAAAATATTGATTGAACAATCTCCTGTGCAATATTCCAGTACAAGCGAGGAGTTGCAAGCGACGCTGGCCGAGCTGGCGGACCTGCAGACGCAGCTGGCGGACGCGCACGCCGACAACGAGCGCCTCGCCGACGAGAAGCAGGTGCTGCTCGAGTCACTGTGCCGACAGACAGAGAAACTTGAGGACAGCAGGACGAAGGTACGCCGCCACACCATTCTAAACATTTGCATTAATTTCTATGGTAGGTATGTAAATGTAGGGTAGTTACATTGTAACAGTAACTAAGCGGATGACTAATACCTCAGTCCGCCCCGTAACCACGAAAGCTGTGAAGTGACCGAAACGTCGGGAAGTTAAAAATGTAAAAATGAAATCAAATTCGCGATAAAATCCGTAAGAATTCGTTTTATTTCAATAGGTAAAATATGTATAAAATCTGTCAATACGCACTAGGCCAGTGTGGTGGAATATGGCGACGTATGTGGGCTGAATTATTATTATACTTTTCCGATAACTTTCGACTTCAGCAAAAAATATTGAACCTTCAAGGTCGCTCAGAAAACTGAAGTAAATATGAGAGTAGGTAATAAAAAAAAGAATATATATATAAAAAAATATTGGATTTCAGGTGGATACGTTGCAAGAAATGTTGCTTCGTGAAGGAATTGAGCCAGAAACATTAGCGCCAGGCGACACCGACCAACAATTACTGGCTGTTTTGAAGGTAATACAGAAAGAAATTCTATTTATGTTATGTATATTTTGTATATAAGAGTAATATAAAACAAAAATTGATATCGGTTTCAGTTATCGCAGGAGGAAAAGAGACATCTATTAGCAAAGCAGGAACAACTCGAAGCGGAACTGACAGAAACCAAAACAGCCTTAGAAGAGAAAACCAAAGAAAATGAAACTCTCACAGAGAGAATAAGGTAATAACTTATTGGTTGTAATGGACCCTAGGTGGTCAGACGACCTGGTAAAGGTCCCGGGACGTCGTTGGATGCAGGCTGCCTCCAACAGGTCACTGTGGAAACCATTGGGAGAGGCCTATGAGTAGCATTGGACTTCCTTTGGCTGATGGATTGGATTGGATTGAAAAGGACCCTTACTTTCACCCATTTTCGGGTCGTAAGCGTGTTTTATCTCCTTGGGGTTTCATAAAATCTTTCTTAAATGTTGACGTAGATGCGTGGGTTCCATAAGATGCTGAAGCAGATGAGAGTGTTGTAACTGGTAAGGTGTTGGTCTCGGTGCAGGTCGCTGGAGAGCGCGGCGGAGCAGGCGGAGTGCGCGCGCGGCGCGGCCGAGCGCGACGCGGCGGCGCGCCAGCACCAGCTCGACACGCTCTCCGACCTGCTCGACGCCGCGCGCGCCAAGGTACATGGCCGCACATTGTTCATCCAACACATCCCTTACTAATACCTACAAACTCTTGTTTTGTAGTGACCATTATATTTTACGTGTACAATACGGATTTACCCGAAAAGCACGATACTAAGCAATGTAAAGTTCATTCATTCATATGTTAATTAAGACGTTGTGCTGGACGTTTTCATGTTGGGGATTTATTCAAACAGTGGAAGGAGTATCGTAACTATAAAAACATCTATATTCGAAAAAAAGCGAAAAATTATCTTTAATCTTGAAATCGTTATAACATTTTTATACTTAAAGGTGTTAATTGAGCTCGGCAAGTTTTAAAATTGTATTAAGATAAAAGAAACGTTCCATTCATTGACTTAAGTTGGTGCTTATAGTACAGAGCTGTTCTAGTATGTTTCTCGTTACTATTATAACTTCGCTTCAGTACTTTTTATTTAAGTAAAATTTCTGTTAGTAACCTAGTGTAAGGAAAAATTTAATAAACAATATATTTTTTTATTATTAACAAATGAAAGGAAGAAAAGGGTCGATAGAGAGGAAGAACAGTTGTAATGGTGTTGTGTGTGTGCGTGCAGTTGTCGGAGCGCGCGGGCGCGGCGGAGGGCGCGGCGGAGGCGGAGGCGGCGCTGGCGGCGGCGCGGCGCGAGGCGGAGGCGGCGGGCGCGCGCGCGGCCGCGCTGCAGGAGCGCCTGGCACACGCCGCGCGCCAGCTGGACCGCGCGCACCACGACGCACGCAAGCTGCACGACGACGCACTAGTACTGCACCAGATACTACATCACTATCTAGACAAGTTTACTTTGATAAAAAGAAGAACCTATGTATATTACTCATAAAGTTCAAACTATGATAAGTCTT
Source organism: Theretra japonica (assembly GCA_033459515.1). Classification (NCBI taxonomy): domain Eukaryota; kingdom Metazoa; phylum Arthropoda; class Insecta; order Lepidoptera; family Sphingidae; genus Theretra; species Theretra japonica. The sequence goes on from CM065942.1 coordinate 6,356,309, forward strand.
AGTAACAAAATCTGTAATATTCTCTAATCATTCCTTCTGTAATCATTCACCTGTAATATTCAGTAAATAATAACCTAAGGACTCCCTTAACCTGCTGAGTATTATTAAACCATCCTACGCTTTGTTTATGTAGGTATCGAAAAACAACGCCAAATCGACCATATCGGAGTTGGAGTTCCAATTGGAACAACTGCGTCAGGAGAAAACAGCCATGCAGGGTGAGATCAAAACACTGCAGGACAACGTCGGTGAACTTCAAATACAGGTAAACCGCTGACCCACTCATGACTAACAAAAATGTTTAATTTTTCAAATTATTTAATTATAAAATAAATGATGGTTTGGTCATGTAGAGCGGATGGATGAAAGGAGACTAACTAAACAAATATACAAGGCGAGTGTGAATGGAAGAGTCGGTAGGGGTCGACCTCACCGAACCTACACCATCCAAATCGGTGATATCTTCAACAAGGGCCAGGTCAAAAGTACCCTGAACCGACGGGCATGCATGAAGAGATTGATGAATGTGGATGAAGCGAAAGTAGTATGTCAGGATCGAGCAAAGTGGCGATCCATAGTCTCTGCCTACCCCTATGGGATACAGGCGTGACGATTATGTATGTATGTAAAATAAATGTTTAATGTCTCATTTAGGGTATTAACAGTAAATTATAAAATTGCATATTTTTTTAAGTCACGCCAAGTAGATTGGTTTGCAGTGTAATTGAGGTTTTAAGATCCACAGTGTTTTTAAGCATCGCTTTTTCATCAGCAACGACATGTTGTCTACAGGTGCAGCTAGCGTCAGACGAGAAGTTATCACTGATGTCCCGCGCCGGCGAGGCCATCGCGCGCGCCGCCGAGTTCGAGCGACAACTCAACGACGCACGCCAACGACTCGCGCAGGTCACTCGCGACAGAGAGCGAGACGTACGTATCATGTACCACTCATGACAATATTTTACTTCATTAACGTTGCCTTTCATCATCTTCATCACGGTTATCACCATCATCACCGACTGCAAGAAGACGACTAATAAACATGACCCATTACAAACATATTCTACATATTATTATATCTTAGATTATATGTTTTCATACTGGCACATCATAGTGATTACACTGCACCTGTGGCAGTTGAATATCTCTCGCTATTCAGTACATTAAGGCCAGTCTTATCAAGTTTGTTTTCATTTAAAATAGCAAAATTAAAATTCTTGTCTACCCACTTAGTAACTATGGCGTAAAATATGTCTATAACAAAACTACGTTTCACAAAATGTCTAAGGATATACTCATCCCTATCAAACTCCCTATATCGATAATATCAACACACTTTAAATTTCCAGGAATCGGAATGGAAGCAATTCCAAAGCGACCTACTGATGACAGTGCGTGTCGCCAACGACTTCAAGACGGAAGCGCAGCGCGAGCTCGAGAGACTCGTGTCAGAGAACAAGATCGCTAGAGACCGCATACGCTTGCTCGAAGACCAGATACACTCCATGAAGGGTGAGTGGGGGTGGTTGAAGACGATAGTAGATTAGATGCACTATTTTCAAATATTTGAATGGTTTTCGTGGGTAGTAAAAGGAAGCTAAATATGAGCTAGTTAGGATTGGTTGGAATCAGTATAGCAGTTTGTGTTGTTGATTAGTAAAAAGAAAGTTGTTTAGGAGTCAATTTGAAATGTTAGAGTGAGATTAAAAGGGTGGTAATAAATGTTCATTTGTTCAAGTGTTGTAGACTTTGTGTAGTAATTTGTTTTAACTATTTATTGTTTTTGAATAACATTTTTACTTAGCAGATGGGATGAGTAGAATTTCAGACATGATTTTTCTTTTTTATTGATTTTTGGGTTTTACCCTTATAGTTTTCGTACTATTTATTCATAGTACGATGCAGGGATTTTATAAAATTGCATGTGAATGATAAAATGCTATTGGACATGGTACATTGCTGTATGACTTTTTATCTCAATTTCTCTTCTAAAACAGATTTTTATATACAAAGGATTCTACCATTCATTGACTTTAAATTATTGCATGTACCATAAGTGGGGTCTTTTCTATGAAATATTTCAGTATTTTCCGGTACCCGCCGCAGCAGAATTAACATGCATTCCCATGCACTAATTCTGTGTAAAGCTTGCGTTAATGTACACTTAAGATTCATAGAACTAACTGTTTAATATGTTTATCTTAGACTGGATTGGTTATATGCTTTGCTTTGTACTTTTATATGATAATTTCAATGTGTTTTCAATATTTAACCAATCCAGTTGGGATAATCTGCGTTGAAATACGTCATCAAATGTACTGTGCATACTTTAAACATGTCTAATCACAATTTCATGTACCAAAACAGGTGTAGAGCGATCAGAATCAATGGATAGCGTTCTTAACGATTCACGCGAGGACCAAGAGTTCAAAGACTCGGACTCCTTAGATTCACAGAGTGAGAGCGAACGACCGTCGAAGGAGATATTTAAGAATATAAGGACTAGATATCTTTCTAGAGTGCATAGCGTGACCGATCCACCTTCAAAAGACAAAAGTGTAGTAGATCAAGCATTCTTCAGATCGAACAGTGCACCTGAACCCATCCATGACTTGGAGTATTTGGGAGACCCCTTCAAACTTGAAATCGAAAACGTGACGACCGACGAAACAAATGACGACGAGTTAAGAAAACACTCTTCAACAAGTAGTGCGGAAGAGAACTCCAGTATAACGCTCGCCGAAGCCGTCCTACCCTCCTTTGATAACAAAGAGCTGAAGCGGCAAGATGCTATCGATCTTTTTACTGAAAAGATCAGCAGACAGGACGCTGTAGACTTTAGTGACGGCACGGCATCTGTTGAAAATTTAAGCGATCTGAATAGTGTTAAGGTACTTTCTAAATCAGAATCTAGTAATGTTATTGGAACTAAAAATATACCTGTCTTCAAGAGAAATTTTTCGGGAGTGTTTAATGGGAAACCAAAAGCTCTGAGTATGGAAAATCTAAATGCAAACCAGGCATACAAAGATGCTCTGCAAGAAGCTACCAGTATTGAGTTTCTGAATGGCGCTAAAGCTGATAGTCAATTATCGGTATATACTGATGGATCTGATGATGTATTTGTATCGTCAATAGAGAAAAATAACAATATCATTAATATAGACGTTGCAAAGGGTTCTAAAATAAATACTTCAAATAATATACCAGTAGTAAAAGCTGAAACTATTCTTCCATTTCCATATCCAGATGATATAAAGACAACGTCACACATAGATTTCTTAGAGCCTTTAGTAATTCCGCCAAAAGAATTGACACCAGTCATTGTTAACGATAAAATTGAAAACGATTTGAAAAGCGTGAACGAGGAGTTAAAAGTGACATTTAAAGCAGCTATAGAGAGGATAATCGGCAACAGTAAAGTAAAACGATCGTCATTGAGTCGATCTAGTAGTAATAGCAGTGCATCTAGTAAAAGGAGTTCCTTAGCAGACATATCAAAGTATGAGCATATTGTACAAGACAAAATAGCGAAAGAGGTGCTATCTGGTTTGCAATTAAAGACATTTGGTTCAAAAACCAAAGAAGAACCAGTAATAAAAGAGGATGCTAAAGAAATTGAAAAGGTAGTGGATAATACAGAGACTGATGTAGTTGACGAATCTAAACCTAAAGAAGACTATCCTGTGATACTTATAAACAATAATAATCCTTTTATTGACACAACTAAACCAAATCCTTTAGAATCACCAAAGCCAAATATTGATCATAACGTAAGCTATCACTTAAAAATAAACACTAATGATCCATGTAACAATGACAGTCTGCCCAAAGTGGTAGCTGTGCATACCCATCCCAATGCACCCGCTGTGGCACCGCGTCGTAAACTAAAAACATTCATGACTCCAATCAAAATTGTAAACGGTCAGATAGATAATACAACGCCGATTATAATAAGCCCTGTGTTGATACAGCCGATGCTATTTAGAACAAACGCCACCATAGTTAAGCCAGAAGAAACGGCTGATAAAAAGACAGTATACTATGATGACACGGACCAAGTTATAACCAAAGATACGCCTAGCGAAACTAAAAAAGATGATGCAAACAAAAAGAAAGGCCTCTACCAAAAACACTTTAAAGTGAAGCCTCTTTCCTTCGTTTCATGGAGGAGTTACGGATCTAACGATAGTTTACCAGGATCTAAAACACCTTCGCCTAGCAAAACTCCCAGTAAACCTCCAGAAATATCGAAGCCTGTTGGCAAATTGTTAAAAACACCAGAATGGTTGATCGACAATCAATATTATCAACCAATTGAGAATAGATCTTTCATTGTAAATACGACCCAAGTAGTAACAAAACCCGTACAGCCTGATCCGATTATAAAATCCAATGAACAGCTAGATGAAACTAATACTTTCGGCCTAAACGTATCTAATTCTAGAAGACAATCAGAAGAAAATTATTACGAAGAAATTGGACCAGTCATGCCTGCTTTTGCGGATAAAAACATTGCCGACGATGTTAAAATATCGAACAAAAACCAAACAGAAGACCTCGTTTCGGTCCCTAGGGAGGAAATACTCAAAGTGCCTCGAAGAGCAAGGAAACCAAAAAAAGATCAAAATTCTCCAGACATTCTACCGGACGACACTGCTAAAGAGTTGTCGAGTATAACAAAATCTATTATATCTCTCTCGCGGACTCCAAGTGCGAATATATCAAAAACACCAACGGGTTCCATCGGCGAGATAGTACAAAACTTAGAGCAGAAGCCAGCGGTGGAGCTTCGCAAGCCAGAGGTGCCTGTGCGGAAATTCTCCCTGCAAAACCAATCGAATTACGAGACGAGTAACTTCAGAGACAAACCGTACTGGAAGACGTTGGAGCATAAGCGACTATCGCATCCTATAAGGTCTCTGAACGATCATCCGCCTTCGAGACCGCTACGTAAGTTGGAAGGCTTTTGTGAATCGAAATAAACGTACCAGTGTGAAAATGAATGTAAATAACTGTATATGTTCGAGCGGTGTCGTGTGTCGTTTGATCGGTGACGGGTGCGGTGGTGGACTTGTGTTAATGTGTCGCTTGTTTCAGAATGTTGATAATTACGTGTTTAGATCTCATTAATATCATTTATATCTAACTATGGAGCTTCATCGATTGACATGATTTTTTGATTCGTAAGACTCTTAAGGAATATAAATGTATTATGATTATTCTTAGAATTACGTGGAAAATAATAAAATAATTATAATTATAATTATTTTTTAATTGGTAAAATCAAAAAATATATTCTTTTTTTTTTATTCTTGTAATATCTCCGCCATATTTTATTTAATATCTGCGTATCGATATAAAAAAATCAAGATTATGACTTAAAGGGTTCGTTTGATTTCAGTAAACATAGTATAATATTATAATGTGATAAATTTCTTTGTGACGAAATTGTAGTTAAAAACTCTTCTTGTACGTATTTATTTATGAAAATTAGATTACATTATAGGTATCTATTTACGACTAAATAAATATTATTTAGGTGCAGGTTCTTATAATAAATCCTAAGGAATGTTTTATATATGCCGCTTGAGAAACATGGCTTGAAGTTTTTACAGCATTTTGGTGTTGGAAATGCGTAATAGAATTAAGTAACTAGGATTTTAATTTTACCGGTAAAAAAATTACAAATATTTTTTAAAACAATTGGATGAGTTTTTGACTAATGTAATTTCTATTTGGGTAATAGAAACGAAAGACTAAGTAAATACAAAAACAATCTAAAATATATTTTCAGATTTCTATGGTATGTGAAGTTCGTCAACTTGGTGAGCATGGTGGACTATGGCCTAAGCTCTCTCAGTCGAACTTTCCGTTGAGTTTGTCTCAATTGGCTGATATAGTACCAAGTGATGTAGTATGTACATAGATAGGTAATGATGAGTTAGCGAATAATGTATGTATGTTCAGCGATTCCGCCGCGTTCTGAAGAGACTCCGCCGCCTCCGCCGCTGCTGACGAGCGCGTCGCTGCAGGACATCATGGCCACCGCGGCTTCTCATAGACGGAATAAAGGTAATTTTAGTCTGGTTTACAACGTGTGTATCCTCTCTTTTCTATCTGTCTTTAGTCACAGGAAGTCCACTGCTGAACATAGGCCTCCCCAAGGATATCCACATTGAACTTTTATATTTGCTCATTTAAGATTTTGTCCGCGACTCTGTAAACTTCAAACATAGAGTATTTTTTTGGTCTTGCCTATAAAGTATAAAACAATGTGTCTGTAATATTTCTTCGCATTTAACATACAAAATATGTCAATTTCTTATCTTTTTAATAGTTTGTATAATGATCTCCCTTCCTTCCGCAGGTGTAAGTCGGCAAGACTCTCGGCTGTCAGTGAAGAGTTTGATCGAGAGCATAGAGAACGCAGCTAAAGCCGCCAAGCAACAGTCGCCTGCCACCACGCCTGTCAACGAATGGCCGCCGGTATGATATACAAGTATTTAATGTAGTTTCAGAAATAAAGAAATAAATACATTCAACAGTCACACACATAAATCTGACCCCACACTAAGATCGAGTCTTGTGTCGTGGGTATCAGAAACTACGAGAGACTTTTCGCTCTCACAAACACACAGATCCGAAACAAATACTTGAGGTTCTAAATAAATCTTAAATATTACTCTGTTTAAAAAGTAGTTTATGAATATTGTTCTAGAATTTAGTTAATGTAATACAAAGATACCTTATAAACCCAACAATGACACACAGTTCTGAAAACCCAAAAAGACACCAACGTTTGTGTTTCATCAAACATCTAGTGCGGGGATCGAACTCATAGTCTCTCGTTTCACAGCCGTCTTCAAACCAACTGCACCAAATTGTTATATTCCAATTTCCTGTTGTGGTCAGGTGCAGGCGACAGTGAACGTGTCGACAACAAGCAGCTCCATAAAGAACGGCATGTCGGAGAGCGGTGGGTCTCCGCACAACGGGCTCGCCAACAACATGTCGAGCATGGGCGGCATGGGCAGCATGGCCGCCAAGCCGCCGCCCCGCGCCGCGCGCGCCTCGCCCGCCACTGCCGGTCAGTACACTGCACACCACACACTACACTACCCAGTACCCACACACTTTGCTATACATTGCTGCATGATACAACAGGTCGGAAATTGAAGAATATACAGGGTATATCAAGACAGTTACCGAAAACGAAGCTAGGTGGTAGTTTTAGTGACTTTAGACATAAGCAGCTAAAATTTTTGCATTTTTTCTTATCATCGTATTTGGGTGGTAAATACATACATTTTCCAAAAATATGTACACCCTTTTATTTTTATGACGCTATAGTACGCAAGGCTTGAAATTATAATTTTAGCAAAATTTACCACCCAAACACAATAAATGGTCTTTAAAACATTACAAAAAAATGGTCGCATCGTTTTGCAAAATTTTTAGTTACATCGTGTCTGTAGGCACTAAAACTACCACCTGGCTTCGTTTTCAGTAGCAGTCTTGATATACCCTGTATCAGTTGAGTAAAGTCCATCACATTAGTAGATGTGCCGACTAAAATGGGCAAGTAACCGAGGCCTTAATTTTGAGAAGTATACGAATGGCCATTGCACCATTCATAGTGGCCCTACGACTCAACCAAATGAAAAAATTTAAGGAATTTTAAACTATGAACCACGTTTCCTGCTGGGTGCCTAAATTATGCATCGTTTTTATACACACTTTGAAAATAAAAAAAGGCAATTTGTATACTGACACCACAATTAAATAAAAAAACACGATTTACGACGAAGCAGAGCGTCGTAGACAGTTGTTCAGGCGCTGGGTTTGATTGCATGTAAGTTTGCTTGTTTCTCTTACAGCATGGCGGCATGAGACGGACGCTTGAGCCGACCACTTGCCTTGTTCTAACTTATGTGTTGTGTGCGCCGTCACTAATTTATTACTGTCCTATACGCAGACATGTATGGAACTTATTACACGCGTGCGTGTATGGAATTCCTTGTTTTTTTTATACCCTCAAATGTAGATTTAGATATACCTGTGCAGGGTGAAAGGGACTGCTACTGAATATTAATGGAACATTATGGATTTTTAAGTTTGCTGCGCCATGTTTAAAAATGTAATAAGTTTATCTATTACAATAAATATTTATATTCTTCTTTTAAAGAACGCAATGTAATGCTAATAAGAAAAACCCAGAAGATATCGAACTATGGCCCGCGTGATACCATTGTTGTTAGTTGGTGTCTATTTGGTGGCGCGTCCCAAACACCCTGTTTGTACGATAGTGTACATAATAGTCAATTTAAAAAAATAACTCTTTTTAAGGCTATTTATACTGCAATTTCATATTAATTATGTGGTACATGATGATTCTGCACTTGTACATATTAAACATAATTTATTGAAAAACACTATCTACTGAATAAAAACATGCACTTTTTCATATCACTTGCATTAAAAACAAAATACTCTCCGATTGTGTATATTATAAACACTGTAAAAACAATGTTAAAATATTCCTACTTATTTGACCGAATCGTACTGATTCTAATTTTTCAAGATCTAAAGTCATTGCGAAATATTTAACACTAAATATTAGTATTTGTTTCGTACCACTGGGCTCAACCGTTAGCTTACGTTCTCATTGTAAGTAACAAGGCAGGCGTCTAGACGAGATGCATCCTATAACGAATATAATAATTATCTTATTAGAGCGATGTTCGTTTGCAAGTATGATAAATTCTAGGATGTATCAAGGCTAGGTACCTGTCTTGCCACTTTCAAGGCGTTTACAATAAGACCTTGTATAAGTAGTTTTTATTTCACGGAGGATCAGAAAGTTCTCAAAACATACAAGCACCATTCATAAAAATTGTCTTTCTTGTAATTGTCTCTTGTCACACTAATATCATTAAAAATTCTTGTAAGGTAATGTACAAAGTCATTCGTAAACATATTCCAATTTTCATCACTTCAACATAGTTAAAAGTAGCACTCTTCAGTTGTGACTATGAAACCTATGGTGCTATATGACAGTCTAGCAAATTATTTCATTATTTTCTCGAATATTTTCACTTTATGTTTCTTTGTGTTCACGGTTTTGTGCATGTTTATATAGGATATTTTATGAGTTAATTACATTTTCTAATAATTTTTATACTCTTGCCAAAGTTACTTTTGTAGTATAAGCAGCTTGATTTTTTTTGGCAAAATATAAAGCCTCTGTATGACCTGTAGTTTCAGTACAATTTGACACAGAATATTATATATACCTAACACATTTCAATAGGCATTTTAGTAGTAAAACAATCTGTGCACTGACAATTACTTTTATAAACTTGGCTGTACCTTCAAACTAGAGGTTTAAAACTGAACTCCTGAACATAGCTAGGGCTAGTGTGTACAAAACCGTGTGCGTGTGTGTGTGTGGTGGTGCGTGGTGGTGGCGTGTGCTAAGCCGCGTATAACTGTGGTTGCGGGGCAGAGGCGGCGGCGGGCGGCGCCAACATCCCCGACGAGCAGCGCGCGCTCTCGCTGCAGCAGAAGGCCATCGAGTCCTTCGTGCGACGCAACTCCTACGGAGACATCTGTGAGTCACAGCTCTATTGGTATACGAGATGTTGTACTAGAAATGTCGTTAGCGAAATGGTTGTAACATACGTACTCGGGCGTCGTGGTACATGTACCGCTATTTTTGTTTCTGTCTTCCCCATAGCGAGGGACAGAGAGAGATCTATACAGATGACGCATATCTCTACAAATGTCTGAAAATTAGGCGAATCGTATTTTTGGTTTATTCCATCTAGTGACACTATTTTTCTTCTCGCTCTACTGGTTCCTCACGTATGATACTTATACGGAGCGCTCAGATTTTTTGGGATGTCTGCTCTAGTGATCTACCTCAATGATTGTATTATACTTTAGTAGATTGCAACACAGATCTGTATGCATACGTATCGAGCACGTGGAAAAGTGGTAGAGCGAGATAAAAGATACGACTGTATGGGAGTGATAGAGACAGAAATGGAAATTGCCGTACCGATCTTTTGTTACAATCATTTTGATCACGGTGTCCTCTAGTGTAATATCTCTATGACACGAAGACTCTCCTATGCTATTCGCACGTGGTTATTAAAAGAGTAAACATAAAAATGTCGGGTATAAATATGACATATTGATCGATCTGCGATGGATTTGTAACCGCAGTTTTTCAAAATTATTTTCACAACTTCGAAACGTGTAACTTTATTTGATGTAATTGAAAGAGTCTTCCTGTTTTATGATAATGTCGAGCAGAATATTATGTTTAAGCTTAGCTTCTATATGTGTGCATGTATATGTATAAACGTAATGGATAAATTCACAGTGCTTTTTAAATAATTCACATTATTTTATACTATAATTTTCAAATATTAATATGGGAATGTTTATTGATTTCTTTTTTTTTTATGAAGGTGAGAGGAAGGATCCTTTAAACGCGTTGCAAGTGAAGAACGGCGGCTCGAAGCGCAACGCTCTGCTCAAGTGGTGTCAGCAGAAGACTCTTGGATACAACAATATTGATATCACCAACTTTAGGTACGCTGCATTAAACTTCACAGTTAAATATTAAAATGTGATTCAGTTCACTCTCAAATCACTTTTAAATAGAAGCTAAAGTCTTCCTTGGTTTAATTATTGTCATCATCTTCAACCACAGGAAGTATATTATTTTATACTTATTTTTAATCGGAACACAACTATTACTATTTTAGTATTGATATTTAACCATAAATATACTGCAAACACCTTCTTTGTATAATTTCTACATTCAAAGGTAGTCTGCTAAAGAATGCCTTAGGCAAAGTACGCTTTTAAACAACATAAAGTTGAAAATAAAAATACTAGATTTCGACAAACTGGATGGATGGATGGCGAGTGCAGTGGAATGCCAAGCGTTGCTTTGTAATTCATGGTGTTTAGTTTTGCCACTGTCAATGAGCGGTCGTATCGCTTACCATCTGGCGAATGGCATTAATGTCTCGTTGTTCATTGCAATAAAAAAAGCTTTAGAGAATCGAGTTGTAATGGAGTTGGGTTGTGTGGTGTGCAGTTCGTCGTGGAACGACGGCATGGCTCTGTGCGCGCTGCTGCACTCGTACCTGGGCGAGGCGCGCATCCCGTACGCCACGCTGTCGCCGCACGACAAGCGCACCAACTTCTCCGTCGCCTTCGCCGCCGCGGAGTCCGTCGGCATCCCCACCACGCTCGTGAGTGTGCACTTGTAGTTTATACGCGAATATACTGTCAATTGTGAAAGATGTTCATTGAATTAGTTATTGGCTGTTTGATTTTACCCTTTAAAATATATTTATCAGTTTTTTTAAAAGGTGTATAAATGAACGGACTCACGTGAAAATGTAACTTAAAATTTTTCTTTTTTGTCTATGTACATATTAAAAATTTATTTATTTTGTTACTCTGGATTTTCTGTAATTTGCATTTGAGTACTAATTAATCATTAATTATTTTGCAAAACTGAATTAGATGACTTATTTATACATTTAGTAAGCACTACTATGACAACTTATGTGTTAAAGTATCACCAAAATAGTACATAAGCTAATGTCAAATCATCGTTTTCAGAACATTCAAGATATGATCCAGCAAGAGAGGCCGGACTGGCAGCAAGTGATGGCCTACGTCACCAGCATATACAAGCACTTCGAAACGTAATATACACACTATATACTCCGCTATATAACTGTTAGATATACACTCACTGCAGTGTGAGCAATCATGAACGACAATAACGCGTTGCAACTCATGTATCGACACTTTAAGTAGTACTTAACATCCGATTTTTTATCGATATAATAAATAATATGAAGAGTTTGACGTCATAAACGAGGAAAAAAGTAATAAACGTCACACGCGACTTGTCGCATCGACTGTAGTCCTAAGAAGTTCTGCTATATGTAGTTTCTATTGAAATATGTACTATGACAAAGGTATGATCATATTACGAGAAGACTAAGGAATTGTATGTTTGCCTTAAAGAGAATGAACACAACTATGTGTCACAATGGAACGATACAAAAAAATGCAAGGGTTATAGTAAGTCAAACTAAAAGTAAGAATGGAATTTTCACATAAATAATAGGGAGGTTTTTATTGATGTAAATTTTATCGATATTAAAACAATGCAATAATAGACTTTGACTTATAATCGAAATGTTGTGTTTTAAAAAATAACGCTTTAGAACTATTGTAGTGGCGTTCTATTTTCATATAATGCAATATCGAAAAGAAGTAAAAATACTATAGTACTAGGAATACTAATTGCGTCTATTCAAATATGCCAACGATCTTTCCTCTTATTAAGCTACTAGTTAAAAAATAAAATAGCTGAAATTTAAACCATGTCGGAGGATTTTAAAATTGTTTTCTATTTCAGAGATTCCTTCCTCGTTCCCTCCATAGAGAGTATTGACCAAGTACCTGTCGTTGCTCTTTAAGTATTATCACTGACTTCCATTACTTCTAAATAAAGCGGTTTATCGAAATTTTAACATAATAATTAAAGGGCTGGTTATTTTAAAATAGTTTTAAATTCCTGTGACATGCAGTTCTATTACAATATTTAATGTTTTAGCACTTACCTTAACAATTATCTTGCGCACATACTATATCATACGTATATGCTTGAAATTAACACATTTGGAACCGACTTCTTCAAATAATTCGAGCGAACAAAAAAATCATTATAGATAGCTAACTTTTTATAAAATTTGAAATGACGTCTGGCTTTGGCAGCTGACGAAAAATTGTGTGTGATCATCGATAAAATTAATAAAGAGAGATGGTCACTTATCGATAAAATTTATCGGAGACACGATAAAACAAAATGTCGGTTTCTAAAGTGTATTCGCAAGGGTTGTAAGATAACATTCCTAAAGGTAGCTCTTATGTACTAGTGTGATATTTACGGAACGTTCGCCGCTGTTATCGATATTACATTCGCCTTAAATTGGCCTTAGTGGGAGTCTGAGTGAGACCGTCTTTCCAATATTAAAGACTGATAGGTTTGTAGGTGGGCTAACATCTTGCTGTGGGTGTCTTAAATAATACACGTTAATTTGTAACCTGAATGTAATTTGTCGATATAATTATAACAAGTTGTCGATATTGACCGTTAACTCCATGAATTTGTGAGGTTAAAAAAGGTTGAGAACATTTTCTATATCTATCTATTGTAATATTTTTATAAATTTCTTTCGATATTTAAGTTCTACGAGTTACTTAAGCCATGTGTATATTATTATTTCTTATCTATGTCTACATATTACTTAAACTTGTTTTTGTCTCGCAAATAGAGACGTTAAACGAGTCAAACCTCAAAAGTAAAACGAAAAACGTAATAGATAACCTAAATTAGATTCCTTTACGCGTTTTGCAGTTTTGAGTACTCTCTTCCTGTGTATTATTTAAGGTGAGCCATAGCGTTAGGATAGGGATAGCTGAAATGCCTTAAAACGTGAGGCGGCCTTGGTATTGCATGTGTCTTGTATTGTAGAACATAATGAGTTTGTTGTAGTCGATATTGTATCCTTATTACTTATTTATAAAATATTGACACAATTTTAATAATTGAATGCAGTGGAAGCGTGCTGGGCCCATAACCTGATGAAATTAAAACGGATTTCATATATTGGACTTTTAATAAACCACACGTTGCAGAGCAGATTTTATGACAGACCCAAATTAAAAAGACAATTATAAGCTTACCATAAACTAAACTAACAAAAACTTCAACAAAAATAATTACAATGTTAATCCAAATAATTATAGACATAATAATTCCAGATGGCACAAGAATAAAAATAATTCGCTTTTTTTAAAACAATGATTGATACAACGTCGGCTACCAAACTTGATGTCGTGTTTTGTCCTCTAACACAATTATTAAATCGTTACGGGGTTGTAGAATGCGTAGTGTTATATATTTTTGGGACTAATATATTAACATGTATTTGAACGTGTAATCAAATTTAATAAATTTAATCACATATAAAACAATTAGTAAATTTTTATCTGACATGACCATAGTATAGTAACAGAAGAAATTATAAACAAGGTTATATGAGTAGGATTACTTGTCTATACATGTAGGAATATGTATCTGATGTTCGGAGATATACAGGGTGTAATTGACAGGCTTCCGAAAAGTGAAAGCGGATGCTCGGTCGATTAAACTGAATAACTTTCCCAAAGAAACTTATCGGAAATGAAAAAAAATATCAGCTTCTCCATACAAATTGCCTGATCGAAGTGTTAATGTTCTATTACACCCTGTATGTAATTGCACACTAATTAACAACTTGGTACAGTAAAGAAAAGTCTTTAATACCTATTGTATAAGCTTCATGGAATCTAAGCGAATGCAAGAAACCTATGCAAGAATTTGAGATAAATGATTTCCTAGTCTCAATTTAAGTAATAAACACTACTAGTATATTTTCTGGCCATTAGCAATTACCACATGTAGTTCAGCTTTAATCACCTAAAGTAATATAGTGGTTAGTGGTCATGTCAGACTATGACTATAAAACTGCGCGTAACCAATATACATACTTAAATGTCTATAAAAGTAAATTAATTGTTAAACTCACATAGTTAAATGACTTTCGCTTTGTTGAATCTATTTGAATACTACGCTTTAATCTCGTATCTTGAACGAATGGAGTAATCGAATGAATGATTTTCAACTTTATTTTCAAATGTTTTTGAAGTAATATGAGATTTAACTTCGAAGTTTGTGAAATTTTTGATTCTGAAAAATGAGAATTTATGGTGGGGCATTTTGTGCACACTGATACACTTTTTAGTGTTAAATTATTGAATTCCACGTTTTATTTTAAAATGTTATAAAGACAATTATTCTGAGTGATAAAGTCTAGTTTTATATGGTTTGTATTTTGTCGATGTATGTTAGCTGTGAAAAATGTTTTATTTGATAATTGTATTTACGTAATAAATTTTCATTTCCTTCCATTTTAACTGAACCAAAAATGATTTTGACTAAATGTTCTTATACAATTAAAAGGAATATAATGAATGATTTAAGAACAAAAAAAAAATTGTTGTGCATTATTATTTTTAAAATGATAAAAACGAGTATTTTGTGTTTGCCTTTGTGTTAAATGTAATGAATGAACATATAATAAATCTTGATAATGTGCTGGTATAATATATAATGAGAATTTCGAAAGGAAATTCCATCTGATTTAAATTTAGTATTTTTCCTTATGTTTGTTTTAGAATGAAAGGGATCAATTTATGTACTGTCAAAATTTATATTTGAATAGTTTATGTATAAAAAACGCCTATTCATTTAATTTATTGACAGACGTTTTTCCAGTTAATATTGTGCATTTTTTGAAGACTGGTTATTAAAATTGCGACGGAAAACTACAAAATATATTTTAAGCATTTTGGAATTTTGTATTTTTTATCTAGTTTTGTTCTTTGGGTTCGTTTCATTTAGTCACCGCTAGCCATCCATATAGCGTAAATTAATATTTTTAAAAGAAGGGTTATAAATATTGCTACATTTGTTATAGAAGTATTGTTCCTCCAGAAGATATTTTGTAGTTTTATGTGTCGCGTATCCAGATATATAACTCGTATATGTTCCATTATGTTGTGTGTACATAATATATAATTTGTGAAGCGTGTAGTTATAATTTGCTGACTCGGTTGTTGATCGTATTGTATAATTACAATTATTATTATCTATTTTGAGATGTTTGTATTTTTGTAAATATAGCTTAAATAAAGTTCCTGATTTATTATAAAGTTTAGTTTTTATTTCCTACCTCAGTTTACAAATTACTCCATGGTATAACTAACAAATATACCCTACAGTAGAATACATATTTTGTGTTGTGGGTATCAGAACGCATGCTGGGCCTTTTAGGGCTCATATACACGAGCGGCAAACTGCCAACGGCGGAGGCAACTGTGACCATCGACATCAGTCGGCGGCAGCCGTCAACGCATCGGCGGCAGCCATCGACCAATAGCGACGCTTGCAGTTGTGTGATTTTGTAGCGTGACGCGTCCGCCATTTTGTCATTAGACTGCAAATAGTTCAGGAGTGCGCGTGCGTTTCTGTTTCCGCATGATGGTATCTTGACGAGATATTGAATCTTTCAAAACAGCAGTTAGTTCGTCGAAAGAAGCAATGGACATTCGAAAATAATTGAAAAATTTTTGCTCGTTTCTTTCGTAATAGTGGATAAAGTGTAAAAAAAAATCCATCTTGTTCTCTATTCATTAGTATTTCTTGAACCCAGATTACACGTGACCTTTTTCTTTTTTGTCGCCGTCGATGGAGTAAAAGCAATAACAGTGTTTCCTCTTCGGAATCCATTTTACGACTGGCTCCTAAACAAAGAGAGTAGACGACGGCTGCCGCAAAGCTTCGACGTTGCCATGGCGTCGACGGCTACAGTTGACTCTGCCGTAGGCAATTTGCCGCTCGTGTATATGAGCCCTTAGACGTATAATTATTTAGTTACGGAATCTAACCAGCGGTCTTCCGTTTCTGACAAGATGAAAAAGCAACATCTCAATATCACCAGGTGTTTCCTTAAATATAATGGTTTATCATGAACTGTAAAGACAATAAAAACCACTACACATGCACAGAAAATATTTTATTTCACTATATTTTATCTTATGTAAATTGTACATTTGGATTAAGCTTAAAAAACTAATATACATACATAATACCAGTAATATTTGAGATTACAATGCTTTTCGTTATGACGTACAACCACACCCTAAAATTATTATATTTTGTGTCACTGGATCATTAAAATCAAAAACAGTAATATCCAAAATGCTTTACAACTTAGCTTTACAACCATTAACGTACCTAGTAAGACAATAATTATCACAAAACTTCTTGAAAGATATAAATTAGCTCAGTCTTCACCACTCGATTTCTCCGGGTATGTATTTGTCTATGAGCGATTCGTAATACGGCCAAAGAGCCTCGATGTCAGGAATTGCTGCGCTCTTCGTGTACAAGTCATATTTACTGAAAAAGTTAAAGGTACAAGTAGGACACAGATCGAGCAAGTGACTTCTAAAATTGAAATTGAGTTGATATTTTAACTTACTTGAACTCAAGAACATTTTTCATGATTTCATAATCGCTGTCCACGAGGAGGTGTTTGTAGTCGCCGCCGGCGTGCCACGGGTAGAACGAGTGGTACCTGGGTATCAAAGTGGCTGAATTAATTCAAATTGTCCATAAAAGCGTTGACATTGTTTTTTGCCGTTTGTTTGCCGTCACACGTGTTCCCTCCTTCCTATAATCCTGGGTCCTTCCACTGTAGTGTGAAGAAGCATCTCAGCAGGCCGGCATAATTGTGTCGAATGGCATGGGACCGCCGTCTGATGCCATTAGATACTCTGGACGGCATTTGCGCTTACCATCAGGTACAGTGCAGTCATTATGCCGTGCCAGTGTAAAAAAAAAAAAACATAAGTACCTAGCTTAATTTACCCATTTCTGAATAGGTATCTTATAGGTAAGTAGTACCGCTTTTCTTACACTCACAGGCAAACTGTTTAAAATCTGGTTAACTATATACATATCAAATCGCTAACTCACCTAATCATGTAAAGCCCTTTCTGTGGGAACCTGGCCTTGTTGTGAATCAACACTCTGTAAAGGTATTCATCGTGACCCCAGGACATCATCAGATTCTCTAATCCGCACTTCGGTTCATACATTCCACATTCAGTGCTGAAATATAAACATAACATTATTAGTATAACAATATTGGTTTCTTGAACGTCCTCTGACCTGATGGCAGGAAGACTTGCACAAGAGAACCGGCAGCGACTGAATGCATAAAGCAGGAGACCGTGCTCTCTGGCGTACCTTGGAGTGGACTGCAATGGGCTGATGATGATGATTGGCTTCTTTGTGCTGGGGATGGAGATTTGTGGAAGCAGTAGCCATTGCTGGCTTACTTTATTTTGTTTTTGCATGAGTATGGATGGGAGTTAAAAGTCATAGCAAAATCTCCCAAGGTGCTGCACCAATCTCATTATAAGGCGCTTTAGCAATCTTACTCTTGGAGCGAGAGTCACAAAGGTAGCATTATGATAGAGACCTTCGCTTTATCTTTAACAAGTATATGGCCAAAAAAACATTATCGGGTATAAAACGGTTATCTGCCATGAATAATGCGATATTTAGGAACGAATATATTCAATCTAATGTACTGCCAAAATCCAAACAGCTCTTATGTAAAGCATCGCAACGGGTTCCGTGGTGTAGTGGTTATCACATCTGCTTTACACGCAGAAGGCCGCCAGTTCGATCCTGGCCGGAATCACATTTTTTTTTCAAAATATTCTAAATTAAACAACTTCCAAGTTACAACATAGCTCGCGTTTAAAACAAAAATAAAATAAAGCTGACTTTATAAAAAGAAAGTTAACGAACGTATTTAATATTTTGTACTCGCTAACATCAAGAATACATGATACAGTCTACAGATTCACAAACTTTCAAGTCTGTATAAAGACGATTGGTTAATATCGGCTAAAATTACAAACACACATACTTATATTTGGGATTGTATGTGTCGGGATTGTTTTTGAAGCTGTCGTCGCCGTATACGATGGACTTGCCCCACTTGCAGCCCACTGGGAACGTGTCGCCCACCACGCACCATTGAGGCTCGTCGTAGAACGCCATCACCTGATGAACAATCATTTGGTCACTTGTTTTTGTACAAAATTGAAGATGACATTTTTATTTTTAAAATACATGGCATCAAAATAAAAATGTTATGTTTTTTAAATGTAGTATAACTATTAACTAGTTATTTTCGATGGCTTATTAATTGGTGTTAGGTACAATGTACATACAGTACATAATGTGCACTGTAACATTTTAAAATAAAGTAATAATATAATGTCTTTCGTCTAACATAAACTGTGATTTAAATTTAATAAATAAATATTTAAAACAGAACAAAATAAGTTCTTAAGAACGGAATGATTACCTTTCCAAGGTCATGGATGAGGCCAATCAGATGGAACCAGTCATCATCAGAATGATCCTCGCGGATCCTCTCAGCTGTCTGGAAGGCGTGGACAATGTTCGGCAGGTCGATGTCAGGGTCTGACTCGTCTACCAAGTCATTCAGCTTGATCAAGGCGTCTTTCACGGTAGATTTGAAGTGGTTGAATTTTAACCATTTGTCCATCTTACCTGACAAAATATATGCCTATTTTAGATATTTTATTTGCAAACTACGTATTAATATGTCATTCATTATCATTATCTTCAACAATCCCGAAAATTCTATTGCTGAATCTTTGATGCTGAGCATAGGCCTCTTCCACGAATTTCCATTAGTACTGCATGTTCGATTTATATAAAAATATTAATTTTAGTTAATTGCTGCTAGGTAGGTACTAATAATGTGTTTGCAGTTTTGAATTAATTTGATGTCGGAAAATACAAATGATTTTTTGAATCGTTAATACAGGCTATAAAAAAAAGTTTGTTCCATTACAAATTAAACGAGTTTTGTCTTTGAGAAATGTGGGTAGTTTTCAATCGTTAAAAATGTATGAAATACTGGATCTATAGTGCAAATACCTTTCACAAAGTCCACAGTCATGTTAGTGTGCATGTCGTAGTAAGTTCTCCTGACGCGCTGCTTGATAGGGTCGGTGTCATCGACAGAGTAGTCTCTGAACGCTTCCAAAGGCTTGTCATCGTACTTCGCTTCAGGCCGGAACAGCAGCGACGGATCCAGCATAGACACCGGAGATTCCTGGCACCATCGGAAGGAGTAAAGGTAAGTCTTTTTGTATTGTCTTCTTCCTGTATTTGTTTTTTTATATATGCCATCTACCGTATCTTTCAGGAAACTCATTGATATCATGGGAGCAATATCAGCCTTAGGGTATGGTTCGCTCGAGAAACTGTCTGGGGAACCAGAAGCAAAAGTGCTTCGCATTCCTAGATTAAGTTTCGTTTCTCTTTTTCTTTACATGGTTTTGGGTATGGTAGTTGGTACAACCATCAAGTTAAGACATACGACTAACCTAACCTGAACATCACCATATCTATATGTATATATGAGCTATCAGCACGTAGCTGAGCGTTCTCCGCTACAATTGAGCGAGATTTAGGTACCTACTAATTCACTATGCTGCCCTGGTGCGGGTTGGCAGATTTCATATTTTTGAAATTCTTGTAACGGTCTCTGTTATATAGGTTTTCTCACAACGAGACGCTTCGTTCGAAGTGTTAGTTAATATTTAATTGACACTGAATCCCTAGGGTTCAAATTTTTGACCTCTCAATTATCAGCGTGCCATGTGTTCGTTACCGACTAAGCTATCGCTGACTTACTCAAAATATTTACTGTTACTTTGGTGTAAATTGATTATATTGTTTTAAGGAAAATGTTGTCGTGAAAATTAGGTACATAGAATTGAATATTTAATGAACAACTGTGTTGATAAATATGTAAATGTGGCAGCAATTGTATTTAAATTAGAAGTAAATTGTTAGCGAGATATAATTTTTATTCTTGGAAACGTGTTTATATTCAAAGATGTCGTGAAACAGGTGGTTCGTGATATCACGGTGTCATATTATTGGTATCTTGTGACCTACAATGTATGAACAAATTAGTATAACATTGTGCTAAAAATTATGCGAATTAATAACTCGATGAAAGAAATATGAGTCAGTACAATTCAGTACAACTGTTGGAGTGGCGGTAGTTCGACTCTTGTTACGAAACCGACATGCTTAAAAGCAAAAATATCGAAATATAAAGGACACTTCATGCCTTCGGTTTTTAATTACTATTGCAGTTTGACAAAGTAGTCTCTGAACTGTAGACTAACAGTAGTGCGATAAATGTATCCATTTGTCAAGACATTTTTTTATTAGGCATTCGAACAGTAGTTTACTAAAGCTAAAAACATCCACTGCCTCGGTGGCGTAGTGGTACTGCGGTATGATTGCAAAGCTGAGGTCTCAGGTTCGAATCCCGGGTCGGGCAAAGTGATATTGGATTTTTCTATTCATTATCAGCCCGGAGTCAGGAATTTGTGCCCGATATGGCGATAGGCTCGCCCCCTATCACATCGTGGGACGGAATATACAAGGCGAAACGTGGGTGTTCTGGTAGCACCTCTGCCTACCCCTTCTGGGAAAAAGGCGTGTGTTTATGTATGTATGTATGTAAAAACATCCACATAAATTGCGATTAATATATTTGTAAACTATATGAAACAATAAATAAGATGAAAATATAAAAATACTCAATAGTTTTCACAATTTAACGTCCTTGTGGTTTTCTGTCTAGCGCCTCTGATAATGTAACTTGTGTAAGTAGTCTATAATGCAATTTCATTGTCATTTAGGTACAAATTACAATAGAGGAATAAAAATAGCATGCAACAAGGCGTCTGAATTATAAAAGCAGTATATTGAAGGTTGTTCCCAATTGTTCAAACATTTCCTATCTGTTGCAAGAAGTAAGAACAGTTGATAAGGAGATAAATCATTGATTATTTATTAGTCTAATGTGTACTTAATAGCTGATCCCTGATCTTGAGCACGTGAGAGTTATCACAATATGGACATAACATGTGGTATAATGTGGTAGGTAAATGATGACATCCTAAGCACGATTTTAAGATAGGTGATTCTACTTATTGTAGTGGTAATTTTATATCATTCACGAGAATTTGATTTTTGTAAGATAAAGTTGACTGCAGACTCGAAATTTATCACAGATATAAGCATATTTAGTTTATAAATAAATTGTTTGGTTCAAAAATGGGGATAATATATTTTGTTATCCGAAGTATAATTAGGTACCTACACTTTTTCTAAATAAATAAATATACATACACCCAATAGTCACATATATACATAGTCCTGATCGAGTCTTGTCGTGATTATCAGGAACTACTCGAAACAAATACCTGTGGTTTACACAAACATTTGTCTCGGTGCAGGAATCGAACCCACGTCCCCTCGTTTCTTAGCTGGCGTCTAACCAACTGCGCCACGGAGGCTGTCAAATGTTATGTTAGCAAACTTCAGGAAATATTTTTCAACAATGTAGCTAAAATAAGTTTACGCTAACAAAGTCTACAAAGATATAAGTTTCCAAATTAATCTATTCTGTCTTCATGTTTCAGAATTTGTAACATTCAAAGCATTTAATCATCGTTAATATACGTTTAATGTTATATTCCTCGTAAAAAAAAACGAACAACATTGTTATTTTAATCAAGTTAAAATATAATTTTAATGTTTTTAAGACAAACTAAAAATTAAATATAAAATATTTTTGTTGCTAAATTTTAAACTTTCAAT
Source organism: Theretra japonica (assembly GCA_033459515.1). NCBI lineage: Eukaryota > Metazoa > Arthropoda > Insecta > Lepidoptera > Sphingidae > Theretra > Theretra japonica. The sequence goes on from CM065942.1 coordinate 6,378,759, forward strand.
AATTTGTATAATCATTGTAGGTAACTACAACACATTACGGCATTATTGAAAATATTTTTTTAGAAAAAATATTGCGAAAATTGAAAAACAACTTACGCGTTTGATCTTCATTTTTGGCGGGTGTTCGAGCAATGTCTAACCGCAGACTGCTTCTCTCGACATCGCTCAACATCTTTAAAGCCAGTACTGGATAATTGCACGACCGTGCTTACGCGGGGTTATCACCTCTCATAGATAACATTCGCAATATACGTATTCTATTCAATGTGACGGCTAATTGAAATAGCTTAATTAGCGCGATAAATATATTATTTGATTGATTATCTTTTGCGTATGTTTAGGGGGCCAAATATGACGTAGTATTGAAAATAAGTGATCTGGCACAAACATTAGAACATGTTTTGAAACCTTTTTAACGCATACCTATGTCCTGCAGTGGAAATGCTTATGCTGACGATGATAAACATTGATGAGATTGTTATTAAATTTTAGGTTGTCATACATAGATATAAATAGGAATATAAAAAAATAAAAAAAAAATATAAAAATAAAAAAAAAAATATAAAAAAGTATCCAGACCATATACGGCTCACTGCAGGGCGCAGGTCTTTTCTACTATCGAGAATTCGATTTAGAGGGCTTAGACCGTAGTCCACCATACAGAGCAGTGCGTGATTGATTGAAGTACCTAAGTGGTTGGTGATCACGACAGCAGAAATTCATATAAAATATATATGGTATTCTGAATTCCTCACAACGTTTTCCTTCAGTCAAATGCGTAGTAATTGACCATCAAACATTGATGTAAAAATGCCATCAATACAAACATTAGGTATAACTTAATGTTCCCTGGGTTTCAAACTCGCGACTATCGTTTCAGCAGGTGCGTCCAATAATGAAGTTGTACGGTTATAACATAAGAATATTCTTAAGTAAGTTTGTAAGTTCCAGAGTAAGTAAGAAGAAGAGAGTAAGTAAGAAGTGTTTGTTAAGAATAAGTATATCCTTATTCTTAACAAACACTTCACCTATTTGACAATCTAGATTAAAAATTTGAAAAAACAAATGACGATCGCTGATGTATTGTAGGGGGGACAATACACATCTAAAAAAAAACAAAAGAACTATCAGAGAAAAAGTTTAATATTTCAGGCTTCCATTACCTTGATGTAACACACTAATAACAATTGATTACGGGATGTTTCTTCTAAATATAGCAACCGTTTGAATACATTTTATGTCATCGAGTCGAGTGGATTATGATGCCCAATGACGCGACGCGACGTCTGTTTTTTAATCAGGAAATGTAGAGTTGTCTGAACATTGAAATTGAAAAGGAACTGATTAAAAGAAAATTCAGTGCAACTAACATATTCGTCTTTAATAAAAGGTGTTGTATTCTAGGAACATTCTATCTGATATTGGGTAGGTACCTAGGTTGAATTTCTGTTGACGAATCTTTTGATCCTGGCATGACTAAATGGCTTCAATTCCCCTGATCACATGTGCAGGATAAAATTGATATTTTTGTGAATATTAAATAATAGAATATTATTTAATTATTTAAAATAATAAAAATAAGTGATAAGCGACTCTAACAATATGAAATAAAATAAAACGTCATATTATTGATAACGATTTATTAACCAGTGTATAACGCATATTGTGTAAAAACATTTTTTTAATACTTTTCTAAATACATTTTACAATTAAACTATCGTAGACGGTTATTCACAAATGTGTACATTATTTACGGAAATAAATAATAAAAATAGTATAAATATAGTGGATGTCGTGTCTGTATCATGCGTTTAAACGTTAGTTTAAAACTCGCAGACTCCAGGAATGTACTTCTCGATGAGTTTCTCGTAGTAGGGCCAGAGCGCCTCGATGTCTGGCACCTTCTCACTCTTTGTGTACAGATCATATTTGCTGTAACAATCATTATTCATTAGTTTGTCGAATATCGATCCTTTATCTCGTAGTTTTTCAAAATTATAGAAGGTATATGAATACTAGAAGTGATCCACTTTATGTCCATCAATACCTAGTTATTCAAATTCAATTTCGTTGTGAAAAATTAATCAGTTACAATTTAAACAAATTGTACAAGTATTGAAATATCGCTATTTCTAACATTTTCCGAAATAGGAGCGTAGTTTGGTCTTCTAACCATAGAATGGATATTATCTTCCACTAACTTTTCAAATGAATAGACTAAGTGAAAATACCCACTTGAACTCAAGCACCCATTTGAGGATCTCCTCATCCTTCTCGTTGGTAAGATGGCGGTAGTCGCCTCCAGCGTGCCACGGGTAGAAGGAGTGGTACCTAAATCAAATGAAATTAATTAAATATAACTCCCTATTTAGCTAATCAAAACATGATAAAACAAACTGAAAAACGTGATAAAACTAGTCAGCGATCTCAAAAGTGGCCTCTACCTTCGTCCATTGAAATGTTTAACAATACAGCAGAACTGTCGGACAAACTGATTTCGCTGAAGTCACCAGCCACGACGAACTAAATATTATGACATTGCATTCAACCTGGACTGCACATTAAACTGCTTACAGAAATAGTTACACTTCCTCTGAGACAATTTGTTATTATCATCTACTATAACACTTGGTGTTGGTTACGATTTGCTTTTCTGATGACATTCAGTTAAATAGGCACATAGATTATAATTACAATGTTACCTGATCATGTAAAGACCCTTCTCCGGGATCTTGGCCTTGTTGTGTTTGAGGAACTGGTACAAGTACTCGTCATGTCCCCAGGAAATGAGGAGGTTGTCCAGGCCACAGTGAGGTTCGTACATGCCGTACTTTGTGCTAAAAAGTTGATTTAACTATTAAAGTTACATGATTTCTTTATTTTTTGGTCGAGGTAACTCCTCGTCCACAAATGATACTGAGGCCCAATAAGAATGAAGTTAGTAATATTTGTCTATGGTGAAATTAGTAGTAATTACTGTGGAATTTCACAATAACTTAATTTTTTTTTAAAGGAATAGTCATGCGAACAGTTACTTTTTTTCAGATTAAAATTCAAGATTTAGATAGTTATTTTAGCTGATATAACTAGTACAGCGTGACTCTAAGATGATAGAATAGCTAAGTGCATTGTTAGATAGCACGTTGACACTTAAAACCCTGGATTAGCAGATGTCAATGTATCAGGCAATTTATTGATACGCAATCATTATTACGACAAATATGATAACTCTATCCCACATGGCGTCTCCTGTCATCTAATCGCGGTCCACCTCTAGATATTTTGCGAATGATTATTTCCGCGGCAAGTAGAAGATTATGTTATCTCGATGATATCTTAAATGACGCTAATAGTGATGGGAGATAAGTGTTTATTGACTGGCTATTGCCGGCATGATTAGTGTAGGGTACCAAAATGCATAGTCAGTAGCAGCTTTGGGCTAGACGCAGTTAGGTGCTTGCCCAGAGTCCTAGAAATATCACTGGTTGTAACATCAGACCTATTGTTTTGTTTTGCTATTTTTATGATTCGACCGACAGACAGGGGTCATCCGGCTCTCTGTCAAGCAATGTGCCAATAGTATCTACTATCTACTAACTAGACAGGCATTTTCGTAGCATGATTTTCATGTCAATTCCAAGAAACGGGTGCATTACTTAAATAAATGGCACACAATTTTCTTTCGGTTTGGAGATCATGCGACATTTTGTAATTTGATGATTGTAATCGTAACTATAAAATAAAAAGGAAGAATAACATACTTGTACTTGGGGTTGTAGGTGTCTGGGTTGTCTTTGAAGCTGTCGTGTCCGTAGACGATGGAGTCTGCCCACTTGCAGCCCACTACAAAGGTGTCTCCCACCACGCAGTACTGAGGCTCGTCGTAAAACGCCATTACCTAACGGGTAAAAAAAAAAAAAAAACTCGTGTACATTTTGTCCTCTGACGTCACTTTGGCCAATACCATGATCCTTGCTACATAAACTTCTCGGTTGGCTTTCTTATGCTAGGACAAACGTTGAATCTCTTTTGAATATTTAGTAAACAGTAATTTTTAGACCAGGTTTAATATTTTTCATGCTTGACCATATTGTACTTTAGCTGACTTTTGTAATAGATACCCCAAAATTCGTCAATTAAAATTATCAGTACACTTTCTTCTAGTAATTTAGAAGACGTTGATTTTGGTCATTCCGATTTCCCACTTAACTATTATTTTATCTCCGAATTTCATTACTGTGTTATTAATTTATTAGCATAATATTTTTATCAGACATTCGGGTTATGTGATGTCATGGAGGCTATCAATTATATAACAAATTATGTTTAACTTTAAATAATATACATAATCAAGTGTGGGTAATTGTTTTGGACAAATTGTGCAATATGTTTATTGTCAAATTTAGTAGTTCTAACTGTTGCAGTTTTTGCGAGATATCTAATATTCGTAACCGCCCTAGTAGTGTCTACGATACGCTGTGCCTAAGGTGTCAACGGTGAAACCTAACATAATTACTAATCCAAATGTTGTGCTTACCAGGATTTCAGCATTCAATTAAGTGATATAATAGTATTTACCGAAGAAATAACTTCCCTTCTTGCTATTGATCTTTATTATATGTCCAATACTTTATATTTGCAAATGATGATGCAAATGTACCTTGCCCAAATCATGGATGAGTCCAGTTAGCTGGAACCAGTCGTCATCAGGATGGTCTTCGCGGATCCTCTCGGCAGTTTGAAAGGCGTGCACGATGTTAGGCAGGTCGGTGTCCGGGTCAGACTCGTCGACCAGCTCGTTCAGCTTGATCAGAGCATCCTTGATTGTGGCCTTGAAGTGGTTGAACTTCATCCATTTCTCGCGCTTCTCTGTAGGGGAAAGATTAGTGAACATTAAATCGTTTTTTGATATATATATCGTACTTGTGTTTGTAGAGATGGAATCCGTTTGAGTTAAAAAAGAGTAGCCGTTATTGCAATGCTTGTTTATGTCTTGCTCTCGCTTGTTTTATTAAGGACAGCAGTCTGGTCCAACTAGAAGAGGATTTGTGTTATTTACATCCTCAATAACATGGAATGTACTTATACTCGTATTATGAAATAATGCGTAACAATGTAATAAATTATAAGAGCGCTGGCCCTATCTGGAATGATCGTAGAACCGATGTTATTAAACTAGAAACTTCTTTTCATGTTTTTCATTTGATCCTCAATCAGACTTCATTGGTACTAGAAAAGTTGACTAACTATTCTAACCAATTTATTAACGACATATAGCTATACGTCACGCCTGTATCCCATAGGGGCAGGTGGAGACTATGGATCCCCAGTATGCTCGATGCTGACATACTACTTTTGCTTCTTCCACTTACATCAATATATTCAAGCATTCTCTTCGGTTTAGGGTACAGGATATTTTATTGGTTCGTAAAAATCCTTACGTTTAACGAAATCGACGGTGACGTTGGTGTGCATCTCGTAGTAAGTTCTGCGGACGCGTTCTTTGATGGGGTCTGTGTCGTCGATGGTGTAGTCGCGGAACGCGTCGATGGGCTTGTCGTTGAACGTGGGCTCTGGACGCAGCAGTTGCGACGGGTCGATCATCGAAATTGGGGCATTCTGTAAAATTAGGGTTATAGGAAATTAGATTGTGAAGCCTTCTTAGTACCAGAAAGCTTTTCTTAATTCAAACAACAGATGACATTATTCCACTACTCTGTTTTGTACTGTGTATTTTTTTAAGGTTTAAAATCGGTATAAATTACGAGTATTATTAAACCGTATTGTTATGCATGAATTAGTAAATAAACATCATAAACATTTTTCTGTAATAAACAGCTTAATTATCCTGATACTCGTAAATGATAACACAATGTAAAATAAATATTTACTTACCACTTCAGCAGCCATATTTTATTTTTTGTGTTTCAAATTCACAAAACAGTGGCTGCTTTACGAGTGATTTAATTTTAATAATAGTTTTACGTATGTTATCAAGCAGTTATATAGGGTCGTTTAGAACATCTCGAGAGTTTGATATCTAAGATAATGTGGGCTTTAGTTAAGTAAGATAAAATAAGCAAATAATAATCCGCCATCGTTTTGCCCCCGGCGACGCCTGTCATGTGACTGGCGGCTTCTACAATAATAGTAGGTACCTACCAACTACTTATATATATATATATATATATATATATATATATATAGGATTCCTTCTATATCTAAGTGGGGACAACCAGTTTTGTAGTTTTTTTCCGAATGAATGAATGTTTAATTTGGCGGAGTTTACATCATTGGTTTTTCCATCTCTAGACAATGAAACTGAAGCGAATGTCATATTCTATTCTTTTATACCTCTTTGATAAATATAACACTTTTGGGAGTAGACCGTTCAGTTTATCACGCAGATCTCATGTTGTTAGTAAAGTTAATATACCTTTCAAATTCTTGCGGAAAATTCCTGTGAGTTATAGATTCTTGACGATATTTTCCCGCATCGTCATAGCAAGCGATAGTTAACCGAGATCACACAAATAACTAAGAAAAGTTATAGGTGTGTGCCCTAGATTTTTAGTCGCAATTATCGGTACGGCAAACCGGTCGTTCATGAGCTGACACTCAAAATACTTGCTATTTTATTGTGATTAATTGAATTAGTAACTATTGCCGGCTATTCTATCTGCATAATTTATTACTTCGCGATTTACTCAGGATACCGTGCCTTTTCCTAGATAAAAATAAGCTGTCACTTTCCTATCCCTGTCCAGAAAACTTGTGAAACTTTTGCATATTTATTACGTTAGTAGGTAAAAGACCAACCAACAAACACATCTTAACATCTTATGTCAGTATCTGTGAGTTGTTTGGTGCCAGTATGGACATTGGATCGTTCACATTTGGCAGACACACCCTAGATATTTTTTTAAGATAAACTTTTATGTCACATTCATAGTCCCTGCCTTAGCCTACCGTTATTGGATAAGGGGGACGGTTATGTATGTAGGTATGGATGATACATTTCTCATACTGCCACTGTTTAGTCTGAGGGAACCGTTCTATTATGTTGCGGTTTATTAGAAACAGGGTTTCGGATCATAGAGTAAACTCGCAGTTTCGGACCTATAAATGTCGAAACAAAAAACGAATAAGGCTTTTCATAATTTTCCACTTATTTATCCACGATCCACATATAATATGTTATTCCGCATTATATTATGTATATTGTACACCATGTATTAGGTACTTACTATGTTATAAAAAATAAATAAGTTATATTACTTTTGATGATTTATGTGCAAAATCTTGAACATTAATCCGTAACGCTAGGCATCATAAAAAAATATCATATTAATGGAATAATTGACCGATAACCTTAAAGCCTTTCGCGAAATTGTATCATACCTACTTTCTCTATCTAATGTAGATAACCTGAGCTTTACATCGGCCATCACATCAAACTATCATGAGAAAGCAAAGTCCAATTCTATTTAGGAGTTGTAAGGGGTTCGTTTTTGGTTTGGTAAAATGCTTTACGTAAAATTCGAGTGAAGGCATTAAGAGGTAGGTAATTTTGCAAAAAAATGCGACGATTCCTTTCTTTTATGTTTTAAATACTTTTTGATTAAAATTTTGCCAATAAAAAAAATACGCCGCTTTTTTTACAAAAAAAATTAGTTGCATTGTGTCTAAAGTCACTAAAACCACCTGACTTGGTTTTCGGTAGCAGTCTTGATATACCCTGTATATATACCTACGATAATTTTGTTAAAAAAATAACGAAGATATTCTTATTTCGGCTACATTGCCAGTATCGGTATGAGTAAAGGTTGGGCGACAGCTCAGGGCGGTGACTATGAAGGGGTGTAAGACTAGTGTTTGTAGGTATTTAGCAATGAGGCCCAGGTCACCCTCACAGACTCGGCCGGGTGCATCGGCAATGCTAAAACCGACACTACACATAACCTAGGTATTTTCATTCGTAAAAGGAAAGTATCTAGGTATTATTTTCGAATTATTTTGATCAAAATTATCTTTAACACATCCATTAGGATCGGTTGTTGTCATAGCTGTGCCAGTTCTCCGTTCTATTGTATATATATATATCTATATCTATATGTATATATTGTGTTTCTAGTAGTCTTATTAAATTATAACTATACCTAAAACATGTAAAATTATAAACCCGAAAGTTTCTCGAAGAACTACCTCATAGATTATGTGTAACAATAGGATTCGCTGTTTTGATAACATGCCTTTTGACTATAAAGTGTATATTATCTAGAAAACAAAATAAACAATGTTTTCAGCGATAAATAAGGCAGATAAAATATATCTTACTGACAGAGATGGTGGGATTACTATTGTGACGAGAATTAGCAATATCTAACTCGCACCAATGTTGACAGTCATTGAGAAAACAACACTGCCTTGGTGGCGTAGTTGTACTACAGTACGATTATAAAGCTGTGGTCTCGTGTTCGAATCTCGGGTCGGGCAAAGTGATATTAGATTTTTCTATTCATTATCAGTCCGGAGTCAGGAATTTGTGCATGATATGGCGATAGGCTCGCCTCCTATAACATTGTGGGACGGAACATACAAGTCGAAATGTCCTGGTTGTACCTCTGCCTACCCTTTCTAGAATAAAGGCGTGATGTTTATGTATGTATGTAAATCATAAATATTTGTGACCCTAAAATATGTAAGGAATTTATAATCATCATCGGTACGGGGTCACGGACAGATGGATTTAATATGATTCATATTGTATTCTTCTAAAAAAAATTGCGTATGTGCCTACTATACTCTTGTTCAGCCGAAATCATTCCGAAATTCTTCTGGAGCTAAACTGAGAGCCCTTTATGATAGTTCGAATAGGCCGACATAATTGGATCAACTAGGGAGACTTTTCACTTATCAATACTCTATCTTCACTGGATTCCACCTACCTTCCTTGATTACACCGTAATGAGTTTCACCGCCCATGTTTATGAATTATTTATCAATGCATCGAAATTACTGCTCAGGTCGTGTTCCAATTCATCTTATTTACCTAAATTCATCCACAAAGGAAGTCTTCGCTAAATTTGTCGTTGCAACGAATGAGACGTGTAAATATTAGACATGAGAGTAATTCTAACATAAATGCATGATAATTAGTATAAAGTGTTATATTACTTTGCCCGAACCGGGATTTGAACTCGAGACCTCAACGTGGTAATCGTACTATAGTACACTGTACAATTGCTCCACCGAGGCAGTGATACGTATGTGATGCAATTTAAATCCAACAAAATAGTTTTTAAGATACATCTCAACTAAGTAATTGGCAAATTGCGATGTCCAAGCCCTCACACGTGCTTTCTGCGTAGTAAGATCACGTGGAGTCGACAATGTGTGGGTTATATGATTGAATAAGGAACCGAGCAATTGCTCTGAATAAGTCTGGATAAAAATAGAAATCATTCGATGTAATAGATGTCGAGTCATTATTTACTTAACAATATTTCGGTACAGTCGATTCTGTGGAAGCCCAGGATCGATTACTGGTACAATTTTATTCTTTTGTGAAATGAACTTTGAATTTGTATTTGTTCTGCCGCAGGAAGTCCACTGCTGAACATAGGCCTTCTGCGAGGATCTTCACAGCGATATGCATCAAGTGGTGTGTTCCATCCTTAACTTTATCTGCGGTCTGTTCATCATGTGGGCGAACATCCAAATTCCGAGGCTGCGGTAGCCGGTATGTGGATTTTTTATTAACATGAATTTATTGAATACCTACCTACATCAGACATAATCATGTAGTATCTTTATCTACTATGTACATCACACACTTGCGTGGATAACTACGGTGGATTTTCCGCCATTACGTACGAAGGTCGCTATCTGGGCAGATATCTTACCATCAGGCATAAATAGATAGAGTTAGCGATAGAAATAAATAAAACAGACAAACTTTGCAAAACTATAATATTTATTTACCATACTGACTATATTACATTTACATAAGGCGCGTACACATTACCATTGTCGGTTTAAGATGAGGTTATCTTTAGGTCAACACCAATTACAATAGTTCACACGTTCAATTCTAAAATATTCCATACTTATCGGATAAAAGCCGATATACAAGTGATATCTCTACTCAAACGACGCCACAACATGCTATGTACATGTACTAAGTTATAGTCCGACAAGTTGGTGCACGACCCGCCTATGGTAGAGAGGACATTATTTGGCATTAACAGGGCATGTAGAGTACATTATACAAGTCAGCAGGTGTAATTGAAGGTGATGGGGAGCGGAAAATCAAAATGGTAGATATTTTTATTTTGTTTATTATATGACACAACAATTAGCACCAAAAAAAATCCTTCATGTGAAAATAGCGTAAAAATATTGTTACCTGTCGCGGCAATACTTTTGCCCTTATTCATACAGTTTTAAAACCTATTTTAGTTATCAAACAAAACATTCGATAACTAAAGAGGTTTTAAAACTGTCTATGAATAAGGCCGTTAGAAGATAGGCATCATGAATGTTTGGTGCGTAGTGCGTACATTTCGCAATTTTTTGCGTGCCCGCTTCTTATCAGCAGTGATGTCATAATTGTATAGTCCAAACTTTTATTTACTTAACTTAAAGTGACCATCCGATATAACTGTGTAAATCTTGGCTGTTCTTAAATGGATTTATAACATTCTATTTGTTTGTTGACATAAATTATAACAAAATGTTACATATAAAATTGCGCGTCATTCCCATCTCCTTCTTCTCCACAATGCCCTAATTCCTCACGAGGGCCGCACACCAATTTGTTAATATTTTAAGAATATAAAGTATTTTAAAAGTAGGTCGGTTAGTTTCGGAGATTTGGAATGGTTTTGAGCTGACTTTGTCTTACTTTGTATGCTATTTGAGTACTGGGTAGGCCTCGATAGGATCCTTCGGCGATTGCTGTGCTAGATTAATAAGTCTATTGTTGCATTTGAGGAAAATATGATAAAATTATTTAGTAACAGCTAAGAAAGAAGGTTATAAACAACAATTTTGAAATAAAACATAAATTATATATATTTTTTGGTATACAGTGCTAGAATTATATTGTTCCTTGTTTTATATTTCCATTATATAAAATATACAATTTGGAAAACTTTTCCAAACGCTAAGTTGCCAAACCAGTATGTTAGTCACAGAGAAAAATAATATAGAATAAAATATTTGAAAAACAAAATCGACATTCACGAGTTGTTACAATTGCAATGAACAATTTATATTTGATAATCTTTAAAAATGATTGATAACAATGTTTTTCACGATTATGTTTGAAAAAATGTCGGTAGGTAATTATTTTTTTGTATACTAAACCCAATTTTTTAGTAGTGGTCATTTATCACTCAGTTCGAAACACTAATAACACAAAATACTCTCTTAAGTGCGTTATGATTAAGTTTTTCATTCACAATTATATATAAACACGCAATTCATTTTAAGTATACCAAATTATTTATGTCCGGAAGCAACCTTGTTTAATATGAATTATAAAGACTGTGATGTATGTTATTTATATTACTGAATTAATCATAAAATTATTGCACACATGTTAGAAGTAAAATAATAAATATATTGTTTCTATACATGCTATTTAACCCTGTATAATAATATCGTAACTACCAACGTGACAGCATTCTAAAATGTGACAAAGGACACAACACACTTCGGAGCCCATTTTAAACAATATTTAACTATGTAAATATAGCCTATTATACAAAACTATTGATTTATTGCGTCACTCGTCGAACTCTCTTTTAAAAAAATCTAAGTTCTTCTAAATATACATCATGTTTGGTAAATTGAACTATATTCTAAATGGTCTTTTTATGTTGTTCGAATACTATAAATTATAATCAATTCCACAATAATACCAAATACAAGTACAATGCCAAAGCGACAATTATCCATCCTTAAAACTTGGACAGTTTGAATCCACTTATACAGGGTGATATTTACATATGTTAATTAATTTACCCAAAATATTTCTTATCCCCCAGGTAACATTGTTCAACAATCGGAGCTTATTTTTTGTAAAAATCGGGATTTTAGTTTCTACGATTTTTTATCACTCGTATAGATACAAGTATTTTTACCGCTTAGCTGGACTTCAGTTCGGGCGGGAACTTAACTGAGCAGTAGAAAGATCGTACCTATACGGGTTCATCAAAAGCCTTAGAAACTAAAATCGTGATTTTTTACAAAAGTACCAGGCAGTTATTTTTCAAACTTGGTTAAATGTTACCTGGGGTGACTACGAACATTTGGTTTAAATTATATAACGTGTCAATATCACCCTCTACAGTACAATAACCAAATTACAATTCGAGAACAATCTACATATAATTACAGTTTAAAAGCATCATTGGACCTACTAACTAAATGTTTAAAAATTGTCTAAACATTATACTTTGTAAGACACGAGTTTATGAGCAACATAATTTATTCGCATTATACATATTTACTTCTCGGCAAAATGAACTACAATGCTGAAAGCTTGCATAAACGCTTCAAAAGCGGTCTATCGTTAACGGCTTACATCCAGCAACTTTCTACAATATTTACCTGTCTATATAAATCAATAAAAATATGTTCAATATTTGAATGAAGACTTCTAAAACTATCTACATACAACTAATTAATTTCCTTGTTTTATTTTGCGGACACCATCATACTTTTCCTGTCGGGATATTTGCAATTGACGTTATTATACGGTAACGTCAAAGAAGCAGACGTAAAAATACGTCATGTTCCTCTAAAAGCTAGAAATTCCTACCCGAAGATATTGAATCGCCCTCACTGTCGCTTGACCATTCTCCTTCGCTGTACTCTCTTTCTCCCTTCTTAATTCTCTTGCGTCTCTCTCTGGGTATCTGTGGTTCTTCCTCTTCGTCGCTGGAGTCAGGCCTGAAGGCCGGGTCTATGTTCTGCAGCATGAGGTCCTTGGTGGGCGACGAAGAGCGCAGTTCTTTGAGCGTATTCGTCAAATCAATGTTCGGCGGGAGTGTGATTGCTTCCTCCTCTACTTCGTTCTCTTTCCTTCTCTTCTTTTTCGTTTTAGAGTTGTGCTTCTTCTCTTTCTTTCGCTTTTTACGCCTGCAACTAGAAATATTTTTCATTAGCTCTATTCACATATAAATGAATTGAAATTGTAATTTTTTTTTCTTTTGTTTAACACTTTAGCTGTGATGCGAACTATCCACCTGTTTGGGTTGGGCGTATAAAAAAAAGGGCACACATGCGAACGACAAAATATACGGTTTGTACAAAACACACAACGTATGTGTACCGCAGTCAATGAAAGCTATCAATATTTAACGCAGTGAATATTATTTACATCACAATACTTTTTGCTAATCAAGGACTCACTGCTGTCCCTCATACACCCACCTGTAGTTTTTAATAATATGCAAATAAATATTATACACTTGAAAAATTAAATATCCACTCACCCGTCATAATCTGATTCATCATCTTCTGATGATCTGCAAGAAAAAATAACAAAATTCAGTATTAAATGACACATAAATAATAAATAATTAAACAAACCAAGTTCGTATTTGTTCTTAGCATTGGGCTTTGATCTTCAAATATTCCATCAAGATTGTCTATTAACGCTTGAAGGGATAAATTTCATAACTGTACTGTACTGTATCAGCTCATATACTTCTCACTGCAGGGCACGGGCCTCCTCTGCAATCGAAAGTACGATTGAGAGGGGTTAGGCCATTTAGATTCCATAAACAAGACATAATACCTATACTTTCTTCTTTTGCTCTTGCGATGTGACCTCTCCACATCGTCTTCATATTCTGTAACCAACAGAAAATGAATATAAATAGTTTTATCTTAGGTATTTCTAAATATCATGTTAAAGTTAATAAGTACAAAGCGACAGTACATAATGGTGGAAAATCCTTCACAGCAGACCACATTTGTGTCGCGTTTCATGTTTAACCTGTATCAATTCGATTTCGATGAGGTCGTTATCTCTATGAGTTGCACTGCATTATCTACCAGATTTGTACACACTTCATCATGCAGGTATAAAAATATGTCCTACTTATTCATATATTAATTTATTACTTAGTATAAGTAATATAACGTACCTCGTCTATCTCGATGCCGCCGCTTGTCTCTTCTGCGACGTTTCTCCTCTTCTTCCTCTTCTTTTTTCTTTCTTGATTCCAAGTTGTCAACCTGCATTTAAAATTGTTTTATTTATAAAAAACGGCCTATATGAAATTAATTATGTCGGCAACAAGCGCCCGTACGTTTCGCCCGCGGACATGTTGGCGAGGCAAGCACTCTGCTCAGTTGCCCGGCGACACTCAACGTCATAAAAATGTTCCTTATGTCATGTCGAGTCGCTGTCTTGTCGGCGACAATGATTTCTGACATGCAATGAGTGAAGCCGCCAGCTTATGTTGCCATCAAAAAATTGCCGACATAGTCCGGCGGGTCGGCGGCTTTGGTGTGTATAGCGCTTATTACCCACGACACACGACTCGATCTTATTGGGTCAGAACTATGTGACTGATGGATGTATTTATTGTTTTATAGATACAGTGAATAGTCAAGATATTAAATTTGTTACCATAGCACTGGCGAGCGAGGTGGTCGGCAGCGACGCGGCGACGGGGTCCACGCCCACCTTCTTCAGGAACTCGGCGGCGCGCCGACGCCTTTCTAGCTGCTTCACGCGCTCCACCTCCGTGTCACCTTCACCTGCAAGACAAAATGCATAAAGGTAATCAAACCATGCAACTTATTATTACAACTCATAGAAACAGTATACTACTGTAATTTAAACAAACAAGAAATCAGAAGGACGCACGTGTATCGGCTTTTACATGGAGAGCTAAGAAAGTGGGAGATTAGTAGTCTACTCTCTGGCTATCTTGATAACCAATCAAGACACTACACCGAAATTGTTACTTCAGCTCATTGACATTGAAAATAATATAAAAGGGGTACAATGACATATTAAGAACACAGAATATTGTGATTACTACTACTGTCTAATTTTTTACAGTATGGTTAGAATTATTCTTGCATCAAGGGAAACTCACCTTTAGAATCCGACTGATCGCCAGTCAAATCAATCAAATCATCTGAATTGTCCTCCACAGATATGATTTCGTTGATAACAACCTCTTCTTTAGTATGTTTCTTTCTTTTTCTATCCCTTTCGTACTCTCTTGATCTCCTGTATTCTCTGTCAAGACTTCTTTCGACTCGCCTTTCTCTTGATTTACTCCTGTACTCCCTCTTCCGTTCTGAATGTCTTCTTCTCTCCCTTCTATGCGCAGGACTAGGGTCTTTTACCCTTTCCTCTCTGATCGTCTCAATTTTCCTGTCTTCTTGAATTGGCGTCTTCTCTTTTACTATTTCAACTGATTTTACGACATGCGTTATTATTGGTGGTGGTGGAGCTTCAATTTTCGGAGCTATGTTAACATGATTAACAGGTATTATTTTGGGCACCATTGGTCTGATGGGTTCTAGCGTTCTTATTGTGGGTAGATCGTGGTTTAACTGCCCTTCCATTTTGTAAACCACGACCGGCGGCATGTAGCTACATAAAGGGTAGAATTGTTGTTGTGGAATAACTTTAGGTGGTTCTTTGACTTCTTCTACTTTCTCCGCTTCTTTCTCCTCCTGTTTTTCGGCTCGCTTCTCTGGGTCCTCGTCGGAGCTCGATTCATAAGGTAGGGCTGGTTTTGGTAGCACCGGATCTGGGTCTTTTTGTTTCTTTATTGAAAACGACACTGGTGCTGGAATAAGGACAAACAATTCAAAATGTAAATATCTTTACACATATTCAAATACTTTGAGAAGTATTATTGTAACGAATGCTTTCTGGGCAATTACCTAATCTCCCAATGCTGTGCAATGTAATGCAATGCTCTGTAGTCAAAATTGCACAGTATGAGCTGTCGTTACTCTTACTATTAAGCGAACAACACCCTCGTGTCGTCATCTTTCATAATATAATAACAAAAAGAAACTCACCGGAAGATTTTCGTTTCCTCGGTTCTTTGCCATTGACATCAATACCCCGCTTCTGCTGCATCAATTTCTTATAATACGGATAGTAAATATTTTCAGGGTCCAGGAACGTGAATCTCGGATCGTTCTTGGCGCGCACGATGTCTGCGAATTCGTCGCCATTTCGCGCGACGTATGCCGCCATCTTGTCGATCACAACTTGCACGTCATCTGGCGGTGTTGGTATAGGGGTACTGTCTTTACCGTCGGAGGAGGATTCATCGTCATATTCTGTAATAATGTACGACCGTTTAGTTAATTAAATATTTTTATTATTATAGATAAGCATCTAAGCTGATGAAGGCACCACGCTCACGAAGGCAGCAGAAATTAGCAGGACACCGGAGCAGTGAGCATTCTGTGACTGAATATGATGATTGCTGATACATTCAGAGGTAAGTACATTTCTTTCTTCTGACATCCAAACTTATAAAGGGAGATAGCACCAAAATAACTATATTTTTATACAATATTTTGAGTCATATCATTTGAAAGCCAGTTTTCGATACCAATTTTTGTTAAAATATTACTAAATCTTACAAACGTTTATTAATTATTCAACCATGTATGTATAAAGGACTAAATAAAATACATGACTAATGGGATGGTAGTCTTTTCATATTCTGAATAAACCAATGTAGGATGTTATATTCATAAAACGCTATCGTCCTCACCAGAAACATCACTCTCCGAGTCCGTATTATAGTTTTTCATGAGACTCAGTCCTGTTGATTTGGGCACCACAGGTGGTTCCTTCTTGGCCTGTTTGAGTTGTTGTTGAGCCTCCGCTTGGGCTTGTTGTTGGGCTAGGTACTGGTGGTAGTAGGCCGCGTACTGTTGGTAGTGGGTCGCTGGCGTCGGCTCGGCTGTGCGCTCCGCTGTACAACACGACAAGTTTATATGAGATAATTGTATATTGGATATTATTTTGGTGTGTTTAAGGTTGAATCAACAAGTTATGTACTTTATAGCAAAGTTTATTAATAGGCGGCCTAAACAGGATATTTAACTTCATTTTTATTCCAATTCACAATGTAGTTTACTCAATATCTAAAATAATCAAAGGCTTGGCCGATAAGGGTACAAAAGTACCCCCAAAACGATATCTAAATTATCTTTTGAGGGTATGTTGGTACTGCTAAGATTCGGGTAATTCTGCAAGTTTCAACTCTCTATCTGATTTAGTTTTTGAATAAATCGAAAATATGAAAAATCATAAAAATATTATTTTCCCTCGAAAACGACTAAATCGGTTTAAGCGAAATTTGGACATCAGATACATGTGCCTAGTTTTTATTTTAAAAAATAATAGGTATTCATATTTAATTTAACTATGAAAAACTCGCGATTTTATTGTTATTCAATTTTTTTCTTGATGAAACGTCTTAGTAAAGTTACAAATTTAAATTTATTTTTTGCCTTATTCAATGTAGAATACTTGCTAAAATTCTTAAGTTTATAGCAGAGGTATGCAAAAATATAAATCGATTTTATCTACATAAAAATCAGTATCCACTAGAAAAGGCGCTTGAAGAATCGTGCGCGAATAGCTGTGAGCGGGGCATCAGCGCGCCGCCCGCGGCACGCTCCGCGACGCGCCGGCTCAGCGTGAATGGAGACGAGCACATTCCATTTGGAGCATGAACGGCCCGCTCGGGCGCATTCACTAGCGGATATCGATTTTTGTATGGATAAACTCGATTTCTATTTTTTTAACCATGGCGTACCTCTGCTGTAAATTTGTGATTTTTAGGAGGTATTCTACATTGAAAAAGGCATAAAATAAATTTAAATTTATAACTGTACCAAGACGTTATCATTAAGAAAAAAAAATCGCGTGTTTTGCGTAGTTACATAAAACATGACGACTTGTTATTTTCAATTAAAGATTTTAGGTACCTCTATCTTATGTCCAAATTTCACTTAAATCGATTTAGCTGTTTTTGAGCAAAAAATACATTTTACGATTTTTCTTTTTTTTTCGATTTATTCGAAAACCAAATTAGGTAGCGAGTTGACACTTTCAGAATTAAATAATCTTATCAGTACTCATGACATACTCTTAAGAGATCATCCAGATGTAGTTCTGGGGGCGTTTTTGTACCCTTATCGGGCATGCCCTTTGCGTATACGTACGTATATGTTTGCGTATACGTGCACGCATAAATGTCAGAATGGTTGCTTATATTTACGCAAAGGATACGCTTGAAATAAAACTAGTTTGTTTACTGATTTTACCGCGGATTCGCTTTAATTATATCAACTTCCCGACGTGACGTTGCGATTATTTTACAGCTTCCGTAGTCACGGGGCGGACTGAGGTGTTAGTCATCCGCTTAGTGAATGTTACGAATGCTACCTTCGTTTACTAAATTATTGATATTCAAAAAGTTTTTTTTAAAAGTTAATTGTTATCCAATTTACGCAGAAGAAGCTCACTATGTCTTGAGGTCAGGCAGTTGGTAATTTGGGTTGCAACTTAACTAAATGTATAATTGGATCCCGTGCTTGTGCAAGCTTCCAAACATCTTCTCTATTGAAATTAGGATGTTTATTACTTGCAATAGTTTCGCGTTACATCTCTGGGTAGGAATTGGTATTCTTTTGCAAGGATTTGTGGCTTGTGAAATGTAAGATAATGTATGGAGCCTTCCTCTGTATGTCCAGCAACTGTAGACTTCGTTGAGCGTCGGTGTTTTACGTCAGCTATATGTTCTTTAACGCGGGTCCCTATACTGCTTTTAGTTTGTCCTATGTATGAGAGGCCACACTTACAGTCTTTTTTATATACACCCGGTTCCTGAAGAGGTATATGGCACTTAACATATGGTAGGAATTCGTTATCTTCTTGAGCGGCTTGAAGTAAGTTTTGGTAGAAACACGCTACAGGATATCGCCAATTTTGTGGGTAATTCTTCTTGTATATGGTAGTATAATCGGACACGTTCAACTGTGGCTGTTTTCACTCGGTCTCTGATGCCGGCGTGGAATTTGGTGCTTGTTGTCTCGCAGCACTTGCTTGACATGTTGCAGCTCAGTAGCCAGGTATTTCTCGTCACAGATTCTCCGTGTATTCTGAAACAAAGATTTACCCACGGTAGCTAAGTGTTTTGGATGGTGGTGAGATTCATCGTTCAGATATTTATCTGTATGTGTCTTTTTGCGGTACACAGCTTGGCTTAAGGACTGATCAGGATTTCAAATAATTCTAATATCTAAGAAAGCAAGAGATTTGTTATTTTCTAACTTCACAGTGAATCGAATTTTATTGTTAATGGAGTTTAGGTTATTTAAGAATGCAGTGATTTTGTCAGTTGGTAAAATAGTCAAAGTATAATCTTCATATGTACTGTTTGTAATGTCTGTATCTCTTGCTTCCTTAGATATTAAAATATTTGAAATCCTGATCAGTCCTTAAGCCAAACTGAGTACCGCAAAAAGACCCATACAGATAAATATTTGAACGTTGAATCTCACCACTATACAAAACGGTTAGCTACCGTGGGTAAATCTTTGTATCAGAAGGCACGGTGAATTTGTGACGAGAAATACCTGGCAACTGAGCTGCAACATATCAAGAAAGTGCTGCGAGATAACAAGCTCCAAATCCTACGCCGCCGTCACAGAGATCAAGTGAAACCAGCCACGGTTGAACGTATCTCGATTATACTGCCACATATAAGAGGGGTCACCGAAACGATTGGCTATATCCTGAAGCGTCATTCTATCAAAACTTACTTCAAGCCGACCAAGAAGCCAATTCCTACCACCTGACAAATGCCTTATACTTTTCCGGGAGCCGTGTTTATACAAAATAGACTCTGACTGTGGCCGCTTCTGCATAGGACAAACCAAAAGAAGCATAGGAACCCGCGTTAAAGAATATGTGGCTAACGTTAAACACCGACACTCAACGAAGTCTGCAGTTGTTGAACATACAGAGAAAGGCTCCATACATTATCTTAGACTTGACAAGCCACAAATCCTTACAAAAGGACACCAAGTCTTACGTAGGATGTTTCACGTAAATCACGAGCCTATTGCACTAAAAAAAAACATCCTAATTTCAATAGAGAAGATGGTTGGAAGCTTGCATAATTATGTGATCCAATTATACATTTAATTAAGTCGAAATCCAAACTACCAACTGCCAGACCTTAAGACAAAGTGAGATCTTTCTGCGTAGATCAGACCACGAACTACTAACATTTGAAATTAACTTTTTTAATTTTAATAGTTGTGAAACGAACGTAGGTAGCTTTCGAAACATTTACTAAGCGGATGGCGATGACACCTCAGTCTGCCCTGTAACCGTGAAAGCTGCAAATTAATCAAAATGTCGCGTCGAGAAGTTAAAAATTTAAAAATAAACCAATTCCGCGATAAAATCCGTAACGTAATTAGGTCGCCATCCCGCATCCCCTGGCATACGAATATTTAATATTATTTTATTTAGATTATGTATACAGGATATATACATACTGCGACCGAAAACGAAGCTAGGTGGTAGTACTAGTGCCTTCAGACACAATGCAACTAAAAATTTTGCAAAAAATGCACAATTTTTTGTTGTTGTAATATTTTATTTATCGTCGCATTTGGGTGATGAATTCATAGTTTTTCTGAAATAGTACTATACATATTTTTGAAAGACGCAATGGAACAAACGTAAGGGTTTAAATTATAATTTTAGCAAAAACTAAGTATTTACCACCCAAACACGATGATATTTGAAAAACCGCAATAATACTATCGCATTTTTTGCGAAATTTTTAGTTGCATCGCGTTTGTAATCACTAAAACTACCAGCTGGCTTCGTTTTCGGTCGCAGTGTTGATATCCCCTGTATTACGAGTATAAATAGTGTGCATGTACAACCGACCGGTGTTGTAGATGACGGGCGGGCGCGAGATGTCGGCGCGCGGCGGCAGCGGCTCGGTGCCGGGCGGCGCCACGTCGCCGGGCGCGCGCTCCGCGTCGGCCGCGTCGGCCACGCTGCCGCGCATGCGACACACCAGCAGCGTGTAGTCGCAGTCCGCCGACGGCTTGTACTGGATCGACGGGATCGACGGCGCCTGCAACAACAACTCATGTTATTCACATTAGATAATAATACAAATAAATACACTCAACAGTCACATACATAGTCCTGACCCCACACTAAGATCGAGTCTTGTGTCGTGGGTATCAGAAACTACGAGAGACTTTACGGTCTCACAACCATCCAGACCCGAAACAAATACCTGTGGTTCACACAAATATTTGTTTCGATGCGGGAATCGAACCCGCGGCCTCTCGTTTCACAGGCGGCGTCTAACCAACTGCGCCACGGAGGCTGTCAGTCTGCTGATAAGTCTATAATGGGCCAATGATTTGACATTGGGACATTATATACCAGAAGGGACACTGCTATCTTTTTTTTATTTATAAGTCCGGCACCTCTGCCTACCCTTCCTGGGAAAAAGGCGTGTTTATGTATGTATAGGTCCGGCAAACAAGCAACTAGGTCACCTGGTGGTAAGTGCCGCCCTTAATCATCTGCAACACTTGGATCATAGATGTGTTGCTGGACAGTGAAATCGGAAGGAGAACAGATAAGAAAAAAAATGGGAAGAGGAAAGGGTTTTGAGCATCCGTAAATCTCAATCACCAAACGAAACGCGAAAGCAAAATTGTATCTTCTCGTTGATCTCTTGCGAGACAGTAATGCCTGCCCAGTCATGCTGAGTCATGACTGTCAACTGCGTGGCCCTACTCCACTCTCACTTCTACACTATCTGTTTCTGTTGTCATTCCTATGCAGTTACACTATGTACGCTTTGGCTACACGGACTATCCCGTTTCCACATGCTTTTACATTGCGCAAAGCCCACAGATTTTGTCTGCGACATCAGCTTCAGTATAGTACTTTGAGGGCAGCTAATGGTTGCGCCAGTGGAGCTGGCAATCATCAACCAGGATAGTAGGGCTCAATATATCTCACCTAAATAAGACCTGGCTTCAAAATCGAGTAACAGCTAACCATATACAATTGTAATTGCTACAGGACAAAAAAAAGTTTGCAACAATTACGTTGTCTTGGGTTTACGCTAATGTTACACATTGAAATAAAACGAATTCTTACGGATTTTATTGCGAATTTAATTTAGTTTTTTACATTTTTTTATTTCCCAATGTTTCGATCACTTTACAGTTCTCGTAGTCACGGGACGGACTGAGGTCATCAGCTTAGTGTCTGAGTAATACCTCAGTCCGCCCACGTCGGGAAATTAAAAAATGTAAAAAACTAAATTAAATTCGGGATAAAATCCGGAAGAATTCGTTTTATTTCAATGTGCAACAATTATTTCAAGATATTCATGGCTGCAAGTGTATACTAATTGTTGTCAATATACTTACAGATTCGACCACAGCCGGCGCCAAGCTGGGATGAAGGTACTCTTCGGGTTCCGGCGGTTTTTCTGAAAAGAAAAAATACATTTATTTTTCAAAATATTCTTCATATGGTTACCTTGAATAAAATATTTCCAAATTAAATAATGTTTTATCTATTATACTGACTGTACTAGCTTATATAAAATTTATAACATAGAACAAGTCCTTAAAATATTTGAATCATGGAGGTCACCCCAGATCAACAATTTTAATTGGAATACTACAATAACTCAAAGATACTAAAATGACTTTATAATTCACACCATTATCTCATACAAGTACTATGGACCACTACTTTACAGTTTATATAATACAAATTACAGACAAATCACATTCATTTTACACACATAAACATGGATATGCATGCATAACAGAAGAATGCCATAGCAGATTTAGAGCCTGAATCATGTAAATTAACACTTACCTATAGAGTTATTAAAACATATTTTTATACCCCAAATTATGTCACTAATAATTAATTATATAAGGAACTTTGTGGAGGAACACTGTTGCCAAAATACAGGCTAAGCCTAATTTGGGTGCCAGGGGACTAAAAACTTTGTACAAATGCTTTTGTGAATTGAATAAAATAAATAATTTCTTCCACTTCATTCCTGATCATGCATGCAAGTCAGTTCCATGACACATCTACAAAGACCTCTGTTTATATCATCACCGGTTTAGCCACCAGCCACCACCACCAGCCAAGTGGTCTTATTACAAAAAGCGAAATAAACCTTGATTTGAGCATAATCGAGCAAAACCAGGCTTATCTGTAGAACTATAGTTCAAATAATTCTGTATTACAAAACATAAATAAACCATGGATGTCTTAGTACTGCCTTTTGAACGGTGGTTTTTGCATCAACCATATATGAATACAAACAATATTCGTTCAATATATCATTAAGCCCAAAATATTTCTATATAATTTGATTTCCCTACCTTCCACAACAGCAACCTCTTTCTCTGGCCACTTCCCGGACTTTACTAAGGCTATAAGCGCACTGTAGTAGGGATGCAGCTCGGACTCCTTGTTCAAGAACTGGAATTGTGGGTTGTCGCCCTGCTTCGCCTTGATGAGGATCTCCATCTGCGCACCCTGGCTGGCTATGAACTTGGCTGTTTTCTCTATTATCGCGTTTTGTTTTTGGGTTTCGGGCTGTGGGAATATAAAATATAGCACATATTAATGTGTATGCTGTGTATAAGATTACTGAGCAATCTAATATGAGGAAATGAATGATTGTTAGAGAAATTAGAGAATTATATTTGGATATAATAAATGACCAGTTAGCAAAATAGTGCATTTAATAAATGTACCTTTTTGTCAAATTTGACCATCCATGAACACACTAATCAACATAATATGTTCATCAGTAACAATTATGCCATGAAACTAATTTATGTACATATTTTATTATTATAATATGGTGCATTGTGCAAATATGCTTGTTTAATGTACTAAAATTCTTCAACAACTACAATATATTTACGAATTGATAATTGAGATGGCATAATACGAAAAAGTCATGTAAAAAGAGCCCTGAACCGACAATCTGCAAGAGGAGATTGATGAAAGTGGATGAAGCGAAAGTAGTATGTCAGGATCGAACAAAGTGGCCATACATAGTCTCTGCCTACCCCTATGGGATACAGGCGTGACGATTATGTATGTATGTATAATAGACATATTATAACAATGAAGGAAAATTTTACTGCATATTATATTATGTAAACAAAGACGAAAATAATTTTATATCTGTCGTTTATTTCCATCCTTATTGTGTTTACAGTTGGTATGAAGCAAGATATTGCCAGAGATTGCGAATATTGTTGATGAAAATTAAAGCGCCATTTTCACGGGGAGAGTTTCTCGCGGCGAGAATCGTATACGATTATCGCATGACAAAACCGCCACAGATTATCGTGTTCTGACAAATGTTTACACGATGCAACTCTTTTATACCCTTACGATAATCGTATCTTCGAGGCGAGAAACTCTCCCCGTGTAAATGGCGCTTAATGCAATAGAATACAAAAAATAAGAGATGCAACTGAATAGCTCTTCTGGCAGTAACCATACCAGATCTTATATAAACCTAAGATCAGGCATTTTTCAATGTCTTTCGATTTAAAAAATAGAATATGCTTAATTATAATTCTTTTTTTCATCAAGATAACAGGTAGCATAATGAATCATATTTTAGATTATTTTTCCTAAGACAAATAGACATAGACAATTACATGACCTCAAATAGTTTTTATACTGTAAATACACTTACAAATAAGGTATTGGCTGGCAATAGCTCTTTGAAGGTGGCAGTTGGTTCAAACGGCTCGTCAATCTCGACGGGCTGTGATGATGGCGCTGGTTCTGCTGGCGTGTCGTAGTTGAACCCTACTTGACCGTACCCGGCTGCGTGGAGACGTTTCAGCTCTTCCTCTGAAAATTATTTATTTATATAAAAAATACATACATACACAATCTTTGAAGGAAACCTTCTTAACGCACGCTTGACTTGGGGAGTAAGCTGGTGAATGCGTGACGAGAGCATTACGAAAATACGAGTGTTCGGGCGAGACGAACGGAAGCTGAGAGGGAGATATAAGTTAGTGAAGATAGAAAGAGAGAGTAACGTTTCCTATATTACTGTAGGTACAAGAGAGAGAGGTGTGAGCAAGCATTTTCTTTCTCTGTATCTCTCAAAGCCCAATATTCCACGTTTTAAGTGAATAAAATTGTCAAATTATTTTCAGTTCATATTTTGTGAATTATCAATGAAAACCTACAATAAATTTAAACATTTGTAGAAAATTATTATTAGGCACTGCATAGAACTGCACTGCCTTTATCAGGGGTCGAAGCAGGTTTAACCATAAAATCAGATTAAGCTGACTCAGATATTTAGAAAATCGAACTTTATCCATTTCAACAGAGTTATTTTTTAGGTGATAGCAATACAAATAATAACCATATTTAATAATTGGTCTGAACCATGACCATAGGCAACCAGCATCATCCTCTTTATAATGATAGAGGATATTGCAAAAAAATCGCTAACTAAACGAAACAACTCGTTTTATATAAATATTTGCTAAAATATTCAATTTTTGTCAGCTATTGCACAATAACTTTTTCTGCAGCCTTTCTTAAAGCCAACCAACGGGCAGAAACATGCTTTTAGAAATGGTTGGGACAATTTTCACTTTTCTTAAATTAATGCAAATACTTAACAGCAAGCAGGCCATAAAAAAACTGTGTATTTGAAAAATGAAGTCTGATATGTTTTCACCAAACTCTATTAAGGCTTGAAGAATGCATTATGCAGAGTGTGTATATTACACATTGCCATATCCACTAATTTATGTGTGCCCAGTAATGATAATCATTAATTTATTAATTTTCTGACTGCTTTTTTGACATTTAGACCATAACATACTACCATCAGAAGCATTTTTCTGGAAAGTAATATGTATGCACTTGAGTTTTCACACATTTTCACTATAAAAAAATGAGTGCTAGTAAAGTAGCCATTTATCAGATTTTTTAAATGAGTATAATATTTTACCTTGCTAATCAATCAACAAAAAAATCAGAAAATATGGATTTTCTTATGAATCAATTTAATTGACTTTAATTGACCAAATTTAATTAAATTGATCAAAATTCTGACTTATCTGAGCAGTTTCCACCGCCGCCTTATCATCCCCAGTCAATAGAGCTTAAAGCTTATCAAAAACATTTATAAGTAACATACAAAAAATAATATTTTTTGAATAGTACTTCTTGTTGGGATAATTATAATTTTCGATATAACAATACAATATTACAATTATATGCATGAATAATAATATCTTAACATAAACAGAACAATATGTATATTTATTGTGTTTATCACTTTAGTTGAAATTTTATTCACCTGTAATAAAAAACATTCATCATCATCACAGCATACATGTTTTTGATCAATCGCAAAATTTGCATATTTGTTATTAGTAAAATTATATAATATGAAGACCTTTATACATTTCTTCTTCATCTTCATCAGTGTGCAATGCTCGGTACCTCTCCTCATCGCACAGCTGTTCTACTTCAAGCTCTGTCTTGGTGAGTTCCACACGCCAGTCGTACCCACCAGGTGGAGCCTCCAGTGTTGAGAGTTCGTGCAAAGCGCCTCTTGCATCATACCTGCCAAGATTAACACAATGTCACTAAAAGAATTAAGAATAAATGTTTAGCCTACTTTGGCCGTTGGCTCTTATATTAACAGCAGCACATTAATTGTTTATGACATTATGCTATATTTGAGAAACCACAAAGGGTGAATGAATAGTACACATTTTTATACATTCTTAAGACGGTACGAATTGACAAACAATCCTAACTGTTACATTTTGTCAGATTTAATAATTAACACCATGTGATTTCTTTCTTACAAAACAATATACCAGGCTGAGTGATAACTTTTTATTCTTATCTTAAAATGAAAATATTTACACAGGAAATTGTAATTATAATGCTGCACACATATAAATTTAGTTAAAATATGCTTTCGCTTATTTAAATTAATAAATTACATTGTTATGGTGATAATTAAATACTAATGATATCTGCTGATAATTTTTACCCATAAAATAATTTTTATTGGCAAAATAGTATATTTTTAATAAATGGAACATACTAAGTATTGGCACTATAGTATATCTGGTGAAATATCGTACAGTATAGTAACTTACTGGTACCCTGCAATATGCATTGCAGTTGAGTGTCAAGTAACATCTTAGCACTGATAACGTCACGTTATCGACAATAGCGAAGTCAATTAGTCCGTTGCAAAGTATACATACCGACGGAGGCCGTCACCGTAACAATACGGGTGCCGCGAGCCGGAGCGCCCGCCGACCGTCTGCTGCGCCGTTCTTCAACATCATCCTCTGCGAAAATCTTAAAGCTCTTCCAAAAATTTAAACTTTTCTGACAATTGAATGTTTTATACGTATTAGCGCCACAGTTAGCAGTCTTATAGTAAAAAACGGATCGAACCTGTCGATTTTCAACGTTTCATCCCCCATCCACGGAATGAGGTGTTTGCCTTGATCTACGTGCAGAGCTTTATCGTCGTCCCTGAACAATTTGCACGAGTAGCCGAACACGAATAACTCTTCTTTCTTCTCTTTGCATTCCGTTTTCCTAAGTATACCCGATTCACTATGATTTCCTGTCCATTTTAGAGCCATTTTTATTAAACTTACTATTACTAATGAAATAAAACACACCCGCACGCAAGCTCTCACGACATGAATTTGACTTATCGTTCAGAAATTCATATCAGAACCTTTGTGACATAAATGAATAACTACGTGACGTTCAAAATATTTGATGGTGAAAATAATAAATATTATTTAAGTGTGTAATATTCAAATTCAAAATTAACGAATGCAAATAAAATGATTCAAAATAAAATAAATAAAATTAGAATTTGGTAGATTTTTTATGAAAGGAAGAGTCAAGTCAAGACTCAAGAACCTATTTTTTTTTAAGCATTCGATGTTGCCAGTAATATATGCACTTTAAAACTATAAGTGGTGTAATTTTATATCGTTTATAGTAAAAACACCCTATTAAAGTACATTTTATTATTGTTTATCAATAAAAATAGTTAAATATATTTTTACTTGGCATCCTGTATGGTACGGAACTGTTTTATAACAACGCAATTTACTAAAAAAAAATAAGTTACAATGGCAACTGGATACGGAGTGTAATGCTACCAAGTTAAATGCTTACATATTTTCATAACGATTCTATACACACAGAGAATTTCATACCTGGTCGGACAATAAACGTCCCATAAGGCATATGGCGGACGTTTTATATATTTTTGCATCGAAAACTGACAAATTCTTTTAGTTATGAGTATCTTGTGACCGCTAGCGCGTATTTGTTAAAATTAGATAATATAAAGTTAGTTTTTAATGTGTAAATAAGTTTATTATACCTAAAGTCCTACAAATTACAAATATTGATAGTATTTTCGTGCGTGGACGTTTTGATTCGTATTGTTGTAAAACGAAAAGTCTGTGATATAAACAATACTTTAGGTGATAGAATAATTTCCTGAACAATTTTGTAAATATTGTAAAGTTGTTATAGAGTTTTAGTAGATTTAATATATTGAGAGAAGACTGAGCATATTGTGCGTTAGATCTGCGAGCTATGTCAGCTGTAAGTCTATTGTGTTCGCTGAGGGAGAGACCAAGCGATGAAAACCAGAAGGAGGGCTCAAACCAGGAAGGTGAGTGCTTTACTCCATCATCTTTACATCCTTTGCCAATCTACCTTCTTTTCAGGCGACAAACAACTTCCTTAAGATGGTAATGTTTTGACTACTCTCCCTTGATTTTTCTGGACATTTTATACAAAACAAGAATCGTTTTCGATTGTAATAAGCCCTCGCTTCCTGTAACATTCTAATTAGAATTCAATAAGTCTTGTGTAATTGCCGACAGTTAATATTTTTGTGCTTGATTATTTAGGTCACAAATAAACAGATGAAAACAAGTTTTTAGATACTCTTTATTTGTAATTTGAACAAAAAAATGTTTTTTCGTTGCTCTCGTGAGGGCATTTTATTTTCATCGAATTTGAAAATAATGCCTTGTCAATATGAAATGTTGTAATCATATAAATAACATGTAATTATGTGCAATTAAAAATCTGTTTCAATAGCTTATGATAAATGAAATACTATTCACTGTAAGTAACTTTTAGGTTTTAACTACATTGGCAGCAAAAACAATTGAACATAATACAAACAAAACAATAAAAAATGGAACAAAACTAAGCATTTAGAAAACAACATTCAGAAATAATGGTACATTTAGTCCATAGTATTCAAGTGTAGTGTTGAATAAATAATTAAAAGCAACTTTTGTTTTTTATCAAATTGTTGATTGCTATTACTGAATAAACCATTAGTACCTTTACAAATATACATAAGCTCTCAAATAAACTTATATACCTGTTTCTATTTATGTGATTTCAAGATAAGAATTACATTTTGTTATTTTTTCTATATTTGTAGTTTTCATTATAGGTATTTTAAAAAATATGTGGATTACTTATAATAGGAACAACCAATATAAATAACTATTTATCTAGTATCACCCTAAATCATTGGGTAAATGCCTACCTCTCAAATTAACATTATTTGTGCAAGTCATCACCCTATTCTAATTTGGAGGACCTTAATAATTTGATTAATTTATGACTATTTTCAAAACAAAAGAGGCTTGATCAAAAATGCAGACTGAAATACTATCTCGTTACAATCTTCAGTTGTAATCTAGAAACTTAATATGTGTGTTTAAAGCGATGTTCACAAAAATATGTTCCTTTTGGAAAGGTTTAATTTTACCAATTTGTTTTAAAATATATAACTTAATATTTATTTCCAGTTAGGTCCAGTCAGCACATAAGTGATTACTATATAAAAAAGGGTCAAGTTGATTAAACATTTGTCACCTACAAATTGTATAATTAAGTTCAGATGAAAAATGGTTTAATAAATTACACTTTCCAGTTCCTGACGGGAAAATCTTATTTGTCTAAAAAAACTTAGTTTGATAATCTTTTCTTATCCACTCATTATTTACATTCCATAATCAGATTGTGAAATTTAGAATGATACTGCAATTCAGATCTGATAATAATATTGTTCTTATTATATTGGTACTAAAGCATTTTGGTGTAAATTTTATAAGTTACTAATTAATTCACATTAAACACAGTAGTCAATGTGACTAGACGCACTGACAATTATTTTAGGAATCTGCTGGAAGCATACCGCTTCTAACATATTTGCTGTGGAATTACTAGGGGAGCCTTATGTTCAGCAATGGACTTGGATGAAGATGATAGTAATGACCATTATTTAAAAAGAGCTTGGTGTTTTGGTGGTTTGCAATGTTGTTTAATCATCAACTTCACGCATTGGAAGTCTATTTCTGAACCAAATTTAACCTTTCTCAAACATTTCTACAATTAAAAACAGGAAAATTTAAAAGCCTAACAAGTTTATGCAATCAAATAAATATGAAGATTATAAAAAAAGAGTATTTATTCTATTATTAGTTTCCAATTAGAGTTAATATTTTCGATAAAAATCATTTTATAGTTATGCTTTGATCTACCCTCAAATCCCGAAAGTCCAAAAATTGCTAATTCAAAGACCATAGTTACTTCCTGTACTTTTGAAAAATTATTTTGGCTTTTTTGCTATTAAATGAAATAAACCATTGAATAAAAATTTATCATATGTTACATTTTGTAAGAGTGAAAATAATGCTTACACTCCCATAAAAAATATTAATTTTTGTTATCAAAATTGTTCCTTTAATTATACAATTGTTTCTGTTAGCAAAATGCATACTATCTTGATCTGTTGATTGTAATTTTAGAATCAACAGATTTAACAAAAAGGTTATTAATTTTGAGTTATGAATAAACAGTGAGTCAGGTATATGCACCTTACTCACTGTTTTATAATAGACAAAATACTTCTACGAAATGTATTCTCTCTTCAATTAATGCACAAAAATGTTTTGCAGTGGTCAGTAATAAGTTGGCTTCATTTACCTTCTGTTGGTTTTGTATATATTTCCAAGCACCCCGTTTACAATATGTAAATAAGTGTACAATTTTATAAAAGACTCACAAAAGAGATATAAACATCCCAAACTTGAATAAGTGAGGCACAAAGACATGAAAGTGTATTCATATGTAAATTTAAATCAATCAAAATCACTACCATTTCATCAAAACGAAAGCGGGTATTGTTGACTGGTCACTCATTCCCAGTTAATATCAGTAATCCCCACGGTTTTGCATGCAAGGGTGAGAGAGCATGGGGTATTGAAGGTCAAGGGTGGTCTAGATCCCCTGCTACAAAGTAGTATAGTCCTATACACATTTATAATTATATCACGGTGTGTGTCTGGACGGATCGCCCCTCTGAGCATCGTGTTTCAATTATGTTATTGATGTGAAAGCAAGGGGTTGGACATTTGGGAGATATATTGCACTGTACCTATGTGTGAATAGGGTGAGTGCAGCTTTTCATCGATTGGCGAGTATGAATTTGCATTGTGTGCGTTGTCTGAGGACTGGCTTGTGCTGTGATTTATTGAAAGTGTGCTGTGACTTACTTGATGTAGTAGTAAATTGTGAATATAGTAATAATGTTTTGAAATGGTGTGGATTTGGGATCTTAATTTTGCAAGTAAGATAAAATATTGGAAATTTCACACTCTATTTTCATTACATTGAAATTGTAAATAACTTTCTTATCCTTAGATGTGAAAATTCAATACCTTATTTTTTTTTTTATATTAGATTCAAAAGTAATTATTCTATTTATGATATGTTAATGGCCATGTCTTGGAACAACTTTATTCAAAGCACAGCTTGTGGAAGGCATCATTGCACATATTCGCGAATTTAGCTATATTAATATTTTGTAAATCAAAACACATTGTTTTACTAACCTACACAGATATTAATAAATAACAAGATCAATACTGCAAATTTAGTATCTCAGTTTTATGACCTTTTATTACTCACTTGATAAAGATAATTCGATGAGAAGGTATTTTATGTTAGATATTTATTATCACCTTATACAAACTCAAGTATATGCCTCAAAGATCTGGAACATATATTTTTTTCAACATCATGAATTGTAGACAGAATAAGATGATTAAAATGTTCTGCTTTAAACCTAATGTCGATTTGCAGATTTTACTTTCAAAAGATATATGATATATATATATAAATAAATAAATAAATATATGTATTGCAAGAGCCTGGTTAGCTCTGATTTTTAATTCCAACCTAGCTCACAATTAATGTGTGAGAAAATTATAAGGTTAATTATTTGTATTACATTTAGTAAATGTGGAATATTCTTATATTCGCTAAATCTGTAAAACATATTTGTAAATTGATTCAGTTCCTGTAAAAATTGTTTCCAATTGCGCTATGTAAGATAACCTGTTTATTAAATAATGATCAAATAAAAGATAAGCTACAAAATTGAAAAGGATAAAGAGGGCAGATGTCTCAATTTTCGAACGGAACGTCTGATCCGTTTTCATAATGTTGAATTGAGGGTAGGCGAACATTGAATCTCAAACGGTCACCTTCTCCAGCCAGTCTTTGAGACAGATCCGTACGCTACGCGTCGCTCGCGAACGATTTTGGTGAAAACTGCAGTTTTCCCATATTCCTTCTGAGTCTCTAATCATCTTATCGCGATAAATCGCTACGTAGTTCTCAACGCGATCGTACGTCGTATTACGTAGTCCCCGCGTGTGGTGTCGACCAAGTCTCTCTGACGCTCCCTATAGTTATAAGTTTTATATAGTTTTTATTTTAACTTGTTTTTAATTTTATAAATTTTATTTTTTTAATTGTTAGTTAGTTATAGTTAGGTTAAGTTTTAATCCGCGCGCCGCCATTTTGTCGTGTCCGCGTCACCCGCGTCATCCCCAGTTTTTCCCGCGTTTTCGTGATGGTCAGCAAAGATCCGCCGCAGGTCACCGATGACCTGAAGAAGGGCCGTCGTAGGAGGCGCAGGGCCGGGAAACGAGTGGCCAGGAGACGCGCGAGCAAAGCGTCTACCGCGGTGGCAGTCGCCGTATCCCTGAAGCCGTCAGAAAAAATCATCTCGCCAGTTAAATGTGCGGTTCACGCGTTTCTACTCCGATATCAGAGTGCCCTAAGGAAAGTTCCATCCCATCTGCCGCCGAAAGTACACGCCGGGCCGCCGACGAAACGGGTCAAGCGAGTGTCGTGGTGTGAGTAACCCTATTTTCCCTCAGGTTCCGAAGGTATATTGTATGTATACAAAGCAGCACGCGATTACTGAATTATGAATACACAATCATTGATATGTATAAGAGGCTGTCTGTTGAAGCGTGTCAAAAATGTTGTATAAAAACCTTTGCCAATGTCCGTACATATTGTGGTGCAGAATGACTGTGCGATAATTTGCATTTACGATTGTTGTTGCAAGGAAGTAAATAACGTTTGTGTGTCGCTTGCAACAGTTACTTTATTCGCAACAGCCTATTTATTAAATGTTCCAGATTTTGCTATATGTGCTCTGCCTACCCGCCTTAATGTGATGGTTGGTATGTTTCCACTGCAATTTATGTAACGACTACGTTTTGAATGTGGTTCCGTATTCGTATATGTACAGTTTGGTGGGATGTTCAGACGGCAAATACATATTATGTTTCACTGAGTCCGTCGCATACCTCCGACCATCAATATGATTAATTGAAAGTAGATAAGCTTTGTGAACTATGTTCCCTTACTAATACTTCTTTATATCTAACAACGAAACTAAGTGCACGTACAGTTAAATTGTAAAAAGGCAGTAACGGGTCATAATGCAGGTTCATATGCGTGTGAGATGTTTCGGTAGTGTAGCTGCTGCGCCCCACTTGCGCTCTCAGCCGTGATGTCGCCATTCAGGATTCCTTAACCGTTTTTCATATGCCAGGAATGGAGTAGTTAAATTTGTAGATTAGTAATTTACATTACATGGCAGTAAAGATTTTGAATTTGTGAAGTGGTTTGCGCCAAAAAAAAGGTTTGGGTAATTTACATATATTTTATGTTTTGAATACGGCAACCTGCACTAAGCCAGCGTGGTGGACTATATGGCCTTACTACTCTCAATCGTAATCTCTATTGTAGAAGAGGCCCGTGCCCTCCAGTGGGACGTATATGGGCTGATACAATACAATAATTGTTTTGGGTCTAGGTAAGGCATCAGAACTCCTTTTAGTTTTTGATTCCTACAACATAAAGTGTTTCATAATGTGGGGTACTGTAATGTAATGTTATTGACAATAACGGCGTACATCAGTACTTTGTTGGACATAGCCCTCCTTCAATACGTGGTATTTTGCCCTGTCTTCAGCTTGTCGCATTTAGTTTGCGCAAATCGCTACCTATGTTTCTGTTTGGTGTACTTATTGTTTTCAATCTCTGATTTCAAGTATCACGGTAAATACCAATAGATCTCTACAACATTATGGCAGGGACCGCCCTGTTTCCCTTCACGAATGTCGTAAAAGTGAGGAGACAAAGTTGCAAGGTAAGTGACGGGATGTTAGCATAGGAATGGAATGTTGCCTCCCGTTGTACTACCATACTTGGGGTGTACCGTCCACCGACAAACTGTCTGTCGGTTTCTACAGATTAGTCGTCCAACTATGCATACATTTAGTCAATAGGAGATTTATTTCAAGTAGTATCAGTAGGTTACTAAAATTAATAGAGACGAGGGGTCTCTGCCCACTATAATGTAGCCATGGATGCCATGACCGCGCTATGAACGTATAGAGAGAAAAAGTGTTCTTTGTATAAAATACTTTGACGGAACGGTCTAGTTGGTCGTGTTTAATATAAACTGTCACTTTTTTTGCTTACCACGGTCATGGTAACGACGTTTTAGTGGCAGATACCCTTAAACATAATGTTTCTGCATTATTAATGATTAGTTTTATAATGACTAATAGTTGTCAAAAGCCAGTTCTTCCAGTGACATGCATAGAAGCACGTGTTGAATTCACATTGTAACATATTATGTAAAGGTGATATGCCGAAAGGTCGTAATAATGGTAATAGCGTTTTATACGTCTTCGCTGTTAATAACCGTCAAAACATTACAATAATGACGTAAAATCGAGACATAACTTAATCATTTAGCTTACTACCCTCTTATTTTAATATCATTATTTTCAAATTAGACACGTTATGCGTTCTGAGTTTAGACTCTAAAATCAGTCTGTAGTGACGTAAACTGTTTGATTTCTTGGGTTCTCCTTCCAAGCCTGGCCACAGCCAATTTCTTAGTTTGGAGAGGTCTTCTGTCTAGTCCAGGTTTCAGATTTGTGGACAGGAAAATATTCTCGGTTAATTGAGGCTCTCATGGCACCTCTCAGTACCTGTTTTGGAATACGATAAAGCCATGGCTGTAAATTCTGAATGCGTTTTTATCCAGTTACATAATGGAGAAGTAGATCTGTTTTTATACCTAGTTTAATTGCGCCACCACATCTCTCATTTTGGGGGTTACTCTATACTCCGACATGAAGTTCGTTTGTTCGAAAGTCCACGTGTACGACCAACATTTTCCACTCCTAAAAACTACTACTATACTACTCCTAAAACTATTCTCTATGAAACTTATTCACTCCGAACTTAGTCGATCATTACGACTACGATAGAAGATTCGATAATTTTGTAGAGTATTTAGGCACATTTGTACAGTTCTACGTACGATGTTCGAACATTCTTCGTCGTGTCGGAGAATAGAGTAAGCCCTTGTTTCATGAGTAACACTTTTTAATAGGTTGGTGGTTTTGGATTGGTACAACATGAATAGGGTGATTTCATCGATATTAGATTAAAAGCACGTGTGAGCATATCTTAAGTCGACATTGTTACGTCGGTATGCGTAACCGCTTTTAGTGCTTTGTTAAACGACCCTATATTGTTCGAACATTTATGGCGGGAAACTATTTCATACGTTATAAAAAAAGAAGTTTTTACGATAGCATCTTAATTTTCTTCTTCTACCTAATAGCTCGTGTACGCAAGTTGTGGAATGATTCACCAATAATATTACGGTCCTTCTAACTGACGTTAATCTTTTGATGAATTATATCATTTTAAGTAAAACAACTTTTTAACGCGATTTATTGTTTTTTTTTTGTAAAATAATTGCATGATGTAATGAGTAATCCACTGGCGGATAATGGTTTAAAGATTGTGCAGAGCCATTTCCCGGATAGATATGAATATCCTCCTACGACTTGTGGGGTCTTCGGCGATATCGTGTTGGGAATCGAACTGATAACGCGCAGCGGCGTGGTGCTCAGTATAGTTTTTCAGTGATTATTGATAACGAGAGAAACGTCCGCCATAGTGACATATTGCGTCGTCGCATAGCTGGTTCAGCTTGTATATCCCGTTTCACTAGGCCGACATAATTGTATCGACAGGGGATAAATTACCATTTTTCGCTGGTGGATGTTCTTACTTGTATTGCATAAAGTTGCCATCAAGTAAAATGACTAAATGTAGTTAAAAGACAGGCAATTGTTGCTAATACATTCTCTGAGCTTTAGTGCTCAGTGTCAATTCTTTGCGTGACACTGTTGATCCTGGATGACAGGAGGATTGCATTGGTGGGTGTGTAGGCGACCGAGTCTCTTGACTCTTATCATCAAGTGCATTGGAGTCACTATGTTACACAATTATATCAAGACTCCCACCGAAAACGAAGCCAAGTGGTAGTTTTAGTGACTACAGACCCGATGCAACTAAAAATGTTGCAAAAAAAAACGCGACGATTTTTTTTGTAATGTTTTAAATATCATTGTGTTTGGGTGGTCAATTCAGAGTTTTTGCTAAAATTATAATTTAAAGCCTTGCGTACTATAGCATTTTTAAAAATAAAAGCGTGTTCTTTATTTTTTTAGGAAAACGTATGTATTTCCCACCAAAATACGACGATAAGAGAAAAAATACAACGTAGCTTTTTTTTTTGCGCAAAATTTAGTTGCATTGTGTCTAAAGTCACTAAAACTAACACCTGGCTTCGTTTTCTGTAGCAGTCTTGATGTACCCTGTATAATTGATTATCAGTGACATAATTTGGCGTATAACAATATGTGTTATAACAGGATAGAAAACTTATATGCACGAATGCATGTGTAATGTTATCGATAGCTTAGTTTAAGTAATATTTGCTGATTATATTCGCATCGCGTCTCGTTCGCACCGCGCGATATGAAGACGTATTACGGAGTCAACGTACGTAGACAATTGTTCAGTGAAAGTATGTCAAATAGTGGCGTGCCGTTTGGAAAAACGCCGACGCGACCTTGACTTGTTCCATCCAAATGTTATTTTTGTAATCTGCATACTTCATCGCAGTGTTAATGCAGCATACAGAAACTGTATCGAGTCGTGGGTTCGGTGCCCAGGTTAAGAAAATTTATGGAGGCAGGTTTTCCGTGTTGGAATTATTCACAGCCTCGGTGGCGCAGTTGTGTTACGCTATGATTGCAAAGCTGAGGTCTCGGGTTCGAATCCCGGGTCGGGCAAAGTGATATTGAATTTTTCTTTTCATTATTAGCCCGGAGTCAGGAATTTCTGCCCTATATGGCGATAGGCTCGCCCCCTATCACGTCGTGGGACGGAAAATACAAGGCGAAACGTGGGTGTCCTGGTTGCACGTTGCCTTCTCCTTCTGGGAAAAAGACGTGAGTTTATGTATATATGTATGAGTTATTCACACTAAGGTGACGAAAAAAACATAAGTCCTCCAGTTCGCATTAAAATATATACATATAATATAGCCCTTATACGTACCACTGCATACACGTGGCTCCTGTACAATCGAGACAGATTCATCAAAAGGCATGTTATTGTAAATTAAGTGCAGATAGAACATGAGTTATAAGAAGTACAGCCAGTTTCGAATAAGCCAGCATCGTCTATAAAAAATATGTATGAAGCCAGTCGACGTTAGATCTAGACAGAACTGCATTTACCGCGTACCAGTACAAAAACATTGCACATTTCAACATACAAATATTGTTAGCTGTATGTGACTAATGGCTACACAATTTTCATCTTGTACTAAAAAAGGTACACTTGTTTCAGTTTAAATAACTTTGTCGCATTCATTTTAGTGATCATTGCAATAGCCGAAAAGAGCATTAGATCTAGAAAACAGTTTCACATTTAGCAGAGCGTGGCATTCATTTTTAATCGACTTCAAAAAAGGAGATATTCAATTTGATCTGTATGTATGTAATTTTGTAAGACTTGAACTGTTTTATGATATGTTAGTCTATACTAGCTTCTGAAGACGTGTGCCAAGTTTCATAAGTGTATGTATGTTTATATGTTTGTCCATACATATCTCAAAAAGTATAATACTAATCGCAGAAAATCTTTGGCGTTGATAAGGTATAGTCCAACTTAGGAGCAGTGTAAGTTTCATCAAAATCGGTTCAGTAGTTTTTAAGATAGACCAGGGGTGTCCAATCTTTTTCAGTCCGCGGCGCGCATACATGTTCATATTTTGCCTCGGCATCATAACATATCATTATAGCTGTGTTTGGGACCATCTATGTCACGTGGATTTACCCGTATAGTTCGTACCGTGATGTTATATAGTTTATAGTCGTCTAGCTGGCATCGAGCTCAAAAGAATGTTGGCATATTTAAGTATTTTAGATTTATTTAGAGATTTGTAATATTTCTCTCTTTTTATTATGATTTTAAAGTAGGTTAATTTTTTTTAAATATTTTTTTATGTTTCAAATAAAAGAGGTAATTTTCTCGCGATACATTTTAAAGCGTTATTAAATAACTGTTGTGTGCACACCTGTTGGTGTACTATACAAATACTGTTACGTATAACCACTATGAGGTAGTGAGATACGTGATCAATTTACTGTTATTATTCGAACATGTCCTGGGTTTATGTTTTGTGTACTCATATAGACAGCATTCGTATATCATGCAAATTACATTTTCATGTAACACCCGTTGTCTTTCTTTCTTTTTTTTATTTGGTTCACAAAACTGGATACAATCTTGTTATAGTTTACAGTAGTATAGACGTGTGATAGACTTAAGATTATATCCTACTAGATGTGAACACAACATGCGTAGTAGATACTACGTGTAGCTTGCGTTAAACATAATAACCTATATAACCTTCTTACCATAAGTTATGAAAAAAAAAATAGACTAACTAGCTATAATTAGTGATTATTGGGCATTAAGACCAAGTTAACACCTAATTTATCTGTGAGTGATGAGCGTAGTGCATTGCTTTATTATAAAATCAATGATTTCTGTTCCTGTTTATGAACAGGCGTACCTACCATCAAGCAAGCGAATTCTTCGACTTTACATTCTAACATAAAAAATATTAATCATGCCATGAAAGTATTAGACCTGACAAATTGTTATTGCTACTTGCTAGCTAATTGCGTAATAAAAATTACTCATAACCTGAAACAGATTAAGGTATTTGATGCTAAAAATATTTTCACTACGCCTGTGACAGGCGGCGTGGCGTGCTACCGCTCTAGTTGCATTACACGAGCTGTGGACCGCGAAGTGGATTCAATTCCCAGGCCGGGCTCGGTGTAAATTTTTCTATTTGAAAAACGACAACCTCGGGTTGGATAATTTTCCGATACGATTGCTTGTTGAAGCGATTGTTTGTAAAATCGAATTTGTAACTGTTTTATGATATTACATATTATGAAATTATTTTTCCACTTGTCTAAATGCACATTTGCAATTAGTCGATCGGGCTCGCATGCGTTTAAATGTTGATTTAATATTTAAATGTGGGTTGAGGAGGCTAATTAAAATCGGGTATTACAAAAACTTAGTAAACAATGGTTGCCTAAAGTAACAAGACTTCATAGTTCACAATTAAGGTTCGTTACTCCGAAGTTGCAAAGCCGATGTTAGCTATAAAACATAATTTGACTTTGTTTTGACTTACGACTTTGCTATGCCTAAGTCTTGTGCATTCAAATGAGCTGCGTTTCCCCTATTTCATGTCCTTAGTAACTCACTTTAGTGCGTTAAATATTCAAATTGGCGCCTTCCTGATCTACAAAAATATTCTAGCTGTCGATAACGTTGTACAACATCGGAGAATGTAATGTAGTTACTGTTATTTTCTCTAGAGTGAGCGGCAGTTTAGTTATTAGTAGGAATCAGACTGGTTTGCCGAAATAAAGGGCGCAGGTTCGAATTATTCTGAGCATACACTTGTGCCTAACTTGTATCCATCTTAATATAAAAATTTCTGAAACGGTAATTGTTAACATCGCGAAAAATTTACTAGAATTTTAACGTTATTGTTATGGTTTTAGAAATATTCTTTTAATGCAAAACTAGTTTTTAAATTCACAATTAATATACCTTTAGAAATATTTAAATATCACATGTGAATTTGTATTTCATGAACAAAGAAGTAAATGTCAGCAGACATCCATTTTGGTGGGCGTAACGTCAATAAAGTCAATAAATGCGCCCCGCCGCGTGTAGGCTGTATATACTCTGCATTCTATAGTCTGCCGCCAGGGCTCGGCAAGGGCGTGCAGCGTGCGCAGCCTAGATCCAATCAGGACATGTAACGGGCATGTACGCTCAGCCGAACGGCCGTCAGGTGCTGTATTGATTTATTTCGGATACGGATGCCCGTCGCTCGTCTCAATGCAACACTTTTTTTGCGGTATGTTTTATTTATTAGGGTTGGCACGTTCTGCACGTCTTTTTCTTAATGGATGTCTTGGAGAATGTCTTTTGTTAATTGTTGTTGTCTGTCTGCTCGAGATGATTGTTCCATGGTTTTAATTTTTTTTACGTTTTTTTTAAATACATTTTTAAGAGTGTGGTTGGTTCTCAACTATGAAATTATTTTTTTATAACATAATTCATTTTTTAAGTCTGTGTAGTCATTGGTATGTTTAAAGTTTCCTATTATCCAGCTTTGTTTGTGTTTAAGATATGTATCCTGAACCGGGTCTCAAAACATGAATTGTTTACGTTTAATCTTGAAAATCCGGGTATAATGACGGGCTATCAGTGAGGAGACGGCGCGTGTGGCAGCCCTAACGCCCGCCGTAGGGACAGTCTATTAATACAAACAATGTTATCTGCTTTCGCATACTGCTCCCAGAGTTTAGTGTTTACGTTACATTATTCATAATGACAGTTCCATCTCGGTCATTCCACCATCTGTGTTTCACGCCACTTGGCATTTTAATTCATATAAAGGAATATCAGGGGCGTGCGCTCCTTATAGGCAGAAATGCAGTGCTTTACTTGCCATTCACAGATATTTTAATAAAATGTTCGTATATTTTAGATGACTATAATTAATAGTAAATAAATGAATAAACAAAATATAATAACTTAAAAACGCCTAATATTTTATTAATAGCAATTATTAGCAAGCACAAACAAAAAATAATGTGCCTAATCAACCAACTCCTGCCGTCGCGTCCCGCAGGAGATTTGTTCGCGTGTGCGTAGTAATTTTAGTGTCCGTGCACAGTTAGTAAACGCACACACCCATGAATCCGAAAGCCGCGACTCCAGCGGCAGGCTACGGGCGTTCGGCAGTTGTCGGGAGTAATCGGAAATGTTCGGGTCCTATAATCCGAGTAAAAATAATAGACGGAAATCTAATGAATCACGTATGCGCATTATGCATTTTTGTTTAGTTAGGTTTTATTTGTTTAAATAGCAGAAATGTTTTGTGTTTCGCGGGGGCCATTTTGCCTTTTTTCATGTGATAAGCATTGTTTACTATTTTGTTTGCACCAGTATATTTATAGTTTTCTTAAAAGATTTTTCATTTTAACATTTGAAAGTGTGTACATTTAACAGTTTATTACTGAGTTTCTATAATAATTGTAGTGATTTGCTTTTACTAGTGCGTTTGTTGATTTTTTTTAAATGTTATTTGATTGTGAGGTTTGTGTTGAAAATGTGTGTTTATTAAAAATTTAAAATAACAAGTTCTCACAATTGTCATTCAGTGAATAGATTCAAATTATGTCTAAAGGTAGGTGTGTACCCGAGTTACAACAATTAAACTATCAAAAAGGGAATGTAACTCGAAAGTTTCATGTTAAAAGTTATGAAACGTATAACTGGCTGGGTACACACGATTATATTATATATTGTTTTGCTTGCATATTGTTTAGTAATTCTAGTACAGTGTAATTTGTAGTAATTTTACTTATTAGAATTTCTTCCGCCGCGACGATTGATCGCTGTTTTGTCTGCGTTGCCGTAGAAGATGTACATTAATAGTAGTACATCTAAGACTTGTTCTGTTGGCATGGTTTCCGACTTAAGAGATCTGTCGCGTGGCTGTGGCTATGCTAAACATCTATAAAAGAACAAGTTTTTGTGACCGAGTACTCCGCCGCATACCCAGTGTCATAATCCTGTGCACGCCGCTGAGGAATATACACATGTATTTTTTTCTATTTGAGTTAAAATCAGTTTGAGGCCACACTAACAAATTGATGACTTCAAGTCCTACGATCTTGATAATATTTTGTGTTAATGATGTGATTTATGGAAAACAATTGGATTACCCGAGTCATGACTAAATTACAGTACCATAGGCCAATGAACCAATTGATTTGGTTATTTAATTTTTTATTATTCCGAGTTTCAAACTAAATCGATTGTGTTTTTATTTCAAATTTTCAATCCGTGTGATGGTTAGTAGTGCAAATTGGAATCCATCTCTCGCCAATCGTCACAATATCAGCATCTTCTAAACCGTACAGACACAGACTTGCCTGAAAAGGGACATATCTCTCATAGTGACTAGGTCTTTTATAAGTTAAAGGCCGTCTGGGAAGGAAGTACCACCGCAATGTCTATTTCTCCCGCCAAACAGCAGTGCAAATACACTGTTGCGTTCCGGTTTAAAGGACACTGTATACAGAGTAACTACTGGACACAATGAGACTTAACATAATATTATGTCTCAGGATGGCGAGCGCAGTGGAATTCTAATTATTGCTTTGTAATTAATGGTGTTATTTAGTTTACTACTGTACATGAGCGGTCGTATCGTTACCACCAGACGAATGGCATGCTCGTCTCGCCATTCATTCGATTCGCCATCGCAATAAAAAATATGTAGACCACTTTAACGGATGTCTTACATGATGATATAAGGTGGTCATTATCCGGTCGGATTTGAATATTTTACCACAAGTAAGTATTAGTAAAGACGCTCGTTTCACTGATTGTGAAGTGGATACTTTTTACCTTGAGATGCGTTAATTTTTCATAAGAGTTTATGATTTATTAAGTGGTGCAATATTGTAAGTTTATGCCAAACCTAACAACGTGAGCGGTCACTTAACTGTTAGTAAAAGTGTTTTAGTCTGTTAGTGTTAGTGTTTTTTATAAGGATAATATTTTTTTTATCTGACTACTT
Organism: Theretra japonica; assembly: GCA_033459515.1. Taxonomy (NCBI): domain Eukaryota; kingdom Metazoa; phylum Arthropoda; class Insecta; order Lepidoptera; family Sphingidae; genus Theretra; species Theretra japonica. The sequence goes on from CM065942.1 coordinate 6,422,396, forward strand.
TAGCTTGAAATTTGCATAATGTACCTTTAAAAATTCACTATTAATTTCTCTTGTTTCTTATATGACAAATATGTCTCTTTTAAGAATTCATCCCCACTTTGTCTCAACAAGGCTATATACACTTTATTTTTGTCAATTACTGCAAAAAAATATATAAGGAATCGATAAAAAATCTATGTCTATTATGCATATACGAGCCATCGCTAGTCGATCTACCCCACATGGTGGCGCTGGGGGAGGGAGCAGGGAGGCGCTCCACAGCCTTTCGCCCACCGTGCCAAACCGAATAATGGAGATTGAAGATTTACTTGCCCGTGTTAATTCAATGATCAACTACAGAACATGTCGAGTCATCTATCAATGTGTCTTTGATTTGACTGCCTCTGTGGCCTAGTTGTACTACGGTACGATGGCAAAGCTGAGGTCTCGGGTTCCAATCCCGGGTTGGGTAAAGTGATGATGGATTTTTCAATTCATTATCAGCCCGGTGTCAGGAATTTGTGCCCGATAATGGCTATAGGCTCGCCCCCTATCACCTCGTGGGACGGAACATCCAAGGCGAAATGTGAGTGTCATGGTGGTACCTCTGTTTACCCCTTCCGGGAAAAATGTGTGAGTTTATGTATGTATGTACTGATTTTACCATTACATTATCTTGCTCACTCTCTCTCTCTCCTTAGTCGCAGGAAATACACTGCTGCACATAGACCTTCTTCCCCAAAGATTGTAATTACCTTAAAATGATTTAGTTAAAATTGTCTGAGTTTAAATAATTTATTTAGAAGGCCTCGCGTAATAATAATTGGGTACAGCATACCGAACCGCAAAGTGTCTATCAATGTCCACATGGCTGCTCATTGCGTTCACATGGACATAAATATAAACGACAACTCAAAATACTGGCTGCCTTCAAGAGCTCGCTCCCGTATTCAGAAACTTTTTAAAAACGCATCTCATGTGAACTTCAGAGACTCGCGTCTTTGTTTACTTTGTCTGGTTAGTTTGTTGTTTGAAGTATTTATTTATGCAGATATTTAAGCGGGAATTTTATTTTTTTCTTTAGTTTACCTTTAATTTTAATTCTATAAAAAATACTGGCTTTTATCCTGCAAAGCAGAGCCTTCCTTCGTATTGTGTGATTAGGTTTGGATAGATTTGTTTACCACAATGGCCCAAATTCTCCACCCGTCTGGTGAATTACTAATTACGTAATTGATGTACATGAACCTGCAACGTCCTCTAATTTTTAATAAGTATTTAGGTTTTTGTACGGAATCGGGCTTATTACGAGTAATACACGACCGTTCACCTTTTACATTGTCACACTGTTTTATATAACCAATAAAATAAAATTTAAAACACTTATCTTGTGGACACAAACTATGAGCGTGCAGCTGCATACTTGTGCATTGTTTTGATAATCCGCCGGCGTGTCGAAATTCACCAGTGTCTAAAATAAATACTGCACCGTGCGCAGTGTGCATGGCGACACCGCAGTGTAGCAGTACGCACACGCGCAGAGCTATTCATTGGAAACTCGACACGATAAACACTATGATAACTCACGAATTATCTCTATTATGACAATTTGTATAGTATAGATAAATACAAACAGCATCTTGCATTCGAGAGGCGTGGCTTATTTGCGAAAAACGCCTACTGTGCTGACCGCCTTATAAACCTCCTTTTACTTTGTTCTAAAGTAAACGTGTTTAATTTAAAAATATATATGAAATTGAATATGAAATTCACTGAATCCAATAAGGGGTATCAACTTGCTATACAGCAAGCGATGGTTGTATTGTATTTAATGCAATTTATTTTGCATCGTGATAGCAGATGCGCCAAAAACCGGTGGGCTTATTGTACCGCTGCACTTTTCAACTCTCCCTTTGACAGTCGCGCCGGTAAATTGCAAGCCTTTCGAAGTGCTCGCGTACGAAATATCGAATTGCATAGCGACAGCAACATTGGCGTAACGCATGTTGATTTATTTATTTTGACGCGCAGCAGAACGCAGCCCGCGGCGGTTACCGCTCGCTGTGACATCGTCCTATTTGAATCTCGCTTTGACAGTTTACGCGCTGACGAATGTAAATAAACGGGCAGAGTACCTAGCTGGCGGTGGAAATAAACGTTGCATTGCACGAGCGACAGCGGTTGTGGCGGCACGCGTCGTGTTTATTTTGTCGCGCGCGATATCTGCGCCGATAACGCCGCGCCGCCCGCCACGCGCTATATTTGACGTTTTACGCGCTCCCACAATGTAAATAAACACCGAACTAGTCACTAGTCTTTGGGCGCATATTTGCAGTACAAACAACGCGTATACGCTCCATAAGTTTTAGCCAATATAACTCGTATTTATTTACATTAAAACTGTACTTGCCAATAAAAGGCAATACAATCCCTAGGTAGGCAAGCGCAGTATCGGACGCCCGCCTACAAGGTGGACGGACGACCTGGTTACGGTGGCAGGATGCAGGCCGCTTCCAACAGATTCATGTGGAGATCCTTGGAGGGGGCCTATGTTCAACAGTGGACTTCCTGTGGCTGAAGAGACAGAGAAAGAATGCCTAGTTCTTTAGGTATCATTACTGCATATGTATTATTAAATACTTTGAGTTTGTAATTCGAAAATCATTTCATTTAAGACAGGATTATCCACATACATTGTTTTAAATTACCCGCTATCTCTACATCATCTGAACATAATGTGGACTGGTCCCTCAAGTTGAACGACTAAAGTTTGCAGGCTGCTTTCTTCAGGTCGCTATGGCAATTCTTGAGGAGTCATAAATGATCAGTAGCCGATTTCTTATGGCTAAAGATAATGTTACCTATTTTGCATACACTTGACTAGTCGTCAACAAAACCCGATGGAATAAAAGTATTGGAAATAATATTATTTGCTTCCATTCCCGCATGCCGTAAATATCAGGTTTTAATTTAAAGTTCAGTTTTGCGAGTATATTCATGTTTGTGAAATTACGCGTGTACATTTTAATAAACAATTCCACGAACACGGCTTTATTAATTTTGATTGAAGCGCAGATATTATGTTCAGCTTTGTGAAAATATTGAATTTCAAGTGAATATTGAAATGTACGTTGCATTTCCTCGAAAACGGCTTTGTTAATTTCCATGAAAGGTACAATACGCAGTTGGATGGAAGCCGACAGGGATTTTCGTTAAAAGCTATTGATTTTACTCTGTGTACAGTGTAACTAGCAGCCCTGGATTTCAGACCTATTTGTATCAAAATGATATGATTTAAGTACCGGACTTGAAGTAGTACTCGTACTTACTGTTTAATTTGCTATTCGAGGCATCAAACCACTTGTATAACTACTTATTAAGGAGCAAGTTGAGCTCTAGGCAGGTCTCAGGGCTCTCTTAAAAAACCTTTAAGTGTTTTAAGTTTCCATTCTTTAAACAGCGACATCTCGCGGTTAACACTCCGACTACTTTTTGCTTGCGATACGCTTTAACATAAAATAAATAATATGTTTCAACAGGTTTTAGTAGCAAATAGTTTTTTCAAGTTGTAATGTTTACGTAAAGTTCAATCACCCCGCGCGTCGCGGTGTGTAGTGGACTTGAGTTTCTACTTATTGTAATAATGTCCTGATTAATTCAATAGCTGTGAGACGTGCGTTTTTAACAATCACATATTTGCAACAATTAACTTGATTTCGAATTTAATTTTAGGTAATATTGAAGTTTTTTTCATGTATTGACTTTTTTTATGGTATTTTTAATTGCATTTCTTGATTATAGCATTTCCTATACGTACTTTTTTTTTGAATCCGTTGAAATATTCGCGAAACGTGAACAGGTGAAAATCCCCGCTTCATATTCTACTTGACTACACAATATTCATCGACGTTAATATTTCTCAATGTACACAAAAATATATCAATTTATCAAAACAATAATCGTTCCCGCAACATAAAAAGCTTGTCATACAGTGTAGTGTTTTATTGTCGGCACTTAACGAGCTACTTTGTTAAGTAAACACATTGTTTAACTTGCGTCTTGTGGGCCAACAAGAGTATCAGATTGCCTCAGTCAAAACACCTTGTTAGATCTATTGTTTTTATCGATATTACTAGGAATAAGTGGTATGTTTATATTATCGTCAAAATGAATTTGGTGGCTTGTCCTAATTTTCGTCGAGTGTGTTCACACTACGAAGCTACTAACTTGGTACTATTAACTAGTAAGATGAGAAAAGTGTGATTGTTTCCTTGTATGAATCATAAAAGTGATAGGTTAATACTTAATATCCGTTATAACTCTATCGCATTTATAACCCTTTTACACATTTCCCATAAACATAAATTGATATTAATGTTGGTATTAAAGACGAGTAGAGGACTTGCAAAATTCATTCTCGATGATCCAGCAATCTCTATTCTTCACTTTCTTATTGGCAATCTCCAACATTTTCTTTACATTTATTGTTGTAAGTCTGGCAACATACCTGGGATTTTAAAAAAAATTATTGGAGTTGGAAATAACTTAACGTTTCCACCGAACCAAAGCGGAAACAAAATGATGAATTAAAGAATTAAAAACATCGCAAACAAGACTTTTATAGCTCGTAATGGTCGTAATATAAATGGGAGCAATTATGCGTGCTGTTACATTAAATTTAACTAAGATTTAAAATGTTATATTAGTAAGGCCAATCTTCGAAAAAGTAAACAAGGTTATAGACAATTTCATATTATTATTTCTATATTATTACTTCGACAATGATCAAGGTAAAATGGAATGCCATTCTGTCGACAAAAGTTACAAGTCTCCTCATCAAAGTACCCTTGGCTACTCAGGTTGACCATATATTGTTTGCCAGGTCATGAGGAGAACGGCGTGTCGGGCGGCAGCGGCGGCGGCGGCGGCGACCCCGCGGTGTTGGCGGTGGGCCCGGCGCGGCGCCCGCTCACCTACACCCGCGAGGAGCTGCTGCGCCTGCGCAACTCGCCGCTCGTCAAACGCAATCTTGAGAACGCCTTCTCCGGCTGCGATGCTCTTGCACTGTCAGTATACCACGTTAATTTATTAAACCTAAAGGATAGCTCTTTTTACTAGGTCCAGCAAAGGAATAATAGAAAACTGTTCCCCTGATGGTGATTACAGTCACCCATGACCACGATACTTGGAACACCGATGTGGTACCGGCCTCTTAAAATGGCAGGGCAATGGAAAGGAAATAGGACAGGAGAAGGCATTCCGAATGTCCAATGATTTCCAAATGATTTTGAAATCTCACTCAACGAAAAAAATGCAACCACAAAGTTGTCGCTTTATTTCGGTATTCTTTGAGATTGCGGTATGTTATATGTACCAACACGATCGAGTCCGCCCATTTCAGTCTCGTCAAGTACTCTCAAAAACAAACAACTATTTCAATTTTAGTGTATCCCAAACACCTTTTATATTTTTTCTGGATACTGAGACAATCTCTTATTGAAATTTATACTATTAAAAATAAATAATACTTTTAAAACACGCTTTATTAAAATACCAAATTAAAAAGTAAAATAATTGTTAATGAGTTTAAGATTAGACAATGGAGTAAAATATATATGTACATTCGTTTTATTGTTATAAAGCTACATATTATGTTACAATCTATAACAATTAATTATTTAATAATTCAATGATTAGATAAGAGTTGTTATTGATGATTATAGATATGATTATATTTAAAGGGGGTTCAGAGGATTTTATGTCAATTTGCAATTGTGTAGTACCCTTTCATAACCTGCTTATAACGTTAGAAGCCTTTTTATAATCAACTTATCATACAGGGTATATCAAGACTGCTACCGTAAACGAAGCCAGGTGGTAGTTTTAGTGATTTTAGACACAATGCAACTAAATTTTTCGCAAAAATACGACGATTTTTTTTTGTTTTTTTATTCCTATCATCGTACTTGGCTGGTAAATACATACATTTTCGTAAAAAAATAATGTACACCCTTTTATTTTTAAAGACGCTATAGTATGCAAGGCTTTAAATTATAATTTTAGAAAAAACTATGGATTTACCACCCAAACACAACTTTATTTAAAACATTTAAAAAAAAACTCGTGTTTTTTTCCAAAATTTTTAGTTGAATCGTGTCTGTTGTCACTAAAACTACCACCTGGCTTCGTTTTCGGTAGAAGTCTTGACATACCCTGTATAGTCGCTTAATTCAATCTTTGTTTTCATTTTTATAATCGGATTCAAAGATATCGTAACATGTGATGCGAGCGAGGGATTACAATTTGTTATTATTTTTATATTTAAACATGACTGACCGTTTGATAAGTAAGAATGGCGACAACGTCGGCCTAATGCGGATTGGCGGAATTCACATAACATGGATATTCTTAGAAACATCTTTGGCATGCAGGTTTTCTAAGTTCCCAAAGATAATATTATTCACCGTTAAAGCACGTGGACTTCGATGTAATTACATCTGGGAATATTTCCAAGAGTCAAAGATATCCTTGTGATTGGAATCCTTGACCAACATTTTGCTAGTGCTACTTTGGTTATTTACCAACAGGTGACCACGCAATATATTTTGGTTCGTAGATCAAGACATGTCACATATAGGCCATGGCCTAAACCTCAGCCTATACCTAGTAGTAAGCAAATTAAAATGAGATAATGCGAATAGCAAGCAGCATGAACAGCTAAAGCCAATTTTCTCAAAGCCAACAAAATACCTGGGTAGACGCTGCAGCCACCTTCCATAATCAGGGCCTGGTACACGTGTTTAATATTATTTCATTTCAAGCAGTAAGTTATTTTGTTTTTTTTCAGCGTGCTGAAGAGACGTTCCGATACGCCGAACGAAGACGACCGAGGTGCCAAAGGAGATGCGCCCAACGAAAACCATAAGGTTAGTGTTTGTTCTTTTTAAAGCTGTTCAGTATATCAATGCTACGTCTTACTGGTTTGCATGCGTGTAGGTCTTCACCTTTACTATGGAAGATATTTGATGATGGTATCTATAAGCTGGTGGTAGGATATTCACGTCTAATTCCGCGTAAATATTACAAATGGAGGTAGAAAATGAAGATTTTTTAGATCATTTGTAAAAGCAGTAAGATTTGTTTTTTGAGCTGTAGACAAGGTAAACGCAGTACTCTAGAAGAAGATCTCAAGTTCGAGCAAAAGGCACGTATTTCTATTGTTTTTTAATGTTGCGACTTGCGATTTTTCGTAGTAGGTAAATATCGGACATTATATCGGGGGCGAACAAAATAAATACCTTTATATTGTACTGGACAGAGACCTTTATAAACAAACAAAAATATGTATGTCGCAGGGCGTGTTCGGTCGCGAGCGCGAGCGGGAGCGTCGCTCGGCGGACCCGCGCGAGCGCGTGCGCAAGGAGAGCGAGCCGAGCGGCGGCGGCATCGTGCTGTCGCCGCAGCGCCGCTCCTTCACGTCGGGCTGCGGGGCGCCGTCGGCCGCGCCGCACCCGCCGCCGCACGTGGCGCGCACCCGCCCCGAGTCTCCGCTGCCCATCGCCGCCGCCGCGCAGCCGCTGCCCACCAAGACTGAACCAGGTCGGACATTACAACCCCTGCAACCACTGCCAACCAAGACTGAGACAGGTCGACATTATTTTCTTTTTTGTTGTTCTAAAAAGGTTTTGGGTCTCTTCCTCCGAGCACTAACGATGGTGAATAAAGGCTTTCTGCTTTCTTAGCAACACGATTATTGATAATAAAATATATTTTACCAGTAGGCTATATTAATTTTATTATGATCAGTTTTATTTATTTAAATTAAAAATCTCAGTGAGACTATTTACATACACTGTGAATACTGAGAGATGGTTAAGCCTATTCTAGCTATATTTGTTAAAAATAATTATGGCCTGAGTTGTTAAAAAGTCGTAGTCTCTATGATCTTTTTAATAATGCTGTCAGCTGCTATAGCGACAGTCATGTTGTAAATATCAGGCCTAAAGTAAAGGGCAGATTCAGGTAATGCATGTTTTAAGATTAGACATTCATTGTATAAGTCTGCCTACATAAATACATGTATATAAAGCTTCTAGTTTTCTGTATCACGGAATATTTTTTTACGTATGACATATATACCACGATATAACATTACCGGTTTAAACTAAGCCTATGGTATATTGGATGAGAATTGAGAAAACTTTGGTAACAGGAAAGTTTCCTATTAAAGTTCAGAACATCGCTGCACGCAATTCTAAAGTGAATATACGTTTAATGTCTCGAGCTGCTTTATTTGAATTCTTCTATAATCCTGCTTTATATGGTGACCGAGAAAGCAACCAAACCTGCACAGTGATATAGACGCTGAATCCTAATCGGGCAGGAGTTTGACGTTCGCTATAACACGAGAGGCCGCGGGTTCGATCCCCCAACGAGACAAATATTTGCATGATCCGCAGGTATTTATTTCGTGCCTGGGTATTTTTGAGACTGAAAAGTGTTGTGTAGTTTCTGATACCCGCGACAGAAGACTCGATGTTAGTGTAGGGTCATGATTATGTATGTGACTGTTGGGTGTGTTTGTTGTATGTGTATAGTGTATTGGATTATTATTATTATTTTTTATCAGCCCCTATACGTCCCACTGCTGGGCACGGGCCTACTCTACAATCGAGAGTACGATTGAGAGTGGTTAGGCCATATAGTCCACCACGCTGGCCTAGTGCGGGTTGGCGGACTTACATACCGTAGAAATTCTTTAAAATCGCTACGGTATACAGGTTTCCTCACGATGTTTTCCTTCACCGTTAAAGTGTGTGGTGATTGACTATCAATACACACATAACTCCGAAAAGTCAGAGGTGTGTGCCCTGGGATTTGAACCCTCGACCACCGTGAACATGTAGGCAGCCGAGTCTGGTCCGTTACCAACAGGCCACCACGCACTTTTATTGGATTATACAGCCTCGGAACCAAATGTTCATCCACTTGACAATGTTTCAATGAAGTAGATGATGATGATGATGGAGTGTAACGAAGAGTGTGTGACAGGCGGGCGTCGCATCGGGTCGGGGCGCATCCTGGTGCGCGACGTGGGCGGCGCGTGGGACGACGCCGACTACCGCGCCGAGCACCGCGCCGAGCCCTACCGCCCGCCGCGCGACCGAGACCACCGCGCCAACGGCGACAGGTATACTGTACACCACGTTCATGGTACTGCCAGGATATATCACAATCACCCAAAAGAAAAATCCAATATCACTTTGCCCGACCCGGGGTTCGAACCCGAGACCTGTTTTGTAATCATACGTTAGTAAAACTTCGCCACCGAGGTAGGTCATAGGGGAGATATTAACATAATTTAATAAAAACAGATAGGATATAGTGACTAATGCATCTGATGGTAATGCGGTACACACGAGAAATGGATGTTTTTCGTTGATGGACACATTTACGCAACCGCAATCAGACATAATTATGTACTTACGGTGAACCAAAGAAGCCTTTATAGCGGACCAACGCGTTTCGGAGCGCGACGTTCCTCACACCTTTCCGAACACGCCCTCGTGTCGGCGTTCCGCCCGGCTCAGCGCCCGCGCATCCCGCCGCCCGCCTTAGTAGTCCTTCGAACTAGCGAAGGGAACGTCGCGTGCTAGCGGTGCGGCACGCTGACCGAACCTAGCCCACTATTTTTGTTTGTATTTATATTTGATTCCCATGTAAAGTCCTAAACCTTTCATGCGAGACAGACTATGACGGGTTCTGCGTCATCGAGGACCTGGCTACACAAAAGGATACGAATATCCTAAGACTAACATTTCACGTTGTGGATGTTTATGGGCGGCAGTGATCACTTACCATCAGGTGACCTTGCTCGTTTGCTTGACCTACGCTGTATAAAAAGGACCCCGAAACGCGATATATTTGCGTATACGATTAATCGGTATGCCATTATTTTCTACAGTGATTACTGTCCCGGCGGATACGCATATATTGCCAGGAGCAAGTGTATCCCGTACAAATACCGTGAAATATTACAGATTCGAGCGGCGCTCGTTCGGTCGAGACGCCTTCTCTTCTGACATGAAGAGGGAGCGTGACGACCGATTCAACAACGACAAGACGCGAGACAGGTATAACATACCACTTTCTTCTACATGTTTAGTCAGTTTAGTCTGTAAAGACTGTTTGTGAGATGTACACATTATTTTAGAACTTTAGTACAGTATACATATTGATGACAAAGTGTCAACTGGAGTCATAATTTAAAGCGTGAGTTAGCCCTAAATTAAATATTGTTTAATTGCAGAGAGGACAACCGTAGATCGGGTAACCGATACGGTCAACGTCGCTACGATAAAGAAGACGAACCAGAGTGGTAAGCATCATTTCATACCATCATTTCAAAGTATTCTATTATAATATTTATCACAATTTTCACAACAAAATTCGTTTGGTGTGCTTTGGTAATTTTAAAATTGTTGCTGACATGATGTGTGTGTGACAGGTTCAGCGGAGGGCCTACATCTCAGCTGGAAACTATCGAATTGCGAGGGTTCGACGATCCGCCCAAGAAGAACGGCACCACTAACAACAAAGAAAATGATGTAAGATTTTTACCTTCTCTTGCTGTCTTTCTAAAGAGTTGTAGGCTTCTGTAAACAGTTCATGTTTTATGTTTTAAATTAACATACATACGTCACGCCTGCATCCCATTGGGATTGGGATAGGCAAATGGACCCTTATATATTACTTCCGCTTCGACTATTTTCACCAATTTCTTGATGCATTCTCGTCGATTCAGGGTAGTTCTGACGTAATTATTGTTTAAGGTGCCATTGATTGATTTAAATTAAATCACAAATTTATTTTTAGGTGTGGGTGTATTGAGATGAATTTTCATGATTTCTGATACGCTTAACACCAGATTTGTATCTTACTGTGGGGTCAAGAGCATATATGTTTGTTGGTATTTGCGTTATAGTAAGTAATAATGTGTTGTGTACAGAAGTGGAGCAGCAGCGGCACTCGTTCCCCGGCGGAGCGTTGGCGCGACACGTCGTCGCCCGCGCCGCCGCAGCCAGACTCCGCTGACACCAGCAACGTACGTACCACACCTCCACTGCGACGCACACGCACCGTGTGTAACCTGAATACACACGAACCGCACACGTGCTAACACCTTGACTGCGGCGCGCACACACGTTGTGTTTATGCACAATGCATTATCACGCGCCCTGCATATTTTATACATGGAGCCTAGCTACACAAGCGGTTTGTCCTGTTTTGACACTGCAATTAATTTAATATGTTGTATATGTTTGTCAGGACAAGGATTCCGGCGTGGACTCGAAGACGGAGGAGCCACAACCGAACAACGAGCAGCCGGAGTTCAACCTTGACGAATTCCTCAAATTTGACTCCATACCTGACGTACTCACCGTAAGTTCTCATATAAATATACATATTTACATTCAACGCTATTTTATTATAATTATGTTAAAAGGTTTGTAAAGTTCCCTGACACAAAAGGGCAGCATGCTGGAGTAAGGTCTCAAACCTTTTTTGTATGTAACAGGAGACCAGTATCAGGCAATGAGGGATTATGTGCACTGATATTATTATCAGTTTGTCACAAACTCTGGACCTTTTTACACCTTTTCGGTTAGGTCAGAAATTCGAGTGATATTGTCAATAGTTTCTATGGAGTATGCTTTTAGGAGTTAATTTCAGCCAAGCAGTCGGCATGATTATGAACCAAAACATTCTGCGACGTTGCTCAAAGGTCATGATGGACTGTTATGGCCAGCACAGGCTGGGATTTCTCAATACCGCGGCGTCAATTTAAAACATTGGTATTTATGTCGTAGTCCTACATAAGTTTGAATATCCCTTGATAAAAAATTAAATTTCTTGCCATGCCGTCCCGGTCTGTGCTGCCCATTAAGAATATGACCACAGATGAGGCTGTGCAAGGCTATGGTTATTTTATACAAAGCTTTATGTTACGTCTGTCATTCTCCAGCGGCAATTAAACCCCATTTACACGGGGAGAGTTTCTCGCCTCTGAGATACGATTATAGTAAGGATATAAAAAAGTTGCATCATGTAAACATTTGTCATTTGTTATGTTATGCGATAATCGCATACGATTCTCGTCCCGAGAAACCCTCTCCTTGTAAATGGAGCTGTAGGAATGCGCAGTAGAATTCCACATATTATACTATAAAGCGTTTCACCGACTTGGTTGGTATGGGATACGGGTAGGCGGTATATTACATGTCACTGCGAGTTGTTAACCTAAGTTTTATATTGTTTACGTGTTCACAGAACGGCAGCGGCGAGAACGAGGGTAGCCGGTTCAGTCGCTGGTTCCGCCGCGAGAGCCCCACCAACGACGCGCGCCACTACGAACGACTCCTGCATAATATGGTGGACGGTCAGTACACATATACTTTATGTTGGCAATGTTGATTTGTAATACTTTCGAGGGTATCTAAAGTCCGCCAACTCGCACTAGGTCAGCTTGGTGGACTATATGGCTTAATCCCTCTCAAACTTACACTCAATTGCAAAGGAGGCCCGTACATTGCATTGGGCTGTATATGGACTGATACAGATTAGCAATGTTCTTGGTCGTGAATATAATGCCAGTAATTTAACACTGAGGTTTAACCTCGGAATTATTATATTCAAAAATGATAAAGTTGCAGTCTTGAAGTATATTTGAGCATGTTCATTTATACCTGATATAGAAACGAATTTATAAATATTTGACACGCGTTTTAATTACTTTTGCCTACAATATTCAAAGTAAGGCAGGTTAACTATTATGACGTTACAGCATTGATGTCGGTTTCCGTCGATAGTCAATCATTGTCAGATAGGGGGCGCCGTTAAAAGTCGCTTTAGGGGCACTGCTAGCTAGCTGAAACCGCCACTATATTAAGCATGTGAATAACTGTGCATGTGTGCGCAGACCTGGACAGCTCGACGCGCATGGAGACGCCGGCGGCGAGCGAGGCGGCGCACGTGTTCGCGCCCATCTCGCCCGCCGGCCCGCCGCCGCCGCGCCAGCACCCGCCCTCGCTGCTCGACCTGCTGCTGCGAGCCAACGAGCCCAGACCCGGTGCGTGCCGCCTGTACACTCTGCCATGTACACGTTAAATAGGGATTCTTTTAGGATGTTCCAGAAGAATTTCGACCTGTATAATCAGATGGATATTGTTTACGTTTAGTGTCACCAAAAGTCATCGTGAAGAAACTAGCTTTATATTTTTATAATTGCAGAAAATAAGTTTTCTTCAATCTGACAGCTATGAAATTCAATATTTTAATCAATTTGAGCCTCAGTTAGATGATTAACCTTAGTTCTCAAGAAAACTTCCGCGAAATTGGTCAGATCAATGTTGTTACAAATTATAAAACTGGTATTTTGATAGCAAAACTTGTAATCCAATTATTAAATTTGATGGACGACGGAAATCACGTTGAGGTGAACACTTAGCTCATCTGTTTAAGTTAGTGATTAATAAAATAATTAAATTGTGTAAGCAGATTCCGGGTCAGCAGTGGGCGGCAAGATGCACAGCCTGGAGGAGCTGGAGGCGCGCCTGCGTCCGCAGCCGCAGCACCACCACCACGACCATGATCTCACCGCCTTCAAACGACTCGTACGTACACGCTTATTATGTTTTATTATCTTGAACAGACTTATAGTTAATGTTTAAATACGTAATCGTTGTAACTATATACCTTTGAGAAGGCCGAAAGTAATGTGATTCTAAAAAATAAAATAAAATTCTCACTGGAATGTCTAATAATAATAAAATCCATAAACAAAACATTTAAGATTCTACTGATATTTGGAATTAAATATGTAAAAACTATATAAAATTAGCGGATCCATAATTTTTTAAATATATTAGATAAGACTGCAATTTAGGTAATTATACAATTAATGTACGAATCTACGTTTAATTTATAGTATGTTATGAATCCGTTTTGATTGTAATAAAGAAGTTATATGATGTATGTGCGTGTAGTTGGCGCAGGTGTCTGGCGGGCACGCGGTGGCGGCGGCAGGAGAGCCGCCCGCGCGCGCTCCCCTCCACCACCAGCACCACCACCAGCCCATGCACCAGCCGCAACCCATGAGCCTGCTGCAGGTACACACTACTACACATTACGCACATAATCGTTTTGTTCATAGAAAAATATCAAAATTCATAGACTCGTAGTCTACACATACTACTTGTTATGAAATAGAATAAAACACACTAAGAGATAAAGTTCATGAATGTAGAAATTATTGATTACATTGAACTATCATGAAATGCATTTTTAATTTTTTTAATATTCCCTCTTTGAGATTGTATAATGTAGACATCATTGATTTTATCGTGAAACCTTATTTTAGTCTTTATAACTGAAAGCAAGACATATACTAAGTGATGTCAATGTGTGTGACTGTTATGAGTATTAATCGGGTGTGTGGTGTACAGATGTTGAACAAGAGCATGGAACAGCAGCAGAAAGCCCAGCAGCAGCAGCAGCAACAACAACAGCAGCAGCAGCAGCAGCAGCAGCAGCCGCACATTCCGCAGGAGCTCCTTTACAAGCTTCTACAAGTGCAGCAGGTAATTGTTACTTTAATTCTGTGGAATTATTTTTAAACAAGTCTACTATTCTTCAATGGGAAACTTGATACTTCTATTGATGTATAAAATACTACAATGTTATTTGTAATGTAGAGCATTTGAGTAAAACTTGCCTTCCGAACCAGGTGGTAGAAAAAAAACTGTCTAATTGATACAATACATTTTATAGATTGAATAAAATCTGTTGTTTTGTGTACTTAAAAGATAAAATAAAAAAAAATAGTAAAAATGTTTTATTAGATACAACAATTTTTGGTTACAATTCTTGGTAGCCCTGTCTCCTAAACTAAGTAAACCTTGTATAATAGGAGAACAGTATCTTCCCATTAAAATATACAATATGTCATTTAATTAACATGAATAAAGTACAGTGTAAAATAAAATCGAATGGATTGAATAGAGTTGGTTGAGTATAGTGTGATGTGTTGCAGCGGCAGCAGCAGGGCGGCGACATGGGCGGCGTGCTGCCCGCCGCGCTGCCCGCCGCGCTGCCCGCCGCGCCCGACCGAGACCTGCTGCAGCGACCCGAGGCGCAGGCCATCGTGCACGGTAACACCAACACCGCACTACTACACAGTACCCACTATACACACAGTAACAGTTGCTTGGCCTCACAATATGTAGGTAAACTTACATATGGCCTAACCCTTCTCAATCGTTCCCCTTAATTGTAAAGGAGACCTGTTTTTTGTTTGACCTGTGTTTTGCTGTGGGCCTTATATGGGCTGATATAGATATAGATATCTATAAAAACTATTATGATACTTGAGTTAGCTGCATTATCAAAATGTCAATACAACTGAAAATTTAAGCAAATTTTATTAAACTAAACACACTTTGTAAATCAAAGTAGTTGCTCATACACCATACTCTATAAGTAGCTGTGTTGAGGTCATTCACCCGTTACATCACACAGCTGTATTTCAATGTAGCTATCCATGAATTATTGTTGTTGGGGGAAAAACTTTTGGAAAGTACTTTATATTTTTTTACATTAAAAACAATAAAACATAGAAAATATTTAATGTGTATTATTTATTTATTTATTTATTTATTTCAATACTTATTGTACACCAACAAAAAAATAACAAAACAAATAGAAATACATTAACACTAAAGACATGGTTACAACGGCGGCCTTATCGCTACCTGCGATCTCTTCCAGACAACCTTTGGATGGATTAGATTAATTGAATCTATTGTTGTTGTTTAGGTCTGAAAGCGGGCGAGATAACGGTCCAACACCTGATGCAGCAGCTCGGCAACCCGGGCCTGCAGAGCCGACACCGCGAGGTGCTGCTCACCATACTGCGGCTGCACCAACAACAGAGACAGGTATCGTTGTAGAAACATCGGAGAAATAACGTTTTGCATCCTATCGTGGTGTAATGAAATATCACTAGGATAGTGAGACATCTCTGGAATCTGGAATTAAAAATATTTTACAATTATTGTTCTTCGGAATCCGATTTTCGACCTATAATTGGCCTTTATAATGGGTTCTTAACAACTGTTTATGGTGGTCGCTATTTCATTTTTTATTTGTTTAAATTTTTATTGTAAATAAAATTATAAGTAGACAACATAACATTTAAAAAAATGTACAAGTGATGGTCTTATTGCTGAAAGCAATGGCAAGAGTCAAACATGTATGACTTATGCCATAAATTAATTAAAATGGCTACGTGTTTGGCAGTTGGCGACCCGCCTTCAATATTTTACGCATATATTTTGATTTGTTGGCTAGTCAAATCAATAAGCAAACTAATCAAAGTGTAAAAGTACAATGAAATAGATTTTATTTTTTACTTTGGAGTGCTTTTTTAATTTTTTACTTTATAGTGTTTTTTTAAGTTGGTTTAATTTTGTATTAAAGTTGTAGTTATTTGAATTGTATTAATAGAACCGTATTATTGTTGCAGATGGGTGGTTCCCCCCTGCCTACAGGAGTGGGTGTGGGCGGCGTGGGCGGCGCGGGCCACCTGGTGGTGCCGCCGCACCACCAGCCGCTTAGACTGTCACCGCTGCCGCATCAAGGTGATTTTAAGTTATTTATCTACTGCATAATAATTATATCTTGCCTAGAAATCATAATTGAATTACGCCAGACTAAGGCTATGTTTTGGAAGTTGTAATTAATGCATTTTTTTAATATACTACAATTTAATGTTTAAATGTTATACCATTAATATAAACAGTGAATGCTACAGCTCTTACGAGACGCTATTACTGACACAGTTTGCGCGTAAATGACTTATTTTGCGCAATCCTTCTCATTAACCTGTCATTTCATATAGTTGGTTTCATAATGATATAGTGAATTGATTTCAAATATTCACAATTCTATTCACAAATATAATGACCTAGAACCTAGGCTAGTGTAATATAGTATTGTAAGCTATTTACACGTGTGTTTTCACCACGGACGCAGCATTCTGTGTGTCGCCCATAATGGCACCCAGCCCCAACACACTGTCGGTGCACCATCCAGGTACCTATACAAAGCTGTAGATACAATTTATGTTATGTTTTTTTTTGTTTTTTAATTTATTAATCTATTTTTTATAAAGGTTACATTTTCTGTGTGTAAAAGATGAATTTGTTTATAATTCTAAATGTTATTTTATCAATGATAACACATACAACAAGATAAGCCTTTATATTTATTAGGCTACTTGTTATTAATTGCTATAGTAACTAATTAAACATAAAATACTAAAGGATTTATTCATAAACAGTTTTAAAATCTATTTTAGTTATCAAATGTTTTGTCTTCTTTGCTCAAACTGAATTCAAAAGTCTTTCGGAAAGGGATAAAACATTTGATAATTAAAATAGGTGTTGAAACTGTCTATGAATAAGGCCGTGAAGCTTCAATTGCTGGCGCTTTTAAGGCTTCTATCCCACTGTTGACGCCAACTCAACGACGCGTTTACACGACGTTGACGTTGCGAGGTCGCGGCGCATTAGAGACTCGCGACATCAATGGCAGGTCTGCGCAGACGTTGTGGAAACGCCAACACTCGTAAAACGCAAGTGGTATGGGAGCCAAAGCGTTATCTTTAGCGGTTCTACAAATATTGAATTGACCATCACCTACTAGAACCCACCGTGTATTGTTCGCAGGCGTGCCGGCGCGCATCCCGTCCCCGCGCGAGCTGGCGGCGCACACGCAGTCCATCATGCAGAGCGCGCTCATCAAGAAGAAGCTGGAGGAGCAGCGCGAGAACTACCGCCGCCGACACGACCTGCAGCACCCGCCGCCCAAGCAGCCCACGCCCATCTCCTTCACGCCCACCTCGGTACGTACCAGCACACGCTCTCTACTAACACTTGTTGTTGGCCGCCGTGAATATAGCCACGGAACAATGTTTGCGAACGTCAACTCAAGAAGAAAATACTTTGATACAAATATTGACGAATAAAATATACTTCTTTATAAGAACCAAATATGGTAAATGCTTTCAAAAAATAATAAATTATAATAAGCGACAACGGACCAAAAGGAAATCCATTTGTGCGAACTTCAGGCCGACCATAACTCGTCGGCTGTACCGTAGTCCAGTTGACTCCCTAGCCAACGAGATGGCCAACAGAGACACAAGTAAGCCAATGACCGGGTTCTCCCCGCTTGGATTTATGTCCAAAGTTGTTATATGTATTTCTAATAATTTTCCGTTTTCATGCAGGTACTGCGCAAGATGACAGCGGAGAAAGAAGTAGACTCGCCTAGTCCCAAGCAGCAGCAGTGGGGACAGCCCACCAAGCTGCCGCAAGGAAGGCCCATTGTCAAGGTGAATACATATGAAGTGACTTATAGTTCAATAGTAAGGCTCTGTTGTAAGTATAGTTTTCCGTCACGAAGTTTGCTGCTTGTGGTATTAGATTGATAACAAATGATTTGCATATTGGTGTCAGTAAATTGTCAATGTCAACTACGTTATAAATTTTAACGTTAATGCAAACACAAGCGGCCCTATTAATAGACAGTTTTAAAACATACTTTAGTTAACGAATGCTTTGTCTTCTTCCAATCCATCAGCCAAAGGAAGTCCAAAGCCGAACATAGGCCTCTTAATGATTTCCACTGTGACCCGTTGGAGAAAGCCTGCATCCAGCGACGTCCCGCGACCTTTACCAGTCAGTCTTTTTATTGTCTTCTTCACTCAAACTGAATTAAAAAGTCGTTCCAAAGGAACAAAACATTCAATAACTGAAATAGGTTTTGAAACTGTCTATAAATAAGGCGGGATAACTCTAAAACCATAGACTAATGGATTTAGTGAAATGGATTTTTTATAAATTCAATAATGAATTTTCCTTTGACGACACTAAAACCATACATGTGGCATGTTAAATGTACGGCGTTGATATAATTAGACGCTGGATATTGTCGAAGTTTCTTGGTGCAACTAAGGCTAAGTAATTACTTGTATTGACATTGGCGTTTAGTTTTAGCCTGCCAAAATGTAGACATCCTTAGTGGATATTTAAGTAACTGTATTTTTCATGTTGAGCAATATGTAAAGGGGTATTCAGAGATGCTTTTAAAATATACCCAAAACTTATTGCTGTAGTAAGACATGGTATAATGTATGGCCATGACAGACTAATTTGGTGACTTCATATTGAAGTCAGTCGACCTGGTATAGGTCGCAGGACGTCGCTGGATGCAGGCTGCCTCCAACAGGTCACTGTGGAAATCACTGGGAGAGGCCTATGTTCAGCAGTGGACTTCCTTTGATGGATTGATTGATTGATTGGATTGATATTGATGTTGTTGTTTTGCTGGACACTAGTAAATGTCTCTTCCCCTGGAAGTAATTGAATACTACTGCGCAGGGTAATCAGAGCGGCGCGGCGCAACCGATGGGCTACGGCGGCCCCTCACCGGCAGACTACCAGCAACACTACCTCAACCAACAACAGGTAATATCTTCTATCTCATATGTGTCTGTATCAGCTCATATACGTCCCACTGTAGGGACTCCTGTACTATCGAGAGTACGATTGACAGGTGTTAGGCAGTACCATCATACTGAGATACATTTGCAATAGGATACCGCATATAACCAGCAAGGAGCGAACTTATTGTATACTAAAGTTTCTTCTCCTTGCTGTCTTGTACACTAATGCATTTAGTATACTCAACTCAGCACAATAGAGAGGAATAGGATAGAAAAAATACTACCCATCAATACTACTGTCTGTTTCTTAAACCAGAGTTTCCCATTTGCCTGGTCGCGACCCGGGACTGATCAATTATTTCGTTGTGACACTGAAAAGTCATTATTATTTTCACCAGATTAGGATTTCGATCCCACTCACAATGTTCTTTGTGTAATATATTGCTGTGTATTGAAATGGTGGCGGTAGCTTTTAAAGCAAAAGAAAAAAACAATAATTAATTCTCATTTTTACGGTTTTATTACCTTCATACAATCCCCATAATAGTTTTTCTCATATATCTTTCACGTGCTGATATCGGTCAGTTACAAATTGTAGATAAAATATTTTTCATACTGCATATAATAAACTTGAATTAATTATTTTTACTCTTATATGCGTATATTATTGCGTTACAAAAAAAATATCCATATAAACTATTTGGAACGTGATACTAGTCACTAGAAAATTGCCATGCCCACCTGTCGCATACAGTAGCTATTGTTTAATGTACCTAATATAATGTTTGATTAGTATATTTGTATTAAACAGATGGTGGGCAGCGGTGTACGTCAGTTCCCACACCAGCAGCAGAGGCAGCAAGTTACTAACTCTGTGAGTACAATATACTAAGTATTTTCATTTAAAAGGAACCTTCAAATCAATCATTATTTGAAAAAGTGCACTGCCAAACAATTCAAACATTTGAAGATGATATTAAAGTTTTTGTTAATTTTATTATATTTGTTAATGATTGAAGTATAAAATAATTCGTTGTACATTACAGTACAACAACATGAACAACATGGCCCGCGGCATGTCCAACAGCAGCGCGCTACACCAGCTCATCAGGGAGTCGCAGCAGAGAAACCTCAATGGTAAATATTTACCGCTCACTAACAACCGCTTTAGCGCTTCATAATGCTTACAAACATGAGCTTGTAGCTAGAACCATCGCTAGATGTCGCTGTATTAACACACACTCGCTGTTTTTTGTGTTAATAATTATTAATACATCATGTGGACTAACATGCGCACCCCCAAATAATTTCGACGTCGATATATCTAGGCTATCAATGAATGGGTGAAGTAGATAATAATTTTATTTAATTTAATTGTTATATTTGACGTTTTAAGTGCCTTTATTACAAAAGAAATTTGTTGATAAATCAACGTTGATAGTAAATATAGTATAATTGCGTGGTGGCCTATTAGTAACGGACCCGACGCGGATGTCAATATGTTCATGGTGGTCACGGGTTCAAATCCCAGGGCATATCTCTGACATTTCGCAGTTATGTGTGTACTGATAGGCAATCACCACGCACTATAACGGTGAAGAAAAACATCGTGAGGAAACCTGCATGCCATAGTGATTTGTCTAAATTTCTATGGAATGTAAAAGTCCGCCAACCCGCACTACGACAGGGTGGTGGAGTATACAGCCTTACCACTCCCAATCGTACTCTCCATTGTACAGGAGATCCGTGCTATGCAGTGGGACGTATATGGGCTGATACAGTACAGTACAGTAAATATATTACGATGTGCGCGCGTTAGTCCGACGGCGTAATATGTTCCATATAAAATAAGCTCGAGCCGGTAGATAGTTTGTTTCGTCTGCGTAGTTAGAAGCTAGTAGACGTGGCTACTTGATATACAAGTGAAAGCAGTGAATGTGTAAAGTAATATAATAAATGTGAGGTGTTGCGCAGAGATGAGCGGCGCGGCGGGAGCGGGCGCGTCGGGCGCGGCGGGCGGCGACAACCAGCTGGCGCGCTGGTTCTCGCCCGAGCTGCTGGCGCGCGCGCACGCCGGCAAGCTGCCCTCCGTGCACGTGCCCAACGCGCTGTCGCTCGAGGACCTGGAGCGCCACCACCACGACCAGCCGCCGCCCGCGCACCCCACGCACCCCGCGCCACCCCTCGTGCGCAACTAGTCCCACGCACTACACTCTACCGCCGGGGACATCACACAAACACCTACGAGTCAAGCGAACACTCAACTCCCACTGCGTACTAAATATACCAAATAGCCGTACGGTACGGTTTTTGTTGGATTTAGTTAATGATGTCCCCTGCAGTATAATGTAACGCCACTACACCACACAGCGATAACTCTTACTGACGATACCGCCTCTCTTTACACCACCCGGCCTTATGTTAAACTACCCGCGACCGGGGCGCTTTATAAATATCATGACGGGGATTGTAAATTTATTATCTAGACCCCGTTGGAAACTTATTACCAAAAAGGCCCCTGTCGTCATTATTATGAGGCTCTGTTGTGAATTAGACTCGATGAGGTAAGGGTCATATTGTGAAATTACGACAGGGAGCGCTGTTGTAAAATTTATTAGTCCATGTTGTAAATTAGTTATTTTAGCGAAGACCCTATGAGTGATTTACGTACGTGATGGGACGAGCGTGAAAAATTCATGTCGCATACCGCGCTTGTTTACCATGTTAAAAGACTAAACGATGGAATTAGACTAACATCATAGATTTGACTAGTTTTAACTCATGAATTATGTTGCATTTTTGTTTGGAGTGACAGACCTTGTCACAAATGCCTTGCATCTGTCATTTAATATAAATTACTGCCAAGCAAATTGCTTTATATTAGACCATTTTAAATACATCTTTATTCAGACCCAGTGAAAATAATTATGTGGATATAGTATTGTCATAAAGTCATCAAGAATGGTTCTTTTGACGCAGAAAATTTGTACTAAGAGAATGTGTTAAACAATACCAAAGATCATTATGTTGTTCTGCCACTATTGTATGTATGTTTAGTATATTACAAAATGCATGATCACATTATTCACAGCCAGCTGGAGTTTGTTCTTATCAAATCATTGTTACATTCTACCCTAAAATACAATCCATATCAAATTGAATAAAAACATTGTTTTCATGTCATGATTGAAACATCCTACGGTCAATTACTTGTTTAATATAAAGTATTGTTTTGGTTATTATTATTCAAAATAAAGATAGTGATATTCTTTAACCTCTACTCATTTGAACGCACACGTTGTATAACCCATGGTTCATGTCACACGATTGGCAGTATTACGTAATGTTGCAAAAAAATTACATTGACGAATGCCACTTAGGTATTACATTATACTTAAAGTGAGTGACCGCGCAAGGCATAGAACGAGGTCTCTCGCTCTGCAGACACTGACGCCACCTCTTTGAAACCTGTGTTCGATACCAGTAAGGAATAACATTTAACTGAAAGCATTATAACAAACATGTACAGAACAATTGTCACATTTGATTTCGTATGTCAGTAGTGTAAGAATTTAACTGTGTAAGACTCCTTTCGGTCAACACCTATGTACATACACGAGATGTTGCAGCTGATGGCAAGCTACGGAAAATTTTGATGTAATAATTTTTAGCGAGATATGTGGTAGTATTAAAATTTTGGAAAGGCGTACATGTCGGTATTATTTGAGTATGCCATCCGTCAGCTCCCTCGATGCTAACTCCTTGCATTCGCGACGATTGCACAAAATTATTCGTCGGAAATTATATAGAATTAGTGAGAAGTAGATGCAGACGCCAGAATTGACGCGATTACAACCGAGTTAGCCATTGTATATAAAAACTCTGTTAAGTATTTAGCTTTATAACAGATTCGTGTCCCAAATTTATTGTGGACTGAATTGATGAAATAAAGCGAAGATAAGCGAGAATGTGTGGTGTGTCGCGTTCCTGCGACATCGGCGGGTTGTGTCGGCTGAGTGCTTGCGGACGAATGTTAACGAAAGAGAGAAAAAAAATATGTATATGTATATGTATGTCAAACGGTTGTGTTCGAAAGCATTTTGTTACTAAGTCATTTTCATGAGGAGGAAGATTTTTCGTTGATATAAAATAAAAGATATTTGTCATTGTACATGTCTATACACTTATTACAAAGATAGGAAGGGATAGACATAGTGTGACCTTTTTAGTTGTCAGTGTTGCGATGAGTTTTCTTTGTAACGCGGAATTTGCACAAATGTGTCCAAGTTCAGACATTTGTGTTTAAAAATTCCTCGCATATATATTTTTTATAGATTTTACGACTCGCTCCCCTGTACGAAGTTTTACCGAGATACGGTTTGTGTTAAATGAAATTGAGACCTGAGCTTGTCAATTAATTTGCGGGAAGCACCATTTGCGGACAATAGTGTAGGGTTGTGACCGTCCATGCAAGCGTATATCTAATAACTTGGGCTCAAACATACAAGCAATAAATGTATACTTGTTATGATGCGTTTATTTGAAAGTTTACAGAGGTTCCGCCGCTGGTATGGTGTGGAGAGCAGTGAGGAACGTGTTTTCTGCATGTGGCTCTGGCGGCGGGCCAGGTACTCATAGCGCAGGTTTCAACATATTTTGATGTGGTTTTGAAAGTAATACTCTAATCATGAACTAGTTTTTTTTTGTTGCGACGAAGGGCGAACGAGCGGCGCATCAGATGTGTCGCATTATTTTGGTTCTTGCGTAAGGGATGATAGTGGCGAAATTTCAGTTTTCGGGATTTGTAAGTGCGTGTACGCGCGCCTCAACATTAAAAATGTCTCCTGCAAGCTTTAAATTATTGATTAAAGAAAATTTGAAAGTTGCAATTGTTTTATTTTAGTTCAGGTTTAGTTAGATAAAAACAATGTAATCATTAATTGTTCATAGTACGTCAATACTACTCGCAATGCCAGTATTATAACACTAATAACCATAGCTCTAACAATGTGTATAAATAAATAAATTCGTGCTATTGAAATAAATAGAAGGTAACGTTGTTATCGATCATAACTAGAATAATGTTGATTACACCAAGTTCATAGATAAGCCACTGACGTAATATTACTATCATCCATTGGGCAGTCTGTTTGCCGTTGTAAAACATTACTCAGTAACTTTCCACATAGGTAATTAGTGAGAACAAGTCTTGCGTAGGTAAAATACTGGAAGAGTGCTGAATTGCCTGATGGGAAGCGAATAAAATGGTGCCTAGGACTTTAGTAAGAAGGAAGAACAGCCTATGGCCCCCAGTGGATATGATTCTTCAAAAACAATTCTCATAATATGTCTAGTATATTTATTAGAGTTCCTGGATTTCACAAGTTTTGTAGTAGCCATTAGCCAACCAAAATTATTGTACAATTCTCGGCAACGTCACTCAACCATTTTCATACTATTATTTTGTTTTTTCATTTTTGTTTCTAGAAGGCCCTGAAATTGCAGACATTGAATCCTATGGCGATTGCAATGACTTTCATAAATCAAGTTCTTCCGTCCATCAATTTATCTCGACTCTCGACATATCATCTTGAATAATCTTCGTGAATGACAAGAAAGTGCGGTATGTTGTCGGAGATTTTCATCTTAGTATACTTAGATAAATAATTTATTTTATGAATAGTATGAAAGTAAACCACAAAATAAACCTATAAATCATCTTTATTTGTAAATTATTATACAATCTTGTAATATAATAGGCAAGTAGTATCTTTTCAGGTGGCGAGCTTTATTCTAAAAATACATAAATTCTTGTTTTCCTTTTGTGCCTGATGACGTTGGCGACCTACACAATTGGTCCGTGTTTAAGTTAGGTATCACTTCCTTTCAACAAATGAACCATATGACATCTTAACAGGGTATGTTTCACATGTCCTTTAAAGTGCTAAAATAAAATATGTTTACCTATTGCCGATAACTTGATTTTATGAAGCACAATTACATTAGAAAAAATATATAATAAAACTATGGACGAATTCAATGGATAATAACACAACAATGGACAATAAAAAATACAAGAATAAAGAAACAAAAACGAACGCACACAAGCTTCAGGGATCGAAATCTAATGTAAATTCGATAAACAATACATATCAATTTAAAATGCGAACAAGACGGAAGCTAACGGCTAAAATAACCAACGGCTCCCAGCCACGACAGCTGCGAGTTGACTGGTGCTGGCGAGCACGGAACGCCTCAGCGATATCTCCGCTCACCGTAAATACTGGTTTCATTACCGGACATGCGCAGTTCGCACGTTCAAAGTCCAAGGATCAATAACTACTACAATGCGCTGTTTATATTTTTAGCTCAACCCGTATGCCACTAGCTTGACTTTGCTAACACCCCGGCTTTGTTTGGGCTACCTAATATGAATAATTGAACAGCTTCGCCTTAATTGTCAATAAAAGTAGGTTACGGCCACCTTACTCTTATTAGGTAGATTAATATACTATTTAATTCAGTTACGGATGTTTAAAGATAGGTGCACTATCCCAATTATATATTGTCGATTCTGAAACGAAGAAAAGTTGTTCAATAAAAATGTATACCTAAGTTTAATTACGCATCACAAATTACAAGTGTTAGGTAAGTTCTAAAAGTCGATATCTAATCCGTAAAAACTGGGTCAGCAGGATAAACAATAATCTATATTTTATGAACAAGCGGCAGAATCTTTGTGCAGTGCATTGCTTTTATAATACTTCCAAAACAATGCTGTGCTTATCAGCTTACAACAGCAGCCAATTAAAATCTGAATAAATTTACTGCTCATACTAGTAGTCCATAATAATTAAAAAGTGGGACAGACTAGGTGGGTCTTTCTTGAATTTGGGGCCGCAATCATGGGAGTAGGGATTAGGTACAGTAATTGGAGATGAAACTCAAAAGTATCAAAATACAAACAAAGTAAAATATGTTCCTGAGGACGGTATTTAAGGATAATCTCCAAAACAAGCTATAATTTTGCAGAAGAAAATAACTTTGTAGTGGTACCATTTTTTTAAAGGCAATGCTTTGAGTATTTATAAATATAGAGGGAGTATTAAAAAACGTAGATATTTTCTTGTTAGTAAATTTGGTAGCACTGCTTTATTAGTAAAAATTGAACGAATTATTAAACTACAAATTTTAACAAAAGCCGTTGGTAATCGAAATTAAATCAAATTATTATCCGTCTAAAACGCGTTTGAGTGGAATTTAAATGATACAAGAGATGCTAGACATTAATTCTAATTATTTATGCATAAAAAATGCTAATTCAACTACAATTAAATAAAGTACTTACTCAGTTAAATATTTTTTTAGTAATTATAGTACGTGAGTTTTAGGCGTGAATAGAATTTGTTTGCGTTGTGATATTACCGAAGACGCCAGTCGTATCTTTCAAACTATTTGTACTCAACATTCCAAATAGGTTCCTTTTTTATCGCGTTATACATAAACACTTTTATATGTATGTAATATAAAATAAGCTTTTATCAATCTTATTGCTTTATGCTTAACGTATTTACTTTGGGATTACAAGAAGTTTTATGAAGGATGCATAGTTAACTTGTAATTTAGGATATATTTTTTAAAAGTTTTCATTTGTAGCACACCCTAAACTTAGTATTTCAAATTGATAACTACATACCCAAAACAAATAACCGATTGGTGGACGCTACTTGCTAAAGCAGTGCTTCGCGTCGCGCGGTCTAAATGCTGCTCAAAACACTTTAAAAGGGTCCCCATTTAGTGACATGTTTTCTTATCGTGCCGCGCCGCGCCGTTGTATAGAAAATTACATTAAATTACGTTTCATACCTTAATTTTTTTAAATGCGTATTGTGCGTCTTTTAATAACGTATCAGAAAATAGGTTGTTTGTAAATTAGGTGTGTAAACGTATATTTGAGTAGTTAAAACTATAAATTCATGACTTTATCTAGCATAATATAGCATTAAAAGTGCGTGATATTATCTATTCGTAATGAACGGGACGCAATCTGCCGAGACGGCGATCGTGAGTTCCAGACCTATGGGTCACCCCTGTATTTTCGGAGTTATTTGTATATTGCTTAAAAATTACCACGCACCTAGATAGAGAATGAAACATCGTATGGAAACCATATATATAAAAGTTTTTTTTACGGTGTATGAAGTCAGATATTCCGCAATAAGACAACGCAAAGGATTATCTATGGTTTATGACCTCAGTCTCCATAATAGAACTCTAGATTGTTAGGAATCCCGTGCTAAACAGTGGACGTATATAGGCTGATATATTATTTTATATTTTGATTATGTACTTATAGTTATAATAACACTTAAATGATAGTAACGAAAAAAATGATTCCACGGTAAATAGGTAAGTCCTTACTTACCTATATTATCAATTTTTATCTGCGGTTTTTATCATGTAAGTAGGTACCAAGAATTTATACTGTCCACCCTATCAATGCAACGTGTAATATAAATTGCGATGAAATAGCTATACATTATAAAATCTACGATAAATTTGTTAATTTGAACCACATGATAATTGTACAGGCTGCACCTAAGAGATAATATAGGGTGGGGTGTTTACTTACGGCGCTTTCTAGTTTGGGCCTCTAACAAATATAATTCTTATTGCTGAAGCAATACATGCTATTTTCCATTATGATAGTATAATACGAATTCGAAATAGCATTTAATAAATAGCTACATTTATATTAATAGAAACAAGGGGACAAATGATAAAAACATTTGTCGTAAACATTATGACGTGGCTTGCAAAAGAAGTACCTACAAGAAAACTCAAACGTTTCAAAATAGTATTCGTAATCAAGGCACTGGTACAGTCTTACAATAATTTTCTATACAACACTTGCACCTTTAGTAGTAAAAAATCAATATGCGTTGCAGTTACTGGAATAGAGCTCACTTCGTTTGACATACGCATCGGATGACGTCTCGGTCTCACATATTTTTTTGATTACCAACCTTATTGCACGATACAGGCCATTTGTAAAACAAAAGCAAATAAAAACTGAACTGATATTGTACGGTTTGCGTTGCGAGTGATTAACGTAGTCACAGCAAGAAAGTGGACACGGGAATGTGAAACCGGTGTAGAAAAACTAAGAGCGGAGGGCGTCACGCGGTACTGCCTAAGCGGTGTTCGGCGAGCGAATGATTTTGGGATTGGCGGCTAGCGGCGCCAGCGAAGCCCTGGGCGGTGGGGCGAGGGTCCCCGTCCTTGCATCGCTACATGTCGCCCGACTCCACAGTCGCCGTCCGGTACCGACAGAGACGAACAAAGAATAGCCGTAATAAGAATTATTACTACACAGAGCACATTGGAGCTCTTCAAAATGAGCGTAGCCATTTTGGTGTATAGCGAAGTTTAGAAATAAAGTGTATTGCGTTTGATAGACTCTACAGGTTAGTGAATCTTTACATTGCGTCGGAAATTATAATTTCACATGCATGATGGCGTCGCGTTCTCTATATAGAAAAATGTGTTTGGTACTGTATCGAACGCAGGAAATTAAGTAATCAAGATGACGCGATCGTAACATTTGATCAATCCGGGATGTTAGTAGCAAATTTTATTAGCTGAAAACATCAATCAACAATTCTATTGGATAGTTGTAATAGGTAGGTATTTATTTGAAAATCAATACTGTTGCGCAGTCACGTAAATGAATTAAATGTAAGTAGGTTTAGTATGGTATGAGCATGTACCTAATGTTTTTTTTTATTAATTTATAAGCTGCTCAAGCGGATCAGGATTGACTACGGATATCTTTTAAAATGATTTGGAATAAAAGGTATGTTTTGGTTAAATTTTCTCAAATAAGTAGCTTTTAGATTATAATTTCAAATGGGCAACGTGATTTTTCATCGCAAATGAGACGCACCTTGAATAATGTACTCCTACGGAAAAATGTGTTACGTAACAAAAAAAGTTATTAAGCAATAAAGTAAACAAAATACATAAATGTATGATTATAAAAATAGGCTTATTTTTTAAATCGTTTCGACAAACTCGCCACGTTTAATTTTTATTTAGAAACATTACCTCCATCATATTAAGAAATTCTATTGACTTAGGCAAGTGCTCAGTGCTGCACGCCGCCATTTTGATTTGATTTCATTCGACGGCGCGCTGTTTCGCCAAGGGGACGCAAAATGTAGCGGAGTTGACGACTCGTCCTCCATTTTGAAGTGAATATGCATAAAAGACGACAGTCCATCGAAAAATGTGTGTGGCGTTTTACTCATTTGTTTGCGTGAACATACCGTGATTTGCTCTGATTACTTACTGTGCGAATGGTGCGTGTGAATGTGTGTAATAAAGACAAAAATCTAATAATATTATTAATATTTAATATTTAAATCATTTAGTTAGACAAGGGTAGGTATTGTTTTATGATTTCTTTATGAGCTCGATTTTGGTTGTATAAAATATTTATGCTAGGTAATCAAAAACCCCTTATGTTCGAGTTGAACATTTTTGACATGGGTTCCGTACCTAAGCTACGAATCGATTTATTAATTTGTTGTACTGAAGTAAAACATTATTTTTTAAATTATTATTAGAAGTTTAAACGAGATTCCCGTATTGGCTAAAACGCAGATCTTCGTATTCAAACTATTTTTCATAATTCCGTGGGTCATCGTACTTGCGGTAAACATGATACTGATAAGTTGTCTAGGTAGGTCGAAGTATAAGTCATATAAATTAAATACCTATAGTTTGTATATAAAAAATAATATCCATGCTATGTGCCTGCGCGGGAGTGTTGTTTCAATAATCTTAATACTCATTTTAGTATTATCCATGTCAATGATAATCAAATAAAAGATCAAACAATACTGTACACGTGGCATTTTTTTCTGGAGTTCTATTACGAAGTTAATGTGCAGGTTATGTAAGTCTACGCAAAGTGGGCAAAATGACGTTGAAAAGTGAATCGTGGGCACGGCTGGATTATTAACAGGCTAAAAGAGAAGTCTTTTGGAAAAAAATAACTATAAATAAAAAAAATATGATCGGGCAAAAAAGTCTTCCCACCTATGATTTTGTGGTATAGAAAGAAAGGAATTTTACAAAAGTGTATTTACACCATCTCTACGTGTATAAATAAAAAAAAAATGGCAATGTTACATCCTCAAAGTGAAAACTGGATATCGGATAAATTGCTGAGGACTTGGAAATTTAAAAAATCATCAAAAGTGCATCCCTAAAATGTATACATATATTGGCGATATCACAATATATGTAAATGAATGTGTCTACAATCGTGCAAGTTGGGAAGTGTGAAGATCTTTTAATTGGCAGCCATCTTGTGTAATCGTACTACGACGGCCTTGGATAAATAGCAACGAATCAATAAATTAAATTTTAAATATTATAGATCTTCATTAAAAAAATATATAATTAATTAGTATTCTCGACAACTAATTATTAATGTGCTATTTCTTAACATCTGTAAAACTATCGAAATATTATTGATAAAAGGTAGCCGGAACTACAAAAATTAAAAAAACTTCAATACGGTAATGATAACCAACGTACAGCCTAAATAGTCAGAAAACAAACTTTTGCAGAGAGCAATTAATAACAATGAACCATACTAAAAATAAGCAGGGAAGTTGTATAGAACTTCGGTGTTTAAATTGTTAGAAGTATGAAATATTGGAATTAGAATATAAGGTTCATAGCTATGTTTAATTTAATATTAAAAAAAGAACGTGACACGCTGTTATACATTTGTGAACACGTGTGTTATATTATTTTTAAAATTGACGAACTAATAAATCACGAGCGCAATAATAATAGCAAGGATGGAATTAAACTAGCGAAGCACTTAAACTGATTTATAACTGTTAGTATCGCTATTGTGTTCCCGATGGTTGTCCTTTTTTTATGTTCCTTTAACAGTACGCATTGGACCATTGTATTTACCAAGATTTTTGTCTACCTGATATTGATAAAGAAATCCTTATTCTACTGGAATAAAGACTTTATTTGGTTTATCGAATGCACACTTTAATAAGGTTTTGTGTCCTTACACAGTTATAATTTCTATTGACTGTTTGGATGACCTTGATACTGATTCGTATTACATTGTTTTGAGATATAGTTTTGCAGACTATGTCTACGTATAGTGCATCGGATCGAGTTTCTTCAAGTTTTGCTCCGTAGGTGCTAGGTCGTCTATCGTCTTGTATACATATTTGATTAATACAAAGTACATAATCCCGAGATAATATTTGCTTTTATATATTTCTTACAGATTTTGGTAAAATGATCATAATTCTCTTTTAATTTAGTTTATTTATCTTTGCTATGTCTTATTTAAATATTTAAGTGGTCCAATGTTGGTTACTATGTTTCCCATATTCATGCATAATTATTTTAAGTTGTAATGATGAGTGTCCAAATGTTGGCATCATTTTGTCTAATCTCTTCAATAATTCTAATACAAGACTTCTTAAGCTCTGTAGCTAAGGAATGCAACGCATTTACCAAGGCTTGAATAGCTTTACTCGGAGTCACACCGTTTTACGTTTAGAAACTGCTATAAAAATAATTGTTAGCAGTTTCTCCTACACTTGATTTCTGTTGAATAGTGGCATTTTCTTATTTGACTGAGTTCGATTTTAGCTTCCAGTGTGACTTCTGAAAATTAATTAGTGAACATGATGATTTTAATCTGTGGTGACGGTAGTATTCGTTGTTTCTTGCTGTTTAGGTATGATTTTAGTTAATTTCATTCACATTTATACAGGTCTAAGTGTAAAAGACATTTCTTTCCAACGACTTGTCAGATCAGATTTCTCATAAACTCAAATTGTCAGCTGACTCAGTATGAATGACCAAGCTCATCCGGGACGGTACCACTATCTCACAGGAAATCGACAGCTTTGCTGTTGAGTTTCTTTTGTTGAGCAAGTTTGCCGGATGCCCAATACCCCTTTCCCCTTCCCATCCTTTTTTCTCCCCGCTCCCCTCCCAATTAGTCCGGCAGTATATCCATGATCCAGCGTCCTGGATTTACATGGGCGGCTGTGATCACTTACCATCAGGTGACCTGTTTGCTCGTTTGCCGGACCTATGCAATAAAAAAACGGGTGGTCTAAAAATTATAGAACACTGAATGATGTAATAAATGTTTGTCATTATTATTGTCTTAAAATTGTTATTTTTAGCCAGTTTAATGTATACTGCGTCGGCCAAACATGATTTTAATGTTAGGTATTCTTTCAGTTATTTAGTGTTATTACTATTGCTTAACCTGGAAGCCTTTTTAACTTTAGTCGAAATTTCAGCTAATCGGCTGCATCCTCGGACGACTACTCCGGTCTCTAGGCCGTAATGCCAATACTATCCCGACCGCTGTGGCTTGGTTTATCTACGTCAATGTTTAAACTCACGAATTGAAAGGGTTTCAACTCGCTTAATCGTCAATATGTGTTAAATTTATCGACACTAGTATTTATATATATATATATTTTAATGGGCATGTTATTTGCTCATTTTATTACAATGGAAAATATTTATCGCCATTCGGCTCCACTTTTCATGGCGAATAAAATGCTGGCAGATGACATGAGTTCGTCTAAAACATATTGATAGAAATCGGAAGACCCCATGCCCCAAGTATTAAATAATTGAAAATGTATATAACATTATTTTGGAGACATTAGAATAACTAGGTCTGGCTACATGGCTAACGTGGGGCTCCTATTACCAGTGACCTTCATCTGTTATGATCTGTCGGCAAATCATTATCAATTCAAATGAATCTCATATCGATAGTTCCATTGAAGGTGCTATTCTAAATGTGTGATGGTAGCCAGCTCCGGACCACAAGTTAAAAAAATATATCCTTGTGATTTGATTTCATTGTTCCCAATGAAATGTCAAATAGTCCCGAAGCATTTCATGTAAATAATACTTGACGCGCGCGCCATTTGTTCTGAGAACTCGTTCTGCGCATTACCGACTGCTTGTGTATCGCATTTATTCGCATAAATAGTCAGTGATATTGTTTTATCTTCGGCTTGTTAAATGTGTTGTTTTCGTATTGAATACATATTCGTCAAGTTGTGAGTCAATCGAAATACGACTTCTAGCATCCAAGATACCAATACAAAGTAGAGGTCCGTCTGAAATTTGCATTAATTATTCAATTTGTGAATAATTTCGTGACCCGTTTGTACATTCCATAGTTTATTCAGTCTCATATCAATGGAGTGGAATTGATTCATAATATAATAAGTCTATGGCTATGAGATATTGGACTATAATAAAAAAGTATATCATATATTTATATACTTTTTTATTTATGAATTTTGGGACCCCAGAACTAAAGTTGTCAAGTTTTAACAAGTAAATATATAATCAAATGTTAAGTAAAACAATATGACGCGTATCAGTTGTTTACCGGCGCGACGCAGGCGATAGTTCAGTAATCAACGCCCGCTACCACTTCCGACTTGCTTGCAATACTTAGGTACTCCTGATGTACTAAGTGTTACTCGGACTGCTAATCATTACATTGATTTGGTATTTTGACTTTGTGTTGTAAAAAAAACTATTTTAGTTAGTATTTATGTTGAGAAAATTAATGTCGAGCAGTTTACAACAATTTTCTCTGCTAGAACGTATTAAATAAATAAATATCGAATAATGGAATTCTATGGTACAATAACTCGCTCTAAGCATTTTTGCTTAGTTTGTGAGCTTGTTTATATTGGTCGATGATTCGGTTGATGTGCATCATGCGGGTATTCCTCGCACGATAGTAGCAATTGAAAGTATCGTGGGGTATTAGGAAAATCACTTTGTGGCTCTTACACTTGCCGAATGCGGCAACTGAGACTACTTCATAAAAATCTATTATTTTCGGCACCCCCTACGCGGCTGCCGGCTGCTTCTACTAATGAGAACAGTTCCCGCATGCGGGCTGCTTAAGGCATGCTTAAGCAGAATCTATCGCAACTCGCTTGCTCTCTACGATATAACGATAATAAACTAAGTAATGTAAATGATCCATTATGATTTCATTTCAGTCGCATTAGTGTTCTTTTTAACGATGCACTAAGATATTTGAAATGACTCATTATTTCTAATCCTGATATTGGAAATTCCAATTAACAAAGTAACTTGAAAATTTTTAAATGTAAAATTTCGATTTGGAATTCTTTAACTTGAAACATTTTACTATAAACCTTCGGAACCCTGGCCATGCCGGTATTTGTGTATTAACAGGGCTCAATTTCCATTTGACACATTATCTTGCACCGTTGCGTATTGCGCAAATTTTACACGCGGAAATGCCCAGAATCGAAATAAATATCTGTGGGCCAGCTAAATATTTATTCGTGCGGGACTCGACGCGCAGCTTTAAGCACAAAAAATCTGTCTGACCAGATTCCAGGCTCATGATATAAGGAAAATCAACTCATAATACCAATATACCGTATTTTTCATAAGCTAAAACATTTTTCTTTCAAATGCATGTTTGATTTCAAATGTGTAGCACATTTTATACTAAATCCACTTCAAAAAGGAGGAGGTTCTCAATTTCACTGTGTTTTTTTTGTTAATCGTTTGCTATCATGGTAAATTGTGATAAATTATACCTTTGGTTTCGCTTGAAAATGACGAGAGATTTTATATTATAATTTTCATAGATGGAAAACATATACTTTTAATTTACATTTTTATGTGTTTGTTTTTCGTTATATCTATATATGATTGATTATTTTCAGCATTCACAATGGAGTCGGATTACGATCAGAAGTTCGAGGATATGAAGAAGTACATCCCCTTCCTGGAGAGTATGATCAAAAGGTTGGAGAGTACCAACGCAATATCTGCGAATCCTCGACAAGCCCAGCTCGATAAGATAAGATCACTACGCGATCTATTGCTGGATAAAAAGAAAAGGTTTGTTTTGTATGTATGTTAATGACACAATACTGTCATATAATATAAAATAAATATACCCAACAATAAAACTATCCTATGCTAAGGGCCCCGTTCACCATCTTTGAGTAAACTGTTGATTAGTTACTTGTTGATTAACGTTAATTGCAAAGTTAAAGTGTCAAGTATCATCCGTCGATTTCACAAGTGACAACAAAGTATCGAGTTACAATGTGCTGGTTATGTGAATGACATAAGAAATTGAACGAATAATTCGTTAAATATTACGTTAAATGCAATGGTTAAAATAATATAAATTATATTTCTTTAATCATTGGTCAAATGTCCGGGCCCGGCCTCCCGCTGAAGTGTCAACGTACTTTTTTTCTCAAAAAATAAGAAAGGAATTTGGGATTTTAACCTTATTTTAACCATCAAGTAAATACGTTAATTGGTAGACTATGTGGCCAGTAAGGTACTGATTAGTGTAATCATAGGATTAGTGTTCCTGGAGCGACATGAAATCGACACGTGATGTTACGGGTGACTATAATTGGTGACTAGCCTATTTGGGGCTTTACTTGAGGGTGGTGAACGAGGCTCTAAGATACGAAATTGTATATTAGTCGGGGTTATTGTGCGGATAGAAGGTACTTATTACGAACGGTGTCGCTGCTTCCAAGCTCGCAATATACAATTGTGGATAATACAAACATTTGTCTTGATACGAAACCAAAACCGTAGCCTTTCGTTTCAGAGCCGGTACATGTTTTTTAGTACATGGAGCTGTAAAAAGGATCAAACTTTAGCTGATGTAGTTTTATACTCTTATACCTTATTTCATTTTATTACGCACATCCGGATGTAACCCCGTATCATGCTCTAGTATTTTCTTATGATTGACATTCATAAAACAGAATATCTTTGTATAGTTTTGGATTTTGTTTCCATTTTAAGTTTGTCGTACAACAACACCGGTTGTCAACATTTTTAGTGCTGTTAGTGATTAATTATTGATGTGTGGCTCCGGCTACTGGCTGTTTCCGTCAGTGATTGTTTGCCCCATTGTGTGCATATTATAATATTATTATTGTACATACCATAATACTTTTCTGTTTCTAGGATGAAAATGGAAAATTTGATTAAGTGCGAACAAGTACTAATAAATCTGTATGCGAAAGTCGAACAGGTAAATGGTTTTGTTCTTCGAAAAATATATTTCATTACATATTCAGTATTCATAAAAATGTTTTGTTACAGAGAGATACATTACCGAAAAGAGCGAGTGGTTCCAGTACTTTTGAAGCTTCCAAGATGGAAAACAATTCGCATTTAGAGATTGTAAGGAATAAACTTAAAAGAGTATCAAAAATACAGGATGAAGCAGGCACATTGCCTGAAATAGTCAGGGCCAGTGATATCGAGGACGTTTGCACGGCAGGCAGTGTAGAACCGGCATTATTTCAAAGACGGCCACATAAGAAATCTCCTACTCTTTCAGATATTTGTTCTTCACAAGAAAAAATAAAATCTCCTGAAACAAATTCCACGCGTAAATATACTCGCGTGTTAATATCTCCAGAGCGTGACAGAGTAAGATCTACGAGTCAGGAGTCTTTAGATAAAGTTCTTTTTAGTAGAAGATCACCCAGAAGATCATCCTCATATACCAGAAGAGATTTGAAAAAATCTTCAACCAGTAACACATCCTCAGGAAACACTAAAGATTTTAATATAACTCTAAAGGTACCCGAAGAAAGTTTAAATTCTTTAAACACTAAAGATATTTTGTCGAGAATTATAACTTGCAACGATAATGATGTTGATATAGATACATTGCGGGGACTAAGAACCCAAATACTTAGTGAATTGAAACAAACTGGCGCTAACGACGATATTTCAGACCTTATATTAAAATCCTATGCCGAAAAGAATCCCAAAACTAATAAAAGAGAAGAGATAGAAGAAGGTGAATTGTCTGACAGTGAAAGCGAAGCAATAGAGAGCATATATGGCAGCTTAGTTCTTGTTGATAAAGATAAATCAAAAAGTGAAGAAAAATCTGTGCCAGAAAAAGATCAACCGCGAAAGATACAAATATGCTTGGTAATCAACTCTAAAGATAACAGCGAGCCGTCTAAAACGGACGCTCTAACTTCGGATCAAAATGTCAATGACGAATGTGATTTAGAGATGTTTAATGAAGTAAAAGGGGATACAAAAATAAAATCGAAGAGTGATGAAAATAAAAAAATAGAGCTAAAGCGTACGAGTGACACTAAAGAAACATCTGATTCTGGTTTGACGAGTATCGTAGATATTGATAAAGTTGTGAAAGTACATGATTCACAACAAGCTAGAGCAAAAGCGGCAGAGGTTAAAAACAACGAAGGTAACACAAGTCAACATTTAGAATCGATTGATAAAGTTATCGATAAAAAGGGCATCAATTTAACAGATACAGACATTATAAATTTGGCGTCTCCAGACTCACCTGCGCAGGATGATGAAAAATCAGCGACCTCCGTTTTATTTAAAGCCAATTTTTATAAACCACTACACGAAGAAGAGAGTAATTTGCCTTTGAAAAGCACAACTCTCAATGCAAAAGATAATAAGTCCTCAGAGTCTGAAAAACAAAGTTTGTCATGTATATTAGGCAAGAAGGATGATTCTGTGGAAATACCTTTGTTGAATGACCCTGTCATTGCCGAAAAGCCCGTTGAAAAGGACATTGATTCCCAGATCGATATTCTACAGGCTCTTAAAAATGAAATATTAGCTGATAGTATTTCACCTGTACCAAATCTTGATGTTGTTACCCCACCATTACATCAGCCTAAAATATCTAAAGTAGCTAGTGTTCAGGGAATCACGACTAAAAAACGAATATCAATTGAAAAATATAAGGAGAAAACAGCTCCTGTTTCATTAACAACCATTCCAAACAATGATATTTTAAACTCACCCCTCCGAGATGATAATCTTAAGAAACAAAGTCTCAAATTAACAGAGAAAGAATGTGAAAGATTCAATTTTCCAACAAAATTAAATATCAATGATGATCTGAGTTCTGAGGATGAGGGACTGAAGCAATCCAATGCAGAACATGATGCGTACAAAACTTTTGCGCCTAAATCACCAGATAATGATGACACATGTTTAGTAGCCAAAACACAACCTGTTATCATACCGGTTGATCCAGTAAAAGCTTCAGTAGTCAGTATGAGTGCAGATATTGATATGAGAACGATGCCCTTGTTATCCAAAAAGCCTCCAGAAGCTACCAGCACATCATTTCTTAAAAATAAGAACAAGAAAAATGATACAAAAGCTGATAAAAAGAACGACGTAGGTGACAGGAAATCTCCTTTGATTGATCCTCGAATGAAAAAAGATTTAAATCAATCTGTTAAATGGGATAATTCTAATATTGCTGGAGTTAATTTAGACGCAATATCTAAGTCATTATCGGGTAGCGTTAATTATAATCCTAAAACGACGCCCAGCAGGACAACAAAATCTATAAGCTTTGATATTTCACCTAATCAAAAAAAAAATGAATCTGATGTTGTCAGTATTCCCGTTTTAAACACTTTATGTTCCCCACCCAACTCTGAAACTGACATTGTAAGCCGGAAAAATCGTTGGGAAGCTGAGGATTCAAGGTATAATATCCAGGTCAATGTCAATAGTCAAAGTTCCAGATATGGCGATGCTTATAAACGTGACAAGAATTTAGAGAAAAAATTCATCGATGAGAAAAATGTTGACGCGGGTCGGTCCGTTATGCCATTAACGCCTTTACCTGTCTTTGGATGGCCCGATAATTCAGGCATTACTAATCAGTTTAGTAGACCAGACACATCAATACCCCCAATGATGAGTTTTGGCAAGCCTGATAGCCCTACGATGCCTAATCTTCCTTTTGGGCATTCAGAAAGTCCATCCACGCTGAACCAAAACTTTAGGACTGACATGCCCATAACACCTAATCACCCGTTTGGACGAACAGATTGTTCTATGACTCCAAGTCATCCATTTGGAAGATCTGACTGCCCTGGAACTCCAATTCACCCATTTGGACGATCAGATTGCCCCGCTACACCGAGTCATCCATTTGGAAGAACTGATTGTCCTGCAACGCCAAGTCACCCGTTTGGACGATTAGATTGCCCAGCAACACCAAGCCATCCATTTGGCAGGTCTGATATTCCACCGACACCGAGCCATAGTTTTGGAAGATCTGACTGTCCCGCTACGCCTAGCCATCCGTTTGGGAGAATAGATGTACCACCGGCGACAAATAAACCATTTGGAAGAATTGATTTTCCGGGGAAACAAAGTCATTCGTATGGAATGACTGATTGCCCTACAACGCCTAGTCATCCATTTGGAAGATCTGATTGTCCTGCCACACCTAGCCACCCATTTAGTCGTTTGGATTGCCCACCAACACCCAGTCACTCTTTTGGTATGTCGGAATGTCCCCAAACACCTAGTCATCCCTTCGGGCGTACTGAAACACTAACACCGAACTATTCCTTCAATAGAGACCATTCTCAAAATATCTCATTGAATAAGCAATTTTCCAAAGATCCAAGATTGAATAGACGTTCTGAATATGATCCACGGTGTCGACGAGACGAAAGAAATCATGGAAACTATAAAGACAGAGGATTCAGTTCTGATAGTTCTTACCATAAACAAAACAGATCTTATGGTAAACCAGAGTCTTACATGAATTACGACAGAGAAGTAAGCGATCGAAGACAAAGAAGGTCCGATTCACGACCTGAAAGAAGTTTTGGTCGTGAAATGACTAGAGACAATGAAAAGGATCAACCTAGTTATTCAGAAAGAGGTAGTTCGTATAAATATGTCGATAGATCAAGGCGTAGAGAAAGAGATGGTGAAGATAGATGTAGAAGGGAGAGAAGTGGCGAAAGAAGTCAGGATTCATGCGAAAGCGTACAATCGCGGTCTAGAGACCAGAGTGTGGGAAGACACAGCAACAAAGAAATTAACAATGATAATAAGTTATCGATTAAACCAGATGCGGGACGATCCTTTACAATTGACACAAGTGTCAATTCAACGTTCCAGGATTTACTAAAAAAGAAAGGAATAGAACTACGCGATCCATCTTTTGATACGCGTAGAAACCGAGCAGCAAGTGTAGGGCGTTCGAAGGAA
This sequence comes from Theretra japonica, assembly GCA_033459515.1. Lineage (NCBI taxonomy): Eukaryota > Metazoa > Arthropoda > Insecta > Lepidoptera > Sphingidae > Theretra > Theretra japonica. Next base: position 6,463,107 of record CM065942.1, read on the forward strand.
TCTTATTGTGATAAAAGGATTGTATATCCATCTAGTGAGTCTGCTACTGCTAATGATTCTGAAGATAAAAATACAAACTTCAGGCGGGCTTCTAGCGTTGGAAGAGATTTAAATCGTTACAACGATGACCGCAGTTACCAAGAAATTAAAAAGGATTTCCAAAATTATAAATCCAATTACAAAATTACTGACAGTGCCAAGGACGACAAAAAACGTTGTGATTCAATGAATAAGACATTGGAAGAAAATCAGAGAAATAAGATACATAACGATATTCAACATGTGACGTCTAGCTCTGCGAAACAACCATATTCTCCTAGTAAGAACTATAGAGATCCCCGCATGCGTCGTGATTATGAAGATAAAAAGAATAATTGTGCGCTTGAGAAAAATAAATATGGACTTAGTCATTCTAGTGACAGTTTTACGAAAGGTTCGGTTTTGCATTCGAGTTATGGAGTTAAAAACTATAAAATACCAAAAATAAAACGGCCTAATAATGAAAACCAATCTAAGGATAAAGTAAGCGATGAAACCTTAGAATCTGTTGAGTCAAAACTTAAAAAGAGTGATCCAAAAATACCTAAGGATACACACAACAAACAGGATTGCGATGATAGGAAAGATGTTTCAAACCGCAGTCCAGAGAGAAGAAACTTAGAATCTACTGAGACAACAATTAAAAAGACTGAAGTAAAGACATCTAAGGATTCACAAAACAAAAAGGATTTATCTGAAATTAAAGATGGACTTAGCGATAGTCCAGGTAGCAGGAATGTATTGGATTCTGTAGACACAACATTTAAAAAGGATGAATTGAAAACACTTAAGGACCCACATAGCAAACAAAGTTTAGATGATAGCAAGAACGTTTCAGATGAAAGCCCAGGAAGAAGGATAACGCGATCCTCTAAGAAGGTGGGAATTGGGATGAAACCGGTTAATTCTACTAAAGACGACATCATTAAAAGAAAATATAAAAAGATAATAAATGAATTTGATTCGGATTCAGATTCATCTGGTCAAGAAGTTGAGGATAAAAATTATTCAAGTGATTATGACAAACCTATCAAAAATAAATATTGCGATGGCAATAAAAATCAACAGACCCAAAAAGAATCACAACCCAAAGGTGATACTGAAAACGAAATATTTTTTGATAATGTATCAGACCCCGTAATCGATAACATAAACGCCTTAATAAACGATCTTGACGATCACATAAATAGTTCTGGACACGATACAGTTCATGACTCTACGACGGATGTTACGTTTGATTGCCAAGAAAATAAGGCAGAAAATGTAATAATATCTAAAAAAGACGACTTCGACTCTATCATAAACAAAGGCGTAAATAAAAATGTTGATGTCCAAAGTAAATATGTAGAAGAGGTTCAAAACGAGGACAATAAAACAGAAATAATGGTGTCCAGTGACAAAACAGTTGAATTAAAACTTTCTGCAGGTCGTTCCGAATTCTCTAGTGGTGAGAAAACTGATGTGGATACATTATCTCAAAGCGAAAACAATACAAATAATGAAGTTATAGACTCTACTACAGGTAAAGGTAATTGCGTAGACAACGAATTGAGTGGGAAAAACGTTGAAAGTTTTGATGCAAGTATTGCAACTTCTCCTGCTGATAGTACAAACGAGTTACTTCAAAATAAGCCTAGCGAACATACAGTGCCTGATAGTACAAATGAGGTAAATACTGAAATGAGTTCGGATGTTTCATCGTCACTTATTTCTGCTGATGTACCGATAAAAGACTTTACAGAGTCTGGTTTATCAGGACAAGAGACTGTGCCCTCATTTGATTCCATTGGAAGCCTCTTATCGATACTTCAAGACAAATCAAAAATACACCAATTGTTAAGTATGCTTGGTGAACAATCAGGAGATAATGAAAAAATTAAGAGAAAATTAGAAAAACTTAGTGCAATAGTATCCGATGACGAAGAAGAAGCGCCTAGTAACACAGATAGTAAAGAAGATAATATAATCAATAAAGGCATTGCTTCTGAAATTAGTAAAACCTATGACAATGAAGAAGTTATTAAAGAAACACCTCAATGTGATAAAGTTGAAAGCACTGAAATAGAAAATACAAAATCTACCACTGATGACGAAAAAAACATTGATATCTCCTCTGACGCTATGTTACAAAATGTACAGGTCGGGATGCAAAATGATCAGGAAAGTTTAACCACCGACACATCTGCAGTGGTCACAGTTAAAAAGGGAAAAGGGCCGAAGAAAGGGAAGGGAAAAATGACTAAGACAAGCAAAGTACAACGTATAACACGAGCTGCCGTTGGACATGCTGATAAGCCACCGGCTTCAAAGAAATTATCGCGAGAATTACTAAAACTTCGAGAAGATATCAAAGAAATGTTTTTAACCGATGAAATGTTAAATTCGACGGGGATCAGAATGTGTCGATTGGCGAAATTTGTGGATGAAACTAATACTAATCGGAAAGAAGACCCAACACAACATGATCCTAAGCCCGTAGTTGTTATAGAAAAGTTTAAAAATCAAGATAAGTCAATAGAACCAATAACACCTACAGATAAGTGTGCCAAAAAGAAACCATCTTCTAAATCAAAACGTAAAACATCAGTTAATGATGAAGATGTACAGGAAGACAGTAAAATGGAAAACATAAAATCAAAAGCCACAACAAAAAGTGTACCAGTTTCAAAATCAAAGAATAAGGTATCCTCTAAACAACAAGAATTGGATCCTTATGAGTTTGAAACAGATTCTGTTGAAACCAGTACTGTAAAAGAGAGTGAATCGGAGGGATATTCTGATACTGATAACGTATCATTAGCATCATCGCTTAGTTTTGGTAGCAGTGAATTATTAGCCGATTTACAAAAAAAGACAAAACGTAAACGCCGGGGTAAAGCTTGGCAAACAGGTATCATAAAGCCAAAAAATAAAAAGAAGAAAGTAGCAAGGACACCTGACATTGCCTTACCTGATGATTCCTTAGGTACCGACAGCAACATTGCCATACCCGATCAAAATTGCTTCATAGATAAGTATTACTGTTTTCAGAAAAACGTTTCGTCATATTCATGTCGACTGTGCGTGTATACGGGTGATGACATTATTATTCACTACAAACAGCAACACCCGCACACTGAAATTCCTTTGTCGCGTATGAATCAAAATACAGCAAAAGAAGCTATTCAACAATGTCAAGAGGTAAATTTTCCGGCTATAAGCAAAATATCTACTGATAAATATGTGTGCAGATTCTGCTTCAAAGATTTCTCCAAAAATAAAACTGTATTGGAATCATTTTTCTGGCATATTGTTAGTATGCATACTGGTGAATATAAGCAAACATGTCCGGAATGTGATCCTGAGCCCTGTTTTTTTAATTTGGATATACCACCACCACCAAAAGAAAACAAAGGCCAACTTATAGGCTATCTTTGCGGTAAATGCAACTTCACTCAAGTATCCTTGGAGAATCTAAAAACACATGTCATTGGACGTCATAATGACGAACAAACGGATGTTTATACAATTAATTTGTCAGTGATGACTAGAAAAACCATAAAAACATTATCCAAACACCAAAATACGATAGCAACTCGTACATTAAGAAGTTCTAATCGTAGTATCAGTGATAATGTTGATGAAAACAGCGAACAATCCGAAATTTCTTCGTTAAACGATTCCGTTTCATTGAAGGAAGAACAAGATACTTCTCCGAGAAAGGAAGAAAAAACTATATCTTCATCTATTCAATCTAAAATAGCATTCGAATCTCATGAAAATATTGCGGTTCCTGATAGAGCGGTTAGCGTAAATGACAATTCTATAGAAATAAAGCAAGAAAGTTTTGAAAACGATATTGATGAGGCTTCCAATACAGAAGAGCACGCGGAACCAGAGGTTCCTGTTTCTAACGACATGGAAGCGCAGTCAATCGTTGAAGAGCCTCAACAAAACATGCCTGATGATATCCTGGATTATCCACATTTCAAAGTCGCTTACAAAGAATCCGGTGTTAAGGAATATGTGTGCTGTATAAATGGTATCGAGCATTATAGAACTAGTCTCATGATTTCAATGAAAAAGCATGTACAATTGAAACACGATGAAAACTGGGATGGGTTCTGTTTCGTGTGTAAAGTTATCATAACACCACCAGGCAAACATTCGTTCAAGGAGTGCTTACAACACTTCTTTGATAGACACATGGATGAATTCCCAGTGATGGAACCTGTAACAGAGGTATTTAATGATGAACCTCCTGAGAACATATCCTGTGACGTTTCTGTTGAATATCCTAAATATATCAATGTTCGTCCGATAGATCAACTGGTATCGGGCTTAGATCATACTGATTCTATTAATGACAGTTCTACAAGAGTTCCCATAATCGAGAGTGTAGTCAGCCTCAACAATTTTGTAGATGTGCCCCAGCCCAGCCCGAACTATGCATCCGTTTCAAGCATGGATAAACAAGAACTAATGCAATATAAATATGAAGAATGGCAAGAGGTAGTTACATCCAAGAAACATCGCGTGGTCTTGAGCGCTATGATGACTAAAGAAAAGCTTATAAAAATTTACAAGTGCACTGGAAGATTCTGTTCATTTACATCGGACAATGCAGAACATTCCTTGGTACATGCTATGACTCATCAGCGCATTGGAGGAGAAGGCGCATTGAGTTGCGCTTACTGTGATTTCGACGCTTGCAACAATGGCATTGACTTGGTGACGCACGTCTTCAAAGCGCATGGCAATGCACAGTATGCGTGTGGTCTGTGCTTTTACAGAGGCCTCGCCAGTCAGTTGGTGAACTCTCATATGAACAGGAAGCACCCAAACAAACAAGCTAACGACTATGTTCTACATACTGCTGCTGACATAAAACCTGTTACCGAAGACTCCGATAACATATTGGTGCGAGAAGTTGCCGTACCTTCCTATGTTTGTGGACAGACTACATCGGAAGGTAAGTTTACATAATTTATATCCCACTACGGTTCTTAAATAGTCATTAGACGTATATATCCCGTATAAAAATATCTATTGTCAATAAAAAATAATATTCTATTTGTATTATTTTTTTAGCTGAAGGTGGTTCTTGTAATTTCCGGAGTTACACTCCGGCGCAGTTCTGCGATCATCTACAACAGCGACACCAGCCGCCTTATCCATGCAATGTAGGTCACTTCTAACTCTATACGTATTAAAAATAGAGTAATGCTATCTAATCAGTGAAGACTAATTATTTTTCGCTTGTAGGCACAATTAAGCAAGCCAGATCGAAGTGGGTTGCACATAGGCTTACCTTAACTTTTTTCCATACTCCATCATAATGAGCCATATTACTTTTAACATAAACCGCAGTTGGCCATGACTTCGAGTTCTCATATACTAGAACGACAGAGTGACTAAACTATACTTGATGACAAGTGCAGTGTAGTCAATATAGACTGTAGAGTATCCACCGACGTGGGATGGTGATCTTTATCCAAGTGACAAAATTATGCCGTCTAGATGTACACTGGATATATGCACTATAAAGGTGAAGGAAAACATCGTGAGAAAACCTGCATACCGTAGCGGTTTTAAAGAATTTCTACCCTATGTAAAGTCCATTAACTTGCACTAGACCAGCGTGTTGGACTATATGGCCTAACCCCTCTCGATTGAAGAGGAGGCCCGTGCCCTGCAGTGGGATGTATATGAGCTGATAAGGAAAATACAGATATACACTGGATGAATCCGCAAATCACTGCACCGACATGAACATATGGATGATTCACATATATTTATTTCTGGTTTTCATTTCTAGAGACCATAAAGCCTCCTGTACTTTATGATATCCATTACACAAAACTTGGGTATCTTACAGCCTTGTTATTAGACAATTTTAAAAAGCTATATTAGTTATCGAATGTTTTGTCTTCAACGCTCAAACTGAATTCAAAACTCGTTCGAAAAAGACAAAATATTCAATAACTAAAATGGGTTTTAAAACTGACCATGAATAAGGCCTTAAAATACGGTGGATTTAGCATAGTGCGGGTGTCTATTGCGGGTAATTGTTAATTGATTATGTTTTATTTCCAGATCTGCCCAAGCGTGATGACTGCTGCTTCTGACCTGGTGAACCATATGAAGGAGCACGGCTACCGTTTGTACCAGTGCACGTTTTGCGTCTTCGGTGCTGATAACGAGAAAGAGATGCTGGATCACGCGTCTATGTGCCACCCGATGAGACTGCCGCAGGCATACCTCAGGCTTATTACTAACAAGGTGTGTAATGCGAATAATAAATAAAAAAAGGATTTTTTAAAAATAAGAAAATAGAATAAGACAGTTACCTAAACTCACGCTTTTTTCCCGCAAGTGGTAGGCAGAGGTTCCCTTGGTAATAACCAAGGCCCACGTTTCGCCTTGTGTGTTTCGTCCCACAATGTGATAGGGGGCGAGCCAATCGCCATGTTGGGCACAAATTCCTGACTCCAAGTCGATAATGAATAGAAAAATACAATAACGCTTTGCCCGACCCGGGATAGACAATAATAATTTATTAACACGTATAATAAATAGGTTGAGTATACAAACAACAACATTTCATAAATAGAGAAATTCTTAGCACTAATTATCATCGTTGTTTTTGTTGGACTCTGATACCCAAGGAAAGATTTAACTAGTGTTATGAGTACCTATTTAGGATTCGTATAAAAATTATTAACAGAGGATCATCATTTGTAATTTTGTATAGATATCCTCCTTTAGTAAATTGGCTTTGTGTTCACCAATTATTAAATATATTTTTTACTTAATCAATCCAATCAATCCATCAGCTAAAGGAAGTCCACTGCTGAACATAGACCTCTCCTAATGATTTCCATAGTGACCTGTTGGAGGCAGCCTGCATCCAGCGACTTAAACTATAAACGAAATAATTATTCACTAGCGGCCCGACAGGGTTCGCCCGGGTGCAGATACTCTTTGAATCCAGACCACATCAGACAAATTATTTCGAGTATTGTTTCATATCCCTTTAAGTTTGAAAGAGTAGTAAATATGCATACTGTGAGCCCTCGGTTATCCGACAAACCTTTTGCAGCGCGGTGTTGGACTATTGAACTTGTCGGTTTATACAGACCCCTATAGTCCGGACGTTTTGTAAACAGAGCACAATCCAGAAAATTATATCAAAGTTGTAATATTTTATCTGAAATATAAGTAATGCCGACACAAAATATATTGTTTCGAGACGCGTTATGAGCTATAGGTACATATTTCAGATTACTAGGGGCGCCGGATTACCGGGGGTCCACTGTATTTGAACTTCTTTGCTTATCCCACGGGTGTACTAAATTTTTCGGGATATAAAGTAGCCTACGTGTTAATCTAGGGTATCATTACCATACCTTCTTAAAAGCTTTGAAGAGTAATATTTAATTTTTTTTTAACAAACTTCTAACCTATTTACTGTCTGTTGAAGTCACTTAAGTGCCTGTTAGTTTCATAAGCACTAATATTAAGAAATATAAAAGTTATTTAAAATTATTTATTGTTAAGAGATTTATATCAGTTTTTAATATGTTAACATTTTTTAAATTTCTAATTTCTATTTTTCTTAAATGTTTATGCATACAGTGGCAACAAAAGGTAATACATTTCATTTATTGTTGTTGTATTTGTAACGTTAATTTATTGTAATGTAATTACCCCTGATTGTCCTTAAACAATAAAAAAAAAAAACAAATTTCATCAAAACACCTTTATAATATTAGTAGGAAGTAGAATATTTTGATGGATTTTGTTAAAGATGTCATCCTAAATTATCATTTTGCTATTTTCTTCAGGACGCTAATCAACAACTGAAGGTGCTACCGCGAGTCTATCTGAACAAATGTAAAGTAAAAACTGAAGACGTGGCATCAGATGTAGCCGACGATCCGGTCAGAGAAGCAGAACGATCCATAGAGCTGGAGAAACTAATCGGTCCCATGGACACAACTATCCAGATCACTTCCGTGGAGTCTGTAGCAAAGCCAGTTGTCGCTGACACTTCCAAAGCCACTGTGCTAGTCCAAGATCCACAAGCATCATTGATAGAAAGTAAAGGAAAAGCAGTCGACGCAACTCCAACGACAGCTCCGATGATATTAGATGAAATAAATGATCATCAAGCTGAATCAACTGTTGTCAAAACTGAGACGAACACGGACGAGCCGAGTACTAGTACAGCGTCGGCCGCCGTGGTGTACTGTTTGGATAGCGACGAGGAAGAGCCTGCCAAGCGCGTCATCGAAGTGCCTGACGAGGACCCCATCACCACGCAGCCCGCTGTAGCGACCTCCGTTCCACAAATCGTCACCTATAAAAAGTTGCCCATGGCAGCGTTGTACGTGTGTCCTATTTGTAAACTTTTATGCAAGAATTTACGAGGATTTAAAAAACATCTCAATTCATGCAACTCCGCATGGTCTACAAGGCTAAAATGTCCGCACGCAGGGTGTACTATGGTAGTGCGTACATGTACGCATTTGACAGACCATTACGTCAGAGATCATAGTAATGTTACTCTTATGGTATACGTGTGTGGCGTTTGTAACGCAAAGTATAAATCTATGGGCGCTGCGAAACAACACATGAAGGGACTGCACAAAACGCAACATTTTGATCAGAATCCCTTACCCAAAGTGGTTGGCGGAAGCAAAGTATTTGTTATTACTCCGATTACTGCTGCGCAGAAAGCGTCAGGTATTAGAAGGCGTTATGGACCGCAGGATATCGATAGATTGCCCATTAACCCAATTCTAGATAACCTAGTGTTCTGTGCTCTGTGTGAGTTCAACACCAAAGTCCGTTTGAACATGGTGCGGCATTTGCAGCTGCACTCGCAGCAGCAGTCCGTGCCGCAAACGGCGCCCGTCAACCCCGTGCCGCACCTAGAAACTAACGAGAGGCATTTCGATAAGATGGTCAACCTTGCTTCCAGTTCCATTATCAATCGCTCAATAGATAAGCCGGCCAGATCGGAGACCACGTCTCCTATCACGTACGTATCCGCTGAAACTGCAAACCGTTATCCAAAGTATGTGCCCGACCGTCAACGATACACTTGCGGAGCCAAAGGCTGCTCGTACATATCCGTGGACGAGGCCATGTTCCGCTGCCACTGGGACACGCTGCACTCCAACACCAACGACTACCACTGCGTGCACTGCCCGCCGCACCAACACCTCGACACCTCGCGCCCCTTGACTTCGGCTCGGATCATTGGCCACTTGAAAATGCACGACGATACCCTTTATGCGTGCACGGCTTGTTCATACTATCATCACAAGCGAAATGCGATGGAAAAGCATTTGGGCATAGAGCACAAAGGCGCACAGTTGATAACTGTGAGGCTGGAGGGAGGAGCGGCGCCACCGCCGCAAGCCCCGGCGCCTGCCGCTGTGACACCTTCTTCCGCACCCACCATGGACTTGAAACCTTGGCAATGTGGTCTCTGCAAGTTCAAGAGCATGCTTCGACCCGAAGTGGCGGAACATTGTGCCAAAGTGCACCAATCGAAAATGCAATACAGGTGTAATTACTGTCCGTTTAGAACCTCGACCATAGAGAACGTCACAAAACATCAGCTAAAATCCCATCCAGAGCAAAAAGAGGACGTGTTTTATTATTATTATAGGGAGGGATCGATACCAGACGAGGACGGTACGCCCAGGTGGGTGAAACAGAATATGAAGAATGCAAACCCGGAGACTGTAGTGAAGTGTGAAGTGCCGGAGCCTGAGCAACCTGAGGTGCCGAGTGCTACGACTCCCGTGCCACTAGCCCCGGTCGCTGTGGACCTAAACCTAGTGAAGCAAGAGGTCATAGAAAATGAAACCACAGCCGGGGTCGAGCTGTCCATTGAAGAACTGTGTAAGAAATTCGGCGAGTTTTGCAAGCCGAATGGCTCGCATTACAAGTGTTCGTTATGTACTGTTGTGGTCGAGGCCACGACAGAAGCTATGCAGTCACATTTATACGAAGAATTGAAGTATAGAAAGTGAGTGTAATGCACGCTTTTCCTTAACACTAAAATTATTTTATTTCCATTTGAAAGCAACTTGTTTGCCGAATCTTAAATCAGTACAATAATATGCAATATTCCTAATTTCAATGTCAAATTCTCATTGGAATTTTAAAAAAAATTGATCAACATATAACATATATATTACTAAACTTATTTATTTAACGAAATGCGGGTTGACATGTCTGCATCCCTAAATCCAATATAAAAATGCGTAATGTTCAAAATTATTTACTAACTTTCAGATGGGGTTGCGGTCTTTGTTCATACAAAGCGTTCCACAAAGCAGGCTTGAGCCAACACATGACTTCCGAACACCGGGGAAGGTACGAAGAGCCCATTGAGTTGGAGACTGACGTAAACATTGAGAAGTGGGTTATTGGCCATCTTGACTACCAAACAAGCCTGATAGAGAAGCACCAGGATAACCTTTGCACTGTGGAGGAGCAAAGTCGAAATGTGGAGGCGGCAAGTCGAAGTGTGGAGGTGGCAAGTCAAAGTTCGGAGGTTCCAAATCGAAGTGCAGAAGTTCCAAGTCGAAATGCGGAGACTCAAAGTAAAAGTGTGGATGTTCAAAGTCAAAGTGAAGATGTTCAAAATCTAAGTGCAGAAGGGCAAATTCAAAGCGCAGAACCAGAAAGTAACAGTGCAAAGACGAGAGGTCGAAGTGTGAGGGGGCATAAGCGAAGTGTGAAGGTGCAGACTGCTAGTACTCCGTCGACGTCCACGGCGTCCGAATCCACGGCATCGGAGGTTAGCCCCAAATACTTGGAGGAACTTGAACAAGCTTTCGGGGCGTTCGGGGCGCCTCGTAACGGATTGTTCTGTTGTCCCAAATGTAGCTGCACTTTCAAAGACGAGAAGGTTATGAAGGAGCATATGGAAAGCGAGATGACTAAATTAAGGTGAGATGTTTTTAATTTGTTATAAATTTCAAAGATTTTGTTTCAATCAAATACTGTTTGTGAAGTGTAGACTGTTTTGTAGAACTTGCGAAGGCTATAATTCGTTTATGAAACCTAGCCAAGTCAGACTAGCTTTCAATATATTAAGAAGTAATCTTTTAAGTTATAAATTTTTTTATGTTGTCATAAATAAATTTCAGCACTGACAATTGAACTTGGCACCCATTTAGATCTCACTTCTTTTGTCGTTGAAGTCAACTATAAAGGCATATCATAATACGAGAATTGAACTTGGGCTCTCATTTCACAGTTTTTTTTTTTGATGGGATATAATGTTTAATGCTGCAATTTTAAGTTCTATTTGACAGTCACCGTGGCACTGTTGAGTAGACGCCAGCTGTTGAACGAGGGACCGCGGGTTCGATCCCCGCACCGAGACAAATGTTTGTTGTTATTTACTGTTATTCGTGTCGGGTATGGGTGTTTGTGAAACCGCAAGTCAGGACTATGTGTGTGACTCTGGGGTGCATCTATTTATCTATTTCATACATACTTACATACATAAGCATCACGCCTTATCCCAGAAGGGGTAGGCAGATGTGCAACCACAGGACACCCACGTTTCGCCTTGTGTTCCGTTCCACGATGTGAAGGGGGCCAGCCTATCGCCACATCTGGCACAAATTCCTGACTCCGGGCTGATAATGAATAGAAAAATCCAATATCACTTTGCCCGACCTGGGATTCGAACCTAAGACCTCAGCTTTGTAATCGTACCGTAGTACAACTACGCCACCAATTTATTTATCTATTTCATTTTATATAATCCAATTATTTATTTGATATTTGTGATATTTCAGATGGGCGTGCAATCACTGCTCGTTCAAGGCGCAGATTTATCACGAAGCGCAGTTTCACTGCAAGACTGTGCACATAGACGGTGCGAGGCCTGTGGAGATCGTGCGGAGCGTGGTGAAGCGCGCACATTGGGTCTACATGGTCTTGCGCAAACAGAAACAAGCCATGAACTCTCCCCCACCCGAACCAATCTCACCAGAGAAACCCACAGAAGCAACCGAACCACAGGAAAACTCGCTGCTAGTTGTGAGATATGAAGAGCGCGTGCCGACACCTGAAAATGTGGTAAACCGAAAACGAGTCGCGCCCCCCGACAGCGACGAGGAGAAACTCGTCATCGACGAGTCCGCACCTACCAAGAAGAAGAAACTTAAAGAAAAGTCCTGTCCGCACTGCGAGTTCAATACCAAGTGGAACAACGCGCTGAGGGAACACATACTGAGGCACTACAACCTGAAACCCTTCAAGTGCCCCTACTGCGAGTTCCTGGGGCACCGATACGTGCTCGCCAGACACTTGCAAAGTAACCACGCGGATCTAGAATTTATCATGCTGAACACCCCGGTTCCCACGGGCCCGCCAATACACCTCACCCTGCCGAAACACAACGTGAGAAAATCCTGGGACAACTACAGCAATTTCACGTCAGTGTGTTTGTATTGTGAGAGGGCGTTCAGGGAAAAACAAGTCTCCAAGCACGTGCACGGAAATCTCACGCCAGCATTTGGAAAAATCGGAGAGAATGTGCTGAAGTGCGGCATTTGTTCAAAACTCCATGTGAACTTGAAGTCATTCCAGAACCATCACAAGGCAACTCATGGCGATGTTCCGCTTGACTATGCATATTACAAAATGGACTGTGAACCGCGAGAATATTACTACTGTGACCACTGCAATAACCGGTTTAGTTTACTGTCAGATTTGAAATCGCACCACAGATCCACGCACAACGATAGGGACTTGAAGTATTCTACGGCGCATCCAGGTGTAGCCAAATACGATGAAGAGTGTAATAAGAAGAGAAAAAACCAAAATACTACCGACGAGCCGAAATCCAAGAGATTTGCCAAAAAGTCGACAACTAAATTGCCGTATGGGAATACGGTGGCTAAGAAGTCCACAACAAAGTTGCCATTCAATGAAGAAATTGAAGATACCCCTGTTCCACCAGAGTACTCATTCTACGGCACAAAACCTACTCCTATGGAGGAATACGAGAACGTGACTACACTTATGCCTTTCTGCAACACTATGGTTCCGTTCACGATAAAGAAACTCAGTGAGATTATAAAGATTGAACCTACTGTGCGAGTGAAAGATGTTAGGAAGTGATTGAGTGAACCTATTGATAGACATTTGGTAACTTCTGCTATCTATAACGAGGTGTTTTGATGTTTTGCTGTATCATTGCATCGGTTGGATTTGTACGTTTGTATTTAATACATTCTTTTACAAAGATATTGTGTAATTAAAAATAGTGTTGCATAAGAAAATGATAAACAGAATGTGACATACATATTTTGTATACATAAATTATTCATTTTTCGAGTAGCAGTAGAAATTACCTATAGATTAGTCATCAACTTACATCCAGTGTTAGATGAGCATAATTTTAATTGATAAGAAAAATAATCTGTGATTTATTTCCATGCAATTTATTGTAAGTGTTTAGTGATTGATTCTCGTGCATTTATGTTCTGATGTGTAGTTTTAATTTAAATTTACCAAACTGTATGTATATTTGAGTCATAGCATAGTGGAACTTGTATTAGGAGTCAGTGGGCAAGCCCCTAGTGAAAAAAATATCCCATAGCCGATAAGTTTTGCAAGTATTATATGCACAACTTATTTATACTTGCACGAACAAAACTAAGGAGTTTAAATATAAGTTAGGATGTTAGTTGCGATCTCTTTGGAATGTGGAGAAGACTTCTGCTTTGTACTAGTCTTGAAGATGGCGAATGAGGGATGGAGAGACTACCGGCCTTATACATAAAGTTTTAAAACCTGTTTGAGTTATCAAATGTTTTGTCCGTTTCGAATGGCTTTTATATCCAATTTGAACGAAGAAGACAAATTCAATAACTAAAACTGTATGAATAAGGCCGTAAGAAATTGGGTCACTAATGCATACATTATGTGTGTTTACTATTTATAGTAATTTGTATGAGGCTTTTTAGGCGATAGGTAGTATTGCTATTGGACATTTTTTTTATAGTTTGCAATTTTTCACTTTGGTACCACTTAGTGTTAAATATATTGGTTGTAATAGATTTTAGTCATTGAATTCCTATTTTGAAACTTCTTTGTAAGAAATATCAGCACGGAGGTAAAAGTTGGTATTGTTTAACTCTCCCCACAGTATTTATACCTGTATTTAATGTAGATACCTTGTTTCAAATAGATTTAAATCACCTACGTCATAGTTTTCAATATTTATATCTTGTTTTTACAATATCCTCGAAACACATCGTTTTGTTAAATGAATTACAAAGTGGTAAATTTTGCAATAATTAGTAAGTTCAAATTATAAATTTATTTATTTCATACAGGGAGAGTGTGTAATCATAATATAATTATCTAATGCCTACTGCATTGCATTTATATTTGACTAGAATCGTATACGTGTTGTAGAAAATGTATTTGTGCCAAAAAAATTAAGATTCTCCTCCTTATTTACTTGTCATGTTTCATATGACTGTTGCTGTAGTTTCACATAGAAAACATAGTTGATTCCATGTTGATTCTGTATCAGCCCTTGAATGTCCCACTGGAGAACTCGGGCCTCATTTTCAATCGAGAGTACGATTGAAAGGGGCTAAGCCATATAGTTCATTGGAATTGGACATTTATTTGTCCAATAACTTGATCAAACGTTTGATTAGATACAGTTTAGTTTTGTGTGCTCTATTCGGTAATTTTATTGCCATCCCTCGCTTTGCTTAATGCAAGTTTTACTATTTACTTGTATCTTATTATATGATGTTTACAAGTTATTCGTTAGCTGCCAATTTAAGGCCTTCAAAAACTGTAATAAAACCGGTATAACTTTGTATGGTCTTTATAAAATTCAATTTATAATATATTAAACTCATATTTGTTGTATTAGTAGTAAGTATGTAGTATGTGTGTATTATAATCACTTTATTATATCATAATGGCACTACTTTTGATTATTCTGTGTATATAGTGATAGTGTTTGTATTGTATGCTAGATACTGTGAAGACTAGAATATATTTTAGATGTGAAAGTTAATTATATTTTGGTAACGTCAGTGACATATCGTTCAATATGCTATATTTTTACTACTCAAAGAAAAGAGCAGCTTTATTCCTCTCTATACATTTAACATTGCAATGGTCAATGTTACACATATTGTGTGCCGAATATAACGGCTTACGTAGACCGGACGGAGTGGCAGGGGATGTACTATTTCGACAAATCCCTTTCGATGCCACAGCATCAATTTAATACGTGGGATGTATGTCGTATTTTTACCAGATAGATAGTTTGGATATCCTTTGGTAAAAATTAAATCCCTTGCCATTCCGTTCGGGTCTGCGTAGGCCTTAAGTGATGTCATTGGTTGAAGTATAGAGAGAATCGATCTCCTTTAAGAGATCTTAGATCTTTTAAACTAATATTATTGTGTGTTATTTCTTGATTTGAAATGCCCCAAGTTCCAAGTTAATCTTTTTTCTGACTTTAGGTAAGCAACTTTTGATTAATACATTTTTCGTCCTAATAATAATTATGTCATAACACGTATGATTGAGTTGTAGCCTATGTTACGGCTAATTTTTTTTCGTAATTTTGTATTTTATTTTAATTTTACTTAAATTGTAAAATGTGTAGGTCCCAAATTATTCGTTACTTTATTTCTATGTTGATTGTATAGAAACGGTACTTTGCCAAATATTTTTACTTCCAGAATAAAACATTTAGTAAAGACAATTTTGTTTTATTTAAGTACACGGGAAATATCCACTGCGATGAAAAATGACAAGGAAGTGTATTGTGGATTATTTTGATTTAATACCTCCGTACAAACAAAATTTTGTTAAAAATAAAGTTAATTTGTAATGTTCAGATAAAGGATCCATACAGGATCAATGATCAGTAATCCAATTTATTATTAAAATCACTAATATTTTCAAATCAACTGCAACGCATGCACATAAACCAAACATCAAAGATAAGATTTATTGTTCAGACTTGATCTCATAACTTTTAGATCTTTTTTTCCTCCACAGCATCAATAAGTAAAACATTTTTGCGTGAAGAACTTCTGGGCGGGTCGATACGCACGGCGACGCGCAGACACAAGATTGCAACGTTGTCTTGATCCACGACCCTGAACTCGATGGTTGTCGATGTGCCCTAAAAAAACCAAGTGGTATAATTTAATGATGGTATGGAAAAGTAATCGATAAATTACTAAATCGTTGTAGTCAATCCGCTTATAGCGAGTTAATGTTTCGTCAAGTCAAGTATCTAGAGTAAAAGGAAAAGGCAGTAAATAGCTCATCATCATTATATGAAAGCACGAGAGAGGCGGCCATCAGAGAGGAGTGGCGGCGTGTTGTGAAGCTTGCCACCAACACCTGAGGTATTGAACACGACCACTCTATCAAGAGTGACAAAGAAGAAGAAGAGTACTCGCAGTTAGGTGTTGAGAATGAACTGTGTTATGAATGGACCAACCCGACCACATTTCATTGTATCACAGAAAACCGACGTGTGATACTTGCGCTTGAAAACTGCTTATACGGTGACATAACCGACGGCTAGGCACTTACCGCAGGGAAGAAGGATTCGATGAACATTCTCAAGGTGTACTCGACAACTTCTTCGCGTAGCAGGGGGCAGTAGGTGTTGGTGAGGAAATTACACGTTATTGCATGTTGCTGCAGGTCGTACGGCACTGGCAGTGTGATCGGACCAATGGACATGTAGGCGACAGCCAGCGTCCTCATCGACTGGATAGCATGAGCTGAAAAAATTAAACACGGCATTTTAAGGTCTGATTCTCGTATATCACCATCGATTTGCATTTTACCTATTGGAATTTATAATTTTGTATGTTTGTTAGCGCATGAAATGTAAATTAATGCGCATGATACACGTGATTTAACGATGAAGGAATTTTTAAACCTATTTGTTAGCAAAAATTTGAAAGGTGTTTGAATTAAGTATGAAGTCTACCAACTGCATTAGGCGCATAGAGTAGATTGATTGGCATGCTGCCTTAGTTTCAAGCAGAATATCAGGCAGACAGCTGGTCTTACTAATTATAAACCAAATCATTCTGAAATATAGCATAATAAGTGGTCATGTTGCGCCGACATGCAATCTTAAGATGGAATAAGAGCAGGCAGAACATTATAGTAGTAAACCGTTGGAAAATTGTGTGTCAAAGGTTACTAAAGTTACTTACGTGCTCTGAAGATGACTTTAATGACACAGTCCTCAAGCTGCGGTAGAATGCATGGCGGTGTTATGCATCCTTCTATGTAAACATTGATTGGAAGATTGCCTGGATTTGCCGTGCCTGAATCATAACGACAAAATACACACGATTATAAATAAAGAATATTATGTTCTCTGTATATCACTCGTACATAGATAATATTCTTGTTTTAAGTATCCATTGACCAAAAAGAGGGTCAAAACTGAAAACGATGGTTATAAAAATAAACTTTAGAGAATTATAAGAGAATTGATAAGAGAATTTGATAAAATTAGAAAAATGTAAATAGAAAAGCTAATATCCTTAGTCGTAAACCTCTGACAGATTTTTACAATCAGGATCATTGTGGATTACAAAACAAAGATAGGTGGTAATCAATTTTAATAGCTTGTAAATGGTAACAAAGCTCTATATTTACTCACATTGACTAACTGCGGTGGTTTGGGACTGCGCCGAAGCGAAAACAGCGGACAACAAAACAACCAAACGCCACATGATTTCAGATTGTAATAAATGGAATATTAATTCACTTACATTTACGATATAACTACGATAAAGATTATCTAGATATAACGCAGGTGTGAATCGGTCGGATTCTTAGATAAACGCAATACGATAATTATTGGGCAGCATTAGTCAGGTGTCTAAATGTGATAAATACTCAAATAATTCTTGTAAATTGTGATTTTGTGTTATCACGGTAGACACTTTAAACAATTTTTGGAACGGCGTAGACCACAATATTCGCATTTCGGAACATTTTGACACAGGTTATCGCCATAGGATACGCAGGGTACAATATCAATATTAATTATGTTAAATATCAATATTAGTTTAGAATTTGTGGCTGTGGAATAGGTTTAGGGTATATTTCTCAGTCTTCTAAAGACTTAAAGTTAATTTATAATTAATGTAATAAATATAATGTAATAAATATAATTAAAGTAGATGGGAACAGGAAAAGGGTATTGGACATCCTGCAGTCTCATTCATCGGAAGAAACGCGACAGCTGAGCTGTCGCTCCATGTCGCACCCCCGTGTAACAGTGGTACCACCCCGGACGAGCCTGCCCTGACGAGCTCTACCACTTTTAATTATGACCGTAATTGCGAGTTTTAATTATCTTAGCAGTAGGTAGTTTTTTAGATTAAAGTGACTTTTCAAATGCCAGGGATTGGCGTGAAATTTCCTTTGAGCCTCGAAGCTGGGAGACGTCGCATAATGTGCATTAGCGCCACTTCCAAGATCAAGAAATAGCATTTGACGGTAACTTTAAACATTTTTAATGATATCCCCGATATATTTAACCAGAAAATAACGAAGCAAACGAAGGCGATGACGATCCCGATATGGCGATAGGGTTGCCCCCTATCACATTCTGGGATTGAACACACAAGGCGAAATGTGGGTTTTGGTAGCATCTCCGCCTACTCTGCCATCTAGGATAAAGGCGTGAGTTTGTGTATGTATGCCGGGCGACCGTACGTTTTATTTTAATTTTCTATTTCAATTACATTAAGTAATGATTGAATATTGTGCAGTGAAATACATTTTTATAATAATGGTATTGTGAATTAAATTTCTTTAAGTGAAATCGTAAGTAGCGTCATCTATGATCTATAAAAGTATTTTATAAAAAAGTTCATCTGTAAAATTACAGATGACGCTACGAGTCATTTTGATAAACGTGTTGGTAAACGGACCCCACACAGACCCAGACGCGGATGCCAACATGTTTACGTGTTAGTTTACAGTGGTCGCAGGTTCAAATCCCAGAGCACACCTCTGACTTTTTGGAGTCATTTGTGTAATGATAGTCAATCACTAGGCCCAATAAGGGTGAAGGAAAACATCGTGAGAAAACCTGCCTACAATAGTGATTTGGAAGAATTTCTATGATTTGTAAAGTCTGCCAACCCGCACTATTCCAGTTAGGTTGACTATATGGCCTAATCTCTCTCAATCGTACTTCTCGTTGTGGACGAGGTTTTTGCCCTGCAGTGGGACGTGTATGGGCTGATACAGTGCAGTACACATTTGTTTTTTGAAAAGGTGTTTAAAAATATCTTTAAAATAAAACGTAATATAAATCATAAGTGGTTCCTTCATTAAAAAATCTAAAATACTGGAGATACATAATTCCACTGCGCTTACCATGTCTAAGTCTCATTATGTCCAGTAGTTACGCTGGCTAGAAAGTCCTTCAAACCGGAACACAACAATGCGTTTACACTGCTGTTTGGTGGAAGAAATAGACATTGCGGTGGTACCTACACAGGCGGCCTCTCACATATGAGAGACCTGCCACCAGTTTTATGGCAGGAATTTCTTTAATGATTCAGTTTTCATGTTGTTAACAAAACCACTCCGGCCGTTGCTACGTCATTCATGCTGTATTCAAAATTCACTGCAACGCGGTTATACGCATTAGGGCTTAGGCACTTAATTAAACATACGAGGGTAGATGCAATGCAGTCGCCCCATTTGCCGTATTAAAGTATGGGAATAGTATTTTTTTATTGCATAGGTTCCGGTAAACGAGCAAAGAGGACACCTGATAGTAAGTGATCACTGCCGCCCGTGAACATCCACAACGCTGGATCATGGATGTGTTGCCGGCCCAATTGGGAGGGGAGGGGGAAGGAAAAAAGATGGGAGGAGGCAGCATCATTGGGCATCCGGAAATCTCCCTCACCGAACGAAACGCGACAGCAAAGCGCGAATTTTATATCGTTATGCTTATTAGTTTTGACAGCATCCTTGGCGCAGTTGGTTGGACATGGCTGTGAAACAAGGCCGCGTTTTTTTATGTAACAGGGGGCAAACGAGCATACGGCTTATCTGATGGTAAGTGATCACCGCCGCCCATGAACATCTGCAACGCCATAGGCCATAGGGCATGGAGACGCGTCACCGGCCTTTAAGGTATACGCTCGTAGGTTCAATATCCGCACAGAAACAAATGTTTGTATGAGCTACAAGTATTTGTTTAGGGTCTGGGCGTTTATGAGACCGAAAAGTGTCTCGTAGTTCTTGATACCCACGACACAAGACTCGATGTTAGTGTAGGGTCAGGACTACGTATGTGATTGTTGGGTGTATTTATCTATTAGTATGAGGTGAGCTGGTTTTTCGCCTTAATGGATGGACTGCAATGCGTTTGTCATTCCAAAACATTGGGTGTCTTTCAATGAGCGATGACTATAACTGGCAGAAACAGACAAAGGGGTCATATAATACGGCGACCCCTTATACAGGGTATATTAAGACTGCTACCGAAAACGAAGCTAGGTGGTAGTTTTAGTGCCTACAGACACGATGCAACTAAAAATTTTGCAAAAAGACGCGACGATTTTTTTGTAATGTTTTAAATATCATCGTGTTTTGTGGTAAATCCATAGTTATTGCTAAAAATATAATTCAAGGCCTTGCGTACTATAGCGTCTTTAAAAATAAAAGGGTGTACATTATTTTTTTAAGGAAAAAATACGATGATAGGAAAAGATTGCCACCTAGTACTCGTAATGACTCTTTCTTCGGCTCTAAAATGACGACTAAATATAGACCTTACTCGATATTTTCTTTGCGACCTTTTAAAACCGATTACTAATAATTTGTTTCCTAAAATTAAGTCACATCCTTCTGATTTGATCGATTTCAACTTGATCCGTTTTATCTTATATTGGATTCTTAACACATTCAGAAAATTCCTTGAATATAAAATGTAAAAGACCGTAAAGTAAACGTTGAGATTGGCCGCGTCGCGACACGTCCCACCACGGCAGGGAGTTACTGATGCTCTACCGCTTGCAATAAGTTTCAAAATGAACTTGTGCTTACTATGATATTGACTTCGTTACTTTATTTGCACTTTGTGAATACAAAAAGGATGAGCTACTGAGATACCACGTCTTAACAAAAATATGATTTTTGACAGCCTCCGTGGCGCGAATTACGTATTTGCTAGTGCGTGGTGGCCTGTTGGTAAAAGACCAGACGCGGCTGCCTACATGTTGACGGTGGTCACGGGTTCAAATTCTAGGGCACACCTCTGACTTCTGAGTCAGGTGTGTATTGATAGTGAATCACCACGCACTATAACTGTGAAGGAAAATATCGTGAGGAAACCTCCATACTATAGCGATTTGTATAAATTTCTATGGTATATAAAAGTCCGTCAACCCGCACTAGGCCAGCGTGGTGGACTATATGGCCTAACCACTCTCAATCGTACTCTCGATTGTAGAGGAGGCCCGTGTTCTGCATCGTCGTATATGGGCTGATACAATTCAATGCAGTTGCTGAGGGTAGGGTATGCCTATCCGCCCGGATTACAACTTCCGTACATCGTTTGAAGATCCGTCATAGTAACCCACGTAAATTCAACCCTATACCCGATACCCTTCCGTGTCTCACTATGAAGGGTACTCCACCATCACATATCGTGGTCTCTCTATTCTGATGGATATCTTATCCTACCACCTGGCCCTTTGTACACATCCCACCTTTATTCAAGAGTAATTTTGTAATTGTGAGTTTAAATTTTGAGACTGCCTCAGTGGCGTAGTTGTACTACGTTATGATTACAAAGCTGAGGTCTCGGGTTCGAATCCCGGATCGGGCAACGTGATATTGGATCTTTCTATGCACTATCAGCCCGGAGTCAAAAATTTGTGCCCGATGTGGCGATAGACTCGCCCTCTATAACATCATGGGACGGAACACACAACGTGTACTGGTTGCATCTCAGCCTAGTGCCTACCCTTTCTCGGAAAAAGTCGTGATGTTTATTTAAGAATGTAATTTTGTTGAAGCCTGTATGTTTGTTCGTATCCGAATGTCAAAAAGTTGTAAAAAACAGGAGGCATCGGCGTCAAAACGCCAACATTTCGAGATTAAATTAAATGAAGTTGAAAAACTCCACGGACATATCGCAGAAAAGGGTCGGCAACTTCCATAATTCCCAACCGCCTGTGGATTTGTTGGGGCATTTAAAAACTTCGGTTTGATCAAAACAAATTATTGTTCTGTTTAACCTTTTAATTAATACTTTGTTAAATTAATTTCTATGTTGTCGGACTCTCCATATATTTTTCAATGGATTTTGTTTGATGAAAATATAATGAAAGTTCGAAATGTAATTTAACCATGTCCTTATAAACATCTCTGAATAATTGCACTCATTTTTTCGTAAAGCGCCATTTATACGACGAGAGTTTTTCGCGGCGAGAATCCTTTACTATTATCGCATGACATAACTGCCATAAAATTATCGTGTTCTGGCAATGTTTACACGATGCAACTTTTTTATATCCTTACGATAATCGTATCTTCGAAGCGAGCAACTCTCCCGTGTAAATGGGTCTTTATTCTTTAGTAACAAATAAATTAAAAATTCTGTAGTAGGCACCTATAGAATATCTCCTGACAGAAAACCATTTTTTTTATCACATAATAATACTAGAAGGTGAAGGAAAACATCGTGAGGAAACCTGCATATCGTGGCGATTTTAAAGAATTTCTACGGTATGTAAGTCCGCTAACCCGCAATAGGCCAGCGTGGTGGACTATATGGCCTAACCACTCTCAATCGATTACCTAGATTGTAGAGTAGGCCCGTGCCCAGCAGTGGGACGTATATGGGCTGATACAATACAATACAATAATGCCAGTCTTCCTGAAGTACAATATACAGCTTTTCCCGTAACGCGACAGACTTACGTGACTCATATCAGCTCAATTCAGTTTATGACTTTAGAAAACACTGGTGTTGAATGGATTTGGGTATGCATTCGTACAGCTTTCCAGTAGAATGACGTAGATAAATATAGTTTACTTACTTCCTCAGCGGCATACGGTATAACCCTCCACTACAAGTAACCCTAAATATACAGTCTATTAATGTCAACAAAAACTCCAACCCTCTAATACCATGTACAAGTAACCTACTAAACTATTCAACCGGGTCGATCCGACCCCAACTCATAAAACCGTTACGATCTTTGAAGAAGGCGTTAAAAATAATCTCGCCGATCTATTTGGTATCTTCGGTAAGTGTCTACGAGAATTCCTTTAACCCTCCACCGCTGCTACGTGTCATAACGGGGTTAGGGTTGGCAAGGTTTAAAATATATAGAAATGTAAATCCATAAAGTATATACAGGGTGTCCCAGAACTAGACGATGAACCGGTAACAGGAGATAGACCATACTATGACGGCACAACAAAAAAAATATAGTCCTACCCCCCATTAAAACTATAGAGATTAGCAACATATAATTTTTGTTGCTGTGTCATCATAGTTTGCTCTATCTCCCGTTACTGGTTTATCGTCTAGTTCTAGGAAACCCTGTATATTACTTCACGCCCATACATTCAGAGGTAGGCGGAGGTCATTCTAATGCCGTTTAGAGTTCGCCGATCTTACTACCGTCCCAAGATTTGATTGGTAACATGATGTGCAAAAATGTTGTTCTCGGGGAAAGGAAATATATGTATAATAAAAAAAAAAAAGATATTAGCTTTCCCGATATAAGCTTTTAAGTGCATGGTGGCCTGTTGGTAACGGACCAGACTCGGCTGCCTACATGTTCACGGTGGTTGCGGGTTCAAATCCCAGGGCACAACTCTGATTTTTCGGAGTTATGTGTGTATTGATAGTCAATCACCACGCACTTTAACGGTGAAGGAAAACATCGTGCGGAAACTTGCATACCGTAGCGATTTTAAAGAATTTCTACGGTATGTAAGTCCGCCAACCCGCACTAGGCCAGCGTGGTGGACTATATGGCCTAACCACTCTTAATCGTACTCTCGATTGAAGAGGAGGCCCGTGCCCTGCAGTGGGTCGTATATGGGCTGATACAATACAAAAAAATAAGCTTTCCCATGTCAAAAACCTATATAGTAGACTATTCGACCTGAGATTTGAACATTTGAATTTGCGCTGTCCTTTAAAAATATAGGTCCCAGGGTACTCACGCATGATGGAAGGCAAAATCATACAAACTTTGTGAGAAAAAAAATTGACGTTTTACAATAAGTTTGCGCGAATATTAACTTATAAAGTGTATGGTATGCCAACCCTATATCAAGAGCACCGGGGCAGTCGCGAGTTGGGTAATCTCGAATATCAATCATAATTTACACTTTTACCGATACTTTCCAACGTTATCGGAATACAGAATGTAGATGAACTCTGTCGATGAATACTTATCGTTTCAATAGCAAACATAAGTTGACGGCCAAAATTTATAAACAATCTTTACTTATATTTCTGTTTGTTAATTTAGGCTAAGGAAGGAAATTAATAAATGTTTTATTATTATAAAAAAAAACTTATTTATTAAAACCACATATCAAATGCACGTTTTGTTGATTCATTCTTGATCACTGTCTCTACTCTCAGGATACATCCCGATAATCGAGCCTATCGTATATAAATTCTTGACTATAGGAAAATAATGATTAAATACATTAAATAAGGATAAATAAATTACTCTGATAATTAATGGATAAAAAAATCCAAAATCATGCCTGACCCGGGATTCAAATCTGAGGCTCCAAGGTTGTAATCGTACCGTAATAAAACTGCGCCACCGAGGCAGACGTATCGTAATAATAAAATATCTTAAAATACATTTCTATCCTATTTTAAATTTCAGCACATTTTTAGCGACAGAATAATATCTTTAAGGCCTTATTAATAAACTCGGATAGCGAATGATTAACTTTAGTCCAAGGCTTTAAAATTGACTTGATTATTTTGTCTATTAATTTTACTATAATATTGAATAATGTAAGTACAATAGGTACAACGGTTGCCTAGCCCTCTATGCAATTGCGTGTTTATTAGTAATCTCGTGAATACCTCGCTATTCAAAATAACCGTGTCAATTGCAAAGCCTTGGACTAAAGTTAATCCTTCGCTCATCCGAGTTTATTAAAAAAACTCTTAACATATCATTTAAATAAAACAATAGCTACGCGTCAACGAAAAACAAAAGCTTTTCGACCTTTACGTGTGAATTCCGGCGTACTACATTTAACAAACGCAACTAAGGTTATATAAAAAAACATTGGGGGTTAAAAACTGGCGCCGCGCCGTTGAAACGCGAACGCGAAGTTTCACTTTTATTTTGAAGAGTCTATCGAAAAAACTGGAGCGCGCTGTTTGGCCGAATTTTATTTTCCGCACAGAAAATGTTCGCTCCACGGCCGAATCTAAGTCCAGAGTGCATCTCCGCGATGCACTATTAACAAAATGAATAGTTTCCCTACACAATGGAGGCTTTTGATTCAAACACTCCTGTTTGCTAGCTTTTCTATTGATGTTTTGCGGTGCAGTGTTGGCGCCGATTCAAGTTAATCCGACTTTGTTTTAGCGTTTTTACAATTAGTTAAAGTTGTAATGTACATTTCGTTGATAAAAACTGCTTTTCGTTCGAATAAATCTCTGTAGCGTAAATTATATTTTATGTTTGAGGTTTTTGTGCTTTAAACGTATAATAAAATGCTTGTAATAGTTGTATATGCCAAGAATTTGGCTCTGGGTATAGATTTTTTTCCTGCCCATGAAAATGATTCACACTTGTCTTGAAATGAAGTAAAATTTCAATCTCTGAACAACCCGTGTTTGCTTAAAACATGAATAATGGTGGATTAATTCAAAAGAATCCTTAAATCGTTGTGCATTTTTATCTAAATTGCTTGGGCGTTTAGCTATTCAAACATTAGCCAAACACATTTTTAGATTAGCATATTTCAAGAGTGAGAATTTTATTTAAATAAATTGTGTTTTAAAATGCCGCTTTATATAGAGTAAAGACAATAGACATCGTTAATATTTAATAATACGTACTCAATTAGCTCTCATTACCTAGGTACTAATGAAAATAATTATAAAATTAATATTTGTGAAAAAAAATCATCATTGTGGTGTTATATTTAGATTTATTCATACATTTAGCCATCGCAACCCAGATACCAATAACAAAGCGAAAAGTTCAGAAGCGAAGGATTAAAAATTCCTCTGAAAAACCTGTTTGGACAGGCCCGTCCATTCTGACGGCGGTCAATGTGATTCTCGATCTATTTTTTAGATCCACCACACGGATGACACGTATTTTCAATTTGGACCTTTTAAACTTAGGGTTGCTCGATTTTAGCGCGCTTTCATTCATCAAGCGCAATCCGGCGGTGGATGTCCTCCATTTTGTGTTTGGCGGCCATTTTGCACCGTGTGGGGGGTGACAGTTGGTGACGGACGCAGATGGATGCGTTAATTTACACTCGAATGGCAAATTTTATGCCAGGCCTGTCGCTTTCGTGAAATGATGCAACTATTAAACAGACGTATTTAAGCCCGCTTTACACTATAAATGCAATAAAGACAGTTGCGTGCGTTGTAAAATTGGAAAAACAAATCTAATTAAGCGGCGAGTTTCTACGAAAATGACCCTTAAATACAATTTTACTGAAACTTGAATAGACTATAAAACGTCTGAGATTCATTGATCGATAAGATTTAGGTTCATGAGTTTTCATTTGCGATGTTACTGCTTTTACTTTAGACCAAAAGTTAAGTTATTTTTTTAGGGTATAATATATACGAGTATATTGATAGATTTAACAACAATTTAACTGCCTCCAACAGGTCTGTGGAAATCATTGGAGGAGGCCTATGTTAAGCAGCATGACTTCCTTTGGCTGATGGATGGATTGATAGATTTATTTTTGAATTTTTCATGACTGCATTCTTTCATTTTTGAAATTGAAATTCCCGGAAGATTTTATGAATATTAACTGTTTTAGTCTGTCTAGGTAATGAAATAATCCTAGTAAGATTATCTCACGGCAGATTGGTTTTAAATTAAATTAATTTTTGCGACGTAGTCTGGTGTAGAAATAAATGAAAGCACTTTCGTGCGGCCCAGTCCGCCAGCTAAGTAAAAGTTATTAAATTACAGTTTGTAACAAAGCGATATGTTAGTTGAATATTTTTGTTTTAACTAGCTCGGTGGCGTAGTTGTACTACGATACGATAGCAAAGCTGAGGTCTCGGGTTCGAATCCTGGGTTGGGCCAAGTGTTCATGGATTTTTCAATTCATTATCAGCCCGGAGTCAGGAATTTGTGCCCGTTATGGCGATGAGCTCGCCCCCTATCACATCGTGGGACGGAACATACATAGTAAAATGTGGGTGTCATGGTGGCGCCTCTGCCTACCCCTTCTGGGAAAAAGGCGTGAGTTTATGTATATATTTTTGTTTTAATAATGTTCCATATCTAAGCGCTGCGCCGCACCGCTGTGAAACAAAAATGGAATATATTTATTCAGTCATGTTTTATTTAGATTTTTTAAATTTTACAATGGTAATGGAATGGAATGCGACAGCAATGCTGTCTGTTGTATTATTTGCCAGCGTACTATCAAACACAAAATTGATTTCCAATTTTTGATTTGAATGCTATTTGCATTTTTGTCTTTTTCATTTGAAACCATCTTTTGTTTTAGTTTATGACTGGTTGTGAAGGGGTAATAAAATGTTTGTTTTATATGATTTATATGCAATATTTTTGCAGTCGCGTTGCAAAGTGGAAATGGCGTGCGATAGGCTAACTTTTTAACAAATAGGTTACTCGACTTCAGTTGCGCCGGGAAGCGCATTTCTCTATATTTTTATTTCGTTGCAGAGTACCATGCCTTCTGAATGTATTAGAATTTTGCGCAGAAAATATTGTATGCGGAAATGTTTTTGAATCTTTAACTTTGTTGGCATATTTAATTGAAATCATCAGTGTATTAAATGGTTTTTTTTCTTAATTTAATTCGGGGTTTTAATCCAAGAAGGATATGCCGACCCCATCGTATCGTATTTATACACATTACAATGCCGAAATGATTTTAACAATCTTACTGATCTCATCTATATTTTTTTTTAAATAAATAAAATTATGGCTATTGGGTAAATATTACTTGTTGCGATAATATCTTGGCAACGGTTGACTTCGGAGTCGATAAAATGGTTTGAACCAAACCTTTATCAAGTACATTCAACTCAAATTCATTCAGCAGCAAGTCTATTAACAATAAATAAATAAATACACCCAACAGCCACATACATAGTCCTGACCCACTCTAACCCCACTCTAAGATCGAGTCTTGTGTCGTGGATATTAGAAACTACAAGAGACTTTTTGATCTAACAAACACTCAGACCCGAAACAAATACATGGGGTTCAAACAAGTATGTGTCAGTGCGGGGATCGAACCCGCAGCCTCTCGTTTCACCGCCGGCGTCCAACCAATTGCACCACGGAGGCTGTCGCTATTGTATTAAATGAATAGATACATTTATTATTAATGCAAAATTATTATATTACTATAACTAGTAATTGACATTTTATTAATTAAAAGACACTGGCTTACAAGATGTTCTAGGTACAACACACCCAGAGATCACTTGTAAAAGGATTTTACTATTCAACCTTTCCGTATTAGTTCCATAAAACCTCTCATAACGCCCACACATTCGCCGAGCCACGGAACATTCCGTTAAATTTCCGGTCATTGGATCATTTCGTACTTCATGTGCACGTGTTTCTGGCAGGTCAATCTCATCTGAAATGTTGCTAGGGTTTCCCTCTTTTTTACAGTCTCTACATTTTGAATCTCAGGGGAAACTGTTTACTCATTTCAAGTTGGGTATTTTGTGTAATGCTTTTGGAAATTGTTGTGTTGTGAAAGGAGCGATTGTACCGATTGTGTGGGTTAGCCTTTATGTAATTTTTAATAGCCAAAATAACAACACACGAGGCTTATAATAAAGGACATTTTATTCTTAAAGGTGCATCCACATCGCAGTTACCTTTTATAGAGCAACACTGCGACACGGTGACATTAGACAACTAACTGACAGCTGTAACTTTTGTTCCCACTTGTTACTATTTGTTGAATGTTACTCATTGCGCCCGTACCGCTAACAGAAATTAACAAGAAATAACAAAAAGTAATTTAAATACTTACGTACAACAATGTTATGGATCATTACATGTTGACTGTTCAGAAGTTAGGCAACATCACTTAACATAATTCATTTTACAATTTTTAGTTGCATCGTGTCTATAGTCACTAAAACTACCACCTGGTTTCGATTTCGGTAGCAGTCTTGATATACCCTGTATACTAACAGTGCAACATATATTAACAATAAATAACTTTTTGTTAACAGATGTTACTGGCTTACTGAGTACCACTTGAAAACGTGGCTCCATAAAAGATAACAGCGGTTTGGATGCACCTTTATGCCCAGCTTAAACAATGTACAACGAACACATTGTGCATAAGGGTTAAATTTACATGCCGCCGCTACGCCAATAAAGCGAAGATTTATTAATATTAGTAGTAAATAGTACATAATGTACACAATGGTTTTTGTTACATAAACGCTTATCTGATGAAAAGCTTAATTTGACGCGGTAATTATGTGATAACGTCCAGTATGCACACTCTAATATAGTCAAGCCTTTGTTGCTTAGAATATTATGACTGCCTCGGTAGCGTAATTGTTCTACGGTATGATTGGAAAATGAGGTCTCGGGTTCGAATCCCGGGTCGAGCAAAGTGATATATTGGATTTTTCTATTCAATATCAGCCTGGAGTCAGGAATTTGTGCCCGATATGGCGATAGGCTCGCCCCTATCACATCGTGGGACGGAAAATACATGGCGAAACGTGGGTGTCCTTACGCCTCTGCCTACCCCTTTTGAGAATCAGGCGTGAGTTTATGTATATATGTAATATTATGAGAGTAATATTTTTGTCTGACTTTTAAAACTTATTTAAAGAAGGTATTATTCAACTTTTGAAGACTCAAAAACACACACAAATTAGCTTATTTACAGAAATATTGGACCTAGTTTTTTCATAGCCATTTAATTAGGATTTAGTCAAGTTTCATTTTAATTAGCTGTCGCGTCGGTGAGTTCATTAGCGGTGAGAAAATGGCGCGGAGTAACGAGTGTCGTGTTGATACGCTGAAATGTACAGCCCTTGCCACTTTCTATGGGCATTTCATATTCATAATAAGGTCCAACCGTCTCCTTAATAAATATATGCTATGCCGATCTAAATCTCTTATCTCTTTCGAAAATTGTAAATTGTAAGTAATATTATGAATGCTTGTATCATGTATCTAACTAATAAAGTATTTTTTTTGTGGCAATTAATTTATTTTATTATTTTTAATTATTTATATAGGTACCCGATTCTTATATAAAACTACATGAAGAATTTCCGCGCGAAATTAGCAAATATTTTGAAAGGAACGAGCCTATTGACAGCGTCTGTGGCGCGTTTGGTTAGGGAGCGACTGTAAAACAAGAGGCCGCGGGTTCGATCCCCGCACCGAGACAAATGTTTTGTGATCAACTGGTTTTTTGCATCGGGTTTGGGTGTTTGTGAGACCGAAAAGTTTCTCGTGATTTCTAATACCCACGACAAAAGAATTCATATTACTATTCTTTTGTAATCTTCAAAATCCGATTTTCTATGTTGAAAAAAAATTGAGAAATGTATAAAAATAATTTATAAAAGTTGGGAATTGAAATTATGTCCCCTGTTAAGAAGTCCTAATTTATGGCAAATGGTTGGGCCATTTGTCATAAATTAGTAAAAAATGGATTAATGAGTGCTCCATAAATTTATTAGCTATTCCGCATTAAGAATTAAAAAATTACCATGCCGAATTGTAAAACAGAATTGACTAAAAATTATATAAAAAGAGCTCTATACAGGTGGTATTTTTAGGTAGATAACAGCACTAAAAATATGTGAGAAATGCTTAAAACGTTTGTATTGTTTCGTATAGGGTAAGTCAATTTACCATTATCAATTATTTTTTTTACACTGGCACGGCATAATGACTGCACTGCAATTAATTTACATTGACCTCTTCTTAAAAAGCTTATAGGTATTCATTTTTATTTTTATTCTCCATACATAGTCCTGACTTCAATGATAGACTTGTTACGTAAGTGACAAAAACTACCAGAGACTTTCTGGTCTCAGAAATACTAACGATGTACGAGTATATACAGTGGATCTCGCAAGCGTTCGTCTCGGTTCGGCCCGTGGCTTCTTGTTTCACTACCGTCGTCAAGTGCGCCTCGAGGACTGTTAATTAAAAACAAATGGTGAAAAATATATGTCCTTGTTCACTTACTGTGCACGGCAATTGTTATTCCCATGCTAAGGTGTACATCATTAGTTTTACACTACATAAAAAACAACAAAACAAAACGGTGAAGGAAAACATATTGAGGAAACTTGCATACTGTAGTGATTTTAAAGAATTTCTACGGTATGTAAAGTCCGCCAACCCGCACTAGGGCAGCGTGGTGGACTATATGGCCTAACCCTTGTCCCCTCTTAATCGCGTACTCTCGATTGTAGAGGCAGCCCGCGCCTTATAGTGGGTGTATGTATATATAGTATATGGGCCGATACTGATACCACATAAAAAAAACTAAGTATGCCAAAGGCTTCTATTTGATATACTTGTCATATAAAATGTTTTTCCTGACGAAACATGGACGTGAGGGCGGGATAAAAAATAAAAATTCTAAATTCACAATGTAAGAATTAGCTTTTAGAAAAAGCAGTTGATGGATGGAATAATTTTTTAACAAAATACATTTTACAAAAAGCAAAAATTGCTCGGGTATTTAATGCGTTCTCAAGCCGAAACCTGGACTCGAACCAGGGACCGCTAGATCTCAAGGACCTATTGCTCTTCCTACTGAGCTATTCCGGCGACAGTTGAGTTGTCGAAATTATCGAAGCCATGAAATGTGTAGAGTCTTTGCAAATACTTTATTTTGTTGAGTTGTTCGTATAGACTTGAATATATCTGTTGTATCTTGATACTAACGTGTTAAAGCTTGGGTTTATAACAAACACAGGAGTCTTCAATTGAACAGGTTTTATTAATCAGCCATCTTGCATACAGTACTAGTGATGTCTACATACTATTACAATCTTAAACTAATAGGGATGTCCTAATATACAACAATATCATTGCCATAGCTCGTTATAGCTACAGTATAAATATATTGGTGCGACTGCCTCGGTGGCGTAGTGGTACTACGGTATGATTGCAAAGCTGAGGTCTCGGGTTCGAATCCCGGGTCGGGCAAAGTTATATTGGATTTTTCTATTCATTATCAGCCCGGAGTCAGGAATTTGTGCCCGATATGGCGATAGGCTCGCCCCCTATCACATCGTGGGACGGAATATACAAGGCGAAACGTGGGTGTTCTGGTAGCACCTCTGCCTACCCCTTCTGGGAAAAAGACGTGTGGTTATGTATGTAAATATATTGGCTCGACCGGAGTGGTATAATTTTTTCACAGAGCGTCGACGTGAAGTTTTGTTTTATAGTGAGGAATGGAGAGACGAGCATGTCATTCGCCTGATGTTTAGCGATATGACCAAACTAATTCTTGATTGAAGAGGAATCATGTTTGCAGTGATGAGTTAACATGGGCTGATACAGTAAAGTACAGTATTTTAAAATTATTTTGAAAGACTTCGTGGGAAAGTCTCTGCGATATGTAGGTTAGTGTTGAAATCCCTCCGATATGCAGTTTTAATAAAACTGCTTGGAGTTTTTTTTCACTTCCCGTTAATATGAGTCTCTTTCAAGATTTTATTAATAACTGCATCGCCCCATAACAATATATACCATTGTTAAGCAAGGGATTCTACAACCGAGAATTTAATTGACTTACATAACAAGGTTAAGTTACAAGAAATTAAACACACACAAACATCACGCCTTTTCCTAGAACGGGTAGGCAGAGACACCCAAATTGCGCTTTATGTGGTGCGTCCAACGATGTGTTAGGGGGCGAGCCTATCCCCACAAGAAATTAAAATTGCATAATAAAATACAAAACAACTTAAATACTCTAATAATAATAATGTCAACTATATATTACCACGGGCATACAGTTAAAATAATTCTAAGAATAATTCCTCAGTAAATCCCCTCTTAACACGTCCTCACTAGCCCCAACTGTTTACGAACATACAAGACGGATAGCGTGTTCCACACCCGGAGCTCGTAAACCCACCACTAGAGGCTTACCATTGAGGTGTATACCAGAGCGGATATGGCGTACAAAATCTATGCGCGCGTATTTAACCAAGAAATAGAAGGAGAGGGAAGATAGTTTGATGGTTTAAGAGTAAGACAGCCTGCACACCATAGATATGTTAATAAGCTTTTCTATTGCTAACCCGCGCGTATTCACCAACATATAGAAGGGGAGGGAAGATAGTTTGATAGTTTAAGATTGAGACAGCCTGCATACTGTAGAGATTTTAACAAACTTTTTTATTGCCAAACCGCAATAGTTCTTGGAGTATGGACGCGATTCGGGTTCATCGAACTCTCAATTATAGTGAAGTCTCGTACTCAGTAATCAATAGTCGGGGGTTACAGGCTGATACAGTACAGTACAGTGTTAGAGAAAAGGAAAATGCCCATTTTACTATAAAACTTGATATAGGTGCGAAGATTTTTGTCCCTCGATGAAACCTGCGTTTTTGTGTTGTTGGAAAAATATATATTTTCATTAAAAATAAACATAATTGCGTCCCAGGCCCGGAATTCTTAGACAATAAATTTGATGTCCAATAAAAAATATTTTTTTATCTTCCTTTCTGTGAAATATGATGATAATAACTTTATTTTATAAAAATCTGTCGCCTGGCATAAAACAGGAAAACGTTTAAAGACAAACCATAAAGAATGCTATAATGAATTTTAAGCAGTGTCGGTTTTGGAGTCAACGATATTTTTTACCGATACCATGAATGGTTATGCTCCTTTCTTCTCTCGACATTTTATTTTACGTACTACTAATCTCGGGAACCAATTGCCAATAGCAGAATTTCCGGACAAAAACAACGTGCCGATCTTCAAAAAAAGAGCGTATTCCCACCTTAAGGGCCGGCAACGCATATCTATACCCTATGGTGTTGCAGATGTTCATGGGCGGTGATCACTTACCATCAGATGAGCCGTATGCTCGTTCGACCTCTATAATATAAACAAAAATATTGGGCTACGATATAGCTATTTTTTACATTTATTTTGTTAGCGGCGTCCCTACTGGTATACCTTAATGTGGCCCCCAGACACTGAATTACGTCAGGCCATCGACTAACATGCTACAGCTCGAAGCAATGGGTAATGCCGAGACGTGAATTCTTGTTAACAGCGCACTCTAGCGGTGATCTTTTAAAGCGTTATATCTTTGCGTTTTTAGCTGCAGTTCCTGGTATTTGCTGTGTGGTTGTTGAAATGGTAATTTATTATCATTTTAAATTGTTACGTATTGTATGCCTTTGTATGCTAAGGTTTGTGATATCATAGAAATGGAAATAAAAATAGAGGTAGTAGGTAAAATTTAATATAAGTAGATTTTGTCACCGATAAATAAATTGACTGTCTCGGTGGCGTAGTTGTTCTACGGTACGATTACAAAGCTGAGGTCGCGGGTTCGAATCCCCAGTCGGGCAAAGTGGTTATGGATTTTTCTGTTAATTATCTGCCCGGAGTTAGGAATTTGTGCCCGATATGACGATAGGCTCGCCCCCTATAACATCGTGGGACGGAACACACAAAGCGAAACTTGGGTGTCCTGGTTGCACCTCTGCCTACCCCTTCTGGGATAAAGGCGTAATGTTTTTGTATAATAATAAGACCCAAAAGACACGTACATAGTCCTGACCCCACACTAAGATTGAGTCATGTGCCGTGGGTATCAGGAACTACGAGAGACTTTTCGGTCTCACAAATACAAACAAATACTTATGGTTCACACAAACTTTGTCTCGGTGCGGGGATCGAACCCGCGGTCTCATATACATTTCACAGCCGGTGTTCAACCTACTGCGTCACGAAGGCCGTCAAATGTATGTATGTATGTACATACCTTTTCTCCTTGTTTAAACTGAGTTTGTTTCGTTCATACCTCCAATAACTACATTCATAGACTTTATGGACGAAACACTAAAAGAAACTAAACAGTCATACTTTAAACACATATCTTCAATTATTGTCAAATACCCGAAAATTTCAAAAGGTAACACAATAATCTCAAAAACGGGTACTGGAACATTATACCGTGATGTGAAAGGGAATTAGATCAGCATTGTGAATTAGGATTGGCATTTTTGCCACGTTCGGGCACGCCACCGCCCTTTCTCTCGAGTGGTTTACCTGCCGTGACGGTCGGTGGAGCTCCCTTGGAAAACGTATTGTAATGAACCCGCCTACGTCTGTATTCTATTGAAACATTAATACTTTCAAGGAAAAAGTAATGTCTTGTGATACAAATTTTGATTTTCGCCAATTTAAATTGAATAAAGTTGCTTAGATCGGTGCGTTTTTGTGTAGTTTCATTATTAATTTATAGATATTGTATTAATAATTTGCAATTGATGAATTTCTTCATCGTTATTGGCCCATTCGGAAAGTTGATCATGTATCCCTCAAAAATGTATAATATTATAATACACATCATCAAGGGCACATCAGCATCTTAAACAAAAAAGAATAGAAAATTAAAATATCGCTGAGCACTCGATTGATCATGAGCACTCGATATCACTTAGTTGTATATCGATATTGCTAAAATCGCAACTCTAATTAATAAAAATATGCCATTCGGGGCTTCGAAAGTATGAGCTCGATATGGTATGACAGTCTCGTCGTCATGCCATTAAAAGACATTACCTGATTTAAAATAATCTATTTACGTGCAAAAATCAGTATGGAGTGTACAGCACATTAGCAGTTGAATTAATGATCGGAAATGACGGCTTAAGTCATACCCTTTGCGGCCTCCAACAGGATACCGAAAGGGGTACTGTTTTCACGACCAAAAAAAAGTTATAGTACTGTATCAGCTCATATTCGTCCCACTACAGGGCACGAGCCTCCTCTACAATCAAGAGTGCGATTGAGAGTGGTTAGGCCATATAGTCCACCATGCTGGCCTAGTGCGGGTTGGCGGACTTTTACATACCATAGAAATGTATACAAATCGCTATGGTATGCAGGTTTCCTCACGATGTTTTCCTTCACCGTTATAGTGCGTGGTGATTGACTATCAATACACACAACCCACAAGACTCCAATAAGTCAGAGGTGTGACTTGGGATTTGAACCCGCGACCACCGTGAACATGTAGACAGCCGCGTCTGGTCCGTTACCAACAGGCCACAACGCACGATTGAAATGCCAAGCACAGATCCTAGTCCCTAGCAATTCGAGCAAACAAACAACACACACGAGGATTTTTAAAACGAAAAGTTGCACACACAAAATACAATTTTCCTAATAAGTAATACAACTCCTGGCAGCCGAGATCAAAATAGTGACATCCATTTAATTAACTGATCACTTTGCAATGCTTGCTATAATTTAAAAATGTCTATAAAAATGTATTAAGTCTATTCAAGGTATTGAGCTACAAGTCTTTTCACAACTCATTTATTAGCACATCACCGACTGTAAAAGCAGCGTTGCATTCAAGAACACTCTTGTGAACCATGCGAGTAGCAAAAGGAAAAATAATTTCCAATTGAGTGCCGCACTGGCTGTGTTTGTCCTGTGACACGGGAAAATAGTCTTTATTGACATTGGGATACGACAGTCGTGCCACTGGACGACCCGAGGTTAGACTAGTTTAGAATCTAGATATGTCTTTTGTAAGTGGTTTTTATTCGACTTTTAGGATATAGGAAATAAGAAAAGCTAATTTTTTTTAAGCAGACACAATTTAATAAGTCTTTTTATGCCTGCGCTTATGTAATACTTACATGTGTCGACGCAACATATATTTTTTAATTAGTTTGCCGAATGATTTATCTTATTATTTTACAGCTGTCTGCTTTACATAATATTTCTGGAGACAAGACATGTATTACTACACAAACACATACCTTCGAAATTCATCTAAAGAACCACTTATGTGGTTTCGTCACATATTTTCATTCAAGTTTATGGCAAGGGAAAAAGTAAACAAAGGATGTACATGAAACGTTGATAAGTCACGAGTATGTTCTGTGATTTAAATACGAACGTGAAGCGACAGCTGTCACGTTTCGTTCGGTGAGTGAGATTGCCGGATGCCCAATACCACTTTCCTCTTCCCATCTTTTTTCCTTTCCGTTCCCCTCACAATTGGGCCGGCAATGCATGATCCAGTTTTGTGGATGCTTATGGGCGGCAGTGATCACTTACCATCAGGTGACCTGTTTGCTCGTTCGCCGTACCTATGCAATAAAAAAAAAAAAAACGAAACGTACAATTTTGCTATTCAGTGAGGACGGCTGAGTGAGGATTCCTCACTCATCCAAGTTAGGCATATCTAGACTTTTCTATATCCGCGTGTAATGCCTTTGTAGGTCCGGTCAGAAGCTCTCATTTGACTTTTTACTTTACCATCGAGTTGTATTACCCGGGGCAGACCGAACCGCCACTTGCCGTTATAAATAAAAGGCAAGGAACTTGTGTCTAGCTTTGAAATTATTGCAATCCGCTGAATTTCATGCATTCGATGCTGGTTTATTCAGCGTCTCCTTGGTATAGACGTACGGAACATTGAAGTACTTGCACAAAGTTAATTTAGCTGTGCAGAATGTGTTTTTACACTGAAAATGTATTTTTTGAAAAACTGTCTGCAATGCTCTTGATTGTAGTGAATGTGCTGGCAGCCGCGTCTAGTTACCAACAGAACACACGCAATGTCTTACAGATGCGAGTCAACTACTTCTTTGTAGTATTATTAATTGATATTTTAGACAAAGCTTGTCTGGCAGGTGTCCAGCCTTATCACCAAAGTATCCGGCTTCCTATGAAAGATTACAGTCGACGATGTACTATCTTATCAGTAGTCATTGACATGTCTTTATAAGAAAATAAAATATCTTCCTCACAGAAAATTCGAGTTGATTTTAATTCGAAAATACACTTAATTATAGGTAGGCAAAGATCGCTTAATCCCATGATCGGCTTTTCTTGGCCAGTCTTAATTAACAAAAAGATTAAATACTAATCATTACATTGCGGAATTCTCAGAGCAGTATTTACATCGATTCAGTACCAACTTCAGAGAAAATCCGCCGCCAGACATCTGATAGGAGTCTAGGTTAGTACTATCCAAGTTGTTTGTATACATAGATATCGACTACATAATACCGCCGATTGTTACACGTATTCATGCTTATATAAAAAAAAAAGTTTAATTCGTCACAAGCAATTAAAATGATACAAATACGCTTTATGTTTTTGTTTGTGATCATTTGTGTGGTGTACAAGGAAGTATTTATTAATAAATTTATAAATGACTGCCTCGGTGGCGTAGTGGTACTACGGTATGATTGCAAAGCTGAGGTCTCGAGTTTGAATCCCGGGTCGGGCAAAGTGATATTGGATTTTTCTATTCATCAGTCAGGAATTTGTGCCCGATATGGCGATAGGCTCACCCCCTATCACATCATGGGACGGAATATACAAGGCGAAACGTGGGTGTTCTGGTAGCACCTCTGCTTACCTCTTCTGGGAAATAGGCGTGTGTTTATGTATGTATGTATGTATATGTTTATGTAAATTTATAAATAAATATGTACTTCGTTCTTTAATTCCATTAGTAAAGTGTGTTAATTACTGACACGAGAATGCAACTACAATGCAACAGGGTGGTCTAGAAAAGCGATGTAGGTATACCCATCGTTAGTGGCAGCTAACCGGGCGGATAAGCATCCTTAAAACACG
This sequence comes from Theretra japonica, assembly GCA_033459515.1. Lineage (NCBI taxonomy): Eukaryota > Metazoa > Arthropoda > Insecta > Lepidoptera > Sphingidae > Theretra > Theretra japonica. Next base: position 6,502,283 of record CM065942.1, read on the forward strand.
AGTTCAATGGTAAAAGTACACAATACAAGTTTAATTTCGGATACATCATAGATGACTGATATTCGCACAAAAGACTCTTTCTGGAAACCTTTAGAGCACTTCCCATCTGCAATAATAAAACGTTTGCGTGACGGACAGCGAGCAACAATAACATATTTACACACTACAATGAGAATTCCGGAGAAACTGAAGTGGGTCATCTTTATGATTATAAAATGTCAAAATTATTTTCTAATTAGTTTAAAGTAAAATAACAAAACAGTTATTGTTTTATTTGCCCCACATTGCGCTATTTCTATAGGGACATACTCATTTAATACAAATCATTTGCAGAAAATACAATTTGTGAGGTCAGTAAATTAATTTTCGAATAAATATTGCTTAATTTTTGTTATAATTAATTTATTTTAACAACCAGTATATAATTTTACATTTCTGCATCAACAATTTATAAACAGTAACAAAGGCACATTAAATAATCACTGTAGTATTAAATTTCGGAAATACGAGTATGATTACTGAACTGATTATTCAGTATTGGTAAAATCATATTCGATTTGTGGAGCATCATTAACAAGGACGTTGTTAGATCGGCTTCTCGGCGCGGCTATACGTATGTCGGTGCGGATGCACCACACTGGAGCGTTGTTCTGGTCCACTACTCTGAACTCCACGGTCGCCAAGGTACCCTGGAAATTAATGAAAGAGTCACACTCATAGTCAAGCCAAGTCACAAGATCCTAAGATGAATGAGAAGCTATTTGTACTAGATACAAGATACTAGATACAGAAAGGACAGATTTTATGGTAAGGCACCACTACTGCAGACGCCCATAATACCTTAAGCGGGCGTCCAAACAAAGACGTAAGTGGGGGCAAATTTGTTCCATAATGAACGGGACCAGATATGGTTCGGCGCCGGGCGATCAAAGGGAAGCAATCGGGGCGCTTCTCGCCCTGGGGTATCCAGTGCAAAATGCGCGCGACGGCCACCGAGGGGTTTTTAGTCAGTAAGGCACCACTACTTCGTATATTTGCCACTGATTCACAGTGTACTTTTCTTGTTTGAAAGATATAGTAGCCAGGTTTCTCTCTCCTCTTTATAGACGAGCGGTTTATAGACGAGCAATTTGCTCATTGTTATGGACGATACAAAATCTTGTGGGTCCCACATCACGTAAGCCCGAAATAAATGTGTCAATAACTCTAAATTGATCGATCTAAAAAGGACTTACCACGGGGAAGAATGGTTCGATGCGCATTCTCATGCTGTACTGGACAACTTGACCAGACCACAGCGGGCAGTTGGCGTTGGTGAGGTGCCTGCACGTGTCAGCATACTGCTGGAGATCGTACGGCACTGGCAGTATCACGGAGCCCACCATGACATACGCCACAGCCAGAGTTCTCATCGATTGGATAGCACGAGCTGGAAAAATATAATGATTTTGTAATTTACTATGGTTTGTTAGATTTATGCGAATGCGAACACATTGAAATAAAACTAATTCTTACGGATTTTATCGCGAATTTGATTTAACTTTTACATTTTTTAATTTCCCGACGTTTCGATCAATTTACATAGTTTTCGTGGTCTCGGAGCGGACTGAGGTATTAGTCATCCGCTTAGTGGCTGTTACAATTTAGCTGCCCTTAATTTTCAATTTTTAAATAAAAAAAAATATTTAGCAATTTATTTTTATACGAGTATTCGGCCACAGCCCATTGCGCAACTTATGCAATCCTTGGGCGACTTCCTGCACCCTTATTAGGTCGTCATTCCGCTTTGCACTCTTTCAAAGGGAGATTGACAACAATGCGCTTGTCGGTATGTTTCCTTTTGGCGCATTGGTCATCAGTTCTACGTTCTACTCGTATGCACTTGTCCCATTCACGGGAAGAGTTTTTCGCCTCAAAGATACGATTATCGTTAGGATACAAAAAAGGTTGCATCGTTTAAACATTTTCCATTCATCAGAACACGATAATCTATGGCGGTTCCGTCATGCGATAATGGCATACGATTCTCGCCGAAAGAAACTCTCCGTGTAAATGGGATTTAATACCAAATCTTTTGCATTGAAATTGCGTGTATATGGCCAATAATAGATATTAACTTTAATAGATACAAACTTTACACGTACTAGAAGTTTAAAACACCACTCCTGAGGGTTGTTTACAGCTAAACTGTATAATGTTTAATGGCTACTCACGGGCTATGAAGTTGACGTGGATGATGGCGTCTTGAAGCTGGGGCAGCACGCACGGTTGCGTCGAGCATCCTTGTATGTTCGTGCTGATGGGCAGCGCGCCGGGGTTAGCCCTGCCTGTAGTCACAGTAAAATTAATGCGTCATGCTCGCTAAAACATCTGTGCTTGCAAATACCAACTTGGACAACTCAGAATGTATATTAACATAATTTAAAACACATTTCTAAGTAATAAAAGTGATTTAATTAGTAATAATGGAAACAAAATTTTAAAAACGGTTAAGGTAGCAAAATTATATGAAAAGACACAAACATCATGTACTCACATTGGCTAACTGCAGTTTGAGAGTGCGCCGAAGCGAGCACAGCGGCAAGCAGCACTACTATACGGAACATGGTGCTTGCTTGTAACGAGTATGATGCTACTCGGCAAGCTTCTACAGTTTATATACATCTCTGATAAATTAAACCCGGATGTAATGCAGGTGCAACTCGATTGGATTACTAGATAAAACCATTTTATGCGATTAATGTAAAACTACCTAATTTACCATTACACAATACTCATTTACAATACATTCTTTAAAAAGTTACAAAGGGATATTTCAATTTTAAAAAGGGCTAAAAATACTTACCATTCATGCAAATAAATTGCGCGTACAGTGGTACATTGTTAATTTTACATTATATTAAGAAATAAAAAAATAATTTAGCAAATATTAATTTTACATTATATTAGCAAATATGCCATTTATTATATTCCTCCCATTTTTTGCCTAATGCTAAACAATGGCGTGAGGACGGGTTGTAAATAAACATAATGCCAGTAGTAATTTTAGGGTTAAATCCCAGGTCGGGTAGTGATTATGGATTTTTCAATTCATTATCAGCCCGGAGTCAGGAATTTGTGCCCGATATGGTGATAAGCTCGCCCATTATCACATACAAGGCGAAATGTGGGTTTTATGATGGCGCCTCTGCCTACCTCTTGTGGGAAAAAGGCGTGAGATTATATATGTGTGTATGCACAGCTGAAGTATTCGACGTATGACAGAAATTTGCTAGATATTTACATGCCTATTAAACATTTTGGAAAATTATTGGAAGGAAACAACTGACAGTCTATACAAGTACCGATCATAACCTTTAATTTTCGCATTTAAAAAAGTAGACAACGAGAAGAATTCAAGGCGTTCCAGACATCTGCCATTTATAAGTGAATTCACTACAGACATTCGGCATAGCACCGGCAACGTTGTGGGGCTGATGCCTTATCGCGCTTAGAAACAGAATATTGGTAGTGATTTGCGATGAATTAACTAAAGCGCAAAAAGACGATGAATACGTATCTACGTCGTGTGTTATCGGGCGAGCATAGCAACAGTAACGTCTTATTAACAAGAAATGCATTTACCAATTTCTAATAAATAAATATTTTGAAATAAAATGAAGTCTTACGGATTTTATCGCGAATGTGATTTATTTTTTACTTTTTAAACTTCCCGACGTTTTGATCACTTTACAGCTTTCGTGGTCACGGGGCGGATAAGAAATATTTTGTGAAATGTCAACTGCGTCTAACAGACCATATTTACCAAAATAATTTAGACATAGTTTTCAAAAGTTTATATGATCTTCCTCATCCCGGCACAAACACTACTAAGCGAATTGTTACATCTAAATATTTTTGGGACGGGATGAACCATGATATTATGCAATGGTCAAAGACGTGCCTACATTATTAACGAGCAAAAGTTTGTCGACATAAAAACATCTTAGGTCGACATTTTCCTCACTAGGACAGTACGAAACGTCAGAACGTTTCGAACTCATATGTACAATGTACATGATGACATAGTAAACAAACATTTGTCTCAGACCGGGGATCGAACCCGCGGCCTCTCGTTTCACAATCAGCGTCTAACAAACTACGCCACCGGCCACGAAGACTTTCGTAGTGTTCTTATGATTACTTAATTAATCTCCAGAGCCTCTTGACGAGGGTGGAGTTCAGAGTGGTGGACAATGTGTGGTGTCTCCGCACCGCGCAGTGCATCGCTGCACCGAGACGGATCAAGCGACGTCGTTGCTGATGCTGTGGAACAAATCTAAAAAGGTTTAACCGATACAGAGTTATCAGTCTATATTATTTCCCAGATTTAATGTCAAAGCCATTGTTGAATATTTTTATTTTGATTGTTTACATATAATAATGGTTTCTTAAATTTACGCGAATGTTACGTATTTATTGTATTGTATCAGCCCATATACGACCCACTGCAGGGCACGGGCCTCCTCTACAATCGAGAGTACGATTGAGAGTGGCTAGGCCATATAGTCCACCACCCTGGCCTAATGCGGATTGGCGGACTTTTACATACCATAGAAATTTATACAAATCGCTATGGTGTGCAGGTTTCCTCACGATGTTTTCCTTCACCGTTACTACTGTTATTGTTACGTATACATTGAAATAAAATTAATTCTTACGGATTAAAAAAGTCGGAAAATAAAAAAATATAAAAATTAAATCAAATTCGCGATAAAATCCTTAAGAATTCGTTTTATTTCAATTTGATTGTTTACATTTTGTACTTATATAATCTGTATTTCATTTTGGCTTTGAAAATGTTTTATCGGTTGTAATAGTAAATATACTTTATCCACAAATGAAGCATAATTTATTTAAAATTAAATTACTCATGTCACAAAAAGGTATTTTAATAATTAAGGTTAGAGTATTTATTATATAGAGGGAGCGCTGTCATACATTTGCATCTTTAAAAACGTAGATATTTTCTTGTTCGTAGTTTTATTTGTGAACATTGAAATAATTATTAAACAAATTTCTACAAATTCTGTTGGTAACCGTAAATTTATCTATTATCTGTCTTAAACTAGTTTGAATGGAATTTGATAGCCTGAACTATATATTTTTTATTTTTCTGCTTCTAAAAATTCGTGCATTAGGACAACCTGTCAATGTCAGCCAATAGGACGAGAGAAAAAGGTGACCCGGCACCACTATTTTTATATACGTTTTTGAAGTACCAACGCTCCCTCTATATTATAAATCCTTTAAGGTAAGTAAGTAGGTATTCCACATTAAAATCAGGTTCAATTGGAGGCAAATAAAAGATTTTTAGTTCTCCTTATAAATATTATACTTATGAATAATTCTAATACAATTTTTAATCTAAAGGTACCATAATATAACTTAACATTACAATTTTTCTTCATAGGTTTGTTCAATAAGATATTATTTTAAATAGTATGTTATTTAGTATAACATTTTAACACATTATTCGCGTAACTTTATAACTTTTAATCAGAAGTAATTATTTTAGGTAAACTTTTAATAATCAATAAGTAGGAAATCTGCGTAAGTAAATTACGAGTAGATACTACATGGAAATTTAACTTTTAATTAATTAGATTATATTTTTAACATCAGCATTAAGTGAGGAAAAAATAATCTTGGTAGGTATTCGGGATCGATAGGTATCGTAAATTAAGACGCAGCCGAACGGAAGATTTTCGTCAAATTCACTAGAAGTACGACCGTCTCTTTCTGTTCCGCTTGTTGCGAAAGAGAGCGGAGTATGTTCTTCTTGCACTCCTCTTTCTGATTCTTGATGACTTTCTCTAGTTTGCTGTTGAAAATAAAGAAAAAAATATATATACGTATGTAGGTAATATTAAAACCTTACTAGCATTATCAGTTCATATGGCAGCCTCCGTGACGCAGTTGTTTAGACGTCGGTTTCGATCACAGCACCTTGAGAAAAGTTGACAAAAGTTCGTGTGATCCACAAGTATTTGTTTTAGGTCTGGGCTTTGTGAGGAAAAGTCTCTTGTTGTTTCTCCTAACAATTTTAGACTTAATTGATCGTAGCGTGGGGACAGGACTGTGTGTGAATATTGGGTACTGTACTGTACTGTATCAGCCCATATACGTCTCACTGCAGGGCACAGGCTTCCTCTACAATCAAGAGGACGATTCAGAGTGGTTAGGCCATATAGTCCCACCACGCTGGCCCAGTGCGGGTTGGCGGACTTTTACATACCATAGAAATTTATACAAATCGCTATGGCATGCAGGTTTCCTCACGATGTTTTCCTTCACCGTTATAGTGCGTGGTGATTGACTATCAATACTCACATGACTCCGAAAAGTCAGAGGTGTGCCCTGGGATTTGAACCCGCGGCCACCGTGAACATGTAGGCAGCAGTAGCGAAGCGTCCATACAACCCGATTCCAACCGGCTTGCCTTTTATGTCATATGTGTCTTAAAACTTATATTCCTTACAATGGCATGGAGAAATTTGAAGATATCGTTTAGAAAAGTATAGTTACTTTAGGACAAACATGATGCTTTTAATTATAAGTACTAAACACTAATCAATAATCACTAATTCACGAATTTAGAAAAACACAGCACTAGCGGCTTCGGCTTGCCGTTTAAAAAAAATGACCCTTCGCCACTGGTAGGCAGCCACGTCCGGTCCGTTACCAACAGGCCACCACGCACTTTTGGGTACCTATGTCTAATTAGCATCTCAAAAAATCTGTCCAATGTAGAGAGTATTATATAGCGACGCCCGTTGTTTGCTGTTTTACCTACTTATTCTTCGAGGAAATTTCATAATTTATAACTTCAGCCATAAGAAGTTTACTGCTCAATATCGACCTCTTCCAAGCACAAAGGAAAAGAAGAGGATTGTTAGCTTTTTTTATTAAATGGTCAGATGCATCAACTAGTGGAAATTATCTAATATTCTTTCTCTGACTGTCTCGGTGGCGTAGTTGTACTACGATGCGATTGCAACGCTGAGGTTTCGGGTTCGAATCTCGGGTCAGCCAAGGAATATAGTTTTTTTATTTTTTTTAATCAATTATCGGAGTCACGATTTTGTGCTCGATATGGCGATAGGTTCGCCCCCGATCACATTGTGGGACGTAACAAGGCGAAACGTAAGTGTCCTGGTAACTCTGCCTACCCCTTTTGGGAAAAAGGCGTGAGTATATGTAGGTATGTATATCTATCTCCGTAATTTTATATTTCAAGAAATTAACCACAAGTCATCATTCACCCTTTGAAGAAATAACTAATAAGGAAAAGGTCGTAAAAGACGACTCACTTCAGTTTCTCCGGAATTCTCATTGTAGTGTGTAAATGTGTTATTGTTGCTCGCTGTCCGACGCGCAAACGTTTTATTACTGCAGATGGGATGTGCTCCGAATGTTTCCCGGACGTCGTCTTTTGTCCGAATTTCATTCATCTGTGATGTATCTGAAATTAAAATTGTATTGTGGAAAATATTTCTAGTTTTGGCATATTTTTCTCTGGTAGGTTGTAAATGTAGATGTTTAGCTGTGTTTTAATGAGATTGGAAGTTGAATTTTGTTAAGGAGTCTTATACTAAAACGCTGGCTGATGGAACGATTCATAGCCACCAGGATAGTGTCAACTCTACTCGTACACAGCGATGGAAAACCAGTCATAGTAATTCAAATAAATGTGTTGCGTTTCGGGTTCAACCTTCGATTTGCCGATATAAGTGGATCGAGCTCAGAGACAACCATTTTCAAGGCATGAACACTATTCGACTACATAGTTTGTGTACACGAGTGGTAAGATAGCCGAAGACTCTGTTATTATTAAGATAAGATTTTCCTATCGAATCAGATAGCAATCATTTGGAAAACCAATCGTAGTGATCCCCGGAAGGTCGCGTTGAGTTCACTCTGTTGCATTGCAGACTTCTCGTATCAGTATAAAAACATACTTTACTAATGGGATTAAACAACTATCATCTAAACAACTGGCAACCAAGTACTAACCTACATTCCTGTCACATGTCTGGCGGGGGATTTTCTCTGGAGTTGGTACTGAATCGGTGTAAGTACTCCGTGATGAATCTGTAAAGCGATCGTAAAAAATATTCTATTAATTAGGACTTGCTAAGGGAGAGTGGATCAATGAATTAAGGGATCGTAGCGTCGCCTTTATACAATAATAAAGTCTACCTCCGAGTCACAGAGTATAGAAATCAATAGTTTATTGCTGTACTGTACTGTATTAGCCCATATACGTCCCCACTGCAGGAAGGCCTCCTTTAAAATCGAGAGTACGTTTGAGTGTGGTTGATGGTTTATTAAACTATACAATTTTGTTAAAATATGTTCACGATTAGTCTATCTAGATTTTCGAATAATCGGGCTAGTGAGTAGAATTTTTATTTGTTAGTGATTTTTTTATTTCTGCGAATGGCGAGACGAGCAAGCCATTCGCCTAATGGTAAGCGATACAACTGCTCGACGCTCGAGGACAGTAGTAGAACCAAATAACACCATGAATTACAAGCTTGGCATTCACTGCGCTCGCCATCCTGAGACATAAGATGTAAGATGTTAAATCTCATTACGTTCTGCATTTACTCTGGCTACAAGATCCTTCAAAACTGAACATAACAGTGCATTTACATTATTGTTTGACGAGAGAAATAGACTTTAATTCTGGATTAAATCAATTTAATTCTAATTCATAGGTACAAAAAAGATCTTTACAAAGTTTGCAACACACACCATGAAAATATCGGTGTGAACAAGTTTAATAACCAAATCACACTACCTTGCAAAGTTCTCGTAATTCAACTAGTCAAATTAACAAATTGGAACTTGCTCAAAGATACTCCAAGAAGGTTTGCTTCTTAGAACGCGATGAAAATGGCTCACTCGAGGCAAAGTAAGGACTTTAGGTAGACGAGCTAAGTGCACCTACTGGTCACTCTAATAAATTGGATAAAAAACTAGAGCGCATAGAAATCTCGGGAGGTTTTCTCATAACTAGGGTTTGTTGTAAAAGTCCTTTATTGAGAGGACAATGTTGACAGCATTTATGGAGTAATAAATTTTAGGGTTATGCATTAGATAATTGTTGCATTATTAATGGATCAGCTTGACGACGTGAGAGTTGTTTTGAAGCTGTATTTTATTTAAAACATGATATTTACCCTACCTTCACAGGTCACTGTGGAAATCATTAGGAGAGGCCTGTGTTCAGCAGTGGACTTCCTTTGGCTGATGGATTGGATTGGATTGGATTTACCCTACCTGCTTATTCTTGTCTCCTAGCGTCTGCTTCTCTTTTCTAAAAGGCCGGTAATGTACTTCCAATTTCCAAGAATTGTAAGAGTTTATGAATGGCGGTGATCGCTTACCATCAGCTGTTTAACTCGCTTATTTGGTAACCTCATGCTGCAATTAATCACTATCTTGAATTACAGACAGTCCACTGCTAAATCTAGACGTATTTTCCCACCTTGTTGACCTTTTAGGTACAGGTCAAACGTTGCGTTGATTGGTTACATCTAAAATGTCTTTTGATTACAATTCAAAACGCTAACATAACATTAGGTCTTTGTGTCTGCCGGTTGTATAAATATAATTATATCACAACAGAACACTCGTAACTATTACGGAACCCAATAACAATTCCCTTAGTATACATTTGTTCTATTTCTTTTGTCAAGCTATGTTTCCCTACGATACGGGCGACAAAAGCTAACAATTCCATTGTGCTGTACCTGTTATGTCGCCCCGGTGTCTTTTGCGTGCAGACATTGCTTTGTCCAAACAGTCTATTTCTGAAATGAATTGTTTGTCTTAATTGACTGCTTTATTTATTTGAGTATTATAGTGGAATTATGCTACTTTGGATAAGTTTTTCAGCTAACTACTGGTTTACTAAAAACCGATAAATAGAGTTTGGATGTATAATAAGTATTATATGGTTTTTTTTTTTTGGTAATCTTCATACTTAGATATTTAGACAAACACACACGTGCTTTCAAAAAGGCATTTCCCTGGGATTCGAACCTGGGATCACCATCTCAGTCCACATTTGTTTACCATCAGGCCGACAATTGAGTGCCTAATTAAATTCAATTTCCCTGGAAGTCAGTCTGAAGTTAGTCGCTGTCCCCAGTTAGGCTTGTTCGTATTTATTTCGCTTTAAATTTACCCTCGAATAACTTCTGCATTTCCTGTTTGTAAAGTTTGGCGGCACCGTCGATGAGAATCGCCGACGTTCGCAGCGACAGACGTCTGGATGGCCTTTCTTCCTCACTACCCAGCCATTCGTCCAACTTTTTACTGAAATTTAAAATAAAGCGCCGTGTTAGCGTCCGGTCCAAGTTAGTTCCGCATTATTAATTTGTTCTTGGAAATTAGTTTTTTTGTTTCGTCTGGGAGTATTCGAGCGGAACTGTAGAAGTCCATTTCAATATATTTCAAAATAAAAACGGAACTGCACGTATATATACAGAATACAACTGCAGAGAACTCTGTATTGCATAGTCAATGGAATTAGATGTTCAAAGGGATTATAATCTTGAAAATAACATTAATTACTGGTTGTCTTTTACGATTATGAATAGTCAAGGCATAGTTCTCCACGTCCGACCAATGGGGAAGCTTTTACATACATTCGAAATTCTATCAGAGATCTATCTGATATCTGTTACCTCGACATGTTCTGTAGCCGTTCTTTTCAGCTGTAATTCTTAACACAGCTACTCATATGTATGTACGTATATACATACACGTAATTTCATAAAATCTCTGTAAAAGCAAAAGAGCAAAGAACTTTGTGTCAGGCGTACGCCTGTAAAGGCTCGTCGCCTTGAATGATGTATGGACGCGTATGATTAACAATATTGTAGCGGCGAACCGATGATGTAACTGATTTAATAAATAATAAATAAATAAATTTAACGCAATTTTAAACATGTGACTTCTCGTCGTTCTAGTTACCAAAGAGGATCTTGATTTCCAAGACGTTTAAACCAAATTATACTGTGAACCTACAGCTGGACACCTGTGATATTCCCGTCACATAAGTTCAAATTAATTGGCCGTGACGGTTGAGTTGTGACTGACGGCGCGTCGAGCAACGCTACATTACTCTGACCTGTAGGCTAATTCACGTAATATCTTGACGCGCCGATCAAGTTGCGGTGCAGTTGCAATTAAGTTTACGTCTTAGTGCAAAATGGTATTCTTGTAATTGTTTAGCTGCGCGTGAACTGCACCTAAGCTATGCGTAAACTGCGCGTGTGCTGCGCGTCAACTATACGTCAGTCGTATGCAAGAAGCTTACACGTGAATACCGATCAAGTTGCGATCTGAATCACGCACGTAAAACACGCAGCAGTAGAATACGCTAAACCGCTCGCGTGACGCGGACTTGACGCGAGCGTATCTGACAGCGGTTGTCAAAATTACGAGAATACGAAAAGGTCTGTTTTGATCGAAACTTAACTGCAACTGCACTGCAACTGAACTTATTTAATTACGTGAATTACCCTACTGTCCTCATTTATCTTTAGCTATAATTATATTAATAGTTTGGGGTACCTACTGAACAGCTTACTATTATGTCATGAAGGATACTTAATTTAGTTGACCTTTTTTTGTTTCGATAATTATAATAGTTCTAGTTAAATAGTAGGTCGTGGAAATTATTTTCTTTTGATACATTTCGTTGCAGGTTTGACAATATCAATCAATCCAATTCAACCATCAGTCAAAGGAAGTCCACTGCTGAACATAGGCCTCTCCCAATGATTACCACAGTGACCTGTCGGAGGCAGCCTGCATCCAGCGACGTCCCGCGATCTTTACCAGGTCGTCTGACCACCTAGTGGGTGGACGTTCCACGCTGCGCTTTCCGCTTCGTGGCCTCCATTCGAGAACTTTTTGGCCCCATTGGCCATCAGTTCTCCGTGCTATGTGCCCTGCCCATGACAATCTGGGGTCCCTACAAGACGCGTTAAAGTATAGTGCTTGTTTTCTTTATTTTTAATGGAATAGGAGGCAAACGAGTAGACAGGCTAACGATAGTAGGTAGTCACCGCCGCCCATGAATACGCATACAAGCAGGAAACACACAAATGTACAGGGAATTGAAAGAAGCGAAACTGTAGGTAGTACTTCGGGTATTCGATAGTCTCTGTCTACCCTCATGGTTTTTTTTATATTTTTTTTTACACTGGCACGGCATAATGACTGCACTGCACCTGATAGTAAGCGCAAATGCCGTCCAGACAGAGTATCGAATGGCATCAGACGGCGGTCCCATGCCATTCGACACAATTATGCCGGCCTGCTGAGATGCTTCTTCACACGACGGCGGAAGGAAGGAAGTATGAAAACGTGACTGTAATGTATTTATGTAGGAATATTCTAGAGTTTCTAATTTTATGTTAGGATCGTAGAATCGGGATACAACGCGCCTGATAAACATTTATTTATTACACAAAAAAGATATTTTAATGTTATGTACAGAAAAATGAGCATACCAAATTACCGGTAGCTTCACGTCATCATCTGAATTTTCTATGTTATTTGCCGCTTTCCACACTTTACCCAACGTCTTGCTGTTCATCAATTTGCCGTCGTAAAACATTTTTATAAAACTTGACACTTACATAAAGTCCTGTTTCCTATATATTATTATACTCTTTGAAGTCCTGCTTATGAAATATTATTTTACAAACTACCTCCATTTTGATAAAAAAAAAATGGTTTAGGCAAAGGAATTAAACCGTGGAGCTTTATATTTTAAATGCGATCCACGTTAAAATTAAACAAAAAAGAAACAAAATCTATATAAATTGGAAAATACAGTATAAAATACACAAACATATTTTTGCCATCAGCAAATAAAAATAATGTTAAGAATAATCTTAATGATTAAGGATGCTGGAAGTTGTTGCATGCAAACCGCTTCCAACAGGCCATCGCGGAGATCCATGGGGATGCTTCTGAGTAGCAGTGAACTTCCTACCGTTGATGATGACGCTAAAACTATGATGATCAAATAATGACTAAATCAAAACTTTTTTTTTTGTATCAACGAGTGTGCTTGGAAGGGGCACGGAATTGTCTCTATGAGAGTCTGGCTTATTTCAGATCTGTATCTGTATCAGTCAATATATGTACACGTCCCACTGCAGGACACGGGCTTCCTCTACGATCGAGAGTACGATTCAGAGGGGTTAGGCCATATAGTCCACCACGCTGGCCTAATGCGGACTTTAGATACCATTGAAATTTTTTACAAATCAGAAATCGCAATAATATGCACGTTCATTCACAATATTTTCCTACCTTTATTTCAGATAGTCAGTTCATAAAAATACGTCATCACCATCGATGCATCATGCAAGATATGAAAAACCTATTTGTAGACACCCTGTTAATTTAACTGCATTATGTTCTGCGATTTGTTTTAATTGTAATGTGTTTACAAAATAAAAACATTACTTGGGCCGCATTTTACACCGTAGTGTAACGCTGTATCAGCGTGCGTATAATCTCTATATAAGCGTGTAGCTATAAAAATGTTCCTCCAAATGCAGTTCAATAATAGCAGTTCTGGTAGGTTTGGTTAAGAAAATTCTTAAGAGCTCTTTTCGACTAATTTTTAAAAAAGTAGAGATTATTCAAATCTATATTTTTTATGAACTATCATACATAGGCTAAAATTCTATTAAAATATAGATTTTCATTTTGATACACTATAACTTGATTGTTTTGTACGATACTATTCCTTAGAATATTATTAAATTATACCAAAACCAAATATTTTTATAAACGCACTTAACAAAACATTCAGCAGAACTTTACACGAATAAAAATATTACAGTATTAAATTAATTGCTTCCAAGTGCATCCGTTACGCGTCGGTGTGATAGCGTGCATCAGAACGGGAAGCTCTGTAGGGGATACGCAGCACATGGCCCGATGGATATTTTTATTGCTCGGATAAAAATAAAGAACACCCGCATCCTGTGCTTTGTTTCGTGTATACATCGTGTATGCGCGCTCCTTTACTTTTTATGCAGCACATCACATCATCTTGCCAATTCATTTATTTATTTCATTGACCTACCTATACTTGAGATTCATAGATGTGTTGCCGATCTTTGAAAATGGACGGAGAAATAGAGAGACGGGAAGATGTATTGGTCACCTGCTAGCTTCAAAGAGGATGAAATTTTGTGGTGGTTGCTTACCTAAACAGTTTTTCAGTCAGACATGTGAAATTTCGGCTTCAGAGTAATTATGTTTTTGCCTGCACTTCTAGGCATTATCGTATTGCTGGCTAGTAAAATGCACATTTGGTAAAGTTGACCAACATTGTTATCATTGTAGGGGTCTGGTAGTTTTTGAGACCGCAAAGTTTCTCGTAGTGCCTGATTCCCACGACACCAGTCTTAATTGATCTTAGTGTGGAGTCAGGACTATGTATGTGACTGTTGGGTGTATTCATTTATTATGGTCGTTTATCATTCTTGAATTGTTTAAAGTTCTACCTTCAATAGATATTAAGTGACTAATTTCTTCACTAAAAGGTTTTAATTATCCGCACCTACATAATATTGCTCCAATATCCAAACTTTTACAGCGAAACTTTCAACATTGTTACCGAAATGGAAGCGAAACGAAATCGGCCCGCTCCGATCGACGCCATTTATTCTTTATTAACAGAAACACAGTTACAATGAAACGTGCTCTTTGTGAGAGCCTCTTTGTGCCCATTAAGTTGCTTTACTGTAGTCAAGTGATTATGTTTACCTTCCAGATTGCTGTTTGGTTTATTTTTATATAGCATTTTATATACGACAGCCGTTGAACATTCGTTGGACGGACCTCATTGGCCAGAAAATGGAGATGCCACTGCACATGGCAACTAGGTTGGCACAAGACCGTGATACTTGGCCCAAGAAGATTAGACGTATGAACAATGAAGGGGTCACAATACTTAGCACTGAGTCAACGATTGGAGCGAGATTCGACAGCCTCCGTGGCGAAGTTCGTTACAAGCCTCTGAAACGAGAGACCGCGGGTTCGATCCCCGTACCGAAACAAATATTTGTGTGAACCACAGGTATTTCGGATGTGGGTGTTTGTGAGACCGCAAAGTCTCTAGTAGTTTCTGATACCCACGACACAAGACTCGATGTTAGTGTGGGGACAGGACTATGTATGTGACTGGTGGGTGTATTTATTTATTTATATACGACCATTTCCTACTGAGGTCTTTCACTCTCTCTTCAGACAAAGGAAGTGCTGAACATAGGCATTCCAAGGAGTTCAAAGCGACTAGTTGGAAGTGGCCTTCATCCAGATCTGTATCAGCCTATATACGTCCCGCTGCAAGGCGTGGGCTTCCTCTAAAATTGAGAGAACGATTGAGACGGGGTAGGCCACATAGTTCACTCCGCCGGCCTAGTGCGGCATGGTGGACTTTACATAACGTAGAAATTCTGATAAACCGCTACGGTATGCTGGTTTCCTCACAAAGTTTTCCTTCACCGTTGTTGTACGTGGTGATCAACTATCAATGCACATGTTTCCGAAAAGTCAGAGGTGTGCCCTGGGATTTGAACCGTGAATACCGCAACCACCGTGAACATGTTGGCAGCCGCGTCTGGTCCAACCACAGGCCACCACATATAGGTTAGAAGACTGTCCCACCCTCACTCCCACCACTGCAACTCCTGTAAGTCAGAATCCTGGATCAACAGTGGCACGCACTGTAATGACAGGTATTGAAGCTCAGCGAGTCTCCAGGAATGTCTAACTCGTCTTTAACCCGCAACGAAATCAATCATAAAGTTAAATTAATAGAAGTTGAAAATAAATTGTCCATATAGGTCACATGTAGGTGAATAAGTAATATTTATTTATAAGGATAGGCCATGCTCAGCGATGATTTACAGCTGATACAGTAAACAAAACCGTATGATTGATGAGCCGGGTATAATTGTACAATAACCGGGTGCGACAAAGCTGGTTTAAATCGCGTAAAGAGTAATCAATCGCGCTGTCAGACGCACCCAACACTCGCAGCCTTATCAGGTCGTTCACCTCTAAATTACGTATTCATAACAAGACGGAACAATAATTAGGCTGCGAGGGTCATTGAGGATAATTGCTTATTTAGAAGATATTAATTAAAAGATAAATAATTAATTTTGGTAAAATATATAGGTTTTATTTTATCGAAGTATTTTATTAAGTTTGATTAACGGATTTATTATAATATGACTGTTCATGCCGTTATTTCTGTAGGAGACTAGTGCAAGCCGCAAGTTGCTGAGGTCGACGTTATTTCTGTTACCCAAGATGCGAGCTTATTGCCATACTGTGTGGTATTTTTTTAAATCTCATACAATTTGAAGTTGATTGCAAAACCTGGGAATAGAACCCAAGACCCAACGGGTCTCATTTTACACGTGTTACTAGACCAACAAGGTACCTATTAGATATTTCGCAATAGGCTTAAATGCTCCCTTGTCGTTCATACCATTACGTTTTTACCATTTTACTCTGATTAAAATTGTATTAGGCCTAATGATGAATGATTTCCACAGTGACCTGTTGGAGGCAGACTGCATCCAGCGACGTCCCGTGACCTTTACCAGGTCGTCTGACCGCCTAGTCGGTGGACGTCCCATGCTGCAAATCCCGATTAGCTGAACTTTATTGTCAATTTGGTCGAAATGCTTACATAACCGACAGGTAAACCTGTTTGTTTCTTAATTATTTTTTCTAAATTTTTACATACATACATAAACATCACGCCTTTATCCCGGAAGGGGTAAGCAGAGGTGTAACCAGGACACCCACGTTTTGCCTTGTGTGTTCCCACGATGTGATAGGGGGCGAGCCTATGGACATGTCGGGCACAAATTCCTGACTCCGGGGTGATAATGGGGAAAATCCAATATCACTTTGCCCGACCCAGGATTCGTACCCGAGACCTCGGCTTTGTATTCGTACCATATTACAACTATGCCACCGAGGCTTTCTAGTTTTAATAGAAACAAAACATGGTTAAAAAAGGAAAATAAAAGGGAATGGACTAAGAAATGCCTCCTGTGAGGTTTGAACTCACGACCCCTGGTTTACGAGACCAGTGCTCTACCACTGAGCTAAAGAGGCTCACGTGTGTGCAGACATATTTAGCGGGTAACTTATTATCTGCCTTTTTATATTTCATCTGCCATTTGATTTTTTTTTATTGCATAGGTGCGGCAAACGAGCAAACAGATCACGTGATCACAACCCTGGATCATGGATATGTTGCAGGCCCAATTGGGAGGGGAGCGGGGAGGAAAACGGATGAGAAGAGGAAAGGGGTATTGGGCATCCGGCAATCTTACTCACTTAACGAAACGCGACAGCTGAACATTCGCTTCACGTAGATTTTCTGTGAGACAGTGGTACCGCCCCGGATGAGCCTGCCCATTCATGACTGACAACAGCGTGCCTCTACCACATCCAAAAATATTGTTTTGTTTTGTGATATTTCGACATATTTAAACTGTGCTAACATGCTCGAAACAGGATCAAGATTATCTACTTTCTTTTAGCGTCCGAATCGCACACAGAGAATACCAGCCTGAATGCATTTTATCATGTCGTTGTCAAAATATTAGGAAGAAATTTTCTCTTTTCACGTTTTACTACATTGAACAAGTTACTACTATTAGATTACGAGTTAAACATGCTTGTTTTTTATATTATGAAAACAAATATCAAACAATGCGTTAAAACTATATTATTTTATTGTAGTTGACTGCCTCGGTGGCGTAGTGGTACTACGGTATGATTGCAATTGATTTTTATATTCATTATCAGCCCGCAATCAGGAATTTGTGCCCGATATGGCGATAGGCTCACCCCCTATCACATCGTGGGACGGAATATACAAGGCGAAACGTGGGTGTTCTGGTAGCACCTCTGCCTACCCCTTCTGGGAAAAAGGCGTGTGTTTATGTATGTAGTTCCAAAACGTCGGTTCTCTTTGAGTCACTGGTTATTTATTTATTTATATAGCGCCATCTATTGGGACATACGCTTATTAAACCCAATAATTTACGAGTATAGTTGTTACGTTTAATTAACAAAACACTACAATGAACAAACTATGTAGGTGCTTATATTAGCCCGATGCAAAAGTCATCTTTGCGATCTAATTTCATTTTGATAAGTTAAACTATTCAAGTCCGATGATAGTCATCAGATCGCCACCAAACATCTAAAGCCCCATTTACACGGGGAGAGTTTTTCGCCTCGAAGACACGTTTATCGTGAGGATATAAAAAAGTTGCATCGTGTAAACATTGTCAGAACGCGATAATCTATGGCGGTTATGACATGCGATAATCGCATACGATTCTCGCTGCAAGAAACTCTCCCCGTGTAAATGACGCTTTACTTTGCGTAAGATTAATGAAAATAATCACGTCACATATGTAAAAATATTATCCGAATTGAGAACATTCTCTTTGAAGTCGCTTAAAATGCAATTTTCTTTAGCAATTCGTATCATTAGTTTGTCTAAAAGCAATTTCGAATGTAACTTTGCATTGTAATAGCTGTAAAGCATACAAATTCTCGTTGAATGCACCAAATGACTACGGAACTACGGAAATGACCCTTACAACTTTAATAACACGACCACGGTCAAAATGAGCTTGCATAAATTACATCGCTTTTGATTTCATGAGCTTTTAAATAATTTAAACGTTAGTGTGGCTTTCCACCTCATGTGGGTAGTGTTCTCGCCTTCTGATAGCAAATTGGACGCGATCTGCATGGTCGGTGGTCGCGGGTTCGAGTCCAAGAGCACACATTAGACTTTTTAAATACCTACACGTGTTTATTGATAGTTAATTACCACCCACTTAATTGGTGACGAAAGTGTTAGACTTGTAAATCATTTTCGCGGCACACGTGTGGTTTATGAAACATTGCGTTTAAGAATCCATCCATCCATAAGCCAAAGGAAGTCCACTGCTGAACATAGGCCTCCTCCAATGATTTCCACCGTGACCTGTTGGAGGCAGCCTGCATCCTGTTTAAGAATAGTTGCATAATATACATAAACATATATTTGGGCCTAGGTATATACCTAGGCCTACCTATGTCTTAGGTAATAGTACCTATGACGTACTATTTTCATAACATTATTCCTGGATTATCTTATATAATAACATTGACATAAGATAAAATAAAACGATGAAAGTTATATGCATGCGTCATTTATGGCATTAAAAAGGGAATATGATAGACTTTGGACAATTGCTAAGTTTTTACAATTTTTCAGGGCGATATTCCAATATCCACGGTAGTTCTTTTTTTTGGAACCCACGCGCTAACACGTGAAACTGTAAAAGCCACTGGGAGTTAACAACCATTGGTCCAATCGAAAAACACTTGTCTACACGATTGGCAATCACTGTGAGCCGTGTAGTAGCCGTGTTGCAGTTAGTAATTGATATGTTAATTGCTATGCTATTGCAAATGGCACTCGATGTTTGGCTTCCCCCAGAAGTTATTTAAGCACTTTGATAATGTTTTCCAAATTCCGAATTGAAGTATAAGGACTGTTAATTATCATAGGTATGCTAGCAATAGGAAGTCCACTACCGGGCATAGGATTTCTCATTATTATTATTGGTTATGTCAATTGTAAATAATTAATTGATTATACATACATAAAATTCACGCCTTTATTCCAAAGGGGTATGCAGAGGTGCAATCAGGACACCCGCGTTTCACCTTGTGTCTTCTCTCCCACGATGTGATATGGGGCGAGCCTATCGCTATATCGGGCGCAAATTCCTGACTCCAGGCTGATGATGAATAGAAAATCCAATATCACTTTGCCCGACACAGGATTCGATTCGAGACCTCAGCTTGGTAATCGTACCGTAGTATAACTACACCACCGAGCCAGACAATTAATTATTGTATTCATAATTAATTACTGTAATTGATGCACGACGTTGTTATTAAATAAACAATACAATTCATATGGGATCGGGGCATCATTACTTTTCAGTTAATTTTATTTGATTTACGTGACAGTTTAACACCAAAGAACATTAAATATAAACTTAAGACATACTTGTTAAATAATTTAAATTTGAATGTATTAAACTCAAACTCCTAATAATACTCCAGTATTGTCTAGTTATAAACTCATTGTCAACTCGGATAGCATAAATACAAACCTTAGTGGTTTCTCGATGTTATCTACTAGCAAATGATATGTATCTTTATAAGTATGATAAATAAACAAAAAAAAAGTTATGTTGCAGAATGTTTTGAATTACGACCGTCTGCCTGCCAGACATTAAACCTATCGGGAGTAATATTTCAAATTCATAGTGTTTAATTAAATTAAAATTAATACGGTTGCATGTATTGTATGGCAATAAATTAATAGCTTTGGGTGTGGACCAGACTGGCACACTAGAGGTCACGGGTTCAACTCCAAGGTACACCTAATTGGTTTTACATACACTTGCGTATGCTTAGTAAATTATGGCTTAAGTTGAGGGTGAAAAAATTCATCGCGAGAAAACGTTTATGCTCGTGTCTTCCCAAGAATTTCGAAGTGTTTGACGTCATCCTCTATCACATTCTAAGGCAGATATAAATTAGGCAACCTATAAGTGGTACTCGTGGTACCTCTGGCTACCCCTTCGTAGATTATTCGTAAAATATTCGGAGTATTCGTAAAATTAAGACGAGCGACGAATGCCCGTTCCTTTTGTTTGTCCATTGTATTATCTCAGATCAACTCCACTGGCCAGTCTTAATAAAAATATAATAGAAAAACTGACATAATTTGTATAATAATTCAAAAATTACCATACAATAACGGCTTTATTAGATCATCTATCATCTAGGGCCACCGACTGTGTACGTGTCTTAGCGGAAATTCGGAGTGGCATACTTGATACTTCATACCTCGCCGGTAAATCGCGGCGAGCGGTCGCGCCCGGGCGTGCTTCCCGCGTAGCTTTACGTTCCCGAAGGATAAAAAATTATCTTGTGCCAGTGTTGTGTGACGAAATATCATGTAAGTAATTTTTTAATTGATTTGAAAATAGAATTATCGAGTTTTCTAATATAGCAAGGAGGTTTAGTTAAAAAAGTTTTGTTTATGTTCTTATTTTGATTATTGCATTTTTATAGTTTACTTTTTTATTTTAATTCCGTGTTCGAAATTTAAAATTATTGAGTGATTAAAAAATTTACGTTCCTCGATTTTTTGTGTACATTAAAAATAATACTTTTTACGTAAAACGGTGCTGTATTGATACATATTGTTAATATCACTAAAAGCTGAAAAATAAATTTGTGGAAAGTGACGATTGTTCGTTCTTGTACAAAGAAAATTTACGAAAGAGCTTTTAATATTCTTAAAAGCTTGACATATTTTTAACTCCGATATTTCGGAGCTTTTGTACCTTTTGTAACGTCTAGTTTATCGTCTGAGTAATACGGGAAATAGAGCTTCATAAAATACAATCAAAACATTTGTAAAATTAGCTAGTTTTCCTTTGCTCAAATATTAAATACATATTTGTCAATAATTATAGGTTTAGGCCATTTATTCTAGAAAAATTAAACAATACAAGTGACACTTCAATAATTATTATCTAATTATTCCTCTTCTTGAAATTGTCATGGCTTTTTAGGGTGGGCCCTTCTTAAGTCTTTTCCACTTTAAAAACTCTTGAGGCGGTATTTTCAATTGTCGGATGAAAGCTCTTCATAAAATAAATTAAAACCTCGCTGAATATTGAAATGACACAATTGGACAATGTTCTTAATACGAGTATAAGAGTAATTTTGAATTTGCTCAAGTTTTGTTTCAAATATTTATTTTACGAATCTTGTTTATGTAACAAGAAAAAGCTTAAAAAATCAACCCTAATTAAAATGAAATTTTATTCGAAAATAAACATAATTGAATGTAAAATATGATTGCAAAACTTATTTGTCACTGAAAATGTTTGACACGTGTTAAAATTTAGACGTGTTATGAAATGTTCTAAAGCACAGGAAGTGACATAATTTCGGTGGAAGATAGATCATGATCATAAATTACTAAAGTAACATAGATAACAGCTGGTATGCGATGAGGCTTTGTAATAAATGATGTGAACTAGAAGTTTTGGAATAAAAGCGGATTTATTCTTGTTTTCTTGACTGTTGGTGAGCACAGGTAGGATGCGAGAAGAATGTGTAATTTCCTTCAATATCTGTCGTTTATTTTTTTATAAGACAGATTAATTGACGTTTTCATAGAATAAAATTTTGTATGTAGTGAATTTTAAACTTCATATATTTTTTTTGGATTTCATGGGTTCCTACTATATCCCTTAGAAACAATATTTTTTAAACAATACTGACTTATTTTCTAATAAATATGGAATTGAATTTACATTAATGTTCGTACATACATACGTACATAAACTCACGCCTTTTTCCCAGAGGGGATAGGCAGACGTGCTACCAGGACTCCCACGTTTCGCTTAAACGGAACACTAAGCGAAGATGTGATTGAGGGCGAGCGTATCGCCATATCGGGCAGAAATAGTTGATTCCGGGGAGAAATTGTATATAATAAATAGAAAAATCTAATAACAATTTGCTCTACCCGGGTTTCAAACCCGCAACCTCAGCGTCGTAATCGTACCGTAGTACAACTGAGCCACCGAGGCAGTTATTGAACAATGATCGTGATTTATTTCATAACTTATTTAAATAACTAATTCACTTCATATATTTAAATAACTAATTCACTGACGGTATAGAAATCAAACTGTAAAGAAAAATGTCAAAAAACTAATTAGAGTACCCATCTGTGAGAGATGTGAGAGACTGCCTCGGTGGCGTAGTGGTACTACGGTATGATTGCAAAGCTGAGGTCTCGGGTTCGAATCCCAGGTCGGGCAAAGTGATATTGGATTTTTCTATTCATTATCAGCCCGGAGTCAGGAATTTGTGCCCGATATGGCGATAGGCTCGCCCCCTATCACATCGTGGGACGAAATATACAAGGCGAAACGTGGGTGTTCTGGTAGCACCTCTGCCTAACCCTTCTGGGAAAAAGGCGTGTGTTTATGTATGTTTATGTATCTGTGAGAGATGGTTATCTCCAGACATTTGACGCAATGAACTATGCTTGTTCGAAACCGAACCCAAAACGTGACACACTCCTATGGGCTACTATGTAAAATTAGATACATAAAGCTTTATTCATAGACAGTTATCGAATGTTCCTACTGTAACGTAACTCCTTTCCAACGACTTTTGAATTCAATTTGAGCGAACCGGACAAACCATTCCATAATTAAAATAGGTTTATAAATGAATAATGCCGTTCTACTAATATGCTAACAAATAACAATTATTCATAGTACAAGTAGACAAGTTAAAGGAGATTCAAGAGGAAACACAATAACGCGCGACAGACAAAATACTACAAAACATTCGCAAAATTCGTACAAATCCTCGCTAAATAGACTATTAAAGTTTCAATTTAAATTTTATTATAGAAATATGAAGGTAAAGAGATAGAATGGAGCCGCTTGTTAGTCCCAACTTGGCCTTTAGTCTCGCAAAGAAATTTCCCCCATTCAACGCACGTTGAAGAAGTTCGCAGTTGAATCCGAAACTTCTGTGCATTAGCGATGCACTGTGTTTTTAACTTTTTCATTCGATTTTTTTTCTTGTTTTCGAATTTTGAATTTAAACTTTGTAGGAGATTTTGTTTCGTTATGTTGTTCTTTGAGACGTCGTGGCGCCTGTTAAGCTTACTGTTGGTAATTTTTGTATTTTTTTGTTACAATCTGGGAAAAATGCGGAATATGAAGCGGACGATGTTAGTATCAAAAGGGAAAATTTTGTTAATTCTGTGCCAGTACAAAAAACGAACCCAAACAAAAAATAGTAGTTATTTTTATTAATCAGTTAAAGAAAGAATCTACAATCAAAACAGACGTGTAGGATAAAATGATAACTATCGTTAATCGTTAATAATATCGACAGTATTAATATTAAGCTAAATGAAACAATGGTGCCACGCAGTTGAGAGTTGAGACGGCCCATTAATTCTATGGTAAAGTGGCTACATTAAGGCTCGATCATAACTATTAATACCAGATACTCGTATTCTATGAGATAGTAGCACAAACAATAACAAAGCAGCATACAGAAGTTCTTGAATAATACACCACAATAATCATATACTAAGACGCATTATCGCACAAATGTCGAGGCAAGCGTTCACTTGAATTAGAACTCCTTACAATATTACGCCACCCGATTCTACAGTCTAATGAAGTGTCATTTGTATTCACTATCCACTTAACACTTCAAAAGCTCTTTGTGCTCGCAACTATTTTCGGCGCAAAACATTCATTTAACCCTAATAATGCTTCAACACTTAAAACGGCCGTCTCAAGACAATGAGGGTACAAAATACCCCGGCGACAAACAATGGCCGCATAAACAAACGCACAAAGGTGTTGCCGTTGGTTTTCTAAAGCTTTCTTTTTGACGATGACTCTACGTTTGGGGTCTTTGTGACCGAGCCTTTTGACTTTTCGTTTATTCAATGACAATTTAGAATATGAATGTGGGTTAGATGTTTATTTAAGTGTTATTGTTGGGTGGTATTTCGAGAGGGGTTGGCCGACAGCACGTGACCAAGTGTCGGTTATGATAATGATTTTTAAGTATTCGTCGAACTCCGATAAAAATGTATGAAAAATGAATGCCACTTAAAAAAATATATCCTTTTCTTTTAGCAGTCTTTGAATTTAACGCTAAAAATTAAAATCTAACCAAAAAGGATTTTTATAAAATTGGATTTTAAAAATATTACTGAAAGCTCTTAGGCTGATGGCCTTATTCATAGACAGTTTTAAAATCTATTTTAGCTACAGAATGTTTTGTCGTTTTTGAATTCAGTTTAAGCGAAAAAGACGAAACATTCGATATCTAAAATAGCTTTTAAAACTGTCTATGAAAAAGGCCGTAAGAGAGTCAGCGATGCATACATAAATCAAATTAATTTGCATAATAGTGTGCGTTAAGTGCCCTCTAAAGAAATCTTATTGAATCAAGTTATAATTGGCGTAAACTACTTCGAAATAATTCGTTGAACTTATATATTACACGTTGCATTCACATAAGTTTATTTCATTCTTGTAAATTGGTCTTTTGCATCTCGACTCATAAATGTATAAATTGACACACAGAGATAGGCGGTTCTTTATACGAGTATGTAAAAATATTATTACATAGAAAACATTCCCTTGCGGAATGCCAATCCCAGTCCTAGGAAATTCTTAGGGGAATTTTATAAACAAAAAAAATACATGTAAATGAAATGTCCGACCTGGGCATCGAATGCAATAACCCTAATTATTTATAATCTTGGCCACTACACCAATGCAGTCGGTATTATTTCTTATTTTAATAAATCGCGAAATAAACATCCACAACCTGCAAATTATTTTTTCATTTAATTTCCTTCAAGTGCTTGGCCGAAAATATTTCCGTTATCGTAAGGCCTTACTCATTTGTTTTTCTTCGAGATAGAGCACTTTTATTCGACAAAAACTGGAACAAAATCTCTCGGCTGATTAATGCCCAGAGATTACGTGGAAAGCGTGGGATTTCCTTTGGGACATTTTTTTTTATCAAAAACCTAGTTACTCTACCTGCAAATGAGATAATAAGCTTGGAGTATTAAAGCTATTTGTTGTATTCAATTAGAAGGTCTTTTGTTACTGCAAGTTGTGGTGGATTAAGGGATGGAATTGGTAAATAAAGACCTGTTTATATTGGAGTAGCTAAAACCTGCTTTGTGATGAAGTTACGAAAAATTTGGAAAAAATAATGTGCATCTTAGCATAGCTATGGATCATCTGGACAGGTGAATATACTTCAGGATGACCTCAATTGTTCGTAATGGTGTTCGCATAAGTAGAAAATATATTCGTTAAAAAAAGTAACATTTTGTGTTATTGTGGGAGTTTCTGGCGCTCCGAAACATTCCGAAACAGTGAGAGTATTTTTTGAAAATTCAAAAGATCCTATAAAAGCCTCTTTGTTTAGGATATTTTTTTATTTTTAGGCTGTATCATGTCAGCACTTCGTACATAAAAATCAGTGAATTATATTCAGTCCTTTAAACATTTAATGTCTTTTACTTCATAATTTGATAGGAAAAATATACATTTTCCACCCTAATCTATATCAAAATATTGATTTTTAAACAAACTATTTCAACAATTTAAAAATTCCGGGTGACGGAAAGCGATCTTGATGTAATTTAATTCCGAGTCTACAACGCTCTATATATCGCTTATATTCTTTTTATCGGCAATAAAAAATGTCGCTTACAACATATGTGGGTTAAAAAGTGGTTGTTTATCAACAACAGTTAACCTCCGACCCGAGATATATTGCGCTCTGATTAGTAAAACTAATAATAAACTTTAATAGTGCAACGACCTCCATTGTTTTACCAGTATTGTTTGTCTGTGGCGGGAGCGGCAGGGTGGCCAAGCGAACGATATTGTATATTTATTTAAATAAATAAACGTTCCATTTTGTACCACGATCGTAAAATAAATGGGTAAATGTGTTTTTATGTGTTCCTTCATAGTCTAAAAGATGCTTCCTTTAACTTGGGTAATATTAGACCTACTGTTGGGGAATTGTACGAAGATACTGTTCTAAAATTAGATGTAACCAGTTAATTTTGCAGTGCCCATGATTATAGTAGAGAACTAAGCCCTGGTTCTCCATTAATAAACTACTTATTCGATTATCATCAACCTCAACCACAAGAGAACCACTACTGAGTACAGTATAAAGAACTCACTCAGTTATTACGTTAGTCCATTTTTTTAAAGTACGGCATACTTTAGAGCTTAAATATCCTAATGTGAGAGTATTTATAATTTATAGGGGGCGCTGGTACTTTAAAAACTTAGATAAAAATGGCGGTGCCGGGTCACCTTTTTCTGCCCTCCTATTGGCTGACATTTGACAGGTTGTCGAATTATTTGAAAAATAATAATTTAAAAATAGGGCTTAGGGCTATTGAATTCCACTCAAATTCGTATAGAAGGATAATAACTAAATACACTTTCGGTTACCAACGGAGTTTATAGAAATTTGTTTTTATACAATTAGTTCAATATACACTCATATAGCAGTGCTACCAATATAACGAACAAAAATGATCTATGCTTTTGAAGGCGCAAATGTATGACAGCGTCCTTCTATATTATAAATACTTTAAGATCTTAATGAAAAAAAGTGTTGGCAACCCTAAATATCTGTTTTATACATCACATTGATGTAAGATTGTACAGACGAGAGTCACGAATCTAAATATATGCCGCATGTACATACTTCTACATACATATACTTCTATATACAACTTCACGTGTCCAAACGAAGCTCAATATAAATACTTCAACGTGGTTTCATTTAGTCGCGGTCTGCCTTTCATTTTTAAGTACTTTTTCCTATTGTGTTGCGATTATTAGATTCCTATTACATAAAATAACATAAAATTAAACTTTAAACCGGCTAAGAGGAGGCATAGAATTTCGTAATTAAAACTCTGTTCTGATGCTACAGTGGTATGTTGAAAGGGTAGGTGACATAAGAAAGATTGGCATTAAAACCATTTGCCTAAAGTAAACTTTTTTTAACTGGTGAAATAACAAATTATAGATTAATGACAATGAAAACAAAATTCCCATTTGTTTTATTCAAACAATGCTCCCCAAGTGACTTTTAAAGCTGGTGATTATTTACAATGTTGCTAGTCCACTACCCTCTTTCTTATTGCTAATTTCCTCTCAACTATAGATGTGCAGCAATCTATACCCATTTTCGCTTTGAAATTTCAACTTGTTTCACGTTTTTTCGGTTCTCTTGTGTCATTAAGGAGATATTGATGTCAAAGAGCAAGCTTCTTTTTCATCAAGACTCCGTGGCCGTGTTTCGCCTGTTCTCATTTCCCCTCCCCTTATTTATGTGTTGCTAACCACGATGTTTTCAAATATCCGTACTTTTACAATCGACGAGTTAAATTGGTTGCTTTTTACCTCTTGTTTTGTTTTGCTAACCAACATTGTTTTACTAGGGTTTGCAGTGTATTGTGTCAATAGATACAATTACAATAGGTGTATCGAAATGTTGTGGGTGGGTTTAAAAATATTTTCTATAGCTCTGAATAACTTTAAATCTGTATGAACGCCCTAATAAGAGGTCAATAACATTAAAACAAAAAAAACATGCAATAAATAAAAAAATCATACGCGCTCCTTTTACTTAATTTTATATAGGAATTGTAGAACATAAAAAATACACACATACATAAACTCACGCCTTTTTCCTAGAATGGGTAGGCTGAGATGCTACTAGGACACCCAGACTTCGCCTTGTATGTTCCGTCCCACGATGTGATTGGGGGCGAGCCTATCGCCATATCGGGCACAAATTCCTAACTCCGGCCTAATAATGAATAGAAAAATCCAATATCACTTTGCCCGACCCGGGATTTGAACCCGAGACCTCAGCTTTGCAAGCATACGGTAGTACAACTACGCCACTGACGCAGCCAAGGTAGGCATAAAAATTCCCAGTAGAAATTAATTCTTTCTAACTGAAATCTCCGGCAGTGCTCGCCAAGGACCAGGGAAATATTTGAACAAGATATTGCGTCTGTATTATTTCTGCGACCGATGGGAAATGTGATTGAAACCCTTTATATATGTTTATATAAACTTGGAGAGACTGTGCAAATAGTACTCGCAAAATGTTTAAAACCTGGCTGTGTAATGACGGGTTTCACTCAAATCAAATGTGTGTTTTGGTTATGAACAAAATAAATGTTTGTTGTTGAGCAAACAGGTAAATAAATATCGCTCATTAGTAAGCATAAACAGAGCGTAAATTATATACAAATTTTACGTAGTGTCAATATACTGGATATTATTTATTTTTTGTTACATTAGAGTATTCCTGATCCATAGTAATATGCGAATCTTCTGGAAAATCCAAAAACCAAGAGATTTTTTCAGGCCTCATAACTTCAAGACCTGAAATTAACAAGTGTAGATACTAGATTATGAATACACTAGCGGCCCGACCCGGCTTCGCCCGAGTGCTGGCACTTTTTGAGTCCAGTCCACATCAGATACATATTATGTCGCGTACTAATTGTTTTATATTTAAATTCAACGTGTCTGCCGCCCTTTATATTGCTTTACCCTTATTTCTCGTTTCGTCCCATTGCGTCTCATCCTGTCCCGTCTCAACCTGTTCTATGGCTCAAGGCTTTTAATCCTGTCCTCTTATATCCCATTTCATTCGCCCTATATTTTATCCTAAACCAACCGTTTGAGTTTGAGAGAGCAGTAAATATACATATGTATTACGAGTAGAATTCCTTTTTCGTCTCATTTACTACATTTTCGGGATAAAATGTAGCCTATGTGTTAATCCAAGGTATCAGCTACCTCCATACCAAATTTCATCAAAATTGGTCTAACCGTTTGTGCGTGAAGAAACAACATACACACAAACTTTCGGCTTTATAAAATTTGTTCATTGTCACGGATATTAAACTTACGCCCTTTTATATTCTCTTACCGTCTCTCCCACGTCACAGACGCTGTATTTAAATTCTGGGTGTGAATTACAATGACGTCAACAGTTCGAAAACTTCCCAAACAAAGATTACAGAGAATAATTATATTTTCTTCGTGAGGATGAAAAGTAAAGCTTCCGTAACACGCGGTATAATATGTGGGTAAGGTTCATAATTTACATGTTTCCATAACTCTTTCCGGTGGGCGCGAAGGGGCGGAAAGGGGAGAAGGGGCGAAAGCGGCGAAAAGGGGCGAAGGGGCGTGGGATTACGGGTCTATGGTACTTGAATACGAGAGCGTGCCGTGGTCGTGTTAAAATTTGTCCTTGCTGTGTTTCGGATTATTTGAGCCGTTTTATTTATGTTTTCAATAGCCTAAGGGTCTCTGTCCATTGCAACGTAGTGTGCCTACTACGTTCACAACATGTTTATATTAGGCAAACATAAATGAATTACCTACTCTGTAAGGTCACCTGCAGGGTGCCTGCATGTGACGGAACGATTTAGTAGGTAGCGTTCCATAGTAATTCATTTTTTTTTGTCTTTTAAATTCAAAGTATAATGTGCTGCGTGATAGTAATTAGTGGACAAAACCCTTATAAATTATTTATGAAGAAATTAAATAGGCTTAAAATCTTTGATTATGACGCCGATAATGTATTTAATGGGATCATTATTTATGCTTTCTTATAAAGTGATTTCTTCATTATTGCTTCTTCATCCATAGCTGGTAAGGTACATTTATACAGCTACAAGAGAAACTAAGTTTAGAAATTAATTAGTACGTAATCGTACTAAAGGTATAAAATATATTTTAAAGAAAATTGAACTCTTTTGAAGTTAATCCCTCACTTGTGGAGTTTCGGGGGTAATCCGCTTAACTCGCCCCTGTTTGTTTCGTCTGCCGACTATCTGAATGGAGCCTGCCTTGACAGCTCACAATACAAACGTTTTTTCTTTATTGTGGTTTAGTGATATCAGTTACATTCTTTCATTTTTCGAGGTGTAAAGCTTGGTTTTAAAAAGCTTGAATTATTTCTGTTACTTGTATTGTATTGTATTGTATCAGCCCATATACGACCCACTGCAGGGCATGGGCCTCCTCTACAATCGAGAGTACGATTGAGAGTGGTTAGGCCATATAGTCCACCACGCTGGCCTAGTGCGGGTTGGCGGACTTACACACCGTAGAATTTTTTTTAAAATCGCTACGGTATGCAGGTTTCCTCACGATGTTTTCCTTCACCGTTAAAGTGCGTGGTGATTGACTATCAATACACACATAACTCCGAAAAGTCAGAGGTGTGCCCTGGGATTTGAACCCGCGACCACCGTGAACATGTAGGCAGCCGAGTCTGGTCCGATACCACGAGGCCACCACGCACTTGTTACTTGATAAGATGATAATTTGTAAATTTTAGAATGGCTTAGGTACTTGGTTAGAAAACCGGCTTAGAAATGAGAGGTCGGGCATTCGACTCTGTATCTGTATCAGCCCATATACGTTCCACTGCAGGTTTCGGGGCTCCTCTACAATCAAGAGGACGATTGGGCGGGGTTAGGCCATATAGTCCACCACGCTAGCCTAGTGCAGGTTATTTTACAAATTATTTTTGTGATCCATAAGTATTTATTCGTCCAATTGTATGTCCAATTGTTCCTGTGTTATATTTTCCCAGTTTTTAAAACCTAAAGCTTTGATTTGTCATTGTTTTCAACAATTTGCAATTCACATGGAGCTCTAACACAAACAATAACAAACGGAACTCGCAAAAACGTTTTATTGTGAACATTCTCATGTTTTTGAAACTGCATTTCACTTGCAACCACTTTAAATAACAAAGACAAATTGTAATAACACTGATCACATACATACTCGTAGTGTACTGGATGGATACGAGAAAATGCTAAAAAACATGTGTTGATTTGAAGCACCCTTTAGCGTCTCTAGAAATAATATTCACATTTTCAGCAACTAAATTTAACATATTTGACATCTCCATTACTAGTTCCATAAATACTCACAGTACTGTAGCAGCCCAGATACGTCCCACTGCAGGGCACGAGCCTCTTTTACAATCGAGAGTACTATGGAGAGAGGTTAGGCTATATGGTCCACCACGCTGGCCTACTGAGGGTTGGGGGATTTTACACATCATATAAATTCTTGCAAATCGCTATAGTAGGCAAACCTGTATACTCACGATACCTCACGATGTTTTGCTCACCGTTAAAGTGCGTGGTGATTGACTATCAATACACACATGACTCCGAAAAGTCAGAGGCGTGCCTTGGGATTTGAACCCGCGACCACCGTGTACAAAAAATGACTACTCACTGATCTTAATGCAACTAGCAGCGCCAAAATGAAATAATCAAATACGAACACTTTTACTATTTTCTCCAGTCTCATAGTAAATAGTGGCAGACGCGACTTAAATGTTGAAAGCGCTCTAGGCAAGCACCTAAATGACGCCCCCTAGCAGCCATATTTAAAGAAATACTTACTTCAAAATAATGCGGTTTGTTTTCTCATAAGCATCATAATTATAGCATTCGATGGTTTTGCATAGAAATGAAGATGTACGAAATCGCGTGCGCCCTTTCGTTACCTAGGCACGTGTCTAGTTTGCCTTGGGATAATCCGCTTCGAATAGTGGTCAGTATAAAAATGATAAAGCAAAAATATATTTTCACATCGAATAAGCGGTTTATTCTCGCAGTCAATTTTAATAAACTGACCACATTCATTACAAAGGGCATCCGACGCGTCCAGAGACGAAATACCGTAATTTCATTTCGCGATGAATTTCATCACAATATTGCATTGGAATGGACTTCGACGTAATTCCGAACACACCGAAAGCAATCTAGTTTAATCGAATGACATTGCTGTTGCTTATTAGCTAAAATTTGATTTTGCAGATGATTTTGAGAGGAGCCGCTTTGTGCCGGGAAATGCGTTTCATTAGGGATGCATGATACTTGATATTGTAATACTAGGGGTAATAGCAACGAATTAATTAGGCATTTAGCAGATTACAATTTAGGAACTTCAAAACTATGGTTGTACATCACACAGGTTTAATGCGAATTTGTGGATTTCATGTAACTTTGAAATTCAACTGAGGATCATTCCGTTATACGGAAACATGTATACTGTTAAACATGTAAACATGTTACTGTTAAAGAAAGCGAGATAACTACAAAGATACGTACAACTCCAAAAAGTCAGACTTTTTTTCTCAGACCGGTCCTTTGGAAAATAGGCAATCTAAATAAATAAATACACTCAACAGTCACATACATAGTTCTGACCCCACAATAAGATGTGTTGTGGGTATCAGGAACTACGAGAGACTTTTCCGTCTCACAAATACCCAGACCACAAAACTTGTGGTTCACACAAACATTTGTCTCTGGTTGGGATCAAATCCGAGGCCTCTCGTTTCACAGCCGGCGTCTAACCAACTACGCCACGGACGCTGTCATACTACTTACAAAAAAGTATTAACGTTACACATATGACTTAGCCCAAACAATACATCCGTAAGATAAGCAGAGGGTTGAATAAACCACTAATGGGCGTGATTCTGTGTCATTGTACAACCTCTAACATTCATACTTGATACCGCTTTACTTATCTAAGGTGGTGGACGTTCGCTCTATTATAGTGCGTGCTTATGACGTGTGTCAAGTAAGATTATTGAGATTTATTACCATTTATATTATTGCGTTCATAATACTATTATGGTTATGTAACTATAATACGTATATATACTATAATGTAATAAATATGTTAGTTATAATGTAAAAACGTTTTATTTTCATTAGA
Source organism: Theretra japonica (assembly GCA_033459515.1). Taxonomy (NCBI): domain Eukaryota; kingdom Metazoa; phylum Arthropoda; class Insecta; order Lepidoptera; family Sphingidae; genus Theretra; species Theretra japonica. The sequence goes on from CM065942.1 coordinate 6,535,897, forward strand.
CAAAATTTGTGCCAACTGGATCTAATATACGTGAGGCTGGAATGTGTTACTCGCTATATACATACATGAACATCACGCATATTTCCCAGAAGGGGTAGGCAGAGGTGTAACCAGGACACCTACATTTTGCCTTATGAGTTCCGTCCCATGATGTAATAGGGGGCGAGCATATCGCCATATCGGGCACAAGTACAGGTACTTGTGCCCGATATGGCAGGACTCCGCGCTAATAATGATTGAAAAATCCAATATCACTGTTACTCGCCTCCTACCACATTTTATCACGGGAATAAGGGTGAAATGTAAGATACACTATTTACGCCTTTGCCTACCACCCTTCGGAGATATACAAGCGTGAGCTTATGTGCATATTAAATTAAGCACATTTGTGGTTTGAATTTTTAGTATTTAAATTCGTGTTTTTTTATTGTCTGATTAGTATAGGTTTCTATGATCCATATAGAAAATAATCTAACCTTGGGTCTTCTACGTATTGATAGTTCACAGACGTGAAATTTATTTTACCTCACTAAAGCTTACACATTTAAATTTCAATCAAAACGCGCGCCCTAAATCGTAGCACGTCCGATGATTGTAAAGTTTGAGTAAGCGTAGTTTTATTGTGGTTCCATTAGCCTGTTGATCTGCCGTTTACAACACCACTCCAGTGTATTTTGTTTTATAGGGACCGGTTCTCTTATCGCATCACCAAAAAAGCTATAGGCATTAGCCGCATTAAAGTTTAATGGGGCAACTGATTTAATATTGTATTGTGGGAGATTGTATTGTCGTCGAGTATAGTGTAAGATGGTGTTAGGTATATTATTTTATTCTATGGATAAAAGTCATCCATCATATAAATTAAAACGTAACTGTCTACCAAATGAAAGAGACACCATATTGTATTTTCTATATGTGAGAAAAAATCAAAAATTTAATATGTTTTTACCTTAGAAACCACATAGGATATGTACTTTTCAATAAAGCGTGGAACCCTATTATACAATTTAATTAACAAAGTATTCAACTTTATTTAATTTAATTTGTATATAAGTATTGTATTTTATGAAGCGATTTGTTTATTTTAGTATTAAAAACTAGGCCCGTTAAATAGTTTTTAGCTAGGTCTTCAACTACGGGAATTCCGCCGCTAAAAATAGAGTTATTAGTTAGGCCATTAGGCATTAGGTTCGACTGGTATGTAATGCCTTAGGCATCAACACAAATTGTATAGTGTTAAAAATAAAAATAAATAAATTATAATAAATATTCACGTATATTAAAAATCAAACCAATTCACGGCACAATCCGTAGCTCCATCGAAGTCAACTTCTAAATTGTAATAAATATCATTAAAATCTTAAACTTCTATTTCACTCATCGCTTGGTCATATTGATCTAAACTCTAGTAGTAAATACACCCAAATAAATAGACCCAACAGTCACATACATAGTTCTGACCCCTCACTAACATCGAGTCTTGTGTTGTGGGGATCAGGAATTACGAGACTTTTCGGTCTCACAAACACCCAGACCCGAGACAAATACTTGTGGGCCTCACAAACATTTAAACGCAGGCAATACGCAGACATTGCTCCTAATTTCAAACTGATTACCATGCGTAAACCTAAATTATGCATTCAAGATTATGTTGTAAGGTATTTGGCTATACATTATCATTATTGATTTGCCTACCGCAAATTGTGCAGTGAGCCGCAATGTTCGCTGGCGTTAACGCGGTAACTTTGTTACAATGAGTAAGTTAGTGGGAGACGTGAGGTGTAAGTTCAAATTAGGGGCATATTGCAGGAGGGTTCTGAATATTCAAGTGTTGATTGAATGTATTTTTTGGCTAAATTACCGACTAAAAAGTTAACACATTATTTCAATTACACTTTATAATTTAATATAAAATAATTTACGCCCCAAGATTCGTAGATCCATTCGTAGGTAAATCTTCATCCCAGTCGTGTTCTTTATTACTGAACGTCGTGTCCCTGTGACTGCCTCGGTGACGTAGTTGTACTACGGTACGATAGTAAACCTGATGTCTCAGGAGCGAATCCTGGGACGGACAAAGTGATAATCGATTTTTCAATCCATTGTCAGCCAGAAGTCAGGAATTTGTGCCGGATGGCGATAGGCTCGCTTCCTAACATCGTGGGACGGAACATACAAGGCGAAATGTGGGTCTCATGGTGGCGCCTCTGACTACCCCTTCTGGGAAAAAAGGCGTCAGTTTATGTATGTACATATGTGTCCTTGATAACTATAACCCCGCATACCATGAACCAACATGACAAATATATCTATCCTCAAACAGCTACGTATAAGAACCAGACTCTCGACGATATGTTGCTATAGGATTCTACGTTATTTTGGTCACATGGTCCGTCGACAAGCACATAACATTGACAAACTAATATTGTGGATGGGAAAAGACCTAGCGGCCGGGCATCTAGCCGCTGCAGCGGCGGGCAACCAGCGCGCTGGTGGGATCAAGTGACACCACTCACTGGGATCTCTGTTACAACTGCCTTAAGAGAAGCTCACAACCGAGCAAATTGGATAAAGTAGAACAAGGGCTATGAAAAAGGCATAAGAGATAAAAATAGTAAATAAAATTCATCTTGTAATCTCACTAACCAATTGAAAGCGACTATATATCTCCATTACACATTGCCTTTCTAAATAGTGGTTTAACAAAATGTACCAGCGGGTTCATACAGTAATATCCTGTTTATGACGTAACCTATTTAAAGAAGTCGATTCAACCATCCTCCCTTCATTAGTCCATTAGTCATCTTTTGGAAGTGGTAGAGCCACGCTGTTGTCTATCATGACTCAGCATGTATGGGCAGGCTCATCCGGGGCGGTACCACTGTCACTGACCACGGAGTGAGATTGCCTTTTGCCCAATACCCCTTTCCTCTTCCCTTCCTTTTACCGTCCTGCTCTCCTCCCAACTGGGTTGGCAACACATCCATGATTCAGCGTTGTGGATGTTTATGAGCGGCAGTGATCACTTACCATCAGGTGATCTGTTTGCTCGTTTGCTGGACCTATGCAATAAAAAAAAAATCTAAAAAAAAACGAAACTTCGAAGAGCTGGGTTAAAAACTGGTTCTTAGTGAACCCAAGCGCGGTTGGAGATGTAATTTTAATAAGCTTGGGATTAAACAGTCCTTTGATGACGTCATTGGCATGCAAATTATGCACACATGTGACGGCCAACTTCCGAGTGTGGAATAATTGTTGATACTGAGACGGCAGTGGATTTAAACAACTCGAAATATGTGTGTTTCTTAAGTTATATCTGCGTTAAAGCTGAGCATGATTTAATTATACAACAATTTTCGTTCGCTAGGTGTAGACAGCTAGGATTTTATTTGGTTACTGTTGTATAACTTTCATAGTAAGGCTACTAATTACTTAATTAATAAATACACTCAACAGTCATATAAATCGTTCTGACCCCATACTAAGATCGAGCCTTGTGTCGTGGGTATCAGAAACTACGAGAGGCTTTTCGATCTCACAAACACTCAGACCCGACATAAATACTTGTAGTTCACACAAACATTTATCTTGGTTCGGGGATCGAACCCAGGGACTCTCGTTTCACAATCGACGTCTTACCAATTGTGCCACGAAGGCTGTCAATGGCACTTGGATTTACTAGCAGGACGTTACCTGAGGACATCTGAAGGCCAGATGCCATCAGCCATGGTTGTATAAGTATAGTAAGTTTAGTGACAACATTAAAAGGAATTCAAGATTGTGGTCTAAATTCCCCATAGTAATAGACAAAAGTCCTCATTTCTAAGGATTATTATTATAAAAAAAATATACAAAAATTGATAGGCCAGTATCAATATCCACAAGTATATCGGATTGTATCTGACACTGGCACACCCTTTTCACCCGGAGTATCGGGAAGCGAGCTTATCAGCTTTGCTCTGGTGAAAATAAAGAACTCAGACCCGGAAAATCACGGAATATATTCAATTTTGACATACGTTTAATATACGATGAAGCAGCAAGCAACAACTTAAATTCTAAAGTTATAAATGCAAGATCTCACGGCTGTGCAATAAATTCCGAATGCAAGACAGTTCAATCGGAAGATATTATGATATACTAGGACAGAATAAAATCTAAACCAGTGAGAACTATTTGATTCAGTGCATGGATTTTAAAATACTTGTATTTCTTTAAGTTTCTATTTTTGACATGAAATGTAATTTAATACTGATCTGTCTGTTGTGGGATGCGACGTGTGTCAGCACTTATGCGGCCTCTCACTTGACTCGCACCTCGCGAAGAGCCGAATCGGCTGCTGTATGGGCGGCAATTCAGAAGCATCATAAGTATGCCACACTTGAACGTGCTTATTTTTTCGTCCCGTTCGCGGTTGAGGTCAGTAGGGTGTGGTGCGCAGAGGCTAAGGATTTTGTCCGTGAATTGGGGCGACGTCTGAGGCGGAATGGGCAGGATCACCGCGCCGAATCATTCTTGGTGCAGCACATATCTCTTGCCATTCAACGTGGCAATGTTGCAAGCATAATGGGAACATTCTCACCGGGTATGGTTCGGGGCGGTCTTTTTGATTAATTTGAAATATGAATAAAAAAATAAATAAAAATATTATGAATTGTTTTTTTTTAATAAAGCCTTCAGTGGCGAAGGCTCCATATAACTCGAAAAAAAATATTTAATACTGTAATGTAATGTACCCACCGGCCGTGCCGCCGGCATACTATGTAGGAGACATATTAATTCATCGTTTTTATTTATATTATAGGGGAGGCAAACGAGCATACGGCTCACCTGATGGTAAGTGATCACCGCCGCCCATGAACTTCTGAAACACCATAGAGCATAGAGATGCGTTGTCGGCCTTTAAAGTTACAATATGTTGTTTTTGTCAAGGTCGCCAGGTCGTCATAATCGCCCACTGTAGTGCACAGGACTCCTGACTCTTCTACAACCGAGAAATCGATTGAGAGGGGTATATTACTGGGAAATCATTTTCTTAACATAAAGATGTGGGCTAGTTTAGAGTAAGCGAGATTGCGTAGACTAAGATCGAAGTTTCAAGCCCTGAGCATAAAGCCCCATTTACACGGCGAGAGTTTCTCGCGTCGAAGATACGATTATCGTAAGGATATAAAAAAGTTGCATCGTGTAAATATTTGTTAGAACACGATAATCTATGGCAGTTATGTGATGCGATAATGGTATACGATTTTCGCCGCGAGAAACAATCTCCGTGTAAATGGGACTTGAGACTCGTATCTCTTCGAAGTTACGAGTGTAGTAAGTAGCGATATTCAAGTTAATGATGAAAAAAATATGCTCTACATCTGGTAAAGTCTCAACATAATAATCTATACAAAAATATATTGCCTTTAACTAGATATTTTGACCTTGTTTTCAGCTTATTTTGTAGTCCTTAAATCACAGATTATTCTAAGTACATTAGGCAGTTACCTCTCTCAAAGGCCCCACAAACCGCAGGCCTATAATATCGTGTACTTAATGCCTGACCCTTATTTAAGTACAGAGTAAAGTTCACAAGATATGGGACTTTTGGGACTTAATGCCGTATCGGAGTTTGTTAATAAAATTAATTTTCTTAACAGCTGGAGGTGAAGTTGACTGTTTGGGTACTTAAATATTGTTTTAAATACTGATTATGTCTGTTATTGCTTTGGCAGAATGACTTTTTGTTATTTGTGCGGTTTTCAAATTGTTTCGGGTTTTGGTGTTTTGGGTCCGAAAATAACTTTGTAGTTCTTGATTTAATTTACATGATATAAGAATGGTATTTTAGAATTGACTTTGTGGGCGACTGTTCGATATATTTACTTTCAGAAGAGTCTGTGTTAGTACAATTAATTTGTTCTTCATTATTCACATCAAAAATCATAAAACGTGTTAATTATCGCAATTGGCTAGTATGGTGGACCGCGATCTAATTGCTCTTAACCCTATAGAATGCCTACATCCAGCAGCGAGACGTATTTAGGCTTATAAAACACAATATATCATTAATACTTTAAACCAAAAGCCAATGACATCAAGGACAAAAATCAAACCAGGATGGCGAAGACTCAGTACCTAATAAACAGGCTGACACAAATACTTTGTCAGGCGATTGGAGTGAACTGCCGAGTCGCTAATTAATCGCGGTTCGGCAGAACCTCGCTTTGAATGTGAATCGGGCTGTAGCCCGCTGCCTGAATCGATGCCTAACTCGATTTCACCCCCGATGTTCTATAACGAGTCAATTTATAATCATTAACCGGTGATGGAACGTTCGGGAACCTTCGCAACCTTTGTACGTGTGAATTGACGCAAATGACTAATTGCTGGTGCGATATTCGTATTTGACTGCGCAACAACCAATGTATAGATAGTCTACGATTTTTTGGCGTCCGAATGCATTGTTAACATGAACCTGAAATTCAAATAAAATTCTCATGTCTACTGTTCCTTGGAGCTGTGAAAAACGCAATTAAAAGGTTCAAACGCAAATACCAACATTTCTGTCAAAACAGTAGCTTGTAAGACGAAGCAAATATTAGTATTTTAAAAAAGAGTGTAAGCGAAGTTGGGACATCTTATCGTCTCTTTCATACGCGAACAGTGTGATGCCACAGATCACTTCCATGTAGTGCATATTAAGACAAGTGACGTCACTCGTTTTGTTTGGCATCTCTTTTCTTTTACTCCCACTGCAACATTTAAAACGTTTATAATTTGGTTTATTGTAAATAGCTTTACAAAATTATTTTATTGCTATATTCTGAATATTTAATACCTTTGGATAAATACAACAAAAAAATGAAGTCAAGAACCCTATTTGTCGAAGATGAAAATCACTACGGTTAATTACGGCACACTCGTTCATTTATAAAAGTTCCTCGAAACTTTTTAATAGTTTTTAACTTTAAATCTTTTAAAAGTATCGGTAACAAAGTTGTGGCTCTACTTTCGCGCACAAGAGCTTATAAACTTCGAAGTCAGTTGTAAAACAAAGTTACCACTAGCCTATCAGGGATATTTTTATCAGAGTATTTTTATCCTTATTCATTAACATTATAAGCATGAAACTTGATTGTTATGGGATGCAGATATATGTGAGATACCGACTACTGTACACGTTGTTGAAATTTTATCATAATGTCATTCGGAAGTATGTCGTCTTTAGTGATTAACCGATGTTAATCCAACTTTACGTAGGCTGGCATGGAGTTGACTGGATCGGACGTGGAAACTTCGTATAGAATTGTAAATAAATTGAGAAGATTGCTACAGCACAATATAGCTATCACTGCGTGATCATGGGCGCTCATTAAAGCGTAAGATTAACCCTTAAAGCACGACGCTGGGCTATGGATGGTCGATCTTAAATGATCGATCTTTTACAGTCCAATCTTTGATCTTATAAAATAAATAAATAGATCAAACAGTCACATACATGGTCCTGACTCCACACTAAAATCGAGCCTTGTGACGTGGGTATCAGGAACTATGAGAGCCTTGGTATCACAAATACATGTGGATCACACAAATATTTATTTCATATATGGTTCGATTTCGTCTACGCAATCACATTATTGCCATCTGATTGTACCCTAAGATTTTTAAAAAAGATTGGATGAGAACCATCGCATCAGCTATCAAAGCGTCGGTTATTAGGTGCCCTATCTCTTATTAAGTATTCCACAGGTATCTGAATAATATCTACGGCGCATGTTAACGTTGCGGTCGACGCAAAGAGATCCTGAGCCAACTCCGGCAAACTTACGTTATTGTTTAATGAAGTGTAATAGACTTTACATACTCCGCTTCATTCGTGGCTCCACTGTTTCCATTTTCCGCCAAGTTTAAGGCCTGAGCATGTATTGCGGCTAGAGATTTTATAGTCAAGGGAATAAAACTTAGTTTTATGGTTCATAAGTCTGGCGATAAATGATTAGCGTCCCTTATGAACATGTTCTTTAGCAGATGTGTTGTAGACATCTCAAAATATGAGAAGAAAGGGATGGAAAATACGGCAGGTGAATACAATATTGTTATATTCAATACAATAATTATTAAGCAATTTAAAGTAACCATCTCTTAAAAACTAAAATGTATAGTTTGGTGCACATCTACTGATTTACGTTACATTTTTACGAAAAGAAAGATAATGACTTTGGGTTGGCAAGAAATGTAAACATGTTACATTTTATTGTACACCATATTTAATGGCCAATTGATTCTTGTTAAGGGGCGGCAATCGTCGCGTCGCGAGGAAACCAGCGTACCATAGAGATCATAAAATTTTATTGTATGTGAAGGCGCCAATCCGCACTAGGGTAACGTGGTGGACTACGGCCTAACAACTCTCAGTCGAACTCCTGATTGTAGGGGGGGCCCGTGCCCAGCAGAGGGCGATTATGGGCTTACACATTACAAAATATTTAACTATTAAAATTGTAATCATTTATGGTCTTATTCATAGACAGTTTTAAAACCTATTTAAGTTATCGAATGTTTTGTTTTCTTCACCCAAACTAAATTCAAAAGTCGTTAGAACAGGGAAAAACATTCGATAATTAAAATAGGTTTTAAAACTGTCTATGAATAAGGCCCTTAGTCTTAGGGGTTATGACTAACATTGTCGATAGCCAAAAGCGATGAGCTGAAAATCATGTGCATTAAACATACAAGCAGCTTGGCGCGCAGTCCGCCATTTTGCCTGATTTTGCCGCCCGATTAAACGTCAAAGCTGTCAAACGTCACGCGAACATTTGGGAGTTATTTAAAATTTCAATTCCGTTCGGAAACTGCAAGCGTTGTTTGACGAACTCGTCCGTTGTTTGACCATTCACTATTGCATTGTTTGTTTTGTTCTTATATCGAACGTTGGGTATTTTTGCTGTGTTCCTCTACGGCTTGAGTGCATTGACCCAGAAAATCTGGGTTTGGAGTGTAGATGGAGTTTGTTTAGTAAATGCGCTTGTTGTGAGCATAACAATCAAGTTGATGAAGTTCTACTAGGTCCTTCCAAAACTTTAGATAGTAAGTGGGTTCTGTATCAGCCCATATACGTCCCACTGTAGGGCACGAGCCCCCTCTACATTTGAGAGTACGATTAGGAGTGGTTAAACCATATAATCCACCACGCTGGCCTAGTGCGATTTGGCGGATTTTATATATCATAGAATTTATTACAAATCGCTATGGTATGCAGGTATCCACACGGCAAATGATGTTTTGCTTCACCATTATAGAGCGTGGTCATTGACTATCAATACACACATGGCTCCGAAAAGTCAGAGGTGTGCCCTGGGATTTGAAACCGTGACCGCCGTGAACATGTCATGTCTTAAGTTGTCTACTGAAAATCAGTGTTGTGTCGTGGTTTCACCACATCACAATTTATGCTGAGTGGACACCTACCGATCACAGCCGCAACCAACCAGTTTTTTATTTTTATTTTATTTTGTTATTTATTTTAAATTTATTATTGTTTATTTGTACCATGTTTGTGTATGTTGCGACTGTGACAAATAAATCGTTTTTCTTTCTTTCTTTCTTTCTTTCTAACATGTTGGCAGCCGCGTCTGGTCCGTTTACCAACAAGCCACCATGCACGCAATAAGTGGGTTGTCAAACTAAAAATAGAATGGTTAGGAGAAGGGTAGAAAGAAGCAATGTGGTTGTATATTAGGTTTACATCCTATAGTAATTGATGAGTTTAGATAAATAAGTAAACTGGCGAACAAGATTAGCAAGGATTATATATTAAGAATATTTAAACAGTACACAGACAGTATGGAAAACGTATTTCAAGAGACGAGCGGAAGGAAGTAAGTCGAAACATAGACAACATAATATGAGTACCATAGACAATGTTTAACATATTTAAGTAATACTGGCACTTACTCAATAAACTGTAATATTACTAACAGTCATTACTAATTATGTTACAAGGCTTGGTCCCTCTGAAGAACCGGCTGGTACCAGCACTAACATTTGTGTCGTCACAAAAAAAGTGTAGCAGCCCAGTCTATATCTACCGCCGTCTTGATAAACAGCCTATTTAACCTGTCTGTCTTTCTCTTCGACACAGATATACTAATAAACGATATAATAAATAAAATGTGTGCACCTTAAGCTCAAAGCTGTGAGTTATCGGGTCCCGTATAACGATGTCCATATGAGGCAGTTGAGTCCGCCGGCCGCGCCGGTCAAGCACCTCTCTCATGGGTTTCTTTAATGCAATAAATGTACCGTAACACGCCCTTTTCGGCCTTGTGTTTTCAACGCGAAAGTTATTAGAGCGTGCTAACCTTATTAGGGCTGGTAAAGATACTTAACTTCAAGTCGGGTATTGTTTCTTTGTGGTTGATCGTTATGTACGGATTGAAAGATTATCATGAAACGCAAGTTATATTTGTAGGTGTATTGGTATTTCTCTTTGTGTGAGAATTGAGTAGAATGGGCTGTATTGTAATTGGCAATCCGCTTTGTGTAAACTTTTCGATTTATAATGAGATTTATGATATGTCTCAGGATGGCGAGCGCAGTAAAATGCCAAGCGTTGCTTTGTAATTCATGGTGTTGTTTGGTTCTGCTACTGTCCATGAGCGGTCGTATCGCTTACTAACAGGCGAATGGCACGTTCGTCTCGCAATACTTAGCAATAAAAAAAGAAAAAATATATAATTGGGGATTTTAGTTTACCAGAGACCCACCACCCACCATTATTTTTCGAACTGTTTTTTGTTTCGACAAGCCAGCAGCGTTTAAACTGACCATTTACCGTCAAAAGGATTGGCTGTTCACTTATTTGCCCATCGAAAACTAGGTATAAAAAGTATACATGATAGTTATTTAACTGGAGTCAATGAAAGGTACAAATAACGCAAACAATAGCACAGCTGGGTGACGTTCGAAATGCTAGACTAGAGAAGTCTCGGGTTCAAGGACCAACGTCACCGACTTTTAAAAGTTATAGGTGTGTTACAGGTTCTATATCATATCACTTACTTTAACGGTGATGGGAAACTTCTCAGAGAAATCTGCTTATCTTAGAGTGCTTCATAACAATTTCTAAGACCCATGATACGTTAAATAGCGTGGTGTTGGTAACGGACCAGACGCGGCCGCGCGCATGTTCACGGTGGTCGCAAGTTCAATTCCTAGGGCACAACTCTGGATTTTTGGAGTCACGTTTGTATTGATAGTCAATTACCCCGCACTATACCGGTGAAAGAAAACATCGTGAGGAAACCCGCGTACCAAAGCAATTTGTAAAAATCTCTATGGTATGTAAAAAGTCCGCCAACCCGCACTAGGCCAACGTGGTGGACTATATTACCTCACCATTCAATAGTACTCGCGATTGTAGAGGAAGCCCTTGTCCTGTGTCGTGGGTGTCAGACACTACGAGAGAAGTTTCACTCTCACAAACACGAGACGTGAGACAAATACTCGTGGGTCTCAGAAAAAAATTCTCGGTGCGGAGATCGAACCCGCAGCCTCTCGTTTCACAGCCGGCGTCTAACCACCTGCGCCACGGAGGCTGCCAGAAGACGAATGAATGACACTAATTTGAAAGGCAATAAGAATCACAAACTAATACACATACCTAGAACGTATTGATACTGTTAGTAATTTCCGTACCGATTGAACGAATGAGTGAATGAATGGTTAAAAATAAATCAACTGAACGAAATAAGACTCATTGGCTTGGAACACCTTTTATTCCCACCGACAATATAAATGGAACTTCTTTCGCGCAAAATGTATATCCCGGCTTCGAAATATCTCACATTTAAATATGGGTCATATTCATGAATAATTAAATCTTCGTACAATTTAAATTATTTTATAGCGGCCTTTAATGGAAGAGATAATTTAATAAAGTCACAATTTACAGCTGGGAGTTTCACGTTTGCCGATATTATACTATACAAGGTATATCCAGACTGCGACCGAAAACGAAGCCAGGTGGTAGTATATGTGACTTCAGATATAATGGAACTAAACATTTCGTAAAAAAAGCGATTTTTTTACTTATCCTCATATTGGGGTAGTAAATAAATCGTTTTCACAAAAATAATAATGTCCACCTTTTTTTTTTGGAAAGACATAGTACGCAAGAGTTTAAATTATAATTTGAGCAAAAACTACGGATTTACCAACCAAACAAAAAAAAAATGCAAAAAAAACCTGTCGCTTTTTTTTTTTAAAAAATTTAGTTGCATCGTGACTGTAATCACTAAAACTACCACCTGGCTTCGTTTTCGCAGTCTTGATATAGCCTGTATTATATTTTTTTGTGGCAACGAGTTGAGCAGGCCTCTCACGCACACGCCTGCTTGTTAGAACTAGGGGCATTTTGTTGGATTACATCACTCGTCACCAACAATTAGGTTACATCTTCTTAAAATAGGGTTAGCTCCTAACCAACTGTACGATGCGACGTAGATTTTGGTAAAACTACTGTTACATACATACATAAATTCACGCCTTTTTCCCAGAAGGGGTAGGCAGTGGTGCTTCCTGGACACCCACATTTCGCCTTGTATGTGCCGTCCGATATGATATGCGAGCCTATCGCCATATGGGGCACAAATTCCTGACTCCGGGCTGACAATACATAAAAAAATCCAATGTCACTTTGCTCGACTCGGGATTCGAACCCGATACCTCAGCTTTGTAAACGTACCGTAGTACAATTACGCCACTGAAGCAGTTAGCTAAACTACTGTTAATAATTACTATTTCATAAACACAGTGTGAATGTTTTAAAACTATTCATGCAATTTTGAATGAAATTGAAACAAAGTTATGAATATATAATATTTTGATACTTGCTAATTATATATCATGATATCTTCGAACTTAAATAAAATTTAATTTTGCCAGCGCTATAGTATAAACGCGTGGTGGCCTGTTGGTAAACGGACCAGACGCGGCTGCCTACATGTTCACGGTAGTCGCGGGTTCAAATCCCAGGGCACACCTTTGACTTTTCGGAGTTATGTGTGTATTGATAGTCAATCACCACTCACTTTAACGGTGAAGGAAAACATCGTGAGGAAACCTGCATACCGTAGCGATTTTAAAGAATTTCTACGGTATGTAAGTCCGCCAACCCGCACTAGGCCAGCGTAGAGGACTATATGGCCTAACCACTCTCAATCGATTCTCTCAATTGTAGAGTAGGCCCGTGCCCCAGTGGGACGTATATGGGCTGATACAGTACAGTATAGTATAAACGCTGAATTTTCTGTATATTGTTTAGGCAATTATGAAAAGGTGTTTCCTTGGCCGCCGGCCACGTTTCATTGTTCTTTCATCTTGCCAGACACATTTAAACTGATAACTTCCGAAGCCACCACGATCGGAACTTCATAATACGAGCTGATTGTGTGATGCCTATGTCAAAGGAATACGCCAACTGTCAGCTTTTATAAAATGACGAACGTTTGGCGACCACGGGCTCTAGGTCTACGAGTATAAGGCATAATTTCGACATTTGCAGTGTAAGCCTCTTTAGCTCAGTGGTAGAGCACTGGTCTCGTAAACCAGGGGTCGTGAGTTCAAACCTCACAGGAGGCAAATCATAGGAATACCGGTTGACGTTTTATTTATTTTGATATGTATATTTTTCATGAACTTGCAATTGTTAATAATTTATTTCTATTGAAAAAGTGTGTATAATTTAGTATTTTTTCTTTTCATTGCCTTTCAAGATATTTGTGTCTTTAAAATAAGTTTGTTTAGGATTTAAACTTAGAAATTTAAAACGTAATTAATTTAATAAATAAATTAAGGAAATTTGAAGCCTCCATTTTAAATTTTACATACATAAACTTACGCGTTTTACCCAGAAGAGGGAGGCATAGGTTCTACCAGGATAACCACGTTTTGCCTTGTGTGTTCTATCCCATGCTGTGATAGGTGGCGAGCCTATCGCTATGTTCTAATTTCTATTCGAATTACAATTCTAACCTTTTTTTTCTTTTGTTTCAGAACCTAAATTCAAAAGTCTCCAGCCAGTGTTAATTTAACGGCCAATAAACCGGCTACAGTTAAAATTCTTGAAACAACAAACTGGCAACTTAAAAACACACGAACCAATAAGGAATAAAAAATAAATAAAATTACCATGCTTCGCTATTGGTTGTGTTTCGCGAGTGCGGTGTGCTTGGCGGGGTACTGCGGCGCCAATTATTGTAGAGATGCCAATCTATGCTGCCCTGGTAGGGATAGCTCCTGTGTCATACAGAAGGCCCATCAGAATGCCATAATAGAAGACTTGACGGATAAACCTTGCTATTGTGATCACGCGTGCCTGAAGCTCGGCGACTGTTGTTCCGACTTCCGAGAAACTTGTGGTGGTAAGTTTTTTTTAACATTTTGTTCTCTTTTTGAATTTTGTGAATAAGTTCATGTTACGTTTTCGGATTAAAATTGAGTATTGTGTATCAATATTTTGTTAATATGGTTTCCAATTTCCAATGAAACAAAGATATTGTAATGTTTAAAACATCAAACAGAAGGATTACCGTGCCCATTACATCGATACTCAAAGGTTTATATATTGTGATTCAATTAATCCGACGATTCACATTTTTGCGAGCATTCACTGTGATCCAAATCGATAGCGTTTTTTCGTGCATAAAAACAAACGAGTGTGTATAATATAATTGGCGGAAATGTTGAATTTATGTTGAATAATGATAACTCCTCACTTCACATAGATGACATGACTCGTAGAATAATGTTCTAAAAATATTTACAAAATAATTATGGTGGAGTACTATTTGAAATAAGAATCTTAACTGTTTAATGAGACTACCATGGAAGCATCGGTAGGTATTCTAGTATAATTAATTGTACAATTTTGTTAAATAGCCGCAGGATAATTCAGAAACGTGAGGAGGGCCTAAGCACACAGTCGCAACCGAATCCCGAATCCCGATTGTAAATATTAAACGAGATTCCATTTTAAACCTATTTAATCCGAATTTCATCCCGATCCAATTACGCAAAATTCCGGAGTAAATTATTTTTTAATCTTTGTCTTGTCTAACAATAGATGAAAGCGAAAACTTTGCCGACCTCTAATCCTCAATTTTGTGGATTAAACGTCGATGGTGTAACGAATTTTAATGGAAATCCCCATTTCTCTTGATAATATTTTCATTTTTTTAGAACTTTTGTTCGCTGGTTTACTTATAATTTGAATCGATTTGATGTCCCTGATGTGTATGATTGCGTCAGATTTACATGAGCTTGGATGGTGAACCGAAATAAAAAAATAGAAGACTACCACAACCGCTAACTGTTGCATCGCCCATTCAGCATCGTCGGTATCACGAACTGAATTGCACCCAGCATAAAACTTCGACATATATCCGGAAACGCGAACATGTTTCAAACCCGTAACTAATTTATTACAAATTACCTCTGATAAGTGACTAATATCTAAAATTCCCTCGCACTTTGGTGGGTAGGTTTGGGTTGTGGCGGTCTTGGCAACTATTCCAATATTTTAGACACTAGTGTGCCTATATCTTCTTTAGCCACAGAAATTTCCCTGCAAGTTACACCTTCTACTATGATTTTCGTAAATATGTGTGGCAGACTGTATGTAACGATTTCTTACAACTTTTATTACTTCGTTCATCCACCTTGTCTTCCATCATTTTCATAGTAAATTCATTAATTTTATTATAACATACCACATTATTTAATTCAATATTTTCACTCACAACGTAAATTTATTAGCGCACAATAAACATTTTCCTGCAAGGATCACCCGAAGCAACATTGCCAAGGAATTATATCCTATATGAAATATTTTATAAGAGTAATAACAGCTAATCCTCTGTTACGAGGGCGAGGGCCCTTGGAACTCATTTGCATACTTTGACACCTGTGTTGCTAACTTTTTAAAATACTTTGTACAGTCGCGTTCGGAACAATTGTGATTTATTAACACAAATGTAATATTGATTATTATGCAAAGTGGCAACCCGAATGTCAAAGCTTGCGTAGTAATAAAGCTTGCAGTAGTTCACTTTGAAAGTCGAATATGACTGTGATTTATTTTAAAGATTGTGAGTTAAACTTAAATATATCACGACCGAAATTGAAATAATGAATTACCTCATTTTCTGGAAATTTTAAAACTATAAAGGCTTTAAACAAAATAAATCAATAAATTAATACACCCAACAGTCACATACATAGCCATGACCCCACACCTAAGATCGAGTCTCGTGTCGTGAGCGTCAGGAATTACGAGAGACTTTTCGGTCTCACAAAAACCCAGATCCGAAATAAATACCTGTGGTTCACATAAATATTTGTCTCGGTGCGGGTATCAAACCCGCGGCCTCTCGTTTCACAGCCGGCGTTAACCAACTGCGCCATGGAGGCTGTCGTTTTCTATCAAATCTGATTAGATGTATTTTCATTTCAAAGCCAACCAGTGATTTTCGTGGTACCTATATTTGAACAAATAACCTGACGACCTGGTAAAGGTCGCGGGACGTCGCTGGATGCAGGCTGCCTCCAACAGGTCACTGTGGAAATCATTGGGAGAGGCCTATGTTCAGCAGTGGACTTCCTTTGGCTGATGGATGGATGGATGATATTTGCACAAAAAGACAAAGAGACGTTCTGTATTATATTTAAAGATGGATAACGTCTTCCTTGTACCATCAGATGACATTTAGTATCTAGGTTAACTGCTAAATATAAACATCCTTGCTACATGAAAATGGAACAGACATCACGATCAGCAACATTGTCCAAACATCATCAGACGTATTTTAACGACAAGCAATAATCCCTTTGCTTCCTCTTCTACATTTCAATCCTAAATGCCATCAAAGATTTTTAGATACATCTATAATGGTATCTAAAAGATAGTTGCATTTGAGGTATAGTTACGATCGATTTTGAGATGATAAAGTTGCAGACGGGTGGCGCCTTTGTATTTTGTAAGTGTGATATACGTACTGTCTTTATGATTGCGAATATTCTAACGTGTTACCTAATTATGTCCCTTCCTCACTGTTTCATCTCAGAACGATACTGTCGGCCTAACAACTCACAGTTTCCTAGTCTTGCCGGCAAAAATATTCACCTCCTCATATTTTTGTCTTGCTGTTAAACTGTGGAACAGTTTGCCGGAGTCCTGTGTCCTTTCGCCGTAGTATGAAGATAGGTCATAATTCTACTCGTATTACGTGCAGTGCAAACTCTTAAACGAGCCAGAATAAAAAACACAGCAATGGATTACATAAAACCTATCGATATTAATAACGGTAAGCTAGTTTAACATTAATTCTGAATTTATATTTTGACGTTTCATTACGGTATTCATTAGAGGGCCATCGAACGGAGTCTATATCAAAGTATCAACGAATGAAACATCGAGATTTATTGCCAATATCGTTGAATCGTTGGAATATTGCTCAAGTAGCAATTATTTCCACTGCACTAGCAAATGAGATCCATACTCACTGGTCCGGAATCAAAGTATTTTATAAACTTAAGCTCGTTATCAGACAGGGTGTTGAAGTTTTATTGGAAGGATAAGCATAGTTGTTTACGGTGCTTCTTCATAAAGAACACGATACTGTCACAATGCTTACCAAAAATGTGATTCAAGGCAAACATGTTTAACTTGAATAAATCTAAAGTGACACTTAAATATTCCTAATCGTCGAAAAATAACTAGAAAGCAATTGCTTGTCGATCACAGAGGTTAAAATTGACATAAAATTATGTGAATGAAACTTCTTTATCCCACCTAACTTTGTAACTTATTTACGGTATTAATAAAAGAAGGCGTGACAAAGTATTCTGTCTTTAGTTCTATTACAAATATACTTTACCCACATGTGATCAATATACTAGCTCTAAAAGATGAGTGTCGATCTATAAATAAGATTTAAGATCCTTCCTGAGCTGTTTTATAGACAGCCATTCGTAACCAATATGGTATAAAGGCTTAACACGCTTCAATGCCCGGAGGAACTAAATTGTACCCATTTAATACAGCCACTGGCGTTCAAATACGTATTTACTAAAGACTATTCTGCGATTTGATGCCTTTGAAATTCATTGACCTGGCTACCTAATACATAAATTGAAAATAGTTTTCCTCAATTCAAACGCTTGCTTTACTTACAAATGGAATCATTACTTTAAATTTCTTGTTTATTCATTTCACGGTAACGTTTTTGTTAATGAAAGTACTTGTAACGGCAAATGGAACGGGGCTCATTCAGAAGTACATTTAATAATATTTTTAATATCTGTTACCGGCCTTAGAGTTCTGGTGTTAAATTAACGTTGATGCTTCCTTTTAGGTCCCCCGTCTGTAATTATTATGGAAAAAAGCTGGGGTTGTGATTTATTATGTTGTTTTTGATGTCTTATTTTATGTTTTATAGCCTTTTTCGCGTTTTTATTTAGAGTACGAAAATTAGAACGTTTTTTTTTTTAGCGAAGTAGGGTGAATATCGCGTAGACCTCGACAATTGGAACTTTAAACAATTTTGGAAGTATGTGAATTTTACTAAGCGCATTAAGTTATTTTGCGGTCAGAAGTAACTCAGTTGATTGTAACACCCTGATAAGATAGGATGCACACAATAGGATGTACCTATGTGGCAAATTCTCAAACCTCTCTGTCTCTCGAAAGAGAATAAAAAAAATAATTGAATAAACTTTTTATTACTTAAATACTTTACAGAACCTTCTTAAGTACGCTTAAACTTATTATATCCCCTTATAGACGTATACATATAGTTACCTATATACGAAGATAGGTAGACGTTTATAAAAGTAGACATATGTACCAGCGACGATAGTGAAGGACGCGCTGTGATGGATTGGACAAAGACCTTCGCATTTTCTCAAATATCAGAGCCTAATTTCTTGTCTCTCGCTTTTAACGTCCATCCAATATGAAATGCTCGTACCTTTTTTCTCTTATTATATACATAGGATATTTTTAGTTGTAGCAAATTTCCAGATCCCATATCTTGTAATATGGCTTTATTTGCTTACTTTATTTTACAATTAAATTTTCAATACACACTTTTTTATGTTACCGGAATCAGTATTCTTGATTCCGGTAACATAAACATGAACAATAACATGATCATCATGGACATTAATACTGTCTTTTGAATGTGGCTCTTGGCCCAAAGGCTTATGATTGCCTATGAGGTCCAAGGCTCTTTGGTAGCGCATATAATTAAATTAATACCTAGGTATATCTTTGAAGAGGTAGACAAAGATACCAATATCGCCACTCGCCAGCAACAGTTAGCCAAGCTTGTTTCTGCCTGCGTGTGTGATGGACTGGACCTGCCTCAATTCGAAGCACAAATTGCTACCCTGGGCAAATAATATGAGATTTTCTTAATCAAAAGAATCATTGTATTTCATAAACATTTACTAGCTAACTTACCAACTAGTAGTCTTATAATAATAACAAATGGGATGGGATGGAAATCGCAGTATTATAATAATTGACTTAAGCAGGTAACTTGCGGGTTTTGACGAAGGTAAGATCTTCGCGAAGTACAGTTATTAAATCCAATTAAAACAAAGTTTGTCTTAAGAATATTTTGAGTTAGGGCTCATCTATCATGTGTAGTAGGTGCCTCGTATTTAAGACCGTGGTCTTAAATCGAATCGAGGAATCCAGACGTGTCTGGATAGGTATTATGAACAACTGTTTTGTATCATTTTGCCGCCAAGCAGAAATTAGTGGGATCCAACATTCCCAAGGATGTTGTAACCAGAAGGATTATCATCGCATCCCTCGTGGTGACGAGGTTCATTTCCAATTAACATAAATAAATACACCCAATAGTCACATACATAGTTCTGACCCCACATTAAGATCAGATGAGTCTTGTGTCGTGGGGATCAGAAAGTACGAGAGACTTTTCGGCCTCACAAACACCCAGGCCCGACACAAATATTTGTGGGCCAAATAAATATTTGTGTTGGTTCGGGGAACGAACCCGCGGCCTCTAGTTTCACAGTCGGCGTCTAACCAACTGCGCCACGGAGGCTGTCTATTAATGTTATTATGTTGATTGTTTGTAGAAATATCACTTAATGATAGTAAAATACGGGGACTTTTACTGTCCCGTAATATCTATGAAATTGATGTAATGTAGCGAAAAAAAAAACTATAATAGCGTGAGTTTTTGTAACAGGGACTTGACAGAAGTTATAATAAATGTTTCGCTGACGTCGGTGCCGCTGTGTACGTGTTTAGATGAGGAAATATAATATATGGTCATGACGTATTTCATAATTAATTATCTTGAATTTAACGTGCTAAATTTAAATCCAAACACATAAATAAATCCAATCCCCTTGTTTTTCATTTAGTTTATTATGCGGCCGATAGGGACAGTTATAATATTCTTCTCCATTTCTTATTGAAGGACTCCGTAGTAATTAAATCTCACGTCTCCATGTATAGAAGCTTAAAATATAACAAAGCTAAGCCAAAATAGTAATACCGTAATAGCGTTAAATAGATTTCCAGCAGAACAACTAAATGGATAGAAAAAGAAAATCAGCCAACTTACCCGACGGCGCGAAGCAATGAAATATTACGCTCATTATGTTCCTTACACAATTGTATTTAAAAATACGTTCAGGATATTAATCTGTCTTAATAAGAAAGTTTAATTATGGAACATTATGTATTTATTCAAAACTGTTCTCAATTTGATTATATTTTTATGAAACTTGTACTGTGATGTTTAAAAACTCTGCGGTTCGGTCAATGTATAGTGTCATAAACAACATACATAAACACACGCCTTTTTCCCAGAAGGGGTAGGCAGAGGTGCTACCAGAACACCCACGTTTCGCCTTGTATATTACGTCCCACGATGTGATAGGGGGCGAGCCTATCGCCATATCGGGCACAAATTCCTGACTCCGGGCTGATAATGAATAGAAAAATCCAATATCACTTTGCCCGACCCGGGATTCGAACCAGAGACCTCAGCTTTGCAATCATACCGTAGTACCACTACGCCACCGAGGCAGTCTCAAAAAAGTATTCAAACTCATTTAATCACGACCTATTATATCTATGAAAGATCAGTACGACAGTGTCTATGCAAGATTTTGGATCATACTCTCAATTAAAAATGCGTGCAAAAGAACAAATATTATGTCCGAAATTCTTTGATGCAACTCTTCGGCCCAAATCATTACAAAATTATCTAGTTACACAATATGCTATTCCGGAAAATTGCACAACCAATACTTCGATATTGTAGCTATTGTAAAACCATTAAAGTAGGGTCTGCAAAAACAAGTCGCGGGATTCCAATAAATATTAGGGGGCCTCGCCCGGGGCCCGCGGTACAAACCCACTGAGTAAATAGCTACCTTTATTCCCCTGTTTGTTCTTCGCTTTGACTATTTTACTTACATTTCATTTTCGGGATGTTTTAAATGGCCGTGTTTTGATTCCTGTTGAGATGTAGGTATGTGTAACTTAGTTCACTGCCGTTTCTACTAAAGCCCCATTTACACGGGGAGAGTTTCTCGCGGCGAGAATCGTTTACAATTATCGCATCACATAACCGCCATAAATTATCGTGTTCTGACAAATGTTTACACGATGCAACTTTTTATATCCTTACGATAGTCGTATCTTTGAGGCGAGAAACTCTCCCTGTGTAAATGGGGATTAAGAGTATTTGTAATATAGAAGGAGTGCTGTCATAGATTTGCATCTACAAAAACATAGATATTTTTTTGCTCGTAATGTTGGTAGCACTGCAATATTAGTGACAAATTAACTAACTATTAACAACAACCGTTAGTAAGCGAAAGTATATTAGTACTATCCGTCTAAAACGATCTTAAAGCAAGTTCAATAGCCCTAAACATTTTTTAAAATTTTACTTTTTAAAATAATTCCTGCATGTCGGACAATCTGTCAAATGTCAGCCAATACGAGGGCAGGAAAAGGTGGCCCGGCATTTTTATCTACGTTTTTGAAGTACCAGCGCTCCTTCTAAGCTATTTAATACTTTAAGTCCAGAGTACAGACCTCTACAGCCGAGACTACATTGAGAAGGGATAGCCCATATAGTCCACTAAGCTGGCCTAGTGCAAGTCGGCGGTCTTTACATTTACGTGGATAGGAAGACAGAAGCGGTCCAAGAGACTTTCCGGTTTTACAACACTCAAACTTAACCGAAATATTTGAGTATACAAATATTTGTCACAGCCGGCGTCTGCACACTAGTTATCAATAGAGTGGACATTAACAGAGCACCGCTAAAAATGTAGTTTTTATTTCATTTTGTAAAAAAAGTCTGTTTATTCCGGGGATAGACAAATGTTAATTGTGTCTTCTCATATTTTCTTAATATTGCCATAATAAGGTGAGCGATATATCATCACCACGTCGTTAGTTAGTATTTTAAATAGTATTTGGAATTATATTCTTCATTTATATACATACATACATGCCGCTTAACAAAATCCAATAGTTCTTTGCCCTACCCTGGATTCGAACCTGAGATGTCAGCGTTGTAATCATTAGTACGACTGCGTATCCATTTTTATCTACTAAGAATTTTCCGGTTAGTAACTTCCAAAGATTTCACAATCTCCGCATGTTTGTTGAATAATTTCAGAACATTTTTGAGCTTCAAAAAGTCTTTTATGCCACTCGAGACATATTAAAAGTTGAAACGGGAAATATTTTTCTTAAATATTCGTTCATAACGCGTCATTTCGCTCGGATGGTATTTTTAATTTCAATCCAAAATGCTTGTGTAAGCTCCGGGGATTACGCTCGAATTATTTTTAAGTCTCGGAAACTTGGAAAATTATTACAGTTTATAGGTAGATTATTTGTTAAAACGTTATAATTTATTGCGTTAGAATCGGAGCTAAGCTTTACGGTAGTAAACGATTAAATGCAACATATTTTTGTTTGTTTTTAAAGGAATCTGGGTTACTACTCGTATTAGCACTTATAGCATTGGACGTTGTGAAACGTGACAGCGTTCGAGCTAAAAATATTTATTTTTAAGACTTATCTCTTGCGGCTTACTCTCTTCAATGGTCTGATTCCCTTAGGTTTGTCCTCTATTGTATCTTGGACGGAAAGAAACGAGGCGTCCGACGTTAAATATAGTATTTTGTCTTTTTCTAGTAGTATGGAAGATTTCAACCGACTTTAAAACAGAAAGTTAGCAATTTTGACTTCAGCAGACGAGAACAAAAAGGCCAAACAAGGTTCTCATGTGAAGAGACAGCATAATTTTATTTATACCGACTACAACTGATGTACTTACATGCGACATGTTTCATAAAATATTCCGCTCGTCTTGTTTCCAGAAGAATTTCTTCAACGTTCACCTTTTATAAGGCATTTTCCAAGGAGCGCTAGCAGCATTCTACCGCGAAATAAAGCACCGACGTTTTTAGAATACCGTTACACGTACTCGGGAAACGAATGGATTTAATATCTATACACAAAGCTTTGATGAAGTTATTTATTGTTACCAATCAGAGAGAAACGATCAGGTCCCTCAAGCAACCATCGCTTATCGCACAACGCCTGCTTAAAAATCGGAGCAACGTCATTAATTTGCTAAAGGTGGAACAACTTCCTTCTTCAATTGTTCTCATATATGGTTTGTCAAAAATAAACTATCCCTTCGGCTATGAAACCATCTAGTGTCAAACCCAGGGACAATGAATTATCACGTACGTTTGGAAATTACG
Source organism: Theretra japonica (assembly GCA_033459515.1). Lineage (NCBI taxonomy): Eukaryota > Metazoa > Arthropoda > Insecta > Lepidoptera > Sphingidae > Theretra > Theretra japonica. Next base: position 6,559,726 of record CM065942.1, read on the forward strand.
TGTGATATCGCCATCAACATCTTCAGTCACATTATTACAGTGACATAAATCATCATGAGGAAACCTGCATAGCTGAGAATTCTTCCTGAAGATATTTGAACAATCTCTATCGCATTAGGCCAGCGTGGTAGATTAAAAGGTCTACTGATGAAAAGTTGATGTCAGACAGGCAGCCGGTTAAAAATATAAGCCAAATTAATCTGCAACAAGCTTGAAATTTCAATCGACCCCATGTCAGTGTGGGACAGCTGCATCAATTAGAATCAGAATTTCAAATCTCCGTTTTATAGAAGTTTTATACACTTAAGGGAATATAAATATTACTCCAAAGATGGACTCTCGAAATAAGAAAACGAGTCGCTACTTGCAAGCTTAATGAATCCAAGAGGTATATTGTACTCTAGCCAAGCCCCTGTTTACTAAACCATATTGTTTTAATATTTTCAACATAAGCCTGCGATACAGAACCCACAAAACGTCCGCGTCACGCGCCGCACTCATTTTTTGCCTGGCAACAAATTAAGGGGCGAGGGGCGCGGAGAAATTGCTCGGGAAATTGTTTTGTGTTACCACAGCCTTGTATTACAGAGGGTGCGTTTTAATAGTGCAGTTGAGTGAGAATTTAAAAATAGAAGCAGTGAGCACACTCTTGTAAACTTTGTAAATAAATATGGGACGGCTGGCCGGACTGAGGGTTTATTTTGTGGACAATTTAGCTGTATGGTGTGAAACTTTAGGACAATACTGACATGTAGCGGTCGTATAGTTCGCGAAAGTTTCAATTTAGAAAAATTGGTTTATAACAAACCTTAATTAATGGTTATCCCGTATGGTTATCAAAGCTATTTTTTTTTCATTTTGAAGGACTTAGACTTTAGCACGCATAATTAATATAACTAAATATTCAAAGAAAGCGTGAATTTGAAGATGTCTACTTATTTCTTGTTAAAAAGGAAAATAAATTTCGAAATGCCGTTTTACATAATAATTTAATTAACGGTTAAATTTCATAAAATAACAGCTGTGAGAAATAAAATTACTTACATCTGTATTTCTACCTTTATTATAAAACTTAGGGTACATTGAAATGAGAAAATTTGATGAATTTCGGAATCTAGGTTGAACCGAAATGTTTTGCCGGGGCCTTGCTAATTGTTATGACGGGAATGCTCAGCTACCCTTCGCAAACATATTTAATATAAACGACTGGACTGGATTTTAGATATAATTTAGGTTCCTTTTCTAGTGTAACAACTTAACTACTTTTAATTAGGTGTGTTAAGCACATATTTTATAATAATGAGTCAGGTTAACAGTATAACTTAGGCCCTGTAAAGTTTTATAAACGTGTTTCACACAACTTGAATACTAGGTAAAAATTTAGGGTACTATCATTGTGAATTGTGCTCAAAATAGTTTAGTATTCAGATCACTTATAGTCTGAATTTTGGAGTTTGTACACATTTGTTTTATTGTCCTACGAGTATATAAACCAAACAAACTTCTAAAAGTAAATAAATGCATACAAATTTATTCAAGGATCAATTTAAATATAGAACAACTAATCCACCTCTGCAATGTTATCGTTAGCGCCTGTAAAATGTATGCGAGCAACAGAGTATTGTAAACAGAAGTTTGCTATAAACGTTCTGTTAGGCGCTGTTGTTTCATTGTTACGGTTAACGCTGCTTTTGTTATTCCGATGTCAATGGGTTAAATGTTTTGTATTATTTTTGTATAATTTTACGAAACGGGAAAATGGAGGTCGAAGTATCATCAGTCAAAGTGGTCGACACAAAGGCGTTTCGTTTTTGCACGTTATTCGCTTCGGTAAGTTATGACAGAGCCTTTAATTTATATTAATAGGATGTTCATAGTTATTATCATTAATGTATTAAGATATTGTTCATACTAATAATAAAAATATGATCTAAAAAAACACAAGGTTAAAAAACGTTAAATTAAACTTAGTTTTAAAATCAAACTAACTGATTGTTACATTAATAAATTATTTCTTGTTATAACTTAGTATCTACATATTTCTCACTATTTTGTAATTATTTCAATTTGTGGTAAATGGTGTTGATGGCATAATTAGCATAAGCACTTTAATTTACTATTGTTTTATTTACTTTGTATTGTGTCATTGTTTGTTTACCCTAATAAATAAATAAAAAAAACGCAAGATACTTGAAAAAAGAACATTTTTCGCATATAAGAGTAACTCAGCTATTTGACGTGAAGAAAGCGGCGTAATATCTTAAACGTGGATATGTAAGAGGGGACGAAAATCCTTTGTCGTACCAGACATCGCTCCGTATGTAGCCTTAAAATTCCAGACCTGGACCAAATATTTGTGGATTGTACAAACATTGACTGGTATTTGACATCCGCGTCGCTTCGTTTCAATCACTGTGGATGTTAATAACGCAGTTCTACCTGCTATTTAATGTTCAAAAAGCGGGGATTTGGATTGATGAGAATCGTTCGAAACGGGACTCTTAATATGCCGATTCGTTTTTTAAGCTTCGTGGCTTTCGTTGAGGCGGCTTCGTGTAAAATAAGTAAAATAAATTTTAAAATAAATATGTCCACGAACTACCATATTAACGATAGCTTTTATTTATTATTTTTATAAATTAAATGTTGTAATAATTGTATTACGGTAAAGAGAGTACACAGCTAATCGTCAGTTTTCGCTACATTGTAATATGGAAAAGTAAGTACAGACTATAAATAAATTCTAAAGTAGACTTCATAATTCATAGAAAATGCAACAAGCAGCAAATTAAGAGTAATTATTAATTATTTTCATAATAAAGAATATTAATTATTTTTATTTTAATATATTTAATATAAACTATCTTTTAACTTAATTCCTATACTCTTCGTTTCTGATGTTAATTTTTTCTAGCCCTTGAGTAATGAGTATCAAAAACATATTATTATCACACACATCGGCGTTGGTAATTACCGCTAGAAATAGTAATTAGTGATCTTTCATTTCGCAATCAATCATTAGGAACGCTGCCCGATGTTAACCTACATACGCATGCCTTCAATGGAACTATTCAACCAGTAAGGTTTTTATTAGAGCAGACACCAGAAACAAAATCTATGCGCACTTTTCACGTATAAACCAGGAAAGCAGGAAACTAGTAGAGTGAGAGGAGATATATTGTTTCTGTGTAGGAGTGACAGAGATAGAAATAGAAATAGCTGTCTGCGGTACATGTACCGCTCCTTATATTTTTTGTCACTGTGTCGCCTTTAGGATAATATTTCAATGTATGTCATGTGTTTTCTCTTTGTGTTGTTATGGTTTATATTAATTTATATTGCATAAAATGGGTGTTTCTTTCTTATAAATTATTTCAATGAATAACGTTAATTGCCAGGATTGTCAATATACTGTGGAAAATTACATGTCGTGTAATTGCAGTTTTTTCTTACAAATTGTTTGCAGTGTCCGTTTTATACACCTCAATCTTGGAGTATTTATAATATAGAGGGCGCTGTTATACATTTGCGTCTTCAAAAATGTAGATAATTTCTTGTTCGTAATGTAAGTAGCGCTGCTATATTTGTGAAAATTGAACGAATTATATAACAACAAGTTGATATATATATATATAACCAAAAGTATATTTAGTTATTTTCCGTCTAGTCGAGTTTGAGTAGAATTCAATGGCAGTAACTATATTTTTTTCAAATAATTCGTGCATGATGGACAACCTGTCCAATGTCAACCAATAGCAGGGTAGAAAACGATGGTTCGGCACCACCATTTTTATCTACGTTTTTGAAGTACGAGCGCTCACTCTATATTGTAAATACTAAGACCTCAATGTATTCATCTCTACCCACTGAAAGGCTTACCATCACAAAGTTCTGGTAACACTAGCGAGTCTAAATATTGCATTCATTTCGTTTCAGGCATCGATGCAACTTCGCAAAACTTCCCTTGGAGATTGCTTCATATTGAATTTCGCTGTTCGGTTCCGTATCTGCATATCGTTCGATATTCCGTGCGACTTTTCTCGAGTAGTTTCAAGTGTTCCTTGTCAATACAATTGTTATAAAGTTGGTCTATTGCGTTTCGTGTGTTTGATGAGTGTTAGTAATTAGCCGTACTGGTTTTGCAATGTTTCGTAGGCGAGGGCAAGTACGTTTACATACATTAAAGGTAATTATTTTGTGTATTGATCTTTTCCGCGTTGTGTACTACAGGATGGCTTTTTAGGTAACAATATTTATATCGCCTAATCACTAGTAAATTTGAAAGAAATACACCTATATCTAAGGTTTAAATGTTTAAAGACTTTTAGTATGGTACAATCAATGCATAGTTTAAAACAAAATCACTTCCCGCTGTCTGTCTGTCCCTGTGTATGCTTAGATTTCTAAAACTATGCAACGGATTTTGATGCGGTTTTTTAAACTAGATAGAGTGATTCAAGAGGACGGTTTATATGTATTATACACATACAGGGTGTCCCAGTTTGAACGAAAAATAACTTGTATCTGGTGTGGAGTGGGATCCAAAAACATCTGCACCCAGGCGAAGCTGGGACGGGTCGATAGTTTATTATAAAAACATGTATCAAGACTGCGACCGAAACTGAAGCCAGGTGGTAGTATTAGTGACTTCAGATACAATGCAACTAAAATCTTCGCAAAGCTACACATTGGATATTTTTGAAAGTTTTCGTACAATATGTCTTTTCCTAGGACAATATCAATAAAAGCGAATAGGAATATCTCGCAATTGCTTATTGGTAGATCTTTCTATACGCCAAATTGTTATTGCGGGTTTTTTTACAATCTTCCAATTCCCTTGTGGTGTAGAAAAATCGTCTCCAAAATATTGTTTTGTATTTATAAACAACATTGTTTGTCTTAAAAAGCACAATGTATATTTAATAATTTAGATTAAATTGGTCGTATTAATGTAGAAATTGGAAACAAATAATTCAGCCTTTGTTATTAAAATTGTGTTTTGTACATTTGGAATACATTTCTGACTACTAATTAGGCTGGAGGTCCCTTCTATTTAATCATGTCCTATTATTTGTGGATTTGAATTTCTAAATTCAATCATTAAAAGATACAATACTGTAGTTATTATGAATTACTAAAATTATTGTTTGTTTCGTGTTATTTAGGTCTGCAAAAGATCAACAAAGGAACAAGAAACATAATATTAATTATTTGAGTTAGCCTTATAAATTAGTTGGAGTTACTTTGTTAACCGACTTCAAAAAAAGTGGACGTTCACAATTCCTCGAAATGTTTCTCTTTTTGTAAATATTTCGAAATCACCAACTTGTATCTGATCACTGAATCACAAACAGAATCTCAATGGCTTAAAATAATTGGTAATTCCATATCAGCAAGGATTCTATATCATAATCAAAGGAATCATAGACTTAGAATTTCACAGGAGCGATGTTGGAGATGGGCATTTTATATGTTTTTAGCGTTTTACTGCACTGTAATTATTATCTTATAAGGAGACGATTTAAAGAATGCGCATTTTTTAAAATTGGAATTATGGCGTATCAGATTATATGAACCGCAAATTGAGAACAAATAAAATAAATACGATACAATGTTAAGTTAACATATCTGCCGATAACATATTTCCAAGTCAGTTTTTTTTTTAATTTCTGTGAATGGCAAGACGAGTATGCCATTCGCCTGATGGTAAGCGACACGACCGTTTATGGACAGTAGCAAAACATGAATCAAAAAGCAATGCTTGGCATTCCACTGCGCTCGCTATCCTGAGAAATATGATCTTAAGTCCCGATATGTCCAGTAGTTACTCTGGCAACAATGTCCTTCAAACAGGAATGCAACAGTACATTTACACTGCTGTTTGGCGGGAAATATAGCAATTGCGGTGGTACCTACCCAGGCGGCTTACCTAGACCTACCACCAGTTAAACTTTCTGAGCCACGTATAAAACAACGAACATTGTGCGATATTCCAGAGATTACAAGTCGAATGGATTTAATAATACTCCTTTGCTGACCGGCAAGGCATTCTAAAGTGTTGAGTTTTATTGGAAACTCCAAGATATTTCGCAGGTTTCACGGATCCGCTGCCAACTGGCCGTATCGACGTTTTTCAATTCTCAACTATTCAAATACGATATTTCAATTTGTCCTTGTACCCAAACGTATAAGATCTCTATTCTTACGTATTTTTGCAGACTTTGAAGGTTTTCATTTCGTGCTATATTTATATTTGTACCTAATATTAATTGTGTCTATAAATACTTACGTGCATAAGCTTTTACCTGTGTCTTTGAGGAGTTAGGCAGAGATGATTTACGTGCGATATAGATATCTATAGATTATTTATTCTTCTTCTATCCTAGGGTGTGTTATTAGCGAGTCTAAACCATGTGGGGTACACATTCCAAAGAGAGCCACCTAAATCATTTGAAAATTTATGTCAGAAATGTATATTGTAAAAAAATATCGAGTTACTTTTGCATTTATAATATTAGTATGGATTATTATTTAATTTGTACTGGTAATACGATGGTGATACGATTCATAAATACTCATTATCATAAGATGAGCATTTGAAGAAATTGATTCATAACTATACTAAGATCCGATAAGCATCATAGTGAACGTATATTTCAAATATTGCGCTCAGTTATTCCGATACGGTTCCCTGGCAAAAATAAATTTATACCGGAAAATTCGAACAGCAACGAGCAATATTCCGGCAGAGCGACTTTTTTCCTAATTTCTTTGATCGCGCTGCTGCGTCTCATTGCGGCTTTTGAAGTCCGCCAACCAATCTCTTAAGATTTAAAAATATTTTTCGGAGAGCGGGACATTTTAAATATATTTGACAGAATTGCAAGCGACCACGGCTTCATAATCAGGCAAATTGAAACCGTTGGCCATGATATTTCGAGTTTTAAGATATGAGAGTTTGGAGGCGGAAGAATTTTTAGGTGGATTTTGTAGAGTGTACAAATCTTTGACTTTTAAATGTATGTAGCTTGTGTGTTTATACACAATTTTAAAACTGATTTTAGTAATGAATAAGTACTAAATGATTTTTTTTTACCAAAACAGTAATAACTTTGCAGGTACTTATGTTAATACTACGTTTAAATCTGCGTGGTGGATTATGAATTAGGCAGTTATCTACAAGGTTCCTTTGCGAGTAAAAAAACGATTCTAAAAGAAACAAAAACCCATAGGTAGGCTTATGCCGTTGTCCCGACCTCGCCAGTTTCAAATATTTTCTTAACTAATGATGAAATACTATAAATGTTATTCAACTTTACCCGTCCATAACCGTAGTTTTGTGGTGGGTCCACCCGGCGCGGGCTGAAAACTTTGCCGACATACATCTGGACTATAAAGCTTAACAACTACCCGAAATATTTGTTCTCGTTTAATATCGGGACGCTTAAAGTATGAAACTGTTTAGACAAACTATTTACAAATGGTCAATACGAGTATTAAACATTAACGAGTTTTTTAAGATTATTTTTTATTTGGTACACAAAACTGGACATACACAAAAAGCAACATAAATGAGATATTGTTTCAAAAATAATTAATGCGTGGACATCCTACTCGATGTGAACACGATTTGCATTAAATTGTTACGTAATTGTATCACTAAATTGAAACATTAAATAACGGAAACATGAATTAACTTTAGATATAAAGTATTTATGTAAAATTAATTTTTTAACATTTCAATGTTAATGTTGATATGATTTTATTTCCTCCGCCAAACAGCAGTGTTAACGCATTGTTGTGTTCCGGTTTGAAGGACATTGTAGTCACCGTAACTACTGGATATAATGACGCTTAACACCTTATGTCTCAGGATGGCGAGCGCAGTGGAGTGGCAAGCATTGCTTTGTAATTCATGGTGTTGTTTGGTTTTGCTACTGTCCATGACGGGTCGTATCGCTTACCATCAGGCGAATGGTATGCTCGTCTCGCCATTCATAGCAATAAAAAATATATATGAATCTCGATAGGCAGCGACCTGGATGTGCTTGACCCATGGCATTCCGAAGGTCCATGAGCGGCGGACGCTTACCAGGCGAGCCGCATGCTCGTCTGCCTGCGAAAGGCCATAAAAATTAATTAATTTTATATTTAATTACTTACATTACTGGGGTATTCTACGAGTTAAAACAATTATTGTAAAGATTTAAGTTTTCAAAGTTTGAAAATTGACAAAACAAAACGCAATCAATCACGGGTAAACTAACTTAATTATAAACAGATTTGTCTCACTAAAATTTAAAAATGTCGCAAAAGATTTAATTAATTACAACTTTATTTTTTCTCATCGAGATTAAAACAAATAACTCAACATTTTAATAAAAAATGAGAACTGACTTAAAAAAAACAGTATAAAGTTAAACATAATAATAATTGAAAAAAACACTACAAAGTAAGAAATTAAAAAATTAAAACTGACTTAAAAAATCCACTATAAAGTAAAACATAATAATAATAAAAAACAAGTAACAAATAAAATCTATTTCACTGTACTTTGTAGACGTTGATTAGATTGCTTATTGATCTTAGTAGCCAACAAATCAAAATATATGCGTAATATATTGACGGCGCGCCGACAAGTACCAAAAACGTAGGACCTATGTCTCATAATTAGGTCATTAATGTATTAATGCATCGGTAATCGGTGAACATACATAAAAAAAAGATTCCAACGAATTGGGAACCTCCTACTTTTTTTGAAGTCAGTTAAAAAATCGTATTGAATAAATTGTTATAACGACGTCAGTGGCCCCCTATATTTAATTAATGTAAACTAATGTAATATTAGCTTATATATATTTAACAGACACAGTTAAAAAAAAAATGAGACAATATGTTTGGTAACAGTTGAGGTAAAATAAAAAATAAAAACTTTTTTGCAAGAGTGTCACGCCTGACAGCAAAGACTTCCGCAAAGAGATTGAAAAACCCCTTTGCGAGACTAAAGATAAGTAATCGGATCTGGTTTTAAAACTTTGGCGAACATTTGAAAATGTTCAACCACAACGAAGCCACGAGCTCAAAGTTAAAAATACCATTCCTGTAGAGTTTTTAAGCTAAAGTACTTCGATCGCAGTATCGAAGAAGCCTTACTACCGAATCTTCTAAGACATCCAAAAGTCCAGTGACAAATCAACTTTGATTTAGGGCAGTTTCGCTGACAAAGAACGGTGACAGACGGCAGAAAACTCAAGGGCCTCGTTTCGTAGGTAGTTGGCATAATTTTACTACTAGCAAAATTGAATAGAAGTGTTATTCGAGACCGTACTTAGGGGACCAGCGCCCCTTTGTTTCACACAAAGCGTTGCATAATGTAAAAAGCGCCTACATATGTATGGGGCTAATTTGGGTGTTTTCGCCCCACCATGTAATCTTGTTTACAAATACCTCGGGTTTTCGTCTGGGTTTGTAATCAGTGGGTGTTGGAAATTCGTAATCAGACTTCCTGGATTTCTATTGGATTGTTTAAAATTTTATTTAATATGTTGTGTTTTGAAAACTGGTGAATTAGATATTTTTAAAAGATAGCGATGAAACATTATTAACACATAATTAGTCCGATATTATGGCTCCGTAATGCCTTGTCATCCGTCCACGAAAGCGCATTGGCAGCACTTGGGTTAGTTGCTTAGTAATATGTGGGGAATGTTGTGAGGAAGGTCCGTGTTTATCCGTAGGTTGTATGTAATCTATTCTATATACATGTTATGTTGACTGCCTCGGTGGCGCAGTGGTACTACGGTACTATTGCAAAGCTGAGGTCTCGGGTTCGAATCCCGGGTCGGGAAAAGTGATATTGGATTTTTCTGTTCATAATCAGCCCGGAGTCAGAAATCTGTGCCCGATATGGCGATAGGCTCGCCCCCTATCACATCGTGGGACGGAATATACAAAGCGAAACGTGGGTGTTCTGGTAGTTCACCTCTGCCTACCCCTTCTGGGAATAAGGCGTGTGTTTATGTATGTATATACATGTTATATACTATGACCTTTTCAGAGACATTTTATATGCACAGTGCACATTTGTACAACTTTAAAACCTTGTTGTGTGTAAGGACGCAATTAAGTGGTTTTAATTTTATAAATAAAAATATATAAGAAATATGAAATAGCGGTAAGTTTAAAAGAGACTATTCGACCAATCTTTATTTATTACTAGTTTAGTACAAAAGAATTTCATAAAGTTAATAGTACATTTTCTGGGAATGTTCGCGAGGGTATATCTTCTAAATTATCCCTTTATCCAGAGACGTTTGGGCGGCTGATGTCCGCTATTTACTTGATGTGTTCAACGCGTCTTAACATTACTTTTATGTTCCGCTTTAAAAATATATAAACGGTCTATGACAGATTTCCTTCTTTTAAAATACGGAGAAATTCCCATTTGTCATAAGCTCTGCCCCAGCTTAGATATGAGATAGTTTTTTATTACTCTAGTGGATATCTTTCATACAATTTATTTAATCATAACATAGGTACCACTATGTGGAGTACTAGTAGTAGTGTAGTAACACTACTCTCTCTTCAGCCTCCTGTGGCTGAGAGAGAGGGAGAGTTTGGACTTTGCTCGCTGCCGACAGTATAAATTCAGTATTATTTCAGTTTAGCTATGCTCTTATGGTTTAAGTTGGAACTTAACGCCCCATTACTATAATTATATATTTTTTTCATCTGTTTTGGTAAATATAGTTCAACAAACATATTAACTACACAGCGCGAGCAATAAATGTCTAAAGAAAATTAACAAAACGTAGAGTAATTGTTGGAAAAGAATGGACTGGAGATTGCAAGTTTAACAATGTTTAGTCACCGGTAAAGTAATTACAATAATGAGAAGAAGAATTGACATGACAGGTAAAAAATACGCATGCCACAAGTGACATGAATATGGTACTAGCTGGTATTCGATTAGAAACTATTTGCTGTTTACTATTTCAACGGTAATTATTTTGCGTTTGTGTTTATTAGTATACTATTTTTAAAAGAAAAAAAAACGCAAATCTTTCTTCAAACGAAGCATGTGTATTATAAACGAAGGAATTCTTAATCATTTATAATTTGCTTTAACTGTTTCACAAATTTATATTAATGTCATTTCTATTTTTAAATTGTCAAATTTTTATATGTATGCTTATTTAATGATGAAGGAAAAATCGTGAAAGCTGCGTACAATAGATGTAATACACAAAAATGGTATGTGATGTCCGCTAACACGAACTAGGCCAGCGAGGTGGACTATATCCTTAGAGTATTTATAATATAGAGGGAGCGCTAGTATTTCAAAAACGTAGATAAAAATGCTGGTGCCGGGCCACCTTTTCCTGCCCTCCTATTGGCTGACATTTGACAGGTTGTCCAACATGCACGAATTATTTGAAAAAAGATATTGCTTAGAGCTATTAAATTGCACTAACACTCTTTTTATGCGGATAGTAATTGAATTTAATTTCGGTTACCAAAGGAATTTGTAGTTTATTGTTAAATAATTCGTTCAATTTTCACTAATATAGCAGTGCTACCAAAATTACGAGAAAATATCTACGTTTTTGTAGACGCAAATGTATGACAGGGCTCCCTCTATATTACGAGTATAAATACTCTAAGATCTTAATGAAAAAAAAATGATGGCAACCCTAAATATCTGTTTTATACATCACATTGATATCGTAACATAGCCTAATCCTTTTCAGTTGTAGAGGAGGCACGTGCCCCGCAGTGGGATATATACAGGGCCGGGTTGGGTTATTTATTATTATTTCTTTTTTACTACATTGTAAAACCGTTGTTTGAGATCACAAACAGAGGCTTGATCACAGCGGCCCCGGATCTTCTAATTATTCAACTTAATTGAAGTTTTGTGAATGCCGCGCGGTTGTCGCCGCGAGTTATGTTCCCCTTTTGTCCTCCGGTAAAATAAAAATATTCTTTTATTGTAATGAAAAGCACCGATACATCATGTTTTTTTTGTTTTTGTTTTTCTAGAACAGTCGGTGTCTTGTGGACGAAATGATATTAAAATGTGGAGATTTAATATTGTGTGTTTAAGTATTAAGCTTTATGAAGCTATCCTTTTCTACATATATATATTTTTATTAAGTTTACTATTATACATAAGGAAAGAGACGCGCTGGACGAAGGAAAAAATCGTAGCAGCAAAACATCCGGGATTAGACCGGTATCAGCGCCGTTGAACATCTTTTTCACCTGGTTATGATAAAGAGGAATACAAGAAGCTGACAACCTTCAACACTGAAGAGGCACCCAAAGAAGAAGATTATACACATATCACGAAAACGATTTTGAGAAAACTATTATCGTTGCACATAACTGATGATTTTTTTTATGCTTAATAAAAATGATATGTAAATTATGTTTTATTTATAATTTGAAAATTAAAACGCATAAACTCACGTATGAGTTATGACCTACTGTACATTACAATCTTTTCATCTAATCCGAAACAAAGGGAAGGGTAATCAGCTTCGATGCACTAATGATAAACATCTCTTTACGTTTACACAACCGTGATGGACATTCGATCGCTATTCAGTGGCTATCAGTTGCACTCAACACATGTACGTGTGTAGATACGTATATGTATGTATGCGTATAAGTATGTACATTTTGCACAGCCTATATAAAGTTTGCAGTCTGATAATTACCACGTGATTGGGTTTTAGAAGTGTTCTGGTGAACTCATGCTCAGTTATAAATACTGCATAATATTACGAATTGACTACGATACTATCTAGAAAAATATGATAATGTTAAAGTATCCTAAAGCCTTACGAAGATACGATTATCGTAAGGATATAAAAAAGTTGCAACGTGTAAACATTAGTCAGAACAGGATAATCTATGGCTGTTATGCCATGCGATATATCGCATACGATTCACGCCGCGAGACACTCTCCCCGCGTAAATAGGGTTTTAGCTGCGCGTTAAATTTTATTCATAAAATCAACAAAACATATTAAAGTCCACCTCTGTTTACGACATACGTTCCTATTTTAAAAGTTTCAGAGCTCGTGCAGCCGAAATAAAAAAAAAAGATTTATTATGTTTAGTAGTTCCTATTCCCACTTCCCGACTCATCAAATCGTAGATACAAGTATACTTTGAGTCTAATCGAACGCCAGGATGTTCTAATTTGGCTTCCACGATTACATCACAGGCTAATATGTGTATAAGTTTCTAATAATAGAGCATCATATTTGACCCATAAAGACACATGTTAAATAAAAGGTTACTTTACTTTTAAGTTTATGATTGTTATGTTGGATTATTTTATTGTATAATTAATTTCTATTATGAATGTTGTATCACGCACATAATTGGCAAGTAGACCAGGTCTAAAATTGTATAAGTTTAATTTTGCATGTTTTGTCTATTTGCTGTTGGTGTGTCATATAATAATAAATAATTAAATAAAGGTTCAAAAAACAAAGTGACAAAAGGAAGGGACCCGTCTAGCCATCATTTATTTACATTGCTAATTGTAAGAATGTTTTAATGTAATCCACTCAGATCCTCCCTGATTCCTTTGTTTGTAGGGATCTTAATTGAGTACGTGGAGGAACGGTGAATCTCTTTGATCGTGAATTCTGTCGTATTTTTGTACATTAGGAAGTGAGGAGCTTGCTTATTTGAATTGATTCGTGGGAGTTACGATTTTAATTGGAATGTTGTAGAGAACTTTTGGAGATTTACTTTGCATTATTTATTGTAAACTATTTTACAATAAAGCGCCATTTATACGGCGTGAGTTTCTCGGGGCGAGAATCGTATGCGATTATCGTGTGACATAACCGCCATAAGATTATCGTGTTCCGACAATGTATACACGATGCAACTTTTTCATATTCTTACGATAATCGTGGCTTCGGAAGAAACTCTCCCGTGTAAATCGGGTCTAAATGATTGTAAATGATTTTGTTTTGTTAATAGGTTTGGGCTAATCGCATAACCCTGTTTCTTTGAAAGTTGGCAGGGATAAATATAAAACAAATCTAGGTGATTTATAACCATCCCAATCGAACAGTCGTATACAGGAGGTCCGTGCCATACAAAGAGAAGTATACAGGCTGAATTATTCTTTTAAATTTATTTATAAGTATAATCAGCACAATATCCATAGCTCACGGAGACAAACCAATGTCAGCGTTTAATACACCAGGTTAGACAGTAGCAAATCAATCAAATAATAGTGATGTGTAGCAAGCTAACACCAATACAGATGCTCGTTAGGCCATCGGCATTGTTTGTCCGGCTAAATATACAGCGTTCACACGGCTCCATGGCTTTGTGCAATGTTATGTTGCTATTCTAATTTCCTGATTGTATTGGATATGTGAACTTGTGTCGGTGAACATAAATTCATCTGGATGTTTGTGAACAAGCGTGGATTTAATTTAATTTATCGTTTATTCAAGAGATTAAGGGTTTTAAACAAGTTTTTTCCGACGCAGATTTTAATACATTTATTGTTAATTACGTTCATTCATTACATTACATTCCACGACACAAGAAGCGATCTTAGTCTGGGATCAGGACTATGTGTGTGGCTGTTGGGTGTATTTATTTATTTGTTTAGAAGTACGTATCATGTAACATTAATTTAATGTTGTTATTTTACGTTTTTGTTTCAATTTATTCGTTTATTGTACGTTAATAAACAATCTTAATTTAAGATTCCTATCTATAAGGTTGCACCTCACCACAATTAGAAATAAATAATAAACTGTGGCTCATTAAATATTGTTTTGTTGTTTACTTTATTTCATCAAAGATTTCGATATTCCTTACCTTTACAAAGTTAACTTCCCGACATTAACAAATCCATAGAAAACTCGCTCTATTAATAAATTATCAACACGACGTTTAATCCGGCTTCAAACATCAACCCAGCTCAATAATCCGGTTAAACCGACCCGGTTTTTGGTTCTGTCGACGTTTCAAATTTTAAACCTCCCGATGCGAACGGAAATGGGAATTGTAGTAAATCTTCATTCAATTTGCATGCGTTTTGGTCCATTACGTCGGGAAACTAAAGACTATTTGTGCCGCGTTTAATTTTGCCCGGTTCTGCCCGGTTTTGCCCGGGCACGGGCTTAATCTCACTGCGCCGAGTTGCGTGTTTCATTTGAATTTATATAAGAGTTCTTTGCAGCGGTTGTTTGTTGATTCCATTTTGAGTCTGATGGATTTTTCATTTCTATTTTTATAGGTGTTTTTATTCTATTCTGGCGAATAAAAAAAAAACAGTTGAACTAATGACAGCTTCCGTCGCGCAGCTGGTTAGACGCCGACTTTGAAACGAGAGGCCGTGGGTTCAATCCCCGCACCGATACAAAGTTTGTGTGAACCACAGGTATTTGTTTCGACTCTAAGTTTGTGAGACCGAAAAGTCTCTCGTAATTTCTGATACCCACGACACAAGACTCGATCTTAGTGGGGGTCAGGACTATGTATATGACTGTTGGGTGTATTTTTTTATTTATTTATAATGGTAAGTTATTTGCGTCGCCCATAATCGTCTATAAATGCAGTGCAATTTAGACAGAGATTCTATCATCGCTAGATAACCACATCTAGCCAGTCATAGCTGATACATACATAAACATCACGCCTTTTTCTCAGAAGGGTAGGCAGGGGTAGGCAGAAGTGCTACCAGGACACTCACGTTTCGCCCCTCGTGTTCCGTCCCACGATGTAATAGGGGGCGAGCCTATCGCCATATCACACACAAATTCCTGACTCTGATAATTAATAGAAAAACCCAATATCACTGGCCGACCCGGAATACAAACCCGAGATCCAGTTTTGCAATCATAGCGTAGTACCAAGCCACTGAGGCATTAACTATAAATATAGTTATAATAAATACGACGTGCTTAATGTTGCGTCAACCACACCTGTGTGAGGTACAGACAGTAAGAAGAAGATTTATAGTCTAGTTTACGAATGTTCTAGAATCTTCACCGAGTTTAAGTCTCACGCTTTGAGCCGTTCACGATGCGGGCTCAATGCGGCTTCGTACGGATTTAGACTAATAGCTTAATATAGAAATGCAACCTTTCCAGTTTTAGAGTATATTTGTAGGTCTATAATTATCATTGGAAGTCCATTTACCAGATGAAGAGACAATGTTGGATGTTGCTGGACGGAAGCCGTTTCCAACTGGAAATTGTGGAACTCTCAAGGTGTATTAAGTTCGGTAGTAGATTGGTAATTTAATAGAACTACTAAACTGTTATTTTTATTGGCAACTGGTTTCATCTAAACATCTATTACACACAAAATTGAAGCCAAAAGTTTGCAAAAAATCTTTTTGAACATGTTCCATGTGATTTTTTGCTCTTTAGTCAGGAATATGCATTAATTTTCGCTAGACGTAATAAATATATACATAATATTACCAATATATTAGATTTTAATGAAAATCAGTCTCGAACAACTTGTTTTGGGGTTACAGCTACTAAGCGTGTACCCTAGTATACTCATTCGGTCTAAGTCTGTATTTTAAAAACGAATGGGATTTTTAATAAATATTTTTCCAACTCAGTGCACTTTTATTGTTAAAAAAATACTTTTCATTTTAAAAATATAACTTTGTAAACTAGTGTTATTTACGTCATTAGAATTGTAAATATCATCTTCTAGAATCTAGATCCATAACTATGCCACAAAGCATAACTGTTGTTGAATACAAACATTTCCATTCCTCAATTTATTGTGGCCATCAGAGCGTTATACATTTGTATCGCGGCGCGCATCCGTGTGAAAACAATATTTTTTATTGAAGTCATTTCATACGTAAACAATTTGCGTTTGTTTTGCCAGCTTTTGATACGAAACATGTTTGTCAAAGAGATTTTAAAAGGTTTATCAGTTTTGAATTTTACTATCGTTTTGTTATTATAAGCGTTGAGTAATGAAATGCGAAGGATGAAAATGATATTTTGTTTTGATTTAATTTAAAATAACCTAATGAATGGCATGAAATATCGTTTGTGACAAATTGAACCTTGCACAATTGCGAAATTTCACTAATTTATACTCGAATTTAACTTCGTTCCATTTTGACTCTGAGATTGTAATACTTCTCAAGTGATAACACGATCCGCCAACATGTCCACGGTGGTCGGGAGATCAAATCCTAGGGCACACCTCTGACTTTTCGGAGTTATATGTATATTGATAGTCAATCACCACGCATTACGAGTATAACGGTGAAGAAAATCATTGTGAGGAAACCTACATACCCTAGTGATTTAAAGAATTTTTACGGTATGTAACGTCCGCCAATCCAAACTAGGCCAGCGTGGTGGACTAAATAGCCTAATACCTCTCAATCGTACTCTCGATTGTAGAGGAGGCCCGTGCCCTGCAGTGGGCTTATATGGCTTATAGATACAGAATGCTGTGTTTTTAATTGTCGCTGAAGATTAAAAAATACATTTAGTAGGTACAACTTCGTAAATGCCTATACAAACGTATGTACATATATACCTATGTACGAACATAGACATGCTCACAGAAAATATCTTGGCGAGTAGAATGTAATACCGGTGCCACGTAGATAACGGCCTATAAAGAGGTTTTAAGTGGTCGTCTGTCACACCACGATTGCCATTACAGAGTGAAGGAAACGTGTTATGAGCCGCAGACGCTGGAATCTTTATTATTGGAATTTCAAAGAGTCCACTTTAATATGAAATTGACTGTTGTACACCGACATTTGTAGGTTATAATGGTTACTAGATCCAATTATACTTGTGTTTTGATCGACGCTATTTAAATTAACCAAATAATTATGAGTATAACTTAATGATTGCTTTCTTGAAATCCGGTGGTAGGTACCGTTGCAAGGGGCCGTCTCCTAGTAAGTTTTAAATAAATAAATAAATACACTCAACAGTCGTATATATAGTTCTGACCCCACACTAAAATCGAGTCTTGTGTCGCGGGTATACTACTACGCGAGACTTTTGGTCTCACATAAACCCAGACCCGAGACAAATACCTGTGGGTCACAAGTTTTGTCTGTCAACATTAATGTGTTCCGGTTTGAAGGACATGCTAAGAAGTGATTACTGGGCATTAAAAGATTTTGAATGTAACGGGTGACGAGAGCAGGGCTATGCAGTGCTTAGTAGAAGGTCCTGAGTGATGTTGCAATCCGGGTTCTGTGGCGTACCTTAGGAGAGGCCGATGTCCAGCAATGGACTGCAACGGGCTGATGTTGATGATGTAATTGTTTATGGGCAGGAGTGACATTCACACTATACGAATGACTTCTTTATTCTCGCTAATAAAAAACCCGGTGACAGGGTTATCCTTTTTACTCAATTCCCAATTCACCCGGTTATCAGCGTCTCATTTAGAAAAACCCTTGACAAAACGCAATACTAATGTTTCAAATTTTTCCCCAGTGGTGGACTGCGTGGTATCAAACTGGGGCCCATGGTCGGAGTGCGACACGGCGTGCGGGTCTGGCAGCATGGTTCGGACTAGGAGGATCGTGCAGCAGCCGGCCCATGGAGGGAGGCACTGTCCCTCCCTGGTCCAGCGCAGAGCCTGCCAGGAACACCATGGATGCTCTGCTGATAGTGACATTCCTTTAAGAGGTGATTTTTAAAGCAATTAATATTATATTGAATTACCCCTTATTGGCCCACTTCTGGGGACGAGCCTCTTTATTATATTAGTATACAGGGTGATATTGACATACGGTATTTAATTTTAACCACATGTTCCTAACAAGCCCTGTTAACATTGTACCAAATTTGAAAAAACCGGTAGTTTTGTCAAAAATCGCGATTTTAGTTTACAGGGTTAACGGCTCAGGTATGTTCCCGAACCGAACTGAAGTTCAGTTAAGCGGTAAAAATACTCGTATCTATACGGATGGACAAAAATCGTGAAAACTAAAATCACGATTTACGACAAAAATCTATATATAATGAATCTAAATATAATTTATTATTTCTTAGATGAAACTGCTATGCTCCTCCCCGGCGCGTTGTCCGTCAGCCGTCACTCCAACGAGACGGTGGATATTAGGAAGAACCTGCGTCTTCGTAACCCCGACGATCCTGAGTCCAACTCGCACAGAGAGTACGTATCACTACTACTTACGGCAAAGGTTTTTTTTATAGCATAGGTCCGGCAAACGAACAAACAAGTCACCTGATGGTAAGCGATCACGGCCACCCACGAATATCCACAACGCTTGGTTCATAGATTTTTTGCTGGCCCTTAAAATCAGGAGGGGGAAGGAAAAAGGATGGGAAGTGGAATTAGAGAAGGGGTATCCGGCAATCTCTCAATTTCAAACTTTAATAATAACCGAATCAATAAGCGGAAAAAATGGTGCGAAGTGATTTCAGTTTTACAGTTTAAGAAGCAAAATATCATTGTAGTGATTTTTAAGTATATATGGAAAATGAAAGTCACGGATTTATTCTTGCTTAAATCAAATTTAAAATTGAAAATGTACCTGTAGTTTGGATATGATTGTTTGTGATATATTAGTCATTAAAAATGCTTATAAATGCTTACATAATATATAACATCTGGATTAGAGTAAAATAAAACTATCATTTATCTGGTTTTATTACAATTCATCTAACATTAATTTTTAAAAGTAAATTACATCTAAGATGTACATTCCTTTGAAGTACAGCTAATAATTTTCCCTTGTTCAACAAAAGACCCGATGCCTCATACTCTCAATATTCGTACAAATATTAAATGTTTAACATTCCCGAGACATTCCATAACATGCTTACAGAAAGTGGATTCAGGAAAGAGAAAATGTTCTCAATGGAACATCCCTATTTCCGTTTGAAAACGAATCGGCGAACAAAATTTCTTTTCATATAAACTTTTGATGACAGGTGTGTATTCAGAATCGTACGAAAATTATGAAAAATATTTTTAGTATTGCATCTTGTATGTCAAGCAAAATTTTTGTATTTTAACAGTTAGATTGCGGAAGTATTTTTGTTGATATTTTTACTAGTTTTGATGATTTGATGTTAGGAAATGAATATATAGATTTTTAAACTTTTTTTATTTTCACAAGTTCTAATAGTAAACGATGTAGGTACTAGGTATTAACGAAACCTTTTTAATAATTACTTATGGACTCACCAGTGTTCCATTTTTACGATCAAGAAATAAAATCTTTAGTCAATTTATTAGATGGATTTTGGCATGCCTTTGTGACTGATAAATAGAACTTAAATTCAATATATTTTTTAATTAGCGTGTCACTGGCACAGGTCTTTCAGAAAACTACAAGAGACCTGCGTTTTATGTTATTTTTCTTCGCTCAGAAATACTTTTATCAATCTTTAATTAAGTTTTCCATAAATATGTACAAAATTGAACATAAAAACGTGCGGGCAGCATTGTTTTATGATACTTGTGAGTTCGCGATACTTTGTGCTATCTCGGCATGTGCCGCGATCCGCTTATAATTTTCCCCTGGAGCTTCCAACTTTCCTTCACTTTATCAGCAATTCACAAAGGGGTAATATCTTGAAAAAGTTTTTAAAAATATGATATTAAAATATTACTTTTCGTATTTTTATTAATTTATTTAACGGCAATTGCTTGGTTGCTGATAACTCTGTAGTAGAGTAGTTGTTTAATTCTAACATTAGAATTTCCTTTGATTTTAACTAATAAAATTGATATGTGCAGAATGCACCAATCCACAATAGTCAGCGTTGTGGAATTTTCCATATCATTACAAAAATTGTGTCCATATCACCTACGATTCTAAATACAAGATTCAGTAGGAAAAATAATAAAAAAAAACGTATTTATGTACAGTCTGTTATATCCACAATTGTAAATATTTATCAACTAAAATTGCGACGTAAGCAGGGCAGATATTTTTAATTTAATAGCATGAGTATTGAAAAGAAGTGTAAATACATTTTCCATCGATGAAAAATCAGTCAACCACAGAAATATGAATGAGCTACACGAAATGTTTAAATATCGAATTTCAATTAACATTTTATTATTAATGGGAGTCGGATCCCCCGCTCGCTGAATACGCACCTGTCATAAGTACAATATAGCTATTGTGATGTGTTTCAATTTCCCGACGTATAAAGCGGAAATGATTTCAGGTACTGTGCTCAATACGAGGTGACCAAGGTGTCGAAGGCTTGCCACACGGATTCCGACTACAAACCACTGAGAGAAGGTACGTTTTTGCTCGGCAAACACACAGTTTACTTTAAGCCAGTTTTTATTTTTTTCTATAACATACGGCAGGGTAAGGCGCACCAAAATGAGAATTCCTAGTGTTTATAAACAATAAAAAATGTTTTCCTGGCGTCCTTCCAATGGCTTTGGGAGCTGTTGGCAAAATATTGTTGAGGTTTTTCCTTCGAGCCATTACCTAACCATATTTTACTGCAGAAACTTGTGCCTTATGTTTGTAACTCCATTTATATTTTTGCGATAGAAAAAATCGAGAAAATGACTGATTCCATCCAATTGAGATATGCCAATAGATTAAAAAAGTAGATGTTACATAACGACTGTTCTATCAATTATTTTTACAAAAAAAAACCGAATTATCTAGTTTTGAATCCCAATTCTGACTACATAGCTTTGAAATAAGAGATTGTTAACCAAGTAAAATCAACTTTAAGTCATTAATAAACTCAAAGAATTGAGTTGAGATTGCACTGCAAGCACAAGCATAAAAAATGTTTGTTTCCATAATCCCCAGGTAATACCGTATGCGTCATGTGCGAGACGGCGGCTCTCCGGCGAGATTTAAAATGGCGGTGCAGCGGCCACGGTGTAGCGGGGCACACAACTCGCTTCTATGCCCTCGTAGCGCCTCATTGTCACGGAAAATGGATCAAATCTGAACAAAACCTGGACAAACGGAGCGACTGTTGCACGAATCCCGACTTTATCTTCGTTTAAAACTTTAACCTTGATTATTATAGTAATGTAAGGTATAAGTTCCGGAATATTTTAGCATTAAGAGCATGTAAACGTAAAGTTTGTGACGTATTTTTGTTTACACCGTATGTTTAATGTATTATTCTTAACTACGCTGTTTAGTATTGTCAGATTTATGTGGACTATCATCGTTATAATATGTTAGTATCACGAAAATACTGGTTTAATATATTAGTAATTTCAAACAATCTAAATATGTAGTGAACAATTTTTCTAGCATATAAATAAACTTTACTCAAACCTAACCTATAATGTTTTCAAAACGACATTTTTGTCGGAAGTCATTGCGAATGGAAACGGATCATTTATATGTTGCATTTATTTGAATAACTACTTGTATATACTATAGAATTAAATTGGTAGAATGTTTGTTTCATTAGTTTTATATCGATAATTAAATACGTTGAGCGATTCACACCCGTTTTCATCAACATAAAAATAACTATTTTGTCTTCGTTTTGACGTCGCCTCTCACGGCATGTTTGTCTACAGCAGATAGATATTTATAGTTTTAAACTATAAATATCTGTCCCTGTCTGTGTTTAAAAGGGTATTCTGAGATCTCCAAATATAATTCACCAAAGCAAGATTTATTGCAATTGTACGGGGAAACCGTACGATTTTTGGCAACGCATTATTTTAATGTTGATTTGTTGTCATGTCAAATAATTTAATAAACATAGTGCGTTCACGGCAAGCAGTTGCACTGCGCGTGCTCAGTTATCCATCAGTTTAAGTCATTTTAGTTTTAATTTTACTTAATACATATATTTTGACTTGGACTCTAGACTATCATTTAACAGCAGTATCACCAACAACAATCGACTGTAAATTAGCAATCCTGTTAAGATAAGTATTTTGCCCAATAAATACTTCTTACTTTAATTTTCGTAATCATTTTTAATATGAGCTTGGGAAAGTGACTGTATTGCTATAATAAGGGCAGTGCAGCTCCGATATTAATTGGTGAGGGATTCTAAAACCTTTATCGCGATTTTTAATTTTTTTTGGCCAGGTTTAGGGTTAATTAATGTGAGTCACGTTGAATAAATTCGTATGGTTGGTGAAAACGAGAGTTAATCACAAGTTGGTGAGAGCGGAAGTTAATGTCATAATAATTAGATTAATTTTGATAATATAGCCTACTTAATACAGCAATGTGAATACATATCTAACTGTACTATGTATATACTATATAGAAACGTTGAATAAACTTATATAAGGTATTGTTTAGTTTTATTTCCATTAAATCATGGTAACAACGAGTTAATTCAAACACACATACATACATAACATATTCAGGCGGGCAAGGGCTGCTGCGCATGGCACCAGCGCGGCTAAAGACGCGAGTAATGAGAAGACCAACCAAGCTCCGTGTCGCCACAAGGGACATTGGCTCTCTCACCGGTACATGCCGAGAGCTTGCAGATGTTCTCGAGAGACGTGGGGTACATGTCGTGTTTCTCCAAGACACGCGATGGAAGGGTAACAATCGGGATATTGGGCAGGGTTACAAGCTGATTAACAGTGGATCTCCTACTAGCCGGAACGTGGTTGCCTTAGTGTTGTCGTCGAGCGTCCGGGAGAGTATTCTTGAAGTCGACAGACGAGTGACCGGCTTGTAAGTGTTAAAGTAATTATAGGGGTTGTTACCAACTTGATCAGCGCTTACGCCCCGCAAGCAGGTTGTCTGGAGTCGCAGAAAGACGCCTTCTGGACCCTTGTTGATGATAATATGCGCAATCTGCTCCAATCCGAGAGCATTGTGGTGGGAAACCTGAATGGGCAAGTAGGCGAAGATCGACGGGAGAACGAAAGTGTCCGTGGCGTTTCCTCTATATGCATGTCTAAACAACGTAATTTCTTCATCAAACTGACTACAATTCTTATTACTTAAAACTACGTCCATTAAAGTCCATGGAGAGTAATTCTAATTTAAAAGACGTCAAAGTAACAGTTGCGGAGTGTAACGTATTTGAGGCAAATGCATTGCATTCCTCGCGCCGATGTGCTTCAGACGGAATGTTTGAAAAGGCGGAATGCCGGCAGAAATCGAACGCTGAACGGCCTTACCGAGCTTATTCAGGGTATATCAAGACTGCCACTGAAAACGAAGCCAGGTGGTGGTTTTAGTGACTTTAGACACAATGCAACTAAAATTGTTGAAAAAAAGCTTCTATTTTTTTTGTAATTAACACAGCAAAGCTGTCGCTTCACGTCGATTTCCTGTAAGACAGTGGTACCAACCCGGACGAGCCTGCCCATTCATGCTGAGTCATGACTGACAACAGCATGGCTCTACCATATAAAAATTTAACCTAACTCGTTTGTAAAGGAGTCTCGTGAACAAAGCGCGTTTTAAATGATAACATGATAACAATTGATTACATGCTCATTTAATTGAATAAAAACATAAATATAACGCTCTTTTTCCCTTTTACTTTCCTAAAACTTAACATTTATTTAGCATATTTGAGCAGATTTCATTACTTTTCATGCATAGTTGCATTCATATTTTGAGCTTATTGTATTGCATGTAATATGGTTCCTAGTTATAAAGCTTATGAATATATTCACCTACTTTTAGTGTACACCTGAAGCCCTGTCAAATTCACCCACTGTCACCCGTTTCGACAGGCCGCGTTCAAACAGCCATCTTTGTGTGCGTACAAATTTGCATGTATATTAGATCACCTTCCCTTATTCGACACTGATAGCAATCAAAATGGGCTCGTTCAAGACATTTTGTAGAGCTTTTTTTAATAACTCCTCTTAAACGACGGCCTGGTATTAAGTACGTTGTAAAAGCAATTTATTTAGTGTTTCACGGCTTTTTGATTATTTTTAGGAACAAAAATACTGCGAGAGGTTAATGGTGCGTTTAATATGCATATGGGTATTACACGTTTAGTATATTATAGACTGCGTTCTCCTGTCGGTTAGGCTGCGATATACAGGGTATATCAAGACTGCTACCGAAAACCAGGTGAAAAAAAAAAGAAGCCAGGTGTAGTTTTAGTGACTTTAGACAAAAAGAAACAATTTTTTTTGCGAAAAGCAGCAACGATTTTTTTGGTAATACTACCACTTGGCTTCGTTTTCGGTAGCAGTTTTGATATACTCTGTATAAGGACTGGGTTGTTGGTTGGTTCCCTTCCACGACAGATATTTGTGCAGTCGTCAAATATGCGTTGCGGACCTGAGTGTGTTTGGACTATAGATGTTTCGACCGAAAAGACTCCCGTAGATTTTGACATCCACTACGCAAAGTATTTTTATCAAAATTGAGTCAGGGCTAAATGCTAAAGTAAAACCGAGAATAAGCACTGTAAAAAAAACTATTATTTATCTATGCCTACGTCTTTTAAACCGAAAACTACATATTAGATACGGCTGACGGACGCGGCTGAAGAGCGATAGAACATGCAATCTCACGTCCGCGACTTACGCCTGATGGTGCACATAACCAAAGAATCCATTGTCTAGGTCTGCTTAAGGCGCGTTCGTCAGCCGTGTCCGTCAGATAATCCGTTTTCGGCATAACACGTAACATAAATACATAGATCATAATAGTATCAAGACTCCAACTGAAAAAACAAATCCACCTACACGTTTAAAAGCAAAGTGGTAAAGAACAACTGGCGAACCGTAACACAATCACTGAGAACGTACATGGTTAAGGGAATTAAAGTGAAAAGCATTTGGATAGTGCACTAACTCCGAACAAAGTTTACACGTTTCTAGGAGTTTCATGAGGTATTTAGCGCGGACTTCGTAGTGACTGGCCGCAGTGCACTCCCAGTTTGATCCTTTTGAATGTAGTGGACGTGGATTTCTTGTTTTTATTGTATAAGGCGTATACGTAAAAAATATATGAAAAAGAGCGTGGTGGGCTTGGTAAACGCACCAGGCACGGCTGCCAACATGTTCACGGTGGTCGCGGGTTCAAATCCCAGGGCATATCTCTGACTTTTCGGAGTCATGTGTGTATTGATAGTCAATCACCACGCACTATAACGGCGAGGGAAAACACCGTGAGGAAACCTGCATACCGTAGTGGTTTAAAAAAAAATCTATGGTATGTAAATCCGCCAACCCGCACTAGGCCAGCGTAGTGGATTATATGGCCTAACCACTTTTAATTGTGCTCTCGATTGTAGAGGAGGCTCGCGCCCTGCAGTGGGACGTATGTATATGGGTTAGCACAGGGTGATATTGTTTTTAATAATTTTGATTAAATTTTAACAACATGTTCTTAACCATCCCAGGTAACATTGTACCAAGTTTGAAAAACGGCCTGGTAGTTTTGTCAAAAATCGCGATTTTTATTTTCAAGGCTTTTAATCAACTCTTTTAAGTACGTATCTTTTTACGGCTTAGGTAAGTTCCCAAAACGAACTGAAGTTCCGCTAAATGGTAAAAATACTAATCCATAATGGGTGGCCAAAAATCATGAAAATTAAAATCACGATTTTTGACCAAAAATAATCTCGGATTTTTTTAAATTTTGTACAACGTCACCCAGGGTGCTGATAAGAAACATATGGGTTGAATTAAATACCATACATAATGATGTAATAAGTACAATCATTAGAGTTAGAGATTGCCCTGATGTCTTAAAAGTCTAAAGCCCATAGCAATAAAATTAACATAAGACTAATTCCGATCTAAACTGAACGGCATGCAAAGAGATTTATGAAAGTCGGTTTAGACATGACGGAGAAATTCATGCTCATACGTGAACATACATGCAATCGAGCACATCACCTCCTCCTATTATAAGGTTAGTTAAAACGATTAGGTCAATGTCTCTGAAATGTTGGGTCCTTAGTTTTTTTTTACCCCAAAAATACAACAGCTCCATATAAAAAGCAAACAATATAAAACACACATAGTTGTCTGCCTCCGAGAAATTATTAAGAAGTCACATAAATGAGAGACAGTGTTCAGTAATTCCATCATTAATTCATATCCCGAATATTTTATTCACAGTTACACGGATTACTGACATCCCGAATGAAATTAAGTAGGAAGCCCAAAAACGTGCGCAGTGAAATCCCCCAGGTACTAATCCCGTACGACGTGTGCGGATGAAACCGTTTTGTTGAATTAATATAATTTTACGACCGCACCTGCTGCCCACGCGCCAACTAAAACTTGCCCATTTATAACATTCGTCTTCATAAATGCAAAAGTTGTTTTTGACTAACTTTCGCGTGTTTTGGTTTGGTACTTCAATCACACTAATATTACGAGTGTGAAAGTTTGTGGAAATGTTTGTGTATATTTTATAAGGAAATGAAAGCACTTTTAAATGGATTCACTATAGAGTATATAACAAAGTCGCTTCCCGCTGTCTGTCTGTCCCTGTATGCTTAGATCTTTAAAACTACGAAACGGATTTTGATGCAGTTTTTTTTAATAAATAGAGTGATTCAAGAGCAAGGTTTATACGTATAATACATTTACAGGTTGTCCCAGTTTGTACGAAAAAAAACATGTATCTGGCTGGTGTGGAGTGGAATAAAAAAAACATCTGCACCCACGCGAAGCTGGGACGGGAAGCTAGTATTTTATATTATGTTAGACCAGTGGTTCTTAACCTTTTACTCATGGGGGACTATGTGACATCATTTCAGCTTAGCCATTGACCACCCATTTGATTGACTGGTTTTTTCGTATCATGTATGATAATACAGAATAATGATGATTATGAATGATAGATAATCCTCGGGCCAGATGGCGGGACGACTTGCACAAGAAGCCCGGCAGCGACTGGATGTATAAAGCAGCAGACCGGGCTCTGTGGCGTATCTTAGGAGAGGCGAGGTCCAGCAGTGTACCTTACCTTTAGTACCGTTCGACAAAATTATGTCACCTCGAAATCAGATACACGAAGGCTGAGCTTAAAAGCGCTCAGACTTGGCGTCAGATATTTTTTTTTTGTGGGGTCACCGCTTTACTAGGTTTTTTAGTACTGTGTGTGCTGATAGCTGTTTCGTCAAATACGCTTCGGACGCAATAAACATTTACAACGATGTCAATTAATGTTTAAATGTGGTATAATTCAAGGAAAAAACATATATATATATATATTAACTTATCGTTAATTAACTTTCGTTAATTAACATCGTTTATTAACTTATGCGTATTTTTATCAATTTGTTACAAAAACCACTATATAACAGGGAAGTATTAAAAACTACAAATTTATGGGAGAAATTTGTACAATTAACCAATTTAATTCTTATCAAGCCGTTTTTAAATGTTTTAATTATAAATTTTGTTCTTCTTTAGTCGTAACCCACATATTTGCAAAAATTCGCTAGATGTCAGCGTTTTTCAACAAGTCGCTACTTCTATAACGTAATAGATTCAATAATAATTAATACAGTGGAACCCCGATAATCCGGCCCCTTGCTAATGCGGCACCCCCCGTAATCCGTCATGGTCTATAATTTTTTATGTATTGAATATTTTTTTGTCAATCTTCGCTAATGCATGATTGAACAAGTTATTGTACGCACCACCACTTTTGTGCTCGACGCGTAGTGTATTGTTTTGATTCTGATTGCTATAATCCGACATATTCGCTAATCCGAAATTGCCCTGCAAACTGTTTGTCGGATTACCGAGGGTCCACTGTACATCCAACAGTCACTTACAAAGTTCCGACCTCACACTAACATACAGTCCTGTGCCGTGTTAAACACTACCAGTGACTGCAGTCTCATACATGCCCAGAGCCGAAATAAATACTAAAGCCCCATTTACACGGGGAGAGTTTCTCGCCGAATTTCATGAGCCTACTTGACGGATCTTTCATACTAAATAGATACACTAAAGGTTTGTGGTCTGTTTTAATTTAAAAAAATACGATTATATACGATACGCCTGGAAAATACGATTACCGTAAGGATATAAAAAATAGCATCGTGCAAACATTGTCAGAACACGATAATCTATGGCGGTTAAGTCTTGCCATAATCGCATACGATTCTCGCCGCGAGAAACTCCCCATGTAAATGACGCTTTATGGATCACACAAATATTTGTTGCGGTGCGGCGATCGAACCCGCGGCCTCTTGTTTTACAGCTGGCGTCTAACCAACTGCGCCACAAGGCTGCCAAACTATGGCAGAAGTTTGTAAAATCTTGCTTCCTTCGAAGAGCTTAATTACTTGACAGATGTGAGAGAACTCGCAAGAATATACAAATAAGGATTTTAATTGGTCGAGTGTGACCAGATGTCCAATGGGAAATCATAGGGATGACTTATATTCAGTGGAAACCTTGTAGCTAATTAATATGATAATCTAGGAAATATCAAAACTTGCTGAACAGTACATAAACTCACGCCATTTTCCCACAAGGGTAGGCTGAGGTGCTACAAAGACGTCCACATTCACGTCGTGTGTTCCAACAGCACAAATTTCTGACTCCGGGCTGATAGAGAATAGAAAAATCCAACATTTTGTCCGACTCGGGATTCGAACCCGAGACCTCAGCGTTGTAATCATACCGTAGCACAGCTACGTCACCGAGGCAATCAAAAATATGATTTTGATACACTCAGCTACTTGTAAAACATAACAATATATTGCCAATAACATAGCAATAATGTTGCCAAGAAATCAGTTAACCTATTTCCAAAACGCTTATGTTTAATTTCCCACAATGCACGACAGTCTTTAACAGGCAAATATCGTCTGCCTATTGAAATAAAAATGCTACGTTAAAAGATAACCAATACACAAATGACTCCGAAAAGTCAGAGGTGTGCCCTGGGATTTGAACCCGCGACCACCGTGAACATGTAGGCAGCCGCGTCTGGTCCGTTTACCAACAGGCCATCACGCACTCAATCAATCACCACGCACTATAACGGTGAAGGGAAACATCGTGAGGAAACCTGCATACCATAGCGATTTGTATAAATTTCTACGGTATGTAAAAGTCCGCCAACCCGCATTAGGCCAGCGTGGTGGACTATATGGCCTAACCACTCTCAATCGTACTCTCGATTGTAGAGGAGGCCCGTGCCCTGCAGTGGGTCGTATATGGGCTGATACAATACAATACAATAAAAGATAACCTACGCCTTCAATAACAGGTATGTCTACATTGAAATCAATCATCGACTGAAGCGTTAGCTTTCTAAGGGCAGCTGTGTAACTTCTAAGTAATAATTCATTAGTTGAAGTTTATGTCACCGGCCGCCTTAGGCTCATACAAGGCACGTCGGGGAATATAACACGTTTCAGATAAATCAAACGGTTCGACACTTGGAAACGTGCAATAAATTCTGTTCTGACTTGGGCGTGGAGGATGTATATGGAAACTGTACACTTTTGGTACAACAAACCAGCAAGAGGTTTTGTCAACCTTCGTGGCGCAGTTGGTTAGACGCTGGCTGTGGTAAACGCACCGAAACTTGTATGTGTGATCCACAGGTATTTGTTTCTGGTTCGAGTGTTTGTGAGACCGAAAAGTCTCTCGTAGTGTCTGATACCTGCGACACAAGACTCGATGTATTATCAAGACAATTGATGTGACTATTGAGTTTATTCATTTGGTTTTAATTGGTAGTGTGTGATGTTTTGGAATTGAAATTAGTTTAGACGCCAATTTCAAACACATTCAACAAATAAATACAATCAACGCAGTTAATAATTATTAAGACGAATAATAATACGACGATTGTGTAATCATAATTCCTCTATTCTTTTCCAACATCATGTGCATTCATACAAGGGCTCGCTACACACAACTGGCATATTTTAATGCCTACAACGTTTACTCTTGAACAATCACAGCGTAATACATCTTCCGTCTCAGCCGTCCTTGCCATCAGCCGTTGACAACTCCGTTCTGTATTCAAATCCTTATTCTATTCTTCTTAATATAACTGCCAGCAACATCGTCATACTAAATAGGTTGCTTTACTCATCGCTTATAAAAATCACCAGTTACATACATCTGAATGACATCTGAATAAACAGAAGGGCTTGGTCTGTGAAATCTATCAGCTTCCTCAATAATTTCGACAATCAATGTAGAATATCGACGCGGCCATCGATGTGCTATTTATTTACAGGCACACGGCACACCCCGCGCTTGCCGGCCGCTGCCAACAGGGACATAACGTACGCCAGCCGCTATGCCTCCGCTTTTTAAATCTCTCATATCTTCTAAGATATCCATTTTAATGAAATGCTGTTAAAGGCTGTTTTGGTCTATTTAATGTATTTAATTGAATAAGGAATATTGTCAAAAAGGCCGTGCTCTGCAGTAGACTCTACAGAAGGACGTAAATGGACTGGATTTTTTTATTGCTATAAATGGCGAGTCGAGCATGCCATTCACCTGATGTTAAGCGTTACGACAGCTCATGAACAGTAGCAAAACCAAACAGCATGAATGACAATGCATTGCTTGACATTCCACTGTCCAGTAGTTACTCTGGCTTCAATGCCCGTCAAACCGGAACATGATAGTGCATTTACACTGCTGTTTGTCGGAAGAAATAGACATTGCGGTGGTTCCTGCCCAGGCGGACTCCAGGGCCAGGGACCTACCACCAGTAATATTAATTTTACAAACCTGATCCATCACTCCTTCCATTGGTAAAATGATGTTCGGCAGTTTATAAGCTTAGTTCAGATAAATACATGAGGAACAAGTCTTTGTTTTAATATAGAGAAGATATATTTCATATTTTTCGCAATACGGCAATTTATGTTATTTATACAGATGGTAAAAAAAATACGTTTTTTGTACGAGATATTGTGTTAAATACAATAAAAATTTAAATTGTGTGCGAAGTCTGTTTAGTTTATGAATGTAAAATTATTGTTTCATCTCAAGGTCTGCAATAATGGTCTTAATTGTAAACTAAAGTAAAAATTCCGATGCGTATTGTTTTCCAAATATATCTTATATTTGAAAAAAAAAAACATTAAATTGTATGAATGTAACGCTCTTATCAATTTGGGTTAAGACCCCTATTCACTGGTGTTTTGCGAGCGTTGGCGTTTCTCGAAGGTCTGTGCAACGTCGACGCGACGTTGACGCTGCGGTTGTCTAGCGTCAAGCTTTGGCACTATGACTTGTCACAGAATATGTCAATACAAGAATATGTAGTGCAGTGTCGAACAAAGTAATGTTGGATTATTCTATTCATTATCAGCCCGGAGTCAGGACTTTGTGCCCGATATGGCGATAGGCTTGCCCCCTATTACATCATGGACGGAACACACAAATAAATAAAATTAGAAACATGTAAAATATTTACATATTTACTCAAGTACGCTACGCCCAACGATTTTATTATTTTTTGTCTGATCATCTGTTATGTGATGACTGCTGACTAGGACCTTCCGTATGATATTCAACTGTCCCGTGCGAATTACTTTGAAACATATCATTACAAAATTGGTCCAACGTTTTAACATTTTAACTTCCAACGAGACATTATGGGATAATTTGCAAGAGCCCATGTTCATCTGTGGACATTCTGCGGCTGAAATAATGATGATGTATGATAAGATTTTAAGGAATGGTTAGACTTGTATGAACGAAGTTGAAGATTTAGTTCTATGGTGTACACTAGAGGAGGCCTACACCGGTGGACTGTCACAGTTTGATTACGGCGATATAATATAATGCAATAATTAATTTATTTGTTGTTCTTGAGTCAGAACACGATATTTTCCTTTCTGCGAACAACCCATGCTTCATTTCAAAATAAAGAGTATATACGTTACAAAAATATTGGGTGAATAGGAGGATCGATATTATATTATATAGATTCTAAAATTATATTGACAGTAATATAATAAATTATATTTGTATACTGGCAAGTCGTAGTTTGTATACTGGCAAGTACGTTACCCGTATGGTATGTAAAAGTCCGCCATCCCGCACTAGGCCAGCGCGGTGGACTATATAGCCTTACCACTCTCAATCGTACTCTTGATTGTAGAGGAGGCTCGTGCCCTGCAGTGGGACGCATATATATAGTAAGACGTATACGTGGGCTGCTACAGCACAGTACAGTACTGGCAGGACAAAGTGAGTACTGATCTTGGTAGACGCAGTGCAATTCAAACTACTTGTGTGCACACACAAGTAAACATGTCCCAGTGTCACCACTGGGACGGGGTTACCACTACAATATCCCATCATCAATTTTATCTCTTTTTTGGGACTTGTAAAATAATAAATAAATATACCCAACAGTCATAGTCACATACATAGTTCTGACCCCACAATAAGATCGAATTTTGTGTCGTGGGTATCAGAAACTAAAATAGACTTTTCAGTCTCACAAACACACAGACACGAAACATTTTTTTATAGCATAGGTCCGGCAAACAAGCAAGCAGGTCACCTGATGGTCAATGATCACTATCCCGCCCATGAACATCAACAACGCTTGGATGATGGAGGTGTTGCCGGCCCATCACATCGAAAGGAGAGCGGGAAGGAAAAAGGTTGGGGAGAGAAAGGGGTATTGGGTATCCATTAATATCAATCACCAAACGAAACGCGACAGCGAAACTGTCGCCCATGTCGATCTGTTGTGAGACAGTGGTACCACCCCGGACGAGCCTGCCCATTCATGCTAAGTTATGACTGACAACAGCGTGTCTCTACCACTTTCAAATATCTGTGGACCATACAAACATTTTCGCGGTGCGAGGATCGAACCTGCGGCCTCCCGTTTCTAAGCCGGCTTCTAACCAACAGCACCACGGAGGCTCTCAGATGAAATATAAATTCGTTGAATACTTCGAAAATCCCGAAAGCATTTGGCGAGTCGAGTACTTTCAACCTAAAATAAATAAATAAATAAATAAATAAATAAATAAATAAATAAATAAATAAATAAATAAATAAATAAATAAATAAATAAATAAATAAATAAATAAATAAATAAATAAATAAATAAATAAATAAATAAATAAATAAATAAATAAATAAATAAATAAATAAATAAATAAATAAATAAATAAATAAATAAATAAATAAATAAATAAATAAATAAATAAATAAATAAATAAATAAATAAATAAATAAATAAATAAATAAATAAATAAATAAATAAATAAATAAATAAATAAATAAATAAATAAATAAATAAATAAATAAATAAATAAATAAATAAATAAATAAATAAATAAATAAATAAATAAATAAATAAATAAATAAATAAATAAATAAATAAATAAATAAATAAATAAATAAATAAATAAATAAATAAATAAATAAATAAATAAATAAATAAATAAATAAATAAATAAATAAATAAATAAATAAATAAATAAATAAATAAATAAATAAATAAATAAATAAATAAATAAATAAATAAATAAATAAATAAATAAATAAATAAATAAATAAATAAATAAATAAATAAATAAATAAATAAATAAATAAATAAATAAATAAATAAATAAATAAATAAATAAATAAATAAATAAATAAATAAATAAATAAATAAATAAATAAATAAATAAATAAATAAATAAATAAATAAATAAATAAATAAATAAATAAATAAATAAATAAATAAATAAATAAATAAATAAATAAATAAATAAATAAATAAATAAATAAATAAATAAATAAATAAATAAATAAATAAATAAATAAATAAATAAATAAATAAATAAATAAATAAATAAATAAATAAATAAATAAATAAATAAATAAATAAATAAATAAATAAATAAATAAATAAATAAATAAATAAATAAATAAATAAATAAATAAATAAATAAATAAATAAATAAATAAATAAATAAATAAATAAATAAATAAATAAATAAATAAATAAATAAATAAATAAATAAATAAATAAATAAATAAATAAATAAATAAATAAATAAATAAATAAATAAATAAATAAATAAATAAATAAATAAATAAATAAATAAATAAATAAATAAATAAATAAATAAATAAATAAATAAATAAATAAATAAATAAATAAATAAATAAATAAATAAATAAATAAATAAATAAATAAATAAATAAATAAATAAATAAATAAATAAATAAATAAATAAATAAATAAATAAATAAATAAATAAATAAATAAATAAATAAATAAATAAATAAATAAATAAATAAATAAATAAATAAATAAATAAATAAATAAATAAATAAATAAATAAATAAATAAATAAATAAATAAATAAATAAATAAATAAATAAATAAATAAATAAATAAATAAATAAATAAATAAATAAATAAATAAATAAATAAATAAATAAATAAATAAATAAATAAATAAATAAATAAATAAATAAATAAATAAATAAATAAATAAATAAATAAATAAATAAATAAATAAATAAATAAATAAATAAATAAATAAATAAATAAATAAATAAATAAATAAATAAATAAATAAATAAATAAATAAATAAATAAATAAATAAATAAATAAATAAATAAATAAATAAATAAATAAATAAATAAATAAATAAATAAATAAATAAATAAATAAATAAATAAATAAATAAATAAATAAGCTCAAAGCACAACGCTGTCTTTTGAATTTATTTCTGCATTCGGAGATGAATAATAAAAAAAAACTTTGATTGTAACGGTAAACAGGCCCCGAAGAAACTACTAAAGTATTTCAAAGGTATACAACCTACGTGAAGTCAATCCGCACTAGCTCAGCGAGGTGGACTACGAGTTATGAATCGTAGACAAGGCACTTCATTCAGTGGGTTAAATGAACTCATACATGTACTCTGTATCAATTGGACGAACTGATACATTAAAAACGAATATTCAAAGGCAATTATATCCTCATCATTCTCGGGGTCTAGTAGTCCACTGCTGTACATAAGGCTTCTCTGAAGGATTGTCACAATATCCATAAGCTGGGTTTTAAGGCCAGGGGCACAGAAAATAAGATATACATATATATATTTAGGCTGGTAAGTGATTTCTTTTTATCAGCCCATATACGTCCCACTGCTGGGCACGGGCCTACTCTACAATCAAGAGAATCGATTGAGAGTGGTTAGGCCTTATAGTCCACCACGCTGGCGTAGTGCGGGTTGGCGGACTTACATACCGTAGAAATTATTTAAAATCGCTACGGTATGCAGGTTTCCTCACGATGTTTTCGTTTACCGTTGTAGTGCGTGGTAATTTACTATCAATACTCAGATGCCGTCGTAAATGGAGAGGTGTGCCCTGGGATTTGAACCCGCGATCAACGTAAAGATCGTAGTCGCGTTTAGTCCCTTACCAACAGGCCTCTACGCACTTTTATATACATTACAAATATGTAATAAATAAATACGGCCAGAAATTTGATAGCAGAAACTAATGACACTTCAGGTACAAATTATAATCACTGATGATTTGTATTCGGGCGTATGACATGTTACAAGGTGCACAATCGCTTACCATACATACATAAGCTCACGCCTTTTTCCCAGAAGGGGTATGCAGGTGTTCCACCCCTCGATGTGATAGAGGGCGAGCCTATCGCCATATCGGGCACAAATTCCTGACTCCGTGCTAGTAATGAATAGAAAAATCCTATATCACTTTGCCCGACCCGGGATTCGAACCAGAGACTGAGGTCTCGGTTCAAAAGGAAATACGAAAATAAGAAAAGGTTCGAAATACAAAGCTAAGGCTTTGTAACCATACCGTAGTACAGCCACGCTACCGAGGCAGTCGACACAATTGCTTACCGATGAAGGCAAAATCTAATTAAAATAAAACCAACGGTCCAGTGCATGTAAAAGCGTTTGGTTTAATTACGCACTGCCCGAGGGTTCCGTAATAGTGTCCCCGGACAAACGATGCAAGGGACTGAGGAATTTGCTGCTCTAAATTATTTTAAACGCTACATTTGTTTTTCACATACAATATGGGCGTATTTGTAATTTATTTACCGTTGTCTCGTGGTTACCTCGAGGCAACACATACATAAATGCTTGTACTGTCTGGACAGTGGATCGGCGAGCCTATGGGTTCGGAAACCACCTTGAACAATCAAAGTTGTGCGTGATTTGGAATTCCTTAATATGCATACTTTACTGCAAACCGACCTCATTTTAGTGTAGAATGGTTTAAGCCATAAGGTATACTTCCTGTTGCCAATGGTTACTTTTTTAATTCTGGCACGGCACAGTGACTGCATTGCACCTGGTGGTAAGCGCTAATGCCGTCCAGATAGGGTATAGAATGGCATCAGACGCCAATCTTAAAGCAATCGATACAGTCATACCGGCCCGCTAAGATGCCTCACGCTACGGAGGAAGGAACCAGGATTATAGGGAGGGAACACGTGTGATGGCAAACCGTTCCTCAGCTTGAATGTACAGAGAAAAGAATTAGGATACTACTACTAGATGGAATTCATATGTCTAAGTCTTAAGCCCCATTTACACGGGGAGTTTCTCGCGTCGAAGATACGATTATTGTAAGGATATAAAAAAGTTGCATCGTGTAAACATTTGTCAGAACACGATTAGGTATGTCATGCGATAATCGCATACGATTCTCTCCCCGTGTAAATGGGCCTTTAAAGGCGTCCAGAAGTATTCCAATAGCCGATACCTTAAATTCACGAGCCCTCGTCAACATCTGTTGAATTGCCAACTCCATTTACAATATTGATTAACGAATTTACATGGCATTTACACCACAATAGGCAACTTTAAATTAGTTCATCTCAAAATTTATTACCCGGCGTAAACAATGCTAAACAGTTTCGTAGACACTATTATGATAACGATGAAGTCACTGTAACGATGAAGGAAAACATCGTGAGGAAACTTGCATACCATAGCGATTTGTAAGATTTTTTATGGTATGTAAAGTCCGTCAACCCGCACTAGGCCAAGGTGGTCGACTCTATGGCCTAACCACTCTCAATCGTACTGTCGATTGTAGAGTAGGCCCGTGCCCTCCGTGTAGTGGGACATAATATATGGGCTAATACAATACAAAAAAATATGATTAGAATGAATATTATAAACTCGCACATGCTCTAATAATAGTGCCGAATCACAAACAGAAAACATTATATTCTTTATTTCGCTTAATTTGTTCGATGTGACCTCTATTTTAACAATTCTTCTTATCGTTCTAAATTATTTGTATTTTTTTCTATGGTCTGTAGGTTGGTCTCTGTGTTTTCCTGAACGTAAAGGTAAGTAATTATTAATAAATATGAATTATAATACAAACGTAACACCGAAATGTCACCGGTGTTTGGCCTGGAATTTGAATCTAAGACCTCAATTTCGGCAGTCTATGTCTCAAATAACAGCTATTGCACTAGTGCCTAAAAGTAATGTCAATAAACAGTCAGACTTCAATTAACATATACAAAATTCAATGCAAAATTAATGAAATACCAACGTTAAATAACAGTCCCCTATTGTTAAAACAATGAACAGCATTGTATTTAGACGTCAGCATTTACCCAGTTTCAATTGATAAATAATGCCGTTTCATTCACCGGCTAAAATCACGGGGATCAGATGTCAAATCCTGATTTCTATCCGATTAACCGCTTTCAGCCGACCCCTGATGTTTCGGCTCGTTTCATCTGCTAAATGATGGGCGGGTATATAAACTAAACCTAAAAGAGTATATCGGATTTTGATGCGTCAGCTTTTTGTAAATAAGTGTCCTTAATTTTCTACCGACATACCTTAGAGCGGTGACGTAATGCTCTAGTATAGGCGTTGGATAGAACAAGCCAATATTTGTATATTTTACGATTTAGAGGTGTTGATGCCTTAATCTACCACGCTAAGCTAGTGCGGGTTGATGATTTTGAACATACTATACAGGGTTTATCTAGACTGCGACCAAAAACGAAGTCAGGTGGTGGTATTAGTGTCTTAAGACACAACACACAAAGTGACACAAACACATAAAAGTTTTTTACTGTAAATTTTTACTTATCGTCGTATTTGGATTGTAAATACATCGTTTTCCTGAAATAATAGTGTATATCTTTTTATTTTTAAAGAAACAATGGTACGTAAGAGTTTAAATTAATAATTTTAGCAAAAACTAGGTATTACCACGCAAAAAATATGATAATTAATAATTTGTAAAAAAAAAACATTTCGTTTTTTAGATAATTTAGTGGCATTGTGTCTGTAATCACTAAAACTACCACCTGGCTTCGTTTTCGATCGCAGTCGTGATATCCTGTATGATTTTGAATTTATTATTGTAAGCATACATTGTCTACGATCTTTAGGCGTGCGTATGCGTTGTACTCAAGCTGTTGTCAAAATACTAGGAACAGTTTTTCTCTCTTTACATTTTGTTTGTGTCAATGGCCTTTCAGATGGTAAGTGACTACCATTGTGTTTGGTGGCCACGTATTAAAATTGGAGTGAAAGGTAAGGAAGTAGGAAGGAAAGGAAAAAAGGACAGAAATAGTTAATTGCCTGGAAATTATAAGTCTATTTTTTTTCAAAAAAGCATTGGTTACCAACCAGCAATAAAATATTTGTAAAAAAGCATTGGTTACCAACCAGTAATTAGATCATTGTTAAACAGCTTCTTACCTAATATATCTAATATATATAAATCTCGTGACACAATGTTTGTCCTCAATGGACTCCTAAACTACTTAACCGATTATAATAAAATTTGCACACCATGTGCAGTTCGATCCAACTTGAGAGATAGGATAGTTTAAATCTCAAATTATAGTCGCAATTTTAATTTATTGCTAATTATTTGTCTGTTATTATTTGACAGTCACAATCATCTGTTAACTCCAAATGAATCTAACAGATGTCGATACCTTTCGACTGGGTTGAGTAAGTAATCAATAGATGGCGCTGCTATGGTAAATCTACGAACGTGTCATATAAGCTACATTTTAACAGTATAATTACCACGTGTTGTTGACGCTATAAAATTAATTAAATTTATTTTAAAGTTTTAGCAGGAATTTTGCAAAGTATTTGTGTTTGCGTATTTTTTTAATGATATTCGTCGTAGTTTCGTGTTTATATAAGGCCTATCTACAAAATAAAAGCAATTCCAAAAAATTGTCAACATGCCTATTTAGGCATTAAGGGATGAAATGGGATAAAGTGGGACGAACGCGATGAGACCGGTAGATGGGAAATAATGGGACGGGATGTAACAGAAAGAAAAGGAGCCAGATGATATGGGATGGGATACGATAGGAAAAGGGATAGTAGGTACTTAGGTTGAGTTCAGGAGTACAAAAGTTTGAACGGGAATAAGATATTTCTGGTGTGGAGTGGAGTCTAAACATCTAAGCACCCAGGCGAAGCTGGGCCGGGCCGCTAGTAATAATATATGTATTAAGTTACGTAATAAAACAAAAAATATAATTATTAAATATTTATATACTAAGTTCCCAACACAAAAGATATTCATAGCATAAAATAATTATACATATATTTAGTTCATACAACCTCCCTTAATTAATTATCAATCTAAAATAATGCTGTAATATTCCCCCAAAATCAACTCAGTTTACGGACTAAAATATACTCAAAAAATAAAGTGTAAAGGACCTAATTGAGTAAAAATATGCAAATATTAAAATTACCCCAAATGGCATAAGTTAACCCTAATTATAAAACCTAATACGAACCCAAAAGTTTTCTAACATTAACTTAACGAATATTTTGTTTGGTACTGGTGTCTCTTTGATATAACCCTAAGCTTAATCCTAATTTAATTAATTATTTAAGCTAAGTTAATTTTAAAATACGGCCACTTAATATTTATTTGTAAATTACAAGAATAAATTACCCTACATCAACCGTAAGACCGTAACCGTTAATTGGTAATGAATCGTTTATTTACCACAAATATCTTAGTATAAAAATTAAACTTGAACTTCTCTTTGGTTCTCAACGATGCTTGTGACAATATTTTCAGGAGTTTTACCCTTCTGTCCTTCTGAATCAGCTAGCACCCTGTTGATAATATTGGCGCAATCCTTATTCTCTATAATGGTAACATGGTTTCCTTCTAAGAAGTGTACGGTGATGGCATTCTCAGTAAATTTATCTAAACCGTAATTCTCTTCGCAGACCACATGTGGAGGGTTCTCTTTCGGACGCAAAAGAGTAATGGGTGACTTAAGTTTCTTGGCATTCTTGCTGTTGTAGTTGAGAATGGCTTTGAGCCTGTCGAAGCTGCAGACGGCGATGTCTCCTATGAACTTGTTGGAGTATTTGCTCTGGACGGGCGACATTTGGATGGTGAGAGCCACTCGGTCTTCATAGGATTCGATCTCGTTGAGTTTCTCCATCAGGGTGTGGGTGACGTTGTTGTTGGGCGCGACCATCTCGACGGTGTGGCAGAGGAGGCTGTTCTGCAGCTGGACGTCGTTCTTGAAGCTGATGGTCATGGTGAGGATCGCGTAGAGGAAGTCGGGGGCGCCGTCGAGACAGAACACGTTGCCTTTGAAACCTGCGAAGACGTAATGGTGGTTATTTAAACGAAGGTCTTTGGAATATTATGGAGTGTAGATTTGTCTATACATTTACCTTACTAGATTGTTGAGTAGTGAAATATGTCAAATGGTAAACATAGCTTTCCTTGAAAGGATTAGCAGAGTCTTGTTACAAATAGTCTTTATCCAACGAAACAGTAAAGTATTTTCACAGCGGCCTCGCTAAAGGAATACATTAACTTAACCAATCACTAGACTGTATTATACTGTGTAGGACATAAGAGAAAAATGTCTGAATTCTTAAATAAGTCGCAAAAAACGCAGCAAATAACAAAATATTGGATAAGTCACACACAGTCACGACTTTTAAGTACTCGTATTTGTTGACAATATTGAATTGAAATAAAAGTTGTATGAAGCAGTTTGTCTTACCTTCGCTTTCTAGTTTGGCAGCCAGTTCTAAAGCGAGTAAACTTCCGAAACTGTATCCAAGGAGCCAGAAGGGGGCGCCGGGAGCCAACCGGGATATCACCGTCTGCAACAATTAAAACGAATTAGTGTTCATTCCAACGCGAACCAGATAAATTGAAGTATGTTTTTACGAAGACTACTAATTTTGTTAATAACATTCATACATGTTTATTAAATGTATTCTAATATTTCAGTCTTTCTAGGTTAATTTTTTTTATTAAAACTGCTGTTTAGAAAGAAAGCAGTTATGCGAAAACGTACATAACATATTTGGAATATTTTATAAACTACCATCTTATAAAAAGGTTGCTAAGATTTTTTTCCTTTGTGAATTCACAAAGTATTTAACGAAACTAACCACATTTCAACTCGTACGGTATATAAAGAGGCGTTAAATGTAATCGTTTGTGGTGAAATTTCTCAATAATTTGCTCCAATATTTGCTTTGGCTTACTACATTAAAGACGAAATTACCTGGTGTAGCCTGTCGATCATTTGCTGCAACGTTTGGTGTTTATGTTCGATTCCCAGCTGCAGAACGCAGACCTTGATCTTGAGTCTCTTGCACAGCGGCTCCAGCGCCGCCGCACAACCTTCCAACCCTGGCAGCATGAACATCACGCGCTCCATCACGTGGATAGCTTCTTCACCCTGAGATACAACATTTATAAATACACCCAACAGTCTCACATGAGTCACTTGCCGGATGCCCAATACACCTTTCCTCTTCCCATCCTTTATCCTTCCCGCTACACTCCCAATTGGGCCGACAACACATCCATGAACCAGCGTAATGGATGTTCATGTGATGGTAACATCAGGTGAACTGTTTGCTCGATTACCGAAGTGCAGTAAAAAAAAACTTCACAGTAACCTACTAAGTTTTATCTACAGGACGCTGGCTTTTCAGCCTCACATCACCCAAAGCACGGACAAATATGTTTGGCTACAAACATTAGTAAGTGTGCAGGGATCGCATCCACGGCCCTACATTTCAGAGCCGGCATTTAACCAACTGCGCCACGGATGCTCAATTATATTCTCAATTAGTCTGTTAACAAACAGTCTATTCGTAAGCTGAAACTAAACAAAAGTCACAAAAAGACGGGAGATGTACATAATTTTACATATTTCCTGGTTTTAAGATATTTTTTCACAAACAACATTTTCTCATTTGTTTCATTCAATTAATTTTCTAAAATCTTTTATTCAATCTCACATCCCCTTTCTATTCTTATCTACTATTAACATTTCTACGAAAAATCTATGAATAGCGCAACTACAAAAAATCTATAAATAAGTCAACCAACCTCAACTCCATCAGAGACCATAGTAGGCATGTATACGAGAGGTTCGGACACCAGGTTCTCGTCTCCGAAGTTCCTCATGAGGACCCTGAAGCCAGCAGCGCCCTCCACCGCAGCAGGCCTGGCTGCCGACGTAGACGCCGCTGCTTCACGCTGTGCTGTTAGCTCTACTAACCTACGTAGGAATATGGATTTTAAGGTATTTTATATAATAATTATAGCTTAAAAATGGTTGCTTGTGAAGGCGATTGAAGAAAACCGAAGAGTTTTGTGGAATAAATGAATTGTGTCTGAAGATACTGGCAAGTGAAGAGAGCGTATGCTACGTAATAGACGGACGGAG
Organism: Theretra japonica; assembly: GCA_033459515.1. Taxonomy (NCBI): domain Eukaryota; kingdom Metazoa; phylum Arthropoda; class Insecta; order Lepidoptera; family Sphingidae; genus Theretra; species Theretra japonica. Next base: position 6,603,366 of record CM065942.1, read on the forward strand.
TTGGAGGTAAAATATTTAACGTTTTATGAATATTCATGAAAACAGACAAATAGGGAACAATATTGACATTCGAAATCATTAATTGACGTACATTAATAAAATAGTGAAGCTGAAGGAGTAAAATGTAATAGTACCGTAATAGGAAAAGTAATGAATACTGCAGAAAAAAATCCTAGGAAAATATTTTACCTGGCGAAGGTTAGCGTTCTGATGTCTTGGGCTGTAAGGAAGACTTCAAACTCTCTCTCCAAGGTCTGCTTGATTTCCACAGCCATCATACTGTCCATACCTAACTCAGCTAACGAGACCTGTTGCGATACCGTCTTCAAGTCCTTAATACCTGTACAAAACAATAACCAGTTATGTTGGTAATCACCCATAATTTAGATCCTTTGGGAGGAGCGAGATTTAGTAGTGCCGACATAATTATGTCAAATGGTGATATAACAGTACATCGCAAATTGGAACTCTATCTTAAAAGTGCTTTTTTGATTTTATAGACGTAATATAATACAGATAAACGAGGTGAAATAACAGCTTTATAGTTGCGTTTCTTATGGTGAACTTGTTAATCTAATTGAAATACGTGTCCAGTTACAAATAATTATTTCCCATTTCGTTTTATTATCACCACCTTCATCACAATATGACCCTGTATTAAAAACATCCTCACCCATAATCTGAGCAACAGCATCAACAATGTTCCCGCAGCCGGAGCCACCAGCCTTCTTCTCAGCCACCACGATGGAGGACACGATCGCCGCGTCCTGCTTCATGAATTTGTCAAGCGCCAGCAGGCACGAGGAGATCCTCTGCTGGAGGGTGCCTCCGATCTCCAGCTGCACGTCTTCGTCTTGCATGTCCGCCACTAGACCCACCTGGATATTATTTTGAGTATTTAGTAGATGATGTAGGGTTATGTCTCATTCTCAGTAGTTGTATGTAGGAGTCAACTAAGTAGCAAAATTCTATATTATGAATTAGTTCTCATTTAACCATCTCTGTTTTTTAAGCCTTTTTTAAATATCATTAATTGCTCGTTAAAATCATGTTGGGTCTCCCTCGTGTGCATGAGATACGCGTAGATATTTAAAAACTAGCTCCTACTTCAAACAGTTCCGATATGTAGTTACATTAGTTAATTTGAATAAATGACGACCGATGATTTGTTAAAGGCATAGCAGATTTAGTTGAGGCACATCAAAACCTTTTTCTTCGTTTTTGTTCCATGTGAGAGTATTCTTATTAATTCTTTAAACGTTAACCTATAACCGTTGTCAACATACGTAGGGAAAATAATCAAATTACATTCAGAAGCAATTTCAGTATCAACAAAAAATATAATACTCTCTAGTCTCTACGTACATCACCAATAGCACCCCACTGCACAGCTAAAGCGGGGAAGCCGAGCTTCTTCCTCCATTCGCAGATCCTCTCCATGACAGAGTTGGACATGCCGTAGTTGGTCTGGCCAGCGTTACCGCGGCCGCATGACACTGACGAAAATATTACGAAGTCCCTAAAAAAACACGTAGAATTGATGACTAGAAAGATAAAGAGTAGAGATTATTTTAAAGAAAATTGACGATTGAGATATGTGGAAAGAATGTGAACCACGTACAAAATATAATTGTCATAGGTATAACATATATAATTTCCAACAGGTCAATGTGGAGGTCCTTAGGGTTGGCCTATTTTCAGCTGTGGACTTCCAGTAGTTGAAGAGAGACAAAGAGGGGTATGAATTGCTAAATAAAATTGTATTAAGGTTGGTACCGTCCTGAAAACATTGTTGGCATATGCAGGTATTTTAGATTTATTACAAGATTAGTTTAATTTATCTCTTTTTATTAATATTTTGAAGTTGGTTTAATTTTTATATTATTTTGTACCACAATTAAAAATCAACTTCAGGAATCTATACTATTTTTGTGGCATCAATTCAATAAGTACATATGTAAATAAAAAAACTCACTTCAAACCAGGGCACAGTTTCTTCGACAGTTTATCCAAATGCATAGTAGCAACCGCTTTAGGTCCAAACGATGTCTTGAAAGTTTCTGGATTCTGGTTTTGGAAGATGGAATCCTTCAGAATGACGGCCAGGTTGAAGATCGCGTCCACCTTGCCCATAGCGTTGGCCATCTTCAGCATCTCCTCGCATCCTGACTCCGTCGTGACGTCATGGGTGGAAATTTGGATGTTTGCCCCGTAGCCAGCCCAAGCCCTAAAGATTTATATGAAGAAATTAATACAAGGTATAATATTTGAGCAGGGTAACGTGTTGTTTCAAGATATCAATAAAATTGTACTCACATAACATATAACTCAAAACTCAGTGGTAAAGAAGCAATCATTATTATCATAAGAATACTATAAGAAATTTAGATTATTACTTTTAGTGTAATATTATGTAACCTTCACGACTAGATAAGTCTCGTAGCACGTTTAATATTCAGTAGCAATTTCAAGATAATATACATTTGTTGGGTTCAAATTTATATATATTTTTTAAGTATCCTGCTGGAAATACAACATGTTTGACGAAATGTTCAAAAATGTCAACCCAAAAATTTTTTTAATGCTCTTATATTAGGCAACTAATAGGTCAAACGTAGTACTTTAGTCTCTTACCTAAGTCTAGAAGCCTGGTAGCCGTTGGAGACCCCTCGTCGAGAAGTGAGCACTAGTTTGCGAGCCCCTCTCAAGATGAGCCAATCAGCGAGCTCCAGACCAAACCCTCCGAGACCCCCTACTACTACATACACATTGTCTTCGTGGCACATGTACCTGAAATATGCGAATTAAGTAATTTCTTTAGATTGGGATTAAGATTGTCATAGCTCTAAGAGCTCAGGATACATGAGATATGTACTCAACTGGATTAACTTGCACTTAATATCAAACAGAGGCAACAAAGAAGAATATACACATTCTTCCACAACAAAGGCCAAACATTTTGTTGGTAATAAAAAGATGATAAGTAAGCTGTACTGTACTGTACTGTAATAACCCAGATACGTCCCACTGTAGGGCACGAGCCTCCTCTACAATCGAGAGTACGATGAAGAGAGATTAGGTCATATAGTCTACCACGCGAGCCTAGTGCGGTTTAGCGGAGTAAGTTGTACTTTAATTTCAATTAGATGCACGTGTATTTGGAGTACATGTTTATGTATTCCAAGGCTTAATATGAACGTCTCACCTCGGCAGAGCATCGACGGGATATGATGACGGTTTCACCGGCCTGTTGACACGTTCTTCATCGCGAATCTTAATAATTACCTGAACAAAAAGTTATGTTTTATAACATGATAAAATGACCTATGGAATAATTACAATAAAGAAATACAAAATTTCGTACCTTGCCGATATGTTTGCCCGCCGCCATGTATCGGAACGCGGTTTCAGTCTCGTGTTTCTCGAAAGTGCAGTAAGTGAGAGGACGTACGGCGCCACTCTCGATACCAGTCAGTAGTAAGTCTTGCAGCCGCTGTTAACGCAAGAATGTCAAGGAGATCTGCTTAGTTAACTATTTTAGCGCCACATGTATTAGTTTTAGCGAAAAAAGCGATAAAATGAACCTCACAATAATTATCTATATTCATGCGAGTCGTGTTTTTAATTCAACTAATACTCTTACTAATACTGCTTAGAATAATTTCTAAAATGGAGACGGAATTTTAGATACCCATACATGAAACAATACACATCGAACGTAGCATAACTGATAAATTTAACTTCATTGATTATTATTATTGGTTAAAAAATAATTATGTAGATAATACAAACGTACATAGCTCAATAGATAAGTTTAGTTATATTTATTGCAAGATAGTTAAATTAGAATATAATGGCGTAGATGACACAGACCTTCCTAAAGCTAAAGCTCTGGTCGAAGATGTAGTCCAACATGATGCCGTGGAAGGAGGTCTCCTTGAGGAAGAAGTACATGCCGATGGGAGTGTTGTTGCTGATGTCGAACTTGCCGATCTCCAGGAAGCGACCGCGGTACGCCAGGCATCGCACTGATGCCTGTGTTTTAACAAAAGAACAATTAATTAAATTTAATATACCAAATAGAAAATTCTCAAATAAAAGCTTTAACGTAGATATATTAGGGTCTATAATTAAGCGCTTTCTGTCTTTGAATTCAAATAAAGTGAAATGTATGTAAGATAACAACGAAAAAACTGGTGTAAAAAATGAATTAATCACGATATTCCTATACGAGTATAATAACAGTTTCATACCTGTAGTTTTTCGTCAGACAAAGAGTTGAGAACTAGGTCAACACCCCTGCCGTTGGTCTCCCTCCGGATCATGTCTTCGAACGAAGTGTCACGAGAGTTGCCAATGTGACTATCTAAATAAGTACAAGGTGTGTTAAGACAACAATATACAAATGTAGGTTTTAAATAAAATTGGGAGCAAGTAAATATTGAATGAAAGAGAACCTGAAAGACCTAATTAAATGGCTATAGGAATAAGAGTAGGTGGAAAGAAACAGTAGACTCCAAGGGCATTTGATATTCATTTTAAAATAATTAACCACAAATGCAATGAATAACCATTGAACTTTTTCACAAATTGACATTAAAATAATTATTTCCACCTTATTTTCGTCTTAACTATCATCATCATGTCCGGTGAAGGATTCACTTTCTCACTCAAAATTTAGCATTTCGCCCGCTCTTTGATATCGGCAGATGTAAGACTACATGATTAATTTTCCTTTAAAATCAATAGAAATCTTGACAAACCTTTCAACTGTGGGAACAGTTTCTTGATGAAGGCGCGTTTCTCCGCGGTACCGACTGTGGTGAAGATCTCGCAGCCATAGTGCAGGGCCACGTTGATGGCAGCTTGACCCACACCTCCAGAACCAGCGTGGATTAAGATAGAATCGCCACGTTGGATCTGGCCTACCATTACCTGTACAGATATTTGCGTATTAGAGGATATTTCGTGGCTGTTTATATTCACTTTAAATGAAAAAAGTCCTAACATTAAACAATTATGAAGTAGGAATTTATAATTTCGCACAATTTTATTAAAGGTAATATGAAATTGTTTAAAATTGATTTATTATTATTAATTAGAATTTGTTTAGTAAAATCTTGAACGTACCATGGCATAGTAAACAGTGCCGTAAGCAACGGGCACTGTAGCGGCCTCTTCAAAGCTCCATTCGTCAGGAATGCCCCAGAGTAGAGCCTTGTCTCCTGCAGCTACGTTCGCCAAACCACTATTTCTGATCATACCCATCACTCGAGAACCACTGTTGAAAAATATTACGATGTATTGCCAATAGAAAAAATACTAATATACTAATTTTATATTCTTTAGTATAAAAGTTATATAAATAAATTTAAAACTTATTAGCTTATGTTTTTTTTCTTTTTGCTCTCGTTAAAATTTACCACAATTGGACTATACAAATTTGTTTATTCATACGATGTGACTATTGTAAATAAGCGCTCTTAACGCATCGTTCTATTTCAAGGCACCAATGGATTGATATTTAGGACTGTAAATGTTCAACAGAAACAGCGAGCTCTAAAATACCGTTGTATCTTGATGATTTAAAGAATAAAAGCCTGGTCAAGACATAACTTATTTAATAGTGAATTTAATTTACTTACTTAGGTGTTCTGCCCACGACTTCGAATCCTTGCACGCACTCCTGGGCCAGTCTGCCGCGAGCCACGGCATCGACAGTCACACGACCAGTCGCCGTCATCACGTCACGGAAATTAAGAGCTGCACAGTAAACCTAATGGAAATTCAAACGTTAAAAGAATTATTCTCAATCATTAGATAATTATTGTCAATAGAGTTGGTAGTAATCTAACTGAATTTTAAAATTACTCCATTGGACAATTGTATTATATGAGTAATTTCTAGTTTGTTTATACTGTATTTCACCCTACGAATATTTGAAAATTGAGAAAATAAAGTCCAGGATTGTATAAACGAAGTTTTATCATTATTCTACAAATATTCCATGACGCCCTGTTTGATGATGGATAGATGATAATATTCTATCAAGCGAGCGACTAGTTATATTTCGTTTAAAACTTGTCACAATGATCTGCGCCAATACATCGCGTATCGGATTCAGCCGTGAGATAAAATCTTCTTCAGCTAATTGATACTATCAATATCGGTATAGCACTGCATTTCAGTTACATTGCCAAGTAACACACATTTAAACCCTTTCGTACATAGACGCGTAAAACTGAAGTATTAAAAACTTACATGGATAAGAACTTTCTCAACGTCCTTGAAGTGGTGGTTCTCCCTCAACGGTCCCTCAATCCATCTTAGAGACGACAAGTCTCCAATAGTCAGGGTGTTGACATAAGCGTGGTGGGCACGGACAGTTTCCAAATCACCAAGAAGAAGATGGCGGTATGTACCCCATTGACCCTGAAACAAAAATGTAACAATAAATATCCATAATATATGTACTTACATACATAACCACACGCCTTTTTCCCAGAAGGGGTAAGCAGAGGTGCTACTAGAACACCCACGTTTCGCCTTGTATATTCCGTCCCACGATGTGATAGGGGGCGAGCCTATCGCCATATCGGGCACAAATTCCTGACTCCGGGCTAATAATGAATAGAAAAATCCAATATCACTTCGATTCGAACCCGAGACCTCAGCATTGCAATCATACCGTAGTACCAGTAAGTATAATAATATAAGTATCTCATCATTTACTTTCATTTCTTTAGAACAAGCAGATGTTTATAAAAAATAAAATAAATTGATATTATAGTGGGTAATACTTACGTCCTGATACACATTGAGAGCCAAATCCTTATCCAATTGATCTTCATAGAACTCCAAGTCAGGGTTGAATGGTGGCGCTGAAGGATCAGCAATAAGCAGACCATAGACAATTTCGCCACCAGGCTCCTTTCTGAGGCAATTGACTAGACCCAAAAGACCGTTGATATGCTCGTCTTGGCTGTAAAGAACGACCTTCTGGCCTTCTTTGATTTCGTCCTTAACCCTATCGATCCATGAAAATGAGTAGTCTGATGATACAATTTTGACAAACTTCGCTGGTCTTGCCCCCACTCTCTTGCGAAGAAGTACTAAGTATTCGACACCCGTGTCTTGAATAGTGATGATGTCGTATGTGTCAGCATGAGCTTTGACATCGGGAATTTCTTTTTCGCGACTGATGACGAAGCATTTCTCTCGGAGAGTACCTACCGCTTGTTGTAAGACCTAAAAATAATAATAATATGTTTAACATCTGTCTGCTTAACAATCTTATTTATGCTATTACCATGCATTTCAAAAAGATTGAGCTTATTATTGAAAACGTTGAGAAAATGTCTGACTTGAATACTTGCAGTAGATAATTGAATGTTTAGCTAATCATATTTTCGAGTGAAAATCAATCACGGTCTTTGTACACTCTTAATAGAAATGAGGTGATTTTCTTGCCCGTGGATTCACCGCGAATGGCTTTAATGATTTTGATATCTTTTACATTATGTATGACCTGAATTGAATAGATTATTTGCTTTGGTAGAATTAAGCCTGTTATTTGTATTTGACGTACCTCCGGTCTGCTCAAAAGATTGGCTCCGATAAATATAACTGTGTTTGATTCTCCGGTAAGTTTCTTATTTTCTACAGTGATGTTAGAAGGCATTTCCACTGGCTCTTCGGATATGAGAAGAAGTTCAGCCTGTACTAAAGGCAAATCGCCCAAAACCTCAGCCACTTGCTCCAACAGAGGCTCACAGCCGTTCTTCTTGTATTCTTCATCGACGTATTCAATGCTTTTGACTTTATAGGTTTGGATATTTTCAAGGATCAGTTGGATGTTGGCCCTGAGGATGTCTTCAACCTAATTAAAAGTATGATTCGTTAGTTACATTTTATATTGGAGAAGCCGAGACAAGTTATATCATTTTTAAATGGTCCATCGATTGCAGTTTAGCTTATAGCAAATTTCAATGAAATAGAATAATTAATCTACCTTCATCTTTGTCTTTCCGAAGTGGGGTACAAACACGTTCTTTTCAAGTACTGGAACGCCGAGTGGTATTCTCTTGGTAATGGGTGTTGCGTGAAGACCACGAACTTCGACACCTCCGGCTCTATAAAATATGTGCTTAATTAGTACTCGTACAATGACATGAATCAACGGATCAACAGTTCTGTCGATCAAAACTTAAAAATAATTCATTACAATATCGCTCTTTAGTATATTTAGTCGAAGAGAACATAAATAACGGCACCAAAGTTTGGATGCTATGGATGAATTTTTATTAATAAAATTACTTTATTAATTAATAACAATAACTATTTTAAAACTTATGCAATAATTCCGTCGAATCTACAGCAACCTGCTGGATGCGATCTGCAACCAGTGCTGCCTTGAAATTATGCTGCACTGTCCATACGTAAAAAAGAGATTTAAAAACATAATTATATTTGAGGAATAAAAGTAATAAATCATGAGCAATATTCCCAACAATAATCATGAAGTAGTGTGAAACGCAGAGAAACCACTTGGCTCCGGAAAAGTGTTTATTGAAATGAATTTGCATAACGCATTAATCTCAACCGTTGATTCAACGCGGATGCCGCGAAATGGATTGTGTTCAAGTTGAAATTCAATCAGTTTTTTATATTAAAACTTAAATCCTTATCTGAAATTCAATGTAACGACAAAATCAGTAGATTATACATAATTTTTAGTTTTGTTTGTATTGTCAGCCTTCGTGGCGCAGTTGTTTGGCCGCCGGCTGTAAAACGGGAGGCCGCAGGTTCGATCCCCGCATCGAAATAAATGTTTGTGTAAACCACAAGTATTTGTTTCGACTCTGAGTGTTTGTGAGACCGAAAAGTCTCTTGTAGCTCCTGATTCCCACGACACAAGACTCGATCTTAAAATAGGTCTTAAATCTAATAATAAGAATAAGAATCTAAGAAGGAATAAGATGTTTCGCTATTAAACTTACTGTCGCTAGCGAACTCAAAAAACGATTACACAATTACATGAACTGCGTAGTATAAAATGAGATACACATGAATATGATTATTATGACAGGCAGGATGTACGCCTCTTTAGCTCAGTGGTAGAGCACTGGTCTCGTAAACCAGGGGTCGTGAGTTCAAACCTCACAGGAGGCACTTCTGGTTCGGTTGTCTGGATTTTTACATTCAATCATTATTTTAATATTATTGTACCGTATCGGGTGATTTAACAAAAAAAAAGCGGAATTTAGAAAATAATACATTTTTGACACTATAAAATAATAATGTACTCGTAATATCGTTACCATTAATAATATACCATTTACCATTTATGTTAATAACTAGCCAGCACAGCTCGAGCAACATTTTATTTTGCGTATGTTTTATTAATATTTTAAATACTCAAAGTGACTGCCGTCCTCTGTACTACTTTTCCCGTTCCGTCCCGATTTCAAAAGTATGTGAATTTTATTAAGCGCATTAAGTCGTTTTGCAATTACTTCATACAAGTAGGTAATTTGATTTGTAATACCCTGATAAGGTAAAATGCACACAATATATTATGCTGAAATCTGTCTGTCTAAAAACTGTTATGTTCCGGTTTTAAAACTGGAATACAACACAACATTTACACTGCTGTTTCGCGGGAGAAATAGACATGCGGTGGTACTTACTCAATTTCGATATCCTAGGGAACCGTTCTTCCGATATTTTAATTTTATAGTCAGAATTGAATACTTTTGCCGTCATTTCGAACTTCTAAGTTATTGACCTCAAAATGTTGAAAAAAATATGACAAAAAATAATGAAAAAGGAGACTACGATTATCGGAAATACTTGTACTATATGTCATTCTCTCGCAGGCTACTTTTCAGAAATTTCACTTCTGACGTGTGCCAATAGCACATACGCATACATATTTTTTAGATATGGTTATTTCTAAAGAATACAATTTTCTTTCATTTGGTTATATGAAAAGGATTTGCTTTTGATGTAACATTTAATTTAACAATTTTTAAGTATTTTAATCGTAACGCAGCTAAAGTTAGTATTGCAGTTTCATAACCTGATTCCACCCCGTAGATAGAAAAAAAAAACCCTTACCTAATAACATCAACGTCAGGATAGACGCGAGCTTCAAAGGAGTTCCTGGTAGAATCAGGATTCATCTTGGAGATAGCGTAGTAATGCATGGTCGCGTCAATGGATAGCTTCTCGATCCTGGTAGGAACGAAGAGACCACGAGTGTCTTGTCCAATAATCTTGAGTTGCAGCAAGCAGTCCATGAAAGTAACCCAGTTATTGACCCAGGCGATGCGGCCGCGAGTGCCTTCGACGTTGCAGCCGACGACGCCGCGGAAGAGACCACTGGGAAATTTTAATTATTATTAAAATGTTTGTATATAATTTAAAAGTTATCATCAACGATTTTGACGGTTTGGCGAATCTTTAATATAGATAATGCAACTATTACGCTTTGAATCTATATAGAAGTAGAGTATCATAATCAACGCCAAACAACTCGTCAGAAGTAAAATCGAGGCGTAATTTTTTATATTATAGGGAGCAAACAAGCATTTCTGATGGTAAGAGATCACCGCCGCCCATGAAAATCTGCAACACCATAGGACAAAGAGTATAACTTAATTACTATGCTGTGTTTAAATTTGCACGTAAGTGAAGCCCCTTAACCCTCGTTTCTCAACTTCAGAGCAGATTATTTTTGCGATTACTCTAACAAAGTATTCATAACATAATATGCCTCATGCTGGTTGCGATACAAGGAGAGTTTTTCAAAGTTGTTCAAGATTACCTGTACTGGTATCCTCTCAGTCTTAGCTCTTTATAGAAGTCCTTAGTGAGCAAGTGCTTGATGTTGGGACCAGACACTTCTGGCGGGTGGGGGAGGACCCTGTAGTCTTGACCCACGTTCTTCTTGGCGTAGATACGACCAGTTACAATTGACGCTCCACTTTCCACGATCTGGGGGACAATTAATTACATTGGAAGACATTGTGCTAACTGAGGTATACTGGAGCTGACATTGGGGACAAAATTTGTAAGTATGTATAGGTACGCAAGAAACCATTGGATCAAGGGGAAGATAGTGCTCCCTGTATCGCCTCTATTTTAATATTGTAATGTTTGGTGTTATGCATCATAGTCTTTGTTTTTTTACTATAAGAACAAATAGAATTACTTACTAAAATTTATGTTTGTTGTAAATATTTTGAATTCGTTCAGTGTCATTCATTAAAAATTCTACGAATAGGTTTCCACTTGCGCAGAAAAATTTACTCTTAATTGCACAAATAACTGATATTTTTTGCATTTAAATGATTCTTTAAACATAATTTATTTAGAAACACCTTCCATAATTTCAATAAATAAATAAAAAGGTAAAAAAGTAGTTTTTTTTACCTCGAAGTTTCCGCTGCCTTTCTGTATCATGATGATGAATTCCAAGTTTCCATCCTTAGGAATGTTGGTGGCTCTTTGGAAGCGTACATTCTCGAACACGACAGAGACCTCGGTGTACAACTCTCCCATCATCATACCAAGAGTCTCCCATACTAAGACCAAGTATCCAGTAGCGGGGTAAAGGTTACGACCTGGTGGACAAATAAATTGAATGCATTTATAAAAGGTATTAAATACGTGTTGAAAATACACATCGTAAGCTTAGTACCTTGGGAAAGTAACTTGGTTGAAAATTATTATTTTTTAGGTAAGAGGTAGAAAACCGTTACACAATTAGATAGAACTGTTTATTTCAGCATAAATATCACAAAACAAATTGTATTTGATCTTCTTCGAGGTTACATCAATAAAGATATTTTTTTTTGTTTTTGATTAAAAAATCTATGGTATGTAAGTCCGCTAACCCGCACTAGGCCAGCGTGGTGGACTATATGGCCTAACCACTCTCAATCGTACTCTGGATTATAGAAAAGGCCCGTGCCCTGCACTGGAACGTATATGGGCTGATACAAAAGATAAAATAATCTTCTACGTTACAATATGACTCATTCAATGAAGATTCATTTTGAATCAGGGCCTGTTTTATAACAGCGCAAATATACCTTAACACATTTCCCAAAATCGTTACATCATGCAAACAATTTTCCTAAGCAGTCATTAAAAATGTTACGTTGTCTTTAGCTTCGCTCTGCTATCAACAAAACAATGAGTAAGTACTTTTTGTTTTCTAAACTGCATCAAGAGTTCGGCGAGTATCTCAGACAACTAATTTATCTTCATTCCACGAGTAAATTAATCACCCAGTTACTAGACAAATAAAAGTTAGAATGTCTTGTTGCTACATAAATAAATACACACAATAAGCGCACACCTAGTCTTGACCCCATATCAAGATGCAAATCCTATGTCACAGATGCCATGACCAAATATAAATGCTTGCGAATGACACAAACATTCTTCGGTGTGACGATCGACCCTTGAGCCAGAGTCTTAACCAACTGCACAACAGGGACTGCCAAATGTCAAGCTGTGCATAAGTATAGAAAGAACATCTTTATGGAAGAAAAGACTCTTTGATATCTTACCGTCTACCACATGTCCAGCCATGTACTCACTGTCCTCGTCTACAATGGACATCCTTACGGTTCTTTCTCCGGACTTCATCTTCTCCTGGGCTTTGTAAGACGTTACATACCTAAGAAGTAAAATATTAAATTAATACGCACAACAGTTATATAAATAGTCCTGACTACACACATAGATACAATTTAGGAAAGTGGGAATCAGGAACTACACGATACTTAACCGGACAGACCCGAAACAAATATTTGTGGGCCGCACAAACATTTCTCTCGGTACGGGGATCGACTTGGCCTCGTTTCCCAGAAGGCTTTTAAGTTACTGCGTCATAAAGACTTGCAAACTAGTTATCAATTGTTATTGATCTAAAAATAAAGTGGAAGTAAAGTTAGTTTATGTATGTATGTATGTAAAAATAAAGTCAGTATTGTTTGTAGTATTTGCACATGATGTTAGCGCACTGACCAAACATGAATTTACACGCCACTGCGCGCCGTCACATAACTGAAGTATTCGAGGCATTACGGACACCAGCTTTCATGCAAGAATTGCTTATCTTGGCGTAGCAAGTGTAAATACTAATGAATCACATATAATATTTCATACCCATAGTATATCATGTCTTCTTGTAATATAAAAAATAAACGAAATGAACCATGTACTATGTAGGTACAATAGTTTAACATGATACTTTCACAGAAATATGCAAGAAACCGCAAGTGGTGCTCAATAGAGTACCATAGAAGAGATCCACATCGGGCATTGGTAAAAGATAAAAGATTGGTAAAAGTTAATGATGACGTTGACGACCTATTTTTGTATTCATTCGATTCAATTTTGTAATATTATGAAAAATAGGTCGCGTTGTTAAGCGACAAGTCACTTGGAAAAAATCAAAGATGTCTTTTAATTCACGAAATACTTTGGCATTATTTTATGACCGAAAGCCATCGCCGCCCCTGTTCAAATAAAAAGCTATTCGTCCGTCAATATTAACCATAAATTTTATGTTCCGTCTAAAAACTCACTCCATAACCTTTTCTCCGAAATGTAATCTTTATTGTAGTATTTTGACGACTTTTATCCAAGTGAACGGACAGATGGGGTGCTCGAATTATACGCCATGTCCTAAATTTATACGTAATTTTCTGAAGTGGTTTTGTAAGATTTGTTCTAAAGACATGCTTATGACAATTCTACACTAGGCTTTATGATATACCATGGATAGGTTAACAAGCTACTAGCAAACAAAATGCTCTGAGGAATTGTTTAGTTTGATCCCCTCCTCTCCTTTCCTTAACAGAACCACGCGTGCTGGCTTGCGAAGCCACAGCTTGACGGTTCAAACCATCTCGGCGCGAACAAAAAAGTTCGCAAATTCTTTTTTGTGCCGCACTGTGAAGCTGTGGAATTGTTTGCCGTCACACGTGTTCCCTCCTTCCTATAATCCTGGGTCCTTCCGCCGTAGTGTGAAGAAGCATCTCAGCAGGCCGGCATAATTGTGTCGAATGGCATGGGACCGCCGTCTGATGCCATTCGATACTCTGTCTGGACGGCATTTGCGCTTAACATCAGGTGCAGTGCAGTCATCATGCCGTGCCAGAATAAAAAAAAAAAAAAAAAAAAAAAAAATTATAGTTTTATAGCAAGTTTTTGGCCCATTAGATGTTAGAATTTCCGGCTCATACAATCGCTACTGTAGATTGTCTATTGTTTTTTGGTGTTCGAATGCGTTGGTGTTATGCTGTTGTCAAAATATTAGGAACGGCTTTTCTCTCTTCACATTTTATTAAATGGGGTATATTAGTACTATCATATTAGGAGTATAAATGCCTGTTGTTTATATAAAAAAATATGAAAACAATGAGTTAAATAGATATTTGTCAAAATTTTATTTGTAGTTCCAAATTTCGCCACACGCCAATAGAATTTAGATGAATCATACAACATTTAGATGAATTATACAAAATTTGTAAGTCAAAATCGACATCTTTATCCATTATATTGAAAGACCGCTGAAGTTCTGCGCATCCTTTGAAATGCCAAACAAAATTAATGTCCGCTACGAAATTGATCAAATAGCAAATTGAATAGATGGAGTTGAATTACACATATGAAGTGCTGTCCACTTCCCTTCGTGTTAAAGCAGGTGACAAAATTTAAAAAGAGTCGTTGCAACCTCAAATAAAAATAATTTTACGAGACCTGCTGTAAACACAAATTAAATAGGACGTATTATTCCAGTTGTTACGTTTGATTTATCTTCCAAATTACCGGATATTTATCTTCCAAAATTAATAGTTTTTAGACCAAGAAAGTTAAAGCAAAATGCCCCATCCTTACCCCCATTCCGCTAACCAGTGCCATTAATCGTATAAGAATTTTCATCGTGCATTCACCGCATTGCACTCATTCATCACGGCACAACGCAAAGAGAGGCATTTTAGTGACGTTTGAAAAATGCCACCGCGGACGTCCCTCTATATTGGAGTCAATGAATAAAGTGCCTTCCATAGATCACACGAGGGCTATTTGTTTGTGGTAGCTTGACGGATGTGGGCCGATTAATATAAGCGAACTCGCCGATTCTGGCGCTGTCGACTTTGTTAATATGTCGAGATTAAAATCGAAATTTTGCGTGAGCTATTGAGGTTGATTTTTTTTAGGTATATGTTTGGCTAACGAGTAAACGACTCCTCGAACAGTGATTAGCGTCGTTCTTTGATATAAATAATATTTGGAACGCAGTTGCTTTGCTAGTTTCTCAATAAATGACGGACAAAGAACGTTTGAATTACGAAACGCCTATGTCAAATATACTATATGGCCTAACCTCTCTCAACTCTCGATTGTACAGGAGGTCCGTGCCCTGCAGTGGTATATATATGGTCTGACACAGATACAATTATACCAAATGGAAATAGAGTATTTACCTAAGAAAAGTAATAACTAACGCGACCTTCTGAAAATTGGAATTATATTACGACTGTCATTTTCACCGAATTTTTCACTCTGGATTACGGTCATTGCTCACCAGGCGGATTCGAATATCTTACTAATTTATATCCTGCCCTCCAATAATGTGATTCGTTCGTGTGTTACCCTATAAATTCTAGTCTTTATGTGCCTCTCCAATTAGCGTAGGTTTGTCTTCGGCTTTGAATATTCGATTGTGATTTTCATGACAGTGATCGCGATCATATTAGTATGCAAAAACGGCTGCATTGCATGCGACATGCATTCGTTATGTTAAGCTTATGTAAAACCAGTGTTGTTTGAATATGGCATTGAAAACGGCGCGGTGCAAGTAATTTTAATTGTATCGTCCCCGAATTGTATATCTTCATTGTATGGTATCATTAGCTGTAATTTATTTTGCTTTGGTTTAAAATTCATTAACTTCAAGTAGGCTGTGCTCAACTATTAATCAAGTTCAATTAATGAAATAATCGATAAGTACATGTCCAGCAAAAGAGCTACAACGGTCCATGTATTACACGTGATGGAAAGGGTGAGAGTTTTATAATTCACGAAAATTTCAACATGAATACAATTTTTTTTTACAAAATAGCAATTAACATTTAAAATTAGTTTCATTTCATGACCTCCCAAGTATAATATATGCATTTAAAAACATTTATACAAATAAAGTAACTATGGATGGGATAAAAAAGTCACCAAAGCTAGAATAGGGGTGTGCACAGCGTGTTAACTTTTAGCTCTGGCAACGCACAATTATCAACTTGCTACTGTTCGATTCGACCTGCGACAAAATTAGAGCGCGCTGCGGTTACATACAAACTACACTATTCCCTAGTTCAATTTCATTTGTAGGTATAATTCCATTTACACTGCATTTCTCTGTGAAGAATTAATGAGTTGACTTACATGTCGTCATAAAAGTAATATGAAAATTAAAATCGCCTCAAATCATTTCTTTACTCAAAAACATTATAAGCTAGATCATCAAATAGGTGGCGTAGTTGTACTACGGTATGATGACAAAACTGAGGTCTCACGTTCGAATCCCGGGTTGGGCAAAAGTGATATTGGAATTTTCTATTAATTATCAGCCCGGAGTCAGGAATTTGTGCCTGATATGGCGATAGGCTCGTCGCCTCCTATCACACCATGGCACGGAACACATAAAGCGAAACGTGGGTGTTTTGGTGGAACCTCTGCCTACCCGTTCCGGGGAAATGGCGTGATGTTTATGTATGTATGTATTCAAATAGGTATTATATATTCCAGCTTAGCTTATCTAAATCTCGATGTAAGCAATAATCATTAATATTTAACACACTAATTTCCAAAGCGAAAGTTGTTATTTGTCTTCAGTAATATGTTGTACTAAATAAGTTACACATTACTTTTTAATTTTATATAAACGGCATTTGTACCCTAAATACCATATCAAATCGTCTGATTGGAAATTAACGTTCAAAAAGGAGTTTCAACACTTACAAGCAATTAACACTGGCATATAGGACCCACGCGTTCATTTATAGGTCACGTGGATCTGGGTGAAGGTTGTGGCCTCACAAGTTGTAAGCCAAAGTGTTCAAAAGGTAGGGGAAAATGCACTTTACGTACTCTATTTGAAAGTGGCGTGTTTGTAAGTGGGTGTAAAAGGTTCGCAATATGTTCACAGGTACTTTTATAATGCTGCAAATGTGTTTTATATTTACACAAAATAGAAAGACAGTTCTGGACAGCATTGCAGTTACAATAGTACCATCAGGTACAGTATTCACTTTGCCAAGCCAGAAAGAAGAAGTAGATTTCCTTTTTTATCTAGCACTTAAAAATGATAATGCACCTGGGGGGTTATTCTATGACCCGGAACGAAACTCGAATGTTCGGACGTCGCAAATAAAACTGTACGAATGTGCCTAGGTACTCCACAAAACGCTCGAGTTGTCCTAACTATAAGTAACCTCGGAGAGATTGATAAGTATCATAGACATAGACTAGTGTTGATTTTAAGAAGTGGACAATGTATAACTTACTTCAGACGTCGAACGTCCGAACATTCGAGTTTCGTTTCGGGTCATAGAGTAACCCCCCTGGCAAGAAGTCCAGTGCAATCCAAATAGACTCTCCGTCGGTAAGAGAAAGCCATTTTAGCCGACACAATTATGGCGGCCCGGTCGAAATACGACTTACCTGGGCCAAACCCGATACGCTATTGACTTGCGTGGGTCACTATCAATTTTCCAACATCACATACGATGCTGCCGGGCGGATATCAAAATGGATCATCAAATATTGATCTCCAGCAAACTCAGACACCGTAGGAAACGCAACACAGCTGTTATCAAACTTGGTTTTCCATAACAAAAGCTGCCAAATAAAAAGGCTTACCAGTCTTCACTGTGCTCCCACTCGACCAAATGGGAGAGCATGGGGGTGCCTTGGGACACCGGGAACGGAACACTCGGGTAGATGTTGGCCAAGTGCGGGTTCAATCCTGACTCGTACAGTCTGCGAACAATAATATTTATAGCTGAAAGTGCTATTGAATAAATAAAATAATACAAAAGGGTATCTTCTATTTTGTGCAGTATGACATTAATTTTAATTGATACAAATAAATAAATATATAAATGCACCCAACAGTCACATACATAGTCACACACTAAGATCGCGTCGTGCCGTGGGTATCAGAAACTACGAGAGACTTTTCGGTCTCAAAAGCACCCAGACCCGAAACAAATACTTGTGGTTCACACAAACATTTGTTTCTGTGCGGGGATCGAACCCGCGGCCTCCCGTTTCACAGGCGGTGTATAACCAACTGCGCCACGGAGGCTGTAATTGATATGTAAATTAATAGTGAGCCCTGAGTGGAGAAGTGCGATTGTTCTGACGTGCATAATGACGATATATTCGCATTTACAATCCACTATATACCCTGATAAATCTCACTAGTTAAACATAATTAAGTCTGCCATTTTTCTATTTTAGTTGTCATTTCATTTCTCTACAGTTAAACTCGGAGATTGAAATGGCAGAACAAAATATTAATAATGTTCTTGAAATCGTGCAGTCAGGTTGTAGGCAATTAGTAATCTGTGGACAATTTAGGGACGACAATAGCGTGCCCTTTGGAGCGCTCCACACCAATTAACCATTACAGCCTATACCGCTCCGGAGTTCATCAACCTAAATTGGAACTAGTTAATTACTTACGAGTTGAGGTTTTACTGTCAGGTGTACTGAAACTAGTTCGGAAATAAGAATAAAATAAATATACTAAAGTCAATGACTATTCGCATTTAAAAGTTTTTTATGCTCCACAATGAGATAGACTGTACAGCTTTAACGGTCGGGTCAATCAGGAAACATTGTGTATCTTAATGAATTACGAATAACACGTGCCAGTTTCTCCAACTAATGTTAGAATCAGTATTTAACGTTTCTAAGAACATATAAGCTACCTATTATCTAATAGAGATGTAAATGATAAACCAGATAAAAGTGTTGTATTGAACTCCAGAGCAAAAGAAAGATATATATACAAAGTTATAGATATGATGAATAATTCAACTCAAACTCTTACAATTAACCCCCACCCCATCTTCTACTTGATCTAGAAGAAAACAGTAACGTGGGAGGACAAGGTATAAACATAATGGATTCTTGGGTTTCCGCGAATGTTACACATTGAAATAAAACGAATTCTTACGGATTTATTTACGGAGATATTAGTCATCCGCTTAGTAATTGTTACTGTTACAATTGTAACAATAAAAATTACTTAAATTAATCAAATTCGCGATAATATCCCGAATAATTCGTTTTATTTCAATGGCATGGGAGAACAAAAATATAATAATTAAACTTTAATAATCAGATGTTCTGTTTACTCACTTGCCCAAAGCCGTGAACAAGACCTGCACGTTATCCTTGTTGTTCCTCTGAGTGAGCGGGATGTTGATGACGTCCTTCTTGAGCGAGCGTCTGAGGATCGCCTGGAGTAAGCCGTGCGGTGCTATTTCTATCGTGATCGCATTATGGTGGATCAGCCTCGATGTCTCTTCGAAGAGGACTGGACTCTGTTGGGGGTTGAGATTAATTGTGGATTAGGTCTTTAGTTTCTGGTAATATAAATCATGTTTCACAATGAATTTTCGTCGTAGATGCTAAAGAGAAAGATTGTAACAAAAACTGCAAATGTAATTAAAATTTGATTATATCTTTACTATTCACTTTTACTGCTTTACTTTTACTCGTATATCAGGTCGCATAGTCCCATTATTGATTATTTATCTTCTCTTTACTCAACCGACCATAAATTATAATAAAGGTTTCAAGCTAGGAAGATTATATACTTATTGCCATTTTAAGTAGAACCATTTTCATAACTCGTAGAGTTTTACGAGTAGTGCTAGAAACTCTTAGAGCAGTAATATTACCAGAAGGTTGTTGGTGTGGTACTCGGCAGAAGACAGCTCGGCTTTTGCGTCCTTCCACTGCGCCTGAGGCAGGGAAGTGGACACCCAGCGCTCCGAGCGAGGCTTGGGCGATGGAATCACTTCACTCAGATACTTCAGTAGCCTTGGGCCTGAGAACAAACAATATGAGGATTCTTGACGTCCATAAATGTTATACAAGATACGTAGGTGGAGGGAACAATATAATATTTTTTTATATTGCTGTGTATTTTGCGGAAAAGTTATAATTTATTCTTATCGTAATATTACTCCAGGAGTGCTGTGTACTTTCACTGTTTCGATGTCTGATCATAGATATTATTTCTGTAAAAACGCTTCTCATCTATTTTATTTACACTCTGATTATTCACTTCGTATTATTTCCTTTTAATATTCTTAATTATTTAAACCTAATACCCTGTTATTATTTTAACTCCAGTTATTAGATATATTCTCACCAGCATCAGCAATATACCGCGAGTGATACGCGATGTTGGAGCAAGGCACCTCCTTGGCGAAGATGCCCTGCTCTGTCAGCTTGGCGACGAAGCTCTTCATGATGTCTGCGGGTCCAGAGATAGTGCTGGAGTCGGGACCGTTGTGGCACGCCACTTCGATCTCCGGCGGGCACATGCTCTTCACCTAAGCGGACAAATATGAATCAGCAATATTAAAAAAATATAGCAAGACAAAATAAAGATGAAATGTAAATTAGGAACTGTTGATAATTTTATTATATTCTTGATGATATAGAATGATATAAACATATTAAAAAGCCACCATTACAGCAACTTTTTGTAACTATATCAGATTATCTTGAACAAGCCTTGGCCCATGTTAAGAAAAGGCTTCAGTCTTAGGCCACCGTGTGGGTTCCACGCGAATTAGTACAAAGACTTCATTAAAATCGTAATATGCTTTAGAATTTTCAATTTGGCCAATATCTTTACAATTTTTTGGGATCAATATTATCCACTATTCTCTAATCTTGGTTTTTAAAATGAAATTATGATAGTTTATGAAATTCACCTGGTTGTATCCCAAGCCGACGGCAGCCATGGATCCCTTGATGACTGGAGTTTCTATGGAGGCCAAGCCTCGGCTATAAGCGGAGAGAATCATCTGTTCTGCTGTGAAGCACCCGTCGGCGTATGCGCAGCCGAGTTCACCCACACTGTGCCCTGTACGTAGCAATCATAGGATGTTTATTTAGCTGGTTTTATATGCCCGTTATAGATACAATTTTAAATGTAGATAATATTAGTAGGTAACGCAAAAAAGAGGTTTATTTATTTATTCTTTTTATTGTCAGTATAGTGGACTATAGGTATGGCCTAATCCCTCTCAATCGTTATTTCGGTTGTAGAGAAGGCCCGTGCCCTGCAGTGTGAATTACATGCCCTGATACAATACAATATGCTCTTTATTGTACATCTCAAGTGACACAGTGATAAAATATAAATTAAAATGTTACAATGGCTGAGAGTTTTGTACATGAAGCAGTTGAAGCAGTTATCAAAACAGAAAAGAAAATAAAGTCAGATCTGGTAGTAACATAGTAAATAAAGTCTTTTTAGGATAAACAGGCCCAGGAAAGAACAGTTTAACGATATTGATTACTAACAGCCTTATTCATAGACACTTTTAAAAGCTATTTTAGTTATCGAATGTTTTGCCTCTTTCGAACGCCTATTGAATATAGTTTGAGAGAATAAGACAAAACATTCGATAGCTATATAGATTTTAAAACTGTCTATGAATAAGGCGTTAAATAAGAAGTAATAAATAAGAGACGAAAAAAACACGAAATTAAACTTCACAAAGAAGGATGAAATACTCAACAGCTTCCCTGATTACTCGTGTAGGTACCATCGTCATAGTTATATCATTATAATGACAACTTGCATTTTAAAAGTATCTAAAACACTTATTGTTTCATTTCTTCGGTGTGGTGCCTCTTTGTGCCAAAGTTACATTTTGCACTCCTTTTAAGAAGACTTTTAAGAAGTGCTCGCCACGGTATGGGATTACTTCACTATCCGATTTCAAATTAACGACGTCTAAAGTTTGCCATTACTTGCGAGCCATTGCAGTTTGCAAACTTCTTTGTACTTTATTTATATACTCGTAGTGTTTAATTTCTACGAGCTTTTAGCACCCTCAGTAATTATCCTAGTTACTGCCGTAACTTGTACTTCTTAAGATGTTAAAAAATAATAAACACATGAATGAATGATGAAAACATGAATGATGGTCTAGAATATTGTTTCAATCAAAATACAGGGAATAATAAACAAATAAATAAACAATACCTATTCCGTATACGAGTAGCTTTTTACAATTATTTAACTAATAGAAAATATAATGTACAAACAGCCATAGAAAATACCCAACTTCAATTTTAACTATATGTACAAACTTACATTATATTCAAAGAATTATTAGGGCGTGATTGGTCAAAGAAATTGATTTGTCTTTACTTTACAAAGACCTAAGGCGCTGTACATAGTCAAAATAAGGTTCTTAAAACAGTCTTTAGCTGAATGTGTAAGTTCTTGAGTGGCGAAAAAAATGTCTGTTAATCTTGATCAAATTTACGAATGGACTATTGTGTTCAATACACGTTTTCGTTAAAGTTTCTAGATAAAAAAATTGTTATTGAAGTTCTAGCAATTACAACTGTATTAATTATAAACAAATCGTAATAAAATTAATAATAGTGATGTAATGTATAATAAGTGGACCTTTTGTTTTATATATCGATTTCAATATATTTTGCCAAATAATGAATCAAATAAAATATTGCGTCATCGTAGCACGGCCATATTTTGTCCCTTTTCATTATTTACTATTCACCGCGCCTTAATGTTATTATACAATTTTATATCACTAAATGATATAAAACAAAGTCACTTCCCGCTGTCTGTCTGTCTCTATGTATGCTTAGAATCAAAAGCCTTAGATCTTTAAAACTACGCCACGGATTTTGATGCGTTTTTTATAAATAGAGTTATTCAAGAGGGAGGATAATATTATATATAATATACAGAGTGTCCCAGGTTTTACGAAAATAACACGTATCTGGTGTGGAGTGGAATCAAAAAACATCTACACCTAGGCCACGCTGGGACAGGCCGCTAGTTGCTTATAAATAGATTCTTGATAGAATATAATAATTATTATTGATTCTTTTAAAAAAAATTGTTACGTACCAATGATATAATCCGGTTCAATTCCTACGGCCTTCAGTACATCGGTGAGGCCGATCTGAACAGCAGCGATACCAATGAAAGAGTTCAAAATGTTATCGTAGATTTTCGGGTCCGGGTCAGTGATTATCTTGGTCAAGTTGATTCCTTTAGGTTCTAGCGCTTTATGGCATCTATGAAAAAGAAAACAAATTAAAATTATACGAATGATAACATTATATTTAATGTGGGAAATGTGGTATTGGATTTTTCTATTCATTATCAGCCCGGAGTCAGGGATTTGTAAAATACCATTGTTTGTTTGGAAAATACAAGACGTAACGTGGGTGTCTTTTTAGCAACTCTGCCTACCCCTTCTCGAAAAAAGGCATTAGTTTATGTATGTATGATAACATTATAGTAGATAACTGTAAAACTAACATTACTCGTAATATCAATGTTTAACTAACTAAGATAAAATTTTCTTTTGTTCTTTTTTTAATTTACTACCATTATTAAAAGGTTTTTAAGAGGTTTACAATAAAACAAAAAACGCTGTAATATTCAAAAGTACTGCTTACTTCTCAATAGCAGCGGCGAAGATGGGTATCCTCATGAGCTCAGTGGCCATACCAGCCCATTGAGAGCCCATGCCAGAGTACACGAACCATACTGGACGGCGTACTCCTGAGAAGTACTGCATGTCACGAGCTAGCTGTATGCTCTGCGTTGGTGTTGAGCCTAGGGAAAAAAATAGGTTTATTAATTATATCTACGCTTTGTTTTTTTAGACGAAAAAATATTATCTATTCCGCCCTTGCGGAAGACCAGCGTTGCTTTTATTGCCAGCACATGCTGAGTTTGTGCCGTTTTGTTACAAGCAATACTTTATGCTTAAGTTAATTTAAATATGAGTATAACTGTAAGTCATTGCTCGTAACCAATAAATTCTATCTTTCTTTCTTTTCAGTAGCAAAACATGATTTACAAATTTAGAGATTTTTGGAAGCAACACATATCTTAGAAAATGTGCTTTCGATATAAAATAAATAACAAATAGCGACATTAAATTGACACACATATTCTCCTAATAACAAATTAAGATATATTCAAATTAGGTTTCCAACAATCGTCGCAGCTTAGCATGAGCTGGTATTCCGCCTTCATCAACTCGTTGTCTCTTCTTCAAAACAATTCTATGCATTGGTCCATCAAAATTCAAAATACAAACATATATACCAATACACTTACCCAATAAAGTGTAACCTCGTACAACATGACCAGTAATGTCTTCATCATGTATAGCATGCAGTAGACGAATCGCTTCAACGTCTACGGTTCTGGACTCCAAGTCGTCTAGGATCCTCGCTACAGCGGATTCAGTACGACCAGACACACAGACAAGTCGGGGTAGATCGTCTGCTGGCATTCCATTGTTCACCTGAGGAACGCAATTTTTTTTTATTGCATAGGTCCAGCAAACGAGCAAACAGGTCACCTGATGGTAAGTGATCACTGTCACCCATGAACATCCACAGCGCTGGATCATGGATGTTTTGCAGACCCAATTGGGAGGAGAGCGGGAAGGAAAAACAATGGAAAGAGAAAAGAGTTATTGGGCATCCAGCAATCTCATTCACCGAACGAAACGCGACAACTGAGCTGTCGCTTTACGCTTCAGTGGTACCGCCCCGGATGAGCCTGTCCATACATTAGTAGGGTTATGCTAAATTCAAAGGGACCCTGATGTATTTTCTTGAAGATCACCTAGAGGAATAGTATTCAAAACGTCGCGTCACGTTGGGCAGTTAAGAAATGAAAATAAATTACAAAAATAAACCAAATCCGTGATTAAGTGCGAAATACCTATTATTATTTCATTTTATGATGTCAGAGTCCCTTAACAGGGATTTTACCCAGTAAACAGTGGGAAGGGCGATCAGTGGATTCTAAATTCTCTTTGAAGATGCTTTGGACTTCGTAAATTGGTTTGTTAATCTTAGTATCCGTAGGGACAGAGTGGAAGTTTTGCAAAATAGTATTTAAACACGCTGAATTTGCACAAAGTGATTTACACAACACGGAAATCAAACCCAGAACTATACATTTGAAAACTCAAATACTATCCTACTAGAGCAATAAGGCTTTATATATACATAAAAACATATTCGTCCTTTTTTTCCTATTTAACTCCAAAAAATTTTTTCGCAACATCAAATTAGCTTTAGAAAATAAATTATGATAATACCAACATGAGAAAGTCGGAAACTAATATGTGAAGTATTATGCGATGAGAAATGAACGCTCTCGAAGAATTAAGGAATTAAACGTAGCGAGTAAGTTTCAAGCGTAAACTAAGATTAAACGGAGTGTTTGCTATGCTCGTGTGGAGACTGTATCCTTTATGAGATAAATATTAAATTAATTTTGTTCTTCGAGCGTATTCCCATAAATTTGTTTTATGCGGTAGATTTGTATTTTACTACACAGTTTTGTCTATAAAAATGGAGAATGTACTAATACATTGTAACGTGTTATTTAATGATTATATTTTTCCTATAGGCCATAGGCTCGTCCCCACGCTCGGCCCCTATAACATCGTGGGACGGAACACACAAGGCGAAATGTTGGTGTCCTGGTTGCACATCTACCTACCCGGTCTGAGATAAAGACTTGATGTTTATGTATATGTACGTATATTTTTCGTAAAGAAAATTAATTACAATATATACCTATGGTGGAAAAATAAACAAGCAGTGATATATTAGATTGCCCGATTGATGATAAAATATGAATTTCCATTGATCGCCAGCAGTCGTACTCAAAATGGACGATAACAAACCCCTTTCAGGTGCCTGAAGTTTATTTTTGGGTTCAGAGCGAAAAAAAAATTTAATTTGTGAGGGCAACTGAATTGCGGTGTCAAAATTAATGTCTATTTGTATCAAACTCCAAAAAATCGCTAGCTAGTTCGAGGTAGATAAATGTTTGTGAAGCCCACAAGTATTTGTCTCCCGTCTATGTGTTTATTAGACCGAAAAGTCTCTCGTAGCTTCTGAGATCCACGACACAAGAAGACTTCATTGATTTAAATATGGGACCAGGACTATGTATGTGACTGTTGGATGTATTTATTTATTTTACTCCATCAGATATATTTAAATACCCAAGTATAGTCTATTTATCGAAAAGCTGGTGCAGTTTCTTTTCTGTGCAAAATTAACGACGTCAAAAATATATTTAATCCCGAAACAATATAATTATCAGTGAAAAATTGGATTAACACTTTTCCTCTAACGAATTCGGACGTCCATGTCGTTCGTCCACGTCGTGGCTTTCAACACTGATAAATTTAATATTAATTTAGGTCAACGGAACCCTTGTTCCGTTTAGATTTTTTGTATAAAATCCTTTTTAAATTAAAAAAAAAATGCCTTGATTAAGAATTTAGTATCCGTTAGACTATTTTTCGTCATTTTGAAACTTCTGTGGCGAACTGAATTGCTTATCACTTTGTTAAAAAGTGCCAAAGCTATAAAACAAGTCATGTTGTGTTTCATACTCTTTGATTAATAGTTATACGTTCTGGCTGGCGGACGGTAGAGGGCGTTAGCGTTTGTTCTTCCCGCGCATTCTGCTCCCGGACGTCAAGCTAGACTTATTACCGGCTATGTTGTTTTATTTGGCATCTATTTGGGCAACTTGTACAGAGCGGATTTTCCAATCATCAAATAAATATGTTTGTGTATCGCTTTTCGGGTTCAATCTATATAGATCAGGAGAGATGAGCCATTTCGCGTCAGTGAATGCTCTATCTGCGTTACACTGCACCTACCATGAGATGCATAATAGTCACTTTGTCGTGCCAGAATAGAAAAAGTTCAATAAAATGCATCAGCAAATTTAAAACGACTGTGGTATTCACAAAACTGCTTAATTATGTCTTCATATTCTATCAAGTTAATAGTTTCATGAATACCATTTATCGGACGTGTAAAAAATCAGGCCTAATGATTGTTACCTTATCCCTAGCAACATTCTTCAAAAGCACGTGGGCGTTGGCGCCTCCGAACCCGAAGCTGTTCACTCCAGACATGCCTCGAGTCCAGGGCTGCTTCTCCGTTATGACCTGCATCCGTCCATCCACCAGCGCGGTCACTCCTTCGCGAGGAGTTACGTAGTTCAGATTCGGTGGGATATAGCCAGTACTGTAGGCTATGCACATCTGTAGAAATTAAAATATATTTGTATATTAGTTAATTTAAAAAATGCTGAACGCTGAAAGAAAACATTGTGAGGAAACCTGCATACCGTAGTGAATTCAAAGAATTTCTACGTCTAATCTACGTTCTAATTTATACGTAAAGTCCGCCAACCCGCACTAAGCCAGCGTGGTGGACTATATGCTCAAACAACTCTCAATCGTACTCTTGATTGAAGAGTAGGGCCCGGGCCCTGCCGTGGGACATAATATATGGGCTGATACAATGCAATAAAAAAATATGATATTATTTTCTTGTGTAATGAATGTATGATAAACAAAATTCAGGTGACGTCATATCAAAATTCGGATTTTGTAAAATAAATACATTGGTTATGCCTACTTTCAAACGAAATCACTTTCTCATGCAAATGTTTAATTGGCGCCAATTTCACATAGAATTTTTTTTTTTTATTGCAATTTTAGTTTACTCGTTCGTAACATTCCAAATTCAAAAATTTAAAAAGTTATGAGTAGGCTGCCAGCGCTCTTCCGATTTTAAAATGTGTATTTAATTTGAATGATAACCGCAATACCAAAACTAATTATGAAGTTTAGATAAATCATATTACCTACATTATTAAATACAGTACTGCATAATTAATCTGAATGTTAAATATTCCAAAAGCCAGGTGTAAACACATGATAAATTAATAAAGCCTAAATAGTTAATCAGAGACCTAATTTCCGTATCAATTACGATGAAAATTGGCTCAATTTCGGTTAATATTAATTGCTCGTTAACTTTGTTAATGAATGACGTCCAACAATATAATAGCTTTAAGTTTGATCTAATTTTCCACAACAATTATAAAGCAATTTTGTTTCACGTTTTGTGCGGACATAATGATATAAAATTTGCAAAAAGTGTTTGGAGTGCGATATGTACAAATACGACTAAGAAAACACAATGAGACTAGGTACAAAATACATACCTACCTATCTATGAAAAAATGCAAGAAAAAAAAACATTCATAAATGTTTTGGTCTGATTTGTCAGTTAAACCGAACGTAATAGAGAAAATTAAAAAAGTAGATATTTGTGTACTTTTATATAATGACCATTGATAACAAAGACAACGACATATAACAAAATTGCATAACAAATAACGCTAACCTTGGCGACAGAACAGAGTCCCGAGGCAGGCTCGCTGTGGCCCAAATTGGACTTGATGGAGCCAATAAGTAATGGGCCAGAACGACCCGTGCAGAAGATCTCGTCAATGGCCAATAACTCTTCAGGATCACCCACCCTGGTACCTGCGAAATAAAATACCAAACTTAACTTCGCTTGTTTTAAAAGAAAAGTCATTCCCTCGCAATTTATTTGAGTTTGATACAAAATTGCGGTTTATGTGAAGTAGCATTGGGTAATATCGAAGTAACACGTTCGGAAGTTGGGAAGTTCGTTTCTTACACTGATAAAAATATTTACTTTATTCTGGTTTATTTTATTATCTTTTTATTGAAAAACTCTGTCAATAACCGTATATAACATAACACTAGGTGCAGGCCGGTCTCCAAAAGTAGCTGTAAAAAGTATATTCAGCATTATAATATTTTCAGTTGAATATTATGATGATGACATAAAATTAATAGAATATACAATAGCTAGAACCTAAAATAAGTAAATGAGAAACATTCTGTGCTCCAAAATGTTATTCATAAACTAACATCTAATTAGACCTCTCCAATTCTCGTTATAAAATCCCATTATAATAAAACAGGAACGCTGTTTCCCTCAGCAAAGCTTTGTCCTTTGGTAATGCACTACGCAAACATTTCGGCAACAGACAGAGCCAATATAGTTCCGTTATTTGAAAATAAATTGTCTCGTAAATGTTCGACGGAGGTCGCCTCTTCAAAAGCTTCGGTTCTGACGCAAAACAGCTGTAACGCTCTATTTTTCTCATCAAAAGTCAGTTTATCGTTGCTCTTTGTGCTAAAACAATGGCTGGGGCTTGATGATGGAGCGACGCGTTTTAATTTTATGTTAGAATGCCCTTCGTGTCCTGGACAAGACTATTTTCACTATTTGTTTGTTCAATGCTTTTTATGCTGTTTGTTGTAGTGCCTTTCTTCCAATTGTGAGTACAAAATATAATTATGCTGACTTAGAATTTTGTACAATATAACCTTCTCAATCGAATAGTTGATAGTGGAAGACTTTCGTGCTCAGCAGTAGCCCATTATAAGGTGATATAGTACAGTAACATTTTGTATAATTTAGGCTTAGATATTAGTATTAGTCGTGTTTTCTAACTTTTCATTTTCTTAGAAAAACTAGGGAGATAATGTCAGTCATTGGGTCGATCATAAAGTATTAAAATTATTTTGTAAATTCGATAAACTGAAAAATATGTTCTGCCTCTTTTATTTTATTAATGCTTATTAATTCTTATTCACAAGAAGAAAAAGAAGGTGACGTCAATACCAAAATTTTTAAAACATCTTTGGTTTAACACGCCACGTTAATTAATAAAAACCAGGTTGTATTGTTAATTAAATTGGTTAAAGTTCAAAATCCTAATTAATTACGCATGATCACAGCACGTCGTCCGCATAATTATTTAAACATATCAAAGAACCTCAGTTTATAAAGGAACGAAGTATTATAAAGTATTATTAGTATTTTATAAAGGCGTAACAAATTAATTATTGATTCGAGAACGCAAGGTTGCGTGCGCAATTTTATAAATTTTAAATAGTATTTTCTTGGGATCTGCTAATTTTGTGTTGCTCTATCTAAGACCTTGAATAAAACATAATACTCGTTTCGTCTAAGTAACTTATGAATTTATCAGCTCATAGAAGCCCATTCCTTGGCACAGTACGACCTCATATGTGGCGCCGACTAAGCTATTTAATCAGTACGCTAAAAGTAATAAGTACGACATGTTGACAGCAACCTGAATCAAGAAAATATAAAGAAGAAAGATTGCTAGAGTATACAGCCTACTAAATAAAATTTATTCCAATAAATATTTGAAGATATTTTAACTTTTAATTAGCCGTGGACATCCTAAAAGTAATATCACACAGAACAAAAACCTAAAATTGACACCTTTTTGTCACTACACGCAATAAATCTAACCACTCTTAAAAAAATAACAATTATCCATGTAACATTAACTTACCAGTTCCATGAGCTTCAACATACTCCAATATTGAAGGAGGGATGGAGCATTCCTCGTAGAACTCCCTGAGAAGTAGCTTCTGGATGTGACCGGCTGGGTACGTGATACCCTGCTCTTTGTACCCATCGCAGTTAGTCTTCGCGTGGAGGATCTGAGCATAAACCCTGAGAAAATGGAATTTTCATTCATGTGCAAAATCAATTATTTATAAAATGTTAATGTTCGATAAATTATAAGAAAGCTTGGAAAATTTTCCTACATATAAAAATAAATAACTATTAAAACACAGAAAGGTGAAAATCAAAATCCCACATCAAACCTCTTTGTGATGTTTTGTTCACCTCTTTTTTTAAAACCAATCATGTCGAAGAATGCGTTCTTCAAAATAATGTTAAAAATATTAAAACAACAGTAATTGTTTAGTTTAATTTTTTTTGCGGTAAGTATACCGCAATCGTTTATGCCTCTGCACAAATTCTAATGTCTACGAGTATTACCTTCTAGAATCCTTCGCTTTCTGCAAGAAGCACACGACGATCGCTTCAGAGCGGGCATAGCCGTTAGCGCTGTTGTCAAAACTTTTGCATCTTCCGTCTGGTGATAACACTCCCAACCTGAACCGAGTAAATTACTGTTTACACAATTCAAATTATTCTGACAAATGTTTTGATAGATCAAATCAGTGGAAATAATTAGTAGATTGTATGAAACAGCTGCATGTAGATCGGTAATTCTGGAGACCGATTGATATAATAATACCTATCGATCTGCTTGTAACAATGCACGCTGCCAGATGCAACACACTTGTATGAACCTCTGTAGTAAATTGTATAGTTCATGTATGCTATTGTATAGCTGCTGTCAACCTAGACACGAATAACCATATCCTTCCAACTAAAAATACATTGAAGCCTTTTCTATAAACCTTTGAAGAATAGAGGAAGTAGCAACTACTTACCGAGAGAACTGCAGTGATACGTATGGATGTAAACACAGATTGGATCCACCGACAATAGCAGCATCGCAATGGCCATCTCTAATAGCTCTGAACGCGTGTTCCAAAGCGTACAGAGAGCTGGAGCAAGCTGAATCTACTGTGTAAGACGGGCCAGTGACTCCGAGCCAGTAGGAGATCCTGTTCGCTAACATAGCTCGGGAACATCTGCAAAGGAATAAAATTAGATGCTAGATGCCCAATACCCCTTTCCTCTTCCCATTCTTTTGCCTTCCCGCTCCCCTCCCGATCTGAGGAGCAACACATCCATGATCCAAGCGATGTAGATGTTCATGGGTGGCAGTGATCACTTACCATCAAGGGACTTACTTGCTTGGTTGCCAGACCTATGCTATAAAAAAATGTAATACTTTAAGTATGTGACAACTTGATAAACTTAAGAGTTTATACGACGTCTACGTTTAGCAGTGGAATTGGCTGTCACTAAAGAGTATGAATATTATAAAGAATTTTAATTCATAGAGTGAAGGATAATTTAACGTAGCTTTTCAATTTGACGTCATAAAAGAGCAAAAGTGCTACTATAATGCATGGCTACGAATAAAGCTTCAAATATCAAACAAAGAGAAAGTCCACGATTCTTACGCTTTACTTTTAAGAATAAGCCACACATAAAAAAAACCTAAAACATTATAATAAGTAAATTGCTTAAATACAGTCTAGGCACAAAGAACCAAAACTGATTATAGGACTAAAATATTACTATAACCCAAATAACAATCCTAGACCATTCTATTGTCGAAGCGTAAATTAGCAAACCTTGAACCGCGCGGACCTTTGATGAATTTAAATTAATTGGAGTTGCAAAATTACACGTAGAAGCTGAATGGCGTCGCGGAACTATCGTCATAATTTACGCTAAGTAGTGACTACTCTAAAGTTTAATCGCTTCGTAACTCGATGAGGAGTGACAATTGAAATAATGAGCGGTAGATCGACTCGACGGTGGAAAGTTGAGTTTTAATTGTTTTACTGCGCTGCAATTATTATTGCCATTGTATTACACGGGATTTCAGACTGAAGTTAATCTTCATTGCGGTTAGCACTTTATAAGCTTTCTTTTAATTACGCAGTCTATTAGGATAAAACAGGCTTTTAACTGTAGCTGTAATGTAATTGCCTAGTTAAGGCGTTATCAGGAATTTACATTCCGAAGATTCTGTTTCGTTCAAATGTTATACAACCTCTTCTAATCTTTTACATTATATGACTCATTTATTTAGATGTCTTTTGTATCGTGTTACGAAATAAAAATACATACGTGTATTGTCGGTCCTATCTCCTACCATAACGTACTGATATTTTTCTATGTTTGACAAATCTTCGTGATTAGTGGTTTCATAGATTTACGCGAATATAACACATTAAAATATTACGAATTTGTACGGATTTTATCGCGGCATTGGTTTAATTTTTACGTTTTTTAAATTCCCGACGTTTCGATTACTTTAAAGCTTTCGTGGTCACGGGGCGGACTGTGGGAGTCATCCACTCAGTGCTAGTTACAATAATTTAACCACTCTTATTTTACAATTATAAAAAACAAGTTCTTCGTCTTTTCGTTTTCTTTAGCTTTAAGTTCATCGTGATTTGTAACTATGTCTACCAACATTATCAATAGTGCGGTCTGTATTTTATGGAAATACAATAAACTTGCCAACTTTTATTACCGAAACATCATAAATAATTGATGGCGCGTAGTGGAAAATCATTGAATCGGATGGCGTATCACGTCTTCTATTATAGTAAATAAGATAAGATACTCACCCGGTGATACCAAAGCCGTTGACCTGCATCTTCTCGTAGAACCACGTCTTCTCAGATTCAGAGAAACACGCTCCGATAAACACTCCTGTTTTTGTATCACGCAGTTCTTTGGGGTTGACACCTGAGAACAATTTCATTTACTTTATTCATGTGATTGTTATTATACTACGTTGTAACTTCTTTTAATTATAGAATTTTTTTATCATTTTGAAAAGTTTTGAATATTACTATTATATTAAGGCATTTTCTTTAGCGACAGTTTTATCAGTAACACCTATAAGATTCACAGGCTGAAACCTGAGCTCCACTTCTAGTTTACTTGACCTAATTATCGACCACACAAGACAGTTCTTAGAAGAAAAAATTAACAAATATTTCTAGGAATTTAGAACTTCGTTTGTTAATTACTCTCCAAGTTTCCTAGCTCAGTTACCGCTTAATATTCCCTAATATAAAGTATAGTCATTCCACACCACGAAAGACATGACTAAAGTCCTTATGTATGAAAAATCATATTAATTTGTTTATCTGTTGCTTCGTGAAAAAAGGACTCATAACATCACTTTCAATTTATAATGTTAGTATTTTTTTTATGGCATAGGTTCGGCAAACGATCAAACAGATCACTTGATGGTAAATGATCACTGCCGCCCATCAGATTGGGAGGGGAGCGGGAAGGAAAAAGGATGGGGACAGGCTTTCCTGTCCCCATCATACCCCTTTGGGTATTGGGCATCCGGCAGTCATCCTCACCGAACAAAACGCGACAGCAAAGCTGTCGCTTCACGTCAATCTCCTGTAAAACAGTGGTACCAACCTGGAAGAGCCTGCTCATTCATGCTGAGTCATGACTGGCAACAGCGTGACTCTACCACTTTAAAATAACTTAATAACCACTTTTAATGTTAGTATGATTTAATATACTAAAGATTTATATTGTAAAACCACCTTTGACTATTATCGAAAAAGCTTTGTAAGCGTATTAATGTGTATTGACATTTCAAATAACATTAAACGTTCTCTCTAAAGCCAATTTCGCCGGTACACATTTTTCATAAGCCAACAATGAATACAAATCATTCACTCGCAATTCATAAGCAAAAACATTTCACAATAAAAACAGAAAATACGAACCGCCTACACAAAACAAGGGGTGGCACGGATCTCCAGATATCGAACTGTTATTGGAAATTTCACTCTATTGTATTGATCCAAAGTTTAATTTGGATTGAAGTATGTCCCACCACACAAGGCATCCTTTCAGTATTCCATTAAAACATAAGTACACGGATTACAGCATATTTCCCGCGCTGAATTATTCAACGTATGTATGTTATGATAAATCTATTAACGAACGCCTTATGGATTCGTCGGGAGCATCAAAATGTCTTCAGATCTCATTCGCATTCTTGTAAAGATATCTTCTTGGAATTTGCGTATTTTTGTATGGTTTCATCTGTTGTATTAAAGGAAATGTGTATAGTATTTTATGAAAGTAAATAACATAATTAGCGGGGAAACACTAGGGGAGGGCTACGAACAGCAGTGAACTTCTTGTGGTAGAGCTGATGCTTATGACAAATAATTTCTTTTACAAAAACGAGAAAGAACAAATATATACAAATCCCAAAAGACTATAAAAAATCATACTTGTAAGTTTTCAAAGATACCCCCTGATTCATAATTAAATGTTGGTAACCGTTTAGATTTTTTTTTATCAGCCCATATACGTCCCACTGCTGGGCCCGGGCCTACTCTACAATCGAGAGCATCGATTAAGAGTGGTTAGGCCATATAGTCCACCACGCTGGCCTAATGCGGGTTGGCGGACTTACATACCGTAGAAATTCTTTAAAATCGCTACAGTGTGCAGGTTTCCTCACGATGTTTTCCTTCACCGTTAAAGTGCGTGGTGATTGACTATCAATACACACATAACTCCGGAAAGTCAGAGGTGTGCTCTGGGATTTGAACCCGCGACCACCGTGAACATGTAGGCAGCCGAGTCTGGTCCGTTACCAACAGGCCACCACGCACTTATACGTTTAGATACTAATAGAAAAAAGTATTGAATTATACAATTACATTTAATGGGATATTTGTCGTCTATAATACAAGCTTTGTTACAAGACAAGTCTGCAGGGAAAATTAGTTGAAACTCAAACGCTCAAGATATATCATCAAACACTTCAATATATACAATATACCTACAATTACCTACTAGCTAAATTTAAGACTAGTTTTAATAAAATAATAGCCTATTGGTTTCTTAGATTTACGCGAATGTTACACATTGGAATAAAACAAATTCTTACGGATATTTCCCGAATTTGATTTAATTTTTACATTTTTTAATCAATCAATAACCGGATGAATAATACCTCAGTCCGCCCGTGACCACGAAAGCTGTAAAGAGATCGAAACATCGGGAAGTTAAAAATTGTAAAAATTAAAACAAATTCGCGATAAAATCCGTAAGAATTCGTTTTGTTTCAAAATAATAGCCCTTAACTTCCATAGAGTCCATAATAAAACAAACGCAAAACTGTGCTTTGAGATTCGACATTTGTTGCAAAATTGTATCTTATTGAGGGAACTTTGTGCCAACTTTTCCCGAGAGATAATTTAGCGAAATTTTAAAGTATTGTGCCGTGCAAATGCGTGATAAGGGCGAAATTATTTGAATTATTAATAAAATTTGCTGTTTGACGGTGATATTGCTTTCTGAGGCACTTTGGTATCGCCAGATATGCCTGTAGGTGGCTGTAGCTTTTAATACGATTAGCATTTGCTAGAGTAATTATTTTACACCTTTATTCAATATTCAACAAAATACTAAATTGTTGCCGAATGGCTCGGTGGCGTCGTTGTACGGTACGATTGCAAAGCTGAGGTCTTGGGTTCGAATTCCGGGTCGGGCAAAGGGATAATGGATTTTTCAATTCATTGTCAGCCCAGACTTAGAAATTAATGCCCGATATGGCGATTGGCTAGCACCTATCACATCGTGGGACGGAACATACAAGGCGAAATGTGGGTGTCATGGCGGCACCTCTGTCTACCCCTTCTGGGAAAAAGACGTGAGTTTATGTATGTACTAAATTATAGTACCTACTACTTTATTGTAATGTATATTCACAGGAAAAGTAATATAATTCATTATCTATATACAAGAAATATCTTGGTCTATTTTTTCTAAGATCCATTATAATATAAAACAACTACTTTTTTCGTTATAACTAATATTTTTATAGACAAGCGAGCTGTCTAGATAGTGGCGTAATCTGTAAAAAGGTAAGTGGTTACCGCCGCCTCGAACACTGAAACCACCAGACCTAGTATTATCAATATGTTATTATATAATATAAACCTGTTTCATCCTACAATGTTCAAAATCTCCAGGAACAATGAACAAAACTCTACTTATTTAATTAGCCAGTACCATCTGTAACCTAAAGAATGTTGAAATATTTTAAGCCACCTTTGGTCCCCTGTATTTCAGCCAGACCACAAACTTGGAACATTAAATGAACAAATTTAAATTCCACAGGCCTACGGAATGATCGTAAAGCCAATATTGAGTTATAATTACTCGCTGTGTAAAAGTTTTAATGGATTTCCAGATAACAGGACGATTCTTCTAGTTCGATCAGTTTTAGGACTTTATTTTATTATGCGACTGCCTTTGGTGTGCATTTTTTGTGTGTTTTTTTTTATACACCCAACAGTCACATACATAATCCTGACCCCACAAGATCAATTAAGTCTTGTGTCGTGGGTATCAGACACTACGAGAGATATTTCGATTTCACAAACACCCACACCCGAGATAAATACTTGTGGGCCTCACAAACATTTGTCTCGGGGCTCGAACCCGCGGCCTCTCAATTCGCAGCCGGCGTCTTACTAACTGCGTTACGGAGGCTGTCAAAACTGCTTACTATATTATCTTAATGTACCTTAATATACAAATACTCTTTATTGAATTTACAAGTAAAAATGCGATCATTAAAATCGACGAAGACTACCAATACCTTATACTTTATATAATAAAACATACCATCTTGAGACCCATACTAAATAATTATGTCTCCCAAAATGATTTTGTCCACATTAAAATTAGATCCGTTTTAATTTTCATACTTCATAGTTGTTCTACGAGTATTCCGACTAGGCTGTCACCATTACTCGTAGTTTAGTTTTATACAAAACAGCCATTACACCCTATTCATTAAAATTACTAAACATCTGACGACTGACTCTGTAATCGCACTAACATACATAGAATCCAATGTGGCCGGACAATAGAAACCTAATTAATTTTAAAGCTGAGCGGTTGAATTCAACTGGACAAATACAATTAAATCATTCAAGTTTCAAAGTGACCACAATGCATTTTCGCGGCTTTCATTATTGAATTTCACCCTCGGTTGTGCAATTTGAAACCTCAATGGAAAACAAGTTTTGAAGAAGTTTCAGCCCAACTAAAAACTAAATTGATGAATATTAGTCGATTTAGAATTCTAGGTATTGAATTGTGCTAACTCAAATTATTTTAACATAATTATTTATATCGAAAGAGTTCGCAGAAGACAGGGTTGAGTGGAGGAAAAAAGGGGAGGCCTTAGCCCAGCAGTGGGACACATTATAGGATACAAAAAAATATCATAAATCATATTGATTTTTTCATACTGACTCTACAACGCAATTGATGGCAAGTTTAATGTAATTTTTATTTCACTTTTATTTCTACCAGCACATCTATAAGACCTAGTGCATCCCAGCGCACTCAAAATGTCTGCAATTATTACCGCCCTGGTCGGTCTCGTCAAAGTGCTTACAAACGACTCCGTAATTACAAAGCTGTCTAAAGGAACATTGCCTTCAATGGAAACGAAGTGTCGTGTATAATTGGCACCGAGACGAATTCAATTCTGAGGAGTGCTTGTTCCACAGTTCCCCACAGACGAATTGCTGTAATTATGTGCAAAGATGGGGAGTGATTGGGACGTTAAGAATGAGATCATTTCTCACATCACTGCCCTGTAGAATTTAGTCAGCCTCCGTGGCGTAGTTGGTTAGACGCCGACCGTGAAACGAGAGGCCGCGGGTTCGATCCCCGCACCCACACAAATATTTGTGTGGCCCACAAATATTTGTGTTGGGTCTGGGTGTTTGGAGACCGAAAAGTCTCTCGTAGCTTCTGATTCCCACGATACAAGACTCGATCTTAGTGTGGGGTCAGGGCTATGTATGTGACTGTTGGGTGTTTTTATTTATTATTATTTATTTATTCATTTGTATTGTGGTTCTACTTTTGATGTTTTTTATGTGACTACAATGCACCTAATGATAAATACAGGGTAGTTCAGAATTTCACATAGAGTTTTTACTGACGTCAGATCTCTTAGCGCTCGACATAACTATGTCAGTCAGTTTGTATCGTGATTTTCACACGTGAACCCGAAACGCTGGTTATGGCTTACAAACACCCTACAATACATGTGCTCTTTAATGGCTGATCCATTGTAATTTAATTGTCTGGAAAATATGTGTGCCTTGGAATTTGAACCCGCGACCACCGATAATCCCACACAATATCATCTATTCGAAGCTTCACACAACATGCATATGCATCATGTCTATATTAAATTCTATAGAGAACAAATTAATGTAATTTTACACCCCATTCCGAAACTGAATGATAATTCCGACAGCTTCGTTGTAGCCGGAATAGCTCAGCGGAAGAGCGTGAGGCCGGTTGGTCTAGCGGTCTCTGGTTCGAATCCAGGTTTCGGCATTATCCAATAATGGGACAGTGGGCAATTTTTGCTTTTTTAATTTTGTCAAAAGTAAATTTAATGTAATTTAGTGTACTCATTTTTGTTGTTGAAAAACATTTTTTATTATCATTTTTTATCGATAGTCAATTTTTTAATACTTTGGTTAAATAACCACATCGAACCCGCCGGCCCAGTGCCGCCCACATAGAGAACTGCGTGAACCTTGCGTATCTGAGTTTGGTTACCCGGCATGGTAATATGCTCGCCTTCAATGATCCCTAGACACGAACATAAATTTGCAGGACAGTGGTCTAATAACACTACAGCCCACCTCTACGAACCAAACGTGGGTTATGTAAATATAAAAAAATCTATTATGTACTGGTCTTCAATGAAATATCAGCGGTGCAAAAACGAATATGATTTATGCCGTAATGCATTGTTTACCCACTTATAGATGTCTCGTGACCATCATCATCCGCCCGTTGCAGTCCACTGCTGCACATAGGCCTCTCAAGTTACGCCACAGAGTGTGTCGTAATAAGTGTCCCGTATTAATACGATACTAGAACATTACGCTTTTATCCTAGAACAGGTAGGCAGAGGTGCAACCAGGACACCCACGTTTCGCCTTGTATGTTCCGTCGAGCGCATATGTTATATCGAGCGCAAATTCCTAATTCCTGGCTGATAAATAATAGAAAAATAAAATATCACTTAGTGCGACCCGGGATTCGAACCCGAAACCTCAGCTTTTATTCATACCGTAGTACAACTACGTCACTGACGCAGTCGAGTTTCAGATGCTAAAATTAACTCTCATCGGAATGACGGTTGCAGAGGAGTGTCTTGCATTGGGTTCCTATGGGCTGATAAAATATAATACAACGAAAGTTTCATTTACCTGCGTCAATAACAGCTTCATAGGCCTTCTCGAGTAGGATCCTGCACATGGGGTCCATGGTGTGTGCCTGCTTGTAGTGGACGCCGAAGAAGGAGGCGTCGAATTTGTTCACGTTGTTGATCTTGCCGGTCCGCTGCGGGATCTCGGGGTGGGCTAGTTTCCATCTGCGTCCGTCGCCGGAGATTAAATCCACCTGGAATTTTACTTTACTTTGTAGTTTGATTTAAATATATTTTATAAAGTGCCTGGTAAGTTTTTTAAAAATAAAATTATGAACACATACAAAAATACAAACGAAGCGAATCACAGTACTTAAAAGATTATATCAAGAATATATGGGTGTTTTATTTACCACGTGAAATTTGCTTTCAATTATAATATAAAAAAAATTAAAACATGAAATATCAGGGTCTTAGATATAATTATAGTTTCATATTTTATCACCTAGTAACCCGGAGATCAGCTTGTCGAGGTTTGCGTGGCATTATTCTCAACCCTGCCTACCCCTATGGGGATACAGATAAAATCTAACATATAGTTTTTATTTATAGCTATAAAGCATTGTCTTTGGCTTCAAAGCCCCTTGTTCAGCTTGTGGTTGTCCCAACTAACATTGGCCCCAAATTTGCATCCACCGTAAAAGTGCTTCGTTCTATTCTTACCTTATTAAAAAGGTTTTCCTGGAGGTGTACAACGGAGTCCGAGTCCGGGAAGTATCCCGACACCCCGGTGACGTACACCTCGTCGCCGGGAGGCGGGTGCGACAGCCGGTGTCCTGACGTCAGCCTGTCCTCTACTACCGACGTTGGTGC
Source organism: Theretra japonica (assembly GCA_033459515.1). Classification (NCBI taxonomy): domain Eukaryota; kingdom Metazoa; phylum Arthropoda; class Insecta; order Lepidoptera; family Sphingidae; genus Theretra; species Theretra japonica. The sequence continues at coordinate 6,644,245 of CM065942.1, forward strand.
CATCTGGACAGAAATAAATCAAACTTGAATATCAAGATAATTAAAAATATATCAGTAATCTTTCATTCCAGGAGCGAGAAAAAAATTGGATGACTGCGTAGTATTGACAGAGATAGAAAGAGATATTGCAGAGCGCTCTTTTTTGTTACAATTTTTTTTTTTGCGTAATCTTCTATGGAATAAAATTTCTGTGACTGAAATCCTGTGCTTCAGAATCCCAGAAGGTAGCTACGGAGTAGTACCAACACAAATCACGGTGACCAATATGTGCCTAAATGGCCACTTTTGGTCAGTATGCCAACATAGGTTTTTTGTATTTCTCCAATCCAGCATAAAAATGTGGGCGTACTCCCGTCTTGCCAGGATCAAAGGCCGGTGACCCCAACATAGGGTATGTGTCTTGCAACCCTCTCAGTACTGGCGGAAGGGTGCCATAATTAGCTTTCTCCTCAGTTACAAGACTAATAACGCCCCAGACATTAAGTCTATCTATACAAGGTTTTACTAATTATGAATAAGACACAGGATGTCCCAGAAGTAGATGATAAACCAGTAACGGGAGATAGAGCAAATTATGACGCCTCAGCAACAACAAAAAAATAGTCCTTTCCACGATAGTTTTCAAGAAACAGCCATTTTAGTAAACATTCGAAAAATTGAATTTGAGTGGTAGAGCCACGCTGTTTCAGCCATGTCTCAGCAAGAATGGGCAGGCTCATCCGGGGTGGTACCACCGTCTCACAGCAAATCGACGTCATCTAGTTCTGAGGCACCATGTATAAATTTAATTACTAGGTATGTATTTTAAATTAATGAATATTATTATCGTTAACACCAGGAAAATAACTATAATTAAATTTGAATAAGTCATAGGTTATGGTTATAAAAGCAATGCGGGTAAATTAGACCTGCATGTATGTACTTTTGGCCAAACCTAAAACCTGTTAAAGAATGCTTGGAATTTAATTGCTAATTTCATCCAATAATTATTTCAAATTGTTGAATTATTATTTGAAATAAAATATTTAAATGAATATTTTGACCCGTCAATGCGTTCTACATTGTTAATGGCCGGGCAAGGCAAATAAACACGTGATTTCATTTACATTAATTCATTACTTATACAGTAGAAAATATAAAAATATAGTCTCCTCATTACGAGCATGACATGCGTGCCATAATCATTAGCATGTGCACGTAAATCCATGTTTAAGCATAGACCAATACTTTCCCCTCTCTCTCTCTCTCTAACAACAACAGGGAGTCCACTGCTGAACATAGGCATCCCCCAAGGATCTCCACATTGACCTGTTGTAAGTGGCCTGCATCCAGCCACTTCCTTCAACCATAACCAAGTCATCCGTTCACCCTTAATGCTTTCTTAAATAATCCCAAAACGAGTTATTGGGTGTCTTTTACGAATTTTATTAGCCTTTACATATTAGAAACTTTAACCGTGAGGAAACCTGCATACCAGAGTTCTACAACATTTTCTACGTCATGTATCTGTATTTGCCTTAGCCCATATACGTCTCACTGCAGGGCACGGGCCTCCTTTATAATCAAGAGTTCGATTGAGAGGAGTTAGGCCATATAGTCCACCCCGCTGGCCTAGTGTGGGTACTGTAGACACCGTAGAAATTATTTAATCGTTACGGTATGAAGCCGTCTTCAGTATGTTTTCCTTCACCGTTATAGTATGGGGTGATTGACTGTCAAAAAAATGACATGACTCCGAAAAGTCGGAGGTGTGCCTTGGGATTTGAACCCGCGATCACCGTGAACATGTTGGCAGTCGCGTCTAGTCTGTTTCCAACAGGCCACCATTCACTATACGTCATGTGATGTCCGCCGACCCGCACTAAGCCAGATTGGTAGACTATGGCTCAAGCTCTCTCAATAGCTTTTTTATTACGTCGATCCGGCAAACGAGCAAACAGGTCACCTGATGGTAAGTGATCACTGCCACCCATGAACATCCACAACGCTGATTCATAGATGTGTTGCCGGCCTGGGAGAGGAGCGGGAAGGAAGAAGGATGGGAAGAGGAAAGGGGTATTTGACAATTGGATTGGTAACTCTCGGAAATAGAGAAGATTCTTGCTCAGTTATGGGCTGATACAGTACAATACACGTGAAAGGACGTTGAACCCTTATTCGCACCTTTATAACTAATTTAGCTTCACCGCATCTCCATTAAATTGTAGTTACTAACGCTTCAAAACGATCCATTTGCACTTTTAAATTATTTCTGATTTGTATTCAAAGCTTATGCAAATGTATTTGAATCACATTTACGCCGGTAAATAACGAGCACTCCGTGACCTCAGGACCTCGGGAGGGACAGCTAATACACCGCGTAGGAATAATACGAAAGTAAATATTTTTAAAAGGATAATTAAAGTCAAGCTATAATGGAAAGGTTTATTTTATGCTGTTTTTGGTGATTATGAATGTTTTTGTTAAGACTTTGACAAGTATTGCATTATTATATGCATTAAAAATATATATTTCTTTAACAAACAATTTAACTTATTAACTGATTGTGGTAGAATATTTTTAGGCATAGTGATGCCTGTGTGAGGAGACTACGCTCTTCCAATAGCTTAATACAAAAATATATGTATAAATTATAATAAATATCTGTATTTTATTACCAGCATCATTGGAAGGTGAAGCTTCTATTAACAACACAGAAATTACAACTATAAATCGTTGGGGTACGCAAAATCGCTAAAATGCTACTATAAACATCGTTTTGGTATTTTCAATTACATAATTTTTTTTTTATTTTAGGAAATGATAAGTTCACGTAATCCTTTTAGCCCATATTATGCCTCGCAGTTAAAAGAATCTCATACGTTTACAGTCTCTGTCTACACCAACTATGCCTAGAAGTAAAACATACATTTTCCCTCTCTCTCTCATCAGCCACAGGAAGCATGCATTGCATGTAAATGATTATACATGACGTTGGCTGACAGTTTAACATACAATACTAACCTTGGCACTGGCCACACGCAAAAAATAATCGATTATTCGTTATTAATTTATCGATAATCACTGTATAATCGATCACTCGCCAATGACATTTAGGTCGGTTATGCGAGGGAAAAAACAGGATTCCGTTTTTGTCTGCTCCTAATAACATTTAATGATCTTTATTATTAGGGATGTATTTAGGAAAGATCGATTATGACGCGGACGTTTGTAATAAATTACTGCTTTGTAAGGAACTAGCGGCTTGACCCGGCTTCGCCCGGGTGCAGACACTGTTTGAGTCCAGTCCACATCCGACACATAATATTTCGCATACTAACTTTTTACAATATTTAAACTCAACGTGACTGCCGCCCTTTATACTGCTTTTCTCGTTCCGTCCCGTCTTGTCCCGTCTCCACGTGTTCCATGACGCGAAGCAAGTAATCTTGTCCTCTTATATCACATTTTATCGACGTTTGAAAGAGTAGCAAATACATATTTAAATTTCTGTCTCGTCCTACGGGAAAACTACATTTTCGGGATAAAATTTAGTCCATGCCTTAATCCAGGGTATCAGCTACGCCCATACTAAATTTGATTAAGATTGGTCGAGCCGTTTGAGCGTGAAGAAGTAATAAACACACAAACATTCGCCTTTATAATATTAGTAGGAAGTAAAATTAGTAAGATTGAATAGGAAGAATGATAATCTGGCCAAAATATTTGTCCCTCATTATTCTAACAAACATTGTAAACAAATAGTGTAAACATTGTAAATCCTAAGGTCCGGGATTCGATTTCCAATTCTCTTTATGTTTGTATTTCAGTTAAAAATATCATATAAGTTGTATATATCTGTAATTTACGTTCGGCATGGTTAAAAACTCGTTTTCTACATAATTTATGGCTTTATGACTTTCCGATTTTTCTATTAACAAAACAATCATGGACAAACAAATCGTTATGACAAATAAAACATGATAATACAAACATATTTCTATATACTGTAGTATTTAATGCAAAGCGTATTTGCTAAACCTATAATTTAATAATAAGGTAACGTGATAACCACAATTGCAGATAAAGCGGTAAACTGCAAATGGCAGCTTATATCACCTCCAATTACCCAATATTATATATTGCAATTACTGTAAGGTATTATATTACAATGCACTAATTATTATTATATTCAACTACCCTGAAACTGTACAACTAATTTTAGGTTATATAGCCCATATTTGTGTGTTTATTCTGTTAAAATCAAAGGAAAAAGCAATAGAAAACATACTTAATTGGAAACTTCTGTGCGTAACGGCTTCAGTAATTTATCATACATAATATTTAGATTTTAATCAAACGTTGATAAAAGTCTCGTTTTCCTACAAAGTGAATGCATGATCTAGCTGAGATTGCAGGAAATCGCTGGATGCAGGCCGCTTCGAACAGGTCGGTGTGGAAATCCTCAGGGAGAGGCCTATATCAGCAGTGGACTTGTCGCTGAAGAGAGACAGAGCGAGAAAGAATGAGAGTGTGAGAGAGAGGGAGAATCATGTGACGTATGATATCGGCTTTAAGAAAATACACAAAGATGATTGCTAAAAGAATTATTCTTTTTATGATTAAAATATTCCACATTCACAATGGCCTTAAACGACTTAACTACAGCTGCAGCGTTGTAATGTAAATAGATTCAATAAAGAATTATAAATACAAACGGAATAGTCTGTACTTTAAATACTCGTGAAGTTTAATCTTTAAAAGTATATTTGCTAAACTATATATAGAATGCTTTTGTAGTTCCAACTATATTGTATAGATAAAGTATGTACCTATACAAAATATGAATAAATTGGGATATTCATTTTTATCTCAATTTTCTTTTCTGCGAAAAAGCTCTTGATAATAGTACGGAATAGCAATGACTTTTTAAGACGAATTCTTGTTCGCATTGACTGAAAAAATATTAAAATCCAATTAATAAGTCTTTAAAAGTATTTTGCTACATTAAATCTATCCGCTGGTCAGAGGATAAAACTAATTGTAATTGTTTGGCAAGACCGGCTAACATTGTTCCAACGTAGTCGAGGGATACAACTTTTAAAAGTATGCGTGTTACGATCAAAGTTAAACGAATATTCAAATATAAACTAATTTTATAATATGGTTGCAGCACATTCGTGTCCAGCTGAATAACAACCGTCGTACACTAAGGTGGAAATATCTGAGTGACATGCGCGCGTTTCTGGTTCAGCCAGTATGAGTCCGCTTCTGAAGTGCTATGCCAGCATAATTATGTCGATAGATGGTGAGACGGTACATCTATTTGAAATGCACTGCTCTTAGACGCATTAATAAATTGCATTCACTCTCCCAAGCCATAACGCAACTATAATAACTTCTATTACTCTAACGGCCTAATTCATAGACAGATATAAAATCTATTTTAGTTATCGGATGTTTTGTCTTCTTCGCTCAAACTGAATCCTAAAGTCGTTCGACAAGGACAAAACATTCGATAACTAAAATAGGTTTTAAATCTGTCTATGAATAAGGCCGTAATTAACTGATGTGATGTTTTTTCACGAACAGTTTGTTGTGATTGCCTTAAACATGAGTTTATTTAATTTAAATACATTTTTCATATTTTTAGTGTGAGTAAAATTTGCAATTACCACTGGTTGTCCTACAAAATAAATAAATAAGAACTTTGATGCAACAAATGAAATTCGTCGCTAGGAAAACAATCGTATACCCAAAATGAGGAACAAGGAAGTAAGTACCATTTATCAATATTCGAAGGATTCCTTTGTCTTTAATAATAAATAACTCTACGTGCATGAGATATGGGTGACACAAAAGGACGGCGGAACATTGACCCAAACTGATTGATTTATAGATTTTCATTTCATATTCCGTTCAACGTTGTAAGCAATTCTCTGATAGAAATAAGTAAGTCTGACAAATTGAGTTTTTGTCACACTCGTTGTAGCTTCCGACTTTGCTCGCGTAAAATCTATTAAGTATTTTTCTACCAGTCCTTTATCCCATACTTAAATGGGATTACAGTACAAACTTTCCAGACATTCTGTAGAACTATTAGACTAACTTTTAAGCTATGTTGCACAATGATTAGGCTTATGATTTTACTACAGCTTGCCTGCCTCATATTCCCTTCAAGAGTGTAGTTTTTTAGGAACTTTTAGACACTATTTTGGAATTTAAGCTCTATAAGTTAAAAAGTTACTAATGAAACATAGATATATTTTTGTTTCTTTTTATAAAGTGTTGTTGGGGATCCCATTACACTTTTGTATTTAATTTGTGATATTTTTTTCAATAAAAAGTATCTACAATAGTCGATAGTACAATTTCGTATTTTAAAAATAACTTTATTAACTATGTATTTAGTTCCTACTAAAATTCTAAAATTTAGAAATTCCTACAATATAGGAATCAGGGTTTTTGTCACTATATAAAAATAACCCAATAAAATAGAAACAAAATCGAATCAAAAACTTACCTTGAATTTTTAAATTTCCTTATCGAAATTCTTTAACTGGGAGTCGAACTGGGACGTGGACACCGGCGAGTAACCACTACGTGTTTGACGCGATGACCTTACGTACCAAGTTTATAAAACGGGTAATTAAAAAATGTAATAACTACAGGGTGTTACCTTTTTTCGACACCTTTGAAAGTCCACAAACATATTTTGTACATACATACATAAACACACGCCTTTTTCCCAGAAGGGGTAGGCAGAGGTGCTAACAGAACAGCCACGTGTCGCCTTGTATATTCCGTCCCACGATGTGATAGGGGGCGAGCCTATCGCAAATTAACACATTTCGTGCAAAGGAAATTTTATTTTTCATGTATTTCTATAGTGTTAATGTGTAAAATTCGTGGATTTTTAACATAGGTGCTAAACATTAAGCGTCTAACCCATAGTACATTAAATTATCTCCCGTAACTTCGAAAGTAATAACACGAAGCAAAAACTAAACGACACCAATTTTCTTACAAGTCCAATATCAATTTCTCAAACGAAAGTAAGCAACGTTAAATTGAGCTGTTATATAACAGAGTAAGCAACATTAAACTGAGCTGTTATATAACAGAGAAAGCAAATTAATAGTTAGAGGAGCCGATTGAATAAGCACAGGACCGACCGCTACGAATTCAAAGCGCTCAATCGTTTCCAGCTAAAGATCAATTAGCAATTTACCAAATAGCTCCCATTTACCTCAAGGCGTTTGCAGGAATGCTTATTCCACTGGATATTTTGTTCGTAGCTGAGGTGCGGTTTGAGTAAAATGGTGGCTTAAGGACACTTTGGAAATACGAGCACTAGATTTGGTTGTTGGAGATAGGGATGGAAAGATTTATTTGAAAGCGGAATGGGATTTCTTCGATATCTGTAATAGACTTCGCTAAGGAAGATAGTTTAGTCAGATTGTTAAAGTTTGGAATAGTGAGATCGAAATATTTCTTGGTTGCGAAATATTGAAGACGTTGTATATTTTTTATGATTGTACGACAAAGGATTTCGAATGCAGCTATATTTTAGATAATTATGCCAACCTGTTCTAAACTGTATATGTATATATGGCCTGAGTCTGAAACTCAACTCACTTGCATGGGTCATTATGACGAGCTTTCCACTGTACTGTACTGTACCGTATCAGCCCATATACTACTTGAGCGTCTCCTCGAGAGTACTTTTGAGAGTACTCCTCTCCCCTATCAAGAGTTTTCCACTATTTTATAAATATTATGAATTGCACGATATTATTATTTTTTACATTAATAAGATTCGACTATAGTGTGGATAAACAGTAAATTATTATGTTCGACCGAACGTATTCTGAATTTAAATTAATGATAAATAGTAACCTTTCTAAGATAACCACAATACCAGTTATGTACCAACAAATAATCCAAAAACACATACAATAACGTCTGTATAAGAACTCAAAATGAAAAGTAGAGAGAAATAAGTCCAGTCAGTTATCATCGCACCTTTTGTCCAACAAATATTGGCTTGAAATCCAATTCCAGCCAAATTTCACTCCTCGAATAATTTGAAAAAAATCACAATACGTTTCGCAGTCAGGAAATTAAATATAAGAATGATATTTGTGCGGCTTTCGGCCAAAATATACTGTTATTGTGCTGAAACCTTTAAAATGCCATCGGAAAATTATCAAAAGCGTTGAATTGAAATGATATTACAAAGCTATTTGGCATGGAGATTAAATGTCACAAGCAGGGAGACGAATCAATAGGAGATCCCATTGATTCGTCTGCCTGATAAAAAGATCCGTTTGACAAGCTCTCAATAACCTTGGTTACGTGAGTGTACCAATTAAAACAATATCACGATGTTTATAAATACTTGTAAAGTCATTCCAATAAAACAAATAGAATTGAATAAAGAAGTTGTATAGTTAATAAAGAAGTTGCCTAACAAACATATATATTTTTGGATATTAAATTTTAACTTCTTATCCAAACAGTGTACTCGTAGTAACCGCAACGTCAAATGATTACAAAAAAAATTGTGTTAAAAATAATTTGAAGTGAAAAACAAAATTAACACCCTGTTAATGTTTATGACGGTTTCGGTTCAACGTCACGTTACGAAAAAGCACATATTCCGTCATTTCATTAAACAGCTAGGTATATTACTGTTTAATACTATAGTTCTATGACTGAATTACACTAGATTTGATAAAAAAAAACATGTAAATAATAGGTTAATAAATTGACACGATATACAAAACATTTAATATTAGACATTAACAAAATATGTTGAAAATAATATAATGATCACACCTTTGCAACCCAAGATATTGGTGTGGGTTCATATAACTTAAGAATATTAATTCAATCGTGGGAGTAACATATCATTAGGTCGTCTGTTCGGCTTAATGACATAACGGCATAATGACTGCACTGCACCTGATGGTAAGCGCAAATGCCGTCCAGACAGAGTATCGAATGGCATCAGACGCGGTCCCATGCTACGAGTATTCGATACAATAATGCCGGCCTGTTAAGATGCTTCTTTACGCTACGGCGGAAGGACCCAGGCTTATAGGAAGGAAGGAACAAGTGTGATGGCAAACTATTCCTTATATATCAAGCATGACTTCGCAAACCAGCACGGGTGGCGGCAAGTCACAATTCCTGAGTTTGTGGGTATGTTGCCTGGAATAAAGAACTCTTCTGACCATCGGCTATAAGTTCTGCCCTCTATGTGCACCGTAAATAAGACTTGGTATTGCTTTTTAATATTTGTATGCTGAAACAAAGGCAATAAGCATAGTTTGTGCAATTTTACTTATGAGCACCTACATATATAACATACGTGCTTACAAATAGACGATTTTTATTTATGTTATTTGTTTATTAGCTGGGTTTTGTCGGCAGGTTAAATCTTCGTACAGATCTACTCATACTCATGTTTTGTAACACTGCCGTGTTTAAAAAACCAGACGGTTTCAAATTTACCTAAAATACTAAATTACAAGCAGCAATTACGGCGTATAGCTAGCTTTGTTTGTAAATTAGGTGTTTTCAGCGGCGTCCGCTGATCAAATCCCCTGACCTGCGCCCCGCCTCGACTACATTACCATAAATAACCATTGTCGTTCACCATTTTCATCGAGTTTATTATATCATAACTATTTTAGCCTATAGCGTTTATTTTTTCGGATAAAGTCTGTATTGTATTGTATTGTATTGTATCAGCCCATATACGACCCACTGCAGGGCACGGGCCTCCTCTACAATCGAGAGTACGATTGAGAGTGGTTAGGCCATATAGTCCACCACGCTGGCCTAATGCGGGTTGGCGGACTTTTACATACCATAGAAATTTATACAAATCGCTATGGTATGCAGGTTTCCTCACGATGTTTTCCTTCACCGTTATAGTGCGTGGTGATTGACTATCAATACACACATGACTCCGAAAAGTCAGAGGTGTGCCCTGGGATTTGAACCCGCGACCACCGTGAACATGTAGGCAGCCGCGTCTAGTCCGTTTACCAACAGGCCACCACGCACTTCTAAAGTCTGTAGTATATTTTATTTGCGAATTTGTCAACTCGACCGGCCTGGGAACGATTCCAGAAAATCTGGTCCAAGTGTTAGGTTAAATGTGGGTTTTATTTCGGTGTGTAAGGTTTTCAGAGGCGTTAGTTTCATCAGCACTGCCTAGCCCACTCCTGTCTTCTAGTTGGCCAATGTCCAGACCATGTTAACGTTCAGCAATGGATTTCTGGTAGTTAAAGGTGACGATGATAATGATCTGGACTCAAATATGTTTGGTCGTCTTTGTCTCAGTTATACATCTAGAAAAACATTGAAATAGCCAGTAGAACTTTACAAAAATAAAGCTGCTACAAGGAATCGTTCTATTTTTAGTAGTCCTTTTGCATCCACTAATTAACGACAGTACTCATTCATTATAAGAGGTCGTTCTGTACTAAATGTAGCGAGCGACTCATATTACGATTTATTTAATACCAAACTTAGTGAATTGAAAACGTGTTTGTGTAATTTTTTTAAGCTAATCAGTTTTTTTCTTTTTACAAATATTTGTTTCCCATGTTCGTCAACCCAACCTATGTTATTTGATAAGACTATTGCATTCTTTCATAAATTCAGACTGTAATATGTGAAAACTTGTAATTCGCCTTCGATTATTAAGCTTATATTATGTTGTTACTAGCTGTAAGTTTTCCTACACATACATACAAAAACATCACGCCTTTTTCCCAGCAAAAGTAGGCAGAGGTTACAACCAAGACACTCATGTTTCGCCTTATGTGTTCCGTCCCATGATGTGATAGGGGGCGAGCCTATCGCCATATCGAGCACAAATTCCTGACTCCGGGCTGATAATTAATAGAAAAATGCAATATCACTTAGCCTGGCCCGGGTTTCGAAGCCGATAATTATCCTACAAGAATAAAATAAAATATAAAAAAATAAAATAAGCAAATTTTGTAACAAATATAAATATGTTTCGTACGAGAAATATATGAAAGAATCTCCAGTAGACAGTGTGTATGTTTGTACATTGAAGTGGCGAGCGGGCGTCATCCCGACCTCCACGTGAGAAAACACTATTACTCGACACGGGAAAACTTTTGCCTCCATTCCGGGTCTGCGATATTTCCCCTTTTATTCTTGTTGTGTTTCACAAAATCTGGAGTAATCTGATTGGACTGCGAAAATTCTATATAGTTTTCGGGGTGTGCATATTTGAAAATCGTTATGGGTAAAATTTTGCAAATACATACATATTATATTTCTCTTGGACATATTTTCTATAAGTTGCTTAAATGAATTGGGCAAACATATTTCTAATCCAATCCAGTCCAATCCATCAGCCAAAGGAAGTCCACTGCTGAACATAGGCTTCTACCAATGATTTGCACCGACATATTTAGTTTAAGTGTAAAATATTTTTTTATTTGCTTTTCTTTTTTAATGTTTGCGTTATACCGCAATCCACCTAAAGATAATATGATGTCACACTTTATGGGTTTTGTTTTTAAATATTAATAGATAAGTGGTAGAGATGCAAATTTCGCCCTCGGTAAAATAAAAAACATGGTACATCAGTAACATTATCTAGTAGGGAAAATAATATTCCCTTTTTTTATTATTTTTGATATAACTTACAATATTTGCAAGATACCTGCAATACCTATACCAATACCTCGGTATGACTCCTAGGTATGTCGGCTACAGTACATAAACATACCATAAGTATATCTTACTTCTTCTTCATAGGTCGACTTGGTTAAAGTCGCAGGAAGTCGCTGGATTCAGGCCACTTCCAACAGGTCGAGGTGGAGATCCATGGGGGAGGCCTATTTTACTTAATTATAAATAATTCTGGGTTTAAATCAGAAAGCCTTAAGGTCATTAAATAACAAACCAAATTGATAAAACAAAATTATAGTAGAATTTTCTTTTAAAAATATTCCCCCAGGCATCAAAATCGAGACAAAATGCATCAAACATTTAAAACCCACTTTACCACGAGCAATGACTTACATACCCACAGCAATTTCATTAGACTTCACGAAAATCTCTAGCAACCGCCGAGTTAATTTTACCGAAACGCCTGCCACGTGATTTATTGGTTTTCGAATTATTAGACAAGTGACTGACAGCTTGATTTATCGATAGTTCACTTAACTGATCCAAAAGTTTTTGCCTTATGTACGGTAAAAAATATTAATTGCATTTTTTCAATACGGGGCTAGCTGTAGAGCCGGCAATATCTCGCAATGAAAACAATAAAAATATTAAATTACATTTACACATGCCTGGCGTTAAGATACGTATAGTTCTTGTGTACTGTGTTGATTCCCAATACCATTCTGATGAAGGCATAGTGATTTCGACAGCCTCCGTGGCGCAGTTGGTTAGACACTGACTGTGAAACGAGAGATCGCGGGTGCGATCCCCGCACTGAGACAAATATGTTTGTGAACCACAAGTATTTATGTCAGGTCTGCTTGTGAGACTAAAGACTCTCATAGTTCCTGATACCCACGACACAAGACTCGATCTTAGTGTGGGGTCGGGTCTATGTATGTGAATGTTGGATGTGTTTATTTTTCTTCAGTATAGCAACATCCACCACTGCAATAGACATTTGTGGATCAGACTATCATTAGACTTAGTATGAAAATAGAACTCGTAGTATTTCGTTTCACAGCCGACTTAAGGCCATCTATTACAATTATTCTTAAACTCGTCATACGCGTGCAAATGCAAAAACAAATGTAGAGAACTATGAATTTTAACAGAATAAGGCAAATTGAACTAAATATTCAGTAAAATTTGCCATTCGTTTCCTAAAGCCTTGTGATTGAATTATTTTTGTATTACAATTGCCCGGAAGCAAAATATAGGAATGTGAATGAAAAAACGAACACTATATGTCTTATCAAAAAGTATTTTCATTTGTACGTGGACCGCTTAAGAATTAAATATTGATTGTAAAGTAAATAAATAATCAATAATAAATAGGTACACCCAACAGAAACATACATTGGTCTGATCCTGCACTAAGATTCAAGTCTTGTGTCGCAGGTAACAGAAACTACGAATGACTTTTCGACCTAACTAACACCCAGACTCACGAATAGCTACTTACAGTGCATAGAAACAATTGTCTCAGTGCAAGGATCGAACCCGCGGACTCTCGTTTAACAAACTATTATTTTGAATGAAAATTAAATGAAAAACTCATTTTATTGAATCCATAAAATGTGATATATTATTTAGATTCAGTCACTTTTTTTCACTACCACCCAGTTCACAAGGCTGTTTTCGCCAGAGAAGAACGGGCAAGAAACTCTAGAATTGCTCTTTTGAAAACAAATTTATAATACAGTAATTATACAGGAGTCGCAGCGTGGTTGAATTCAGAGCAGTTTATAAATTATTTATAAAAATCAATTGATTCATAATAATTTTGGTTTAGTCATTTTGTACCGCTGTACCCAGAAGGCAGAATCGGTATACACAGCTCCGCCAAAGCAATTAATAGCATTAAAAGATTCAGAATAATTGAACATTATCATTACAGGCAAATCGAGCAGACCAGTCCACGTGCAGCACCCGTCCACGAGTATGACGCATGTGCCAGCCGTCGGCTTCCTAAACCATACTACAAGGAAGTGACCGACCCGTTACACGACGCCGCCGCAAGAATAGACGTCAATTTTTTTTTTATCAGCCCATATACGTCCCACTGCTGGGCATGGGCCTACTCTACAATCGAGAGAATCGATTGAGAGTGGTTAGACCATATAGTCCACCACGCTGGCCTAGTGCGGGTTATAGGACTTACATACCGTTTAAAATTATTATTAAAATAAAATAGAATAGTGTTATCTAGAAACACGTGAGTTCACGTAAAAGGGAAGCACATGCAATTTGACTTTAAAATAAATTGAATACATTGACATAATGGATTTACCAGTCCGACTATACCTGGTATATTTTGTGGGGAAAATTCTTATGCAACATTCAAACTATCAAGTTTTTATACTAGGACTTTAGTTTTTTATCGTAAACGTGAATATTGAATTATTAAACAAAATACGATTTATAAAATCAGCTTCTCTATCAACCTTGAGATTACCTAATTCAATATTTACCATTGGTCAATTTCATGTAATGTATGTATACTTAAATTTATATTCTATATGAAGACCGATACCTTTCTAAATATTGATCCAATTCTCAAAACAATTCATTTTTAAACGAAATACATACAGGGTATACCAAGACTGTTACTGAAAACGAAGCCAGGTGGTAGTTTTAGTAACTACGGATACGATGCAATTAAAAATTTTGCTAAAAAAACGCGACGATTTTTTTGTAATGTTTTAAATATCATTGTGTTTGGGTGGTATATATTATACTTTAACTAAAAAGAAAATTCCTTCATAAAGGGTATTGAAATATGCAATTTAAAATATGTTTTTCTATGCTGCAGACCCGCCTTCAGCTGTGGTCTACAATGTTTAATTAAAAACAAAGGCAGTGCATTTTTACAGCGTTCAAAGCCTTGCCCGTTTAATTATAACCGTTTGAAGGTATGAACAAACTAATTAAGGTTCATGAAAGAGACTGGGTGCGTTGACATTTTTGCCATTGTGTACGCACTACGATAATAAACGCTTTTGCTAGCGGTTTATTTGCGTTATAGTTAAACAAAACAATATACTTTGAGATATTCCCACACGGTCCGTATTCGTGTAAAAAGATATCCCCTTCAGTAACGGCTCCATTGAACTCAAGCGGAAATTTGCAGGAAATTATCTGATAATAGAAATCTTATATGTATAAAGTAAACGCACAAGAAATCATTTGTAATCATTTTATTTCCATACATTTTCAGAGAAAAATGTAATACCAAATCGAAGATAATAGTGATCGAAACTCCAGGATTTCCCTGGTAAATGTAGACTTCCCTGAAAAACTATAAAAGACGCATAAGTGACAAGAAAACGCTGCGTTTTTTTATCAAGTCCGTCGCACAATTTCCTTGGTTGAATTTAACATCGCATCGTCACGTCACAGCGTCAGGGAAAGCGTGGATTTATGATGTTACATAAACGCTGACGTCTTGTACTCGTACTTACCTCCTTATCTTTATTTGAGACGTGTTATACACGTGATGAAATATATAAATATGGAAGCACAGGGAGATATATGGAGTGAAACGGTTACACGATGCGAGTGCGGATCTAATACTATCATTACCACATCATTACAAATAATGGATTGGTCAGAAGCAACCGCCATCGTCGAGAATACAAAAGCGGATAATGAAATAATGTTGAAATTAAGAACAAAGTGAAGTAATTTATAAAATATAAATCATAAATAAGATACATAATAACGTAATGACGTGCGAAGTATTCCGTCAGAGCTACCGCTCCACAGCCAATTTATACTCTGCAATTTCTGCCCTGCGACACCTGATTGAAAAACTGATCTAAATTTCAGTAAGAACAGCAATGAGCAAATTAATTATCAGAGCAAAACATAACCATGGAAAGGATATATGTGAATTCTGAATCACTGCACAACTGTTGTATTCGAAATCATTTGAAGCCAGTTCAATGGACAACAATAGTTTGTCAAAATCAACACCAAACCACGCCGTTTGAGTGTCGGTCAAAAATAAATTGCGACTACGGCACAAAGAGGCACCATTTGTCTCTTTACAATGGGGACGAGAATAGTGCTTTAAAATTGGTAAAGTTATAGCTGTTGTCACAGCATTGTTCATTGACTACTCGTAGGAAATAAATTCCTGAGGTTCAAAAAGTATCCATTATACCATTAATTGTTCGTGTGTGTAATAGTTCAGGATTCTATACTACATCTATGTTTGAGTACATCAACACTGAATGATATTTGTTTACAAGATTGAATTCAATATTTTAAGCTATTGACAAGGTTTTGCCTTAAAAGCAATAGTCATTTGAGTCTTAAGTCTAACCTAACCGCGAATTCGCTTCAATTTAAATCTACGCCACGCTTAAACCAACGAAGTGTGGTTTTCGCTATTTCAGATCTAAGTGTTCTCCAAAGTGGTAACACCGTCGACGTATCAGCAAACTTTGTTAAATACGACCTTAACAAACAAAATAATGAAATATACAATGTTCCTGAAGAAACGAACAAGAAACAATCCAAAGAAACTTAATCAAACAAAATTCTACAACCGACGTAGCTTAGTCCCATTTATCTATCAGACGAGCGGGCACCTTAATTAAACCTTCCCTTAAAACACATAAAAAGCTGAACCTATTAAGTGTAAACAAGGAACAGATCTTCCGCAGTATTAATTAGAGCCACTACACGCTGTCAACGAGGGAATTGAATTATCGACAGACGAGGGAGCGAGCGGCGGCAAGCGGGACCCGGCGCGGGCAAATTGTACAGAAAACTAAAGTCAGGAAGCTGGTAATGAGCAAAGGAACAAATATTCAGCTGCGAATTGTTAGAGGTTTCATTTTTAATAATACAGAGTGAAATTCGTTGAAAATATAGTAAGGAAATCTAGGTGGCCTTTTTTGAAAATAATACAAGGGCAACTAGATACCTTTACCTGCTAATTAAATGTGTTTCAAAAAATACATTCAAAGCCGACAACGCATCTAGGGCAAGATCCCCTATGCTATTGCAGATGTTCATGGGCTGCGATGATAACTTTTTTTTTTTTTGCGATGTTCACTTGTCATGGGAACCGAGTGCCCGTTTGACCCCTATGATATAAAAAACCCGGTAAGATTAAATAAACTAAATTTTTTATGATTTTTTAAAATTCAAAAGCTCATAGTATAAAGACTTTTTCCTATATTTCCGTCGTAACTACACATTGATGAAATACCAATAAGATCCACGTATTTGAAAACAAAAGCTTTAATTGCATCAAGTGTATGTTTAATTTAAGTCTTTAATTTGGAGTGATGGGTCTAATTAATTGCATTTTTTTTTGTATTATTCTAGCTAACACAAGAAGTGAGGGGGAATGGCACTTCATAGAATCAATGCTTATGAGCTATGGAATCCCATTAAAGCGTTATTACCCCAGGGAACGAAGCACGCTTTATATAATTTTTACGACAAAAATTTTAATAATCTCTGTTTTTATTTAATATGCGTTGTTTTAACTTTTATTATGATACGCCCAAGTGATTACTTGTATAAAGGGCAAGTAAAGCTGAATATCAATTGGCCAAAGATTATATCTTATGCACAGTTCTTATCGACCAACATCCTTATGCCAAAATGCTATAAACATGTACCCTTTTTTTTTCGTTCAAGACGAAAAGCTATTAAGCTCCCCTTTCATTACCCCGGGGGGGTGGAAAGGGGTATGTCAGTGTCTCTGACCTTCCAGCCCGGTACAATGCGGATTTGTGGCCAAGCTGGGTCCCTACCAAGCCTACCTCCGTCTTGTAAACATGTACCCTGGTGTTTAGTTTATCGCGACGTACTTTAAAATAGGTACATTTAAAGTGTATCAGAGATTCTTTTATAAACATAAATTATACTTACATATAAAATAATTACATAGCACCTTAGTTTTTTTATTGCATAGTTCCAGCAAACGAGCAAACAGGTAAGTGATCACTGCCGCCCACGAACATTCACAGTTACCTGACGTATTAGGCGCTACCCCAAACCATCTTCTGTTAGATCTACGCAATTGAATATTATTATAAAAGCTAGAAGCTTATGTTTAACGCAGACGCACTGTATATTTTAAATAATGTCTAATAGTTTAATTATTTTCTCATTTGGTTTCTACAAAATATTGTTGAATTTGGATATAAGACCTTATACGAGTATAATAGATTGAATTGCTCTTGCTATACTTTACTATCGTCATGTTACGGTCATGCTGTGTACGTCCTACTCTATTCCCAATTCTTAGCTCAATACAAAACTTAAAATATAAGCCACTATCGAAGTTGTTTATTGATTGTAGACTACACCCACAGTCGTCCTCGCGACGTGATCTATATTCAGCCATTACAATGTAACTTCTACATTAAACAACAACGATTTAGCTTTGAATTACTGAGTGCCCAGTACGAAAACGCGAAGTTTTGTCGAACAAAATAGAACAGTAATTCAATATCCGCTATTGTTTTAACAATAACAAAATTACGAGTTTCATAATGAATGAATTACGTTGAGTACATAGTCTAATGCATAAAGAATTTATTTACGGTTCATAATACATTTGCGTTTGAACAATTTACTTATTAACCGACTTCAAAAAAGGAGGTGGCATTCAAATTTTTCGGATTCTTTAATTTAAAATTTATTTGACATGTACTATGTGTCATTAAAATTTGATACCTACAATACGATAAGGTGCAGTTCTCGGCCATAACATCCGCAATGTGCCGGGCTGGAAGGGCAGTGACACTAACATACCCCTTTCGGCCTCCCCTGGTGTACCGAAAGGGGAGCTTAATAGCTTTGCCTCTTGCATCAAAAAGCAAAGAAGGGTGTTCGCCTAGGATGCTACAAATAAATAAATGTTGCAAACTTACCTTTGCTCTGCTTTTAAGGGGTTTTAAGCTGTTTTATGGGATTGAATGGTACGGACGCCATAGAGATTTGTCTAAGGTAACTTTATGGATGAAACCGCTGCTGTCGATATATAATAAATTTTTCTAATAACTCGACAAAGTATACAACATAGTCGTGACTGCCGTCTAGACCGAGAGACCAAGCAACCTTAATTGAAAAATGGCAATGTTGTTCGTGCCCTTTTAGATCAATTATATATTCAAATTTTTAAACCGAGTCTGAAATTATAAGGTGTATCACCTTAATTCATGGATTTTTTTAGAGTAAAGGCTAGAGATATAAAAGTCCATACTACGGTTTAATCTAACACTCTAGTCTCTAATCTAAAACATTATCTTTATAGAGCCTTAACGTTCGTGATTCTCATTATCCTAAGTGTTTACGATATCAACATCAAAACTGATGATCCAAAATAATTAAGGTCAAAATCAAGTCTGAACACGAGGCGTTGATGCGCCATAACTCGTGTGGCATAACCAGTGTTTGCCTATCAAATGTACCTGGGGTTGTTGCTATAGACAATGGAGCGAATAGACGAGACAGCGAGATAATTCAGCAAGATTTTCTCTATTGTGGTCTTTTGGATCAGAGGTAGAATGTTATTTGAATGTGGGCAATTATTTTTAATAGGCATATCCCCTATCATATCATGTGACGGAACACAAGGCGAAACGTGGGTGTCCTGGCTGCACCCCTGCCTACCACTTCCGGGAAAAGGCGTGATGTTTCTGTATGTATGCAATTATTTTCGTTTACTTTTTCGATCTTATTTTTTAATTAGCCTAAACTGTTTAATATTGTACAACTTTCCTTATTTTCCTTCCACTTATATCAATCTTCTTCATCCTATTACGGATCAACTCGTTATTCTTTTATTGTGGTTGCCTTCAAAAAACCAATTTCACATGTTTCAGACCACAAACTAATACGTGTAGAACATATTTTTATAACCTGCATTTTGCATAGAAAGCCAACTGAATCAAGCTACGTCATTCTAGGTGCAAGTAATTAAAAATTGCTAGAATCAAGGATTTTCAACGTCTCTACAATTTCAAGGACACAATACAAGCCAGCACCCCTACTTCTTTAAAGCCCATTCAATACCAGCTCATATCAAGGTGGGGCAGGTCTGCGAGTTGAAACGCTCTGTGT
This sequence comes from Theretra japonica, assembly GCA_033459515.1. Lineage (NCBI taxonomy): Eukaryota > Metazoa > Arthropoda > Insecta > Lepidoptera > Sphingidae > Theretra > Theretra japonica. The sequence continues at coordinate 6,664,045 of CM065942.1, forward strand.
ATGCACGCACGGTGTCAGACCTCGTTTCTTAATGATGGCCGTGTATAAACATACGTGCGTGGCGCTTTTCACAGCCCACTATTCATGGGCTTAGCTTTCAGATGGAGGCTACCATGGGCAGTTCATATGTGATGAGATGTGAGTGAGTTTCAATCGGGAGAAAAGGTATGATCAAATTTATTATATTATTACTTTATTGTATTGATAGTCAACCACGCACAATAAAACATCATGAGGACACCTGCATACCATAGCGATTTGCAAGAATTTCTATGGTATGTAAAATCCGCCAATCCGCACTAGGCTAGGGTGGTGGACAATATGGCCTAACCCCTCTCAATTATACTCTTGATTGTAGAGGAGGCTCGTACCCTGCAGTGGGACGTATCTGGGCTGATACAATACAGTATTGTACACCATGAAAAACAATTTGAATATATAAAAGATTTAAATACCGGTAATACAAGTGGCAGTTTTATCACTAACGGCGGCGATCTCTTCCAGATAACCTTTATAACAAAAATACACGATGTATTACTGCTGACTGCTATTATTTTTTATCCATAGTAAAAGATTCGGATGTGCACAATAACTTGTTTCCATTTCCTATGTATTTTACGATTTGATTTCGTCCCTGGTAAAGACGACTGGATTCATAGAGACTCGCTGAGTTTTAAGTACTCGGTGTCGTTAAACGTGCTTCTGCGATCCTAGTTATGAGGCTTGCAGGTCTGTGACAAAGGTAAGGGCGCGATAATCTCTTAATTTAAGGGTTTTTTTAGAGTCAAAAACAAGAGGCTGATTGGTTAATACGAAAGTATTGTTAAGAATTCATAATAAGCTTAATGTCGTAATGTATGGGACAACTGTTTATTTGCATCTGCATCTTTGCACGTCCTTTCTTCTTAGCTAATTTCTAAATGTCAGCAAAGTTAGATCCTCGAGTATAGATGACCACCAGAAGACCAGTAGAAGCTGAGCCTGCGCTATTTCTTTCTGTTAACTTGAGTTCTGTATTAATATTTTTATAACACCTCATCAGTAATATTTGAAACTACTAGGTACACTTGTTTACGAAACTGCTCATTGACAGAAATATCAAACTGCAAATAAATTACCAATCCGAAACACTAAACCAGATGATACAACAGAGCCTAAAACAATTTTATCGTCTCGTATTCCAAACGTAGCACAAAGCCTGCTTATAATCTAACATCAAGCATCAAATATTTACAAGACGCTTCGAGTTCCCACAGTAACCGCTAAGACTCAAATAGCAGTTGGGTAAATTACTTCAATCCATTTATGTAGGCGCCGACCGCACGAACAAGCGACGTAAGAACTGATGTAGGCTTAACTAAACGTGGCTTTAAGATGAAGACTTTACGCAAATTGATTTTTATTATGAAACCTACCAAATTGGCAAATATTCGTTTGTTCTGCTGTATACTGTTATATTATACAGAGGTCAAATCAATAACGTCATACAAAAGCCGAAAGTATGTCTTACCCATGTTTTGTTTATTTTCGTGTTCTAGCACACCATGCATCAATCCATCCATCAGCCAAAGGAAGTCCACTGCGGAACATAGGCCTCCCTTAATGATTTCCACAGTGACCTGTTGGAGGCAGCCTGCATCCAGCGACGTCCCACGACCTTTACTAAGTCGTCTGACCACCTTGTGGCGGACGTCCTACGATGCGCTTTCCGCTACGCTTTTCTAGCACACCACATTGATATAAAGAGGTCGAGTCCAAAATTACATCTGAAGAAAATTCAATTTGAATCTGAAGATGGGCTGAGAGCTGATGGTTATTAGGGCCGAAATTTTCACGAGCGGAGGCCACGTAGTACGTACTAACAAGCAATATACTTACTTGAATATATTATAGCATGATCAGCGACTTTAGAGGGTCACGGAAGGTGTCTAACTGCAGGTTGCTTCCAAATTAATATTATTATTATTCCAAATTCCAATTATTATTATTATTATATATATTTGAACTGTTTTTTACCATTTCTGGCAGTAGAAATCAGATGCGCAGGCTTGTGGCCAAAGCGAAACTGATTGAAGAGAAAAAGAAAAGTAGATGTTGTAAAGACCTGGAATAACGGGTTACGAGATGTTAGGTGTCTATTGACAAAAATTTACGGACTATTCGGCATGTGTTGAGGATAACAGCTTTTTGCATCAGGGTGTAGGCGAGTGGATGTATTTGGAGGGTTTTAAGGCTATTGTGAAGGTATTTAGGGATGAGTCCAGTTGTCGACAATACAATCGGCACTGTACGGACAGAATCAACTCGCCACTGTGTCTTTATTTCTATTGCGAGATCAGTATATTTTGCTATCTTTTCTGTGTATGTGGTTTGCAGGTTATGGCTATTTGGTATGGCAACATCAATTAGGAACACAGCTTTATTTCTTTTGTCATGTAAGGTAATATCCGGTCTATTATGGTGGATGGTCTTATCGGTCATAATAGTCCTGTCCCAGTAAAGTTTATAATTGTCTGATTCTAAAATAATTTGCGGTGAATATTTATAATATGCTGTCTTATCGTTAATTAAATTATATTTATAAGCTAGATATTGGTGTACTATTGCAGCTACTTGATCGTGTCTATGTTTGTAATCGGTCTGGGTTATGGATTTACAAGCTCCGGTTATGTGTTGGATGGTTTCGGGACTACTATGACAATGGCGGCATAAATCATTCTGTGCATTAGGATCCCTGATTATATATTTTCTGTAGTTTTTAGTGTCTATAGTCTGATCTTGTATGGCGATCATAAATCCCTCCGTTTCGGGGAACATATCACCTCGCTTAAACCAAGCGTTTGACGCGTTTTTGTCAACAATGGGATTTGATAAGTCGAGGCGGTGTCTCCCATGGAGGGATTTTTGAGTCCAAGCGTCCAGTTTCTGTGCAATTGTTACCAGGTTTAACTGTGTAGTTGGGTCTATTAAGTTAAGCGGTGTATATTTGTGGTCGGATCGAACTATAGCTCGGTGCAGTGATGAATTTAATGCCTTAGTTAGAAAGAAGGTACGAAGTGATTGAATTTGTTTGTTATGCAGGTTAAATAGATCTATAAGTGAACGTCCCCCTTCAGCTCTCGGTAACGTTTGTCGCTGGACACAAGCTCTTGGGTGGTGTTTACGATATTTGGTCATGATTGTATTTATATTTCTTTGGAGATTTTTAATATCTGTCTGGGACCATTTAATGATTCCAAAAGAGTATGTAAGGATGGGGATGACATAGGTATTAATAGCTTTTACTGTATTTCGGGCGTATAATTGTGTGTTTAAAATTTTATGCAATCGAGATCTAAACTTTTCACTAAGCAATTTTTTCGTCTGCTTATGGTGTATTTGTCCAGTCTGTTGAAAACCCAAGTACTTATATTCTTCTATAATATCGACAGGTTCTATTTGCATGATTATTATTATTACACATATACTAGAAGATCATCAACTAGTGAAACGCATTCCAGAATTTTTCAATATAATTAACACAGTAGTTTGATAGATCAAAAAGCTTTAAGAACCCAGTGCAATATGTTGCCGTAGTGTCAATTATTTGCATTGAGAGTTGTTATGAGCACTCCACACGTTCCATTGAAGTTGTGTTTGCGCGCAGCAATTGCATTTTCTGATACAATTTTTTATTTTGCAAATAATCTTGCTAGAGCTGCTTGTGTTTCTTTTAATACTGGCACAAGAAAGTACATCTTATTTAATGATTAATTCATTGCAATTCAAATAAAGTATCCAGCAGTAGGAAATGGATAACTGTCACCTTTGAAACAATCACGCCAGCCTGCATTAGACAAGTCAAATATACTTAGAGTAAACTCGAAACTCGATAGTCTTAAATACCTCAGATTTTTTTATAGCATAAGTCCGGTAAACAAGCAAGCAGGACACCTGATGGTGAGTGATCACTGCCGCCTAAGAACATCCACAACTCTTGAATCATAGATGTGTTACCGGCCCATCAGATCGGGAGGGGAGCAAGAAAGAAAAAGGATGGGAAGAGGAAAGTGGTATTGGGCATCCGGCAGACTCACTCACCTAACGAAACGCAAAATTGTCGCGTCTGTCGGATCTCCTGTGAGACAGTGTTACTACTCCGGACGAGCCTGCTCATTCATGCTTAGTCATGGCTGACAACAGCGTGGCTCTACCACTTATAGAGTTATTTCATCCTGTACAGTAGGCGCTGTCCAGTCGGATACAAATATTCACCAGCAGCAAGCAGCTGATAATAGTGAGATACACTGAGACATTTGGCCACAACCAAGATTTGATTGAAAGACCTAGGCCATAGTCTACGCTGGTCTAGTGCGAGTTGGCGGAATTGATATACCGTTATATTTTTAAAATCTTATGATCGTTAAAATCTCTGTGGTATGCAGGTTACCTCACGTTGTTTTTCTTTACCGATTTTTTTTTTGTTTAAGTGGGTTCGGCACGGGTAGAGAAAACAATAAATCAGATGGACCGAGATTTTATCTACGAAGTATGGCGACTCCCCACCTAAGCCTCACACCCACGTCACATCCAATGCAGATAACCTTTTATACTCTGTGCATTACTTCAAACATTTTACTTTCGTACAATTTATCGTATATATTTGAAAATCAGTAGTAAATGTATTTATACTACTTAATTGGTTGTGTGATTAACATATTTGTATAATGGATATCGTGCATGACTGTTTTCAAATTCCAGAAATACTGTGTTGCAATAATATTATGTAACTTGGGTTGGACGTATAACCTGAGGAGCCCATTCATTCCCAACTAGGCTGCGGCATACTTTTTCGTCCATCCAAAATAACGTCGCCTTAACTCAAAGAAACAAGCTCACGTTACCGCTTTTGTTAAAGAAACCATTATTTTTGCTTTAGAACATTACATCTAGTGCTATTTCACTAAGACGCTCGCCACTACTAGGAGCTGAAGCGACGCTGAAATATTCTCTAGAAAATAGCCACAGTAAATAGAATTCTTATTCTGACACATTGCTTCTGCGAGAATCTATTTCTTGATGGGTTATAGACAGAAACGCAGCATTCATAAAGTAATAAAAGATTTAATATGAGAATACACGGACATGACACGACATAAGAGATGAGCATTGACAAGAAGACCATAGGTTATAGAACACACTAATTGTTTCGTTTATACTCTATACTCTATAACAACCAGTTCTAACATTTCTTTATAAAATATAAATACACCCAACAGTCACATACATAGTCCTGACCCGACTAAGATCGAGTCTTGTCGTGGGTATGAGGAACTACGAGATACTTTTCAGCCTCACAAACACCTAGACCCGAACATACCCGTGGTTTACACAAACATTTGTCTCGGTGCAGGAAACGAACCCACGGCCCCTCGTTTCTCAGCCGGCGTCTAACCAACTGCGCCACGGAGGCAGTCAATCATACTTATACGAATAGACAGAGCACTTGATGGCAAATTACCACCGTCTCACATGAAAGCCCCATATCAGGGAAATCGTGGAAGCGTTACCGTGTTTTAAGGAAAGTGCATGTGCAAGGTCGGACCTTGAAGTCCCTAGATAAAAATGGTCTGGAATCAGAAAAAACTCTGTTTACGTATGCATTAGAGACTATATTCAGGTTGCGGGAAATATTATATTCAATATAACAACACATTTATTTCGGTCGATATCTCCAACGATACGCAGCATGCGGTGGAACAATAATGAAAATCATTAAAATAGTAGTTGATCACACCAACCCCTATGTTGGATTGGACACAACTTTAAATATATAGAGAGTTTTCTGCATGCGGACTGTAATACCAAATGTGAATGTCCACGACATGCAGGCTGTATGGCATGCATAGACATAATTCTTCTGCAGCCTGCATACGGGCCAAATCGACCAATAAGGTCCTAAATAATTTGACAGGCTTCGCACCCCGCATGCTGTATATCGACCAAGTTATCTCTATTTGCTGGAAAATGTTAACAAATATCTTTATTAGCCCATATACGTCCCACTGCAATGCCTCCTCTACGATTTAGAGGTTAGGTCATATAGTCCACCACGCTGGCCAAGTGCGGGTTGGCGGACTTAACATACCGTAGAAAATTTCTTATCGCTATGGCATGCAGGTTTCCTCACGATGTTTTTCTTCGCCGTTATAGGATAATAAATATAGATCATATATTTTAATACCATAGTACAAACCAGTATTTGCATTACAAAACCAACTTGTACGGATGTGAACAAACACAGTTATGAGTCGGAGAAATGTAGTCGCCGTTGTGAATTGTCCGAAATTCATCCGCGTCGGATTCCACGGATTACTGCGAGCTCGAATTTCCAGATATTTGTTTAAATTTCTACGTATTTTTAGTGATGTTTTATATGAAGTAGGTATTTTTGTGTGTTTTCTACTCACAAAGAGAGAGGCGCCTCGCCTAAAGAGGCGAAACCTATTTTTCAGCAGTGGACTTCCTGTGGCTGAAGAGAGAGTGTCGTATTTTTGCATGAATACTGTGTGTTCCTAGTATGGCTACTGTATGAATTTTAATTATGTTTTATATAAAGTAAGTAGGTGTTTATGTGTGTAGAGATCTTTGGGCGAGACCTATTTTGCAGCAGTGGACTTCCTGTGAGTAAAGAAAGAGAGAGAGAGAGAATATTTTTGTATGACGTACTACTATTTTCCTTTCTATTAATCTGAATTTATTAGTATGGTGAAGTCTTCCTAATCGTAAAGAGACCTCAATATTGGGAGGATTTTGGCTGTTAGGTATTATGAAGCAGACGATTCGAAAAATATAAAGTAATTAGTTTTTATTAAAATTTATTATTTCAAGACATCACATTTCAAGACTATCGAACAGAACCGGATGAATGTACTTTAAATTGTGATAGCTGAAAACAGTCACATTCCCCATAAAATGTACCACTGGAACAAAAAAAACATTTATTAGGTATTTAATCAAGAGAATCATCAGTAATGAATTCAATTGACGGTGATCACAGGTTAAACTTTTTTTTTAATTAATAACACACACAAGGTGGACGGACGACCTGGTTAATTAAGGTCGCAGGAAGTCGCTGGGTGCAGGCCTCTTCCAGCAGGTCTATGTGGCGATCTATGGGGGAAGCCTACGTTCAGCAGTGGACTTCCTGTGGCTGAAGAGAGAATCAACAAACACCATGGAGCATAGTGGTCTATGGAATCATAGAGGAGGCCTGTTTTCCATAGTGTAAGAGACATAAGTATATTTTCGGATTTAGGAAACTGACCTGTTCAACGATAGACTGTTGTAGGTTAATAATGACTATGATGACAAAATAAAATGGAAAAAAACACCATATATTAAAATTGACTAATCAAGCAATGTCTCACGAACTTTCATATAAAAGTAAACAATGACATATTTCGTCTACAACAGCAAAAAATATAATATAATTTACCTGATCCCAACAGCGTTAAAATTCCAAACACGCAACCGCTGTTCAAAAGGTATTGTGTTTTATCAAACTTCAGTTCATTTGTATCTGCAAATAAATTTATTTTTTATGATTCACCTCAATGCAAGACAGATAATATTGTATTGTAACTTCCCTATTGGTCCCACTGCAGGGCGCGGGCCTCCTCTACAATCGAGAGCACGATTGAGAGTGGTTAGGCCATATAGTCCACCACGCTGGCCAAGTGCGGGTTGGCAGACTTTTACATACCATTGTAATTTATACAGATTGCTATGGTATGCAGGTTTCTTCGTGATGTTAACAGATAATATATTGGATTATTTTCAGCCCTAATGTCCCACTGCTGGACAAATGCCTTCTCCCTGCTTTTTCCGACTTTACTGTTTTGCACGATTGGGGCCAATGATAGAAAAAAAAATACGATTTCGTCACTCCACCCACGGCTAGGTTCACGTCGTCATAAATTAAGTTATGATAATACATAATAATTATTGTTTTAGATAACTTTTTATCATGTTATATTAAGAGCAAATTACTTAATAATGGGTATTAAGTTATTAGTGTTCTATTTATGGTTATAAATACATAAAAATAATCAAAATATAAAAATAATTATTTCAGCTAACACTATGGGTAAAACCAACATATACCCCGTGTTTGCTGCCTGCAGAAACGCATAATGTTACCAACTGCCCTGACAAATACATTAACAAATTATTACTAACCCCTTTCTAAAACAAGAAGGGCAAAATGAATTTTCATAACAGCCAACGCGAATGCATAGACGCTCAAAGCACTTGATAATAAGATGTACATCTGAAATAATACAATTACTAAACATTCCATCCATCAGCCAAAGGAAGTCTCCTGCTGAACATAGGCCTCTCCCAATGATTTCCACAGTGACCTGTTGGAGGCAGCCTGCATCCAGCGACGTCCCGCGACCTTTACCAGGTCGTCTGACAACCTAGTGGGTGGACGTCCCACGCTGCGCTTTCCGCTTCCAAAGTCTTAGATAGTTGTGTGTTACCAGTGATGACATACGGCACCGAGACGTGGCCTCTTACTATGGGCCTTATCAGGAGGCTCAAAGTCACTCAACGAGCTATGGAGAGGGCTATGCTCGGGGATCGAATCAGAAATGAGGAGATCTGTAGGAGAACTAAAGTAACCGACATAGCCCAGCGGATTAGCAAGTTGAAGTGGCAATGGGCGGGGCACATAGCACGGAGAACTGATGGCCGATGGGGCCAAAAAGTTCTCGAATGGAGGCCACTAAACATTAAGAAAGTAAATTGTAATATTTTGGAATGGTGAGTGCAGTGCAATGCCATCCAGTGTTTAGAAATAATAAGACGTGACGCTTGACATCAGGCGAACGACCGAATCGTATCGTCCTTATGAATTAAAATAGAAAAATATTTTCACAAACAAAGCGCTGAAGTGAAGCTTATAATATCCGCTTGGGTAACATAGGTGTCTGCTTACCCACAACATCCTTCGTATGTTTAAAACCAGGGCTATAAGTAGCATCACGCCAGTCATTACGAGAGCAAGCAGTCCGCAGAATGTTGACAAACTTATTACTGAAATGATGTCATCAATTAAAATAAAGAACAATTATTGAAAACGAAATATATACCATATATACCTACTTATAACACTAATTACTCCAGCTAGGTGGAGTGACGATTTGCAAAAGGTCGCTGGCTGAAAAGATGCTGGTGCGACAAGCCGAAGACAAGGTGAATGGCGAAAATTGGAAGAGGCCTATGTTCAGCAGTCGACAATAGTATAGGCGGATGATGGTGATGATGAAAACTAATTATCATCACCAACCTCAATCACAAGTAGTATACTATGCATCTGTTACGACTTGAAAGAAAAAAACAAATTCTTCGTCATTTATAGTTGATATTATCGCAACAGGTCACTGTGGAAATCATTGGGAGAGGCCCATGTTCAGCAGTGGACTTCCTTTGGCTGATGGATTGGATTGGATTGGATTATCGCAAATAAGGTAATGGCTTCTAGCTACAACCTAAGATAAAAATTCCACCATTGATCGTTCGCTAACGCTTGTCTCGTTACCAGCAGATAAAGTTGGCTCACATAGCTAAGTAAGAAAACCTCTGGAGTAAGCCAATGTTCAGCACGAAACGCCAGATTATGGTCAAACAAAAATAACAAAATAAAACTTACCTTTAGATTCCTCAGTTCCAAACAATTCATCATAATTCGGCGCCAGTAAAACCATAATAGCCAATAATAACGATCCAAATACAATTTGAGCTGATCCAATCATATGGGCCATGGGCCTCAGCTTCTTAACAAACCCTTTGGTTCCGTTCTTGGTCAGCTGGCAAGGTCTATGCCACGCTATAGTGCACTCACTGCTTTTGCAAGTTTTGTAAAGACATTTTGAGTCTAACGTACTCTCTGCCTTACCAACATTTTTTTGATCCACAATTCCTGTACTCGGATTGTTCATTTTTAATTATGATTTTGTTATATTTTTTTCATTGGAAGATTTTAATTGTCATTTGGAATTGTTTGACGGGAGCGCTCACTCAGATGATTTTTCAACTATAAACTTTTTAAAACGTTGATGTTGATGTACTTTTTTGTTCGCTAAATACTAAAAGCTTAGGTTTAACAGTTGGTCAAGTAGAGTATTCTCCGTCAACGGTCTAGTAGCAACGTATACGAGTAGTATGGCCTCACTAATCAAGTCTATGGACTATGTGTCAGAGCCCATAGAGTAAGTAATCACTACGTATCAGAGCCAATACCATACAGGGCCACTAGCTAACCAAAAAAAGAGACTACGCAGACCAGGACAGAATGGCAAGGGATTTAATATTTTACCAAAGGATATTCAAACGTAGGAATACGACATAAATTACAATGTTTTAAATTGAAGCCGCGGCATCGAAAGGCATTTTTCGACCTAAAACGCAAACGCGTCCAAACTCATTTTTTTTTTAGTTAGGTCATCTACATGTATTTTCTCAAATTATAATTACAGAACCTATGGCAAGACCACTCAAAAAGCCGTAAACACATATCAGTAAACTAATTCCTAGAGCAAAATGCAGCAATATTATATTACATATTTAATAGGCGTTAGACCGAGCGGCATGAACACATCGTATTATTTACGCCTGAATTTCAGCATAGCATGCATATTTATAATGCACAATGCGAGTGCATTCTTTGCACATGCAGTTTAAAATTCGTATTATTTTTAAGCTGCAATTATTGAAAGGGAAGGACTACCTAAGGGTGCTGGATTAAGGACGCATTTAAAATGTCGCTGGGGAAATTCTTGGCGCTTCATTGGCAGTGAAGTCAAAGATGATCAATGGGCTACCTGTAGCTGAAGAAGACTATTATAATACTGACACAAACCAAGCAAAGCGTAATAATTAATATAAATTAGAAATAATGTTTTAAATTCCACGATAAATATGAACTGGTATCATATTGAGTATACGACTATGATGCGTGGTTATTGTAAATACCAATTAAATCATAATTATATTTACTCATAAACTGGTGACTGATACTGCAACAATTTTCAATAAATAATCACTTTAAGCTGATATTTGAATAACACAAAAGTCCAACTCTAACGTGATATTTACATATGCCGCATGACGGACCAAAACTCGAAACATTCTCATTTGACAGTTAAGAGATAGTCAATTCAAATGCGAATGCCACATTTCTAGCGAAATTCGTGAAGCCGTCTTGTGTGATCGGCCAGACGGAAGCGAACTTGCCCGTGCCAGTAACTAGCAAGTTCTTAACAAGCAAGTAACTGGTGATTAGTTGTACCTGCCTGTGGTTCAGGCGCTCGAGTTTGAGCCGAACTTTCTAATGTGGTTTCATCGCCCCACGTTTCGTCTAATTTACTATTAATGAAAATTGAATACCAATTAGGAGACTGTATGTTATAACCTGTTGTAACTTACGCAAAAGTTAGGCGTTGCGTTTGGGCGTCATTGCTTTAATTATCGTCACAATCGACACTGAGCATTTATGCAAGATGCGTTTTACAAGCCATACGAATCGCGCATTGTTCTCGTCAGAAATCTACAGACATCTTTGCCCGTTAATTACCTACATGCACCATTTTTTTTTATCAGCCCATATACGTATATCGAGAGAATCGATTAAGAGTGGTTAGGCCATATAGTCCACCACGCTGGCGTAGTGCGGGTTGGCGGACTTACATACCGTAGAAATTCTTTAAAATCGCTACGGTATGCAGGTTTCCTCACGATGTTTTCCTTCACCGTTAAAGTGCGTGGTGATTGACTATCAACACACACATAACTCCGGAAAGTCAGAGGTGTGCCCTGGGATTTGAACCCGCGACCACCGTGAACATGTAGGCAGCCGAGTCTGGTCCGTTACCAACAGGCCACCACGCATTTCCACATGCACCATAGTGAAGAAACATAATACATCTGAGTTATATTTTCCGTTTATTTTCGCTTGTTTCACAAACCACTTAAGGCGACTACTGCTTAGCTTCATAATCATAAAACAACTAAATATTTTCCAACAACTCGTAGAATATATCGCACCCCCGGTGCAACACTGTCACTTATGCAAAAATTGCAATAATTAGTTAAATATTATGTAATAACTATCCTAAACAACCCCTTTACTTGGGGCGATAATGTTACTTTCGTAGTACACATAGTTTCCGTATGAGGGCGGGAATGTCATTGTCGTTTTTTGTTGTGTCATATTTTTATACGATGTCAAAGTTTTAAATGCTTCTCCTGAAAGGTAGCATTTTTTCATAAGTGACAGTGTTGCACCGAGGGTGCGATATAGTGTTTAATAATTGTACGGTGAGAGTTGTTTCAACTTTTTAGTCGGTTGACAAATTTTAATGAACAAAAATAAAGAGGCAATTTAAAAATAAATATTTGAATTAAACAGATCCTTGAATCATCATTTGGTAATAAAATCTTAATGAACTACCGGCGACCGGAAGACATGTTTGTCATATTTTTACCAATAGCTTACAATAGTAACCATAGATTGTGAAGCATGATAAATTGGACAATAATATTTTTTCTTATAAACAACACACAATACAACTTTCCATTTATAGATTACTTTTATTCATTCATAGTCAAATACACAGAACAGATGAATATGGTCAAATACAATATGCCAAGTCAGTTGCTATCCAACGACGCTATTGAGGATCGTTCAATATATTACGCTGGTATGATATTAGTTTCGTACTCCCAACAAAACACCGAGCCGGCTGGATTGAATAATTCCGCAGTCCACAAAATCCTGCCGTACTCCTGTGTCGACATCCACACGTGCTCCATTTCGTTGGTGTCGAAATTTTGGAAAATGTACGTGCCCTGAAACAAACAGTAGAGTTAAATCTTCTATTTATTGTTTTTTATTTCATTTGTCCTTTTTATACATTTTCATATATACAAATAACAAAAAAAAATACATATAAAAATATAAAAAAAGTTGTTGACCATTCAGTACCGAGGATCGAGAACCAAGCTACCGTAGGTTGAGGCCCCAAAGTGAGGAGCCGCGTCACAATATGTGGCGTGTCAAGCAATAAAAAAAAACTAGTAGTGACAAATATCAAATTTGTAGTCTCTATACCGTGCCAGCATACAAAATGACGCGCTTCTGTATTTCCGACGAACGATGTTTTTATTAATCTGACGGGCTATTCTAGACGCATCTCACTACATAAAGAGCCCATATATAGTGGAGGTACTCAATAAGATGAGAAGATCCTCCCCTTTATTCATCTGACGCTCCCTTTATTGATCTTACTCCAAGCAAACTCATTGGGCTCCCCGCCTAAAAATAATACTATTTAAAATGTTATATTTTAATAGATAATAAATGTACACCTTATTATACTGTATCAACCCATATACGTCCTACTGCAGGGCACGGGCTTCCCCTACAATCAAAATGCGATTGAGAGGGGATAGGCCATATAATCCACTACACTGGCCTAGTACGGGTTGGCAGAACTTTTAAATTGAACGGAATTGTGCGGAACAGCACACCTTATTAAAGTGACCTAATTAAACTTTAATTAATATGTTTACGGTATTAGCAATGCCTATTGTATAGTTTCTATTAATTATCAGCCCGGAGTCAGGAATTTGTGCCTGATATGGCAATAGGTTCGCCCCCGATCACATCATGGGATGGAATACACAAGACAAAACGTGGATGTCTAAGTTGCACCTCTGCCTACCCCCTCTGGGAAAAAGACGTGATGTTTATATATGTATATATTGTATTGTATCAGCCCGTATATGTACGTCCCACTGCAGGGAACGGACCTACTCTACAATTGAGACCTACTCTCGATTGGGAGTCGTTATATGGCCTAAATCATAATGCTTAACTTAGCTCTATATTTTTTGTGTTAATTTTTATATTTTTCTAAATATTACCTTAAGAAACGTGCAGGTTTTAAGATCAAGTTTGATTTGCATAGCCTTCAGTGCCATCGGGAAAAAAAGGCTTTTGCATGCCACGTTGTTCATCGCGTACTGAGGGTTCCATTTGCCGAACTCCCAGTAGTATGCTTTCAAATTAAGCTGCAAGAAAAAGTATACACTTATATCGATACTCAGAAGTTTAGTACTTACGTTACATTCTAAGCGGCGACCATACCTATTGCGAAAAGTAACACAACCGTATTAACAATGGTGACCAAAACTCAACATCGCAAGTCCGAATGCATCTTTATCATCACTGCGTTAATAAAACTGCGAAGCCCTTTATTTTTTATTGATAGGTCTCTCATATGGGAGAAGCCGCCTGGGTACCACCGTAATATTTATTTCTCCCGCCAAACAGCAGTGTAAATGTATTTTGTTCCGGTTTGAAGGACATTGTAGCCAGAGTAACTACTGGATATATTGACACTTATCATCTTATCTCTCAGGATGGCGAGCGCAGTGGAATACCAAGCATTACTTTGTAGTTCATGGTGGTGTTTGGTCTTTCCACTGTTAATGAGCAGTCGCGTCACTTACCATCAGGTAAAAAGCATGCTTGTCTCGGCATTTATAGCAATAAAAAAACAGCCGTATGAGCGTGTATTATTATACCAAACGGCATTAAATTTGTCTGACATCAAACATCAAATCGAGTAGTATGTTTAGTCAATATAAAGAACAAAATTGAATAAAAAATGCAAAATGAAAAATTGCGGCTACTGTAGCAATTTTAACACTAGGAAGGAATTAACCGCAGTTGGTAACACGATATACGATACACAGAAAGCTAGAAGGGTGCAATTTTCTCCTGGCACGCGCTCAAATAAAAAGTTCAGCGACTATTTGCACGAGGACTCTCCACACAGGTTTGTGGGTCAAAAGCGCCTGTGAGAAATGTGCACGCAAAGATTCACTTCTAAGAAACTTCACACTAGATTAAGTTTAACAGTCTCAAAATAAAATAATATAGTTACCAGCTGAATTTAAAATATAAAATGTAATATGTAAATACTTGTTTTCACAAAATATGAAAAACAATGTATTACAGGCACACGGGCAAATTATAGTTTACAAAAAAAAAACCATTTGAAAGCAGATAATCCCGTCTATATCGCACAAAATTAAAACAAATATCATAACTTATGAAGCTTGTTGGTGCTAAACGTCTCTCTACAGCGTAACCACAGCGTAGCCCTGCGTAGCACCTTTGCGCTACGCTTGAGGTTTGAATGTTGAGAATAGGCAACATAATATAAAATTATTTTATGGATATTGGATAGACGGATAGAATAGAAAGTAAAAAGTGACAACCTCCGTGGCGCAGTTGGTTTGACGCCGGCTATGAAACAAGAGGCCGCGGATTCGATTCCCAAGACAAATGTTTGTGCGATACACATATATTTGTTTCGGGTCTGCGTGTTTGTGAGACCAAAAAGCTTCTCGTAATTCCTGATACACGATACAAGACTTAAAGTCTTAATATGGGGTCAGGACTATGTATGCGACTGTTGAATATATTAATTATTATATATTTATTTATTTAATAAGTATTATGTGACAATATTTTTTTAAACATGACACACGGTGACAGTTTGACTTTGCAACCACTATTGGGAGTGATCTGTGGTATCAGGCGAAGGGAGTTATAAGAAACAAAACATGATTTAATGTAATTTAAACTCATATATAATAACTCAAGGAGGACGGACGACCTGGTCCAGGTCGCAGGAAGTCGCTGGATGCAGGCCGCCTCCAACAGGTCTATATGGCGATCTATGGGGGAGGCCTATGTTCGGCAGTGGACTTCCTATGGCTGAAGAGAGAAAGAGAGAAACTCATATATTTACACTTACCTTTTTACACTTGGTGTCTTTAAGAACAGTGAAATTTCCCCGCATGAGAAAATATTTCGTACTTGTATTGTACACCTCGCCAGAGACAAGTATAGGCGGCTCTTTGAGAACTGGCTGAGTTTGCTTTGCGCATGGCCCGATCCTCACTAGATGACATTCGTAGGGACCCTGAGAACAAAAAATATAAAGTAGATACTTAGTAAAAGTAACGGCACGTTTTTAGAAATATATAAATACATAAACATCTCGCCTTTATCCCAGATGGGGTAGGCAATGGTGCAACTAGGTCACCCACGTTTCGGCTTGTGTGTTCCGTCCCACAACGTGATAGGCGGTGCGCCTATCGCGATGTCGAGAACATATCCTGACTCCGGGCTGATATTGAATAGAAAAATAATATCACTTTTCCCGACCCGGGATTCGAACCGCGACTTCACTTTGTAATCGTACCGTAGTACAACTACGCCACCGAGGCAGTTAAGAAATAGTTCCTTGATTATTTCGCCTTGACAATGATTGCCCCCAAACTTAATTCAAGTATACAAAAAAAATATACAAAGATTTATGGCACATCTGTCAGCTTATCTCTATGCAATAATAAAGAAAAGAAATTCTGTACAAAAATACTCACAAATCTACCTGTAGCGACGACTATATTGAGTAATAATAAATTGTACAACATGCATAGCATATTGACGAAAGCGTCATGTATACAATACTCCACATAAATTGGAAATCCGTCATCAAAAATAATGTATCACTTAAAAATAGATTATGGCATTTCATTAAACAGTCATTAGAACCAGCAAATTACAATATAACTATTATATTGTATACATTTATTTTAACTCATTAGCTATTAATACATAAAATTGCTTACTCTATGCGATTTGTCGTTGTAGATAAGACGGTAATTATTATGAAAATACACTTTTTTAATGGAGAAAATCACGGAGATAATAATAATAAATTCACTGAAAATAATTAAAGTTGAGAGACCTCGCAATATTGGTAGTTACATTAATTCACATTGGAATTATATTATACTGATATTAATACATCCCCGTACTCTAGTTTGCTGTACTGTACTGTATCAGCCCAGGTACGTCCCACTGTAGGGCACGAGCCTCCTCACAACCGAGAATACGAATGAGAGGTAGGTGCCTACTTACCTATCCTACATCTGTCTAGATGTGCAACCAGGACAACCACGTTTCGCCGTGTGTGTTCTGTCCCACAATGTGATAGGGGTGAGTGTATCGCCATATCGGGCATAATTTTCAGACTCCGGGCTGATAATGAATAGATAAATCTAATATAACTTTACCCAACTCGGAATTCGAACCCGAGACCTGAGCTTTGTAATAGTACCTTAGTACAACTACGCTAGCGAGGCAGGCATAAAATTTGTTTTATTCATTTTTCGGATTCATTCCTATACTTGATACAGCAGACTCCTTCTTGCTTAATTCCATGATACTATGTCAATGGCAAGTAAGCAATATAGTTTTTCTTGACAAACACTGAGATGGATAATGGAAGTAATCCTATAAACATTCCGTTTATCTTTTAGGTACAGGACCCTAAAATTGGTAGGTAATTACGGCTGTATTTAGTCGTGGCGTAACTTTAATAATTATATAGTTTGTATTGTATTGTATCAGCCCATATACGACCTACTGCAGGGCACGGGCCTCCTCTACAATCGAGAGTACGATTGAGAGTGGTTAGGCCATATAGTCCACCACGCTGGCCTAATGCGGGTTGGCGGACTTTTACATACCGTAGAAATTTATACAAATCGCTATGGTATGCAGGTTTCCTCACGATGTTTTCCTTCACCGTTATAGTGCGTGGTGATTGACTATCAATACACACATGACTCCGAAAAGTCAGAGGTGTGCCCTGGGATTTGAACCCGCGACCACCGTTAACAAATTATATAGTTAGTTATCTTTTATATACATACATACATACATAACCACACGCCTTCTTCCCAGAAGGGGTAGGCAGAGGTGCTACTAGAACACCCACGTTTCGCCTTGTATATTCCGTCCCACGATGTGATAGGGGGCGAGCCTATCGCCATATCGGGCACAAATTCCTGACTCCGGGCTAATAATGAATAGAAAAATCCAATATCACTTTGCCCGACCCGGGATTCGAACCCGAGACCTCAGCTTTGCAATCATACCGTAGTACCACTACGCCACCGAGGCAGTCTTTTATATTCAATAAATTAATAACGAATAAATAAATACACCCAACAGTAACATACATAGTTCTGACCCCACATTAAGGTCAATTAAGTCTTGTATCGTGGGTATCAGAAACTACAAGAGACTTTTCGGTCTCACAAACACCCAGAACTGACACAAATATTTGTGGGCCACACAAACATTTGTGTTAGTGCGGGGATCGAACCCGCCGCCTCTCGTTTCACAGTCGGCGTCTAACCAACTACGCCACGGAGGCTGTCATAATAATGTTATACCTATACTTATAAGCCTATATTATTAAATCCATCTATTTATTTTATGTTACATTAATCTCCTAGTAGGTTAAAGTTCCTCTCAGACTTGCCGAACTTCGTTGCTTTCTGTTCGGTATCAATCCTTTGCGTACTATTAGTTCATTGCAACAGAAGTTGCATTGCGTTTGAGCGGGATAGTCTGTGGAACTTAATAAATAAAACTTAGTCAAAGCAAGACTCCTACGTAGTAGAACCACGCTGTTGGCAGTCATGACTTAGCATGAATGGGCAGGCTCGTCCGGGGTACCACTGTCCCACAGGAAATCGACGTGAACAGCGTGTTATAGCTTAGCTGTTGCATTTCGTTCGGTGAGTGAGATTGCTGGATGCCCAGTACCTCTTTCCTCTTCCCATCCTTGTTCCTTTCCGCTCCCCTCCTGATTTTAAGGGCGGGCAACACATTTATAAACCAAGCGTTGTGGATGTTATTGGCGGCAGTGATCATTTACCTTCAGGTGACCTGTTTGCTTGCTTGCCGAATAGTGTCCGACCGAAACTAGTTGTTTAGCCGAAACCGAAACCGAAACTTATTAAAATTATTTAAAATTACGATTATTTACTAAAATTCACTGTTTTTTTACATTTACTAAATACATTTATTAAATAAATACAAAAAAAAAGTGAATTTTAGTAAATAATTGTAATTTTAAATAAATTTCGGTTTTGGTTTCGGCTGAAAAACTAGGTTCAGTCGGTTACTATTGCCGAACCTATGCAATAAAAAAATAAGGAAAGAGCAATTTACAACTCAGCACACATTTATTAAAGTAGTACATGGAGGACAGTATTAAAGATCACTATTCAGGTTGAATGTCAGTTTCAAACTCCCAGCATAAGAAGGAACCTGACGGAGAGAAGAATTCCGTAGTCCACAGTATTCTGCCGTATTCCTGTGTCGACATCCACACGTGTTGCATCTCGTTCGTGTCGAAGTTTTTGAAGACGTATGAGCCCTAAAACAATGGAATAATATGAAATAATGTATTGCTATTATGTAACTGTTTAATTATTTTACAATGTGAATGAAAACCTCCTTCGCGTCATTTCTGCACCACCCAATAGTAGACTGTAAGAGAATGCCTCTGGATTTAAATCCGCCTATATATTGTTTTAGTATATGAAGCATTAAATAAATAAGTCTTGAATAAATTATTTAACCAGCGAAAGAGTGAGGTAATACCCAATATCCGCTACGGGAAATATTTCTTGATAAATATTTTGCAAAAGATATTAGATTTCATTTAAGATTAGAAATCAACTTTTATCGATAGGCCCAATTAACTGTTTGTAGTATTAAAAAGACAGCTTTGTCATAATTTTCAGCCATGGAAGGGCCACTGCAGAACAGAAACTGGCCAAGGTTTTTAGTAGTGACTTGTTTGTTTCTTAAATCCATGATCTACATATAAGATATTTATTATACCTTAAGGAACTTGCAGGTCTTAGGATCAATTTTGATTTGTGTAGCCTTGATCGCCATTGGCAGGAAAACACTGTTGCACCCCATGTTGTTCATTGTATACTGAGGATTCCACTTGCCAAATTCCCAGAAGAAAGCTTTTAAATTAACCTAAAAGAAACAAATGTAATGAGTAAATAAGGATAGGGACTGATGAACAAATGATTTATAATGATTGCCACATAAAACCAATGCTCCGATTATATGAAAGCGTCCGCGAAGCAGTTAGTTGCAAGCCGGCTCATAGGCAAGAGACCACGGATTGGATTTCATCACCAAGACAAATTGTTTCGGGCCTAGGTGTTAATGAAACAAAAAATATCTTGTAGTTTCTGATATCCACGAAGTAATACTTGTATCTTAGAACAGGTTCTGGAGTGGCCACGTACAGGCAAGCGCAGTGTCGGACGCCCGCCTACAGGGTGGACGGACGACCTGGCTAAGGTTCCAGAAAGCAGGCCACTTCCAATAGGTTCATGTGGAGATCCTTGGGCGAGGTCTATGTTCAGCAGTGGACTTCCTGTGGCTGAAGAACGAGAGTATAGTTTCAGAACTATTTTGACTGTTAGGTGATTTTATTTATTTATATTTTTGTATTAAAACGTAATTCTATCTTCTAATACTAAAAAGGTATGTATGGGTCGCAATGTAGCATACAACTTATCTTTCCATGCTGAAATTTTCATTCAAAGAATTTACATACGAGCATGCGCAACATCGCTATGAAATATTAAAGCCACTTAGTGAATCCTAGAGCCTATTCCCGAATGCATAGATGCCAGGCCTGCCAGTCATAAAATATAAGCCAAATATAAGTGGACTGACAAAGATAATCATCTCACCTCAGTTACAGTCTATCTAGACTGGACTTTAATAACTACGAGGTGCATTGTAAACACATTGTCGTTCCAAAATTAAAAATGAGCTGGAGCCTATAGTTTAGCCTTCCGCTAACCCGCACTAGGCCAGCGTGGTGGACTATATGGCCTAACCACTCTTTTTAAATCTTTATTTAATTAAGGAGGTTTGTTCAAAACTGAACATGTCACCCTACCTAACCACTCTTGTTAGTAGAGGAGGCCCTGCAGTGTGACCCATATCGGCTGATACAGTATACTTTAGCCGCGTTAATTTTTTATACGTCAAAAGTCAAAACTTTCTTGCCGACATTAGTTTTCTCATAACAGAAGTCCACTTGTAGACCAAGAGCCCGTAGCCGCCAGATTTTCGTTATTTTATAAAAGCTGAAAGTTTGTATGCGGATGCCTATAACATAGGCATTACACGATCAGCTATTATGAAGTTCCGATCGTGGTGGCTTTGGAAGTTACCAGCTTCAATGGGTCTAGCAAGATGAAAGAAACATCAAAAGAGTTTGACTAGGAGGAAACACCTTTCGATAGTTGCCTTTTGATCTTAATATTAGAAAGTAAATGAACTGGCTGGGATTACATGACAAATAAATGAATAAATAAATACACACAACAATCCCTCAAATACCCGTAACGGAATATTACATGCAAGTCTAATATAACACACAGAAAGCTAGAAGGGTGCAATTTTCTCCTGGCACGCGCTCAAATAAAAAGTTCAGCGACTATTTGCACAAGGACTCTCCACACAGGTTTGTGGGTCAAAAGCGCCTGTGAGAAATGTGCACGCAAAGATTCACTTCTCAGAAACTTCACACCAGATTAAGTGAAACATTCTTTGTGTTTCTTTAACAAATATAAACATATTAACAAATATATTGTTTTCTTTGATTATGAGCGTGGTAAAAGATTTCATACTATTCACGAAGCGTTTTTTCTCATTTTGTAAACCTTATAGTTTCTCTCTGGATAATATTAGATAATAATAAGGAGCACAAAATCTCAAGATAATATTCTTTTTCTTTTTTTTATTGCAATGAATAGCGAGACGAGCATGCCATTTGCCTGATGGTAAACGATACGATCGCTCATGGACAGGAGCAAAACCAAACAACACCATGAATTACATAGCAATGTTTGGCATGCCACTGCGCTAGCCATCTTGAGACATAAGGTATAATACGGTAGTTAGCAGTCTCCAGAGATGGCTAACTATCACATACACTCCTGAGTTTAAAGAGACATCAACTTATATTTGCATTTCATACTATGTTTTATTTATTACTAAAATACATCAATTTCGTCACTAATTCCTTTACTAATTCCTTTTTTCCTTTCATTCTCAATACCTAATTTACTGATTTTGTTTTAATTATTTTGTTATTTTTATTACATTTTCGCTCAACTTTATTTAACGTTTCGACTGCCTATTATAAAAGTTATATCTTTAAAATGTAAATCCGATATTGACCGTAACATAAGTAATCCAGTTTTATTATAGCAGTATTGGCCGTGGATTTTATGTGAAAAAAATAAATAAATAATGATCATCGCAACTTCTACACTACCTATTAACTTCCCGAAGTCCAAAATGCAACATAAGATTTGTGCACAAACTTCAATAAAAAACCCGATAACTTATTAATGTTAATGGGTATGCTCCTCAAGTCGTAGTAATATTAAATTAACATACATAATACATACATAACCACACGCCTTTTTCCCAGAAGGGGTAGGCAGAGGTGCTACTAGAACACCCACGTTTCGCCTTGTATATTCCGTCCCACGATGTGATAGGGGGCGAGCCTATCACCATATCGGGCACAAATTCCTGACTCCGGGCTAATAATGAATAGAAAAATCCAATATCACTTTGACCGACCCGGGATTCGAACCCGAGACCTCAGCTTTGCAATCATACCGTAGTACCACTACGCCACCGAGGCAGTCATTGTTATTCAGTATTAAATTAACATACACACATATTTATGTTTTTGTTTGTCATACTTAGTATAGTTTTTTTTAGTATAGGTCCGGCAAACGAGCAAGCAGGACACCTTATGGTAAATGATGACTGCCGCCCATGAACATCCACAACGCTTGGATTATGAATGTGTTGCCGGCCCACCAGGTCGGGAGGGGAGCGGGAAGGAAAAAGGAAAGGAGTATTGGGCCCCATAAATGGTGTACAATAAAGTATTTATAAATAAATAAATATAATTGGCGAAACCTGGTAGTTATATGAAATGTGATAGGATTGTTAACACTTACTTTTTTACATCTGACGTCTTGAAGAACGGTTAGATTCCCTCGTAAAAGGTAGCTTTTAGTGGTTGTATTGTATGTTTCTGCGGTGAACAATACCGGTTCGTTTTTCATAACAGGCACCGTTGGCTTTTTGCAAGGTTCTACCCTCACTAATAAACACTTGTAGGGGCCCTGACAACGTAACGGATTAATTAGCCAAAATTATTTTTAAAAATATTTGCGAATGTTGCATTTTTTTTTATTTCGTTGTAGGTAAAATTCTGGTTATGCTGTGTACTATTAATAGTAACAATAAATACTCAGTTCTTACAGACAATTGCAAAGACCTAACCAGATTTAAAAACACAATATATTTGCCTGATTTCCGCTCGAATACTCAAACGCCATTTAAATATTAAGATCTACTTAACTACTCGCGTCGTACTTAGCCAACTTACATTTAAGCGCGACTTGTGTAGTCAAGGGCAACATAATGTTTAAGTAGCGTTTAAGTATTCGGGTGTGAGCCTGCAAGGCTTCAAATTTTAACTTAATTTATTTAAATGATTTAAAAAAATACCAACTGGAGTCATTTAAACAATCAATATTTTACAGAACTATTGAGATACAACACTTCTAGAAGTAAGATTTTTTTAAATTGATATTTGAAAAAAAATCTAATTATTACATTATCAAAATAACTTACAAATCTCTTTGACGCAAATGCTATATTGAATAGTAATAAACAATAATAAATATAGGACATGTTGAGAAAAGCGTCGAGCGAACGAAGCTGCGCACTGAATTAAATACAAGCATGAATATTACACATTAAAAATACATTATGGTGTATACAAATTATATATTTTTGTGTACTAGGTACGTATATGCAATTCAATTGTCTCGCAATAATTCCGGATTCATTTGGCAACGTTATATAAAATTACTAGTCCTGTGTGCATCGTATTACAGATTAAACTCACTGATAAATATAAATTGTCCTCAAGGATTATATGAATTAAACCTAGCGACTTTATTTTTTTTTTATAAATATTCTATCAATGTGTCGTACCTTGAATTAACAAACATACATTCCTTATGCACCAAAAATGAAACTCACTAAAATATATTTATTTATTTTATTTAACTTAATAATTATCCGCACAAACATACTAAAATCTTTAGCTGATGAATCATGCTGCTGATGCTTTAGCAGATAGCTGATGAATCAGCACCAACTTATCACGCAGCCAAATCGACACTAAAGCTTGCAAACTTTTTGCACTCTTGAAATTAAAAAAAAAGTAAGTCAATTAAAAAAATCATCCGTAAGGAGACATAAATCATTTTACAATGCCGAAAAGTACCACAGAGGAATTCACAAAATCTAGCGACAAAAGGCCCAGGAGTTCAAGTCGTAGTTCCAACGTCCCGTTTCATTTCACGGTCCACAAGCCTGGGTGCCACTTCGAGAGCTGTTGCGGGGTGTGCAACCTGTTCCCAGGAGTGCTTCTGATCGCCTTCTGCCAAGTCCTGGTCGGTTCTGTGCTGCTGACTCTGATCCTCACGCATGGGAGGCAGTATGATGAAATTCACGAGACGCCTACCACGCAGTGTAAGTTTTTTTAACCGACTTCAAAAAAGGAGGAGATTCTTAATTCGAATGTTTTTTAGTAGACACATGATAAATGAAACATCATTGGAATTTCATTTCACGAGCCTTGATGATTTTCAGTTAGTTAGTCGGGTTTAATACAACTTTTATAAAACAACTCAATGTGTATACGTGTCATAGAATATTCTAGGGGTGCAATTTTTACTACAGAAGAATAGAACATTTTGATGCGGCAACATATAAGATAGATGCAGGCCCCTTCCAACACGTCTATGTGGCGATCTATTGGAAGGACTATGTTTAGCAGTGGACTTCCTGTTGCTGAAGAGAGAGTGAGAAAAAAATGTACAATTGGAATTGCAACACTTACGCATCGATAGCAAAAAATGAGCTATGTTACTAGGAATGTACTACTAGGAAATAACCGTGACTACTGCTGTCAGCACTGGCTCCAAACTATTGATGATCTATGACCTAAGGTGATCAAGTAATAAAAAAATATCATTCTTTAAAGTAGACCATACAGGCTCAATGCAATTTAATTGAATTTAATTAAGTTATGGTCAGTCTTTAAGATTCTATGGAAAATGTGTGACTTTACGCGTATCTTCATATGTACCAAAATACCAACAAATGAGAACCACAGATTTACGTGTCTCTTTGTCTTATTACAATGTCAGTTTTATTCAAATTCCCCCGAGTCATAACACAAAATTATTATTTTAATTCGTTTGGAAATTATTATTACAAATTGCCGACTCTCATTCTGTTTGCGTACGCAATTTTATTACTTTCAAAAACAAATTGAACTTAATTTATTCGTGATTTTAAGGCTTTTCTGTTTATATTACTCTTGGGGCTGGGTGGAATTGTTTAAGAGATGTTTTATTATGGCTTTTATTTTGGTGGCTATAATACAGGGTATATCCAGACTGCGACCGAAAAAGAAGGCGAGTGGTGGTTTCAATGACTTCAGACACAATGCAAATAAAAATTTTGCAAAAAAAGGCGACCTTTTTCTTGTATTGTTTTTTTTCCTTTCGTCGTATCTGGGTGCTAAATACATAGTTTTTTCCAAAAATAATATGTACACCCTTTTCATTATAAAATCGCTATGTTGCGCAAGGGGCTTAAATTATATATTAATTTAGTTAAAACTATAGATTTACCAACCAAACACATTGATATTTAAAACATCACAAAAAATATTGTCGCGGTTTTTTTTGGGAAATTTTTAGTTGCATTGTGTCTGTAGTCTTTAAAACTACCACCCGGCTTCGTTTTTGGTCGAAGTATATAACATTTTCTCTACTAAAAGAAATATATGTAACATCACCTCATTCAATAAAGAGTAAGATTTATTGTCTTATTTATCAGATATTCCCAATAATTTAAAGTAAAATTAATACATGTTTGAGATTCAGTAATTAGATCTCTCATAAATTTCGCTACTCAATGTTTCAATTGCTCTCGACTTTATCATAGATTGTCCGGCCCGAAAGGATCAGTACCAGAATGTCATACAAGACGTGGCTACACGGTTCTCCTGTTGCGTTTACAATTATTAAGATCGCTGGTGCCACAGAAACTTACCAAATCTCCTCCACCCCAACTATTTTTGGTTGAAGTTAAAACAATCTTACCTCTGGCATTAAGGCTGCCCTTCTAAAATTCCATACAAACAGCATTAATAAATGAATACTACAATACTACAAAAGTAATATAATTTGCCATACTAATAAAATATTATAGCCAGGTCGTATGTAAATGCACAGGCAAGTAAATGATAAAGCAATTCCATAGAATACTTATAAGTTCAACTCCGGTTCCACCTCTCGGGAGTTTGTAAGACGTATTCGTTTTTAATGGAAGAAATGAATGAGTAATGGAAAAACTAAGTCTAGAATTCTAATAGAAATTCTCAACACACCGTGAATAAAAATGTATATAAAATCGTTCCTTTTCATATTACTTCTTGCCTTTGCACAAGACTGGTAAACAAGCACTCCTTTGCCCATTCAGAATTAAAATGAAAAGACTGACTCAAGGGAACGGCGAAAACAAATTCAGTCTATGTTCATATGTTTTTTTCTTAAGTTAAACATGAACTAAATGCTATTTTTTTTTTCTTTAATAATGTCCACAATGTTCTGTGCTCTCTACCTGCACAAAGTTATATAGAAGTCATAAATAATGTTTATTTCAATATCGAGAGCCCATGCCGCCGCTGAATGCAACACCGAGACCAAAAATAAATAGCCCGTATTTTTTTTAATTGGTTATACCATAAATTCCGATGGCGTATATACTGTGCATTTCCAGGAGAAAAAATATCGTATTTTTGCCTTCGGATTTAGGTGCAGAATGTTAATATTCATAAAAAAAATTGGCACTGACTTGACTGTGTATTTTCTCTTTTGAATGTAAATCCATATAAGGATTTTATCGCGACATTAGGTTTAATTTAACTGCTGGATGTTTTGACGTCTGCATCCTTACAGCCATTGTGGTCACGAAGAAAATATTATGTTTTTTTTTTTGCAGTTATGAGCGTCGCGACTGGCGCGGTCCTCAGCGGAATCACAGGAGCTGGAGTGTTGCTGATCATCGTGGCGTTGACGGAGAACTGCAGAGCAATGCTGGTAATCATATTTCTAAGTAACTAGAGACAATAAACCTTAGCTTCTACCCTAAACCCCCATTTACAAGCAGAGAGTTTTTCGCCCCGAAGATACGATTATCGTAAGGATATAAAAAAGTTGCATCGTGTAAACGTTTGGCAGAACACGATAGTCTAAGGCGGTTATGTCATGCGATAATGTCATATGATTCTCGCCGCGAGAAACTCTCCGTGTAAATGGGGCTTTAATGCAGGTGATAATACAATTTTAGATATGTGAAGTCAGAGTAAATATCAACCACATTTCGTAACAAACTATATTCCGTTTTACCTTTTGTCAGCATTGAAACGAGTTCTTTCGTTTCGTAATTGTAGCCATATTCAAAAATCTATCTATAAGTAGCATTCAAATTATAGTGCTATTTAATGAAATGCATGCTAGCAATCTAAATTAATGAAGTATTAGGAATTATAGTACGACCCAATTAAAACTAAAAGAACCCCCCATCAGAATGATAACAACATGTTGTCAATATAAATCGATTATCTTCAATTCGACTTATCTTAATTTCCACTGGTGGGAGGTCTTTCTTATGTGAGGGGCCGCCTGGGTAGGTACCTTCGCAATGTCTATTTCTTCCGCAAACATCAGTGTAAATGTATTTTGTTCCGGTTTGAAGGGCATCGTAGCAAGAGTAACTACTGGACATAATGAGACTTATCATCTGATGTCTTAGGATGGCGAGCGCAGTGGAATGCCAAGTATTGCTTTGTAATTCATAATGTTGTTTGCTTTTGCTACTGTCCATGAGCGGTCGTATCGCTTACCATCAGGCGAATGGCATGCTCATCTCGCCATTAATTGCAGTAAAAGAATTCGAAACCAGTGCTCTCAATGTAAAATTATACCAACTATATATGAAAAATATAGACGACGCGGTAGACCTAGGCGTAGGTGGAGAGACGAAATCGACAGATTTCTTCTGGATTGGCCGCAAATCGCACAAGACAGCCAAATCTGGAAGGAAGAGGAGGAGCCTTTGCCCAGCAGTGGGACATTAACGGCGGATAATAATAATATATGACCAAACCATTGGATTATATTCAAACACGCAATACGACCAGTAAGTGTGAATATGAAATGGTAATTCACGCATTCATTGACCACAAACGTTCAAACCATCATAACAAAGATAAACCACGTAATGTGCGATTATCCGCAATCAATTTAATGGCGAATGAATTGTATTTTAATGTTTATTTTTGATTGTGACTGTAATGACACTAATGTGTGCTCAGCGCACACGGAATTTATTCAACGAACACACAAGGGGATTATTAAATGAATTAAAATTGAATATATTTTGTTTTATATAACTCTATCTCTTTGTAGGTTTAAATGTACAGTAATAACATAATATTAAGCTTAGTCCTTACAGGTAGAAACAGGTACTTTTTTGTAAATTCCACCCATTTTAAAGATGTATATTTGAAGTCTGATAAATAAAATAAAATATTAGGGTTTTAACGATTAATGTTATCTTTTGAATTAATGAATTAATATTATTATTTGGAAGTGGTAGAGCCACGCAAGAACAAGGGAATTGATGTATAGCGACAGCTCTTCTTTCACCTTTTGTTCGGTGTGTGAGTTTGTCGGATGCCCAATACCCATTTTCTCTTCTCATCCTTTTTCCTTCTTCCTCCCCTCCCAATTTGATGCGCCTGCAAACACCTTTATCATCCAAGTGCTGTGAATGTTAATGGGCGGCAGTGATCTCTTACCGGCAGCTAAAATGTTTGCTCATTTGCCGCAACTACGAAAAATAATCAACTAAAAGAGTCCTTCATGATTGGTAGAATAGCAGAAATCAGTAATTATTTTTATTTAATGTTTTATTAAGCTATAAAGTCCATGAACTTGTTGATATTCCAGGTGTATCTACTGGTGGCTACGATCGTCTGGATGGGTATAGTATCGCTCGCTATGACCAAGATTGGCCGCGCTTGCGTACGGTTCAAAGAAGGTTAGAAGTTACCCATTCAATAACCAGCTCCTCTCTCTTTTGAGCCACTATAAGTCAACTTAACATGGATACAGGATATCCATGGCGACCGACCTGAAATGTCCTGCATTTAGCACTCCATGTCTTAAATATACGTAAAAATTATTGCAAGAGTTGAAAAAGCGTTATTAGACACAAACGTGGAATATAGCCCAAAATTATTTGGTATAACATTATACATAAGCTTATGCCTATATCCCTAAAAGGATATATATACTCGTACTACCAAAATCACGCACAATTCGATGATCTTATTTCCGTATCCAAATTAAAATGGACAAGACCATCCCCATGCCACAAAACCCACTCCCGGACAACACATACAACAATTATCAACCCAAATACAAAAAATCCTAATAGTTCTTTAATCGAAATACTGATATTCAGCATAATACGAATCCCGGATACAATGTAATACAGAAGTACGTGAATCATGTCCGGGACAGGAGCGCTGCGGAAATGAAGTGGCTGGGTGCATGTAGAAACTTATGCGATATTTGTACCAACTCGTACTGAATATTACCGCTGAATATTATTAATGTCGCGTCATTACTCTTATAATATACGATATTATTATGTGTGAATTTATTGATGCCATATTTTTATATTGGTATGACAAACTGCACTACATCTAAAGCTGGGGACTGACCAACTTTACGGGGTGTAATAACATTCGCATCGAGCATGTTATCGGTGTGTTCTAAAGTCGGCGTAACATGTTCGTTTCAACCCTGTGCCCCATATTCACAAGCCACTAAGTCAAGATGTCCGACAGAGAGGTTGTACTGACTGAACCGCGTAACACACAACGAGCGGCTCGTTGCTCGCTGGTTTCCCCGTAACACTACGTACTGACTCCATGAATGCTCGCTGCGTAACATGGTACATTACACCTCGTAACGTTGGTCAGTACCCAGCTTAATAGAAAGCGTAGTGCCGTCATTCCGGCAATAGATGAGCATCTCTCAGTGAACACAATACAGGGTTACTTAATATCGAATGTACACAGGCTGGACCTAAAACGCGATATACTTTTTATGGAAATGGTATAGCCACGCTGTTGTCAGTCATGACTCAGCATGAATAGGCAGGCTCGTCCGGTGCGGTACCACTGTCTCGTAGGAAATAGGCGTGAAGCGACAGCTTTACTGTCGCGTTTCGTTCGGTGAGTGAGATTGCCGGGTGCCCAATACCCCTTTCTTCTTCCCATCCTTTTGTCCTTCCGCTCCCCTCCTGATTTAAAAGGCTGGCAATACAGCTATGAAGTATGAACCAAGTGTTGTGGATGGTCATGGGCGGCAGTGATCACTTACCATCAGGTTACCTGCTTGCTCGTCTGCCGGGCCAATGCAAAAAAAACTTGCGTGAGTCACCGTGACAGATTTTCTATCACTGTGCAGTGTTCACTATCTGGGCGGATGCTCTGTTTTTTTTTAATCCTCCAAATATGCCCTTAGGAAATATTACCTCCCATACATTTTTGCACTGCCTCCATTTACCTGAAAAGCACCATACATAAATGCATCTATGATTTGTCTGGGAAAAAATAATTTCGATTGCTTCATTTTTATAATAGATTGATCATCAGTAAAGTCGCGTTCCAAGTGAGGGGCTTCGTGCTTCTTTTGGTGGTTATTTACCTATCATAAAAAGGCATAAAAACTATGTGCATACATTAAAGAACAGAGTAACGCAATTAAGATGAATGTTTTTCTTTATTTTTGTTAGAAAGTAACCCTTTTAGTAGGAATATTATGCGTGGGCGAGTCCCAGAGCGTCATGCGGGCTTCGCCTCAAATTACCCTCGGATTTCATTCTACTTTTATAAAATGTAGAATTATTTTTTGTCTTTCTAGATATTAGGGCTTATTTTTTCCAAGAAAATACCAGCGGATGTTTTATATTTTAGAAAAAATAGGGTACGAAATACTGCTTCATAAGCTTAGAATAAAAATATCGCGGACCCAACAAACTTATGCTATAACCTCATCGCGAACAACGGTTTTATTTTACAGACAATTTAGCTTTAGTACCTACATAATGGGAAATCTTTTACGCATTGATTTAATCACAGCGAACCGAGGTGCGATAGAAATTTAAAATACTAAAAAATGTTATGTAAAATCGACTCAGGTAACCACAGGCTAAAAGAAGTAAACTAAGTTTCTCCAGGCTCCAAAGCTCAATTCTTATCTCTTTTTGCTGTTACATATTCAAGTTCAAAATAATATCATGTACCGGGCACGTATCACGTCTTCGGAGGGAAATAAGCTGGACGAAATGTGTGGCACCTCTACCTACTCATTTAAGGATATTGGCGTGAGCTTATGCTTATGCATTGTGTGTTAGTTAAATTTAATAGGTTCATCACGTGGAGATCTATTATAAAATTGAAATTGAAATTCGAAAATATTTTGCTATGGTACATAGGTAAAATGGTGTTACACAGGTTTTGTTTTGAGCAGCTATGACCATATTAAGTTTCATAGTTTAATAAATTGTTCAATTTTCAGCATCGAAAATAAAGGACGAACATCACAGACTGGCGAACCTGGCGTGTGTTAGTGGACTCTTCACTTTCCTTGGAGCTGGTAAATATATTTATTCTCTAAAGAATATTCAATATTTATAGCTATTAAAACAACTCCTGATAAATGCCGATAAAGAAAATGGATGGAAATTAGGAAGTGGTAGAGCCAAGGTGTTGTCAGTCATGACTCATCATGAATGGGCAGGCTCATCCGGGGCAGTACGACTGTCTCACAGGAAATCGACGCTGTGGCATTTCATTTGTTAAGTAAGATTGCCGGATGCTTAATACCCCTTTCCTATATCCATCCTTTTTTCCTTCCTGCTTCCCTCCCAATTGGGCCGGCAACACATCCATGATCCAACATTGTGGATTTTCATGGGCAGCAGTGATCACTTATTTCAGGTGACCTGATAGCTCGTTTGCCGGACCTAAGCTAAAAAAATGGAACATTTAAAGTATAACAGAATCCATACCGCGGCTTTACTGAACGCAAAGTGAACGTAATATAATGTATTCTAAAATTGCTGATGCTATATCAACTCATATAGATGAACATAAACCTTTACGGCGGATATGGATCTGACCATAGTCAAATATTGGTTGATGAATTTCATAATACATAATACACATACCTTTGACATTGTCATTAAGAAGTGCCTATTTGTATACCATATACCATACCACTCTTGGAATATTTTTCTTCCCCATAATAATCAGCTACGAATACCCAGATCCACTCAGCTGGAACCTTCTATGTTATCACGAAAAATAACCATTTTCTAGCTCAATCGGAACCATAATCTACCGAAAACGAAGCCTGGTGGTAGTTTTAGTGAGTACAGACACGATACAACTAAAATTTTTGCAAAAAAGCGCGACGATTTTATGTGACTTTTCTGAAGCAGTCTTGATATACCCTGTATGCTTATACTTATCTGAATAGGTCCCAAGTAGCAATTGCATCGAGCAAATTGATTGCTTAATCGTAATTAATTAATGACGTGATTCACATCATTGTGCAGTGTGGTACCACCTCGGTCGAGCCGACTCATTTGAAATGTGGTCAAAATTACCTACAGTGTTGGCTGTGGGTGAATTACTCATTAAAGGGAATTAATACACCTAATTAATGTAGCACACGCTTGTATGAAGTTACGATTTTTGTACGGATTATTGTAAAAATACGAGCAAAAGGTTTTTATATTTAGGTACGGAGAATATCTTGTTCAGAACCCTCAGTAAGATCGGATTTTATTCAAGTCTACAATAATAACGGGTCCATAAAATGGAGATTAGAAGCAAATTTTTATTTTTATTTTATGTGTCAATTATAACGTAATTAACAGTAAACATACACAAAATAGATCCAAACTCACACAAAAAGGAGAAATAATTATGTTCAAGCGCAAAGAACTTATGTGGCTACAGATAATGGTAAACTTTATTTATTTATTTTTAAATCATGCAAACTCGTAATAATTCTAATATAATCCCGGAACGATTAGGCAAAGATGCTACCAGAACACCCACGTTTCGCCTATTGTGTTCCGCCCCACCACGTGATAGGAGGCGAGCCTATCGCTAAATCGAGCACAAATTCCTGCCTCGAGGCTGATATATTTTTTTTTTGTATTATATCAGCCCATATACGACCCACTGCAGGGCACGGGCCTCCTCTACAATCGAGAGCACGATTGAGAGTGGTTATTGATACGATTGAGGCTGATAATGAATAGAAAAATCCAATACCCCTTTGCCCGACCCGGGATTCGCACCCGAAACCTCAGCTTTCCAATCATACTGAAATACAACTGCGCCACCGAGGCAGTCTAATTATTCTAATACTAATCATAACATTATGTCTAAGTCAATTAATATAGCATAGTCCAAAAAGTAAAAACACAAACGTGAATTATAAATTCTTTAATTTTTAATCACACAAATATTTATTTAATTGCCGCGAACATTCATTTTATCTTTCACGGACACTGCAAAACAAAGAACAATCAATAATAATTATTTACAACCGGCCTTCGAACTAAAATCACGTGCAGTTTCCTTGAATTTCGTGTACGCAATAATCTTTTCAGATGTTTGCGTCGTACGTATTCAGGAAGCGTCTATAAAATTAGCGATTACGGAGAAATGTGAAGGAGAACCACTTCTAAAAATACATTCACATCCTGCTCAAAGTCCAGTGCGCGCTAATACGGACCTTTGCAAGGTCAACTGGCGAAATGCTTTCGTTTATGTTCGCTATCTTGTTTCCTGTATTAATAACTAGGAGTATTACGCGTGTTCTCTGCGATATTTTTAAATATTAAATAAACTTATTGTTATATTTAATTACAAAAAAAAAATAAGTTATTGCTATTAAGAGATTTACTTGTGTTGAAAATGAATTTTACTTTTAATAAATATAATGTACTAAAAATGCATCGTGTCATGAAATTGATACGTGAATGGAATATGGATAATTGTTATATTATGATAATGATTGCAATTCAGTAATTAGATTTTTATTTTCTTAAATTAACAAATACTTTTTTTTGTGTATTCGACATTATTAATTTTCTCTCTCTTCCTGCTATTTTTGGGCTCAAAGCATGTCTTTACTTTCAAATATGTATATTAGCAGGGAAGGCTTAGCATTTTTGAGTTTAACAGTTGCAATAATTCACAAAAAAAGAAATAATACACAATATTTTTGCTAATCCAAAAAGACGCGTATAACAAAATTAATAAAAAAATATTCATATGTAAAAAACATCAACGAACAAACCAGCCCTACCAATATCGAATTAAAGTGTACTGTAGGATCCTTTGTGCCTAGTCAGTTAAATTTTTTCTTTGTTACATTCTTGGTAGGACACGCACGATTTACTTTTTTTCGCCTTATATGGAAGGTAGCTTTGGTTTTGTGAACGCAAAATCGCTTCACGGTTTTCCCTTTAGTAGACTGCATGAAATGTTTTTAGTGATTAATAATATTGTACAAATAAAATTGTTGACTTTGAAGTAATTGTATTTTTACCCAACAACAGCAAAGAAAAAGAGGATTATGATTTTAGAAAGTTAAAAATATGTGTCTGTAGCATATGATTTGTGTGTGTTTTGCTCCTAACATTTCCTATTTAGTTATTGCATTTTGATTGAAGCACTGTTGTCACAACAGAATAAGTTAAAGGAAAAAACAATATAATTTAGAACAGAAAAGTGTGGGAAAAATATTTAGAGAGGGCAGAGGTTTTGGAGAAGAAATAATTAAACATATCTAATAAGAATTACTAATCCTTTGTAAGTGCATAGAATAATAACTATGTTTCTAAATGTACTCTGTGATCCCACTTTTGATTTTTTTTGTAACATATTAGTACGCATTTGAAACTGTGTTTAAAATGAGGTCACCAATAAACATGGATGTTTCATTACCGATTTAAACATATTCAAAAGCAGTATTGAGAATGAATAGTAGAGATACGTAGTTGCGGACCACGAGGCAGTGCGCTGTGGCCATTGAAAAATAATTTACAGCCGTCCGCGTCAGTATATCTGCGTTTTCAATCATGAAAATGAATGCGCCTGTGGGACGGATTCAGGGGAAATTAGTAGGGGAAAGAGTAAGAACGCTTGGGGCTTGGGGGCCAGTCGATAAAGTACCAGACGCTGCCAAGACGGCGGCGGCAGCGCGAAAGAATTCTAGGCACAACTCGTAACTTTTTCGATAGTTTAGTTAATCAATTATCATGCGCTTTAGCGGTTCAGGATGGCTTTTTAACACATAATAAACCTAATGCAAAAAGAACTATTGGAATCCTACTCAATTTTGAGGAGGAGTTCTACTCTTCAGGTCCGAAGATATTCGTCAGATCTCAACCAATTTTTAGGGGCCACCTGCGAAGTATAGGCTTGGAGACAAAAAATGAATTTTCCAAATCGGTTCACGCGTCTTCGAGTAATCGGTGAACATACATAAAAAACAAAGATTCCGACGAATTGAGAACCTCCTCCTTTTTTAGAAGTGGGTTATTAACAACATTGGAACTGTTTACACTTTACGCCATAACTTCGTTAACTATAGAACGCATTATTGGGTTGGCTGGCATCGTAACCACCATTATCGGGTACGATTTAACGCTATTGTTAGCTGCTGGTTATTTAACAGTAAACAAAGTTTATCTTACGAAAAATATTGTCAATTGAGCACTTTTTTCGATTTTTTTAACCATAAACCATTCGCCAATTCATTTATATTTTTATTTGAATTACGGAGGTCACATCCCCTATTTAATTTCCCTATTCCGTGCCAGTACTTAGTGCATTAAACTTATTACAACCTTCACATTTACCAGTGCTCTGGTCGAAACATCGTACTAATTACACAAATATCGTATAAATTAAATTTATCCGCTACTCACAGCTATTGCGCTTGGAGGGATAAATTCAAATCGCATTTCCTTCGATTTAATGCCATTTTTAATTATGGAAATGCACATCTTTGCGTTGTTTATCACTGAAATGCGGATTTTGCGTTGCGTTGGTCTTTTTTATGCAATGTGAGCGCATTAGAACGCTGGGTGACGGCTTTGTGGTTTATAAAAGGGGGTCTTAATGTAATTGTAATTACTAAGAGTTAGTTAATTAACATCTGCCGCTGCTGAGCTGAAATTGTGGATTGTTGGAGTGGCTTTTCTGTGTATACTAGTGCTCTGAATGTGCTAATATAAAACTGAGAAATGAAACAATTACTGTGTCTGAAATTGAAATTACCAAGTTTTATATGCAAATTAAGTGGGTCGTCCGCCCACTAGATGATCAGACGACCTGGTGAAGGTCGCGGGACGTCGCTGGATGCAGGCTGCCTCCAACAGGTCACTGTGGAAATCATTGGCAGAGGCCTATGTTCAGCAGTGGACTTCCTTTGGCTGATGGATTAAATATGCAAATTAAAATACACATTTAACTGTCCTTTTAGATAGTATTAAATGAGTAAGTACATTATTGCATATTTCACATTTCCGTTTAAGAACATTACCCGCCCTTTACACGTTTACGTAAAGTTGCCAAACATGATTTTAACGCTAATTTAAGTTATTTTTTTATTGGCTTTCTGACAACACGCCTAGGCTGGCCATTATTGTGACAGTACTTACTCCAATTAATACTGGTTCTACAAGACCTTTTCATATCACCCAATGAAATGATATTGAATGAAATAAAATAAATCAATCTGCAGGAGCCCTATGTCCAGCAGTGAACAATAAAAAGCTGATGATGATTATGATGAAGACCTTTCACCTACAATGCAGAATCACTCATACTTTTACGATCGGCTGCCTAAAATCAATCCTTTCTCGATTAATCAATATCTCAATTACATACAATACGTACATCAAAATCACGCCTTTTCCCAGAAGAAGTACCTGAGGTGCAACCAGGACACCCACATTTCGCCTTATATGTTTCGCCTCATGCTGTGACAGGGGGTGAGCCTTTTGCCATATTGGGCAAAAATACCTGACTCCGGTCTAATATTGAATAGAAAAATCTTATCAGTTTGCTCGACCCGGGATTCGAACCCGAGACAATCGATTATTATTATTATTATAACTAAAAAATATTTATTATTTATTCCAGTTCTATATTTCTTCTCGTTCGTGGTGGTGCTAAGTTTTTACCACTTCCGGTACGTGCGTCGCGCCATCTTGCTGCACGAGGCGGAGTGCGAGTGACGTTCCTGCCGGCTGTAGGGATTGTTAAACATTTATTTTATTTTTTTATTTTATAAAATAATTTCTTTTTTATGATTTTTTTATTTGAATAGGATTGTACGTGATAGATACAAGGGGTGCGAATTAGACTTGTTATAATGATTTTATCGCGATATCAGTTTATTTTGATAGCATCCGTGGCGCAGTTGGTTAGACGCCGGCTGTGAAACGAGAGGCCGCGGGTTCGATTCCCGCACCGAGACAAATGCTTCTGTGTAACACAATTATTTTTTTCGGGCTTGGGTGTTTGTGAAAACGAAAAGTGTCTCGTAGTTCCTGATACCTACGACACAAGACTGTTTGGTGTATTTATTTATTTTAACTTTGATTTGATTTGATAACGATTAACGATTATTTTATTTTATTCGAAGCGTTTATAGTACGCGGTCATTTATGTAATAGTGGTATAAAGATACATTATTGTCTACAGGAGATTAAAAATATATTTCTTACGTTTGTCCGGTCTAGTTGTATTGACCATGGTCATCTCATGAGATTTGAAATGTGAAGTCAATTCAATAACAATTTTGCTTTAAAGTACGGGTTTTTTTGTAGTTGGAAAATGGTGTGTTAGATGAGAGAATTAAAATGCAGTTAATTATTTATTTATTCTTAACTGCACACAAAAAGGAAAAACATACAAAGATAATACAAAGTAAGAAAAAAGTAGTGTAAGTAGTAGAAAGTAGTGCGTGGTGGCCTGTTGGTAACGGACCAGACGCGGCTGCCTACATGTTTATGGTGGTCGCGGGTTCAAATCCCAGGGCACACCTCTGACTTTTCGGAGTCGTGTGTATTGATAGTCAATCACCACGCACTATAACGGTGAAGGAAAACATCGTGAGGAAACCTGCATACCATAGCGATTTGTATAAATTTCTATGGTATGTGAAAGTCCGCCAACCCGCACTAGGCCAGCGTGGTGGACTATATGGCCTAACCACTCTCAATCGTACTCTCGATTGTAGAGGAGGCCCGTGCCCTGCAGTGGGTCGTATATGGGCTGATACAAAAAGAAAAAAGTATAGATGGCGGTGTTATCGATCTAGGCGATTTCTTACAGACATCATACCACAATATATATAATATTAACCTTGTTTTTACTAGGTAGTGCAGTTATAGAAATGCAGCATTTGAATTTAGAAGAATAGA
Organism: Theretra japonica; assembly: GCA_033459515.1. Lineage (NCBI taxonomy): Eukaryota > Metazoa > Arthropoda > Insecta > Lepidoptera > Sphingidae > Theretra > Theretra japonica. The sequence goes on from CM065942.1 coordinate 6,702,788, forward strand.
ATTGTTTGAATAAAGCGCGGAGTTGTCAACGGTAGACAATGGCAACATGGCCGAGTGAGATGTTACTCAACATAAAACATTGTAGACATTGTACGCATTTTTATACAACTTGCATTTCGCTGAGAGCAGAAATATGATTGTACATGAAGGCAGAAAAAAAAACAGAAAATTTCATAAATTATAAAAGTATTATATTGCTTGGATCTTGTACAATTGTTTTCGACTATATTTGTTAAAAGTTCTCGAATGGAGGCCACGAAGCGTCCACCCACTAGGTGGTCAGAAACCTGGTAAAGGTCGCGAGACGTCGCTGGATGCAGGCTGCCTCCAACAAGTCACTGGAAACCCTATGTTCACCAGTGGACTTCCTTTGGCTGATGGATTGGATTGGATTGATTGGATATTTGTTAATAGCTAACAAGTTTTAATTTCGGACTTCTTACGTACAATGCTTTTCCGAATAAAATACGTTGTTGATCCTGGCTTACAGGAGTTGCAGTGGCGGGTGTGAGGGCGGGGCAGTCTGAAAATAACTGCGCTAAGTTCGTACTATCTTTTTGACAGATGATGTTTGCGCGAGCCAGACTTGCACAGTTATCGTTACGTATGTGGCGGCCATAATATAATTAAATACTAAGGAAATGAGAATACCTTGTTCTCACCAGATATTTCACTAAACCGGAAAATTTATTGTATAAAAATTCCTTCAAAAAACATTTTCCGCTGCATTTTTGGTACACAAAACTGAACGTTATTATTCAAGTATTTTATCAAACCACAAGAGTTATGGAGGATAGAGGGGAAAAGTCAACGTATAATAGGGGTTCTTATCAATAAAATAGGGATTATAAGGGCTAGGTACAGCGGTCGAGTCACAAATCTTTATTGGCAGCCCTATTGTGATTTATGTAGGAACCTCTCAGCGCGTTCTTATAGCCGTGAAATTAATTCGGCCACGGTCGTATTTAACTTTACTGGGGTCACTTCACGTTGGACCGTGTGGGTGCCCAATTTTGCCCTCTGTTTTGCGAATATTGCGTTAGGGTTCAACATTTCTGTATTCTCTTTTAGTGTTGTGATTTTAAGGCGTGGTGGGAGTGATAGAGCTGCGCTGTAGGTGTGGCTGTAGGTAATGAAAGCTTCTTCTTCTTCTGTTCAGCTAGACCAGGAATATCATGGAATGTTCTTCACTTCTTCTTTTCAGCCACTGGAAGTCCACTGCTGAACATAGGCCTCTCCTAAGGATCTCCACATTGACCTGTTGGAAGTGGCCTGCATCCAGCGACTTCCTGCAACCTTAACCAGGTTGTTCGTCCACCTTGTAGGCGAGCGTCTGGCACTGCGCTTGCCTCCACGTGGCCTCCACTCCAGAACCTTTCGGCCCCAACGGCCTTCAGTTCTTCGCGCTATGAGCCCGGCCCACTACCACAATGGAATACCGACATGAAATCACAGCACTGTTTTAGCACTTAGTTCTATTAGTGAGATTACTAGAGACCTGATCATGATATCTACTAGCAACCATCATACATGGTCGAATATAAAGATTTCTTTCTACAAGAATTTAAAAACTTAATTTTTCAAAATACAACACGGGCAGTAGAGTAGATAAAATCGCACCACGTAATATCAAACTGCGGATATTCTTTTATAAAAATATCCGCGGCAAATAAAAGAAACGAATAAACGGAATCAGAGTCGAAAGTTAAATTGAACGAAATAATGGAATTTATATTAACATCCCGCTTCGACTGTAAATCAAGCGAACGGTTAACGGGATTAGCACTGATTAATGTTTACCTGAAGACGGGGACAGGGGGGAATATTACCCACTGATTCCGAGAATCTTTCAATTCGGAAAGATTACTGAATGACAATTGTCTTCCTATTTTTTTTTTGTATTGTATCAGCCCATGTACGACGCACTGCAGGGCACGGGCCTCCTCTACAACCGAGAGTACGATTGAGAGTGGTTAGGCCATATAGTCCACCACGCTGGCCTAGTGCGGGTTGGCGGACTTTTACATACCATAGAAATTTATACAAATTGCTATGGTGTGCAGTTACCCTCACGGTGTTTTCCTTCACCGTTGTAGTGCATGGTCATTGACTATCAATACACACATGACTATTTTACTTACATACATATATAAAATCACGCTTTTTTCCCAGAAGGGATAGGCAGAGGTACAACCAGGACACGATTCGCCTTGTATGTTCCGTCCTACTATATGATAGTGCGAACCTATCGTCATGTCGAGCACAAATTCCTGAATCCGAACTGGTAATGAATAGAAAAATCCAACATCACTTCGCCCGACCCGGGATTCGAACCTAAGACCTCAACTTTGCAATCATACAGTAGTACAACAGCGCCACCGAGGCAGTTACCTATATTAATTGATTCCAAAATATTTCAATTCGGAAAGACTACAGAATGAGAACTGCCTTCCTTTACATAATCTTTATATTACCATATTTATAGTTGACTTAACATAGCCTTTATCATTCTTAATCATATAGAAAACCCTTGCTCAGGTGTTACGTACACGACCAATATTTTTCCTCCAGTGCCCACTCATCAATATAAAATGAGTACATTGACCGCACAGAGGAGTAATTTTTAATAGGCGAGTAAGTAACTAATTGCGCTATTGAGGTGCGCGAGTTTCTTCTTTTTATAGCAGAGATTCAGCAAATGAGCAAGCAGGGTTACCTGATGGTAAGTGATCACTGCTGCCCATGAACATCCACAACGCTTGGATCATGCACGTGTTGCCGGCCCAATTGGGGGAGAAGCGGGTAGGAAAAAGGATAGGAAGAAGAAAGGGGTATTGCGCATCCGACAGTGTCACTCACCGAATGAGATGCGACAGCAAAGCTGTCGATTCGCGTCGGTCTCCTGTGAGACAGTGGTACCACCCTGGACGAGCTTGCCCATTCATGCTGAGTCATGGCAGACAACAGCGTGGCTCTACCACTATAAAATGCAAGTCTGATTGCTAGTATGATACAATTCACTTCGTGTTCTGATTTCATATTAGCGACACAATTGAGGACCAGCATGTCTACAATGGTAATAGCTTCGTTGTCACACTATGGGAAGGAAAAATAAGGACTTGACAACCGCTGTATACTCATAGTATAGCTGTGAGAATAGAGGCCCCTGGTTTGTAACTGTAGCGCGACGAATGTGAGTGTGATCCACTAATATTTGTTACGGGTCTGGGTGTTTTTTTTTTTTTTTGTATCAGCCCATATACGACCCACTGCAGGGCACGGGCCTCCTCTACAATCGAGAGTACGATTGAGAGTGGTTAGGCCATATAGTCCACCACGCTGGCCTAGTGCGGGTTGGCGGTCTTACACACCGTAGATTTTAGTTGTGGTGTGTAAGAAGTGTTAGAAGATCGAAAAGCGTCTATTTTTTTTCTGTTCATGAGAATCATGACAAGGGTTATAATTTATATTAAGTCGGAGATCTTGTGTCTGTTGAATAACGTTTAGCTCGAGAAGTTCCAATTAAGGGTCAGATACATTAAATTTCGCTTCTGTAAAGTTATGAGAGCGCATGTTCAGATCACAGTATCCTGTTCTCTGTTTAAAAAATGTGTCCTTACTTGAACTCATTCATATTATTAAGCACAAAGCTTTAGAAAATATCAAATGAGTCATATTATGTTTGCTTCTCAATAAAGTCATAATGTACCAATATCAGCATGCATGGACTTATAGGTTTAAAACCTATAATCGAGATCAATCAACTTTATGGGGTTTGAAAAATGTCGAATCAGTTGCCCGTGGCTGAACTTTGTGGTCCAGAGGCAGAAGAGTCGCTTTCGTTCAAAACAAATTAAACTCAACTATAAGTAGGTGTTAAAAGAAACATCTCTGACTATACGTTTACAGGGAAAGCATGAGCGTATGTGCGTTTCATAAATGTTTAAATTGCAACTACTCGTAAAACCCGCAATTCCTTGCAACCGTGGAACATTTAATTGGGTCAATAAAATAGAAAAATTAATATCCCACTCGACAAAATGTTAACTGCGCAAACATTTATTAATATTTCACTAGGAAGCGTATTCTGGCACAATACAGGTGCTTGTATATACTTTGTACACGACCGCAAGCGCTTTACGGCGCATAAAACCCGACCCATGGCCCAGTATGTCATAAAAATCTTTTGGACTTCATGAATTTCTGCGATAGCTCTTTGTTGTGTATATTCTTTGTAATATAACTCGGTAATAAGATAAATAGTTGTTGAACCTTTTTGACGCCGTATTTTTCTGACGGGGAAAGATATTGCGTAGAATTTTTGGGTCGATTTTTAATCTTTGACAGAGCAGATTCGGTAGGCAGCGGTTTGTCTGTGCCCCTGGCATTGTAGCCGATGACCAGAGATTTGATGAATGTTGATCGTATAGAGCAGGGCTTCCCAAGCATAAGCACTTAAGAAGTTGCAATTTTTTACGACGCCCCTCAACCCAACCCCAATCGCTTCCAACTTCTTGGGCCATAAAAACTAGTTGAAAAATATCACTTTTAATACTACTATTCTACTTTGGGTGGCGTTTGACTTTTCAGTGTTTTTGTTTGGCGGCTCACAAAATTTAGCTATTCAAAACATCCAATTGCGGTTTGAAACTCCACTCTCGGAATTGTTGACGAATATGTCTATTTGGGATAACATCGTAGACTTTATAAAAGGATTACTACCCTACCACAAAAGTAATTAATTTATTTGACTTCTACCCAAAGTTTACCACTTTGTATAAAAATTACAGTTTGGCTAAAGCATAAGTCTGGTGATTCTGGGACCTTTTTTGTGACATGATTTTAAAAATGTTACGTATTTTCGTCCACATTTTTACCCAAAAAAAAAGTAAATCCATTACAGTCGCTACCGTTGATAATTCCACTTTACTTTGTAACAAAAGGTCTGGTCCCGAAGGAATAATATCAGATTTATCAATATTAAAAGTCAAGGCAGTACGTCTTAGGATTCTTGCTCGTCTGTTTTTGTTCTGTTGTTGTGCGATCTATAAAACCTGACATAAGTTTCGTCCATTAAGGTATTATACTAGACCGGACATTGGGAACAAAATATCTGCGCATTGTGCTGGTACATTCCCATCTGAGTGCTCACAGGAACCCAGTGAAGCGAGAGCAAAGATGATGTTACTGCGTAGGCGTGACAGAGACAGACACAGAAGGAGTAGTACGGTACCGTTCATTTTTGTTACAAACATTTTGTTTACAGTGTCCACTCTAGTTTAATATCTCAATGGTTTCGTCAAACTTTTTAACAAGTTTTGAACGCACAACGCAACCCAGATACTTATTATTCACAGAGATACGAATCTTATAATCGTATTAGAATTTGATACATTTATATGTTTCAATAAACAAACATAGGTACATTCTTTATTTATCTATTTACCTGTTATATACAAATACATCTATCTATCCAACTGTTTTTGTTTATTGAAACATAAAAATACATAGACACTTAAGGTGGCTATTTAAACTTCTAGTTAAAGATAGACAGGTTATAAAGTCCGGCCGTTAATGACCTCTTTGCATAAGCGCGAGTAGCTTTCAATACATCTGCAACACGACGATAAGCTTCAGTACGCTGTCAAAACGCAAATTGGCAGTGTTATCGCAGCGTATCGCCCTTCCGAACTTGTGTCGCGAGTGACAAATTACTCCCAAATGGCATCACTGAGTTACAATACATAGTTGCAGGATTTAGAGAAAAAAAGGCTGTTTTGTAAAGGGTCTAGTTATATTTCTTGATAAAATTACTATCGTTTAAAGCGCACTACACACCTAAGCCGCAGGTCCGCTGGCATATGTCGGCGACATTTTGTCGGGGGTATAGCCGGCGGCTTCAGTCATTGCAATTCGGAAAAACGGCGGCGTGGCAGCGGCTGGACATATTATGGAACATTTTATGACGTTGACCAGCTGTGCGCTTACATTGTAGAAACATCATATGAGTAGAAACGTCATTGCGAGCAACACGTGCGGGCGACACTTGCCGCCGACATGATTATTTTCTTATAGGCTGCCCGGTTGTGTCGCCGGGGCAGCGAAAGCCGAAGCCGTGGTGTGTAGAAAGCACAATGTTCAAGTAGCACCTATTTTTACCTGCTTTCAAGCTGCTCTTACTGCTTTAAGAGTAATACCATTTTAAGTATTTTTTTTACCAAGATGTGGCTAGTTACTTTACGACAAGCTATGAGTCTAGTCATAATTAAGCTTAAAGTCAGAGGTCATTGTAATAACACATGCACGTGTATAAAAATATTTAAAATATACATTATTTATGTGTCAAAATAATAATATCATTGGACACAGAGTTTCTTGTAAACCTGCTGTCGAATGGCCTCATTAAGGTGCGATTATCTCATTAAGATCTTGAATTTATCCTTTTGTGGCCCTCTGAAAAACCCTTAATGGAAACGGCTGTCGTGAAACGAATCTCATAAAACTAGATCGTCGAGATCCCGCCCATCTAGGGAGCCTGTCGTATTATATTTTTATTTCTAACTTGACCTCTTTTGTTTTCTTTCTGATCAATTTATTTGTGACCTAAAACAGCGTTCCTTAGGGACTCCATGCTCTTAATGTTCTGCCTGATTACAAAAATAAAATACATATTAAAGGCGAATTTAATAAAGATCAATTTTAAACACTGCCTGTGACACATCCTTATCCGCACTTTATTCCCTAAAATCCAATCTAGAGGCCCTAGAGATTAATGTGTACATTCTTTCCTTCCCAACACTTTGGGAGATTACATTATTTCGCAATTCTTGGCGTCGCGTCGTTACGATAATTTAACAAAAATCATAAAGATTTAAAACAGAAAATGTAATTTTCGTAAATTGGTTTCAGTTAACCTAAATTTTATTACGACGCTGTTAATATCAAATAAATTGTATATCGCTTATGGAAAGCTATTAAAAATAGATACTGACTTAAACGTCACAAAAATATTCATGGTTTTATAAAACCCCAGCTTTACATTTTTCATGTGATTTAATCGAAAAGCAATAGGCAAATACTTCCAGTAAATAATTTACCTAACCACTCTCAATGTTACTCGCGATTGCAGAGGAGGCCCGTGCCCTGCAGCGGAACATATAGGGGCTGATACAGAAATAATCTACCGTCTCTTTCTATCTTCAGCCTTAGCAAGTCCACTGCTGAACATAGGCCTCCCCCACAGATCGTCACATAGACCTGCTGGAAGCGACCTGCATCTAAATAGCTAATCTAACCAGGTCGTCCGCCCACCTTTTGGGTGTATAGTTCACTCTACAACGCACGAAAGTCCCTTTAAACTTAACCATCAAAGTAGATTCGCCAATACGACATTTTTAAAGATTGTAAAAAAGCATTTGTCGTATAATTTTCTGATAGCCACATATTAAATAATATAAAATATTATACAGAGTATCATAATATTTTGCATAAAAACATTTATGGACAAAAAATTTAATGAAATAACACGCCTCGTTATCAAATGTAACATGAACAAACTAAGCTCATTTACTTCAAATACAACTTCGCTGTAAATAAAGTGTAGCAACACAAAATACTGGCGATAAAGAGCATATTATTTCGCTCCAATAGTTAATCGTAAAATGTCCCAAATGTATGAAAATGTAAGTAAACATGGTAAAATAAATCGCGTTACATTTACCCACCAACGTGAGGGAACAGCAAAATAACTCATAAGTAGAGATTTTTCCGGCAACTTTTACCGGTTAGGGCTGCCATTAGTCGCTGAGTTATACCGGAAACTTTACCGGAAATAACATGAGGAAATATGTGGAATTTGCTTTATTATTAATACGGCTTTGAATCGCTTCGTTACAATTGGCGGACGTAGTCTATGGGCCGTCGCATCCTCAAGTCGATTTTAGGCGGGATTAAGGGTCATAACATATTTAATGAAAAAAAATATTTTTATAGCTGGTCTTTTAATGGGAATTTCCTTGGCTTATTAATTTTCTTCTCTACGTTTAACTTAGAGATTTTTACATTATTTATTGCTTTTTAAAATTGTTTACATTAGACTCCAATAGATGGCGTTAGTAGGCTGAAATCCCTACTGCGTTATAAAAAAAAGTTAAGAAAACCTTCAAACCACTGGATATATTTTCACGAAACATAACTAAAAAGCAAATAAAATGAATCATCAAATAAAAACACGTATAAAATTAAAATAGGTCAAGTCTTTTAAAAGCCACATGATTTTTCATGCGGAAATTTTATGACGTGGAGGATGATATGTTACCAACCGTGTACCTGCAATAAAACACGGATCATATTGGATAACTCGGGCGTCTAAAAGTATATGTAAAAATGTTTCACATACAGGAAGCAGTACATTTTTGTTTTATTTTATGCTGATTGGTTTTAACAGGTGTCTATGAAAATCGTTATAATATATCTATTGGGGGAGTTGTATGTTTAGCAGTGAAATTCTTGTGGCTGAAGAGAGAGAGAGAGAGAGAGTTGCAAAAATGCTGTAAATCTTTCATGATGTTGATAGCCCTGTACTCTCAGTACAAGAAGATGTTTCGCAACAAAATTACCTTCACTCAACTGAGGCGAGGAGCTTCTTGCCACTGTTATCTGCCGATGCTGACAGTACTGTACTGTATCGATACATCGACATCGATACTAATAAACAAAACTAGTATTTTTTTCTTTTATATTATATAGATCTAGGACAAGGTAGTAGAAATATTTTTAACATTATTCCGAGTATGCTGGCGTAATATTTGTTAAAACCCGGCTCGGCAGCAACATCCGCAAGCGTGCTGGATGAAAAGGCGAGAAACACCGACATACTTCTCCCCGCCTCCCTTAAACATCTTTACTCTCGATAAAAAAAGGTTTGGAATGAGGGAATAAACCAACATAACTAAAGCAAATCACGTGATTACGGCTTGTTAAATTACCCCGGGACACAAAGACGAATAAGCGGAGAGCGCAGGGTGCGAGGGAGCCGGAAGGGTAGCGGGAGGGGTGAAATTGCATAACCACTGCTGCAACTGATTTGAATGCTCATTTCAACAAATCCCAAGATGTCCAATACAAAATGTTAAACTTTGGCTGTACCTACAGACACCCGGTTAATGCGACGAGTTATAAATAGCATTATAATTGCAGATTAAATACCCACAGAAATAATTATATTCGGCTAAAGGCTCAATAACACAAACTAACTTTGCCGATAACTTGACTTTGACAATGTCATCGCCATACATTTGAGACGTACTTGACATTGCTAATGTATGGGATTGACGTTTTTAATGTCAAAGTTATGGGTTAAAGAACGTGGCCTAGGTGATTGTTTTTGGTGTATGTGAAATTTATATAAGTTATAAACAACTTCCCTTATGTTGCATGCCCATTATGCGACTATCAATCCAATCCATCAGCCAAAGGAAGTCCACTGCTGAACATAGGCCTCTCCCAATGATTTCCACAGTGACCTGTTGGAGGCAGCCTGCATCCAGCGACGTCCCGCGACCTTCACCAGGTCGTCTGACTATCTAGTGGGTGGACGTCCCACGCTGCGCTTTCCGCTTCGTGAAAACTATAACTCCGCTGAAAATCCAAGTATATGTAGGTAGCATAATAACTAGGCTACCATACATGACATAGCCACACACACAGAACAGTACCATAATCATCTGTTCTGTGGCCACACACATGGTCCAAACCTCACAATAAGATAGCAAGCCTTACATTGGATTCATTAGCAGCTACGAAATATATTTCGTTGAAGTTGTTCGTTATTATCATTCGTATGACAAAACTCAGTCCCGAAACAAATATATCTGGGTCGAACAAAAATTGATCTCAGTGCGGGGATGGATCTGATCACCTTTTATTTCACAGCCTCTGCACCACAGCTGTAATGATACTTTACATAATAATTTACGCAAACTGAAATTGCTATTCGAAATAATAATAAAATTACTGCAACATTCCAACAATCTGTTGGTGACGCGGTAACAAATGAAAACTGAGAATTGTTGCAAAGTTATGTCATTATGCTGAACATTTTCTACACGTAAGCTTTTAACTCGAAACATGAAGTTTCAATGGGAATGTCATCAACATTAATGAAGTTATACATTTGCAAATGTAATTCATTAATCTACCTACGAACAGACTCCTACTTGCAACGTGTTATTTTAGCGTAATTAACTTTCGGCTTACTGGAAGCATATCATATGCAGATAGCATACCGCGTTTTAAAATTTCATTTTAGTTTTATATTACACTAAGTATATGGTATGGTACTCAGTAATAAATGACACATAGTCTCAACACCAGTCCTAGAACACAAGATAGGAAATAAACGTATTAGGCCAACATTAATGTTATCGCAGCCACTCGTTTCGACAATCCACTTAACACCTATTGCGCCTTCAAAGGGATCTAAATTAGTAATAGACCGTCTTAAATTTGTTTCAATACTTGAAGGCATCGTAGCCAATAAACAGCCTGTTCCAGCTCTGTTAACTTGTCTAAAAAAGTTTTAAGAAAAACTGTCGATCATTTTTTCTGTTGAGCACATCACTAAGCTCACGTTACTAATCTTCCATCGAACGTTCCAAGACGGATGGAAGGCGCCTGATCACGCCGATTAGCAACCACACATAAACAACCATACATAACGCTATTTGCCTTATTGCTCCCACAATAAGACCTATTTTCGCCTCTCAAAGGCTTAAGGAGATTGTCTCATCAGATCCCTTGCTGCTGTGATTTTAAACTGTATCTCTATAAGTTAAAGTCTCATTTCGTTTAGTTCAGTGCGTCCGTAGCAGCTGATTCGCCGATACAATTTTCTCAAAGAATTACCACGCTAAATGGACCCAGGCTTAGATTGAAACAATGTGTTGTATTGGGTCAGGATAAATTGGGATTTGTAAGTATCTTTCGCCGTTGATTGTGGATTTAATAATTTTACGTGCACTATCATTTATTACAGGAAATTAAAAGAATGGATGAAGTATTTAGTACCGTTTAAGAAATCAGAAATGGGTAAGAGATTTTAAATTGTAGTTTTTGTATGTATAAAATAAACAAATTGCGAAATAATATATAATTTATAGCAAAGCCTATAAATAAATGCATAAAACGTAGAAAATCAAAAAAAAATCTATCCAGCTTTGAGCTTAGGCATAGCTTGCATGAATCCAGTATAGGTTCCGACAGAAATTGAAAGAAACCTCTTGTTCTAGAATTTCACAAACGGCTTACAGTAAATTTTCTTTGTTGTATGCCGTCTTAATAGATACCAATCCTTAATCAAGTGACCATAAACCGAAGATTTCATATAATTAAACAAGATCGCATTTATCAAAGCAACATAGAGCACATAACACTGATGACAAATTACTAATACAAGCGTCTAAATTAGGCGAAAGCCACACACGGTCTGATTTACCCAACGCGTCTCAAAACTGATCCTTGATTCGAACACAGGATCTAGGGCATCAATTGTGATCCTGATTTTTAATAGAGTCCATGGGCTTTGAGGCTTGGTCGTGACGCAGTTATATCTATGGATATTTCCGCTATATACATACAGAGTATATCAAAAACTGCTTCCGAAAACGAAGTCAGACACAATGCAACTAAAATAGTTGCAAAAAAAGCGACGATTTTTTTTGCATTTTTTTCCTATTATCGTATTTGGGTGGTAAATACATATATTTTCCTATGAAAATAATGTACACCCTTTCATTTTTAAAGATGTTATAGTACGTAAGGCTTTAAATTATAATTTTGGCATAAACTATGGATTTACCACTCAAACACAATGATATTTAAGACGTTACAAAAAAAAATTGATACATCGTGTCTGTGGTCACAACAACTACCACCTGGCTTGTTTCGGGAGCTGTCTTGATATACCCTGTATATGCAGTTTTGCCTATCAACAATGCTTGTCAAACAGATAATTCTGGTCAATCCATTTGTGGCTAATTTAAATAACGACAAAGAACTGCATGCTCATTGACTGTTTAAGTCGAATATACCGATGTTATAAAAGCAATATCTTCAGAAACTGGATTTTTTTCTTTATGTCCAACTTGCAGACTATCTCTACTAATTAGCTATAATTTATTGCTTTAACAGAGCTTTGTTTCAGAGTAGGGTTGCCGAGGCGTACTGAGACCTGAAAAAGCATTTTTTTCAACTGTAATCATAATTCACAATCATTTGATGCAGGCCACTGTGGAAATCTTTAAGGGGTGCCTATGGTAAGCTACGGGCATTCCGTAGCGAAAATGATGATGAATGTTGACAATTTGTAATTTTCATTGTAATTGTCATTTTATGATTTTGTTGTATAATTGTCTTTTACAGAAAATAATCAGTTAATGAACATAACCTAGCTCTTCTATGCGTGTCTGTGTATTCTAATCCCGTGAATGCAGTAGCATACAGTATGTATTAACGGTATTTTCCTTTTTAACACCATGAATACTATTGAAATAAAACGAATTCTTACGGATTTTGTCGCGAGTTTGATGAAATTTTACATTTTTTATTTTCCCAACGTTTCGATCACTTTACAGTCCGCCTCAGTTACACAGGACACATACATTTGTATAGATGATTAGGTACAAATTGTAATCGGGGCATAATGTTTTCTTAGATTTACGCGAATTTACATTAAAATAAAACTCATTTTTACGGATTTTATCGCGAAAGCGTTAAAGCATAATCGTGATCACCAAAAACTGTAAAGTGCTCTAAACATTGGGATGTTACAAAATGTAAACATTTTATCAAATTCGCGATAAAATCCATAAAAAAATGTTTTATTTCATTGTGTAATGGGGTAATCAATATCATAGAGATAACTTAACTTATCATAAGCACTGTTTAATTGCCTCAATAAGCACACATTTTATTTTGAACCTATAAAATATTGCTGTTGCTGTGCCTATCGTTTGATCACGAACTTACTGGAGTCGATAGGATTCCTCGTATATTTATACATTTAGTTAATAATAGTCAAATAGATCCATTATCCAACAAAATAAAAAAAGACTAGACCGCAAATTAGTCTCCCAGTGTGCTTCCAACTCAAGTCCTCTCTGGCACTCCCGTTAATGCATTTTCAGTCGCACACTGTGACGTCACTTGCCTAATCACGGCCAGGCGCGGGCTCTCAGGCTATTTCAACGGTTGCCATGACAACAAGCTCATTAGCTCATTTCCCGCCGCTATTGTTTGGGGCGCAAGGATTGTCGACTTTTTACGTTTTAATTATGTAATGATGCGGGCTTGAGGACACGCGACGTATATTTTTTAGTATGAAATCCTTATTAAATTTGTGTACGAATTTAAATACGAAATACATTTTTATTTACAAAAATAGGTTCGGAATATGTCTACCTGGGTCTGTGTATTTGTCCAACGGTTGACGTCAAGTCAATGACCGCTAGGAAAATCACAAATTTAAACTTTCGGGATCATGCCTTCAAATCACATTGGGCAAAACCGACATATGTAGCTGTGATATAAAGGCAGGTAAGTGAAAAAAAAGATATTCTGGGCTTCTAATGTAGTCACCAACTGGTGACACATAACAAGAAGGCTTTTGCGTTTCGACATTTTGCTTTGCATGTTACGCTTGTAATCACAATGTTCTTATGAAACGTGGTTCTTAAAAGTTCTCTTTCATTCAAAAATAAAAGTAATACCTCTACCTACCTTCGGGATACCGGGCGTCACCTCGCCCATAGACGTGTTTACAATTTGATTACGTCGTAAATAAACTACATGTCATGACCTATCTTTAAAAATGATAAATAAAGAATTGCTGAAAGTTTCCAAAAACCCTTTCTATAAGGATTGGAATCAGTGCGTTCCTTTTCATATTACAAAGCGACATAGGTCGGTTGAAAAATGTTTATCACTAACTGAACTCGCGCTCAAAATTCATGAGCGAAATGTCAGTACACTTCAGAACGTGCGAATTAGTTATTCATGAAGATATGCATTTAACGAATAACAGCACTAGGTCAACGAATAGAGTACCCGTTAGATACAACCTATTTGGACTTTGACTTGCAGTAAACCGTAATATGTATACTTTCAACATACAACTGTTCAAAATTAAATGACTCATGACTGAACGTGCGGGTTTCCGAACGCGGGGTTTTTTGTCAACATAAAACATAAACAGAGCCTTAATAACAAATTCCATTACATATTGCAAACCTGTTTGCGCGCGCGCACCCTCAATTAAACGCTGGACTGAGTAAATATAGCCATCCCACTCACACTGGAACATTTAATTACATATCATAAAGAATCGCAGCGCTCTCTATCGTAAACTTGACCTTTAGATAATTCCATATGATTGTCTTTTCGTCATTCTATAAGAGAGCGTCGCGGGCGGCGCACGTCGCTGCCAAACAATTATTTTGTGTCAACAAATAGTTGTCAAACCGTGAAATATATTGCAACAGGAAAATTATTAATTAAAAAATGGTAAGAATAATGTGATGTGTTTGATACGTGTGTCTAGTTATAAGGAAGTTGGATTTTGTGAAGTGATCGCCGCTTGCAAGTAATGTGGCAAAATGTATAACTGGTTTTTCGACTTGAAGGTAGTTTTTTATTGGACAAAATGCAATCTGCGTCCGGATAACGTACGTATTGTGTGATTTCCTTTATGACGGCTTAGGCACTGGTTTCTCAGTCAACCCAGTCCTATTTACGAGTTATTGTTTACATAAGACTGCAGGTCAAAGGTCCCCGCGTTGTACATAAGAAAATACGATTAAGAATTCATCTTTACAGACTTTCCTGCCTGTTTCTTGCCAATGCAGTTGTCTAGACCTCTACAGTTCGCCGTCTATGTTCTTTCTGAAAAACCTATGAATACGACTTTCATATCATAAGATTTTGACATACATATGAATCTTATTTTAATAAGAATAATAAATTTCATAAAAAATAAACTTTTTGTCCTCGTAAACTTTCTAAATGATACATAATACATTCACTTGTAAAACATATGTATACATACGGTTCTAGATAACGTCAAATCTTAAAATTATTACCTAATAACATTATAATAATCCATTTTGAACTTTATGAGCTTGACATAAGGACGCTAAAACCGTTATGAAATCCTATCCTGACGCCATTTGACCATTATTTTAGTTTTGTTTAATAAACAGCAATACCGTTCAACTTAGTGTCATTCACTAGATAATTTCATAAACAACTTACATTTTACAATCACTGAGCGTAAACTAAGATACAACTTTATGTCAAAACACTGTGTATTATTTCAAAGTTATAAGATTTGCGTATTCTTTTTACTTTGTAACCTGGAATCACCGTAATCTTAATGCATTTTAAAGCATGTTTTCCGATTAAAAATATCGCACAAAGTTCAGTGACCTCTCTTACCGTTCATAATACCTTTCTCTTCTTTCCTTTAGCTCATCTGGTGGTACACCAAATAAGGCTCTTGATTAGTACAAAAATATCTATAACAAAAAAACCTCGTAGATGATCACGAAAATTTTCCATTGATTGTGCTTAATATTATTTACAATCTCGATGTTTATCTGGAATTCTCAACACTATTAAGGTAATAATTACTTTTATATTACATACATACATAAACTCACGCCTTTTTCCTAGAAGGTAGAGGTTTCGCCTTGTGTGCCTTATGTGCCTTCAAACTACAACACCCAGGTTTCCCCTTGTGTGTTCCGTCCCACGATGTGATAGGGGGGAGCTTATCGCCATATCGGGCACAAACTGACTCCGGGCTGATAATGCTAGGAATAACGTTATTTCAAAAATCCAAGTATGCCGTTTTAGTTTTCATCAAAATCGGGCTCGTGACCCCTTTCAGTATTTTTCGCTATTCCATATAGTTTCAAAGTGTTTTCACTTTAACGGTGAAAGAAAACATCGTGAGGAAACCTGCATACCGTAGCGATTTTAAAAAAATTCTACGGTATGTAAGTCCGCCAACCCGCACTAGGCCAGCGTGGTGGACTATATGGCCTAACCACTCTCAATCGATTCTCTCGATTGTAGAGTAGGCCCGTGCCCAGCAGTAGGACGTATGTGGGCTGATAAAATATATATATATAGTTTCGGAATTGTCTATCCACGCCCATTTGGAAAATTCACCCTGAATATTGTCCTACATAATATCGCTGCTACTTAGTAAGAATTATAATTATCGTTAGTGTAAAATACGTCATATCTCGTCATAGGGTTTCCTTTTAAAACAAGCGCATTGTACCTGTCTGGGGATTTGTATTTCACTTTATTGAGGATAAACAACTATACTACAAACTTTTATTACTTATGTAAAGTGTAAACTCTAGTAATTATTATGTCAAGTCCGATGAGACGAGCAAGTCGTTTTCTTTCGAAATAAACGCCTGTCCATGGAAAGCATAATACTCAGTAATATAAAGCACTGCGTAGCACTGCACTGCGCTCGTCATCCCAACACAAGGTGTTAAGGCAGTCAATACCCAGAATTCACTGGATACAATGTCCTTTTAGAAACACAAGAGCTTCCATACTTCTGCTTGGGGGCAAAAGTAGGAAAATTACTATGTTTCCAATACACAAGAATACTGTAGCCAGTATTAGACCATATTACGTCCCACTGCAGGGCACGGGCCTCCTCTACAGTAGAGAGTACGATTAACAGGGGTTAGGCCATATAATCCACCACGCTGGCCTAGTACGGGTTGGCGGACTTTACATATATTTTTACAAATCGCTATGGTATGCAGGTTTTCTCAGGATGTTTTCCTTCACTGTTTAATGTATGGTCATCGACTAGCAATACACACATGACTCCGCAAAGTCAGAGGTGTGCATTGGAATTTGAACCCGCAACCACCTTGTAGCCAGTGATTACTTGATATTAAGAGACTCATAATGTCTCAGTGTGAAGATCGCAGTGCAATGCCATGTCGTACCACGCCGTGCTTGGTAACAATAAGAGTAAAGTAGGTCCCTTTACCTCCCTCGTCTGTTGGTAAGGGAAGGTGTATTGATTACAAATAGATGAAAGTTGAATTCATCTCGTCATTCTTGCCAATAGAATCCACAAAATAATTTATGAATTTTAGAATGCTAACTGTAATTAAATGAAATGTATATAGATATTTAGTAAACAATAAGTTTAATAACATCGAGCCCCAAGTTAACATTATTCCTTTGAATGTTATCTCAAAATGTTATTAATAATTGCGTAAAAACAAGTTTACAAACACACGGGTCAATTAATACAAAACTGATTACATAGAATTGATAATTATTTTAGTATTGTTTACACAGTTTTTGTTACTTAGACGTATGACTAACATTACAATTCCGTATTTATGCAAAAAGGAACCATGCAGCAAAAACGCACTTCTGAGATATCAAAAGATTTACAAAAACATGTGCAGCTCTGTTAGATTAAGTAAAATTATTATTTATTTTATTTAAATTTAGTGATATATTACTTATTTAACTATGTGTATATAAATTTACTCTGAATACTCTTAAACTTTCTAGATATTTAAGAAAATGTGCATGTGGTTCCTTTTAACATTTACTAATTGATAGGTTTTCTCATATGCAAAAAAGAACCACAACGCAGGGACTTCCTGATATAAATGAAACTATGTATTTATATTATCGTAATAAATCTTTAATTCACTAAAAATAAAAAATAATACACATATCGTCAAATTGGATTTCGAAATCCACCGTGTCTAGTCCATCTATGTCGTCTTCTATTGCATCATCACTAACGAGATCATTGTAAAAACTCAGTGCATCTTGTGGAATGAGATGTAATATGGACTGAATATCGGCTAGTTTCGCTGGTGATACTGGCTTCCCTAACGGCCACAGGGGAACCAAATGTTCCGTCAAGATTACAGCTGGCCTGCCGCGAACAGGTGCTCTCCCTATATTTACTTCCACAGAACTCCCAAGGAAATCTGTTTTAAAATAAATTGAGTTTGGTGAGTCTCTTCTCAGGTATATTTCCCGAGTTTGTAGCCAATTAATACATTCTTTATTAATACCACGTTTCCGGTTAATAATCATTTTCTCAACCTTAGAAGTTCCCAGAAAATCACATTTTGCCATAACTGTAACTGTAAGCGGGTTCTTTTTCTTGCAATCTTTCATGACCTGCACATAATCATCCGGAGTGTATAGTCTCGGATATCTCTTCATAGCCGTTTCAATGTGGGAAAAATCTCTGTCATTGGGTAAGTAACTATGTCCGGGTATCAAAAATTTTTGTGTTATTTTATTTAAGCTGGAATGAGAATGCAAAAATGCTTTTAACATCAAAACTATCTTTATGTTACGATTCTGCCCTCCACATGAATCGCTCCATAAAATTAGTTCCTCGACATCTTCAGAAATATGCTCGCCTAGGTATTTTAATAGACAAGAACCGACTTCCTGGGCACCCTTACCACCCATTTCTTGTATCCAAACAAAGCACTCACTCAAGTTAGTCTTTGCAGAATAAATTCCCATATTGTACAGCCAAAGCTTTCGTTTATAGTAAATTATTCCGGTAGGGATCTTAGGCATTGGCAGTGTTTTTTGGAGATAAAATGTGAGACATTCTATTTCCTTACATTGAGTAGCCAGATTAAAGTCAGACCTCATTTTATTTCGAGCTTCTTCCCATTTTCGGCAATGTTCTTCACGTTCTGTGTCTATGGCTGTTTTCTCCTCAGCAGTTTTGCAACGAGTTAATTTCGCTTGTAATGTGTCACACTTGGTACAAGTATCTTTCTTAAGAGGCGCTCGTTTAAGATTGAAATATTTGTAAAATAACTTTGAATACATTGCCTTACTGACCTTCTCAGCTTCTCCTATATGTTTACAGTATAAATATAAATTCGAACAAATAATTAAATTGCTATCCCGGCACCGCGACAAACCACAGACAATTAGGTGACTCACTCCACAATCGGGAATAAATCAAATGTGGATAAAGCGTACAACTCAGATTCATTAAGTACTTAAATGCACTAAATAAACCTACTTACCTATTGTATATTCAAAATTATCTTCGGTGTTCATCTCCAATGCTTTATTTACTAATTGCTTGCTTCTACTCAACATTTTCACACTTAATTTAATAAGAAATTAATAAAAACAATAGAACTTTCTTCGCGGAGAAAAATAACGGTCGTCACGCATTCGAACTATTTCGTTGAATGTCACCAATTTTGACAGATGTTCGACGTTTTACTTTAAAACTTTGAGTTATTGCACTTTGAGCCATATATGCAATGGAATAAAGTTAATATTTCGTTTTTTAAAGATGAGAGGCATGTAACAAATCATGTCATTTGGTACCTTTGAGCGATGATGGGTTTCAAAATGTTATATGCATAATGGATTCACATGCTAGTGGTTCTACTGTTTTACAATATTTATTAATAAATGATAGAACCGAATGCTCGTGATTCCATTTTGCATAAAAATGTCAGCAATTAAAATATGAATTTATTTTACGCATAACCATATCACAGCAACTTGGTTCCATTTGGGGTATTAAAAATAATTGTTAATAATAGAAATATGTGTAACGTATAAAGGTACCAAGTATGTGTGGATCTGTTTTGTATAAAATGACATGGTATTAATATCGTTTATTTGTTTGAACAATCGAGTTCCATTGTGCTGTGGTTCGGTTTGGCTTTATGTATAATGTTTGTTTCTGCTGTTGGTTCTATTCAGCTTTTAGTATACCTTGCTTATAAGGGAAAAATCGTGTGGTTCTTTTTTGTATAAGAATTTAGAGCACGTTTAAATTAGTATTCTTCAAAAAAAGAAAAAAACGGTATTTGTCGTGTGGTTCCATTTTGCATAAATACGGACATTACATTATTCGTCAATCGCGTCATAACAAGTCGATGAACGTGTTATTTTGGGAACGGATATAATCTTATATAGGATTTTGAATTGCGCTAACATCCTCTATAGTCTAATGACATGTCGGTTACAATTTAGAGTCCATATGAGAACTGTGTAATTAATAACCTCATACATCTATATCTTCTATACATCTATACATCATCTTCTACATACTCATATAATACATTTGTAACCGATCGATGTCTGTACATGGAAGATAAATGAGAAAAACTAATATTGCGGAGTATATTAACGTAGTAGAACCCAAAACAATGATTTTTTTGAATTGTTGTCTGTTTGTCGGTGCGGTTGTGCGCGATGAACTCAGAAACGGCTTGGTGGATTTCGATGGAATTTGGTACGGAGGTAGCTGATACCCGGGATTAACACTTTGGCTACTATTTATCCCGAAAAATGTAGTGTTCCCGTGGGATGAGGGAGGAATTGCGATATATTTGTTACTCTTTTGTACTCAAATGAATTGGATGGGAGTATATTACAAATCTTGAGTGAGAATGAGACGGGACCAGGCGGGACATAACGGGACGGGACGGGATGGGATTTTTTTTATAAAGACAACCACGCAACTGAGTTGCGGGCAGAATCTAGTATTGAATAATGATCTGAGAATGACGAGAAATGAAACGATTCTCTAGTGTTTATATTAACTGGAAAACTTGCCACTAAAACAATAAATAAAGTATTTGTGTAACATTAAACAATTATTACAAAAAGAAAAAGAAAGCAACAAAATAAAAAAGACAGGTCGTGTTGGTAAGGGAGTTTTTTGCGTCGATTCTTCTTCACAGCTACAACACGTTCTGAAGCGATGGTAGTAGTCATCAACGTTTCAAAAGAATTTTTGAATACAGAATATTTTGATTTTGATTTGATTTTTAGTTAAATCCATTTCTTTAATGTAATGAATATTTATACTGTAGTAAGTACTCGTAGTATAGAATCACTAACTCTACAAATACCTAAACTTTTGATCAATTAACGTAAAATGCTTCTGTACTCATATTAACCTATCATAACTGTTCGAAATTTAGTTTACTTGGCCGTCTTTTATCCAAATAATATCTAATTTACTCATGGTAAGACATAGAAAATAAATATACATATTGTTACGATAGCAACATCGACTCTACCTACTTAGATTTCTTCGAGTGGACTCTATATTATTTATTTTTTTAAATATCTAGGTTATCACTTCTAGTTTTTGCATTTATCACATTTTGCCCATTATACATATATGTAATTCAAAATATTTGAAGAATGATTTAGGGGTTGGTTAGCTATATAACCAAAATCATTTTTAATAATAAGAAAATCTATGTGAGATTTTTGCTATCGCAAACTCTAACACAAGGTTCTTCGACTTACCTCATAATTATTTAAAGATATAATATCTAAATTTCGCTACATGACCAAAGCAAATATACCTTTAATCACGAGGTGCTTTCCATCAGGTTTTTCCATTTGTATAATATGTATTTTTATCTGCATACTAATAAATATGCCTTACCGATACAATAGAGGGAATTCGTCACTGCGCTTGGAAATTACATTTTTTCCTTTCCAACTAATTTCTTTGTGGCTTGAAGACAATTTAGTGTCCGTTATCCTCTGTTTCCAAACGCAAGTAAGTGCATGGACTTATTCAATAGAAACACAAAGTGGTCAAATTCTGAATACAAGATGTAATACTTAACGGACAGTGATTCCCTAAGTATGCATGTTTGAAATCTTGGCATCCGTCACACCGACAATTCTCTCGGAGGTTCAAACGTGTTTTATGGGCGCAGGCAATATGGTTGTGCGAGTAGCACCCAACCCATCATACAGCCCATTGTATTGCTCCTTGAACTTGGAGGGGTGCAGATTTCCCCACTCATCCTTTTGGACAATCAAGGTGAGATGAACGTCCGAACATGCTCTGCCGCCCATCACAGATTAGGCCCTAATTCGAGCGCACCGCCACGCAGTGAACTCAGAGACCCCGATGACCGTTTAATACCTTCTTGCGAAGGCAGAGGATCCCGTAGTGGAATTCTTACGCCGCGCCGCGAAGCCGCGCCGTTTATTCAATGGGCTCCAAACATTGGCTTCTATCAGAATGGCAATGGTAACTAAATGTAATGTAATTTATCTTTATTTCAAATATTTACATAATTTTATTACATTCTCTTAACAAAAGTAAGGACTTATACTATCAAACATTTTTCTGAAGCACCTAGTTACTAATGAGTTTGCTTTCACAACAGTCACTGGTTTAACTCAAATATGGCCCATATCAAAGAGGTAAATGATAAAATTCCCGATAAATTATGTTTACCTTTATGTACACGAGTAAATAAACGACTAAAATCGCGGCAAATGTTGGTAGTATATGAGTAAACATAGAATTTGTTTGCTCTAACTGGTGTTGATAGTTTCATAGCGTAATTAGATTGGATGTAAGCCCCGCGGCGGCGTCGCAAATTAACTAATTATCGCACAGGGCCTGATTGATACGAGTACTCAGGTACAAAACTTGTACGCATAATGGAATTAATATTCAGTATAGACTTAATGATCTACAATAATTATTTTGGCGAAATTTGGCGAAAATTTGAAGATCGTAGCCTAAAAACAACGTGTCGGACACCCAAACACAAGGTGGACGGACGACCTGGTTAAGGTCGCAGGAAGACGCTGGATGCAGGCCGCTTCCAACAGGTCTATATGGCGATCTATGGAGGAGGCCTATGTTCAGCTGTGGACTTCCTGTGGCTGAAGAGAGAGAGAGAGCATAAAAACGAAATTGGGAGTACCGGCTTAATTGTATCCAAGGGCTCCTGCCTAACATACTTCATATTGCATTTCTTTTTCTTTCTTTCTGTTGATAATCTCTCTGGACAACGTTTCACTTACTATCGGGTGCAATTCAGTTATTTAGCGGAGCCAACATAAAAATAATCGATTCTAATGAAAGCTCTTACAGAGATCCAGTTTACAAGAATAGTAGAACAAAATGTTGTTTTCTTTTTCAAATAGTCTTTTCCAAGGTCTTTGAAATCATTAACTTACCTATCTAATCGCTACCATTCGGAACGTGTTATTTATAGATGAACCGGACTAACACAATCCTTAACAACAACAAATGTCATATCTTTATTAGCTTCACAAGATGGCAATTATAAAAGAATCAATGTCTTTATTACATGTGCAAACGGTAAAATTAATAAATAATAAATACACCCAACAGTCACATACATAGTCTTGACCCCCATTAACATCAAGTCTTGTGTTGTGGGTATCAGGAACTACGAGAGACTTTTCGGTCTCACAATCACCCAGACCCGAAACAAATACCTGCGGTTCACACAAACATTTGTCTCGTTGCGGGGATCGAACCCACGGCCATAAGTTTCACAGCCGGCGTCTCGCAAACTGCGCCACGGAGCCATAGGTAATTTCAACGAATCTCACAAACAAAATACTATATTTTTTAGCTATTGTGACAAGATTAGCAAATCGTTCGCGTGAAAGTCTGAAAAAACAGGAACAAAAACCTTTAGAAATCATTGTTGTTAAGCATGACTGTATGCAGGGATCGTCACTCCAAGACAATGTGGATTAAATCATTTGTTAATTATATAAAATGTACAGGGTATATCTAGACTGCGACCGAAAACGAAGCCTGGTGGTAGTATTAATGACTTCAGACACAATGACTACACACACAAAAACCACTTTTTCTAAAGATTTTCTTTACAAATCCCCGTCAATTTATTCCCAAGGTTTATCAAATATAATCTAAAATTCTGTAACAAAGTTCTCTACAAACCTTTGGTGTGGGTTTTGACTTCTACTGAAGTTCTTTGTCCTTGGAAAGTTAAGTAAACGTATGAACAAACTCAGTTCGCCACTGGTAACATAACACTCAATTACTTACATGCCTATGAATTATATTTGCAAACATCTCATCGCGGACAACGTATCATAATAATTAAGGCTTCCATGACTAGCAACAAAGATTCTATTTAAACCTTTCATTTTATTTTACTTTACCTAGCAAATTCCTTCACATACATGTCGTGTGAGTCGTTTCGTCTATTTCTACTGCTAAGCAGCAGTGTATACGCACTGTTGTGTTACGGTTTGAAATTCATAGTAAACAGTAAAATATTTGAGCATTAAGGGACTTCTGTATTGTGTTACTCCTGTATATGGGCAAATGTGACTACCGCCAAGCAACTTGCTCGTCTCCTTCCCGTTAATATAAAGATTGAAGTTTTTTTTTGGATATTTTACATAATTAGAGGCACTATTCAAGGCTCTATTACATTAAATAAGTTATTAATAGCCGCCATAACCTGTATGTCAACATTTACTAAATTTTAAAAATCTTTACAATCAAATTATCAATTTTAGCGTGTGGAATCCGAGGTCATCGGAATTAAAATTCGCAATCTCAAACACTTTTTCTATATAATTGTATAATTATACTTTGTTTACTTTTAGTTATATTGCTTTTTGCCATAATTCATTGTTATTGCAAAATGTTCTTGTTAAATCCAATGTTCGCTACATTAATTCTACGTAACATAATATTTTGCAGTTCATTACACATAACGAATAATAGTTTAATTTACAAAGGTGTAAAAAATAAATATTTACGTGTATTTATTTGCGAAGGGTCATCCACCTCGTGATTTGGAATCGTAGATTTATGTCACTAAAACAAAATTCATATTGATGCCTGGAAATTCACGAAAAAAACAAATTACTTTAGCATTGCAACTACGCACAACTACGTAATTAGTTTATTAACATACCAGCGTATAATCTCTGAAATAACGTAGTTCGCAGGTTCGTAAATATAAATTAGTCAAGGTCCAAAGTGGTCAATTGCAAAGGCTAGAATCTCGATACCCCCGCGCCCGTGGGAGCTCGTTAAGCCACTCGATTTGTTCCTATTTTACAATCCCTTGTGGCTTGAAAATTCTGGCAATAGAACGGGTATTAGCCTGAAAAAATTGCGGGTAGCATTCAATGCTATGTTACCAGGTTCTTATGTAATAATGATATGACAAATTACCATCAACGCAAATATTGATAAATGCAATGCAATTCGAATGAAGGCCACGTCGCGAAAAGCGCAGCATAGGGCATCAACCCACGAGGTGGTCAGACCACGTGGTAAAGGTCGCGGCACGTCGCTGGATGTAGGCTGCCTTTGATAGGTTATTGTGGAAATCATTGGGGGAGGCCTATGTTCAGCAGCGGACTCCCTTTTACTGATGTATGGATGGATGGAATGCAATTCAGATAGAGTATCCAACGTCTAGATATGGTTACTGCTTGCAGCAAATAGGCTTGCTCGAAATCCAATATACACAGGCCAAGTATGAAACGCGTCATGCTTACGTGATTACTATGACGGGTTTTTCGCGATTGCGTACGATTAAGGTATAATTACCTATTTTGTTGGTACATTATTTTTCCATGTAAACAGACGCCATCGGTTTTAGATGGAACAGCATACTATAATTAGAAATTTCTCAGATACACAACCCGGATAAACCTTTTAGGTCATATTGCGTTTTATTCCGCGAAAATCAAACTAAGAACGACAGTAGGAACCATTACCTTGTGCAAAAAGTCTATTACATTATTCTTGATAATACATTGCGTTGTAAACTGCATGTTGATGATATTCATATGATAAATTACTGAGTATCTAGCTAGCTTAGCTATATTACATCTTCCGCGTCACGGTCTTTCATCGCGTTTACAATGTACTGTACTGTATCAGCTGTGGTATAAGCCCATATACGTCCCATTGCAGGGTACGGGCCTTCTCTATAATCGAGAGTACGATTGAGAGGGATTAGGGCATATAGTCCACCACGCTGGCCTAGTACTGAGTATACACACCAGATAATAATAAATACACCCAACAGTCACACAAATAGTCTTGACCTGCCAATATGATATACCTACCAAGTCTTTTGATAACAATATTACAAAAGACGAGAGACTTTGGATAGACATTATCCCAATGTCTCCACTTGTTTGCATGACGTTTATGCCCATCCGCGATAATTTGGATCACACACTAAAGCGCAGGGAAGCTGGATCGTGCGTCTCGCAATCGATAGCACACCGACCTCACAATGAGCCCAGCGTCCAAGATAACCCATTTAGGTCACATCTCACAATGGGCAGGTGACACCAACTACTACTAACTAACAAGGAATACTTCAGAGTCTTAACAAAAGAGCGAATTAGGGAAACCGTTTGCACCTTTATCTTCTCGATCATTATTAACCCCGAACCCTTGTTTCAGATCAGAACGTTCACCGCCCTCGTAGTCCTAGCTTTGACAGCACCCACATACGAACAGGACACGCCAATATCGCCATGTCCGAACGTGTTCGAGTACGAGCCTCCAGGCGCCGAGGCGGGCCGGTGGTACGGCGTGGTGCACCTGTCCACAGACAGCACGCTGCACTCCTTGTGGCTCAACATCGTGCTGGACGGCAAGGCTGACATACTTGGGGTGTGTATTCACGACCTATTAAATTAATCTGGCGTGCTTACCTAGTAAATTTACTCGTGAGCCAAGCCCATGTGACTAGGTTATGATGGAAACGATAAAAAATAAAACACAAAAAATACGAGGTTCTTAAATGAAGTAAACATGGAAACTTTTACACTATTATACCACAGATATAAATATTATAGATTTTTATGGATAGCTAGATGTTCTGTTATTACGTCAGCATCGTTTTTTAGCTGTAAGATATTTCTTGTGTATTATCACGCTCTAGTGACTTAGATACCGACTGTCGTATTGAAACCTGCTGTGCGTCACATACATTGTTCTGCAACAATGAACTTCTTTACTTTTTAATAAATAAATACACCCAACAGCCACATACGTAGTTCTGACTCCACACTAAGATCGAGTTTTGTGTCGTGGGTATCAGAAACTATGACAGACTTTTCGGTATCACAAACACCCAGACCCGAAACAAATAATTGTGGTTCACACAAACATTTGATGCGGGAATCGAACCCGCGGCCTTTCGTTTCACAGTCGGTGTCTAGCCAACTGCGCCACGAAGCCTGTTTACAAGGTCTGAATATGATCTCTTTATTAAATAATTTCTGGAATATACCAACAGATCGTTAAAATGCAAGGAATTGTATCACTTGTTGAGTAAACGCCTTCGTAATTTATAGTCCAAACCTTCATATTATTATGTCATGTTGAAGGTCAATCGCCTCCTTGTTCTCAGTCGATTGTTGCACAATTCACTTAAGCAAATTACTAAACAACATAGTATTCTAGACCTGTGTGGTTAATTTTATTTATTTACATAATTTCATAATGCAACATTGAATGACAATCCATTTATTGTCAATCTATTCCTGCTATAATCGCTACCTGGGGATAGCCTTGGAGCACCTTGGAGTTACTGTTACTTTGCTGAGCTAGGTTAGTAAAATTTAAGTACCTGGGTATGATATTGTATTTAACGTTTTAAAAATAGTAAAACATTGGACAAAATTTCACAATTACTGAACCAAAAAAAGAGAAACATAGTATTATTCTCACATAAGTACTTACCAAAATGTTATATCCCATTGTAATACACATTAATAGAATCAAACACCTGCACTAATTTATCGTCTTGTTACAGAACTGGGTCGGAGACGTAACCACGCAAGACAACATAGATTTCAAAATAGAAAACACACAGATGAAGATCAGCCCAGGTCCCGCTGTGGCAGTTAGATTCTTCGTTCAGTACAACACGTTGAACAAGACCCCTCAGCTGCAAGCCATCAGGCTTAACGGCAGGGAGATCTGCAACGCGAATACTCCTCAACCAGCTGTGGATAGACCTACAGTCAGTACGAGGCCATCTAGACCAGACACCAGTTCAACCAGGCCTCATTCTACTAGCAAACCACAGAACAATAATAATAATAACAATAGGAAAGAGATACAGCCAGAAATTGTCTTGAATACGAGACCAGTTCAAAGCAGGCCTTCCTCGGGATCGTCTTCTGGAGACGGACCAGTTTATGTGAAGCCTGGGAATTCTCAAGCTAGTCCTTCGAGCATGTAAGAATCGCTTTTGTATGAGATAAGTTCAGCAAATGACTTGGTGGTAGGTGACATCCGCTGACCATGAATATGTATTAAATTTTGAGCGTTGATGCTTTAACGCGCCCTTAAATGGGAGGGAAAAGGGATGGAAAAGGACGAGAGAAGGAAAGAGAGTAGATATTATGCCTCACGTAATCTGTTACCGATCAAAGCACGTCAGCAAAACGATCGCTTTACGTCGGTTTTCTATAAGACTGTGGTACCACTACGATCAAGTCGACATATTCCTAATAATTATCTATATCATGATATTAATTTAAAGTTTCATGAGTCATTATAATATTACATTAGCTATATGCTATGATATTATTATAGGAACAGCACAATATTCAACATCAAATGTTCAAAAGGAAATTAATTGAGAGCAGAACATTAAATAAAATCGTATTTTTTCCATATAAAGTTCCAATTATTCCGGAATTTTTTCGGGATTTACACATTTATATCGACGTGTAAATGACCTCCGCATTTAAGATGTTAATGAGAGCGGAAATTATACCTTAATATAATTCATACTTATATTGGTTTTATACTTCGGCCTCTAGAAATTCGATGTGAAGTAAACATTACACGTGTGACCTGACCTTGACAATAATTTAAATGCTAAAGCTATCGCGACAAATAATACTTTTTAATTATTAATGTATCTTAATTTATATCTAATGCTTACACGATATCCATATTAAAATCATTATGAAAATAATGGGGGAATATGAAAGCCAATTCTAAAGAATGATAATTTTGGTAGGTCGACAAAAAGCATAAATTAAATGAGAAATAAAAATAAAATCTGTCTTTGATATCAAAATGTCTAGTTGTGATGGTCAGTTTAATTAGGAAAATAATTAAATATCAATTATATGAATTGTATTCCTTTACTTTGATAAGTAATAGAATAGATATTTATAATTGCCGGAGTGTAAGAGGAATTTAATTAACTTGTCCATTTCATGTCAATTTCCAGAAAATGTTACGAATCATTATATTCTTCTATTTTAGTTCTAATATTTCAAAACCGTACTTTCATTATGAACCTGATGTTAACCCTCGAACCCTGCTCAAGAATGGGGTTATCAACTCCAAAGATATTTAAAACCCGATTGGTAGATCCAGATAGTAGTGCATCAAACTTTTCAACTTTATTAATTATCTATTTTACTTTCAATTCAACCACACTTTTTTATCCATAGTATTGGAGGTGGAGCGTCTTCTCAAACCTTCAACACAGACACGAGACCAACCAACGTAAGACTGACACCAGCGCCCCCTACACGAACCACTACCACCAGGAGAACACAAATCGTTGATTTTGATGACAACGTAAGGTAAGTTCCAATATGCATATATAAGTACATACGCATGCAAACGTGAGTTTATGTAATATGTATGTAAAAGAATAGTCAGTTATTTATATCGTTACTTTTTGTGGCGACGCTAATTTGTATGATTTTAATTGTTAAAATCTGAAGTCGATCCGTGTCTCAGAAAAACATTTTTTTTACTAATTGCCATTTGGCAATGGGAATGGCCGCTAAGGGCATATAGTGGCTCCATTTTAACTTAAAGAAGGCATTAAAATGTACTTAAAATTGGAACCTTAAATTTTACTTACGTTTTTCCCCGGAGTTTAAGAAACAGCCGCGACAAGAAAACACGGTTTATATTTTCTCAAGAAGATATTGAATTGAAAATACGTAGGTACTTGTATTGTGTATTTTTTATAATAACTTTTTTATAAGCCTGCACTTCTAATGCGCTTCTAACTTTGTCCCTTTGCATTACCTAGTTAAAATAATGGGTCGTATTTAAAATACAAAATTACTAAACTAAACCAAATTAATATATTTAAATATTTACCATCCCAGTTCTTAATAAAATGCTAATATCCAAAATGAGGAAAAAATATACAAACCATAGCTACCAAAGCAGTTATTCCGCTTTTTAATTTAAAATGTCAACACGATTTATTAAATAAATTAGCCAAGAATACAAACTTGCATAGTCAGGGTTCCGCATTTGCGAATATTTAAACAATTTATTCCGACATTTAAAAAATATCGTTAATAATATTTTTATAAGTACTTTAAAGAAAAATCCTTTGATTTTTAGGCTACTTTGAAGAAAATCATCCATTTTAAAAGTCTTTGATTCAAACATAGTACAACGCCCCACGCGGTTTATTTCTGAATATCGATATATAAATTTCGAAGTTTTATAACAAGTAAACAAATGTTTGTTAACTGATAGTTACGGTATCCTAATTACGTAACACCAAAATAGAAAAACGAGAAACACTCATCGTCGAAGAGTCCTTCACACAAAGTTTGACTTAGAATTTTTGCAAAAGTAATGTACCTAACTTATGCAATTTATTTAATTCCCTCAAGTTCGTACATAATATTTCAATTGATCAATAGATTATTTATGACTTTAAATCTCTTTGCTCCGTCAACAATTTATCATTATAGTTTTTAAGGAAATAAAAACATCAAGATTTTTCCACGGCCACAACCATTATACCCCAAATTCATCTTCTTGGAAATCGATTATAAACAACATATTTGGAGGCCGGCAACAAACGCAGATGGTTTATTAAACCGAACTAAATTAATAATAAACTGGTGTACCTACAACGTCATTGAATGACTTGGCAACTTTCTTTTTTCTGTGTAAAAACGAATTATATATGAAATAGCTATCTATATGTGTTTTATATACATACATACATAAACTCACGCCTTTTTCCCAGAAGGGGTAGGCAGAGGTGCTACCAAAACACCCACGTTTCGCCTTGTATATTCCGTCCCACGATGTGACAGGGGGCGAGTTAATTTAACATCCCAAAATGTAATATCCCTATACCGATCACGAAATCCACTCCTCAGCAACTCAAATGAGAATTTTCAAACCGAAAAACACAAAGTACATTGCCTAACCTAGTAATCGAATTTATATATTTGACTACGTAGCTGGCATAAGAAAAAATATTTTTACGTGCTTTTCTCAGAGCGCCGCGTACTATATTAGTAATATGATTCTTATTGTTTCAGCAATGGTGAGGAACCAGAGTACTTCAGCGGCGGACAGCCCACGTTCATCATACCTGGTAACAACGACCCTGTCAGCATGAGCTCCTCGTCTAACAACAGACGACAGCAGGTAAACCAACACTATTATCATTCAGCTTGTATTACCCACTGATGGGCACCAGACACTCCCAACACACGCTACTGAAAGCAGTCTTCCGCAAGTCACAATACTTCATTAAATATATACATGATTAAAATTTTCATGAATTTCCTTTATTTAAATAAACATCGGCTGCTTTGGTGGCGTAGTTGTACTACGGTATGTTTACAAAGCTGAGGTCTCGGGTTCGAATCCCGGGTCGGGCAGTGATATTGGATTTTTCTATTCATTATCAGCCCGGAATCAGGAATTTGTGCCAGATATCGCGATAGGCTCGCCACCTATTACATCATGGGTCGGAACACATAAGGCGAAACGTGGGTGTCCTGGTTGCACCTCTGCCTACCTCTTTTGGAAAAAGGCGTGGTGTTTATGTATGTATGTATGTAAATAAACATATAATCAAGAACAAAACATATCGCCTTATATGTAAATTATGCCGAAATAATTAATTCCATCGATTCCGAGAAATTAAAATGCGACCAAAATACAAACATAAATGCATAATACTCGTAAATATAAGTATAAAGTTTCTTCGTAGAGCAAAATATTTGATATTGTTTCAGTCCACTACTCGTATATAAATCAGTCTTTATTAGGGGTCGGTAACTTTCGGCACGTGAGAGCTTCGTACTTTTGATACTTTGTAACGAATTCCCTTTGTTTCCTGAGTGCTACACGCCTGCCTTAATAGCCAAAAATAGAAAACAAGCACGGCCACCTTTGATATCATTTCGCTGCCATCCGCTTTCCTGGTAAAAGGTTGCTGAATACGGGCCGTATCGTAGGTCATTTTGTTTCTTTGATTTTGTAGAGCAGTCCTTAAATATTTTATGAGACACCTGATTTAATTCATAAATGTGATCCTAAATTGGTGACGTGTCTTTTTTGTTAAACTGGTGTTAATTAGTTACGTACGGCCTTATTCATAGACAGATTTAAAACCTAGTTTAGTTATCGAATGTTTTGTCTTCTTCGCTCAAACTAAATTCAAAAGTCCTTCGAAGGGACAAATCACACGATAACTAAAATAGGTTTTAATACTGTCTATGCATAAGGCTGTTATTCATATATATAATGTAGTCAAATATAATTTAGGTCACGTGTCTAAATTAGAAATTTAGTCACAACTCGCTTCTCGTTTGAGAATTACAACACGCAAAACAATTTAATAATGTCTATGCATGATACTGTTATGAAATCAAATTAATTGCAAAGAATGCGTCTTTCATCCACTACGTTCAAATCACAAGCTTCCAATATCGTGTAGTAACAATACACTTTCAATAATATTTCTGAGCTGCAATTTCCTCCGTCTAATCTAATTCTGCAGGAATTGTTCGTTGATCCGGATAAAATTTGTCCGATATCATAATCTCGGATGAGACCGGTCTTCGGAAAGTTCCTCAACTACATAAACTGTGTTTGAACGACAAACAAAGAACAATTTGTTTTGTCTTTCCTTACCAGTGAATTGACTGATTGTATTGTTTGAATTAATTAGATACTTATTTACATAGGACTCAATTTTATAAAGTCTTATTCTATTATATAAAGTCTATATATAAAGTCTATAAGAATTTAATGCTTTATCTATATTACCAACAGAATTAGGAGAAGTGAGTGTGTTACACCTCCGACTGCGTTTGTGAACACTGTCAACTAAGATCATTCAAAACCAAAATAAAATATTCAAATTAAAATCTTGATTCTATCTTTCCGTTCTTTAATGAATCTAATAAAGATGGCAGATATTGATGCAGTCGTGTTGTTGTTTTTTTTTTAATTAAAATAGAAATCAAGTCTTTCATGTGCGAGTCTGTATCTTACTACAATGAGTCTTTTCTATTACTGAAATCTTAAGTAGCGAACTATTTTTGCTAAAGGCTTGCTGAAATTTGATTTTGAATAGCGTAATTGGTATTTTCAAACCTTATGAATTCATAGAATACTTTGCTAAAGGGCCCATTTATTTCAACGAATATTACTTTTAAGCATCTTTTTTAATGATTGCAAGAATCCACGAATATAATATTATCCTTTCCCTTGAAAAAATTGAAAGTCCAAAACTTACACACGTTACAAAACTTTGGAGACTGTTGCGCCCTCACACTCGCTACTGCAACTACTGCAACTCGACACGCGTTTTGATGACACCGAGCATTGAAGCTCAGCGCGTCTCCGTTAATGTCTAACATGTCTTTAACCCGCAACGAAGTTAATCATAAATTTAATTAATAGGAAGAGTTGGGAATATTTTCTTTCCACTTTCCATCGTAACAAAGCGGGTGACGAAACGATGAACTAAAGAGGTATTATAGGTAAATAACCTATGAAGATACTTTCACAACCAGAGAAGCCAGCGGTAAAGCACCACGGATCAAATTACTATATTCAATGGGACCTATTATGTGAGCTGTTATACTTTATTCCAGTACCTAATAAATAGGGCCATAACGACTGTAAGGACGGAAATTCGTCCTAGTCGCCACTACGTCCATGTCCATACAAAGTACAAAGTATTAAATCGCCTTTCTCGTTTTTCATCGTCACTTTTCAACGTAAAAACGAGTTATGGAACCAGTATAGCGACACAGGTATCCCCCGACGACCGGCCGTTGAATTCGCGCAGATCCGGTACAATTCGCATAATTGATCTTTATTCTGATAATTAAATTTATCATATTCCATTTCGATCTAGATGACAAAATGTGTTTTTGTTTTGTAACGTCAAGCTTGTTGATCGCGTTTCTGTGAAAAAACTTCCTTTAATGCCAGACTTGTAACGGAAATAATATTTTTCCATCATTTACATGACGTCGACATCTGTATCTGTATCAGCCCATATACGTCCCACTGCTGGGCACGGGCCTACTCTACAATCGAGAGAATCGGTTGACAGTGGTTCGGCCTTATAGTCCTCCGCGCGGCCTAATGCGGGTTGGCGGACTTACATACCGTAGAAATTCTTTAAAATCATGACGTAGACATAATGTATTTTTATTGCAATTTCGGTGTATCTACGCACTGAAATAAAAACGAATTGGCAGAACAGATTTTGATTGATGAATTACACTGGGTGTAGACTTAAATATGCAAATCCTTTCAAATAACGTGTGATTGGAATCTGTTGTCCGTTCATGTTTTTATGATGTTTTATTTTTCCATAGATTTAATTATAAACGATTGCGAATGATTGTGCAATTTCGTACCCAAATTCTTCGAGCTACTAGAACACCTCCAACCATAAACAAAGACAACTAGGTTAATTTTGTAAGTTGAGAAACAAAACAGTTATGGCCAAAATTAATTATATCGAGGCTTCTATCGAGTAAAAGGAACGAGTAAGCATATTCATAACGGGTATTTTGATGATATAGGGTCATTCACCTTGGCTGTATCTAACATTCTTTATAATATTATACAGGGTATATCAAGACTGTTACCGAAAACGAAGCCAGGTGGTAGTTTTAGTGACTACAGGTATAATGCAACTAAAAATTTTGCAAAATACTGCGATGTTTTTTTGTAATGTTTTAAATATCATTGAGTTTGGGTGGTAAATCCATAGTTTATGCAAAAATTAGAATTTAAAGCATTGCGTACTATAGCGTCTTTAAAAATAAAAAGGTGTACATTATTTTTTTAAGGAAATGTATGTATTTACCACCCAAATATGATAATAGGAAAAAAAATACAAAAAAAGACGTCGCATTTTTTTGCAAAAATGTTAGTTGCATTGTATCTAAAGTCACTAAAACTACCACCTGACTTCGTTTTCGGTAGCAGTCTTGATATATGTATGTACTTTTCTGCATCCTTGATGTGAAATGAAATGGAGTATCTTATTTACAAAATATATATCCTATTATTGAAATCCAGTAAATTACAGAACAGCTTACTGCTCTATAAAGTTTATAGTTTATTATAAACATGTTCATATTTAATTGTATTTAATTTATGTCAAAAGCCACTGGGTACTTTTCCTCCGGCTATAAAATATTTAATCAGATCGCTATGTAATGAAATCGAATTTCACAGTATACTGTGCAGGACGCAATAGACCTAAGCTGGAAAGGGTTATGTTTATGAAACATTTTTATATTTGACTACAATTCAACTCTTGGTGCCAGGCCTATACAAATTAAGCGTGCGCTGACGAAAGATGGTCATCTCTATTTGCTTTCTGATTAATTTCGATGTGCGTTTAGACCACCTTTATGGCCCTAGGAACTTTCCGAGTTTAAATTCGGAATACATTCGGAAAACTTTGTATATAATTGGATAACTATAAAAAAATAACAATAGTTTAACAGTGGGTGGTCTTATCTATAGGTAATATGCACTGTATAGGAAAGCCTTATCGATTAAAGCGATATCTGCCAGACAACCGTGGACAGCATCGGCACAATAAAGAAAGAGAAAAAAAATGCGGAGTTCGAAACTTATAAAATACTAATACTAATAATAAAAATATCATAATATAAGGCCTAATAATAGTTTTATTTGTTTATGTTTTATATTTTCGATCTGAAGAAGACACACAGAATCACTGTCGCATACAAATGTACTCAATTCGCACATTCACTAGTTTTTGCAACTTCAAGGCAAACCACATGTTAATTGCACGTGTGTATTGAATGTAATCTTATTCTTTTTTACGATAACTTTAGTATAAACAAATTGTATCAGCCTTTACTATTAAATAGGTACAAATATTTGAAATTCTCAGACATTTACGTTCACCAATTAAGTTGAATTATTATGGAAAACTGACCGCACTAACTGACACTACAAACGAAGTTATCAAATGTAATCGATCAACAATATTTATTTTTCTATAATTGTATGCAATTTACAGATAGATCTGTTATCTAATCAATGCCCTAATGACTTATCAAAGACGTTTTAAGCGAGTGAGTTTTCTACCTTCATAAATCATCCATCAAACTAACTGCTATTGGAATTAGATAACCATATTTCTATTACTCTCCCAACAAGACAGAATGTTTCAAAATTGCCGATCCTCATTTCAAAATTATAATTGAATGTAATAAACAAATAGCAAAGTGAAAGCTTCAGTAAAATTATTCAGTAATAGCATCGTCTGACAAAGTGCCAGCGTAGGTTTTGACGAAAATATTCGAGACATTCCAACACATATTTCGAATGCTTGAAGAATACGCATGAATTGGGCCGCTTTCAAATAAATCTGCAAACCTTAGTTGTCTGAAATAGCTTGTACAATGTCTAAGGAATTTTTACGCCTGAAATATGCTTGCAGAATGTAATTTAAGTGGATTTTTTGTTGGACTTTCTAATTTTACGACATTGTCTTGTGAACAACGTAGTCTGCGCGTTATTAAATTATTAGTCCTTTACCTACCTGGGATCAGGGCAATACGTTAATTTCTATTATTTTTTCATTTATATTAGCAAAACAAAAGCATTAATACTACCAATAAGACTTATTAGAACTAACAATATGAATTGTTATTTGTTGATTGCCTGGAGTAAATCCTAAAGGCTATATATTTTTTTTCCGGATTAAAGTACACACAATAATCTTCGATCTGGGCCTCAAACTAAGCACATTAATGAGGAAAACTTCTTAATATTGTCAAAATTATTTGTATCACATCTTTTGCATAGCTACGACGCGACGCAAGATTGTATCTTTGAACATAGTGTGGTGACAGAACTACATATATCATGTGCGACTGATAGGCGCCATATAAAATGTATATTTCATTAAGTTTCTAAAAATATATTTTTATTGCGTCTCATCGTCTTCGAATCGAATGCTAATACCTCCATAATTTACGTTTTTTCCGTATTATTAATATGTATACATGTAATAAATTTGTAACCGATCGATGTCTGTACATGGAAGACCAATGAGAAATTATTAACGTAATAGAAGCTAAAAAAATGTTTTTTAGAATTTTTGTCTGTTTGTCTGTGCGGTTGTGTGCGATGAACTCAGAAACGGCTGAATGGATTAACACTTAGGCTACTTTTTATCCCGAAAACTGTTGTGTTTCCGTGGGCGGAGGGAGGAATTCCGATATATTAATAACTTTTTTTGTGCTTAAATGGATGGTATGGGACTAGATTACATATCTTGAGTGAGAATGAGACGGGACAAGGCGGGATATAAGGAGACGGGACGGGATGGGATTTTTTTTGTAAAGATAACACGCAAACGGACTTGCGGGCAGGAGCTAGTTACTTAATAAAACCAGTCTATTGGGTATATATCAAAGTGTTTTATAAGCATCCGTTTAGTGTTACGTAATTTTCTCTGTTTTGAATACATTAATTCACAACAAACGACATCATAATTGTTACTAACTTGCCTTTTTTATAAGATTATGGGAGCGACGGCCGTTGAAGAGGAAGAGTTATAAGAAAATACTCCATATTGTATAAAAATCTGTATAATCTAAATGGCCTGATTCCGCCATTTTATTAGGCTTAAATTATACTGAACTAATTACTATTCTCTCGATAAACGGAAGCATAGGTCAATGAAACTTTCTTGAACTTTAGGTATCTACATATATACAGAAAAATCTCGCGTCACAGTAAAAAATATTGCGGCATAAATTATATTTATTTTAGACTACAACCGTATCCTGATATTGATGTGCACAACAATTTGTCTATTAGAATGCCTGTTATTTTGTTTATTTGCTTTCAGAGTCAATGTGGCAGAGTATTACTGAATAATCCGATCCCACTGGTTGTCAATGGAACTCCTACATTGGAGGGGCAATGGCCTTGGCAAATAGCCCTTTACCAGACTCAAGTAAGTATTTTACAGAGCAAAATAGCGCCTAAATTGTACCTAGCTAGTCTATAAAACAAGAGGCGCAATAAGAAATACGAGTGAGAATCGACGGCTATCATACTTTATCTGCAAAATCTTTGTTACTCCTACCTTAAATTTGAAACAACTGCTTCATCTGTGGTGCATTGATATAGCGACATCTAGTGGTTTACAGAGGAAACACATTAACTAATTGAGTCTGTTTAGTTAGAATTATATAATAAATAAAGTTTTTATTCACAGACTGTAGACAACAAGTATATATGCGGTGGTACATTGGTATCCCGCCGTCACATCATCACGGCGGCGCATTGTGTGACCCGCAAGAGCTCTCGGCGGATAGTCAACAAGAACACGCTCACCGTGTACTTGGGAAAACACAACTTGAGGACTTCCGTCGAAGGAGTACAGATCAAATTTGTAAGTCAAATCATCTCATTAATGCGAAATTGTGTTTTTATACCGTAAAAGTTAATGAGGAAGTGGTTCACCTGACGCTGTGTTTACCGCAGATTTTTAAAATTACTATAATACCTATAATGTTAATGATGGTAAGTACACTGCAATAAAAATAGAGTATGAACTGACGATAAATGGGTATTTTCCTCCAGTCAATACAATAATGTCAGCCTGCGCAAAACTAGATATACCTACAGACATATTGACGTGGATCACTGACTGGTTTCCACCAATGCCTACGACAGACTTTTTTCAAACGGATGAAAA
This sequence comes from Theretra japonica, assembly GCA_033459515.1. Taxonomy (NCBI): domain Eukaryota; kingdom Metazoa; phylum Arthropoda; class Insecta; order Lepidoptera; family Sphingidae; genus Theretra; species Theretra japonica. Next base: position 6,741,703 of record CM065942.1, read on the forward strand.
TATCTTACCAGTTACCACCAGCTAGGTTTATTTATTTATTATTATATGACACACCAACACCAAATAGACAAAACATGCAATATTAAACGTATACAATTCTAAATCTGGTCTACTTGCCAATTATAGGCGTGAAACAACATTCATAATAGAAATTAAGTATTGTATTGTATTGTATTGTATCAGCCCATATACGACCCACTGCAGGGCACGGGCCTCCTCTACAATCGAGAGAACGATTGAGAGTGGTTAGGCCATATAGTCCACCACGCTGGCCTAATGCGGGTTGGCGGACTTTTACATACCATAGAAATTTATACAAATCGCTATGGTATGCAGGTTTCCTCACGATGTTTTCCTTCACCGTTATAGTGCGTGGTGATTGACTATCAATACACACATGACTCCGAAAAGTCAGAGGTGTGCCCTGGGATTTGAACCCGCGACCACCGTGAACATGTAGGCAGCCGCGTCTGGTCCGTTTACCAACAGGCCACCACGCACTTTTGAAATTAAGTATACAATAAAATAATCAAACATAAGAATCATAAACTTAAAAGTAAAATAACTGCAGAATAGAATAACATTAAGGTAGTACAAATAAATTACGCACAGATGGTCGTTGTTTCCATTATTAAATATATTGAAAAATAATCTAAATCTAAACCGAATTAAAATAAAAGAAAAAGTAAATCAAAGGAACAATTAAGTGCAACAAAAAAATATGTATAGGTTTATGAAAAGATGTGTACTTCCGCAGGTGGATAAAATCACAGTGCACCCGAACTACAACGCGTCGACGTTCAACAGCGACGTCGCCATTTTGGAACTGCGTGAACCTGTCAGTTACACCAACTGGGTGCAGCCCGCGTGTCTGTGGCCTGAGAACGCCATCAACCTCAGCAACGTCATCGGAAAGAAAGGATCGGTATGGCAATCCATGATCGACATTTATACATAACATACATAAACACACGCCTTTTTCCCAGAAGGGGTAGGCAGAGGTGCTACCAGAAAACCCACCTTTCGCCTTGTATATCCCGTCCCACGGTGTGATAGGGGGCGAGCCTATCGCCATATCGGGCACAAGTTCCTGACTCCGGATAATGAATAGAAAAAATCCAATATCACTTTGCCCGACCCGGAATTTGAACCCGAGACCTCAGCTTTGCTATCATACCATAGTACCACTACGCCACCGAGGCAGTCATCGACATTTATTTTATAGATATTAGTTTATTTTGTGTTTCATCATCGTCATCTTTAGATATTGGAAGTCTATTGATTAGTATTGATGAAAAAGCATGCAGTGTTTGCTAAATAATTTGCTACGTACCCCTTATCTATTGTTTTTTTCTATTTAAAATGCTAACGTTGCCGCAATGCTTATTAATTATTTTCCAAACTACAAAGGAGGTTTTTAATAGCAAAGAAACGAAGAAAAACTTTAATTTATTGTATTATAATAATACTGCTTTCGTTGATCATAGTTTGTTTTAAAATAATCACTAAAGTTTTAATTGAGTTCAGCAATAATTTATGAAGCATTTTAAATAGCTAATTGCCAAGGTGTACCAAACTGGGAAATATGTCTACTTAATAAATATTGATGCTGTTTTAATAGCTTAATATCTATATTAAAATATATCTTCTAATATTAAACTGAAAGTCAATCTTAACATTCCCGTCAATACATTAATTATTTGTGGACTGGCAACTTATTCCCCCTGGGATTCGGCCCTACACCACTCAATTACTAGGGTTGTTCGCCCTTCACATTACGAACGAACTACTAAATTATTAACATGATATGTAATTTATTTCATATTTTTGTAGTTTTATTCATATCCAATACGTAGTCAATAGTCATGTTAGTGTTATCTATATCCAATATTTATCGCCTCGGGTTGACAAGTTTGAAAGTAAAAATATTGTACTATAAACGGTAAACGGATATGTCTGAAGTATGTATCTCTGATGAGGTAGAGGTACCACTAAAACACTTGCCATTTTATATAGGATGTAAGTATTCCACTGATGACGGTAAACAAAACATTTTTTTCTTTGAATGTGGTAGAGCCATGCTGTTGTCAGTCATGATTCATGAATGGGCAGGCTCGTCCAGGGCGGTACCACTGTCTCACAGGAGATCGACGTGACGCGACATCTTTTCTGTCGCGTTTCATTTGTTGATTAAAATTGCCTGATGCCCAATAGCTTTCATCTTCCCATAGTTATTTCTTACCGCTCCTGTCCCGATCTGATGGGCCGGCAACACATTCACGATCCAAGCGCTCGGGATGTTCATGGGCGGCAGTGATCACTTTCCATCAGGTGACCTGCTTGCTCGTTGGCCGGACCTATTCTATAAAAAAATCATATCCGGCATAAATTAAAATCACGGGCAATTCGTAATTCGTATAATATTTATGAAACCTTAAAATCGGAAACTGGCTTGTTACGTCATAATTTAGGTTACCTCTTCATTCTCACGATATAATTACAGAGTGTAATTTGATTGTTACTTAGGCATTGAGTGAGTTCAAGTTCACTTCTTATAATAGTATACTGGTTCCCACGTGTGTACTCTGTAATGTTAAAGCAGAATCGGTGTTTGTTGATGTATACGGCACGTGAATTGATGAGTCTGACACGTGAATTTGAAGGTATGAGTTCACGCCGCAAATAACAGGCTAAGCGCCTAGTGATTTGATATATTGATAGACTGGAAAGTAGCAAGTCTAGTCTATGCTGTTACTATCCTTTTTTCTTGCGTTAAATGGCGAGACAAGCATGCCATTCGTCTGATGGTAAGCGATACGACCGCTCAGGGACAGTAGCAAAACCAAACACCATGAATTACAAAGCAATGCTTCGCTTTCCACTGCGCTCGCCATCCTGAGACATAAAATGTTAAGTCTCAATATGTCCAGTAGTTACTCTGGCTATAATGTTCAATCCGGAACACAACACTGCATTTACACTGCTGTTTGGCGGGAGAAATAGACGTTGCCGTGGTACCTACCCAGGTGGCCTCTCATGAGAGACCTACCACCAGTACTCGCTGCGAAACGCTAGACCATTCCATGTTATGTTCATTCACCGGGATGATTCTTCCTAGGGTGTGGCAAAACTATTGATTATTATGATATCCTTACAAAGTATTAAAAGCTGGATGTTCAATAGTCATGTTGTTCTTTAAATTAATTTTACCCTGAGTTAGTATAAAAGTGCACGGTTGCATAATTTAATAATACAACTGCTATTTATAGTTTGGTCCAGTCGTATTTTATGCTACGTAGAACTTTTTGATCGGATAACTTGAAACAATTAAAATTAAAGAAATAGTTATAGTTTCTATATTTAATACGAATTTATATACATGTGAGATAATTTCGATAATTAGATCAACCAATTCAAAAGTAAACATAATGAATTTGGCGTATACACAAAATAAAATATTAAATGCATTCAATAAGAGATGTGCGATCATGAAACGAACACTCGCTCAATTAACCGCTTAATTAATGGATGATAGTACGATCTGTTGCATTATGTCAATTTCAATAATTCCGCTGCCTATATTTCAACCACTCATTAACCAATACAAATACCATGCAAGCGCGGTAGCTGACTAATATCTATTTATTTATATTCACCCAACAGTAACATCCCTAATCCCCACACTCAGGTACGAGCTAGTGTCGTGGGTATCAAAAACATCGAAAGAATTTTCAGTTTCACAAACAGCCAAACTTGAAACAAGTACTTGATTGTCACACAAACATTCAGGGATCGAACCCGAGGCATTTCGATGTTAATAAATACAGAGGTGGCGTTACACATAGTAGATCGTCCACGACCTCTCTAGCCAAAGGAGTTGTACGTGTCTTTCGGGCATTAAAAAATACGAGCTACTTATTATCATCTTGTATGTAGTGAATCCCATTGCTGTGATGTTTTGATATCTTTACTATTTAAAAATTGAGTACATACATACATAACCACACGCCTTTTTCCCAGAAGGGGTAGGCAGAGGTGCTACTAGAACACCCACGTTTCGCCTTGAATATTCCGTCCCACGATGTGATAGGGGGCGAGCCTATCGCCATATCGGGCACAAATTCCTAACTCCGGGCTAATAATGAATAGAAAAATCCAATATCACTTTGCCCGACCCGGGATTCGAACCCGAGACCTCAGCTTTGCAATCATACCGTAGTACCACTACGCCACTGAGGCAGTCAAAAATTGAGTGTTTCATATTATTGACAGTAGTGTTTTAAATACAGATTGTTGGTTGGGGCTTCGATGAGACCGGCGTGGCTACTGAGGAGCTGAGCCTCATCGAGATGCCGGTGGTGGACACTGAGACCTGCATCAGGTCTTACAGCGAGTTCTTCGTCCGGTTCACCTCGGAGTACACCTACTGCGCTGGTTATAGAAACGGTAAACTGTCTTCTGTAATATGTAGTATACTCGTATTAGTGTTTGACTTTTGCTATTAATGACAAAATTAACTAACATGAGCTATTTAGTAATTGGGGTATTTAGTATTTGGGGGTTAATGTCACTCGCGTCCGTAGGCTTTGACTCTAGTTTCCCTACACGTGACCCCTGGGTAGTGCCAAATGAGTGACACAGTTCGCGGTGGTAGGATGTATATCCGCCCGGGTAGCGACCACCATCAACGTGGCGTAAATACCGCCATAGTGATCCCCGCAGGGGGTTCGCGTTCCGGGATCAGCCCGTTTTCCGCCGGTTTCTCGAGGGGCTTGAGTCCGGGCATGAGGTTGCACCCTGTGGGTATTTTCGGTTCGTTGTCGGTGGGAGGAGTGTTGACCCGTCGGCCAGGGAGACCCGTAGAAACGGTTGTCCGCTGGCCGCCCGCGGTACAGTACAGGGGCCCAATTGTGGCTAACCACCACGAGAGGCTGCCTCACCATGCCGCGCATAATCTTGGGTGGGTCCGTCGTGCCGGTTGGTGACCGGATGTGGGGTCCCGGCGGCCCATCCCGGGAGGGTACGGGGGCCCTTCCGTCCGGCGGATCAATTCGCCTCCTATCGACTCTTTCGTCCCGGTACCCATTCGGTCTTCTTAGTGCCCGAACTCAAGTCTCTCGATGCTTCTTCACCAAACCCATCCCGAACCCATGACAGTGCAAATCAAGAGAGCAGGTCCTTCAGCGGTGCATAACCCCACCACCGCGTTCACTATGGAGTTCGCCAACATCCGCGGACTCCATACGAACCTCAATGCCGTCCACCACCATCTCGAGACGGCCCGGCCTGCTTTGCTCTTCTTGACGGAGACGCAGATTCGTTGTCCGGCTGACAATTCCTACTTGCTGTACCCCGGTTATTCGCTTGAAGAAAACTTCAAGCCTAAAGCCGGGGTATGCTTGTATGTTCGGTCGGACGTCTGCTGTCGCCGTTTGCGCTGCATGGAGGACCCTTCCTTCTCCGCTCTGTGGGTGCACGTGGATCTTGGTTCCCTGAGCCGCATCTACGTGTGCCTCTACAGGTCGCACAATGGGGATGATGAGACGACTCGGCTGTTCAGGTACCTTAGCCGGGCGACAGATGACGCGCAGGTGCAGTTCCCGTCAGCCGAAATGGTGGTCTTGGGGGATTTCAACGCACATCACGAGTTGTGGTTGGGCTCCTCTAAGACTGATCATGCTGGCAGGGCTGCCCATGCATTCGCTCTGACTCATGACTTGACACAACTGGTAAACCAGCCCACCAGGATCCCGGATGTGGCGAGTCATGCGCCTTCACTGCTGGACCTTCTGCTGGCGAGTCACCCGGCCGGGTATCGTGTGACAGTTAGTGCGCCTTTGGGCACCTCCGATCACTGCCTGGTCGGGTCGTCAGTACCGTTCGCTTCACCTCCACGTCCCGTGCAGGTTAAGCGAAGGGTCTGGCACTACTCGTCGGCGGATTGGGATGGTATGCGGGAATATTTCGCATCCATCCCTTGGCGGCAGCGCTGCTTTGAGGGCAAAGAACCTTCAGCGAGTGCCAACGCTATTGCTGGCGAGATCAGTCTAGGTATGGAATACTACATTCCTTCCTCTGAGATCGCCAGTAAGGGCCGTGGACGCTCCTGGTTCAATCGTGCATGCGCCGTTGCTGTCGGCGACAAGCAAGCGGCGTATCGCGCTTGGATCAGGGGTCGCGCCAAGAAGGATCCCAATATCAGCTCCCTCAAGGAAGCTTATAACCGAGCCACCAAGGCCTGCAGGAAGGCCTACGTTAGAGCGGATGCCCAGCGCGTTTGTAGCATTGGGCGTGCATTGGCCAATCACCCAACTAGCAGTCGTGCTTACTGGAGTTTGGCCAGGGCCGTCCAGTCTAACTTCTGCCGTCCTACATTGCCACCACTGAAGTACCCGGAAGGATCACTGGCTCATAAGCCGCAAGAGAAAGCCACCTTACTGGCAAATCTTTTTGCGGCTAATTCCCGCCTCGAGGACCGTGGTTCCCAGACGCCGCCCACGCTGCCTGATTGCGGTTTCTCAATGGCTGATATTCGCATCAGGCAGTGTGATGTGCGGCGTGAGCTACGATCCCTCGATGTCCGGAAAGCCAGTGGTCCGGATGGAATACCGGCGGTGGTTTTAAGGGCTTGTGCAGCGGAGCTGTCTCCTGCACTGACACGCCTCTACCGAGCGTCTTACCGCACAGGTGTTGTGCCGGAATCTGGGAGGGAGGCCAATGTGCAACCGATCCCCAAAAAGGGTGATCGGTCAGACCCTACCAATTATCGCCCTATCGCTATCACCTCAGTGATGTGCAAAGTCATGGAGCGGATCATAAACGCTCAATTGGTCCGCTACCTGGAGGATCACTCGTTGATCAGTGACAGACAATACGGTTTCCGTCACAACCGATCAACGGGTGATCTTCTAGCGTTTGTCCTGCATCGCTGGGGTGAAGCGATTGACCGGCGTGGCGAGGCTCTTGCTGTGAGCCTCGACATAGCCAAGGCGTTTGATAGGGTCTGGCACCGTGGTCTTCTCTCCAAGCTTCCGGCATACGGTCTGCCCGGCAACTTGTGTTCGTGGATTTCTGGCTTTCTGCATGGGCGTAGAATGCGTGTTGTCGTTGACGGACACGCTTCGGCGCTCATGTCGGTAAATGCCGGAGTTCCACAGGGCTCGGTACTGTCGCCCACCCTGTTTATTCTGCATATCAATGATATGTTGTCGCTCGGCAACATTCATTGCTATGCAGATGACAGCACGGTTCATGGGCGATACTGCTATGGGCCCCCAGGTTGCCGTGACGGCACTGTGAGCGGGCGCGAAGATCTTGTCATTGAGCTCAACCGGTCCTTGGATCTCATTTCTACATGGGGTTCCAGGAATATGGTTGAGTTCAATGCCAGGAAAACCCAGGTGTGTGCGTTCACGTGCAAAAAATCCCCGTTCTCTCCCCTCCCCAATCTTCAGGGTATTCCCCTCTCAATGCGGAATGACCTGAGTATCCTTGGTGTGGATATCCGCTGTGATCTTAATCCAAGGAATCACATCGAGGGCGTAATATCTGCCACATCGCGCAGGGTCGGAATCCTGAACAAGGTGCGTCGGTTTTTCACGCCCGGTCAACTATACCGCTTGTATAAAGCGCAGGTTCGGCCGGGTATGGAATACTGTTCGCACCTCTGGGATGGATCCGCCCAGTATTTACTCGATGCCTTGGATGGCTTGCAGCGGCGGGCCATCCGCATTGTAAATGATGCAGACGTTACGAGCAACTTAGAGTCGCTACAGTTGCGGAGGGATGTTGCCTCTCTAAGCGTGTTCTACCGTCTGTATCACGGTGAATGCTCTGAGGAATTGTTTAGTTTGATCCCCTCCTCTCCTTTCCTTAACAGAACCACGCGTGCTGGCTTGCGAAGCCACAGCTTGACGGTTCAAACCATCTCGGCGCGAACAAAAAAGTTCGCAAATTCTTTTTTGTGCCGCACTGTGAAGCTGTGGAATTGTTTGCCGTCACACGTGTTCCCTCCTTCCTATAATCCTGGGTCCTTCCGCCGTAGTGTGAAGAAGCATCTCAGCAGGCCGGCATAATTGTGTCGAATGGCATGGGACCGCCGTCTGATGCCATTCGATACTCTGTCTGGACGGCATTTGCGCTTAACATCAGGTGCAGTACAGTCATCATGCCGTGCCAGAATAAAAAAAAAAAAAAAAAAAAAAAAAAGTAAAGTGCTGTAGCATTGTTCAAAATTACGACAGATCTTAGAATTAAGTCTTATATGAAGTATATAGAACATATGGTTTTATATTTTCCTAATAAACACGTTTTTATTTCCTGAAACTGAATCCTAAAAAACAAAAATGAAATTTAACGAAATGGATTTTGAATGCACGGCAAATACAAATGATTATAAGTCATTTGCACGAACTACATTTTTATTGTGTTTTTTGGACCCCTTGATACCCCATTTTACCAGTATTTTGGAACTTTAATTTAGAAATTATATTATTTATAAATACCACAAAATATTTGCTTTATCCAAGTAAATACATTACTAGCAAATAAAGTAAAATATCGATACTTAAATCAGGTTACTTTATGAAAATATTCTTACAATATTGAAGTCTGCATCGCAACAAAGCATTGTCTGTTACAAAGTCTAGTACATTTTTAATCACGAGTTGGTGATACCTACCTCTTTTGTTCTGACTGGAGAGTCTTATCCGCTTATCCTGTCCGGATACGCCGCAAGTTTCCCGAGACCAACAATTAGACGGACGAGTACGGATAATGATTTTTTTTACTTTTGTGTAGTATTACCCACAGCAATGAACCTATTGCCTTGTATGCTTTTAGAAAATAAATTGAAAAGTATTTTAGAATCTTGAAGAGTCTGAGTCTTGTACATATTATTTTAAAAATACTTAGTACAGTAATAGCTCATTTAATCGTCAAAAATATTGGTACCTAAAATAAAATACAATGTGCACAAATTAAAAGTAACAATTGTATTAATTTTACATTAAAATAAACTTCTTGAAACCAAATTAGTTATCATTAAATGCAGTCTAAACTTCAACAATAATGTATTTTCAAGGAGCTTTTTAATAGCAGCTTAGTAATTTTAAGATGCAAGATAATATAAATATGTTACAGAACATTGAGCCAAAGTAACAACTTGGCTGTGTCGTATCTTGTATTGAACATGATTGCCAAAGTCTCGGACAACTTTACAAAGGACGAAAATGCATTTATGAACCCTTTGACGTAGGTCATAGACGATTGTCATTCAAAGCTGTCTATGTATTTTATGCAATATATAAATCGAATAACATTAATGAATGCCATAATATAATATCTACATGAAACTTGTAGAAATTGCTATTTAAAATTCATTATACAAAAACCGCAGCAGCAAAAGCAATGTGTGCTGTTACTTAGCATAAAACAAGCAAGCAGTAATTGCAGTTCTATTTTTAATTCGCATTTAAGTTTAATATTTCAACAAAGGCAAAGGCATTTAATTATACAGCCTAGACTGAATGAAACTAAAAGCATGGGATAATGGCATGCAAAAAGACTATTTATTTTTCTTTTGTCGTCACATTAGCTTGAATAACATTTACAAAGGTTGTTTTTTTTTTAAAGGCACTGTAATGAGGCAGCGTAATTTTACCCGTGAGTGTTGTTAGTGCCAAAGCTGCATGTTTTTTTTTCTTTTCTAAATTTTCTGCACTTCCTAATTAGCGTAGTACTGCTTAACTACTTTCTTCACGACTTCTTTGTAAATGGAAATGTTTTTCATAAATGCTTACTTGCTTACAGGGGTATACAACGCACGTACGGGAGTTAGGGAAAGTATGTTCTTGAAGTTAAATTTAAAAAGTGAAGTTAAAATAACTATGGGATCTCGGTACAGATAACAATAATTGAAGTTATTATTTATTTGAATACTACAAGACATGCGTAGTTTGCATGAGCATGCGAATTAACAGAGATCTTTCAATATAATAAAAAAAATAAACGTTACTCTGTACAAAATCAGAGGAGTATTGGGATAACTATTGGTATTTTAATAAGGATTCTTGGGTTTAAATCATAAAAAACATAGGTAATGGCATACATTTAATTAATTATTTAGGTCGTAACTAATCAAATTAAATACTAACACCCCGGAAGACCAACATTTTTCAATTAACAATAGATTTTACAAATACTATTGTAAAATGGTATAATAAATCAAATACATATTCTGAATACTATTATTATCTATTTATTGCGTCGCTGTGCTATCTCACTTCTAATTTAATTAATAACGCAAATAAATATTAATAACATAATATTATGTGCATGCCAAAGATAAATAAAAATCTTACTAAAATAAAGGTGTAACAACGACAGGAAATTACTATGGTAATACCTATTTGTAAACCTAATACTTTTTAACAATAATTAGTACAATATAATTATATAAAATCTACTTTTTACGCAATAAAACTTTCAAAGACTTCCTAAAAATGCACATAACAGTATATTTTAAAATATCGTTTAGTAACCTCAAAAATAATTGTTCTAATTTTCTTCTTTTGTTTAGGTACATCAGTATGCAATGGCGACAGTGGAGGCGGCATGGTGTTCAAGATCGGTGACTCCTGGTACCTCAGAGGACTTGTTTCGTTATCTGTGGCTAGGCAGAATGAGTTCAGATGCGATCCCACTCACTTCGTAGTGTTCACGGATCTGGCCAAATTCTTGTCTTGGATTAAAGAAAATGTGCATGACTTTTAGGTGTCCTTAAAGTTATTTTGCTGATTAATTAATGAATGGGAAGGATTTCGTATTTTGATTGAGATGTGGCAGCTTGAAGGAGGTGAACTCAAGATTGGCAACCCGCGTTTTTCCGAAACTGCAATAAAACAATCTAAGCAATAATAATAATTTATTATTTATAATAATTGTGATGACATACAATATATATATAATATAATCTTAAAGGATTTATAATATAGAGGGAGCGTTGGTACTTTAAAATCGTAAAAAAAAATGGTGGTGCTGGGTCACATTTTCCTGCCCTCCTATTGGCTGGCACTTGGCAAGTTGTCCAACATGCACGAATTATTTGAAAAAGAAAAGTAAAAAATATATATATTTAGAGCTATTAAATTCCACTCAAGACGGATAATAATTTAATTTAATTTCGGTTACGTGATTAATAAAAAAATGTTGTTAAATAATTATTTCAATGTTTAGTAATAAAGCAGTGCTACCAAAAGTACGAGGAAGAAAATATCTACGTTTTTGATGACGCAAATGTGTGGCTCCCTCTATATTATAAATACTCCAAGAATATAATATCTATCAATTTGACACACTTATCTTTATTTATTTAAACTACCGTACTCCATTAATGCAATGTTTTGATTTATTTGTACAAAAATGTGAATTATTGTGTCTATTTAAATATATTTTATTATTAATTTACTAACAAATTGTAATTAGGTATAACAAAATTATAATGAATATATTCCACCCTTTAATATCAAAGCCGTTTCATAATACAGTTGACATATTAATAAAAATATACCTACTGATGCTCAAATTAAAATTATACAATATTGACTTATTATTTTTTAGGTGTATTTTATCTATATTTATTATATTTATATAGGTAACTGGGAATACTTTATGACAAATATGAGCCAACGCCATTAACAAAAAAAATGGGAATTAATTTCTATTTATGCTTTTAAAATTGTATTTTAATACTTTAAATAGTTATTGTGCGGTAGTACCTCAAAATCAACAGGGATTGGAATTAATGTGTATAAAGTATTGATGTATTGAGATTAAAATATAAACAAATAAAATGTACTGTAGACATAATGACATATGTATTAGATTATAATACAAGACAGAAACTTAACGTAAATTATTTCACTAATGTAAAGCCCTCTATTTGAAATTGATATTATATTATAGACTGATAAACAACTCGTGGTCATGACATTTTAGACAATAAATATAATTTCTGATAATAGCTGTATTTTTCTTTTGACAAACTTATAATAGAAATACTTACCATTTTAGTATGAAGTGCGACGAACGACGAAGCTTATACTACAATCAAGAATGTACCTATTAATATTTCTCAGCATTTAGCCCTGTGAAATATAAGTACACGGGCCCTGAATCAAAGTACCCTTGATGTGTATAAAAAAACCGAAAAAGTACTTTAAACGATAGGCTATCACATCATTGCACGGAACACAAGGCGAAACGTGGGTGTCCTGGAAGCACCTCTGCCTACACCTACTGGGAAAAAGCGTGATGTTTATGTACGTATGTAAATACTTTAAACGTTGAAGCATAGCACAAAGAACCCTTCACGCCTGTTCTGACTTGTAACCAATTGCAATGAGTAATAATAGCCGTGTATTCATATCATCATTTAATGATGATTAATTCTTAAGTCTTTTTCCTTACGACAGCTATAGGCTTTGTAATTTTGTAAGTTCTAATTTCTGCTGAAAATAAAAAATAATCATTCACAAACAAATACCAAATATTTTGAATCGTTAACTATATGACTACAGTTTCAAAACGTGTTATAGTTGTGACGAAGAAACGGCGCAAGAAACTGCCACAATAGCATCAACCCTTTTGCCTTTTTTTGTTTTTTTTTTCATTTGAAAAAGGTACAGACATTATGCAGCATCAGCCTCATCAGCATCATATGACGTAGGTACACATTCCTCACATCAAATCGTATATCTTTACCTCGACCAATAGCCAGCTGCCTCATAGCGGCTGTTCTTACATTCGTGTTGATGTAGATTGAGGACAATCGTGTACCGTAATTATTGGTTCCGGATGTAGGTATAAAATGGAGGTAACTAGTCGATGGTTGAATTTTTTTACAGCGAGTCTGATTAATTTCCAAAACTCCTTGAAATTATGACGACCGCATAGGGAAATGATGTGTTGAATCCGGGTTGTTTTTTGAATTGACGTACACGTACGGACAAAATACACTCAGTACTTCCTATTGAAACTATTCCGATGTCCCGTGAGGCACTATAATAAATTATATTATCTTTTTGATGGAAGGTTAAAGGTGAGATAAATGCATAAAGTCGCTGGATGCAGACTGCCTCCAAAAGGTCACTGTGGAAATCATTGGGCGAGGCCTATGTTCAGCATTGGACTTCCTTTGTCTGATGGATGGATGGAATGCATAATATCTTGGCCAAAGCAATCACACTAACCAAAAGATAAACAACAGCAAAGCGACTATGGTCTCGTTGAAGCTGGTGAAATCAAGCAACCGGCCATACTAACTACATGACTGTTAGTCACTATTTGTTTTATGTTGTATTTTATCTATCACACCACAAAACTTTTAAACTGTGCTGGTATTTTTAAAAGATCACACACAACAGGTTACCAACATATTACCTACGTCATCATCATCCACATTAGCCCCTGGAAGTCCTCTGCTACCCTACTGATTTTTTTTACATGGCCTTATTAACCCTGCATCCAAGGACTTCTTATAGCATTCTTTAAAAAAAATAGATTTATCACACAATAAATATGTGAAAAATGTGTATATAATAAATATGTGTATTATAAATACATGTAAACTAACGGCGCCCAAAAACAAAAGAAAAGCGACAGAAGTCCAAACTCAAGGTTTGTTAACGAGCAATGGAACGCACTACGCAGTATGGTGGGTGTGAAGCGACAAGATCTTGTCAGAACACACAATGCTGCGTTCTTTAACAAAAGTAACAGACGTCGGCAAAACACCTCTAGACTCAAGTGGGATTGGGCCGGACACGTCTGCAGGATGCACCCTGATCGAAGGGCCAAATCATCGGCGAATGGATGCCGCAAGACGGATATAGGCGAAGAGGCAGACTCCGAAACCGATAGCGGGATGATCTCAATAAATTTAATAGGGTCTAGATGAAAATTGCTCTTAATAGAGATACATGGAAGAGTTTAAGGGATGATTTCGCCCAGGAGTGGGATCTTTTAGACTAGTACTACATATACTAACAATAATATGAAACATGGGCACATGTTTTAAAACATTCATAGAAAATAACATTATGTGTAATAGATAGTTTTTCGCTAACAGGATGCATATTAACATCAGCATAGAATGTCTACACCTACGCAAGTACTTTAGTTCGAAAGATATAAAAACACCTAATGCAAATGGCAGAATGCAATGGAACTATTCAAGAACACATAAATTCTTTAAATTTGTATCTACGTTTAAAGACAATTAATAATTTCTGGTTCTAAAAACTGGTCTGTTTTCAAAATACAAAAATTAAAACATTACGGAGAAAAAAAGTACATTCTTTAACCTACACTGCTTCTTGTACCAGTTTTCGAAAAGTTGTATCCTGATTACCTGTTTATTGACATTTTTCAAAAGACACAATCTTTATGGATTGGTCACGCCATCCCACAAATACCTATCCCTTCAAAATTAAGAAAAATAAGTATAACTCCAATTAGAATGAAATTACAAAATTAGGTAAAATAAAATTATAAAAAGAGCTAAATTTCAAAGGAATGTTATGATAGCACAATTTAAAAGTAAGCTTTATGTTACAAGTAGCTAGGTAAATGAGTAATAAATGTATCCATTTGTCTCCAATAAAGCAAGCAACAAGATAATGAAAAAGCTGCACGAAATACAAGAAATGATATTCAAAATACTACGCCCCTCAGCCAGGTAAAAAGGCCTGAAAGCTGAAAATTACAGCTCATCATCAGCTCATATTTGGTACCAAGCGAAAAAAGCAGATAGCTTTAAAATATGATACACAAAACAAGTAACTCATAAGAAACTTCATTCCTTAGAAGATCAAAAGTTTTACATCAAAACCCTGTTTAACTATTAAATCAATCAATTACTCTTATGGTAGCTAAAGCAACATAAGTAATTCCCCGCATGTCATAACACCCATAATGACAACTTTATAAGGACAAAGAAAGAGGTAAAACCCACCATATGTAGGTACTAGTAAATTACTTCTCCTGATCGCTTTGAAAAATTTCACACAAAAACAAAAATTTACTGTTACAATAGGCAATGATAAAATATCTTACCCTTTAAATTAAACTTGAATACATATAAAATCACTAACACTTCATTGCAAACTAGTTGCAAATATAGGAGGCGAATTAACTGAAATATGTTTATCTCACTCACACACAAAAATCCGATGATTCACATACCTCATTCTACCGTAAACTTGTCCTTAAGATCGCTTCATGTGATTGTCTTTTTTGTCATTCGATTAAAAGCCAGCGCGAGGAGTGGACGTCGCACTGGGCGGCGTCGTGTTAAAAACAATTCTCTGTGTAGTTACGAATAGTTGTTTAATTGTTCATGAAGTAGTACAAGAGGATAATAAATTATAAGAAAATGGTGAGGAATTTGTGTTTTATGCGGAAAATATAAATTTATTGTTTTTTTTTCTTTTTCAAAACGTGATACTTGAGTACAGCTGTGTGATTTAGTATTGTTGATAATATTTGTATATCGCTCTACATTATATGCCTTTTTTAATATCATATATTTGTGATTATGTTTTAGAATTATCATTAAATGGACACTAAAATATTCGAATGCGGATAAACAAAGTGTTGTATCACGAATGCCCTGTCAAAAGAACTCGCAATTCTTAAACAAGTTCAAAATATTTTATTACAAAAACAGTGGGAACTGGTTTTATACAACTCAAAACTTTTTGTTGGAACGTTTAAGGCAACACGCAAACCAAAACAGAAAATTGATAGACCTATGGAAAATCGTGGGCAAAAACATGGGCAAAGTACAAAAAATATCAATTAGAATAAGTAGAGTCTGCGTCATATAAGGAAGACACAAGAAATGAGTCCTAGATCAAGAATTTAATGAACAGTTCAGTACACAGTACAACAGTAACACTACTGAAACCCGTCTTGACCACTAAAATATAACTTCGATCTACTAATGAAACAGTACAAAGGGCTTGTCTTTCAATAACCATTATTTCAGTTATTTTAAATTAACGGCCCGCTGATGTACAATAGTTTACTCATAAGGAAGAAAATAAGGTCGACCATAAGGTCGTTTTAAGAAAGATAACTTTCAAGATAATTGATATTTTCAATAAGTAATCTTGTAGATGGAACCAATGAACTTTCGAGGGAAAAATAAAAGAGATATTACATCAACCACTACTAATGTCAAAGATTCGGTTAAAAAATTCACATGGGGAATTACATTTGGCAATACTTATACCCCCTGCTAGGCTAATGACAGTCGCTGGCCATGATTGTTGGGAACAAAAAATGCTTACATTCATCAAGAAAATAATATTAACGATGGACAGTCCATCAATTATAGCTTCAACCCAACATCGCCACGTCAAGACATGTTTGAATAAAACATCTTCTAATTTTGCCTAGACCTTTTACAGCTAACATTTAAAAATTAAAGGTCAATATTACATAAATGGATTTGAGAATTAATGTTCTAAGAAATTTCATTAGATAAAATTACAATCAGTTTTCGAAAAACGCAGCCATCTTGCTTTTACTCTGGGTAATATTAAATATGAAACGCTACTACTTGTACCATGTTTACATTTTATTTATTCATATTCCTGTTATTTTACTAATATAAATATTTATGAAAGTAAATAGCATTGGATCTCCAGTCAATCCACGATAACGAAGTTCAAGTTTGCGGCGAGTGTTGACACCATCGTCAGTTAAATGATCGCTAACCGGTTTGCACAAAGATATTCATGATTTCTGCATTATGTAGCAAACGTGGGTCGAGGAAAAACACATTTTATTCCGTTTTATTAATTTATGACGTAAAATGTGCATTATTTTATTTTCGCTTTTTTTCCTGTCTAAACGATTAATTATAATTATTTGTTATCGGAATATATCTAAAGAATTTTCCTTTACTTATGTTTAAGATGATGTTTGGAAGTTCTAAAAAATAATTATTCATACACAATCTTAATAGTAAGCATGAGAAATAGGACTCCGCAGATATTATCAATGGTGTCTAAGTATCCAAAAATTAGTTTTCGTAATAATACCGAACTTCACAACAAAAGGCCGTTCAGCAGGTCAATGACTAAGCCGAAGTTGAAACTGTACTTCATAAGGAGAACGAATAACATGCGACTTCGATTCCGTTATATCTAGTTTTCAAAATTCCAAAACCGAATATCACAGTGCATGTTTTTTATATGAATAAATTTGTAAATTGATTGTATCAGGCATTAGAAGATATATATTTTTTTTATTAGTAACTTTAATCTATAGACTAGGCATTCTGGGAACCATATTTAAAACGATTCCCAGAATGCCTAGAACGTTTTATATAACTCCTTATGATATATTTGTAATTAAACCGTATAAGACATACCCATCATGGATGTTTAGTAATATCGGAACTACAAAATATGCACATATTTATAAGCAATTACCATGAATTATAATGTCCTGCACTTTAATACGTTCTCGTAATTTATTTTCATATGATAAATCAAGAGCTGTTTAAAAATACTCGTACTTTCAGACTTTCTGATAATATTCTTGGTGTATTTCAAAGCCACAGTTGCAGTACCTAGCATAAGATATGTACCCTCAGGTCCTATGTTGCTGTTGCTTCAGTAGATATGTTAGCTTAGTTCATCACTGCGTATGGCATTCGTTCTGCGTGGATCAAACTTCTATATCCAGGTTATTTAGCCATAAGTAATATCTGTGCTGGGAGTTCACAACCATGAACAAAACATTGATAATATACGATAATATTTATATAGGTTAAAACACAGTTTCATTTCACTAGATTGAAAGACTACAGTCCTTGAAATACCCTTTTCGTCTTCTCCCCGTGCGGTTTAGAACGAACCTAAAGGAGTTTCTATTAGATAACTAAAGTAAAGAGGTTTCTGTTCACACAACTATAACAACTACCCTCAGCCCCAAGTAATCGTCCACTAGCTATGACTATGGATTATTAGATTGTTGTTATTTAATAGTTATTTTATCCAAATAACATTATACATCCAATACAATACGCATACAAATATTCTTTGATGATTGTAAAATACTATAAAACCGTATTGTCATTATTGAGTGAAGAAGTTATTTATCAAACAAAACTAACACGATATTAATGTAAACATTAATATGGATAATCAATAAATATGAATTGTGTCGAGTAACCACTAGACTCTATTTTCTTTGTCGTTCTTCAGCTACAGGCAGAAGCTGCTAAACATAAACCTCTCCTAAGGATTTCACAACTAATTAGCTCAACATTTTACTTTCAGATGAGGATATTTGCCTTCGTGGTCCTGGCGTTACTCGTGCCTACACATGAGCAGGGGACGCCATCATCGCCATGTCCTACAGTGTTTCAATACGAAAAGCCCACGGAACAAGACAGATGGGACGGAGTAATGACCCTCAATGTAAAGTCACCGCAATACTCTCTGTTCCTCACCGTGGTCTTAGATAAGAAAGCTGAGTTACTCGGGGTGAGTATATTTGTTGAATTATTAACTCTTAGTTTCTGTAGAAAATGTTTTGTCTACAATAGTCTGTCTTTAAGAGAAGTGTTAGAATAGTAAAATCTGACACACATAGTGGCGGAGAAAATACGTTTTGAACAACAATTCGAACGCTAGGATTTAGTCCAAATAGATACAAATTATTAAATTACCTGTTACATTTTAAAAGGTCAATTATGTCACATAAACGAATGAGAAAATAATGTAGCCATCGATTTCTATTGGAGATTCCTTTAGCTGTATTTTTAGCATACTGCTGCCGCGAAACTCTGTGTGTTGTTTCAATTAATTTCACCATGTAAATATATTGTGTAGTACCATTCTTGAGTCAGTATATGTTACATATGTTTAAAAAGCAAATACAAGCAACAATATATTTTATATAATCCTACAGAACTGGATAGGAGAGGTGTCAACAAACGACAACAGGGAATTCAGAATAGAAAGCACAGAAACAGCCATCCACCCTGGTAATCCGGTTAAAATCAAATTCTACGTGAAGTACAACGTATTGAATGGCGCTCCCCTTCTTCAGAAGATTAAACTCAACGGCGTGGAGATTTGCAACGCTGACATTCCATTGCCGGAACTCAGCATAGGCATACCAACACCACCAGTTACTATCACAATGCCTCCACCCGTTACGCAAACTGTGCCCCCTACAGTCACTCAAGTCGTTGAAACTCCTTCTACACGCAGCGTGCAAACAAGTACTCCGCCATCACTGATACCCATAGACTTCGAGACCAATCCAGTGATGGGACATCCAGTTCGAGAAGAAAAACCAACCCCGGTCTTCACTCCAGCGTTGGTCTCGCCAAACCCAGTAAGCGTGTAAGCAATTTTCCCTAATACATCGTTTAGCAATGATTCGCACGTAAGGTTAAGAGATTGAGAATTTGTAAGGAATATTTAAAATCCATCCAGTTAAGCAAATAGGGACCTCAAATTCTAATAGGCGTAATTTATTTCATTTCAAATGAACAACCGAGGCTTCAGGGCTAGATATTCGTATTTTTTGAAAAGTTTGCTCGATCTATTGAACTACATATTAGAAGCACACGTAAGTTCCTTGGATATTTGTAAAATTTTGAAATAAAATAAAATAATATTCGTTGTATTTTGAGTAATCCTAATAGAATAATTTATTATGCAATAAAATATAATAAAGTTGCGTAAACTATATTATAGCTAGAAGTCTCAAAGTTCAATTATTATAGATGAAAAGGACACGTTTTACCTTGCATGTGTAAACATAATGTAATGTTTATAATAAAGCTTAAGCATGAAGCTATGTCCCAACAGAACCTAGATGGTATAATTATAGGTAATATTATTTCAGGGATGGTGGATCAGGTATAGCCGACAACAACATACCCGGAAATTCCAAGCCCATCTTTAAAAATCAGGTTACCGTTTGTTTTTCTGCTGTAAAATATGCATATACTAGAGGTTATCGCTATTATAAAATTCTTTCGCTTGGGCTTTCAATATCTTCGACTATAGTGGATTTTATTCTAATATTATTGTTCTTATAGGTAAATATGCAATCGTATTTGTACGCAAATAACTAAATGTTTGTGTTTTATAATAATAACAGCACATTGACCCTTTTCATACGTGGACTGTCCCAGAACGCAAGTTTAGAATTTACACACCACCAATTTACCCACACGTCCGTCACAATTTCTGTGATTCTATAATTATGGTAATTTGAAAGTAAAAAACTATTATTTTTCGATAACCATTGTATTATCCAGATTTGTATTATTGCGTCCTTCATATATCTAAGCTTAGTTATGTGTCGAGTAAAATAAAAAAAACATTGAAATAGCTCTTCAAATATGACTGCATTGTGGAGTCATTGTAGTGTAAACGTGTTAAAGTTTTAGTTTAAATTTATTAATGCAATTTTAATAATGATATAACAACAAAGTTTCTAAAACATTTGGATACCTTGCGTCAATAAGCCACAGCATAAGACATTTTTCTTATTTTTTGTTTTATTTTCAAAACGTGTTTTGAGTTCATTGTATATTGCCGGGGCGTGGGTATTTCCCACCGGTTGGCTCGACTAATTGTTATAAATGATTTTTAGGTTAAAAAGGCTATAAATTATTATATTTACAATACATTTTTATTATTACAAAATCTTTATTTTAATGATCGCTGATAATTAAGAAGCGGTATTTCTGTAATGTGTCGCTAAGCTAATATTTGGAGTAAATATTGCACATGTTATCCCAGGATATTAAGAATATCTACTGCGAGGATACCTATGTCAGTAGCACATTTGATGTTGCTCAAATTTATAACATTCTACAGCTCTTATGGCTCAAAAAATTTAACACATTTGTTTCAAATATATTTTTTAATTTTGGTTCTCCTGTAATGTCATATGCAGCACAAGGGGGGAAATGAGCCAGCCTTGCAAGGGCAACCCATATAATAAGATAATCTGCAACCGATATCTTGTATAAAGCCAAAGCTCCATGAAACCCGTAAATTAATTAACTCTTTAATATTATTCCTCGCCCGTAGATAATTTCAATGGTTGCTTTTTTAAAATAAATTAGTGCATAGGTTTATTCCATTATGATTTTTTAATAGGTAATGTAAAATCCTAGGATGTGTAGATACTAGACTATTCTGAGGTAAGCACCCACCACTGGGCAATTCTTTGTGTAATCGCATGTACATAATTCCCTATCTAGGCATTTAGCCCCTTTCTTCTCATTTCTGCATGTGTATCTACATAAGTAAGTATGTGCATAACAAATTCATGTATTTAACATTTCAGGACCAGTGTGGTGCTGTGGTTTTGGGAAACCCGCTGGTGGTGAATGGTACTCCAACCCAGGAAGGAGAATGGCCGTGGCAAGTAGCCCTCTACCACACCGAGGTAACGACCGTAGAAATAATACAGCAACCAGCGAGAAATATAAAATATGAAATATATATTGTAATGTAAAATAGGGAAATATATTGCCTTTTGGGTGCTATCCGAAATATGTGCCCGATTAGCTGAGCTGGACCAAAAGCGCGACCACTGCAAAAGTTGCTGTAAAGTCTCTTACATCTATATCTCAGGACAACTTTGTTGCGCCACGTGCAACCGGACTTTTAAGTCAAAAATTGGATTATCCACCCACATCCGATCTCGTCTAATAAGAAAGTAAAAGCCGCCGTCGACGGATACGTTTGGAGGACATCATCATCATCAGTATGCGAGAATTCAATAAGAGCAACTAAGTATGCAAAAGACAAAAGTTGAATCTACCTATGTTCAGGATCGTCAGTGGCTCCCAAATAAAAACATGGACCAACAATTCATCCGAAACAGATAATTAGATTAAATTTTGAGATTGTCGGATGCCTAATACTCCCTTCCCTCTTCCCATCCTTTTTCCTTCCGCGCCTATCCCAATTTGATGGGCCGACTACACATCTATGATTATCACTTACCATCATGTGATAAGTATGTTTGCTTGTTTGCCAGACCCGTCAAATAAAAGCCAAATGTATGGATAATGGAATTTAGTAATCCAAAATTTTTGTTGCAGTTTGTGGATAATAAATACATATGTGGAGGCACACTGGTGTCGCACCGCAACGTCATCACTGCAGCGCACTGCGTCACACTGAAAGACTCCCGCCAAATTGGAAGACCTTCCACCTACAGCGTATTTCTAGGGAAACACAACCTAATGACGTCAACCAGAGGTGTTCAGTTCAGTTATGTAAGTATGCAAACATTGCTATATTGACAGCTTTCGTGGCGCAGTTGGTTAGACGCCGGCTGTGAAACAAAAGGCTGCGGGTTCTATCTCCGCACCGAGGCAAATGTTAATGAGACCCTCAAGTATTTGCCTCTGGTCTGGGTGTTTGTGAGGCCAAAAAAGTCTCTTGTAGCTTCTGATACCCACGACACAGGACGCGATCTTAGCGTGGGGTCAGGACTATGAATGTGACTGTTGGGTGTTCATATAATTTTTGCATTTCAGGCAGATTTTTATATGGATTATGTAAATTAAGAACTACGCAAAACATGGGATAGGTTAGGTGTCACTTCTATGGAGGATAAGGTGAAGTCTACTGATGCGCAACTCGCGATACGACAGCGCAGTGGATTGTAGTCTGATTACTTATAATCGAACTTCCGATTGTAGAGAAATGCCGCGGTCAGCAACTCTATAGGTATTTCATAATTATAAAGCTTAATCACATTGTTATTTTGTGTTACAGATAAAAAGCATTATAATCCACGATGAATACGATCCAGATACAATTCTTCGTGATATCGCCGTATTGGAAATGCTTAATCGCATCGAGTACAGCAGTTGGGTACAACCCGCCTGCCTCTGGCCGGAGAACTTGATACCTTTAAACAACGTCATCAACAAAGTTGGAACGGTATGGGCTTTTTATACTTGTTATCGCGTTTGTGTGTCAGTAATAAAAATAACTCTTGCTGTATACAATTATCTGAATATAATTTACCCGTATTAATAATTTACCTGAACATAAAATCATTATAATTTGGACATATCCACTCAGACAGCGACCACTTCAGCGTTTCCATTTAAGACAGATGGTTTTAACCAATGTCTCACTGTCATTGGGCGATTCCTAAAAGTCTCCACACCGCTCGTCTCCGCCTTAATGAAAACACAGCATTACATGCAACAACATACAGCAGCACAACATGATGATTTTTCATATAAAGACCATCCACCTCTTTAACAATGACGTTTTGGAAATTATATGGTTTAGTTCCCGCCTCGATCTCTCCGTTCTAGATGAGCCCTATGCTTAGACATCAGTGGACGATTGTGAGGAGATACAGTGACATTTATAGTAACAATATTAAAGTGGCTTTTGTACTGATGCTTTTGTATGACTACCCTTTGTACTGATATCTAGATTTAAGTTGTTAATATTAGTCAGCCAACCCGCACTAGGCCAGCGTGGTGGACTATATGACCTAACCCCTCTCAATCGTACCCCCGATTGTAGAGGAGGGTCGTGATTTCAGTGGGACGTATCGGTGCTGATACAGTACAGTAAAGTACAAAAAGAGTTATAAATAAAATTAAAAAATAAAGTGGTTTTTACATGGCTCAGTATTATTTGTACCAGCTAAGGTTATTTGTACCAGGTTGTAGGATGGGGCTACAGCGGCCAAGGTGAGAGCGCAGTGGAGCTGCTCAGAGTCGGCATGCCTATAGTAGACCCACTGGTATGCCTGCAGTCGTTCCCTACGTTCTTCGAAAGATTCATCACTGATTTCACCTACTGCGCTGGATTCAGAAATGGTAAAATTAGAAATAACATTTAACGAAATACTTTATGCTAATTTTTATATATTTTTCTTCTATACACTTTGCGTCTGTTTATTATTAGCATAAGCATATACCAAAGCGCTAAATAATACATTCTAAACTCCAAACGCACTTCTAAAGCCCCATTTACACGTGGAGTTTCTCACCTCGAAGACACGATTATCGTAAGTAATAAAAAAGTTGCATCGTGTAAACATTTGTCAGTACACCATAATCTATGGCGGTTATGTCATGCGATAATCGCATACAATTCTCGTCGCGAGAAACTCTCCATGTAACTGGGGCTTTACGCTTCATCTACTGTCAATCACTTATGTACAGAGCCACCAACTTATCTGTTCAGGTGGCCATAATTGGAACTAAACCAGTGTTGTCAGATATACGGTAATTACTGCAGATGCACATTATTTTTTTTACCAAAACACTGCCAACGGTAATGTTATATTACCGTGTCGTTTGTACCATATTTTATAAGATACATAACTGCGTATATAATTCTCTAATTTACTCTAATCTAATTCAAGATTTTTTTAAAGTGGCAATACTCAATTCCTCACTAGCGACGATTCCGAACTTCCGGTTGAACGGATAACTTGGTGGCTCTATACACGATCATCGGTTACAAGCATTATTTATTAGACCATTTGAAAGTGCTAAGTATTATGGTCTTAGGCTATACTGTTATCTGCCTTCTCTGAAATAATACATAGGTATAATCCATATCTATTTCGCCAGGGTCAGCAGCCTGCAACGGCGACAGTGGAGGTGGTATGGTGTTCCAGCTAGGAGAGTCCTGGTACCTTCGAGGCTTGGTTTCCCTCTCTGTGGCAAAGCGAGCGGAGCAGCTGTGCAATCCGGCACACTACATCGTGTTTACAGACGTTGCTAAATTCTTACCTTGGATTAAGAGCATCGTTACTGATTATTAAGCAGCTATTTTAGCTCATATACGCACATAAAGCGCAGGACTCTAAAAATAATATTTATGTTCGATTGAAAGGGCTACTATGCACTGGAATATTACGGCTTGGTGACTTTACATAACATATACATTCTTGTTAATCTCTAAACGGTAAGTAAGTTATTAATACCTACAAAAAATGAGGATAATTTGAGTTCAAGCATTATTTGAGACTTATTTACATAGTACTTTAACATCACCCCTTTTCGCTAAAAGATAAGGCAGAGATGCAACCATGAGATACGATAGGGGCGACGGCAATTTTTTCAAATAAACATTCTCCGGGCCTGTCTCAATCATAAAGGTACTGTGTGCCCAACAGTGGAGCGTATATGAGCTGTTATTAGTATACATTTATAAAATCATCATAAATTCTTACCGTCTCTTTCACTCCAACATAATTTAACAAGCTAGAAAGAGACAAAAAAAACCACAACTAAAAGGCTGCTGAGAACCGTTTGTAAAACGGTTAATTTTATATATTTAAATACAGACTGAGATGTAAGATGACATTTTTTTAATTAAATAAATAATTTTATACTTGTATGTTGTGTTATTCCAAAAAGATGACCGTTTTTATGAGAGATTCATATTGAAAAGTATATGTAATTGAATTGAAACAACGGAATCAGTTCATAGTTTATATTATTAAAAATAAAAGAAACTTAGGTAAAGATAAACAAATACCTAGACGTGATAATTACAGAAAACAAATACAAAAGAAATTGACAAAAATTATAAAACATTTTGAAACAAAATTAAAAATAGAAAATTAAAAATTAAAGATATTTTTTCATTTCTAGGCACCATTCCATTGCTGATAAAGAATTATGTAGTAACTGTGTTATGTAATATTTACAATAAATGTTTTGACTATTAGATTGATAATACACAAGTCCGTCTATCTGAATTGGTTATTCATCAATAAGAAGGACCAATTAAGATACATTGGACATTACATAAACTTTGGGTGAAAATTCTAAAACATTTGAACCTGAACCCAATTAAGCATATCAATTAATCACTTTAATAAGCAATTACAATTCATATTCCAATATTTACTCAAAGAATATTACATTGAAAATTCATTTTCACATTTATATGAGCATAGATAACTCAAGAGGAACTCCATACTCAACCAGCAATGAAACGGCATACAAAGAACATAAAGTTACGTTTAGAAAAATACGGAAATCCATAAAAACTAAACCGAAACTCCTCATGAAAGAAATAAAACAAATTCTTCACATCACATCGAAAAACTCACAACACGACCTCTATGTCCCTACAGCGCTTATATACTTCATTTGTCAATATATAATACATTCCAATAGCTACCGATATTAACAATTGCAACATTCCTCATATCATCAGTCATCAGCCAGGGCTGCCAAATTGCGTTAAAAATTGAGTTTGTATCACTTTCGTATGTCATTGCTACGCTATCGAAGAATGAAGACGTCAATGCTTGCTATGTCTTGATTATACAAAATCGATGTCCAAAGTATGCAAAACACGAAATGTGAATGATTAAAAAAATCTAGCAGCCCATAAAAGTGATGACTATATTGCAACTACCGACAAGTGACAACCCTGGCACATTTTACCGTCACTTCAATAGAAATCCAGTGGTATTTGTCACACACCAAACACTCACCTACCAATGACTTCATGCCGAGACAACCCTAGACAATCATGCGAGATAATCTCGACTGCAGAATAAAAGGCGACGTCAATAAATAAATTTAATTATTGCTATCCGTATCGTATTTAATTGACAAAGCGGGTTAAAAATAATAACGTGTACCGCAGGCTACAATATAAGTTATTATGTAAACCCATATATCCTCTGCAGTCGAGATATCTCGATATTCCCCGGCTCTAAACTTGCCAGCACTATTTATATAAAAATTTCATCAGACACATACAACATATACACTCGTATATACAAAACATGCATAAAGCATTATGACCTCATTAAATAAAAACATATTAGCCAATATGTTCTCTATAATTCGCAACCAAGGAGTTTGATTTACAACTGCTACCGGGCTGGTATTCTTAGGTTTAATAATATCTCCATTTCGCTCTTTTTCGATTCATTAGCTCTACTTTTCACTAAGTAGTAAAACATTAAATTGTCCCAACAGTCGTGTCTAGTCCTGACCCCACAAAAATACCAATTCTTATGTCATGGCTATCAGAATCTACTAAAGATTTACGGCCCTATTCATACACAATTTTAAAACCTATTTTAACTAGCGAATTTTTATCCCTTTCAACCGACCTTTGAATTCAGTTTGAGCGAAGAAGACAAAACATTCGGTGACTAAAATAGGTCTTAAAACCGTCTATGAGTAAGACCGTTAATTATCACATAGCACTCGGACCCTCAAACAAATATCTATAGGGCCTCACAAACATTTGTCTCGGTGTAAGGATCCACCCTATAGTCCCGCGTTTGATAGCCAGATTCTTCGACGGGAGCTGTCTACAGTATACTGAAGGATCCACCATAACCTGAGGTGGGGTCTCACGGGTTCCCAGCCATGTATATTTATCAGTTATCACCATTTCACATTAAAACTTCTTGTACCTGTCGAGTACCGTTTTTTATTGAAGAAAGACTTTCTGCTATAACTGACAGAAGCTTAATTACCAGCCCAACAGTATCAAACAACCCAACAAAAGAGCTATATACATCTGACACAGAATCAGTGTCTGACAATGTCAAACACAGAGGTCCACTGTTACCAATACGGTGAGGGTCCGTTCCTACACCTTTGCCCTTTAAACCGCTCTTCGTTGTTGAAGCCAGGTGCCCAGGGTAAGTTCCTCCCTCTGCCCGACCTGGGGGTGAGTTTCCCCGGGACAGGGTAGGTAGGTCTGTTCGCACACGCGCCGGGCCGGCAACCGTTACGTGGCGTTGTTGGATGACTGCCACCTAGCGGCGGCGAGGGGAACCTCTCCCAGCTGTCTGGTACCACGCATGTGTTGCAACCCCACGCATAGTCACCTATGAAAATGATAAATACAATTAGAATCCCTAATAATTTTTAATTATTGGAGAGACGGCAGAAAATAAAAAGGTACATTAAAAATTAAGGGAATATTATATTTACACCTCTAAATGTATGTATTATAATTGGACCAAAGATAATTGGGAATAAGTTACAATGATGAATCTGCGCTTACGACTCATTTATGTTTCGCAGGAATATTATATTAAAGTATTGCGTTTGTTAACACGCTTAAAATGTATACGAATAATACCAATCCCAATTATTATTTTATAGCGATCTAAGACATTTTTTAGAGTCCTCTTTTAAAGTGGAATTGCTAAATCAGCAAGACTAGCCAAAACAAAACAAAAACGTTGGAATAAAGACACACACAAATTAATAATATTTTATTTTACATCTCTATGACTTTTTTGGCCAAAGTTTGGAAGATAACTTTTCACATCAATCAGTTGATCCGACACTGGTCTTACAAACATTTCTTTATTCCAATACACTATTCAATAGTTAAACAATTAAATAAAATCAATAATTTAAATACATAAATGTTGACGATACACGATGTTTGAGAGTTGTTCATTGAAACAGATGGCGCCATCGCAACTATAAAATATAATTTTACCTCCAATATGAAAGGAGTTCATTGCTTAATTGAATATACAACTTTGAAAATATTTGTAAAATCATCCATCAAATAATATTACAAATATTTTTACCCGCCGAAAGTCCTAACGCGTAGAAGGTTAAGATGAATTAAACATAGATGGCGCTATGTTTTTCCATATCTGGGTATTTTAAGGCGATCGACGAATAAGGCTTTCGTAGCTAATTTACATTTGTTCGAATCTTCCATAATCATTTAAAATAGCAGAACTATAAGATTCAAACGATGACATTCCATTTTTCGTATTGAATTTAATTGCAAACAAACACGACCTTAATATATTTTGAACAAACGCGCATCGTCTTAACAAAATAGTAACTGACCATCCAAAAAAACATAAGTACTCAAAGTTAAGAAAATCTCGTTACACCGCATAGTAATAAACTACAATATCCGTAAATTAATACACACTTACGCGTTTCGAATAAAATTACTTAACGAACTATGAACCTAACTAAATCTAAAAATATTCACATAATTTTTCACAATTAATATATAATTGAAACTTTATCAAAGTACACACAAAATCGATAAGTTCAGAATTGTGTATACAAGTAATTTCTATAGTAGTTTCAAGCGCTAAAATTCACTCCGTATATATAGAAACACACTTATATGAGCTTTGTACTTAGATATATTCTGCAGTCAAAAGCGAGGACTCGGGGACTCATTGTGAAAGACTGCCACTCAATCCAATGAGCATCAAAGTACTGCAAGAACAGCGGCTGATTATACTAGATAGTAGATATTGACCTGCTTTCAATTTGCCTTTATTCAAATATGTAACAACCAAGTCATAATTTTGTACCCAAGAGTAAGTTACTTGTAAACACAATTTTGAAACATTCATAATCTTCAATAAGTTTTAATATAAGGCCAAAAGCAAAAGAATATGAAAAATAAATTCAACTTATAATAAAGATTTATCATTAAATGCTACATATAATCTTCATTTAACAATACCAACTCGAGTTTATTATTTGAAATACATCTAAAATTAAGTCCCTTTGATGAACAAATAACGACAATCAATAGGTTATCTAGATAACGATATAAATACGGGATAACATTATATTATGGTAAACTTGTTATAATTATACATATTACATTTCAAAGGAAGTTCAGAAAACACAATTGAAATATTCAAATGAATGTCCTTTCTGACACACGTTACATAGGCCAATCAAATTCGTAACATTTTATATATCATCAAATAATATGAGGCGTTATTCTAACTTACTCATAGATTTATAACTTCCAATACCTTGACGCATAGTTTTTTCACATCCGAAAGACCGTCGATACTAAAAAGACCACATTCCAAAATTGAATATTTACTCATAACTTTTGTCTATGCCTTAATTTACATAGACAACTTAGTTTTTCAATCAATAAACTTTAATAAGTTTTTATCGGTATCAGTATATCGACCGATGCTTATTTCTAAGAATAACGCCCTCTTACATGCCCTTTACATTTAACAAGGTACTCCACAATAGGAGACATGAGTACCGATAGTACTTAGAAATTACGCTTCATTTAGGCACGATTCACATTTTGGAAACTAATGCTAGCACTCTAGAGATATTTACAATTGTTCAGAGAGGAATTCGTGCTCATGAAATATCTTTACTTGCAAGTTATGTCCATTTTTATACGCTCAACCTTAGTCATGTATTAAAAAGTCTTATGACGGCGAACTAGCCAAAGTAATGTCTTACCAATAAAATTAAATTAAAAATATTTATTCATTCCTCATTTGACTGTTATTCGTCTTTAAGTATTAAATATTAATATTTCAAATGCAGGGTAAAATAACTCTATTAATTAAATTATTCGCTTTTTACAAACAACTAAGATGCTAAAGAAATAATAAGGGCAACGAAATCAAAGGGAATAATTTATAAAACTTCTTTGTCGTAAACGATTTTATTAAGTTGTTATGGAAGACAAGAATTACTCCCGAATCCTTACACCAAACTGTTTGATGCAGCACATTCCTCGCTGAACTTAGTATATTAGTTAATTATATATTATAATATTAAATATACATAAGTTACTCTCTAACCTAAAAGGGGACGAGAAATATTGTGAAAAGTGTCAGGAAGAAAAAATGTCGTACATAGTTGAAATTTAGAATTACAGACGACTATTTCTAACAATCTTCAATTATCAGAAACATGATAAAACATGCAAGTCAATTTTACAACACACGATTTGTCGTGATGGACCTAAATAAACTGGAATTTGTTATTAAACATTGATCAACGTTACAAATGATCTGACAGAGAAATTTCGAAACGCTTAAACCTTTCAAGTCAATTGTTATCGATACTAAAGTCTATACTATCCATACACACCAACATAATACCTAGCAAGTCCTTATCCTGACACTGATCACACAAACGCACATATAAGCTGGGACGATCATCAAGGGGACACCAATAACACTGATAGACTCCGAAACAACTACAGAACGTAGGAATCACCTCTGAATATTGTCAATGTAACAGCTCCTGATATAATCAACGCTTATGGAGTTCCTCTATACGTGAAAAATCCATCAGGATAATCAGTTTTACTACGAGCCAATCTATAGATCCCAATTATGGGTAAATAGTATGAGAAAAAATGTCATTGAATGACAGGAGAAGCATATTTTTTTGTGGTTGCATATTCACCGGATAACGTCAACTCTAGACAAGATTCCCGGAGACTCGCTGAGCTTCAATGCTCGGTGTTATTAAATTACGTGTGAGAGGGCGGGACAGTCTCCAAAAAACTCTAGGAAAGGTATAATCTACGCAAATGAATCGCATTTCGAGTCTAACATGGGTGCCGAGTAGTCAGGCATCATTATATCGTCAGACAAAAGATACATATTTATCTATTATACCAATGGATACTCTGTCTGAAATGTCTATATACTTTAAAGTCATGTAAGAGACAATAAAAAAACGATTATAATTCTGTAATTAGAACAAACCACAGCGTTGATTATTACAGGAGACACCCAATTTCATACGAAACTAACACCAATACATTGATTTAACTTATTTTACATTAATATTAGCACACTGCAATTAATTACAAATAAAATTATATTTTAACGTAATCATAGTCTTTAAGCTAACAAATCAAAACTTAGTAGAACAGCGGGATTTATAAATTATTCAAGTTTTTTTTTTGTTCATTACATATAAACCTAGGAAGAATATTAAATTAAGACTCGAGGAAAACAGCACAAACGTAGTGCTATGCAGTAATGTGGATAATTATATCTAGACTTAAATTAATATGAACAATTTGTACTGTATTGTTCCCAAAAAAACTTAATTCCAAAAGAAAAATATTTTCAAATTACTTAGTAAAATAAATGAGTGTAAAATTGGATTATATTTATTTAAATAAACGCCCTATTGAATAACACTCGTCGGCCCCATGTTATACTGTAAGCAAGGAAGATTACACACTGCACTTACCCAATGGGGATTTTTAAATATTTTTATAAATACAGTACGAAAAACATAATTATTTTTAAATCCACCAATGATTACAAGCTGCAAATTATTTTCCACATTACCACACAACAAATTACAATTAAAAAAACACATGACCTTCAAGCACAACTACCTTCATTTATTGATCCTAAACTCTGAAATATATGAAACTAATTTTAAATCGTTTCCATACACATGTAACTAGCTATATATTTGTAACAGACAACTATTATTCTATTGAGCACATCATAACGATTCTTCATAAGCCGATAATATGCGCTGTCGGGCATACAAAAATATTTACTCCGAACAAAATATTAAAAAGAACACTTTTACACTCAAAATCATATTTACATTGGTTATTCAAAATTGGAAGTGAAAGAATATGATATTTATTTTTTTAGAGCAAAATCAACCCATACTGAATAACAGGTACATATTTTCTTCTAGCAACCCAAAAATCAAAGGCAAATAGTACTAGATTCGATGTCGGTCCCAATTACCAATTAAATTATGGGTACCACCACCATATCAAATAAAAATATGTTCCCAATAATTAAATTCAAATAAAATTAACCTCATTCAACAGGACTTTCTTTCCTAAACATTTCTTTCCTCCCAAAATGCCATACGTTATTACTCCAAAATATATATCTTGCATGACCGACAGCGCATGTTAAAAATTAATAAATTGACATTAGCACAACTTATGTTTATATAAATAATTAATAATCATACAAATAAATTGCTATTTACATAAATCCATAAGAATCATCACGCACATATTTAACGTTTTTGCACTTGGAGAACTAATACAAAAATGCACTTATTTATTAAAAACATTGAGAAATCCTTTATAAGAAAATCTAATAACCCTTCCCTTACCCCAATGCCTCGTTCCTATTAATCGGATAAAGGAGCCGATAAAATGTCGGACGTTTTTATAGCCGAATATTTTATATAAAGCCATCCATGTCTATTTTTTATCGGCTCTGACAGGTATTATCGGATGTACCACACTGGGCACATTCTATAGAAATCATTGCTTACGAGTTTTTACAGATATGACGTCATCCGACTAAAAACCGGATTCGCCACTCAAGCATTCAACAACTCCTTCCAATGATTCTTTAACAAAACCTACATTTTAAAATTAGTGAATGTAACAATAATCTAAAACTAAAATACGAAAATATACTAAATATTATCATGACATAATAATTATTTACATACCCTAATAAATATACTACAACGCAATTTAATTTAAATTAAGAATAAACTTGCTTAGAAAACCGAGAATCCAAATCAGGACGTTATGGTTTCATACAAAGTTCGCCCTGTGGTCCGGGGCTGCAAGAATTCTGCCACGGTATCCCCTGCCCGTCGTAAGAGGCGACCTAAAGGGGCCATCAGAGTCACTGGGAACACTGCGGGGGCAGTGCGCCCTGACTTGTAACGGCTCTGAGGCGAACGACAGTGCCTCGTCTCTGTCATGGACGCCCATAAGACCTAAAAGGGCGTCCAAAATAGTCGAAAGTGGGGTTCATCCGGGCCCTACATCAAAGAAGGACCAGAAATGGTTATGCACGGGGCGGTTACGCGGACGTAAATCGGGGTGCCTTTCACCCTGGGATGTCCGGTACCGCCCACAATGCGTGTGACGGTTTTCAAGAGGTTTTTAGTCAGTATGCTGGCGTAGGCTTGGTAGGGACCCAGCTTGGCCACAAATCCGCATTGTGCCAGGCTGGAAGGCCAGAGACACTGACATACCCCTTTCCACCTCCCCCGGGGCAACAAAAGGGGAGCTTAATAGCTTTTCCTCTTGATAAAAAAAAAATGGTTTCATACAAAGTAAACCCTTTGTTAAATAATATAAAAATATTCATTAATTCTTAAATGTTTGTTAAAAATAAAGGAGAAAATATTTACAAAGTTATATACAATTCCTACAATAATTTAAAACATTTACAATAATAGTAAAAGACGCCAAGAAAGTCTGAGAAGTATTAAAAAAATGTTTTCCAAGCGCAAAAACGTTAAACATTCTGCTCTTAAAAATAAAATACTCAAAAATATTTATAAGAGGAAACTAATATAAGGTAACTACCATCAAACACTTTAAACCTTATTTTTGGAAAACAACTTACAAAATACACACTGTGAAATAACTAGACAGTAATATATTATAACAGTACTTCATAAGTTCGCTTTATATCAGTATTTAATTAATAATTGAGGTATACAGGGTGCTTACAATAATTGATGAAGTTTATACAGTGTGATCGCAAAGTAAACCTACATAATTTTTCTACACAAAAATATATCCAGGTACAATAAAAAATAAAATACGTGATTGACCAAACAATACACTTGTTTTTGCCAAGAAATTGAAAAATGATTACAACCTGAGACCATTTTATAAAAATAATTAAGCACCCCATATACTTAGTATCACATGTCCAATGCGATTCCTACAAGACAATCTAACAACTTTCTAGAAAGATCTAGATTTTCATTAACAGTTTTCTTTGTGCTGAGACTGGGGTCCCTTAGTTTATTTACCATATTACTCTTCAGTGTAAGGCCAAATAGTTTGGCAGACTAAAATAAATAAATACAATTGAAAGCATAAATGACCATCACACAAACGCATTTAAGAGAATTAAAACAATCTGAAAATATATTAACAATAGTGCAAAAGTGATTTAAAACAGTCATAACGGTGTGCAAGAAATAGGATATTAAAAATATCTACATATCTAAAAATTTTCAAATTTACTAAATTTAAAATGTACTACAACTGTCTGGACTTAAAAAGCAACTTATAATCTACGGGAATAATTAATAAATTGCTTAAATAACAATTTTAGGAAAGACTAGGTTTAAATAAGGTTTCATTGTTTTTGTAATGGTTAAAATATTTTTGGCGTTTATAGGTAAAATATATTATAATACATACATTAATTTACATTTCAGATGTTAAAATTAAATATAAGCCATGATTTATATCTTTATTGGGAAGATTTGGAAAATATTGTAACATTTTCAATGATATTTTTATTACAAATATTTTATTACAAACCGGTGAAGCACATTTATGGAATCGAAACTAAATCACTGTATACTTTTCTCCCAAATTTACTGGTAGGAGGTCTCTAATGTGTGAGACCACCTGGGTAGGTACCACCGCAATGTCTATATCTCCCGCCAAACAGAAGTGTAAATGCAGTGATGTCGCACTATTTAACATAGTAACTCATTATACAAAATACATACATAAACATCACGCCTGTATACTAGAAGGGGTAGGCAGAGGCGCAACCAGGACACCCTAGTTACGCCTTGTGTGTTCCGTCTCACAATGTGATAGGAGCGCGCCTATCGCCATATCGGGTACAATTTCCTGACTCCGGGCTGATAATGAATAGAAAAATCCAATATCGCTTAGCCCGACCCGAGATTCGAACCCAAGACCTCGGCTTTGTAATCGTACCGAAGTACAACTACGCCACCGAGGCAGTCTCATTATATTCATAATAATTCTCCCAAACCTACCCAAGACAACCATTAACTGAGGTTGTATTAAAACTCTGTATTCATAATCTATTTTGCAACAAAGCTGTTGCAAGAAATAGTAAATCTTGAACTGTTTGATAAACTTACTGAGACAATTTTAAATTGACCTCATTTAAACATAGACTTCCTTAAAAGACATCAAATAGTTGGTTAATAAATAAATCTAATAATAAAAACATACTTAATGCATACATAGCCAAACACGAAGAATCTAATTAAGAAGTACAGACAAACTTTTAACACTTCACAATTTATTTAGATTAAACGTGTCATGTCAGTCAAAGACCTAGTTGTTGTGGACATTTTTGTATTATAAACAAATAAAAAAACCATAACACCTAATAGAAAAGTGTTTAAAAAAAACATGCCTGCCATAATTCAGTTTTTATGAATTCCAAAGTTTAAAGATTCAAAAAATGAGAGAGTAATTTTAACTGAATCTATATTTGTAGTTTTTTTAACACTTAACAAACTTTTTATCCCAAAAATATCCACAAAACTGGCAACACCGTAACACATAACCTTTATAATTACATTCAAGTCTTTTTCTATATTACACTTAGTTTACATAATAAGCATTCAGGATCGTAACAGTGGAGAGGGGATAACTAATTGCAAAGTAAGGGTTAAAATATATCGAGGTGTTACCCGATGTGACTTTGAAATTTTTATATTTTTCATACTCATTAATTAAAGATAGTGATAATACACGGATTTTAGTTTTACGCTATTACCAAAAATGGAGAATGAAATACATATTTCTGACATTTTTTAACGAACTTTATACTTACAATCAAAGAGGGTAGACTTAAATACTATTAATGATTAACGGATATTTTTTTCTGACAGCTAAACCACTCAAAAAATAACCTTTTTGAAACGAAGTAATATGAATCAAATATTGATTTGTACTCACAGTTTTTCCAATCTGTTAAATATACAGACCGTATGCTACATAATTTCATAAAGCCCAAAATCACACCAGCAACACCGAAACCTTATAATCTAAAGAACACTACACTACTGAAATGAAAAGTCCACTGCCGTCTATATCCTCGTATCGGAGAGACGGAACTTTTTACAGTAAAGCCCTTTTCAAAACGGGCGATGGTGACTCATATAAGACGACTGATTGTAGAAGTCGCGCCGTAGGAACCTGTTCGGCTGTCCGGCGTACATTCCGTAGTTGGTCGCGTAATCCTGCCGGCTGTGCAGCATGTCCAGCTGGTCGAGGCTGTGGTGACGCTGCGGCGCTATGGGTACTACGTCCGATAGGCAGCGTGCGCAAGTTTATATCATTGTACAAATGTATAACGAAAGTGGATGATTTTTTATGAAATTGAAAACTACTAATAATTGTTTCAAGCGCGATGGAAATTGTCTGAGAAGATACACGAAAAGAAATGATCGAAGCTTTTTGTGAAATTATTTTTATCGTCACATTTTTCGTATACAATTTTTCAATCCAGTAAATCTCTGGCCATCAAGATGCTGTATACATTTTCCCTTGAAAGTATGTGATATGCATAAAATAATTAGAATTACAGCAAAAGAAAATAATATATAAATACGTATGCAAATGCAAAGTTTTTGGACGAGTTGATCCGGCTCGAAGGACTTTAAATTTAAAACTCACAAGACTCGAAACCAACTATAATAAAATGTAAAGAATGGTTGAATATTCTCCAGATATGTTTTAGTCCTCAAATAAGTGAGACTCTTGAGTGTTTAGTTCAAATTAGGTTCAACTTTCAATTTTGGTATGTCAACCATTCTTAATCCGTTTAGGTTAGACGGGCAAATACACCAAAGACGTTACACCCTCTCCTAATCTCCAATGTCAGTTTTGAAATAATCTGCCTCGTCGCATTCTACATAATATACCGCAAACATTAACAAATTTATATTCTAATAAAAAATCTTGCAGATGGAAATATCACAAACATAAACAGGAACAAATTAAATTAACAATACCCAATATCCATCAAAAACATTATGAATCAACTTTTATCATTACAATGCCAAGAACAATGCCCCAAGCATAAACATCTATCGCGATTTGTTCGTAATACAGCGCCGTCACATATAGTAGCTTTCTGGACTGAACTTGTCTTGAATACAATTGTATAGAGAATGGACACTGCCTTTACGAACATTACATACTTCACGTAAAAATATTGATACTTGGGACACAAGTCATATAGCATTAAAATCTTTGGCAACAATATAGCAAGAAAAACTCTTTATTTTGTACTATATTAATACAACATAACGAATGAACAACGAAATGTTTAAGCCTTACCCTTAAGAATGTTTTTTAAGAATGAAAAAAAATTGACAACAAAGCCTCTACCTTCGCCTGACTGGACCGTTTATAAATAAAAAATATAGGAACTAGTTAGGAAATAGCCATGAATTGTGTAAATTGTGATGAGGCTAAGCTAAAAGTGTGTGAATGAAGATATAAATACCTCTGTTGTGATGGAAGCCGGCCGCCCAACCCGCGTAGTACGCCGCTTTCTGTTTACCGTGCTCTTCAGCCACCTGAAGAAATAAAAATTGTGTTTCATTTTACTCGCGTTTAATTTGAAAAGTCCTAATAATGTTATGTTTTTTATGACCAGTTATGTTTTTCAAGAATATCAAAAAGATATTCGCTGAAGGTCATACAGGTATACGCGCCGACCTCGACACATCCAGATGAAGAAGTAGAGGAGATGTATGAGGACATAAGTCGGGCCATACATACTTCCAAAACCTACTTCAATGTTGTTATGGGGGACTTCAACGCAAAGTTGGGCATGAGAAGCGATGCAGAGCTGAAAGTGGGGCAATTTGGACATGGGCAACGGAACCTCAGGGGTCAGAGGCTGGCCGACTTTCTGGAGAAAGAGGGATTCTTTGCGATGAACTCTTTCTTCCAGAAGCCGCCTCACAGGAAATGGACCTGGCTGAGTCCTGACGGTTCTACGAGAAACGAGATAGATTTCATCTTGACGACGAATAGACGGATGTTCAGTGATGTCTCTGTGATCAACAGGGTGAAAACCGGCAGTGATCACCGAATGGTTAGAGGCACATTGAACATCAATGTCCAATTAGAAAGGCGTCGCTTGATGAAGTCTACGCTCCGACCTACTCGCGCCCATATCCAAAACCCCGAGAGCTTTCAACTTGAGCTGGCAAATCGCTTCGATTGTCTCAAAGAAAACCTTGCAGTGGACGAGCTAAACAGCGGTTTGGTAGAAGCTGTCCATACGGTGGGATCTAAGTATTTTAGACCTCGCCGTAGAGATAGACCCCAAAAACTCTCGATCCACACTCTTGACCTCATGGCCGAACGTCGATCTATGGCGCTGCAGTCTTCCGATGACGCCGAAGCATATAGGCGGCTCAATAGACGGATCTGGAAGTCCTTGCGACACGATGTCCGTGCTCACAATACTGTGAGCATAAAAGAGACAATTGAGCGGAACGGAGGCTCCAAAGTGTTTGCAAGGGACTTGTCTATTGGGCAAAGCCAGTTGTCTAGGCTGAAGACGGACGGCGGCAGCGTAGTGTCGACGAGGGCAGAGGTATTAAGGGAGATCGAGAGGTTCTACGGACAGCTTTACACCTCGGTTGCCGAACCTGCTGTTAGCTCGGCCGAAGACCCGAGAGCCGAGTTGATCCGACACTTTAGCGATGATATCCCGGACATCAACCTGTGTGAGATTGAGATGGCCCTGAAACAGCTTAAGAACAACAAGGCGCCGGGTGAGGACGGAATCACTTCAGAGCTTCTGAAAGCGGGCGGTATGCCGATGCTGAAAGTCCTTCAGAAGCTCTTCAATTCCGTTCTCCTCGAGGGTTCAACGCCAGAGGCATGGAGCAGGAGCGTGGTGGTACTGTTCTTCAAAAAAGGTGACAACACTTTGCTGAAGAACTACAGGCCCATCTCGCTCCTGAGCCATGTCTATAAGCTGTTTTCGAGGGTCATCACAAATCGTCTCGAACGCAGGTTTGATGACTTCCAGCCTCCCGAACAAGCCGGTTTCCGAAAAGGCTTTAGTACCATAGACCACATTCATACGCTTCGGCAAGTTATACAAAAAACCGAGGAATATAACTTGCCGCTTTGTTTAGCGTTTGTGGACTATGAGAAAGCCTTTGATTCGATCGAGACCTGGGCTGTGCTACAGTCTCTTCAGCGGTGCCACATTGACTATCGGTACATCGAAGTGTTGAAGTGTATATACAACAACGCCACCATGTCGGTCCGAGTACAAGATCAGAGCACGAAGGCTATTCCACTACAGAGAGGCGTAAGACAGGGGGATGTCATATCTCCGAAACTGTTCACTGCCGCGCTGGAAAACGCCTTCAAGCTCTTGCAGTGGAAAGGATTCGGCATCAACATCAACGGCGAGTATATCACTCACCTTCGATTTGCCGACGATATTGTAGTCTTGGCAGAATCGCTGGAAGACCTTAGCACTATGCTCGAAGACCTCAATCGAGTCTCCCAAGAGGTGGGTCTTAAAATGAACATGGACAAAACGAAGATCATGTCGAATGTCCATGTTGTGCCCACCCCCATCGGAGTTGGGGGCTCGACTCTCGAAGTTGTAGACGAATATGTCTATTTAGGACAAGTGGTCCGGTTAGGCAGGTCCAACTTCGAGAGAGAGGTCAATCGTCGAATCCAACTCGGTTGGGCAGCGTTCGGGAAACTACGCGACGTCTTCTCGTCTAAAATACCTCAGTGCCTCAAATCGAAAGTCTTCGATAGTTGTGTGTTACCAGTGATGACATACGGCACCGAGACGTGGCCTCTTACTATGGGCCTTATCAGGAGGCTCAAAGTCACTCAACGAGCTATGGAGAGGGCTATGCTCGGGGTTTCCCTACGAGATCGAATCAGAAATGAGGAGATCCGTAGGAGAACTAAAGTAACCGACATAGCCCAGCGGATTAGCAAGTTGAAGTGGCAATGGGCGGGGCACATAGCACGGAGAACTGATGGCCGATGGGGCCAAAAAGTTCTCGAATGGAGGCCACGAATCGGAAAGCGCAGCGTGGGACGTCCGCCCACTAGGTGGTCAGACGACCTGGCAAAGGTCGCGGGACGTCGCTGGATGCAGGCTGCCTCCAACAGGTCACTGTGGAAATCATTGGGAGAGGCCTATGTTCAGCAGTGGACTTCCTTTGGCTGATGGATGGATGGATGGATGATGTTTTTCAAAAGGATAAATTTGTTGCCGATCGTAAAATAATATTGAGATATTATTTAATAACATTATTCTGCACCATTCATAAAAATTAAGATCTCTCTACCTCATGTAAGTAAGTGTGGAGAGTGACAAGCAAAAGGGGATTTAAAGAGTTCTAATTTACCATTTGATTTCTAATAACAATGTATGTATAGTAAAAACAGTTGTTTAAAAATACTGAACCATTTAAAAAATTTAATAACCCATAAAGTGAAAATATTTACCTTGACACATAGTGGCTCGGTTCCGCCCTCTGGTATCACATTGTTTAAAGCTGCTATCGCTTCTTGCGCCTCTTCTCTTTTATCGAACCTGAGGAACAATATTTTACATTTGGTTAATTTTATTTATCTCTGTCCAATAAAATTGACATAAGGATCATTTTAATAATATTTGATAAAAAAAATAAACTCATTAATTATAAGGAAATTAACTGATCACTAAGAAATTGTAAACATCGACACGAAAAATAATAATCCAGCATTAATTCAATCCAGGATATAAATACAATTAAAAACTTTCCTTTACTACTACATTTCCATATAACGACATCTATCACAACCAACTGGAACTATTTCCATCTTATCGACAACTACCTACCTAACAAAAGCGACACCTCTCGGCGTTCCGTTGTTCTTATCCCTGAGTATGTGTTTCTGGACTATCCGGCCGTACTTGCCGAATATGGTCTCGAGCTGGTCCTCGGTAATGGCCCGCGGGAGATTCGTCACGTACAGGTTTGTATCTTTTATATCGTCGCCTGAAGGACGCGCGTATGATACCTGCAATGTATTAAATTATTATACAGGGTGATATTGACATAAATGTTACTTAATTTAACTTACATGTTTCTCATCACCCCAGATGACATTTTACAAATTTCGTAAAATATCGGTGATGATTTTATGTCAAAAATCGTGATTTTAGTTTTCACGATTTTTGGCCACCCCATACTTAGGAGTAATTTTACCGCTTAGCTAAACTTCAGTTCGGTTCGAGGACTTACTTCAGCCGTACAAACAATCGTACATATATGGGTTGATCGAAGGCTTTGGAAATTAAAATCACGATTTTTGACAAACTACCAGTCAGTTTTTTTTAAACTTGGTACAATGTTACCTGGGGTGGCTAGGAAATTGTAGTTTAAATTAAATACCATATGTGAATATCATACCCTGTATTATGAAAAGAGCGTACGACTTTTTTAAAGGAATTCCTCGTGATTGTTTACAAATATTTTTCTTTTCTAATTGCGTTTGATTATTGTTTTACCAAGCTCCCTATTTTAATAAGGAAAGCTGTTAAATCATTTTCTAGCACCACCGAAAAATCCGATAGGGTTTGTTCGATCTTCCAGCCTAGCACGCCAGACGTAACGGCTGGCCCAGGTCATTATCAAATCCTACGCCGACATACCAACTAAAACCTTTTGGAGACCGATTACGTGTTATAAATAAGATATAAAATACATTCTCTTGGTCCCACTACTTCATCCATCATCCATCCATCAGCCAAAGGAAGTCCACTGCTGAACATAGGCCTCTCCTAATGATTTCCACAGTGACCTGTTGGAGGCAGCCTGCATCCAGCGACGTCCCGCGACCTTTACCAGGTCGTCTGACCACCTAGTGGGTGGACGTCCCACGCTGCGCTTTCCGCTTCGTGGCCTCCATTCGAGAACTTTTTGGCCCCATCGGCCATCAGTTCTCCGTGCTATGTGCCCCGCCGATTTGTAACCCACTACTTATCCCCTTAGAATTACAGAAGTAATATTGTGTTTATTAAATCAACTATTTACCTTTAACCGTTTATTTCGGAGTTGGTAACCATTGAAAGTGTCAATAGCCCTGGCGGCGTCCTCCTCGCGCGTGAAGTTCACGAAACCGAACCCGTAGCTATACCCAGTCTGGAATCAAATTACACTTTGATCAACTTATGTGAACAATCAAGTTTGCTTGGGGTTCAAGGCTTTAATGAGATGTAACAAAGTAAATTCTCCCAGTGTAAGTTGATATTGTAAGAGATTTTAGAAACTTAGTTTATGAAGTATCGTAACACTGCGAAACCAGATCACAGGAAGAATAACTTGAAGAAGGTCTATTGATTTTTCTTTACAGATCTTTATTATTATTCCTTTTTTTTTTAATTTCTTGAAAATTTTGCTATTTGCACACTATCAAGCTAAGCTCGTATATACCCTATTAGGCAATAGTATTGGGTATTGGTAAGCGAGCTCCCTATCCCCCCCCCCCCAACCTCACCTTAAAATCCTTCATAACCCTGCAGCTCTCGATCGGTCCGATGGTCATGAACATCGCGTACAGATCCTTCTCGGTCATGGTCTGCGGCAGGTAGTTGACGATCAGGTTGGTCTTGCACGAGTCCCCCCCGGCCGCGGAGACTCCGCCCCCCTCCGACATGCTGCCCCAGCAGCGAGCGCCCGCGCCCGCCCTGCCTCGGTACTGCTGTTGGATTTGCTGGAAATTATTTTTTTGGAGGGTGATTAGGCCATCAGGCGATGTTAGACGTCAAGTCTCTTAAAACAGTACCTATCATTATTGCACAGGGCTTTTTATGAAACACTGCCCGAGCGGCTGAATTTGCTGGAAACGGATTTCTTTGTCTTAAAACTGCAGGTGGTGGTAAGAGCCAAGTCTGACTTTAAACAGAATCCTACCTCTGACGACTTGATACTAAACACTGCCAGTAGTAGGTTTAATGGGCGAGAATGATTTGAGGAGCAGCTGAAAGTAAGCGTCAAGTCCACGCATAAACAGGATCAACACCGTTTAGGACTTATTATTATCAAGCATTGCATTGCGCTCGGCACCTCTAGATACATAATATTAAACGTTAAGTACCTCAGTTAAAATGAAAAGAAAAGAAAACTCTCTCAATTTTATTTAATCTATTGTAATGCGAATTTGCATTTTTTATAAGCGCACATCTGCATACCTGTATTACAAAATGCAGTGATTTTCATTTGAGTATTTTTCTTACACTAGGGTTTGTAATCTTAGAGATGCTCTCGTAAGTAAGTAATGTCACTTATGAAAACTTGTTATATTTTACAAAAGAAAGCCCAAAACAAGATCTAGTATTTTTAACGTAGTAAGCCGCCGGATGGGAACCGGTTACAATACGTCTCTGTGTATGTGCAATTTATGTGTTACTATATAAAAAATAAAGTACACACAGAACCATAGAAATTAAGGAAAACAAAAGGCTATTTTTTCCATAAATATGTATTAAAACAACATTTCGGAGTGTATAGACTTAGTTTATATACTTTAAAACCTAAACAAAATGACTTTCCCTGCGCAATAACAATCCATAAGTAATTGAAGTACAAGTGTCTACATAAAAAAGTTACGCAAAACACGAGACGGGCAAAAACAT
Source organism: Theretra japonica (assembly GCA_033459515.1). Taxonomy (NCBI): domain Eukaryota; kingdom Metazoa; phylum Arthropoda; class Insecta; order Lepidoptera; family Sphingidae; genus Theretra; species Theretra japonica. The sequence goes on from CM065942.1 coordinate 6,786,010, forward strand.
CCGCTTATAATACAATCCCATTACAAAATTAAACACAAAAATGCTGGTTAGCTATAAAACAAGACAAACAAAAATACCTTAAAATAAACGAATAAATTGAAAAACATTACAGCCGCCCACAAACAGTGGCTCTGGGGCAATGGTGGCGTCAATTCCAAAACAAACAAGAGCTGGCAACTTGTACAATCAAACGAAAAAAAATATAGGGCATCACGCTCGGCCATGACCCGGCACGCCTGTACCAATGATTTAAAACTCACTTGGATTCCGTGCCCCTCCGAGAACAATGAGTTCGCGAAGGTAACGCATTGCCACCTTTATTACCGTTTATTATTCTCAATCAGATATTATCTCACTCGATTTACGTCTGAACATAATGCGGCAAAAACAAATGGTAAGTACTTTGTTTTAATGAATATTTATGTGGGCATGTTATTCCTGATTATGTATACTGTTTACAATTTAGAAAGGTTATGCTTTCGACAATCACAATTTCCTAGTATGTGTTGATTCATTTTTAACCGACTTCAAAAAAAGGTGGAGGTTCTTGTTATTAAATAGGTTTGACTACTGAGCCATTATTGCTTACCATCTTATATGAATACCACACTTGAATTTCAGAAAGCATTACCTGGCTGGCAATGCTTGAAATGGAAAGAAAAATATACGGGAGGGGGAAAGACGTATCAGACCTCCGGCAACCTCACTCACTGGACAAAACGCGACAGCAAAGCATTTCATGTCACTTTCAGTGAGACAGCAGTACCATCCCGATTGGGATGGCCCATTCCTTCCGCATTCCCATTCATTCAGTCAGTCAGTAAAGAAATTTGTGAAATCAATATGTGAACTGTGGCTGAACCAATGACTTCTGCCTCAGCTAATAAATCCCCTCTCAACTAAACTACATCTCACTAATTAATTACACCACTACAGGTACCTGTAATATAAAAGCTAGAATTTTTCAATGTTCAAATCCATTACTTACATATGCGAACATTGAAAAACGTTTCTTGATCGCTTATGCTTATGTAAGATGTCTTACTAAAAATGCAATCACAAATATTTCTTGGCAATAACATAGACAGTGGACACCCAAAAATCTGGCACATGACCTTATCAGGTAAAACAATATCTTGTATTTCGTTAAAACGATCACAAGAGATAGCCAAACGGCTCCGCCAGGTTATATTGGCAGGCGGCCAAAGATGTTATGGGGACTACTTGGATAATTTATCAAAACACGATGAGAAATGATATAATACATCAAGACCTACCAGTATAATACTCTTTCGCAAAGGCCAAATATGAATATCGAGTGACATGGCATTTATATTAATGTGAAAAATGCCAATGATCAGAGGGTTGTTCAAGAATTATTCAATTGTGAATGCATATTGAGTGACTGAGCACTTTGAAGTAACTATGTTCGTAAAGGATATATTTAGGATGTAGGGCGTAAGGGTTGGCCGCGGTTGGGCGACCGCTTGGGGCGTAACTTGTTTTTTAGTTATTTACTATTTCTTCAAGGATTTGTATGGTAGAGAAGAGGTGCCACAGCAATCTCGCCTAGGCTGCCGTCGCTATCATGCCCTGGGCTGCGGTATTGTTAAAACCAGACCTAAATAAGAAGTCACATAACCGATGACATCACTTCCAATTGATAAGTTCCAAGATAATATTTAGGTATTTAACATTTGGCGCTCGTATCGTGTCACACCAAAAATACACGTGCGTGAATTTATGAATTAAATTGAGAAAAACAAATGGAAAAATGTTCGGACTGTGTGTATTTTTATCATTAAACTTTACGAGTCGCAGTTACAAAATGCAAACTTGTATGAACGTGTACTATTACCAACAATATTGGATTGCATGCTCTTTGTCGTATATATCAAGCACTCAGATCATTTATTCGAGTATGTACGCTTTAAGGAATCCGGTGTTAATTTGCCAATTAGTAATAACGGGAAACGTAAAGGGTTCATATCTCAGTTTTTAGAACGCGTTGCCATGATTTTGAGGTGTAATTAAATACATTTTAAGTCAAGGTGAAAAGCCAAAATATTGGTGGCAGATCTCAGTAGCACTTTTACCTCTTAAAGCAAAGGTTAAGCCTTAAATAAATAGTCAAGATGCAGAGGTAACAATTTGCCAACATTATCTGAGGCTAGACTACGTTGGAAAGCCTATGAATGACTATTTAATGTCCGGCATTTAAACCACTAAAATCTCACCGCCAACTAACAATTCTATGGTCAACATATTCTAAAATAATTTAAAAATAAGAAATATGAGCGCAAACCGAATCCAGAAGTAGAATAAATATAAAAATGTATAGATAAATAGTAGCCGCCAACGTAAACATTATGCACGAAAGATATTTCTATACCGGATAAATAAAAAGTTTTCTAACGATCCATAAGCTCCATCCGACACAGGCAAACCAATATTGTATAACATCATTAAATATTACAGAATTTGACAGTAAACAAAATATAGCACTGAATGACCAGTGTGTTTCAAGACTTGGCAAAAAAATGAGCTTAGGAGAAAATAAAAATGGCTAGATAATATATATGAACAAAATGGTGATGTAAAATCGTGGAAATTGGATAAATATGTAATGACTAGAATGGAAATAGGCAATGCCGAATGGTACTCGTAATAGATATTAACATTGAACGCATAAAAGATAATATTAGTATTGTAGACTAATTAGAGATACACCAAGCATGTATGGATAGAAAATCAGTAGTCAAAAATGCCAGTTAAATCAGATACATCGTGAATAAAGGACAAATACCATAAACTCCTAACACCCCACGACATTAGCCCGGTGGACATAATGAAAAGCAGAAAAAGTTTCTCATTCAATACACATTATTTCCTAGAAAAAGACTAGAGAAAAATGTTTGAAATAACTTCAGTGCGGTCACAGTGGAGTCGGTTATGACAATAGCTTCGCAAACTCGTACTTGGCTGCAACAGATACATTTGAAGTATCGACCATTTCAAAAATATTCTAGCATAAAACATAAGTAAAAAGAGCATAGTTGGGGATTTAAAATGGATATGAGATTTAGAAAAATATTTAATTCTTTATAACTTGTAATATAATAGGTATAGCTTGGTCTTGTTTCAAAGAGCTGTTTAAGGACTATGACGAAATAAAAAAAAACTGAGTTTGCCTAAATCAGGCAGAAGAAGAAAACTGATTACATCATACATGCGTAATCCAACACGTTATAATTTGATTAAAACGACTGTGAATAAGTTGTCTGTTCAGTGCCTTTTAACAAAAAATAAGGCATTGTTTAATTTCGCTGCCCAAATTATACACAGACTAAAAAAGTGTTTTTGGATAATACATTCATTAATTCTACACGATTTGTGGACCACTAGTGTGCCCAACTTAGAGGCTGAATTTTCAAAACACTTTCTAATTTAAAAATATTTTATATTTTACTTGGGGTCGGCGTAACATGACAAGAACTTTGTGACTATGCTGCAAAAAGAATTAGGTTTATAATTGTACAATAGCTTGCCTGTGTGTAATCAACCTTTTTGGATAAAGAGTCCTACAATTTACATGCCCTCAGAGGTCTTTCGAGACCTCTCATTACACGGAATTTGGTGCACGATATTTTCGTTCGCCATTAAAGCAAACGACAATAGAATACACACGTAAATAGGAAAATTATATTTTACATAAATTCAATTTAATCTATGATTGAAACTCCTTAAACACAGGAAATAAAACGCAATCAAGCGATCAAAACAATCAAGCGCTTAAAAGGTAAACCTCAAGAAATTGCGAAGGGCAAACATTATTTCCTGCGGGTAATGGGAAAGATGGCCTGCTCTATAAAAATATTTTAAATTCTTATCGCCCTAGTTTGAAAACACGCTCCAACATTATTCGCCCCCCTAACGGAAACTCCCGTCACGTCACGCAACGTGTTTGTGTACTACATATTAAAATAGCGAACTAAATTAAATTATTTTCAAACGTGAACCTATCAATTTGGGCAGTCTTTTTTAGTAATGGGAAAGCTATAAAAACGTCGAATTCGTCAAAATAATAAACTGTTTTTATTAAATAATAAACAACCCCTGATGTGATAGCCGCACACGCGTTTCAAACGTAAAAACACTACACATGTGTACTATTCCAATTTCCACCTCCCATAAACCAGCACAGAACGAAAGGTGCACGCCAGTATCACTAGCTTACTATTCCAAACATAGTATTCATGACTGAAGAGAAGTAGAATATCTGCTCCCGGGCAAAGCCGGGTCGGACCGCAACTTCATAAAAATACAATCAAACGCATTCTTCAACATTCTTTTGTGGAAGTTTACATTGTTCATGCCAACCATGCTTTCATAACGTGTTTTATTAAAGTTATGAATGTTACGAAACTTATCGATATTATTAAATTTATCCCAGATTCGTATCAATGCGTGGTGTTGATACGTATCTTGCATTGGCGTTTGGTGGCGACAAGGGGCGCTGGCACGTTTCCAATGTAAAATGGAACTTGCCTCTTTACTAAAGCTTTAGTTGCGGGGCTCATTAATAATGGATTGTTGAGTGGGTCATTAGCAAACTTTTTTGTACACAAAGTGAGAGAGCTTAGTAATAATCTTTAATAATATTTCTAAGGAACATTCACTTACAATGAGGATTTAGATAAATATGTTTTTGTTGTTCCAACAATGCAAATGACTGTGAATAATTGTGTTGCTTTAGAAAAATATTATAACTGAGGAGAGAAAATAACTTACAACTTTTATTGAATTTATTAAAATAGCTCCTTATTTTTAAATTGTTGACATAACAGCAACACATGTTTGGGTCTAATTTTGGTACTTATAAGTTTTTTTGTATAGCTTACCATAAGAATTTTGAACTAAGCAACAGTTTAAACATATCTTCCCATAAACAAGTCAAAATTAACTGTAGTTGGCGTATGCCGAACCTATGCAATAAAAAAAATGTATTACTTGCTTCATATTCAAGTGAAAATATGAAAGTGAGTTAGACATACTATAATTTTTATTTTAATTCCATTTGTGTAAGTAACATTACTTATCACAGTATTCAAATAAGTAGAAAAGTACACATTGTAAGTACACATTGTTTTGTTGTAAATAAAATATGAACTGTTTTATGTACTCATTAACAGATTTGACAGATTATGCATAGCTGTGTATGATTTAGTGATATGGTGTGTATAATGTACTGCAAAATAAGTCATGACCTACCATGAACTGAAGAATACTTCAGTTCAGCACATTTTAAATGGTAATACTTCTCATTACTTCTGATAAATTACTAGTGTAACTGAAACACGCTTTACTAACGTTAGAAAACTTTTTCGATGAGTAATAAAAAAGAGATCAAATATATCATAATATAATCACAAAGTTATGGCACAAAAATAAAAGAGAAAATTAAAGTTAATAGAAATAATATTAGAGCTTACTTGAAAATCCCCGGAGTTATTGTCAAATAAAATTAAGAATCAATATTTAATATTATGAATAAATTGGTACTTCATGAAAATTACTTTTAAAATAAATTATATAATGAAAAAAACAGCTTCAACTCACAAAGAAATAACAAAAACTGAGAGTGGAAATATGTGACCAACTAGATTTCATATTGAATCCGTATGGTTACTATTCCTAATATAATTTCTGATTATTTGAGTATGGCCAGTTACAAAAATATTTTTAACAGTAATTGCTGTCTTTATTTCAGTTTAATAATTATTTTATGTTAATAGTTTAATTATTTTTAAGTGAGCATGACCAACCAAGTTAAGTAAACATGGATAGAGCACTGACTGAACCACTATAATTACACCCAGATCTGTCTATATGCATATACTTATGATGAAGCAGAGGTGATATTATTTATTTACATTTTTATTGTTATTGTCTACAGAAAAATCTATAACATTATAAAAATAAATGTAAAAATTACAATCTCACTGTCCCAGGCAATTTAAATATGTCCAATTTAATCATCTTTATAAGAAAAAAAAATAAACACAAACATAATGTACCCACATTGGAATTGTCTTTATAGAATGTCTATATACAATGTAATTAATAAAGATATTTATATAAAAGGCCCCAATTTAAGGCCTTATTTGCAAACAGCTTTAAAACCTATTTTATTTATGGAATGTTTTGTCTTCTTCATCAAACTGAATTCGAAAGTCGTTCAAAAGGGACAAAAAAATACAAATAGGCTTTAAAACTGTCTATGAATAAGGCCAGTAATATTTACTTTTTTGTTTATAATTCTTTTACTTCACATAATTACTAATCATAATAATTAAAGATAATGAATGTTGGGGAGAAATATGTCCTATTGTAGATTAATACAGGTTTAAAAATGCATGGATGGACTTATTTTATTAATAAAGCTTTTAAAAATGAGTGTTCAGAACTTCGCACCAAATAAAATTCCATAGGTACCATGAGTTAGTAAATGAACAAAAAATAAATCCTTATAATTACAGCAAAAAACTGGCTATGAAAAGGTGTATTTTTTTTTTACCACAAGGCTAAATATAGTTACATAAATGCATTAATACTCACATTTTCCAATGTATTAAATCCCCTGTCCCAGCTGCTTACAGGAGTTCCACTGAACAAGTATCCTGGATATCTTTCACACATCTCTCTTATTTGTCACTTGTTTCTACTAAAAATTTAATATCTAAACACTAATTATATATTGAGCAATGATTTTATAACATTTTTTCTATAATTAAATGTTTGATTTGATTCTGCTGTTGCACCTGAAATACAAAACTTACCATATATTCTGTTACTTTTTATATTTAGAAGTAAAAGAAATTGAGTGTGTAGATCTCAATGTCAATATTAAAAACTACAAAAACATTATTGTGTGTCAATACACATATTTATTTTAGTCACATACTTTTTCATTTTTCATTTGTAAAACGTTTATCAAGCAACAATATAATCTTAAATACTGGATCTACTCCGAATTAATGTAATAACATGTTTCATGTAACAGACTAGTTGATTCATATTAAATTATTTTATTTCATTGATTAATTAAGGGAATCCTTACAAGGGTCAATACACAGCTAAACAACGATGTTATATAGGAAATATTCGTTATTAATCGTGCACAGCGTACCTATACCAAGTATTTTATATTTATTGTGCTCAATTTATCACAAAATAATAAAATATTTACCAACGAAACTGTGACATGTTAGTCCGTATTTTATGGTTTACTATGTTAGGCCAAGGGTTTTAAAGTAAAAAATTATCACTTACGTTATAAACCGCGAAATATGTGGTCACTTCTTTTCCTAAATAAACTATATTATTTTTTATTCAATATTTTTTTTTGCAAATTACAGAAACGATACCGCAAATGACAATCCGAACGACAGTTAGCACAAAATATACAGACTAAAAAAATATAATAGTTGTCAGTATACAAATTTATTTTAGATAGGCCACATAATGTCATCCCATAATTTTGGTACAGTTAACGCCGGCTTTACACGTTTGTTCCGGTCGCCCGAGCGACTCGGCGACTCGCCATGCAGTGGCGACACACAGGCGACCATTAAAAGCACAGGTTCAAATGGAAGCGTTCGCACTGAGAGCGACTTTCGAAGCGACTGGACATCGAGCACAAAAATGGCTCAGTGTTTCTATATTGATTTTATATCGGAAATACAATTCCGAGAATCAGTGCAGTTATATATTATGGTATAACAATCCCAAGTATGTATAATTTAACGTGATTGAAATTTATTTCATACTGGATAAACACCTTAAAATTGTAACATATTTTATCAATCCTATAATATGACTATACAATTCCAAGCATTAAAATATATCACAAACTGCCGACTGTGTGATAAAAGAGTTATTCCAATCGCTACAGGTACCACAATTCCCATTTTTGTGGAGTTTATAATTTTCATATATCTGGCAACATTAAAGACGCCCTCCGTCGCGCGCGCACTTATCGGGTGAGCGGCTTTAAAACATGGATCAGCAATGGAATATTAGTGAGACCAAAACAGGGTTGTGATAATGTGTGTGAAGTTTGCATGTGTTCTTGACAGATCACGCTGCGCCATGCACTGTCGATTTTATCATATCGATATCAATATAGCTGGCGGTGTCAAGCTAGGTTTTTTAGGTTTAAGCAATATTTTATTATATTTTATATAAATATATCTACATAGTATAAATAAATAATGACGTGTTTCAGGTGTTTCGATGACACATTTTAAGGCACTGATGATGAAATGGTGCATAGAAATATCGATTTTTTTTCTATTCATATCTAATATACTATTGTTATATTACATTTACAACCCCCGTGGCGTAGTCAGTTGAAATAGTAAAAATAAAGTAAAGTAATAACAGATAGTGTAGAATTAATATTATAATTAAAATACTATAAAATTATAGCGATATATGCATTGTCATCGACTTTTTTTATCGACAATATTATTATTCATCGAAACTGTGAATCAATCCCCACTAAATGTTGGTCGAAATTAATACAAAATCACGTATTTTATATTGTGTTTGCACTGCGCAACTCACTAAAGTGTATTACGTTAAATAAAAATAACGAAGTTATGAAATATGAAAAAAATTAAAATAAGCGAAATTTGTCGCTCGCTTATTTGACAAATTTTGAAACTGATGCCTTATTGTGCTTATTGTGTGTAAATGTTTGGTCATGAATCTCGCATTAATATATGAGTTAAATCATTCCATCTCTTACACATTGCCGATCTACTTTTTATACTACATCTATGGATATTACGCCCAATAAATGTAACACAAAATTACATAAAACTTATAATATATTAAAAATAAATAGGTGTTGCTCGTTCCATATACGAGTATGGAACGTGTATGGAACGAGCAACACCGTTATGATGGATGACAGGCCACTGTCTCGACTGTAGATATTATTGGTGTATTTTTATAGTGCCCAGGTAAAGTATCAAATCAATATCACGAAGAATTTACCTTAAACGTCTGTGCCTTAAACCGAATGTTGGCAAAATGAGTTAATTTCTACCTAATTTTGATTTAAATGTAATGTATCATCGGCGTTGATTATGATTATGAATGAACTGAACTGCCCCTATTTATTTTTAATATATTATCTTAATATATATAAATCTCGTGTCACAATGTTTGTCCTCAATGGACTCCTTAACTACTTAACCGATTATAATAAAATTTGCACACCATGTGCAGTTCGATCCAACTTGAGAGATAGGATAGTTTAAATCTCAAATTATTGTCGCAATTTTAATTTATTGCTAATTATTTGTCTGTTATTATTTGACAGTCACAATCATCTGTTAACTCCAAATGATTCTAACAGATGTCGATACCTTTCGACTGGGTTGAGTAAGTAATCAATAGATGGCGCTGCTATAGTAAATCTACGAACGTGTCATATAAGCTACATTTTAACAGTATAATTACCACGTGTTGTTGACGCTATAAAATTAATTAAATTTATTTAAATTTATTTTATTTATTTATTTAAGGAGCCAGATGAGATGGGATGGGATACGATAGGAAAAGGGATAGTAGGTACTTAGGTTAAGTTCAGAAGTACAAAAGTTTGAACTAACTAAGGGATTAAAGTCTAAACATCTAAGCACCCAGGCGAAGCTGGGCCGGGCCGCTAGTATATTATAAATTTTATGTAATTTTGTGTTACATTTATTGGGCGTAATATCCATAGATGTAATATATAATTATAATATACTTTATAAAGAAAAATGGCCCGATATAATAAATCTTTCATTCATGAATTTTAAATAATTATATTATGTTAAAGCAAAATTATATTTAGTAATTGACCATTTTAATTATGTTGAGTAAGTCGTATATTATTGGGCCAATGTTTTATTGTAAAACACCGACCAATAAACAAGATTGAAAAATTATTTATCATCTGACACTTCCGCCTAGTTCATGTTGTTCTATGATTTCCGCTGTGGTGGCGCCATCCGTGAAACTTTCACGCAAGTCGCCATTTTGATTACACAGAACACATTTCAACGCTGGCTATCGTAATGAATGATTTCTGGTAATACGAATGTGATACTCTCCATTTCGTGAACTGTTTTGTGTTTATAATGTTTATCCTTTGGTAAACGTGTGACTATCGTCAAGATTTTAGCATATTTCTAGGTAAGTTTTGCGGTAGTAATTGTAAATCCAATGCGTCTTTGGCGAGAAGTTTGTGTTAAATTGCGCATCATTGGCTTTTATTTATTCTGGTATGTTACTAATATGCATTGTAATTTCTCACTATAATTCAAGATGAATGAAAACGCGAAGTATTTAGATTAAACCAAAATCCTTTAGAAAACAATAAAAAACCCCACGATCTACACGTCACTGGTCGAAACTGATCAACAACTATAAAGGCTTATATAATTACACGCTATTTTAAACTAAATCGTTTTATAATTGTATGTAGTGTCCATACTGTGATTTATATGGTAGTATACATGAGATAATATGAAAGTCGCTAAAACTTTGGAGGATTCTTGGCGCCAATACACCGGAAAAAGTTGACAATGAAAACTAATCTTTTGTTATTATATTTTCATTATTTAGTATACTAAATAAAATTTGTTATGAAATCTGTATGCCAGCCACTTCTAAGTTTAAACATGTCACTGGAAATCTGTGGGGGAAGCCCTACTTTAAGCAGTACACGTCTGGTGAAATCATGAGATGATGCCAAATATTTTTTTTTTGTATCAGACTTTTGAAGAGATTATCTATATCAATTTAATCTTTTAAATGAGATTTAATTAGACATATACAAGAATTCAAAACTAATTCTTATGGCTCTTAATTTGGTAATCTTAATAGTAACTACTGATCCAGTATTGAAAAAATTCTAAAGTCGTATTTCGTACCTAAGTTAAATGAATATGTTGCATACATTATGTTTTGGATAAGAAATATGTATTTTGATTACCACATATATGGTGTTATTTCCACAAATATTACTACCGAGCTGCACTATTAGTTAATTTTTTTAGAGCATCAATCAACTAACAACATGTTATAGTATAGAAGTTTCCTAAAATTATTATGAATGTATAATGTAGATAAAAGACATGCAATTTACAAAACACTATTTATTATTTTTTTTATTTATTGTATCACCCCATATACGTCCCACTGCTGGACACGGGCCTACTCTACATTCGAACTAATCGATTGAGAGTGGTTAGGCCATATAGCCCACCACGCTGGCCTAGTGCGGGTTGGCGGACTTACATACCGTAGAAATTCTTTTAAAATCGCTACGGTATGCAAGTTTCCCCACAATGTTTTCCTTCACTGTTAAAGTGCATGGTGATTGACTATCAATACACACATAACTCCGAAAAGTCAGAGGTGTGCCCTGGGATTTGAACCCGCAACCACCATGAACATGTAGGCAGCTGTGTCTGGTCCGTTACCAACAGGCCACCACACACTCTCACGCACGCACAAAACTCTTAGCTCTGTATATTTTTGAATTATTCATATTCATTGTGTGAGCATTCTTAAAATAATGATGAAATATTCAACAATTAATTAATTCTACAATTTGTTGTTAGTAATATCAACATAATATGTCTTTCTCTCTCTCTCTCTCTCTCTCTCTCTTTGCAGTTGGTCCCTCATTGTTGAGGATTGTGACTCAATAAACATAAACAACCACAATTTCTGAAATTCTATTTGGCAATATTACACACATGCAGGGAATAGGGAGTTACAAATGTTTTTATATTCTAAAATCAAATTTATTGCACATTTCAAATTGATTTACCTGTTTCATAAAGTTTCTGTTTTAGGAAATCATTTTATTGCACAGGAGCTTACCTCAGTTATTTTTGTCCATAAGTAAAAGCATCAGGATTTATATAAATTTTATTAAAATACATTCACCAATATTAAATTAAACTTAATAAAATAAGCTTTCTAGTCTATTAGCCAATATTATTATGATACCATATGTAATTCAAGTTAATGTATATTTTACATTATTAGTCATCTTCAACATTTCATTGACATTCCCAGGTGGGAATACTTAACGCTTACAATGTAATGAAACAAATTAGTGAGAACTCTTAATTATAATTGGGCATTGTATTTAATTTTTCAATAGGCTTAACTACAACAGTCTTTGTGTAATTGCTCACTTTATATTACCATCTATTTCTATACACATAAGGGGTCTAACCTTTCGGTAATGTGCTATGTCTAGCACAGCGGATTAGCAAGTTGAAGTAGCAATGGGCAGGGCACATAGCACGGAGAACTCATGGCCAATGGGGCCAAAAAGTTCTCGCATGGAGGCCACGAAGTGGAAAGCACAGTGTGGGATGTCCTTCCACTAGGTGGTCAGATGACCTGGTAACATCGCTGGATGCTGGCTGCCTCCAACAGGTCACTGTGGAAATCATTGAGAGAGGCCTTTGTTAAGCATTAGACTTCCTTTGGCTAATGGATTAGATTGGATTGGAAGGGGTCTAAATGTAACAAGGAATAAAAAATGTGCTGAAATTCTATATATAAGTTTAAAATTGTAGTTATGTGGATATATTACCATAAAGTGGAATCATTAAAATCAAAAATGGACAGGTATTTTTCCTTTTGTTTATAGATAAGAAGACAAACTGCAACCATGAGTGTCATCATAAGGCTGCAGAACTTGCCATGGTCGGCCAATGCACTGGACATTAGGAATTTCTTTCGGGGCCTCTCTATACCAGAGGGGGGTGTACACATCGTAGGAGGCGAGCTTGGAGATGCGTTCATTGCGTTCAGGTAGCTATAAAATATCTTCAAATATACAAAACAAAATACTAAAAAGCACATCTGGTTTGTATTTACTTTGAACTATTTCATTGAAAATATAACCAGTAATATCACAAAAATAAAGTTGTTCAGATAACCTGGCATTATCTAAGCCTGTACCTGGGCATCTTAATTATTTAAGTTAGTTTTAATTTATATTTTAATGCTGGTTTACAATAAATGGAAAAAAACAGAACTTCTTTTTCACCAACTGTCACCAAAAAATATGTGACAAACGACACTTATTTATAATTTAACCCAATTTTTTGTTGTTAATCAAACAAAATTAATATACTGTTCATGGAATCCCTAATTGAGACCAACATGTTATAAAGCTATTTTATAACACTCATGATTGAATGAGAGAAGATATGTGACAATTATAAACTGGAAAAATCTAAAAACCTATGGAACAACAAAATTGCCTACTCAGTCTTGCTACATGAATTGTATGTACCAAGAGATAATAAAAAAAATGAGTCATCAATCGTGAATCTGTGAGAATTGTAAAGGATGATTTAGCCTTGGCATAAAATATTAGGTAGCAGGATATCAAGTATCAGCCATCATGAGGGGAAGGATGCTGTGATGTTGGTAAGTATTTTGAATAAAATAGAAATCTTGTTTATATGAAAATCGTATCTTTCAGTCTCTTTATTCCATGTAAACAGATGTACTATGGTAATACAGAATGTTGTCATTTTACAATGTTCTTAATATAATATTTTTTAAAAACCTATACGATACAACTTGTTGTGAGCAACTTTTTAAAAAGAATTATCAATCAAGCTAAGGCCATGTTTGTAAAGTACAAACATTTTTCTATAACCAATCTGCAACTACACTTTAGCTTAATGAAACCAACCCCCAGGTTGATTTTTAAATACTGACATAAAACTGAATCTCGGGAAAGAACTGCTATCTTTTCACCTGAATTTAACATTACATGCCATAATCAGGAATGTATACATTGAAAAATCACAAAAAAAAACGAGTGTCATTTAACGAAGCTTAGCTTAACATTGTGATGCAATAGATATGTTAGAATATGCAGACAATTCTTTAAATAGATATTATTAATTTACACTAAAAGCAGCTTAATATATATACTTTTAGCATATTTTTGAGAAATTGACAAATAATATTCAGCTTCATGAAATATAGGCTTAAGTTTAAAGAGAAAATGATTTAAAAACGAGATATTTAAATACTGGCTTTAGAAAGTTAAAAAAATTACACTAATAAATAACAGCAAACTACATTAATAATTTCGCCAAGTCGCAACGTGTGGGTAACTTCGTACTAGCGACTACATTACCTATCGATTTTACTGCCCGACGCGTGTCAATGACCTTTCCGTTCAATGGAATTCTCGAAAGTGATGTATGGCTGAATTGTTACTGTTAAAACATTCTAAAAGAGTGCGATAGGATTTGTCTCTCCTCTAAGATTATAATAGACTTTCAAAAATACGTTTAATGTGGATAAAGATTATTTCTCATACTGTGTTGTTTATATGAATAAGTACCTACTTTATGCCTTGTACACATTTTGACGCGACCAGTAGTATTTCCAAATATCAACATTGAAAATATATGGCTACATCGTATAAAATGCACCACGAAGTGAGCTCGTAATCCAGTTTAAGTATTGTTACATTTTAATGCATTGGAAATCGTTTCGGCTGTACATTGATAAATTTTTGATCCATGTTTTAATTGTACGTACATTGTAGTAATCCCCTTATTTTCTTTTTATAGTGCTAGTCTATAAAATTTCCAGCCGAATTTGATTTCCCCCAATTGGGGTATTTTCTCAAAAATTTACAACTAGTAAAAAAAAATACAACATTGTATTCGTGGTATTTCGGCATTTGTCGACAGATATCAGTAAATTAGAGTGAGAATAGAGAGAATACCCATCAACGCCTGTCATCGTGGCTGATACTTTTGCCCTGGATTGTCCGCGATAACAGGCGCATTTTTTCATTGTGAAAAAATTCTACGATCGAGATGCGAGGAGACGTGTTAATTCATCCGCTGATCGCGGGGTCGGGGACACTTAGGCTGGCCGGAATATGTCAAATTGACAATTGACAGTTCGGAAGTTGTACTATGGGGAGACGTGCGTTTTAGCGCGAGTACAACTCTGCGTTTCAACTTTTATTGCGCCCATTGCGTGTTGGCGATTCTATGTGCGAATCATCTAGGACGCCAGCCTGTGAAATTGTGGTGTACTAAATGTTATTTATGTATGAAAAAACAGAGTTTCTTATTGAAGTTACCATGCTTAATAATTAATCATTTCTAAATACGCCCACCCTCAGTGACTTCGTGCATATACTGGGCGAAGCAATGACGTCTTTAGTATGTTATAGTGCGTAACGTGTAATTTAATGCACGTGTAAAGCTCGTTACCTAGACACGCTCGTCTGGAGAAATGCAAAAATTGAGTCGAAGGTTGCCGAACGCATCGTGGCACATCAACGCCGACAGTGTGCACGCGCCATTAGATGTATCACATATTCAAAATCATACAGAAACAAAAAAGTTCTACTACGCTTGGAAACATGTCTTTGCCCTAACGAAATACAACGAAATATCTGTAATGAAGATACGGGAGGTATTTCATTCATTAAAAAAAAAATCAGCGGCACTTAAATAATTTAAATAACTGTAATTTTATTCATTCGGCGAGTGGATAGGTTGTGACATTGACTTCGGTTTTACCAAAGTCTGTTCGAGAATTATTGTTATTTGTTGAGGAGTGGAGATAGAAAAGTATTTGCGGCTAAGCCAGATCAGGCTGCTAACTACTATAATCCGAAAAAATATCAGCAAACATTGCACAGTGAACGCTACAGGAATCTTCGATGGCACTTATACATAGTACCCTGCACAATGCCTTTGTAACGAAGATCACGTACATAATTCATCCATCGTAGTTCGCCATCGTTTATCAAAGTTTCATACGAAATATTTTATTTACTGGGGCTAATTTCGTATAGATTTTCTCTGTATACTATTCCAGATTCAACGCGCAGCATCACTACGCTAAGAACTTTCATTGCGATTGAGAAACGACTGATTGGATGTTTGGAATATGTGAGCTGCGAAATCAAAGTCTATTTGTATTTTAACCAACGATGTGTGAAATGATGTAGGAAAACTTATTCTTATTCATCATCATTTGCCTAATTAGGATTAAACTGCAATAGTTCAGGGGCTATATAGATAGCATCAACAGCGAAACGTATATCTTTATTACTAAGTATTTTAGCTATCTTACGATTGAACTCGCAACATAACTGCGTTATAATTTGTTTTAGAATTTTACATTAGGGTGGGTAACCCTATAGCGAATTGTATATTACATACATACATAAACTCACGCCTTTTTCCCGGAAGGGGTAGGCAGAAGTGCTACCACGACACTCACGTTTCGCATTGAGTTCCGTTGCAAAATGTGATAGGGGGCGAGCCTATCGCTATATCGGGCCCAAATGTCGAACTCCGGGCTAATAATGAATAGAAAAATCCAATTTTACTTTGCGCGACCCGGGTTTCGAATCCGAAACCTCAGCGTTGTAATCGCACTGAATATTGACGTTTATGTGATACAGCTTATAACACATCAGTGTGACAGCCTCCGTGGCGCTGTTGGTTAGACGCCCACGTTGGTTAAACGAGGCCGGGTTCGATCCCCGCACCGAAACAAATATTTGTGTGATCTACAGGTATTTGTTTCGGGTCTGGGTGTTTGTGAGACCGAAGTTTCTCGTAGTATTTGATACCCACGACACACAACTCTATCCTAGTGTGGGGTCAGGACTATGTATGTGACTTTTGGATGTATTATTATACTTTGAGTATTTATAATATAGGCGGAGCGCTGGTACTTGAAAAACGTTATTTATTTTATTTTATTTTTATGCTTCCCAATATAGTAAGTAGTTTTATGAGTAGTATTTATTAAGAAGTTTCCAGCAACTTTAATTGACCAATTGGTGGAGACACAAAAACAGAATGAATTTTCCTTCAGTGGATGCCCAACAATGGTATGTCCAGATAGTATCAGGTAAGGATTGGCATTTGATTAGAGTCTAGACAGTCAAATTAAATTACGAAATCGCTTCTTGTTCTGAATTAGTGCACAAACCCTTTTCTCTTGATCATTGGTATTTGTTCTATGCATTTCCAAAGTTTCATGTATTTTATTTATGTACTTATTAATATCGTTAACGGGTACCCTTCAAATTTACCCCAATATGTATTATAAGTTTGTACTTTCATGTTGTATATTTTAATTGTAAATTGTCACAAAATTACCAAGCTGACCATATAATGGATGGTTTTATTCGCAATTAATCAAACTAGTATCAACATCTATACACACTGATGCATGGCAAACAAAATCCGGGCAAAGTCATACACGTTATAAACTAAAAAATCTAATGTTAACATGGTGCCTTAACACTTGCAATTCTTTTTGAACCTGCTTAATTTGAAACTTTGCAACACATGTTATATGTATGTCTGAATTTTAATGCTTCTGCACCCTTGACTATATTACTGCCAAAGAGGTGGTTACGATTCCGTGCCGTCACTATTTCTTAATTTAACTGTTGCCTCATAATATTGATTTGTTTTTCAATAGTGGCCGTTTCAACGTGATATGCGAGCTTTTATTAGAATTAGTGGTAATTTGTTTTATGACTGCATGCTGCCTTATTGCGTGTTGCAGACGTTGTTGTTACAGATTTATAGTTTCGCTTTTATAAATAGGTACGTCGCGTCGTAAGAAAACATAACTTTGATGGTTAGGGATTGTTTCTTTAGTATGTTAGAGCATCTGATAGTTTTATAATTACGTGTAATAATTAAGTTTGCCGGTCTTAGGAAGTTGCGTCTTACATGATCTAAAATTTAACAATGAATTTATTTGAACACGCGGTATTTCACGCATCCATGAACTAAACAAAAGTTTTCAAATATTTCCACATAAAGTCTCTTACTATCTGAATGTGTGATGGAGTTTTGGGCTACCCAGTTATTTGATAAATTTTATGCTACATGTAAAAAAATCACCCAGGCACACTTCTGCGCATCCCGCAATCGGTGGCTGGTTCATGCAACACAAAGAAAAGGGCGGGGTTTGCGCGGGAGGGGAAGGCGTTTGCATGAATAGTCAGCTCTGCTGCGTGAAAAGTAACGTGACGCTCAATTTTTGTGTACTATTGTGATAGATAATTTCGTTAGAACTTAACCTAGTAACGGATCTGGTATGTGACTGTCCTCCAAAAAAAAATACACGACCTCTGTTTGCTCCGTAGTGAAAGTGTTAATACATACATACATAAACACACGCCTTTTTCCCAGAAGGAGTAGGCAGAGGTGCTACCAGAACACCCACGTTTTACCTTGTATATTCCGTTCCACGATGTGATAGGGTGCGAGCCTATCGCCATATCAGGCACAAATTCCTGACTCCGGGCTGAGAATGAATAGAAATATCATTTTGCCCGACCCGGGATTCGAACCCAAAACCTCAGCTAGGCAATCATACCGTAGTACAACTGCGCCACCGAGGCACTAGTTAAAATACCCTTATTCTTTTTCAATGAATTCCTGAAAGAGCTTGTAATATGGCTGTGTCTTGTGTTTCGAAAGTAAAGTACTGGTTATATTACAGCTGCCAGGTTAGGTTGAGAACAACATCCCTGTCTTTTTGACATTCTAAAATTGAATTAACATTTTAAGTATTTTAAATCCACAAAAAAATACAACCATAGAAGCACACCTAATATGTGTACGTGTAGTCCCGATTTCTGGCTCAACAATGGGCAGAAGTAATTTAATATATTGTGTGATGGATGAAAAATATACAATATACCTACTTTAATACATTTATTTATAATAGTTTAAAAATGAAAAAATCCATAAAAGCACTACCTATTTTAACAACTATGGATTATTACAATACGTAGGT
This sequence comes from Theretra japonica, assembly GCA_033459515.1. NCBI lineage: Eukaryota > Metazoa > Arthropoda > Insecta > Lepidoptera > Sphingidae > Theretra > Theretra japonica. The sequence continues at coordinate 6,804,922 of CM065942.1, forward strand.
TGAGAATATGGTCTCCTCAGTGACCTAAAGAATACGATCGAGGTTAATTAAAAGCAACGGCTTAAAGTGCCCTTTTGATTCAGGTCAAGATGGGACTTGGAGATTTTAGTTCCTCCTCTTATCACCGAGCCACATAATTAGTTTTTAAAATTCTGACCATACAATTTTACTATTGACAGAAGTTGGAAATGTACCAATTTTCGTTATTGATTAGACACGCTTTTGTCTGCCCTAAAATTCCTGGAGTGTTGTATTTTTAATTGGAGTTTGACTAAACAATACGGTTACCACGAATATTATACAAGTTCTATAGGTACACCATCCCGCAACGACGGACGACAGTGGTATGTATGTGCTGTGTCTGCTATCCTGATGGTTTGTATTTGTCACTGACAACAAGTCCAAAATGTATATCATTTAGCATACTATTATGTTCCGTTTTTAATAATACATTTAACATAGGTAACGCTTAAATATATGGGACTTAATGATATGGGTACTTAACTATGTCATGCCGTCATGTGGGTACTTTTTGTAGGACAATGTACGAAGTGTGTATTTAGTAAGAGTCGCTGGCTTAGCGATCAAATGAGCTCGGTGACTGAATAAAGAAACCGCTGCTGTGTCAAGTTTCCTAATGATTCGTATGCGGTTCTTCTTTTTGGCTCTGTATTTTGTTCACTATCGTATTATCGTTATAAAATTAATTCAACCATCCCTCTATATACACTAACATTTTCTTCAACTATCGAAACAGCTGCAAACTTATTATGTGCTGTAATCCTTCCTTCTATAATATCTCAAGTATAGGATAAGACAATCGAACTTCCTTATATATAGATATCTGTGTATCATTTATTGGTTAGAATAGCCCGACGATATTTATAATTGCCAGAGCCACATACCATTTTTATTTTTATTTTTAGCTATTTCAGTTATAGCAATTACTTCTTCTAATAAAAGTGAAAGAACCCAGGTATATAGTACAAATATCCGAGCATGTAGCAGGAGCTGGCTATATTGCCATGTTATGAAATATTTGGATATTTATTTAGATCTCTGCTTTGAAAAAAGAGCTATGCGCTTACCCGATGATCACCGCTATCACTACTCATATGGTATTCTCATAAGGTGGAACAGACCTACAAAACGGGGGTCGCCGTCGAATTCGCAGCTTAGTGGGTTCCGACTTCAAAGACACTGAAGTATCGAGTAGCCATTTCAGATCTCATCATATTCGAAGTATGGCTCGGGGAGAGTTCCTCCAAGCTACCTAAATGGCGTTTCTGCGCTAGCTACCTCTTAAAACATTACAAGGGTAGCCAGCTAAATGCGCTTGGTGTAATACCTATAGTAATGAACCTGTTAAACCGGTAAACGGTAAACTATTACCGCTGTACTCCTTAATTAGCAGACTGCCAACGGATATCGGACATAATTAGATCCAATAAACTTCAAACTATAATTTAAAAGTACTGTACTGTATCAACCCAGATACGTCCCACTGCAGGACACGAGCCTGCTCTACAATCGAGAGTACTATTGAGAGGGGTTAGGCCATATAGTCCACCACGCTGGCTTGGATTTTACATACCATAGAAATTCTTGCGCATCGCTATGTTAAGCTGGTTTCCACACGATGTTTTCCTTCACCGTTATAGTGAGTGGTGATTGACTATAAATACACACAGGACTTCGAAAAGTCAGAGGTGTGCCCTGGAATTTGAACCCGCGACCACCATGAACATGTTGGCAGCCGCATCTGTTCCATTTACCAACAGACCACCACGCACTTTTAAAAGTAAATACATAATAACCTCTTCGATTTAGTAAATATTTTGTGTGATCCGGTTAATATTATGTTATCAACACGACACAAACTTACGATCCCGCTGTTAATCTGATCAATAGCCTTTTATGCTCCCGGTGCAGTATTTCTTTATCTGAGCCTCTAATCAACCAAATCTTGGTCTGGTCTTGTTTTTTCTGCGCCCTGGGCACCGCCTGCGCCGCTCTAGTTTCGGCTCTGAAACTTATATAGGTTTTTGAGGGTCTATATCCCAAGTAAAGTTTTAAATAATTTTAAAAACCTAAATATACTAACGGAATCGTAGATTTGCTGGTATAAATTGTTGCAATGCACTGATATTGCAAGGCAATAATTGGATAGTTCATATCGTTAATTTCTTGCCGACTTATTCCTATAATTTTCATACCCAAGACACGCGGTTATAGAAGCCGGGGTAAGCATTGTGTCACCGAGAATGTCATTTATGCTCTGTAGATTGTCAATTCAACTGTTATTTTAAATTTAGTCTATTAGAGATTCAATTGCGTTTATGTCTAATACAACGAGCAATCTGATGGTAAGTTATGCACTATGTAGGTATCTATATCGGTTTACTGGATGTCCATAAAACATGTTTACTTGCGTGTGTCGCTTTAGCAATTTGATAAAACTTTTTTTTTTTTTGCTTTTTCTTGGGTAGGATGCATTTTTCTCCTAATTATCTGGGATATACCCCGTCGGTATTGGCTATGCGTAATATAAAATAAGAGCAAAATAATATAATAGTGTAGTTTCTGAACTTATGTTATTCATCGCTCAAGTGGTAGCAGACAAAACCGACAACAATGTTTACCACCTTACCTTTCTGTATTTACCTCGCCGCAACACACAAGGTATATCAAGATTGCTACCGAAAACGAAGCCAGGTGGTAGTTTTAGTGACTACAAACACAATGCAACAAAACAATTTTAATTTTAAAATTTAAAACATTACAAAACAAAACGTGACGATTTTCTTTGTAATGTTTTAAGTATCATTTGTGTTTGGGTGGTAAATCCATAGTTTTTGCTGAAATTATAATTTAAAGCCTTGCGTACTCTAGTGTCTTTAAAAATAAATGGATGTACATATTTTTTTAGGAACATGTATTTACCACCCAAATACGATGATAGGAAAAAAAATACAAAAAAAATCATTGCTTTTTTTTGCAATAAATTTAGTTGCACTGTGTCTCAAGTCACTTAAACTACCACCTGGCTTCGTTTTCGGTAGCAGTCTTGATATACCCTGCAGTTGTAGGATACACAATAGCAGTAAAAAATATTTGTGTTTAATGTATATAAATAGTGTGTATGGATTCGATTCATAGTCTGTTCACTACTACCTACCCGCTCCACTCTCGAGTGCTCGCGCCACTTCACTATTTGCTTCACTCTTCAGTACTCACTCCACTATCCAATATTCGCTCCACTCTTCAGTTTCTGTTTGTCTATTATTATCTATTATTAGTGGAACAAAAATTACCCGTAACGAATACTGTCTTCTTTTTTAGAAGTCGAGGGTTACAACACTTCCTTCTATTACATGGATCTCACTAAATTTTTTTGTCTCTGATTAAGCTACTGTGGAGACGGACGTAAAAAAAGCACATTAATAGGCTCTGCTATGATCGAAGATGACAAGATTTAAATTTGATGCTATCACGCTGTCAATCTACGAAATGCTAAGTGCGAAATCTTGTAGAATTAGAATATAATAAAATCTTAAATGTTTGTCCATGAAGGTGCGTAAATCGGATATGGAGATCCATAGCTTCAGCATATTATAGCTATGGGATACAGGCGTCATTGTTAGTATTTAACTGTTGCCCTGATTATATGCGATCCACATATTAATATATGGGGTACCCTACTGTATATCCTCAATATCTGCATGAAGGTATGTTGCAGCTTGCCTAGTGGAACCAACAAAACAAAACGAACAATTACAAAGTTTAGGATGATTTAAACATGCTTTAAGAAATATGCAGGTTTAAGGTCAGTTCAAACCGAGACGCGACGGTGTGCGCACATTTCAATAGAGTGACACAAAGTTGAACTTTATTTATACTACACGAAAAGATACACATTCATTGTGTAAATTCCGAAAACGTACCACGCAGCGCAGCGCATCTGGATGCTTCACTGCGTCGCCAGAACGCGCGGCGTGCAAGAGTGGCGCTGCGCGCCGTCGCGTCGCGTCTCGGTGTAAACTGACCCCTATGCTTCATGTTTGATTACCGTTCTGGGAATTCAGAATGTAAGGGTGCCGCAGGTGTTTTTTTTTCCGCAAAAGTAAAGATGTCATGAGATGTCGTACCAAGCTTTTACTGCTATGCCGTCATTGCCTGAAGGGGCAAGTAAAAATGCCGCTCGTGCCACTTACATTTCGCCCAACTTGTTTTTCTTCTAAGAAATAGCGGGGAACCCTGTCGCCATGCTGTATAAATTGTGAAACTAAATACTCATTTTCGTTAACAAGAATTTTCTCAATTATTACAATTAAATAATTACAATATTATATTGTTCTTCCCTGGTTTATTTTAATTACAATAAACAATTATCGGTAGCATCTGAAGAGCAACAGTACGTAAAGTGCCTCAAATTCCCTTGTCTCTCTCTGGTATACGAGGTCTATATTTTTACATAGACTTATTAAATGCGTGATAGTTCATAGTTTCTTCTAAAAATAGGTATATCCACACATCACTGATAAATAATATGAACATACAATTTTTTTTAAATACTTTCGCAAAAGAGTTACCTGTCGGCGACTTGCTGAACAATACCTTTTGGTAGCAACTCCGTTATGAGTGGAATTAAGAAGTACTTAGGTGTATTTTTCCTTGAGTGAGCATAAACTGATCAACCCATAAAATAAGATAAATGGCTACTCCCAGAACGCGACATGCTTGCGTGTGACTATGGCAGCCTAATATCATTAGCAGTATATTTAATAATACAGCTAAAATAATACAAACCGCAAAAGCGTCCTTATTCCCATCGGTAAATAGAAAAATCTTCTAAAAAACTATTACTCACTATACAAAGGTTTCTAATTATTATCATTCCCATATTTTTCATTCCTTAGTTACTTAACGTACATCTAGGTATATGCAAATAATTATTACTATGTCGTATACAATAAAAATAGCTCCTTTTATTTTCTAAATTCAACCATGGCATAACCGCTAATTTATCGAGAGGATCATTGAAATTTAATATTCTGGGTCGGAGACAGGGGATAAATACTTCTACAAAGCTTTCAATAAGTGGGTAAGTGATATGGTGAAGTGCACTACACACCAAAGCCGCCGACACGCAGGCTTACGTCGGCAATTTTTTGTTGGCGACATGGCCGTCGGCTTCACTCATTGCAACCCGGAAAACTTTGTTTCTGACATGATATGAGGAACGTTTTTATGACTAGTTGAGTATCGCCGGGCAACTGAGCAGAGCGCTTGCATCGCCAACATGTCGGCGGGCAACAAGAGCAGGCGCTTGTTGCCGACATGATTTTTTTCTTATAGGTCGCCGTGTTGTCGGCGGGCTGTGTCGCCAGGCCGGCGGCTTGGGCGTGTAGTGTGCTTAATATGGTAGGCATGCATTGTTCTATGCATAGTACAATTTGTTGCTTTCTTAACCGATTCGTTGCGACGCCCATTTTGGTGCACTTTTATGCGTGGCGACGAACAAATAATGCATTTCATTAATACGTACCTAATCGCAGTAATCGTAATGCAACTTATCGAGGTTGTCAACCCCTGGAATTATCTGATTTGCATTATTTCCAGAAACGAAGTCTATAATAATGATCCGCATTCAAAAAGATTAATGTTTAGTTCAAGAAGCACCTCGAGAAATTTCGATTTGAGCGAGATAAAAGACATTTAAAAATGACACGAAACGCGTGTCATACGCCATATGTAAAAAAATTGGATGGCACGTCTGTCGTGCCATCCGCAACGAATCGGTTAATTGAAATATATATATTTATGACAACCTTCATGGAATTTCTATTAGAATATAATATTCAAAGATAATATTAATTATAATTTAACATACATATATAGGTAACCGACATGCCTGCATCCCAAAGGTGTAGGCAGAGACTGGATTTCCAATTTGCTCGATCCTGACACTTCTTTCACTTTTACTTGTTTATATATGGTATATTTTTAAACAAACCAAAGCAATGTGCCTAAATGCCTCTAAAGCTAAAAATATAGATATTATTTATATAGTTGGTACACCATTAATATTTGTCGCGTGTTCGTTTACCTCGTTGAACTGGTAATTTAATATAGCTTATTGCGGCACTGAAACTCTGGGACACATACGGGTTATTCATTTAACGTCACTGCTCCTATACAAACAGATAATGACGCAGTATTTGTGCCAAACTACATTCTCGTGGCAGTCATTGTTAATATTTTACAGATATCTTTTTATTCATGGGGAGGGTCTTGGTAGGGTGTAGGGGTCAGCAGACGTCCAACACGGCATCGAGGGGATTGCGTCCGCGCTACACATATAACGCCGGCATGGGCTCGTAACACAAAAGACAATGCCGCTAGAGAGACAAATACTCCGCTCTGGAATTTGCCGTACATCTTATACCAACTACAGTGTTTGGTTGGCAAGAAGCTTCCGATATTGCTCTGCAATCAACCTGATGATTTAAGTAACGCAGTCTCGGCTGTGTCAGAATAAGCAACGCGGGTGCACGGGACTCTGCGGTGAACGCAGAATACGCCTATCGTCTTGAGTGATCGAATTCGGCTATAACACATCGATGCCAAAGACCCCCGTTCATCATCTTTTAGAATTTAGAATTTAGAAATCCCCGTTTTCATATTTTAGAACACCATGAGATACAATAGTAATTTATAACACCACAATTTTAAGCTACGTTTACACGTTTGCTGAGGCATTGGCAGACATCTAAAAGCTTCACGCTTTTACAAATGCTTGGATGCTATTTGCACACTCGAGTACGTTAGTAATAGTATGTTCCGAACAACCAAACCTGGCAGACGTGGACATTTGAGTTTTCTCAGATATTACCGATATGCGTTGAGATAGGCCATAGTTTCGTTGTTTGACCAACTAAGTACTTATAGTCGATACGCCGCAGTATACAGCGTAGCATAAAAACACCCGTTGGTCGCGAGCGTATGAATTCAACACTAGACACGCCAACATGTAAATAAGTCGCAAGCGCTCGCCGCGAGCTTCTGTCGATCTGTGATCAAAAACCGACGACAAGCTCACGCGACCTAAGGCAAACACCTCGTTCACACACAGCACAGTTTAATCAACTAGCCCCTAAATTAGCACTTGAGAAGTGTCATAACTTTGTTGTTCAATAGATCTATATTTTTTATTGATACTTGCAATTGCGAAAGATTTTTGAACTATAAATCTATACATTTACCTAATTTTGTAACTGATCGATGTCTGTACATGGAAAATATTTGAGAAAATCTATTATTGGGTACTATGAACGTAATAGAACCCTAAACAATGATTATTTTAATGTTTGTCTGTGCGGTTGTGCACGATGATCTCGGAAACAGCTTAACTATTATCCCGAAATGTGTTCCCGTGGGCTGAGCAAGAAAGTCACATATCCTGTATATGTATGTCCCGTAATTATTGGACCAAGATTGTATGAGAAATACAGGGAGCGCAGGAAAATGGCGCATTTGCTCAGTTGGATACAAGGGTATAATATTAATATGATAATAAAGAAATAATATTTGGAAAATACTTATCGTTTTCGAGTTATGACCTTATAAAGTTTTAAGAATTACTACCACCTTTTCGAATAAAACCGGTTGGAATAGGTAAATCACAAGATTTTAACATATACGTATTTTTTAGTTTCGTTGTTTATGAAATAGTTAACAAAATATACAATGAAAACCGTTTCGAATAGCAACAAAACTTTCATAGACTTCGCCTTAACATTTGTTACAAAGGTGCACAGGTCAATGTTCAATGTTAAATTCCTATTGCCTCACTATGTACACTACTCGTATATGGCATGGTAATCCTGTAGTTTTAATCAGCAATTATGGAGAAGTATAGGGATACTTCTCCATTCTAGAATATTTGGCGTAATACGTTAAGGGGAAGCGCATGTGTTGTTAATTCTCAATTTCTCGGTATTTTTGTTATTATCAGACTACGCTAGACGCAATCACGATTTACTAAAATGTATATTAGCAAGTGCGCCATTTTTTTGGGCACCTGTAGAAGGAATTGTTATCGGATAAAAACACTTAAAATTATTGCGCAGGTCTTGTAGTTTTAAAGTTATTTATTTTTTTAGATGAAATTGTACAGTATGCACCCAATGTAAATTTTTACAAAATCTACTACTATTATTTTGTTACTTTATGTTCTAGGTAGTTGAGTATACATTGGGCTTTCTAATTAAAATGATTTTTTATAGTAATTATAAGCGATTTAAAAGTTGAACAACGAAGATTTTTATATTTGAACAATTTGTAAGTGATATTTGAATGAAGCTGATATAGAAAAAAATACTATAGGCTGGTGGAACTTTATTTTAAAAAAATTACATTTCATATCAATTACAAAGAGGTGTAATACTGTCGTTTAAAATAAGTATTCTTTTTTTTTGGTCAACATCAATGTTTTTTTTTTTTACAGCAAATGCTCAAAATGCTTTACTGTAACACATTACAACACATATTACAACGACATCTTCGTATAAAGTTTCTTTTCAAAATTATTCAAGCCCTTTCATGTCTTTTTATTACTTCAGCCACATGATTTATTTTTTGTAGTAACTGACTTTCATCGGAAATATTATTTTCATAAAGCGCTTCCTAATCATAATCCAAAGGATTCAAGTCGGGAGATCGCGGTGGCCATGAAATAGTACCTACTCGTCGGTATGTTTCATCTGGTTATCATATGGGTGAAGGTCGATCTCCACCGAGTCTTAGACCATAATTGTTAACAAAAAAACATATTTTTCATTAGGTACCTACTCGAAGTTTCATAACACTTACCAACAACCCAAAGGAATGTTACTTATTAAATTAATATTATTCACTTTGTTGAGCTTATAAATCGTATTAATCTCAATTATATATTAGAACTAGCGGCCCGACCCAGCTTCGCCTGGGTGCAGATATTTTTTGATTCCACTCTACACTTGATAGATGTTAATTTTCGTACACTCTTAAATATTAAAACTCGACGTAGCTATCCTACCGTCCATTTTCTGCTCACCATGACCCAATCAATCCCGCTCCGTCCCGTCTGTCCCGTCATTTACGGTTCCGTCCTGTTCTATCCCGTCCCGTACCGTCTGTCCGATCTTGTCGCATCCTATCCGGTCTCAACCCGTGCCTTTACATTTCGCCCTATCGCAATCTTTCAGCTACCCTAGTAATTTCGCCTACGAATTTAGAATATCGACGCGGTCATCGATGCACTATTTGCTCACGGATGCTCACGGCACACCCCGCGATCGCCGACCGCTGGTAACCGGAACGAAACTTATGGCCCGCCAGTCGCTGGGCCTCCGCTTTTTAAATCTCTGATATCTCCTAAGATTTTAATGAAAATCTGTTAAGGGCAGCTTCCATCAACATTAAATGTCAAACGTATGTATGTAATGTATTTAATTGGATAAGGAATAATACTGTATTTTATAAAATACCAGTAAAAGATAAAAATAGTTACTGTGGGTTATCCTTTGGAGATAAATATATATCATCACGGACTTTTTATCGATATTTTATGATATACAATTCCGTAGTGCATTAATATGATTTAGCTCGTAAGCTTTAGCTAGCGTTTGCGATTTAAGCGTAAACACTAATAATAGGCGAAAACTGTAGAGGGAGTGAGAGTAGGCTTATTGTTTGAGAGAAATAGGAGACCATTTTCGTTTTCATTCCTACTTCGTGCTGTTTACTGGGTGAGAAGTGACACCGGTAGACACATGAAGGGGATAACTTACCAAGTGATAATAATTGATGTTATCGAGCGGGATAAAAAATTATAAAATTATTGAAACCGTTATTAAAAAATAGGGGTTGATCGTAGAGGGTTGAAAATTTAGGGTTGTATGTATTTTTTAATGCTGTATCATAAAAAAATAAAAACAGCAAATTTTGTCTAATAAATAAAAAAAATAAAATTTGGAGGTGGACCACCCTTAACATTTAGGGGGGTGAAAAATAGATAGTAGCCGATTCTCAGACCTACTGAATATGCATATAAAATTTTATAAGAATCGGGCAAGCCGTTTCGGAGGAGTATTGGAACAAACATTGTGACACGAGAATTTTATATATTAGATTACTAATAATATTGGCTTACATCTTGTAATGAATATTAAACAAAGAATAAATCAAAAATAGTCAAGTACTCACTTGAACCTGCCACACGCACCCGTGTTACAGGGTCATCATACATCTGACTCAATCGCGACAATTTAAGTGAGTTTTCCAACGAAGTGTAATGAGTTTTCTTTAAAAAAAAAACATAGAACTTTGATGTAACGTAGGCATTTCATACCACAACTTAAAAGTAACAAATGTTGTTAAATGGTTAATGGCAACGTGCATGAGCACGCGTAGGTAGGAGAGAGGACTTGGGTTCGATTCCAAGGTCGGATGAACGACCTTGTTTCAATGTCAATATTTAAAAATGAGATAATATGTTGGCTGTTTTATTAAAAATACATATTGCAGGAATTGTAAGAATATTTAATACACTTGATTCCATTATTACAGTAGGTGGCGCTATAGACATCAGCGTTTTTCGAGTGAGAGCAAAACTATTCAACTCCTCTTTCGGTAAATCGGGCAAAGCAAGAAGGGAGTTTACTTGCGTGTTACTGACTAAATCAGCAAGTATAAGAAATGGGAAAGTTACACACTGGGTTTCTATCAATTAACCAAAACTTCTCCGGCATACTATTAAAAACCTCTCCTGGTAGTCTCCAGCGCCTAGGGACCAGAATCGCATGGATTTTCTTTCTCGTGACTGCTCGGCGCGGCTTTGATTGTTGTATGCTGCGAGTGATGACATACGGCACTGAAATGCGACCTCTTACTATGGGTCATAACGTTATTAACATAAAATTATCTGTCGGTATGATATGTCTAGCACAATGGATTAGCAAGTTGAAGTGGTAGTGGGCCGGCCACATATCGCGAAGAACTGATGGCCATTGGGGCAAAAAGGTTCTGGAGTGGAGGTCACGTACAGGCAAGCGCAGCGTTGGACACCCGCCTACAAGGTGGACGGAAGACCTGGTTTAGATTGCAGGAAGTCGCTGGATGCAGGCCACTTCCAACAGGTCAATGTAGAGATCCTTGGAGGAGGCTGTTCAGCAGTGGACTTTCTGTGGCTGAAAAGAAAAAAGAGGCTTCTTGGAACAGCACTCTTGCGAGTCCTTGTCAGAAGTCACAGATATCAGCTACTTATAGCCTTTGAATGCTCCTTAAGAATATTATGGGCGTCCGGAACATACATATCGCAGTCTTTTCTATTATCGCAAGTCGCAGTCGGTGTGGGCACACCACCCGGTCGTGTGCCCAGCGACCTCTCTTATCCCATTAGGTCGCCTCTTTCGATTATACAAGGTGTAATATCGAAAGAGTTGGGCCGTGTGTGTGTAGGGGTCGCGGAATACATACACATGAATCAAATGGCGGGTAATTTATTTCTAGCAGCCTGTGTATCAATATCTACTTACAAGTTCTAAAACTTAGATATTACCTACTAGAAAAGTACAGTTGCAGTGAAACATTCTTTAAGGGGAGAGGTTCGTAGTAATCTTAACTATTCGCAATTTTTGGATCAATTTAATCTATTGCGGCGGTTGGATTTGACGTTGTTAAGACAAACAGAAAGCATTTATTACTGTCCTTGGTTGAGCATATGCTTATGCGCCGTTTAATATACGACTTAGGGTGGCGGTCCTTTCGTACCGCCCCTTGTATCAGCCCATATACGTCCCACTGCAGGGCACGGGCCTACTTTACGACCGAGAGTATGATTGGGAGTGGTTAGGCCATATAGTCCACCACGCTGGCCTAGTGCAGGTTGGCGGACTTTACATACCGTAGAAATTCTTTGAATTCACTACGGTATGCAGGTTTCCTCATGATGTTTCCCTTCGGCGTCATAGTGCGTGGTGATGTATCTATCTATACACTGACAATAATCAATCAATACAGAATGACTATCAATACACACATGACTCCGAAAAGTCAGAGGTGTGCCCTGGGATTTGAACCCCCGACCAACGTGAACATGTAGGCAGCCGCGTTTGGTCCGTTACCAATAGGCCACCGCGCACTTTCCGCCCCTGATTATCCTATTTTCAAATAATAATAAAAATGTGAAAGCGATTTTTTACTGTGCACTGTAACGGCTCGACAGTTTTAGTGAAGTTCCTAATCTTATTAGATTACCAAATATGACCTAGCTGTGAATCAAAGCGGATTAAGGGGTGGCAATGTTTATTTTATGTGTACCTATTTGATAATGTTCCTAGTTAGTATTTTCTAAGCTTAGTTAATGAAGTTGAATTGGAATTAAGTAATGGCACCCCAGCTTTGCTTATTCGGACCGCTTCGTTCTGCTAGGTGTATAAAAGATTACATACATACAAAAACTCACGCCTTTTTCCCAGAAGAGGTGCTTACCTCTTCTGCTTCAGAAGTGCTACCAGGACACCCACGTTTCGCCTTGTGTTCCGTCCCATGATGTGATAGGGGGCGAGCCTATCGCCAAATCGGGCACAAATTCCTGACTCCAGGCTGATAATGAATAGAAAAATTACTATGCTTCGAACCCGAGACCTCAGCTTTGTAACCATACCGTAGTACAACTACGCCACCAAGGCTGAATTTTTTCAGACATAAAAAAACATAAAGCGCTTAAACATATGTAAAAAACGGCGGTCTTCTCGCTGTCTGTGATTTCTTCAAGACAACCTTAACATGGCCTGGAATTAACGGAAGCACGGAAGAAATGCGACAAACAATATTTTTTTATTACATAGGTCCGGCAAACGAGCAAACAGGTCACCTGATGGTACGTGATCACAGCCGCCCATAAACGTCCATAAAGCTGGATCATGGGTGTGTTGCCGGCCCAATTGGAAGGGGAGCGGGAAGGAAAAAGGATGGGAAGAGGAAAGGGCTATTGGGCATCCGGCAATCTCACTCACCGAAAGAAACACGACAGCTGAGCTGTCGCTTCACGTCGATTTCCTTCGAGAGAGTGGTACCGCCCCTGATGAGCCTGCCCATTCATGCTGAGTTATGACTGACAACAGCGTTCTTTACCACTTCCAAACTTCTGTATTCCTGAACTCAGCCTAAGTAACTACGGTCATTTTTCCTATTCTATCCCGTCCCGTGTTATCTGGCTCCTTTTCTTTCTGTAACATCCCGTCCCATTATATCTTATCGAATGCAATCCGGATCCGACCGGTCCCATCGCGTCCGTCCCACTATCCCATTTCATCCCTTGGTGTCTAAATAGGGATGTTGACAAAATTCTAGGTAAAACGTTCCAAACTTTCATGTGACTATCTATGATCAACGTTACCGGCCAATGACTGAATCTCGCATTCCATCAAAATGAACTGCTTTTGACTCAGTTCTTCGATATAACAACTTCCTTATAATTTATCTAGTCTCTATTATAATGAAAATCGGAAAATATTATCGTTGTTGTAACAAATTATCTAGAGAAATAGTTCACCGGTTGTTTTGACTTTGAAATTGCCGCTTGATCAGTGACATCAGTGTGCTCCGATCGCTGTTTTCAATAAGTGATATTGGTTAATGAATAACTCCATTTAAATATTATTTAATTTATAACAAACAACAGGTTCCTACAATTTTATATTAGGTTTTAAAATGTCTTTATGTGTAAAAAATAAACTTCCACGAATTTGTAACATGAGTTAGCCATCCCTATTGGGCATCATTGGTAGCTGAAAAACTATTTTTTAATAGTGCTGTACCAAACCGTCCGTCGTATGCAACCAAAAAGGGTTATCGGAGTCGTAGAGGGTACTGCGAAGGTACCCATAAGACCTTGAAGGGCGTCCAGATCTAAACATAAATGCGGAGCAACTTTGTTCCCCAATTATAGAGACCAATTTGCATTCTGGTTCTGCGCTGAACGATCATAGGGAAGGAGTCGGGCGGTTGTCGCCCTGAGATCCAAAGCCCCTAGAAATGCGCGTGATGAACACTGAGGGTATGCTGGCGTAAGTTGTTTTAGGGACCCGGCTCGACTGTTCTTAGTGCATCTCTGCTTAGTAAAATAAACATCTAATCTAAATATTTTACCAATTGCACTTTTAATTATTTTTAGTAATAAAATGAAATATCGCTTTCAATTAATTTTTACAATCTTGTAACTTAGATTATAATATATCTACTGTCTGGGTGGAGTGCTCAAAGTTCAAAAACGTAGAACATAAATAGTAGTAGATTAATAATGACAAATTATAAGGATTTTATATCCAGCAAAGTGACGATCCATAGTCTCTGCCTACCCCTATGGGATACAGGCGTGACGATTATGTATGTATGTATGTATAAGGATTTTGTATTTTTAATGTTTTAGTGGGTAGGTACTTAAAAGGAGGAAACTTTTGGTAATAAAGTAATTAGTTTCAAATAAAGTTAATCGCGCAGACGAAGTTGCGGGCAAAATCTAGTACCTATACAATAAACATGAGAACTTAAAACTGCATGCACCTAATCTTTTTATATTTATATTTATTTATCTTTTGATTCTCCGTTTACTAGGTTGTGCGTTTTATTTACTTTATCCACAAAAGCATTCATTTTTTTATCTCCTAGCATCATCAATTGTATACAATTCGTAGGAAATATATACATACATTTCCTGGAAAATATAATATGTATTGCAGAATCTTCAATTATTTTACACATTTCTTAAACATGCTCGGAATTGTGTAGGTACATTTCCTATATAATTACAAATAAAACTGATTATGCGCAATATTCGATACTACAAGTCGTACATATATGTCTATATTTCCTTACTCTAACAGTGAAGGAACACGTGGCGGGAAACAGCATACTTGACATTACATACATACCTGTGGTATGGGGGCGTTTCGAGAATTCCGCCACGGTATCCCCTGCCTGTCGTAAAAGGCGACTAATGGGGATTTGGGGGTCGCGGGCACGCAGTGGGGGACTGTCGTAGTGCCATTTGTACACAGATACAATGCGACCCCGAGATGTTCAGCAGCATAGGTTAAGAGCCGCAAGTAAGCGGCAGTGTGCAGGAACGGTTCCGGTAGAAGCTGAGGCGCTCTTGCTTCGGGTTCCCGGGGCCGTTCCATTTGTGCCGAAGAGGGCCACGCGGGGTTTTGGTTGGTATGCCGTAGACCGGTGAACCCAACATCGCTCCACTTTCCCCCAAGGTGGGACGGTAGCGGTAACTCGGTTTCCCCGAGTCAACAAAAAAAAAAAAGCATACTTGACATATCTATAAAAGAATTTCAAAGTGTAGGCCGCCAACACTGGTCGACTTGATCAACAGTTCGGACAGGGAAGCATATTCCAAAAAATATTGATTTCCAGCTAGCGGCTAGGCATAATAAGTATAATCGTATATTATCTAGTCCTACAGCCGTATTGATTCATAAGTTACTATTCCTTAAAACTTTTGTAAAGTACTAAGGCTATTATGGTAATTTTTGTAAATCTATGTCATCTTTAAGACATTTTTCTTCATTTGTTATTTGATTAAT
The DNA here is from genome assembly GCA_033459515.1 of Theretra japonica. Classification (NCBI taxonomy): domain Eukaryota; kingdom Metazoa; phylum Arthropoda; class Insecta; order Lepidoptera; family Sphingidae; genus Theretra; species Theretra japonica. The sequence goes on from CM065942.1 coordinate 6,820,560, forward strand.
ATTGCTTGGTTAACAAAATACAGGCTTGCCTGGTTTGGAGCTAATAGATTTTTGAATGATTGTACATAATCTCTTTTTAATATGAATAAAAAAATATATTAAAATATCTATTTTGTGTAGCTATATAGATATAGATGGCTTGCGTTGTCAATTTTCGTAGCGAACGTCCCACTGCATTAATTACTGATTTCTTAAGTGTACAAAAAGTTTAACTGCAGGATCAAATAGAACGCAGAGGGCTACTACAAAAAAAAATAATATACATATGTATAAATTCTTAATGCACCGTTCCCATTTCTATGGGGGACCAAGGCAGGTAAAAGAACTACTGTTTCATAAACTGTGAATCATGTTATGTACCTACCTATATACCTATTGCAATAATAAATAGTATGTTATGAACCTTGCACAGTTTTATTTTATCAACCCTGTGTCCTTATAGACACTTATTTAGTTACTAAACTGAAACATTATCTTCACGCATTCTTGATTATCATTCTTCATTTTTCTATTGTTACAGTACAGACGAAGATGCGCGTCAAGCTATGATGCTGGATGGGGGCAAGATAAAAGAGATACAAGTGAAGCTGCTGCTAAGCTCTCGCTCCGAAATGCATAAAGTAATCGAAGCGGCGCGCCAAAGCGTGCCACTAATCACTTTAGCAGCTCCGGCGCCGGTTCCGCCACCAACAGTTACCGCGCCTCCTACTAATGTTACCATGCCGGCAGCCCTAGCTAATCAACCGCCTGCAGTTATACAAAATATAAGCCCTTTCTCCACAGCACTTGGCAATAACTCTCTGTCCAACTTGGGCATTCCGGGCCTTGGCAATCCACAAGAAATACCTCAACCAGCGGTCATTGAACCACCACCAACTTTATTCAGTCCTTCGGGTAAAGATGATCTCGAGGAAGAAAAAGAAGATAAACGAGAAAGGAAGCGCAGTAAGGAGAAAGAACGGCGCCGCACTCGGTCTCGTTCCAGATCGCGTGATAGAGAGCGAAAAGAAAGAAAACGGGATCGCCGAGATCGGTCACGGTCTAGAGAGCGGCGTCGTCGCGACCGCAGTCGCAGTAGAGATAAAAGAGACCGCAAACGAGATAAAAAGGACCGAAGTCGATCTCGGGATAGGTCTCCGACTCGTCGATCTCGGGACCGTCGCAATGAACGCAAATCGCCAGGCAGCTCGCAAGAGAAATCAATAGACGCTGCATCTGTAGATATGATGCCAACGGGTCCACTATACAATAACGCTATAAGCACTGCCCAGGGACTCGCAATGCAAACAAATATGGCAGGTAATATGATGAACAGCCCATTGTTGTCAAATACTGATCCAAATATCAATCGATTTAGCGATCCTTCAATGGCAGATGCATTTTGTAAGTTGCAGGAGCTTGGTAAAAAACGCAATCCAAATGCTTTCCAAGGTGATCAAACCAACGGCGTAGGGCGGCTTCAACAAAACCGCGGAGGAGGAGCCCGAGGGGGTGCAACGGGATACCGCAGGGAAAATCGCCCATCACGTTTTGAGAGCATTGACCAGCAACGAGATTGTTGTGTCGCTATTAAGAATGCACCAAACCACACCAGTTACGGCGATGTTCGCCGTTTCTTTCCATTTCTAATAGACAAACATGGAATAAAAATGATCAATGACAACATGGGTCGGCGTACAGGGACTATCTACGTACGATTTTGCGAACTGCGTTCAAAGCAGATTGTGTTACAGCGGACAAATAATGAATTAAAAGGTGCTCAAGTAATCGTTGAACCTTTAGATGATGAAGTTTATGATTCAGCCGTAGACTCGTTTTTACCCTATCGAGAGGAAAATGATGAAGAAGATAACTTAATTATTGCTGATACGGAAGACAACTCTCGAACGAACTTTACGATTCTTAAAGTAACTGACTTAGCAAACTTCGTAAAAGAACACGATATCATAAAAGCTTTTAGTGATTTCTCATTACTTTCGATTCTCATAATAGATTGCCGAACTACTCGTACCAAAACTGCGTATGTTCAATTTGCGAAACCGGAAGATGCGAGGCAGGCCCTCGAAAGGCAAGAGCCGTATATATTTGGCAGACGCGAAGCCACATTAACACCGATGTCCGACAAGGAATTTGAAATAATAAAAAAGCAAAATGAGAAAATGCAAGATCAAGGACTTAATACACAAGCTATAAAGCCGCTGGATTCCTCGGGACCAAGAGACCCTCGGCAACGTCGTCAAAAATTCGATGGACCAATGCAGGCAGCTGGCGTCCCGCCTATACAAGGGCAAGCACAAGGAAACTTTTTCACACCTCCATACGCACCCCCTCAAACTTTCCCACCCCCAACATTTGCCACTCCACAGTTTGGTGGATTTCCTACTGGAGGATCTATTAATCCTCGGGCGGCAACGTCTACTTGGGGATCTAGACCGCCCTTCCAAAGTCAGTTGGAACCAATAGCAGCGGCTAAATCACATGCTTTAACGACTGAAATGGAAGAAGAGCCTTTGGATTGTGTTTTAATGAAAGGTCTTCCGCGTGATGCCACCGATCGCACTATAGTAACATTCCTCTCAGATACTGGTGCAGTACCAGCAAGAATTCACCTGATGCTCGACTCAAATGGCCTGCCTTCTGGAGACTGTTTCTGCGAATTTCGGTCGATACAAGAAGCTAGAATGGCCGGTACTAAACATAGTAGCACTCTCGAAGGTTGCCGCATATCCGTTGATCTGGTTCCACGAAGCGTAGTCGAAGAAGCATTGGAAGGTCCAAAACAAACAGAACAGAACAGCTTACTCGGGAGCGGACCACCACAATTCTTCGACCAGATGCGTGGCGGTTTCGCTCCTCGACTTCCGTTCCGAGGTCGTGGTTATGACCGAGGTGGCTTTGATAGAGGCGGATTTAATCGCGGAGGATTTGATCAGGGTCGCGGTGGTTTCGATCAAAATCGTGGTGGTTTTAGAGGCCGGGGCGGATTCGACCGAGGTCGTGGCTTTGATTCCCGCGGGCGTGGACGCGGATTTCTTCGAGGTCGAGGAGGAGGTGGCTTTACGTCAAATAATGAGAATGGCCGAGATGACGATCACGACCCAGCTCTGGAAGATTTCGGATTGCCTGGCTGCGTAGTGTCTATGGAGAATGTACCTTTCCGGGCCAGTATTGATGAAATATTACAATTCTTTTCAGAGTTTGAATTGACGCATGATGACGTGATTAGGAGATACAATGAACGGGGACAGCCAACTGGCGACGCCAGGGTGGCTTTCCGCACTCCGTTTGACGCACAGCGCGCTGTGAAGACTCGCCACATGGACACAATTCATGATAGAAGAATAAACCTCACTATTATCTAGCATTTACCTGTGGCGTCTGATGAAGACGCCGATGAATAGGACTTAATGGATTCCGCTGGAAAAGTGTTCTAGTGATCTAGACGAGACTGTTTATAGTTTGTAAATAATAGATTTAATAATTTCCCAATAGATTTCCACAACTGAGTAATCAATATGTATCTGTGAAATGCTAAATTAAGAATACGTCTGAGCGTCCTACCATGTACACTTAATGTGTGCATAGCGATAATTTATATCTAAAGTTGATTGTTCATAGACAATAAAAAAGTTTTTTCGTAATTAAATCCATATTTATTTCTCAAACCCAACACAGTTACAATAATAAGAATCATCTTGTATTACGTATCAGAGAGCGCTTGTGTAATACAATGTTTTATGTCCAGCCGACATCAGTTGACCACCTCAGGTTGACTAGAACTTTGTTTTGAGATAAAGTTCAAAATATACACACGGCTCAATGACTCGGCCGCCGTCTGGACACCTCGATACATTACATATTAATACACCAATACGAACATGCACACAAACATTTACACTCACATGCAATTAAATACTCTGTGAAAACAAATTGGCCCGATAACATTACCACACGCTTTAAGCAATTAATCGTACTACACTAAAATGCATACTTTGAATAAATATTTAAGAAATATTGACAATAATATAAACAATTTTTCTCCACAAACAGTAGGTTTTCAAAATTGCTTACATACGCATGTAAAAACAGGTGAAGTTTTTTTGAATAGAAAAATCAATATATTTAAAAGTATTAGTTACTACAAAGCAGGAGAAATGTTTAAAATTTTTGTACAGAAACATAAACGCGTAGAAACTATTTAATCATCAAACAATTATCCAAAGTACTATTCTTATAAATTACAATTTTACAATACAAGGTATTTGTATACATAAAGACATCCATTAGATATAACATTTCGACATTTAAAACTGCTTAAAAATATACATCTACATATATATGAATAACAAACGCACATTACATGTTATATAGACATTAGAAAAGTTAAAAATGGAAAGTACAGAAATGCATCCAAGTACAAGAGATCAACATACATTCGAAAATCACAAAATTATTCTATGTTTTTACTTAAACAACGATATTACTAGTTATTTTATGTTTTCCAGCCTAGCAATTAACGAGGAATATTTTGGTAAGACAACAAAATGTCAACTTTACTCTAGTCGCTTGCCATTATAGGGACAAAATAATTTAAATATTATATTCAATATCATTCCACATATATTTTGTATTCGGTTTAGCATACTTAATGTGCGTATGTGTTTTTTAATAATGACAATCAGTTATTATAGCAGCATGTGTATTGTACCACAAAATTCGCACATATGCGTTCAAAACATGTACCGACAGCGCAGAAAGGAGTCTAGTGTTGATTTCTCTCATTTTTTCTATGTCGGTTTTTCAATCATATTCCATTATCAATGTGTCTTGATAACAAAAACAATATTCTTGTGAAATAAAAACATAAAGCTAGGCAAATAAACTCCTAAGCAAATAAAAATAGGGTCATTTTTAGAGCTCTTTTGATTGTTAATATGAAATAAGTTCGGTGTGCACCCGCGAGAGGCGCTGTATACGCATACTGACACGTCATTATAACAGAAATCTTATAGCATTTCATTGTATCGAATTCTACAAAAAATATAGAAGCACGTAAAGTAAGAATCATAATTCAATGGTTCATTTTCCCACATCTTGGGCGGAAGGTGTCCTAACATGCGTACGTCATTAGTTCATCACACGACACTGTGATGTAGCGAACTAACACAAAACTACCGTGACTATATAAAACAAATTAAAACAAGCTTTTATCTTAATGTATAATATTAAAAACAATATTTCACCTATAGCCAGAGGCGAACAAAAAACAATGGAAGTATGTGGAATAGCTTCAATGTTGGAAACCAATTACAGACGTGTAATTGAATTCAATCTCAACGTTCCGAATTCTTAGCTTGCAAGGGTAAAAGGAAGGCTATTGTTATTTTGGGAGACATGGTCTATGGAAACTTTATATCTAGCAAATATGGAAGATAAAATTCAAGATATATCAAATGTCAATAGCTTTCCAAAATGCACATTTAATACCAGAAAATATTATGACATACAATTACAAGTTGAACAAACGGCAGTTACAACATAAAAAATAAACCCGCATTTCTGAGGAAAATAGTTGTTAACAATCTCAGGCATAGGAAAATGCTATCAGAAATATTTTTACAACTATGTAGTATATAAAACTCGACACGTACTACTGTTTATTTTAAGCCACATATACATGAGGTAAAGACACAAATAAATATATATATTATATTATCTATAAATACGTTGTAAACAATTAAAAAGTTACACTGTATTGTGGTATTAAGACTATACTATAATGTGGAGAAATAATACAACTCACAAACTGGCTTAACATTTCGATGTCCAACCATTAAAATTGGCGTACATCTTTATAGTCTCATTCATTTATTCTGACAAATTGAAAACACTTTTTATCATTGTAAAGAGTCACAGAACCGAATGCATAGAAATTATTGAGATAGTTGTTAAAGAAGAAGAATAAACTTTCTTTTCACCTGTGCATAAAAAACCTAGTATTTGCGTCAATACCCCATTTTAATCACATCGACTATAGTTACAAGTTAAAATACACATCCAAAATATACAATCTTTGCTAGACAAATATCTATTAAAAAATGTTCATTAATTTCCGTATAATGTCAATATGGGTAACAAAAACTATTCATGACTAAAAGCAAGTCTATCTAGACAAAAATTTATTAGTGGAGGCTACTAACAAATTGTGTTGTAGATGGCAACACACGTGTGTGGTTTGAAATATTCAGAAAAAAAATAAAAAAATATAATATCCAACTACATGTGGTCCCTGTTTAAAATGCGGCGCAGTGGGCCTCGTATCAAACTATTGATACTGACGTTTTACTTGGCCTTAAAAATTAAATAATCAGTTTTCCAGAACATATTTTGACTATGATTGTCTATTGACACCACAGATAACGTATTCCGTTAATCTGTTTTCTGTGCGAAACAGACCAAGTAAATCGCAAAAAAGGGTGTAAAGCCAATATGTATAAAAATCTGTTTACCCGTTTATAATCGATATAAGATCTCTAGCTAGCAAGTACTGAAAATAATATATAATAATTATAAAAACACCGGAATAACACGAAGCCTCTAGTCTACGACATTTCGTTGCGAATCTCATGTTTGATAACTAGAAACAGGATTACATTTAGTGTTTGAAAACAGTATTCATCAATAAGTTTTCAGTTTCTTTATGTCCTAGGTTATCTTTGTTGCTATGTTAACTATACCAAATAATACAGCGTTGACTATGTAAAGTATCTAGAAACAACTACTAAAAATACCAGTGTAATCCTGTCTCCAGACATCATTGAATATCTATTTCAATATTTCACAGTGGCTGCCTACATATAATTTACAGTTACACAATATAGGATACATTTGCCTGTTTTAAGTATTTTCTTTTTTGGTTTTGTAAACAAGCTTGTTTGGTCCATTTATTTTGTAGACAAATAATAGCTTACAACTACAACATTGAGCTTATCATACTATGACTCCGATGAACATTTTGCCTTAATATATTTTTACTAAATTACAAATGTGTAATTGTGTATTTGTTTATTATTATTTCACAAGCTGAAAAAAAACTCAGAATTCACTTGTACAATTATATTTTTGCAACATTGTTTCTTAGGTTAAAAGTAGAAATATGTTGCTTGTATGTTTTATAAATGAATATTTAATATGGAATAAATATATCAATGTAGCGACACCTAGCGGTAGCTGCATGGAATACTTTTCCATGTGAGCCCAGCTCAATAATAGACAAAATGTTCATAGAGCGTCCTTAAATCTAAATATACAAATATATGTAATATTAAACATAATGATGTTTGAAACACAAACTTACATCAGATATATTTGGCCTCTGTTTGTATTATGAGAGTTGTGTAATTTATCGATAGTCTTAGTCTATCGACATAGCAAGTAAACACTTCACTAGCAATGTGAATTGAGTTCACCTTAAAATGTGTGAATGTAAATTAATTTAGTATTAATTTAGATACCACGAGTGACGTTATAAAGGATAGATGGTGCACAAAATCATTTACAAATTCGTTCATAATATGTGATATATTGTTAATGTTTAGATAACGAATGAATCTATCAATAATGACGAACATTTAAATAGAAAAACTCGGATTAAATAAACCATATCTGTTACCATACCGTGGTTGTTTCAAAAGCGGTATAAAAGTATTTAAACTAAAATCCATAGGTAGCTGTGATCCAACGTTCCTGCCTCTCTTTGTGATGCTTATGTCACCCTGAAAAATATTATTGTTTGTTCAGTCATTGAAAAATGATTTTTTTTTATTTTCAATGACAGAATCGACAAGCATTTATTGCTAAAACATAGTACAGTATTATTATTCTAAAGTCTATATTCTACATATTTAATAAATAAATATTTAAAAAATACAGTGGTGAATTACCACTTTTAATTGAGGATCAAAAACATCTATAGTGAAAAACTACCACTGAACTGACGGAAATCTATAATTTTACATTGAAGAGGAACACTTACTTTTTGTTTTTAGCCCTACTGGGCGAGCTGTGGTTAGAGTTCTGTGGGCTGTCGCTAAGTTCTGAGCTGGAACTTCTAATATCACCGTCCATCTGAAATTATCATTAGAACAACTAATACAATTTTAATCCATTACTTACACAAAGTTCTATACCAGCATTTTTTTTTCACTACAAACAAAGAAAAAATAGACAAGTTATAGACAACGGCAGTGATATTTGATATTAAGTTTTTACATATATGTCAATTACCAATACTAAAACAACATATAGGTATTAACATTGACTACATCAACTTTGATAGATACATTATTACGAAATAACAAAATTAGTATCCTGACCTGTCCAGCTTTGAAAGCGTTGTAAGCAATCTGCAGAATGAGCCAGGTCCATACAATATGCAGCGCCAGCAGGAGACACAGTAGCGAGTTGAAGATGTAGTAGGCGGGGAACATCGGCAACAACATCGGCGCGCGGATAGACGTGCTGGAAAGTCAAGAAATATTACTTTGTTGTTACCCATTTGTGAGGCCTGCGGCTTTGGTGGTAACGTGAATAATACACGATAATTTGTTCATAAAAACAACAATATAATTGACCAGCGCTAGTATTCAATGATCAATGATAATATTAAGCCAGTTACTCTCTCTGAATGACACTGCTTTTTACAATTAAGTGCAGCACTATTTTGCCTTGCCAGTATAAAATATTTTGACAGTGGAATTAATATAAAAATAAAACAAAAATGATTCCATACCTCCAGATAATGTAGAACGGATAAATAACAACTCTTGTCAAGATCCATACGAAGGTAAGAACCAGGAACAACGCGTCGCACAGCTTTTGATAGTTCGCGTATTTAGACGCCTTCACAGACTGCAACATTAACACAATAGTATTAAGTGAGAACAAAAATAAAGTGCGTCAGGGGTTTTATTAAAATAAACAGTTATAGCCTACATTCGACATCGTGGTAATGTATTTCAATGGTACTTTAAGAACTTCATTTCACTTCTTCAACAGACAACTTTATGTATTCAGATGCAAGAAATCCCACACTAATGGCTGAAAACAATAAACAATTTACGTCACTATGCATGGTGGCCGAAATCGACCAATAGGGCCAAAGATTTACTGTCACGCCCACTTTCTACTTCTTGCGATTGGTTTATATTCTGGATCTACCCTTACCTCTTAGTATAGATTAATAATTTGAATCTGCAATAGGGATTCCCTCATATAAGATATATGTATATAAGGAACTTTCCAGAAAACATACAGGACAACATACCTCAACAAAAATATCAGCACAATCGTGCAACAGTAACATCAAGGTGCCGATCCGGTGCAGGTTGCAGACCCAGCTGAAGGACAGCAGCGCGATGGTGGCGATGTGGTGCACGAACATCTGCCAGAAGTCCTTGCGCCGCACGTCCCAGAACTGCGAGATGGTCAGCGACCAGTAGAACGCCGACGAGATCATGTAGTACCACCACACGTCGCTCGTCAGACCCTGAAAAATATTTAAATGACTATAAATATAATGCATAAAAAATATTTTTAATATATAAGTACAGTTCGGAAGCTGAGAATTGCAAATAAAAATTTATTATATTGTAGGAAACTCTGTGTACATAAATGTGTGTGTTTGTTATGGGCCTTCTTACCTAAAATAAATGAGTTTTATTTTATTTATAAACAGCGCGGCAAAGTTATTCACCAATGGCCATGGATGCGCAATAGTGGATTATCATGTATCGGTTGCGGATTGACGGGCGACTAGTGTCACTGCGCACGCATGATTGGTCCGTGGTCGATCAGATGATACCACATCAGTATATCCATCATAATTTATTTTACTTAAAGAGTTTACAATAAACCATTACCCAATATAAACAGTTTCAATACCTCATGCGTAGAGAATAAATTTTTGAGGCTCTCAGTTCCCCATGTCATCTCATACAACGTATAGCAACATCCCATACAACCTCAAAGTTCCACCAATACCACAAAACACGGCTCTCACCTGGTGAGGATACCCAATATAGCACTGATCGATATCCCACAGCCAGTCCTTATCCCACAGCACGAACAGACCGAAGGTGAAGTTGAGCAGGTAGAAGGTGAACTTCCACATGTTCTCGCAGAACTTGACCAGCGTGGAGGGCTTCTCCTGCGAGCGGCGCAGGCGCCACCAGCGCGCCACCTGCCGCTCCGTCATCTCCAGCTTCTTCGCCAGGGAAGAGAACTGAAAGAGTAATAGGATGGTGATTACTTAGTCATATCTAGAAATGTATTGTCATAATAGCACAAACAATTGAGTAAACATATTATGTACCACAGCATGCCCTTTGAAAATACAGTTAAATTTGATCCACTTGCATCGATAGAATAAGACGTGTTTGGATTTGCGGCGGCCAGGGCGCCATAAATTAAAGGCTACTTTTGTTTTTTCATGGCGAATAGGAGGCGCCGTAGCATTCTCCTGGGGCCTACCGGTAAGATCATCCAGCAATGTAGAACACCGGTCATTCGAAACTGGTATCGACATCGTTACACCGTACACACCGAAGAAAAAGAAAAAAAATGAAACAAGAAAAGAAGACAGTTGGTGTTGCTAAGGGAGTTTCTTGCGCCGTTTCTTCTTCACAGCTACAACACGTTCCGAAGCGGCGGTAGCAGTAATTAACTATTTAAAGGATCTTGTGAAAGATTTTTTTGAATTTGTATAAAAAATATTTTGATTTTTCACCTGTTTCAAATGTCCTCGACATTGTGCGTAAGCTTCTTCTAATTTGGGGTTAGAGGGCGCTTTACGCGGCCGCGTGTCCTTGATCCCCAGCGACTTGCCGAACGGCTCGAACCAGTATCTGTAATTATAATCACAAATTATTTTGTTCATTTTACATTTTCTTGGAATATACAGTCTAAACACAAAACAAAATCACAAATAGTATCGATTAATAACGTTTTCATAATTACTTGCATTTTTAAGAACAATAAGATAAACGTTTAAAATATCAGAGTATGCATCATGACGAAAACTGTCTTCGAAATTGACTTGTAAAAAAAGATTTAGACTAATCCTCCTAAGAAGCCTATACATATCGATAAAATAATGGTTAGGCCAGCCAGTCTGTTAGTAAAAATATAATAGAGGTCATGCAGTTTAAGTATGTCAGTCTCGTCATATAATCCATTAAGCCGAATTGGGTTCGCGTAGTGACCTAAAACTTCACAAAATCGGCGGAGGGAAGAAGCCTTTGACAGTACAATATTTCGGCTCATAGAAAGGGTGGCAAAAGGTATATGTCTTTTTTAATAAAAATCTAATCCGAGAAATAAGTTTGATGGGAAATTGTATAAAAAATATGCATATAAATTCCTAAACGCTTGGATAATAAATTGAACATAATTAACTTATACGCAACGGTATCAATTTACAGCGACACAATAGGATTACGGTTAAGTGACTATTGTAATGTGGAAATTACTTGAACTAAGAGAAAGATAAAACAAGGCACAAGCGAGACCAACTCTACAATCACAGATTCTGTGGCATTCAATGCATTATTTTTATAAAATGTTAATTTTGATATTTATCTAAAAATGAGTAGTTTGTATTACAAATCTATATATATAAAAGAAAGTCGTGTTTGTTACACTATTTATAACTCAAGAACGGCTTTACCGATATGGCTGAAAATTGGCGAGGAGGTAGCTTAGAGCCAGGAGACGGACATAGGCTACTTTTTTTGTGAAGAAAAGGCTTGAAGGGATTAAAATAAGGGTTGGAATTTTATATGCAAAATCGAAACAGCTGAAGCTATTTCTATAAAAAATATATATTTCAGCTCCTTATTACAAACAAAAAATAATGGCTTAATGGCTTTCTCCCAGAAGGGGTAGGCAGAGGTGCTACCAGAACACCCACGTTTCGCCTTATATATTCCGTCCCACGATGTGATAGGGGGCGAGCCTATTGCCATATCGGGCACAAATTCCTGACTCCGGGCTGATAATGAATAGAAAAATCCAATATCAATTTGCCCGACCCGGGATTCGAACCCGAGACAATATACAATAAGTAGTAATAGACAATAATTAGTTTACTATACTTCAAAAAATCAATTTCGTAGTCAGAATTTTGGCTGAGCCGAAAGTTTTAGCAGGAATTTTGCAAAGAATTTGTGTTAGCGTATTTTTTAAATGATATTCGTCGTATTTTCGTGTTTATATAAGGCCTATCTACAAAATAAAAGCAATTCCAAAAAATTGTCAACATGCCTATTTAGGCATTAGGGGGGACATGGGATAAAGTGGGACGAACGCGATGAGACCGGTCGGATCCGGATTGCATTCGATGGGAAATAATTGGACGGGATATAACAGAAAGAAAAGGAGCCAGATGAGATGGGATGGGATACGATAGGAAAAGGGATAGTAGGTACTTAGGTTGAGTTCAGGAGTACAAAAGTTTGAACGGGAATAAGATATTTCTGGTGTGGAGTGGAGTCTAAACATCTAAGCACCCAGGCGAAGCTGGGTCGGGCCGCTAGTATATTATTATATTAAAGAACGATATTATGTAATTTATTAATAATTTTGTTGTCCTATTCAAATAACAACATAACGCGATAAACACAAACAGACAAAGAGTCAGCCTACATATTATTATAAAATGCAAGAAAGCAAGGATTATAAATATATTATGTAGGTAGCATAATAGTTTAGACATCGTAGGGCGTACCCCGAAGCCTTACAATAGGCATCATCTTTCATTTTCCGGGAAGGAACCTTCTAACTACAATCGATATTGAAATGCCTACGTACCTATCGATTTTAATTGGCTACTTTTTTTTACCAGCACTAGAAGCAGTACTAGATTTTATACGTCGGGAATATACGAGTTTACGAGACTCTCTAGGCAACAAGACCTTTTTGCACTCAATAATCGACCGTTAATAATAAATTATTAATAGTAAAGTAATTCAGGGACTCTGGCCTTTTTGCCGTGAGGCCGTGGGCGACTGCCTACAATCGCCCTTATGTACATAGTGCCGCCTGTGTTTAACACGGGGAGTGTCAGATTAAACAGTAATAACACTATTCAAGACTAAAGCAACCAACATTTTAATACGAGTATAACAGTAAAACAAAATTAAAAGCTAATCGATCCGAAGCAAATGTAGTCACGAAATATATACTTTTGGTCTGTGTTTTAGGGTCAGAGTTCCTTGTATACCCATTACACATACGATCTAACTGCGTAATTTGGACGTGTATCAGATATGTTTTTGAGTAAAATAGTACCACAGTCAGACAATTATTAAAATGTCCAATTAATGACACATGTTCTATAGTTAAGATGTCCTTATCACAATTGCGACGGTGACGTCAGCGCATTGCTTGAGAGAAAATTTTGGATAGTAACTATCAACCATTGAGGCATTACAACTATCAAAAGACGTTTATATAACATACAAAATGATAGGTGCTCTTTAAATTATCTTATTAAAGTTATTTTATAATTAATCATAATTAAAATATGCCTTGAAGATATATCTTTTACTGTCGTGTTGTATAGAATCTATACTATAGATCTTCCATTAGTAGCTTGGAATTTTTGTGATGCGGCAGGAAGTGGCGTATTACAATTACCGCAAAATTACATATATTTTTTCTGTTTTATTGAAGTCTGCAAAATGACATGATTGTGTTTAAATAACGGATAATAAACCGTTATTATATTAACTCTCGGTAATTACATAGCTTTACTAAGGACGTGCGCCTTATTGGTATAGTGGGAACTGGGAACATGCTTAGTATGTACAGTGGCATCCGCCGTCCTGGGTTTGAATCATAGATACATAACCACATAACCACACGCCTTTTTCCCGGAAGGGGTAGGCAGAGGTGCTACTAGAACACCCACGTTTCGCCTTGTATATTCCGTCCCACGATGTGATAGGGGGCGAGCCTATCGCCATATCGGGCACAAATTCCTGACTCCGGGCTAATAATGAATAGAAAAATCCAATATCACTTTGCCCGACCCGGGATTCGAACCCGAGACCTCAGCTTTGCAATCATACCGTAGTACCACTACGCTACCGAGGCAGTCATAGATCGTATTGAATAATTGTTTTTTTTTATTTGTATAACCTGCAAAATCTCGCTTAAATAGTCCGAGAATGGATATTTGCGTGCCATAGTGATGATCCATAAAACTCGTCGAACTATGGATGACACTAGCAAAAATTCTGCATACCTATGTTGGAATACATATCCAGGTGATCATATTCAGAAAACTACCGACTGAATTTCATACTTATGTGATAAACATATTCCAATTCCCATGCTGTATTTTTTTTACATGGGTAAATGTAGGAAAATGTGTTTACGACCTCGTTTGGTGTCGCCGATCCATGAATACGCTATAGAATTAGCTTCCTCTAGTGATAATTAAAAATGCACACTTTTTTTATATTTCGCACGTTTTCACTAAGACAAATAACAGTGAGAAAGTTGACGAAACTCACGACTGATATAATATATCATAGGGTAATTTTTCAGTGATAAAAGTAACTATACTGTATTGTCAGCCCATAATCGCTTACAGCTTAGTAAGGAACTTCTCCAAATCGAGAATTCGATTCAGACTTAGGCCATACCTACCCTACCGCGATGGCCTAATGCGGGTTGGCAGACTTCAAATACCATATGATAATATTATGTACAAAGAGGAAAGATTTGATTGTTTGCATTGATTATGTTCTGAAACTACTGGACCGATTCGATAAGTTCTTCACATTAAAATCCTAGAATCCTACATTATCCCTGATGAACATAGGATGAAAAAATATCTGCGAGGCGAAGCTGGAACGGGCCGTTATACATATAGATATTTTTAAGTGACGCTCACAGTATTTACATTTTATTCATACATTTTACGTCTATTACAGTACAGCCGACGAGTTATGGCCGGCGTGAAGTCCGCGCAAATTGATTTCCTTTCGCATTGTTGTCGCTATTATAATTTTGTATTTCATAAAAACATTTACCATGTTTAGTTCTTTTAAACAAGTCTATATTTTTCGTCAATTTTTGTATTTAAGTTTTTTCTTACTGAATGTACGAGCGCAAACATTGTTCTGTTGCTAAGTTCACGGCGGCCATGACTTGTCGGCCGTACTGTACTAATAGTTTTAATAATCTACGACAGCGTTACCCATTTGATGGGTCGCGACCGGGCCATCAAAATAAAATACCGAGTCGCAACATTTCCTTAGTAACTTTCGTCATTTTCCGCGAATCTTGGATTATTTAGTAAAAAATAAGCAGCAGGTCCATACTTCGTACAAAAATTTAGTGACTAAATAAGCGATATCAAAGTATGTAGTACTAATAAAATCTTTTTATACTATTAATAAATGTGTACTATTTTAGCTAATGGAACCAGCTTGGTTTTAAAAGTATTAATTGGGTCACGAAGGGGCAGTATAAAAATAACCGGGCCATAGCAGAACAATGTTTGGGAAACACTGATATATGACATCTAAAGGAGACCCGAATAAGGCAGTTTTGGCGCTAGAGTTTAGTCACCGGCCACAGCTGAGTCATAAACACGCGTGATGCAGATAACGATAAGATAAAACCTCCTACTAGTTACCTTACAAGGTGACATAATCACACGTTTGTATGTTTGACATACTTTCAATATGACCTTTGGTCGCTAAACAAAATGTACGTAAAAAGATTATGGTTGTGATACAAAATAATTTAACATTAAAATTTAAATATTAATTAATCATATTGAAAGATCATGTAGTCATTGTAACAGTACGTCCTGCCTTCGCAGTTGTTAGCGTAGAAAACCTGTTGTGTTGAATGGCATGAGAAATTACACGAACAAAAACAAATGCATTTACATTAACTCATGGTAAAAACAAAAATTTGCGAGAGCAAGAGGCGACCGTATTCTTTGACGAAATCATCGCTTAACGAAGTATAGTCTTGTGTTTGCAAATCAAAACAATTAACATTATTTCTTATTTAACAGTAAGTAGCTTTTGATAGGATGGACGTTCCGTTGAGACAGTGTGTGTAGGCGACCAAAGAAGTGTACAAAAGCAACAATGAAATATCGACCATCACGGCCGAGGCGTTTTTTTTAAATGAAAACACGTCTTTCATGTAACATTTGCATACACCTTGCGCTCCAAAACCGTTAAATCGATATTTTCCACAGCAATGCCTTTTAATTAACTTTAAATTTTAAATTAATGGACCCATCGGTTCCCTCGCGACGGATTAACATCAAATATTCAGTACTAAAGCGTTAATAGCCTAGCGTTTAGAACTGTACGAAGAATAGCCGCCTGTCTAGCGGGATTGATCGGTACAGAAATAAAAAGCACACGTCACGGCTAATATTTGATACGAGTGGCCCGATGGGGGCGGAATTGTTTCTATTTTACGGACGTACTCATTGCCGTTAGCGACAACGTGCGTATGTGGGTGACTCAATTTATGTGTAAAGACAATAAACACCTCAATAATATTACCAGTTGTCTGGTTTTTGGTTTTATTTTTTTCAACTATCTGGCACGATATAGTCACATTGGTTAACAAATAAGTGAATTGTTTACCAATACTTTTTTAACATGGCTAAGCAAAATTGCCTGCACCCGATGTACCATTCATACAATGGACAAAAACGTGGGTAGGTGTCTGTAGGTCAAGGATACATGATCAAAACTCAGCGAGGATTTTTTTTATAAAAATAGTTTGCGTAGTTTCGTCAGGACGGTCTCATACAACATTGAGGCTAATGTGCAGGTCTATTGCAATATGAGGTACTGAAGTCGCGCCCTCATTCCGCTTTTTCTCGTGGGTCTTATTTTAAGTAGGGCATGGGTTTTTAATAACCCAATTGTCAAGGTTATATCAGTTTTTAATATACCTAACGGATCAAAAACATATGACATCGTTTTGACTTCTTAAAATACCATACACACTTAAAAACCCGGAAATTCACTCAAGAGTTTTTAAAATTCCGCTCAAGGTAACAACAGTCTTAGCATATAGGTATTTATCATAATTATGTGATATCTCGCAAAATGTATCCCATTTAGATATCGTACGAGTCACAATCGTGAGACACTATCAGTGTGTATTGATGATAATTCGTACAGATAACATTAAAATGCCTATTAACATAAATTATCTGATAAATGCCGTGAATTCTGAATGAAATATAAATATGTCTCACGACACTGCCGTAAGATTCGGTTTGGTTAAAGAAAGCGAATGGAATACGTTGGAAATATTTATGCTTGGCCGTCCATATATTGGTATGCTTACCGATCGTTATTTCAGGGATCGAAGAAAAAGAGACAGTAAGATTAGCTTAGGCATCGTCTGGATAACAAGCGAATGTCCGTAGTACTCAAACTTGCAGAAAAAAACCAAGTACAGTGTACTAAAATACGCGTTGCTATAACGATTATTAATAATTTCAAAAAGCAATATCATGCGTTTTGGACAGTGAGAGCAACCCCGTCAGAACTCCCTTCATCAGTCCTCAAAGCGCAGACAGATTTTGCCTGTTTAGTATTTGCAGCCTTCAAAATACAACTATTTCAGTAACTTCGTCATTTCGCGATGATACCGACGACCAACGTTGTATTAGTGTTTTTATCCACTTTTAGGATTACAAGGCATTTTGATGAAAACTTTCTTTAGCTAAAAATAAAAAAAATTGCTCAGAAAATAAACGTATTTTACAATCTGTCCATTGTCCATTAAGAAATGAAATCTCTTAATTTCTAAAATTCATCACATGTAGCATCAAAAGTTAAGATAAAAATGTTCTATGCTGAATGAGTTTGTCAAAGTACCTAACTATTACGAGTAGTGTATAGTTATATGCTACAGTCTCGCCAGTTCACGGACGATTCTCTCAACATATTTGCTTCAATTTTGTTATAACTGTGTTTTATTGTCTGATATCTCCCAAGTCCTATCCGTAATATAAGACAACTGTCATTCCGAATGACCCTGCGTTCCGAATGTAAGCGTCTTGGACGATCCGGAAGTTGTCACTGATATCCCTACTAACTGCGGTTGAATTATTCTCATAACGCCACTGGCAGACAAGTCACCGACTATTCTAAACAATTGCCGCATCTTTTCCGGTGTAATTACGAGTTGCAAAAAATAACTACCGGCAAAATTTAGCAACGAATTTACTCCGTTGACGAAGTAACTTTTATTATAAAATACAAAACGAATACTAAAGTTTTAAGTGTTAATCCTCGTCAAATCATCTTTGTATTTAATTTTATATAAAAAAATAGAAACACTTAGGTCATTACTCAGACTAGAAGTCATATATTTTCGGTTATCCATGTCTGACGCTTGGCATATAAATTTAACGCCGAAACTGCTGTAAAATTATATTAAAACCTTATCACAAAAAAGTGGGTGGATGAGCACTGTTCACAGACTGTGTAAAGCGGTAAATAGTTGTGATAAGTGCAACCTTCACCTTAGAGAAATGCCACCGTTATCTGTGCAGTTAAAAGGTGTGATGTATCCATTTGTATGTACTTGTACATTATTTAAACATTGTATATATTTTTTTTTGTATTCATTTATAAAAAAACAGCATGATAAGGTTATTGAGATATTCTTTGACGCGAATTTCAATAACAACATACATATGAATGATCTTATATATTATGTTAATTTATTCATCACATCTTACCAATAATTGTCAATGAATAATATAGGAACCTACTTATGTTATAAAGTCCTAAGTTATTTCATAATATAACATATTTAATGTGAGAAAGGAGTACAGTAACATGAAACATCTAAGTAAAATTTTCTAGCAATAATCAATCTTTGAAAGAGGAAAAACATTTGCAGCCATAAGGCTGCAAATGTTCTTTTGTGTATGAATAATCATACACAATTTTAAAATCTAATTTAGTTATCAAATGTTTTGTCTTATTTTCTCTCTCTTTCTATCTTCAGCCACAGGAAGTCCACTGCTGAATATATGGCCTCCCCCAAGGATCTCCACATTGACCCGTTGGAAGCGGCCTGCATCCAGCAGCTAGTCTTCTTCGCTCAAACTTAATTCAAAAGTCGTACGAAAAAACATTGGATAACGAAAATAGATTTTAAAACTGTCTGTGAATAAGGCCGTAAATAGTTATGTAATCACCTTAGAAAATCAGGAATGGAACAAAAATCTCCAATTTACTTTACAGAAACTCATATTTAGTATTGTTGTTTCATCGCAGAAAACCTACATATTTTACTTCATTATGAATACATAAACTAATACTTTAGAACATTGACACACTTTACTTCAATACAGCACAAGGAAACACCTGAGCTGATAGTTTACAACCATCATAAAATATTGTAAGAAAATATAATGTCACAAACACGTTTTGTGCTACTTTTTGACTACAATGTGACTTTTGCCCAACAGACACAAATTTAAGAAAGTATAGTTCCCATAGACATGTATGTATATCCACAGTTCTAATGAGACCAGGCTGCCTGGGCTCTAACAATTTACAATTGTATTCCTGGCTATTATTCACAAAAATCAATTGAGTGGATAACCTCCTTTTTTGAAATCTATTAAAAAGTTAGTATTATTACAAGATCTGGAGTATATTGCACTATTTAATAGAAATGATAGGCCTGTGCCCAGCAGTGGGACGTATATGGGCTGATAAAAAAAAATACAAATGATCAAGTAATGCCATGACGCCTCAATACTCAAACACAACTTAAATATTATGTTGCACTCAATAACACAAGTCCCGCTTAAATGTACTGGCTAAGTAGGACACAGGTAGTTAAATGTAACTTAATATTTAAATGGCCATTGAGTATTCGGGCGTGAGTGCATTGATGGTAAATTATACCCTTAAACAGTGAAGAAGAAATTGCGAGGAAATATAAAATATCTGGTACTCACATATCACACATTAAAATTGTGAATATGTGGTATAAAAACACAATGAGTAGGTTTGTTCAGTGCTGAAAGTATTGCAATATTATTGACATGCTAGTATAAAGAAGCACAAACACTATACTGATGTTCAAAGGTAAATTGTGGCATGGTATTGAAGGGATGAAGTGGAATAGCTTTTGAAAGATAATTTTTACCCCCAACTACCAATACAAAACATTTCACTGTATCACAGAGCATACTTTTTTGCTACTTCTGTATATTGTTTTATTTTAATGTACAAAGATGAAATAAAAATAATAATAAAAAATATGCCTAGAAGCCGTGCTATTTATACATAGTTTATATTTAATGGTGTTTGTAGTTAGACACTAGGGATCAAGAGCCATGTGTACAAAAATTAACAACATTGCTCATTCTGTCTGTTAAGATTTAACTTTCGTTTTTAAAATTATTGTGCAATTGATTGACCTATAGCCTTTGAATATAGACACAAACATGTAGATATTTATTATTTTCAGCATATATGGGATACCCTTTTTCATATAGACGAAAATGATACCTAAATAGAATAAAATAACTAATAATTTTTTTTGGGCATTTTCATATATATAGACAAAAGATTACCATCAAAGATATTATATGAAATGAGTATTTTCCGGTATGTCGTATAGTAATCAGGTTTTTGTAACATACAACTCCCAGGAAACTGGACAGGAAAACACGCGACGCATATAAAATTTTAATTAACCGCGCAATCATATCTATGTGCAATGCAATTTACAATTTTTGATCTATGATTTTTAATTCAAAAATAGAATAGGCAAACATAGATATCACTTCACCGCACTAGACGCTTCACGCGATATGTTAATGTGCCCTATGCCAGGTTATCTATCGGCATTCATAACAAATCGCTTGTTATTCACATAAATATACACTTGTACTTACTTTTCCACCAAGTTTCGCACCACCATAAACACCAGCGCTAACGGTATAGGGATAAAAACGTGCGTATAGTCGGTGTAATCCACTGCCTTGTCGGGCCCGGGTGCTATGTCTTCCCACGTAGTATTCGGCGGTAACCAAACGTCTTCATTCCAAAATTTATCAAGAAACTGCCTCAACATTGTTTCTTACACGACTTCTCTCTTAGTGTTATAATTATGATTTAAAATTCTAAATTTATTCAGCGGAAGAGCGAATGTCCAACACCTTCACAGTAAGTTCGTTCGAAAAAGTGACAGGTTACTAATGGGATTGCAAGGTATTTTTTAAAATTAATAAACTAAATATCGCACAACAACAAAAATAACCTTTAAATTATATCCTTTCTGGATATTTTACTTTTATTATGTAAATTTAGTCTCTTAAAAACATGTTACATGTTTTAATTGTATTATAACATGATAAATGAATTATGATTATTATATTTATTTATCGAAGTGTATCAGGAATAATTTGATGTAGCAACCCAAGGCTTTTCCGACGTGATTCTATTCTTTAAGATCCTGTAATCTGTATTTTATAAATGAGTGTAAGAAGTAAATGCGATTAAGTTACATTTTTATAATAGAAGTTAAATGTATTTATTCGTTTTTCCAAATATGATTGGCGAGAAATCAGCTCGCTTGAAGTGGAACTGGGCTGGTCACGTATGCGACATGCACGATAAACTGTGGGAGAAAACAACTCAGTGGATGACCAATGATTAAAGAATTAGATAATGATTACTATAATCATTGCGTTAGACCCAGAAAAGATGGCGAGATGAGTTGGACAGGTTGGAGAGAGACTGGCAGGATGGAGCCCTGAACCGGGACGAATGGAAGGAGGGTAGAGAGGCCTTTGCCCTGCACAGGGACACTGAAAGCTGATGTATAATATGTTGTTAATTATACTTTAATATAGATTAGAACATATTGGCACTTGGCAGGTTATAGTTAATCACATATCCATATGCCAAATCCGTTGAAAAACAAACTAAGTAGCTTACAGTATATTTTTTATAGAGGCAGGGCTGTCATCTTTTGCGTCTTAAAAAAAATAGATATTTCTTGTGCGTAAAGTTGGTAACATTGCTCGTTCATAATTTACTTTTCAGTCAGATAAATGCTTTGAAATATTGTCAACCCTAATAGCACATACGCAATGTCGGCTAGTCGCCAGCGACTGTGACATTCTATATTTTGTAAGGAATATCATGGACGTATTATAAAATATTGTAATTGGGATTGTTCACAGCTTTTACATGCTACTCGTATTATTAGAATAATGGGAAAATATTTTTGGCCAGATTATCCTCCTTCCTATCCTATCCTACTTCCTACCAATATTATAAATGCGAAAGATTGTGTGTTTGTCTCTTCTCCATACTTAATCAATCCATCAATTTTGTTGAAATTTGGTATGGAGGTAGCTGATAACCCAGGTTAACACATAG
Organism: Theretra japonica; assembly: GCA_033459515.1. Classification (NCBI taxonomy): domain Eukaryota; kingdom Metazoa; phylum Arthropoda; class Insecta; order Lepidoptera; family Sphingidae; genus Theretra; species Theretra japonica. Next base: position 6,843,038 of record CM065942.1, read on the forward strand.
GCTACTTTTTATCCCGAAAACATGTAGTGTTCTTGTGGGATGAAAAATGAATTCAAATATGTAAATTTAGATAGATAAAATCGTTTATTTTAGCAACAATAAACACAATACAACCTAATAAAAGGAATAACAATATTAATTACTACTCTTTTAAACTCAAAGGGATGGTATGGGGCAGAATATAGGGCGGATGAAATGGGATATAAGAGGACAGGATTACATGCCTTGAGTCATGGAACAGGTTGAGACGGAACATGACGGGACGTAACGGAACGGAACTAGAAAATAAGTATGAAGGGCGGTAGTCACAACGAAAACAAGTCTTTAAGTCTGGCTACAAGTCTTTTCAGCCAAACAATAAAGTTTCTTAAAAATTACAATTCATAGTTTTATATAAAGAGAAGCAAAATAATTTTCTTTATTTAATACAAAAATACTTAGATCGTTAGACGGTTGGTTAGACGCCGGCTGCGAAACCTGGGGCTGCGGGTTCTATCCCCACACCTAAACAAATATTTGTGTGATTCACAGGTATTTGTTTCGGGTCAGATGTTTGTGAGGCCGAGAAGTCTCTCGTAGTTCCTGATACCCACGACATGAGAATTAATTGATCTTAATGTGGGGTCGGTACTATTTGTGTGACTGGGTGTATTTATTTATATAAAGCACTCAGTGGCGCCTCCATTTATTTTTAAAATTTCTGTGGTGTATAATAAAGTATTTATAAATAAATAAATAATAATATGTTGTAGGTATGTCACAATTGGCTTATAGCGAGCCCAATCTAAAAATAAAGTGTTGACGATATTGGTTGACGAATAATGTAACACAATACCAGGATACAAATTAAACGCTGCACTCGCCCCAAATTTTTTATTAGGTATATTAACAAAATTTCCAACACCATATTACTTATTATAGCTTAACTAGCGGTCCGCCCCAGCGTTGTCTGGATGCAGATAATTTTTTGATTCCACTCCGCACGTACAAACTCTAACATACCAATAATTAATCGACGTAGCTATTCTACCGTCCCTTTTCTTCTTACTATGACCCATTTCCGGGTGTAGACTAATGGGATGTGAAAATCATAATTAAGAATTTCACGGTGTGTCGCGAACACACATTATGTAATTTTAATACAATTTATAGACTAAAAGTGTTAGCACTGAACCAGGGGGTTTACTCAATTCTTCGAAACAAATTTCGAATGCTCGAACGTTCGACGTCTATGTATAAGATAAAAGGTTTCCACTTCTAAAAATCAATACTTTTCTCTATGAAACATATAATTCACTCTCAACTTAGTCAATGATTGCCAGGAAGAAATCGCTCAATGCGATATGGCCACCCATTGTACTACTTTAAGGTTATTTCTTTATTTAATTATTATGTAACTTGAGAGTACAATAAAGAGTATAAATAAATAAATAAATGATTGCGACGTTCGATAGAGGATTCTAACATGTGGTGGAGTATTTAGATTTTAGATACATTCGTACAGTTTTACGCCCAACGTTCGAACATTCGTCGTCGTATCGGAGAATAGAGTAACCCCCCAGACGAGGCTGCTTTGTCCACGATGGTCGCGAGATTAAGCCCCGGTGCACACCTCTGACTTTTCGGAGTCATGTGTGTCAATCACCATGCACTATAACGGTGAACGAAAACATAGTGACGAAACCTGCATACCAAAGTGATTTTGTAAGAATTTCTATGGTAGGTAAGTAAAGGCCGCCAACCTGCACTAGGCCAGAATGGCGCACTAACCTAACCCCTTTCAATCGTACTAGTGCCCTGCAATGGGACGTATGTGGGCTGATACCAACAATACAGCACGGACTAGAAATATATAAAAAAGTAGTACTAAATTATTTCTTGATAGGTGGGAATTAGTCCAGTCATCTTAGCAGTTTCACCTCGGAATTTGATATACCAAAGCTATACATACATAACCACACGCCTTTTTCCCAGAAGGGGTAGGCAGAGGTGCTACCAAAGCTATAAACTCGTATAAACTTGTGTTTTTAAATCCTAAAAGTTGTCTCAAAACCTAAATATGATAGGGTGTCCGCGACCATTAAAATCTTAGGTCAACGTTTACAAAAATCGATATTTTGCACATATTTTTCAAATATCTCATTTATCATGGGTTTTTTTGCTATTTGTACCAACACCAATATTGTAGAGGATTAAATTCCTTACAACTTCTGTTCCAAAAGTTTTTTTAAACATTGTCGAGATAGAGGGCGGAGAGCGTGCGGTTAGAGCATCATTTAAGCTTATACGGTAGTACCTGTTAAAAACACGCCATATAAAGTTTATTAAATTGATAAAACCCTATTATTAATCATTTTCAAATTATTGTATAGTTACAAACGTCTTAGTTTTCAAGAAACTATTTTCTACTAATCCTGGTACCTATCACGATTCTTGCAACCTATCAATCATCATCACTACAATTTTAGCACCTGCTCCAGAGCAATTGCTCAACACAATATTCTGCAACTGCAAGAGTGGTTATGGTTTGCGGTATGGAAGCAGGAAATCAGGGTTGAAGTGTTCTCTAGCTTGTGGCCAGTCTAATAGGCAATCATGTCTCAGTGCTTTGCGAATCAGAGCTATGTCGACGATAAAGAAGAGGATTTTGAAATACTACGATTTGAGATACTGCGATCGGAAAACGGCAATGAAGAAGAAGAACATAATTAAAATTGTATGTAACTTGTAATTTATATTCATTTTTTAAAATTTCCCCAATCATTCGTGTTTGTTTAACAAAAATAAATAGAAAATTAATAATTTACATATCAATAATTAATAAACTTTATATGTTGTGTTTTTGACCGGGACTACCAGTTGATCTTAAATGAAGTTAAAGAAAGTTTGTACGAGTTCATACCTGGTATCTCAAATTCCCAGATTCTTGCCTAATTTTGACTGAACTAAATGGGCAGTGCGTCTTTACATTTCGCTTCCCTCGTTTGTCAGATCTATGATAATAGGTATTGATATTTGATATGATTTAAAACATGTATAGATATTCCAAAAATCTTAAAACTTGTGCCTAATGGTTAGTTTAGGTTAAACATCTCTATGATACCTGTATATATTATTTTTACTTATTTTAAATACCTAAGTAGGTAATGCATTAGGTGCCTAATGACCTTCAAAATCTTGATTTGATCTATCACTTATATCAAGTGCATAATATAGATTGTATATTTTGTATAACTAGGTAAGTACAAATATGCGTTGCAAACTTAGACTCGTTGTCCCTTACTTTTTAATATTTTGTATAACTTTGTAGGTAGGTTCATATATGCGTTGTAAACTTAGTCTTAGACTCGTTGTCCTTTACTTTTTACGCTTTCTTTCATCAACGTCTTCATTGCAATCACAATCCGATATATCAGAGTCTGAACTTCTGACATCATTGCATTTCTGAAAATAAAGTTTTAATGAATATTTAATAAAATCGTTGTGGGATGTGGATGTTCATGGGCGGCAGTCATCACTTACCATCAGGTAACCTGCTAGGTGGTTTGCCGGAACTATGCTATATAAAAATTTACTCCTATGCTCTACATGTTTTCCTAAACGGGTCTTGGATTTTTGAATCAGCGGTACATTGACATTGTATGATATCTGTCTACTATGAAGAGGATTTAATAGATTACCTGTTTCGATTCATAAATCTACTACTCCTACCTATGTACACAAAGTCCACTGCTGGAGTTAGGGCTCCCGCAAGCATTACAGCGAACTGTTGGAAGAGACCAGCATTCAACGACAGCTTGCAACACTTATTAAACTTCGACGAATTTCTAACAATAAGTTCTAAAATTTATGCATGTTTGTTTCATATTGTAGCGTTTTAAAGATACATTAAATTTCAGTCTATCAGAGTTTAGTTAGGAGAGTTTCTCGCCTCAAAGATACGATAATCGTGTAAAAAAGTTGCATCTTGTAAACAGTTATCAGAAAACGATAATCTATGGTGGTTATGTCTTGCGATAATCGCATGCGATAACGCCGCGAGAAACTCTCCCTGTGGAAATGGCGATTTAGATTTTTTTTAAAGTATTTTTACCTTAGTATATAAAAACTTGCGTAGCATGACGATAATTAACCAACTCCACCATATGTGTAATATCATGATCAAAACCACCGCTGTGAACCCCAGAATTGCAATAGGAAAATAAGCATAGTAACTCAACCAACGACTGAATAATCTGAAACAAAAAAAAGATAAGATAAACAATAAACGAAAATGAGGGCGAAAACCTCAGCATTGAAATATAAGGTTCGTGAACATAAATACCTACGTAAAATTACAAATGGTTACAGCGTCACATATAAATAATACAAACATAATTATTCAATTAAGATAAAACGATAGCGTGGGCCATACATTTTTGCACATTTGGAACATAAATAAAAATTAAATTATTAATGTTATTTTGATAATTGTTTATTTATGGTAATAAACGTTTATTAAAATTAATTTGTCGGAATGAGCGTCGTCTCGTCGCAGGTACTCCTGCATTCGACTACGCACACTTTGTACCACTCGCTGACACATATTGCAGGGCTGAAAAATTGCCGCAAACTACTTCTTGATATTGTAAGAGCCGCAAAACGCTTAAGCGTAGATGATTCTGAATCATTCCTTACGGAAATTTCAACCTCCTGAGTGTTTTATACAGTGGCGGATTATCTCTAAGGCAAACTAGGCACGTGCCTAGGAGCGCGCGAGGTTGCGAAGGGGCGCGCAAGATTTCCGATGACTTCGTTTCTATTCAAAACCATGTAATGCTGTAATTATGTTACTTATGAGAAACATCATCTGAGTCTGATCATTTGCGTTATAACATGTATTTAATGCTGTGGCATGTGTAACTGATGCTCTACCCAATTATCCTTACTTAACTGCCAATAAGAACATAGTAGGTACAATCACTAATTATGCAATAAGAAAATTCGTGGCTTTTTCGTAGTTAGAATTTTTTAAGGTATGGCTGCTAGAGGGGCGCTTTAAGGTGCTTGCCTAGGGCGCTCTAAACATTTAATCCACCTCTGGTTTTATAGATTCTTGAACGCGGCCGGTTCAAGCTTCTCGATCCAAGCTTTGATCAAATTAACATTTGGACAGTCACTTACACATATAATCCGTATGCAATTCTAAATTTAGGAGTCGCACAGTAACGTAGGAATCGTTGTTTTTGTAAAATTATTTTACACAATAAACCCGCTGTTACTCCGTGAAGTGCATCATCGTGACTCAAATTGCATGAAGCAACGCACTATTCCCCGCCACCTGCGCGCCCTTCCCTCTGGCCGTTTTTGAGAAATGTAAAATTCAGTTTTTCTATTTACCAAAAACTTTTGGTCCACCATATATAATATGAAAAATGTAGTTCTTGACTAATATATTTTTATGTGGGGAAAGCATAAAATGGCTCCTTTCCCACGAGCCCTGGAGATAAATGGCAGTGTGGTCTACTCTCATAACGTAAAGCCTTAAGTCAACTTATCGACTAAATACTCAATTCTTTCATCACAATATACTTACGGCCACATGTAGAAGACTGGGTAAATATACATCCTCTGAATGAACCACCACACGGCGAATAATGCAAATAATACGTTTGCGATGTTCTTGAACTTCGTGTAAAAAACTGATTTTGTCAGCTGGAAAAGTACAATTCACAACATTATTGCATTATTAATGGCGTTTAAAGCTGTGCATCCACCATGTGTGGATTCGAAGGTAATCGCTTTTTTTTTCAGACTCATCACTTTCATACGTTTGAAAAAGAGAAAATTTGATACTAAAAAGTGTTGTGCCTCACATAAATGTCGGTGACACACGAAAACAGTAGTATCGTACCTGAAGCAAGAATTCCGAGCTATCTTGTAAAGGTAGGATCCAAAGGACAAGCCTGTAAAAGTTCAGGGACCAGGTAAAGACGAGCAGTAGAATAACTAACAGATGATGTGCCAGCATCGGCCAGAAGTCCTTGTGGCGAACATCTCTGAAGTGGGTGATGAGTAGCGACCAGTAGAATGAACTATTCATCATGAAGTACCACCATTCCCATCGTGCGTAGGTCTGAAATTTAAATAGGCTTTAAGAAAAACTTCCAACTTTTCAACCTCAATTTTATTGCTCCCGCTTTAAAAAAAAAACCTACAAAAAGTGTAACTAGCAACTGCCTACAAAATATGATACTATAAGGACCCAGAAGAAGATATTCAGAGATAAAAAAAAGTAAATGTAAAAACGTATCGTCCTAAATAATAACCAAGCTATTTTAGACAATAAATAAATACACCCAACAGTCGCATACATAGTCCTGACCCCACATTAAGATCAATTAAGTCTATTGTCGTGGCTATCAGACACCACGAGAGACTTTTCGGTCTCAAAAACACCCAGAACCGAGACAAATACATGCCTCACAAAATTTGTCTCGTTGCGGGGATCGAACCCGCGGCCTCTTGTTTCACAGCCGGCGTCTAACCAACTGCACCACGGAGGCTGTCTAATAATGTCACAAAAACTACTATATTAGTCACTTTATTTTTTAATTTGAAATACGTGTGTTTCCGAGCCTTAAAACTACAATACGGACACTTACATGATGAAGATAATTAATAAAAATGTTATCCAAGTTCCAAAACCAATCTTTGTCCAACACGCAGTAGAGTCCATACGTAAAGCTCAAGAACAGGAATGTTGCTTTCCACGAGGTTTCACAAAATTTCACCAGTTTCGAAGTTTTGTCTTGACTTCTACGCAATCGCCACCAACGCTGTACTTCTCTTTCTGACATGTCTACTTGCTTTGCCAAACCATATGCCTGCGATAGGAAATAAATTTATAAAATTTGATCGGGAACACGTTTGTGCGTACACGAAAAATATTTAAAGAATTGGTAGAAAAATAACTATAGACGATCGCCGCTTCTACATCGTATCATACCGGGCTATGAAAGTTTCAAGCACGGAAAGGATTAACGGAAACGAATTTTAAGCTATAAATAATTGTACCCATTATATGTATTGATATTTTTAGGGTGGCTGCCAAATATATATTTCTCCTTCAACCCATATATGTCCCATTGCAGGGCACGACCTCTTTTACAATCGCGAGTACGATTTAGAAAGGTTAGGCTATATAGTCTACCACGCTGTATGCAGGTTTCCACACGATGTTTTCCTTCACCGTTACAGTGCGTGGTGATTGACTATCGATACACGGATAACTTTGAAAAGTCAGAGGCGTGCCCTGGGATTTGAACCCGCGACCACCGTGAACATGTTGGCAGTCGCGTCTGGTCCGTTACCAACAATAAATAATATATCTCGATTAGAAACCGGACTTGATCATTAACCACTTACACCACAAAGTCTTGCGGATGAAATGTATGCGGCTTCAAGTATAGCATTTGATGGCGGTTTTCTTGTCTGTTTACCCGGCACGCCCAATGCCTTCCCCAACGGTACGAAAACATATCTGAAAATGTATTAAAATAAATCATGAGAAAATTATAGGAAGAGCTATTTCAAGACAAATGTAATTACTTTAGGCTAAATTATTATCTTTATTGTAATATAAATTGTATCTCCTATATGTTCTATGTTTGTCTAGTTTTAATGGAAATAAACTATTTTTATTATTTTTTAATTCTAAAGAGAATTGGTGCCTCACTACGCTTCCTGTTCCATGTATGGGTATACTCTACAATCGAGAGAATCGATTGAGAGTGGTTAGGCCATATAGTCCACCACGCTGGCCTAGTACGGGTTGGCGGACTTACATACCGTAGAAATTCTACAAAAGAATACATTATCTGTTGCAAATAAATATTCAATAATAAAATATGTATCCCAACAGTAACAAAGGTTAACACTACACGTAGTCCTGACCCCGCAGTAAAATGCAAGTTTAGTGTCGTGGGATCAGAAAATACGAAACATGTTAATTATGCAAACATCTGTTTCCGTGCGGGTATCGGGTGCGACCTCTCGTTTCATAGCTGGTGTGTTAACCAACTGTCCCGAAGACGCTTTTAAAATATTACGTTGTTGTTGTTGTTGTCCTCCACGACGTATCCGTCGACGGCGACACCTGGCTATACTCTGGAGTGCGCTCGAATGTGACTGGCGAACCCGAAATTAGTGGTAAAAGTGCGGTTACATAATAAGCAGTATAGTTGGCCAACTGCATTATATGTATAGTTATAAGTCCGCTTGGGTTGGTTCTTTCTTAATTGGCGTTTGGTATCGAGACTTTCAAGACGCAGTGCTTCAAAATTGCGTACACCATCAGCGACAGATCTACGCCAGCCTGGACGTTCCCGCGAGATTTGTTCCCAGCTGTTAGTCGGGATGTTGCATGCTACCAAATTTCTCTTGAGGACATCTTTATAGCGGAGATATTGACCGCCAGATTTACGTTTTCCGGTTTGTAATTCTGCATAATTGTGATTTAGGCATTCTGTTTTCTTCCATGCGTACTAAATGTCCACACCATCGTAGCTGGTCTTTCATCACCAAAGATTCGATACCCGCCAGGCCTGTCCTTCGAAGAACCTCGGTATTTGGTACATAATCTTGCCATTTTATGCGTAACAACACAAAATTACGTTGTACAATAATAATAACAAATTAACTAATTATCATCTATGTTAGACACAAAGCTAATGCATAAGGCTGAACATAAACTTATTCTAAATATGTTTGAGACAGTTTAATAGAAGTTTTCTGCATTCAAAGGCTTCAAATCTTTTTAGATCATATGTTCATCTTACGTCTTACTTCTTTATGATTATGTTATAGATAATGAACAAATATTTAAGGTGCAGATGGTAGGATATTCACAATTACCTAGAGTGTTATTACTCATAAGTCAGTTAATGCTGGAAATTTCGCTTCATTACACAAGCAAATAAGTATGTTGCGTTTCAGTTTCAATCCGTGGTTATTTATTTATTTAGACAACCAACGGTGGCTACAAATTTACATACACTATAGAAGTACAAAACGATTCCGATGAATTGAGAACGTCCTCCGTTTATTGAAGTCGGTTAAAAGATATTAAAAATAAAAGTAACACCTTTTAAGGCGATCACAAAACAGAATTACACAATAATAATTGAGCTAACCATTGGGGTACCTATTAGACCCAAGAATTATGACTTAAAATAATAAAATAAAATGAAAAACAAAACACTTGACTAATTCTAGAAAAACAAACAAAAGAATTAAAAACGCCGACATAACCGCTTACAAAGTAGGAAAAGGGGATACTACGAGTAATCACAATACTGTTCATTTTACACTTTTGCAGTTTTAGATTATATGATTTTAATTGTTTCCCTAACTTGTCACAGTAAAAAAGTTGTCTAAGGAATATTTTTTGAATTTGCTCAATCCGCAGCTAGTGTGTTTTATAGTGGGGTGACCACACTGTGCTACAATATTCTAGTTCACTTCTGACATACGCGTTATAGACCGAAATTTTAGTGGTAGGGTTTTTAAAAATTTTGCTATTTATAATAACAAAACCTAATGTTTTAGTTGCCTTCGATATAATTTATATTTAGGTACCTATACCACGATTGTAGGTACAGAACTTCGAGAAGTACCTAATAATATTTAAACACTTAAGATATTTTTTTTTGTTGACGAATATTCTACCTCGATGACGCCGCGTTTATCTACCATAAGGTATCATTTTTACTCTTATTTGTACAAGTACAATAAATTTCTTAATTGATAGAAATAATTATATAAAAAAATCTACTCACTTTTCTATACAAAAACGTAGAACCAAAAGGAAAATAGTTAAAGGTATTTGATACCACACATCATTCAGCTCAGCGTATACGAATTTCTTGTCGGGTCCATTTTCTATATCCTTCCAAGTGACGTTCGGCGGGAGCCAGAACCACTCACTCCAACACACGTCTAGTACTCGCCGTAGCATATCGGTGCAATGAATGCAATCCTGATTCGAATGACCTCAATAACTTAGTTTTTACATAAGTAATTACATATAAATATGAAAATTAATGCTATATGATTTTAATCGCAAAACAGATATTCCAGAACCTTACATTTTCTTAAGTATCGGACTGGTTAAATTATATACTAAGCAAAATATAATTTATACTTATCGTCACGGCTATGGAGCTGTTGCAAGGTCTTTTTTGCTATTTGCCAGACGTTCAAAATTGGTTATGGACAATGGAGGACCTAGTACTTACTGTAAAAATATAGCTCCTTAATATCATTGTTCATTTGTTACCTAACGATATACAGTGCATACCCAGACTGTGACCGAAAACGAAGCCAGGTGATGGTATTACTGACTTCAGACACAACGCAATTAAAATTTTCGCAAAAAAAAACAACATTTTTTTTCTTGTAATTTTTTACTAATCGTCGTATTTGGGAAGTAAATACATCGTTTTCCTAAAATAATAATATACACCTTTTTATTTCTATAGACACAATGGTATGTAAGAGTTGAATTTATAATTTTCGAAAAACCTAGGTATTTACCACACAAACATGACGATATTTTAAAAATTGCAAAAAAACCTGTCGCTTATTTTACGGAATTTTTAGTTGCATTGTGTCTGTAATCACTAAAACAACCAACCACCTGGCTTCGTTTTCGGTCGCAGTCCTGATATACCCTGTATATAAAGTCTAGTAATTATAGGTCCCATATATATGTATGTATATATGTATATATGTGTATAACCATCGGGGTACATCGCTATGTCTATTTCTGCCGCCAAGCACCAGAGTGAAACCAAAACTGTGCCTGATTCTGAGTTGTAGCCATTAAATTCTGAGTGCTGTTGCTTATGTTCATGAACAGGCGCCTAATGCTTACCATCAAGGGACCTGTTCAGTGCTCAACTCATAACTCTCGCCGATTAAAAAATGAATTTCGAAATCATGAATTTTTATGCAGATGCGTTTCGTACCCACATCCCTCATTTAAAATTTCTGCACCACTTTTGAATGCGATTTTGTATGAAATCTTAGGACTTCATTTGTATTTCATAAGAATATGAATCTAGAAGTGTTAATTTTTAAACGGTTTTATTTAGCTTGCCCTGTTTACTTATTTGTTTCTTTGGGTCAAATTTAATAATTGAAATTTGACCCCCTTCCTGTTTACAAATATGATGTTTGGCAATATTTGGCCTTTAGTTTTGATGACAATACAATTTAATACATTCTGTATCATTATAAATCCTATATGGCCGCGGCTAAAAATAGCGGATTACCTAATTTTTCACAACTACCTCAATATGGTCATCAAATAACAGGGATTGAAGAATAATATAGTAGTACACTAAAATCAGATAATAAAATAATATAATTGTTGGGCGTAGTATTTACATATTTACTTACTCAGGTTACGATACGCCCACCGATTTCATTGTTTTTTTGTCTGATGAATGTCGTAGATCAGTGGTTCCCAAAGTTGGCTGGGCTCCGTTCAACCTAACAAGATCAGCCAAATTCGGGACTCACCTTTTGCCAGTAACCGGGGAATAAAAGTAATGGTTAAACAACATTTAGTTACAATAAAATTGTTTAGTACTTCAACACCTACAGAAACTGTAATTTACAGATATAGCATCAACTGCAATTTAGTTACTTTTAGTCACAGAGAATTTGACACGTCCAGTTTATTTAATGCTGATCGTAGCCAAAAGTTCATTAATTAAATCTGTACTTAGTTTATTTTTAGTATGATAAGTTTAAAATTGCGTGTCATATATCAATGAAATAACACAACTATTTATTATTCCATTACGGCGTAAACAATAATAACTATCTAACGATTTCTTTATGGTATGATCATATGTTTGTCAAAATTCTAGAAAATTTTAACGTAGGGACGGAACGAACAACCCGTATTTTCTATACAAATATTTTTGTCTTACCTATATTTATAAGTAACAATAGCCAGAATCAAGGAAGAATAGTGGAAAGAATTCTTTAAATCCAGACAGAGACTTTCTTCGCGGGGCCTTCCTTTACTTTCTACGGCGTGGCGCACACTAGGACACCATGAAATAAAGAGTAAAGTTTGTATCCTTCACCAGTAAAATGAGTAGTCTTAGCAAAAAAAATTGGTAAGAATTTAGTTTTACTTACTGCTATAGAAATAAAAAAAATGAAAAAATAAAAAATAATTTAATTAAATAAAACCGACTTCAAAATTTTCATAAAAAGACAGAAATAAAACTAATCTTTTCATAAATCTAAATACCTAAACATGCAAAAAAAAATTTGAGGTCGGTACCAGCTGGCCGACTTTAAGCTATATAGTTATACGAGTAGCTTATAGTCGGCCAGTTACGAACACGCTACGAACTATGCGGGTAAAACTTCAAAAAAATGTTAGCGTATTTATTAGTATTTTAGATTCATGAAAATTAGTTTTATTTCTCTCTTTTTATTACAATTTTGGAGTCGGTTAAATTTTTTACAATTATTTTTTATCTTTATTAACTGAATGCATGGCAATGTCATATGACACATCCTTTATTGATTTACATTTAAAAGAAATTATATAAAATATATTTTTAAAATGTTCAATCGGTGTGATTTGAGATTTCGTCTTCTGAATCTGAACTTCGACTATCACCCGCCACCTGAAATAATAATATTTCAATTATATTAGATGAAAAATAAAATCAGTTGTATGGGGTTTTGGAAGGGGTAGAGCTCCGCTGCGACTTCTTCACTATGAAAACTAGCTACCTTAAACCTTCCTATTGGTGAAGAGTATAGTAGTATCAGGCTGCAGGCGTAGTGCGAACCGGTGTGAACCGTGGGTGCCTGTGTTCGACTAGGCCCTAAGGCATTGGATATTAAATTTAATGCTAGTTTGATTTAAAAAAAAATAGTTATCCGTGTCTAGAATTTGTGTCTGACATGGCGTTAGGCTCGCCTCATATCACATTTTGAGATGAAAATAAAGTCTGCGAACTTTAATATGGAAGCTTTTAGTATGATTTAAAAAATAACGCAGAAACGGTTTTACATATTTCGGTTACCAAGGTTTTCAAAGGCCGCTCAAAAAGTGATACTCCAGCCAGGTGTGAATAGGTATATTTTCTGAAACACGTGAACTAAATATTTTATTTAACATTGCTTACCCCGCCAGATTTTATACTATTGTACGCAATCTTCAATATGTACCAAGTCCATATAATATGTAGCAAATATAACAGCCACAACATTGCTTGGAGTACGTAAAACAGTACAAAAGTCCTCACAAAACCTCTCGTACTGAAACAACAGATGATTATTATTAGAATTTTTTTTCAAAATTATTCAATTGTTGTAAACATTTTACGACAAATGGTTCTTAATGTAATTACGAGTATAGCATTCAATGAAGAAATAATGGTAAAATAAAATACCTACATTATAAAATGTTAGTGCAAAATTTAAAAAAACACGACATTTGACAGCCTCCGTGGCGCTATTGGTTAGACGCCGCCTGTGAAACGAGAGACTGCGGGTTCGATCCCCGCATCGAGACAAATATTTCCGTGAGCCACAGGTATTTGTATCGGGTGTGGGTGTTGGTGAGACCGAAAAGTCTCTCGTAGTTCCTGATACCCACGACATAAGACTCGATCTTAGTGTGGAGTCAGGACTATGTATGTGACTGTTGGGTTTATTTATTTATTTGATTCAAAATAATAAAAATGTACTTTTATAAAATTGTTTGGCAATTTCAAAAGGTTACAAACGAAGAGAAAAGAACCAAAAAAACCGAAGATCTTATAAGTACTCACATCGAATCAAAATACATTGGATAAAAGATGACCCTGGTCAAAATCCACTTTATCATAAACACTACAAACACACAATTGCATGCCGTTTGATAACTGGCGTACTTTAATGATTTGCCAAGTTCCAACGAGATGTCGCCACAATCGTGGAGTAGAAGTACTATAGTCCCAATTCTGTAAGTGTTGCAGATCCAGCTGATAGACAGCAGGAATATGGTGGCGCAGTGATGAACGTACATCTGCCAAGAGTCCTTGCGTTTGACGGCCCTGAACTGGAATATCAGTAGACACCAGTTGCTGGCAGTTTCGAACATGTAGTACCATTTGATATCGTCTGAGATACCCTGGAAAACAATGCCTATAAATCAATTATTTAAACATTAACTTTTTCTTGCTGTAAAGCAGCAGAGATGTAGAATAAAATATGTTTTTCAGACTCTTTTGTGATAAAGATTGCATCGTAGTCAATAGTTTATGGTCTTATAACCGTCACGGATGTTGAGCAATCCAAAAAATGCAGTAGGCGGAAATTTAGACACAGGAAATGAATACGTTGAGTAGGAAATGAGAAAATATTAGATGTGATTATTTTACCTGATGAGGCCATCCTTCGAAACATTTCTGCTTATCCCATAACCACTCCTTGTCCCAGAGAACGTAAAGACCATACGCAGTCAGCCAAATGTGGAATATGGTTTTCCACGAGCTCTCGCGAAACTTATGAAGCTTTGATGGCTTGTCTTGGTTGCTACGTATTCGCCACCATCTCTCAATCTGTCTCTCTGTCATGTCCAATTGCTTTGATAGGATTGAGAACTGAAACCAAAGTATAATTTATATTTTTAAAACCCTTTGACCATGTCTGAACATGTATATATTAAAGTCGGAAGATCGGAAGTCCATAGCAGATACCGCATACTTGCAAAATGTTGTAGGTGATTTATTTAGTAACGTGATGTACATACATATCTAGAGAATTAAATATGCTTTGAAATGTTGCTTACGTTTTGAGTTAATTTGTATTAAAATAAACTGTAGATGAAGAAAAATATATAATTGCAGTCTGTATTGATTCTAAAGGCACTTAAACGGCAATACCAGGTCAGCTGCATTTGCCGCAAAACCTGGCACATGCCGCAAAGTATCATTTCAGTTGTAACAACTGTATAGAATGTTATTAATTGTACACATTGTATTTCTAATTATTTATGATGAACAATGAAACCGTCAACGGCACCGTTGCGACCGTGATATTAATTTTAATTAGGAAAATAATAAAAAATGAGGAGATTTTGGGTACATCCAAGCTTTGCATAACCTGCCACCGGCTCCTCGCACAACCTGACACCACATACCACCGGCAATGCCTCCAAGATTTTTTTTATTTCGGTTAATGGCGACACGAACATGCCATTCGCCTGATGGTAAGCAATATGACCGCTCATGGACAGTAGTAGCAAAACCAAACAACACCATGAATTACAAAGCAATGCTTGGCATTCCGCATACCACTGCGCTTGCCGTGCTGAGATTTTAAATCTTATTATGTCCAGTAGTTACTCTGGTCACAATGTCCTTCCAACGGAACACAACAGTGCATTTACGCTGCTGTTTCGCGGGAGAAATAGACATTGCGGTGGTACCTACCCAGGTGGCCTCTCTTACATGAGAGACCTACCACCAGCAAAGACAGCTTGCGAGTTGCGGTACACTTACCTGCCGCGCCGGCCGGGCTGCCAGCATAGTGCATAGGAGCCATTAGTTTAGAGTTTAGATATTATATTATTATTTTTCTTCTTATACTTACATTTGTTTTCTTTGACGATAAGTATGCAGCCTCCAATTTTGCATTGTGTTGAACTTTTCTAGGATATTTATCTGGTATTTTTAATAATTTGCCCAGTGGCGTTAAACAATATCTGTAAACAAAAATATAGGTAATGTAAAATTCAAATCAAAATGTAGATACACCGCGAGTAAATACATATAAAAACATAGAATTTTGGTCTCAGCTATTATTATTAAACAAAACCAGAACCTTCTTCTTTAATCCGGTTCAAATAGCAGATAATAAACAATTTTTTTTAGATGAACGAATGTTCGTTCCCATAACTATTTATAATTAAATTGTATACTACACTACTCGTAATATGCAAATTGGATACAGTATTTACGATGCTAATTTCATAGTAATATAATAGTTAAATACATATATAGTTTTATTGTTTCCGGTATGTAAAGTAGATAAACTTGATTTTAGAGTTTACACCGAGTAATTTGCACAAAAATATAGAACAGACTGTCGGGGCTTTGAATTATCTTTAAAGATAGATAGCGTCGATCTTCAAGGAATAATAAGTTCTCAACCAACGATACTCTATTTAGGTAATTATCATTAGATATATAGTGTCTTAATTTTGCCTAACATGAAGAAAAAATGAAATTTAAAAGAGGAATCAATAGTTTTGATCACTAAAAATTCGAAAATTATTATCATTATACATATCATACAATAAATATACTTTGCTTCCTATACAGTGGTACGTGCAAAACTATTTTTAAATATATGTAAATATATATGATGTAGTAATAATAAATAAGTTATGTAAACTACCTGATACTGCTGCATCCATAACACAAAATTAAATTTACCTACTGAGGATTTTCCTACACAAAAGAACAAAGTCAAGAATGTCTTATTCTTAATTATTATTGTGCAAATAATATTTATATATACACGAAAAAACTTCAATTTAGTATTAATTAGTCTTTGTTTGGGACGTTTAATTGTAGATATTAAATATTAAAATAATGTAGGTATGGAATCATATCTGCTTTAGGTCTGAAAAATGCGAATCCTTAATAGACCCTTTGCCAACTAATTAATGGAAGTGGCGCTGTAATCCGAAGCTAATAAATAATAAAACTTACATCTCCACCACAAATCTAATGAGAATAATCACTACCATCAAGGGTAAGATATACAGAAAGTCTTTAATGTCTGCATACACCACACTTTTGTCTGGACCATTCGTCACATCACTCCATGTTACATTTTCCGGTAACCACACTCTTTCACTCCAAAACCACTCCGATATTCTTGACATTTTGAATGTTACTGAGTGAGAGCCGGCGTTTTTTGTCAAAAATCGTTCACTTAATACACAGCGGGTCTGAAAATATACAGGAAAATTTTATTCGTATGCGACTAATTTTTATGCTTCATGAAATTCTGAATAATTTACACAATATAAGTATTTCTATGACCAAATTGTACAGTTACAGTGTACACAGTAGTGTCTATAAGGAACTTGAGATAGTTCAAGTTTATAAGAATGTAGTTATCAGTAAAACAATAACGATAATCGATTAGGAAAGATAACAAATCAGTAAATGCATTTATTGAGCTCATAAAGTAAAGAACAAATTGGATTAAATAAACTCAGTTATAATAATCGAGGTTCAATATTATAGATACCAAATTATAATGTAGTGCTTACTTTCACAAAGGACCTATAAAGTATCTACAGTGATAAGACAGTAATAGATACAAAACAGCCTCATCAATAAATTTTTTATCACGAATCATAGAATTTAACTAAGAATTACAACATTGCAAGATGGCAAATAAAACATTATAAAAAATTAAATGGGTGTGTTTTTAAAATAAAATATTACGAGTAGTTATTATAAATATTATTTTCAAAGAATTTTATCTAAATCAAAACCAAGTAAATGCACAAAACGGAACAAAATATGACTCAAATCTAATTGGAATATCCCTCATTTCTACTTTATACAGTCTATTACCTCGAATTATCAAGTACTATCGTCAAACAAAACCTGATAATATTATTCTTGAAAACGCTAACGGATTCCGATGACCTATTTAAATACACTATAATAGCTAATTTTATTACAATAAAATTAGATTTATTAAAAATATGTTAAACAAAATCCAATGCTTCATTTACCGTGAAATTGTATTCTTTAATTAAAATATAACATGGACGTTAATGCGTTTTATAGTAAACTACACTGTTTTAATTCGAAAAATACTCTATTTAAAAACCGAATTGAAACCTACTTAGAGTACTAAGTACACAATTTTCAATAAACGACAAAAATACACTGAATAAATGCACAGTTCACACTTCTCAACACCAGCAAAATTACGTTTACATCTAAATCAACTTCAAGATCGCTCGGATGCTACATTTTTTATTCGTCGTAAATATTTCACAAGAACCTCTTAGTTAACATGCGCATATTATACTCGTACATGCATAAATAAGTAAAACATTTGTTTTCCAGTAAGTAAATAGCCAAAGATAGGGAAGTCGTCAGCAACATTCATAATTCCCATGAAAGGACTTCTGCAATCGATTTATAAATATAAAAAAAGCACACAAGCATAGTTGCACATTGCACAGCGCATAGGTATAACAAAAGTGATTTGACGCAATTTCATACTGGTTCATCTAACACTGGAAAGCATTAAATGCATACCGTTTTCGGTCCTGGCATGAAGGGGTTTCAGTGGCTATTGGAAATCTGTCTCCGTAGCGTAGTGCGAAACGAGGTACAGCGAGTTCCATTCCCGCACCAAAAGATTAGTTTGAGTGACTCACAAGCATGTTGCGAGACCGAAGATCCTTAATCATTGATGAAGGATATTCATGAATTTTGACCCTAATTACCAATTGATTACAATTACAAAATAAATATAAAGAAACAACTATTTTAAATGCTAAATTAGTAATTCCGTTAGAAAAACAATAAGTTTTTATTTTTCATACAACTGATATATCAACAATGACTGTTCTGTAAAATGAGTCACTCTATTTATTATTGTAGTACTACGTTAGGATCACGCACGTGGCGTGTCTTATGATTTTATCAATAAGATAACTTGGCGTGTAACGTAGTATGATTGGATAATGTAAGTATTAGTGTCGATAGCATGCAAAACCTTATAGTCTGTTTGGGTCAATGACAATTCCTGATTCTGAATTTCACAGCTTAAAGAAGCATAAGCCGACATAGTAGTCTCAAATGAAATTAGATAATTAATTATTAATCGTCTATCCGTAATATATCTATTTGTAAAACCAGGTTAGTAAAAACTTGAGTTGTCATCAATTGGACTATTCCTGTAATGTACTTTCCGACGGAATTTTGTTCCGAACGTCACAATCTTTTCAATCACAAAAACATATGAAAAACCATGTCTTAGCAACAAATTGTGTTGTTTTATCCAGAGTACTGATAAGGTAGGTAAGTAGGCACTAAGGAGTAAGGACTGAGGATATGTGCAAGTGAAAAAGATAGGAAAAATAATCAGATTAATAAATAAAAGGTTGTAAAAATAGATAAGTGTTACAAATATAGTTAAATATTTAGTTAACAGCTTCTCTATATAGTTTGCTATATAGACATCAGACTAGTAGGTACTTTATTTAAATAAAATTATTTTCTTCTACCGCATTCTACAGGTAATTTAAAAAGCTTAGACTGACTATTTTGGAGTATTTTTGACATCAAATCCGCTTCATCACCAAATTGCAATTACTCGTAAGTACACTTGCCTTGCTTTTTCCTGGGTTGATAACCTACTGCCTTTCAAAGGATGTCCTCAATTTAATTGTGGCCAGTGATGCCTTCCAAAAAAATTCAAGGAAAATGCATTAAATAAAAACATTGTATTAAAGATGTAAATGATAAAACTGTTCCGGTTGGAGTAACTTTACGCAAAATTAATTTTTCCAACAACATAATATTAGCGTATTGTATGTATACAATAATGAATTAAAGTTAATGATTATTTGGTTATTTTTTTTATTTTTACTTTATAGTACCTAAAAAAAGAAATACGTACTTAGTTATTTTATGTTAAAGTGGTTATTTGAGCAGTGAGCACTTTATTAACGGTAGGGAAGCTGCGGACTGTAAATCTTCTCTTCCAATTTTCTGTGAGAGGTCGAAAGGGGTGTCGCCGTTCCAGTACGGGACATCCCTAGCACCCTTGCAGATGTTGCTACCATTGGGCCTGTCCAAACACACGTTCTTTGCTTCACCAGCAACTCATAATAGATGCTTCTCAGTTACGAGTAGGTACACCTTCCTTACAGTAAATCTAGATGTATGTACATAATATACAGTATATTATAACCACATAAAAATGGTTCCAAGAGCTTTCTTGGTTCACGAGGCGGTGGCCCATCGAACAAATTGGCCCAGTTGGGACCGTGCATTTTGTCTGGATAAAAAATGTAAACAACAAACCAGAAATGGAACTCCAGTAACTCATCATCTTTCTACTGGCAGCGGTTTCATTACAAATAAGTATTTTATACTAACTCTAATGTGAAATCTTAAATGTATATATTCTTTATTGTACACCAGGAAAAACACAGAGATTATAACTAAAAAAAAAGTACAATCGGCGGCCTTATTGAACAAAGGAATCTCTTCCAGGCAACCTTTGGATGAACTTGAAATAAAGAAGAGAGAAAGGGCGTATAGTGGTGTATGGTGACAGAAGTATAAAATAATAGATACCTAACAATATTACAAATTGATAAAAAAATATTTAAATATAAACTCATACAAAGAACTTACCTTTTACATCCATACATACAATATAAATTTTGTATTGTATTGTATCAGCCCATATACGACCCACTGCAGGGCACGGGCCTCCTCAACAATCGAGAGTACGATTGAGAGTGGTTAGGCCATATAGTCCACCACGCTGGCCTAGTGCGGGTTGGCAGACTTACATACCGTAGAAATTCTTTAAAATCGCTACGGTATGCAGGTTTCCTCACGATGACAATATTAATATTAAATTCAAATTATAAATAATTTCATCCTTATCAATTTGGGCTGGCCGTTGATGAATCAGAGAATTACACAGGTTTCACCTTTTAACCCATGTAGATTATTTTTTGCGGATTTAGGCATTATCATGAATAAACAGATACTTTTGTTATCCCATAGTCCCTTTCTCGTCACTGTGGTTGTAAGCAATGCCGGTTTGAAAATGACTGGCAGATTGCTAGGGCGCTCTGGGTGAGATTTCAGGCGCAATCTGGGTGATTGTACGCTGCCTCCAATGTACCATGCAAAACTATAAAAAGAAAATCAGAACTGCAAAGCCGTTAGCCGCATCTTATAATTTGTTTTCGGGTTTACGACACCATGTAATGGCTTATTTTTTCTTAAAATAACGTAGCACATTATATGTAGTATAGACCGAGTACTCAAAAACCACATGCATACGAAAATAGGTAATGCAAATAATGTTATCCTTAATCCTACGTCAGAGCTCAGAATAAATGGGTAAATTTAGCATTTTTCTGCATAATAATTTTATTAGGTAAATAAATGCAAATATTATTCTCGAGGCTAATATACAGAATGATAATTAACTGTAATTGTTCTATTATAAGTAATTTAGACTAGTACGGTGTAATTAGCTGTGTTCTGTGCTGTAACATAGACCCTAAGTAATAATAAATTGCTTCATAATTACTTTGTTTTTTATGTTATCCGGATGAAAAGTATTTCAACACAAAATATGAATAAATGAGCGATAAATTGTATAGATCAACACTATTCTTATTTTTCAAAGTGTTTTAATATAATCTTTGATAAATATGACGATGCCAACGGATCCAAAAAATGGGAAGCTTGGAAGGATGGAAAGACAATTTTATTAGCGAATATTCTTAACAGTTCAGTCATTATATTTATTGCAAAAGTAACAAAATGTTTAATACTAATCATATATTTGTAAATATTATGTTATTAACTACAAACTAAATGTGTGATGACTGATAAAAATAAAAAATAAAAATTGAGTATGAATATTTTGTATGAGAGGAAGAATTGGGTTTCTATAGTAACTACTGATAAATATATTTATAAATAAATTGACACAATGACTCATAAATAAAATATATTGGAAAATAATTGAACTTTATTACAACGGGATTTGCTTTTATTTCAAAAGAATTCCAAGTAAATTATAATTCATACATTTTCAATCAGGATACATGGACTTAAACAATGTCACTAAAATAACAAAACCGAATCGGTTGTTCATTTAATTGAAAATGTGTTTTACAACAACTAACTTACGTAATTATTTATAGCCAAAATATTTGGGAAAAAATTGTAGCCTCAAGACTACCTGTACATAATAACTTATTTACTTATTCTCTATAAGGCTGACCGTCTCAAGTGTTACTTAGTTCAGAGAAGCTAAAATTATTTTAAAAGAAATGTATTCTTACTGGAATAAAATATGATATAAATAAGGGCATTCTTGTCACTTTCTAATGTAGGAATGTAGCATAAAATATAAAAGACAAATAAACAATGGCTTTCGTTGAACTAAGTAACACAACTTGGTGTGATCGCAATGCAAGCTCCAAATAAGCATCTTTGGGGTGTATCCAACTTTACAAGCTATTTTAATAAATATATTTTACTTCAAACGTGCGATATATTATATTATGACGATTGATATGATTTTTTGTCGTTCACAAATAACATTATTTATATATCTTTATACCGACCATCTGCGAATAACTGAGAAAAGACTAGGCGAGAAAAAAGAAATGACTATTTAGACATTGTAGTACAGAGTACATTTTTTGTACCACGATTGTAATTAAAGACCAATAAAACAAAGAAATTAATTAAAAATTAAGTCGCTGGATGCATGCCGCTTCCAACAGGTTGATATGGAGATCCTTAGGGGAGGATTATGTTCAGCAGCGGACTTTCTGTGGCTTAAGAGAGAGAGAGATAGAGAGGGAGAGAGAAAGTCAAACACAAACCCTTACGGTTAACAGTACATAAAAAATACCCTTAGACCAGCAGGGTGACAAACAACTAAGAAAATAATAAGCCTTCCTAAGATATTCGCAGACGTTACATTCCGGTACATTAACACATATAAACATACGATATAATTCGCATTCAATAACGCCGTGTTACAAAGCCTTTAAAACATGCCAAACGAGTCATTTCTTGGTATTTTTTACATTCATGTTGTCGACAAAAACCTCTATCTTTTTAGAAAGGGTGGAGCGAGAGGGTAGTCACGAACGTCCAATACGTCGAGACGATACATTGAATGAGGGGAAACAGATAATCCTCCCTTTCGGTACCTGGGGGGTTACTCTATGATCCGAAACGAAACTCGAAAAGTCAAACGTTCGACGTCTAAACTAAGTTACAAGTTTTCCACTTATAAAAATCAACACTATTCGCTATGATACTTATTATTCACTCTTAACTAAGTGTATAGTTAGGACGTACGATAGAGGATTTTTGTGGAGTACCTAGGCACATTCGTACAGTTTTACATGCGACGTCCGAACATTCTAGTTTCGTGTCGAATCATAGAGTAAACCCCACCCCCTCCTCAGCCCGAAATAGTATGCTAGTATTACTAGCTCTTCAGCTCGGCAAGTTTGCGTATACTGCTGCCGAGGCTGCCGAGCTGGCACTCATACTTTCGGATTTAACCATTCAAACATTCTGTAGATACAATTTAAATAATAAAATAATCTTGATTATTTTATTAAGGCAATAATCGAGAATCGATGTCAATTCTTTACATTAATTGATACTAGCGCGCAGGAATTTTAAGAGATGTTTAGGCGGGATAACCTCACATGTATATTAAAAAATCCCAAAAAATGACTCTATTCCAGCTAAATATCGCTCTTAACAATGTATATACAACATTTGTGGGACAATTTTGATATAATTTGTAACTAATTGTGACGAATTACGCGGCCTAACTATAATTTAAGTTATAACCTAATGTGATTCACTATGAACATAGCTTGCAACTGGGGGTGACGTCACAAAATAAAAATATTTTTATCGACTAAACACACAACCTACTCTAAATGAACACTTCTTCACTTTTAAAAGTAACTTTAATTTTATTAACGTACAATTAATATTTAATGCCATAGGCTTATTTAATTTTTAGAACAATCTCTAACTTCAAACAATAGTCAACTTTTGCCCCCAAGGAAAGTACGTTTTAAACAATTTTATTTTGTGACGGTCTACCAAACCAATCAAGTATTATTTATGCATTTAACAATTTTTCATAATAATAAACAACAATTTGGATCAATACGCGTGATATTCTAATATTTAAAATTTTAAGACATTTTTAAGTTAGATAAACATGCAATTCGCAATTATCCACGAACTTATCCGAGTATACTAAACATACTATACTAAGTCACAGACGAATCCACAGATTCAAATGAATTCGAGACATTAAGGCATCCAAGATTCAATTATGTAGAATTCTAAACATACAACCTTACAATTAAAATATAAATAATATACACGCGAATAATCCAAAATATTATTTAATAATTCCTCGTAACTAACGGCCGGAATTAATAAGCCATCCTGATCGCTATCTACGGATTGATCCCGAAAATGAACCAATCAAAACAAGCCAAAATTGGGTGTGTCCACTGTCGACACATCTTTGACAGGATTGGCCGATTTTAGGGATTGACCCTTAGATAACGACGAAGATCGCTTTATTAATATCAATCGCAAGTATTCTTATATTTTTAAAGTTCCCAGTAATAAAATAACACCTTTGCAATTTCGAGACTTACATTAAACCGAAGCCTATATTTGTGATATCCCTAGACGAATCCAAACCCTCCAAGTGGTCCCCAAATAAATAGTGTACTTGGCATGCATTAAAAAAGTAAATAACGTTTTAAATTAAATTATAATCCCATAAAAAAACATAAGAATCTGATCATTGCTGAGGCTTAATTTTTGACTTTCAAGTCGATAGTACTTTTGTGCCTCAAGTTTCATTGATAAAGGAACTTCAATTTTCATACACATTACAATCTAAGCCATAACCTATAAGTGCGCTTCCTAATTAAGTAAATTTTAATTTGGTCGAATAGTAATTTTAAAATAACAAAAATAATTTTGTGTGTTAGTCACTTAATACTTAAACGTGATATCAAACGAAGAAAATGCAACAAGGAACATTAGGTAAATATAACAAATTTTAAAAAATTGACACGAAACATTTTACTATTACTACTACCTACTTTTCTTACTCGATTTCATTTGTTTTAAAAAGGATGGATAACCGTTTCGGTATTATTGAACGCTTTAAAGCGCACGACCACAATCAATTTTCCTTCATCATCGTAGCATACATCGAAACTAAATAAAATCGAGTAACAGTAGATCAAAATGTAATTTAATTTTAAAGAATATAAAAACGTTCGCAAAAACACCATCGTTTTTTTAAATATTACATAAGGCATTGTGTGTAATTCCTTAAGTGTAAAAATTAGCTTCATTATGCGAGGGCTTAGATAAAGGCTAATTTATCGATAGGATATACATGACACTTGCCCCATAACTATCTTCTTCGTATTGTTCAAGATATTGTTTCTTGCAATATGTAACATAATGTGCCCGAATAACGATTGATATCTTTGTACCATTCGCCTTTACAGGCCCCCGGATACTAAAGGGGATTACAACACTTGCGTGTTTCATATAAAATATATTTAAATAATTATAATTTAGCCTCTTGTCGGGTATCTAATTGTATTTCGAACTTAAATAAAATGCTCAAGTCTATTATGAGTCCAACACAACTTAATCACAACAAATTGTCAAGGAACCAACAAGTTCAACCAAATACTTATAAACAGTGTGATGTCATAAAAAATCCAATAAATAAATATATGGCAAAAAATCTGAAAACTTTGGTTAACATATCTAGCAAAATTACGAAAAATTTCGATTAGTATAACAAAGTATGAACAAACCTTGATATAACACAGCTCGCCCAATTAAATAAATGTTTTATTAGCGAAAAGAAATATGCCGCTACAAACTATGGACGACAACTTAAGAGGACTTAGTCTCATCCTAAGTACTCATTAATACTTTAAAATAATAGCTACTATCAAGGAGAACGAAATGCAAATATCGATAAATGCACTTCTGTGAATATCGATAACTTTCTATTGAAACGTCAAAGAATCGACGCATCGACAATCTTAAAAGCATATCACTATCATAGTTTAAACATTATAGAACCGTTTCATAAGAAATAAAAATATAAATAATACAACATACTCGTGTATTAATCGTCGAATTAATCGATAACTTTTATCGATTAACGAACGAAAAAATAATCGCACCATTTACGCGAATGGACATACATGAGTTACAACTTACATTGGCAATCAAAAGTTGTGATCCTCACTATCGATAACACGTTTAAATACGTTTTGTACATTTCGAACCGTGTATAAAGTATTTTTAATCACGAAATACACTATCATATATCGGACCATAGTATATTGGTCAGTTTGATTGCCATTGTAAGACTCATATCAGAACAATCGACCTAACTACCTTATACTATAGAAGGAATTAAGGCTGAGAATTAGAGAAAGTCACTAGCGGCCCGGCCACACGTCATCTTACTTCTATCAACCAGAAAGCTTTCCATGCCTTGTCTATTTACGCTTTTAGTTGATGTCATGGATCCCATGTTGAAATCTTTTAACTGAACATTCGTATAAAGAATATTTTGGTAACATTTTTATTTGCAAGTGACAACTCTCTTTTAGGGCTATTTTATTGCTTAATCATTTGCTGCATTTCTAAAATGACGTTAAGTCAAGTATGACAAGAATTAAGCCAACGTTTTCCAAAAATATCGACACTTTACAATGACAAATTACCGATATTTTATATGGACAGGCCATTGATATAACTTATCGATAATTTACACGGATAGTCTATCGATTTTTCACCACGTGTGATATCGATGTGGCCTCGCCATGGTACCGGCCGCCGTGTGTTGGTAACAGTATTATTGCTTAGACTAGTTGTGGAGAGTGTCGGCGCGACACGAGCCCGCCAACTGCGCCCGATTCCTATGTCTCCCTGGAAATAAATCACCGATAAATATACAATGAAACATTTATTAATATAGTCATGGCAGTATTTTAGGAATATATTTTTACTAAAGTAGGTGAAAAAAAACTAGGCACGTGAGGCAGTTATTGTGTGACGGGAACGCCATTATAAAGCAATAAAAACCAACGCATTCATGCAAAGGGTAATTCAAGTAGTACACACATCTGGACATGAACCATTCAAAATGATCTTTTAGTAATGTATGTAAGGTTATCTAATCATAATATTTCGTATCATAGAAGTATACATATAGGAATAATAATGTTTCGATTCGTGAATCATTGATTTGATGGTTATCATAAAAATAACAAGAAAATATTGTTAAAAGAATGTTTATCTGGCGGTAGTCAAGTCGAACAACTAGTATAAATGGGTGTATTCCAATTGTCTTTGAATTAAAAAAAAAATTATAATAAATACTTCGTGTCGCTCTAATCTTCGTTTTATATACGAGAAGAAGAAAAGAGATAAGGAGTTGGTCCTTTAGTAGTAAGTATCTATTGTAAAACCTCAGTAGGAATATTCAAGGCAAAACCATCTTCTATTATTTTACTTTAAGGCGATCAACAATAAGTTTATTTTTTTTATATTAATACTTTAACGTATACTAACTGCCTTATTCATAGACAGTTTTAATACCTGTTTTGGTTATCGAATGTTTCGTCTTCTTCGCTCAAACTGATTTCAAAAGTCGTTCGAAAGGGACAAAACATTCGATAAATAAAATAGGTTTTAAAACTGTCTATGAATAAGGTTGTAAGAATATAGGCCATTAAGTTATGATCTTTTAAGTGCTTCTACAAAATGTACGCCAAACAAAAAAACGCCAAGTCATTCCAATTTCAATGTCATATCAATATGTTTAAAAACAGATCAATTAATTGATGCAGTCAAACTATTGTAATTGGTACGATATGATTGACAATTGAAAGCGTTTAGTCTATTCAATAGTTTTAGATAATTGAAAGTTCATGGCGATACATCAAATATTATAGTCTTATGATTCTAATTTTAGACAAAGAAGGTATGCTTCTACTTATTTTGTAATTGAATAAAATTACTAATTAGCAACGAATGAATGTATTCACGTATTTAAAATAATTTCGTAAATAATCTATTTTTTTATACAAACCCTAATCGTACCCCTGCACGCAAACTTAGCATTAACTTTTAAATGAATAGAGGCATTAAAATAATGTCTTAATGAAAGCCGACATAAAATCAAATTGACCTTAAACTACTATAAACAAAACAAATTAAGCACTTTATAAAAAATACTTCAACTGAAGTTATCTAATATAAATTCTGCTGTATTTTTTTTTGCAAAGAATTTTTTTTTTAGCTTTGCAGTATTTTTTCTCTGGATGGACTCTTTTTCTAGAGAGCCAAAGATTCATATTACTTCCATAATTTTTAGCAGTGGTATGAGGGTGCGGTATAAGGTAGAAGAGTGAAGTGCTGATGGTCCATCTACAAAACAACTTACTTCTTACTTTTGACGCGATTAGGCGTGCTGTGGTTCGACTGGTGGGAACTATCGCTTATTTCTGAACTAGAACTTCTGATGTCGCCTTCCATCTGAAAACATAAATCACATTTTTATTAAAATTTCACCTTTGCATGCCCTTACATAGAGCCGGCACAATTAGTCATTAGACTTTTCAACTATATATGGCAGCCTCTGTGACGCAGTTGGTTGGACGCCGGCAGTGAAACTAGAGGCCGCAGGTTCCATCCCCGCATCGAAACAAATGTTTGAGTGAACCACAAGTATTTGTTTCGGGTCTGGGTGTTTGTGGGACCGAAAAGTCTCTCGTATCTCCTGATAACCACTACACAAGACTCGATCTTAGTGTAGGGTCAGAACTATATATGTGACTGTTGGGTGTATTTATTTTTTTATGTATTATTATATGTTGCCATACGAGTTGGCTTATTATTTTGCGACCGGCTGCCTTTATAATCCCAACTCCTTGAAGCAAAACCGTTTAGTCTTTTATACTGATTTAACACTGTATGGCCTGACGTCACAACATTTAAAATTATGAACACATACTATTTTTATGATATCCACGCAGCACGTCGTCGTCAATAATCGACTTCCTTCTCAGACAACTCTCACAGCACGAGTAGTGTAATTTTACGGGGAGGTTTGCTAAAGTATTTCTATAAAAAGTCTACATAGATGAATATATCACCTGTCCGGCGCTGATGGCTTTGTATGCGACCTGCAGTATGAGCCACGTCCACACCATGTGCAGCGCCAGTAGGAGACACAGCAGCGAGTTGAAGATGTAGTAGGCGGGGAACATCGGCACCAACATCGGCGCGCGGATAGACGTGCTGGAACATCAGGTTAGGGTTGAAAATACTGGTCGTATGCATAATCATCATCATTTAGGCATGAGAAGTCCACTATTTAGCATAGGACTATTCGACTTTCAACATTGATCCATCTTGCACAAAATAGTACAAAATTATTATACATATTTAATTTTCGTTCTGATGTTTGATCCCAAAAAGGAATATTAAACTGTTCTAGATCCTACTAACACTATCATAGTCTTTGTCAACATTGAATAATCGTCTTACCTCCATATAATATAAAACGGATATATCCCGTTCCTAGTGATAATCCATAGCACTGTGAACACTGCAAACAAAAAGTCACATAACTTCTGATAACTGGCGTATTTCGTCGCCTTAGCCGCCTCTAGGAATATATCAGCACAGTCATGTAGTAAGAGGACTAGCGTGCCGATCCGGTGCAGGTTGCAGACCCAGCTGAAGGACAGCAGCGCGATGGTGGCGATGTGGTGCACGAACATCTGCCAGAAGTCCTTGCGCCGCACGTCCCAGAACTGCGAGATGGTCAGCGACCAGTAGAACGCCGACGAGATCATGTAGTACCACCACACGTCGCTCGTCAGACCCTGAGGATGGTCAATGATCGATTTCCATTAAAACAACAAAAATAAAATGAACTTTATTAAATTAATATCTATCAGAATAATTTAACTGTTGGCAAATGTCAACAATATCTAAAAAAATCCACCACCATCTTCTATTAGGATTACCCCACCGAAATTGCTCTCTGAAGACACAGAAAATTTCTAATTCACGACTACATTAGCGTGGTTTATTTCTTCCTTCATTTCTTTCTGTTCATTAGGCTGTTTTCCAAATTAACTTTTTTCTCGTTTGAAATCATCCATAATACCAGTGAACGCAGAATGCTTTTTATGCAACCTTGAACTAATTCCATTCGTTAGATCATTTTAAAGTGATTGGATGCATGGTTGACGACATTCTAAATCTTAAAGGTCAGTAACTATAGGCTCTTGTTCGCAAATATCAAAATCGTATAGCGTTAGATTTAGCGTCCGGTACATTTTGTCGAATCGAAAGGATAATAGCTTGTCGCAATGCACCAAGACGACACTGCAGTTAACATCAGGTATAGTGCAGTCACTTTGCCGTGCTAATATTGAACTACTTTGCTATACTTATAATATTAAAGATATGGTGAAAAACTGGTGAACGCAATGTGTTTTCAGAGAGTGTCGAGTCGCGAATAGACGATCTGCCATCTATCAAGTATTCACGATATAACAACAATTGCTATCTCTATGTCCTGATATCACCAAAGAACCTAGGTATGTTAAAGGAAAAATGATTACAAAAACAAACTTGTTTTCACATCTTGTAATATTTATTAGTTTTAATATGTATTACGATGATTTATGATGATGTTTAATGTGTCTTTATTGATACATCAATAAAGTATGACGAGGATGCAAATAAATAACTTTTACGATAAGTGGGTGTTTGGCCTCATAGCGTGTGTGAATCATAAAAAACACAGAGAATTATTTTTCGATATTTAATACTTAGGTCATCGCATCTTGTTCTTGAGATGAACAAAATCCCGCGTATTATTGCATGTAACATCGCGTAGCCATGTGGACGTTTTTAAATATACTCGTTTAATTAAATTCCTTTAAATTAAGTCCTGGCCTATGTAAGAATAATGTAACATTACACAAGCATACATTATAAAATAGACGCTTGTACCGAGTTCGACCAAAGTCCAAAAGCTATCTTATCAACATCAATATTGTCTGTTGGTTCAATTCAAACACGTCGATTTGATAATGTTTGTTTTTGAAATATCGTTCTTATTTTAAAAAGGCCCTCAAATTGAAATTCCCCAGTTTATGCTGTTCATCACCAAAAAGTTCCAAACTTCTCACAACCTCCATCGACATCTATACAAAGCTTCTACTATAGAAAGAGCAATCACCTGGTGAGGATATCCGACGTAACACTGGTCGATATCCCAGAGCCAGTCCTTGTCCCACAGTATGAACATGCCGTAGGAGAAGTTGTAGAGGTAGAAGGAGCAGCGCCAGCAGTTCTCGCAGAACTTGACCAGCGTGGAGGGCTTGTCCTGACTCCGCCGCAGCCGCCACCACCGCTCCACCTGCCGCTCCGACATGTCCAGCTGCTTCGCTAGGGCACATATCTGGAACACAAAACAATAAGGCTATACCACAATTTTTTCCTCTTGAGCTACGATACAATTTGAACTTCGTGAAACTCGTTTTAAATTAAATTCGTTTTTTTAGTAATATAGGCAATGAAATAACGCTTATCACAAGTCAGTACTAAAAAAACAAAGATTACGACGAATTGAGAACCTCCTCCTTTTTTTGAAGTCGGTTAAAAAGGAAACAATGCATATACCAACAATACTCCAGAACATCTAACTGTATTTATGTTCTTTGTGGTATTCTACATTGACTCATTATGGAATAAAAAAAAATGATAACTTTATGATGATAATAATTAAAAAGCGTGAAATTCATAAAAGTGATCAATTAATAAATCAGAAGCGTGACTAAAACAAATGGAACTAATTAAAACTACGGCTATAGCGATGATGTAATGCAAAACCATCAATCTTCATCTTAATATAATTTTCTACAGCTGTCATCGGGTACGAGGCTCGGTTTTTTTAAAAGAGAAAATACATAAGTTTTCATGGTTATTTATCAAATATAGGTACCTACTTCAATACTATGGATTGCAAAAAAAAAACAAGTAAGTCATGACCAAATCAGGAGAACATTCGCACCCTTCAGAGATCTTACGCCGCGCCGGTACTTCAAACAATAACTGCCAGTAGCTAGTAATTTTTCCACTGTGATACATAAAAATAATTTCATTAGGTTATAAAGAATTTCGCGCGTAAGCGCATGATGATTGGCTAAAATATCCACCCGCATATTAAAATTTCGACTTATTTAAATGGTACCACAATACCATATGCCGCCACAAATCTATACATATAATAAATTTGTAACCGATCGATGTCTGTACATGGAAGAGAAAAACTGATGATATGGGGGGACTATATTAACGTAATAGAACTCAAAACAATGATTTTTAGAATTTTTGTCTGTTTGAATATGCGGTTGTACTCGATGAACTCAGAAACGGCTAACAGATTACGATGAAAATTGGTATGGATGTATCTGACACCCTGGATTAACACTTAGGCTACCCTTTATCCCAAAAATGTAGTGTTCCAGTGGGATGAGGTGGGAATTCCGATATATTTGTTACTTTTTTGTATTCAAATGAATGGAATGTGAATGGTTTACGTATCTTGAGTGAGAATATGATGGGACAAGGCGGGATATAAGGGGACGGGACCGGATAGGATCTTTTTGTAAGATAACCACGCAAACGTACTTGCGGGCAGAAGCTAGTTTCGTATATGTTTGGTTTGCATTGTATTGAACTGATCCCATAAGTACGTAGCGAAATTAAATATGCGTTAACAAAAACATCATGCATGTGAATAAATGAGCCTATAATTTACAGAACCAGCCATTTATTGAAGTATCCGACGATGTTCACAACTCAACAGTCAATAAAGACCAACATTTTAAACGTTAAATAAACAGACACCAAAAATAATACCGTTGGCCATGAAATCTTGATCTAGATAACATCTATCCGTTTACAATACGCGGCTCAGTGCAGACATGTCATTTCACACATTAGCAAGGTTTAAATCGCAGCATAAAAAGATTACATTATCTCGTGTTATACTGGCGTACGACGTACACGTACTATTGAAAAAGTCATGTCTAACAGATTTTCTAACGAATGTTACACTAACCTATTTAGTACAAAATTCAAAATAATTACGCCTTTCCACTTAATATCTACAATTATTTTTATCCAGGTTCTGTAGAAATTATTATTGTCATGTACAGGATATAACATTATGTTCTGTAGATATGATTACTTTCATGTATACGTTATAAATCGAAACAGACGTGCTTATTGCCTCTTTCTCCGTAACCCTAACACATTACGAAGCTCATTTGTCTCCATCGTAATCAAAATAACATTAGCCCCAACCATTAGTCCCCTGACCCCTCTTTGCTCTGGTGCAAGTATGTATAAGTATTAGGCTGTAATCGTTGCTGTTCTGGATTCGATTCTAATCCCGCGTAATCCATTTTGTGGCTTCTTTAAAAACTCACAAAAATTACCCAAAACTAAAATTTATGGCCTCTATGGCGATTGGATCGACCTTATCACATCATCGAAGGCAATATAGCTTGGCCGAGTGAAGCCGTCGATCGGGGTACTTCTATACTTCGGATACATTTTCGGTGATACAAGTGTGACCTTATAATAATTAATCTCATTACACTGAATAAAAATACGCAGACCGTATAGCAAATACGGCTGGCGTGGTTGACTATGACCTAAGCCCTGTCAATTGTAGAGGAGCCCCGTAATCAACACAGGGCGATTATACAACACAGTACAGTATGGCAAATGTCTTATTCCGCAAGCTGACATCAACATGCAAAGGGTGCGTGTGACTGGTCTGTCGGCCGAGGTTACTGAACGTTCAATACAACGACATTGTTCAGTTATGACAATCGTGTAAAATATTTCAATTCAATTTAAATAGGAGGTTTTATATGGCGCGCGGCGTCGTGCAAGGCACGTACCGCAGATGCTACAATAAGATAGCCGAGTCGGTTTGACTTATCATTTTGTATGAAACTGCATGTACGCGGTTTTATTTATGGGAGACAATTTTCCACCTTCAGTGCAGGCACGTAGCTTGCAGAGTTAAAAAAATATACTTTTGCTTTCAGTAATATTTTCTGGATGTAAAAAATCGTTAATGTTTTAAGTTTTATAATTTAAATATGGAAAAAATATTTAATTGGTGCTATAAGATTTTTTACGTCATATCTCTTAAAATTCTGCGCTATGATATAGGCGGTGGTTAAATCTATTATTCAAAATCATTAATTTGATAAAGAAAATGTTCATATTGACAATGTAACCTACATTTGCGGGTAAAATGCAGGTATTAAATACGTGTTTGTTGGGGTGATAAGCCGACGGCTATCTCATTTCTCAATCCAGCTAGTCATCCGATAAGGTTTGGTCGTTATCAAAATAGTTCATTGGCACAAGTGAAACGCGCCGGCGACCAATATACATCGTACAATCACAGTTAATCGAAATATTGTAGGCATTTCATATAACAGTGACGCATATCCTGCTAATGAAGAATTCTTATAAATTACGATATCTACATTTTCGATGATAGTATTTTTTTTTAATAGACAATTTTTACGTGCTACAATTCAGTGCCTGAAGCAATAATAACTTAAAATGTGATTTTTTATTTATCTATTTATACGAGTACTTGGATCAATGAATACATTATTTCTAAAGTATTTTGAAAAAACATATTTAATAATCTAAAATCTTCGTATTTTTGCTTAGTAATTTCCGCCTCTATTAAAGATCCGAGAGATTGAAAAACTAGATATACTTTACAGATTGTTCATCTGATACCAAACTATACCTAATTGCTACGATTAATGGTCAAAATTGATTTAACATTGAAAACATACAATACAATACATATGTCAGAGGTTATTTTTTTATCAGCCCATATACGTCCCACTGCTGGGCACGGGCCTACTCTACAATCGAGAGAATCGATTGAGAGAGGTTAGGCCATATAGTCCACCACGCTGGCTTAGTGCGGGTTGGCGGGCTTACATACCGTAGACACTCTTTAAAATCGCTACGGTATGCAGGTTTCATCACGATGTTTTCCTTCACCGTTATTATATGTTACCGTTATACCTTCAGAGGTATTAATTTAATGAAAACTCTTCCAGTTACATATTAATATTCCCTGAAACTTGGCCAAACGTACAAACGTTGTTTCGACGGAAAATATATTTGTTTAAGAACATCAATATAAAAAACCTTTTACGGCGATGTATGTAAACTTTCAATCGTGCTCTCGATTGTAGAGGAGGCCCGTGCCCTGCAGTGGGTCGTATATGGGCTGATACAATACAATACAATGAAAACTTTACGATAAATTTATTCCGGGACCAAATGTTATCTTTACAAAAACACATACATAATCCGTATCACATGGATACAAGATTACAAAACAATTGCAGTTAGATAATTACGAGTATATACAGTATACACTCGTGGTACGGTGTATTAATACTGAATTGAGTCACTGGTGGTAGGTCTCATACGTGAGAGGCCGCCTGGGTAGGTACCACCGCAATGTCTATTGCTTCCGCCAAACAGCAGTGTAAACGCATTGTGTTCCGGTTTGAAGGACATTGAAGCTAGAGTAACTACTGGACATTATGAGAATTAACACCTTATGTCTCAGGATGGCGAGCGCAGTTGAATACCAAGCATTGCTTTGTAATTCATGGTGTTTGGTTTTGCTACTGTTCATGAGCGGTCGTATCACTTACCATCAGGCGAATGGCATGCTCGTCTCGCCATTCATTGCAATAAAAAAAAACAATAAAGCTATTGTTAATCGTCTCGCGTAAATCTTTTTATTTCGTATCGTACAACTCAACGCCAATGTATACATACATACATACATAACCACACGCCTTTTTCCCAGAAGGGGTAGGCAGAGGTGCTACTAGAACACCCAGTTTCGCCTTGTATATTCCGTCCCACGATGTGATAGGGGGCGAGCCTATCGCCATATCGGGCACAAATTCCTGACTTCGGGCTAATAATGAATAAAAAAATCCAATATCACTTTGCCCGACCCGGGATTCGAACCCGAGACCTCAGCTTTGTTATCATACCGTAGTACCACTACGCCACCGAGGCAGTCAATGTATGTAATGTACTAATGAGACAACAATCCGTCTTATGCGAAATATCACAACAATCATGCATCATACTGTTAGACATGAATTTAAAGTCACACATAATTACGTATAATTCACTTTAATCTATCTTTCATAAAGTTTTGCCATAAGATTTCAACTGCTGAAGCTAAACCTTAACTTAGTGACTCCTTACAAACTGTAGTAGGTTATCTATCGATGCAGGTATGAATAAAACCTTGTAGCGCAAAATACCCAATAATTTATTTTTAATAGCAGTTTCCTCGCTTAGAAAAAATACGTATTGCGCTATAATCTATCTGCATATTCCACTGAAAGGAATAAAAAACGCTATAAGTAATGGAATTTCAATTGGTGCTAACACGAATACTAATCACGGACGACATTATATACAACATCGGACATTTACCAATAAATATAAAATTCTTCTTCATTTTGCGCAAGAAAATATTACACAGCAGATAGGTAGATGTTTCCGCAGATTTTTATTCGAACATATTTTTATCCGATAGATATATCATGTATAATTACTATAGATATATCAGCTATAATGATGTACACATTATAGGGGATATTAAAAGATTAAAAGAATTTTAACGTCGGCTACTTGCGCAGTGATGATTCAAACTGGACGACGTTTTACGACACCCATTAAATTAATGAATAAACCACGGACACCGGTGTAAACATTCTTTAGTTCACCAGCACTCGAGAATGAGTTTTCATGGTAAATCTCATGTATTTATCGCTCAACCGTAACACATAAATCAATAGTAAGTACAAGAGACGATACTTTATGATTTTCTTGTATAAACTACGACGGAACAGCTATCATCACTCAAGGGGTAATTACACGTTGGTATAAACTATTCTTTTTCTTACCACATACATATGTACCTATACATTTTAATTAAAACTATTCTTTACAAGCCTATACTATTCTCCGACTAATTACAAATATAAATCAGGTTCCCAATCGAACATACAATCTGAAATCACGTGAATATTTAAAATATCATTGGTCGAAGGCAAAAAGTTGAAGAAATCAATACCTAGTGAAAACAAAAAATCTAGCACAATTTACATGTGACCTTGAGAGTTTGAGCAGAGCGCTCGGTGGGTGGAAAAAATTGGACCTAGAAGCAGGTGCTCGCTGGAAACTGGGTCAAATGACGGCCGAAGGCCTGTTTTAGACCGCCGCAGACGTAGGCGCTAATTGCACACTCAATGGACGCTTATTGTCTCATATACGGCCATTGCAGCGTATGTAGATATTGCGTGCATCGATTTAGGGCTGCGTTACTATCTTCTAAAACTCGTCGCATGATAGGACGTGGCACAGAAAAATAATCACGATTGATTCCCTGACACGTCAGATATCCGAAATGAATTTGTTTACGCTGCACCTAGACCCGAGAAAAACATTACCCAAACAATTAAACATTTTCATCCAAATGTCGAAATAGATCCAGCAAGTATTCCTAAGTCATTCCTAACTCAAACAATCACTAACAATAGAATCGGGTAGAAAATGACTAGGACAGAGGTCCAAACAAAGAATTACAAAACACCCGATGGCTCAGATAAGCCTCGGCTAATGACAAACATGACAATAACAGGACAATACTTCACAGACCACGGGTTATCAGAGTCGATGAACTAAAATCATTCGATGTGCGCAACCCTGTGTTGTTTAATGATCTTTATTTAACCGTAGAAACGGGTCACGAATCACCGCGCCGGCCGGCTTCCATACTTCGGATTCATTCAATGTACGCAGATTTGTGTCGGAATCCCTTGATGTAACTAGTTGATCAGCTCATTAATTACTTAAGTATGTATATCATCAACAAGTTATTACTGTAAAATAGCCCAGATATTGACTTAGACGTGCAAGACATCAACAAATAGAACTGCATGGGGTGATTGATGTGCCATAAAAAGTAAATCCTTTTTGTATGATTAAGCTGGAACATTATGGAAATGTGCATCCAGAATTTCACAAATTTCAGCATATTATTTCCGGATTATTATAAAAATTGAACGAATGCTACCAATTACAAGCAACAGCTAACTTTTAAAGGGAATCATGCAACAGTAGTCAATGTTACTAAACCCGTAACTTTGTATTACCAATATCTATCAGTTATAACCAATTCACGAAGGGAAGTCACAACCTCACTATAAAAAATGACACTGTCTCTGTGTTTACTCATATACTCGTAATACATTAGGGCAACACCAAAACATCATTAGCTATGTATTGACTTTAATATTTTACCAGCAAACGTATATTTAAACGAAGATGAACATGTTAATAGCACGGAGAACTGATGGCCGATGGGGCCAAAAAGTACTCGAATGGAGGCCATGAAGCGGAAAGCTAGATGCCCACTAGATGGTCAGACGACCTGGTGAAGGTCGCGGGACGTCGTTGGATGCAGGCTGCCTCCAACAGGTCACTGTGGAAATCATTGGGAGAGGCCTAGGTTCAGCAGTGGACTTCCTTTAACTGATGGATTGGATTGGATTGAAACTTATATTTTATGTTTCTATTTAAAATCGAAACAATTATCTGTTCCAAAAACAGCATGATTCATATCGCATGGATACAAGATTATAAAACAATTAAAAGTAGATAATTATTACAATGAGTAGGTATCGTACGATATGTCATAAAAATACTAAATTGATAAAACGTTAAAAGAGCTTAATTATCTCTCGTAAATCTTTTTATTCTTTATCACTCAATGCCATGTGTCTTATATCAAAATTGTACACATACGGAGATAATATCACTGCGCCTTGAAATGACAACATTAATTTGTTTCGATAATTTATAGATTAAGAATAGTAAGTAAGCTTGTAACTTTTGAATTTTGACATATATGTATCATGACAAAAGTGCGTGGTGGCCTATTGGTAAAAGGGCCAGACGCGGCTGACTACATGTTCACGACGGTCGCTGGTTCAAATCCCAGGGCACATCTGGCTTTTCGTAGTCATGTGTATATTGATAGTCAATTGATAGTCCAAACCTGCCTACCATAGTGTTTTACAAGAATGTCTATGGTATGTAAAGTCCGCCAACCCGCACTAGGCCAGCGTGCTAGACTATATGGCCTAACCAGTCTCAATCGTACTCTTGATTGTAGAGGAGGCTTGTGCCCTGCAGTGAGACGTATCTGGGCTGTTACACTATCATGACAGAAGAATTACCGTCCTGTATTGATATAAGTTTGGATCTTAAAATATATCAACCTTCAACATTCATTTTACTCGCTATAAAACTACGCTTACGAATTTCAATGAAGCTACGCCTTGCTTAAAACTAATTGAAATATAAATCAACAGCACTGCGTAGCAATTTCCGAGCAATAAAAGATTCATAAAATATCATATCAACGGACCTAAACAATTGAGTCCCTAAGGCCGATTCACGTGACCAGCTTTAATTGCTCTCCTCAGCCTATAGCGTAGTTCAAACGCATTCTTGGCACACTTAAGGCAATTTGTGGACAAGGGGCGCGAGAATACTTTCTATTAATTTGACATTTTACAATAAGTCGAGGTCAGCACTCCGCGCTTCATTCACTGTAAATTATGCTTGGACATTGGGAATATTATTTAGGTTAAAAAGATGGGAGACATCAAAGTTATTAACTTCATTATTTTGTTTTAATACATTAATGATTAAGACAAGGAATAAATAAATTGTTTCCTAACAGCGAACCCTTTGGATCCGTTCTCTTATTAGGAATACACAAATTAAATTTTCTACAGCAAGTCTTATTATTAGTGAGTTCATATCCCAAATCCTAATACATGAACCAAATAAATTTCTAACGATTAACTCCATCATAGACAAAAGAATAACAAATTGAAATAATAATCAATATACATAAACTCACGACTTTTTTCCAGTAGGGGTATGCGGAGGTGCTACCAGGACACCACGTTTCGCGATGTGATAGGGGGCGAGCCTATCGCCATATCGCGCACAAATTCCTGACTCCGGGCTGATAATGAAGAGAAAAATGTAATATCACTGCCCGACACGGGATTCGAACCCGAGACCTCAGCATTGCATCATACCGTAGTACTACTGCGCCACCAAGGCCATCAAATAATAGATAATATCAACAATATCAAAGTAATAATTATCAACTGATCAGAATTATTTACAAATTGCGAGCACAATTTTGCTAGACTAGTGTGAACCAAAACATTATTTACCCGCGAAAACAAAGCATCGGGTTCTAATTTCTAGGATCAACTTCCCTTTACAATAGAACCATTTTCTGATGCGTATGAATACTGCAAGATTTAACCTACACATTATTTGAATACCTCATTGTGTGACACGATGTCTAATTACAAGTTACCAACAAAACAGATTGCTATGCGGCCTTAATCTTTGACATTAGCTCCGTGGAAGCACGGCTCTAGCCCTTTTGCAGCATTCCATCCGTTCAATGTTGCGGCTTTTGTACAAAATTGGCCTTTGTCGTTTTTCACTTTGAGCTGGTGCCGGCACTTTATATATATATTATATAACCGTTCCGACGTTAACAACTGGGTCATTACTCCTCTTGTTTATTTTGTTTCTGAGATTAATTTCGTTGCGAATTGAACATGTGTTTGGATTCATTCAGAGATAGAAGATGGTATGCCAGCATGGGTTTTTGTTCCGGCCGTAATCACACGCATACTGTGCTGGAAGGCCAATGACACCAAGATACCTCTTCGTTGTCCCTCAAGTTGTCTTCTCAAATAAATCGCCCAGCATCTTTGCCAAATCTACCATCCCGTTTGTGATATAGAACTTTCAGACTTAGATTTGTGGCATTGTGTGGGGTCATAGACTAACTAGTTACTAGGGCATAGCTAATCCTACGAGTGAATAAAATGAAACCCACAATATACTCTCAGAGCTAACCCATCCAAATTAGAGACTGCACAAGCTTATGATTGTGATTTTTAACATTTCTTACGCACAGCGCACTGGTTGTAATTTCATTAAAACCAAAGAACTATGTTTAAGTTTAATATTTACATTAAATACAGATATCATGAATTTGTTTGTTAATCGACCGCGTTTAATATTGTCACAAATACTTTAAACAGGTGTTTTTGTTCTCTGTGTTTGGTAATCATAGCATAATATTTAATTAATTTGTAATCATAATTACATTACATACGGTCATTAATAAATAGTAATTATTTTTTAATATCACCTAATAACACCTGACTGCCTCGGTGGCGTAGTGGTACTACGGTATGATTGCAAAGCTGAGGTCTCGGGTTCAAATCCCGGGTCGGGCAAAGTGATATTGGATTTTTCTATTCATTATTAGCCCGGAGTCAGGAATTTGTGCCCGATATGGCGATAGGCTCGCCCCCTATTACATAGTGGGACGGAATATACAAGGCGAAACGTGGGTGTTCTAGTAGCACCTCTGCCTACCCCTTCTGGGAAAAAGGCGTGTGGTTATGTATGTATGTATGTATGTACCTAATAAGACAATGAATTCTTGGTATTTAATTATGCGAGTTTCTTTTTTATTGCATAGGTCCGGCCATCGAGCAAACCTGGTCACCGGATGGTAAGTGATCACTGCCGCCCATAAACATCCACAACGCTGGATCATGGATGTTTTGCCGGCCCAATTGGGAGGCGAGCGGGAAGGAAAAAGGATGGGAAGAGGAAAGGGGTATTGGGCTTCCGGCAATCTCACTCACTGCACGAAACGCGACATCGAAGTGTGATACAGTGGTGCCGCCCTGGATGAGCCTGCCCATTCATGCTGAGTCATGACAGATCACAGCGTGGCTCTATCAATTCCAAAAAAATAATGGAACAAGTTTGTCAATACTCAATAATGTAACTCAATGTATACTCAATGTAACTCAATGTACTCAATAATGTACTCAATAATTGTTAACGCGTGTCTGACACGCTCTTGGCCCGCTTTTAGCCAAATAGAGAGGAACTTACGGCTGATTGTAAGCGATACACTTAGCTACAATGCTCTTGAATATCGAAATGTGTTCGCTTTTGTATGAAGTGTGAGAGGTTCTTATGAGTATATTTGTATAGTAAGTGTTTCTATTAGTCATTGAGCTTTACATTTTTTAAATGAAGTTCTTTTAACATCGATTATAACATCATGGTATGTTTTGAAATCGGTTTAATTTCTGAGTATAATTCCATACACAATTTCAAATTATAAATTCTTACCGGAGTGCAAGAGTACTGGAATTGTTCTTGTTATTTCGGTTCGTTATACAAGTATGAAGCATTGATGCATAAAATTACAAATCTTTGAATTGGAAAGTCTACTTAATTATGTGGAAAATATTATATAGAATTTAATAGAATTAGGATAGAATTAAGATAGAAATTGCCATATGTATCAGCATCAGCCTATACATTATGTACGTCCCACTGCAGGACACGGACCTGCACTACCATAAAAAGTAATATTGAAAGGGGTTAGGTCATATAGTCCACCACGCTGGCCTAGTGCGGGTGGTTATTGGTGGAGAATTTGCTATATTTTATTATAATATGATATCACATGCCAAGTGATTCACATTTAGGTATTCTCCGTGGAAGAAGAAAATATAAGAAATCGGATCATCTGTCAAAGGAATAATTATAAATGTTAATTGCACATAAATCATGATTTAAGCGTAATTCCCTGAACTTACTGAGGTCAGCCTAAGCCTATTGACGCGAATCGTAGTGGCCTCGTACATGCCTGCGCGCTGACCAAAGAGTCCATTGTTAACAATTCGTGAAATTTCAGGCACGAATCGAACACAAGGTTGGTGTAGATCTGATACATCTTGTGAGAAAAATATAAGGCCGTTAGAATTGCAAAGATTAGCAAAACAATTTTAATTCGTATTTATGACAGGTTAATAAACAATAATATTCTGATGGAAAGGGATCGCAGCTGTCTATGGAACCAACAAATCACCCAATTTATAATAGATGCCATGCTACATTTGAGGGTAAAAAGGAGGAGAGTGGTTTGGGAGAGTAAGGGTAAGGATCGTTGGGCCTCTGGCCTCCATCGAGACATGCGTACTACCTGATTCCAATCTGGATATCATGCAATATGCAAGCGTAACGTTTATGGCGTTTGTTTATGATTAGGTTTATCTAACAATCGTTTTCAAGCGTTTTCTTTCTAGTAAGACTAAAGTGTGTTCTTCTATATTCAGTGATTTGGTAGGGCGGAACTTCACACGACTGCAGGTAATTTGTGTCTCAAAATTAATGTCTCAAACCTAGAACAGGTTTCCTAAAGGTGGTCCAGATTTTGGCCTCTAGTACCAAAACGGCATGTGTTGACTAGCGTGTTTTTAAATTAAGAACTTGTATGCTTGCTCCCCATGAATAAATCCAAATTGAAATGAGGTGAATTGCATATGGCACGCAAGTCGCCGCATCAACGCGTTCCCCAGCGGCACCTAGTGTCGGGCCCGATACAGCTAACTTATTATGTAGATTAATATTATGAAAATATTCAAGAGATTTCTCATTCCACTATGATAATATTATGGCTCTGATTCCTATTGGTTGTGTTATTATAAAAGCAATACTGTGTTAATTACGAACCCATAGTTACTTCATATTTGAAGTAAAGGCCTAGTTGAATATTATGCTAAAGCCGCACACAACAATTGTAGTTTAAAAATACGATAACTAAACTTTTCGTAAAGCAATTAGCGGGTTTGGAAAAATGAAAAGGACGTTCAACTCCTTGGAATCGTGTATCGTGTGCCATGATTATGATCTAAAACTTGTATTATTTCTAAATAAACTAAGGTCAATGTAATGTACATTAGTATTATAAAGCAAATCTGACCTCTCTCTCTTCTCATTCTACGGTTTTCTGTAAGATATTGCTTACAGCGATAAGTCCACAATTGGTACTTAAATAAGTAAAGTCTCGAAAATTCAGTTTGTCCAGCAGGGAGAAACCAATGTACTCTAGTACTCGTAACACTCTAGTATCTAATTAAATATATCATGACAAAAAGCTGAACAATGTCGCAAAATGCACGTACTTAAATTAGAAGAAAAAAAATCGTAATAACTTTTGTATTTATTAGAAACTCCATAAAAACACTCTTAATAATTATTTTAACACGCAAATGATATTCGGTTCGCCGTCGCGTGGCCGTCGCCCACGAACAAAATATATTTTATTAGAATTGGACTAGGACAATACAAATTATTAGATTACAATTGCAAACAAATGTTGTTGGATTGCATCTGCAAACAAATGTTGTTAGATGACTTTATCCTTACGGGCTTATTAGACTTATATATACAGATGTAAAACCTATTTTAGTTATCGAATGTTATTCGCTCAAACTGAATTCAAAATCTGCTCGAAAGGGACAAAACATTCGATTACTAAAATAGGTTTTACATCTGTCCATGAATAAGGCCGTAAGTACACAAAATATTGATCTATCAGT
Organism: Theretra japonica; assembly: GCA_033459515.1. NCBI lineage: Eukaryota > Metazoa > Arthropoda > Insecta > Lepidoptera > Sphingidae > Theretra > Theretra japonica. The sequence continues at coordinate 6,887,655 of CM065942.1, forward strand.
CCCCAATCACCCAGCAAGTACAGTGATGTACAAAAAACAAATCTCAATTCCATCGACCCAAATAGCCCGTTAAATGAACCGATTGTTGAGAAGCGTAAGCAAGTGCCTTCGACTGCTTGCGAGACCCAATTCTCTGTGGAATACTAATTGAACCCCAGTGAAAATTAAATTAAAAATTGATCTACGGACAAACGCAACGAGTATCCTTTGTACGTGTAAATGATATTAATGACAATGGAATTTTAGGTGGAATTTCGAAGTGTAAATAAAACTACAAGTTTGGAGTTTTTAAGAACTACCTCGTACAATTGCGAGTTTCTTTGGGTTTGTTTGTATAAATTGTATTAATATTTGATTTGGAAATGAAAATGAATATAATTTATTGAATCCATTAAAATGTTCAACATTATTTAGATTTAATCATTTTTTGATCTACCACCCAGTTAATTAAATTTAAATACATGATTTTGAGAATTTAATCTTTGAAACTTAAGGGAATTTCTGAGCAAAAAATAATGATTTTGCAAAAGCTAAAAATCTCGTTGTAATACGAAAATCAGAAGACTCTCTTCAATTAATAAAAGCATTTCGCTTCAATAAGCACAAATCCTCGACGAGACATCGTAATCCTCTTTTCTCGGAAAATCAATGAATTCTACTGAATTAAATTTAACTTTTAATGCTTTTAATGCGAAAGTACGCATGAATAAATATAAATTTTACCATAGGAATATGATTCAAATATTGATTTAATGTTAATAAATAATTATAAAGATATGATTTTACTTTTTAACACTTACCTGTGTAATGATATGAAGTAGATATTTATTAGACGTACATTATTGAAGACAGTTCTGCGCGACATTAGAGTATGGATTTCGTACCTCCTTGTTTGTAAGTTATTTACACATACTTCTTGTTATTACTTTGGTTGAAAAGTGTATTCATTAATTTTGATGCTACATCTCATTGAATTATAATTTTAAAGCATTTGTTTGATTTTTAGCGTTCGTGTTTCAATTTCATGTTGTAATGCCTTCTATGTATTCATATCGAAATGGCGAGCAACAAATAAAATATACAAATTGCGAATGAATAAAATAATTGTTACCGAACGTAAAAACTATTGTAAAGGAAAATCTAATACAAAATAGGATATTGTTATCTTTGAAGTATTATTTTCCTGTCCGATGCTCCTATAAACAGGCTAATCTCCCTTATCGTGACTGGAAACGGCTCTATAACGGTTGAATTATCTAGAAATTCAACTCGGTACTCAACTGTACTCAACCTTTCTTTTATACGGGCCACTAACACATTATAATCATATTTTCGCGGGCCGACTGCACCTCATCGCGGTGGGGTTGTCCAGTTACCTATTTTTTATTCGGCGAGCGAACAGTTTCAATGAATGCCGTGAAATTTAAAAAAAAAATCTATATATTTGCAATCCGCATGCAGCCCGCGGGCCGCAGGTTGCGTATAGATCTAGATAATTAAAAACGAGGTATGGCGTAAAGATAATATAACTTAAAATGTATCAATGAGTGTGTCGGGAATGAGGTCAGGATGTAGTGCTATATACGGTGTTCCGAGTAAGTGAATAGTGCATTATTATAAAATGTTAGTGGGAATAAATGTTGCCGCTACAGCTTTGCTTGTAACCTTTTCGTACCATAACATTGGCAATGTGAATTTAGAATGTATACGGGATGGGATTAAACCACGCCTGCACTTAATTCGGTCAGCATGTTAAATTGACAATTCTGACCATGATTAATAGAAAATATTTTATATAAAAATAAATACTAAAATTGCCTGAGCTTAACCCAAAACTTTTAGCCATTGATATCGATCCGCGATTAATCCAACAAAGATTGACATCTTAGTGGCAGAACAATTCAGCTAAACGATATATTTAATTTATTTCTATGACATGTGCGGACAAAAGGAAAAATTCAAAACATTGACTATCAATAACGGTACGTTTGCCAGTGTTAAGTGTAAACATAAGTGTAGTTAGATGGTACGAGAAGTCGTCTCGGATCTAACAACTCAAATAGTAACTTGGGAGACATTAAACCACAATTATGGAAAACCCTCCACAATGGTCCACGTATGTGTGTCGTGTTTCGGGTTGAGCCAATTTTCGGTTTTTGAGGTGTAGATTGGTAACATATTGTCTGTCATACTGTCATCTTTCGCCAGTGGATACTCTATTTTCACTGCAATCACCCAGGTGCATTTTAAAGAATTTCTACGGTATGTAAGTCCGCCAACCCGCACTAGGCCAGCGTGGTGGACTATATGGCCTAACCACTCTCAATCGATTCTCTCGATTGTAGAGTAGGCCCGTGGCTAGCAGTCTGACGTATATGGGCTGATACAATACCCAGGTGCATTGTAGCGATGGTATCGTACCAGTTTAAAATCTGGCAGTGGACGCAAATTCGCTGACTAGCTCGAAACCACGTGTACTGTGTATTTTGGAAATCTACTGTCAATATGGCAAATTTTATAACTTGTACACGGCTGTCGCTATCCGTGCGGATGTACATAACCAGTCATTATCATGGCATTATATTGTAGTAATTTGAGATGATCGTTTAAATGAAATGTTTCAATGAGAAAAAATGAATTTCCTACGCCTATTAGGTAAGCATAAATGCACCACATTCTCAGTAAATTCATGTAATAAATTCATACCAAATGTTAAACTTACAACAACGCTAAAAATAAGCTACTATACATGGTCGTACTCTGGAAAATATTGTATTGATGAAATTCGATTACATTTTCTTTACACAGCTATAATACCTCGTTCATATACGCCCAGACATAAAAAAATATTATAAATAATGATATGATTGAAATCTTTGCACTTAGTAATTAATATTTCGACATACAAAATGTGTTGATGCAAGTATTTGTGCACTATAGTTTTAATGGATAGATTCTCTATCTACTAATTAGTAAGCGGGTGGTCATCTATGAAGCGTAAATTAAGGAAGTAATTTGAAGGGCGGGGTCAGACTTCCAGCGAGCGGCGAGTTAATTAATAGAAGTACCTGTATTATCACAAACGACAATAAAAACTGGGGGACACTGATTAATGGACACGGCTTTTAATGCTGAATTATACTGACTACTAGTGGCGTATAAAACCTCTGTAGTTGTATATGCGGCTTTAAATTACGCTCTATTTACGATTAAAATTGCAACTTATTGTTTCAAGTAATAAAGAAATATAGCATAAATGTATTTCCTTTTTAAAATTGCAAATATGAATGTCTACATTGTTATTCACAAGTAAGATTTAAGAAGAAATGAAAATATATTATAATAGCAGCTTGCAAGTCCAATCATCACTTGGCGCCTTTTTTACGTTACTTAGATAAAAATAATATCTCCGCAAAGAGGGGAAGAATGTAATTCGCATAAAAAAAGCCACTCGGTAGAAAACTGACACATCGCTTTAAGTGCTAACTACTGCATTAGATATTTGCATAAGATAAAGTGCTATTTTACCTCGTCCTTGTTCAAAAAGAACTGAAAACAAAGGAAGCACGGTTATAGGATTAACAAGCTTCACACACAACAGTCATCAAAAACACATATAACTACATAACATATTACGCTATACTACACACCACGTATTAAAATCATTCAATTGAATATTACGAATTCCATATAATATTTACAACAGACTTGACATTAAGTCCGCCTAAAAAATACACAAAACATTCATAAAAAAATTACACAAATATTATGTTCATGCAAAATTAATTATATTATAAAAGTATGACATAAATTAAATTTACATATTTACAATCGGGATTTATGAGATAACACGAAAAGACGGTGTCAAGTTTGATATAGTAAAAAAATATGTAATTTGCTGAATACAAATTAACATGCATGTCGAATCCGTAATATTTAATTTTATTTCATTTCCTATCACAACAATTAAGATACATATTCTATTGCATTCCAATTAGAAATCAATAAAATATTAATAATATTTTTCTTTTCTCGTCAAATTATATCGGGCAAAACTGACTGACTTAATTTGCGAAATAGTAAAAAAAGTATTTTGTAATATTATGTTTGTACGGGAACAAGGGTGTAATGTTAATGTGAAATACCACTATTCGTATATTTAATTACATAGTATAAGTCTAACCTAGCCTGGAGCTTTGAAATTTTAATAAATTATTTATATTAGAACTATCTCTAAGGCAAGGTACTATATTTGCGCGTACAGGTATAGTACGCGAAACTTCCGGCGTATAAAACCAACTTCGCTACTGCGCCAATCGGTCAATAAGTTGATATTTTTGGTAAGTTACTGCTTGTAAGTACTTCAGACAGCCTTGTACCTTATCTTTATAATAGATTTGGAGCCCTGTGATACGTGCAGGTGTGCATTTATTCAGATATGGCTATCGTTCTAATGATACACAAATCTAAGTCTGCGAACATCATTCATACAATTTTGTTCGAAAAAATCTAACTGAGTTATGATTCCGAATCGTGGTCACGGTGCGTTTGAATTTGATCGGGTTACCCTTTGCCCGTCATAAGCGGCGCCTTAAGGCATCGTGGTCGCTGAACACACTGCAAAGGCGGTAAACCTTCAACGATAGTGACTTCGAGATGGGCAATAGAGTATGTAAACTTATATATCCCGTGGAACCAGATCCTTAAATAGGGTGGAGTTAGACAGCTTAAAACTTATCGCAGGGCGCTTTACGCCTTATACCATTGGCATATCCGTTAAGGCCTCTTTTAGGGTACCGGAAGGTTAACTAATATTTTTATTACCATTTAGGGGATGGGTAATTATAATCACTTATAGAAAAATAGTTAAGATTGTGTCTCCATCTCATTTTATAAACAGTCCATGGATAAGCTATGTCTATTATCGTCATTTCGTCGCGTAAAATACGCTGTGGGAGCGACCGTACAAAATTATCTTTGCAACAAAAGAAAATCTAAATATGATACATTTTAAAATCCCAATTCATTACGAAAATCTTGAAAGCAACTTATTTTCAAGTTTTAGTTGTTTGAACAATATTTAAATTATTTAAAAACACAAATAATTTAAGGTAAAATGCTCTGACAATTATGAAAAATCTAAAATACATGTAATTATGTGAAGGAGAGTGCTATGCTGTATCTACTTCCCCTAATTAATGTGTTCATAAAAAAAGCAAAATTTCCCCTCATATGTTTAATATGACACATTCACACATGTTTTACTGTGGTATGTACCCATGACTGCCAACCTTGCAATGCAAACTAACACCCAACATTTACCTATATGATAATATTTCTATGTTCTAGCATTATTAAATATCTGGAAACCTATTAAATCCATATACTTTTATATAAATTTAAATGGGAGTAAATTTGATCCTATTTTATCAAGTAACATTTAGACATATATTGAAAGCTTATTCATAAATCATATTCTCTGCATAATAACTACACTACAACTGAGGGCAAATGCTGTATGTATTACGAAAGTTATATTTATATCACTGCATTGTTACAGTACCATTTATCACCGTAATAATACTAACACAAAAAAAAAATAACAAACACATAATTTACATGCAGTTTATGCAAAAAAGGCAACACTTATGATAAAATCATAAATTTTATGTCATGCATACACCAAGCTAATAACTATCATAATGCATAATTTGAGTTAAATTCATGTAGTCAAATAAATAATTATCATCATCATCATAAGCTTATACCATCCACTGCTAGACAAAAAGTGTGTGGACAAAGATTAAAAATCATTCTGTATGAAAGCTGCAAACTCATTAATATAACGGAAATCATCAACATTAGGTTCTTATTCTTTAATCAAATAACAATTGTGACACATATTTCATATCTTTGATCTTAGTTAGAATTTATTGCTGTCATATCAACCACCTGTTTTTCGTCATTCCTTATCAACTTAATACATATTATTATCTATGGTTTCAGGAAATACCAAAAATTATTCAGTGACTTTTAATTTCACAAACTGACTGCAAAGGGCAACACTTAATATATTTTGGAATAGAATTATGTCCAGCAGTGGTCTAAAAATTGTTATGATGATGAATCTATCTTTATTAGCCCAATGCTTTTGTAGTTTTTATGTATTTTTTTTTTCTCTGTCAATAGACACTTCTATTATTGAATTAGTTTGTTTTGGCTTAACAACCTGATTACATAACTAAAAGAGTGGCATAAGAGTATTTATATATACACCAAGTAAAAAACATAAATAACATACCTGTTTATGTTTTATTTTTGGGGATGTTTGATAGGCAAATTCTAGTTTAGAATTGTTCAATGCCTTCTTTGGTCTAGTGTTCTTAATACCTAATGACTTGCCAAATGGTGCAAACCAGTATCTGTAACAATAATTATAATGTTAAAAAGACTTTTGTTATACATTTCTAGTATAAAATTGTACATTATTGAAAATAATGAATATACATAGTTGATTTAATTCTAACATGGAAATTAAGTACCACAATAAATCAAAACTATTTAAAAAAAATGTCACATATTAATTAAGAATTGTGATCAATTTTATATATTATATTTAAAATTTGACTATGACAATATTTGAAACATAAGCAACAATATCTTCTCAATAATATTCTGACAATAACAAATGACTGATAAGGAATACACAGTATTAACCAGTGGAAGTAGAGCAGATAAAAAAAAAAGAATAGTTTACATAAATGTCAACAATTAAGGACATGAGCATGCAAACAGAAATATTATTTTTATTTAAATATAATACAACTTTTAGATAGCATCTCTGGTGCAGCTAGTTAGACACAGGCTGTGAAACAAGAGACTGTGGGTTCAATCCCTTGACCAAAAGAAATATTTGTGTGAACCACAGGTATTTGTTTCAGGCTGGGTGTTTGTGAGACCAACAAGTATCTCGCAGTTTCTGATACCCAAGACACAAGACCCAATCTTAGGATGGGGTTGGGACTATGTATGTATGTATGTGTGACTGTTGGGTGCTTTTATTTTACTTATTATATTAAATTATTTTAAAAAATACATTGTGCCTCCAGTATTCCATGAAAAATATTGTTAAAAAGTAATGTATTATTGATATGAACGTATGATTTCAATATTCGTATTCTCGAATTTTAAAAATAGTTTACTCTGCATACGTTAAGGATAGTTAAAATTAATTTTGGAATAGTAAAGAATAATTAATTTCTACGACAATGAGAAAAGTGATAAATATTTTTTTCGTGCATCTTGAATGAAATCACATTTCTTTTATAAATCTTTAATAACAATGATATACGCTTTCATTAAATACATAAACAGTGAGTCACGATATCGTATCATTAGAGTATTTATTCAACCGTGTTTCTAGCTCATTAACGGCACACATCTGCGGAGTACGTACTGAAAGTGGATCCACTTACTTCTCCATCACATGCCGTAGAACTATAAGCACCATGGCCAGCGGCAAGGGCCACAGCAAGTGCCTGTAGTCATTATAAACTACCGCTTTGTCGGGCCCAGGTTCCAAGTCTTTCCATGTTGTGTTAGGAGGTAACCATACATCCTCGTCCCAAAATTTATTCAGTATATACCGTAACATTTTTTACACTATTTGTTGAAATTTTCTGTGGTGTCCAACCACCACTTTTAACACTATAAATTAATAATTAATCACGCCATAAACACACCCAGACGTCCAACGACACGACCGCTCGGCAGCCGACATGAATGACAAATTTGACCACAGATGACAGAATTTGACGCAGGTTTGAACGAACAACTTAACAACAGATAAAATGATTGAGACCCATTGCGCACTGTGGACCAGTCGCCGGCGACTTTGAATACCTATAGTTTGTATAGGAGCGTACGCACTAAGTAGCCGGTCGTCCGAGCGACTCGGCGACTGGCCACGCAAGGCGATATACAGGCGACTGCTAGTCGTCGGGGACCACTAAAAGCACAGGTTCAAATAGAAGCATTCGCACTGAGAGCGACTTTCGAGGCGATTGGACGTCGAGCACAAAAATGGCTCAGTGTTTCCTCATTGATGTTATATCGAAAATACAATTCCGAAAATCAGTGCAGCTATATATTATGATTTGATAAGACACAATAGTCTATCGAAAGAACGCACAGACATTCTTGCGTAATAAAATAAAATTGCGAGGTTAGTTTCTAATGTTTTTATAAAATATTTTAAATATTTCTTTTAATATCCGTTCTTGCAACTAAGATGTACCCAATATTATTTTACGGTTCTTTTCTTTTGTTCTCTTTATGATAATTAGTAACGCTACTATTGCAGCTCCTTCGAAGACCTTTCCGCACGAATGTACAAGAAACACTACGCTCGGCTTGGTCTCTTGGCCCTTATCGTCTATGTTTTGGTCGCCCGGCAACTCAGTCGTACGCTCCTATACAAAGTTTAGGAAGTCACAGACGACGGCGACCGAGTTACCGGCGACCGATGGACAATGCGCAATGGGTCTATAACATTTAATTCTTTCGTTTGTAAATAATGTATTTTTAATCTATTTTAGTCATACTTGCAATGAATGACAGTGACACTAATACTGAACGATGACTGAACGAAATATAACCTTAAAATTTAATTGGTATTTGATATGCACACCTCACAGTTTATTGTTATGAAAATTTGAATCTACATAGACAATAAATGTCTTAAAGTTATAGCTACAAAATATACACTAAATAGTGTTACGACTTCATTACAAGTTGCGTTACAGTTCTATATAAAAACGAGGAATTAGATTGACTATAAATCTGTTGTTGAAAATAATGTTGTTCTGTCCAACGTGTGCCAACATGCTGATGGTGGAAGAAGGTCCCGAATCCGCTCTAAGGTACGCCTGTAACACGTGCCCTTATATATACAATATTAGGAGGAAAGTGTCGTCTCGTACATTCCCGAAACTGAAGGTTGGTCGTTATTGCATCACCCATAGGGAAAAATATTTACAAACATGATTTAAAAAAAAATGTTTGTTTCAGGAACTAGACTATATTATGGGCGGAGCAGCTGCTTGGGAGAACGTGGATTCTACTGACGCCGTATGCCCAAAGTGTAGCCACGGAAAAGCTTTCTTTATGCAACTCCAAACTCGTTCAGCTGACGAACCTATGACTACATTTTATCGATGTTGTAACCACAAGTGTGCACACAACTGGCGCGATTAATTGTCTTGCGTGCTATAATTTAAATAATAACAGTTAATAATTTATGAATAGCGTTAAGAGTATGAAATTAATACAAAAAATTATATCTAAAAATTACATTAGGTATAAAAATACATCTCCAAAAATGATAATTGAAAAAATGACTCCAATAATACAGTGCTCTGAGGAGTGGTCCAGTGTTAAGGCTGGAGAGTTCTTAACCAAAGGCCAAGTGATTGCGGTGCCTACAGACACAATATATGGATTAGCTTGCAGCGCCAACTGTCCTGATGCTATACAAAAGCTATATACAATAAAAGGTAGAGAATCTGCAAAGCCAGTAGCTATATGTGTAACATACATTACAGATGTGAGGAAATGGGGTGAAGCTGAACATTTGAGTGATCAGTTGTTACACAGCTTACTCCCTGGTCCAGTTACAGTGGTCTTGACAAAGACGAAGAACCTAAATAATCCATTTTTAAATCCATCAACAACGAAAATTGGTATCAGAATACCAAATCATGACTTTATGAATAGAGTGACCAAGATTTTTAACATGCCAGTGGCACTGACTAGTGCAAATTTTAGTAATGAGCCATCCACCCTATCTATAAAGGAGTTTGAGCATTTGTATGAGCACCTTGGTGCTGTGTTTGACGGAGGTACAGTTAGCAAAGGTTTGGATCAGAATAGAACTGGGTCCACAGTCATTGACTTGTCAAAAAAAGGTTATTATAAAATCATAAGAAGAGGAATTTCTTATGAAAATGTTATAGGTATTGTAGAGAGTTTCGGATTAAAGAACTCTGTGTAATTTATGTTATGTCGCTGTGATAATTCAAATAAAATAAATATTCTAATGTGCTTGTTTTTATTTTTTATAAAATAAATAAGTTATTTTATCTCTATCACTGTATGTCCATAAATTGCAAAAGACAAAAAAATGTTTTATACTCCTACAGCTGAAGGCTTGCAATTTACACTTATATTGTATTCTCTTGCCCAGCGGATTAGCAAGTTGAAGTGGCAATGGGTGGGGCACATAGCATGGAGAACTGATGGCTGATGGGGCCAAAAAGTTCCCGAATGGAGGCCACAAAGCGGAAAGTGCAGCATAGGACATCCACCCACTAGGTGGTCAGACAACCTGGTAAAGGTCGCGGGACGTCGCTGCATGCAGGCTGCCTCCAACAGGTCACTGTGGAAATCATTGGGAGAGGCCTATGTTCAGCAGTGGACTTCCTTTGGCTGATGGATGGATGGATGGATGATTGTATTCTCTTATTTTGCTATAATTTTTAATGTCAATCTGATATCAATACTTCCAAGAAATATTTCTTTAGTAGTAAATTGTAAATATAACTTTTACAAAGTACTAGTAGTTCAACCAGGGAATTCTAACGAAATGGAATGATCGCTCACACAGCAAGCAAGTTCAATTCAAACATTTCTTCAATGTGCTGCAATCAGGTTTAAAATGGCAGAACTTGTGTGACTTTAGATACTTTGATGCTCTAAAGACACACTACTTACCTACAGTCTTGTGTTATGGCAACAATCTTAAATATTTTACGTTTTTTTTCAAAGTGAAACTTTCTTTTTTATTACATGTGCTATGAGGGTAGGACTTTAACTACAATGTTAAAACATTCAAATTCTTTAACAGTTTTTTTATTCATCTATTTGTTATAACAGGAACATGTTTTTTATAAATAAATGGACATGGCAAAGCTTTCTGTTGTAACAGTTTTATAAGTAATACTTATTAATCTAAGTTATACAATCAACCAGTTTGATATAAGTACAGCGGAGAGAATTCACAACACAGAACATTAGAGACTAGTAGAAAGAGATCTTCAGAGTATCCTGAGTTTGAAAGATAGCCATTCATAATGATAAATAGAGGGTTAGAAAAAATCATATTTAATCAGGAATATTTACATCATTGTCTGTAAAATTCAAACATTATCTTTAAATTCTTTTACCTCTGTATACTATCACTAAATACTCTTATACCATTTTTATATATCAATTGTACTATGGAGATGTGCTTATTGGCTTTCTGTTTTCTGGCAACTTCCCTTCAAGATTTTGCCATCTGGCAGGAGGCCACACTATACATACGGCTTTAGCATTAATTAAACCTAAAGATACTGGACCAAATGTATTGCTATCGAGGGTATGACCAGTATGATCACCTTCTACCCAGCAATAGCCTTGTGGAATCTTTACATACTGGTTCTTGTAGCCCAGGGTGCTGACGACGTCGCCTTGCAGAGCCACCACGCGTTTAATTATCTTTTGGTTGGGATCCTTAGGCGAGACCAGCGATATCACGTCACCTCTGTTTACATTGTAATCTCTCACGGCCCATCGAGACAAGAACACATAGTCTGTGTTGTTTGCCTCCGGGTTGAGAACTGGTTGCATCGATATTCCCTCGACTCGAGCTACATAACCAACGGTATCCAGGAAGGTTATGCCCATCGGCAAACCGAAGAAGACAGACCTGCATAAGCTTCTGAACCACATGAATATGCCGGATTGTGGTGCTGCAGCAGAAAGGTGACCGGCATACTCGGTACATAACAAAGATTTTACTTATTTTTATTTAATAACATTTTTATGGTAATCGTTACGGAGTTAAGCAATAAGAATTTTGACATCTGATAGGTCATGTCATGTAATGGTCAAGTTCACAATTTTTTAAAATGGCAATAAATTTAATCAAAAGAGAGCAATGATTTAAAAAGAAAATGAATAAGTATATCAAATTCTGTATCGGGATTGAGAATGTCGCGCCTAAAAAGTTTCATTCAATCAGGAATGAATGAGATTTGAATGGAATACAGAGCATGTATCGGTCTTTACAAATACTCAAAAAAGTGTTGATGCTTTCTATAGTAAATTACAACCAACCAAACAGAAATTTTATACATTTTATTTGTGTGTAACAAGTTTAATATCACTGAAATAAAGTTAAATAAGTGCGGATTCCTTTCAATCAGAAAGAGAAGAACCATATAAAAACGGCCGTCAATATATGGAAGTGTTTCGTGCTCGAGAAAAACTTACAATCTGCATAATCAGCTGTCACTGAGATAGATCATCTGTCCCTGTAAATATAAAAGTTAAGACAATCACAACACGTTTTTATCGGATACATGTAAATAATGAAGTAAACAAACACGTTACGATGTGACCCTGAGTGCACCCACGACGGCTAGGAATCTTGAAGCAGATATGGGGTAATAACCTAACAGGAGTGAGGCTGGATACGCTATGGCTGGCGGGCCGTGAGGCGACCGCGCTACTGACACGAAAGGATCTTCGGCAACCAGTACACCATGTCGGGCGACCAGCAGTTCGCGCACAAAACAGTGAGTCCTCTGAAGTGCAATGAAAAACCGTGGGACCAATGGACTAGTGGGATTGGGTACGAGTCTCCGCGACGAGATGATGAGGCGGAGGGCAAGAGCGGTGCGTCCGCGCGACGCCCGCTCGACCACCACCCCTACAAAACGCCAGAGCGCGCGCGCCAGCGGCGCGCTCGCCTCAACCGCCTCAAGTACGACTCCATGAGCTTGCACGGAGTATTCCCACAAATGGACAACCTGAACGCGGCTGTGTGTCATATGTGCGGTGCCGTGGTGAAGTGCAGTGCCGCCTACAGACACTTGCTGGAGTCTCACTCGGGTACAGAGCCGCTGCTGCCGCCGCCGCCGCCGGTATCCACAGTCCGTAGTCGCAGTCGGCATAAAAAGGAAACACCGCCTCCCCCGCCGCCGGAGCCCATCAAGATGGAGACCTCGCCCGTGCACACCGCCACCGCGCCACTCTCCAGGCTAGTGCTGCCACAGCCTGAGATGCAGTACATGGAGGAGCCGAGCACCTCTGCCGCCGTCACCGCCGAAGTGCAGGTGTGTATGGAGAGCGGCGAGTTGCCGGTCGTCAGCATACAGGACACCGAGGACCTGCCGCTCGGTGAGAACATCACCGACGACATATTCGCCATCATGAACTCGGAGGGCATTCAGAGCGCCGACGATATCACCAACGCCGCCGACTGGAAAAACATAATCAGGGACATCGGCAACATGCAAGAGATCAACTTCCCCCAGGCGGTCGACCCGGTGCAGGCGCAGGACTTGTACTCGCTCCCTGGTGCGCCGCTGCCACCCTACACCATGACTGACGCGGAGCTCTCGAGCATGCAGTTCGCGCCGCCCAGCACGTCGCCGCTACTGCCGCCCGCGCCGGAGCCCAGCGCGCCCGCCGCCAAGCCACCTGCCGCCCCCGCCACCCCCTCTTCCAAGGCGGGGGGCCGCTCCAAGACCAGCAAGAGCAAATTTAGCTTGCGCGAGTACGACCCCAATAAACATTGCGGCGTCGTCACCGCAGAGAACCCAAAGCCGTGCACGCGCTCGCTCACTTGCAAAGCGCACGCGTTGTCGCTACGACGGACCGTTGAAGGCCGGTCGAAACCCTTTGACACCCTGCTGGCGGAGCACCGCGCCTCGCGAGACGCGGGCGCCGCCGCGCCGCACGCGTCGCCCGCCGCCCCCGCGCCGCCGCCGCACCCCGCGCATGCCACGCACCCCGCCGCCGCCCCGCTCAATCTCCCACCGCTGCTAGTCAACTCGTCGCTCGACCTGAGCACGTTCAACGGTCTCACGGCCGAACAGCACGTCAACGACATTTACGCGAGCCTGCTCGGCGTCGAGGACCCGGACTCCGTGCTGCCGGACGCATCCATTACGTCGCTGCTGGGGCCGCCTCTGCCCGCGGAACCGTTCCTGCTGGGCGAGGAGGCGCCGGCGGCGGAAGCGGCGGGCGGCGCGTCACCCGGCCCGCTGGCGGCGGCCGACGCGCGTGCCGAGGAGGCTCCGCCCGCGCTCGTGCCGGCCGACGTGTGCTGGTACGCGGCGTGCCCTCGCCCGCTCGCGCTCTGTACCTTCAATGCGTCCCACTCGGGTGGGGCCGTCACTCTAGGTAAAAAGTTCGCGACGGTCCGGAGCAACATAAAGTCGTCGTTGACGCGATCTCAGTGTAAATCGACAGGTGGTTCGAACAGTTACTACTACGGGCAGAACTCGCTGTCGCTGTCCAAAACGGTGCATATGAACGCTAGTAAATGTAGCAAGCCGGAAGTGCGCAAACTGATAGTGACGTGTAGTGGCATGGGTATGGGCATGGGCGGCGGCGGCGCGAGCGGCGGCAAGGAGGTGCAGCAGGCCCTGAGCGAGCTGTTCCTGCCGCGACACACGCTCAACGGCCACGTGGGCGTGAAGCACGGCAAGCGCGCCGCGCCGCCCGCGCCCGCGCCCGCCGTGCTGGACCTGGGCTTCGCGCTGGACGCCGCGCTGCTGGCCGACGAGAAGTGCTGAGCCCGCCTTCACATAAGCAATCACCGGTTGTGTACTCGCATTCTAACTGTATATTTATTTCATGTAAAAATGAAGTCGGCCCTCGCACTAGACGTTCGGTGGCGGCGGGTGGATCCTGATTCCGCCGAGGGTCGACCTCGATAATGTTAAATCTCATTTTTTGTCGAGAAGCGAACTAATGTTTGTATTATTTTGTATATTATTTATAAGATTTTTTTAAATCGTTCGTCCGATTCGCGAGTCGGCAAGTGTCAATGGAGAATTAAAAAATAGATTATTACAGAATGGTTGTATTTTTTCGAAATGACATATTACTCATTGTTGATACTAAATTGATAAATGGCCTAGGTTTAATGAATGGTTTAATGTGATGAAAATTTCCATGTAAAAATATAAATATTATTAAAAATAAGTATATCAGTAATAGTGAATCGCCTCCTTTTGAAAATAAAGGCAAATACCTCAATAACTAAAGCACCTTGTTTTAATTGTTAGTTGACACCTCAGAAGCGCGTAGACGCCAGTGCGGAAACTGGTTTTCTTCGGTTCCCATGGAATGTTGCGAAACATCACCTTCAATACTGTATTCACTTTTATTTATTTACATAATATATTGAATTTCACTTCACAGCTCCAGCACAAGAAATAAGTACTTACCATTTGTGGAATCTGCATAACCGATTGGGTGCCGTATTTGTATCTTATATCGGCTAGTAACATTTGTAATTTTACTACGGAATAATTATTGTGATAACGACAAGGATGTGACAGAAATTTATAAAAAACTTCGGATCATTTCTTCAATATGAACCTGGGGTGTGCAAATAGAGTTTTTTAATAAGTAATGATGGTGAATGTAACCACCGAATATTTTTTTTATTTCATTAACTTAATTAGGTATACTCGTATTATTGTTTTTAAAACATCAGCACTTACATTATTTAATATGTAGAACCTACTTTCGTATTTTTATGACTAATCGTAGTCTCTAGGTCCCGGTATTGGGCCAATATGACTATTGTTGGATGTGTTAACTTGACATTTTTTTAATAAGCTCTATGAACTCTGCTACTGAACTTAGGATTGGCAGGCGGTTTGACGAGCGCTGGACGTATTTCATCCTGTTGACAACAGGTCAATGGTATCCATTGCGTTCAGATGAAGTAGGTTCCAGACTCGGAAATCGTTGGTTGCTACCTTACACGCCCGTGCAATTCTAGTTCATAATTTTTCACGCGATAAACATCCATAAAATTACAAAATAACGGGGTAGTCCAAGTCTGCATAAACCTGTTAGTTTTGCATGATAACGTTCAAACTTATACAAGGGGAGAACTGATAAAAAAATTTGTTCATTCAGTGACCTGATCCTTAGATAAAACGGTCGCAAGAAGTATATTGAACAATCGAAATCAGAATTTTAAATTGACGAAATGTATTTTTTATCACGACTTTAAAGGGGATAGATTTGTCACGACGTTGGAAGTATGTATTTGTTATCAATGAACCAATCCTGCATGCAATTCTAGTTACAAGATTTAAGCATCATTTCGAGTACCTACTTTGAGATCAGGGGCATCAGCATCTTACAAAACCTATGATTTACACATAGGTAGGTACTTGGGGTCTATTAATAATATAATGACGAGAGGCAGTTCTTCTTCCATACCTTTATCGTATCTCATACTCCATTCTCGAATCCTGGTAACGAACCTTTGATTCCGCCGCGATGTTGCTCATCGACTGAGCTGTTAATGCAACAGCTTTATTGGTTTAGCAGATATTTCCTTTTAAATGTAGGTATTTAAAATAGTTCAAATTCTTTCTGGTAATTAACGATACCTATCGTGTCGTTTTCCGTGCACATTTTATACGATACTTGTGACATAGTTATTTAAATAGAGTAAGTAGGATCAATTTGGCTCAACCACGATTGGAGCAGTGTTACGCAAATTACTGAGGTAAAATAAAAATGTCGCAATCTCACAATATTTTCAAATTTGTACGTCTATAGTAGATTGACGATTGAGGAATTAGGATGGAAAATAGAATATTATGTAGAATTTATTACAAAACTATTAGGGATAAAGTCAAAAGTTTTTATCGATTAACAATAGCGGTATTTAATATTTAGTCAGTCTGCTGTATGTGCTATAGTTGAAAGATAGATAACTGAACATAAATAAGCTCCTAGCCAAATGGGTAGGAGCATAATTGCATCTATCAAGTGATAGAACGCCATTTGTCACATAATTCCGCAGAAATGACGTGGGTTTCTTATTTATTAATGTTGAATCCATCGGTTATTTATTAGGAAGGAAACTTAGGTTGGTTTGAAAAGTCCTGAATTCTCCGCCACCAAGTCTAATAAAATCAAAACGTGCATCAAGCTGAATCTGGTTGTGGTGAAATAGTCGGGAGGCCCAATATTGTCCTTTTTTACAACCTCACCGCAGGGTGAGGGCACGTGTAAATAGAGCTTTAGTGATCAAGATTCTAGAGCACTATCCTATACGCAGCAATTGCTTGCTGCGTATAGGATAGTGCTCTAGAATCTTGATCACTAAAGCTCTATTTACACGTGGAGAGTTTCTCGCCTTGAAGATATTATATAACTACACGCAACAGTCACATGCGTAGTAGTACTGACCCTACGCTAAGATCGAATTTTGTGTCATGGGTATTACTATTAGAAACTACGAGAGACTTTTCGGTCTCACAAACACCCCAGACCCGATTATTGAAAGGATATAAAAAGTTGCATCGTGTAAACATTCTCAGAACACGATAACCTTATGGCCGTTGTGAGGCGATAATGGCAAAAGATTCTCGCCGCGAGAAACTCTCCCTGTGTAAATGGGGCTTAAATTAGGGTCGGTGAATTCTCTACCTGAACTGCACTGCACTTAGTAGGTGCATGAGAGCTCTTTGTGGTGACAGTAATAACCGTTAGCGGCAACGTCGATATAAGTAGGACCCCGATACTCCACGAATATATACGAAGTCCGCCACACATGAGCTATCATATTTGTGATTTTGAACAGAAAAAATGTGCTCGAAGAACTAGATGCGAGGTGGGCCTAGCAAGTCTACCTACCCCTCCAGGGATTTAGGCGCGAATATATGTATATTTATAGGCCGTTAGCGTCCTTCGAATGAATACGTGTTTCAAACACCGTTTTACATAAGGTGCAAATCTCTGTACTTTCTGGCCATGCGCATCGTTGTATTTTTCCCTTATCTCATTGTTTAATGTTATTTTTAATAAACATCGCGGTTGCTTGGCGCCACAATAGGTACATTTTTATTATCCAAATGTATCATCATCATCAACATCATCACCTTGACCCCATGAAGGCAGTCGATTTTCACGGCGGCTTGCAGGAAGCGGCCTGAATCCAGCCAGCGATTTCCTGCAACCTCTATCAGGCTGTCGACCTTTTTTTATTTTTGTGTGTAACATTTTCATATTTGAAATATTCATATGAATATGAAATGAGATTTCAGAAGAATAAATAAAACGGCCAGAGTTGTTTTACATGTATTATAATTAAAACGTAAATATAATTTACATAGATAGTGATTTTTATCATACATGTTATCACATCTACTAACTTCAGATTTAAGCGTATACATCATTTTAAATTTCAAGGCTTCGAAAATAAAGTGATTATGCAAAGACTTTCCTCATTAGTAACAGATTGCAGGCTCACTTTAAGTCTGTTATTTTTAATATATTTTGTAATATTTATTAGTAACATGAAAACTAACCACATATACCAATATTATTAATTTAGTCTTTATTGTACACAAGAATGAAACATAATATAAGTACATAAATAAAAACAAAACAAAAGTACAAGTGGCGGTCTTATCTCTTCTATATTTATTTATAGAAGGAGCATTGTATGCAATACATAAACATTTATATAAGTATGTATACACATGTATACATTGAATGAAATTTATTTTTTAACCGAATTAAAAAAGGAGGAGGTTTTCAATTCGTTGCAATCTTTGTTTTTTAATGTATGTTCACCGATTACTCGAAGACACCTGAAGCGATTTGGAAAATTATTTTTTTGTCTTCATTATACATAAGCGACAAAAAATGCGACATTGAATAAAAGACAGATTTTTTTTAGTTTCTTTATCAACATAAGCATTAGTAGTGAGTGATTGAAATTATCGATAAATTCGATGAAATTAATTGATGAGAAAATATGTTTTAAATCTTCAATAATGTTTTATCTTTGATCACTTAAAATACTTTTAGTGGAAAACAGTTTTGACCGGGCTATGCCAAGATTTTATTTATTTATCTGGGTATGTAGTTTAGCAAATATCTATAATATGAAAATGCATAGAACGCAGTGTGCATTAATACCTAGTAATTAAATCATATGTATATTCACATCAAAGTATTTTTAACATTAAAAATAATATTCAGCCTTTACGTTTGTAGATCTTTAGGAACATCCATTAATTATGTGAGCTGTTACTTTTAATTTGGAATCCCTCCTTGGTTGGATTTGATAGAACCGCTCTATCCCACACACGAAACTTATTTAGTAGTTGCCAAATGGAGCATCCACACTGCAGTTATTTTTTGTTGAGTAATGTTTCCAAACATTACTCAGCAACATCTGATAACAAAACGTCAGTTCATGTTGCCGTGTATTTCCAAATTTGAGTGTCTCTTTGTAAAGTCAAATTTGCTTTTTTTCTTGAAGTACATATCGTTATTTACACGATACCTATACTGAAAATGCACTTTAATTTTTTTGTATGTCTGCCTGTCGGTTTTGTTGCCGCTATTCTCGAGGACGGCAGGACCGATTTTGACGGGACTTTCACTGACAGATAGGTAATTTCTGCGGGAGTAACTTAGGCTACTTACATTTTTTCAAATAAAGTAAATCGCGCAGGCGAAGTTACGGGTAAAATCTAGTAAATAAATAAATATACCCAACAGTCACATACCTATGTAGTGTCAGAACTATTCCTGACCCCACACTAAGATCGAGTCTTGTGTCGTGGGCATCAGAAACTACGTTAACCTAATATGTAGTAACAATCGATAACATTGTTGAACGATGTTGCTCCACTAGAGGTAACTGCCGTGTGGATGCACCACAAGATTAATATTTACATTACTTACTTACATTACATGGACGAATAACATTTCCATAAAATAAAGAAGCAATACATTTTAACTAATATTCTAACATTTCAATTGACAACTCTAAATGTAATAGTCTACAACAATATTATAATTTTCTCCTCACACCATAGGATAGGCTCGCACTCTATAATGTCTAGGGCTGGGGTGAAATAAGCTATCACTTCTACCCCCTCTGGGTACAGGCGTGAAAAGTAAAGTTGATGATTGAGACGTGAATGACGTGAGATTTTAAATTATTTCTTCGAGTTTAAAAATATTATTATTGGAAGTCTTCCCCTATAACGAGCTCACATACATGCATAAATAAACTCACGCCTTTTTCCCAGATGGGGTAATCAGAGGTGCTACCGGAACACCCACAAGCTCACATCTTTAATAAATGCTCCGTTTAGTGTGTGGCTGAGAAATTTCTCGTTATTTTTTCGTGCCTTTAATTTTCCCACCTTTAGTTTTGGATTTGACTACGCCCTTGAACTGTTTCGATGTAACTGCTTTTTTCCTGTAAACAATACACGCATTGTGGTTAAAAATAGTTGTGTTGAACTGATTTTGATTGGAAGGTCAAATGTGATGGTACTGTGACACGTGTATATAGAATGATTACGACAACATCCGTGGTCGTTACACACTTGGCTGTAAAACGGAAGACTACAAGTTCGATTCCTACATAGGCACAAATGTTTGTTTAACACCACTCTTCGATATAGATCGTATGACGGTGTTTTACAGTCTATGGCTCAATCTGGCTCACAGAACAGAACACAGCAGCATAGCTTAATAGCTGTGAAGTTTTTTTATAGCCTTTGTAGTTCGTAGGCAGTCGTGCTCATCTGCCGCATGATGGCAAGTGGTCACCGTCGCTCAGGGATATTCGCATTACCAGGGGGGTAGCACAACCAGGTCACTGCCTATCGTACGTACTTTTCACCTCAGTTCTGTGAGACAGCGACGCAATTCTGGTCAAGCCTGTTTATACTGTGGCTCGAACGACAAGCCCGACAGGACAAGACACGCAAGGCGATATGAAACATATTTTTGTTTACAAATAATAGTATTATCGGCGAAGTAATTAATCATTGATAATTGGAGTACTGACCGTTTATTAAGATTAGTCCTTGACAGTGGTAGGTATGCGTACGGGTCGTGTTTGCCTTTCTTCTTGATGTCTCCTTTCGCCTTTTTAGACTTGTAGTCTCCACCCATAGAGGACGCCATGGACGCCGCCGAGCCCAATGGTCTGAAAGTTATTTATATATCACGGTCTTGTATTGAAGCAGACATATATTAACAACAATAACCCTTTATAGTATACCTGGCCCTAGCTTTCATTACATATACATACATATTATGTTACATTGCATATATCTTTAGATGGTTTCTACAAACTAGCAGCTTGTTCTGGTTAGGATTTTCTGTATTCTGTATCAGCCCATATACTTTCCACAGGACACGGGCTTCCTCTACAATAGAGAGTACGATTGAGAGTGGTTAGGCCATATGGTACACCACGCCTAGTGCGAGTTGGCGGACGTTTACAATTTACATACCAGAGAAATTATTTCGAATCGCTACGGTATATAGGTTTCCTCGTGATGTTTTCTATCATCGTTATAGTGCGTGGGGATTGACTTTCAATACACACATGACTCCGAAAATTCAGAGGTGTGCCCTTGGATTTCAACCCGTAACCACCGTGCACATGTTGGCAGACGCGTCTGGTCCGTTACCAACAGGCCACCACACACTTCAGGTTAGGATGGTAACATTGTAAAATCACTGACTGCTTATTTTCGTGGTCAAAATGTACAATGCAATTATTAATATTTCACTGTCATAAACTTCATTAACATGAAGTTCACTGTTGAACACGGGCGTCCACCAAGCACAGCGACCTCCAGGAAGTGCCTGTCTGCCTGCTTAGTGGGTGGTCTTCTAACGCTGAGTCTATGGCTATGGGCTCAAACCAGAACTTTGTCGACATAGTTAATATTTTTTTTTGCTATTTGTTTTTCTTAAAATGCTTTTTTTGTGTAAATAAATTAGCATTTTCGAATTCGAATTTCTACGGTATGTAAGTCCGCCAACCCGCACTAGGCCAGCGTGGTGAAATATATGGCCTAACCACTCTCAATCGATTCTCTCGATTGTAGAGTAGGCCCGTGCGCAGCTGTGGGACGTATATGGGCTGACAAAAAAAAAAGTATTTATCGTCTTTTTACCTATGTATTTAGCTAGTAGTACGTACCTGTGTATGCCCTTGCCCCCCGCCTTGTACTTGGCGTTGAGTGCGAGCGTGGAGGCGCGGCTGCGTCCCGAGGCGGCGCTGGCGGCGGAGCGGCCGCTCTTCACGCTGAGGATGTCGTCGTAGCGCCGCTTGCCGCCCGCCTTCAGGAGCTTCGATGGTTTGCTGGGTTGGCCCTCGTCATCTGACAATAGATTCATTATAATTATTTATTATATTATTATAATTATTTATACAATTAAAGTTAAGATGTAGCATTATGTAGTTGGTTGACACAATTTCATTGACTCTCTCAAAACTGGATATACACAATCGAAATACATGCGTGACTTACTAAGACTTTCTACCCTGTAATGTGTTCCTGCTATTAAAAAACACACAATTAATAATCTAAACTTGAAATAAACCATGTTATCATCTTCATCATTAAGCGCCATTTACACGGGGAGAGTTTCTTACGGCGAGAATCGTATGCCTTGCTCGCATGACATAACCGCCATAGATTATCATGTTCTGACAAAGGTTTACACGATGCAACTTTTCTATGTCCTTACGATATCGTATCATCGATGCGAGAAACTCCGCCTTTGTAAATGGGGCTTCAGTCATTTGTCTACTACTAGACAAAAGGCGTTCACGAATCAATAGGAACATACCAGTATCATCAGTGTCCGTATCGATATCGCCACTCGGCCTGGGTTCCGCTTCATCATCGTCATCATCGAAGTCCTCGTCGGTGATGATGAGTCGTCCGTCGGGAGCGGTCTTGAACCCGCCGTCTTTCTTCTTCTGCGCTTTCACTGCTGACGTCTTTTGCTGCTGTTTCGGGTCCGTTGCTGTTAAAAAAAAAAAGATTTTATAGTATAAGCCTTATGCAAAAAGAATCATTGGAATCCTACTCAATTTTGAGGAGTTTTACTCTTCAGGTCCGAAGATATACGTCAGATTTTAATCAATTTTTTATAGGACCACCTGTGAAGTATACGCTTGGAAACATAAAAGGAATTTTCCAAATCGGTTCAGGCATCTTCGAGTAATCTGTGAACATACATAAAAAAAAGATTCCGACGAATTGAGAACCTCCTCTTTTTCTGAAGTCGGTTAAAAATGGTATGAAGGTTTACTTAATATATATTATTTCAAATCTCTTTGCTCTACTTGAAATTATCGCACATCTAAATGTTATACTATTGAACAATTTGGTTTTTAATTTTGCCATTGGTCAACTGCTCAAAGTAACTATTATGTGAAGATCAGATTTCATATTACATACAACAAAATTATGTCTTGGTGCTCTTCTTTGTCCACAGATACAAAATACATATATCTAGAATATCTTATTCATTACAATAACATTACTAGTTAAAACCCTTACCAGTAATCTTCCTAGCTGCAGACACATCAGCCAAATCGACAATGTTCTCCGTGTCGTCCTGTATCCAGGCTTGCGTGCGCGCCTTCTTGGCTTTAGGCTTTGCCCGCGGCTCCTCCTCCTCCATCAGCTCCATCTCCGAGTCGGAGTCCGCGAGGATCTCCTCCAGGGTCTTAGAGGTACCCTTGATGGGTATATCCAGCTCTGACTCTGCGTCTGGTTGGTCTCTGAGAGGTAAAAGGTTTTAAAAATTGATTAAGGAGTACATTTAGGTTTAAATGAATATATTATCGTTCATTTAAATTGAATCTAATTTAGTACCTTAAAAATAAAACTTGTACGCAAAGTAGATAATTTGGGCTTAATCGCCTCCAACTTGAATCTTAATATGCTTGCAGTACGTGGTATACAATAATATAATTCAGTCTTTACGTAACAAATTAGTTTCTAACAAATTGAAAATTATATCTGCTTTGAAGGATTATGACGTAATGAAGAAAATAGATTTATATTTGTTTAATACATACATTACACAGTGTATACGACATATTGTATGTATTTATATAGCAACTTAGTTTAAAGCCTCACCTGCGACTCTCCTTCATTCTCTTATTCCTATTCTCCATCTTTCTCAAATTTCTCAACCTCCTGAGCATAACCTCGTCTGAGCTAGGTATCAGTTTCTCTATAGTATCAGCACCGTATTTCCTCAACATTCTTGTTAAGAAGTATCCTATCTCCAGTCTAGAATGTCTCTTGCAGTCCTCTGACATGGAAGACAAGGTCTTAAAGATGAGCGGCAGACTTCCGGCTAGCACTTCAGTTGGAAGAACTTTTGTGTATACCTATGAAATGAAGCAATTTATGAAAATGAGCGACGATTAACTCTTTAAGAAAAACAGTATGCAAATAGTAGATGGACATTATACTGTTTCCATTCGTTTATTTTATTTTTGACAGTTCACGCCTATAAAGTACGACATTACAGTAGAACAATATTTTGAAATAAAAGTAGATACTTTCTTGACGGGTAACGCCCACTTAGAGTTGTGCCATTCGTAACGAATGACCACAGATAACAAAAACGATTTTGAATAGAATCAATCAATCGGAATCATTTGAAATAAAATTACATTAAAATGCTAATGAAAACAGTTAAACGTAATATAGTACCCAATATTAGGATCGAATGTATTTGCTGCAAATTAATTAATATGAATAAAGGTATACGTATTGAAGTGACTTTTAATAAGAGTTTAATTTAAAATAATTACAATGATTACAACGAAAATAAATGTTTAGTACCTACTTGTAATAAACAGTTAAACCATGTTGGAATTCATAGTACTTTAAGGATTAAATAATTAAAACAACTAAAAGGTAATTTGTTAATATTTTTATTTATAAACAATCGTCTGTTTCGTCGGAATCGGCGTCGTCGTCACTCGTATCCCCAGTAACACTAATTATTAATGAGTGCATGGGTAAGTTGTCAAATGCGACATCGCGATCCCAATCAGACATTATTTCTTTCTTCGTCTTATCTACGACACTCGCCCAGTTATGAGGCGTCACATTTTCACACGCATTTTTAAGCAACTCCAGCATTTTGTTTGCGGTGAAAGGAGGAGTTGTATTTATTCTCGCAGCATATCTTTTCACTTGCGCCCATATTAGCTCTATGGCATTATACTGGCAATGATATGGAGGAATTCTAAGGACGGTGTGCCCATGTTCTGCAGCCATTTCATCTATAACGTATCGTTTAGGCTGCTTCCTCATTTTTAATATTTTAAGTAACTCTACTTTTAATAGGGACTCGTCCACCTCCTCGCCATTGTTACGGAGCCAGTTTATTATTTCATTTTTTTTACTGGCTTGCGTTGGCATTTTGTTAATTTGCCGAGAGTGATAGGACGCATTATCTATAAATATTGTTGATGGCTGTTCGAGTGACAATAACATTTCCCGAAACCATTTTTCATATACTTCGGAATTCATTTCTTCGTGGTAATCCCCTGTTTTCTTTGATTTAAAAGCTAACATAGCATCTTGCACAAATCCTTTTGCGGTTCCTGCATGACAAATTATAATTCTTTCACCTTTTCCCATTGGCACTGCGGTCGAGGAGCTAGCAGTGTTGTCAGTCCAAGTTTTTGATACCGTGTGATTCGCATTGAGCCAAGTTTCATCGGTGAAAACAACATTCGACCAGTCTTCTATTTTTTTTAGCTTGTCTTAAAAATTCGCATCGATACAAAGCAACATCATTGCGTTCCATCAATATTTTTCTTTTGTCACATTTTTTGTATTGGAATCCAATCCTATTCAATACCTTCGCCAAAGAAGACTTTTGACCACGGAACAAGCCACTAGTTTTCAGAGATTGTACTAGGTTATGTAAAGTAGGAATCTCTTTTCTTTGGTAATAATCGTATATATGACGACGAATAGCATCACCATCAAAACTGTCAATTGCTGTCACTTTAAAGGGCTGACGTTTTTTCTTAGGTGTAGATGGCTTGTTTTGTTCCATGCCACTACTGCCGTAGCCTTCTTTAATTATTTTTGAAACTGTTGGAGCAGTAATACCTAATGCTGCTGAAACACGGTCTCTGATTTGAGTCACTGGTATAAGAGGTCCACCATTACGGCTTTCCCTTTCAAAGTACTCATGAAGTCGCAACACAAACTCCCTTGTTTGTCCTTTAAGCACCTTTCCTTTAGGCATTTTGAAAGTGATGAAGGCAGGTACGATGTTCTCAATTCAACCAAATGTAGGAATTTACGGGTAAAACAATACGGAGGAATATAAATACTCAACTCGACGTATGAAAAATGTGAATTAAAATTCAGCGAACGGAAAACACTAGCACGGGCGCGGGCGTCTCGTTGTGAGTGACCACAAAATGGCGGCGCGCGTCACCTGTCTGCCCAGTGTTGCCGTTTCACAATTTGTTTTTAACAACATTACTATTGCCGACGGAAGTGATAAGAATATTAACTTAACATGAGTAAATGGTTTATTTTAATATAATAATTAAATCAAGTAACTTAAATATCCCTGAAGTTTTATAAAACAATGCATGGAGCAAAAAATAAAATATGTATTAAATCGATTAAAACTTGTTCAAAAATAAAATCGTTTGTTATAAAAAATTGATTCGATAACGCATCAGGCCATCATTATTTGATTCAGTACTCGATGTGTCAAAAATAAAATAAACGAATGGAAACAGTATAGTAGACGAGCAGAACTTTTCTATAATCGAACATTTGAAAGAGATGATATAGGCCACATATTGGCCTATTGCGTTTTGGCAGACTTCACATGCCATAGAAATCCTTGTAAATATGTTTTTTCTTTACTGTCAAAGTGCGTGGTGATTGACTATTAATACAAATATAATTACGAAATAATTTTGAATATTAGAGTTGTATCCTGGGTATCATATCCACGACCAGTTCTATGAAAAAAAAAATATATATAAATTTTAAAAAGGCCAATAAATATCACCTTAAGAAAACTCATGGCAGCAGCGACAATTTCCCTGTTGTTGGACAGCATCTGCTGCGCCACCTTTTCCAGCAGCCCCTGCACGATGTCCAGGCCCATGTCTTCCGAGAAGTTGTAGAGCGCGGCGGCAAGCGCCCGCAGCGTGGCGCTAGTGATGCGGGGCAGCTCCGCTGACAGACCTGCTAGGATCATGTCCAGGTACGCTTGCATGCCTGGAGATGAAAAATGTCGATAAAGAAATTACTTGTAAATAATCTAAATTGTTTAGCTTCGGCTTGAGATAGAGTAGCTATGAGTAGTGACTAGTTAAAGGGTTGCAGTATTGGGCAATAATTGTAGTTATGGACATAACTGTGTTACATTATTTTGTTGAAGTTGGCTAACATTTAACATAAAATAAATAATTAATTCAATTTCGTTGCATCACGATATCGAAACAAACCCCCACATTGTTTACTACTATTTTGTTGTAGGAAGATAAACGATTTTCCTTTTAATAGCATACATATAACGAAACGACAATCTTTGCAAAACGGAAGTTCAATTCTAGAATCAGATTTTTATACACAAATTAAAGAAACCAGCAGAATGTGAATATTACCTTGCCAGTATTTAACATTAGCTATATCGTAGTCATCACCTACATCAACATACACATTAGAAATATGTTTCCATACCTCCGTCTTGTGTCTTCAGCAGATGTCCGACACTGGCGATGAGGTTGAAGGCGCACTGTCGACACTTGGAGTTGATGTCCCTGGTGCAGATCACAGACTCCGCCACGCCGCTCTTCAGCAACTTGCTCTGTGCTGTCAGCTGTGGTGATTGCTTGATCAGGTGCTCTATACATCTGTTAATCAAACATACTATGTAATACGGAGATTTTCAGTCTTATAGTTCACTTCATCATCATTATCCATAACTTGTAGGGTTCAATTGATGAATATAAACCTCTCTTTTACAATGTTTTTAGATATAGTCCCCATCTCGTCTAGGTTTGACCCAAGCCTTTAACAAAACAATGGCAAATGAGCCAGCTCCATAGAGGTATTCGTCTTCATCGCATTTTCAAGATATGTATGTTTGTTTAGTGTCATTAACCTATGTTAATGACACTAAACAAACATGTTGTTCTATAACAACAATGCATATTCAGACTAAAGGAAGACAGATGTTTTCTCGCCAATTTTCATACACTGAAAATATTTTTGCAACTTTTTATGATCAGCAGCAATATCTTACCATCAAATAAACTGCTTGTCTATCACAACTATGCTATAGAAAAAAATAGGTAAATATGAATGTAACTCTCACCTCAGCCTAGCCGCCTTGCTGCTGTCAGCAACCTTGTTGAGTGACGTCATGAGCAACTTCTTGATCTTCTTGTAGTTGGCCTGCACGAACTCTTTGCAGTTATCTTTAAGACTCTCTAGAATTTCCTCTAAGATTCTGTACGCCTTTTTGTGTTCCATCTCTATAAGCTTCGCCTTGTCCTTGTATCGGAGGTTCGCTGGAATTTATTATTAAATAAATAAATACACGCAACAGTCACATACATAGTCCTGATCCCACATTAAGACCAATTGAGTGTTGTGTCGTGAGTATCAGAAGCTACCAGAGACTTTTCGGTCTCATCAACACCCAGACCCGATAAAAATACTTGTGGGCTTCACAAACATATGTTCAGGTGCGGGGATCGAACCCGAGGCCTCTCGTTTCATAGCCGGCGTCTAACCAACTGCGCCACGGAGGCTGTCAAGTGTATTATTATTGTCTATTATGTAGTATAATATCAACATTTGTGTCTATGTAAGAAAATAAAATTGTAATATGGTCACTTAATTTCTTAATATTATTTCGTTTAGCACTGGTATTCACTGTATTCCTTTCGATTTAATGTAAGTAAATGGTTAGTTTGTATTCGATTCCAGTCTTGTGTGAGGCATTTATGATCACTAACAACTGCTGCCAATTATTCATTCATTAAAAAGCTTATTCAGAGTTCTTTTTAATCACCAAACACAAAGAAAATCGGAAGCCGAATAAATATAAAAGCAAAACTATTTAAAACTGCTTATTTCTTCCATTGTAACATCAAAATTTGTGATTAGTATAAAATTGAATAACCAAGCATTTGATATACAACTGTACTCACTTGCATTACTCTCTTCGCCTTGCTCCATAGCCCCAGCCTTTTCTTTCTGCGCCTTTTTGAATGTCTTGGGGTCTTCCAACACAGTCTCACACAGCGGGTACAGCCAGGTATCGAACAGTTTGGCGATCTGCTCCTTACTCTGGTACAGCACTAGTACCCGGATGATGTCCAGTATCGATTCCCTTTGAAAATGCTTCTCCACCGAGGTTTCTAGTTGTTGCAGGGCGTTGTTGTACAGTTCTTCTCTTAGTTGTTGATCACTTATTGTTAAGTATGTCTGACGGGTGCAAAGAATTTTTGTTATTTTAAAAAATTATGTTCGAAACTAAAATTAGCCAGTGTGGGCGTACATTTTATTTGTATTGTGGGGTTAGAGCACCAATATACATTTATAAGTTTATTACTTAGATCTTAAACCTGTGGTTTGTTTTTTTTTATTACTAAATATTGGCTGTAAGAGCAGTGTAATTACTAAACAATTTATTTGAAAATTTTCAGTAATCTTCAAATTCTTTTTTCTTCTCTTGACAGCCTCAATTGCTCAGTTGGTTGGACGCCAGCTGTAAAACGAGAGGCCGCGGGTTCGATCCCCGCATCGAAGCAAATGTTTGTGTGAACCACAAGTATTTATTCGAGTCTCGGTGTTTGTGAGACTTCTCTCATAAGTCCTGATACCCACGACACAAGACTCGATCTTAGTGTGGGGTGAGGACTATGTGATTTTTGGGTGTATTAATTATTTATTTTTTAAATATTTTTACCTTTCATAAACATAAATTCCTCTATAAAACTATAACAAGTACATTAAAACAGATAAAACCTCACCTCGATAGTGGCCAAGGCGGCGAGTCTCTGTCCCTGCGCTGTGCTGCCCTTCGCGGGCGACATGTAAATGTTCAGCAGTATCGGCACGTAGTTCTTCGCGAACCGGCCCACTTCGCATTTCGCTTCCTCGTCCTCCACGCACCCGGATATCAACTTCCGCAGCCCGTGCATCACTGACATGCGGAACTCGGGGTTGTCTTTTAGGACGTTGCCTGGGGAATGTTGGGTTTGTGTTATTTTGTTATTTGTGGCCCCTCTGCTCTTAACTTTAGACACTTTGTACTTACAAAATATGTTTGTGCGATTTCGCCGGTTTCTTACTAAAAGCCTTATTCATAAACAGATTTCAAACCTATTTTAGTTATCGAATGTTTTGTCCCTTTCAAACGACTTCAGAATTCACTTTGAGCGGAGAAGACAAAGCATTTGATAACTAAAATTATTCTATTTTTTTATTTTATTTATTCGGGAAAATACAACAATTGTCCATTATAAATTAACATAAGAGTATAGGCAAATATATAATTCACAACATTTTCCACGAATTAAATAAGCACGTATTAAACAATAAAGAAGCGCACTGCAGTGTAATTAGATTGATTACGTAAATAAAATAGGTTTTAGATCTGTCTATGAATAAGGCCGTAAAGCTCTAGGAAGATTGGCGTCTGAGACGGCCACCCTACCGTATCGTCTTTGATAAGCTGTGTAGTGTATACCTCTAAAGTTCTAGAAGCTATAATTTCTTGTCAGGTAAC
The DNA here is from genome assembly GCA_033459515.1 of Theretra japonica. Lineage (NCBI taxonomy): Eukaryota > Metazoa > Arthropoda > Insecta > Lepidoptera > Sphingidae > Theretra > Theretra japonica. The sequence continues at coordinate 6,918,333 of CM065942.1, forward strand.
CTATTTATTATTATATACGCAATAAATATTGGTGAACTATTATTAACTAATGATTTATGAGCTACTTTGGATTTCAAAATCTTGTATCAATTGCCCAGGATTGGAATTTGCGTCCATCGTGGCAATAACTTAACGCTTGATTTCTATAAGATAAAATGAGCTAAGAAACGCTGGCGAGACGACCTGGATGCTTTCGAGCCCATGTGGCCTGAAATTTCTTTAGAGCGCGAACTATGGAGAGAGAGAGGGGGGAGACTTTTGTCCAGCAGTGGGATGATATAGGTTAAATAAAAAAAATGAGCTTGGTGAAGTGCAACTGCTTTAACGCCTCTGTCCATTTCAGAGATAAGTATCTCTGAAATCTGCGTGATCACACGCAGCGCATCGTGTCGCAAGATTAAGGTCAAATTGTGCGTAGTTCAAGTTCAAGGTCATACCTTTTATGACATCTAATTCTGATAACTAGTGAGTCACAGATTATTGATTGATGCCACGGTCAGTCGAATAATTTGCATGGCGCGATTTCTGTGTCTACCAATCAGTAATGATAGAAAAGAGTGAGATTTAAATTAACGCAAATGTCTAACTGTATATTTAACTGTATCGCCAAATACAGTGAAAGCTTCTATGTCGTAGTTGGGAGCCAGCTGGGTATTAAGGTGCCGCGGGTTCTACCCCAGGGCCGTGATAAATGTTAGTGCAATCCAAAAAATATTTGTTTTTGGTTTAGGAGCCGCATGTCTATTTTTTCCGCCGAACAGCAGTGTAAACGCATTGTTGTGTTCCTAATTGAAGGAAATGGTAGCCAGAGTAACTACTGTACATAATGAGACTTAACACCTTATATCGCGAGCGCAGTAAATGCCAAGCATTACTTTGTAATTCATGGTGTTGTTTGGTTTTGCTACTGTCCATGGGCAGTCGTATCGCTTATCATCAGGCGAATGGCATGCTCGTCTCGCCATTAAATGCAATAAATAAAAGTGTCATGAGACCGAAAAGTCTCTCGTCGTTACTGTGACCCACGACGCAAGACCTGTGACTTAGTGAGGTCAAGAGTATATATGTGATTGTTGGGGGCTTTTATTTATTCATCCATTTAATTCAGAATATTATTTAAATACACCTGATAAGGCACACGAATCCTCGATTCTAAATCAAGGTCAAGGTCACGAAAACATTTATCAAAACAATAACGATTTGCATAAGTCGTTGAATTACCTTATCTGTTAAAATTATACACATACGACATTTTTATATTGGCAGTTTTCTTAATTCGATAATCGCTATCTAGATAGATCATTGGTCTACGTCAGTTACAGAAACTTGAACGCTATGTTTTGACGTTACGAAAATGACGTCAAATGATAGTATGTAATATTCATCATCTTCATCATCCATTGATAAAACAGGTTGCCTTTTAGGTTTGCTCCAGTAATATGTGAAAAGCGGCTTACCTACAATTTTTATGCATAGCTGTCAGAGGCGGATTATCCCTAAGGCAAACTAGGCACGTGCCTAGGGACGCGAGGTTACGAAGGGGCAAGCACGATTTCGGATATCTTCGTTTCATGCAAAACCATCGAATGCTATAATTATGATACTTATGAGAAACATCATCTGCGTCTGATCTTTTGCGTTATAACATGGTGTATTTGACTCAATCACACCATAGTACAATCTCTAAATATACAACAAGACAATTCCTCGTTCTTTCGAAGTTAGTATTTTTTTAAGTAAGGCTGCTGGATGGGCGCTTAGAGATACTTGCCTAGGGCGCTCTCAACATTTAATTCGCCTCTCATAGCTTCTTTACCTACAAGGTGAATGAACAATTTAAAATACTCACCCAAAACCCTTGCTACATTCTTGAAACTCTCCTTAATATCTTTAGGATTGTTGCAGAAGCTGGGCAATAACGCCCAGAACTGATTACAGAGCAACTCATAAGTATGAGAGCCCGGTACGTCTTGGGCTTGGGTTAATTCCCTTGACTTCTTTCTGCAAAATGTTGCCATATCCAATATCTCCGTAGCAAAGAACTTCAAATTGGAATTTGTTATTTTCTCTTTGAGTACTGGTAGGAGCCAACTCCGGTCTAAGTTGATGGTGTCTGGTCCGTCCCTCAACGGAATGACTTTGAGCACAAACTCTGGGCCTAAGGCTTTAACTGCACATCCGGTGGCGTATTCAACTTCTTTGTGGTTGTGGAAGTTGTGGCTTTCACGACGGTCGTTGAGTTTCTTCAGTAGAGGCGCTAGGATGTATGATATTGTCTCGTTTCCGATCTGTACAAAGTATTTTTTTATATTAAATTAAAAATTATTGAAGAGCTAATTACATTAATTTAATACTGATACACAGAAATGTTAAATTAAACAAACCTCTAATATAAGGCAGTTTAACATTTGTATAATAATAATACCGGTATAGATGTCGATATTATACCAATGAGTTAAGAAATATTATCAATTAATTCAGGAAAAAAATATTGTTTAGATCCGTTCTTAATACATACAAAACATTGTTTTTAACGAAGTCTTCAGAACATTGTAAAGTAAAAATTCAAAGAAAACCTATATCAGTAAAACTATCTTTAATAAAAATAGTGTAGCACGAAGACATTAATTATTCCTTACCTCAAAACAAACAGCAATAGTGAGTATAACGTGTCTTATGGCTTGGTTGAATGGGTTGTCTAGTCCAGTACCTATTGTCTTGAATATGCTCTCGATGTGCGACTTGTGCTTTGAGAATATATTTTGGTCTTCTATTGCTGGCTTCACGCAGTCTATTAGAACAGCCTGTAATAATTATTAGTAAGAGTTCCTGAATGATAACTTTATATTATAATTACTCACAATTTACAGTTCCATAATTGTTTAATTTGTTTTGAAGTTTAAATAAATAATTAGGGTTTGAGTCGGATAGCAGAGTCTAGTGTCGTTTGAGATAACAATGCAGAGAAACAAAGAATATGAGTAAATATTGTCTACCTTCAGAGCGTTAGTAGAGGCGGCGTTGATATCAGCCACATCAGACAGCCACAGTTCCGATACGCATATGGCCACATACTGTGTTAGATTGGGTATGCACAGATTCAAATCCATTCTGAAAGATTCATCATCACTATTATTATGATACAAGCACTCGTTGACGGGGTATTAATTTTAGATATCACTGCCTGAGACTTTACACACAATTATGTATTTTATGTATATACTTTTTTATAAGATATTTTGAATCATCAAGTATCACAACTTTGAACCAAATTATATTTCTTATATAAAGACATAGAACATACGAATTAATGCAACTCATAAATGTCAATTGTACTCACCCAGCAAGACAACAATAAGCCTGCTGCAGTACCACAGCCCAGGCGAGTACTTGCCCGGCGTCGTTAGCGGGCGGGCGACTGGCCAGCAGCGCGCGGGCGAGTTGCACGGCCAGTGCGCTGGGCAAGTTGCTGTGCTCGCTGGGCGCCGACACCAGCGCGTGTAGAGCGTGCAGGCAACACGTCTTTATGTACACGTTGTTGTGCGTCATCAGGGATAAGATGGCCTCGCATGTCGACTGCACGATAATATCAGAATTATCAATGATAGGTCTATTTAAATTTTTTGATTGAGAAATAAGTTGTCAAACTTTTGTTCCAGTACACCTGGGAGGCCTAAATGAGTATGCCGGAGTCAGTGAACTGCTCATACTACTTTGTTTGGACATACATTTAAGGAGATATGAGCAACCAATACACGGGGTAAATTTTTCAATCAAGCGTGAATAGACAAATCCAAAACCATGAAGAATAGCAAAAAATGGTCATAGCAGTTACATGCTCGCTTTTAATGTAAACTAATACTGCATACTTGGATTTTTGAAAAAGCAATTTTTTTAACGAGGAATCGAACCCAATGATTTTGAAAAAACAAACATGCTGTATTATTACACCATTAGACAATGTTCCTTATAAGGATCAAATTCTAGGAAGCAATAACATACGGTTCAAGACTGATTGGACTATCGACATTTAAAATGACAGAATATAGAACAAAACAGTGTAACTTCACCTTGATATGCTCTTTACTGAAGAGCGGTAGAACATCTCTGAGCATGGTAAGGACACGTAACACCGTCTTGTGGCTGGACAGGCACGCCTCGGCTTTTATTTGCGACAGGCAGTACGAAGCCACGCGGTTGGCAGCGGGGTGGAGTTTTGGCACCTGCAAAAAATATTTAGATAAATTTTCAGGCCTTTTTGCTTATGCTACGCTCCTGGATGTCAACCAAAAGTAATTCTTTTTGAATTTGTTGTTGTATATTTTGTACAAGTGGTTTTGCTGTACTTAAAAAGAATCGTTTACTGAAGCATCTGTGATTCACTGTTTTCGTCATTTTTATAAAATAATTACCTTAATTTAAAATGGTTAAAGCAAACATTTTATGAATAGAATCTAAATTAATGAAAAAACATTTTCGAGTTCCGACAGGTACCATCCAAATGTAAAGAAATAAATTTACCTTACCTTACTCTTTTGATCTTCTGACGGTATCATGAAACAACTGCCGCGAAGGATCGACGTTACAGCGTGCTGGGCCGCTTTACGGACCTAAATTAAAAGTATTTTAGTTATTACTCAGGCGAATCAACTCAGATAGATCCGACAATTTGGTCCAGAATCCAGATATCATACACATTGAAACATGCTGGTTCTTCCAGGCTACGGAATTAAGTTTTCGGGGTCGCAAACCGTAAATACAATTCAGTTTTGTTTAATTTACGAACAATTACACTTTGAATATTCCAATCTACTATCTTTATTATGCAAGTATAAAGTAGAATATAAGACAAAAAGGAAAACTCACCTTAGGTTTTGAATGCAGTGAAAAAGCTAGTAATGACTCAAACACCTTCATAGTAGAATATTCCTCCCAGAGCGCGTATTCTTGCGCCCTCAGTAACACTGAGAGGCAGCCTATAGCACTGCGCAGTAACGCATTATTATCTGATTGAGCATACTCCTCTAATAGATTGGTAAGTATTGTGGCTGTGTCGGAGAACTGTTTTCTCAGTACTGCCTGAGGTACTGACTTTATACCCATAGATAATAGAGTTAAGGCAGGCACTACATTCTCTTCTGTGTCTGGTTCTTTCAGTATTTGCACCTGAAAATGTGGACACATATTTAAATATTATACGAGGTATTCACATAGATAAATATTAATTTTATCATAATCTTATACCTAAAACAAATGTTAAGTATTAAAATTTGGAACAAAGTTACTCATGTAGAATGATTCATTTTGTTCTAACATTATATCAAAATCAAGTCACAAAGAAAAATAATACATGAAATTTTATTCCGCAGTGGGAATACTTACCAGTGCAGCAAAGTACTCAGTACTAGTTTGTTTTCCGCCTTGACCCTTGATCACCTCAGTCACAGCTGCCAATACACCCAACATCTTGAAGTGCTGTTGGTTGTTGGAATCAAACCTATTCAGCAACCTACAACAAAAAATTTGTTACAACAATTTTTACAACAACCGCTTATTGATTACTGTTCCTGCAATTATGAAAATAAATTGGTGAATAATTTTAAGTTTTTGTTATAATGAAGTTTATTAAAAATTAGAGGGCTTTTGTTAAAGTTATTATTTAATTATTTTTTTAACAGGTTGCTTCAATTTTGATGTTACTGCTTCTCACAGCAAAACTGATGTGTAGTAACAGCTTTGTCATTGCCGTCAGTGCAGTCACAGTTTGTATAGTCCACTTACCACCAGTGGCACTATAATCAGTATGTTGAGCAAGTATAACAACAAACTTACTTGCTAAAACTGGCATTGGAACACTGACTGAAATCTGATGCAAATGTCTTAAATGTTTTAAACGATCCGGATATCTCAGTTCCAGTTTCAGAAGCTTCGTCAAAGCCATCCTCTCCAGATTTCATGGACATATTCTCCAATTCTTTAGCAATTGTCAACTCATTTTCATTTACTGATTTTGTTTTCTCTGTGCTGTGTCCATATGTGATCATGGCATCATGTTTGTGGACAGCTTGTTGTGTTAGTCCAGTGCTTCCTGTAAATTGAGAGAAAATCCTGGATGTAATTAAAATATGTGTATAGTATAAGGCATTCCACAGGATGATTGACCAAGAAATTGAAGAAGGTGTCCAGTAGCGGACTAAGTACTTGAGACCTATGTGGTTGGTGCTTACTTAGAGGCTTGCAAAGATTGATTAATTTGTTTAACTCCCTAAAATTTCACCATTTTAGCTTTAATGTTTTTATCATAACAAAGTACTTATTTGAATGTCTTACACATTATTTTAAGTTCCAATTGTTATCTTTTTAAATGTAGTAAGCTATTTAGGTTTAGATTTAGTATCTTATATTATATGTTATTCAGTATCTTATTCTCCAATTTTTTCCAAAGATCTTGTATGTACGACGTATGCTATTGGATTGAAGGTACATATTGATTTGTAAATCGTGGGGCCCAAAAATTTAACAATGTGTGCTTTAACGGGTTTCGTTGTTTTGAACATTGATATATAACATATTCTAAGCTCTCTTATTTAGAAATAATAGTCAAAATATGCTACAATATGAACATACCTAAGTTTTCTTGGAAAAACCGGGATTTTGCCATTTCTCTGTATTTTTGAGTTTTCGGGTTGGAATTCGATGATTGCCCTTTCTGCCATCTCTTCCCCTTTGTTTGCCCTTTTAGTTTAGATCTGAATTTCCCCATTTTATCCTATTTCATAACACGAGTTTCAATAAATATACACACACGTGGTGATGAAGTTTCCATATAAACGAATATAGCCGCATATTATTGTCATTTGTCAACTCAATTGACAAACAGGTTAACCAGCATTCCGACAAAATTTCAAAATATATTTTTATTAATGGTAACATCTTTATTTAGATATTTTAAATCATTCACTCACTTTGTCCATAGACAAATTCTATTTGACAGCGTCTTAATACGTTCCAGTATACGCATATATATTAAATAATTTAATTGTAATCGTACTAATACGCAAAATTACGTGTAGAGAAACGTAATATTTCCAATAAATTTTTCTTCATTCACCTTCATATCGCTTGTTTCATTGACGTTTTTCTTGTTTGTAAATAATAACCGCTGGAAATAGTACGCAATGTGAAATTACACGCATTCCTCTATCGAGTGCACATTACGTAAACACCAGACGTTGCTGTGTTATTAATTAAATAGCATTGGAAAAATCATAACCTATCGTTTTGTGTTAATGCGATCCTTGTAATCGGGCTATGAGATAAAATAATGCCGCCTTTCAGAAGGAAAAAGGCTGCAAAATCATTCCCGGTTAAAGTGTGCACATTGGATGCGGAATTGGAGTTCAACCTTGAGGTAAAAAAATATTTTTTTTTAAGTATATGAGTACGTATTGTTTTGTTTACAGCGCGCCGCGCCGTGTAGGGAGTAACAACGGGTCCATTGTGAGTCATGTACCCTCTGCAACTACTTAACGCTCGTAAATTGATGGTCATAATGGAAATAGTACACATTTAGCATGTAGGTCCGCCTGTGCGAGAATTATCGAGGTAGGTTGTTGGAGAAGTGAACATACAAACAATACGACATTCCATTAGAGATTATTATTGTATTTCTTTTTGTAGTTAAGATTAATTGTATAAACTGTATAATACTGTATTTGTATTAACCATGGATAAACTTATGAAAATAATTACTAGGTATTTTTAATAAGTAAAATTTTAAATGTTATACTCTAGAAATGCGTATTTAATTTATTTGTTGTACTATTTTCCAATTCATGTTTATCCTTCTTTTGACTATAATATTTTGAAAGATTTCATTTCTTAAGTCTAAACTAAGCTGCATTTTAGTACTTGCAAAATACTAATTCTTATTAAATTTGTTAATTTAATATACAATTAAATTATAACTTAATATAAAGGAACTTCCAGATTGATCATAACACAAGCATTCATACAGGAATAATTTTGTTGTAGTATGTTATGATAAGATGGTATGCAAATACAACCAAATATAATTAAACTGATATCAGCGGTGTCTGCTGCCCCTATCAACTGGTGCAAGTGCAGTCAGTATCTCTTTGTGATTACAATGTAGAGAATTATTTATTGTTACTATATCATACAATATGTGTATTGCACCAAATTGAAATGCAAATGCATTGACTGCCTTGGTGGCGTAGTTATACTATGGTATGATTACAATGCAGAGACCTCGAGTTGGTATGCCGGGTCAGGCAAAGTGATTTGGATGTTCCTATCCATCATCAGACAAGAGTCAGGAATTTGTGGCGATAGTTTCACCCCCTATCGCGTCGTGGGATGAAACACACAATGTGAAATGTGGGTATCCTGATAAGTAGTGATGTTTATGTAGTTATGTACTACATTAAAATGGCCATAAATTATTTATCAAATGGAATTAAATCAGTTGTCAAAGTTATATTGCATTATTTAAAAAAAACATGGGTTATAAGGCCCATATGCTTGGTAAAAAAATATAATCTCGTTATTATTTCATTCTGAATGCCTGTACCATATGTGTATTATATACTTATTTAAGTTTAGTTCATGAAAATATTAGTTGTATACATAAGAATACATCTTACTATGTATTTTAAATATATTTCTTTTAAAATAAGACAATATTTTTATTAAAATTTGAATGTGTTAGAGCCATGCTGTTGTCAGTCATGACTCAGCATGAATGGGCAGGCTCGCCCAGGCTGGTACCACTATCTCATTGGAAATTGATGTGAAGCAACAGCTTTGCTGTATCTATTTGTTCAGTGAGTGAGATTGCCAGATGTCCAGTACCCCTTTCCTCTTCCCATCTTCTTTCCTTCTTGCTCTCCTGTTGATTTTAGGGGCCAACAACACATCTATGAATCAAGAGTTGTAGATGGTCATGGGCAACAGTGATCACTTACCATCAGGTGACCTATTTGCTTGTTTGTCGGACCTATGCAATAAAAACATGTTGGTGACAACATTTTTATTACATTATTATAATTGATATACCTTTGTGAGTTATTTACTATGGATAAAAATTCATTGCGATTATGGAACTAAACCACTTTTACATTGCCAGATATCAGTAAAATAAAAGCACATAACAGTATCTAATTAATTATTTGTGCAGAATATTAAAATGATTAAAATGTCAACAGTGGCGAGCAACTGGCCGTGACCTATTTGACCTGGTATGCAGAACTATTGGCTTGCGGGAAACATGGTTCTTTGGACTGCAATTCGAAGATACAAAACACTTTATAAGTTGGCTGAAGTTGGATAAAAGAGGTAATGGGCAAACATTATAAAAATAATGATAATGAATGATTTGTAAATCTCTACTGCATTAACTATGGATTTTAATATATTCTAGTTATGATTAATATCCCAGTTTGCAATGTGGTTAAAATGAAAGGAATGAACTTTCTTCATGCATTATAACAAAATGTTTGCCTCGGGTCATATTCCATTCTGTACAAAGGTCATCATCACATCTGTTCCTCCATAAATGTTTTTATGTAGGTCTATCAACATTTGTTCCAAGTGTGAGCATCTCACATCAGAAAGTTGTGTATTTACATGACCATGTCACAAATTAAGTATATTATGTCTCAACAAATACACACAACAGTCACATACATAGTCCTGATCCTACATTAAGATTAGTAAAGTCTTGTGTGGAGGGGTATCAGAAGCTACAAGAGACTTTTCGGTCTCACAAACACTCAGACCCGAGACAAATAATTGTGGGCCTCACAAACATTTCACAGGCGGCGCCTAACCAACTGCTCCTCGGAAAAAAGGAGGCTGTCGAAATTATGTCTCAATGTTTTTATAAAATATGCCACATGAACACTACAATAATATTATCAATCTATTTCCTTTGCAGTACAAGATCAATGTGTGTCGCAAATGCCGGGAACTCCATTCATGCTGCTATGCAAGCTGTATCCGGAGGACGTGGCGGAGGAGCTCATACAAGAGGTGACACAACACCTGCTGTTTCTGCAAGTGAAGCAAGCTATACTGAGTATGGATATCTACTGTCCACCTGAGGCTTCGGTGCTGTTAGCTAGTTATGCGGTACAGGCCAAGGTAATAACAACTTTTCTTATCATATTTTTTGTATAAAAGATTTTTGTATTATTTTTTGGGGGTTCACAACATTTTTCATTGTGTATTTGAACTTATCTAGAAGTCGGAAAAGATATTGGCCTTTACATGTTGGCAATGTACTCGGATAATAAGGACGAGACGAGCATGCCATTCGCCTGATGGTAAGCGAAACGATCGCTGATGGACAGTAGCAAAACCAAACAACACCATGAATTGCAAAGCAATGCTTGGTATTCCACTGCGTTCGCCATCCTGAGACATAAGTTGTTAAGTCTTGTTATGTCCAGTAGGCAGTAGTTATGCTGGCTACAATGTAATATTAATAATTGCCTACGTGACCAATAAACGAATTTCATTTCATTACAATGTCCTTCATACCGGAACACAACAATGCGTTTACACTGCTGTTTGGCGGGAGAAATAGAAATTGCGGTGGTACCTGCCCAGGTGGCCTCTCATATTAGAGACTTACCACAAGTACCTATAAACCCCTAAAAAATATTTGTATGTTTTATATTGATATAAAATGTGGCTAACAATGAATTACAGTAATGAATGTTTCCAGTACGGCGACTACGACGAGAGCGCGTACAAGCCGGGCATGCTGGCCAGCGAGGACCTGCTGCCGCAGCGCGTCATCGACCAGTACCAGATGACGCCCGAGATGTGGGAGGAGCGCATCAAGATATGGTACTCTTTACTCACTACTATATTCACGGATATGCATCTTCAGCCCCTAGTAGATGATCGAACATGGTGCGGCCGTACCACCTTACAGTGCGGTCCGCTCTGCGCAACAGACGAGAGGACAATCAGAAATTACTTATTGCATGGTTCGGAGCTAACCAGTCGACAGATAATAGTAATAATAATGTGCGACGGACTGCCCTCCACACGATCAAATATGGTCGGGAGCGCGTCTAGTTCGCGGTTTGTTCAGTACCATGTTCGGTCGTCTGTTACGGGCTTTAAAAGTTTAATTAGCATTCATTTCTAATAAGGCATTAGACATATTTTTTTTACTAGGTCATAATTTTAAGAAATACTTCTCTATCTCTCTCTTCAGCCACAGGAAACCCACTGCTGAGCATAGGCCTCCAAGGATCTCCACATTGACCTGTTGGAAGCGGCCTGTATCCAGCGGGTTCCTGCAACCTTAATAAGAAATACTTGCTTAATTGAAAAACCAACTTGCGTAATACATAGATTTCTCGGTGGCTTTCCTACTAATGAGTGTTATGTTTTTCCATAAGGGAGTAATAACAATAAAATAATGCATGTGTTTTCTAGGTATGCGGACCACAAGGGCATGTCGAGAGACGAAGCTGAAATGGAATATCTGAAGATTGCCCAGGATTTGGACATGTATGGAGTCAACTACTTTGCCATTAAAGTATGAAGCAATAGTCATTTTATATTACAGTTCATTCTTATCATACATAACTTACATAAATATCACGCCTTTATCCCAGAAAGGGTAAGCAGAGATGCAACCAGGGCACCCAAATTTCGCATTGGGTATTCCGTCACTCGATACGACAGGAGGCGAGTCTATCGCCATATCGGGTCAAATTCCTGATAATTATGAATTAAAAAAATATCACTTTGTTCGACCCGGGATTCCAACCCGAGACTTCAGCTTTGCAATAGTACTGTAGTACAACTATACCACCGAAGCAGTCTTATTATAAATTTATAAATTTTTAGACAGGAGAAATTAACTATACGGACATATTTCTATGATAGATAAGGAATTGGCTGTGGCGCATGCACGTGTTGTATTAGTGCGCACGCATGCGCAGCTATCATACGCCAGGCATGTTACTTAAACTACCCCTGAGCAATACGGGTGAATAGACCATAGTTTTCCCTAAATACATAAATATCACGCCGTTTTCCCAGAAGGGGTAGGCAGAGGTGCAACCAGGACACCCACGTTTCGCCGTATGTGTTCCGTCCCTATGTTTTGAACCCGAGATCTCAGCTTTGTATTAATACCTTAGTACAATTACGCCACCAAGGCAGTCCAGACAGGCAACATATTAATATGATCAATAAATAATAAGCTTGTTGCAGAACAAAAAAGACACGGACTTGTATCTGGGCGTGACGGCTCTCGGCCTCAACATATACGAGAAAGACAACAAGCTGACGCCCAAGACGACGTTCCCGTGGTCCGAGATCAAGCACATATCGTTCGACGACAAGAAGTTTGTCATCAAGTTTGTGGACAAGTCCGTCAACAACTTTATATTCTTCTCGCCCAAGGGTATGAACAAGTTGGTAAGGAAGTTTTATGTAACGTGCCTTGTGTACGAGATGTGTGTATATAATATAGTATACCTGTTATATTGTACATATAGAAGAATATATAATATGGTAGATGGTGCCAGAGATTTTGACCCAGTGTTGTCTTATGACATTTGACTTCACTTTTATTAGAACCGAAAGAAAGGCAACTATTGTAATAATATTTCAGTTTTTTGTGACATAGAGTTCAACTAAATATAAATATTAAATGTTTTAGATCCTAGATCTGTGTATTGGAAATCATGATTTGTACATGAGGAGACGGAAACCTGACACCATGGAAGTTCAGCAAATGAAGACGCAGGCGAAAGAAGAAAAACAGGTTGGCAATTCTTTTAGTAACCTATTGCATTCCACTGCTGAGCAAAGACCCTCCCCCTCCTCTGCCTCCACAATTCGCGCTCAAAATAAAACACAGGCCTCATGCAGGTCATAAAATAACTTTTTCTCGAAAAAATTTAGTTTTCCCATGGGATGAGAAAGGAATTCAAATATGTAGGGGAGGCCCATGTTTATTAGTAAACATCGTGTGACTGGAGAGACAGAGAGAGACAGAGAGAGACAGTGATGATGTGTAATTGTCGGCAGCGTCGTCAGATCGAGCGCAACAAGTTGTCTCGCGAGAAGCAGCTGCGCGAGGCGGCCGAGCGCGAGCGCGCCGCCATGGAGCAGCGCCTGCTGCAGTACCAGGAGGAGATACGACTCGCCAACGAAGCGCTGGTGCCTGCATTACATACTAGCACTTCATTACCACCGTCTTCTTGTTGGAATCTTACCGCACTCATCAAAAACTTAAAAACAAAAACCTCCGAAAAACTACTTTTTGATCGCTGCAGTTTCTATGTACATAATATAAACAATAGTAGTTTGTAGAGCTGATATACATATAGTACGTTTGAAATTAGTTATTCAGAACCGTAAGAATACAATAAGGTGGGGCCCTTTCAAAAATCTGAATTCAATAGTGGTAGAGCCACGCTGTTGTTAGTCATGACTCGGCATGAATAATGGCAGGCTCGTCCGGACAGTACCACTGTCTCACAGGAGATCGTAAACGTAGCATCACGTGTTCGAAGTGTGGATCCGGTTATTAAAAATAGTACGATTTGATTTGACTTAAAACTCGTCGCGTGGCATCAGGTCGCGTGGCGTTTCAGTATGTCCCCGCCTTAACTCAATGGTTGGTGTTCCAGCGTCGTTCGGAGGAGACGGCGGAGTTGTTGGCGGAGAAGGGGCGCGTGGCGGAGGAGGAGGCGTCGCTGCTGGCGCAGAAGGCGGCCGACGCGGAGCGGGAGAACGCGCGGCTGCGACTCTCCGCCATCAAGACCGAGGAGGAGAAGGTACCGCCATACTGATGCTAAATATACACCCTGTATAAACATCATCATCATCATCCCGTTGCAGTCTACTGCTGGACATAGGACTCTCCCGCGATACGCCACAGTGCTCGGTCTGCTGCTTTATGCATCCAGTCGCTGCCGGCCCTCTTGTGCTAGTCGTCCCGCCATGTGGCCATGTGTATATACATATATGTATGTAGTGTATTATATCTAAGTACGGGTTTATTGTACTCATGAGTCTCTTTAGCCGCTGGGCATTGTAGGCCCAGAATGCAATCACGATCGATTGAATTCTGGAAATAATCACATCAGTAGCCTGGTAACATAATATTATTTATGGGTCCTATTTTTTATTATCATAAAATAAATTATTAATAAGTTTATTGATGATTTATAAAGAATCACACTAATATCTAAAATACTTATATTCCACTGGTAGGTACAAGACGCCTCTTGTGCGCCGCCCAGGCCGCCGCCTGGGTGACCTCCAGAATGTCTATTCTTCCTGCCAACCAGCAGTGTAAATGCACTGTTGTGTTCCGGTTTGTAGCCAGAGTAACTGCTGGACGCAATGATACACCTTATGTCTCAGGATGGCGAGCGCAGTGTGATACCAAGCATTGCTTTGTAATCCATGGTGTCGTTTGGTTTTGCAACTGTTCATGAGCAGTCGTATCGCTTACCATCAGGCGAATGGCAAGCTCGTCTCGCCATTCATCGTAATAAAAAAAACTTATATTTAACTTTCAGGTGCACTTAGAACGCAAGACCCGCGAGGCAGAGTACCTGACGGCGCGGTTAGTGGAGGAGTCAGAGAAGCGCGCGGCAGAAGCAGAGCGGCTGAAGGCGGAGCTGGTGGCGGCCAAGGTGGCTGAGAAGCAGGCCAAGGAGAAGCTGCTCAACTTCCTCAGTAGGACCTCCACCGGCTCACTGCCGCCCGTGAGTGCACTCTTCATATCATGCTGGGTGTTATAGTCATTAGTGGTATTGCTTGACGTCAGCATTGTAGCTTTGGAAGTTGGAAATTAGTGTGAATGGTGTCAGTAATGATGACCGTCATATATCTCTCCCGAATGTGATGGGATAACCGAGTTCAAGCTGTGTATATCTGGTTTCCATCAGGCCTGTAAGATTGTGCTGACCAAGAAAGAACATCTTTTGCGCGTAAATACTTTATTTGGTAATGCATTGAACTCCATTGGTATTGGTGTTGATTATTAGTGGCTGTATGAAATAAATATATGTTGTTATTAAAATACATTAAATTTCTTTTTTAAGACATAGGAAGTTGAATGCTGAATATAGGCTTTAAGATACTTGTTTAAATCATGTTGTAAACTTATCAATATCCAATCCAATCCATCAGCCAAAGGAAGTCAACTGCTGAACACAGGGCTCTCCTAATGATTTCCACAGTGACCTGTTGGAGGCAGCCTGCATCCAGCGACGTCCCGCGACCTTTACCAGGTCGTCTGACCACCTAGCGTCAATATATATATAGCATATATATTTATATATATTCCTACCACTATAGCATGTAATATTGTTGGCAGTGCTCGGGCGCGTCGTCGAGTCCGTTTCCGTCGACGTGCTCGCTGCCGGCGGAGCTGGGCGCGGAGTGCGTGGGCGCGCTGCGCACGGACTCGCTCAACGGCGCCGCCGACTCCGACCTCAACTCCTACCAGCTCGTGCCAGACGACTCCGACCCGCACATACACCGCCTGTCGCTCGAGATCGAGAAGGAGAGGTCGGGACTATATCAACTATTTCATACATTAGTTTTATTAGCATGTAAATTTCGGACACGCTCGTAAAATGCGGACGTGCACGCTGTTTTACGAACGTAATGCGTACGCGATTGTCATACGTCTGAAGTGTTAAATACATAATGTGCTCGAGTCGAAAGGATGAATAGTTTGTTTTTTGGAGCGGAATTAAATGTTTAACTAAAAAAAACGATCGAATATTTGATTGAATGTTATATAAATGATGAATTTAATCATAGGTTTTGCTGCATCATACTTAATTGCCGTCTCGAATCTTATATTTATTGTAAAATGGACAGTCAGTAGCCCTGTCTTACTTACATGTTACTGACTACTGGTTTAAATAATGTCTTTAAATTCAAATAATATTGTTTGTTTACAGAGTGGAGTACCTGGCCAAATCGAAACACCTGCAACAGCAACTAGACGAGTTGCGTTGCGAGTTCACCTCCCTGCGCGTGGAGTCCGTGAGCGCGGGCAGCGGCAGTGGTAGTGTGAGTGGTACTAATGGTGGCGGTGGTGGTGGTGGTGTCGCCACGCTGGAGCGGCTGGAGCGCCTGCACCGCGCGCAGCACTCGGCCGGCGACAACAAGTACTCCACGCTGCGCCGCCTCAAGCAGGGCTCCACGCACACGCGCGTCGCCTTCTACGAGGAACTCTGACCAACCACGCTCATGCTTTAATGGTGAGTTCAACTCGCACTATACAACGTATACTCAATGTAGATTCAAGTAATGCCGGGTGTCTGTCAATAATTAGATACACCCGTGTCCACTCAGACACACTGGGCCTTTTTAATTAACTCGGATGAGCAAAGAATCATCTTTACTCCAAGGCTTTAGAATTGACACGATTATTTTGAACAACGAGGTAATCACGACTTTATTAATAAACAAGGAATTGTATAAAAGGCTAGGCAACCATCGTATTGTAGGTGCATTGCACAATATTATAGTCAAATTAATAGTCAACATAATCGAGTCAATTCTAAAGATTTGGACTAAAGTTAATCCTTCGCTCATCCTAGTTTATTAAGAATGTCCTCGGTGTATATTATGTCGTGCACATACGGTAAAATTGTGTTGTGATGTGTTCTATAATTTCACCAAATGATAGTGTTTCATGATATAGAGCCGCGCTATACGTTGTATTATAATGTGGATTGGTTAGTAGCCCATATTGACATTAGCCTACTTTGTTCTATTATTATGGCTAGTATTATTTGGCTTTGATTTATAACTGGATGCGCGGTGTATAGTGTCGTTTGAATCCATCATAACTTATTGCAACAAATTATCCCATCACACCATTGTGTTCTCTATTGGATAAGAACTTGAACTGAATTTGTAACTATAATCGAATGGATTAAAGAGAGAGGCAAAATATTAAGGAACGCACATTATTAATTATACATTAGTGTGTGAAGTAATCAGTGTGAGGTCAAAAATATTAGTTGTTGAATATGATATTAAACTTTAATACCTATAAGAGTAAAGACCTAAGACCTGAACATTTGTAAAAACTTTATGAAAAATCATTAGAGTTTTGTAAGAACAAAATTTTTTTCTGTATTGAGTAATTTTAATAATTTGTAATTATTTGATACGATAAAAATTGAAGAGGCAAATATTTCCACTTAATATGTGATAAATATTGTTCAGTTGTAATAAAATGTTAGATAATACACATTCATATTTTTTTAAATGTTCCTAAGATAAAATATGGTGCCTTATAATGAAATAGATCTATGAAAATATTGTAAGTGTAAGCGTAATTTTAGGGAAAAGTGTGATAAGTACAAGATCGATGTTTTTTCAATAACTTAATAAAGTTTACTAGATGTTTCGAATTTAAACTTTCTATGTAAATTGTAAACAATACTCAATGTTATTATTGCCAGAGGAAAAAATACTTAAAATCATTTTGATTGTACTTATCAAGATTTTGCCTAAAACAAGAAAAAAGTTTAAAACATAGTACTCCTACTAAGAATAACAATGATTACTGTTTTATTAGATAGAATGGATTGAGTTTACTGAACATTATTCTGTTTTTATGTTCAATATAAGTTGCTTCCTCGTATGTTAAGGGCGAGATGGGCGAAGGACGAAAACTAGCTAAAATACTACTACATTTTACGAAATATTTCATGAAATGTAGGTAGTTTTGATCTAATCCATGATGAAAAATATATAAAAATTATATTGTTTTTTAATTTTGTAATATCCAACAAATTCATACTGTGAGTAAAGGGCTGTAATAAATGTTAATGTAATCGGACCGTCCTATTGCTTTACCCCGCGCATATGCCAGGAAGTGACAAACAACCGAACTAAAACTTATGAGAAATATAGTTTTATATTTTTTTAACATATTAAATCAAATACAATTTTTATTTAATTTCACACAAAAAATTATGTGTAAGACTCTTTGCACACGGCGTATTTGAAATGATCCGAGGATGCTCAGAAGTCAGTGAGTAATTTGCATAGTACCTACACAGAGGTTTACCAAGGTTTTAGATGACCAAAGGGTCATCTACAGCGTCGTGAGCGCGCGTAGCCTGCGCGTTGAAATACGCCGTGTGTAAAGGCCCTTAAAGGTCAGTTTCATACTGTTATATGCAATACGGATTTATTTTTGTATTTGTAACAAAAAAAAATATTATAAAATCATTCTCACTGATCTCTATAAATTGGATCATTTTATTTTCTACTATTTATGTTAAGCGTTAAGTCATAGCGTCTCACTATTAATTAATGAGATCCGAAGTGAATAGAACTGTATAAAAATATTTGTAATGTATTGTGTAAAAACCCCTATTGGCCTTATCAAATACGTATAGAATTATTTTAAATGTTATATAAATCGGAACTACGTCATAACATCTTGCCACGCCTTCTAATCGCACTCTGACCCGACGTCATCCTTTTTCTTCAGAGGAATCAAAAATAATTTTGCCATATAAAAAACATATTTGTTTATTAGCTGATGAATGGCAATTAATGAATTTAATTTTATTATCCAACAGGAATTTTTGCACATTGCATGAATGACTACACTAAATCTGTGGTCGTTAACGTTTTTATTCATAGGCAGTTTTAAAACCTATTTTGGTTATCAAATATTTTGTCTTCTTCGCTCAAACTGAATTCAAAACTCGTTCGAAAGGGACAAAACACTCGAAGACTAAAATAGGTTGTAAAATTGTCTATGAATGAGATGTTAAGAATATAGTGTATTATTTTAAAATATCTCAAAATCATATTTCCAATTTTAGTTGAATACCTGGAAACATTTCATGAAGTGTACGTAAAAAATTAAAAAAATAAAACATCTGATTCAGCCACGTATATGTTTCTGAGAGCAAGATTCGATGAAAGTTCGATTGAGAGGGTTTAGTCCTTACTTCTCTATGCTCGCCTAATGTTTGATACCTCTGAAATGATTGTGAATATCTCTCAAGTATGAAAGTTTTCACACCATACTTTTATAAACTGGTAAATTCGAAGCGGTTGTTAAAACGACCTTTACGAATTTACATTCTCCAATGAACATAATATATTATGATGTTATAAATGGTTGTTCACATGAAAGTCTCTACAATCAGCACTGGAGCTCTGGACTCCAACATGAACTAATGAACTCTTGTTTAAAAATATTGATATTTCATTATGATAATTATTCTCGGAGCAAAGAATAATACACGCGATAGGTACCATCTTCGCTGAATAAATAAAATCTATTTTAGGTTAATAGAATATTGACCCCATGGTCCGGACTCAGGCATCTCAACTGGGGTCGAAAAACTTAGAGTGCCGAGCCGTCTTCAATACTCGATTAGCATTTTTTTTCTCCAATACCGACCGATAATGACCGACATATTTTAGTGTCGGATAAAATCTTGTAGAAGAAGATTCGGTTTAACAGTGGATACCTGTTTTTTAAATAGTTTTTGGCTCGGCGTCTAGGCAGTCTCAAGTCCACTAGGACTATAATCAATGTATTAGAAATTAAATGACGACACTACATTCTCATCGTAGCACGAAACTAATAACTATGTTTAATGATATATGATCTGCATAGACTTTTCCAATTGTACGGATAGTGTAAGTCGTTTTTTATTTTGTTGTTTGTTTACTGACTGAGATACTGACCAAACTTAGTGTGTGTATTTCTCTTGAATGAAGCAACACTAAAATATCGTGGACATGTCAAAATAATCTATATATTTAAAAGCGTTTATATGCTTATTTTTAACACAACCTCATCTATGCATGATATTTTGTACAACATTGAGGAAATATGAAATATCAAATGCTAAATTGATGGTTTTTAGTCTGATTTCAGGAGCCGTTCCCATTATAAAATAATTAATACTCTGTTTTATTTTTTGTTTACATTTTATACATGGCTTGTTAGTGGCGTTAAGCGTTGTTAATAAACGAAGCATTTGCATAATATCAGAATATTATTTTGGCCAGTTTGCTAATTGGAATAATTAGTCTATTTGGTATTAATATAAGATTTTTGCTATACTCGTTAGATGCCACAAATAAGCGTTCAATTCGAAAAATTGTACTACATATGAAACACGTGAAAAATGAAATATTTTTTCAGATATTTGTAATATTCAATTTTGAATAACAATGGTCAGTATCTTATTGTCCAATTGCTACCCGACCATTCTGCAATGTACCTTTACTTTATAGTTTTACGCATATTTATGTCAGCTTTTTAGTTAGTCTTAATTAATATTCCCTTTTTGTGGAAATGGATTGCACACTTCACGCTGTGTAATCTACTTTCTCCTCATCATGTATAGAAAAACTTGTATATTTTTTCTGTATACGAATCAATATGACGCTAGACGCGGATTTGAGTGATAAATGTACATCATTTTATTTTGGTAATAACGAAGGACTTGGTAATAACTCAAGTTCTGAAGCATTCATGACCCCTACAATTCCACCTTGAATCCGCGTCTGGCAAATGAAAAAAATAGAATCATGACCTTACAAAGATAGACAGAATTTACAGGAATTTAAAATATCAAAGTCTACACAGAATTCGGTACTACAATAAAATTACATAATCCCATCGTTATTTTATGTAAACGTTTTGTAAACGCTGTAATCGACCAGAGCTAAGAGCAAGCAAAGATTACCTCGACGATACGACTAGCAATGTTTATTAGTTCGCTGTTCTAGCCAAGAACAGATTAAAATGGATTATAATTTCATACACATTAAAATAAGTTAATTCTAGTGTGTGTATGGAGTTAAGTCGATAATTAAGTTTCTGTGATACTTGTTTATCGATGCTCCACCTCTCAATTTACTCCCTCAACATCATAGCTTTACAAATAGAAATAAAAAATATTGTTTATACTTTTTTACATATTACTAAAGATTTTAAGAAAATCGTATTGTTTTCTGAATCTTTGCTTGTAATTAGCCCTTTGTTGGACATGTAATGGAGGTAGTATAAGTACATGGAGCGTCGCCGCTCGGTTGCTATGTGATAAGTAGTAAGTACCGCCACGAGTACCACATGTATGTGCCTTGTAACGTTTATATTAGACGATATATTTTGTAAATATATTCAATATTTATATGAACATGACTTTTTCTTATCCCAACTCGATAAAGTCCCTGTAATTATGTGATGGTAAGTGAAATACCGCCTAAAGAAATCCGCCTCTCTCGATTAAGCGCTATTTACATGGAGAGAGTTTCTCGCGATGAGAATTGTATGTCATTATCGCATGACATAACTGACATAAGATTATCGTGTTCTGAAAATGTTTAAACGATGCGACATTTTTATATCCTTACGAAAATCGTATCTTTGAGGCGTGGAATTCTCTCCGTGTAAATGGGGCTTTAGCGTGGAGGCAGACAAGTTCCGTTTCTAAATCGGAAGTTGCGTGTTTGATCTCCGCAAGGTAAATATTTGTAGGGACTATGACTATGAACACGTTTGCCCGGATCTGGGTGTTCTTGTTTGCACGGCACAATAGTAATGCTAAAAGATATGCAATGAGGATATAACGCTTTGTTCTACAAATAGATGTAGTATAGAACAGGTATATCTATTGGGCAACCAAGGCTTAATCACTGCCCTTTTTAAATTCGAGATTATGTCAACCCATAGAAATGGTGCCCAATATACGAAACAGTTGAGTTATGAGATCCTCTTATAAATCAAAAACAAACTAGGTATGGTCAGTTGGTGAAAGGAATTTGTAGATACTTATAAAACCAGATCAGCTAAAGGTTGAATGGAAGAACAAAATATTGTCCTTTATATTAATGTTTTATTGACTTAATTAAGAGGTTCTATCCACCTGTTTGAATATTAACAACAAAACTGTAAGCAATACAATCCAAAAGTCGCCACATGAATGTCTTTGAAGCCTAAAAGAGTTTTATTAAAGATCCTGTATTCCTTAGCGACAGAAGATAGGTCATTAATATGTTAATAATTAAGTAGGAGGCGTCCAAAACAGCGTGTTTGATAGATAGGTTTTTATATGGAGATATGGAACAATTTATAACGTAGTTATCAGACAAATATCCTTCGATATTATTAATAACCGAGTAAATTATGGATGGGTCGTTTAAGGTAAGATGGAATAATTCAGACTCACACGTGTGGTTTGTTACATAATTTTAATTATTTAAATTTATTGTAAGTTGAAGTGGCAGTGCGCCGGTCACATAATGCGAAGACTGTTGGCCGTTGGGGCCAAAAGGTTCTGGAGTTGAGGCCACGTACAAGCAAGCGCAGTGTCGGACGCCCGCCTGCAAGGTGGACGGACGCCACGGTTAAGGTTGCAGGACGTCGCTGATGCAGGCCACTTCCAACAGGTCAATGTGGAGATCCTAGGGGGAGGCCTACGTTCAGCAGTGGGCTTCCTGTGGTTGAAGAGAGAAAGATTGTAAGTTTAAGTATTTTGTTTCACAAAGATTATCAGTGTTTGAAAGAAATAGAAGCAATTATTTATGACTGAAGAAATAATGTTGAATAAATTGTTTAACCATGTATCGTTTGTATTGATAATTACCGGATCTCGGCAGTAAACCAGAATTAAAGCTGCATAAAAATATATACCAGCACTCGTAGCTAGGTAATGTAAAATAGTTGTCAAGAGTCAAAAAAGCTTGTTTCACTCCCAATATTTATGCAAACATTGTACGGAAGTTTTAACTCCATAAACGTTGTATTACGTGCAAACTATAACTACGAGGAAAACAAATATTATTAATTAACATAACTTATGGTGTTCTAAGAATTTAACTAATAGGTTCCGATCACCCACGTCCGTTAACTTTTTGATGTTTGAAGATGACATCCGTTGATTACGTAGTTGCTGGAACTGGTAAGACAGCAAAAAACGCTAGGCTTGGGACTTCCCCCAAATAAATGAAAAGGTTCAGACCCAGTACCTACCTCAATGATTGATAGAAGGCCTTTCATTTTGTATTTTCAAGCCTCCCACATGAGTACATTAGCTACATAATTAGAGACTTACAGAACTCACTCATCCACACACCTTATGACTAGAGATTTTACCGCTAAAACGGGGTCGATTGACATTTAGCCCTGCAGATTACCACTTTCAATCGTCCTCTCGATTGTGGAGGAGGCCCGTGCCCTGCCGTGCCCGTGCCCGGACGTATATGTGCTGATACAGTACTGCAAATTCGAACTCCAGTCACATCATGGCGTTGTCACGAGATTGCATTTTGATTGTAGACCTAGAGCTAGGAACAAATGCTACGATTTTCTTGATGAGAGCACATAAGACTTTTTTAATTAACGAAAAGGAAAATAAAGTTACTAAACAACACGAAACATAACTTGTTCTTATTTTCAAAACACCATAAAACCATATATTTCAATAAAGCACCATACAGATATTACGTAATCACATGTGGGTCGAATGAATCACACTTAAAAAATACATTAACTCTTCAGTGCATGCCCATAAATAAATGTAAAATTTGGTATTTAAAACATATTATATTTTCCGCTGATGATCAGGATGTGGGAATAATTAAGAGAGGCTGTTGTCGAGCACCATTTCTGGTTAGTTTTATTACATATTATATTGTGTTACATATACACGATTGTAAATCAGTCTTTCATGGATTTTTATTGACGAACTAAACGTTTTTCATATATGGATACAGAGTAACAAATATCGACGATGCGTAATTATTATATATGTAGGTACCTATATTTATTAATTTTCCTGTAGATATATTTGATAAATCGAAGAAGAAAGTAGTTTCGCTATAGTTAGATAAGGCTATGCGCGACAAATCGGTCAACACGTAATTTCCGAAAGCAGTAAGGTAAAACACAGCCCCTCAATTACCTGACATTATAGAGGTGGTCACAACTTTGCTGTCGTGCATCGTTTCCTCATCCCCGGAGGTCTATAAATACTCTGTACTTTCCTCCGAGTTCAGTTTTTATTTTCAATGAAAAACGATTTTTTCAAAGATGTGATGGTTGGGGTACGAGGTTGTAACCCACGTGGGGTTATGGAAAACCCACAACCGCTCAAATGCGGCTGACGTGGTATTTTAGTCGGTATACCAGCTGCGAGTTCATCAAAACATATTTATTTATTTATTTATTCTTAACTGCACACAGAAAGGAAAAAAATTAAAAAAAATATAATAAAAATAAGAAAGTCTGCCTCGGTGGCGTAGTGGTACTACGGTATGATTGCAAAGCTTGAGGTCTCGGGTTCGAATCCCGGGTCGGGCAAAGTGATATTGGATTTTTCTACTCATTATCAGCCCGGAGTCAGGAATTTGTGCCCGATATGGCGATAGGCTCGCCCCCTATCACATCGTGGGACGGAATATACAAGGCGAAACGTGGGTGTTCTGTTAACACCTCTGCCTACCCCTTCTGGGAAAAAGGCGTGTGTTTATGTATGTATGTATGTAAAAATAAGAAAAAAGTACAGATGGCGGTCTTATCGCTCTAGGCGATTTCTTACAGACAACCTTTGGATGGATATAACACAATGAAAAGAAGACAGGGCAGTCTAGAATATAAAAGAGACAAGCTTCAAAACAAACAAAAAAAAAATCATACGTCAGTTGTTAAGTCCATAGAGTGGTTAGGCCATATAGTCCACCACACTGGCCTAGTTCGAGTTGGCGGACTTTACATACTGTAGAAATTCTTTGAAGTATGCAGGTTTCCTCACGATGTTTTCCTTCATCGTTATAGTGCGTGGTGATTGACTACTATTAATACACATATGACTCAGGAAAATCAGAGGTTTACCCTGGGATTTAAACCCACGACCACCGTGAACATGTAGGCAGTCGCGTCTGGTCCGTTACCAACAGGCCACCACGCACTTCTATTACATTAAATCCTAAACTAAGGTATAAAGTCGCCAATGAATTACATATTCTTTGCGGTAACGATATACTTACCTGCTGCAATTAAGTAATTATTTGTCGCCAAGTGCGTTTAAATTAAACTATGACTAATATGTATCAAATCCTGATAGACTCAAAGGCGCACAAATGAAATATGATGTCATTACTCTGACTATCCGTATCATTTACCTTTACGTTTCGAATTCCTAATAAGGCGGGAAAGTAAAGTACCAAACTACCCGACAAAACAATTGAAGGATATAATTACATAATTATTTTTATTGATGAAAGGTTCACATCTGAATTAAAAATATATATGCAATTGTATCAATTAAAAATAGATAATGTTTGCATAAAAGTCGGCTGAGATTTTATAGGCTTGAAGCGTAGGCGCCATAAGAGGTATAAGGCCGCCGCTGGTTGCCCGTTGAGTTGTTTCCTGATCGCGACACAGACAGACGAACAAACGTAAGTGTTGTGCTGTGTTATTTTTTAAATTATATTTTGTGTTCGTGAATTACTTTATAGGATCTCTTTTTAAGGAATAGAAATGACGGTAAAATAAATATATTTTTCTGTTATTAAATCAGTTACAACTTAATTGTTTTCATTGATTTAAATTTTAGTACCAATAATATGCGAAGTCAATTACAATACAATCAACAGTGTTTATGACGTGTTTTTGATTGTGGGTTGTGTCCCTTTAGAATTTTAATTTCCTAGCAATTTTAGTAAAATAGTTCCATGATTTTTTATTTTGTTTACATAGATACTTCATACAATGATTTACGGAGGCAACCTAAACTATTGTAATGAATTGATGGTGCATGATAATATGTCTATTGATTCCTGTGTATGATAATAGCTCGGTGGCTATTGTTAACTAATTCCATTCCTATCTTTGTGTGAATATAAACTCCCATGGCAAACATACATACCTAAGTATCGATAGTTTTATTTGTGCTTCGTAACGTATGTACCTGACCACACTAATTAAGTACAAAGGAATCTTGTGAGAAGGCATAAGTTCAACATTAAATAATATGATGAGGACAGTATTATAATCTAATAGATATTGACGGATTTTACTTGATATTTTTGGTTACTTAGATACTTTGTGTAAAACAATACCATATGTTTTGGATATTTATTTATTAAAATAACGAATGTTTACATGGTTTTATTAGCAGCAAAATAAATAAGAGTATTTACTATAGTTATAGTTAGAAAATATTTTTTGTGTAACGGTCCTAACCAGATTTTTTCGTGTTCCAAATTCAGAAAAATAAGTATCGTACGATAGCAATTGACGTCACACTGTTTAAATAAATAAACCATGATGACGATTACCTACAACTCATAGGTATTGTAACAACCGATTTTAATTGATTTCTTAGAAAGGTAATACCCGTGTAGTACAGAATGTTTTTTGTTCATGTTTTTATTAGCGATATAATATTCTTTAACGCTTAGAAATCATATGTCTTATCTGCATTTTATAAGTTAAAATACTAATAAGCTGATCCTGCAGTCATGCTGTACATGTATTAGATATTTTATAAGTTATAAATGAAAAATGCTTTGTGATGTATAAAAGTATCAATACAATACTACAATGATCCTATGTACTATCATAAATACTGTCTTAGATTGTGCTTAGATCAATACTAATGAATATACGGTCGAGGTTGTCGTTGAACTGCGAAGGAAACCTGAGAGATACTGTTGTACATTTCGCATATCAACATAATTGTGAACAGCTGTTTAACACCTTATTCCGTTCTCTGTGAGAATAAACACAGGTATAAAACCTACCAATAATTATTTCTGATGATTCGCCGAAGTTCAGTAGACAGTATCCATTCAGTGTTTACCATCGCCGACGCTAGCTCACACCTGCATTAGTGGATGTATTGATAGGATAACAGCTGTACTTTAATTAGCGTTTTATTGTGTGTTTATATTGTTTTTAAATATTAATAGCGAATTTTGTTTGTGTAGATGGCCGAAAAGCTATTGCTTTTGGCGCCGGTGGTCTTCTTGGCTCTACAAGTAGGCGTCGACGGTAAGTACCTTACACAATACTATTAGGATTTTGTTCGTATTTTTCCTTGTCCTGTGTGAGTAGTTACTTTGATGCCTTTGGCTTTTTATTGTTATCTGTACCAACTTGTTTTTTTTTATGAATGCTTTTTTATGATGATAGGTAGATACAATGCGTTTAATTTAATCACAATTTTAATTATCAGGTCTTAGATATTTTGCATACGGTAAATATTAACTCTATGCTACAGCCTATTATTATAAAACTACTATAATACTATGTGTATCATGTATGCACATATATCTCAAATCTAATGTTCGATGCTGGTGCATTCTAACACAGGCAGATGTGCAAGTCGCCACGTTTTATACAATATTTGTATAGACATTTCAAAAACATTACGACATACAGGCAGTCGCCAACAGTAAGAAGTACATAATGTGTATAATCCATAGAAATCGGGGTCGGCGCGGCGGATAATAGAAAATGTTAACCTTTTGATGTCATCATTGAATCTTCAAGGATTGGAGGGACATTTTAATACCACGACTGTGCGTTGCTTTGGACAGAAGAATTTATTACTTACAATTAAAATTTTGATACTCATCGCAGTAGTTTAAACGACTATAAGTAGAGACTAATAATAATAAAATAATCTACCACCTTATCTACTGGTTTTTAATGGGTACCTAGTTGGCAAAATTACGAAATAACATAATCGTTCGTTTTTGTGTTCAGTAAATAAGTACTTGTAGAAGATGATTTTGGTAACCTACGAGGTTAGTAAATATGCCCTGATCGCCTTATACGCCAGTTGTAGTGTAGGCGGAAAGGATCTAATATTCTCAAGTACACTTGATTTATTGTGGGAAGTATTGTTTGTTTATTTTCCTAAATCGATGATTGATCTTACGAACTATAAAATATATTTATCACAGATATATCTCATTGGAGTACCTAGGTACCAATCGTCTTAAACTGTTTGCAGTGGATCTCTTTGTCTCCTAATAAAAGCTTTTGCTCAACTTTTTATGTAAAGAAAAGACGGTTTAGAATTTAATTAAGTACCTAGGTATAATTGAGCTTCTTTCGCGTGTTCTTACTTAGATCCCGGAGTCCCTTATTTGTGAAGGTGGTCCTGGGGTTGTTAGCTGGTAGAACTGGCATATCCTGTCTACCAGCCCCCAAGGTAAAACAGGGATTTATATGTGGTAGAGCCACTGCTGTTGTTAGTCATGACTAAGCATGAATGGGCAGGCTAGTCCAGGGTGGTACCAATGTCTGACAGAAAATCGACGTGAAGCGGTAGCAAGCGTCTCGTTCTGTCAGTGAGATTGCGGGATGCCCAATACCCCTACCCGCTTCGCATCCTTTTTCCTTCCCGCTCCCCTCCTGATTTTAAGGGCCGGCAACACATCTATGACTTACAACCAAGCGTTGTGGATGGTCATGGGCGGCAGTGATCACTTATCCTAAGGTGACCTGATTACTTGTTTGCCGGACTTGTGCAATAAAAAAGGGACTTCATAGAATATTTCCATGCTAAAAAAAGGTATAATGAAGTTTAACAGGTAAAAGCTTCACACAAAAAATATGGCACTGTTCAGTTTCCATCGCATATTATTTCGTAGCAAAACTTATCTACTTTTTGACGTCTGGTTCCATTTTTTACATTTTGCCTAATGCTACTAATTTTGAGGGCTACAGTAACTGATTAAAAATATTTTTTTCTCTAAGTTCAAGCTGTATCAGTAATTCCATTTAGATCTATTTTTGAGCCTATCTGAACGTCGATATATTTATTGAATAATTTCGAGCTCTTCCCACGAGCTTACGCCCAACGATTATTATCAACCACATGTCATTACTGAAATCAGAGTCGATAAAGGATACTTTTATCTATTATTTTTGTTTTTTATTTTTCTCAGTATCCTCCACCAATATGGGAGCGTTATTAATTTACTGACCACGCGGAATCATCCCACGTCTATATTAATATGAATTTATAATTTTGAGTATTAATTATTACAATAAAATGAAGCTCAGTCCATTTGCTAACATCTTGAGGTGCCAGTGGGCGAAATCTTGTTTACGTTGTCAGTTGCCAAGGTCTAGTTTATAATTCTTTGTCTTCATTGATGTTTTTGTGTGATCATCATTATGTATTTAGATTATGTTGATTTTGATGCGGTGTAGGTGTGTGAAGAACTTTTCTAGATGTTTTTTCAGTGATCATTAGAATTAGATCCTGTTGCATTAATGATGCTCGTTTGTTTGAGTGATTACAATATTCAATTGTTCAACTTAATCCCCTGCTCTCCTTTCCTTAATAGAACCACGCGTGCTGGCATGCCAAGCCATAGCTTGATGGTCAATAGTAGTGTCGGCGCGAACCAAAAGCTGTGTGATGTTTTGCTGTCACATATGTTTTGCTGTTCCCTCCTTTCTATAATCCTGCAGGTGCAGGACAGTCACTTTGCTGTGCCAGAATTAATAAAGATTTCTTTTTGTCATAGCTCAACGATACTACAACTATGGACGCAACTATCTGGGTCGCGATCTGTATGAGCACGGGCGCTCCATCTCCGACAACTTGGTGTCGTGCGGGTCCCACACGTGCGGCGTCGGCGCCCACTGCATCCAAGGCAGCGTCCGCCCCGTCTGCGCCTGCCTGCCCAGCTATTCCGGAGATCCCCTCTCGCATTGCGTGAAGATTGAATGCGTTGGTAAGTATTATGTATTGCAACTTTATGATATTTGTTTATAAAATATACCGGAAAAAATACCATGCAATCAAATTTCTATTTGATTTTTGTAATTCGGAATTTCGGGCAAATACTCGGATGTTTTTAGAAGACAATTATTTATGCAATCCACCTAATATTAAAGAAAATATGTTTTGTATCAACTTCATTTTCTTTTTCAATTATATTTATGCTGCTGCTTCTAACTTCGTGATCGATTAACTGCAAGAGTCATTAATCATAGTTTTCTTTGACCTTGTACAATTTGCATATGGTTGAAAATATTGATTTTTCCTAGTCTGGGCTACTGCATAATGTATGTAATATAGAAGTTTGAATATACCTAAATAAAAATGATTTACAGGGATGTGTAATGTGAGTCTATATACCCGCGTAAAATTTTATTAGAGCAGACTTAGTGTATTATTAAAACTTATAGAACAGAAGATGTTAAGTTATGCTTGATTTAAACAGATAACAGCGAGTGCCGTAGCCATCAGACGTGCGTGAACCAGCACTGCGTCAACCCTTGTGAAGGTACCTGCGGCACCAACGCCAACTGCGATGTGAGTACCTCTTGAAGGTTCCTAATAAATAGATTCTGCAACAGTAATAGAAGCTTTTATTGGCATGTAAAAACAATATACTGTACTCAGTACTGAAGTCTGAATCCTTTGTTTATTGCATCGATAACATCTTAGCCAACTGGATATTGTAATTTGAACATTAAACATTGACAGTTTATGTATTTTGTAAGACATATGTTTTATTTAATTTTAAAGGTTTTTTTTAAAGTAGTGCACATAAAACAATATTATCGCCATCAAAAATTTTGATATGTACTTGCAGGTTCGCAACCACGTTCCTGTTTGTACTTGCCCAGCTGGCTACACCGGTAACCCGTTCTCCGCTTGCAGAATTGCTGATCCAGGTACGAAACAGCTAGATTTCAGTGCTTTTACTGACTTTATAACATACTATGTAGAAGATTGAAGAAGAACCCACTAGATGGTCAGACGACCTGGTAAAGGTCGCGGGACGTCGCTGGATGCAGGCTGCCTCCAACAGGTCACTGTGGAAATCATTAGGAAAGGCCTTTGTTCAGCAGTGGACTTCCTTTGGCTGATGGATTGGATGTAGAAGATTATTATAATACTCTTGTGCTATTTTCAGAGGAAGCTTGCCACCCATCTCCTTGCGGACCCAACACTAAGTGCCACGTCGCCAACAATCAAGCAATTTGTACTTGTCTACCCGGATACAGGGTAAGTTTGTTTTAAAATTTAGTCTATTAATGTAAGGCATATGGATTAACTACCCTAGAGTAAAACTAGTTTATACAAATTACAATTGAAGAGGTTCGAATAATGAAAATATTTGCAACCGAGGTTTATGCTGTCTATAACCAAGGATTGATGGTTACTCTTAGCAGGGCTGTATAGAAATTTCGTATTCAGCTGTGTGAACCTGACGAGTGCTGTTGAAAAATTATAATCCTTATGATCTGCATCACCAGGGAAGTCCTCTGACGGGATGTCGTCACGAGTGCGAGTCGGACGGTGAGTGCGGCGCCCAGCAGTCTTGCCGGGACTTCAAGTGCATCAGTCCGTGCGGAGACTGCGGCGTCAACGCCGACTGCGAGACCGTCGCCGCCCACCGTGCCATCTGCAAGTGCCCTAGGGTAATTGATAACTCTATGAGTTATTTTACTGAGAATGATAGTGATAATTTACAATCTGCCTGAATTTGAAAGGAGTAAAATAAATTCTTGATTAAACTGTATTGTAGTATACAATTGATATACATGTCAAGAGATTGCACAGATAATGGTAGTGATAATATTGAATCTGACTCTAGAGCGTTTGAAATCAGCGAGGAAAGCTAGATAAAAATGTAACTTAGTTTAGGTACTTGCGTGAGGTTCCATCGTCTTATGTGTATGTCCTATTTTTAGAAGTAAAGATGAGATCAAATTAAACCAGTTAAAAAAAAATAGATAATCCCACGCCCTCTCAAGCTGGTCTATCAGACCAGATGGCGTTCATTAAAAAGGTTTTGAACTAATCCAAAGTTAATTCGAACAGGGCTACCATGGCGACCCGTACAAGATCTGCAGCGCGGAGTGCGAGTCTGACAGCCAGTGCCCGAGCTACAAGCCCGCTTGTGTCTACAACGCGTGTGTGGACCCCTGCGTCGGCGCGTGCGGCGTCAACGCTGAGTGCCACCTGCGCGGACTCACTCCCGTGTGCTCCTGCCCTAGGAATATGACCGGAGACCCCTTCTCATTCTGCAGGCCTTTCGAAGCCCGTGAGTTAATGACACATACAAAAATTAATAGAAGAAAATCATGTACTGACTCGAAGCAAGTTTAGCAGAACTTGTGAATACTCAGGGTTCAACATATCTAATTGGCTTAGTCTTAACTGTGTCCATTTTCCCGATAAAGTAATTTATGAGCCGGGTGTTAGGTCTTGACCATTTGTGCTCAGCATGGAATTGAAATATGACCTCTTCCTCTTAGTTTGCCGTATGTCCTTACTTCCCAGAATTTGATCCTTATTAACAGCATTGTCAGTTGGTACAATAATACAGCATGAGCATTTCAAAATCATCGGGTTCGATTCCTCGCTAGGAATATTTTTCGCTATTCCTCATAGTTTCGGATTTGGCCATCCACGACCAGTTGAAAAAAACACATGTATATGCTAAATGATAAAGCAGTTCTAGATAAAATAAATATAAAAATACCAAACACCACTTTTCCTCGGATGAAGTACGGTTATCGCCGAATGAAATTACCTATTGGGACAATAGATATTACCTATCTGTGAATGTATTTTAATCACTACATACGTCGGTCAGTTTAAATATGAATGCTTTATTGCTAGGTGATCTCTGCGAGCCCAACCCGTGCGGTGCCAACGCCAAGTGCACCCCCGGCCACGACCGCACCGGCGCCGAGCGCCCCGTCTGCACCTGCCCCTCCGGATACATCGGCAACGCACTAGTCTCTTGCGAACGCGTGAGTCACTTCCCATCCTATAGCTGAATGAGATTCATTTGTCTTAAGGGAATCATTATATGTACGAGGATATATTTTTGTTGATCGATAACGTAAGTTCTTAAAAGTTTTGAGACAATTATTTATGCAATTATTAAGAACTAAAAAAAATACGAATGAATTTCTATTTTTAATCTTTATACCTACACAAGGTATGTATTTATTTTATTCTTTGTAAAGTTAGTGTATTGTTTTGTATAGCTAGGTGTTGAAATTCGTTTATGTTTAATTAGATGGTTATTAGATATATCGCTCATCTAAAATGTTCTGTTTATGCAGGGTGAATGCGAACTGGACTCCCAGTGCCCCGACCACCTGGCGTGCGTGGGCTACCGCTGCGTGGACCCCTGCCTTGGCAACACGCAGTGCGGCTCCGGCGCCGTCTGCATGGCCAGGCGACACTTGGCTGTCTGCACTTGTCCCAATGGTAAGACTATTGTATGAATTTTGTAGTGGATACTAATGAATTAATTTTAAGTGCTTATTGATTAATATAAAATCTATTTTCTAGGACGCAATGGCGATGCCCTCGTGAACTGTTATGAATCCCAATCAGTGGTCGCCTCAGCCCGCTACTACAGATTCAAGAGGAACGGCAACTACACCGAACCCGAACCCGAAGTCAAAACTCCAGGCGACGTCCCCTCCACCGTGCTCCCCCCAGCTAAAGTAGCCGAAGACAAAAAGGAATGAATAATCGATTACAAACGATTACTATCGATTCTCCATTGTTGATTATCGGTATTCTAAAAAGTCGGTGTTCTTAATTTTCTGTTTTCTGATCAGTTTCACCAATACTGTAGAAATAAAACAGACATAATTTCTTTCTGGAAATGTGTTTTGAGTAGCTTTCTGTACAGACTTAACGCAAAATGATTTCTTTTTTACAGAAGGCGCCTAAGTATTCTCTCTATTTTATGTTAGCTTAGAGGAAGAGATGAAACAAAATGGTGGACTAGGTCATTAAAAAGAAAATTTGCTCTGGCTTTTTGCGATCTTTTTAATGTTTAATTATTATACACGTCGATACGAATTAATATATTTTAATTGTTTCCAATGCTGATTTTTTTCTGTTGAACTGCCAACTTTATGCATACTAGTGAAATAGCAAATAGCTACTGTACTAATTTGTAGAGCCACTGCCATTTTATGAACAAAATCTTGGTTATCAAAGTTTTTATTGTAGCTTTTTCACTGTTTGTAACTTTTTGATAAATAAAAAACTCGTTAATATTAATGTACTATCTTTCATTTGCTATCAATTATCACTCGCTAACCCTATCTTCACTAAATGCGGTCAAGCATAGTGTTTTTCCTTATGACTTCGCAATTCACTTGTCGCACCTGCCCAACACTCACGATTTCTATCTAATTGAATTGCCTACTTAAATTGAAATTAAAATGTGTTCTGGATAGTGCTTTTAATAAAACTGGTGCGTGGTGACCTGTTGGTAACGGAGTAGATGCAGCTGCCAACATGTTCATGGTGGTCACGAGTTCAAATCCTAGAGCACTCCTCTGACTTTTCGGAGTCAACTATAACGGTGAAGCAAAACATCGTGACCAAACCTGTATACCACAGTAATTTGTAAATAATTTCTGTGGTAGGTATGTAAAGTTCGCCAACCTGCACCAGGTCAGTGTGGTAGACTAGACTGTGCCCTGCAGTGGGGCGTACATGAGCTGTTAGAGATACAGATACAGAAAACTGTAATTGGCTGAGAAGGAAAACCGTCACTAGCTACATAATACTTATGTAGGATCCGTAGCACATGTAAGGGTACAGACCTTTACATGAACAGTCATGTAAGGGTAAGTGAATAGGGCCGTCCATATCCCGTCACACAGGTGGAATTGTGGATATGATCTATCGCTTGGAGGCCGTGCTAATATGAGCAACGTAGCCGTGATTGCTACTGCGCTTTTTATATGACATCCAAAGTCCTGATCTAGGTATGTGAAAACAGTTAAAAAATTAATAAACATCTTTGTCTTTATTCGCTTCTGAGTGCTTGCCCAATCGTAGCATCTCCTAACAGGCATAGTAGCGATAGGATCCTTCACGAGGAACCCCCACCCGTTTTAAAGTACAACTAAATGAGGTCGTTATGCAGACATGGCACGCTGTCACTGAAAGTAGGTAATTTCGAGAGAAGGTAGGGTCGGTTTAGTCTGTGACCATTTTTAGCATCCAAAACTTGACGGTTGACGTAAGTGGTTACCCACGCTCAAGAATATCTACAAAACTTTGATCATGGGTGCTCTGTTCGCGTGTCAATATAAGAGAAGGGAGGGTAGGAAAACAGACGGGAACAGAAAAGGGGTATCAACAGTACCGGATTGTGCCAGTGCGGAGACCATCACAGTACATTGTAGTACCAACGTAATCCATATTTTTTTGACGATCAATAAAAACAGAACACTACGTGAGGATAAAAAAAAAGACTTACTTCATTGCGCCTACAAGAAATTGCGAGCAGACAGAGGTGGCACTTATAGGAGTTAGTAAGCCGTTGTGAGTACTTTAGGCGCGAGAATAAAGGGACAGAATATGCTACAACTGCTACCAGATATCTCACCCACCAAAGGAAATGTGACAGTAAGGTCATCCGTTTTCGCCAGTTTTTTGAGAGACCTGTAAGTATTTATATGAGACACTGACAGTGGTATTACCCGGTTGAAACAGCCCTTTCCTTCAGTAGTACAAGGTGTTATTATGGTAGGTAGCATGACTTTCTTACTTTTAGTTCAACGATTTCGACTGGTTTTTAAATTTAAGTTGATTCTGTAAATTAATATTCTCGTACTCCATTTTGTAATCATTACCTACGTAATCTGTATAACCGTATATATTCTGTTACTTTATCATTGTGTTACCGGATGCTGACTACACGTTCAATGGTACTAGAATTTAAATGGCAAGGGTGTCGATTAAAATGTTGAATGCTTGCTTAAACGAATCAGAACTGATCAGCATGCCAGATTATTTATTCGACATGCAATAAAACGTTTTACCGTTAACGCCTACTAGTGGCGCATAGGTGAAACTAAACGTTATTTTGACATTTTAATTTGATAGAATATGTCCTGTCGTTCGATTTATCGAATGATGAGTGAGCCTAATAATTTTATCGGTTAAAGTAATATTTTTTATGTGTAACGATGTCGGACGTGAACATGGAGAAGTTCGCCGTGCCAGACTTTGTCCCCGAGCGTTACGTAAAGGAGCTCGCCAAATCCTGCGTCGGAGGGGAGGAACTGCAACAGCAGAAGGAGAAGATCCAGAGTCTGGCCGACGAGACCGCAAGTGCCCTCAAGAAAAATGTTTACGAGAACTACATGCAGTTCATCGAGACGGCGACGGAAATATCCCACCTAGAAGCCGAAATGTACAAGCTCTCGCACCTGCTGAGCGAGCAGCGCTCCGTGCTCACCACACTGTCCCACGCGTCAATTCTAGGTAACGAAAATGCTTTATCACGCGAGTCGCTCGACAACCACGACATGGAGGCCGACAGAGTCGAGGAGCAGCGCAAAAACAAACTCAACCTTATCATGGAAAAGGTCGACTCTTGCATAAATTTGTTAGACGTGCCAGAGAGAACTTTGCTTCACGAAGGAGACTTATTAGAAATAGACGCAGAAGAGAACACCGCCTTGCAGAGGATGCATGTTTATTTATTCAATGACAGTGTTATGTTGACCTCTTGGATATCAAACAGACGTGGACCTATGAGGTATAAGTTCCAGGCCAGTTACCCTATTAGTACTCTTGCTGTGGTGAATGTGAGGGACCTGGGCACAGTGAAACAGGCTTTCAAAGTTTTAGCCTTTCCAGATACAAGAGTGTTTCAGTGTAATAGTTTTGCTATCAAAAAAGACTGGCTTGATAAATTTGAGGTAGCAAAAAAGATGTATATTGAAAAAGAAAACTCAAAGCAGAAGAAAAAAGATAGTCAAGAGAAGCCTAAGCCTGAAATGTTAGAATCACCTAGTTTATCAGTAGAAGAGTTGCCTTCACCACAGGTAGCTCCACTGCCAGAGTGGTTAGCTGACGTGACAGAAGAGCTGGATGTGCTTATTGTTGAAAGGCATTTTCAGAAAACATATGAACTCATGGTGACTGCACAGAAAACATTAAATACAGAGGAATATAAGACTCATCCCCAGAAGGCAGATATATTGAAAAAGATAGAACAAAAACAAAAAGCACTGATGGAGATATTGTTGAAAGAATTAGATGTTACACATAATTGGAGTCCAAGAGGTGGGTTGCAGACGACTCGGCAACCCATACTGATACTTAATAAGTTTAATATGACGAGTCAGGCGTGTGAACTGTTCTTAGCTATATGTAGTCACACTGTGAAAGTGCATGTGAAAGGGGTCCAATTAGAGGGCTCTATCAATACTTACGTTAAGCAAGTGGGTGAAGTGTTCTTTTGCTCGCTGAGTGATGCCTTAACAGAGTTCATAACACTGTTCCCTAAGAATAAAATAAGTGCTTTTGTAGTCTGGGCTAGCATGCAACTTAGAATGTTAATGAGTCAAATTATAAAACAAGTTTTTACACCACAATGTGCATTAGACTCTGTGTTAGACTGTGTACAAAGTTTAAGAGATCAATGTACACTCTTTTGTGAGTTTGGTTTGGATTTGAGATTTCAGTTGAACAGCTGTTTGCGATCACCAATAATTAAAGCATTAAGAGAGTATAAAGAAAAAGTGGTTGATTCAATGAAAACTAAAGTGTCAGAAGACAAGTGGACTCCTGTGAATATGCATACTAAAGCTGGAGTGAATAAATTTTTATCACAAATGGAATCTTTGGGCCTTATCTTAGCTAAGTACATAATAAATGAAACGTGGGTGGACTTATCTAGTAGTACAATTTGGTTTGTGCAGTCAGTGATAACTGTGCAGAAGGTGGGTCTTAAACTTGTTACTAAAGATATGATGGATGTGTTGGATGAGTGCATTCACACTATATTTAACTCACGCCTGATGCTCTCTTTGGGCAATGACTCTAGTTATGCTCAGAAAAACTTCAAATTTATTTTAGATACAGTGATGCCTTTAATGCTCAGATGTTACAAGGAAGAAGTTGGTTATGATAATGAGAAACTGGTGGCTCTGGCTAAAAAGTTTGGTGTAAGTGTTGCACCACCAAAGAAGTCCAACATCACAAAGTATACAAGCAATGAATACTTATGAGAATAGTCATTACTTTACAAGCAGTGTTGCTGTATGAAATTATTTTTATTATGCTGAAGCTTTAAAACTTGTAATATATAGATAGTAAGCATGCAGGATTTTTGTAAGTTTATTTAAAAAACTGATCAAATTGAAGTTTATATTATATGCAAGTTATGAATATGAAATTTTAATAAACCAAGATTGGTGGTTCACGGTTTAATTTCATTTAGTATCTTGGAAAATGTGAACACAGAATTAAAATTATATTTCAAATAATATATCTTTTATTGAATATTAAAATTCACAAGGTATACACTTATCTTAAACATTATTCAAGCATTTTACTATCATAACACACAATTTTTAATATGTTTCTGATATACACATATTTTTCGACAATGAGATAAATTCTAGTATGCGGAATTACTCTAGTTGGATAGAAAAGCTAGAGTTTATTAAACATATATAATTAAATATTTCTATGTAACAAATGTAGTGTAAATACTATACTATTATAAATAAAGCTTTACAATCCAATCTACTCAGTCTCCATCAATGATTCAATAAATGTAGTTCCATTGATCATTTTGGTGGTTAATATGACAAACTCCACACTGGAGTCTTCTTGTTGGCTGATGGTCCTTAGGGCAGAGATCTCGTGGTAGGTGCACCCGCCTATAAAGAAGACCAGGATAACTCGAGGGTTCTCTATTGACGAAGAGTTCTCGCTGGACCCGGAGTTCCGGCGCGCCATGCGTGTCTGGAATGTTTGCAACTCATCCAGAGTGTCGCCTGGGAGGAGACCTAGCATGTCCTGGATACCTGGAACATAGAGCAAATACATAAACAACTGATAAGCATAGGTCTGTTTCTGTATCAGGCATACCCAAATATTTTTACAACACGAATAAATATATTCCTGATATAGCGTTAAAAATTATGTCATAAATACGATTAGTAAAGCTTCTCAACAAAATATAAATTACTTGTCTAAATATTCTAGTAGGTAAACGTATGTATCGGATTAAGTCAATATATTCATATTCATGCAAAAAACAAAACCAAATATATCTGTTTAGTGTTTCAGTCTGATGTAATTCAGGCGCTAATTAGCTTCACACATAATAAGTTAAATTGGGGCAAATTGTTCATGTTTACAGTTGAACATCGTTTATTATATTTGATACAGCTATTGTCGAGACGCAGGAGTTATAATGAGGACAAATATACATAATTCCAATGCCATTCCAATGAATGAAACTGTGCGTTGTATATTAAGTGATTTATTTGTGAAGGGAGCTGCGTTATCTCAATTTCAGCACATGATGTGTGCCAGTTGTGTTAATGTTTAAATGAACAGTGCATTGTTATCATTATCGTTATTAATACGCGTGACTCACCGGACCAGCCTTTGTTTTTAGCAATGTGTTCGCTGAGCCGCACTGTTAGTGGCGTGTATTTATTTAGTAAATAACTTTTCTCTTTGGCGTTTATATCAGATTCTTCCATGGTGAGATGTAGGGCCTGTAAATTTCATAAAGCACAATGCCTAATTAAAACAAGATTTTTTAAATAGATTGCTAAAAAACAACAGGGTTTGATATCTAGGGTACGAACCAAATTTAGATATGATAATTGTGGCTTTTTTTATTGCGATGAATGGCGAGACGAGCATGCCATTCACCCGATGGTAAGCGGTACGACCGCTCATGAATAGTGGCAAAACCAAACAACACCATGAATTACAAGGCAATGCTTGGCATTCCACTGCGCTCGCCATCCTGATACATATGATGTTGTCTCATTATATCCAGATGTTTTTCGGGCTACAATGCTCTTTAAAACGGGCCAGTGCATTTACACTGCTGTTTGGCGGAAGAAATAGACATTGCGGTGGTACCTACCCAGGCGGCCACTCACATATGAGAGACCTACCACCAGAAGTAGTATTATATCGGCATTTATTGACACTATACTAATGGTATATAAAAAAGTCCCAATATTAGGCATAAATCCTTTATTGATTTACGTAACAGAGTCTCATTTAGAGGGATACTTTGTGATATATTTTTGAGCAAAATTATTGCTAAGGTCTAATGTCTTACTAACTTCCTTAGTCATGAAATACTAATATTTTGTATGTTTTTAAGTTGAATAATAATAATTTTAATACCTTTCTCAAGACCGCGTACTGTCGTGTACCTTGCTGTGCTTTTAGCAATCCGCATTTTTCTAAATTGCATAAAGTGAGCCACGTTTTCAAGCCATACACTTGGACTAGTTCCCTCTTGTAGTACTCCAGCACTTTGGGCTTGAGGCCGGACCCTGTCGCGCATTGCAGGCAGATCAATCGAAGGACCTGTTAAACAGTTCAAAGGTCAAATCAATCGTTAAGAACAAGGTTGTATTAATAGAAAATTGAATCGGTGAATCGTTTTAAAATGAGTTCATCAAAACAAATTTTTGCAATGAATAATAATTAATTTATTGACTTTTCTAATTTTTTCAAATATTAAATTTCAAATGCATAAAATAATGTGTTCTACAGGTATAAGATCCGCTTTCGGTCTAGTTAAGCAGAAAAAGTTACTAACCTTAGTAAGTGGTTCTTTCTGTGCGATAAGATCTTCGATATAAGGACACGCTTTTTCATTATCGATGCAGTTGAGGAAGTCCTCCTCACACTGTATTGTATCGTGGAAATCAAAACTATCTGTTGTCTGTAATCAAAACACAATTTTAATTTAATATAATTTTTACCTGTTTATTTAAGTACCTAATTAATTATCTTGCTGTCTACACAAAAAAAACAATACATTTCGTCATTTTTTGTTTGTTAAAAATAAGTGTTATATTTTTATTATCAAACCTCCTTGATGTACTCTGCGATGGCGGTGTGCGTGGCGAGCGACTGCTTGTTAGCCAGCAGCTGCGGCAGACGGTCCACGAAGTGTCTGATCTCTTGCACCGACTTGTCTTTATGTCGGTCGTCCAACTGAGTTTTAATCACTCGAGCTTTCTTAGAGAGAATCGGCCCAACCTGGTGAAAATATATAAAACAGAACATACAATGGTAAGGTAATCTGTAAGCGTTTCCCAATTGAGATAGAACAAGAAACGGCTCTTGGCATTTTTTACACAAAGTTGTATCCTGTCGGGTAAAACTTTTCATTGGCTTTCCCTTTGTTTTGAGAAACCGACAACGCATAGATGCGAACCGAGTGTCGCAGATGAACAATGAGCGGCGGTGATCACTTAACTGCCATTTACACGGGAGAGTTTCTCGCGGCGAAAATCGTATGCGATTATCGCATAACATAACCGCCATAGAATATCGTGTTTTGACAAATGTTTACACGATGCAACTTTTGATATCATTACGATAATCGTATCTGCGAGGCGAGAAAGTCTCCCTGTGTAAATGGGGCTTTATTTTCAGGTAAGTCGTTTACCGAGCCTATGCAAAAAAAAGTGAAGGGCAATATGGTTTTGTAAGACTACCGTGTATTTATCTACAACTGACCGAGGTAAAGCTGCAGTCTCGCAGGTCGGTGAACAACTCTTCGCTGGAGTTGAGTATGACGCGTTTCTTCTCGCGCGCCGTCACCTCCGGGTTGGGGTCGTCGGGGCTGACGAACTTCTCGCCCGGGAACGTCGCCGTGCCACTCTTTATGCCGTAGATTTCGTCTACAAAGGTTTTAAAAACATGTTTGGGCATTAAAAAGTACCTGGTCATGGCTTCTTTCTAAATATAATTGGATTAATAAACTTGTATAATAAACATCGAGGGTAACCACGTTAATCTACATTCATTATCGTAAAATTACATTGTTAAAACGGTATCAGTGTTGGACTAAACCGTGAACATTTTACAAACAAGGACTAACCAGGGGTCATAAAATTGATTAATGTATAGATGCCAGTGCAGTTTTTTTATTTTATTTTATTTTATTTTATTAAATTAGGTTTGTTTACAATTGCACAATTCAATTTTACATAAGAAAAAAAAAAAAACATAAAAAACAATCTTGCATAAATTGCACAATCAATTAAAAACAAACACAACATGCACAAAAAAAAAAATATATATATATATATATATATATATACATACACACACACATATATATATGTGTGTACATACATACACACACACATACACACACATACACATACATAATTAAACGGTAATGTTATTATCAGAATGCCATAAAGGGTAATAGTTAGGTATTTGAAATTATAAATCTTCGATATTCTTATGAATACTTTTTTTGAATGTCGACAACGAATCATGGTAAATATCTAGGTTGTTAATTAAGTTACTAGCAAGATTATTGTATAGAGCAGATAAACGAGGGATGGGGGAATGTTTTCCAACATTGGTTCTACAACGGCGGACATGTAGCAAGGGACGTGGTTTTCTGGGAGGACGTGCGGGAACGTTTAGAATAAATTTGGATAATAAATTGGAACAATCATATTTATTGTTTAGTATTTTGTGTAAGTATACCAAGCTTAATAAATTTCTTCTAGCGCATAATGAATTAGCATTGAGGTGTTTAAGTCTATCTTTGTAATTTAGTAAATTATTGGGTATGTATTTGCGATAAGCCAAATGTTTAAAAAACTTTTTTTGAACTCTTTCAATTCTGTACACATGATTTTTATAACTAGGCGACCAGATGGTACAACAATATTCGAGTTTACTTCTCACA
The DNA here is from genome assembly GCA_033459515.1 of Theretra japonica. NCBI lineage: Eukaryota > Metazoa > Arthropoda > Insecta > Lepidoptera > Sphingidae > Theretra > Theretra japonica. The sequence continues at coordinate 6,961,110 of CM065942.1, forward strand.
TAGCAATTATAGAGCAGCATTGTGGTTGAGAGTCGTTTAAATTCCTTACTACTTCGGAGCACAAATCCGAGCGATTTATTAGCTGCATTAAGAATTTCATCAATGTGGTTAGTGAATTTTAATTTAGTATCAATATAAACACCTAAATCGCGAATATAAGGCACTTCCTTTAATATATTGCCAGAAATAGTATATTTAGTGGGAACAAGGTTGCGTTTCAAAGAGAATTTTATATGGTAGCATTTGGATGGATTTAAAAACATATTATTTATGTGACACCATTCAATAAGAAGATTTAAATCAGATTGTAATAAACTAGAGTCATTCAATTTTTTTATTACACGCATCAATTTTAAGTCATCAGCAAATAGATAAAATTGAGAATGTTGAAATAGATTAGCAATATCATTTATAAATATATTAAAGAAGAGAGGACCTAGATTTGAGCCTTGAGGTACACCAGAGGAAGCTACAATGGGCTTAGATTCGCAGCCGTCTATTGCAACAATGGAAGTTCTATTTCTTAAGTAAGTTTCACACCAACACAAAAGTGTACCATCAATACCAATATTTACTAGTTTTTTCAATAATATAGTGTGGTCAACTTTGTCGAAGGCTTTTGTAAAATCAGTATATATTGCATCTACCTGATGTCCATCATCAACAAATTGACTTATATCGTCTACATAGCTTAACAGGTTGGAAGTAGTTGATCTTTTTAACATGAATCCGTGTTGGTGTTGAGATATTATGTTTTTGGCTAAGTTATAAATATAGGGATATACTAGGGATTCAAATATTTTAGCAAATGTTGAAAGAATAGAAATCGGACGGTAGTTAGATATTATATCTTTTTTGCCATTTTTGAATACAGGTACAATTCTAACTTCTTTCCATCTATTTGGAAAAATACCAGATGATAATGATTTATTGAATATTGTGTGCAGTGGATCAAGGAGGTTGTCAACAGTACGACGTATGAATAGAGGAGGTATATTATCTGGTCCAGCACCTTTAGTTGTATCTATCCTTTGGATAAAACGCTTGATTGTTTGTATATCAATATTTAGGTCGCACCTGTTGCAGTCAGTCATATCAGTGGGTTTAGTTTGTGAGTTAATTTCATAAACAGAGGAGAAGTGTGTGGCAAATAAGTTGCACATATCTGAAACATTATTGCTTATACTATTATTTAAATACATTGTAGTTGGATAGTTGGAGCTGTTTTTCCGCGAATTTTTTATGTATGTCCAAAAATGTTTAGGATTTTTAACAATTTGATTCTCAATACAAGTAATATAATTTTTGTAATTTTCTTTAAGTATCTTATGACAGTCCTCACGTAAATACTCAAATTCAAGTTTATCTAAAGGATTTTTATATCTCTTAAATCTCTTATGATATTTAGATTTGCGTTTTAATAAATGTTTAAGTAATGGAGTAAACCATATGGGATAGTTATCTTTAGTTTTTGTGATAAAAGGTACACATTTATATATAATTTTTCTTAGAATTTCATAGAATTTCTCAACCATAACATTAACATTTAGTGATTCAGTTAACTCCTCTTTCCAATCAATTTTACCAAGTTCAATATTTATTGCATCAAAATCAGCTTTCCTAAAATTATGTTTGGGTGAAGTAGCTGCAGTAACTTTACTTTTCATAGTTTGTGTGGTAATTATTAAATCTATACTTAATGGTGGGTGTAGTGTGTCAATGTCTCTAATTGGAGTTAGGCATTCACTTATTTTGATATTGTTGTTAGTATGGCTTATAACAAGGTCTAATATTTTTCCATTACAATTTGATACATTATTGAATTGAGCAATATTATTGAGTGACATAAAGTCAACTAAGTTACTTTTTATAATACAATTGTTATATTGCTTAGGAATAGTGTAGGAGTCATCAATATATTTCTCCCATGTTATCCCACTTAAATTGAAATCTCCAACTATGAATGTGTTTTCTCCGGTTGACTGAAGAGCTATGTGACATTTATCTAGATATGTGTCAAGAGTGTGTTGGGTGACTGGTGGGGGTAAGTAAACTGCACCAAGAGTAAGATGGTTCCTATTAGATTGATTTAATTTAATCATGACCCAGATATCTTCACAATCACTCTCCCAGTCAAACATTCGTTGCGAAACAAATTCTTTCTTTATGGCAATTAAAACACCTCCACCCCTTTTTTTGGTGTTAAAGAGGGGGGAAGTCTCCCTATCTCTTCTATATACTACATATCTATTATCGAAAATTTCAGCATCAAATAAACTGTCATTTAACCAAGTTTCAACAAATATTATTACATCATAATCATTTATCAATATTTGCTGGCGAACATTCAAGGTATTTAATCTTAGACCCCTAACATTCTGATAATAACATTTGATAGGTAAATTATAAGAGAGCATAAAAGTAAGGATTAATAACTAATTATATTAAAAACTAAGGTATAAGAAATTAGCTAACAAGTGTGAAGAAAAAAAAAAAAAATTCTGATATAAACATTTGAAAAAAGAAACAATTGGAGAAACAAGATAATAAGATAATAATTCACATTAAAAAGAACAAAAATAACATAACTGATGGTTACTTCTATAGCAGAATAGAATTTTTATGAAGAATGAATGTATATATTTTATTTTATTTTTTACAATTATTATTATTATAATATATTTTTGCCCCTTTCAAATATCAACAATAAATCATTATTCTCAATAATAATACAATTTAGATAACATTAATGTGTGTAATTATTAAGTAATGGCATAGACTTAACCAATCAGCAGTCAATTCAGATAGTAAGGCTGTAAATATACTGTACTATTAAAAAAATATATATTTCTTTCTTTTACCATCAAATTGTAAATATTGAGTCAGCTTAGTTCTATAATTATATCAATTTTCCATGTCTAGTTTATGTTTACTAAGTAAGTATTAAGTGGCAAAATTAATTAATCATTGACATAATTCAAACAATAATTAATGCTTAAAAATTAATGCTTAAATTACTACATAAAAATTCAATACAATGGACTCAATAAACAATCAGAGTCAGCAATAAACAAGTTTAAACTAACCATACTACCAATACATTATATGCATCCTACATTTAGGTGATTAATACATATACTTATTTAATGAGTTATTAGGAGAGTATTGATTAAGTTAATTTATCAATCAATCATGAAGCTTTACATCCAAACCAAGTCACATGAGACCACTAAGTAAGACAAAATTAGGCAGAATAAGGTCATAGCCATTACAAGTAAAGATTTACACATGAAGAGACTGATGTATAAGCTTAAACACCAGGTATACTATTTATTCAGGCAAAAGTCAGATACGCCACGCATGTTTATCTATTTAATATCAAAAATAAAAAATTAAATTTTAATTTATAGTTGGACATTTAAAGTAGACTATGAAAGTAAAATAAAAAAAGAAAAGAAAACTCACCAATAGAGAAACATCACAGCGACACGACCCACCTAAATAATCACCATGTGGGTGTGTAATTATTAACCACTATTATAATTGAAATGTTAATCTATTTCAATACTTCAAGTGATTCAATTGACTTAATTAATATATATTCAGAAGTGTCAGTCTTACGAACAAAAATCTTTCCATTCTTAATCCATACAAACTTGTAGTTGAGCTCCTTGGCACGCGTTCTGGTAGCAGCATGAAGCTTTTTCATTGCTGGTGAGAGGTGTTCACATATGTATACCGGTTGTTTTCTCCCTCCAATTCCTAGTAGATTGGTGTTAAGTTTGTCGGCATTGGAGGCAGCTTTTCTATTAAAAGATATAGCTGCAGCCAGGAACCCAGTTGACAAAAATCAGTAAGTTAATTTGTCTTACGTTTTAGAAAGTCTTTACTTGAGAACTAAACATTAACGAGCCGTTCATTCAACTTTGGAAAAAATAAACGCGCATCTTTACGTCGGCCAATAAACCTTACCAATGAGCCCCTCATAAGTGAGTTGTGTGGTCATGACGCTGGTGAAGTCTATAGCCCTGTCGAGCAGCAGCAGTTGGTCTATACACGACGTGGGGGCGCCTTTGTTCCCAGAGCCTTGTTCCTCTTTGTTCAGCCGACATAGATGGTCCCATACCTAAAGGCAAGCAAACAAGGTTAGTGGGGATTTGTATGCATTTATTTACGAGAGAAGGAGGTTTTCGGGTTTGAAATCCAAGGTAACTTGTCTCTGGTTGCCCAAATCAGGGGTGTTGACTAGGCACTATAGAGATCCATATTTGCCTTATATGTAGGCAACTCATTGAGTTCTTCAAACTTAAGGGCACTGGAATATTGAAATATATTGGTTCTGAGTTTTTCAATGGTTGGTAATGCATCTATGATTAATTTACTTTTTGTAGTCGGTGGTGATCGCTTATCACTTATGGTGTGTCTAATTTTAAATAACTGCATAATATTATTTATACTGAGTTCTCAATTAATTAAATCATGTGATGAAATTGAAGTAGCCAGTGGATTAGTAAGCTTACGCCATGAATAATAGGGTACAAAATACATAAAAGCGAAAATGGGAGGAAAAATGTACTATACTTCATTGTACATTTTATTTTTACCTGTTTCGCTGCTTGTCCTTTGCCGAATACTCGTGGTATGGTTCCGTACAACTGTTGTATAGTACGAAGCGCTTGCGCCGCGTTGTATATGCATGTCGTATCACCTTCTAAATAATTTTCTCTGCACATGAGAAACAATATAGGAAATTATTTACTGTCAATTATTGATATAAAAAAAGGTCGTAATCATAATAATTTGCCAAAATATATTAAGTAACAGAAACGGTGTGGCATCCGTGAATGGTACGTACTGGTATGGCACGTACACTCCACATCAGTAGGTTTACTGTTTTATGAGTCGTCTTTATTATTGGGAGTGAAATAATAGAAATAACACTGAGGGCGACAATTATACAAAGGAATTGGTTTATCTGTAAAAGTTCTTACCTAAAGTCATTTTGAAGTTCCAGTGACATGACATCGTTATCGAAGGGAATAATATCGCATTTGAACTCCTCAATGGTGAGGTTGCCGATCACACCTCTGTTGGTGAGGTGTATCTTGCATAACTCACTCTTTCTCGGAACAAAGAACAGATGGAATTCTATTGGTGTTGTTTGTTTCGATCTGTGGAGGAATATGAAACCAATTTTATAAAATAATTAAGAAACATTACGCTTAAAATTTTAATGATATTGGCAAATGTTTAAATTCAAAAAGTGTATCTTGAAATTATTTATCATTTATATTGGTTTTTAAATTTTCAATAGTTTTGTTTACATATTACTAATATGCTGTAATTAAGAGATTTTTAATATTGCTACTAACATGAGAAAAACATTAAGTATACAATTACGTAATTCACATTCATATCAGTGAAGCATTAAAAAATATATATTAGTTTCTTGTACTATGCTCATTTTACATTAATCTAAGCTGTAAAAACTCCAATCCTATCCAATCCATCAGCCAAAGGAAGTCCACTGCTGAACATAGGCCTCTCCCAATGATTTCCACAGTGACCTATTGGAGGCAGCCTGCATCCAGCTACTAAATGTTAAAATAATAATGTAAAAACTCACCTTATAGAAATTATATAGTCAGCCACAAGATCCATTAAGGCCAGCTTGGGCCTAGCAATGAATATAATATGCTTGACTGTGATGCTGGGCAGGTTGCCAGGTCTCAGTGGAAACATGTTGGTCACCTCATGGTCTTGCAGGAATGAGTACTGGGCTACGAGACCCACCGGTCCTGACAACCAGTCATCCCATATAGCTACCTACACCATAAAACAATATTTGATGTTTAAAAACTTATATGTAATACTTGAGCTTTAGTTTGTGTATTTTGTGCAGAATTATATATCATAAGTTCTATAATAAGGGAAAACCAGGTATATAAAATTAGTCTCTACTCAAATTTAGTTTGGTGTAATACATTTTCAATTTTGATATAAATTTTTTTACTGCAATTCCAAATTTCAGATTGGAAGAACCATCAAAGGGGAGGTAAATTCTAAATTACGGCTTTTGGGTAAAGTCGAATTTTTCTTGGTCATTTCACGGTGTCATAGTAATATTATAATGTATAGAATTTATATGGAATTTGCTTGTCTTAAAATTAGAATTTGAAAGGTTTTCCATCGGCAGATACTCTTGAAGGAGGTCATAATGAAGTGTAATGGAATGATGCATTTTATAAAAGAAAAAGACTTAAAAGAGTAGCAAATTTGGTATACTTACTTTTGGTCCTTTATATTGTTGAAGCAAGTTTAATAGTTCTGTTCTAGTTGTCTCTTGGACTAAGGCGACATTCAGCCTGCCTCCTGAGAGGTGGCTACTCATTTTTGTTTCTCTCATTCTAGATATTAATGTTGTATATTTAGTTAATTGTTTTCTTTCACCGCCTGACACAAATCACAATAAAATTTATTATCATCGATCTGCAAAATGTCAAATAAACGACAATTGTACAAGTGTCAATGTCAAATGAATTATGTTTCATTTTACGGCGTTTTTCGGAAGTAGGAACGAAATCTTGTAATCTGTCCTAATTTAACCATTTCGATTATTCATTACCATTTACATAAATATATGGACAGTGCGGAAAGCGCGTAAAGTGTTCCGACGTAAGTGGTGCGGCACTCCAGTGTATCTTTAATGGAGCGTTACTGATTTTAGTTGTCGCTCTCAACGATTTTAAAAATGCTTTCTTGTATTATGACAGAAAGTTAAGTAAAGTAAATATAATAATTCTTCTTAGTAATAAAACGAAATCTATTAAAATAAGTTACTGAACTATACTGTATTAGCCTATACACGACCCACTGCAGTGCACGAGCCTCCTCTACAAATGAGAGTACGATTGAGAGTGGTTAGGCCATATAGTCCATCACGCTGGCCCAGTGCGGGTTGGCGGACTTTTACATACCATAGAAATTTATATAAATCGCTATGCAGGTATCCTCACGATGTTTTCCTTTACCTTTGTAGTGCTTGGTTATTGACTATCAATATACACATGACTCTGAAAAGTCAGAGGTGTGCCTTGGGATTTGAACTCGCGACCACCGTGAACATGTAGCCAGCCGCGTCTTGTCTGTTACCAACAGGCCACCACCCACTTAAACCAAATTAAGTTAATTTTATTTAAATTTTAGCACGATTTCCACGGTCATCTTTTTGAAACTCCAAATGTAATGATTCAGTATTTAAAAATCAAAGATAGGCCCTTCAGTAGTACTAAATCAATGTTCATTAGACTTTTTTCTTACCGCTTTCTTTCACGGTCTCATAGGCCGGCTTAGCATTTATGATCCAGGCGTTGTGGATGTTCACGGAAGACAGTGATTACTTACATATAAGCTGCTAAAAAGGCGCCCACTATGTCGTACTCGTATTCTGACTCAGTATTTAGATTTTTGGGGAAAAAAGTCGTCCAGATATTGAATTTGACACCAATCGCACCAATAACTAAAAAGTTCAAAATGGAGGCCGAAATGTTCGATTCCAGCTATCAATAATTTACGAGATGCGAAGATGGGTTGCCTCAGATATTGAATTTGTGGTCAATCGGACCGATAACTAAAAAGTTCAAAATGGCGGCAAAAACGTTCGATTCTTACTATCAATTTAGAGTATCGGCAAAAAGTTCCCTCAGAAATCGAGGTTGAGACCATTCGGAAAAAAATATTCGATTTATGCATGTGAGAATAAAGCTGTTTAATTATGTACGTCTTAGCCTGTTCGTTTAAAGTTAAAAAAATAATATTTTTGGCACCATATTCAAAATTGGTTCGGGTAAGTCATCATTTTCGGTATTTTGTAATATATTTTTCGTAATAAGATCATTAAGGACAAGCAACTTACGTGATATTTTGTTATAGGTATACTAAGACCTAGGTATCGCCTTTTAGGGATGTTGAAAATAAGGTAAGATAAGTTATAAGTATGATATGAAAACGTTATTTGATTTAACAAATGTTTATATGTATTTCTAACGTATACGTATACGTAAAAACGAAGTTGATTATATTATTATATTGTATTTAAAATATAGCACTATTTCTTAAGAACTCTACATAGAATTAGGTCTATTTATTGTCTAGCTGTATGTTGTTGTCAATACAGAACATAAAACTATATTAATAATATGAAAATGAACATTATATATTAGTATATATTATACGTATTTACATAATTATAAACAAATATTTTCATCAAACAAAAACATATTAGGTTTTCAATCATTTACTTTATAATATCTCTACGTTGGTTTAAGTTGTAGCAGATTACTAGTGTTACGACGCTAGTTTTGATAGTAAGATTGCACTCGTAGTATCGTATGTTTAAGTATGTCACCGCCACTACGCTGTTACTACGGAAGAATAGCGTGCAAAAAACGTGGCAGACTACAAATCAATCGTATGTACCCATCAGCTGGCGAGTAATGGAGGTTGGTACGTATGTACGTACGCAGGATAGCTACGGCACTCAGGCTGGCGGCGGCATTCGCTTATCACTCGCCCGTAGCGGTTCACTGCGCGCGGCGCCACATCGATTTTTCCACAAAACAACCCATTTGAAACCATCAGTTCGCACCACAAACACGTTCTCAACGGCCAAAATAAGTGTCCAACGCGCACACAGCCGGCTGTGTGAAATGTGAAATATTTCCCGGGTAAATTATGCGCCACTCCCCGCCTACACGAGAGGATAATGGCCGCCCAAAATAAAGGTACGTTTTTGGCAATTTCTTGTAATTTTGTTTTTCTTATTTTTCGTTATTTTCCTGTATATAAATTAGTGTTAAGTGTTTCTAGGGCGCTGTAAATATATTCGCGTTGTATTATCGTTTTGACGTTACGATAACAAGCGGCGTGGGCGAAGATCGGCCATGTGAATGATGTTTGCAACCTTGTTTTTATGGCATTGCATGATAAGGGTGGCTTTCTGGTTTAATTCCATACATTATGTTCTAATTATTATTAGGTTATTTTTGTGTTTCCGGGGTTTTCTTTTAAATAAACATGAAATATTTTTTGTTAATGTAATATTTATGCATTTAATTATTGTCTTGAATTATTATGATATATTAGGCTATAACAACATCAATTAATTATATTAAAAATAATTGTCGATAGGTACTAATTACATATATGGGCTTTTTTTTGCTTTTAAGTCCGACATTCGCCAACAGAAAGCCGGCTACTTATTTTTTTGCTCCCGGTGTCAATATATTCGATAGTAATTATAATTCGCAACAATATTTCAAAGATACAATAATAAACAAAATTGAATATTGAAATGCAAATAATTACATGAAAAGTAGTAAACATATTTTATTTATAACCTTATCATAAATACGGCTTTAGCATTTCAATAATTACAGTTTGACACATATTTACGGAAATTAACGGAAGAAGCACAATAAAATAGGGTAGATAGAATACGCTGTTCTAATAGGTAATTAAGCAAATCTGCCAATTTGTTACACTCTGGAAATTACTAGAGGCCCGTTCTCTGTCTTAAGCTAAATCAAATTAATGTAATACAAATATCGCTTCAATATTTTCGTTACCGCATCGTTACCACAATCTGGATTATTTTCGGCTCAATTTTTTTGGAGTTTTCGAAAACTAAATAATATTTTCCAGCGATGACCTTAACCTCAAGTTAGATATAATGGATCACGAGAAATGTATTACTTGAATTCAGCTACTTTCTTATAAGGATCACGTAGTTTTCTGCGAACCATGCTACGGGCAATTTACTTCGGAGCTCACTCGGCCTCAATTACCCATATTGTTTATTTTCTCGTCGGAACCTGAATTTATTTGCCAGCCCTATAGTTGTGTAGGTTGTGACGCATGTTTATTTTCCGTGGTGACCCTAAAAGCCTGATGCTTGCGCCTTGCTGTTTAATAATTCGGCGCTAGTTGATTACAGCGCTTCGTCAACTTGCATTCGAGAATATTCTCGATATGTTTTTTTTATTAAGTTACTGCATTATCGGAAGGAGAGCTTCAACACTTTTCTTTCATGTAAAGAAAATCACAGGAGCATTAATTAAGAACATTCTGAAGAATTAAACTTTTCTCTGTATTTCAATATTCGTCAGTCTTCAATTAGATATACGTATATGTATATCTTGTTAAATACAGCTCTATGTAAAAGGCATTCAATAAAAATAACGGCTTTTATATTATGTAAAACTGCTGTCATATTGGCATTGTTTTACATATACTGTCTTCATTGCCATCATATTATCATCTACTCGTATATTATTTTCTATCTGACTTAACAGATCACCCATTTATTCAGAACCGATCGATTTACACCGCGAGTTTCTTTGTTTCAACTCACAAATGACCAATGAAAGACTGGTATCTTACTATGGGATCAGAACTATATTTTTTGTAAATGTTATTCGTATCATCCTGTTATTCACAAAAAAGATAGAAGGGAAGATAGAGTTTTTCACTCAGTGAGTGCAATTGCTCGAGACCTTATAGCTATCAGTAGGATATAAGTATAAGTAGTATTCGCTCGGATACTGACCATAGTCCACCACGCTGGCCTAGTGCGGGTTGGCGGACTTACATACCGTAGAAATTCTTTAAAGCCACTACGGTATGCAGGTTTCCTCTCGATGTTTTCCTGCACCGTTGAAGTGCATAGTGATTGACTATTAATGCACACATAACTCTGAAAAGTCAGAGGTGTGCCCTGGGATTTGAACCCGCGACCACCATGAACATGTAAGCAGCCGCGTCTGGTCCGTTACCAAAAAGCCACCACGCACTTTTATCTTTATTATGCTTGCTTCTTTTAATGCATTTCCAAAGATCGTTATTGTATCGGTGACCCTAAACCCCCTGGTGTCGTATACATATGTAATAAAACTTTCATATTTAAATCGTTTAAAAAAAACACTAGAAGAAGTACTCGTAGTATCTCACCTAGTTACAATTAGAGACCGGATTATATTATGCAACATAAAAAGCTCGAAATATACATGCAAATATGTACGAAAAATATGTAAAACATGCAACATAAATGTTAAGTTTTAGGAGGACAAGAGAAAAAGAGCTATATACATGTATTTATATTATTAAATCAGCATAAAAACAGTAAGTTACGTATTTGTTCAATATGCAACAACCTTAAGGACCAGTAATTGTAGTATATAATAAAATGAGCGGATCAGTGCGCTTTACAGAACTGGCGGTTACGAAGGTAGATATAGATTTGACCGGCAACATCATTTATTTATGTGCATGTATACAAAAAAAAAATATAAAAGTTAATTTGACATTTATCAAGAGGGTAACTACCGAAAAATTTAGTAAATATAGTGAAAATATGCATGATCACTAAATTTTAGCCAAAATATGCAATTTCCACTGAAAATGTGGTAAATATGCTTTTGAAATGCATATAATAGATACAGTCTTTAAATATTATATTTGGGAGTATAGATATTACTCATTATCAAAGCTTAGTGATTTGCATTCCCGCTATATATTAGTAATTATATCAGAGTGGCATAGATTTGGATAAGGGAAGCGTCTTAGCTTGGTTACAAGAATTAAGTTCCTCGGTTCTTTGGAAGATATTAACCAGTCGTCCCTTGCTGTTGTCGAATGTCGGCAGTTTTGTCTTATTGGGAATCCTATAGATGGTTTCAACATTCCTGCAATAGAATGTTAGATATTGCCCACTGATATATTAGTAAACCTATATTTTTACAACTATACATGCGTATTTGCGTGTAAGAGTTGCGGCCTGGCATCATATACACAGAATATAGAACAGATACGAGTAAGAGCATTACTCATGTTGTTGATACGAATAGTTATTAAATCTGAAGCAGGTATTTTAAAAAATAAATGCTCAATCAACCGTTAATAATTTTAATAACGCTGATATATACATATTCATTAGTGTAGTCAAACCATTGTGTAACATATTTTGTTTATTGTAGATGTCAATAATATTAATTTTCATCATCTGCTTGTGGTAAATTGCAGAAATAGTTGTCTAAGGACCTATTAGTTCATTTACTATTTGATTATCACGTTTCTTATTTATATCTCCGTACCTCTCTTTATCTCAGTAGAGTCCAAATCTTTTGGAGACAATCAGTTTTTTACTGTAATATTTCAGTGGTCTTTCCTGCCATGCACATGCAAGCTATAAATAAAATACGCTGCTTCGATGCTTCTTAAATGCTTTCTTCAAACTTGCTTTAAGCATTAAAAGAAAATTGATCACCTGGTATTACATCATTGTTTATAGTTCTACTTCAGAATTTGCACAGCAACTTTTGCATACAAGGGGTGCATAAAATTAAAATAATAAATCAATGCTCAGATCTGTCTAACCTATCTCGGAATAAATTTACCACTCGAATTAATTTAATCTATACATATAATAAATTTGTAACCGATTGATGTCTGTATATGGAAGATAAATTAGAAAAACGAATATGGAGGGAGGGATTATATTAACGTAATAGAACCCAAAACAATGTTTTTTTAGATTTTTTGTCTGTTTGACTGTGCGGTTGTGCGCGATGAACTCATAAACGGCTAAATGGATTTCAATGCAATTCGGTATGGAGGTAGTAGACACCCTGGATTAACACTTAGGTTACTTTTCATCCCTAAAAAATGTAGTGTTATCGTGGGATTAGGGAGGAATTCCGATATATTTGTTACTTTTTTGTTATCAAATGGATGGGATGGGACTGGATTACATACTTACCTTGATTCAGAATGAGACGGGACAAGGCGGGATATAACGGGACGTGACGGGATGGGATTTTTTTAATAAAACTAACGCAAGCTGTGTTGCGGGCAGATGCTAGTATGTAACAAATTCCATAGCTTTTATGAATTATAAAGTTGGTGCATGAAAGCCGTCAGTCTAATGGAAGTTTCATTGTTGCATGCATGGATAGTTACAAACATGTACGCGTGTCGTATTACCTCAGTTCTAATGGATGTGTAATGGCGGCTGACGTGTCTGTGGTGAACTGTATATAATGCATGTCTGTCTAGGCAAAGATGAAATAATCGCTGCGAAAGATCATTGTTTATTGTGTCACTGAATATGAATATAAGATCGTACGAGGCAGTATTGTCGTGTGGGGAGCGTGATTAGTTAATTCATTGCTGTTTCAATGGTAAACTAATAACTGAAGCCTATCACAACTAAAGTTGTAAGTTGATAAATCATTATCATCGAAAAATAATAATGTTCTGCAGGGTTTTGAATTTCAATCAGCTTGCTCTATGATGTTCGCCATAACATTACTTGAAGTAGAAGTTAATTGCAGCGTTCAATTTTAAACGATATTGTTTTATATCATGGGTTCATTAATTAAGTGAATTCAGTATTATTGGACAATGCCGCTCTTAAACAGAATGCTACAAACAATGAATACATGTGTTATAAAGTTCCTAATAAAACCACAAACGGATTAGAAGCTTTTTACAGTGTCCTGACACATAAAACTAACTTATAAATCCAATCTGAATGAGCTCTAGTTCAGTTTATTGAAATATCCAAGTCTATTCCCCACGGGCTTGGTTTGTTTAGATACAGCTTTATCGGAGTCCATAGATTTCAGTTTCAATACTATTATATGCTGCCTTTCAAGCATGCTTTCAGTGGTTGCAATATCTTTCGGAAACCCAATGGATTATACACGTCTTCTTTATGCCGCTGCAAATTGCCAGTTCAATGCTTTTCAGTCGAAATAGAATGAACAGTAGTAGATATTCATTACGGCGAGAATAATGTATTATATCCGCTTTGATTTCGACGACCTAGACATGAAATAATGTTGTATGATTCAGTGTAAATTGTTTATTGGTGCTTGATTGCGAGATTCCATCAAGAGGCAAATGTCGAGATCTGTCGTGCCTTCAAGTGATGCCGAGCTACTGTCCCAGTTCTTGTCATACCGCAAATGGCAGCCCAATTAGCTTCGTTAGCCATCTCACGGATGGCTTGAAAATTTTGTCACTGTATTTTTGCTTCAAAGGTTGGGATTAATGCGGAGTAAGCTCGTTATGTTCTAAATGAGTCTGGATATAAGGTGTTCCAAACTGGATTGCATTGCCATAAGAATAAATGCACTTCTGTCTTGAAGTGTGGAGTGCGTGGTGGGCTGTTGGTAACGGACCAGACGCGGCTGCCTACATGTTCACGGTGGTCGTGTGTTCAAATCCCAGGGCACCTCTTTTTTTTTTTTTTTGACGCGGGGAAACCGAGTTACCGTTATCGTCCCACCTTGGGGGAAAGTGGAGCGATTATGTTGGGTTCACCGCTCTAGGGCATACCAACCAACACCCCGCGTGGCCCTCTTCGGCACAAATGGAAGGGCCCCGGGGACCCGAAGCAAGAGCGCCTCAGCTTCTACCGGAACCGTTCCTGCACACTGCCGCTTACTTGCGGCTCTTACTGCTGCTGAACATCTCGGGGTCACATTGTATCTGTGTACAAATGGCACTACGATAGTCCCCCACTGCGTGCTCGCGACCCCCAAATCCCCATTAGTCGCCTTTTACGACAGGCAGGGGATACCGTGGCGGAATTCTCGAAACGCCCCCATACCACAGGGCGAATCCCAGGGCACCTCTGACTTTTCGATATCATGTGTGTATTGAAAGTCAATCACCACGTACTATAACGGTGAAGGAAAACAAGGGTTATATGGCCTAACCACTCTCAATCGTACTCTCGATTGTTGAGGAGGCACGTGAGCCTACAGTCCATGTACGTCCCAACGTATATGGGCTAATACAGTACAGTACAGTACTTCTGCCTTAAGTTCATAAGTGTAGATAGACAAATATACAGAATGAGTTGTGAGTGTACTCATAGTTATAAGCGATGTCTTGCAGGCATATATTGGGTGGATAAGAATTATGAATGTCACGGGAATATCGATAATTCAATAAAATAAGCGGACTCTATTTCTAAATTAATTTCGTCAAAGTAAATTTAAATTGTAGTTAATATTTGTGTTCTAATATTTAGTTACATTAGCGTAAATTAACTAATGGGCACGATTTTAAAGTTGGGCTCTCGACGAAATGTCTAGTTTCATATTTCAATTCGTTACTAATTTAATGCGAAACTTGTGAAATGTATTCTGTAATTTTCTTGGAACCGAGGGGAAAAGATGTTTTCAAAATATTCAGTCTAAGGAATTGAATAATTTTACTAACTTACCTCGTCTTTGGATATTTAATAGGCTTAATAGCTGCTCGGGTTAATGATAAATTGAGTTCGAAATATTAATTTCACAGACAAAGTAAATAGAGGCACAAAATCAATTAAAAAGTAAACTTAAAATACGTCGCCACTCCAGTAAAGTTAAACTTGCTAAGTTAACATACATATTTCAAAGTCAAATTTTAAATTATCTGGTAAAATAGATCTATTTTTTATATAATATTAGAGGTTCGTGGGTCAAATGATAGTACGCATTTATTAAAGCTGTAATCTGAACATTTATCTAGGTTCAAAGCTACCATGGCCACAATAAAGGTTGATAGCATAAATACAGAAGATTTCCGTCCCTAAAAGAGTTCTTCAAGCCGTTGGTTCAAGCTATCATAATTTGGTAGTGGGGGTATAACCCGTAATCGTAGTGTGCTGTTTAAAAATTCCAACAATGTCAAACCTAATACAGGGTGATTTTGACATATAGTATTTATTTCAAACCACAAGTCTCTGACCACTTCCTGTAACATTGTATAAAAAAAACTGCCAAGTAGTTTCACCAAAAATCGCGATTTTAATTTTCAAGGCTTTTGATCAACCCGTATAGGTACCGAGTCTTTTTACGGCTCATGTAAGTTCCCAAACCAAAGTGAAGTACAGCTAATCGGTAAAAATACTTGTATCTACATAGTATATGGGCTTGCCAAAAATCGTGAACACAAAAATTATGATTTTTGACAAAAAAATGCGATAGGAGATCCATACCCAGCAGGAGTCGTGACTCGTGTATGGGCTGGTATGGAATATAGATATATTTTTACCAGTAAGATGATTACTCGTAGATGCGATCTTTATGATTATTTATTTTATCGCTGTTATCTTGATCTAACCAAGATTTAGGGTTTACTATAAAACAGTCCTTTCGGATTTACTATAAACAGACCAACGTACAATGGTCGTTAAGAGTATTCTTTAGTTTTTCCTTAAAAGCTTTTGCTTGTCGCCGACTCCTGAATTTGTAAATTTTGTAGAAGCGAAAATATGCATTAATATTTACAATCTACTCATTCTTGTCTAGTTTATGCTTGTTAATTAGATTGAACGATGATTTTGTAAAAATATTTTAAGCGAATCAGCGCTGTTAAAAAGCTGTACGAATTGAAAACGAATATATCGTTACACCATTCGTTTGTTACTGAAGTGATTAAGAAAAGCTATTACAGTTGTACAGTGCATTGTACATTATCTGCAATGACAATGAATACACGCATTACAATTTTATTTATTTATTTAAAATACTTTATTGTACATAAAACATATAAAAAGGTATAAAACAAACAATTCTATTTAATCATTATAATATTTAATTGGCAATAATACACGAAAAAAATTAATATTCAAATACATAGGTAGTTTCACGATAATAAAGTGAAATTGTTGCCATATTAGTCACGTCATGTGTATGCAATGGTTTTAAAACTAAGTAATATGACATTAAAGCAAATCCCTCCGTTTATTGCACTAAAGCATTTTATTCGTTCTGCAGCAGATGCGTTACACGCAATAACAATTACAGTCTAGTCGCGTACACGGCACATCTATCTAACATCACAAGACAGTATGAATACATTATTTTTATACTAATGTTTACTGAGGAAAGACGTACCAAGTGATTGCTTGGCACAATGTGTATAATAAAGTTTAAAAAAGCATGAGTTCTTAAAAAAACAGCTTCTAATGTACCGGGTAGATGATATGGGAACATAAGTTTTAACACCATAATTGCATCCAGTGTGCCATAATATTTGCTAAAAATGTATAGTTTTCTGCTTGGAAAATTAAATAAAAAGCGCTACAAAAGAAAGGTCGCCTTAATATAGCTCTTTGCTTTAAATGCGTCTATGAGGAGCCTGAGAAAGGCACTAGCTTGAAGCTATAACTTAATTAATAATGTAGGCAAGTTTCCAAGTTTGCCAGCGACATGCACCCTGTGTAGTGTGTAATGTAGGTGCAAGTTAAAGTTACGGTACACTATATCCCCGAGGTCGGAGTTGCGCACATTTGTCTTGCTTTCATAGTTAGCATGTTTCACTGTCGTCGGATAACAAGCGTAACACCATTGTGTCCGGTTCCTTGTTTATTTTTATTTGTTTTGTGTTTTGCTCGTCCTCCATTTATTCTTCTTTATTACATTTAAGATTTGCTATTACGTAGCGTTGGTTTACATGTTAAGAGAAAGTTTGATTAACATCCAGTTAGCTTTTTACACTTAAAAAAAATACTACTCGTGTTACGTTTATGTTCTGCATTCACCAATTTTTTAAATTTTCTATTTCCTTTACTTGTGATATAAAAAGTAAAAACCTACCAAAGAAAATAGTGGAGCCAAACGCTTTTGTATACATGCATGTGAACTGTTGAATGTATTCAGAAAATAATACGTTGACCGTGTCCCATATGCTCAAAAGGTTCGACGAAAACTCCAGAGAGATGCGGAGCTAAGTCATTTCTCAAATGTAGGTAGTAGGCATCACGCGTGCACCTAATGCTTTCTATGTATTAGAACAACCTAAACACCGCCGACCTTGTAGCCCGCTAATAGGGTTCATGTTGACGCAGGTAATCCTCAAAACATAGGTACGACATGATTGATAGTCCACAGCGTACTTAACGACATTCGGAGCTTTCTCAACGATTTTTTTGCACAAAAAATGAGCAGTCAGCAGGGTACTGGGGGAAAGTAATTAATCTTGGTTTTATTTTTTGGGTCGAGTTGAGCAAATACAAGCTTTTTATATTAAGATTAGAGATATCTGAATGACATACTCATTGCCGGCGGGAAATTGGATGTTGTGTTATCAGTATTGTGACTTCATGTTTATTAGTAAAAAATATAATATACTCGAATGGAATGGACATTTGCCCATTTAGATTAAAGATATTGCCAAGGTTTGACTGTGTTAAGTGTAATGTTAATGAAAATCAATAATTTTCTTCTTATAATAGAAAAGATGAATTGAAAATAGTAAATGGTTTATATTGCGGCTAAAAGCTTTATTGTGTATTTTTTAATCCTTGGGGAATGCTTAGCTCAGTTAGTATTGTGACGTAGTTAAGAAAAAAGGCACACAATACATTTAAGTCCTTGGTAAGAGGGAAACCTAACTCCTATGTTCCATTAGGCTTGATTACGAAAGGGAAAAGTAAATTAAAATTAAGTAGGAATTATACTTACGTAAGTAGGTGCATTTTCAAGATCCACAACTCTAATATTGATATCCACAAACGTGAATGTCTTTTTTTTTGTTTTGATCAGTAATTTTAATTAATTTTCAATATGAATATTATTATATGTGCAATTTGTTTAAATAATATGTATTCTTACATCTTTATTATTTGATTGTGTAGCTTATTTCCGCTAATAAATCTGAGTTTACAAGTTTTATTAATTTGACTGACACTGACGTCATTAATTTGACAGTTCGAGGATTTCTGTGTTTTAACCGGTTTTAGCTGAGGAGAGTTTGGTAAAGTTCTGTAAAAGCATTTTGGAATTTACAATACCTAAGGCGACTTACGGGAATTAATTGAATTTCTTGGAAAGATTCATTTTATTATGATTGCGAGCAGACAAAGGAAATACCAACAAGTATCTATACAAATATAAAACTTTTGCTAAAACCTTAGTACTCTATGTAAAACATTTCATATTTGTATTTGAAAGATATTTTTAAATTATTTATTTTATAAATCTATGTAAAAGTTATTTTAAATAATATGCTGTCCAATTATTTAAATCCATTTTGTCACGATAATTTGCGCTCTATTTATTTTTAATTATTATTAAGTAAAATATAAAATGATCATCTCTGCCTCATACTTTCTAAGACATATTATTGTTACTAATATATTACTAAAAATCTCTTTAAATTACACTTACTCACGAGAGAATCGAAAACCATACATAAAAAAACCAGTTCCCAATTTGCATGAAACAAAACGAACCCAACAAATTACGTTAGGATTTAGCGTCAAATAAAGGCAAAAGAACAGCCGTAATGAGACATGCCCGTCTCATGGGACATCATTTAGAAATGGGAGTTTTCAGCGTTTATTTTTGCAAATGTAATTGTATACTTCATTTGTGATTCTTTTCACAGTCAGACCGTTGTTACTGGAATATTTAATGTCGTTTTCAGATACACGTATAACAGGCTGTTCACTTCAGTGTAGTATATATTTGGTATGTGGGGTAAATGGAATAAAATGGATATAGGAGCATTTTTCTGATATATATCGTTGCATTTTTCTACGTGTGAGTATATATTGTGAGTTTATCGGTTTGTTAAACCTCATGAGACTTCTTGAATACTGGAATTTATTTCGTTGACATATTAGGACGAACGGTATACCATGAATTAGGTTGTTCTTACGAAAAAATTATATAAAATTACATAGGTTTATCTTGATAGCGCATTGAGTCTCCATTCACTTAAAATTTCCATGCGAAACATTTTGCAGTATATTGTAGATGTCCGTAACAGTTTAACCTTTTCGTTTCGCCATTTATATAACTTTTATGTTCATTTTTGAGAGAAAACATCAGGGTTGGATAATGTCATAGTTCAGAATGATAAATGACCGCATTTCATCCTTGTGTTTGAGACTTGGAACAGATGTGTAACCCTGTTTCTATCGAGACCCGTTATTACACGGAGCCTGTTATAAATCTTTGTAATATATCGAAGCTCATTTTGTTTTAAGGCGATTTGTTATTCTTTTTTGTACAACCTTTTTCCATTAGGATTATTTTGTATTTTTGTCGCAAAGAATATAATATACAGAGTCGTAGTAAAGTGATTTACTCGTATATGAAGGTTGTTTGAGCTGGGAATAGAATTAAAGAGCTTAAAGCTGAGGATTCAAGACCTTTCTACCATAAGACTTAAATTACTATTCTAAGTATCATATCGACTGCCTCGGTGGCGTAGTGGTACTACGGTATGATTGCAAAGCTGAGGTCTCGGGTTCGAATCCCGGGTCGGGCAAAGTGATATTGGATTTTTCTATTCATTATCAGCCCGGAGTCAGGAATTTGTGCCCGATATGGCGATGGGCTCGCCCCCTATCACATCGTGGGACGGAATATACAAGGCGAAACGTGGGTGTTCTGGTAGCACCTCTGCCTACCCCTTCTGGGAAAAAGGCGTGTGTTTATGTATGTATGTATTATGTAAGTATCATAAATATCCCATTTTGTAAGAGGATTTATCTGTTGTAGGTAATGTTCGTGTTGTTGCTCTTATATCGGTAGTAATTATTGGTAAAAGCCTTTTTGTATTGTCAGATATAAATCAAAATGAATGATAGTTATAATGTCAGTAGTTTTCTGTGGCGATGGGAAACGGACATTTACTCCTGACACCGATTCTCAAGTAACAAAGATATTAAACGAAAGTTTTTCGTTTTATAGTTGAGTGATTATTATAGATTTTTTAAAAGTACATAGTAAATCTTTGGCGCTAGTTTCCCGAACTCTTTGTTTACGACCAGTGAAAATAAGTTATTTTAATGTTGCTGCATCGTGATTTAGACTATTATAAGTTATAACAATAGGTGCTGATGTCATAAGATAACGATCTATTACCTATCGTATATTGAAGTATTTAAATATGATGTGCATTTGATAAGGTGCAAAATCATTTGGTTATTCGTTATAAATGAAATTTTCAAAACAGTCGGTTAAAATTGTAATAATCAGAATCGCAATTCGGAGAATCGACTTTGTGAGTGTTCGCATAATATTATGTGTTTTTAATTTGAGATATACGACTATGAAATGATTACACTTATTGTTTAATTTGTTGTGCCTTGATAAGAAAATAAGACACCAGGTTGAAGTTCGAATGTTCGGACGTTCGACGTCCGAAGTAAGTTATAAGTTTTCCACTTCTAAGAATGAACACTATTATTTATGATACTTATCATTCACAGCGAACTAAGTCTATGGTTACGACGTACGATAGAGGATTTGAACATTTTGTGGCGTACTTAGGTGCATTCGTACAGTGTCAGTGCGACATCCGAACATTCGAGTTTCCTTTCGGATCAAAGAGTAACCCCCCAAATATGAAACGTAAAGTTCGATCTTCGCAACGATACCAATGTTTGTGTTATCTGAGTTACTTGTTTATAGGGTTTGGGTGTTACGAAACTAAAGAGTCCCTGGAAGTTTCTGACACTCACGATACAAGGCTTGTATCTTTATATTTGGATAGTACTATGTTTGTGAATGTTAAATGTATACGTAAATATTTATTACGTGATCGTGTTATATTATAATATTCAAAAATATAATCTTATTGAAAATTCCACAATTTTACGAATGATGAAGAGAAAGAATGAAATTATTCAAATACAAAGAAGTAATCCCTGCTGGAACCTGATTGGATTCTTTGTTAAAATTAATATCCTTTATCGTCTATTTGCTGGAAGGTTATATGAACTCGGTTATACTCGTCTTTTGGTTCAGACGTCCGACCATTGTCCCCTCGGGATTGCAGCTTTGTAATTTCTTTCCAACTACATATAGCTAACAAATTCGTTTACCTATATTATAGAATAGTATGAATACGTTCGAGTGTTTTGATACCATACTCTTGTGCCCTTGTAAAGGTTGCATGTAATGACATAATGTGTCCTAAGGCCGGTTTCAATAGGGTGGAAATCCTTGTGAAAGGCTTATGTTTAGTAGTGGACTCTTTTTTACAAATAGACAGATCAGGCGAATTGTGAATCTCAAGCGAAGTAGATCGTCATTACTTCCCATTTTTTATGTAGTTGGTTTTTGATTATTTAAAGGATTTTTTTTGTGGCAGTTGACAACGATTCATCGGAGGAGATGCCAGCGGCGACGACGAATGACCCGAGCGCCGAACAGAAGGAGCGGCTCATCGCAGCGGTCAAGAAAGAAGTCAAGCAGTTGATGGAAGAGGTAAACTTTTTTTCTTTTATTTTCATTTAACACAATTGTTTTTAGAGTTATTAAGAAAGATATCTGATATTAAAAAGAGAAAATTAAAGTAAAGAGCGGCAATCGGGGAGAGCAGTATGATCGCCAAGGGATTATATTAATTATAAATACGTATATCCATTAACCAAATTGCGTTACAATTTCTTAAAACTAGTTACAATAAAAATAATTTCTGAAGCTAATAATGATTCCGAGGGGTACCCAAACTAGACTTAGGCTGTCTTCTTGGAAAACCATAAATGTATTATTACTTTCAATGTTAAGTTAAAGTAGCTCCACCAGTGAACTCACTTTAAAATCCATAGCACGTTTTTAAAATATATAATAGCGCTGTACTCGCTGCATAATACCATGACCTCGTGAAGGCTTATTTCTATTTATGAGCTCGTAAAATAATTTATTACTTCAGACCGTGATATATGTTTTATTATATATGTAAGAAAAGCAGCTAATAGAGATGTTTCCAGCGATTAATTTAGAACAGGGTTTAATTATCTCTTTAAATTATCCTTTTCGAGATACTTGAAATTAAAACAGTCTCAAAATTAAGTAATTTTCATGTAACCAAGTTTAATGACTGAAATGTTTATTTAATCGGAACTGTAGTGGGGACACTCGCTTTCTCTCTCCCATGCACGCATCTTATGAGAGATGACGTCAAAGCACGCTAGTTGCATCCTTTTCTGTTCCTGCTACCACCAAATTTACAATATTTGTTTATAACTTAACGGATTTAGAAATATTCTTCCTGTTTACGATTTAGCGTTGTGTAAACTTTCGATGATTTATTAAAACCTAGAATATCTTTCCTTGTTTTATAGTAAGTAACAAGTATTTAAGTGCTATTTATGTCAATTTTTAACCTTCCGATGAAAACAAAGATTAAAATGAAGTTAACTAACCTATTCATATGAATTGTCTAGGCGGTGACGAGGAAGTTTGTCCACGAGGAGAGCGGAGGGGTGACGGCGTTGTGCGGTGCCGTGGAGGCCTGCCTCGGGCAAGGGCTCCGGCGGCGCGCGCTCGGCCTGTTCAAGACTAGCTCCACTACTGCTTTGTTGCACAAGATTGCCAAGGTAAGTGGATAATACGGCATTATGTGGCTGATGTCAGTTACTGTCTGGGTGATTTATTGAATGTAGGTAGTAATAATATGTCAATGTTATTTTGTTCAATTCACGCGTAGCGCTTATGAAACTACAGTTTGAAACATCTGTAACAACATAGTATTAAATGTTTGAAATCCATCAAGTTCTTTTTGCGTGATGCCAAACTACGGCTGCCTTTTATCTTTTTGCATTAATGCATGTAAACTAAGGTTTTTATTTTAGGAAAATCACATTTCGTATTATGAATAACTGATTTTTCGTATTATAAACGCGGGAAATATAATTAGTACATATCAGATAGAAAGTTATAACGGTGTCCAATAAACACGCAAATCACCTGGAGAACATCGAGTATGCCGGCCTTTGAGACTCGATATTGGGATATGGAAGAGGTGGGAAAAGGGAAGCGTAAAGGTTATTTGATTTCTACTACTACACTCCTCGAACTCTTAATAGCAAATATATTTCGTCATGTCAGTATTGTTAGAAATTATTTTTCTAGAATCATTATATTAACTGACAGTTGATACGGCATGTTCAACATGTACGGAATAAGGTAAACAGATATCGAAAGCTAAACCTGAGACCTTTTTTACCCAAGAATAATCCTGAATATGAAATTACGGGCTTCCCTTTTCTTTGTACCGTCGTTGTTGAAGTTCGATAAAGATCTTTAATATCTGCTAATTTATTTTCAACGTATGCTATTAGGAAACCGTCTGTTGTGCAGTATCCGTATTATGGGCTCTTTGAAACCCTGGCTAATATAATATAATGAGATATTGTTGTGTCGTCCCGCGGATCATATTGTGTCGCCTCTAGGGAGCAAACTAGATGAAGAGTATATAACGGGGTCCATTGTTCGCGAGTGATGCCACGCGGATAGCCACTGTCTCACTTCAATCTTAGTTTGTTCGTGTATTATATATACTTAGGCATTCGACGCAGGAGTGTTAAAACATAGACAGCATCTGCCATTATTGCTTTAATTTTTATTTCGATGTTACAATTTTACATATTGTTATATTTATTCTTGTTTAAAAGTATACTGATTCTCTTCATCACTATTGCGTTATAATTACATCACAATAAAATAAATGTTGGTACACCTAAAGACTTTTTAAATGTGGGTATTGTCAGATTTTTGCAACCCAGGAACTCTTAATTCGTAAACGAAGCACGCTGTCGTAGACTAATAATGCAACTACTAATATTTGTTATATTCATTTTTAATAACTACTCTGATAACCGTTCCTTTCTATAAAAATGTTTAATATTCCTACCTTATAATGTTTGTCCGTTCAGAGTTCAATACCTCCTTAAGAGATTTCCATACAAACGGCCGAATATTGTAAATATTAACAACACGTACGCCCTTAAAAGCTCTTTTTTCTTTTATAACTTTTAGTTCAACAGCACCTTTTTGTGAAGGTCGGTGACAAATATTTAAACACTGCTAGGTTTTCTTTGGGCGGAACATCAAAGGCATAGTTGCCGCTGTAATGGCCCGTGGACCGTGCTCGGAAAATTAATTTCCGTTGCCGGTGTGTATCTTATTTAATTAATTTTGTCGGGACCAATGCGTAATAACAACGATATCATGCTGCCCAAATTGTACCAGGTAATTAATTTTTGTAATTACGTTGTATGAAAATATTTTTTTATGAGATGGTTTTGGCGACAACGAAGAGAGGCCTGTAAAGGAGGCCTGGGCTTAGCAGTAAAGCATAATATCCAACATCATAAATATAAATTAGTTCTTCTGTGATACAAATAAACAAACTGGCATATTCATGGGCGCCGCTAGGATTAGTTTGAGGTTTAAAATATAATTTGTAATTATACATTTATGTTATGTGTATTAAGGTCATATTAAAGTAATCGTGCGGGTATTTGAATTTGCTTCGCACATCAACCACATAGCTTCGGTGTGGTGGTTTCTCTTTCTTTTACTGTGCACATATGTTCTTTCCAGACCTGACCCTCCCTACCGACAACCATGGATATGTTTACTAAAAAGCAACGTCTCATGTTTCAGGAAATAATTAAGTAAATGTACCTCATACATAGTTCCCTTATTGTCTGCAACATACTTTAAATTCGATATGCAACATAGCTTCGTAAAAGCAATAGTGAGCGTAGTGACCTACAACGCGCCCTGACAAAGCAACAATAAAAAGGTTTGATGTCGTTTCCAAGGTACGTGTGCTTATGGCACAGCTTTACACAGTACACTAGCAAGCTTTTATCGCCCCTCGTCTAGATACACTTTATTTACCGCTTAAACCTTTTGTAGGCCATTTCTTCACATGCCTATAGTCATTTCAAATTGTTATCGTTACAATTTTAGTATGCAACCTTATAAAGGTTAATCTTAAATTTGATGAGTATTATAAAAAATCGCGTATCTATGAGTTATCAAAAGACAGTGATAATATCTTTATGGTTATTATTACATTTTACTGGACGGTATACACAACATTTAACCTCTATTAGTAGATTTGCCTCTCGAGTCTGTAAAATAGTAACGACATTGAGAAAATATCCAGTAACTTTCCAATCCAGCTGCCATGTCAGTTGAAATTTATGGCGCCCGAAGTTTGAAACATTATCAATATTAAAAGGTAATTTGAATTCTAAACACTTTGTGTATTTGACAACTTCGAACTATAATAAATAACTCTTACTATATTGAAATGAAATAGAATTTCTGAAGCCGTTCTGAAGTTAAAGTTTTCAAATGAAGTTTATATTATTACGTACATTTATTTCAGTTACTAGACATTGAGTTGAATAATTTTTGTTTTTTAGTCTACATTATAGTAACGTCTTGAAAGTTGTTTTTTTTACATTGCAATGTAAATATGTAGCATGCGTTTTGTCTTTGGAATTCTGAACGAAATTAAGCGAAATCTCTAAACATATTATTGATGAGGTTTCCGCAATGGATAATCTTAAAGCTGGTTATATAAACTCATAAATTCCATTATAACCTTTGGGAGTGAAGATTGTAGCGTATATAAGCATGAGTAATTAATAGAATACGGGTTATGTATTATCTGGGCGTTGAATATTCAGCTCACACGTGGTGCAGTGTGCGGTGGTTATCGATTTCGTGTAACAAAGTGCCGCGTGTGTGGTGCTACCAGATCGTAACGTTTTGTCAATATGTTGGGTGCTGTTTCATTTATGCGGTTTTTCATTGAAATATACCCAATATTCGAGATATTATATTGCTCCTTGAGTTATTGCACCGACAAGAAAAGCCTTCTTAGTCGATATTGTATTTTTTTCTTGGTCTTTGTCATTTTCCATTATAAGACGTTGAATCTATGAGAGACATTTTCCTTCAGGACAAGTTATCATATTTTTAACTGATCGCTGGACTTTGGCCTATTTGTGTCAAGGTCCAGGTAAGTTCTGTCTATGTAGCATAATCTGTTGTGTGAGAAACTAGTATATCCGGTTAATTTCGGTAGGCAATACAATTGTTATTATATTTACATTGGTTATTGTTATACATCTTGTATAATGGTTGCCTCATTGGTCTATTGTAGTAGAAGCCTGTAGGATTGATGAAACTGAACCTAGGTTCGATTCTGGCGCACTCTCCTTTGTATGTATTTTTTCGGTCTGAAACATCACACACAGCATGAACTCGAGTTCGTGCCCGGCATGGCGTTGGATTAGTTCTCTATCATTTTTGATACAAAAATAAACACCTGTACCTATCCCCTCTTAGACATAGGCGTAGGCATATCAATGTCAGTTGCTATCCGGCTAGATAAAAACATCCTACCAAGTTGAGTTGACATCACGTAACACGTTTTACGTGTACATCAAATATGCCTCGGGTGAAATTTACGCGAGCAATTTGAGCGGCGGAGGAAATTGAGTTGTTTCGTATGAACCAACGCGTCTGGCAACACCTCGGTGTGAAGTGAAACAATTTACTCGTTAAACGCCCTGTCTGTTACAAGTTGCCGTAGCGTAATTACTTATTCACGTACGCTAACTGCGCAGGCCGGCTCACATAACGCCCTGTATCTTATCGGATATGTATTTACTTGTATGTGACTTCAGACGTACAACTTTCTGTTATCTATCCAGTACTGTTAGTAGGAGTTCAATTGTGTAATGAGAGTTCCTTGTCACGTTGCAATGTAATATTACATTGTTCTTGGTAAGAAGTAGAAATCTAAACTTTTATGTATTGTACTAATATGTTTCAGAAGTCACTGCTGGGCATTGCGTAATACTGCTAATAGTCTAATAAGAAGGTTTATGTTACTGTAAGGTGAGAAGATGTCTTTTATAAAACTATTGGTCAGAGGAATAAATTACAAATAATTAGAACACACACACATACCGAAATATTTGCTTTACACAGCTTATTAGTAACTTGTACCCAATAATTTATAAGCTGGTTCATATTGCGAGTTTGTTCGACTACGTATTTTGCAAAAGCAATTTATAATAACCGCGTACATAAGTACCGCCCCACAGGTATTTACGAGTACGCAATATTATTAATATTACGAACGTTACGATAATTAAATTGTGATGGAAAATTCTCAAGTTCATTGGAGCGATCGCGCTTTAATTATAATTTTAATTTACATGTTGGGGTGATTGAACCCCTTAAACATATTCATATAGGAAGAGCTTTTCGCGATGTTATCATTTATGTATTTTAATTATAATAGCGTAGAATTGCTCACTACTTAGCACTGTATTGTTCTACTTGTATAATCCAGAGATTGATTGGGAAGGCTTAAGACAGGTCTCCCGTGTAGGCCTATTAGGGTATATCCAAGGCAGGTCTTCTCATTACGTATTCTTAAAGTATTAAGATACAGCGAAGGTACCTATAGTTTATGCGTACATTTGTTACTATAGGAGAAAGTAATAAGTAACACCTTTTAAATTTTTGAAAACGAACGCAATCATTTTCATACGTCCGGCGACTGCCAACTTGCTCTGCGTTTCTCGGAAATTGTGCTGCGGAAATCTCTCAATGAGATCGTATTTTTTTGCCTTTATCTCATCGATAATAAAGGTGTTCGATGATATTTGCTTTAGCTTGGTTGTTACGGATGCTTTCTGTGACGGTAATCGCGCTACAGAACTAAAGAGGATTACATATTTTGGGGCTGTGACAATAAAATTAATTTAACAGTACATTGAACTGTTGAACATGTATCACGTAACAGCTCAATTTAATTTAATTGTCGGAAATTACATAAATAACTGGTATAAAATATTGGGCTCATAAAATATTGCTAATATGAAAATACATAACTCATTAAGATTTTCAAGATTTTATGAATATAAAATAAAGGGTTATAGCGAGATGCGCAATTACTTTAAGAGCATCCAAGATTTACTTTGCAGGATGATCACAGTCGTGTAATAGTGCTACCACTCTCATTTGGTATTTATGAGGTATTCAAAATTTTATGCGCTGTAAAGTAACGTCTCTGCGTACATATTGCAGTTTAATATGAATTGCTCATTCCTGCAAGTGTCTCCTACATTTGATTACAAAGTGCTTCTACCGATATAAGCAGTAAATACGAGTAGAAGTAGCCGGGGAACCTGTTGTCGGTCGTAAATATAAGAGATATACTAACACAAGTTTGCACTCTATCATATACTCTGAAATCTATAAAATATGTTTGTGGGTATCGCATATTGTTAAGGCAAATAGTGGTTTATTTCAAAGTAGCATAGTGGCCCATGCTAAGCTAAATCGGCCGTACCGTGCTTTTCATACACATTGTGCCAGCTTCTATAACTGCGCACCAATTCAACCAAATGTTAGTCTGGTCTAGTCATCTCTGCACCCCATTTGGGTCTACGCTCTAGGCCTAGGCACCGATCGCTGTGCTCTTGTTTCGTCAATGCAAACCATTACACTTCTGAATCTAATTACATAAATTGGAAACAAAATAAAGTAGTAAGTGAACATGTCGGGGCCTCATCCCAATGCAATTTCTACATATCCTTATATTTATTGGAAGAGTGGATAACTGGTAAAAATGCCATTAGTAAAAATATTTTTTATGATTCAAGCTAAGTGTGATTAAAATTACGAAACACCTTGCGGTCGGGCCTGGCTGGCCCGGGTGCAGATAGTTTTTGAGTCCAGTGAACGTTTTTTCATTTAAATTTATATTTAAACCCAACGTTACAACGTGTCCTACATCCCGTCCCGTTACTTCGTTTCCCTTACATCCCATCCCGTGACATCTCGTCCCGTCCCGTCTTTTTCATTCTTTTTTTTCGATTTATAGATTAGTTCTTTTATAGATTTGCATCAAAACATTACATACGACTGCACCATGAAGATAAAAAATCTTTCCAGTATTCTGTAATGCAAATTAGCAATTATCTGGCTCGTGCGGCACCAGCCGAAGAGCTGAAGGCTGTAAATTGTGTCGTAAATTGAGTGGCCATTGTAGTCCCGAGCTTGAGAGCCACTGATGTGGAACAATAAAGCATTAATGGACGCGTTCGGATTGTTTGTCCGCTCATTGTTACGATGCATTTGGTTTCAGCACTTACTCGCCTCGCACTAGTGAGCAGCGGAATCACTATTGTACGGGTTTGTTAATTTTGTTTCTAAGCCTTGGCACTGTCTTTTATTCTTCCCTCGTTTTCTGTACTGGCATGGAGAGTATCCACAGGCGTGTGATGGTTATCTTTCTTCAATACAATAATGATATCCTGCTCTAAATCGATTTTACGGAACTAAAATCGAAATGTCCAGATTTGTGAAAGGTTTTCGGTCATCGCGTACTGACCGCCATCCAGTGAGATAGGAACATCGTATCACCAAATATAGAGCATGCGGCAATTTCCTTCTAGATACATATATAACTGTCACCACTTCATAAAGAATTTTAGGAAGGAAGCCTATCAACAATCGATTTTAGCTTATAATTAGTCTTTACTCCGCTAATATACCTTCCCAAGGCATGACGAATCTTAACTTCCTCGAACAATCCATTCGAGTTAATATTTCGCTCACGTTAAAGGTACAGTTTCAAAGAATTGGGCTTTATTGACCGAATTAAATAAAAAACTTTATCTATCGTACCGTCGATACCGGGATTATGTGAAGGACTCACAAATCCCTCTTCAAAAGCAATTTACCAACAGATTATATTTATTTTCAAGCAAGTTACCGAAGTTGTTTCGGATTTACAAAATTATGTGTAAATATTTTAGGTTTGTTTTGTCTCTACGTCTATATTTCTTTAAGGACGATATTATTTTAGGTATTCATAAAATACTTATTCTAGCGGAATATTTATGGTTTGTAGACCATAAACGCTGTGTATCTAAGTAAGTATCATATTATTTAACGAGCTTATGCCTTTATTAATTCTAGACTAGGTTGATGTGTGTTCAATTTTATTAGTGTAATGGTCAGAGACTTTGGACACCATAAGAAGGTTTTCAATGGAGCTTAACCGTCGCCAAGGGGCAAGTCGGGCAAGGAAGGAGCAAATTCCAGATAGTTCCCATTACATGTAATCACTCTCCAGCCTGATATTATTTTAAGAGGTAGTTAAGAACCCCGTTAAGAGGGCTAATATATTACATAGCTCGTATATATAAGCAATATACCAATAGTAAACTCGCAAACTAAACCACGCGTAACTAATTACAACTTACACACATTAACCTCTGTTTAATACGCACTATTCGAGTTTACTCATAGAGTTTCAGAGGGTAATCTACTTAATTTGTCCTCACTAATCAGAATAGGCTTTCCCTTTAAGTTATGAAACGGCTCTGTGAGAGCTTTGTGGTGCAATTAATCCACCGTGTAGACAGGTGAAAAAAGTGCGTGGTGGCCTGTTGATAAAGATACCAGACGCGGCTGCCACCTTGTTCACGGTGGTCGCGAGTTCAAATCCCAGGGCACACCTCTGACTTCTCGAAGTCATGTGTGTATTGATAGACAACCACCAAGCACTATAACGGTGAACGAAAAACTTGTGAGGAAACCTGCATACCATAGCGATTTGCAAGAATTTCTAGGGGATGTAAGTCCGCGAATCTGCACTAGGCCAGTGTGCTGGACTATATGGCCTAACCCCTCCCAATCATACTCTCGATTGTAGAGGAGGCTCGTGCCCTGCAGTGGGACGTATCTAGGCTGATACAGTACAGTACAGAAGACAGATGGACACATCACTCAGAACGATAGGCTACGGAAAGCCTTGGATTCCGTTTATATACTCTTTAATATTATGTTTATAGTAAGGTTTCCTTATTATTTAATAATGTCACATGTATGTAACAAAATTGTTTAATTTAATTGTTTATTTATGTAAATCTACTTTTAATTTTTCTTACGATGTTTGAGGAAGTAATGAGTTTTTGTCGAATGCGGTTCAGATATTTTTTTTTAGAGAGAAGAAGTAACCTGTGTGTAGTAGTATGTGTGTAGTAGTATGCTGTGAAGTAGTCCATACAAGATAAACCGATAAGTTCTCCTGGGAATTTATTATTATCGTACCAAAAACTGACGTGAATTTACGAGTTACGGTTTTGCGTCCTGTTAGTAAAATTCTCGTAGGCCCAACATTGTTACTCTCTCGAATTCCCTAGCTTACTTTTCCATAGATATTTAAACTGTAAGTAAATGTCGCGCAGATTTTTTGGCTCTCTCCCGTTTTTATATACATTTTTACCGGACACTAATCATAGCGTTCGGTAAAAATGTACATAAATACCAGCACGTTTCGCGAACTTGACCGAATACAAAATATTGTGTTCTCACAATAACTTTTCAGTGTTAATAAATTAGCCAAAATCGTGTTGAAAAGTACCTATGTACGTAATACGAGTACAGAGAATATTTAACGCCTTCGTACTTTAAACAAAACAATGTTTAATGAAAAAGCCAGTTGTTGTATCTCGTTGAGCGGCAACAACCCGAGGATAACTTTTCATGAACAAAGCATTTCATAACCACTTTGAAGTTCATACCGCGTATTTACACTTAATTATATTTTGAACTATGACATTATTAAGCAAATGCGGTAATTAACGCTAAACAATGATACCCACTGAGGCAGAAACGTACAAATATTTCTAAATAAATGGTGGGTTGTTTATATTGTTGAATCATTACACGAACTATTGAATTAGAAAGAGAACAAAGCAAGTACAATATATGCTTAGACTGGTCGACAAGTTTTTAGGACAACAGCTACTTATTGGTTCTCGGATGTTTTTCAAATAATTAACTCCAACTTTTATTTTATTAAATAGGCTAATTTTTTACGTAATATTTTTTTTTAGCTTAGCTCCGGCAAACGATGCATGCACGTCACCTGATGGTAAGTGATCACTACCGTCCATGAACATCCACAACGCTTGGATTATGGATATGTTGCGGGACCATGAGATCGGGAGGGGCGCGGGAAGGAAAAAGGATAAGAAGAGGAAAGGGGTATTGGGCATGCGGCAGTCTCACTCACCGAACGAAAGGCGACAGCACAGCTGTCGCTTCATATTGATCTTCTGTGAGACAGTGGTACCACCCCGGACAAGCCTGCCCATTCATGTTGAGTCATGGCTGACAACAGCGTAGCTCTACCACTTTTGAGAACAGAGGTTTTAGACAATTTGCTTTTAGAATTAATGATATTTGCAGCTTACTATGAACTTCTATTAAAGTGGAATAAATGTTGGAAAGTGGATGTACTACAATATTTTACATATTTTATGTTACCGAGGTACAGACACTAAAGCTATTTCAGTTTTATCACCTATTCCGTCCGCGTGAAGGAATAATAAACGATTATAATGTTGAAGTATATTACGGTACTTTTATCTAAAATTGGAACTGAAATATTGGATTTCCATATACGAGTAGTATCGTTAGTGGTAATAATTTTGTAGGAATTACTCCCTCGTCTGACAATATTGTGGAATTATTTTCAGTCGCGTCATTGATAACGTAACTTAACGCTGCATAACGTTGTAAATGCCAAGCGAAAAGCCTTTTACACTATTATTATTGACATGTTGCAAAATTTAGATAAGAAGAAAAAGCATTCATATTTTTATATACAACTTTGGATTTTGATTACCGCAAATATTTAATAATATAGTAGAAAATATGTTTTTTATTAAGCATGTCGTTCATTAATTAAAATTCTGCAAAAAATAGCTAATTGTTTCCACAAGACCAGTATTGAAATTTTCTATTCCCCTGGCGTTACGTAAAGTGTTGAAAGTGGTAATGGATCGCGGTGATCAATTAGGCCCAGGTGAGACGCTCGCTTTTGTGTCTAAAGAAAAATAATTTCAAAAAATACTTTGCGCTTTTAAACCGATATTACGTGTCTTGGAAACAGATTTTCTTTTTTAACTTCTTCTTTGCAACTTCGCAAAGCCTTTTTGTTGGCATTCAAGTTAGTTTTCCGTACTTTTAAAACACCGTGTTGGACTTCGTTTTTGACGAAAGTTATCGAAAGAAACCGAAAAGGATTATAAGTTTTGCTCAGCAATCTACCGAGTTTTACGAGTGCAAATACATTTCTAGGTTTGTCTATTAGGTAATAGTGTAAAATCTAAGTTTTCAGGGAACAATAATATAAATGCTAAACGGTTCATAAAAAGCATTATAATGTAATTATCACAAGAATGATAATGACATATGTAATGACTCACTTCCTATATGCAGGCGGTTAAATGTTGATATCGATCCGACATGGATCCGACATACAGTACATACGTAATGTACAATACATTTGTTATGCGATGTTGGAAAATACTGTCAGTATGACAGTGACGCACCCACGCAAGAGTGTCGCATTTGGGCTTAAACAGTGTAGGTATGTCCGGTAGGTTGACATACTTGATTGCAATGGCCTAAGTTTTCACTTATTTCCATTGGAGTGAACTTATAATCAGGGGCATTACATTAATTCATTTAATCAGTAATTTAATTTAATCATTGTTAAAAAAGGTTCTTAATAATTAATCTTGTTTGCATTTAGCTTACTTTTATCTACAACTGTTCATAGGATTCTCCTAAATAGTGTCAATAATTATGATTAATTTTATTAAATGAAAAATGGTTAGTGTTTGCTGTTGTGTTTCGTTCTATGATATCGAAAGCTGATGAATATTCATATTTCGATGGTGGAAAATCCTTATCTGTGTCGACTTGTGACAAATACCTATCGCTCGCCGATCCTTACTATAATTAAATTGCGCTACACTCACCATCACGCGCAATGCAGACTCTTTGACATGCCAGTATAAAAAAACGTCTAGAGTAAAATGTATAATAAAGTTGCACCGGTCGTCGTATAAAGGGTAGTGATTGGTGCGACAGGCGACAGCGCAATAATGACGCTTTTAAAATGTCCCCTACAAAGGCAGAAAATGGCGCGCCACGTGTACCGCTGCGCATTTGCAGTTATAGCGCTCTACATACAGGCTGCCTCAGTTTTAAATGTCGTTACGCAGACCTCATACCGTATTTTCTACGATGTAGTATTTGATCGCAGCTCGTTTGTAAATGCTATATTCTGTTTATAATTTGTGCGCATATGTCTATATTAGAGAATTAAACATTTTGTTTACCTGTTTGTATACCAAATTTTCATGTAGTCGGCACTTTTCGGTCACATTGCAGAATGATTGGTTTATGATTCGACAACAAGCTACCTGCCTGACGTCAAACCTTCCGCGAGGCACAAAATTGCTACTACCACGCAGATAAAATTATCCTCGCTATTTATAACATCATTAACAATAATCTCCTTTTTTTGGAGTCGATTAAAAAACACACAAAGAAGACTGAAGCTTATAATACCGGTTTTAAACATTTAAATTTTAAATGAATTCTTTAAAAGACAGACAGCGTTAATCGCATCGAGAAGGTTTTGTCTCTCCGGACAAAGCTTAGCAGTCGGCCAACACTCGAGCGTCCTTAACAATTCAAAGGAATTCAGGCGTGAAGTCTCCCCCGTCCCCAGCCTTCTGTTTTATCGATGTGAGAGACTCAATATCTGTTTATTGTGGCGTCTTTTGTTTATGTCAAAGTCTCGGATTTGCTAATCCGCGAATATGTTATTTGTATGATATACGTAATCCTGCTGGATTACGTGCATCATACAATAATATAAATAACATATTAAAATTTGGAATGTAATATTGTTCACGCGGTTCACGCCTATAGAGAGTGGTTGTGTACAATTTGCAACGGTTAAGAAATATACAATAATTAGTCTCTATTTTAGTTTAATTAGTTATATTTGGTATCCTTAAACGTGGTTGGGCCGCGCTGTTATCAGTCATGACTCAGCATGAATGGGCAGGCTTGTTGGGGATGGTACCACTACCTCGAAAGAAATCGACGTGAAGCGACAGCTGTGCTGTCGTGTTTCGTTCGGTGTCATCCGGCTGCCTCACTCACAGTATTGGGCAACCGCCTAATACCTTCTTCCTGTTCCCATCCTTTTACCATCCCAGTCCCCTCTCGATCCAAGTAGTGTGGGTGTTCATGCGCGGCAGTGATCACATACCATCAGGTGACCTGCTTGCTCGTTTGCCGGTCCTATGCTATAAAAAAAAAAACATATAAAATGAGAAAGTAAAATAGTAAACAATGAAATTGAAGCTAAGTTATTTGAAAAACATGCGAGAACCAATAAGTAGCGGTTGTTCTTATCGCATAGTGGTAGCCGTAGAAAATGAAAATTCTTACCATCGCGTCGTTTGAAATTCATGATTTATACGTATCCGCAATGTTTATTAATTACTTGTTTGATAAGTACATGCAAAACAAAAACTAACGGTTTAGTTATCAGAATAGACTTAATACATTTGTACATGCGAATCCATTTTATGTCTTTAAAATATAATGAAGATAAATTTCCTCTCTCTCTCTCTCTTCAACCACAGAAGTTCCCTTGCTGAACATAAGCTTCCCTCAAGAATTTTCTCTATACATTTCCTAATAATATTATATTTAATACCCATCTACGAGTATAGGGAAAAAAAAGTATATGATAGAACTTAACCAGATTCAGTTTCAACTTAGTTAGGCAGAAATTGCTTGTTCCTCGGAATAATATAAATTGATTAAACAGTCCGTTTCAATGTTGAAAGTAATGGGAAGCTCGTTGCAATAAAATTTTATTAATTAACAAAGAGAGAATAAATGGCTTATTGCTTCTGCGTTCACTGATATAATTTTGATTTATTGTTCAATATGCTAAGTGATTTAATGAAATTGTTCATCGGAACAATTGGAAGTATTGAAAATTACTTTTCTTAATTTATGTCTACTGAATAAAACTTGATTTTCACGATAAATTTCTTGACATTCACTACTGTAGATACATTTAATATAGTTCTGTTTATTGGTTTATAGTTACTCATGCTTTATAAGTCCTTATAATGTATATTCTTATTGTATTTATATTGAAGCACATTAAAAAAAATGCTTTTATCTTTTAAGCAATCATTTTCGCACCTACCTCTTGCCATCCCTGCATCACCTCAAATTCGACTAGAAAAGACAACTTAAGTATTATGTGCACATAAAAAGTGTATTTATACGAAATGTAAATAAATAAACATTTGTTACCCGAAAATATTTCGTCTAATGGAGCAATCGTTTGTATTCGTCCGTCGTAGGCTTGCACGCATGTGCCTTTCAGAGCTAATGGCTCGGCGCGGCGTATTGTAGGATTAATCGTCGACAATCGATTTCTCTAATGCTCGCTGTTACCTAAGTGAGCTAATGCTCGCGTCTCTACACTAAATTGCTGCCTGAACGCTTTTGTGGTTTCTTTCATCTATTTTCAGTGTGAGAAAGTTCAAGTTCAACCAGAAACCTGCATTTTTTTTATTGCATAGTTCCGGCAAGCAAGCAAACGGGTCACCTGATGGTAAATGATCAGTGCCGCCCATGAACATCCACAAAGCTGGATCATGGATGTGTTGCCGGCCTATTTGGGAGAGGAACGGGAAGGAAAAAGGATGGGAAGAGGAAAGGGGTATTGGGCATCCAGCTAATTTTTTCTGGTAGGCAGACGATTAGAAATTTTTAAGAATATTGATGGATGATGGTAATGGGTAATAAATGGGAATTTGTGTCATTTTGCGAACATAGGATTAGTTAAGAAAAGTGTTACATAAAATAGGTAAGTGGAAGATAATTGTATAAAGTTATTGAAGTTTCTGGAAAACTTACGGGGAGGCTAAGTTCATCAGCAGACATCCTGCGGTTGATTTCCATTACTGTTGTTGTGATTCTGACAGTCTGTTTGTAACAGTTTACGTCAACATATTTGGCGGAAATTAAATCTTTTCTCGATGACATTTCCAATTTTGTGGAGTCAAAAGCTTTCATTACCGCTAAACGTGGAATAAAAAAACCGTATAAAGACAAATGAAAATTAGTTTCTGAACTGACACGCGCCTTCATTTTGACAAAATAAATAATTCAAGAAAACATTTCGGGAACTCATTTGCCTAATACTTTTTATATGACATTGGGGTGTAAAGTTGCCTGCTACTACAACAGCTTGTTTTTTTTGTCTAGAATTTTCTTAAATATCAAATGTTTAATATATTATACGTTGGCCTTACATTTCTCGGTGTCGTGAGTAGGAAATGTTAATATTGCATTAATTGTCGTCTTGTTTTTTTTTCAATTTATTGCAGTATTATTTTTTGTCTAAAAATTTACACGATTAATTCACGATACTAGGTACTCGTTTAAAGCCACCTTGCACAAAGTGTTTGCCATAGTCAATAGTCAATTAAATTTGACGGCTCGATTGAGGTAGTATATTGCTGTCTTACACGAAATTGACACGAATAGCAAGCGACAACGCTTTGATATCGCGTATCTCTAGATTAACACTGTAGCTAGAAGTTCAAAACCTCTAACCCTTCATGTCGCCCCTATTTTTACCATACATGTACGAAATTAAATGCCCTCGATGTTATGTTAGTCATTCATGGAATCTAAGCTGCGTAGCGCAGGATTGTTATAAAACAACCCTTATAATAATTACACATAATTATTCTTGCTATCATTACATACAAAAATAATAAAAATCCGGTAAGCAAGTTGTAAAACAGGTTTAATAATTAATACCTCTTGAAATACATATATCATAATAGTACTGTCCCAAGGGGTCCATTATAAAGTTATTGCCCTTCAATGATGTTGTTAAAAAGTGCTCTACATTTTTAAATTCAATGTCCACGTGTATTCTTTATTCCATATTTGTTGGAATTGTGTTGTGACAGTATATGTATTGTGAAATATTTACTTTAAGTCGTTTCGTAGTGGTAAACAGCCGCAGGAGAAATCTCACCTCTATCGTACCAAGGGCACTTGACTTAGTTGCCGTCGCTTTTTGTTCTCAGAAAAGCGTCTTGAGCGCTTTCAAGTCTTCCCTTTAACTTAACAACAGCGGCTATCGACTTTCACAATGAAATGTTTCACAAACTATCCTCAGGCAGATACTTACTAGCTGTTGCAATAATAATTGCTTAAAGTTTCATAATGATAACGATATCAAATTGCTAATAAATAATTCTAGCATTTTACATTTTAACTCGTCCCGTTCTTCAGACGGTGCCCGAAGCTAAAATCATAGTCCTCGTGCTAGCCAATGACAAAAGTTCTGGAGGGCAGCATTTATTAGTAATTGATTTCATACAAGTTCTATGCGGCTAACATACATAACATGGTATCTGTTATAATAGGCGGGTGTATTAAAGTGAAGGTCCGAGTCCAAAGTACATTATAAACTAGATCAGTTAATCCTTGTGGTATTCTAATTTATTTGGTGTTTTCTAGCACTGCCCCGAAGCCGCTCTGGTGTCTGCGCGAGTGCTGGCGGCGGAAGGGACGCCAGCCACGCGGTCCGCCTCGGGCGTAGAAAGACGCCCGTCCATGCCTCGGCCCCCACTTTGCAAGAGGGGCTCTGGGTCATTACTGTCGCAAGCATCGCCTCCGCAGTCCAGGTGAGGAAAATTACCAATTAAGTCTCTGTTGCGTAGGTAATAAAGTTAGTAGCTAATTAGCACAATCAAGTTAAAGCGTTAATCGGTGCGATCGTGTAACTAATGAGTATCATATATGTATTTCGCTCTGGAGCAGTAATTTGAATTAAACATGCCGTTCCAAGTAATAAGACTGTCGTGTTAGTGTTAATTTCGTTGCTGATTGTTAGCCTACGTTGCTTCCAAATATTTCAATTTTGTTTTTCTTAAAATAAAGTAGGTACTTACAAATTTGGTGTAGGCTGTGAGTCCCTTCTGTACAACAATACCGGGTTACCCTAGGATTGATTTCTTACAAGCCAAATCCCTGGGGTTTGTAGACCAGAATACACAATACGCGGGTAAGAGTGAATCGAAATAAATATATATTTTTCTATATGAGGTTGGTAGGTCTGCCTATTTCACCAAAGTACATTTTTGTGCGGCTCGCATCCAACGGGTCTGTGATTTTTATCAGGCGCCTAGTTGTTCAATTTGGCGGAAAGCTTCGTAAATATGTGTTTGCTGTGTAGTAAGATTAATAATACAAAAGGATTGAAGTAATAGCTGGTTTTTACTTCAATGTTATTTAATATACATGGTAACACGGTAACACGGTCTAAAAATATGTATTAACTCGAAATGTGAATCCGTAATGTTTTGTCGGCAACATGTTGCAGCTCTCCTGTGTTTTAATTATGATAATATGATTATTAAAAGTTTATCGCGTTCAGAGCGCAATTATTTCCCTCGGAATTTACCCTAGGAAGATTTATCATGAAAATTAAATTGTCGTGGCGCTGCGACAAACTCGCAAAATTAATATCCCCGCTATCCGTGTTGCCGCTTTTAGAAACATGTTCTTATTAATTGTGTTCATTTAAAGAAATGAACCCATTAATGAATTCGCTAATTATTCTGTTTCTTAATAATACGGTAGATTAACATTATAAGTTTTAACGTTTGTCAGTATTTAATTAAATGGAAAAGTTTATATTGAATAATATAATATGGCACAAATTGCACGCTTGTTAATTTTAATTAAAGCAAAATCTGATAACTTATTTAACTTCGTAGAAAAAGTTTAATAAAGTGGTTTTCCAAATCATTAGTAGAGACTTAAGGTAAGCCAATTAAAGTTTAATCAATAAAGACAATTAATCGCTTGGCAAGGTCGAAGTTCGTAGTAAACTTACATGGATCATTTAATCAAGAGCTATTAAGTCGTTATCTCCTTTACATAAAATATCTTGTAAGCTCAAGTTGATCTGTTGTTTGTTTCGAAACCAGTTAAAGTTTCGTCTTTGTTAAACAACGAATATTATTTCGCTCAATATTACTGTATTACAAAGTTAATTTTTTATAAATGTAAGACTTTTGTCGTTTATTGATTTTAATAAAATAAAAGTTGCATATTGTTCACCCAATGCTACTTGCATTATTACTATTGTGTTTAAGAATATCCACGATCTTTATATACCATCCGTGGTTATTCGATTAGGTTCAATATTTTTTTCTATACCATTCATCGTATTGTTCAAAAACATCTGAAACTCATTTTTATATTGCATTAGGTTAGATTTTACCACCAAAGAATTTTTTTATCTCAACAATCTCGGTATTTTTTCTAGTCGGTATTCTTTTGAATATTCACAGCATTTCTCGTGAAAATATTCCTTTTTCTCCCAAGAGTGGTTTGATTGAAACCATCTACTGCCCGCGAGACAAAACAACAGGCACTTTTGTTAGAATATAAAACAGAGTATTATATATAAATTATATACCACGTAGTTATAGAGAATATGTATTGCAAAACTTTTCGTCACGTTTTCAGTGCATATCATTAAATTAAAATTACCAATATGTTGGCTGGCTACAAAGCTTAACTCGTGTTTCTGGGGTTGTTTATGTTTTTCCAAACTGTGTTAACTGTTTTGACATGGCGAAACTTGCTACAGTTGATCGTTACTGTCCACTAACTAAGAATAATAAACTAGATGTTTATAAAGCATTTTATATTTATTTAAAACCTGTAACAAAATGAGTAATGGGAATATCTAATTTCACTGTAATTAAAATCGTTATACCAACGCATTACTGAATTATAATGATTTACGATTTCTCATAATCACATAATTAATGTCATACGTTTTTGGTCAGTTAGATGTTGTAAGGTGCAGTGTATCAGAAAATATATTTTATAATAACTTTATGCGTCTTCGAAGTTTTAACAAAAAGAAAATTAATTAAATATATGCGAGAACATTAATACTTACTAGCGTTTTGACATGGCTTTGACGTTCAAACTCGGCTCCAAAGCATAATGTTAAGTAGTGATATTAAATACCCCTAACTTGTTTAAGGACTTGGGCAACTACATGTAAAAATATTTTTTCAAATCCGACTGGCAATCCAAGAGATGGCCGCGTTTAAACAAACTGTTCAGGTTTATTATATTGGTATAGATTACATTCAATCTGTTGTTCACTCTTGGGAAATTTACAAGATACGCTAGTATTTAGATTCCTTTGTACTTTATAGCTTCAAGAAAAATAGTAGAAGCCTATTGTTTAGCGAATAAATACGTACTGAATTTATGGATAGACATTTCGATATATCAGACACTACCCTTGTTACATCGGACCGTTGTTCTAGCACTTCGCACACATCCAATTACGTATTCCTTGTGTTATTGCGAAAGAGAAGGGATACATAATATTATTTAGTACATTTTGTCGTACGTGTCCTGTGACTCCGCGCTCCATCAAATCATAACTTTTTGAATCACTTCGTAAAACAAGCGCAGATGCGACCCTTGTTGATGAACATCTAATGAAACCTCATTTGTGGCTCTTTTGGATAATATGTTTTATGATTGAGTGCGTGTGTGATCAATTTGATATCCAATCCAATCCATCAGCCAAAGCAAGTCCACTGCTGAACATAGGCCTCTCCCAATTATGTCCACAGTTACCTGTTGAATAATATAAATTAATATAAATGGATATTAATATATTCACGGTAAGCAATGAGCTTTCAACGATTCCAATTACAGTTTGATCGTTTTCAATATCTGAGCAAAGTCTCGCCTCAATAGTTCAATCGAGACGTGATTGTGCATAGTTTTCTATCGATTATTTGATTTTGTGTGCCTATCTATGTAAACCACTCTGAGCAGTAGTTGATATTGATCCATGCTGCGTAGTCTACATCGGTGTGTACGTTTCAAGTACAAGTTTAATATTATAGAGCAAAACTATGATTAATGGTATTGTTGTACTAAGAACACCTTAACGATATCAATCGGAACATTGACTGTGGAAGTAAACTACACCAACAGCAGTTTATTGTCAAAGATACCTGAGCTTAACTAAGCATGAAGTAATCACTACAACCTTGAGTTTACCTCTTATTAATATCCAAAGTATTTTGAAGCATTTCTATTGAATAAAGTAATAACGTAGATATGGAATAGAATCTATACCAAACAAAAGGCACTTGAGCTATCTCTTGTGAGTTGTTAGGAAAAGTATATTATATTTGCTAAGATCAGATAAGCCTTCATATTCAATGGATGATTGATTTAGGATAGCGTTAAGAGGATGTAATAACAGTGCCTTCAGAACTGCTTCATGTTTTGTTAGTTTCTTGTTCCGTCAAATATTTGTCTATTGAAATTCACTCGTCCTACGTCGTCTTTGTTCTTGGTACCATATTTCTTAGTGATAGTAATTCCTTGGCAAAAGGAAAAAAAATACTATGGTAATGTTTCGAAAAGAAAACAACGAATCCCAAAATATTTTATTATGATAATTCTTTTAAAACAGATGAATAAAACAATAGCTTCAATACATATTCCGAATTTTCTGAATAATATTAGAGTGCTCGAGGGTAAATTGGGAATTGGGACCGCGGCGCAGAATCAACAAGACAAATATGATTGGGCACCTAAATAAATCAGGTCGCGGAGCTGCGAGCCTTGATTAGTCTCTGTGTACGTATAAGTATTTACTTAAGAGGGTTCGCAATAAAAATATATTTATAAATTGATTGCGTTGCCAGCATAAAGCATCGAAATATACAGAGCTTTGTACGAAATATGCCCAAAACAGGATTTTGTTCTGTCGCTGTATGCTTCGGCGA
Source organism: Theretra japonica (assembly GCA_033459515.1). Classification (NCBI taxonomy): domain Eukaryota; kingdom Metazoa; phylum Arthropoda; class Insecta; order Lepidoptera; family Sphingidae; genus Theretra; species Theretra japonica. The sequence continues at coordinate 7,004,728 of CM065942.1, forward strand.
TGATCAGAATTTATGATGCTGCGTTGAGTTCCTATATCAACACCAAATCTTAATGAAAAAATTGCTAACCATATAGGTGATGTACCTTTATGAATTTGAAACCACCTAAGCTATTATGTAATAATAGCTTTACATAATTACGATATATATTTGGTGTACAATGTGAGTAATCTGATTATGTGACAACCTCAGCGGTATGCGTGATTTGGTCTCGGATTAATATAATTGTGTGGAGTGTTGAGATGAATAGATATTCCTCTATTGGATCAGCGTGTAGCAAATGTAATTATGTTTGTGTAGAACAATTGAGCTGACGAGCCGAAGGCCGGGCTTAATAATGTATTGTGGGATACTAACCGCTTCTCTAATAAACGTTGAATAATCCTCATCTATTAATGTTATTGTTGTTAAAGAAAAAGATTAACAGAATACAGCCCTGTTATTTTTTTCTGTCAGCATTTTTACACATCAAGGTGAGGTCGGTGAAAATTGTTATAATACTTTTATTGATTATATAATGTTATATCCGAGCCCATGACAATTCTTATAGTTCCCAGCCCAAATTTATCGCATGTCAAACAATACAAAATGTAGTCCTTGTTAAATTCGGATTACCGCCAGGTTTGGGATTTCAATAGCATCCTTGGTGTCAGGATTATTATCGACTTTTAGGGCACTACGTCGATTATAAAATTGAATGTTTATTCAAACCTACGTATACAGCGTTCACTCCGACTTTAAAAACTAATATCATTTGACGCACAGATTCGACCATACATATTTGATTTATAATATTCAACATTGTTTGAATATTATAAATAAAATATGTATGGTATAACGTGCAGACGGTTCAATATAATATTACACAAAGAAATATGCTTTAAAAAATGAAAGTAATTTAAATAAAATATCGATGTTATTACAGAGAGTTTCAAGAAAAAGCAAGTTTTATGATACCTCGTATTTTCATGATATCTTAATCTACTATTCCAATATTGAAGCCCTCTGTTCTAGATAAAACTATTTTCTTATTAAACTTTCACGAAGTTCGAAATGCATATTGATCAAGTGGATTATAATTTAAGTTTAGAGAGTTTTATGCGTTTCTTTTATTAAGGTTTCTGTCTCAACAATTTTAGTTATTAAGATATTTCAATTATTTTTGGAAAGAGATATTCACAGAAACGTTAATTAAATCTTTTGTAATTCATTTATAGAAGCTTTGTTTTTTATTAAAGTTTTATAATGAAATAAAATGTTGTGAAATCGTTTCATTAGCATCTGAAGTAATATATATTCGATATACGCGCATTGATTTACATCGTCGTACTATTTCGGTATCCGGGCAATTTGTTTCACGTCATCCGGATAACACAATTTTTCCCTCGCCGAGCGCAGTTCGCCCATTTTCCATGCGAATCACTTTTTTACGTGCCCTGCGTACAATCCGCTGTCACAAATTTAAATTGACCTCTCTCACCTTGTGAAAATAAATGAAAAAAGAAAACATCACGTACCTTTGGATATTGGTCGGACTTCTATAAAAACACAGCCTGCACTTCAGTATTTAAATAGATGTTTTGTATCCGTGCATTATATGAAATGCATGCTGCAGCCTACACTACCTCGAAACATATTATATTTAAATAAGGGATTCAAGAAATTATGCTTTTAGTATTTAAAAAAAATGCATTGTGATAGTCCAGTTGTTTTAGATAATTTTATTTAGCATTATAAAAAGGAATTTAGTTGAATAACTGAATTATGCGTATTTTATTCCCAGAATTACGTGACATATTTCCATTGTGTGATTTTGTTAGGTACTACTGTGTTCTGCCCTGTGGCAAGGGGGCGTAGAAGGCGAGTGAATGCAGCTTTTGGGATCACTGGGTGCACTTGGGGTGCGCACTTACTGAAAGTGATCCCGAAACGGCCGCCTGAAATATTAAGGGCGCGAACGCACTCCCTCTTACTAGGACGGGCGAGACCATGGGTCTCCGAGGAGCATAAGGTGGCTGCGGAATATTACTGGACGAGTCTCGCTAGCAGAGTCCACAGTCACCCTGAAGGGACGCGAAGGGGGTCTCATCGAGGGGGGTTTGGTCGGTATGCCGGCGTAGGGTTGTAGCGTTAGAGACCCAGCTCGGCATTAACATCCGCGCACCAACCTGGAAGGCCGATGACCCCGAAATACCCTTCCTGCCCTTCCGCCAGGGCTTGCGGGATGGAAGCCATAATTAGTTTTCCCCTTGTAAAAAAAAGGTACTACTGTGTTAATTCCTGTCTATACAAATGTCCTTGAAAACATCGTAAACGCGAAGGACATCACGAAGTATCTATAAAATGTACCTTTGTAATGGATGTTCTTTACGAGATTGTTTTTGGTTTATGATGTCACTTTGTGTACTGATCTATATAATAATTGTTTGCTACCGCAGTTTTCATTCTTATATACCAACAATAAAGTTGCTTTTCCATGACCATGATAACGGTATTTTTGTTTGTACGCCTCTTCTTCACTGTTGGTTTATGCGCGCCCATAACACGGATGAAGATAGAAATAATAGGCTTTATTTTGGTCCCTGTCAGGGTACAACCACCAACATATTGCGAAGTTTTATTTTTAAAAGTAATCATTATATTGTAAGCGACGTGTATTTTGTTTATTCAAAAGTCTTGTAGGGTTCATATAAGCTCTTCATTGAACTGGATTAATTAAACCCCTTAGAAATTTAAGTGATTCTGCCCATCTCAGTAACATTATCAAATGCTTTCAAAGAAAACCCAGATTGAAAGAAACGTATATAAAGAGGTAAAGATGGCCATTAAATAGACAAGTATCGTATTTTAAGCCTCAAAATATAGTCTATATTTTGTTCCGAAAACATCGCTCGAACTAATGATGAATGTTTTCTACGATATAAACCTCGGATTTTTATTTTAAACTTGATACATGCGGGGATAATTGGGCTCTAGAACTCTCGTACATTTTCTAAAGGCTTGATATGCTTCACGGTAATAGAAAAAATACAAAAACGAACTCCGCAAACTCGAGAGCGCAAAAGTTTCCAACTTAATATACTAAGACTTCTTTCATCGCAGGGATTTTTAATTAGTATCAAGTCATATTGTCCGCGGGGAAAAGTTTGCTTTTCCGGCGTGTTCATTTATTTTTTTAATGGCAGGGGAATATTTATCTAGTTGACATTGCAATTAAGTCTTACGATCTCAGATATCCAGATCGAAATGAGACTGCAGATTATTAGTATACCTCAAGGGTGTTCACTGTCCATTTGGTAAAGTTGTAATATGTAGATAAATTGTTAAACCATAAAATAAAAGACTACATAAACTATGCATATTTTGATACGTATCCTTGAAAATTCTGCACAGATACCTCTGGATACGGATCGCGCTGTTCGAGCGTCAGTTAGCGAAGATTATCGAACACTTAGTGACGAACGCGGCGCGCTACTACGAGAGGGACGCGCTGGTCGCTGATCCCGACTACGGAAGCATACTCAGCTCCCTGCTGGTCGGGCCGTGCGCTTTAGAATACTCAAAAGCTAAAGCACCCGCTTGTTTCTGGTCCGACCCACCCGCAGACGAACTGGTAAGTTTTAGGCACGTGTCCCCCCGCCAAATGATGAGCAACACGCAAGAAGAGCTAGGAACTAGGATGAGTTGGCGAGCAGTGAGAAGAGAGTGTGTAGTTCAGATAGTTTTGTCTGCGGAAAATTACTCGCACACTACAATGCATGCGCGACTCCTCGCGCATCTGACTACCAAGCGTGCATCGCTGAGCAAGAATTGCCCAGCGAGTATTACCTATCTTTGATAACTCTTGTCGCTCAGCGACAAACCTGTGAAGCGAGTCCTCTCCGGTAGTGTAAACAGTCAGCGATCAAGTATTAATATATGCATCTCTTTTATTTACACGGATTGTATATCTTTTTTATGTTCCTTGGTGAGAAAATAATCGATACTCGGGACCTAGTCGCGTCCTCGCCTTCGGTGGGGCAATTGCCTGATTATATTGTTTATTGTCAGTACGTATTATGTACTTACATTTAGGCGGATTTCATTATAATTGGCATTGACAGGTTCAAAGACACCGCATGTCTGCTGGGACCACGACACCGCCTTCAGTTAGAAGGCCGATCCTTAATTTTAAGAGGAGTTTGAACGCCTCTTCTGACGACAGCAGTTCTGTCAGCACAGGTAAAAAATGTGATAGTAGTAGTATTGACATAAATCAATTTATGTATGTTTTGGTTAATTACATTTTTAATACAACATAATTCAATATTGTATGTTAAAACAGTTTCTGGCAAAGCTGGAACTTCAAGTGCCAAAGATTACGTGGAGAGTTTACACCAGAACTCTTCAGCTACGCTATTATATGGGAAAAACAATGTTAAAGTACAGCCGGTAAGTTCAATTCACCACTATATCTCCCCTAATCATTTTTTTGAAATGTAGAACTTTGGTCATTATTGATTTTATTGCGGGGATCTCAAAATGGTTTGTTTTTAAGTTAATTTTCTTTGAATTAAATTTGTTCGGATTTCATATTGATTTCTGAAAGTATATATGGAAGTTGTATCCCATTTATGAAAAATAAAAAACAAAAAAGTAAGAATATTTATTGGGATTGTAGAAAGACGTAGAAGAACCTATGCCGGGTTACCTAAGTCTTCATCAGACAGCAGCCGGACTTGTTATAAAATGGACGCCGAATCAGCTCATGAATGGATATGCGGAGAGCGAGAGTATTGACAAAAGGTAAGATATTGTTCTAACAAAGTAGTATTATTTCTCTATTGTAGTTTGTACTGCTTCACGGGTCGGAGCGAATGTTAATTAATTTTGTCTAATACTAGGTTTGTAATTTCATACAACTAAGATTCCTTTTTGTGTTTTACTAATTTTCATTATTCTTTGTGGAAGGCTCAATGTAAAATGATCCTTATTTCAAACATATTCTTTATCTATTGTGTCCATAAAGCAGAATCCATTTTTTGAATTAAATGAACATCAATTTAGATAGTTCTATTGTAAAAGCTGTCTGCAGAATTTCTAGAATGCGGAACACTGGATAAGAGTGTTTGTATGTGCATTTGAGACTTTTAGTTCTGAAACAATTTGTTGTGTAAGCGTCTTCCTAGAATTCTCATTACTAAAGGTAGTGCTCGTCTAGAAAAGTTTTAATGATGTTTTATACAACTCAGCCTTCAATTTGTCTCATGGAAAATGTAAAAAGTATATCAAGTTACGACTTTGTTATAATTAGATCAATGTATATAGCTTGGGTGTTCTTGTCATATTGAATCATTGATGTTCCCTAAAAGCAGTAATTGTCGAGTTATCTAGTTGTCTCCCGGCGATATGACAAAACTAACTGATGACACGTTGTGTTATAAGTTGAGTGATATTACATGTAAATTCATTCAAGACAACGCAGCTGGAACAAAACATTCCTCCGGCCCGAAAGTTTCCAAGTTAAAAGTATAATCTTAGCAGTTGTTACTGGAGTTTTTCTTTGATGTTTTTTAATTCTGCTGTGAAACCGCTTTATAAAGTTCCTTGGCAAGTTTGTTTGTTTTTATTTTGTTTTCATTAGCACTTCGTCTTTGTTGCGCATGTTACGTTCTTTCATTGAGTGTTGGCCATTAATTACGTGGTGCGAAGCTATTACGTTAATTTGTTGCGGTCCATTATGGCGAAGGAAAGTTACTTAACAATACTGGTTTATTCCTAGCGAGGTTCCTTTTTATAATTGAAGGCCACGTTCGGAACGTAATTAGTTTATGTGCTACTTTGTTGTGAATGTTGGATAATCCTTGGTAAGCACTGAGCAATGTTATTCCAGTCGGTCCAGTTAGTATCTATTTATGCCATACAACCAGATTATAATTATATCTTTTAATTTTTCAGTAAGCTCGTTGAATTTATTTTTTGAAATAAAGCCTTTTTAAGATATTATTAAATATCATACATTGCTAAGTTACTTATACCTACAATTATAATTGATTTATCTATTGACTCAAAGCTCAACTACCTACAAGCATATTATAGGCTAACTACATATATGAAACATGACCACAGCACACAAAAAGTTAGACCTCAAAAGTAGCTAAACTAAATGATAAAACATGAATATAATTCATAACGAAGCTCGTGTACACAATACGGTATATGTAGTTAGAACAAGGCCCCGGAAAGTTGCAGCGTGTAGGCGGGTTCACATTCCCGGTGTCCGGAGTTGTAGTTTGAAACTAAAACTACACACGTAATTAATGGACTAACTGAGCACGCGTTCCATGCCTTTGAGTAGGGTAACTAATTGAAGCTATCCGTGCGAATTAAGTCTAACACACATTTGTAACTTCCAACCTAGGCTGATTTTGTATATAAACTTTTACAAGTTATATCAAAATTAGCCTCTATGGTCTCCTACTATATCATCTTCTTGGGAGTGAATCTACGACGCTGCCCCTTGTATTGGTGTATGGGTGAATCAATTATTACACTTAGAATTTTGTTGTTAAAAATTTCATGTCTACTCGGATGAATGTGGCATTGTTAAAGGGTAGCAATTAGAACTGACGGTAAAACGTGGTCGTTCCTTATTGAAGCCATTAATTTGTATACAGTCTCATATCGCTTCGCTGAAGTGGTATCAACAAAACTTCTATTGACTGAGTGTTGCTTTTTAAGTTATCTCTTATTCAATGCTCAGTTAGAATTACACTCTCTTCATTCAAAGATTGTGAGGACACAAGTGTTTGTTTCGGGTCTGGGTGTTTGTGAGATCGAAAAGTCTCTAATAGCTTCCGATACATGACACAAGACATAATTGATCTTAATGTGGGGACAGAACTATGTACGGACTATTTATTGGGTGTATGCGTGTAAAATTGCCAAATGTGTGTAAGACTATAGTAGATGTTGTGTAGTGTGGCGTAGTGATGGTGTAGTGTGTATAGCTTGCTCCGCTGTCACCTAGTGCATGCGTCGGCGTGCCAACACACGTGTGTTCTGTGCAGCGCCTCGCCCTGCTCCGTGTTCAGGCAGCGGTGCGCGGGACCTCTGTGTATTGACTGGTATGTATTTATTGCTTGTCTGTAGTTTCCTTTAAGATTTAGCATCACTGTCGTCTTTTATCGATGTGGGAACAGATGGCGTTAAACATACTACTATTTTCTGGAATATCGCAATAATATAACATACATCTGCTTAAATGCTATCGATTTAAGTAATGTACATATTGCAATTTCATTTATGTGCATATTATTTTTACTGTTAATTAAACTTACAACAAGTGTTTTTACGGATTTTCCATGCCTGTTAGATAGCTTGTTGATAATATGCATATGAATGGTGGATTGGGTACTGATAAGGGATGACGTTGATGTATCCGCTTTAATATCTTAATGTACAGTAGTGCTTTTTAGTGTTTTTATATTTTTATTTAAATTATAGCGATTAGTTTAACTGTCTAATAAAGGTTGAAAGAAGTCGTTGTATGAAGGGCGTCTCTGTAAAGATAATGTGAACAGTTGTAGACATCTTGCAAATAATGGTTAGCCGTTACTCGGTATATTGTAGCAACTATACGATAAACGCTCATGGTGAATGATATAATTTATATCAACGACGTGATCAATGTCTTGATGCAGTCTTCGCTTATAACAAACAAATAAGATGTAGTCATTATGGTAAGTGATCATCGCCGCCCATAAACACTAACAACATAGCTGCATTGTTAGCCTTTTGTGCGGAGATCGAGAAAAAGCGCGAGCTTTCCCTTCATGATTGTTGGATGCATTAACTTCGTAAAAGATCCAGAAAATTCACCGCATAAAGCATTGCAGGAAACCTTTTATCAGTATTGGTGTGGCGGTCGCGCCGGCTCAGACACACTATAGCCGGACTCTACCAATAAAATGCAATATACTTACATAAGAATGATTTCTATGCGCAGCGTGTACTGGGCTATGTCGCTGCAAGTGTGCGTGTGGGAGGTGGTGTACGTGCACGTGCACCGCTCGCAGGCCAGCGACGCGCTCATACTGGTCGGCCAAGACGGCGTGCAGCGGCCGCCCATACACTTCCCTAAAGGTACGTCATGGGGCATTCCCGTTTGATATCTGTTGGAGGATGACCATGGATGCAGGCTTCTTCTAAGTCCCTGTGATAAGCTTTGGTGGAGGCCCATGTTCAGCATTGTTGACTAGAAAGGGAGATGGAGATGTACATATGCCAGTCGAGGTGGATATACGACCTAATAGACGTTATAGGAAGTCACTGATTGTTGGCCGCTTGCAACAGGTCGCTGTGAAATTCCTTGAGAAGGCTTGTGGTCAGCAGAGGGTTGTTTGTTACTGAAGATGATAATGATCAATTAAAATTCTAATGGTTTTTTAAATAAACATACGTTTTTACTTTTTACATTTATATTACAAATTTTGATATATGGCCACGGCAAAAGACAAAGTTTTAAATAATTTGAATTTATTTTCAGGTGGCCATTTGTTATCATTTTTAAGTAATCTAGAAACTGGTCTTCTACCACATGGGCAACTAGATCCTCCCTTGTGGTCACAACGAGGTACTGGAAAGGTAAGAGATATGCTATATCATACGTTGATATATTTTGTATAGAGTCAAATGTATGGAATTTTATATAGGTAAAATTGCACCGAATGGGAAAACCTTTACGGAACTCGATCATTTGTTTACTATTAAAATAGTGTAGCTGTGTATTTCGTTTATTCACTATTTTGTTAATATTCGTTTCAAGGTTTTAAATTTTATTTTCATTAAAATTTTAAATTGAACTGAAAATATAATTTCATTTTTTTTCTGAAGGTATTCGGCAGAAGCAAAGGCAGGAGACGTCCTATGCCAAGTCTGTGCGAGAGTGGAGAGACGGAGGAGGCAGAATGGGAGGAGGCGGCCGGGGACTACGTGTTCCGCATCGTCAACAACGCTATTGCAGATAGAGAAGGTGAACCAATGGTTATATTTATATTACAAACACTGGATTTATAATGTTGAAAAATAAATATTATACTGAAATTCTATGTAGAAGATATCTCCCAAACATAGTTTATAAGAAACTTAGGAGTAACAGCATTTAAGTGGTATATTCTTTATCAAACGTAACAGAGAACTCTTTTTACTAATGTACTGTTTGAGTTATATCTCAATGACTTTAAAAATATTTCATCAGATATTTTTAATTCTAGTCATTTTGTGTCTCACGGTGAACTTTTTCTTCACACACCAAACCTCATTGAACTCCCTGTAAATAACATGTCTATCTGTCCATTTATTTGCAGCAATGCGTCACTCCCTACTGGAGCGCGCGGTGCAGTCCCCCCCGCGTACGCCCCGCCGCCCGCTGGCCTCCACGTCCACTACATCATCGGACTCCTCAACCATGTCCGTGGACTGTCCGCCTTCAGCAGGGATCAATGGACTCCCGCCACCTACACCGGTGCAGCACCAGCCTATTGAACAGGTAGGTGAGCTGGAGAAGTATTGGCGCCCAACGTGTAGCTGAAGCTGTGTCATTAAATCATAGTCATTTGTTACACATGTCGGTCTTGCGTTAACTTATTGAAGAATTAGTGATATAAATAATGTTTTTGATAATAATTGATTTATAGTAACAAAGCCGCACATATTTTTCCAATTTGCTGTGGAATTAGGTATGCACAAATAGTTTAGCAATCTCAATCCCGAATTGTGAGATGGTGGCACAACCCGGAGTTGAACAAAACAACTCATTCGCACTGAAGCAAAATTGAATCTGTTTATATTGCGGTCAAAGTGGTTTTAGTGAGGTTATACCATAGATAAGTGGTATAATAAAGTGTTACTGTTTCGTTTGCTTTACAGTCTGCTTCCATCGAGTTAGTGTGCAGTACCATGCGGCGTCAGATAATATCGCGCGCGTTCTACGGCTGGCTGGCGTACTGCCGGCACTTGTCCACGGTGCGCACGCATCTCAGCGGACTAGTCAACCCTATCATTGTCACTGGTGGTAACGTAATTTTAGTTTTGTAGTATTAGCCAAGCATTCTATTAATATCATATTATATATAGTCTTTGGCGCAATTTGGAGGAGTCCTATGTCCAGCAGTGGACAATAAAAGGCTGCTGATGATGATTATTATGATGATATGGTCTTTGCTAGATCAATATATCATCCATCCATCCATCCATCAGCCAAAGGAAGTCTACTGCTGAACATAGGCCTCTCCCAATAATTTCCACAGTGACCTGTTGGAGGCAGCCTGCATCCAGCGACTATTCGACAGCGAGATCAATATATAATAGGGAGAAATTCGGAGATATTTGGTTTACAGAAACAATCTTATTGTTACAATTTTATTCATGGTATTTTTTTAGCAGTATTCCTTGTTCTACAGCTACATGTAGTTACCGTAGAATGTACTCTGTAAACTGGATAATGTTTTTACATTTTCTTTACTCGGCTGTCTATTATAAGTAATAATGCAGTTCCGATGAAATCATGTTTTATACTTAAAAAGTCTCGTCGTCAATGTATTGACGTTAGAATTGTATAATTCTTGTAAAATATTTGACTGTCTCACTACTGGCAATTGTGATCAAATCAATTGTTGTGAATTTACAGACGGAGCGGAATCAGGTCTGACGGAGCAGATCTGGCGCGCCATGACGGACGAGCGTGGCGCCGTCGAGGACAAGGACGAGGTGTACCGCCTCGTGTACTATGGAGGAGTACAGCATGACATCAGGAGGGAGGTGTGGCCCTACCTGCTCGGGTATTATGAGTAAGTATTGATAACACTCGATGAGACTCCTCTCTTAATTTGTGATGGAAGTCGCTCGCCTAATGCGAAGAATGGGTATCACATTTTTTTTTTCTTTTTCATTTTACTTGTAATATTTATGGAGTCCAGGTTTTATTTATGGTAAAAGTATATTATTTACTGTTATTCTTGAGTAATATTCGTTGAAGGATTTCTCATACTCAAGTGTTCATATTTATTTCCACTTGTATAACTTGTGGTTCTCTTAACGTTTATATTATTATACTTTATAGCATTAAGCTCTTTTCATAGAATTCTATACTTTGTGAATTCATTGATCCTTAGGTATTCCCCTGACATACTTACGATAGTATATGGCATATGCAATAAACATTATTTGTCCAGATTCGGCTCAACAGCAGAAGAGCGAGCGGAACAAGACGTGGCGTGTCGCCGTCAGTACGAGACTACAATGTCGGAGTGGCTGTGCGTGGAGGCCATAGTGCGGCAGCGGGACCGCGAGGCCACCGCCGCCTCCATCGCCAGGCTCACCGAGGCCTCGGGCAAGGTACAGCCCACTGACTCCACTGATGCTGGCGAGGTGCGTATGAAATAGATTAGCGTTTGCTATTGCTCAGTATCGGTATTTACAATGTTGGCTGTTGGTTTTCAATTGCTATTATTTGATATTCTTTATTGACATTTTTGTTGCGGTTAGGCATAGAATGAATTTAGATGATTATAGTGTCAAAGTTTCCGGGATATCGATGCTCGGTGTCATAACGGTGGGTACTACTGTAAATTTTGATCCACAGTACTTAAAGATACAAATATCTAAAGTAAATACATAACGTCAAATAATCTGACTAATGAATACCTTACCTTTTTTTGGTATATTTTTAGGTGTTTGAAGACGACTGCAGCGTCATATCAGACAACCCGCCAATCGTATCGCCGGAACCGAGCGAAGCTGAACAAAAGAGGGCAGATACAAAGCCAGTTCTATCACGAGCGCCGAGCATAGACGAAGTGGACAACATAGACATGGACGCAGACGAGAAGGACAACGTCAAAGTTAACGGAGAGACTGACAGCGGTGATACTAGAGTAGATAGCGATACTGAAGCTCCTGTTAGGAGCGTTGTTGACAACCCTGACATGAGGAGAGAGAGCATAGCCGAGATCAAAAGGCTTGCTGAAGGAATAGTACAGAAGGGCGACGGAAGAGGACTACTTTGCAGTGTTGATAGTGCAAATGCGAACCTTAATGGTAACGACATAAGGTCGTCTTTGGATGAGAGCCAGCCGCAGCAGCATACGAGCGTAATTATCACTAATCCGTCGGTGGATTTGGCTGCCTCTAGCTCGCCTGTATCTGGTGGTACTACAGGTAAGATTACCATCTAAATATGATGATACATGTAATACTATTGAGGTACTTTGAATCGCGATAGTGATCCCCGCATTGTGTAATTATTTTGTTTCCGAAAATATGACGTACTGGTATATAACTTTATATTCAGTCAGTCCATTCTTCTTCAAAGCAAGTTAGTGCTTTGAAGAAATGGTTACTAAAGCACAAATATTTCGCATTCACTGCGAGAGACTTCTATGCAGTGCTAGGACGCACTTGATGTAGGTAAAAATAGAATGACAGCAAACATCTATATATGTAGGAAAAGAGTAGGAGAGTTTTTATAATTGTGATAAATATCACAGACTACTATTACTTTACCTTTCGTTATTTATATTTTCTTAGCTAACGTGAGTCCTTCGCGAAGTCCGCTAGGAGTAGTTCGTGAGGAGTCTCATTCTGCTGGGGCATCGTTTGATACTCTGGAGCCTACGAACGATCAGAGGCAGGAGAGTCGATCCAACTGCGTCTCCCCTGCCAGTTCTAATGGAGGAGTATACTCGGTAAGTGATCGTGATGTTGATGTTTTATACCAAATGATGGATTTGGAGATATTGTTGGTAGTCGTCGGTTGAAAGTTTTCACTGCTTGAGAAATTCATTTTCGAAGATGTGTCATATAGTAATTATAATTTATTAAGGGTTCAGTAGAGGGAAGCAGTAGAAGTGTTGAATTGTGTTCCAATGTAACACTTACAATTTTGGAAAATCGTACGGTACCTTAATTTAGTTAAGTTTATTCATTTAGTTTATTAATAAAACAAGTTGTTACAATGAAGTACAGAAACGCTTATATTAATTATGCAATCTCTTGCAGAATGAACTGGTGGAGAGTTTTGCACTGAATCTGCATCGAATAGAAAAAGACGTGCAACGATGCGACAGAAATTATCCGTTCTTCACTGACGAGAACCTAGACAAGTTAAGAAATATTATGTGCACGTGAGTAACTTTTTTTTTTTTATCAGCCCATATACGTCCCACTGCTGGGCACAGGCCTACTTTACAATCGAGAGGATCGATTGAGAGTGGTTAGGCCATATAGTCCACTACGCTGGCCTAGTGCGGGTTGGCGGACTTACATACCGTAGAAATTCTTTAAAATCGCTACGGTATGCAGGTTTCCTCACGATGTTTTCCTTCACCGTTTGGTGATTGACTATCAATACACACATAACTCCGAAAAGTCATAGGTGTGCCCTGGGATTTGAACCCGCGACCACCGTGAGCATGTGGGCAGCCGAGTCTGGTCCGTTACCAACAGGCCACCACGCACTTATTAACTTATTTTATTTTTCTTAAATTTAAAATTAGTAGCCTGATAGTTAAAATAAAAATAACACTATTAAAATTGTATTTTAATAGTGTTATGGTGTTTAAATATTTGTTGTATTGTTTTATCACAAACAGTGCAAGTTGTGACCGCCTTCAAAGGGTGTTACTCTTAATTTATTCATTGTGTATTTTATTAGTCTAAGTACTATTGTAACAACCACTGGCTGTCCTAAATAAATAAATAAAATCGTACAAGGGGAACGAAGCGTGGCATGTATAACATGTATGATATATACGAAATAGGTGATTGTGTGAAAAGTAAATTCTACAGTCAATGCAAAATAGATTGTTGCATGTGTGTATGTTGTTTTGACGCCTTGCTAGTAACAAATCTGTATGTTGGCAAAGCCTTCCTACAGCTGCGTATTGACTGCAGAGAGGACGAGTTGTTTAGCGATTACGATATGATGTGTTTGATGCATTTGCCGTATTATGATGAGTATAATTTATGGAGAAACACACCATAAATTATATGGGATGATAATGTCTCTGGCATGTCTGACTTGTGCCGCGTGTGCCGCTACGTGTGGCAGCACTTTGCTTACAAGGGACTTAGTAAGTATGATGTATGATGTATGGTGTGTGTGTGTGTGCAGGTACGTGTGGGAGCACCTGCAGGCGGGCTACATGCAGGGCATGTGCGACCTGGCGGCGCCGCTGCTGGTGACGATGCGCGACGAGGCGGCCGCGCACGCGCTGTTCGCGCGCCTCATGCGCCGCGCCACGCACAACTTCCCCTCCGGACAGGCCATGGACGCGCACTTCGCTGATATGAGGCCAGATTTACATACATATTCTTTATTTTATGGACTTATTTCACCTGTTTCCCTAATAATACAAGAAGAGATGGTCGCGCCCCTGATAAGCAACATTCTTGTTCATAACCAGGAACAGCAATAAGAACTTATTTAAGAAGCCCAATCTAATGAGTATGCAACTTAGGTAAAAACTGGATTTTGAATTATAGTATTTAGGCAATAATTGACAACATAAGCCTTTTGTGGCATTTGTGAAAAAAAATAGGTATTCATAACTAAAACAGAAGTAGTAAGTAAAAAAGTAAAACATGAATTCGTCAGTAAGTTCATTTCGTTTTATCTGTTGCTTTACCATTTTTACAAAGAGTGAGTACAACAACAATAATAAAAATACAAATACAGATACACAACACTTTATTGAACACCACAAAGTACAGAGACAATAAAACTTGGAAAATTTAAGAAATTGTGTACAATTGGTCTTATCGCTATAAGCGATCTCTTCCAGACAACCAAATAATATGCATGTTAATGACTGAGCTAATAATAATATGGTGTCAAAAGCAACAAACACTTTAAAAACGTAGATGTTTGTGTTGCAGGTCGCTGATCCAGATCCTGGACTGCGAGCTGTATGAGCTGATGCACGCGCACGGTGACTACACGCACTTCTACTTCTGCTACCGCTGGTTCCTGCTCGACTTCAAGCGGGAACTCCTCTACCAGGACGTGAGTCTACAATACTTATCTAGTTTTTTATTATCAATGTCATCAGCATCAGCCGTAAGAATTCTACTACTGAATTACGGTCTTCTCCAAGGGTTTCCAAAGGGGCCTGTTTGCAACAAGTTTCTGTAACCATAATTCTTTAAAAACTGACAGCTTTTTTAACACGTTAAGACTTTTTTCTTCAAAGTCCGACTTTATAAGTGCTTCTGTTTTAATATTAACAACAAATTCACTGTCCAATTCATCTTAGTCCAAAGTAATAGGTTTTTTACCTCATAATTATGTTACTAGTATTAGACCTATATTTTCGTGTGTGCACCTAATTTGTGTATTTATTAATAAAATTCACTCAGAATCGAAATGCAATAATGTTGTGGAGTTCCTATGTGCTAAACGATTAATGGAAGTGTGCAGAAACTATGTTTTTACAGCGTGCTTATTGTGATGGGAGACCTATTGCCAAAGTATCATAAATTTTCTTAAATACCCTCATTGTTTTGAAATCATCCATCCATCCATCCATCAGCCAAAGGAAGTCCACTGCTGAACATAGGTCTCTCCTAATGATTTCCACAGTGACCTGTTGGAGGCAGCCTGCATCCAGCGACGTCCCGCGACCTTTACCAGGTCGTCTGACCACCTAGTGGGTGGACGTCCCACGCTGCGCTTTCCGCTTCGTGGCCTCCATTCGAGAACTTTTTGGCCCCACCGGCCATCAGTTAATATTATATAATCATCATTTGTTTTGAAATGGGTCTCCCCAAAAAGCCTAGAATAGGCGTGATATTGACTATGACGGAAGAATATTTAAAACATTTGATTAGAGTTGAAATTTGGGACTTTATAAACTTTGAAACAATAAAAACAAAGGTTACAAATAAAATAATATTTTTAAATAAAATTCCAGTCACACTATTTTTTCCTTGTTCTAGCTACGAACAATTTCACACACAATAAAGATATCGATCTAAATTTACCCGCAGTGAGTTAATGCCTACAGTTGAATACAAAGCAGGAGATGATTTGCGTAAACTGCTCTATTAAGCCGGGGGTGTCCCACGAACCTTGATCTTCGCCCAGTAGGTTGTTTAGATTGACCCACTTTCAATTCAAGGGCGAGTTCTTAGAATACGATTAAATTAATGTTGACACTAGAATTGATCGAGGTTGGACTTTGTGTAGCTAATTGTGGAGCTATAGATATTGGTAATTAGCATTTAAGAACAATATCTACGGAAAAGTAATTTAACAAGGTATTATTCTCTTCGACTTTAAATATTGTCGTTGATGTTGAAATTTATGCTTCGTTGTTATTTATAGCCAATTTAGAAGGTGACTGCACGTGATGATGACTTTTAATATTTAGCACCTATCAAATGGAGAGAAATTATTAATGTCACCACTGGTCAAAAACATGTCGGCCATGACAGAACACGCGTGGAGGTAGCCTGGCTGCATCTACTCGTATAATACATAGCGACACATTTGTTTGAACACAATGGCAGGTTTATGCTGTTATATAAAACAATCAAGTTTTTTGTTAATAAGTAGAAATCTGATGGATACTTATCCTAGCTCAGGTTCCTCGGTGTAATAGTAAAATACGTAGGAGATGTTATTAACATACATATTATCGTATGTGTGCAAGGTGTTCGCGGCATGGGAGTTGATCTGGGCGGCGCGCCACGTGGCGTCCGAGCATATGGTGCTGTTCATCGCGCTGGCGCTGCTCGAGACCTACCGCGACGTCATCCTCGCCAACACCATGGACTTCACCGACATCATCAAGTTCTTCAACGGTCAGTCACTTGTCAGTTTTATTAGATGTGGAGCTATTGTTGGTAAAGTTATTAGCTTAAGACTCATAGATTTTTATTGGTTTGAATGATGATTGATGGTATGATTATATGTGGTTGCTTACTTTTGTTGATGTGTATGAAGGATTACATGTTTGTGTATTATTGGTAAAAGAACAAACAAATATAAATAGTTGTGTTTATGTATTTTGGTTGATGTATATGGCACATGTTTTTTTTTAAAAACAAAACTCTTTTTTGTAATCCCTCTTTTCTCGTACGAGTTTAAAACTTGGTATGTTGAAACCTCGCAGCCAAACAAATCACAGACCAGCGATAGGATTACATCATTTGCGTGTTTTGATTGCTTTTGAAATAACCCATGTTTTTCGCAGAGATGGCCGAGCGACACGACGCTTCCGCTGTTCTGTCTCTTGCCAGGGATCTTGTTCTACAAGTTCAGACCTTAATCGAGAACAAATAGAATTCAAATTCGATGCAAATGCTCTTGGAGGTCATCCTTTTGAGACAATGATCAATCCGTCGCGGATCATTGATGTATTAGATGATGAAATGTTTATTAGCTGTGTCATTTGCAAACGTGAAGTTGTCATGTTGGTAGTACCGCCGTGTGTGGGGGCGTAGACTGTTGCCAACTTAATAATAATAAAGTTTTTGAAAAACGATGCTCTTAGATCGCTATGCATTCGTTTAACGATAATGTTATACCTCAGTAGATCAATATTATTATAAGTATCTATTATGTATTAAATTGCGAGTATCTTTGTGATTAAAATAAAGTTATTTCTTCACGTTTTTCAGAATATATAAAAAAATAATGTTAGCTATTTTGCCATACTTGGTCATATTACGGCTAAAACAAAATATAAATTTGCAGTTGCGTGCTACAAAAAGTAGTACTTTATCTTGGCATAAATGATTCATTTCTAATTTAAATTAACAGTATTACATCTACCCCTCTACATCTTTGTAATATATTAGAAAACTGCTACAAGATCTGACTTCACGGTTGTAACTGAATTTATTCTTTAAAATAAATACTTTCTTATATGTAGTTGTAAATTATTAATAATCCTAAAAAAATGTGTATGAGATATTCAATTTTGTCTCTGACTTTTTATCTATGGGCCGGGTGCAAAACCAATATTAGTCTGCATTTACTTACATTATACTTACAAGTATTTTCGTACAAATACTATATGGCTTTAAGTGTAGTCATTTTGCGACTAAATTATTTACATTTTATTCGATAATATGCGGCCAGCCTAAAAGATAAAAGGTCATTAGACCCTTACAAAGATTATTTATAGAAATTCATTATATTTACATTGCATCAGTATTCTAAGAATTGGCTGATGTTAAAAAGTCCCTGTGTTAATATGCTATTGTCACAATATTTATGTAGTGACAATACAATATCATTTCAACAGCGCTTTGTCAAATGTCTTGTTTTCATTGCATGCCGCAAAAATTAATTATTGGCAGTTATGAATAAAGTAAATCTTGGGTGTTATGAGCGATTTATTGTTGTACTAAGTAATTTTTTAACAATGCCTGGTATGCCTGTCATACTTAAAGTACTACATAGATAAGGTCACCGTAAAAAAAAGGGTCATAATCATTTATGTCTAAAACTACGTGCTTAAAAAAGATTTAACTTGCCCAATGGTTTCTTAAATTTACGCGAATGTTACACATTGTCCGCCCCGTGACCACGAAAGCTGTAAAGTGATCGAAACGTCGGGAATTAAAAAAATGTAAAACATAAATCAAATTCGCGATAAAATTCATAAGAATTCGTTTTATTTCAAGGTTTTACTTGATTTTAAAAAAACACTCCGGATAGTTGTTATTAAGCATGGCAATGACTTAAAATACGGATTGGATTGCCCGAATCGTTGTATGATGACGTCATAGTTCACTAACTGTCAATGCTGTTACTGTAAAGTTTCAAAGTGCAACGTCAAATATTTGTGCGATTTCTAAGAATTTGTTTCGGGCCTTGTTGTTGTGAGACCGAAAACTGTCTTTTGGTTTCTCATACCCTTAATGAGTCATTACTAAGTGTGCGACTGTTTGGTGTATTTGTTATTTATTTCTACACGAATACAAACATATTTATCATAGATATTTGTACTTGAGGCATCCAGGCATTGAGATTTATAATCATGTAAAATCGTTCTACGCTTTGACATTGTTTATTGATTAATAAGATATGTTTCCTTATTTTTACATAGAATAGAAATATAAATAAAGATGTATGTACATAATGTTTATTAGTAAAGATAAATTATTTCTCTTTTCATAGTTATCACCATCGTAAAAAAAAAAATGAATGATTATCGTATCAAATTTGGGATGACGAAGGATTTGTATGTTTATATATACTTGTTTTGTGAGATGAATATTTTTTGGTTGCTCTCACAACTATTATAATTTCTTGGCTTACCCCCAGAAGCGTGTATTCATTCTTAGTGGATAAAAATAATTTGTTTGAGGGAATTCTTCAAATAAAAATATTGAAATAATATGTCAATCGTTGTCCTACAATTGATACATGATTTGTAACTCTCATAAGTATAGTGACGTAGACAGTTTTGTATCGTAATGAAGCAGGTATCGTAAACGGAAGTCAAACAAAGTTGCTGTGATCGACAAATGTGTATTTGTTTCATCCTATTGTAATGTATTGTAATATTACTATTGTATTTATATATACATTCGTGTTGTTAAATCAAACGCTGGTATCTTCTCCAATGCATACGTTAGCAAAGATCTATCTACACACATTGACCTTTCATGTTGCTGTATTGTTTGATATTCAAACCTAAATTATCCTTTTCCAGGTTTTCAGTTCCTCCATATTTAAGTACATACATTTGCGACTATAATTTCTGTCATCAATGAGAGTCATCCCACCTATGATTTTCCCGGTTTGATATTTTGTGACAGTTAACGTTAGTGCTTCTCCTGTTTTCAGGTCTTGCCCTATAAATCTTTATCCATTTTATCGACTCCTTGGGGTTCTCTTTTGTTTATCACTCCTAGTGATATGAAGCCACGCATATGGCGTTTGTTGCTCTTCTTAACATAAAAAGATATTTAAAAATATGGTTAGTGGAAATACCAGCGTTTGATGATTATCAACATTGAATTTTTGTACCTGGTTATACATATTTACATAACATATATACATGCATACGTATCAATCGTTATCATTTCACGATCCATATCGACGTGAACACATTCTTCCCCCTGTGCCTTGTATATTGTCTCATCAAAGCCCTTACAAAACCCCCCCTTAAACTCACCTTATTATTGATATATTATGCGATTATTTGTATTATCGGTATCTCAGAGCCAAAATGTTAAAAAACATTAATATTGAATAGATCATATACAATTGTAATGATAATTATTACTAAAATTATAAGTTAGTATTTGGCTTTTCGAACATGTAATTTCTTTTGGCAATTATAACTTCCTTACATATTACTCGTATGTGTTAGAAAAATATTATAATAAAATTGCAAATACTTTTCCAACTCCCTGTTACTCTCCGGATATAACACTTTGTGTCTTGAGATGTCGGTACAGGTAAAAATTGCTTTCATTTATCATAAGCTTTATATTAAACGTTGTTTTAAATGACGTCACCTGGTTACCTCCATAGAAGCCCACTAATGATTAATCATAATATGGTACTTCGAGGAACAAAATGTCATGTGCTTTTACAAAAAAATAACAATAATAATGAATACGCAATAACAGGAATATTTGAAACAGGTATATTTCGATTTGACTCGGGTAATAACCTGCAAAATAAAAATAAACTTCCTTTGACGCAAAGGTAAAAAAATATATCACTTATTATTCGCAATTATTATAATTTTATAACTGTGCAATTACCTATAGAAGTTAATGATTTACCCTATTTGTCGTATTAATATTTCCATTTTATGAGCTTGTAATATGGCTAGCTAGAAATTGGTAACCTGTTCTTTTTAAAATACTGGTGCGTTATTAAATAATGAGTCCATATTTTAATATTTTAATCTTTTGAAAACAAATTAAAATTGCGTAAACAGTACGATAAATACTAGTGTTTAGGCTTTTGAAAAGGTTCTGCACATTACGATGTTTCCAGACTTCACTAGTGGGGTTAGAAGAATTGCAACATAAGGAAGAAAGGATTATGGTTAGATCGTTTTGCTATCCTTTTTACTATACTATACAATGAAATAGTAAGTATGTATATAACGAATTGTGGTATAAATTCAATGAATCAACTCTCAAACTACTCAGGTACAGAACCAAATTAATTGGTGGTGAGAGGCATACTAACAAGTATTGTCTTGGCTACCGTGAATCATTCTTATATTATGTGTATCAATGGTTTTCTAGTTGAAACCGCAATTCGTAAATAGGTATATAAAAAGTGATTAGTATTTGAATACTGACTAGTTTTGCTAGATATAAACAGCATAATATAATATAGTAATTAGAAACTGTGCTATTCCTTCAATGCCATTAAGTGACAATTGCTTATTGCTCGAAAAATTTTCTGCATGATTGCTGTGACTTTTCATATAGAGAGGTTTTTTGCAGGCCACCTCATAAGCAGCATTTGAAAGGTAATTAATTGGTTAAGACGCCAGTTATGAAACAGGTCGCGGGTTTGATTCCCTCATCGCGGTAATTACTTGCATTTGTTTAAATTTTATTCGGGTCTGGGCTTTGAGACTTCAATGTGTCACCGAATTCTTAATTTCAACAACACAAGACTTGTGATTTTATGTGTGGTGGCCATTGTACTTATTTATGACCATGGGAGAAAATAATAACATTTTAATTTCTTAATTGTTGTATAATTGATATAATAAATAAATAATTGTTATGTGCTAATGCCTACTTCTGTAAAAGATATAACATAAGTGTGGACTCATTATTTATAAATAATTAATATAGTCGCTTTGTATTTCGACCATGCTACAAGTACGAGTACAATTTAGTGAAATATACAAAAATACTTCATTTTGTATTATTTAGTATTAGATTAGGTTTAACTAGCTGTTATAATTTTCATATATTATATGTCATAATGTAGCCCCAATTGCAGTTGTTGACGTGATCTAGATACGAGTCAATCAATTAAATTTTAACTTAGAATGCCAAAAAATACGAAAATACTTTTGTTCCCCAATATATTTTTTCAAGTTTTAGTTTTGTCTGAAACTCTTTACTCAAAATCACATATATCGTAACGTGAAATTAAATTGCAGATAGTAGTATTGAGTTTGGTTGGTAATTGGAATATGGACCTGGCAATGTCTCGGTGAAATAACAATTTTAAGAAGTATTAAGAGACGTATCGCTTTTTTAAGTTATCGAGTGGATTAAATACAAATAAAACCACATAGATAAACCATCTATATATTATACTTACTTTTAAAGATATATATTCTAAATGACATTATTTACGTATATTATTATCATAGAATGCTATTTTATATCCTAAAAACTATTTATATTTTTAATGTATGAATAAATAATATTATGATATATTAAATAAATCGTCTTTGTAATTATAAAGATAATTTTATTTAATTTGTTCTTAATGTATTTAAAATTTTAATGTATTAAACCTCAATTATTAAAGTCGATGTGGAAATAATTATTTACTCCTTTTTAATGAATATATTAGGATATTTTTCTTATGGAAGTTGTGTGTATACCGTATGCGTAAGGCTTTATGTTGTTGATGTTTATATGTGAATAATTGTGATTGTAATACGCTTAATGTATTTATAAAAGTGGCGGGCCTACGTGGAATATTTTAGCCAAGCTTTACTAAATGTTATGTGTTATGAACACGTCAAATGTGTGCACTTTAATACAGGACATTACAATGTTTTATCAAACATATTAGTCGGTGGTTTTTTATAAGTTTTAATGCAGATGTTTACTGATAATTATAATTAATTGGTTATTGATTTTCTTATTTTGACTTATGATATATTTTCGTTCTTTTCTTTAAATCTATCGTTATATGCTATGGAAACGGTAATATTGTATTAATAAAAAATAAAATATCACTTTATAACTAAGTGATTTTCGTAATGTAGCGGTTCTCGTCGTGGCTATTTGTATTACCAGTGTAATATTTTTCTATCGATGATTAAGATATAGTGTTGTATAACGTATATTATTTGATTTCTTTATACACTTTAACACATGGAATTATAATTATTTATACAATAGGCATGACTATGCATATACAAATCTGATACATGATGCAAGGTAACAAAAACTTCCTACACAAACATATAATTATATATCATTATGTAAGAATATCATACTATACAATTACGTCTGTCCATCCCTCAACATACACTTTTAAATCTATAGTATAATAAAAAATGTTTGTATGAATCTACGTAATACCGGTAACTTTTTGTTATCATTAATATGGTATATTGAAATGTTAAGTGAACAGACTTTAAGAAAAATGTTTAGACAAAAAAAAACACTTTGAACGTATTTATTTAAAATATTAACTTCATGATCATACGTCTCCAATAGTTAGGTACTAGATAAGTACTAAATATTTTGTAACTAGAAGCTCAATTTTATAAAGTTTTAACTGTCATATTTTTGGTTTCGATAGCATGTCATAGACATTCGACATCATCGATTTACTATAAGCCTGTCAGGACTCTTAAAATATTCTTAATATATCTAATTTATTTGAGTATATATCTATATAGAATGCTATGTGTCGATGTAATAGATTGTATTTATGACATAAACGTTAGATAAGTACTATTTATAGTGAACAATTATTTTTGTGAAAATCATCTTGTCATTAAAATATGTTTCCATTTACGCGTTGTTTTCTTGGTACTGTGATATGGGTGAAGTCCCTGTGATTCATTGTTTACCAATTGTAGGTGATCTGTGTACCACGAGGATAACTATTAATAAAGAAAGTTTGAAGGTTCTATAAATAGAGTATTTATAATATAGAGGGAGCGTCTTAGAAGACGTAGATATTTTTCGTTCGTAATGTTGGTAGCACTGCTATATTATTGAAAATTTAACGAATTAATAACAAATTCTTATAAATTCCGTTGGTAGCCGAAAGTTTATTTAGTTATTATCAGTCCAAAACGAGTTTGAGTCGAATAGCCCCTAACTATTTTTTATTTATTTCTCTTTTTCAAATTATTCGTGCATGTTGGACAACCTGTCAAATGTCAGCCAATAGTAGGGGTAGAAAAAGTTGGCCCGGCAGCACCATTTCTATCTACGTTTTTGAAGTATCAGCGCTCCCTCTATATTATAAATACTCTATAAATAATTATTTGATGTGGGTATTGTTGCAATACGTTGATGGCGCCATAGAAAAATACACGTTTATTATGTTTAATGGCTCATTAATACGACGACACATGGTGGAATAGTTTTCAAAACTACTGAATCGATTTGGATACGGTTATCATTTTTATAGCAAAGCTTAAAATGTCACTCAATACTTTACTACTTTTCTTTTGTATGGCAAGCCTATAACCAATAATTTATAAAAGGTTTTTCACTACGTTTTTCATTTATGACGTAATCATTGCTTATTCTAAAAATGTTTATCTGATAATGTTTTATGAGTGACCAGATTTTCCGCAGGTACTTCAAAATGACGCAGAAATGACAGAATACGAGTAGACGTGAAAACCCCGCATTTCTTGAAATGTGTGTGTAGGTAGATATGTTATTATAGACAAAAAAAAAGTGCAAAACATCTAGCGTATGATACAAGTACCTAGGTACGTACGTTTTATTCTCAACTCTTCTTGAATAGATCATTTTTACTGGTGATAGGTCTCTCATAATATGTGAGAGGCCGCCTGGGTAGGTACCACCGCAATGTCTATTTCTCTCGCCAAACGGCAGTGAAAATGTATTGTATTCGGGTTAGAAGGAAACTGTAGCGAAAGTGACTAATGCAAGATCATGCCATGCGCCTGATGGTTAGCGATACGACCTCACGTGGACAGTAGCAAAACAATAACACCAAACATAATACATAATATGTGATCGCTAACACATTATGATTATATCTTTGGCTGCATTTAATCACTTATAGTCTCTGTATTAAATCGTTCTATTGCATATTTTTTAATCATCGTCCATGATACAAATTAGCAACAATGTTTCTGGTATTTTGTGCAACTGTGGGTCATCGCAGCCGTAACAAATTATGAATTATCATCCCATTAGGTTATTTTTTGCACGCAGGCCGCTTCCAACAGGTCGATGTAGGGATAGTCGAAGTCTATGTTCAGCAGTGGGCTTCCTGGGACTAAATAAATATATATGTAGGGTATTTTTAATTAAAACTACTCGTATGTTGCGATGTTAATTCGTTTAATCACGTTAATTAAATATAGTTTCATCATTATGGACATCGATAGTCTTGAAATTTTGGTTAGAAACTGAATTTCTGTAGTGAAGACATAACAACAGTGTTCAATGGTAATTGTCTGTGTTTTGCTAAATGCCAAGGAGTGGGATTTAAACAAGTAGTAAATAATTAATGGTACCTAATTAATTTACCATTGTATTTTTCAAAATAATGAGTAAAAATCGTTTAAAAAATAAACAATTTAATATTTATTTCCATTTCACAAAATTACTATAAATTATGTATGAATTGATTCTTAAAAATACTTAAAAACTTAAATTAAAATTAAAGGAAAGATTTAGACTAATCTACTGGTGGTTGGTCTCACATATGAGGCTGACTGGGTAGGTACCATCGCAATGTCCATTTCTCCCGCCAAAGAGCAGTGTAAATGCCAGTTTGAAGGACATTGTACCCAGAGTAACTACTGGACATAATGAGACTTAACATCTTATGTCTCAGCATGGCGAGCGTAGTGAAATGCCAAACATTGCTTTGTAATTCATGGTGTTGTTTGGTTTTACTATTGTCTATCAGCGGTCATATGGCCTTGTCTCGAAATTCATCGCAATAAAAAAGAACTAAATCGGCTAATTAAATGGTGGGTTTTTGATGAGTGTTTTATGAAATTCGCTTATTATGGAATCTTCAACCTAAAGACGGAGCAACACTGTATGACAAAGATAATTAAACAAATTCAACAAGAAATAAATTTACATTATGATTTGTATTTATTTAGCCTCGCTAATTCGCTATAGATATCCGTTCTAATCATAAGGTGGACGAACTGTACATATCTTTTTCTAATAATTAATCTATAAGTATAATATTATACTAAACAGTGTTTAAAGTAGCGTACAATATGAAGACAATGACTGCAATTAATATACTTACACAAAAAAAACGATGTGTAAAATTATCGTCATTTTACTAAAATTAGTTACATTGTAGTCAATTCCTCATATTTGAGAAGTCTAAAAGATAATCACAGCCTTGAATGAGATGTAAACTATGCTACAATTTACATAAATTATTTACAAATTGCTTACTACAGTGTTTAAATCTCTCACAAATTACATATTTCATATAAATTAATGCGAGTTTAACAGTTATTTAAATATTTTCTATTAAGAGTGGCAGAGACAGAACGTTTAACTACAATACTGTCGCCAAGAGTCAACCAGTATCTTCAAAATAAAAGAGAAAACCAAATCGATACAAATGAATTATCCGTCTAATATGTAGTTTTAGTTAATGTCATGCCTCTACCACATGCTACAACAAATATGGAAAACAATTGATAATTTACAATAGTAATCCAACAATAAATAATTATCGGCACGGTATCAGAAGTCCATAGATATAAATGACTAAAATAATAAGCATAATATACCTGCGATTCGGACTTCACGGTTAAACTAAGAGGAATATTTATTAAATTGATATAGCCCCATTTACACGGGGAGATTTGCTAGTCGCCTCGAAGATACGATTATAATAAGGATATAAGAAAGTTGCATCGTGTAAACGTATGTCAGAACACGATATTTTTGGTGGTTATGTCATGCGATAATCGCATACGATTTTCGCCGTGTAAATGGGGTTTAATTCTATCAACAATTGTCCCAGTTCTACACAAAAATTACACTACGGTCGTGTTATTCATTTTTTCTAAAAGCAAGAGTTTTGTACTCTCTGGAAGTTCCTTTACGTATATCAGTTCTTCTACAGAAGTTGGGTGTTCGGAGTAGTGGTCCCAGGTCTTGATATTGTCGTACAGCGCTTGCCCAGGACACTCTGTCTCTCTCACTTGTCTGTGCCCTACTAGCTTGTAGTCAGGCTTTATGTAGCCCAGGTCTATCCCGGCTGCGATCAATGCCTTTGCTGTTTTCAGTTGATCTGCTGGTGGGACAGTGACTGCCAAAAAAAATGTTTTAAGAATAAATTATATGGTAGCAAATATTCTTTAAGTATCCATTGTTAATAAGGATAAGTAGGCGCTCCATTAACATTAACAGTTATTGTATCTCACATTGTAATCTACATAAGGTCAATGAAGTTCATAACAATATTTCAGATATATTTGTTTATTTTATGTTGTAATTCTTACGATATTATATGTTATGAAATGTTCTAGTAAGGAATATTAAAATGTAACTTACATCTCCAGTCCCCAATGAGGCAGATGCCAATGCTGACGGTGTTGAAGTGTAGAGCGTGCGCGCCGAGCGTGTTCCAACCTCGCCCCTCATACGCCACGCCGTCGCTGCCCACCCCGAAACTACACATAGAAAACATATTAGCCCATAATAATATAATATATTAATCTATACATATAATACATTTGTAATTATATAGTATTTTTATTACTATTGCCCCTATCACATTGTGTGACGACATACATATACATACATATACACTGTCGGCGCCCTACTCTGCCTAGTCCTTCTGGGAAAGGGCGCGAGTTTATGTATGTATGTAGTATGTTACCTTAACTATTTAAGGTTAAATTGAAGGGAATTTAAACGATTACCTCTAGATGCTGGTCGAGATTAGAATAAGTTTACAATTATCCTTAGTTACGTAATAACTCTCCATAACATCAAAACCTGATAAATCACCTTACTGGGCTGAAAAATCCTTGGATATAAGTATGCGCGTAGGAATATATCATAATATATCTTATATTCATGATTTCACAGGAAGCGACGACATTTTAACTACTAACGTATCAACTGCCGGAAGTCGGAAGGACACTGCTACTAGGAAATTGACCATTAATGAAGGATAAAACGAATACAATTCGAGGGACTTTTTATTTTATTTGCTAATTTACCTGGACCGTTGCGTAGGCATATTTTAACTACGTTTTACGACTAATCTGTTGTGTTTCTTCTATTTGTAAACAGAAGACGCGTGGGTATTTTAGTGAATGTTATGCACGAGGTTTTTTATTTGTGTTTTCATCCGTGACTATTTTTTTATTACCGATTCAAGCTATCTTGCATAGTTTGTCATTCTACGTTAAAATTAAAATCAAAAGAAACTAGATTTGGATCGGATCACATAGTTAGGTTTTTCTCTCAATGTCGTTAGAATACGCAAAATTTGTTACATCTGGGTCTCTTGTTGGGCTCAACGCCATATGTACGACTTGAGAACTTAAGAAATATAACTGCCAGGGTCGGAGTCAATTTAGTTTCTAGAGCCATCCGTTGGGCTAGTAGGTTGGGTTCACTATTCAGTAATTAAATAAACAATACACTCTGGTACTCACTGGTATCCAACATCCCACCAATTGCGATCATCCATATGGTAGTTCTGCATGGATCTCATGGCTTTGCAGCATTCCTCGCGAGTGAAGCACGCTGACGGTATGTAAGAATGGTGGATCACCACATACGGCACGGGGATATTCAGCGGTTTCTTCTCCTTTGGAGTCCTCGCTTGCCAACCAGAACGGGTCACGAAGGGAAAGTTGTACGAGACCACTTCGTTATCGTCTGATCCAACTGTTGATAAAAGGTAAGATTTTATTAATTTTTAAAGTGGCCCAATTGATTATTGTGAATTCAGTGCTGTCTAGAAGGAATATCAGTGGGCGAAATATTGTTGTAGGTTGTCGGAGGTTCTTAGAGATCTTGAAAATAATTTTATAAGGTGCCTATGTGAAGTCCACTAAGCCACGTTAAGCCAGGATGGCGGACTAAAGCCCAATTTCATCTCAAAGAGCAAGTCCATGCTTAGCAAAGCAGGAATATATTGTAATGTGTAATAAATAACATTTAAAATTATTTTACATAATTCTTATCCGACTCGAGAGATATTGCAACAACACTGATTGAGATTCAAATTAGCGTGCAAAAAAATATAATTATGTTTGCTTTTATATGCCATGAATAGTCATGGCATGGCATATAAAAGCAAGCATAATGGCATGAGGCTATTAGGGAATTTGATATGATATGTTGTTATTGTATTATTATGCTCATTAACTTTGGCTTGACACATTGGTAGTGTATACAAGTTATAAATCGAAGTTAAACACCATAAGAACACGTTATAAAACGATGTAAAGACTATGTACAGGCTATAAAAATCTTATATGTAGTTTTTGTTTTACTTAAAATCGGGCTCGTGACTCCTTTCAACATTTTTCGCTAAACCTCATAGTTTCGGACTTGGCCATCCATGCCCATTGAAAAAACTCAACATGTATAGCAAATCTAATGAGTTTTCCTACAAATAAATCTCCATATAAAAAGTCGTAATCGAGATCGTGTTTTGACATCTAGAATGAAGTTATTATAATAAAATCGTTATTAAACAATGTGACGCGCTTCATTAAAAAAACAAAAAGATATTATTTATACGCAAAAGCAACTTGTTATTGATACTAGAGTAAAGGTCGCGGTGGAGCAAAAAATATAGATCCAATTAATATTTTTTTAATGCATGTGAAAATAAAACTGTGCGATAATGCGCTTATCAGCTCATGTTTTTGCGATTGAATGTTTTAGTAGATCGATGTCCGGGGGGAAATTTTATATAACATAATATACGTTCATATTTATACAGGGCACATCAAGACTGCGAGCGCGCATTTGTAATCACTAAAACTACCACCTGGCTTCGTTTTCGGTCGCAGTCTGGATATCTCTCACACTTGCAGTGGGTCCCTCATTACTGAGGATCGTGACTCTCAATACTCTTAATGACGTGTTTTAATTAATTCATTTATAAACATAATATTGCACCAAGTTTTATATTATTATGAGCAAAACAAACCTACACGTGTAGTATAATATATCAAGCATAATGTTTTAAGTTGATATTTTTGATAAGAGATACTATCGGATTTTTATTAACCAAATAATTAACCTTTACTGTAACTGATTAGTTATATAATGTACGTCAATAACATTGATAAGCTTGGTAAATATCATGTATTGTATGTACATTATGTGAAATCAGCCAATCGGTACTAGGCCGGTGTGGACTCAGGACTGTAGCCCAAACCCTGTAATGGGAATCTGGGTGGTAGTCGATTATGAACTTACGTGGTACCTTAGATCTGTAGCGATTCAAGTTTTATTTTGGATATAAAACTACCAATTGTGATTGCAATAATTTCGAGTCCCTCCGTGTTTCACCCATATCACTATCGGGTCCGAAAATTCTGACAACCAACAGTTGTCTTATGAAATTAAGCCCGCCAAAATCCGCTTGGCACCAGACATAACATATAGCGTAATATCGAGAGAAATACTCTCCGTGAACAGGATTTCATAATTAAAGACAACGAACGATCACTAATAAAAATAAACCTATTACATATAAATACATATAATTACATATATTAATGTATCAATCTCCATATTAATGTAATAATTACACTTTTCCTACCTGGCAAAACTGATGGAAATGCTTCTATCAACGCCATTGCACATGAACACAGAACAAGCGCAAATAACATATCGAAGTCCGACGACTATAGGCTTATAATCACTTATATCTGGAACAAATAGAGGACTGTGAGGACACACCGTACTGACGCTAATATGTACGCGTTGATCGTGATCGTTGATGTGTAATATTGGGATGGAAGATAAGGTATCTGTAAAGGAATCGATACCGTATAAAATACTCGATATGAATCATTACACTGTCGCCTCGTAGTCCAAATTACTGGGCTGTAAAGTGTTGCAGTTATTCTCAGTTAGGGCAACTTTCTTTATTAAGTTTAATTTATGAAAAAAATTATGACATATTTGATTATAGTATCAGGTATAATATGTAATATCATACAATTTGTACTAACTTTTACTGAAATTGTGAAATTTCAGGCATAAAATAGCAGTAAATTCCTTGGTAATTGTATAAATCTGTTTAATCCATAGCAAAGTAAGCGTTGTATAGAACTAAAAAACATTCATTTAATTTAATATTTGATGTGACTGAGAAAGTTAATCGTTCATTGTTTAAAGTAATTTGCATAAAAATAGTTATTATTTAAATATCAAATTATCTAGAATATTCATAAAACTTCAAATTTTAAACAATCATAACTTTTGTCGGCAACAACAACGAAGTGATTGTAATTAAATATTATATTATAAACATATTTTAAATGCATAAAAGTGCATATCAAATTTAAATGGATTATTTGATAAGACATTGCACTATCTACTCGTATTTAAGAACAATAAAACGATAAAGTAATCTATAAAATATATAATGGTCACTTACATAATAACAAAAACCACGGGCACTTATAAGTAACTGAGCACTACCACCGTCTTTATATACTAGTACATTTTCTTATCACAAACTGAAGATATCCGATTTAGGGAGTCGGAGCGTTTGGCGCGATCAGATGCTGCGTTAGCTGCCTCACTATATGAACTTAGTATAATATATGCTATACACATGTTTTTATAGTCATTTACTCGTCGAGGTGATTCCCCAGCAGGGTACGTTGTGTTCATCAGTACGAAAAGCCGTAACAAACACAGCGAGTTGCCAGAATTAAAGTCTTTCTGAACTGGTTCCGAATACCCGAAATGTCGACATTCATGTGACCGAGTCTGTTTTTATGACGTTTTGCTTTTGGACAGCGTTTGTTGTTTGTATGTATTATGGAGATGAATTGATTTGAAGTTCACAGCACTTCTGTTAATCGTCTTCAGATATCTCTTCATCCATGTTGTTTGTAAAATAATTGCTAATTCCATCGCCTGTTCTATACCTACATGGTAGAATGTGAAATGTAAATATTTGATTATTATAATTTATTTAAGATAATTTTATAGAGCACGTATCGGAAAATAAGCTAGCTATACAGTTCCTATATTAAGCAGAAATAATTGGGAGCTTGCTTTGTTATTGAAACAAATGAGTGTCCATTATATTATTGTAGAAAGTAGTAAGTATATGCTATTTTAACTGAATGTTCTTAAACAAATATTTAACCAAAATGTCAGCAAATTAATGATTAGTATCTCTATGCGACAGCTCATTTACAAAATTGCAAGGATATGGAGAAATTCTTTTTTCGTCATAATTTGTCCATGTAAAAAGGTATATTAGTGTCTTCATAGATCTAGATACGTACATATATATTTTATCGTGCGAGCTGGTACTAATTTTAATAAACTTTGTAAGCAGCACGATATAGACCCATTTACGACCACTGTTGCTTCGGCGAGGCGATGTTTGAGTCTTAATTTTTTCAAACAAAATGTTTAGTATTAATTGATTGCTTTTTAATGGTTTGAAGTTACTGTAAATATTTAATTTGTCTTTCTTTCTTTTTTATTGTCCCTGTCATATTTATATTAGTTCTATAAGTGAAGACTTGTTATTGGCTCTTCGTTATCTACTTTACTATTTAACTATTTGATTTATTTCGCTGTAAGTCTTCCATGCATAAAAATAAAAAATAAAATGTGTAACCAATAATGTTGAAATTTCTTCTATGTGTTAAAATCAACCCTTATGTAGGACATAATCTAATATCTGCATCACCCAAAGTTTAACTGTTAGAGAATGTCTAAGGCATGAAGTCCGCCAACATATACAACATATATAAAAAGTTTAAAATAAATAAACAAATATTATGCAAAACTGCCTTTTCTAACAGAAAAATAATACACCTTGTTATTTCATTATTGTTTCCTTCGATGATAAGCTCTGCTATTTTTATAGGTATACGGTTCTCTTAATACATACATACATACATAAACATCACGCCTTTTTCCCAGAAGGGGTAGGCAGAGGTGCACCCAGGAAACTCACGTTTCGCCTTATGTGTTCCGTCCCATGATGTGATAGGGGACGAGCCTATTGCCATATCAAGCACAAATTCCTGACTCCAGGCTGATAATAAATAGAAAAATCCAATATCTGTTACTAATATCTATCTATCACTTTGCCCGACCCAGGATTCGAACCCGGGGCCTTAGCTTTGTAATCATACCGTAGTACAACTACGCCAACAAGACAGTCTTTTAATAGGTAAAGGGATGTATTGCATAATGAGACAGATATACAAAATTTAAATATATTTTCCTTGGTCTCTACATTTATTTTAAAATTGGCGAACCGTGAAGTCCAAGAATCGTTGAAATATGCAATACCTCTTTATTTCCACTATTATTGTCAGTACGAAAATTATAATCTTTATTTGATTCAACGATCAATATCGATAAGACCGCCGTACTACATACAATATTAAGTTCTTTATTGTGTTTATGTTCCTTTTTATATATCTATGGTGTGCAATAAAGTAAAATAAATATAGATCTTCTCTACCTACTTTATAATTTGCAGCAAAATCAACTTGATGCGGCCTAGCGCTATCTATCTATAGCTAGTATCTTTGTTACTTAAGGCAGGTAACAATTATGTTCGATAGTCAAACTTTAATCAGTAATTAAAAAAAATACTGTTCCGCGGTCCGTCTCAATAATTTTATTAAAATAATTTAGTTTGTTTGATTAAAAAAGGTAGTTAGTTACCGTTAACGTATTATTTTGTATTGTAAAAAGTGTGATCATTACGCCTATAACATCATACTATGTATTGAATCGCTGCGGTGACGAATACGATTAATTGTACTGTGATTGATATGTTCTTCACTCATAGCCGTTAGTCACGAGTCTACACAAAAAACTACACGTGTTTGTCCACGCATTGCAGGAAAAAAGCCCTGTGATTTACATTCAGACTTTCATTGAATTGTATAAACTGTAAATATAATTCATGAAACATTCCCTTTTCCTTCCAT
The DNA here is from genome assembly GCA_033459515.1 of Theretra japonica. NCBI lineage: Eukaryota > Metazoa > Arthropoda > Insecta > Lepidoptera > Sphingidae > Theretra > Theretra japonica. Next base: position 7,038,834 of record CM065942.1, read on the forward strand.
TTTTTGAAATCAGCAACGGCACCTACAGTCCAAATTTTACAGGTTTATGGTCGGCGGTGATCACATACCATCAGGTTACCCGTTTACCTGTAAACTGGAGCTATTTAATAAACAAAATATGGTACAACTATGGTGAGTTTCCTGTGATGGTTAATAATGAATCGCTTTGGTTGGAAATGACTCATACGAACGTATTAGGATTGAGGTTACTGATAACTCGTAATTATAATTTGGCTTATGTCCGAGGCGAACGACCACGCGAAAGACATTGCGAATGTCTCTAATCAAATCAGATTATATTTTTTATTATCCAGGCCCGTGCAGGTACATACGTACCGCCGCTTTGTCTGTTGCTGTCGCTATGCAGCGCTGTGATTACTGGACATTAGAGACTCAAGACTATTGTCTCGGAGAGAAGCGAAGTGCAGCGTCATACAGTGGATACAGGGATAAATTCTGAATGATGTCTACTTATGAGCTGGTGTGTCGGTTATTTAATCTTGCAAGTAAGAAGGGTGTTTTCATACCAATACCAAAGAAAAAAGCACAAAATATAGTCAATAAGGCAATTTCTTACGGGACAGTCATAAACTAAATAGATTTAGGGCGCTTTCATTACTTAACACCGACTATGAAATGAGAATTATATTTGTGATTTGCAAATATTTATTTCAAGTCTATATGTCTTGTGTGACCAAGAGTTCTGTGATGCCATAGTTTGGATTCCCATCACAATAGAATTGTTTTTATGGTCAGAGTGTCTATGACTGATGCCTGTGTAAAAAACGTGTTTTAACAAGAATACCTAATAGAACACATACTGCAGAGCCCACACAGCTGTCCTGTGACCCAAAGGATTTTAAGTAGGCATTAACGTTTAATAAGAAGTAGGTGCTTATACCTACTTCTTTTGTCATCCAAATCACGTAAACGTCTATAATACGTTCTACACACCAAACCCGCCGGCCCGGCTACACAACCCGCTGGCACAATCTGGCGGCTTATAAGAAAAGCATCATGTCAGCGACAAGCACCCGCACGTGTTGCCCGCCGACATGTCATCTACAACGCAACGTCGTAAAATGTTGCTTATTATGTCGAACGGCTGCCATGTCGCCGTCAAAGTTTTCCGGCTTGCAATGACTGAAGCCGCGGGCTAGCCCGCCGACAAAATGCCGCCGACATTTATGCCGGCGGGTCAGCGACTTTGCTGTGTAATGCGTATTATAGACGTTAACGCGAGTTGAATGACATAGCGGGGTCTCGTGTTATAATGACGTATAGGTTACATCTTCAGGACTCCCTTAAGGTCCCTCTTTCCTCAGGAGGGTTGTACCCAAAAATGTGAATCTGATGCAGCAGCATTAGCAGAAACCCGGTTGGGCATGTCAGTAAGGAAATATTTCCAGAATTTCTGGAGAACTTTAATGTAGGAATGACGACTGCACAGATGGTGTAAATAGTTTTAGATAGGACGTTTGTATAAGACGGAAAATCAGTGGAGCTTGTACATCTATTCTCGCATGATCATTTGGAATAAGATACTATTTTGAGTTAGCGTGTCTCTTACAAATCCTTACATTTAGGGTACAACGTACTAATCTAAATTATTGATAACGATTTAATCTTTTAACTCTTTCTGGAACACAAAACGGTATTATATTTATATGTTGTAATGCAACAGATAAAACGTTATCTAAGGTCGATATGAATGTAGATTTGTACGTTGTATCCACGGCGTCTAAGAATAACGTACAAACATTATCACGCGAGCGTAGCCGGGCACCGCGGCCAAATCTATTAACGTAGGTTTTATTACTTTCTATTAGTGTAGGTTAGGGAAAAATAACATTTGTTTTGAAGGTTCAGGCAGACGAATCTTATAATATTACAAAAGGTGATTTGAGGAGATAACTATTCGTATTTCATCATTTGCACGTCTGTCTGCCTTCTGAATGTTACTCCATTGCTTATTATTTCGATCAAGCTTTGTTGTTTTCTTCAGGTGGTTTCACCGATACGTAGGCGAACTCATTGTCTGTTTCAGCAACACTACTATACATAACCACTAATGGCTTGTTGCTTAGGCTATGACAATGGCTCGTTTTCAGCTTATGCAGTGATGGGACACTGGTTCTCCCGAAGCATGTCCTGGGTTTCGACGGAGAAAGTCTTTACTAGTTAGAATATTATTTTAGGTCTACTTACCATATATTCAATCGATAAAAGTTCGCCCTAATTAAATTCCAGTGGGTCATTGGGATTGATGCCCTTAGGAACAGTATTTTGTCTGAACGTAACGTAATTGTGTTGTAAGAATGCATTGAAATTCTTTTGTCTGTTACAAATAATGGAGTTACTGAACTTGTTTCAAACTTTTGTATATCATAAAAATAAGTAACATACTGATGATGACGAAGCAAATGTTTACATTTTAACTGCAAACTGTTACATTTTTCAGTGTATTAGCGCGATCGCGACATCGATTGGTAAACTATTGTGGGTGATATTAAGCAATTTGGTGTGGTTATCAGTTTTTGGAATTTGAAGAGATCCAAACTTATATGAATAATAAATTACCAAAGAACAAAGGTAGGTCTGTGAACTATGACCATGACTATTTAGAGCAGTCTTGTCTTGAACATACGAAACGCATTACAGCGTTAAATGTATTACTAGTATTTGGCTGTAAGTACCTTATTTATCATTCTCAGCCACAGGAAGTCCACTGTTCAACTCATATTATAGACACTATAATGAGTTTAAAGTCTAAGATTGTTTACTGTGGCGTATACTCGTATCAAAAGAAACACATTGTCCTGTGTCTGGTCGGTGACTGTTGACCGTGACACTGCTCTATTCACTAAAGTAGCGCACTTCCGCAATCTACCGCGATAAGGATCTAACGGAGATCTGCGCAGTTGTATCCTTCTCGAGTTCAGCCAAACATGTACTAATGTTCGTCTGGTTTCATTTTTGCGGCCCGCCTGATGGAAAGCGGCCACCGCTGCCCATAGATCTTCGCAGTCCCAGGGGTCCAGCATAACAAAGTCACTGCCTACCTTAAGGAGAGTGCTCTCTTTACTCTCTTTCATTTTGGAATCAAATGTAATATACGGTGTTTCATTAGTCTGGTACAATATAGTGCGGTGTCTCCTTTATTTCTTTCTACCATAAGTTACTTCCGACCCGTGTCATCGCATTCCTGCCCAACTTCCTCTATTTCGTCCAGACTGTGACACACTCAATAGTAAGACCAACTTATATTAACTACAAATCTTGATTACATTCCTTTAGCGGGAAATAAACTTTTAACTATTATTGAACAAATAATAAATAAATACACATAACAGTCACATACATAGATAGTTCCCCATTAGAATCAATTAAGTCTTGTATCGCAGGTATCCGAACTACGAGAGATTTTTAGGTCTTACAAACACCCAGATCCGAAAGAAATATTGTGGGCGGCCCTAACATTACTCTTGGTGCGGAGATCGAATATATCGGTATAACCAACTTCGCCACGGAGGTTGTCTAATGAAATAAGAACAATTAAATAAGATTTCCCAGGGAATAGAAACTTTTTCATACAGTTTGAAAATTATTTTTGCTACATGCATAAAATATTTCCAAGTGGTACGACTTTACTAAAAGCATAGTAACAGGGCAATTGATTAAGAAATAGTAAAGAGTAAGAGTTATACAAGTGAAAGAAAAATATGCTTACCAATGAAACTGGAACCAGAGCACATACTTCTGAATACTTGCGGTAACTTGTAAGCGTCACGTGAAAACTACAATAGGAATGAGACCGCTGCTGCTTTTGTTATTCGTTTAAACATTTATCATTTTGAAATGGCCGAGTTAATTATCACGGAAATTTACACAAGGCTATTGGACTAGGTCTAGCAATGTTACAATAGATTTTGTGACAAGAATATGTAATACATAATGCTAAATTAGGCTTTCAATCTTTTCGGCGAGAACCGACTAATAGGTTAAATCTTAGAGTCATATTTTAGTCGAGAATGCTAGCTAAACCCTCTTGTAAATACAATCAGATTATTGAACTTAGTAACAATATTGCTTCGGGCCGGGAGAAATTTGAAATTAAAACCGTCAGAGGTTTAATAGAAGGATTCCCTCATTGATTCAATTCACTTGATACTATTTGAGTGGAATCTTTTACTAGGCGATAAGAAATCTGCAATAGTGACGTGAATATTCCCCGATAGTTATGTCATATAACCTTTTATATCATATACTTCAGCGGGTACATACAGAGTACTCGTGAGGCGAGGGACACGCGTAATAGATTATATCTAACGTGACGCGCACGTCGCGCCGTAGTGTTTGCGTCCACTGTGAAAATGCAATATGCAAATATAATGCGTATTAATACTACGGGTTTGTTTATCAACACTTTGTCGCCTCGTTACGAGCATTAGCTACTGCACTCAGCGCGGTTATTGTACTTACAAATATTAATAATACTTATCGTACTTCAGCATTGTGGATACTTCCACAGCATTATGCTGAACTCGTATCTTTTTATGACAGCATTGTAATATTAGCTGTGATCTGTATAGAAACACATTATTAATGTGGATTAGAGTTAGTTTTGTGTATATCTTTGTTTAACTTTCATTAGAATGGTTTTTAATCGTTTATGTGTTCTGTTCTACACTATGTTGTATACTGTGCTGTCATTAATAAAATAGTTTCTTTCTGTCCTTCTTTCTATTGGTGTAGATATGAATTTTGTAAATGTATGACAAATTTAAAAAATGTCTAGAATAAGAAACCAAAAGGCCTTGAGGTTAAGTATATGGCTAATCAAACACTCATAAGCCACAATCTTGTGATTTCCGCACCGATCCCACGTAGATGTAAGGATCAAGTAATCAAACACACTTATGCATATCAGTCACGCGCATAGACCTGACCCCACTAAAGTATTAAAACCTTTGTGGTATCAGAAACTACGAGACACTTATGTCGCACAACACTTAAACATGAACAAATATTTTCGTGAATAGTACAAACATTTGCTTAATTACGGCTATCGAACTCAGAGCCCCGTTTAAAGAACGATTAGCTGGCTGTAGAAAAAAATATTGCATCATTACCGAAACTCGTCGAGTACAGTACACTTTTGGCATCATCTGTTTGTATTAGTTGTTCGATAGACTTAATATTTCAAACAAACCTGCGTTGCTGATGCTCACATCTAAACATATTGAGTGCTTACATATTCACCTCCTTATGATTGAATCATTAGTCTTTACATGTATTTCTTACTCATCATTTGTAGGTTTCACACTTACGAGTAATTTTAATCGATAGTGTATTAATAGGTAGGCGTATAGCAATGACGTCACTACACCACGTTAATACCTAAAACATAGATATGTAAACATCACACCTTTTTCCCAGAAGGAGTAGGCAGAGGTATAATCAGTACACCTATGTTTCGCCTTATGTGTTCTATCCCATGATGTGCTAGAGGGCGAGCTTATCGCCATATCGAGCGTAAATTCCTAACTCCAGGTTGAAAATTAATAGGAAAATCCCATATGACATTGCCCATATGACCCGGGATTCAAATCCCAGACCTCAGCTTTGTAATCATATCGTAGTAAAACTACGCCACCGAAGCAGTCTAAAACATTTACGTAAGTATTTAATTCACTTATTTCCTTCAATGACAGTATTTTTTACGAGTGTTAATTTCTATATGCCCTAGTCTTCTGATCAATCGTTTCTCGTATAGCACCACCACCAGAACTTAGGTATCAGGTTTCTACGCTGGCCTACGATATTTTCCTTCCTCCCTAAAGAAAACAATAGGTACTTTATTAACTATTTATACAGACCTAACTTCCTGATATTCAAAGGGTTCAATTTTGGTTGAAATCCAGTTTACTCATGTACTAAGTCCCAACTTCGATGGTAAATCGAGCGTCTGAATGTTTTGACATACATACACATACATACATTTATCGAATTTGGAAATGATATTATTTTCAATAAGAATAATCATAAAAAGTCAAAAGCTTATTACCCAGCTTGCTGTCACCATGACATTCTAGTTCCTGTATTCGGTAATTTTTTTGGTCTGACGTAACCCGATTATCACACGCTTGAAATATTTGTGTACGCATTGATGACAGCTCGATAGATTACCTATTATCAATAGTACAACAAAACAAGTGCTCTAATTGTTGTGATAGTTAATGGACTATTCATATTCGTGGAAATATAATGCACAATTTATTTAATGACTAAATATTGAATTTTTGTTACATTTGTTTTTGCAGAACTGTTGGAAAAAAGCTTCTTCTGTACTTTCTCAATTTTACGATCATGTTGTTGGTCATATTTGAATAAACTTGTCAAGCATGAGTGGTACTTTCAAAATGTTGTTATTGTTAAAACTTTTAGTTTTTATACCTACGGATATAATGATATTGATTATTGACGTTCCATCAGTGGTTATTTTGAAGTCTTACATTCGCTGTAGTTGTATTTACTGCTTTTGAATTCCACTCAAACTCGTTTTAAACGGATTATAACTAGTATATTTTAGGTTACCAACGGAATTTATAGCAATTTGTTGTTTAATAATTAGTTCAATTTTATATGATAGCGTTACCTACATTGCGAACAAAAAATATCTACGTTTTTGAAGACGGAAATATATGACAACGCCCTTTTTATATTATAAATATTCTAAGCAAAAGATCTATATGTACCGCTATTCCTTTTTATCTATACGCTGTTATGCAGACGCAATATTTTCGCTCCACTGTTTTCTGCGGTCCTGGTTGGGACGTGCGCAGTGATAATGTTCGTAGTGTCCGCTCTAGCTTACCTCCTCATTGGTAACTAATACAAAAAACAATTTTACAGTGTAAAGTGTTTCATAGGAGCATTGCTATGACGACATGTGAAACATACCCGCCCTTGTACTAATATTAATGATGGTGTTTATCTTCATCGAGCAAATACCGCGAATACCTTTCATCCACATTCATTAAAATCTATACTTTACGGTGGGTGCAATGAAACTCAATATTCATAAGACTTTAAATTAATATTCCATTGTTAAGTTTGTTTATTTGTTGTGTTACATTTGTGTGGAAAATGATTGGTGTGGAAGGCATCGAACTGTCAACACGGTGGTCGCAGGTTCTGGAGTAGGTACTAGGTAAATGCCAGGTTTGTTTGGAAGTTTATCATCGTCATCAGAGCGTTGCAGTCCAATGCTTTAAATAGGCCTGTCCCAAAATACGCCACAGGGCCTGATCTGCTGCTTTATGCATCCAGCCGCTGCCGGCCCTCTTGTGCAAGGCCTCCCGCCATCTGGCGAGAGGACGTCCCATTTGGAAGTTACGTCGATGCTATTAATAGGTAGATAATTAATTAAGTATTTCTTGTTTTAGCGATGAAAAATAACATGTAGAAGAAACCTTGACACCTCAGAAATCTGCAATAGAATTTTGAAGGTAGGTGGAGAGTAACTCGTATATTACACCAGTGTGGAGGACTAAGTACTAACATGATTCTGAATTGAAATAAAACCTTTTTTTTAGGAATTTTATCGCGGATTTAGTTTAATTTTTATATTTTAACTTCCCGACATTTCGATTACTAGACAGCTTTCCTGGTCACTCTTAAACTGTCCGCTTAGAGCACTTGGACAGCAAAATTACGCGTGTGATTATATATGTATATTATTATAACTTTACTCGTGTCTTCGTCAGCTTAATAGGGCTATTTAAGCTCAGTGCCCTTAGCAGGAACATTTTGTTCTATCGTATAGTAATCGTAATAGAAGTTATAGTAAAATTTTGTATGGGAACTCGATCAGCGCTATTGTGAGCGTATTTGGAACTAAAATCTGACAGCGGGGATACTATAGTATAGTAAGCGTGTAGTTTAAAACGATAGTTTTACTTTGCAAATGTATGAAAAGTGGCAGCAGGAATATTTTTTGACGTATAGTATCGCCAATTTACTATAGTTTTGCTATCGAAAAATACGAATTCTTCTCACGGAAATTTTTACAGTGAGAACACTATCTATTATTTGCATTTGTTGATGAGTGAAATATTCCTTAAATCTCTAACAATTATTATTGCAAACAAAAAATGGCTACGTTCGGAAATTAAAATGCATAATTGCTTGAAATTATTTTTGTATAAAATAATTGGATTTAAAATAAATATTTTTCTGCTTTATAATTTATTTATAAAACTTTTAACACGACATCAAGGCATGTTATACATTTTTTTGTTAATTTATGATATTAATATATTTGTTACAAACATAGTGAATGACAATTCCGCACGAATCATTCAATAATATTCATTCATTTTGATATGTTATCTGTCAGTATCGTAACGTAATAGTATCGATTTCACGAGACTATGGTTAAACGGTTCATGCTGCCGCCAAATTTTGATATCGAGTAGTAATAGTAAATTTATAGCTGTCACGATACTATTACTATACGATAGAGCAAAATGTTCCTGCTAGGGGCACAGTTAACTTTGTATTTATCAATATCATCATCAGTCTTAGCCACAAGAAGTACACTGCTGAACTTGCTGAATAAAGGTCTCTATACCTATAACCGATAAAGTATCTTAACACCCTTCGGATCAGCTCTTCTATTTTATTACCAATTGGCATTAAATACATTCCATAAGTCCATTAAGTATGCATTAAGTCATTATGCATTAAGTCATTATGCATTAAGTCATTATGCATTATTGTCCATTATGCATTAAGTCCGCCAACCCGCACTAGGCCAGCGTGGTGGACTATATGGCTTAACCACTCTCAATCGTACTCTCGATTGTAGAGGAGGCCCGTGCCCTGCAGTGGGTCGTATATGGGCTGATACAATACAATACAATACAAAATTAAATACATAAAAATCTAATTTAATTTCGATATGAATATACAATTCCTATAACATTCCTATTACTAAAAATAATAATAAAAACAACACCTACCTACGTGATATAAATAATGTTTGTTAAATTATTGAAATAATATATGTTTCCCCCTATGTTTAATTTATTTCATTTTCTCATACTTATGTAGCGCTATAATTTATCCCAAACAATAGTCAGTTTCCTAGGACAGTGACCTCTTTAATATGTACGAGTTTCATTAGTAAGGCATGTTTATGTAACACTGAACGAGTCGTCATACGAATACGTCACCAATATTATATTTGCAAATTGAGTTACAAGAATGTTATTATGTACATCATCATCAGCGCGATGTAGTCCACTGCTGGACTGTCTTCTCCCACGGTACGCCACAGAGCCCGATCTGCTGTTATTAAGTACGACACAACGTAATTAATTAAACCTGTTGGGATACTCTTACCACTTAACTGATGATTTCATTTAAAATTTAGTATTAGGGTTATCACTTATCTGTGAATTAAAACTAGTGGTGGGATAATTGAATAATTATGCCCGGGTAGCAGCGGCTGTGTAAGTGTGTACAGTTCATTAAGAACTCATCATGGTGACTTGTGGGTGGCCGACACAAATATACCGTAGATTGGCTGGTGTGATGTTGTCATTCCAGTGCATTGCTGTCACTTTGTCAACATTTTTTACGAGGTGATATCTAGTAGAAAAACTTACCATTTTGATACTATTGGACTCTACATTCTACAATAGCGATTTTAATATATTTATTTTATCGCAGTTTTAATTAATCAAAGTATGAAATCAAACAACACGTGTAAACCAGTTTATTGTAATTAGATGAAGGTAAACTGCATCGAAAACATTTTCAATAATAACTCTTATTTTGATAAGCAGATTTGATATGATTAAATATGCAAATATCTCTCATATGTCTTCTTCCGTATTTAAAATATCACGTGCATGTGTAAATGTTATGAATTTCATGATTCTCTGACGGCCATGGTAAATCGTTTGTAAGTTTATATTAAGAGAACTGATGGTTCTCTCATAAAGGGATGGATCTTTTTAGTTAGGGTCACAGACGATAGAATCGAGGACTGTATTTTTCTTAATTATTGCATAGCAGAGAGACTGCATTAGTGACTTACCTGATGGTTTGCGCAATGCAAACCATCAGGATAGCATAACGCGGTGGTCTCATGCCATCCAACACGATTATGCCGGTACACTCGGCTGCTTCATTACAGTACGGCGAAAGGACCCAGGATTATAGGAAGGAGGGAATTCCTCAGCTTGACTGATTATTTATTATTAGGTGGTTAACTCTATTGAAAAGGTGACTGAAGTTCCGGTTAATATGTATGTACCTTGTAATATTCTGCGTATAAAAAGGTAGTTCTACTTACTGCCTAGTGCCTGCGAAAGAAATTGTTGGTATTTTCATGTTCACAGATAATAAAATCTTTTATGTCATTTATTTTTTCGTGAGTGTTATAAAGCCTTAAATAGATTGGTAAAGTAAATGTTGTGCCTATTTAAAAACTGTTCGGCTAATCATCTAGGGGGCTCCCCTACATTTACTACGTTTACTGAAACGCAAAGGCGACTCTAGAACTAATTAGCATCTACGTTGAGCCGCATTTACACGAGGAGAGTTTCTCACGGCGAGAATCGTATGCGGTTATCGCATGACATACATAGATTATCGTGTTCTGACAAATGTTTACTCGATGCAACTTTTTTATATCCTTACGATAATCGTGTTTTCTAGGCGAGACACTCTCCCCGTGTAAATAGGGCTTTATTGTTACTACGACAAATATAGATCGCCTGTTTCAGACTTAGTTCTGTGACTATGAAGACTGTAGGCCCCAGGCCGTCTGATAATATTATTGCGTAATTTATGCACTTTAAAAGGCAACAGTCAACAGTGAGATTTAGTGAAAGACGTTTCATAATTACCATTGCTATCATATCGTTGTGACTAGTTCTGTACAGTGCACGTAATATCATATCACTATTATCCTCATTATTTTGTTATTCATTTTTTAAAAAAAGATTAATCCTTCAGTGGCGAGGCTTAAGACCCAAGCCACCGGTGGTTAGGGATCCAAAGTGAGGAACCTCCTCACTATGCGTGCCGTGTCCAGCAATGCCGCCTTTTGAATCTGGCTCTTGACCCAACGACCAATAGAAAGCCTCTCGAGATGTTGGGTGTTGTTATCCTCATTATTATTATGGCTTCTTCAATAAATCGCTATTTAGTATTATTATCAACTTAATATCTTTTGCCCTCACTCCGTCGTTCTTGATTATTGTTGCGCCTCTTAGCCTGAGGCGCTGTTAATTTGCGGAGAGTACTGTAATACTAAAAGGCTGTGGATATAGGACAACGTTAAACTATAACGGTGAAGGAAAACATCGTGAGGAAACCTGCATACTATAGCGATTGCAAGAATTTCTATGGTACGTAAAGTCTGCCAAACCGCAATAGGCCAGCGTGGCCTAGGACTATATGGCCTAACCACTCTCAAACGTACTCGCGATTGTAGAGGAGGCTCGTGCCCTGCAGGGATGTATCTGGGCTGATACAGTACAGTACAAACTATAACATCGCATTGACTCAATTAATCAGTGTCGCATAAAAATTTATAAATATTTTCGCACAATGTAATTTTAAAATACTGTCTGAATTCGTATCTGTATGAGGGAATCATCGTCCAGTGTTGAGAAAGAACTCTTTTTAACCAGAGTTCCATTCAAAAGGCTTAGATTATTCAACAACGCTAGCATAGTGTGAGCTGGCCTAGCCTAGTAGTAATAATAAAATAAATAAATAAGTCATTGAATTTCAGGTTTTTTGTATTTATAATTAAATAAATACACCCAACAGTCACAAACATAATTCTGACCCCAGATTAAGATCGAGTCTTGTGTCGTTGGTGTAAGGAACTATGAGACACTTCGGTTTCACAAGCACCTGGACCCGAAACAAATACCTGTGGTTCACACAAACATTTGTCTCGGTACAGGAATGGAACCCGCAGCCTCTCGTTTCTCAGCGTCTAAACAACTGCGCCACAGAGGCTGGCAACACAGGTTATAATATTACTGTGATCCACAACAGCCAATAATAAAACAAAATAAGGTTTACGTCTTTTTATTTTTAGGGAAATATTTGGTAAAGTCCACATGTCCGGGTTGGTAGTGGTCCCACGTTGAGATTTCATTGGACAGCGCGGTGCCTGGACACTCAGTGGACAGGACCTGGTTGTGACCGATCACCTTGTAGTTCGGACTGAGCACGCCCAGCTCCACTCCGATGTCTATGAGGGCTTTTGTCGTTGATAACTGTTCGGCAGGCGGTGTTTCATCTGGAAAGGAGAACAATAGATTTAAAATGAAGATTGCATTTCACTTCATTTATAGGAGGATTAATTATTATGATTAATTATGACTGCGAAAAGGAGATACATAGTAAGAAAGTATTACGAGTAAATTCTTATATACATTTTAACGAAATTATCCAATAATTATGCAAACTACATTCATAATGTCTTACACACATTATTGTTACAAAAATAAATAGCAAATGTGTAGTTACTGTGAAATAAAATTTACTTTTCAAAATTCTTGTGGCTAAAATTGATAAGTACTTAAATGGGTTTACAATCGAAATAACTAATAGACGTTACAATATTAATTATACCATTAATTACAAAACGCAAGTTATGCAATGACGACAGATAACTGCAACCATTGACCTTCGGCGGTATATATAAACCAGGAAGCCGGTGTTATTTACCTTACAATACAACACGCTACTGACTTGTAATATAACTTGTAACTGTAAGCATAATTTGTAGAGAAATAAGATAATATATCTATATTTTATTAAGGGCAGTGGATTTTAAGTGAATAAATAAATAAATACGTTCCAGAAAAAATATCGCCTAAGCCAATGAAATGAAATTCGTTTATTAAAGTCAAAGATTTAAAAAGTTGTGTCCGCTCGGATAGTGACCATAAGGAGCATGTAAGAATAGGTATAAAGCCTTTGTATATCCAAATACGATTAGGCTGGCATAATTGTATCAACCAGCGACTTACAATCGTTTCTCTTTGACGACTACTCTATCTGATCGCACTGCATTAAATCCCAGATAATGACTAAAAAAAGAATTATTAAAGATATTGAAAAAATATCTAACGAATTTATAATGTCTTAGTCATAATTTATATATCAAAATATAATGCATATAAACATATTGATACTCCGGGCAAAATTCTTCAACCGACTATTGTATAGAAAACAAAAAGTATTTTTAAACCGCCGATAAAAACCTAAGGCGAATGTCTTCCTATTTATATTTTTCCATCGATTTACGTAACGCAGGTTATATAAAAATAATTGTAGTGACGTGTGACGGCCAAGGCCTACGGTGATTGGTAATTGGTAGGATAATGACCTGAACCACTCGTGTAATGGCAGGGAACACCCGTTTTGTACTCAAACCGATTGCAACAAACTATAATAATGGCAAAAACATGAATTTTGAAGTTTATATTTGGCTTATACTCGTACATTGAGAGAAAATAGAACGTAATTAGTGGTTTAATAAGCGTTGATAAACATAAGCTTGGATCCTCATGTTGAAAGACTATATTGTTAATAGGTTTTCAAGAAATTTCGTAAGCTTTTCTGCCAAAGATTATTAATAGATTATTAACTTTCATGTTGATGTAGTTTTTCGGAAAGAAGAAATAACTATAAATTTGATTACGTGATCTAGGGATTATAAAGACTATTCATAATTAAGCCATCACGATTGAGAACCTCTTCTCGCTACTTATAAACATATTTCAAGGAATAAATTAAATATCTATAAATAAGTAAGAAATGTAACTGAAATATTTATTTAAAATACTCAAGGAATCGTTCTTTAGACCCTGTCGTTAATAATTACGACAGTGAATTTTGGCATTACTATGTGAAGATCGAGCCAAAAACGATTGCGCTGAATCAAGACTTTGTTATGTCTCATTATGACGAAATACCCCGACGCTTCTATACATCCGAAATATGCACAAAATAGTCAAATATCATATCGCACATGCTTTAAAAAACTATCATATTACGCGAAAAATAGTTTTGTGAATTTTTTTTCAAACATTTTTCATTTTAGAAATTATGTTCAGATTAGGTTTCTTTAAGGATTACCTAAGAGCGATTTAGGCATTGTTTACCACGCCGACCCAACGCGGAGTGATGTAAGTAACTTGAAAAGTCAAGGATGTACCTATAGTAGGTATGTTTTGATTTCGCACGTATGACTTTTGATTTGTTAGGTTCGCTGTCAAATGAGTCAATCATTCACTTTTTTATACGTTATATTAAAATATACAGTACTTACATCTCCAGTCTCCGATCAAGCAGATGGCAATGCTGTAGTTGTTTGCCTGTATGGCATGAATTCCGATGACTTTCCAGCCGCGTCCCTCGTACGCCACGCCTTCACTGCCCACGCAGAAACTGACAAAAACAAACCATTATTAGAATTACCACCTGATTAGAGACAAAAATATACCTGAAGTCATTTGAGGATATTTGTGAATTGAACCTTTATGTTCTTATTTTGTTTATTATGTGGTGATTGTGAGGAATAATAAATTTGGTAATCAGGTAATGTATTGTATTTTATCAGCCCATATACGTCCTACTGCAGGGCACGGGCCTACTCTGCAATCGAGAGTACGATTGAGAGTACTGTATGCAGGTTTCCTCACGATGTTATCCTTCAACGTTATAATGAGTGGTGATTGACTATCAATACACACATGACTCCGAAAAGTCAGAAGTGTGCTCTGGGATTTGAACCCGCGAACACCGTGAACATGTAGGCAGTCGCGTCTGGTCCGTTACCGACAGACCACCACGCACTTTTGTAATTGTATCACGCATTTGAAAACTCATCTGGGTCTTTAAAAACATAAGACATGTCGCAGATCTTAACCTTCTACATACAGTTTATTTTGCATTAGCACAGTCTTTATCGGATACTGTATAGGGATGTGGGGTGGGGCTTGTAAATCATACTAGATACAATAAGAAAGAGCACAACGATCTTTATTGAAATAACTACTGAACTAATCAAATATGTATGTTTAGTTAGTATCTTACTTAATAGCAACCCAAAATAAGTTTGGATGAAACTAAATAACTTTAAAATTCTTACATTTTTGTGTTTTTCTTTTTTATATTGGCATTATATGATTTCACAAAAAAGAGATAAAACAAAGAGTGACTTTGTTTTTAAACACAACAAATTATTTTTTTAAGTTGGTCATGTTTGTGAGCAAAATCATGTGGCCTTATATTTTTATTATAGCAATACAATCAACTTGTATCATTCAGCCAAAATTATACTGTTGTCTTGAATGCTAATAGCGGGTATTTTAAGAACGTTGGTTTAAAAATAATTTTACACGCTAAGAAGTCTGGCAAGTCGACTGGCGCGTTTTTTTGTTTTTAGCCGGATGTGGAATATTAAACCTTTATGGTATTCAAGCTAAAAAAGCGTTATGAATTTGGGTCGTCGGTTGTTCCCCCGAGCGACCGTTATATTGCTACGCTTTTTTTGTTACATGATTTGTCAATGTTTATTTGGTTTTTGTCAATGTCCAAGCAAAAAATATATCCATATTTTACAATAGAGGGGGCAACATGAATGGAAAAAGCGCTTTAAAAATTGTAAATTGGCCATAGTAAATAATCTATATGTTTTATAAGTCTGCGGGTATTTAAAAATTCTCGTGAATCCGAAAGATTCAGCTACCCTGTTTCAGGTTTTATTATAAAAAGAAATATTTTGCTGAGAACGGCAAATCTGATTTGATATTTTGCATAAAAACTTTCAATTTTAAACGCAATAGGAATTAGACGATAAAATTATTTGTGGAAAAAAAAATATAATTTATTTACTGAAATGATTTTTGGAAGATTCCCACAGCGGTAAACAGAAGACGTAGAACAGATAATTATCTTTTTTGTTGTTCGGAATTCCATTATTGTAATACGAGAAGTATCAATCACAAACTTCCTTCTAAATGTGATTATGGTGATTGGTTTCCTCTGTCGTAACCTAAATTATCTGTTGGAAAACAAACCCAACAGTAGGTAAGCTGGTTATCTTCACAAATGCCGGTGGCTGGTTCCGTTGAGTTAAAATCAATATACCTATTACGTCACGTTTCAGTTGTTTCATTTTTTTTTTTTATTGCGTAGGTCCGGCAAACAAGCAAACAGGTCACTGATGGTAAGTGGTCACTACCGCCCCTGAGCATCCACAAAGCCAAGATCATGGATGTGTTGCCGGCCTAATTGGGTGGGGAACGGGAAGGATAGGAAGAGGATAGGGGTATTGGGCATCCGGCAATCCCACTCACAGAACGAAACGCGACAGCTGAGCTATCGCTTCACGTCGATTTCCTGTGAGACAGTGGTACCGCCCCGGAAGAGCCTGCCCATTCATGCTGAGTCATGACTGACAACAGCGTGGCTCTACCACTTCCAAAAATATACTCAAATATGGGCAGAAAATTCATAAACAAAAACTAGTGTCACCCATTATTTGAACCTAGGTCTTCAAATCGTATAGCCCGAACATAAACACACACTACGAGTACTGATAATAGAATAACCAGGCAGGCGATTTTGTTTATCATTTTAAATACTTGATTGCGCTTTTTCTCTTTGAGCAAAACACGCTTATCTTCTGAATTATTTAAAGATTTAATAATTTGTATCTTGGGTTTTCCTTCGTTGTGATTGCTCCTGCAGGCGTGGTGTAGTGAATGGACCAACCCAATCGTTTGTGATAGAATAGTTTTTGGCGATGACCAATCAGGCAGCAGGATAATGCTTTGGGGGAGGTTAGGCTACTTCCTAGTATTTACTTTCTTAATGCAATTTAGAGACGTAACACGCGATAGTAAGATTTGTGACGTCATAAGCTATGATTATGAAACAAACAATATGCGTGGCCGTTAGTGATCTGTATTCACAGATATATTTTATAAACGGCGTGCAATTATGTACAAATAATATCTAATTGATTGTATTCGAAAGATTTAAAATTATGTATTGAACTCCACGAATACATTAAAGACCGGTCGCCATATCTATACTAAAAAACTCGACCTTAATATAATCAGTCGTCTTTATTATCAAAAAAAAACCTAAAGTTACGCAACATCGTTACGTCATCAAGTATTTCACAACTCCCCTGGAGGTATTTCCTCAACTCGACCGAATCGTTAAATGCATTCATCTCCGAATGTAAATACGAACGTGTTCGATACTGGGGTTATCAGTGACTCATGTCATTCAGTAGTGGAATTGTTTACTACGTGATAACAGTGATACGCAAATTGTATTCAATACATGTTTATTTTGATTTTGCTGTACCTACAGTGGAATGACACAGGTGTACTTTCTTTATCGTTATGCTAAAAACTGCCTCGGTGGCGTAGTGGTACTACGGTATGATTGCAAAGCTGAGGTCTTGGGTTCGAATCCCGGGTCGGGCAAAGTGATATTGGATTTTCCTATTCATTATCAGCCCGGAGTCAGGAATTTGTGCCCGATATGACGATAGGCTCGCCCCCTATCACATCGTGGGACGGAATATACAAGGCGAAACGTGGGTGTTCTGGTAGCACCTCTGCCTACCCCTTCTGGGAAAAAAGCGTGTGTTTATGTATGTATGTATGTATGCTAAAAAGGGTAAAAATCCCCGTTGGTTCTTTTACGGTCATATTGATGTATGGGTAGGTACTGGGGTTAACAGGACAAATATCGGAAAACTGGTGGCTGATGAAGACTAGAAGTTGTTGAATCGAGGCCGCATACAGGCAAACGCATTGAAAATTCACACACAAGGTGGGCGACCTATAAAGGTAGTTAGAGGTCGCTGTATACGAGCCGCTTCTAAAGGTTGCTGTAGAAATTAGTCGGGTTTGCCCATATTCAGCAGCTATGCTATTAATGAAAATACCATTTAAGATAATCCAGCAAATGTCGGTTCGTTGTCCATAATCTACAGCTTGCAAAAACAAAACATTAAATAAATGTTATTAGCATATTATTTTTATATGGTTATTTACAAAAACACCCGACTGCGCGACCGTTGAAGGGGCATTTTGTTCACGTGTGTCAAATCGAAACTTGCTATCGCGGGTTTTGATCGCGGGACCTCTTTTTTGCGTACTTTTTTTAAATTAATAAATCGTTGTTAATTTATTCATTGTTTTTATCATTGAATAAATGTGCTTTTTGGTTTTGATTATCGATTTTGATAACGAAATAAACCATACTACCGGGGTTTTTTACACGTAAGCTGCAATGTTTCAAGTGGGTCCTATTACCTATATCAGTCAATAGACTGACAATAAATGTAACGTTAGTCACAATGTACCGATAAAATCTATTAGATTAGGTAATAATTAAATTATTCCACGACACAGCTTTTTATTGCTGAAGGAGTTAAGGCTTTACTTTTATTAGAACCTTAACATAATTTCGGTCTTGTAAGTTACTAGTTCTCTCTTACTTGTTCTGTCTAGTTTTTTTTTATTGCACCGGTCCCGCAAACGAGCAAACAGGTCACGTGATGGAAGTGATCACTGCCGCCCATGAACATCCACAACGCTTGCATCGAGAATGTGATGGGTAGATAAAAGGGGTATTGGGCTTCCGGCAATCTCACTCACCAAGCTGTCGCTTCAGGTCGATCTCCTGTGAGACAGTGGTACCGCCCCGGACGAGCCTGCCCATTCATGCTGAGTCGTGACTAACAACAGCATAGATCTACCACTTCCAAAAACAGTGTAACTTATTTACGTTCTACTACCTACTGCGTAAATGAGTTTTCACAGTTATTTGCGATAAACATTTCATTAGCCAGTATGTTGTTAGTAGTTTGTTTATTAGTTTGTGTTTACTGCGGCATGATTAGCACGAGCACGAGAATATAAATGTGATCATACTGTTGTTACTGTACTATAGATTAACTATATTACAAAAGAGAAGCGTTAGATCATAAAATCCACCACGCTGTCTTAGTACGGGTTGGCGGACTTCACATACCATAGAAATTCTTACAAATCGCTACGGTATGCAGGTTTGCTCGCGATGTTTTCCTTCACCGTTATGGTCCCTGGTGATTATCTATACAATCGTAATCTCGATTATAGAGGAAGCCCGTGCCCTGCAGTGGGACGTATATGAGCTGCTACAATACAATACTAGAAATCCTCTTGCTGTTCATCCCTGGTATGGCTATTCAGTCGATTATTGCGTTCACCAGGGAATTTGGCCATATAATTATTACCTACGAGAATTGACGGATAGGATTCTCTCCTCAACATTAATGTTAAGATGAAAGCGCCATTTACACGAGGAGAGTTTCTCGCGGCGGGAATCGTATGCGATTATCGCATGACATAACCGCCATAGAATATCGTATTCTGACACATGTTTACACGATGCGACTTTTTTTATATCTTTACGATAATTGTATCTCCGAGGTGAGAAACTCTCCCCGTGTAAATGGGGCTTAATAATTATATTATTATTTACTAAGATTTTCCCTAACACGTGTAAATCAATGCGCATATCTATTGTACCCTCTCGACTTCAATTCATAGAAAGAATTTCCCAGGAACCGGATATAGGTATTATATTTAAAGCGTATAGGTACTACGCTAGGAATAAACTATATATTAAGATAAGCAATTGAGTAAGTCTATAACAATGACGCTTGTTTAACGATAATTGGTAGACTGTAAAGTCTAAACAATAGGTACCTTCTATTAATATCAATTATGCCCGGGTCCGGCAAAGTGATATTGGATTTTTCTATTCATTATCAGCCCGGAGTCAGGAATTTGTGCCTGATATGGCGACAGGTTCGCCTCCTGTCACATCGTGGTACGGAGGACACAGGGCCAAACGTGAGTGTCCTGTTTGCGCCTCTGCCTACCCCTTCTTGGAAAAAGGCGTGATATTTATGTATGTACTTACTGGTATCCGATGTCGCCCCATCCGATGCTGTTGTGGTAGTTCTGCATGCTCCTCATGTCGCGCATGCACTGCGCAGACGTGTTGCAGGCCGCGGGCACGGCCGTGTGGTGGATCACCACGTACGGCACTGGCATCTGGATGGGCCGCGTGTCTGTCGCCGGGGTTGCGCCCCAGCACTCCCGCGAGCAGAACGGGACGCCGTGCTCTCCTGGTAAAAATATAGTAGATATATATACCCAACAGTCGTATCGAAGGGCCTGATATGCACGACACAAGACTCGATCTTAGTGTGGGGTCAGGACTATGTATACGACTGTTGGGTGTGTTTATTTATTATTTATTAGAAACTATGAGAGACTTTGATCTAATAACAGCCAAATTATAAGTTTATTAATGTTTCAGTAAGTGGTACATTATACGCCTAGATACATTGTATACAAACATAAGCATGAACAGTGCTACATAGAGACAATTGAGAGGAGCCACTAATGAATTTTTAAATTGATTTTTTAAATACCTTGTGATTATATGGCCATACTGGTATGGTACCTATATGGGCCTAGTAAAATGCCCACACACATCTTTCGTCTTGCGCCACTTTTAGGGATATAAGCGCATGCATATAATATTCCTAAAAAGATGGGAATGAGTGCAACTTGTTACACACTCTATGTCTCGAGCTTAGTTCATTAACTCTACGTTAAAACTGGCAAAAAAAACAAAATAAAATAACAATTTTTCATGAGTATGTGTGCAGTGAGTTTAAAATGAGTTTTAAGACACTTTTCCACCCATACGTCCACCACTGCAATTCCTATCAGCCAGAAATATCAGTTATGTGTAAAACTCAGCCTTATATGCCTTAATACGTGGCCGAAAGAGGTAAACTGCTTATGATGCATGATGGTTAAAATTATTTATAAGAGTTTGTTAGCTGATTCAACTGGTCAGTGATCATATATCAATGAACTAGGTTTTATCCTCTCATTCATTGTGTGAACTTCCAATAAATAACATAAGTATTACGTTTTTAAACACAACAGGTCAGAAAACGATTATCATAATTATATTGTTGCTGTTGTAAATCATAACACTGCTCACGCCAATGTCTAAGCCACGATGGCTAATCTCGATAGCTTCTTGATGCATTTCTTTGATAATCTGATTTATTTGGTATTTGATTTAAACTTTATCTTTATGACACTAAGCCCCAAATTAGCTAGCATATTTAATATAAAATAAGAAATATAAATTATAAATTGAAATATAATTAAATCCTGCTTCGTTTATAATTATTGTTCCCGTGCGTGTAATAATACGAGCGCTTTGAACGCGCGCAAAACAAAACAATTCATTTCGACCACGAATTAAATAAATTAGAAATATTATTTTAACATTATTATTTAATATTTAAGGTAATTATTTTTAATTATATTTTATTACTTACCGTAATTGTGAAAATTAGGCCGGCCCCACGCAGGTGCACTTAAAACGAATACAACAAAACATAACAAGGTTTTTCCGACCATGCTGCCTGGCTTGCGAGAGACTGTGGCCACGCTGTTTGATATCACCCTTATATGCTCCCCCCTGCACTACAGAATACTGTGCAACGACTTATTTTATAAGAAGCATTTCGCCCGCGGTACTTTCCCGGTTTGATAACGCCTCAATTGTAGGATGCTAGAACCTCGCGCGGCCTTCTCAGAAAAAATACGGGATACAGCTATTGTCGACTTTATGGTATGTCGCCTTAGAATGATTTTTAATTAACGGTTGCGGATTTTTGCGGGTACCATAAGCTTTTTTTGTGGTGAATCCGACGTATTCCCTTTTTTCGTGTACAGGTGTTTTGATATTCTAATTTGGGATTTAACAGCGATGAAAACCTTATAATTAAAGATTCTATTTCAGTTTAACTATACAATCTATTACATAAATTAATACACTTGCTATAAGACAAGTACTCTATTAAAATGTTGCATTGTAAAGTCTACGCTGTGCGCATGTATAAATCTGCATCAACGGATGATTGATGATGATGATGTACAATTCATTCATGGGACGATTTTCAGAAACGTAAAATATTCACCGCATAGATACTATTCTTGTGTTAAATATAAGTTATACACGTGTTAGCTAACATAAGAATTAGACCAATCCGTCACATTTTATGTGGATTATAAATAATTGCAACTTTAGAGTGTTTTTAAAATACAAATACTATTAGTTCTGGTTTATCCACGACAATTTGTTATGGAAGCTGTAAAACGTGTAGTGTACATGAATAGGTTGTAGGTATACATGTGGTTTAGCCGTACTTATGTCACAAGTGTTTACTACGATTTTAACTATACCAGTTATTCAGTAATTGTATTTCCAATCCAATCCATCAGACAAAGGAAGTCCACTGCTGAACATAGGCCTCTCCTAATGATTTCCACAGTGACCTGTTGGAAGCAGCCTGCATCCAGCGACGTCCCGCGACCTTTACCAGGTCGTCTGACCACCTAGTAGGTGGACGTCCTACGCTGCGCTTTCCGCATCTAACTAATAATTAATTACTATTCGAGAATTGTATTTAATATAATTAATCTTTGACTTGTCGATAAATACGACTGACAGTCACACACAGGTCAAATCCAGCGTAATATGCGTATTTTGTCTTTCTCTTCAATAACAAGTCCCCGGCTGAACATTGGCCTCTCTCAAGAATTTCCCCTAACGACCTGTACGCAGTGGCTTGTATTGAGCCACCTTCGGTAATTGTGTCTTTTACGAAGTGTCTTTTTAAATAATGATTTGTAACTGTATGTAAAAACAAGAATAGTCGTGTAATTGTTACAGGTGGATATAGTTACTGCCATAGATTTAGATGACGTTTGATGTTGGTCAATAAGTTATCAACATCTATGGCTAAATTATGTCCGCTATTGAGTGTAAGTGTTCCTTTAGGAATTCCATAGCGACCTGCGGGAAGTAGTCAGTATTCATCGACGTACTGAAACTATTAAAATATTTTGTGCTGAACGTACTTATTGAGGCTTAAACTACACATAAACTTAAGCTAAGACTTAAACTTGTACTACCCATAACATAACTACTGGACATAATGAGACTTAACTTCTTATGTCTCAGGATGGCGAGCCCAGTAGTATGCCAAGCATTGCTCTGTATAATTTATGGTGTTGTTTGGTTTTGCTATTGTCAATGAGCAGTCGTATCGCTTACCATCAGGCGAATGGCATGCTCGTGTCACCATTAATTGCAATTAAAAAAATATCATCTAATAGTATTTTGTATTGTATTGTATCAGCCCATATACGACCCACTGCAGGGCACGGGCCTACTCTATAATCGAGAGAATCGATTGAGAGTGGTTAGGCCATATAGTCCACCAAGCTGGCCTAGTGCGGGTTGGCGGACTTACATACCGTAGAAACTTTTGAAATCGCTACGGTATGCAGGTTTCCTCACGATGTTTTCCTTCACCGTTAAAGTGCGTGGTGATTGACTATCAATACACACATAACTCCGAAAAGTCAGAGGTGTGCCCTGGGATTTGAACCCGCGACCACCGTGAACATGTAGGCAGCCGAGTCTGATCCGTTACCAACAGGCCACGACGCACTCATTACATACCATAGTAATTCTTAACAATCGCTACCATGCAAGTATCCGCGACTCGATTGACTATCAATGCACAAATGCCTTTGAAAATTGGTGTATCTTGGGAATTGAACACGTGACAGCCGTGAACATGGCAGCCGCGTCTGATCCGTCACCAACAGGCCACCACGCACCACGCACCACGCATTCTATCAGAAAATGTTGAATTTCTTCAGGGGTATTACATACGGTACATATAAGCGAGCTCATTTTTAATTAAGGTATTTATGCCGAGGACATCAAGGTAAGAAGCTAATCGCTTAGCATAAAAGTATTAATGAACTGATACTAAAGAATTACTGAATGACCAACTTATTGCTCGTAATTGATAAATAAATATTCCCGTGTTTTACTAAGGGCTATGAATAATATTAATAATAATAATGCGGAAATTTATGGCTTTTATTTCTACACAGGGACTTATTTGTATCGAAACACGGAACATTTATTTCCTGTAATAAAACGATATTCTGTATACACAATGAATACCGAATATGAGTATTAGCCTAAGTAATAAAATCTAAAGGTCCCCCCCGGGTTAATGGCTAAGGCATTTCTACTATAATATTATAAGGCAAGTATCAATTGACGGCTAAACCGGCTGGTGTACATGTCATGAAAATAGTTCGACAAACTTTAGGGGAATTTGAATTGAAGGGTGACCTTTCAGATAAAAATTATGACTTACATAAAAATCTATTTCGATATGGATATATTTTAAGCCAAGACAATAATGCAAAATGATATTATTTATTGTCTTCTTAAGTCTAAAGATAAATTTATCGCCATGCATTATTAAGACATAAAACTAACAATTTATAGGTACTTTTTTCAAAACAATCTATAAGTACTATATTGATGCGTAAAGTGCGATGTATTGCGGATAATATAAGTACCTAGTACCTACTACAAAGCCCGCCAATTAACCAAAAGGACAATTGAAAGTATTCATCATTGTTTACCGACACTTGGGTTCATAGAATTATCAATTCATAGTTCCGCGTCTAATCGGTCCTTCAAAACAGAAAACAAACAGCCTTGGGGAATAACCACAACTCGATTTTTTTAATATTAGAAAAATAAATCTTATGACTCATTATGTTAATGATTATGGACATTTCGAACAATATGATGTTTGTCTTTGTGTAATGTATTCCGATATCGGATTGTGGACAGACGCGGGGTTCAGGGTTTCCCTAATTTTGCGAAAATGTTGTAACCAACTTCGACTACTCGTATTATTGGGAAAATATTGTTTTTTTATTATTTGGGAAAGTATCGAAACAAAAATGCGTCATAGTGATAGTCACCTGCCCATGGATAGTAATCGCACTCATAACTTATTAGGCTGCATAGGACTATAGTTTACTGGAGAAATTAGGTATCAAGTCACTCAAGTTTAGCTGTATCGTGTAACTTTGACCATAAATTTCGACTTTAACTACACTATAACCATACATTTCATCAACATCATCATCAGCCCGTTGCAGTCCACCGCTGGACATAGGCTTTTTCCAAGATACGCCACAGATCGCGGTCTGCTGCTTTTTGCATTCAGTCGCTGCCAGCCCTCCTGTGCAAGTCGTCCTACCATCTGGCCATAGGACGTTTTATATTTGACAGTTCCAAAGTTACCTAATGCCGCTGAGCTTTAATGCTTTACAGGGCATGTAGAAACTCACAGATCTTCAAACAGCCAGAAGTTACGTACGTTACTTAGTTTGTTTTTAGCTAGTGACTTTTCATAGATAAATATGTATAAGAGTTCTTGAGGCTAAAGATAGTAATTATAACGATCTCCTGTGCAATTCAATTTTCAAGGTTCAAAAGGAGACTATTTTCTGCAATTCCATACTGCTATTCATTTTAACGTTATGTTCTAATGAATATCATAACGTATATCTGTCGATCTAATCAGAACCTATCATATTACCACTGGGAATAGACCTCCATTCGATCACGCCTTTCTTCAACATTACGTAGAGGCGTCAGTTTTAAAATTAGGATGTTGTCATCTCGTAATAATTACATTCGTTTTAATTAGAAAAATAATATTAAAAATTATCGATTATCGATAGCTATATCTTCCAATTTTTATAAAAAACATTGGATTTTAAACTGCATAATATTAAGAAATTATTTTAGTAAACTACCTTAAGTTAAAAAAGTGGTAAGGCCACGCTGTTGTCAGCCATGATTTAGCATGAATGGGCAGGCTCGTCCAGTGTGGTACCACTTTCTCACTGGAGATCGACGTGAAACGACAGCTTTGCTGTCGCGTTTCGTTCGGTGAGTGGGACTGCCGGATGCCCAATGCCCCTTTCCTTTTCACATCCTTTTTCCTTCCCGTTTCTCTCCCGATCTGATGGGCCGACAACACATCCGTGATCCGTGAATGTTCATGGGTGGTAGTGATCACTTACCATCAGCCATCAGGTCACCTGCTTCCTTGTTTGCCGGACCTATGCTATAAAAAAAGCTATCTTGGTCTGTCAAAACAGGTGACGCATGGAAAAGTAGAGGTGATGCTTTCTATCAATCTATCAATCGGCCTGATTGAAGGCAGATTAGCAGGTCGTTGAAGTTAGAGGAGAAATAGTTCAGTTTGACATGAGTGGTAACACTGCCTCACAGAAAACCGACGTTAAGGAACAACTTCGCTATAGAGTTTTGTTTGATGAGTACGACTGTCCGAGACTTACAAGCTAACGGTAGAAAGAATTTTGTATCCGCCTAGATAGCGACCTTTGTAAAGTTGAAAACCTATAGTGGAGGGTCATAAGGACACGCTTTGAAGTCTTACGTTTCCGATTCAGCCTGTGTATATCCGTCTTATTACAGGGCGGCGTTATTAGATAGATGATTATCTCTTGCCGTAGGACACCGTATTTTGATTACATTGCATTTACCTCGGATGCATTGTATTTACTTTCTCTAGAAAAAATAAAAAAAATGATGAAAATAAAGAAAGTTTACACAGGGTTGGTATTAAAAATAATTAATTAAGGCGGATAGCTTGTTTAATTAAGACGTGTGTAATATACATGAAAAAAAGGTATAGATTTTACGATAAAATAATGTAACTATAAAGTATCAAAATCATTTTGGGTATTTTAGTCGATGTCGATTTAAATCGCCGTGAAACTAAAAGTATTAAAACACAATTTATAATGAAACATTGTATTTTATTTTTTAAACAATACCACAAACAGTATGTTGTGATCTTATTTATGTACAAATTAAATATACAAATAAATTACTATAATTAATATTGCACTGGGTTTGAGCCATAGTTTACCACGCTGGCCTAACGTGGGTCGCACTTAATCATTCAACAATTAATTATGTCTAGTTATATTAAACGTGTTTTTTAAAATATCATTAATAAGAACAAGATATCATTTTGATAAAACACCGGATGAAGCACGAAGAATTATGGAATAGAGGCCTTTATAATTATCAAACAATATTTTTGAGACATTGATACAAGAAAAGAAAACTGAAAACTGTTGTAAAGTATAGCAAGAACTATTCAAATACAATCCATTCACACTTATATGTATAACTTAAGTCAACAATATCATAGTTAGGTACATTTGGCGATGTTTAATAAATGTATTTTTATGCAGTCTTAACATTTGGAATGCGTATCCATAGGGTTATGTTAGGCTCAAAATGAGCATTCTTAAATTATGTCTCACTAGTAACATTTATTATACTATAGGATCGATGGCCGATTTCGATTTATAAAGGGCCACGTTCAAATAAAATAGAATAAATCCTTACAATAGTAACAAGCGACAAGTTTCGATCCCAATCCTAAGCAAATGAAATCGAGTATCAAAATTCAAAAGTAGGTTAGTAATGTTGATCAATTCAAATTATAACGATCGATGATGTTCTTGCTTACTAATTAATTTTTTTGAAACAATTTAAATAACAATGCTTTAAAGGTTTATTAACAAAATATGGTTCGTCGTTCGGTGGTTAGGTTAGTTTACAGCGGAGTGAAGTGGCTCCAGGTGGATATTTCGGCGAAGAGCCTCGACCCTGGGCACTCGGTGGCGCTGGCCTGGCGATGGCCGATGAGACTGTAGTTGGGGCTGATGAAGCCTAGCCTTACACCAGCATCGATTAGGTCCTTGGTGGTCTGTAGCTGTCTCGCTGGAGGCAGGTTTACTGTTAAATAAGAAATACAAGATTAGAAACTATTGTGGATTTTTTCCGTTTTTAACACCCATTCATGTTGCTCCTAGTCAGTCAGTCGGGTGTTAGTATTTAGTGAAGCAAATAAATAAAAACACCCAATAATAACATACATTATCCTGATCCCATACTAAGATACAAGTCCTGTGTCGTGGGTATCCGAACAACGAGAGACTTTTCGGTGTCACAAACACCCAGACTCGAAACAAATACTTGTGGTTCACACAAACATTTTTGTCGGTGCAAGGATGGAACACGCGCCCTCTCGCTTTACAGTCGGCTTCTAACCAATTGCGCCAGGGAGGCTGTGGATTAGATAGTAATAACAGTGTTGTACTGACCAATCCAGTCTCCAATAAGCACGATGCCGATGCTGATGCTGTTGTAGCCGACCGCGTGCGCGCCGACCGCCTCCCAGCCGCGACCCTCGTACACTGAGCCCTCACCGCCCACTGCGAAGCTGAAATTAGAACATAGGTATTTTTATGAAAATATTAATAATATTATTTTTCTTCTTTTTAAATAAACAAAAAAATACATATATTCAATTAGTATTTTCCTGATAACCTGTTATTAGGCAAGTATTCGTCGCAGAAAAATAGCAAATTCTCAAGGGCGTCGCAGAATAAATATTTTTTAATGTATAAAAGATTCACGGGGATCTCACAGGCAAACTGCGACAGAAGTTTTTTGAGGCAATGTGTTATGAACTGTATATTTTATTTGTAAATGTTTGTAAATAAATAAATAAAATGTTTAGGAACCTCTGAGTTATAGCACCTCTAGTCATCTCAGTCACTGAATAAACCGCCACTAGTACTATGACACTGAAATAGCGATACTAACCTCCTCGAACCAATCTATTTGTATTGTTTAAGTTACGATGATTTCATTCACTGTTATAGTGAGCCAAAAATAAAAAATTACTACGTAGATATACTCAATGACATATAAAAGTCATATTATGCAGGTGTGTCCCCTAGCGCATTAATTATTGTATGCAATAATTATTTATTAGGGTATACACTATACAGTATACAAGATTGTTGCGGAACGTACTCATGTGTTTGCGATACCTTATCAATGGAGACGATCGATATGTTAATAACTGTGACGCGATTTCGTATCTACTATCTACGTACAGTAATATAAACAA
Source organism: Theretra japonica (assembly GCA_033459515.1). Taxonomy (NCBI): domain Eukaryota; kingdom Metazoa; phylum Arthropoda; class Insecta; order Lepidoptera; family Sphingidae; genus Theretra; species Theretra japonica. Next base: position 7,067,908 of record CM065942.1, read on the forward strand.
AGAAGCGTAATCAACAAGTTCGTGCATAGCTACTTTGTGTACTTATATTTATATACATAAGCCGACTGTATACTGTACTGCATCAGCCCAGACACGTCCCACTGCAAGGCACGAGCCTCTACAATCGAGAGTATGTACGATTGAGGGGGTTAGGCCATATAGTCCACAAGCTGGCCTAGTGCAGGTTGACGGACTTTACATACAAAAATTCTTACAAATCGCTATAGTATGCAGGTCTCCTCACGTTGTTTTCGTTCACCATTATAGTGCGTCAATACACACATGATTCGGAAAAGTGAGAGGTGTGCCCTAGGATTTGAACCCGCGACCATGAGCTGTCGCCTATTACTAAAACGAGGTAGGCTGTGGTGATACTATGTAGTGCCACATTTCGCTGAGATGCCTGCGGTTTGTTTCCAGCCATGCCTGGTACGAACTTCAGTATGAGACAGGTGTAGCCCCCGACATATGCTGGCGGGCCGGTAGCTTTGTGTGTAGTGCGCTTGACCCCCCTGAGCCCGATGGTAATAATAATACCTTCCAAAAACTGTATTGGTTATTTAGAATCGAGTAGGTAACCCTCTTTCGTAGGCACTTTCATGATAGTTTGGTTAGTTAATGTAGGTCAAAAATTTTAAACACCTATTATTTTATAAGATAAAATGTATTGAACCTAACTCGCCGCCATAGCAATTCCTGTCGGATGTTTGCCTGTCGCTGTTTACAGGCGATCTTAGTGCAGTTTCTGGTAATTTTACGAACAATTTACCAAAATACTGCAATACTTAAGAAGTTTAAATTATCGTTTTACTCGTTTATCCAGTGGGTGTGGGAAAGAATTTTAGGGGCTGACACCGGTCCTGAAAGTTATTTTATGTTTCTGGCAAAGAAGTCATTTAACTTTTCTAAAATTCAAGCTATATTTATATTATAGACCTTGTTTTTCGTTCCTTAGCATTTTAATGCATTCTGTTTTTTTTTAAAATAAGATACTCATAGAGCTCGCGTTGCCTTTTCTCTACGCTGAGTAATACCGAGTATTTCACTTGATTAGTAACCACCCCGCTTAATAAGGAGGCCGTCCACTTGGTGACTAGTTCCGTTCTATCATAACATTAAGGGGAAAATCAGGCTAAAATGTCCCGTCGATACGTGCATGATATATGACATCCGTTTTAGGTAATTGTGATATTACCTGCATAGCGGTTTTTTTATAAACATTAAACTTACATGTATGCATAAGTTGTGAATCGGTCAGGCAGTTCATTATGTTGGTATTTTTCGGTTTGAGTGAAAAATACCAATAAAATGAACTGCCTGACCGATTGTTGCCTTGCACCTATTGCACAGTCCGTTGCTGGACATAGGCCTCTCCAATTGCTATCGACTTAAATCCTCGGTTTCTCTTATCCATCCCCACCCAGCCGCTCTGCGTAGATCGTCACTTCAACTAGATTGTTGAACCTGCCTGAACTCATGTTAGTAAAGTATTTATGATGAAAGGTTCGCAATCGTACTCTTGATTGTAGAGAAGGCCTGTGCCCTGCAGTGGGATGTTCATAGACTGATACAGTTCGCCCCTTGCATTGCGCTGTATATATTAGACTATATTAGAGGTCACCAACCCCCTACCATGCGATCCGTGGTAGCACAACTATTAACATTTGCTTAAACCATTCATAGATGTAACCCTGATCTTATGTATGATTGAAACTCACTTGTATCCGATATCGGACCATCCGTTGGTGTTCATGTGCGCATTCTGCATGGAGCGCATGTTGCGGCTGCAGGCGTCGCGCGTGAAGCACACGCCGGGGATGTAGCTGTGGTGGATCACCACGAACCGCGCCGGACTGCTGAGTCGCGTGGTGGAGCGCGCCGGCTGCCCGCCCCACTCCGCGCGACTCACGAACGGGAAGTTGTATGCTGGAAGGACCGGAGAACGTTAAATAATTTCTGATGGTAGGATATTATTAATATCCGTGAGAATAGTGATCACCTGACACAGTTACTAATGACGGTGATCCACGTGTGACTCGTTTCGGGTTCCCGTTTATTTGTATCGGCTGGCGAAAGTCGAAAGATGACCGTCTCATATAGGTAGATGGGTAGCCGCCTACTTGGATCCATTCGTCAGATAAGGTTCATTGGACTACACTTCAATTACCATCAAATGCATTTTATTTGTTCAATTGTTGGGAAAATGCTTAGCGTGTTGCCCAATATAGGAATAAAGTTCTCTTATTTACTTTATTTTGGCAGTAATTACTATCAAATTGCTTTGTTTGTTAACTGAAATTTATCTCTCATTTGCATATTTTGAATATATAAATTTGTTTTATGAAAAAGGCCATTTTGGCGTGGTAATAAATATATTGTTAAAATTATGTAGAGTAGAAGTTCTCCTTACGTTTTCCGAGAGAGCGGATTGCACGCATGAAGTTAAAGGCGTAAATGCATTCCAAAGATGATTAATCTATCAAGATTAATCACAACCCAGACAAGTACTCGTAATTATGTATCTTCATATACACATACATAAAAGTCACGCCTTTATCCCAGACGTGGTAGGCAGAGATGCAACCAGGATACCCACATTTCGCCTTGTGTATTCCGTCCCATGATGTGATAGGGGGCGAACCTATCGCCATATTGTATGTATATGTATGTCATATGTATCTTCATATTTTCAAATTAATTATAATATATTTATAATACTCACCACTACTGTAAGACTGAGGATTGGGGTACGCTGATATACAGCTGATTATGCTAAAAAGCGCTACTAAAGTAAAGCTTGCCATTTTCTGAAAATAAAGAGATTTTTATTAGTTTCATAATCGTTAAATAGAAACAAGTACGTAAATAATAAATTAATGACGTCGCAAGATATCGTTCTCTGTTATATCAAAATGCGAATTTACTAAAACATTACTTAGAACAGGGCATAGACTTGATAACCTTTTTTATTTAATAGTAGATACGCATTATTTGGTTTCACGCAATAATGATCATAATAAACTTATCTAATGTTAGCCTCTTTAGGAGAGTGATCAATTACATAGACTATGATTGGCGCGCTCGTGATTGCCAATCCTGGGTGCGCGAATTCACATTGTCTGAATATTTATCGCGACTTAACCGCCATTTACATGAGAGTTTCTCGCGGCGAGAATCGTATGCGATTATCGCATGACATAACCGCCATAGATTATCGTGTTCTGACAAATATTTACACGATGCGACTTTTCTATATCCTTACGATAATCGTATCTTCGAAGCGAGAAACTCTCCCCTTGTGAATGAGGCTTTAAAATTTTGTGAAGAGAATTCCGTCCGGCATGCGACTCGTCATAAAATATAAAGTCAAATGTTCTGGAATCATCTTATTGGGCCAACTGAGTGTACTCGTAAATGTAGTAAGGCTAGCTTTTAATGAAAAACTGCACTTTTCCAAGACGTCACATACAACCACTATGCACCATCTATGCGTCAAAGTAATCTACTTCATCAAGGACCTGATACAGCGGTTTTCAAAGTCAAGAACTTATCTCACACGATTATCTAATCAATCAATACGTGCCAGATGCTGATAACGTCCATTATAGTTTAAACTAATTGTCGAATGATTAATACATTCCATTTGCGGTTACTGGTCGACGCGATTCGACATGTGTTTTTATCAAATCAATGTTTAGATAGTGACATTTGTATTGGAATAATATTAAGGTGTTGAACTAAATTCAGTGATGATTTTATACGCTGACGCTCTGGGGGAATTGCTATGGGCACCCGGGTCTGATTACATTACATTGACAGCCTCCGTGGCCTAGTTGGTTAGACGCCGGCTGAGAAACGTGAAATTGCGGGTTCAATATCCGCACCAAGAAATTTGTTTGTATGATCTTTCCAGTCTGGATGTTTTTTTAAACCGAAAAGTCTCTCGTATTCTCTGACAGCCACAACACAATACTCGATCTTAGTGTGGCGTCAGGATTATGTATGTGACTGTTGGGTATATTTATTTATTACTATTGAGACGCCCTAGGCTAGAATGTTTTATTCTTATCTATCATTTAAACTTTCGTAAAATTGGTACAAAATCTATGTTTACGACGCCCGTTCTTTACTGGCGCCCTACGTGGTCTCCCGAACTTAACGTGTCGTGCTACCATTAGGCTACTCTTCACTTTATTGGATTTACCTGTTTGTATAAAGTACGCCCATTTGAACTTATAATATTCGTTAATTAATATTAACTATTGTGCACAAACGGCCTTATTTATACACAGTTTTAAAAACTATTTTAGTTATGGAATGTTTTGTCTACTTCACTCAAACTGAATTCTAAAGTCTTTCAAAGGGACAAAACATTCGATATCTATAAAACCCATTTTAGTTATGTTTTGTCCCTCTCGAACGACTATAGAATTCAGTTTGACCGAAGTAGACAAAACATTCTATAACTAAAATAGGTTTTGAATCTGTCTATAAATAAGGCCGTTAGTTTTTATTTGTAATTGGGGTTTTTAAATATAGAACGCGGTTTTTTCTAACTAAAACATATTACGGGATTTTTTACGCATCATCAGCAATACAACAACATTGATATTATATAACCATCGGCGCAGATTTGCTCGTCTGACGCATCTCAGATCTTCCCCTTATTTATGTGGGCGATAGTGCCTTTAGTCAACATAGACTTAGTATGTAGTAGAACTATACTAGTAGTCGATGAAACACAAAAATATAAGCGGCTATATTTCCTATTGTGGTTAGTTGACATTACACAAATTTGGAGTGGTTTGTTGTGATTTGAAGGTATAGCAAAACATTTCGAATTAGACCACTGAGTACTGCTTTAAATCTTACGCACCTATGTGTGAGGTGGCGCCGCAATAACTATTATTTTTTGTAATCACCTCAACAATTAATTAAAGCTTAACACCTTTATTTACTTGCCACTTGTTTTAATTCCAATATCAATTATTACATTTTTTACTGAGATCTGTTTACAATATTATTACATTTTGCAAAATGAAAAACTATGTATTTTACTATGACATTTCTATGTTAAACATAAACATGCACTGAATTTGATTAGAGAAATTCGCGACAAATAAATTTAATGACATAATCTGCGACAAAATAATACTAACTTAGCTGGTTTAACCGGTATTAAAATAGCATTTAACCACACCTAACACCTGTCGCGCAAAACATTATTGCCGCAGTCAATTTCACAGATTTTGTATACATTTTTTTTAACGTCTAGTACAAAGTGTAATTAAAGTTAAAACAAAATATTTTTATAGATAACTCTATATTAACTTAATAGTAAATATTATTATAATTATTTGTATTTTTTTCTTGGCAGAAAGACAATGTTAAAATTGTATTTAGCTTTAAAAATATATAAAATATAATGGCAATTAAAGATTATAATTATTATTTAATAAGAATTCCAGTGAAAATGCATGTTATTTTAATGATTGATAATTTTATTTGATTTGTTTATTTATTTTATGTTTATCTAAAAAAGCGCATATTTAAAATCTTTTACTATAATAAATCATTTATAATCAAAATTAAACTATTTATTAAATACTAAAAACAAAGCAAATAAAAACAATTGAATTAATAACTTACCTAATGAATAAGGTTTGCAAACTCCAAAGCCTCTTTGGCAGGAAAAATAACACTGGCCTCTTAGAGTGACTAGTGATTTATGCGGCGAGTCCATTCACAAGGCGTTTTATATAAAACGGTAGTGTGCCGCGACATACGTAGCAGATAATTCGGACGACTGTAGGTATACTTAATATGTAACATACAGTTATAATTCGTCTCTATTGACAAGTGCTCCGTATTGTGACGTAAAGGTCCAGGGTAATAACATTTTCTTTGATAACAATTAATTATCATAGATTCGTATCATGAAAGTTTCAGATACAATCACGTCACACTTTTACAGCATTGTATAGAAAATCATTGATTGATGGCGTAAATGTTAATAATTGATATTTAGGTATCATAAAATCAATAATAAAGAGATAAAGGTAATTATGGGTGGACAACTTTTTTTGTATTGTAATATGAACACCTAATAATTACAAAATACCTACCTACCTAATTTGGGCTTCACGCTAACACGTATGTATATGTACATGAATCTGGTGATTTAGGAACATCGTTCTGTGTATGTGTATATGTTACTGGCAAATTAGATTTTAGGATGGACTAGTTTCGACTTTCGCCTAGGCCAAACTAGTTCTCCCTACACGCGAGAGGATAAATCGGTATAGCCTGGGCCAAACCAGTGTAAAATATATATTTCCCCTAGAATTCTATGCAATTCCAAGATGATGCTAGGAAATACATAAAAAAGGAATGCTTTTGTGAATGAAGTATATAAAACGGACTAATAAACTGAAACAAGGCGAAACGTGGGTGTCCTGGTAGCACCTCTGCCTACCCTTCTGGGAAATAGGCCTCAAAATAATCGACCGCATCGAAACAATCGTTAGGTTAGGTCAGATTATTTCTATTTTTTTATATATATTTTTATTGTATTCTTGTTTAATTTATCGCAATCCTAATCTAACGTAACCTACCGCTTTGTCAAGACCTCTGTATTTGTACTCTTTGAAATTTAGAACACCCGATTTGGCTTGGCTTAGGCTATACTGGTTTGTCCTATAGATTGTAGGGAGAAAAAGTTTGGCCTAGGGGAACTACTTCATTCTGAAATCGCGTTTGGCCGGTAGCAAGTATGATAGATAATAAAATAAATTACAAGCTGGGCAAAATGAGAGTAAGAAATAGAAGCGAGTCTCTCATCAATAACAACTTTTGTAGACAAATAAATTAATTTATTACTCGTATACTCTACGATACAATAAAATGTACAAATCTTTGTCCATACGTCAGTGTATTTTTTTGGTTTATGAAAATGAAAAGATCGCTTCAGCTGTTTTTCGAAACACCAATTTAAAATAAACAATAGCATAACTGAGAGTTCTCCATAAGAATTCCTAAGATTATATGCGATGTCCACCCACCCGCTTTAAGCCATTGTGGTAGACTAGGCTTAACTCCTCTCAATCATAAACAAGCCTCGTGGCTTGTAGTAGAACATATATAAGCCGCTACAATTACAAATGCTTTAAATATACAAGAGCTTTTGTATTACATAGCGCATTCAAAGTACATTCCGCTTTGAATCGTTCTAAAATTAGTCCAATAATAAAACAATAAAAGTCACGCATCGCTTGTACTATTCACTCCTAGTCTTTGTTTCGTAGTACAATGTTACCAGAAGTACGTAGTTTCAAATTACTACTTACTACGAATAATTTTCATAGAATACTAGCGGATTACCCGACTTCGACCTAAAAACAAAATTAATACCTTAGACGCTTTTTTTTTGTTCAAGAGGAAAAGCTATTAAGCTCCCCTTTCGTTACCCCAGGGGAGATGGAAAGGTATGTCAGTGTCTCTGGCCTTCCAGCCTGGCACAATGCGGATTTGTGGCCACTTTCGACTATTTTGGGCGCCTTTTTAGGTCTTATGGGCGTCCATGACAGAGACGACGAGGCTCTGTCGTTCGCCTCAGAGCCATTACAAGTCAGGGCGCACCGTCCCCGCAGTGTTCCCAGTGACTCTGATGAACCTTAGACGCTTAGAAGAAATTTTTAGTTATACGTTTTCACCATACCTGGGTTGATACTTGATGGTACAAATTGGAAATCTTTCTGGGTGTAAGCAGAACTTACCGCAGTTTCATCATGATCGGGTAAACGCATGCTACAATACGTTAAAAATGATAGCCTTCGTGTCGCAGTTGGTTGGACGCCGGCTGTGAAACGTGAGGCCGCAGGTTCGGTCCCCGCACCGAACCAAATATTTGTGTGAACCACAAGTATTTGTTTCGGGTTTGGGTGTTTGTGAGACCGAAAGGTCTCTCGTAGTCCCTGATACCAACGATATAAAACTCGATCTTAGTGTGGGGTCATCACTAAGTTTGTGAATGTTGGGTGTATTTATTTATATTATATTTATTATTTATTAAAAACATACTTTTATAGCTAATTGCAGATTATTAATCTTTCAGGGATTACGCTTCTCTAGTACACATATTTATTTTTTAATTCTGAGTAGTTGTACTACGGTACGATAGTAATGCTGAGGTCTCGGGTTTGACCCAGGTCGGACAAAGTGACGGATTTTTCAATTCATTATCAGCCCGGGGTCAGGAATTTGTGTCCGATATGGAGATAGGCTCGCCCCCTATCACATCGTGGGACGGAAAATACAAGACGAAATGTGGGTGCCATGGTGGCGCCTCTGCTTACCTCTTCAGTGCAAAAGGCGTATGTTTATGTACGTATATATGTATTTCTGAGCTCCCGACAATATCCGCCAAGTACAGGCTTCAGGTTAGTCCCATCTATATTCCACCGAGCATATTTAAGCCTAAAACTAATAAATAATTTTCAGTCTAGAGAGAAGAATAGAGCAAGAAGACTTTTCAGACAGAAATCTTACATAAAATAAAAGTATTGGCCTGGTTTTCGAATTCAGGATCTCGCGGTTCTTACCCCAAGCATGTTGCCGTTAGATAAATAAGGTGAACTTCTCAGTAAACATACTCAATTCATATTAGTGTGTATCGACCTCATTTGACTACCATTTCGAAATGCTACGCTTCGGAGAGCAGGTTCCACTGTGTGTCTAGGTTGTCGCAATTTGGCAACATTATTAGTCATAAGTCGTGTCAGAATCTGGGTAGGCCAAAAACACTGGCCCCTAGTGTAATAGTCCTCTATCAACCCACATTGGGCCAGCGTATTAAAAGTTAAGGCTCCAGTCTGATCATTAATAGGACGTTTATGACCTGATATCTACAAAATAAGCTGCATTTTTTCTAACAAGACCAGATATTTGATAATTCAATTGCAATTTCTAAGTTAAATTAAAATTCCTTAATATTATCTAAGTGCGTGGTGGCCTGTTGGTAACGGACCAGACTGGGCTGCCTACATATTCACGGTGGTCGCAGGTTCAAATCCTAGGGCACACCTCTGACTTTTCGGAGTTATGTGTGTATTGATAGTTAATCACCACGCACTTTAACGGTGAAGGAAGACATCGTGAGGAAACCTGCATACCGTAACGATTTTAAAGAATTTCTATGGTATGTAAGTCTGCCAACCCGCACTAGGCCAGCGTGGTGGACTATATGACCTAACCACTCTCAATCGATTCTCTCGATTGTAGAGTAGGCCCGTGCCCAGCAGTGGGACGTATATGGGCTGATAAAAAAATATATCTATTTTATTTTGGTTTCTACAGAAGTGACATAATCATTAAGTGATATAATTTTAAAGAGGAAAAAATATGTAGTTTAATAAATACATTGTAAAATATTTTGGTCATCCCCTGATTAGCAGTGTTGTCATATTTCAAGAAGTTCCTAAATATATCGCAACATTAAATCACGTGCATACAGCTATTTCGGTCGTAGGGAATTACTGAAGATTCTATAATTGTTTGTGAATCCAGTCATGTGTGGCCTTAACCATCGTTCTCAGAATAATAATTCATTTAGGGAAACTAATTGGGGGAGTTACAGCTGACCTTGTTTACAGGCACGTTAGATACAAATTACAATTACTAGTGTAGGCAGTAGATACACTACACGCTGTATAAGCATTAAGATGAAAGGATGTAAGCCTAGTGGCTCAAGTGTTAGTCCACTTGGGTTCCAATTTCAGATTGCATTTTTATTTGCACAGCGTAGGCAAATGATGGTTCAAGTAACATCCACAAGTACGTCAGTTTCTGCCCAGTTCAACTCAGGCTGACATGGCAAGATGGCTATTTATCATCAAAAGACACTTGTAGTACGAGTACTACACTGTCCTACGTTCAGCATTGTAGTGTTTTTGCCAAATGAGTAAAATCTGGACGAAAACAATGACCATCAAAGTCATTTACTATACTGTACTGTATCAGCCCAGATGTATCCCACTGCAGGGCACGAGCCTCCTCTCCATTCGAGAGTACGATTGAGAGGGGGAAAGTCACGTAAGGAGGAGGTAAAGGAGAGAGGATATTCATGGTTACAACTCATACGGTATGGCTGTATCATTTAGCTCTCAATTTCAATTGCACTATGCACCTATGTTCCGAAGGTTTTAGATACTCTTTTAAATTATGAAAGCTTTCAGTATGTGTAGAAACATTGTGCCCATCCAACACGCAGAAGGGCTCTGATCAGATTTTATAAGAAATTGACTGAAACCGCAAAATGTTGAAAGCGGAAAACATATCGTGTAAACTAATATTGACATTGTTTACGAATCTATTCGCGTATGTTCTTAATAACAATAGATAAGTTGTGTTTCGTATTCCACGAATAAGTGGCGCTGAGGGACTTTTAATGTGTATTGATAGTTGATAACATAACCAGGCGCCATGATTCATTGCTTTCGATAGGGGTTAAAGGCCAATACTTACTTAAGAAAAATAATGCGATAGTCAGGGACTTTAATACTGATGGATCGATTGAGTAATGTGACTCATGCGAGGGGATACCTTAGTATTTGAGAAAAGTAAATAACTCGTAGTCATTTCTTTATGTAAGTTGTACTCAGTTGTGAGGGTATGTACCGTATGAAAATAATAATTAATTAATGGTAATTTATCTTTGAATATAACGCAATTAATTATTTATTAATTTCAGTGATTGCCTCCGTGGCGTAAATGTGTTACATGTTGCAATGCCGAGATCTCGGGTTCGAATCCCGGGTCGGGCGAAGTGGAGATGAATTTTTCAATTCATTATCAGCCCAGAGTAAGGAATTTGTGCCCCATATGGCGATAGGCAAGCCCCCTATCACATCGTAGGACGGAACATACGAGGCGAAATGTGGGTGTCATGGTGGCATCTCTGCCTACCCCTTCTGAGAAAATGGCGTGAATTTGTGTATGTTATGTATCTTAAATTTTTTTTTATAAGTGCTAGAGTCACGCTCTAATCAGTTATGACTGAGCATGAATGGGCAGGCTCGTCCAGGGCGGTACCACTGTCTCACAGGAAATCATAGGGAAGCGACAGCTTTGCAGTAGCGTTCCTTACATTGAGTAAAATTGCCGAATACCCAATACCCCTTTCCTGTTGTCCTCCTTTGTCCTTCCGGCTCCCTTGTATTTTAAGAGCCGGCAACAGAACTAGGATCCAAGCGTTGTGGATGTTCATGGCAGTGATCACTTGTCATTAGATGACCTGTTTGCTCGTTTGCCGGACTTATGCAATAAGAAACAGGAATGAATCAATGAGAGGACGTCGATTTTAAATACTTGCTAACGCGTTTTGAAATCTACATGAATGACCCGTTTCTATCAATGTCTAATAAGGTCTCACCACATTACAACGGAGTATACCATAAATGTATGAGACATTTCTATAGTACTGAACTACTATAGATAAATATCGTGTCTTGATGGGGCAGGTCTACCTAGTAATGGATAGCGTTCTGTATTCATTTCAGGAATGATTTTTTGTCTGATAGATACGTTCAGAAGTGCGTGGTGGCCTGTTGGTAACGGACCAGACTCAACTGCCTACATGTTCACGGTGGTCGCGGGTTTAAATCCCAGAGAACACCTCTGACTTTTCGGAATTACTTGTGTATTGATAGTCAATCACCACGCACTTTAACGGTGAAGGAAAACATCGTGAGGAAACCTGCATACCGTTGCGATTTTAAAGAATTTCTATGGTATGTAAGTCCGCTAACCCGCACTAGGCCAGCGTGGTGGACTATATGGCCTAACCACTCTCAATCGATTCTCACGGTTGTAAAGTAGGCTCGTGCCCAGCAGTAGGACGTATATGGGCTGATAAAAAAAAGATACGTTCATGACACTATCATTATTTTTTGTACTCGAAATACGTGCACTGCAAGGAACGCACATGACTTTGATTATAATATCTTTCATTTATTAAAAGAACGGAGTTGCAAAACTTATTTCCACTTCACTAAACATTCAACTAGGACTGCATGCTAGATGAACCGCTCGAACTAGCCTCGTTCGGGAAGCTTCCTTCAATTTAACAGTCCAGTGAGTAGGAGCGGGCCGGAGACGCTTGCGTCATGCCGGGCGTGCCGGAAGCGAGGCGCCGGCCTTCCGGGGATACCAGGCCCGTCATTACTGGGGATTTGGCTGGGAAAAAGATTTTTTGTAAAATCCTAAAGTGCTCTCTCCATCGAACAAAGGCTTATGGACTGATACAGTACTAGAGTTAAATCGCAGCTTCGCTGAGGGAATGAATATATACATATAGTTATCTCGGGATCTGTTTTGTTTTTAACCGACTTGAAAAAGGAGGATGTTCTCAATTCGACTGTATGTTGTTTTTTCTATGTATCAGATTTTGCGCACGCTACAATTGATTTATTTTACAAACGTATATTTATGCATTATAATCTCGTCTTCTTAACCTTAGACTCAAGTCTACGCGTTATAAGTTTTTTCTTAGACATTTGCCTAGCGTTTTGCCCACAAATATACCATATGACCGTACCGTGTATATCTTGACACCGATATCCGATCTTGACATTACCCCACACCGTAAAAAAAATAAAATCGGGGTACATTTACTTAATTAATTCGTTACATTAAAATTTAAATAAAATAAAATAAACTTTATATTCAAAATATTGAATTGAGTTTGCGTAATCCTAAAACAGAAAGGTATCTATTTCAGTCGAAGGTACTTACCCTACGTAATTTAAGTGTAAGAATACATGTAATTGTTCTAAATAGCACATTTTTTAGAACAATTATAACTACATTATTATCGGTCTTCGAGTGCTTATAAATAGTTTATATTTTTAATTAATGACTAAACGTTTACAAAAGTCCCTTATAAAATTCCCCAGCCCACTCCTAAGTTGAAATACCTAGTTCACGGAATAATATAGTAAGGAAACAAAACCGTATTTGTAAATAAATATTCTATGTTTATCATTTATTAATTAATCTACCATTTATCAGGTAGGATATTTTATTTATAAATAAGAAATAATATCTGATAATAACTCCCCAATAATTAGAAACATAGCCCTGGATGTCTTTCGCTTCCAATAGGTCGCTGTCTTAATGTATAAGGAATTGCTACATTCAGCAACGGATATTATCATGTGGCTAAAAACTAACAAATTTTGAATATTAATTACTTGCACTAACCCGTAAACTAGCAGCAGCATTACCTATTTCATAATGGGTTAATTTCTGTTCAGGGTTTTTTAAAACAATTATTTTGATATTTCCGTATTCAGTATAACCCTAAACAATCAAGAGAAAAGTGAGAAAAGACGGATTTGAACTTGAGCAACTTTACTGTACACAATTGTGAAGTTATGTCTTTAAAAAAACAAAATAGGGTTAAAAATTAAGATAAGAGTCAATTTAAATTGTGATCTTGTCCGGCCGGAGTAAATTGCTAGCTAGTAGGTACACACTTTGGATTCGAAATTAGAATACCAAGTAGGCCGTTTGGAGTTTCCACCAGATCGCTGTGGATTTTTTTCGAGATGGCTTATGATCGGCAAAGGAATTCCTGTCATTGTCGATGATCATGACGACACCAAGTATTCGTATAAGTTCAAAAACGCGTTTACATGACGAGAAGCAATTTCTTCGGGACACAAGGAATCTTATACAACGCCAAATAATCGACGCAAAGATTTTTCGCAGAATTCTGTCCCTGATAGCACGTATCTTTCTCATCATTTTAGATTAACCATTTAAAAACACATTATTTGATGTTGTTGATAGCCACGTATCGGTTCGTACGCATTCGATAGGCATCAAGATAAATCGAATCACTACTTTAGCGGCTCAAAACATTGGAAGCTACTATGTCACTGCCCTATACATTTTATAAGTATTTTGCGCAGTATTATTCAACTAGTATTTTCCCGAAGCTTTGCTTGCTTGATATTCTTACATCTGAAGGATATACAATACATAGTTGCTTTTCGCACTTACAAGCAGTTACATAAAGAACTTTGGCACAAAGAAAAATTAGGCAACTTAATAGACGTTTATAGAAAGCCAAGAACTTCCGCCGATGGGTACCTCAAGTGAGTTTAGGCTTTAAGGTAGCCTAGAAATTAAAAGCAGAATGATGCTGACAATTACGACAAGGGAATGGAGTTAATTAGGGACCGTTGCCATGACTGCTGAGTGACCAAGGATCTTGTAGACTAGTAAAAAATAATGAGACAAGTTCACTTGCAACCACAACCATTTAATAATTATAATTCAGCAAATAGGTCAAGAAAACTAACATAATACCTTCTACATGTTAAACCAACATTATGTTACATCCCTACATAAAATAGATCGTATGATTGCTAATGACTTTCGATGTGTACAGAATTAAAAGGGACTTTTTCTCAGTGGGCGTAAACCAATACAGTGATTGCGATATCACCTTAATGGAATGACGTAGATGCGAAATCTTGATTCAAATCAGTCAAGATCAGGGGCTAATATTTTATTATCTTCTTAGAACACAATACATGAAGATTCGTTGATGCTTTGGTGACTAAAGCGTATTCGCCCTGTGATTAGGAGACATAAGAATTCCGCCCAGATATTCCCTGCCAACCCGCATTAGGCCAGCGTGGTGGACTATATGGCCTAACCACTCTCAATCGTACGATCGATTGTAGAGGAGGCCCGTGCCCTGCAGTGGGTCGTATATGGGCTGATACCATACAATACAATTCCCTGGTCATCGTAAAAAGCGACCTAAGAAACTTAACGTAATCTGGGGCGGTGCGCTTCATTGCAACTTTCAGATGGACGATAGATCGCGTTGCCCCGTACCTGTGGTGGATGACAATAACTTTCTAAACGGGTGTTAAAATGTAGGAACATTTTACCATCTTAGACAACTGTCACTAGTTACTGGGGGTCTGGTGTTATAAGCGAGTGATCGTTACCGAAGGTTGCGCCGGCAAAGGATTTGTTGGGGACATCCATGACAAGCTCGGCTGCAATATTAGCAGTTGTCGACAAGCTATATTCATTGAATGAATTAAAAAAGGCATATAAATTCCCCTAATTAGAAATAAAACCCACCTGGGCGAGACTGAGTGCGATTCAAGTGTCAGTTGGCAGGTAAGCCATTAAAGCGACAGATAAGTAAATATATTATTACATAATTATGTGTACAATAATTATCCATATTTACTGTCTGAACTATTCATACTATGTTGACCACATGCAACTACTGACTCAGGTCATTCAGGGTCAGAATAAATTACTAACATTATTATAAACTTACATTTATCGCAATTATGTTCGTATTTCGCATTTCCTTCAATATTGGATTCGTTTAAATAAAAATTGCAGGCCTTGTTGAATTAATCAACTGGATGTGGCTACAAGTAATAATTTGGACAAGTTTACTTTTTTTTCTACAGATACATCGCCCATTTACTGCCAAGGTTTCGCCATCCTAATTACTTTTCCAACTTCACCATCAAGCGGTACTAAAGAGCATATTGGCGTAGTCAATTTGAAGTTAGTAGATAAGGTGAATTGACTTTGAATTATAAAAAATCTTAAAAATGCATTAGCAAAAATCCAGCATAAATCAAAACAAAATAAGACACAATGCAGCGCTAATTGGCTAGATAACGGTAGCCAAGGCGGTTGAAATTTTCGCGGCACACGCGTTCGACGCACCTATTTATAAGTTCCAGAGGATTGTTCAAATGAAATTCCTGCGCTAGTCGCAGTCCACGCGCGATACTCGCCCCGCGTCCCGTCCTCGATCCCGGGCCCAGATATGGACAGTTGAACGGTTCCGTGATACCGGTGTGATCGATTAAGTGCGTAATACTGTGAATTAAGGAATACACGTACACAGCAAACACAGTGTAAGACCACGACCATTTGCAGAGCTAAGTCTATTTGGAGAACAGCGAAATAGATACTCGCTATTTAAGCGGTTAAAGTGCTGTAACATGTTATATTGACGCTTCAGACGAGTTTTCAAGTTTCCAGTTAATTGATCTAATATGTCTTTGATGCAAAAATTAACTCCACTTTACAGTTCACCCCTTAAACTCATAGAACTTTTGCTATAAGTAGATACCTAAATGTTGTAGCTAGTCTTAGTAACTGTATTTAAAGTTTACAAGTCATGTTGCAAAGGAAAACGTAGTATTACGGCAGAAAATAAAAATAAAAGTGCACTAACTAATGACGATGTAAGAGTTTTCTAATATTTATTTACGGTGCAGACTGTTGCCGGATATGACGGCCGAACTACGGATGTGAACACACTTACTTATACGAGTAATGGTGTTGATCTGTTTTATAACTAACACGGTATCTCACAATACACGTAATTTGGGTCACGTAATAATTAAAGGAATGTGTGTCGTCTCATTATCTGTTTTGTATGCAAAAACATGAGCGTATCTATGCTCAAAACACATTATTCGAAGAAATAGAAGTAGGCAAAGGAAACGCAAACTATAAAGGCCAGACGTCAAATACCAATTATCTAAATTCCGGATTGTTTTAACAAACATAATTAATTTAATGCCCATAAAAATGTGTTTTTGGGATTTAACCGTCAGCAATTTTTCATAACTTTTCACGCAATTTTTATCTCGTCGTAGACTGATGTCATATTTTTTTATGGCCATTCTACATGTTCACACTTTATAACGACCACTTTGCACAAAATATGTCTTTTCACAATTTTAATTGAATTCCCGCCAAAACTCGACTCCTTCTTTCATAATTCAAAATATTGGCAAAGGAAACACAGTGCATACAGTTTTGTCTGTCGTATTATATTTTCCGACTTTTTATAATACGAAAGTCAGAATGCCAGCCAAAAACCTTTCATAAGCTTTTATTGTTCCTGTTTCTCAATCTTTGTGCATATTTTCAACAAAATTACTTAGAATTGTCTGTTACGTACAATTGTGTACTTTCTAGTAAATAGATAAATTAGTAACGATTTCTTCAATCATTAACATAAAATATATAGTAGTTTTATCCAGCGTTTATTTATCATAGTGGTTAATGAAATATCTAATCTTTTTATTATTATTGTACAGACGTACAGATCCTTAATACAGTAAAGGACGGTTAAATATTCACCCAAATAACTATTGGCAAGATATTTGCTCTCATACATACTTTCTTAGTTTGTATTATTTTTTTTCTTTTATTTATTGCTATTCTTTTCGGTACCTACCAAACCAGACGCGGCGGCCAACATGTTCATGGCGGTCGCGGGCTCAAATCTTAGGGCAAACAGACGTTTGCCCTAAGATTTGAGCCCGCGACCGCACCGTACCGAAAAGATTACTCCCCCCGATAAGTCAGACGACTTATCGGGGGGAGTAATTTGTGTATTGATAGTCAATCACCACACACTAAAACGGTGAAAGAAAACATCATGAGGAAACCTGAATATCATAGCGATTTGTCACAATTTCCATGGTTTGTAAAATAATTCCTTCATTAAAATCCTATGGCTTCACTACTCTCAATTGTACTTTCGATTTTAGAGTAGGGCAGTGCCCTGCAGTGGGAGATATATGGGCTGATAAACTGCAATTACTATTACTTACGTTTTTTATCGCTTCTTCTGAAAAATTAATCGTAATCAATATGCTTAAACTTTAATTTGTACGTAAAAGCTAAAGAGATTAATGCAAATTCTGAGCGTTGAAATAGGTACGACTTTGGACAATAAAAGTAGTACTAAACGAATTTATAAATAACAACATAATAATAATTGGTCGGGGTAACACGGTAATAGGAATGAGAAGTAAGAACGTAGAATCCTAAGTAATGATATTAATATATAGATGGTGCGTTCACCTAAATCCAAGTTGAATTCCGATAATCACTAAATTATATGCATACATGCATAAACTCACGCCTTTTTCCCAGGAGGGGTACGCAGAGGTGTAACCAGGATACTTGTATTTTCCGTCCAACGATGTGATAGAGGGCGAGCCTATCGCCATATCGTGTACAAATTCCTGACTCCGAGCTGATAATAAATAGAAAAATCCAAAATCACTTTGCTCAACTCAGGATTCGAACTCAAGACCTCAGCTTCGCAATAATACAACAGCACCACCGAGGCAGTCAATCACTAAATTGTTATTACTAGTTCCTTTAAAGGAATTTGAGTCAACCGAAGGGTTCGAGCGAATTGGTATGGCGGTCACATGAATTTTGTTGGAATAAACCATAAATTCTCCCAAATACCTGCCGTATTTGGGAGAATTACAGTGTATTCAAGCCGCCATCACATCAATAATTAGAAGCAGCAAAACAAATTAATATTTTTATTAATAGAAGTTCAACATCGGATATATTCTAATCACCTATGACGATAAGGCCATAAAAATAGATAAAGAAAACATTTGTGATCGCAAATCTCTTAGATCTAACACAAAGATTTAAAATAACGTAAACAAATAACAATGTATCGATCAAGATTTTATTCATACTTTATAATAAATCAAAATAGAATTTCACGCGGACTTTGTACGCCTTGCTGAAGTGTCTTGCGCCCTTTATTATACGATAATCATTGAAAATGGTAATGATAGAATTTTGGAAGTGGTAGAGCCACGCTGTTATCAGTCATGGCTCATCATAGCTGGGCGGGCTCGTCCGGGGCGGTACCACTGTCTCGCAGGAGGTCGACGTGAAGTGACAGCATTGCTGTCTCGTTTCGTTCGGTGACTTGGATTCCCGGATGCCCAATACTCCTTTCCTCTTCCCATCCTTTTTCCTTTCCGCTCCTCTCCCAATTGGGCCTGCGACACATCCATGATCCAGCATTGTGGATGTTCATGGGCGGCAGAGATCACTTACCATCAGGTGACCTGTTTGCTCGTTTGCCGAACCTATGCAATAAAAAAAGGTAATAGATGCTGGCAGTTTATAAACAATAATCAAAATGCAAAATTATAAAAACGCAATTTCATTTACCGCCGCGTGAATGACACTTCAAAACTTTACGAGTAATAGTAATGTATAATAGTTTCTGATATCCACGATACAAGACTTTTATCTTAATGTGGAATCAGAACATAACAATATGTGACTGCTGGATGTATTTATTTATTTTTTTTCGTAAAAAAAAATATTTTTGATCAATTTTTTTAGGATTTCGTACAACGTTTATTGTCATGTGATTCGGCAGTCAAATATCTTTCGCAGAACAATAATGTTCTGCTACTGTATCAGCCCAGATACGTCTCACTGCAGGGCTCAAGCTTCCTCTACAATCGAGAGTACGGTTGAGAGTGGTTAGGCCATATAGTCCACGCCAGTGTTCTGACATTGATTTATTAACATTATTTATTTATTGACATTATTTTGTCAATGTGTTCTGCGAACATGTTGCATATTTCCTTTCTATTATCCAAATTAAAGTATGGATGGAAAATATTAATAATTTTATCTCGGGCTTATGGATAACAGTCCTAAAATGATTTAAAAACTGATTTAATACAATAATATAATATCCTGTTGATGTTAATCCAAAATTATGATTAATATGGACAAGGGCCTAATATGATTTGCGGTCTTTAATATTTCATTATTAGAATATTATTAGGTAAAAAAAAATACACTTCGTCTGTAATCGTAACGTTGCGCAATGTATAATATTTTGTATCGATCATCGTAACATCCTAATAATTAAAAGATAGCAATCAAGTATTAAATTAATTATGCATAATGATTGCCAAAAGACACAAACATGTGAGGATTAATATTTAAATTTTCTTTCGCGGAAACAACTATTGTAGATAAAAAATAAAATGTTGTAAATCGCTGTGATAAATAAATAATTAAATATATTCTAATTAATTAAAATACACAATTATATTTTTACCTATGATAGAATGCAATTTATGCAAAAAAAATCACCTAAAATGTGTAAGCAGTAAATAATACGCGTTGCTAACCAAAAACCATACGGTATTTTGTCCAATCCTATGGAATATCCTTTTTATTTTTTCTTCCGCCTACCCTAATCGAATGAATTTACAAAGATAGACCTTCTCTCGGTAAATATAAGTAGAAATGAGTCATTTATAACTAAAAATCAAAGTGAAAGTAAAACACACCACAAAATGAGTCAACAATTTTGGAATCCCTTGCACGTGACACTTATAAAATAATAACGAAAACATAATACGTATAAATATCGCGAGCAAGTATTCTCGAGAGCGGTGCTCGTGACGGCTGCGTTAAAAATATCTAATTTGTTTGAATGAATGGAGTGCCTCGGCCAACTCCAGATGCGATGTGCCGAACTTTACCGCGTAAATCATTTGCGTGATTATAATATCTGCGTGCATTGGAATGTGAAGTCAAAATAATATTTATCGTTAAATTGATTTTACTTATTTCATAAAACTTGGCTATACACTAAGTATTATCTATGTTTTTTTTATTACATAATATAAAAAAGTACAAATCGAGATCTTGTAAACCTTTAATTTCGTAGTCAGCCATTAAAATTTAATAACTACAAGAAAAGGAAAGAAGGTACTGTTCTAAACTGGAAACTTGAGAATATATTTCATTATTGAAACACATTTATTTCTCTATGTATAACTTCACAGCATTACCATGATATTTTCATCTGTCCTCTTAAACCATACGAGGTTGATTGTTTTCTACCTTTTTAATTCGAAATAAGCACCATTTTTGGTCTAGGAAATATTTCCTACATACTTCACAAACACACGTACACACTCCATCATGATCCACACGACAAACACCTGACATGACATTTTATACCGTAGAGCACCAAAATGCCGATTGGCAATTTGAACAACGTGGCGCCCCGGCGGGAGAGCTTCAGGCCGCCGTGGGTGAAGGAGAAGGACGCAGAGGCGCCCCCTGCCTGGACGCAGAAGAAACTCAAGCCGGTGGACAGCCTATCTAGGACTGGGAGCATCGATGACGCAAGTCCTGTCGTCAAGCCTTTGAAACGTGAGTATTTTCTTGTCAATATGTGTGTCTATCTATACTGAGTCTATGGCATAGGTATCAGATATGATTGAAGCGGTATTTTACCGTGTATGCATGTATGCAGGCTTCTGAAAGTCAAGGCTTAAGTGTCATGGAAAATCTTATTTATTTATTTATTCTTAACTACACACAAAAACGAAAAAATATTAAGAAAAAAGTACAGATGGCGGTCTTATCGCTCTAGGCGTTTTCTTACTGACAACCTTTGGATGGATATAAGAAAAGGAAAAGAAGAGAATCTTGTGAAGAACTCTTAGCTTAGCTCTTGAAGTTTCTTTACGATGTTTTGATTCAACATTAAAGTATAACATAGTTAACAGCAAATACATACGCGTTTAAAAAAGTGTGGACTACGAGTATATGCCCCACACTGAATTACCTGACTGGACATCACCGTTATTCTGAGTTGGAAGTTATTGCTCACGATATTCTATAGCTTATGAATTACGTAATAAAATGAAGCCCGTAAACGTTACACACTCCGTTGTAACGTTTCAAAACTCATTTAAATATTAACATAATGCAACGTAACTGTGAGGCGAGACAGGCAGGCACGTTTATATTCCTATTCGTGATCAACGTGTCGGTACTCAATGGTATAGTACGTACTACATAATGCGGCGTATCAATAGTCATTTACATTGTTGAGATGCATAAGCGGCATAGTTATCTGTGGGAAATTTACAAGAATAAATTTACTTAGAAATGTTTCTTTTAATATGTATTTCCATGGGTGTCTCCACGATTCCTCTTAAAGGTCTCTTCTTTAGATCCGCTAATTCAACAATATTAAATTGATCTTCGCCTCTAAGGTGTGAGTCCTCTAAATGTTCGTGTCTTGCGCTGTATCTCATCAGCTACTTCCAGTGAAACTTCTTTTACATTGCGATCATCTTTCATTCGCTTGTTGTTGCGAAGCCAGCCTAAACAAGTGTAAATTGCATTTTATACGTTTTTATTGTCTATATATCTGGCACCCTGCGACCTTTGAAATTCCTTCCTGGCAACTGTAGACATACAAGCGACTTGCACGGTCTCAGACAAAACCAACATGACGTAACGGCATTGCTATTGCATTTCATTCGGTTGTTAGGACTATATGATACTGGCTAGAGATAATATGATGGCTAGAGACCATATGATACTGGTGGTTGAGGAGGCTGAAATAATTCTTTCGACCGAAATCTCTGGCTACGGATATTCTAATAAAATTGCACTGCGCTTATCATCAGGTTATTGTAGCCATCAGAAACCTACATTATCCCTGATGAACATAGGCGATAGAATGTTTCCAAAAAAGTTTATCTGCATCCAGGTGGAACCGGGCCGGGCCGCTAGTACATTATAAATAAATAAATAATAATAACGTAGCCCTTTCGTGATAAGCGTTGCTGATGATTGATATACAGATATTAAACAATCCTCCAACGGTTTTGTAGCCTGGATTCCTTAGATAATTTCACTGGTCTTATCTGAATTAGGATCTGATAAGAAATGTCAGTATACAAATAAAATCGTGCTACCTGTACTTGCTAGTATTTGTGAGGCTCCTGCAGACAAGGCTTGAACTCCACGTTGTGTTTAAAGATTACATCAAGAATGGGAAAATTAAGTACTCTGGTATTTCGTATAACTAAGAAAACAGAAAATATTAACAGCCAGTAATAGAAAGCTAATTACAAAGGAATAATTGTAGAATGAAAAAAAATGGCATTAAAACGTCAAGAATAAAATCAAATATCGAATATACAATTATGAAAATTCAAAATATAAGAATGAATTTTCATACAGTTTGAGAGTCAGACAATGTGATTTATGAATGAAACTCAGATATTAAAGTAAAATGTAACCATCCAATGGAATATTGCGCTCTCGAAACACCACGTGTGCATATATCACGTGCATCGCAGCATTAACATAATATATTAATAACTATTAACCGAAATATTAGAATCAGTCGAAGACGACAACTTAGAATTTAGATGTTTTCACTTAATAAGTGCGTGGCCATGTCCACGGTGGTCGTGGGTTCAAATCCCAGGGCACACCTCTGACTTTTCGGAGTCATGTGTGTATTGATAGTGAATCACCACGCACTATAACGGTGAAGGAAAACATCGTGAGGAAACCTGCATACCATAGCGATTTGTATAAATTTATATGGTATGTAAAAGTCCACCAACCCGCATTAGGCCAGCGTGGTGGACTATATGGCCTAACCACTCTCAATCGTACTCTCGATTGCAGAGGAGATCCGTGCCCTGCAGTGGGACGTATATGGCCTGATACAATACAATACATACAATACAATACAATACATCGGTTAATTAGGAATAACTTTAAATGTTCATTTATCGAAGATTCTTTTGTATCACATCGAAATTAATAGAAGCATATGACATGAAGATATGGAATGTATTATGAAAGAATTATTAGATTCCGAACTGATTGCACGTTTGTTATCGGGCGTTGCGGGGTCAGTCCCAATCATGTCTATGATCAAAATAAAATTTATCACAAATGTCATTCCATATTTGGGTATGATTTGGTGTTGATAACCTTTTTGGATGCCAGTTAAATTATATTATGGTAGCTCGGGATAGTGACTGTGCTGAGTAAAAATATCGATTGGCAATATAATATCATTTGTTGTCATTTATCATAGATATTTATGTGGATCTATTAAATTGCTTCTTATCGCTATGTCGGAAGGACCTAAGTTTATAGGAAGAACAAAACATGTTACTGCAAACAGCGCTACAGCTTGATGGTGCGCTGTAAATATGAATTAACATTAATTGATTATTCCCAGCATACAATGCTGATAGAGACATGCTAATTTTATATTGTACTGATATAAGATTTTCCATGCGATCGATCGATTTTCATCCTAACAATTGATTATTAAAGATTTAAAATGGCATATCGCTGATATACGAGTAGAGTATGCTTAGTGTAGTTGAACACATGGATTTTCTACGCGGTCATTAATACAGCAAACTGTTTTAACAGAGCCAACGTAAACATACCAGATATAGAATAATGCACATAATATGACATAGGGCCGATACAAGGCCAATTGTTGGATCCAACCATAGCCAGCAAATTCAGAAGGCTTAAAATCCAAAGAGCAGTAAAAACACCTTGGCGTTATTGTTATAAAATGTTAAAATAATTTTGGCATTAAGTCTTGAAAAAAAAAACCAAAGCCGAAAGAAGGAAACGGAATAAGAACCGCGTTTATGTACCTATGTCATCGAGGATCTTGATCAGCCGTGTTCAAATAGATGGTACATCTGTACAAAAAAGGCACTGCTAGAAACTATTGACGACGATGACTATTGTACTCGTATTATGAACCATCGAACAGTTGATCAAAAGATGAAGTTACAAACCGTAGAAACAAATATTGACCATAAAATATGAATATGACATTTATTACTTGCACGTACTAGCTACTCAAACAACATTATTGTTTCGCTGTCCAGAAATCTTGGACAGCATTCACAAATTATGTTTATACACCGATTTAACATCTGTGGCGACGGGTTAATAACGGACGGCGAAACGAAAGGTTACGGGTTCACATTGAGACCAAATATTTCAGCGGATTAGATCAACTGAAAGATGTTATTTTCAGTTTTGTTAAAAAAAATTGTTGGCTAAGATTGTTTTTTATGTTATCGGGGCAAAGTGAAAACAATAAACCTAATGATAGATACTAGTTGCAGGTCAATTCTAATAGTAGGTTATCTCTTGCAGAAGGATAAATAAAATCATTTTTTTACCATCTTGTACGAAATCCGATGTCCGAGCGGCTGGGGATATTCTACTAGCAACTTTTGTTTGAACTCCGGAAGTCTCACTTCTCAGATGAAACGCAATAGCAAAGCTGCTACTTCATGTCGGATTTCGTTGACAGTAGTAACACCTCGGTTGAGCCGACGCATCCATCCATCCATCCATCAGCCAAAGGAAGTCCACTGCTGAACATAGGCCTCTCCCAATGATTTCCACAGTGACCTGTTGGAGGCAGCCTGCATCCATCCATGAGCCGATGCATGCGTATTACGAACTATTAAAATTATGCTTTGGTCAGCTATAGAAAGGATCTACCACTTTTATATTGTCTACATAATTTTATTCTATCTCGTCACAAAGGACGTCTATCCAGAGGAGTAAATTTTAAAAATAGAATTTATTAAGAGAGATAAAGATACACGATGATGAAAGCCGTTGTAGATCGCAATGACGTAGGAATAAAAGTCGAGTAAACACGTAGCTAATTTTGCAGACGAAATAATGTTAGTGTGTCGTAAATGCAGAATATATACATTTTCGTAAAAAATCTGGCGCCTTCAGCGTGTCACATCCGTCATGTGGGCGCGGGTACAGACAGCAAACTAGATTCTATTAAGTACTCTTATATCAGTGATCACTTACCATTAGGTGACCTGTTTAGGAAGGTATCCTAAAGAAGGATTAGGGTATAGTCCATCTACATGGTCCTAGTGCGGGTTGGCCGACTTTTCAAAAGGTTAGCCTTTTGTGATACCCTAATCCTTCTTTTTTTATTATTACATAGGTCCGCCAAACGAGCAAACAGGTCACCTAATGGTAAGTGATCACTGATGCCCATGAACATGCACAACGCTAGACCATGGATGTGTTGTCGGTCCATTAAATTGGGAGGAGAGCGGGAAGGAAAAAGGATAGGAAGAAGAAAGGGGCATTGGGCATCCGGCAATCTCACTCACCAGACGAAACGCGACAGGGAAGCCGTAGCTTTACGTCGATTTCCTGTGAGACAATGGTACTGCCCCGGAAGAGCCTGATGCTGAGTCATGACTACCAACAGTGTCTTTTACTTCTAAAATATAGAGAATGACAGTGCCCTGCTGTGGCAGTGGAACGTACATAGACTGCATTACTATTTTTATACTAGTTCAGTTTTTAGTAACTTGTAGAGTGTTGCTGTAGGTCACTAAAGCTGGCAAGTAGGTCGGCTTGATGCGGCTGGTACTAACGTCTCACATATACCCACGTGACAACTATGATTTTGCGTTTGGTTGGGTGGATGCATGGATACTATGTCTATTTCTTGTAGAATTTTACGTTCTAGATTCCATTCTTGGTATGTGCTCGCTGCAACTGCAGTCCATGCCACTGACCTAGTTTATAAGAGGTGTGTTGGAGCCGGGATAAGCCGGGTACACTGTATTTATTTATCATCCAAAACCTTGTGCAAAACCATCGAGCTAGGTGATCCTTTATCTCTGTCGGCCTAACCCGCTACGTAACATCGCTGCTTGGTATCATTATCAAAACCTTTAGCCGCAGAAGTCCTCTCCTTAAGGATATTACCAAATACCGCCACGCTTGGCAGGCCAGATGTCGGGTTAGCTTCTCTCACTGACAACAGTTCTGCTCTGTGTTTATGTATGTACATAAAACATTATAAAGTATCTTTTTTGCAATTATGACGATCCTGTTAGTCCTAACGTAATTTTGTAATGCTTTTTTGGAAATAGTTAAAATAATATTTTATTTTATCTATTATGACTCCCTAAAGTAGTATTTTTTATTTACATAGTAAGTACATACTGCTAGAGATATAATTACTACTTCCAAGATATCGACTTAAATTATGCTTTGTGCAAAAGCTCTGTAGAATTTCCAACTATGCTCTCTCTAATGGAATATAATTTATACTATGAAGGATTATAATTTGTTAAAAAACTTTAAAATTAACATTTTGTAATATACGGCCAGGACAGGGGAGATAGTAAAGGATATCAGATGGGAGTAGTAAGTACTGCATGTTATGGTGATTAATAGACGCCGGTGGCCGGTGCGGCTAGATCCGCTCGCTAGTTTTCCCGACGCTACATTGAAAGAAGGCAATATTTCATTGTGCATATTATTTGTGTGTGTATATTTGTGGATGTTGAAATATGTATACATATATGATGACGTCAACCACCTGCCACAAAGTTTGGCAGGGGACACGAGCTCTGAATAATTGACTCTCTGAAACCGTTCACGAGTTTGTTAGTCTGGAGTTTGGAGCGTATCGTCAGTGTGGCCACTTACGGGAACTGTTGTAAACGTTCCGCCAGCCAGCTGCCGAAATCTTACGCAGTGTGCGAGTGTTGAGGGACCGAGTTTCCCAATATCCAAACAGTGTTGTGATGTGTACACAAAAACAAGTAAGTTTTCCGCTTGCGCAGCTACTGTGTTCCGCGACCACGTGACACCGCGAGTTATTGATAATAAAAATAGGTAAAAGTTGTAAAAGTTTAAATAATGTTTTAGCGAACGCCCGTGCCAAGATTATATGCGAGGATTAGAACGAATTCTGCACATTCAACGTGTCGCGGTCGTTAATAAGTTTCGTTTATATTTTGTTTAAGAAATATATCATTTAAACGAGTAATTATTTCCCTCGTATAATCACAAAAGCGAAATGAGTTTGTAGTTTTAAAGCTTGCTATCCCATGACGTGTTCCAACGACGGAGATGTTAAGAAGATATTTCGGTCCCGACGCCGACCGCGATATTTTTAGAGAGGACAGACTTTTTACAAAATAAACCGAGATGTTGGGGTTAGTGGCTGACTTATTTATAAGAATTAGTGCGATATATTAAGAAAATGAATACTAATCCTAGTAAATATAGTAATAAATTTATTGCTGGCTGCCAAGTAAACGAGGGCGCGATCGAAGAATTATTGTCCCTTAGACAATAACGAGGTTGAGCTTATAATTTATACCAATGCTTTAAACTCCAACGATTAATGTAACATGTCATGGGATATTAATGGTGCATTGGACCCAAGTCTGTTTTTTTTTTCATATCGAAATACCTAGTTGTAACGTCACGAAAAAATTATCATATTTTTGGAATCTGTGATTGGTACTGATTACACTTATAAAAAGGAAGTTCTAAAGAAATATTTATAAGATAAAACCGCAAAACTACTTGCAGGAAACAACCTGCTTTAAAGAAGAAAAAATAAATAATTTTATTTAATCGTGAATCGAGTACTATATGTACTTCAAAAATAACGTAAGAGTTTTAAACAAGATTAGAACATCTCGTGACTTTAACAAAATTCTCACAAAGTTCTTTAAAAAAATGCGATTTCAACAAACTTTCCGTATTTGCTTGGCCGGATAATAGGGAATTTGACATGTAATCGCGCTAAAATAGCGAAGGTCGGCCATTTTGGCAGCCGCCATGTTTATTTACGTACGCGAATGCCATCAAACTGCACAGCGTCGGGGTCGACACACGTGCTTCCATCAATTCCAGTGTTCAACTATTACTTTCATGTACATTGATGCAGTTACATGGAACTAATCACATACTGTCCCAACATCTCCAAAATATTTAATGTGTATTTATAAATAGACACAAAAATTGATAATAAGCATGATCCCAGATATTTTAAAAAGTTACACAGCACAAATAATACCTTAACTCGAATGAATTTTATCTCAAGAATCTACACTCGGTAGGTATTAAGAAATAGCTCTTAAAATCTAAATTCACCTTTTGAGACTAATCCAGAATTTACGCGTGACTCCTATGATGAATAAGCAGCTTGCGCGAGGAAACTATCATACAAAATTCAGTAGCAAACTAGTTTTCTTGTGTACCGAGTGTTTTTATCCGAAACAATTCAAAGTTTTAGAAACAAAGTGTAATTTTCCTTTTTTTGTTTTAGCCGTACTGAAAAAGCAGTCTACTATAAGAGACAAATCAGAAAATGGTGTGTCCGAGACTGTAGAAGAGAAACTTATCAAACCTTCAGCGGCCAAACTAGCCGATAAGAATTCCAGACCTGCGGACGAGAAGCCCAGATTTACAAAATCTGCACTTAAAACAACCGATAAGGTAGCAAAATCAGAAGACAAAAGTCCCAATGAAAAAGCTCCTGAAAGACCCACTTTGAGAAGTGTCAGGACTATTGACGACAAAGCCAAGGAGAAGTCTGTTACTATCGTAGATAGGAAAACCGATAGAAATGGTACAGAAAAACTTAATAACGCGGTGAACGACAGAAGTTCTGTTGTTACCAAAGACTCAAAGCCCTCTGTGAAAATTATCGTACCTGAAAAACCTACAAAGGTTACTGTTCAAGACAAACCGGTGACTAAAACAATATCGGTTGAAAAGCCAATTCCAAAGGTTACAGAAACCAAAAAACCAGTAAGCAAAGTTGAGGAAACTCCAGTTAAAATTGAAAAGCCTGTAACAAAAGTCGAAAAGCCTGTGACTAAAATTGAAGAAGCGCCGACAAAAGTTGAAAAACCTATTACAAAAGTTGAAAAGCCCTCGCCAAAAAGTGAGAAAGTTCTTTCGAAAACCACTACAATAGACAAACCAAAAGCGGTAGATGTCGATAAATCTTCGCCAAAAATTACTCCAATTGAAAAGCAAAATAACAAAGTGCCCGAAAAATCAGTTACAAAAGCTCCTTCTAAGGACGAAGTAGTCAAATCAGCAGAAAAAGAAAAAATGGCGACCAAACCACCGACTCCCATAGAAAAAGCGCCTTCGAAGGTAAGATTACAGATTAAATACAAAATCATTTTTCTGGTGAGGTATTCTCAATATAAAAGTGATAAAAATCAAATATATGTATACTAGACTTATTTATGTCATACCTAACATAATGTTTGCTATCACAAATTTTATTCCACTTTTCATTTCTGTAACAAAATTACCAAACACCTAACAGATTGTAAAATATCACATAATATGCCCGTAAACTTAATAAAATACAAAAAAACTTAATAAATTTATTTTTCTATATTACAGGTGTTAAGAAAGCCTCCACTACAGAAACAACCCTCCAAAGACGAGGTGTCGATAAAGAAATGGAGAGATCCACTCTTAGAGCGAGTCAAAGAGAACATCGACAAAACTCTCGCTAATGACATTCCTAAAGGACACACACTGACCAAGAATGAGAGTTTAAGAAGTGAGTATTCTTATTCTATTTATATGAAACGATATTATTTTTAGTAGACACACAACGTAGTTAAATAAAAAGGCAAATTTAGGTTTTTGACAATACCTACACAGTATTGCTGTCGATCTTTATAATAAAATTGATAAATGCTATTTTTACATGCAAAAAAATGTTTTTGGATCGTATTTTCACCAATTAATTAGCAAAAGCAATGGCTTTGTGAACTAGAATTTGATTTAAATTTAAAAAATCGGATAGTTGTAGCAAATTTTTCGCTTCAAATTTTATTGAACATTAAACAAACACATTACGCAGACACGGTTCCGAAAGAGCTTTAGTAGACGAAACAGATGGCCGTGCATCGACGCTGCACTCTTTGTTACGATAAATTTAAAACTCATAGATGAATCAAGCGTTAATTAAAGATTTGCCAGTACTTTCAATATATTTAACTGTGACATCAACATTGACATAGTGGCACTTTCGACCTATATTTAGCTCGTGTTGTACTGCGCATGCAATCTCCAATCAACACGAATGCTTTTGGTATACATATCGATCCAATTCGATTTTGGCACTCATCTGTGTCGTGCTACAATGTGATAATTTATCGCGACGATTAGCTTAACATCAATCTTAAGATTTATTTTATTGGTTTAGTAAAAAAAAATATTTTCAAATTGGTTACATTAAGCATCTATGTATTATTCAGATATCGTTAATGAACAACACAGAGATTATCAATTATTTATTTTGTGCATTCCATATAAAGCATTAAAGTTAGTAAGCTTGGGCGAATTATATTCCAAAAGGTACAAGATATACAATTTTTTTACTATTATTTGTTCAGGGAAATTAAAGAAAAGCCTAACAAATCATAAAGTGAAGCAACAAAACCCACAGCTAAAGACGTTCTGCAGGAAATGAATGAACTGCACACACCCTTTAACCTTAATATTGTAAAATGTTTTGAAAGTAGGTTCTGTAGACGCTCGTAAAGTTCGCACTAGTATACTATAATAAACAAAGCATTTCAAGTATGTGTATGAAACTGAATTACTTCGCAATAAGGGCAGGGAAAATATGAATAAATTTAAAGGAATCCTAACAATATTCGTACATTTAAAATAATTGTGTCTTTTTTTTCTCTAATAACAATCAATATAATCTCGCAAAAAAGAATCATAACAATGAAAACCCAAGTATCAAGAATATTGAAGTATTATTCAAGAGTGCGTTAAAGTTTGCGACCTGTTCTAAGTTTAAAATAACTGGACACTATGAATATTTACTGCAATAGGAAGCTACATGTCCCTCTCAAGTGGCTCGTCTAATGATCTTTACCTTTTGATCTCTTGTGCGGCAGTCTGGTATGTGGTCTAAATGCGATCCAAAATAGTATCGGATGGTTCCGCGTGCGTCGCGCGCGAGCGTCAGGTGCGAACGCAATGCTTTAGTTAACATGCAAACTTGCTGCTATCGAATTCTGTGCAAAACTTACAAAATATTGAACTGTGCTTAGTGACATTGGTGGACTGTACTGTGTGTAACAATGACGGATAATACAATGGCTGAAACGGAAGAATCGGATGTCCACGGACCGCTTTTTAGAGGTTTATTCTGTTTTATTTGTGTTTTATTTTATAGGAATGTGTAATGCTATAGCTAATTTTTTTTAGAAATTATAACAATTAGGACTGTTGATCTGGTAAGGAAGTTTTATAGTGAAGTAGTCAAAATAAAAAATCTAAATACAATACAGAGGGCGCAGGGTCGATCCCTGCGCGGAAACTATACTTATCTGATTAATTAATAATAATTAATTAATTATTTTAGGACAAGATATATTGTGCGACAAAAAACATTCTCGTAGATTTAGGCGATATAAGACACGCTACATAGATCGAGCCAATACTATGCATTAGACTGCTAAATGTTTTCCTTGCATATAATTTAAAGTATTTACTAATTGATGTTAGAAATATCTATCGATTATATTTTTATTGATTTGGGCAAAATTTCCAAAACAACATCAAATAACTATAGCTTTACCAAGACATTTTTCTGTAATCTTCATGGTAATGACAGCAACAGCACCCAAACGTACCGTAACTTTATTTATTATTCCTAAATTGCAAAACTAGGTTTACTCAAGCCCACACCACCGCCGATGCCGCCCCCCATGCCTCCGAAGATGCCACCACCGCCAGAATTCAAGAAGGCGCCGGTGGACCCCGCCAAGCTGAAGAGGATAGAACAACTCCGCAGCAGACCGAGGAAGCGGCCAGACTGGAGTGACATGATGAAGGAGGTCGAGCAGGGGAGGAAACTGAGACACGTTGAATGTAATGATAGGTTAGTATGGCTGATTTTGTAATAGAAAATTTACGGCCAGTCTCTATAATCTATCTATCTTTAAGGGATTTCATTACATATTTCGGTCCATTTTATGTTTTAGTACACAAAGATAGAGATATATAGATATGGTGCATTTATTTGAAAATATCTAGGTAAGATAAATATATATATCAAACTTTGTCCCGGGTCGGGCAAAGTGATATTGGATTTGTCTATTCGTTATCAGCCCGGAGTCAGGAATTAGTGCCCGATATAGCGATAGGCTCGCCGCCTATCACATCCTGGGACGGAACAGACAGTATGTATGGATGTTTATTGAGGCATAGAATTGTATGCACATAATAATTGTATCGAATTTAACGTCAAGTTAAAGATAGACAGGATATAGAGACCGGCAATTAGTAGATAAATGTGAAAAGCTTGTTCCTTATCGCGTTTAGGAACACAAACAAGCTCTGCGAATTGTAGTAGAGACAGTATCATCATTGCTTATTTTTACGAAATATATGTAATAATGTGTTGTTATTCAGTAGGACCAGATACGTCCTTACAAATGTCATGTCAACTGTTATGGACTGTAGCAAAACCAAACAACACTATGAATTATAAAGTAATGCTTGGCAATCAAATGCGCTCGCCATCCTGAGACTTAAGATCTTAAGTCTCATTATGTCCAGTAGTTACAATGGCTACAAATCCTTTAAATCGGAACCCAACAGTCCATTTACTTTATATCATTGTATCTTATGTTATATCATTGTACACATAACTGACCACGTATTCTCAAAAAAAAATATTTCAGTGAACAGTAAATGACTTTTGATAATAATTTTTCTTTACAGATCAAGTCCAATCATAACCAGATCAGCAGTTGTCAAAAACAAAGGCCAATTCATATTCGAGTCGGAAAAGCCGAACTCTCACAATGAGCTCCTCAAAGAGATCACTAAGGGTGTGAGGTTGAAGAAAACAAAGACAAATGACAGAAGTAAGCCGAACCTGGAGGGCCTGAGGAAGTTCAGGAGACAGATGACGATAGAGGAACAAGTACAGAAGTCCATGTCACAAGCGAACTTAACAGCGTCTCCGTCAAGCGCTAATGTACCGCTGCCGGAGGTAATCTATTTTAATGTTTGAATTGTAATTTGCTAGCAGCCCGGCCTAGCGTCGCCCTGTGCACCTATAAAATGAAAACAACGAAGTAGGTATACGTACGAGGGTCAATCAAAAAATTCTTAGAAGTGCATACAAATCTAATTATTTTGTGTAATTATATTTTTTTTATCAGCCCATATACGTCCCACTGCTGGGCACGGGCCTACTCTACAATCGAGAGAACCGATTGAGAGTGGTTAGGCTATATAGTCCACCACGCTGGCCTAGTGCGGATTGGCGGACTTACATACATACCGTAGAAATTCTTTTAAAAATCGCTACGGTATGCAGGTTTCCTCACGATGTTTTCCTTCACCGTTAAAGTGCGTGGTGATTGACTATCAATACACACATAACTCCGAAAAGTCAGAGGTGTGCCCTGGGATTTGAACCCGCGACCACCGTGAACATGTAGGCAGCCGAGTCTGGTCCGTTACCAGCAGGCCACCACGCACTTAATATACAAGTACGTAATTACATTGATTTATCTAAAATCTAACTATGCATTTTTAGATTTATCAAAATCGGGTTCGTGCCTCTTTTTAATATCATTTCGCTTTACTTCATAAATACGGATTTTGCCATCCACGCCTATTTGAAAAATTTACGCTTTATGTTAAAATAATAAAAAACGTGTCTCACAAATTTTACATCCACCCACAATTAAATATTATAAGAACAATAATACGGCATACTTTTTACCAGCTTAAACATAAATGAAAACGTTCAAAATACATTTACATGAAATTAATTTGGTGTTTCAGGGAGTGGCTGTAGCGCCGGTGCCGGACGAAGAAGAAATCGATGAAATGGACGACATTGACAAGGTCAGAGACGACCTCCAGTCCACAAAGCAGCTGCTGGCTATGGAACTCAGGTAAACATGCGCTATTTATAACAATTTATCAGTAATTATAATCAATCGCCTTTGATCGTGTGTGATTGGATGAATATAGATATAAGAGTAAATAATAGATTTTGTTTAAATGTTTTCCTCCATTTTGTGTTTTGACTGTTTATTATTTTTCGTAATATATGTATAATTTAATTACTATGGGTATTTGCTCTACACAAATCACAAATAAAATAAATGTTACGCCTTCAAATAAAATATGTAATTGAAATCTCTGATTCCGATTGAACAAAAAGTCACTCAAAAAGTTTTATTTAGAAATTAAAAACGTATTTCCCGTTACATGTTGAATATTATTTCATCCAGAACTAAGGAGGCGCAAGAAAGAGAGATCAAACGACTCCTGACAAGGATACAGAACTTGGAAGCTGAAGTGGCGAGAGAACGAGCTATCATCAAGCAAGAACAACAGAAAACCGTGATATCAGTCACAGATGCATACGATGAGAGATTGGTCACTAACCTGAAGATGGAAGTAGAAAAGGCTAAAGAAACTGCTGACAACCTCGAGAAGCAATACCTACAAGCTGCAGAAGAAAGGGACACGGCATTAACAGAATTGGAAGAAGCGAAGAGAAAGAATGCTGAGTTGGAAAAGAAACTAGAACAAGCTATGTCGGTAAGGAGATGTGATAAATTGATGATGAATATACATTCAATTGTATAAAGTGTTTGTACAGTTATCACTTGAAAACAAACAATCAAAAGAATACAATATCCCTATTTTAACACAATAAATTAACAAAAACAATAAGTGCAAAATGATTACAATAATTTTTAAAGAATAATTTTTAACGAGGTCAAAATAACAAGCTTTGCTTTTTCATTCTAAGACTTTAATCTCGCTAAAGCTTTACTAACAAACATTTCAGAACAAGCTAGAAGAAATGGCTTTATCGGAGGAACCGATGTCGTTCTATCAAAAAAGGCAGCTCGAATTCGAGAAGCAGTGTAGGTTGTTGAACATTGACACTAACTCTTCCGAAGCGAAGGAGCTGAAGAGCAATGCTACGGATACTAATAATAATAATACTAACGCCGCTTTTACTAACAATGAGGAGAGCGAGGTATGTTATAGAAACTAAAAGTGTACTAATATTGTTAAAAAGCGATTCATAAAATCAGATATTTGAAATAGTTATTTTTCATGGGTAGGTGGTAGGTTTAAAGAAAAAAAACTGATGGTAAGCATTTAGAGGGTCGATCTATGACGGTTGTTCAATCTTTAGAAGGGGAAAATTTTGAAATTGGATAGAAATTGGAAAGCTGTATTCGTGAGTTGTAACAACAAGGATACAAATGGATTTTAACAAATGCACTAAATATTCCAGGGTATCATGCCTACAAATGTGGGTTCGAGGCGTTCAAGTCACGCGATCAAGCAACTGTCCGTCGCCAAGGACGACAGCTTTGAAGAAGAACCAGAATCTGAAGACGAAGAGGTGAATTAATTCTTTAATAATTTTTTTTATAAATTTATACATATATCTTCTGAAATTCAAAAATCATTTATGATTGAAACTAGGAATCGTATAAAGAATTAAGTTTCGCAGTTTTTTGAATGCAATAGTGTGGTTTTTACCAAAAATTTTGATGAAATTTATGACTACGCATCGGAAAATATATTAAGATATTGCATCGCACCCACTTGCTCCCAATTGAAAGTAACAGGACGTCCTAATTTGCTTCAAAGACATTACGGGTCATTTGAATATCCTTCGCCCCGTTAAATCATAGGTGGAGAAAACCCCGAGTACCAAAAATAATTCCACAATTTTGGCAAGAACGGTGCCACATTTATTAGGATGCAAGTCTCCTGATATATTAAGTTATAGAATAAGTTTGGATCATGCTTTTGATAACTATTATATTCTTAGATGTGTCACTGTTTTGCAAAGAAAACAAAAATGTACAAATATATTGACAGCCTCCGTAGCGCAGTTGGTTAGACGCCGCTTGTAAGACGAGAGAGGTCGCGGGTTCGATTCCCGCACCGAGACAAATATTTGTAAGGCCCACAAGTATTTGTCTCGGGTCTGGGTGTTTGTGAGACCGAAAAGTCTCTCGTAGCTTCTAATACCCACGACACAAGACTTAGTTGATCTTAATGTGGAGTCAGGACTATATATGTGACTGTTGGGTGTATTTATTTATTTATTTATATTAATCCTATACATCAATTCTCAAATTAGACCTTTTGTATACCATTACAGGAAGAGAGCGAGGAGAAGAAGCAGAAGAGGATGGAGAAGGAGGTTCGTAACATGAGGAATAAGATCCGACACCTGAAAGAGAAACAAGATAACATGAAGAGAGAGCGCATGGGCTATAAGATGGCGCTTAAGAACCAACAAGCAGCGCTAAAGTAAGTAACCTTTACGATTTTGTTATTAATTTGTATAAAAAAAACTTGATTTCCGACATTTATTCTCGAATACTATTCAATATTTCACAGACTTTCTATTATTTAATATGCTCGCCTACAGCGGAATCACACTCGTAAATAAACGCGGTAGATACTATTTTTTTTTTAATAACTTTATTTTGTTTTCGTTTTTTCCACCATCGCGAATATTATTAATTGTTCTAAATATATTATGGTTAATTATTTATATATTCGTTTATTCACAAGATGATTAAAGATACCTAATTAAATTGGGGCACTCGTAGCCGACTCGCTACAATATTGCTACAATTTTGTCCACGTAATTAGATTAAAGTATATTTATTGCAGTCAGGATTCTCCTACGCTTTCTATTTTCGTTATTCTTATTCACTATCGCAACTGGCTAAACTGTAAACCATGTTCAAAACTAAATATATTTTCCAGGGAAGAGAAGCGAAAATACAAAGAGTTGAAACGCGAAGTAGACAAGATGGCGGCGATGATGAAAGAAGTCGGTTCAGAGGACGATGAGGAGGAGGAAGAAGAGGAGGAATCAGAAGAAGAGAAGAAGTCCGAATCAGAAGAAGAAGAGTCGGAGACTGAGACGGAACAAGACACCGAGAGCGAGACGGAGAGTGAAAGTGAACCTGAGGTGGGTTTTTATCTTTATGAGATTGTCGTGATTATGAGAGTAGGATTATCACTCAGCTTAGTTTTGGTCTGAAGTACGCCACGACACACTGCGGAATGCAGTATTAGTTTTGCATAAATATCAAATGTATGTTATTTTGCTTGTAATTAGGTGGCAATGATTATAATTATAGGTTTCTATGTACAAGAAAATTTGTTATATTTGAGCAAAACTTCTATGTAATAAGGAGAAATATGTATTTGTAGAAGCAGCTTTAGATAACAAAGTATATTAATGGTTTTAGATTATTCAATTATAAAAATGACGCATCTCGTAATTTATGAATGTTGGCGAATAGCGATCTCTCCTAAAAATACCAAGCTAAAAATATATTACAACATAAAAATTAGAACTATCTTGATCAATGAATCAGTTGTACGTGTCTAATAAAACATAATATTATTTATTATCTATTATAGGACGCTCCGCTGCCAAACAAGAAGGACAACCTCACCAAACGATTGAAGCGGCACGAAACAAGAGTGCACGCTTTGAAGAAGGGTAATGCGCTTCTCATGGCGAACGTAGATCGACTGAAAGACGACGTACTCAAGCAGAGAGAAGAATCCATGACGCTACAGAAGGAACTAGATTCACTCATCGACGACCTCGAGTGATAGGACTAAGGCGCTCCATAACATTCAGCTTTATAACATTTTTATTTTCGATAGCTTTTTTCTATATTAGAATAATGATGTCATGACACTATGCGTAATAAGTTATTTAAATATTTAACATGGGAGGTAATTTAAATTTATAGTTCAATTGATCATGCAGGCAATTTATTAGATGCGAATAATTGCACATAACTGGTCTCGAATAATAAGATCTCTAAGTAGATGTTTTTTTCAATTATTACATAATATTATGCATAATACATTTAATATAAACGACACGATTTGTAGTTAAATTTACTCTTAGACGATTTGATAGTCTAAGCTGAGATTTACTTTTGTATTATTTGGTATCATTTTTGATAAAATTATAACCAGCGCTTAATTAACGCCATAGTATTAAATCGTCTAAAATTCACATACTAAAATTAAGTTAAATTAAATGAAAAATAAATAATATGTAAGACTAAAATATATAAATAAGCAGCGAACATAATTAAAATCACCTTAACTTTTCCTTTCATCACTTATTTATTTAGTTAGAATTGAATTTGTTTCCGAAAACAATGTTTCAATGCATTTTCAGTCTGTTATCGGCGGTAATTTTTAATATAAATTATTACACCCAACAGTTACATATATAGTTCCGAGCCCATACTGAGATCGAGTCTTGTATCGTGGGTATCAAAAACTCATAAATACCCAGACTCGAAACAAATACTTGTGGATCACACAAACATAAATTTTCTCGGTGTGGGGTTCGAATCCGCGGCCTTTCTTTCCACAGCCAGCACCTAGCCCACTGCGCCACTGAGACTGTCGAATATTTAGATGGTGCTCGGTATGTATTAATAAATAGAAAAGTCTCCTCAAGAAAAAAAAAAGTATCCCAATCGATTTATATTTCGAGAATGTAACTTCTGTAATTTATCCTAATTTTTTACACTCTTCATCAATTAATGTGATTTGTAAATAATAAGTAAGTCGAATTATTAATTAATACAAATTGTATTACCAAAACAGCACAATAAACTTTTACACAAATTACTTATTTTTATTTCTTATCTGGATAATAAAATTTGTTTTCACTCTTTAGCAAATGAAAAAAAAAAGACACTAAGAAAATAATACAAAAATATACGTGCAAGTGTCGAATCATGGATATCAGAAGTTACGGAAGACTTCGGTCTCACAATCACTCCATCCCGAAGCACTTACGAGGCGATCAACCATTGGTCTCGGTACGGGGATTGAACCCGTGACCTATCGTAACCGATTGCACGTCTGTAATAATTAGCCCCATCTAACGAAAATTATTCGGAATATTTGCATTCATTAAGTAACAGTTAATGAAAATAACAAATATTATTCCATAATAGCTATAGAGGGCAATAGTGTGCTAGAAAAATCTGATGTTAGTCCTGTTTTATATTAAAATAAATACAGATTTCAACTTTAGTTTAACTTATTATTCAAAAATATATAAAATAGGAAAAATAATCGCTTAAGCATTTTGTCGCTCTTGGTTAGTTAAAAAAATGTTCTATTTAATAGTAAGACCGTATAATTGTGAAATCTTTGCCTTTAATACGACTACACCATAGACAAGGAATAAAACAGAGGTGCAATTAAAAATTGTGTCCACTTAAAAATATATATAAAGTTCAAAAACTGGCCATAATGGCGCCTATGTAGGAAAAATACTGTATTTTGTAATTGTTACTACTTATAATTCTTTCGAGTAATTTGGATTTCTTTACAAAAGTATATTTTTAAAGAACAATTGAAACGTACTGGCAAAGATGTATCGATAAACGCTGTCCTAGTTTACGATTAATTGTTATACCACCCTCTTACTCTAATAGCGCCATCTTAATTTATAGTCTTTGGTCTTTTTTTACATTACGCCATATTCGTGTTGTTATGTCAATTCTTCATGACCATAGAGAATAAACTAAAAATGTCAAAATTGAATCGAAAGTTCAACGGTTTTGTTTATTGAACTTTAATTTTGTTTGTTTGTATTATTTTAGTGCGTTAAGCCTGGTTAAAGCCATATGTAATTGTGGGTAGTATTTAATAATTAATTAACGTGTGATATATAATTGGAAATGCCACCAACGGACGTGGATACAGCCGCAGTAGCGGCGCCGAAGCCGAACCCGCGAAACAATCCCACAATGTTTAAAATATTTCAAAACGTCCAATACAATGTTGTTCAACACAAGAAATATGTAAAGGAGATGACGAAGCTTTACAAAAAGGTAAGAACGAGTGTTTATGCTCTTGAATTTAAATCACATAGAAAAAAGAATTGTAACATTATGCACTGCTTGTAAGCGTTTTTACTTAATAAGTCAGTCTTGTTGTGAAAAAATATTTATATTTATTTCAATGAATTTGACACGGTATTCTGTAACTTTTCTAAATGACCCAATTTTATATAGGCATGCTGCTAACAAGGAAGGATTTAAAGGTTTAGTTAGACAAGAAATAGTTATTGATAATATGTATTATTGGGCAATATTTTACCAACGGAATTATTTTTAAATTTCAGTTAGATGAAGAGACATTCCGAGAGAGCTTCAAGAACGCCCTAATGTACTTATTTACGTTTGGAGACACCAGTGCCAATGTTGACCGAGTTGTTCAATTTGTGGCCACATTCTGCACATCACTTGATGATGAAGAAGAATTCTTATTGTTCATTTTCAACATTATATTTGATGTAAGTATTTATTTCTTCATAATGAAATGACAGCTGGCGTGGTTCAGTTGGTTAGATGCCGGCTGTGAAACGAAAGGCCACAGGTTTGATCCTGGCACCAAGACAAATGTATGTGTGAACCAGAAGTATTTGTTTCGGATAAGGTGTTTTTGAGACCAAAAAGTCTAGCAGTTCCTGATAATACCCATGACACAAGACTCGAGAGGCATTTCAATTACAGGCTTAATTAGCTCAGATATTATTAAATTTCAAATGCATGCCAAATTATGTGGTAGAGACATGCTATTGTCAATCATGACTCAGCATGAATAAGCAGGCTCGTCCGGGATGGTAACACTGTCTCACAGGAAATTGACTTGAAGCAGCAGCTTTGCTGTCATGTTTCATTTGGTGAGTGAGATTGCTGGATGCGCATACCACTTTCCTCTTGTCATCCTTTTTCCTTCCTGCTCCCCTCTTGATCTTAAGGATCGGCAATATATCTATGAACTAAGCATTGTGCATGGTTATGGCTACAGTGATCAGTTACCAACAGGTGACATGTTGGCTTGTTTTCCGGACCTAAGCAATAAAAAAATATATTAAGCTATATCAATTGCTAAAGTATTATATTTATTCTTCAGTGCCAATGTGTGACGGGCCAGTCTGTCCGGTACAGAGCCAGTCAGCTGCTAGCTGCAGTGTTGTCAGCTCTGGGTGAAGATGCATCACTTGACGATGATCTGTGTGATAAACTATTGACATCACAGGTATGTATGTTTCTCTATTACCAGCTCTAATTATAAGTTGACTAGATGCAGAACTTTTTCTTGTGATGAAATAGGCTTTTATTTATTTTTAATAACTGTATTTTTCTTAAGTTAACTAGGTAAATATTTTTTCATATTTTGTGAGAAAACCGATGTCATCAGAGCTATTCTTTATATCAAAGGTTATAAATCAGATTTTGAAAAAGTATCAATATCATATTGCACTGCACATAACCAAATAATCATTTTGTTAAATATGCCCCATATTAAATGACATTTTATACAACTATAATTCATCACCATTTGAATCCTCCAGATGCAAAGGCTGCAAGACACGCGTGGCGCTGTACGTTGTCGCGCTGCACTGGCGCTGGAGCGACTACAGAACCCCATGGAGCCTGATGATGAAGTGACTCGTGCGTATCGATTCCACATGAGCTGTGATCCTAGCTCTTCTGTGAGAAGGTACTTATCCATTTATTTTGGTTTTACCAATTTATTGTATGTATTTTAAAACACTTGTAAATATTATCAGCAATCAGCTTTGTCACTACAATGAAATATTTTGTAGAATGGGAATGGTAAAACGGAGTTTCGAAAGTATATATAGTAAGTATAATAGACATAATTAATCTGCAGTGGGCCCATGTAGTGGGTCAAGGTCTAACAGCTCCCCAGGGTAAAGTATTTTCATGCTCAGGGGCATTTTTATATGGGCTAATGAAAAGCTGGTTCTAGAGCATGGCACATTCAGGCATACGCCCAGAATGCCACCGATGGAAGAGCGACACCCAGCTTAGTTAAGAGCGTTGTGGACATCTCGCCTAGGGGCACCATTAGTGCTTAACAGTGGGCTGAAGTATATGTAATTGTTTCCAGAGCGGTGGTGATGTCGATCGCGAAGTGCTCGCGCAACGTGCAGTTCGTGCTGGAGCGGCTGTGCGACGTGGACGAGGCCGTGCGCCGCGCCGCCTTCCTCTACATCGCCGCCATTAATGTCACGCAACTCAGGGTCAGGCAGAGGGTGTTGACGCTTAAGGTACAGTGTCCATCATACCTTTTAATTTTAAGATATTAATTTGGTAGGGGTTTAGGGACAAGTTAGACAATGCAAGATATTTGCTGAGCATCAATGGATGTTGTAAATAAAATACGATCACTGTATATCTTTGCTTGGAGTTGCAGTTGTGGATGTGGTGAATTATTACCTGTCTTATCATACTTGAATGTAGATAATTCAATGAGAAATCATTTATCTGTTAACTTCACTACAAGGCCCGTTGATGTCCTATTTTGGATCGGTAATTCCTTTGTCAGTCTGTCTTAAGTATCTAGAATTTTATAAATTTTAGATAGGAATTAATATTATAGATTCTGAATAAACCCATTGGTAAAAAGTAAATGCTTCTCTTATTGGTGCTCCGCTCTGCCTGCCCGCTACCTTTAAGCCACTGTCTGCTAAAAGGTTTACGTTCGCTGACCTATTGTAATCAAATGTTGTTGCTCATTTCTTTTAAGGTGGGATTAACAGAGAGATCGCCGCGTGTGCGACGAGTGGTGGAAGAAATCCTGATACCTGGCTGGTTGAGCTCATTCCAAGGAAACATTATAGACTTACTGAAAGCTATTCGACTGGATAACTCTCATGACGCCAAGGATTCTCAATATGTTGCTGGAAAACTACTGGAGTCTTTATTCAAGTAATCATACTTTAGTATTAAACATTTTGATTCAAATATCTTGGTCAATAATACAAAATCGCAAAGCAAATATTTGGAAA
This sequence comes from Theretra japonica, assembly GCA_033459515.1. Taxonomy (NCBI): domain Eukaryota; kingdom Metazoa; phylum Arthropoda; class Insecta; order Lepidoptera; family Sphingidae; genus Theretra; species Theretra japonica. Next base: position 7,111,382 of record CM065942.1, read on the forward strand.
TGATTGGAAATATTCAGTGGTCATGGCATATAGGTATGCTAAAATTAAGTATTAATGTGTTTTACTCATGGTAAAACCACTATCCGAAGGCTCCTAAAATGCGATTTCTCAAAATCGGAGGTTTGAAAATAGTGCGATAATTTCGACCTTATTTTACTAAGATAAAGACAATATAAATTTAATTCACTTCACAGGCGTCTACCGATATCAGAGCTGTTAGAATGGCTACCCACCGACAAGACACTACGCCTCATACCTGCAGAGAAGGTGAACAAAGAGACGGCGTGGTACTGGCGACATCTGTCTGAACACCTGCAGAAAATCGACGATGATGAGACTTTGGAGACCATTCTACCTGATTTAGTTGTACTCACTGGGTATATAAGAGCGTGAGTGTAAAATTATTCTCTATTTTTGTATAGATGACCTAGTAAAGGTCGCAGGACGTCGGTGGATGCAGGCTGCCTTCAATAGGTCACTGTGGACATCATTGGGAGAGGCCTATGTTCAGCACTGGACTTCCTTTGGCTTATGGATTGGATTGGATATGTATAGAATCTGTAATTTTGATTTCTCGTCACATCCTAGTCATGACTCTGTACAAGTTCATTAAAATAAAAAATGTATGATGACTCTATCAAGTATGTTTGCGATAAATATTCGTCTCGGGAGACTAATTTGCAGAAACTGAAAAGAGTTAGTCATTGAATATTCAATATAAATATAGTAAACGCATGAAGTCGCCAAGGAAATTGTTTTTAAAATATTTATTTTATCAATGTGTTTCTTTTTTTACAGTATTGTGGAATCTCCATGCCCTTCAGAAACGGAGGACCCAGTGGGCTTCAGCACCAGACAGTACGTGCTGCACGAGCTGGGCAGCATGCTGCGTGTGTACGACGCCACCGACCCCGCGGGCAGGGCGGCGCTGCAGGCACTCATCACTGATGTTCTAACTGGTAAGGCATGGAGAGCGAACATTTCAACAAAAATTAAGCTAGTATACGAAACTATAAGAGACTTTTTTTTCTCCCACAACACCCAGACTCAAAACAAATGCTTGTGAAGCATACAAACATTTGTTTCGGTACGAGGATCTACCTCGCGACCCTTCCACGACCGAACCGTGGAAGCTGTTAAATACTTTGTCGTTGTACTAAGGCCCCCATATTTTTATTTATGTCAATACCTATAAAGTAACATGGTTAATATCCGCAGGTGAATACGGCCCTCTAAGCTCGGATGTGATCCGCGCGTTCGTTAGTGCGTTGGAACTGGTGGTGTCGGAAATCTCCCAGCGCATGGAGGTGGTGAGCGGCGTCATATCCGCGCTGCGAGATCCGCCCGAGCATGACGCGCCCGAACCACCGCCGCCACCACCTGTGGACACCTCGGAACTTAAATTACAGGTACCCATTTCATTTTAGAGTTTTATATATTTTAACAGTATACTTTCTGGGGCCCAAGAGAGACAGAGAGAGAGAGAGAAAGAGATATAGTGAACTGTAAAAGTACAAATGTTTAGTTTGCAATGAATTAATTATGATACAGTTTGACTAACGACAACAAATTAAAACATTTTAGAGAAAAACTGTTTTACAATGTATACTTTATTATATAGTATTTTATTTTTTTGTAGAGGGCGAGGCTACGCGTTTCGTTGAACGTCGCTATTGAAGCCCAAGAAGAGGCAGTCAGAGACCAAAACTATGCGTTAGCAGCGGAATGCAAAGCTAAAGTTAGTTACTTAGCCTAAGATAGTAAGATGAGCACATTTTACAGCAAGATTTTAACATTTCTACAAATAATATTGTTTTCATCAATTTAGGTGGAAGACATACAGAAGAAATTAGAAGAGTTAAGTGCACAGCCGGCCCCTTTGCCACCACCTACTATCACAGTAAGTAACCAAATAATTTATTGCATACAGTAGACTTTATACCCATAACCCAGTCTTCCACAATAAACACTCATAAATGATTAATTTCCAGACAATAAAAGAGAAATTATCTGATGTGCCGACTCTGATCAAATGTCTGACGATACTCAACTGCGCTCTGGACACGCCGCAATTGAAGACTGTTACTCCTATGATGAGGATGATTTTCAACGAATTAGAGGTAAGATTATTCAAATAATCTTGGATTTAGTAGTTTGACTGTGGCGATATATTTTTATAGCCGCACGTGCTTTGCGCACAAACAACGACGACATATTGTTTATGCGCGCTAACAACTTGTTAAAGTTATTTTAGTTTGGTATTTATTAAATATTTTTTCTTATTTGTTTTATTTGTAGGTGGAAATCTTCCAAAATCCCGACATACTTGAGACAGCGTTAGAAACGGTGGCGTTGTTTGGAATGCTGGATAAAGATTTCGCCAAGGAAAACAAAGCTTTCTTCTTTGCTAATGTAAGTTCAGTTTTAAATTTAATGTAATTAATTTTATTAAATTTAATGAGATTATTTGTTTGGGTTACGTGTTTAAGGTTTTTCAAACGGATTATCTCTCATAAAGCGGATAGTTCATAAAGCCTATCATGATAGAGAAATCATCATAGTTTTCATTTATAGATAGCAACAAAACAATGACGTTATTATACTGTAAATAATAATAATACACGCAAAAGTAACTTATGTAGTCAAGATCCCACACAAAGATACAAGTTTTATGTTGTGGATATCAAAAATTTTAATTTTTGTTTCCATCTCTCAACACCAAGATACGTTGTCGATCACATAATAATTCGGTAATTGGACCTCTCGTTTCACAGCCGGCGTCTAACCAACTGTGCTGCAGAGGCTGTCGAGATAAATTATAAAATGAAGAGAACTAATTATATTATGAAATAATAAAACAATTTGAATTAATTTAACAGACGGCCTCCGTATTGCAGTTGGTTTGACGCCGGCTATGAAACGAGACGCCGCTGGTTCGATCCCCCCACCGAAACAAATGTTTGTGTGAATCACAAGTATTTGTTTCGGGTGTGGGTGTTTGACCGAAAAATCTCTCGTAGTTTCTGATGCCCACGACATAAGACTCGATCTTGGTGTGGGGTCAGGACTATATGTGAATGTTGGGTGTAATTTTTTTTTTTCGGTAATCAGTTGATCGACACGTCGAACGAGAGCGTGGTATGTACGGTACTGAAGTGCATCGTGGACCTCCTCTGCGTGCACGGCGCGCGCGTGTTCGAGGATGACGTCACCGAAACCTCCGCCAATATCTCCAGCAGGAAGGGACGCACCTACATCGACGCTACTGACGACGACGGTAACATTTTACATATCTTACGGCCTTCACCGCTGGTATTTAATAGGGTACTTGACTCTGACCGATTTTTTAACTTATTTTACGTTTAAACACAAATACTATTAAATGAAACATGACTGTGAAAACAGTATTAATGTTACGTACAAAATGAGGCAAATATTAGTATTTAAAAAACTAATGGGAGCGTAGTGCGGACATCGTACCATCTCTGTCACACGCGCACATTGTAATGCCTATAAAGACTAGTGACGTCATTAGTTTTGTTTTGCATGTCTTTTCTTTTACTCCCACTACAAGATTTAAAACGCTTCTAACTTGTATAATTCCGAATGCATTTACAAAATTCTTTGTGTGCTATGTTTTGAATATAGATACCTTTTGATAAATACAATAAAAAGTGGAGTCAAATACCCTGTTAGCGATAAACCACGTTATTTTATAAGAAGGATAAAATTTTTATTTTAATAAATGTTTATTGAATTTATACCATCGCATTCACTCCAATGCTTTGTGATAAATGGGTGGATTCATACTTTATATATTTTACAGGAAACTTATCAGAATCCGCCCTGTCTTTGTCTCCCAACCACAGCACGGTTATCGAACTGCTATTGAAAATCATGGATGGCACAGTAAGTTGTAATCCTATTGTTAAATATAATAAAAAATACTATCAAATGTACATATATACTTGTAACACCTATATTTATCCATATAAATTAATATTCGGCCCGGAGTTAGGAATTTGTGCCCAATATGGCGATAGGCTCGCCCCCTATCATATCGTGAGACGGAAAATACCAGTGGCGGTACTTCCATACAAGCCCAAAAGCCCGGCTTGCCCTACTTAATACGTACATACTCGATACTGAACATAAACCATTACAATAAATACAATACATTAATTTATTAGAAAACATCTACAATTTTTGAATTTACCGCGTCCTGTCGCGGCGCGTCTAAATACAGCGCTTGAGACGGAGCGCCAAAGCGCCGCGCGAAATTCATTCCATAGGCAATGATATTAAAACTCAAAAAACGGTGGCTCCACGCGCTCCCTTAAAAAGGCGGCACAACGCACATATATCTATCTTTTTCTCTCTCGTGTGCTTTTACGAGGCTTTTGGCAACGCGGCCCACGTATGGGTGAAATGGTGTACAAGACGCTACGAATGTATAGGTATGGCTATTTTTGTATAGCTCTCAGTACGAGACGAAATGCCCGGCTTCGTGGTGAACATTTCACGGTTGTCACGTTATTATTTGTTATTGTTGTTTAGTAAATATATTTATTGTTATTAAATTAACTTGTTTCGCATTTAAAAATATTTTTAATTAAATGATTAAAAATGTGCCTGTAATGTCGGTACTTTTTAATAAATTATAATTGCAGTTTGTAATTTATAGTAATGTTTATATTTACGTTTCGTTTCGCAATTCTGAACGAATTCGTACTAACTTCATAAGTATTTTGACATTGTGTAATTATTGTGAATAGTTCTAATATAGGTTAATTATTAGTTGTTTTATGTTATTGAAGCTTTTTGATACTAAAATGAGTTGTATTGTTTCCTGTGATGGTTTTAGTGTGATGATGAAAGTGTTCGTTGCCGGTATAAAGGTAATTTAATTCAATTATATTGAATTAGAAACTAGAGCGAAAACAACGCCGGGTTTGTGTATTTCTTATATTCGTGGTAAATCACGAGAGGTATTTTATCAGTTCAGTTAAATAAACTACGTAATTTGATTTCTACATGCTTCCCTTTGTATAGGATATTAAATAATTATGTTTCATATTATGTTTTTCAAACGACACTTGTGTATTAGAATAGTTTGATAAAATATAAACATTGCAATAAATTAGGTGGCTCTTTCAAAAAGTATGTTATTACTTGTAATTCTTAAAAAATTAACGTTAATGAATTAATAATAATAATAATTTATGCCGCATTTTCGGATAACTGCGAAGTCAAACACGGCACCATAGTAGCTATCGTTGTGCTAGCGGAATGTCGGGTATTAAAAATGAAGTGCTCAGAAGTTATTGCAATAAACAATTACGGTTGCATTTCCACAAGTAATCTATATTTGTATTAATCCTAATATTGTATAGATTATGTGTTAAGTCTGCTGACGTACATTCGTTTTCTTTGTTCTTAGTATATTTTCCTTCTAAATCAATATGCATTAAACATAAAACAAAATATTGGGCTTGCCCTACCCCAAAACCCTAGGCACGCCACTGGAAAATACCAGGCGAAACGTAGGTGTCCTGGTTACACCTCTGCCTACCCCTTCTCGGAAAAAGGCGTGTGTTTATGAGTGTAAATTAATATATGTATTTGTCATCCAGTGCGCTGCATACAGGCTGATAATAGTGGAAGGTCTGTGTCGGCTGCTACACCTGGGCCACCTGGAGTCTCCCTCCATACTCAGCCGACTTCTCCTACTATGGTTCAATCCAGCTACAGGTATGATTTTTTAAATTATTCGCCAATTTTTATTATTATTAAGTATTCTTCCGCGTTTGAAAAAAAATACGTGTGAAAAAAAAAATGATGCGCGCGCATTCCGACAGACAAAAAGCGACATGATGAAGTCAGCTTTTAATTGTTTCAAAAATTTCTGTCAAAACTCATAACTATATTCAAAGTAGTTTCGTTAATAATCATAAATCTTAAAGTGTTTACTATCAGTGGAGATAAAAAAATGTTTGTTCATAAATATACATGTCTGTATGTGATTTTAAATTACTATTTATAATTTAAATGGTCGATCCGTTGTTAAAATTAGTGATAATATTGTCTTTTATTTTGGAAAGAAGTACAAATTCTAAGTAAACACACGTCCGGGTCATGAGTACAGTTATGTAACGATACATATCGTCCAGTCACGTGTTCAGAGCCTAAGTAGGGAGAAATGGTAGGGTAGGAATTTATAAAATGGGGCCGTACTATGCGTTTTATTTCTTTCAACTTGTTCTCATGAAGAAGTCGTCAAGCGCACGAACTGAGGCGTGTATCGTGAGTATTTACTGCACCTTGTATAATTATACCTTTTATCAATTCTTATGTGTGCTGCGTAACGAGTATACAGTGTGTGCATCTGTGAAATTATAAACTTCCAAATTGACGTCATTGGTGTTATATTTTACTGGATCTTTGCTATTGCCGACAATGAGTAGTCAGCAGGGTATTAAAGTCCAGTCCGCCCTGTGACCACGTAAATTGTCAAGTACCTAATCGAAACGTCGGGAAGTTAAAGAAATTAAAATCAAGCCAAATCCGGGACTCAGTAAAAAAATAGTTTTATTTTAAGGGTAATAATAACTCTAGATACCAGATTCTTAATTTTGAATGAAATATTAATGGTTTATTAAGTGTTTTGTTCATTTCTAAACTCGCATTTTTTTGCTAAAATTGAAAATTAAGAAATAAAATTCTTTAAATTTTATTAGACTACCCTCTTAAACATTTACAAAAATATTCTGAGATGCTCATAAGGCGCTTTGATGCAGATTTGACTGTTAAACAGTCGTGTTGAAACTGTTGTATTGTTCATTACCTTGAATTCACAAGTGTATTTTCAATATTGCGATTTTTTTATCAAAACTCCTTATAGACGGATTTATTGAATACTCTTCTTACAGTGGACGAGGACATGCTCCGGCAGACAATCGGCGTGTTCTTCCAGACGTTTCCGTGGAGTGTAGAGGGCGCGCAGGAGCAGATCCAGAAGGCCACGCTGCCCACGCTGCGCGCGCTCGCCAACGCGCCCTCCAGCTCGCCGCTCGCAGAGATCGACCAGGAGGCCGTCGTCAAGTTTATTGTGTCGCTCACCAGGGTTAATCATGAGGTAACGCGTAGTCTTTGTACATTATTGAGTGAATAATGTTGATTAATGTGTAGCTGGTGATTTAAGAGTACTTAATTGGGACGTTTTTGTCTACATAATGTAAGTAATGTTGTTGTTATATGTAACATAGGTATGTTACATATACCGTAAGGTTACGGTAGATATGTTTGTGGTACAATTTAAATTTGGTTTAGGAGTTATATTTTGGAGTTAGTTATTGAAATTGAAGGAAGCAGAATGGTTATATTTATTTATTCCCTTGGTTAGGTATGATTGTTGAACTAAGGGAACTGATCCAGCTAACGTAGGTATTTGTCAAACAAACTAAAATTGTTCTCTGATCCATTACGTTTGTGCTTAGCCTTGTGATGGAGAATTAGTGTGGAATATAAGGTTAATGTATGACTGTGTGGGTGTAGTTATCGGACAGCGAGGGCGGGCTGGCGGCGCTGGTGGTGCAGCACGTGTCGCGGCGAGGCGCGGCGCCCGAGCTGGCGCTGGCGTGCCGCGTGCTGGCGCTGCTGGCGCCGCCGCGCGACGCGCTGCTGGCCGCCGAGCTCGCGCGCATGCTGCGGGACCTCTGCCAAGTACGACACCTTGTTATATCCCAACTCATTACCTGCTACTGAAACGAAATATCTGCAATCAGTTAGTCATTATTACAGATCTGCTTATAAAATAAAAATGGTTACTTTTTTACATAGACATTTTGTAGTAGTAATAATATAATAATAAAAGTAGGTTTGAGATATATTTCCTCGTCAACCGCAGAATTAAAAATGCCGTTTCTTAAAACGGCAGTTAAAAGTTACTTTCAATGACCACCTTGTAAACATTACTACAGAATGTTTTTTTCACATTTTGATTTTGTTTTTAGAAACTTCCAGATAAACAATCGTGTCGTAACCTGACGCGCTATCTCGGCGCGTTGGAGGCGACAGAACGAGCGAGTTTGAATAAAATGTCCAACACAGGTAAAAATACTGCCTTTCCTCCTTAGTTATATGAATTGAACAAGGCAAAGTAATTCTTATTCTGGCACAGCACAGTGACTGTATTGCACCTGGTGGTAAGTGCTAATGCCGTCCAGACTATCGAATGGCATCAAAAGGCAGTCGGATGCCACTCGATACAATCATGCCGGCCCACTATTTTATATTTATATATACACTTTATTGCACACACACAAAAAAATACAAATAAAAAGAAAATCACATACATAAAAAGTACAATTGGCGGTCTTATCGCTCAAAGGCAATATCTTACAGACAACCATGGGATGGATTTTTGAAAAGGATTAACAGAGGGCAGTTTAAAGTGTAAGAGATAGAAGTTAACACTGAATAATAAATTAAATACAAATAATCTAATAGCTACAAGTAATAAAATAAAATAAAGTAAAGACTATTATTTGTATTATTATTATATTATCGCTAAGCTGGCTCTTCACGCTACGGCAGATGGACCCAGGATTATCGGCAGGAACACGTGTGATGGAAACAATTCCACAGCTTGATTATGCGGCAGAGAAAAGAATTGGAGAACCTTTTGTTAATTACCTTTTTATTATTTCTAGGAATTACTGAAGGAACTATGCAAGAAGATACTCTCACATTGGGCAGAGCGACTACTTCGTTACGTAAGTTCTACAAACCTAATTTTACTACTCATGAATTTGATATTACTACGGTCTAAATTTTTATGATATTTACAGCTCAGCCGATAGCGCGCAGCACGCACGTAGTCATAAACGAAACGATAGAAGAAAGAGTGGAAATAGACGAAAGCTCACCGAAAGAGGCGATCTCTAGGATATCTGAAGGTAAATATAGACTTAATAAATCAAGTGGTTACGCTATATAATCTACCACGGTCGACTAGTGCAGGTTGGCGGACTTTTACATATCATGGCAATTATTTCGGTATGCAGATTTCCTCACGATGTTTTCCTTCACCTTCGTGGCCTAACCACTCTCAATCGTACTTTCGATTGTAGAGGAGGCCCGTGCTCTGCAGTGGGATGTATATGGGCTGATACAACTAAAACTACAATAAAGCCAGTTCTAAAATGAAACTAATGTAGATGTTTTTATTGTATTCTTCATTTATTTGTATATTATTAATTATTTTTATTGCTGTTTTGTAAGAATATTTTGTATGATTTTTGGTAGATAACATAGTACACTAATGTTTTTTTTTATAGAACAACCACAAGTAGACACGAGTCCTAAGTCTAGTAGACGGTCGTCGGGCACAGAGAAGAGCTCGGCTCGCGAGCCCTCTAAAGCGCAGTCAGATTCCAGCAGCGATGAATCGCCAGTCAAAAAAGCTAAGGTTACTAAAGGTATGTATGTACATACTTTGTGTGGTCTAATATTTTTGTTTTTTAAAAAAAGTTATTTTATCCACCAAATTGATCACTAAGATTATATTATCAGAGTGGAATACATTACTTCAGTGCAGTGTTCTCAAGTAATTTTCTGCCACATGATATCTATAGTTGAACATAAACATTTGTCGGGTCTGGGTGTTTGCGAGACCGAAAAGTCTCTCGTAGCTTCTGATACTCATGATACATTTAATTGATCTTAATGTGGGGTCAGGTCTAGGTATGTGACTGCTGGGTGTATTTATTTATTTATATAATGAAAAATTATGTGGTCATGTTTAGTTTTTGTTAGTTTAGTTAATTCGTGTTTTGTTACAGGAAGGAAGAAAAAGCTATCAATGAACAAGAAACCTACCTCATCGGAAGCAAAACAAGACAAAAAAGAAAAAGTTAAAGACGGAAAGGAAAAAGGTAGTGAAGGGAAAGAGAAAGAGAAGCCAAAAGGTAAACAGATAAGAGAAGAGAGTGACAAAGGTGTAAAGAGAACCAGATCACAACGCTCACTAGTAGATGTAGACCGAGGTATTTTATCATTTATAGAGGAATAACGAGACGAAGTGCGCCCTTCATTTCTGCACTGCAACCTCAATTGACTCTTGACTCACTTCCACTAACCGATGTACTCATGTATTTTTTCTCCTTTTTCTTCACACCACTGAATGTCATGCTTTTTACTAAAACATTCATTCATCATTAATACTTCGTCATAATTAACCAGTCATTTAACGTAATTTCCTTTTGCTAAAAACACGCGCTCGGCCATAAAAAAAATCGAAAAGTAACCAGTCATCAGCTGTATAATAATGTCGGTCCCAAACTGAAAATGCATTGATCGAATATTACATTTAATTTAATTTTTCTTTTATTTTTTGAATACTTGACAGATAACTTTATTTTCTTGTTCTTAATTATACAATTGTCCTATTTCTTTGATTTCCGATTTTCAAATACTATAATTTAAAAGAAACTTAAGAGCATTATAAATAATTGAGAACTTAGACATAATCCTTCTATTTACTAAATGTATCAATTATCTTCAGCTCAAAAGAAGACTGAAACCAAAGACAAGAGCAAACCAGCAGCTAAACAGACGCCATCCCCACCACAAGACCTGGACGCTACCAACGTGACGGTGCGACGGTCTGTGCGGAGCATGCAGTCCACATCCAGCACGGAGTCTAACGGATCCAATAGTAATAGTCGGAAAGGGAAGGAGAAAGGTTTGTACTTTGCTTCATAATTTTTATATAATAAATGTATTTTTTTTTACCCAGGTGATAACTCGGGAACAGTGATTTTTCTAGATACTTTTTAACCCACAATTATACATTTGTTTCATGTCAGTAGGACGCATACTTATCACTTCATTCTTAGATTATTTATAATATAGAAGAAATGCTGGTACTCAAAAACGTAGATAAACATAGTGGTGCAGGGCCAGCTTTTTCTTTCCTCCTATTTGCTGACATTTGACAGGGTGTCCAACATGCACGATTCTTTTGAAAAAGAAAAATAAATAAGTGTAATTTAGAGATATTGAATGCTACTCAGTTGTTTTAGACTAACGTTTATATCAATTTGTTGTTAAATAATTAATTCAATTTTCAACATTACGACCAAAAAATCTGCGTTTTTGAAGGCTCAAATTATGACAGCGCTTCCTCTATACAGACTATATAAATACTCCAAGCTTCATCCCAATTAGCTTACATTCATCGTCGTTTCATTTGGTACCTAAAATACAAGCTTATGATTAGTTTCGGTCTGCAGTATCTTAAATGAATAGTGATTAGATCGTTGTTTTTATTCGTTTTTAAGACATTTGGAGCATTGTTTAAATGATTTTATTATTATCTACAGTATTAATAGTGTAATGTTTGCATTGATCAGTGGCGGCCCCGCGTCGCAGCACGCGTAGTTCTGTGAGCTCCAACCGAAGCAGCGCCGCCTCCAGGACCTCCGTGCTCGACAACTCCAACGACGACACCACGCTGCACACCATCGTGTACGAGAAAGAATTTGTAAGTATATTAGAAAATCGTTTTAACTGACTTAAAAAAAATAGGTTCTCAGTTCGTCGAAACCTTTTTTTCCTACTGCCTTAGAGGCGCATTTACTATCTTACGATTACAACGTTAAGGTCTCGAGTATGTATTATATAGAGTAGGTACAGTGTGAATACTAGGCATTTTTTTTCTGCTCCGTCCGCAGTCAAGAATATGTATTCGATAGGGCGATATGCACGTACCCGGTCACACAGTGGGACGGAACAGACACTGCAAAACGAGTGTGTCCTGATGCCTAACCTTTCTGTGTAAAGGGTGTGATTATTTTTTTATGTACATCCAGCATGTTGTTACATGTCGCCATTATTTCAAAAAAATCTAGAGTACTTACTCTTAAGACCTTCCTCAAACATTTACTTCTTAAAGTAATGCATTGATATGAAGTTTACCACCATATAATATGTTTTATTTCTCAGGAACAAGAAGTGCTGAACGACTCCAGTGAGCTACAAGACACCAGACGCAGTTCTCGGGGAAACGTCACGATACCGGAGACACCAGACGCCAGCGACGAGTAAGTACTTCTATTATTTTTTACATACGGCATATACTTCTGGGGGGTTTACTCAGATCCGAAACGAAGTTCGAATGTACATAAGTTTTCCACTTCTAAAAATCAATACTGTTCTCTGACATTTATCATTGGCTCCGAACATAGAGATAGAGATTCGAACATTTTGTACAGTACCTGGGCACTTTCGTATCGTTTTACGTACGACGTTCGAACATCCGAACTTCGCTACGCTTCATAGAGCGATCCCTTGTACCGTCATTAGCCTATGTGTATATATATATATATATATATATATATATATATATATATATTCGATTGAAAACAGGCCAGCATATAAACCGGTGTTTAGCTACTAGCTAGCGGCAACTGTCAATGATCTCGCCGGTGGATGTAATCTTTATTATAGAGTCCCATTTAGGCGCGACAGTGACTAAAACTGCACCCTCAGTGCAGTGGTAGATAGACAATCCACCGGCGAGATGTATATATTTTGAAAATTATGCTTGCCTCTTTGTATTCGGTTATACATAGGTGAACCCAAAACGCTACATAATTTACGTGGCTCACTGAGGGGCCTTAACCACTGTGCATGGTGGGTCGTTAATTGGACGGACCCAAATGCACTTATGGTCTCGCGGAACAGCTGACGCGACGCGACGGGACGGCGACGCAAGCAAGGTGCTGACGGGTCGTTTGGAGCTGTATGTATGGGTTGATATGCAACGTGTCACACAGAGCCGTCCCGCTGCCGTTGCGGTTGGCGTGTCGGCTCTGTGTTGACATGTTTCGTACATAATCGATACATTCCAACTGCCAACAACTTGTCAGCGACGCACTTGCGTCGACGTTGTGTACCTGTACCGCCTGCCGTGAATCCATAAGTGCATTCGGATCCGTCTAGATCGCGACCGTTCCGACTGGTGGACTATACGCAGTGGTTAAGGGCCCTTCAGTGATCCACGAAAGTACGTCGCGTGTCGGGTTCACATCTGCGTGCTGCGGAACCACAAACTCATCTTCGTATTATTTGCAGGTCTGAACCGGAGCCAGAACCAGCGCCAGCGCCCAAAGGAAAACGAAACGGAAGAAACGGAAAAAAATAGACAATTGTAATTAAAAATATTTAATAAAATTATTCTTAAATTAAAATCTGGTTTATTATTTACAATCAATAGCCCTGACTGTGTAGCGGCACGTCGTTCTTGCTCCACGGGTTCTGTGGGTAAGCGGCCTTGTTGTCTCTTTGGTCCCAGTTCTGGTAGTTCTTGTCCCACGGCTTCCATCTTTGGTCCCATCTCGGGTTCTTGGTTTGGTTCTGTGGGAACCTGTTGTCCTTGTGGTCCTGGTTGTAGCCTCCATGGTTAGACCATCTGAAACAATAACACAGTTAGCGAGAAGTCCGTCCATGTATAATAGCGGGTGTATCCAGCCTGCAACCAAAAACGACTCCACGTGGGTAAGTAGTTTCAGTGACTTCAAACAATGCCACCAAAAAAAAAATCGCAAAAAAAAAAGAAACTACACCCTTTATTTTAAAGACACAAAGGTGCGCAAGATTTTTTTTGCGAAATTTTTAGTTGCATTGTGCCTGAAGTCACTGAAACTACCACCTGGCTTCATTTTCGGTCGCATTCTGGATACACCCAGCTTACTTACATATACCTTTAAAAGTTAACTTAGGTACCTGTTAGCTTCGTTGTTGTGGTAGTTCCCATTATTTTGGTAGTTTCCACCGGCTACATCACCGAATCTGTTGCCGAGGGGTTGCGGCCGTTTCTTGAACTGCTGGTACCGCACCATGGTGAACTCTGCGGCGCGCTCTGCTACCATTATAACTGGCGCCATCGTGTTACCTGTGAATAACAAATCACGGGCTTTATAAGATGTAAAAGGCCATGGGGATGCATGTTCAGCAGTGGTCTCACTGAGGTGAAGAATTAATGGTACCTACTTAGAAATAGCTTGGGACATAGACTCACCTGATGGGACAGTTGGTATGATCGATGCATCGGCTACGCGGAGACCTGAAACAAAATACATGGCTTTTTATAATACAGCAAATATTTTTGTGGTCATCGCAAGGGCTCTGTTCAAACAGATCGTTCCAAAGTATCACACTTGTATAAAGTGCATTAAACGTTAACCGACAACAATGTGTAAATCAATCTTTATAAAGCGCCTACGAAGTTTCGATAAATAAGCACCAGTTTTAATTCGTTCGTACCTTGAATGCCATGCACGTTGAGCTGCATGTCGACAACGGCCATGGGGTCTGTGTCGGGGCCCATCTTGCAGGTGCCGACCTGGTGGTTCTCGGGCGCGGTGTGTGTCTTGGCCAGGCACCTGAAGAACTCGTCCGTGGGGCGCGCGCCACCGCCAGGACACTCGCTGCCGTGCTCCGGGGATGGCACCATACCGTACTTCTCGCGGAGAATCTGTTACCAACGTTATAGACGGTTACAAGATGAAATAGGTATTTGACAAATTCGGTCTCACTGACTAGTTGCAGCACAAGTCAAGTGAGTAGTCTATAAGAATGATGCGGCTATGATTCGGGGTATGTAAACCAGTTAGTATTTCGGTTAAAAAATATACAGAATACCATTTGCACTGACAAAACTGTTCCTCTTGGAGGCAGTAGGGCAATCAAAACAGAATTGACGTATGCGTTCTCGATATACTATTGCAACTTTAGGTGGAAACCATACTGTATTAAAATACTTGTAGGCTTAAAATGAAAAAGCCTGAAGAGTACATAATTGCAAGAAATCCTATAAATAGTTTTCTACTTAGAATTCCAACTCACCGTAGTATTAGAGAGACGGTACGCAATCCGCGCTGCATCGACGAGCACGTTGAGCTCGTGTTCGTCGAGGAAGTAGTTAGGCTGCATGAGCGGCGGCTGTGTGGGGTCCACTGATTGTAAGGTCAGGTATCCTCTGCTGCGAGGCTGCAGCGATATTGCCGATATCCTATAATATAAAAAGAAGAATCCAACATTACACAGCTATATATAGGTAATTAGTATATACCAACTCTCCCCTAGGGTAATTTAGATATCACTTTGAAGGTGCGGTTTCAAGGTTCTACGTAATATAATACTTTTACTCTTCGATGATGCATAACAGTACATTTGGGCTCACCAATTAATATGAAGGATACATCTAAAAGAGAAACAGAGCTGTAAAACCAAATAAATACAAGAGTTATAAAGGATTATTCAAGCACATTAGCAAAATCCTTGTTAAAATTAGAATAATCGGAACAAAGCAAATTTGTATAGATACGATGTGTTGGTTTTGTCTTACGTGATATGCCTCCTGTCACCGCTTTTCTTGAGATCAATCTCGTTAGGGACCTCCGCATCGCCGCACGACGCGTAGTAGCCGCCGAAGAAGAACTGGATGTCAGGGTGACGACCGCCAGCTGCTGCCAGGCGGGAGTTCACGATACCTGTCAACTGAAAGAGCAATATTTAATTACCATAATATCTTGTCCAGGAAAGAAAAAAGTGGAGGAAAGCAATCTATTTTTATACCGATGGACTTCCGCAAATGAGCGTTCTTCACCAGAATTAAACCTTAAAAATACGTACAGTGTAAGGAATTCTTCGTAGGTAATCTTCTAATTGAACAATTTTCAAACACTCACTTGCGACATCGCAGTGGAAGACATAGGACCTTCTCTCTTCAGCATATACTGCATCGCTGTCTCCCAGTTCAGCTGCGGTACATCAGGCTCTTTGGTGAGCGTGAAATCCAGGGTCACGCCGACGTGGTTGTGCAGGTTCTGCCCCACTCCTGGGAGGTCCTTGATGACGGGAATGTTGAACTTGTCCAGGGTCTCTTTAGGCCCCACGCCTGATAGAAGCAGGATTTGTGGAGAATTCATTGCGCCTCCTGAGAGTATGACCTGCAAAATTTAACGTGGGTATTTGTATTACGTACTATAATGGTGCAATTATTTGCACGTTTTTAAAGGTATTTTTTTTAATGGTTTTATAGCATGTGTTTACAGTGTAGATATATATCTAAGAAAAGCCCTATATATATTTATATCTACCACAAAGTACATAGACACATTTATGCTGCATCTGATCAACACAGTATTATGTAATAATGCAGCGCAATATAAAATATAAAACTAAATAGAAATAAATGTTTGCAGGTAGGTAGGTGTGCAATAACAGAAAGAAAAAGAACCGAGATACCTTAATTATCGTAAAACTCAAGGTTTTAAACTAATCACCTCTTTATCAACACGAACAGTTTTGACTTGTCCGTCCTTGATATACTCCATGGCCGTGACCTTCTTGGTGGCGGGGTCGATGACAACCCGAGAGCCGAGGGCATGGAACACGATGTGCAGGTTCTCGCGGTGAGACGCAGGTCTTAGATACGCACGCGCAGTGCTGAAGCGAGTCCCGCCACTGGAATCAAACAACTCCTGTAACTCATATACAGATAAAAGGGACTGACTTTCGACTTTAATGGAAGTGACTTTCGACCGTATAATGGTAGGTTCACTTTTCAGTTTGCAATTTTATGAACATATTGATTGGGGTCGCCTGACGTGACAGCACTATATCGCAGAAAAGATGCTTAAATTAGTTTCGTTAACCTTCAGACAGGCAAAGGACAATAGGTAGTACCTATTTTCATCTCTTCCATATTATTTTACATCAATATTCTAGAGCAAGCAAGACATCTAGGTCTTGCACATAGAATCTAGAATAAATAATGATTACATGTACTTACTCGTTCAATGCCTGTGCTAACGTAAACCCTGTGATGGTCTCGCCATTAAGGTCACTGGTCGGTGGGTATCCTAACTCGATGGCGGCTGATACTACGTCATGAGCAAACTGTGGCGCGTAGCGGAACTGGACACATATAGAAAAAGTTAAATACAGCAGCATCTATAAAGCTTGGAGTGTTCTTAGTAAAATACGATTAATGCTACGGCTACACTTTCTTACCGTCTACCCACCGTTTAGTGCAATTATTATTGCAATAAACTACTGCCTAAATTACCGCGTGAAGTGGCGTGGTTACACTAAACTTTACCGAGACATGACAACGTAAGTAGGTACTAGGCGGTAAAAAAGTCAAGTCTGATGTTGCACACTAAAACTGTAGTGTGGCAATTCACGCAAATATTACCGCGGTAATCTTCCTTGGTATGCAAAAAAGATCGCCACCGGAGCTATGACCTACTGTCATGCCATAATGATTGACATTGTACAATGAAGGTCATAAATCATGCCCACACCTAGCAGTGTTTGAATTATGGTCATAATTATTGCCATATCGGGGGAGTTTACCCGCAGAATATGGTTTACTAGAATTAGGCGATACGATGACACGATTTAGATTACACAAGCATTACTGTTATTTGCATTTAGAGACCTCGTCGATCAATTAGTATGCTCTAGTTATTTGATATCAATAGATTAATAATTGGCACCAAAAATCAATTTATAAAACATAAGCAACTGCTACTAATATTTCAAATGAATGATCAAGTCACACATACCCTCTGCACAGGCAGCGGTCCGCCAGTAGTATGGTACTGTCCAGAAACTCCATTCCCGATCTCCTTATTGTTCTCGCTCTTCAAGAAGTGCGGTAGTACGTCGAACCAGGACCAACCAGTGGCTCCATTGACCGCCCAGCCGTCGTAGTCTGCCGCGTGCCCTCGCATGTACATCATGCCGTTGATTGAAGAGCAACCACCTAAAAAGGAATGAAGTCGCATAGATTATAATGTAGTAGAAAGAACACGTGGTTCAACGAACCGTTCGACAGCTTTAATGGCGCGAAGAAAATATGGGAAATTAAAAAGTAACCGATTGTGGTAATCTTGATAGGCCCATGTCTACTCGTCGACTTCCTGTAGCTGAAGACTGTATTAATAACTGCAATTTTATTCGTATTTAGAATAAGTAATACAGAAGGGTAAAGTGATAAAATTAATGCACTGAAAAATATGTCTGCCTTTATCTGAAAATGCTTCAAGTGAATACAACCTGCAGATTAAATTTATGTTTTTTTTTCGCATTTACAATCACATTACGGCACAGACTAAATTAACACCATTAAAGTAATAAAAAATAGATAACGATCCAAGAAGAAGAACCTTTTCAAGAACCTTAAAAACTTAAATATTTCTTGCTGTAATTAAATTTAACTATTCTCAAGACTGGCGTCAGGTGGGCGGACAATGGTAAAAACACTACTACAATAGGGAAACCAACGGACAATTATGCACGAATGCATGGAACTCCATAATTAAGTTTTTGTCGGAGTCTAAAGAAAAACATAGTTCATTTTGAAAGGCATAAAACCACCGCCAAACGATGCGCCACGTTTTTAAGTAAAACTAACGGTCGTTAATTTGAATATAAAAAATACGGTGAACAGAATTACCCAATGAACCAACCCAGCGTTCTCGTTTACGATAATACTGCGAGCTATAACACATTGACTTACTTACTTAAATCATTTTCCAGGCAATAAAACATTTCCTTTGACCAATGTAAAGAAAAAAACATGCTAAATACCTTTTTATTGCAATCTCCATCTTATTTCCACTTCCAGTTTTTACAAATCGCTATACAAAACTAATTGCTGTTACCGGCACCACTGCTAAAAGAAGACTGTCACTATCACAACTCGGGGCAGCTTTTATATTGTTACTGTTGAAATAATGTAACTACCCTCTGCTATCACAATAGGGTACTCCACTCTTTTTTTAAAAATTGTTTTAAGTGGTTCCAAAGGTAAAAACGAACTAGTAAAAAAATCTTATTTATCCGATCCCATAAAAATCAATTTTAAATTTCCGCGCGTAAATGTCAGAAAACGCCAGATACTGTGTTCCGAGTGATTACGTCACTCCGCTTTGAAACGTAAACCATGTTAACCACGACGCTGTAAAGCGAGACGACTTTGTAAGACGACTTTGTAAAGCGTGAATTATTGCAATAAACATAAGTTAATCTCTTGTAATATTTTATTAAAATTATCTGAAAAAAATGTACTGGAATAATAATGTTAAAACCTCTGTTAACACACAAGGTTTACTATTTACACACGGAAAGTCAACATATCGGTATTCATAATGGCGGCTTCCGTTCCGCATATTTGTAGGACAGACGAAAAATTTTAAATATTTAAAACGAATTTTAAATTTAATTCTTAACTGAAATATTTTTACTGGCTAATGCTACAATGTGTAGATTTATTGTTTTTAGATAAATAAATAAATACACCCAACAGTCACATTCTGTTCTGAGCCCACATTAAGATCAATTAAGACTTGTGTCGTGGGTATCAGAAACTACGAGAGACTTTTCGGTCTCACAAACACCCAGACCGAACAATATTTGTGGGCCACACAAAAAGTGCGACTATACTGTGCACCCAGCGTCCTAGATATAAGTTGTATTGTTGATTTGATTTATATCTCATTGTAAGTGAACTGTATGTTTTTATGAGAATAAATTCTTTAAACCTAAATCATGGCCCTACAGAAGTATTAAAGGTTGCGAAAATATTCTACAAGTACGTTTCCAAGAATAAATAGAAAATCTTCGTGGACATCCTTGGAGACCTATATCACTTTTTTAACTTCATTGCCTGCATGGATAGAAAAATAGTAATGTGATGGCTAGCCTGATAGTAAACGGTCACCGATGCTCGGGGACACTATGCAGCAGTTGCCTTCCAAGTGTGTACCTATCCTTACAGTGGCTTCGTATTATGATGAAAATGCCGACGATAAAGGTAAAGTTAAAGTTCAAAAATGGGTGGGGTAAAAACTCACCTAACATCTTCCCTCTGGGCCAAGAACACACACCGCCTTTCGCTAAACATGCTTTTTCTTGTGGCACAGTGTAGTAATTCCAATCAGTATCATTGCGGCCCCAGTACGCCGTCACCCACGCCGGTACTGACGTTTGCGTTGGTTCGTCACCTCCTGCTTCTAGTAAGAGTACCTGCAGGAATTTTAAAGTTACATGGCTTATTGTTTTGATAAATGAAGATTTAAAAGATCAGGTAGAGTGTAGGAAACTTAACAGGACGGCGGTATCTAGTATAATCCTAGAGAAGGTGGAAATAATTAACGATTTTTTACAATAACTGGATTTGTCTCTACAAAAGCTAGCTGATATAGATATTTGACAAGATTTTTGATGACAAGCAATATATGCTTACGTGATAGCAAGTGATCACCGTCATTATAAAACATCTTACAATAACGACTCCATTATCTTTGCTGGCATTAAAAACTTAATGAGGAAGCGAGGGAAAAAGTTAAAGATTATTACGCCATCAGCATTGTCACAATACGACTGTCCATCCACTTATTACTGGACTAATCTAAAATCGATCGTTTGATTGACTGGGCTCAAAAGCCATCCATCCATCCACTGCCCTGAATTCGAGTTTTAAAAATTCATTAAACAACCAGAAAAATCCTAGTAGATATCCTATAGTGGACATTGTTCATATGATTTTGAATAATGCTTTGTTTGTAATTATGAAGTTGCGTATAATCGTAAAGCAGCTACTGACCCTTACGTTCTCACAATAATTTCCCACGCGCTTAAATACGAGTACAAACGTTTTGTTCTCCCATAATTTGGTATTTAAATTTGTGCGTAGGATTTTAACGATAGAAACAGCTATCGCTAATATCTTTGAAAGCTTTGTAAGAGTATTTTGAAGGTAGATTATTAATTAGGTAGATTAGGCCGATGGGGCCAAAAAGTTCTCGAATGGAGGCCACGAAGCGGAAAGCGCAGCATGGGACGTCCACCCACTAGATGGTCAGACGACTAGGTAAACGTCGCGGGACGTCGCTGGATGCAGGCTGCCTCCAACAGGTCACTGAGGAAATCATTGGGAGAGGCCTAGGTTCAACAGTGGACTTCCTTTGGCTGATAGATTGGATTGGATAACATAAGTTTAGGTATTAATGTCGAAATAACATCCTATGTCAGAGCGGGTTACACGTATTGCCGAAAATCATTGAACATCAACTCAAACTGCTTAGAAACCACAAACCACAATACGGAAATCATCAAAATCATTAAACAAGAAACTTAACCACAAACACGATGAAACTGAAAATATATGCTTTTTTAATGTTCGAAATTAACTCAAACGTCTATTAGATTTGCACGTTCATACAAGTAACAATAGACGGATTTTACAGGGAAACTGACTAATAATACCATGACTCGTTTATATGTTTGTGTAGATTTATGTGCAACTAATTTAATGACCCGTGACTAATTTTTACAATTTTCCAGCTTTTTCGTCTACCAAAAGACGTTTGCATCATTTGAAGATAAGCATGTTTTAAGAAAACAATTTATAAGCAATTTGTTGCTTTTAAATATATATGTGTATATTTTTATAAGAGATGTAAAAAGTGAATGGAAGAGTCTACCTCAACCAGATCGATGGTACCTTAGGCGAGGGCCAGGTTAAAAGTACCTTTAACCGACGAGAATGCATGAAGAGATTGATGAAAATAGACAAGCCGAAGGTGGAGATCCATTGTTTCTGCCTACCCCTATGGAATGCAGGCATTTATATATGTATGTAAAGTGTTATACTCCTTAATCCGCCCTTCTTGCTCGCGGTGTACTCTGCTGACTAATGGGTGATGCGCTAGTGACCTATCGAGGACGTAAATAACGACCCCAGAGACACCAAAGACAAATAACAGGCTACAGACGGGCACCCACGACATCGAGGCGTATAGTTGCCCCCTAAAGCCATCAACCGACAACCCGTCTGCAAAGCAAGACGAAATTGGCAAATGACTTAGTCTTGATAAACCATTGGAGGAGTACTAAATTCAGCAGTAGACTGTGAACTTTTTGCTTTGACTTAAGATGGATGATAACGACGCTGCATTTTTTATACTGAAACAACAGCAAGTGTGTACATCCTACGAATGTTATGTGTTTACTTATTCGTTAGCAACTAAAACTGAGGCATAGACTAGTGAACCTTCTGTTAGATCCTGCTTCCTAAAAGTGAGTAATATTCGCATGAAGACAATTCAGCGGAAAAACCAGACGCACTAACATATGCGTCAACCGCAATTTTTTATGACATTTTTTTTGTAATGTAAGTTATAGTACAATACATAGATAAACCCGTTAAAACCCATTACGCTTATTCGTTTTTGTAAATAGACAATATCTTATGTGTATAGTGTCAATAGCAGACAATACTGTTTATTGTTCATATTTATTTTTAACCGACTTCAAAAAAGGAGGTGATTCTCAATTCGTCGGAATCTTTTTTATATTATTTTTATTTTAATTTAATAGGTCTACTAACAATCCCATACCAATACATAAAAAAATTAAAAGAAAACAAATAAAAAAAAAACTATTTCTAAGTACATGATTATACCAAAGCAGACATAGCTAACTACATACATATCTACCTATTAATATGTAATTAAAATAAATAAATTAAATAATTAAATTAGCAAATTAAAAGTATAATAAAAAAAGGTTAACCGATTAATGTCTTTAATAAACTACCACGGCAAAGTAAATATAATACAAGTATGATCAGTCTTTAAAATGATTGCTGAAACAGATTTTTTTAAATTGATAGAGCCACGCTGTTGTCAGCCACACAAATCCATGATCCAAGCGATGTGGATGTTCATGGGCGGCAGTGATCATTTATATACCGTCAGGTGACCTGCCTGTTCGTTTGCCGGACTTACGCAATAAAAAAAAAATGAAATATTCTTGCCATAACCTACCGTAAACAAGAATGTAATGACACCGTGTGAATATGTTTTCCGCAAACCCCGTTATAAAATACATTAATATAAATTAGTAATTCAATAATTACGAGTCTACGCTAGCGTAATTATTAATATACGCTGACACAGTAATGTTTGTGCTTTATTTGTAAGCAAGTCACGATAATTAAACTTATCTAGCACAAATTAATTAGCTACGTACCGATAAGAAATAAAAAAACAAGGCTTCTATTTTAATAATATTTTAGCAGAAGTTATTTACTGTACCAATGCCAAACTAAGTAATCATTTTAAAAGTGAGAAGCCAAAAGCATATATTTTCAACTAGAAACAGTTACAAAAATCTTGATCTATTATATGTAATTCCTAACAGTATCTACCCAATATATACTGTGACAATGTTATGACAATATACGGAATCTCGCATCAAATGGACGCGGATGGACGGCTAGAGAGAATAGAAGGCCGAATACCCCGTTATTTATGGTCTAGCGCCACATACATACATGAAACGAAATATTTCTACAAACCGCAGGAATAGGGATTTAAAATATGAACCACGATTTTTAAAATTGAAATTAAGAAGTCTATTTGTTTTTGTACCATGTTAATTATATTCCAAGTTGATTTTAGTGAGGCGAAGGAACGGAATGATGACCCACTTATGAGTGTCGCATTACGGGTTCATAGTCATATTGGCGTCGGTGGATACTCTATCTGGACTCCATGGACCATGAACCATTAAATGCATTGCGGCCACTTTACCATACTATAAAAAAAAGACAATTTCAAGAATACTACTTCAAATATAAAAATTGAGGGTTCTATAGCATTAGAAAATGTCAGTCATTGTACGTGACCCGAACTCTTTATTAATACGACCCAATATAGATATCTTTGTTATAAGCAAAGAAATACATGCCAATTTTTAGTAATGCAGGTTTCCTCAATTTGATTTCCTACAGGAAAACACGCTGAAATATTACAAACACGGTTTTTTTTTTCTTTAATATTTTATGATAATACTGATTCAATAACTAAAGCTGAAGCTGACGATAACTATATTTGCATTATTAAGAAATACTTAACATCGAATACGTCACACCAAAAGACAGGGCTAACAATTACCCGTAAAATAATACCCACAAAAAGTGGAATTCTAATGACATATATATTCAGATATCAAAATTATCATAAACATAAAATCGGCAGTCAGTGGGGCAGTAACGGTACCGTAGAAACGAGGAAGCTGGTGTTACGAGTTTGAAACACCTCAAGGACATTACAAGCGGCCTCATTTCTCCAATATCGCGAAACAAAAAACCCAAATTATAAACTTGATATGGAAATGAAATTCGAATTTAATTGAACGACAAATAAAACTGAAATGTTTGGATACGTCGAGCAGCTAAATCTTTTATGAAACAACAGATTGTGGGTTCGGACTTCGGTCTAAGTTCAATCTTGAATCTTCGTACCTATATTAAAGTAATAAGCAATAAGTAATCTCCGGATGTAGATAAATACTTTTTGAGTCCAGTCCACATCAGGAGCATAATCACGCGCGATAACATAGACACGCTGAGCTTCAATGCTCGGTGTCATTGAAATGCGTGCCACTGTTGCAGTGGCGTAGCTAGGGGGGGGGCGGCAGGGGTGGTCCGCCCCGGGTGTCACCCCAAAAGGGGTGACACCCGAGCCCAACTTTGACCATCAGATATAGTTCTTTCTACTT
The DNA here is from genome assembly GCA_033459515.1 of Theretra japonica. Taxonomy (NCBI): domain Eukaryota; kingdom Metazoa; phylum Arthropoda; class Insecta; order Lepidoptera; family Sphingidae; genus Theretra; species Theretra japonica. Next base: position 7,136,027 of record CM065942.1, read on the forward strand.
CTACCTATAAAAATCAAAATTTTGTGGCAGAGACCATAACCGCTACTTATAAAATAACCTAGGTACCTAAGTACAGTATTGTACCACAAGCATAATAAATTGATACCTATATAAATACAAATAATGTACCCACCTTAGACTAAGGAATAACTAGACAGAGCAATAAAAACTTCATATAGTAGTACTCGTTACTCGTGAGCCATTTTGTCATTAAGGGATTTCGTGGGTTCAAAAAATCGTATTTTTTTTTGGCTTTTTAATTTCTACAACATCTCAAAAATAGCAGAAGAGGCAATAGATTTTGCTGTACGAAAATCGGAAGAATACAACATTTCGATGGAACGACGAATTCGTCGCAAGAAGCGCATGCCCGATGAGTTAGCATCGTCCACCGATGCTGGACTAAGACTTAGAGCGGAACTTCAAAAGGACATGTTAGAATGTCTTGACAGATTCAATATTGAACTCGAAACAAGAGTAAAGTCCATTAAAGACGTAGTTTCATTATTTGAGGTTGTACAGTCGAAGACTTTGCTTTCGGCAAACACTGAACAGTTAAAATTTGCAATATCAAAATTTACTAACCTTTACGATGAAGTATCAGAAACAGAACTACTTTTAGAAATACCAAGATTGAGAAGACATTTAAAAGCGGCTAATATTACTGTCTCTAATTGGGTGACACTGGACTATTTAAAATTCATTGTGGAATGGGATTTTTCAGAATCTCTTCCGAATCTAACGGGCGCACTAAAGTTATTTATAACAATATGTGCATCAGTTGCTTCATGTGAGAGAAGTTTCAGCAAATTGAAATTAATAAAAAATTACTTGCGGTCTACAATGACTGAAACCAGATTAAATAATCTTGGTATTTTAACAATAGAACATGAAGCAACACAAAATATACATTTTGTAGACGTGATTTCGGAGTTCGCAAGTGTCAAAGCTAGAAGGAAGAAATTTTAATTTTTGGCATACTGTTTTACATAATATACTTCTATTTGTAATACTCTTATTTTAATAAAACGTAAACGATTATTACTTTTTATTTTATACATTGGGGTGACACCTACAAAATCCGCCCCGGGTGCCACCTATGCTAGCTACGCCGCTGCACTGTTGATCCTGGCTTACAGGAGCTGCAGTGTTGGGTGTGAGAGCGCGACAGTCTCCATCAGCAACATAAAATTATTTCGCGTATTGCTTTATTTATTTTTTATTAATAATCAATGTGACTGCCGTCCTTTGTACTGCTTTTCCCGTCCCGTCCCGTTACATCCCGTCCTGTCACGTCACATTCTGTCCCATATTAACCCTACGAAACGTAGCGTGGGACGTCCTCTGGCCACATGGCGGGACGAATTGCACAAGAGGGACGACAGCATAAAGCACCAGACCGGGCTCTGTGGCGTACCTTGGGAGAGGCCTATGATGATATAAAATAGATATTTTGAAGACAAAAGTAAATATCATAAAACGAAAACATTTATGTCATAACCCCATTTAAATCGATTGTAAGGTGATACGAGGCAGTTATTACCATTATAAAAGTAAAAGTGGGCACAAAAGTAAGAGTAGTGGAAGCATCTCTTTCGCTTGCCCGCATTTTAAACGCGGTGACGTCACTATTCCCATTGTGCGTCCTTTTTCTGTTCGTTGACAGTTACCACATCACTTTCTCTTTCGCACATACAAACCCACCCTTCAAACATAGGAAGTCTACCACTATCATACTCGTATTATGGCATATACGAAATTCTCATTTGCTTAATTCTGAATGAATATACAAGGGGTCTTTACATATCAGATGCTATCATACAAACGTCATTTTAGACAGTTTTAACACTTCCTCTATCATATTTCCGTTACAGATTAGTCATTAGTGTATCTTACCTTCCACTGCGGATTTTCCGACAGCCTCGCTGCCACCACGGCCCCGGCAGTACCACCTCCCACCACCACGAAGTCGTAGCTACTGTCTAAAGGTTCCCTGCTCTGCACCCTGTTGCAAGGGTCGGCCAGGTCGCATCTACCATTTATGAAGGACTCCAGTATGCTCATAAAGAGTAAGAACTGGCTCCCGCAAGACGCAGCCATGGAGGGCCCCACCTCCTGTATCGGGCAGGGGCATGCCTGGGAACAAAATATCATTATCAATATTTTTATATTGGTTCGAAGAACTGACCGAATCGCAGCTGATAATATTATTCTGTAACTCAAAAGTGTTTGATACTGGCGATAGACGTAATATTGTATCAGATAATCTGGTTTTCGAAAAAGTACGTAAATTATAACAGGAAAGATGATAAAAGCTACAAATAAGTCAATGCACTCCATATACATATGCATCGGCCAGATCGCACACTAGTAAAACAAGTGTGGCGATCATTCACTTTCGTTCACTTCACATTCACACACATCACATCACGTTGGGGTCACCAATGTGGTAAGTGATGAGGTGCAGATGATCTCCGAGAGGGTCGACACGCGGGTAGTGTGACATCGACACGGCTACGTATTGTCATATCTACGGCTATCTTTTATCTTGGATGTCAAAAACTACGAAAGACGTTATAGTCTCACAATATTTATACCCGAAACAAATATTTATGGGCCACACTAACATTCGAACCTGCGGTCTCCCGTTTTAAAGTCGGCTCTTAACCAAATGCGCACGGAGGCTATCAAACACTTATTGATCAGATGAATGTGAAAGACGTCCCAGATCGCATCTTGTGATATATTTTACAGATGTTTGTTTCACTTCACTGGCATAGTGACAGTTGTTTTGATCACACGGACGCGAACCGAATCAATGAATCGAGTGATACATACATAAACTAGCGCCTTTTCCCCAGAAAGGGTAAACAGAGGTGCAACGAGGCCACCCACATTTCGCCTTGTATGTACCGTCCCGCGATGTGGTAGGGGGCGAGCCTGTCGCCATATCGGGCACAAAGTCCTGACTCCGGGCTGGTAATGAACAGAAAAATCCAATATCACTTTGCTCAGCCCGAGATTCGAACCCGAGACCTCAGCTTTGCATTCGTACTGTAGTACAACTGCGCTACTAGCTATATAGTGATATTGGATTATTCTAGCCATGATCAACCCTGAGTCGGTAATATGTGCTCCATATGGCGTTAGGCTTGCCCGCTATTACATCATGCGACGGAACAAACAAGGCGAAACGTGGGTGTCCTGGTTGCACTTTTACCTTTTTCCCAGTAGGGGTAGGCAACTCTACCTACCCTTTCTGGGAAAAAAAGGCGTGATGTTTATGTATGTATGAAAAGACTTAAAACAGGGAACGAAACAATGGGAAATAAGAAGACAATGTTGCTGAGTGGTGGTAGTAGTTATTTATGGTTCAAAACATGTTAAACATTACTTGAATAAATATTTTTTAATTTTGATTTGATATTTGGTACTTCAACTGCAATAGTACATAACTAAATAAATACAAATGCGTGCATTACATACTGGAGATAAGGGTGAATTTGCTATGTTAACTCTTGAACATTGACTAGTACCAGCCGACTCACGCTAATTAATCCGTGATGTGGAAACGCGGAGCAATCGTAATATTTTCACGCAACACTGTTTGTCAACAAAGGACCAATTCTATCAGCTTTAATGACAATAACATTACTGCGTTTATTGTAAATAGTTTTTATAGGAATCCTGTCTTGTTTTTATCGAAGATAATTATGGGGCGATCAATGAAACTGCGGTCGTGAGTTAAAGTACTTGGATGTTTCCGCATTAGTCGTGCTCTGCTCACTATATCATTCATTTTTGTTGGTATTTAACACTGAACTATAATTTAAAGTTTTTGTGTATTTGTCCTTCTATTGTTAGAAGGAGCAGTATACATGCTAAGCTAGTCATAGGTCGGGGATTTCAAAATTGACATAATTTTAAAATTATTTTGAAATAAATTAATAGATACTGGTTTTAGCTGCTAGCCATGTAGTAGCTCATGTTAACATCATAAGCGTGACAGCTCAGTGGAATTTAGTAAGTAGATATTTAAGGCACCAGTCGCTTTTATTGTTGCCATTTGAAACATACTCGTATTTTCCTATTTTTTCCAAACTATTCGTTTCCGTATCAGCCCATATATGTACGTCCGTCCCACTGCAAGACACAGGCCTCCTCTATAATCTAGAGCCCTATTCGTTTAACTATATTAAATTTATATTTAAAAAGAAATTCCTACTTCATACTTTGCTAATTTTGTGACATATTATTATCGGATACTCCGTAATAGTATACGAATACTTATGATAAATGTAATGGATACCACACTATACATTTTTCTTTGATTATAAATATCTATAAAGAATCGTGTGCACGAGTAATTGTGTTCGTGATCATCTTTATCCACGCTCAGGTGAAGTACTCTGTAGTTGTACTCACATTAAAATAATAGGTACGTGCCTTAGTTTTATTGTAAAATATCCTGCTAAATACTGCTAGGTATATAACATTATATAGGTACACCAACAACCGAGAAATATCACGCTTGCACGCATTATTCTAATGGTAGTTATAAAAACATAATTAATTATCATAAGTATAAACGTATTGACTCTCATAAGGATTTGGTGTATCGAAGACGGTACAGGCAAATGACGATGTACAGTAGGTTCTGTATCAGCCCATATACGTCCCATTGCAGGGCACGGGCCTGCTCTACAATCAAGAGTACGATTGAGAGTGCTTAGGGCATATAGTCCACCACGCTAGCCTAGTGCGGCTTGGCGGACTTTTACATACACGGCTAACTCGTTTGAATCATATATTTGAATGTACTAACCATTAGACAAATGTATCTATAATATAAAAATAAAAAAGAACATTTACGCTGCACTAGATCAATATATCGAGATAAAAATATTATCAAATAAAAAGCACTCGGTTAATTAATATGATTATGAATGAAACCAGCCTTTTATAAATAATCACCGTCTATTACAATTCGTACTCAAACATTATCCAATATATCATTAAATTCTACAAGAAAATAATAGTCTCTAAGTCGGACAAAAAGATTTTTGTTATGAACTGTAATTGTCTATCGAAAAACGAATACTGCAATCTGCCTACGATATTTCTTATAGCTACCACTCAACAAAAACATAATAATCAAGGCAAACACTGCACCGTAATAAAGCGGATCTTATGACACTACGCGAAAAACGCGCCAAGTTATTAAATTCGCAATCAATTTTATTTATCAAACTGTTTATTATGTTTTTATTGTAAATAGACGTGGATATATTTTGCACAACGGAAACTGTAAACTGTATCAATCCATCATCGCCCACTGTTGGGCAGCTGGGCATGGAACTCCTACTAAGAGATCGACTGAGAGCACAACGCATAAAAGTTATTTGTTAGTTTCAATAACGCTTTGAAATATGTAAGACAGGACACATCGCGATCAAAATATTTGTAAAAAAGTGCAGTACCGTACCGCAATTAATGTTTCTGTCTCTTTCACTCTGAAGTCGTCACACTGTCTGCCCTCTCGCTTCACTGATTTCTGGTGCTTGATACATGCGCACAAATTTTGTTCGCGATATTCATTCCAGAGTTTCTACATACTTAAATTATTCTACTCTTTGTTCCAGAGCAAGATTTAAATAAAATAACAAGTGTTTTACCTGCGTTTAACATAAAACATACATAAACTCACGCCTTTTTCCCAGAAGGGGTAAGCAGAAATGCTATAAGGACACCCACATTTCGCCTTATATGTTCCGTCCCAAAAAGTGATAGGGGGCGAGCCTATCGCCATATCGGGCACAAATACCTGACTCCGGGCTGATTGTGAACAGAAAAATCCAATATCACTTTGCCCGACCCGGGATTCGAACCCGAGACCTCAGCTTTGTTATCCTAAAGTAGTACAACTACGCCACCGAGGCAATCCTGATTTTAATATATCACAATCATCACCGTCATCTGATATTTGCGATTTTTTCAAAACATTGATAATAAAATGTCATGTGTATGATATTTACGAGTATTACAGACATTAGTGTCAAACAATATTGATTTTAAAAATATTGGACGAGCGTGATTTAACGAGGATCTGTTTTGAAAATATATTGTTTTCAACCTTATTCCCTTTTAAAAACATTAACCATGTAAGACATAAAACTTATTTTTTATAATAAATTATTATCATCTCGATATCATCGTATTTTAACACATAATATGCGAGTAGATATTTTTTCCTGAATGATTGAAGGAATAAACCATGCGTGAGCCGAAAAAATTAAATCCGTCAATCGTAGAAGGAACAGATATTACAAGATGCTACGTTATTTGTGAAATGTGAATAATTGTAGGCATAATCTTAATAGATACTACTACTAATAGGTATATATGTGAGTTACTCATTACTGGGTGTCGATAAAATAACATAAAAATATATTTAAAAGTATGAAAACACTTACCTCCGCTGCCCTAATCATTTTTTGACTGGCCGGATCGTCCCGCCTGCTGAAAAAAAAAATTAAGTATTAGCAATAAAAAATATTTTAATTTTGGTTTCTAGTTAAGACCTACTTACTGAATGCATTCTGATGTTACTTTGCAGTAACTACTACTTGTATAGGCTTAACAATTAACATCAAACCATAATAAGATTTAATTTAAATACCTACGCTATAATTTATTGTGTGAATGACCTGGCGAAGCCGGGTCTGGTCCCTAATATTTGATAAGACGAAGAAGCGACAAAATCGAAAACTTAATAATCTCTAATGCGATGTAAGCCGTCTTAAATTTTCTCTTAAAAATATACGATTATTTGTGCTTTCTCCAACAGGTTTTTCGAAGGGCTTTCCCCTTTTTTTCTTATCTTTTACACAACTTGCCCAACTTGCTAAAATAATCCGTTCTTAAAACGTATTTTCCTATCAACCTTGCAATCAAGTTCCTTACCAGACAATCGAACCTTCGACTTCATGGCACGCAGCCCATACAGTGAAAAAAGGTAGTTCGATTGTATTTTGTTGGCTCGATAAAAAATATATAATGTAACGGAATTCGTCCCGCGCACTATTCTATGCACGTCCGCAAACAGTTACCGTCCGACTGAATTTTAGCTCACATGCACCAATCAATGATTCAATAAGACAATATCAGTTTTACGAGAGGTTTATTGTTTTCGAATTAACTTTAAAAAAGAGAGCAATTCGATGTTTATAGGTTACGTTTTGTGCATTTAATATTTTTTTGGAAATGATTATATTTATTGCAATAAATTATCTTTTTTTTATCTATATACGAGTATGATGTTTGAAATAACCTAAAATTAATTGGTGGCTGAAATATAATGGCTGAATGTATCGACGAGTTTATTGATAACAAAATAACAATAAAAATCTTTTATTTAAGAAATATTTATGCTCTTAGATCTCCCAGCATTTTTTCCACAAATAAGAGCTTTATTTAACGATAACTGCGACCTTTATACTTCGTTTAGATTAAACTTCCTAAGTACTAAAAGATGCAATAAAATAAGTGCATAAATGTAATAGCATACTATAAAGTTTGTTTTCAAATCGACCATTTGCATTCTTACTACACTAAATTTTACGGTGCTAGTAAAAAAAAAACAATAAAAATACATCTGCATACTTCTTAAATTGCAGTTTTTTCGCAAACGTAAACAATACATAAACTGAAGTGAAATAAATAAATCTCTGTATTTAACCATTTACCTTTTTATTTTTTTATTGCAATGAAAGGCGAGACGTGCATGCTATTCGCCTGATGGTAAGCGTTACGCTCATAGACAGTAGCAAAACCAAACAACACCATGAATTACAAAGCAATGCTTGGAATTCCACTGCGCTCGCCACCCTGACACATAAGGTGTTAAGTCTCATTATGACTAGTAGTTACGCTGGCTACAATGCTCTTCAAACCGGAACACAACAATGCGTTTGAACTGTTGTTTTTCGGAAGAAATAGACATTGCGGTGGTACCAATCCAGGCGGCCCCTTACATATGAGAGACCTACCACCAGTCAGTGCCTATCAGAATATTATGCTTTTTCGAAACTAAACATACTTCTTGTGTATTCAGAGGTATTTTTATATTTTTTTAATAGTATCGTAATTTATTCAAATATAATTTATGTGCTTATTTAAAGTATATAATGTGACGTAATTAGGCAATTAGCTGATTTTAGCCGTTAATGACACGCGCGACGTCCAGCTCGATATAATTTATTTCATAAATAAAATATGTTAATTACAAAACATCTGACTTAGTTTTCCTTTTGATTACTCTCTCGCACATATTTATATACGAGCTAATTTACATCCTAAGGTGTCATAGGGTATATAGCTATGTAGGGTACATATTATATAAATCACAACTTTGGTATATGAGATTTTCAACAAAAATACACACAAAGTAACCTAGGATTCGAGCTCTGAACCTTATGATGTACAGCCCGCACATGCTGTCACTAGATCAATAGACAACCGCCATGATTATAAAGATAAAATGAATTAAGGTCTACCCGTAATTACACCCGCACTTTATAATTACCGGTAACCATGACACACCCCCATTTAATCTCATTTTACATATAAACATTATGTCATAGTCGACTTTATATTGCTTTGATTTTATTGTAAAATTACATTTATTTTTTCAAGATGATGTCTTAATCTTTGATTTCCATTGTTCCCAAAAGGTCATCGAGCCGTATATGCATATTTCTTTTATAATTTGGGCATTAGACTGTTTTTAAAAAATAACATATCTTCTACCAAAATGTATTGAATTATAATGTAAATAATAGATCGCCGATTGTTAAACTTATTTTTATGTTTTAGTTCCTAGTTAAGTTTTTTTTGTGTGGTGTACAATGAAGTGTAAATAAATAAATACGAGTGCACCCAACAGTCACATAAACAGTCCTAATCCCACACTCAGATCGATTCTTGTGTCTTGTAACTTAGTAAATGTTGGCACAGACCTAAACTTAATAGTAAGTGCTCTCCGGTTAGAGTTTCGATTATCGTAAAGAAATTATATCGCAGCAGTGCAATGATTAGTCTGTTGCATTCGAATCTTAGCAATCTTAAAATTTGACCCACTTTAAAGATAGTGGGTTTTGCTACATATGGGGTCGCTATTCTATCAAAATGTCCTACAGCTATTTTATTTCTAATTTTAAAGTAAGCTGTACTTTTTACTTCATATATTTTTATTTTAGACATTTTTTTAGTTACATTCTAAATTTAAAATCTAGATAAACCAGTATATCTGCTTTCGAACAGATGCACTCGCCACATTTGAATATACCGGTTCTATGTCAATGATTTAAGCCTTTGCTAGATAAACAAATACAAAATCCAGGTCGTAGAACTTGGACTGAATTACCTATTGTGGAACCTGTTGCCATCTCTATACCACAACACACGCGTATACATCTAATCATTATGTTACCATCAAGAGCGCAACATAATTAATTATTATATAAAAGACCCGAACATTTCTGAAGGAGACGCTACTCATGTCATTTATCAGACTGAACTTATTTCCGTGTCTATATGATGTAGGTAAATATGGTTCCTTTATGAGTGTATGTCTATAGGTTTGTTGAGCAAAAATTTTTCTGTCGCCTTTCGGCGGATTAACGAACACAGGAATTAAACGACAATTTATGGCATGTACGAGCTGCCACCACTTAGATGATTCATTAGTAAAATATACCTTATATACTAATATCGAAAAAATACGCTAAAATGTTCAAATCCCTAATGCCTAATCATGTATTTTAAATCACCAACCAATAACCTTCAACCGTTGGGGTAGATATGCTCTCGAGTGAAGACCATGCCTCGGCAAGCGTAGTGTAGGACGCCCTCCAACCAGGTGGAGAGACGATATTCGTAAGATGGCTGGTAGCGGTTGGAGACGGTGGGCTGAAAGTCGAGCCCAATGGCGGGCCATAGGAGAGGCCTATGTCCTGCACTTGACGCGGAAAGGATGATGATGATGACGATGAAACAATAACTACTACAGCTCATACGTTCATCTAATACCTAATACCATTTTATTTGTGTATATAGTATTTAGGTAAATGCCTTATTACAACAAAATTATTGTATAAAGGAAAAGACGGTTTTAATGTTGTGTTCGCATATATTTTTGATGATTTAAGGAAAGATTTTGGGTATTCTCTTTATTACAGATGGTAAAAATCTAATTAATTTTAAGGGTTCTGTACCCGACCTTAATTATTTTCCCGGCGAGATATAATGGGTAGTCCTTCGGTGTGTAATTTCCACAGTCATTTCGTAGCCATCGTCTAATCAATTGCGTTACAGAGGCTGTCGAAGTATGTTTAAATTTTGTTTTATTGCAATGAATGGCGAGAAGAGCATGCCCTCCGCCTGAAGATAAGAGATACGATCGCTCATGGACAATAGCAGAACCAACCAACGCCATGAATTACAAAGCAATACTTGGCACTCCATTGCGCTCGCCATCCTGAGACATAATTAAGTCTCATTATGTCCAGGTGTTGCTGTTGTTGGCTACAATGTCCTGCAAACCGGAACACAACAGTGCATTTACACTGCTGTTTGGTGGGAGAAATAGACATTACAGTGGTACCTATCCAGGCGGCCTCTCACATATAAGTGACCTACCACCAGTAAATTACAGTAATTATTATGGAAGATATGATTTCGAACTCCTCCTATTTGTTTTTTCTATTTGATCAATTTCAATGCGGGTTAAAAACAAGCTAAGAATTCCTAAGAGAATCGCTGAGCTCCGGACCTTGATGCCAATTTTTTGCGTACCACTGTTGATCCTGGCTGACAGGAGCTGCAGTGGTATGTAAGCGGGAAATTCTTTGTAGAATACGATACTAGCTCACCCTGACTACAATGCAATAGATGTAAAATGCAGTAACAGTGTTAAAAAACCAGAAATTCACGTGTTGTACCCGAAACGTGACACAGTTGCGGGGGTCGGAATGACGGGTTGACCACCGTGTACGGACTACGGAGGTCGCTATGTGAGCGAATACAAATTGCCATCAACTATTCCAAAATTACTGTTCACTCCGAACAATTTCACTCTTACCATACCTTAGATTGGCAACGTAATTATATACGAAGGTAAAGTCAGATTATTCATTAATTCGTTACTTACTTAGTTACTGAGTCAACTAGTCGTCAGGTGGTAATTTATAATCATGTAGGTAAAGATTGTCTAACCACTTGTTGTATTAATGTTACTGGATAATTTCTTCGGACGACATTTGTGTATAATGTCAAACCTAACTTTTATCCATAATTACTTACTATATTTCACAAGTCTTTACTCTTTTGAAATTCAATTATATTTATACTTAGGGAAGGTGCTCATTTCACTTATGCGTAGTTGCATGAAGCAATTTCGATTATTATTTTACTCTATATGATCGATCAAATTTTCATTATAGCGGAGATAATTTCATAATGTCATCTACGGTTTTCTATCGCCGAAAGCGCTGTTGTACAAAGTAGGTAATAAACTTAGAGTATTATAATATAGAGGAAGCATTAGTACTTCAAAATCGTAGATAAAAATGGTGGCGCCGGGCCACCTTTTTCTGCCTATTGGCTACATTTGACGGGTTGTCCAACATGCATTAATTATTTGAAAAAGAAAAATAGAAAATAAAAATGTTTAGGACTATTATTGAATTCCATTCAAATTTGTTGTAGACGGATAATAACTAAATTTACTTTAGGTTACCAATGGAGTTTATTGCAATTTCTTATTAAATAAGTGTTTCAATTTTCACTAATATTGCAGTGCCACCAACATTACGAACAAAAAAAATATCCACTACGTATTTGAAGACGCAAATGTAGACAGCGCTCCCTCTATATTATAAATAATTTAAGCAGCCTACACATCACAATGGATAAGAAGCTTGGTAAATAATAACAGACTATGGATTTAACTCCGTTAAGGAACAAAGGTTTATATGCAATAAATAAATATTTGTTTTACGTTTCGGTGTTTTGGGACTGACAAGCTCTTCCTAATTTCTCTCGAAAAACCATGTAAATAGCGACATAATATTCTAAGACGTCTGTGACGTATATTGTGTGTACAAAATAACGAAACTGTGACCTGGTATAGAACCTTAAATTAAATAGTTTCATCACCTATACTCTTCGTCTTTTAGAGACTTTTGAAATATTACATTTATTTTATTTGGTTTACTAAGTTTCACACGATTTACCCATGCTTACTCTATAGTACCTAATGCCTTTATAAAAAGTATGCCACAATCGTCGTTTATTTTCTTCAGCACTTAGGCAAATCAGGCGTGTGGGAACATGCAATTTCTAACATGAAAAGTTAATATAACGTGCCGGCACACGTAATAACCGTAACTAGCAGCCTTCAACTTGCTCTTTAAGTCTAGGACCTAGATAGTCCTTTAAGCAATTTCTACCGAGGCAAATGTTTTATGCCACTACAAACTTTGAAATATTAAATTTTTTAATGTATTTACACGATGTAATTTAAAAATTGGATTGGATTCGAAGAGTTTACCAACCGATTTTAATTTTTTGTAAAAAAATCAAAACAAACTATCAATAATAAATAGAAAACAATTTAGTATAACACATTTTCTGTAAAATATTTTAATAAAAAAATGATGTCAATTAAATTTACACCTACTTCGCACATGCGTTCAAATATTGAACTAATAAAAAGTAAAAAAAATAATAATTTTAAAACCGAATCACCACATTCCAAATTTAAAAACAGACCATAAACAAACCTATATTTTTGCTGTCACTTTCACAGATAAGCACAAACACAAGCAGTAAGGATGAGTCGCGCACGTGAGAAGACGCGCAAGTGGTATCGAGGACTGCGCCCGCACAGGTTTTGTATGATGCGCCGACCACGCTGACGATCGACACACATTCTTCTGTATGATAAATCCGTAAAAACCTCTTGTCATGCTTTGAACTAAATTTTGTTATGTATGACTCAATTTTTAACACCAGCATCGATGTTTAATAATAAACAATAATAATACTTATTATCCAAGACTTATTATTTATTACCTGCATTCATTAATTTTAAATGGTAAACAAATGAAAATCTTTACTCGAAAAATATGTACCTAAATATTGTTATTACCTACTATATATTATTATTTAATATGTACCTAACGGCGCAAAATAAATACATATAAATAAATAATAATTTATCAAACACGTCCTTCGGTTTAATTTCATGTTTTAACGTCCTAAACCCATTACGACCGGAAAGCACCTTTTTGTTCGTGCGTAAGATTGCATGTTTTACAAATTTATTGTTTTTTAACCATAATCAGTTTTTACGTTTATGATGTCACGACTGTAGGAGCCATTGTTGTATGGAGTAGCATTTAAATTACTTCAATAGGTGTTTTGAAATAATCAAAAGTTTCATACAGTTTAAAATAGTACTTTAAACACGTAACTTCCGTAACGTAGGTTTTCGTTTTTATAGGCAATAAATATTAACATGCTCCTACAAAGGTTGTATACCTTAGTAGGAGCTTGTATTAGGGTATTTTTATTAGAGAAGTAGCGCAACCATCAATTTTTTTATCGTAATGTTGGTAGAACGGCTATATTAATAAAAATTGAACTAATAGACCGATTGAACTAATAGGTAACCGAAATAAAATTTTAATATCCGGTTAAAATGAGTTTTAGTGGAATTTAATAGTCCCTAACTATTTTATTTAATTTTTCTTTTTCAAATAATTAATTCATATTGGACAAGCTGCCAAATGTCAGCCAATAGGAGGACAGAAAACGGTGGCCCAGCACCACCATTTTTACTTACGTTTTTGAAGTACCAGCACTCCCATTATATTATAAATACTCTAAGACGCCAACACAGTTCATTATTATTAAACCCATAAAATTCTTAAATAATCATAAGTTGATTTAACCGACTATCCCGTTTCTCTCGCGACGTCACTCGTCAGACAAATGAAAGCAGGAATTCCCAGCTGTTACTTCTACAGTGGAATACCCATGATTTGTTATGGCAAATACTGTTAAATGTGGCAAGTTACATGTTAAAAGTTTATTGAATATGAAAATAAAATGACATGAAAATACTTTATTGAATCCAAAGGAACCGTTTTTCTCCTACGACAACCACGTTTAATTGGTCTATTTAGCGTATACAGGGTGTATTTTTTTAAATGGGCATTACTTCTCAGAATTTGGTCGTTATTAGTGACATTGTCGAATGGTGTAATATTGTGTAATAAATTTAGCATGTGTTTTCTTTTTCAAAATCGTTGGGTTCGATTCCTAGCTAGGCATATTGTTTTATTAAAAATCTAAGTATGCAGTTTTAGTTTTAACTCCTTTTAGCATTTTTTTTGCTTTTCCTCATAGTTACGTACTTGGTCATCCACGCTCATTTGAAAAATTCATTTCGTATATAATATTTTGTTCGAAAATAAGTCAACAATAGAATGAATCAACTCTAACGCAAAAATCTTATCCATTTCTTGAGGAAAAAACCAGTTGACAATGAATATTGGCGTCTTCCATTACATTTTCTGGTTTGGCACCGCAACCTTCTGACTGCCGCAGTTGTTTACACGAGGGCTAAAACAAACTGTCCTTATCTTTACCTTATTTTTAGAGATCCCGATGACAAAAGAAAAGGGTTTTTGTATTGTCCTTCCGTTACTAATAAAGATAAACACAGGAAATTTGTGAAAATAATTTCTTTCATAACTAGTACTTATAATATTTTGATTAATAAAAGCTATAAAAAAATAAAGTGACTTCAAAACTATAATATATTTAGTTGATAAATAATAAAAAGTAAGAAATAAAAGTTGAATTGTTTAAAAAATCTAAAATACCTTACTATTTAGGACAAGCTGCACCTCGATGTTTTACTAGCAAAGTTATCAGCGTAGAGTAATTTTGTAATATAACTTAAAGTGGTCCAGCTTGCAGCGACCTCAAAAAATACTAGGCTTATATGTATATGCAAATATATTCCCTTTTTTCTTGTTCAGCTACAGGAAGACCACTGCCTCATTTAGCCTCCCCCCATAATTTTCATAGCACACACAGGATGTTCTATTTACCCATCGGAAAATACAATTTGATTGTATTATGTAATACAGGCTGGAGCACAAACTACTGTAAGAGCAACAACTCCGTGTAACCCTGAACTAGGCCTCGATATTAAGACGAGTCAATGAGACGCTCCACAAGGCTACGTAACTGCAATCTTATAGATTTCCCAATATTTTAAAGCGCCGTTTACACGGGGCGAGTGTCTCCCGGCGAGCATCGTATGCCATTATCGCATGATATAACCGCCATAAGATTTATCGTGTTTTGACAAACGTATGCACGATGCAACTTTTTTATATCCTTACGATAATCGTATCTTCGAAACTCTCCCCGTGTAAATGGGTCGTTACGATAATATATTATAATGATGTATTGTTGCCCGTCATCGGTCTTGTAGGAGTATAAGTTTACATGAATTTTGAATTATGAAGTTCTAGGTTCGAAAAATAGTTATATTGATCTAGCGATGTTTACGCTGGCACGACAAAGACCCTACTGTGTGCCTGAAGGTAAATGCAAATCAACCCAAACGGAGTAGCCACCGGCGAGAGGTGGTTCCGTCGACATTTCACGCAATAAATGTATCATAAAGGTTATTTTTCTTCTTAATTGTATGTGGATTTTTAGTCAAGAATCACCTGATAACGAAAACTCACACAGAATCCCCAAGGAACGTTCACGACAATAATAACCTATAATTGGAATGCTTACAAATTTATAAAATTAAACCAACATTTTCCTTGAAGTCTTCGAATATGTTGGAATTGACTGTGATGCAGTTTACCTAGCAACGTTAGTTACTATCAAACTTGTGTAAAACCCACATTACATTGTACACGTGCATATTACAAAATGCAAATCGCTTTGCAATTTCAGATTAACTGAACCTAGAGTTTGGAATTTATTCATCACCCGTATGATACAATGTGTATTTGATTACAATATAGCAAGTACCATCAGACATTAAGAATCCGCCCGGATGGAACGTGGTCTCCATCCACAATATTGGAAAACCTTATAGTAATAGTTATAGTCCCTTCACTGAATCGTTGTCATGCCGAGTTTAGGGTTCAGCCTATGTATTTACTAGTGCGTAGTGGCCTGTTGGTAATGGACATGTTGGTAACCAACATGTTTACGATGGTCGCGGGTACAAAGCCGAGAGCACACCTCTGACTGTTTGGAGTCAAGTGTGTATTGATAGTTAATCACCACGCACTATAACGCTGAAGGAAAACATCGTGACGAAACCTGCACACCGATCACCATAGCGATTCGGAAGAATTTCTATGTTATGTAAAAGTCCATCAACCCGCACTAGGCCAACGTGGCGGACTATGCGGTCTAACCCGTGTCAATCGTTCTCTCGATTCTAGAGGAGGCCGGTGCCCCGTATTAGGACGTATTGACTGATAAAATCCAAAAATGAACGCTGTTACGATATAATTCACTGCTAAGCCCTGTGTTTTCAATCGATGAATAGTCATTCGTTTATTTATCTTAATCATCAGGTTGTCCACTGTTAAACATAAACATCCTGCAAATATTAACATTGTTCTTATTCTACTAGCAATATTTAATAATATACAAATATAGCACGTATACATCCGTGCATACGCATACTATACAAGGCACGTACATTAATGTACAATGTACTGCAAGGCACAGGCCTCCTCTAAAATTAACATCAGTTACTAATTAGGCCTCAATCCACCTCGCTGGCCTAGTGCGAGTGGTGGTGGTATCAGCCCATATACGACCCACTGCAGAGCACGGGCCTCCTCTACAATCGAGAGTACGATTGAGAGTGATTAGGCCATATAGTCCACCACGCTGGCCTAATGCGGGTTGGCGGACTTTTACATACCATAGAAATTTATACAAACCGCTATGGTATGCAGGTTTCCTCACGATGTCTTCCTTCACCGTTATAGTGCGTGGTGATTGACTATCAATACACACATGATTCCGAAAAGTCAGAGGTGTGCCCTGGGATTTAAACCCGCGACCACCGTGAACGTGTAGGCAGCCGCGTCTGGTCCGTTTACCAACAGGCCACCACGCACTTCGCCTTGTGCGAGTAGTTGTGCTATTTAACAGACTAACACACCATAGAAGGTCTTCTATGGTATCAAAATTTAAATCAACATTTGGTCTAAAGCAAATGTCAGAAATCAGAAAACTCATTACGCAAACAAAATGTAACAAAGACAGTCATTGGGAACTGAATCACAATACTCATCCATTACTGATGCGGATTTTGCACACACCGTCTGTTTATTTGGAATTGTTGCATTTTTGCAAAATCACGGTCCATGAATAAACGGTAGGTAATGGGCCGTGACGGTATCGTTGTGGTCGCTGTATATTTAGATGATGACTATTGACTACAAAATAAGCTAAATTTCAAAGTATATTGGTGGCAAAAAATTGGAAATAATTTACTCAAAGTGCTTAAAGCTAACTGTTGGTACACTCGATTATATATTATATTTTTTTATTTCGGCACTATAAAGTAATTAAATACTCTACTAAAATATTATTATTTGTTAAATAAGTACTCGATTTGGACTACATTGCAGCCTCCAATCATCTTATGGTGAATTAAAGGCTTAGTCGTGCCCTATGGTCGTACCAGTGACTGCGACGGTGGCGTAGTTATACTACGGTATGATTACAAAGCTGAGGTCTCTGGTTCGAATTCCGGGTCGAGCAAAGTGATATTGGATTTTTCTATTCATTATTCGCCCTAAGTCAGGAATTTGGGCCCGATATGACGATACGCTTGCCCCTGATCACATCGTGGGACGAAACATATAAGGCGAAACGAGGGTGTCCTGGATGCACCTCTGCTTACCCCTTCTGGGATAAAGGCGTGATGTTTGTGAGGGTTGTCGTGCCAGTATTAAACAAAAACGCAATCAACTTAATATTAAATCTAGTGCAGTCTATAAACGAAAAGTTGGTCACTATTTCAAAGTACAACTAAATTGTTAAAAGTTATTACCATAATCATATGCAGCTTTCGCACAATACGCCCACCATACTTAGAATTTGTTTGGTGAACGAAATGTCATGCCTGCAGTTTAACAATCATGAGATGAGTAATGTAGACACAACACTCATACCTCTTTAGAAGATGTTAAAGCTGGGAATACCAATGCGCGACCAAGAAAATGATGTTCGATTCGTGACGGGGAAAATAGGACTATTTGGTATCTTCAGAGGTTATATAGAAATTAAAAAGGATAATTATAATTTGATTCTAATTATGTTACTATACATTACATGCAAATAATTCGCTAAGGATATACTCTTTAAGTCTACCACTAACGAACTTTTCTTCTGCTAACAATCTTTTTCTGCTAACAATCTTCTTCTGTCTAAAATATATTAGCATGTTAATCGAAGTCATAAAATACCAGGAAACTAACTTAAGCGTTTATTGTGTGTGTCTGTATCAGCCCTGACGTCCCACTGCAGGACCCGTGCCTCCTCTACAATCGAGAGTACGATTGAAAGGGGTTAGGGCATATAGTGGTGGACACCACGCTGGACTAGTGCTGGTTGGCGGACTTTACATACCGTAGACATTCTGACGACTCTATTACATCTTGGATGAAAACTAACTATGCATGGCGCACACCGCTGCTTGCCTCTTTGTACACCCAGGCGTAATTAAGTCAAGCAAATATATTATTCAAGTAATATACGTAAAAATATCTTTTAAATCCAATACCCTGTTCACGATGCAATTAAGAACACAATAAGTCGTCATCTTAGCCTTATCTCAAAACCCCTACATATTATGCACGAATGATATGTAGATGACATGATCCTAAATATTCTGAAAGGACACCACTTAAATCTGGCTAAACGCTAAGTGCATGATAAGATCGATACATCGTAAATCATTAGGGACATAACAATACGCACAGTCATTAGGATTTATGGAATTTTCCATTTCGTATTTTGCAGGTGTATATCGGTTTTTATACGTAATTCAATAGGGAATTTTAAACAAGAATTTCATGGTTTTTTCATTACAAATATTTAATTGAGGTTCATTTTACCCGCATTTATTTATTTTTAATTATTATTCCAATCCAATCAATTCATCAGCCAAAGGAAGTCCACTGCTGAACATAGGCCTCTTCTAATGATTTCCACAGTGACTTGTTGGAGGCAGCCTGCAGCTAGCGACCTTTACCTTTACCTTTATTATTCCTGGTGGGCTTATAATATACAACACAATTCACGGGTACATTTACAATTCCTTGCACAATATGTATAATCTTGGATACCCCGCTAGAGTGTCGGGTTCGAGTTCAGTCAAAATGCAGTTGAGATAATCGTTTTCAAAATTCTATTTTAAAGACAATAATTATCATAGCGTGAAGTAATATTCTGCGGAATAACCATAGATATTACGTAGACAAATATCAGTGGCTATGGGTAACACTCATAACAACGACATCAGCGTTAAATACTTTGTATGCCTGCCAAACCGTCTGCCTTGCGTGGCAAGTACCGAATGGACAAAACCCTGTAATAATGACTCACTGGATTAGTATTAGGAATACTTTGTAATTCAGTCTATTAATGATAAATCAAGTAGTATCGTATATATTTTTATACTTTTAATAAACGCTATTAATTGCGACAAACACAATGAAATCTTTTCAATGGATTTTAAGAGTCGTGTCAAATCCAACCCGAAAGGATTTGGATTCGGTTAAATGACAGATCCCATTATCACATTTTATTAATTACATAATTGACCAAGATCCCAATGTAGGTTAATAGTTTATGTATTATGTCAGATGTGTCAGAGCGTTCGTTCTAGATATCATAATACGGATACCCGATCGAAACGCTCTGTATCGTTGGAAAATTGATACAAAACCAGCGTATTGATTTTCATCTAATGTTGGTAGAGAATCTGCGGAGATGATGATCACCAGTTCAAATCCCAGGACACAGTTTTGACTTTTGAAAGTCATGCGTATACTCGTAGGTATTAATAGTTAATTATCACGCATTTTAACTGTGAGAGAAAACATCGTAGGGACCTTTTCCTATTGTATGTGAAGTCCGCCAACCCGACATAGGTCAGCGTGGTAACGTATGGCCTAAGCCTTTTCAATTGAACTAGTGATTGTAGGCGAATTCCATGCGCAGTTGCGGCCGATTTTATTATTTATAGATAGGCTGATACAGAATTTGATACAGGGTTTTAAGCAAAGGAAGCAAATAATCAACTGTTCAGCAAACATGTTTCAAGTCTGTGGGTTTATGGAACCAAACCAAACCGTTCTGTTATTTCTGATGCGTGTAATATCTACAAGATTTGTTTCTTATTGTAGGGGCACTATTTGTTTGGATGTTGAATGTATTTCTTGTTAACTTTTTTGCTCAACATGTAATTAGTGACCATAAAGAACAATTGCTAATATTCTACATAATCTCCTCCATTAATCTTCAAACGCGGACTTTTTCATACGTCCAATATAATATAATTTTCCAGAATCGTGGAAACAATATATGCTTTATCATGAATGATATCACAAGTAATGATGTCATAAAATCATTGATTAATCTTTATATGGAATATCATATAAGAATGACTTGCAATGGCCGCACTTCCGCTATTTAAATAAGCCTGAGGGCAAATTATACAATTATTTGTCACCTCTTTAATAGCCTCGGTATTTATTTAATTGTTTATAACTTTATTTGATTTATAGGGCCATTATACAAGACGATATACAAGTATTTTGATGCAGAATGTTGCTGCACTAAAATGATAGCCGTGCCTCTCAATATTAATGCATTCCAACTTATGCACATTTTGCTTAATTTGCTTCATTAATTATAACACATATAATACACTTATAACTAATATTATATGTATAGATTTCTAAAATGTACCTAACTGGTAAAACATAAAACGGATGATATTATGAAGAAAACAAAAATTGCTACTTCAATTTACAAAGGACTTGTTTCATTTTCATCGTATGCTCTAATTCCAAATTATAATGACACCGAGCATTGAAGCTCAGCGCGTCTCTGGGAATCTCTAACTCGTCTTTAACCGGCAACGAAGTTAATCATAAAGTTAAATGAACAGGAGGAGTTGGAAGTCTTTTCTGTCCCCTTCCCTAGTAACAAAGCGGGTGACAAAACAATGAACTAAAGAGGTAAATAACTTCGTATGAAAAGACTTTTACAACCAGAGAACCTAGGTGTAAAGCGAATTCCAAATAATGGCATCTTAATGCATAAAAATATTTCAACATCACGTATGTCTTTTCTTATACGCGGAAATGACAAGACGAGCAAATCGTTAGCCCGATGTTAAGTCTGACGCCTGCTTTAACACAGCGGCAACACCACTTCTTACTTATAATCTCTTGGCAACGCATGGTCCTTGATGGTACTGCACTGCGCTCAAGACCTCAGACATGAGGTGTTAAGAGTCTTAACATAATACGTATTAATTACATTGGCTACGAAGCCCTTCAGACTGGGACATAAGTGTACAGGTTGCATAAATAGGTCGGCACCAAATAAAACAACATAGCCAGTAATAAGTTTTGCTTGACGTCCGGGAGCAGAATGCGCTGGAAGCACCAACGCTAGCGCCCTCTACCGTCCGCCAGCCAGAACGTATATTAATCAAAGAGTATGAAACACTAAAATAAGAGTCCTCACAAGCTGCTTCTTACAAGTAAAAATGCGTAATACCATAGCGGCCTCTAGTAATTAGTAGTAATTAAAAATCTATTAGTTATCGAAATAAGTATGCATCAAGTATTCTCAGTAAGACAATGGGACACTCACCAGTCACTACCACTGCAACTCCTGTAGGCGAGGACCAGCAATCATATGTCAAGAATGGAACCCGAGCACTGAAGTACGACAAGAATCTTAAAGGCGCTAGCTGGTCTTTAACCAGCAACAAACGTAATCAGAAATAAACAAGTTAGGAACAATTTTTTTTTCATGTACCCTCATTCGGAAGAAGGAGACAAATTATTGGGCTAAGACTTAGAGATATTATCCTTCGCCGGCTGTGAAACGAGAGGCCGCGGGTACGATCCCTGCACCGATCTTAGTGTGGAGCCAGGACTATGTACGTGACTGTAGGGTATATTTATTTATTACCCTCAAATATAAAGACATACATATAAAAAGAGAAACCTTAGTCAAATTTTGCAAAACTACAGTTAAAAGATTTGGCTCTTACAGTTATTTTTTTGTTAAAAGTTTTGCATGTACATACGTATTTACACACCTATTTACAGAAGGGCTATGTGTTCAAAAATGACTGTAATCCATTATAGTACAGACTACAGATGACACCTGATCACCAGACACCTATTATATTGATTTGCAATATTTTATAGTTATACCTATTTTAATAATTTAAAATGGTCTGTCAGATTTTTCTGCGAAACTAACTAATAAATAATTTGATATTATAATTTGGCAATGGTATTATAATTTGACATGTATAGCGTGTCTGTACGTAGAGTTTTCACTTTATGCATCGCAAATAATATAGTGTGTAGAGTTTGTTCTTTTGGGGAATGCGCCTTCCAAAATATTAGCCGTTAAATGACAGGACTACAATACTTACCCCTTAATATTTGGAAACAGTGTTAATATTAAATAAACAAATATTCAACAATAACTTAAAAGTGTTGTGGAAAAAGTCATCCTTGAACTTTAAATTTTTTTTCGTAATGCAGTGATTTGGGTATTTTCCTTCTAAAATCCGATTTAAGCCCAAACCAGAATGAAGATGTAGATGTAAAGCATAGGCTAAACTGGTTTGCAATATGATTTTCATAGACGGAGTCTGTGGCTTCATGGCATGACGGAAATATAACTGAAATATGAGCAATTTACTATTCACATAGCGTAGTAAATAATATGCACTTTGTACATTCTGGAAACAATAACATTTTGTTAAAATAAAGAATTGAAACGAAATAGCAAACCCAGAAACAACAATTTATTATTATGCTGTTTGTATTATACGACAACAAACAACATTGCAATTTCCTTTTAGCCAGGTGGTCGGTTAGTTGAAAGCACCTTACGCATTTTTGAACAATTTATATTGTGTTACAGCCACGCTGTTAACCTTCATGACTCCGCATGAATGGGCAGGCTCGTCCCAAGCCTGCCCGTCGCTGGGCCTTCTCATCCCGGGGTGGTACCACTATCTCAAAGAAAATCGTCATGAAGCGACAGCTTTGCCGTCGCGTTTCGATCAATAAGTGGAGATTGCTGGATGCCCGATTCCCCTATCCTCTTTCCATGCTTTTTCCATTCCGCTACCCTCCCAATTTGATGGTTGGTCAACATACCCCTGATCCTAGCGTTGGGGACGGTCATCAGGTAAACTGTTTGCTCGTTTGCCCAACCTATGCAATAACAAAAAGTGTTATTAAGACCATTTTCTAATCTTAAACTCATCTATAATTATTGTTTACTTTTTTCTTTGGGGTTTTTATTAAACCGTGTTTATTTGTATGTTTTATATAATTATTTATTATATTAAATGATTAATTTCAAAGCCTGCAGAACCACGCCATTGTAATATTCAGCGGAGTAAGCCGAATCAGTGCATTCGCGCCTAAAAGGATTTTGGAAGTGGGAATTAAGTGAAACTGCGTTTTGGCTGCTCATTTTGACTAGGCGCCATTTTATACCTAACACTATAAAGGTAAACTAAAATATCGTCAGGAAACCTGCATACTATAGCGATTTGTAAGAATTTTTATGGTATGTAAAGTCCGCCAATTCGCACTAGGACAGCGTGGCGGCCTATATGGCCTAACGCCTGTCAATCGTATTCTTGGTTGTAGAGGAGGCCCTGGAGTGGAACATATATGTATATGGGCTGATACAGTACTGTACAGATTATATCTAGATATAATTGCAAGTTGATATGTATACAGACTGTATATCGAACATTTACAGAAACAGCTTTGTCGTTGAAAAAAAATACATTTTCTTTTTTTTATAGCATAGGTCCGGCAAACGAGTAGGCAGGTCACCTGATGGTATGTGATCACTGCCGCCCATAAACATCCACAACGCTTGGATCATGGATGTGTTGCCGGGCCATCAGATCAGGAGGGGAGCGGAAAGAAAAAGGATGGAAACATTATGATCAAACAAAAATCCTGTCCGATCCAAGACGCGCAATTTGGGTACCTATATCAACTGAAGTAATAATAAAATAATAAAGGATAACATAATTATCGTAATTGATAATAACTACACATTTGAGTAGCAATAGCACCTTAAGCATTCTAGCAAAGTTTTAAATTCTGACAACACACATTCTGACACTTCTAAAACGTCGCGCCGCACGTTGCATGCCACGAACACGGTTGTTAGCAGTGTAATGTGAGTTTCCCTATTTTTTATTTTATTTTATTTTTTTTATTTTTTATTTTATTTTATTATTTTCGGAAAACTTACAGCTAGATTACATTGTAACATATACACATAATACAAAAGGGCCATTTAAAAGTTTTCGCAAATAGTACAAAAAGAACAGTACAAAAGAAAGGGGTCAGTAGGTCAAAAAACGAGTTATTGGCACAGTACATTAATATCTTGATCGAACACATTAGAGTAGATTTTTCAACAAAAAGACAGTGCTTACAAACTAAAAATCTAGAATTTTGAGCACAACAACAATTAAATTCATTTATAAAACAAATGAGTGATATTTCTTTAAGTCAGCTCATTACAAAAGAATTTATTTTGCAGAATATTTTTAAGGTGAGAAGCATTAGTATTAAATATGTCCAAGTCAAATTCACGCGAGAGATCATTAAATTGTCTACACGCTCGTATAAGAAAGCTATTTTGCCTATATGTCGTGTTAACGCAAGGAACATACAATAACGTAGGTTTGCGCAAGGTTATGGAACGCGTAACCAGTCCTATGCTACTCAGGAGCTCAGGGCAGTTGACAGTTCCAGTAGCTATCTTGAAGAGATATGTTAGATCAGCAATGCGTCGACGCTCATACAATGGCAAAAAGTGAAACCTTTTACAACTAACAGTGTAGTTGGATGTGGGTTTACGTGTTTTAAATTGCAAGAATCTTAAAAAACGCTTTTGAATACTTTCAATTCTATTAATATATACACTATAGTTAGGATTCCACACTTGAGATGCGTATTCTAGGTGGCTGCGGACAAAAGAGCAATATAAGATTTTAAATGTCTTAATATTCGTAAAGTCAGATGCAAATCTTAGAATGAAGCCAAGCGACCTGTTTGCCTTATTAATGACGTTTTCGATGTGAGTGTCAAAAAGTAGTTTAGAATCAAATGTGACACCCAAGTCCCTGATATTATCAGATCGGTTCAGTTCAATACCATTAATGTTGTACTTGTGTACTAAGCGGTGTCGTTTGCGAGTAAAGGTACATACAAAACACTTGGTTACATTGAGATCAAGTTTGTTACGATCACAATAATTTTGTAGGCTATCAAGATCACGTTGGAGGTTGCAACAACTTTGAAGATCAGTAATGGGGCATAGTATTTTCATATCGTCAGCATATAGAATTATCTTAGAGTGAGAAAAACAGGAGCCTATATCGTTGATAAAGATAACAAATAGCAGTGGGCCCAAGAGTGATCCCTGAGGTACACCAGAGGGTATGCGGATTGCTGCAGACTTGTAACCGTTTAACACCACTACCTGAGTACGATTTTCTATATATGACTTGAACCACCTGAATAAATTGCCCCTGATACCGGCCTGAAGTAGTTTATTTAGCAAGATACAATGATCAATTCTGTCAAATGCTTTGCTGTAATCGGTATAGATCACATCTACTTGAGAGGGTTCAGACATAAAACGTGTCAAAAAATCAGAGCATATTATAAGATTTGATACAGTTGATCTATTTCTTAGAAAGCCGTGTTGATAATCGCTAAATGAGTGGACAAGCCCACGGTAAACCTGATCATAGACCACCTTTTCTAAGATCTTCGCAAAGAGACAAAGTTTGGATATTGGCCTGTAGTTTTCAATTTGATCCTTGGGGCCTTTTTTATGTATGGGTGATATAAATGCCCTTTTCCAAATATGGGGAACTATTCCTTCGTTGAGTGATCGCTTATATAATAGTGTTAACGGCAAAGTCAAACTACTAGCACAACGAACTAGCAACAATGGTGGAATACCATCCGGGCCAGCAGACTTGTTCAAGTTGGTAGATTTAAGAAATTTGAAAACTTCAACACTTAAAACCTCTATCGAACTAACATCTGCAGCCGTTTCCTTAGGATATTCCAACTGATTAAGACTTGCGCTGGCAGAATTAATAGCATTGCAGTTTTGGAGAAAATTGCAATAAAAGAAATCACTGAACATGTCACAGATATCCTCCCCCCGCCCTGAGGAACGCTGCCCGTAGTTCATTATGGATGGGAATGAATTGGACGACCGCTTGCTTTTTATAAAGGACCAGAAGGCTTTAGGACATGTATTAATGTTATTTTCAATGGTCTTGATGTACCCTTGGAACATTTCCTTTTCCAGCAACCTCGCACGATTTCGTAAAATTAAAAATGATTCTTGATCGGACAAATTGCCATATTTTTTGTATTTTTTGTGATATTTAAATTTTTCTTTTAATATTTTAATTAACGGACTTCCGTACCATGGAGGATATTTATTTGAATGTCTTATGATTTTATTGGGAACATACATGTCACGTAATCTCTCAATTCTTTGATAAAATAAAGATACAGCTTCCTCAACAGTGCCTTTAATAAGATCTGTTTGCCAATCAAACTTGTCAAGTTCTCCCGATATTGATTCAAAGTCTGCCAACTGATAAATAAACTTAATTCTTGGATGGATGGGTAGGGTATGATACTGAACAAAATCCGCAAAAATACTAAGAGACACATGATGAGGATCTTCGGTTACCATAGGGTCTGAACACTTATTAATAGTTAGATGGGTGTTGCTAAAAACCAAGTCCAATAATCTATCATTACAGTTTTTATGGATATTGTATTGACATAAATTACAAGAATTCATAATGTCAATAAATTCGGATTGGGCAGAGCCTTGAATATTTACTGGGATAAGGGATTGACCATCATTATCTAGACACCAGTTTAGATTGGGTAAATTAAAATCTCCTAAAACTATAAATGTATCCGTAATATTGCCCATCACTATATTGTGAAGTTTATTATAAAAACATACAAGCTGTGTCATTAATGAGTTGCCAAGATTTTGTTTGCAAATATAAGTTGTACAAATGTGTAACTTATACGCTATACTGGGCTTTGAACGTTTTAATGCGATAGAAACCCAAATATCTTCAGCTGACGAACGCCAGTCTATACGTTCTTCCGCAATAAATTTACGTCGTACAGCAATAAGTACACCACCGCCTAATGACTGATTAGTATCCAAGTAGTTTCTGTCACGTCTCCAAACAAGATAGTTATCATCAAAGAGTTCACTGTTACAGAAATCATCATTAAGCCATGTTTCAGTCAAACAGATCACATCATAATCATTCAAGAGAACATTTCTTATAAAGTTTGACACTTTTGTCCGCAAGCCACGCACATTTTGGTAATATAATTTAATCATTTTTTAATATTAAAATTGTAAATCTATGAGTATACGTAATATGTAAGCAAACATAACAAATCACTATTAAATAAACATGACATTTGAAACAAAATAATATAGTGTCACATCCGCGGTAGAAAATTACAAAAGTATCATGACAATATAAGAACATCAATAAAGTAATTAGCCAAAGCGCAACGTATAAAACATCGATGTTTTCTTTTGAACGATCGAGCAAAAAGCTAATAGAAACAAATAAAAACACTTCACCACAATACAGTAAACGATTAAAAATGTGGTACGGTTGCATACATAAAACTAAATCAAATAGTTTGCAATAAGCAACCTTAATGATAAGCAAATTCGGCGCAATTAAGCAAATCAATACAGAGCAGGCAGCAAAACAAAAGAGCGTCGCGTGAACAAAAGACGAGTTGAATATCATCAACTCGGTGGGTAAATACAAATACATACCAATGTTTCTCAAACCTTGGTGACGTTTTTTAACAAATATTGAATCCGCATATAACAGTGTAACAAACAATGTTAGAAGATGTTTTTGAGGTCTGCTTCCGTCTTGATTACGTGTGTAGGTGACGTAGCATTTTTTCTCACCAGGATTTTGCAGTTTTTTACCCAAATATACGAGAAGTCTTTCTCCTTGGCTAAAATCTTAGCCTTGTTCAACAGTTGCTTGTTCTCCAGAGTAAGATGGTCATTAATATAAATTCTACTATCACCATTAAGACCTAGGTCAGAGGCGTTCAATGTTTTAATTTTTTTAGCGGCAGATACAAAATTGTCACGTAGATATCGACTATGCAGCGAGACAATTATGTTCTTATTTTCTTTGTTATTGCGTTGCGGTACTCTAGCGATGTAATTGATTTGCTCTTTAATAACTTCACAGTTAATTTTATTGCCGATTTTGAAGAATAAATTAAATAAGTTTTCAGAAGAAGTAACTGGCACACCTTTTATTTCTATATTATTAAGGCGTGATCTCTGCTCATTCTCACACATAGTAATCTCGAACTTATCTAACCGTTGTTCCAGCTTCGAGATTTCCATTGAGACTTTTTGTAGGGCTTGTATTTCACGATCAATTTCAGATAATCTTGCTGTGAGGTGATCAACGGAAGTGTGAACATAGTTCAGGGACTGCTTAACTTCAATCATTTCATTCTTCATAGCCATAAGCTCTGAAAGGTCAGCTTGTATAGACTTTACATTTTCAATAAGCATTGGTAGCGAAGACATCTGTTCGGATAGTTTTCTGAGTTCCATATGGATGTCCTCCAAATTACCATGAGTTGAAGATTGTCCCGCCGATGGTTCTCCGGTGACTGGATTAGCAGGGTTCATAGATGTAACGCCGGCAACACGGCATAAGCTGCACTTCCATATGGCTTGCTTCCTCTCTCCAAGTCTGCGGTATCCGGTTTCAGTTATTCCAGCACATGGGAAGTCAAAGTGCTTAAGACATAGAGTACATTGCACACCGTCTCTCGCCTCAGAACCGCAACGCTCACATTTGAACATGACGAAAAGTTTGGGAAACACTTGTGGACTTTTAAAGACCGCGCTAATCGTGTGTACGAGTGTTCCGATCACAGTCTACCGACCGACTTTATGTTGTTTTTATCATATTACTAGCGGCTCGGCCCAGCTTCGCCTGGGTGCTTAGATGTTTATACTCCACTCCACACCAGAAATATCTTATTCCCGTTCAAACTTTTGTACTCCTGAACTTGAGTTCAGGAGTTAGGTTGACCTAAGTACCATTTTGGCTCCTGTTCTTTCTGTTACATCCCGTCTCATTATTTCCCATCGAATGCAATCCTGATCCGACCGGCCTCTTCGCGTCCCTCCCACTTTATCCCATTTCATCCCTTAATACCTAAATAGGCATGTTGACAATTTTTTGGAATTGCTTTTATTTTATAAACACTTATATAAACCTTATATAAACACGAAAATACGACGAATATCATTTAAAAAATACGCAAACACAAATACTTTGCAAAATTCCTGATAAAACTTTCCGCTCAGCCAAAATTCTGACTACGAAATTGATTTTTTGAAGTATAGTAAACTACTTATTTCTCAAATGTAAACAATGCAATAGTCATAACGTTTTTCCCTTCTTAGTGATTTCTGTTGTTTAATTCCTACCTGAAACAGCGCTAAGAATGTTCGTCAAAACAAACCCCTTTTCGTCGCTTTAGGCTGATAAAGAAGACTAAGCAAAGCCGAGGTCTCGGGTTCGAATCCCGGGTCGGGCAAAGTGATATTGGATTTTTCTATTCATTATCAGCCCGGAGTCAGGAATTTGTGCTCGATATGGCGATAGGCTCGCCCCCTATCACATCGTGGGACGGTATATATAAGGCGAAACGTGAGTGTTCTGGTAGCACCTCTGCCTACCCCTTCTGGGAAAAAGTCGTGTGTTTAATGTTTATGTATGCATTACCTAAGATGTTTTTATAGTGCACATCAATAGCTTTAGCGGTTTTGATTTTCCGTACAATATTTCTACCCTTATTTTACCCCCGTAATGATGTTTTTCCAAAATTATTGTAAGCCATTATTTTTTGTTTGTAATAAGGAGCTGAAATATATTTTTTTATAGAAATAGCTTCAGCTGTTTCGATTTTGCATATAACATTCCAACCCTCATTTTAACCCCTTTAGGGTTAATTTATATATTTTTATTTTTAAATGAGTAACTAAAGTGCCAAGTGTAACATCTTAACTTTATCGGTTTAGATTTTTCCATACATACTTTCATCCCTTATTTCAACCCCTTCAAGCCTTTCCTTCACAAAAAAAGTAGCCTATGTCCGTCTCCTGGCTCTAAGCTATCTCCTCACCAATTTTCAGCCATATCGGTAAAGCCGTTCTTGAGTTATAAATAGTGTAACAAGCACGACTTTCTTTTATATATATAGATGTGAAACGGATCTTTTAAATAGAACACATTAATGATGCTTGATAACACCTTTATCCATCAGACAATTTATTTATGTCACCTGTATAAATATAAGCTTATTTGTTTGTATCCCTAACGGAATCGCAAAACTGTTGCCATACGGAACCAATTTCAAGCCAAGTCATAAGATTTTTATATACGAATCAAACCTAGAACCTCCCAGTGCACCGTCCATAAACGCTGTGTCAATACCTATAGGAATTTAAGTATCTACGTAGATGGTTTGGAATTAATTGATATTCCATGATGTGGTATTTGGCATTTAGCGCTATATTCAAATTGGTTCAATTATAGTACAGGACATCCGACATAGGTACAATCTTTACTTAGTTGAGCCAGAAACATTCTTTGCCAATCACTTTAGGAGCACCGATCTAGAAATCCATTATTAAAGGAAAGGATTTTTCCTTGTAAATGGGCGGATACGTTTTTATGGATAGTTTTTTTTTCTCTCTCTCTCGTTTTCTTTAGTCACAAGAAGTCGACAGCTGAAAATAGGCCAAGGTAAATTCCCATCAGATAAGAGACCAGTGTAAAGATCATTATAGAAAATTGTTCAGTTATTGTAGAATCTTACCTATTCATGATAACGTTGAATTTAGATTACTCATTAAATATATTTTTTAATAATGATATTAAAACAACAATTAGACACCCGTATTTACACGAGCCGTCGCACAAAACAAGTTAGTCACGCCGAGTGCGAATGATGCATACGGCGAGCGAACCACCTCCTACCTTGTTCCGCGTTTAATTAACAGACTACCTCCAGATTTAGGTCATAGTTTAACACCAAAGAACATCAAATATAAACTAAGACATATGTACTTCTTAAATAATTTAAATTTGAATGCATTAACCTCAAACTCCTAATACTCGTAATATTACAGTAATGTCTAGTTATAAACTCATTGTCAACTCTGATAGTATAAATACAAACCTTAGTGGTTTCTCGATGTTATCTACTAGCAAATGTTATGTATCTTTTTAAATATGTTTTATTGTTTAAAAAAAAACACACACAAAATATATATAAAAAGACAGGATTTGTATAACTTATGTCATGTCACGCATCGGTGCACTTCATCAGAACCAAAATGGTATTTGAATGTCAGAAATATATTATTAAGTTAATCTTGGGGTGCTATTTTTCAATAACATAGTAAAGATAGAAAAATGAAAGAAAAAATATAAAATATTATTAGATTTTTATTATACATTTTAAGTTCGCTCTACAGTGTTGCAGTACGCAGTTCACATTCAACTTTATACAGCTTAAAGTAATCATTTTTTTGGTGTTTTCTCATCGACGTTTTATATAAAAAGTACAAATCAGGCAGTGACGGAAGCAGGGGTCCGAGGTAGGGGGTTCAGTGCCAGCCGTGGCCGTGTCCGTGGGCGGCCCAGGGCTCTTCGGGCGCGGCGGCGGCGGCGTGCGCGGCGGCGGCGTACTGGGCAAGGTGGGAAGCCCTAGCGTGCTGCACCTCAGGGGTGTCGACTACGTATTGGCCGTCGTGGGACAGCTGGATGTTAGCCTGCAAACATAATACCGATTAAGCATTTGGTGTAGTGTTGGACATCTACAGGAAATCTTGTTTATAATGCTTTAGTTTAATTCTTTTGTTTGGAAGTGTAACATTTAATAATTTATGTTATTGAAACAATTACTTGAAACCACAAAGATATTCAAATTCAAGATTGATATGCGACAACAATTCTCTGAACCTTGATTATCATATTATTGCATACCTGAGGACCGGTCCATTTGCCGTAGCCGGCAGCATAGCCAGCGCCGTGGCCGAGGGGTGCAGCATAGGCGAGAGGGGCGAGGGCCCCAGCGTGGGCGAGTCCGTGCGCGGCTCCGGCGTGCGCGGCGGCGTGGGCAGCGATGTGCGCGGCTTTAAGGTGGGCTACCTCGGGGGTGTCGACGACGCGACCGTCGTGGGCAAGGGGAGCGGGGCCGTATTTAAGGAGACCTGTGGAGGAAATATTAATATGAAGGTGTGAAGTAAATTGTAAAGTTAGTATCAACAGGGTGTAATCTAAAACATTATTGAATTTAAATTATTTTGTTCATCTGTCGGTCGGGGTTCGGTAAGCCGTTTGAAATGTTAAATCCAGGCACTATAGTAGGGATTTCATTTTTGACGCCATGCAAAACTAGTATGTTTTGATTTGACGGAAGTACAAGCTAGTCATTACTGGGCTTTAAGAGTTAATTAACAGCATACCAGCAGCAGGGGCGCCGTAGTGAGCGCCTGCGGCGTATCCACCGGCGAAGTAGCCGGCGCCGGGCGCCCACGCGCCGTGGGCGGTGGAAGCCTGCGCGTGGGCGGCGTAGTGGGCGGCCTTGGCGTGCGCCACCTCGGGGGTGTCCAGCACGTACTTGCCGTCGGGGCTCAGCTGGATGTGCGCCGGCGCGCCGGGATAGAAGGAGGCCTGCGCCAGGCAGAGGGTGGCTGCGAGGATAATCTGCGGAAAAAAATATTTATTAAGCACTTTGTAATATGAATGTAAGGATGTTCTAGAGCGAATAGAATAATCACAAAAACGTACACGAAGGTGACCAGTGACCGCTGAGATCACAAAGTTAGGTAAGAAGAACTAACTACGCATAAAGTATCGTATATATTAAAGCGTAATCTGGGTCATTAAAACCGAGCTCCAATAATCTTGATATTCGGCTTTCGTCCTTCGAGACAACTTCGCTCGGAATGTCACTGGCAACTTCCCACTCAGTTTGTAGATCTGCGGTTATATTACATTAACTTGTATCGTCAGGTGACGTCACCGAACACTTACAAAGGTAGCTAAAACACCTTAACGTTGTCTTCAAGTAATAATAAGCCATGGTATAACCGCGAAGTATTAGGATCGCATTTTTGCAACATCCCATTTATAATATTATCATTGTTGAAGTATGAATTTATAAAATGTTTTTAGTAGAAGCATTTTTTGCTTCCGGAGATAGATGTCAATGATCGTTTAATTAATAAATTTG
Source organism: Theretra japonica (assembly GCA_033459515.1). Taxonomy (NCBI): domain Eukaryota; kingdom Metazoa; phylum Arthropoda; class Insecta; order Lepidoptera; family Sphingidae; genus Theretra; species Theretra japonica. The sequence continues at coordinate 7,169,839 of CM065942.1, forward strand.
AATAATCCTACTTATAATATGGCCTAAACACTCTCAATCGTACTCTCGATTGTAGAGGAGACCCGTGTCCTGCAGTGGGGCATATATGGGCGGATACAGTACAGTACAGTACAGAACAATCCAATTTAAGCCTATTTTAAATATAGATAAAGGGTTGAACAAATTTTCACAATGATAAACAATTGCAACATTGCCCTTCATTGACAAATTAATTACAAAACACTTATGTAAAACCGCTTGACATTGGCCGAGAACTTATCGGAGCGCGACCCGGCGATTTCACGCGCACCTCGAAAACATTACAAACTTATTTCACTTACGCACAGAACCACTGGTACGTGGATAATTGAGCACTTTCGACAACGCAGCTATTTGAATAACTTCATAATTTAATGCATTTACGATGCTACGAATTAAAATTGATGGGTGGAACGGCTTGTGTAAAAAGAAACGTTCAATTTTTTAGTTGCATTTGTTGGCATAGCGCAATCAATCATCGAAAATATCTTAATTAATAGTAAATAGCTTATGACTGTATTGATTTATGTGTATTGATAGTCAATCACTACGCATTATAACGGTGTAGGAAAGCATCGTCAGGAAACCTGCATACCGTAGTGGTTTTAAAGAATTTCGACGGTATATAGAGTCCGCCAACCCGCACTAGACCAGCGTGGACTATATGGCCTAACCCCTCTCACTCATACTCTCAATTGTAGAAGACAAACAAAACCAATACAAGAATTATTTTATTTTCGCTAATTTGCCTTGGTCATAAAGTCACGTAGTTAAAGTCTATGCCGCACTTAACCATTTTCCTCGTACAACGTGAATATATAACAAGTACGTGCCAATTAAATTATAAAAAGTTAAAAGGAAATATTTTCACATGCAACTCATTACCGCTATTACACGGACCAGTGAGCAGAACATGAATCATATTTCTTCACGACATCGCCAATATAATGAAAATGTCTAGCTATTTTATATATACATTTTTAGAATTTGAACCATCTATATTTCCAGAATGCACCCTGATCGATGGGCCAAAATCATCGGCGAATGGATGCCGCAAGACGGGTTTAGGCGAAGAGGTAGACCCCGAAAGCGATGGCGGGACGACCTCAATAAATTTAAGAACGACTGGAAGCAAATTGCTCTCAACAGAGATTTATGGAAAAATTTAGGGGAGGCCTTTGCCCAGCAGTGGGATCTTTAAGGCTAGTATAATAAAAAAAAAAAATATAATAATATTTTTATAGCAGTAAACGGATTACTTGAAGATCGCTATGACCCATGAACAGCCTGAAAACCAGAAGAATCTTTGGTACGTTACTGGTCTCTGAGAAAAGTGTGGGTAATATACCACGTTATAAAATAGAGAGACATAAACCAAGTTATCAAAAATAATCTGAATGTTCTTGAAATTAATGAACTAAACACCACTAGGAGAGAATTTACCACAATGACAGAATTTCAGTATTTCAATAGTTATGCAACACCAAAATAGATGTAGATATGTTCACAAATGACAAATGAAGGTGTTTAAGTCAATACTGTCTAGATTCCAAGCTGGATTAAGATGACAGTGATTGCTTGCTCTGTGCAAACGCTAAACAGTTTCACAAAACGGCCGAGTAATAAATCAAAAAGTAGGTACGCCTGCTTGTTATCGTTTCAATGCGCCGGCAATCAGCTATCAATAGCTTTCTTAGGGTTTGTGTAACAGAATTACTTTGGAGCGTTTTATTAAGTATAGATCGATTGGTGGAACTAAACTTGAGTGTCTGGAACGAATCAACGAAAAATATAAAAATCAATGAAAAATGACAATTCTCGCGATTCTATACCAACAATGGCTTGTGGAGAAATCCAAGAAATATTTTATCACTATTGGGTACTGTCTTTATCGGGGTGACACAATTATTAAAAACATGCGCGAACAAAACGCTTGTCATACAAACACATGTCGTTTTAATATTACAAACGATGAGGTTGTAATCTAACGAACATTTCATAAGATAATCACAAATGCTCCCTTTGTCTTGTTAATCTGATTTCGCACGGCCTTTTACCGTCATAATAATATACTAAATATAGTGTGTTACAATTAACCCTATTTCATAACGCTACGTGTGAATGGGGGGTTAAGAAAATGATTTTTTACGAAACAGGTGAACTAGACCAGCTCATATTTTTAATAGCGTAACGTGCACGCAAAAAATAAGAAATCTTACCGCAATCTACAGTTGGCTACTATTATGCAAAAAGTGTACATTTTGAAAATATTATAATCTTTGATGTAGTAATTCATAATTCATTTAAAATAAGGATCAAAACGTTTTACAATGAATGCGACTTACATAACACTTTGCGTGTTTTTCGCATCAACTTGTCCAAAAGAATAACCGCAATAGATTTTGAAATTGACAAATCCTCATCGCACGGTACATTGAACCGAAAACCTTATTTTATCACACAAAGAAATAGATCGATTTTTAAAATCAGCGTTTCTGACAAAAAGTTTTGTGACGTAACAAATAAAGTGGACTAGTGCAGCTCCAATATGTCGTAAGCGCCTAGATTTATTATAAAATGGGTCAATTGCAACACCGTGTTAGTGTAATAAAGAACTTATGCCACACTGTTCCCGGGCGTGGCATACTTGCACGCAGACACTAATACACGTAATAATCATCTAAGCTGTATACTTGTGATTCTGCCATGTTAATTTAGACTAGTTACAATCACAATTTTACACTATTTCGGATGACATATCTTTAAAAACAAATTCTGAATAAAAAGGTGGTTTAAAATTTAAGAAAAAAAATCATAGATTTCTCACTATAAAAGTATATGAGAAAATACCAAGGATCGTTCTCTCGTTCATCTGATAAACATTCCTTTTATTAATTTCCTATGATTGTTGAATTCGTAATGACATTAACTCGGTATTGTTCCGCAGATAAATGAACAAACATCCATTGTTCTATTCAGGGGTAACAAATTGCAACCTTACGAATGATACCTGCTTGTTTAGCGATGTTTTTACACCTGGCTACTATCAAAAGACAGAGGTGGCGAACATTTCCTTTCTGTGACTGTAACATAAGTAGGTATATTTTGCATGACTTCTATGGATAGTAAAACGTATAAGGAGGAGTTGGTTTTCAAACGTTTTTCTTAGTTCAACACACTTAAAATGTATTGTTTGACTTAGGAATGAAATCTAGGAACTTACAACGCAGGTTGCTAATAGATCAGGTTCGATTTAATAATCAAAAGCAGTACAAAAGGTAAACTACAATGCCTGCTTACAAATTGCTATGTCACGTTACCAAAGCCATAAATTCAGCACGCACCCGGTCGCAACACTAACAAATTATTTGTACCTGACGTGAAACCGCATTGCTCTGATTTACCACGCTCAAGTGAAATAGAAAGTTTCATATTATAGTAATTGCTAATTACGAAAATGTTGGCGATCTGAGAGTATTGTTAATGCGGACTGTGCGACGAATGGCTCAGCTAAATCAATTGGATTATACCTTGTATGTGTGAGATTAAACAGAAGTTGACAACAATTTTGACAGCAAATCATCATGTTATCAATGAACTAAGCGTTATCAGATATTGAAGTAACTGGCTCACTTTAGTATGATATTATACCTTTATAATTGAAAGTGTCTTAACTACGAATAATTATGTTTAAATCGCATACTAATTTGAATATTTAACAATAAAACGGAATTAACTAAACCACTTCATAAAAATGGTAATGTACAAAATTGTTAGAAATTTAAATAATGAGCGGTTATTTAATTACTAGTACACACAATCGCCCCCATTCGCAATGTAAATTATTATTTTTAATTGCGTAAAGTGATAAATATGCAATTCATAGTCTCAATGTGCTCGGTCCGAGACACTATGACTGTCACTTTTAACTAAATCACTAGGATAGTTACAAGCAAAAATAACACCTGTATAACCTACATCTGATTACAGTATAAGAAATGATGATTTCTATGAATGAAAATAATTACCAAAAAAAAGTTCCCTCAATTTTTCTATATCTTAACACTGGAAACCTACTGCTAAATCTAAGCGTCATTTGAGGATTTTCCAATAGACCTGTTAGAAGCGATCTCAATTCAAAGTCGTCCTGCAACCTTTGTTAGATCGACCTTGCACCTTGCGGACGAAAGTTGTTAGTGAAAGTTATGAAATTAAAAACAAAAGTCAACACTCAATTTTAAAAGCAACATTGATATCTTCATCTATAATCCAATTGTTATCAAACATACCATCTATATTACCTTTCTTATCACAGTATCTTTACAATGAAGTTATCTGCATTAATTTATTTCAACAAGCGAGTGTTCTGGCCACTGGATTTAGCCCATAACTCAGCACTTGTGCGCTAACGCAACCTAATTTCTTGTCAGGTGATCGGTGCAAACTAACGACTATACAGTACACGCTATTGTATAACCGAGACAGCCCTGCGGAAACACTAGCCTAGGACTAGAAATTTCTTTTGAATAGTAATTTATCAATAATATAAGCGTTTGCGTAATATATATTGAAACTCAGTTTGTTGCTCGATAGCTGATTGATGAATAGCCATTTGTTAATAAATATACTCAGCATTGTACACATAGTCTTAACCCGACTTTAAGATACAATTCTGGAGTCGTATCAGCTACGACTAGACAACATACGCAATACTTTTAGGTACTTTACGTTTAAGTTTAAATTAAACTGACAATAAAAATCATGATCAACAATTTAGAAGATTTAGTATCCTTTTACAGATGCAAATATATATTACAATTTCCATATTTCAGGAAACAAATAACAAACCATTATAGAAAACCAAAAGACATCAAACAAAGCGAACATTGTAATTTGTGGGCGTGGGCCTCATATTGACTCGCCTTTGCATTCTGTTGCAAAACACCATTTTGCAATAGATCGGAATTATCATTCGGCGAACTGGTGCACAACCGTGCAATGCAATGTCTTGCCCAAGAGGAAGCTGGGGGCGAGGAAGAACGGACGAAGGTCACTTCTGACCATGGAAACTTAATAAATATCATATTCCACTGCCATAGATTTTAGGGCAATATTTCTTTGAGAAATCGAAAATATTGGGCATTTCCCTGAGTCTTAACTTGCTGGCTTACTATAAGTATTTACTCATATGTTACCAGAATTTAAATGTTTTTAATAGATTTTTGTGTTAAGTATTTAGACCACAAACAAGACTACTACAATAGCGGGAAAGTCATTAATGAGGCTTGTTCGTGCCTTTAGAATGTTTGTTCCTTATTTTTTTCACAATATTAGTTTACAATTACTTCCATATCACAATATCATGATAAAAGAATTACGAAACACATATGATTTCCTAGCTAACTTACAGTAGACACTAGAAGGCGCCTACGATAAATGTAAATGTAACTCATGAATAATGCATGATAAATGAATCATCTGTAAGTTGATTCGCTGTTACTGTTCGTATCATGAAACACTCCCGCCTACTGCGTGCGGAATGCGAAGATGCGCGCGCCCGCCCTACCAGCATCCGCACTCGCATCTTATTACTATGATAATTATTCCTAAATGAAAATTACTTATACATTTATATGTAACGCTTGTGATATGATAACATTGAAATGCATTGTGCATATTTAATTAGAAAATGTTTAATTACATAGTGATTTAATGAAAATATTTTTTAAAGTTATATCAAGATATTTTAAAAATGATTTTTTTTTATTATTCAGTTAGTTTAAAAAGTTTCTTTCAGTGCAGTTTTAAATTTATTCTTTTGAAAATAACAAAATAATGTTACTTTTAGACTTTTATACTATCTTAATATAAGTTAGTGTATTTATTTTGACATGGTTTTAAACTCAGGCGCAGTTTGTTCGTAGGCGACGCCCCGTGCCGGATGTTATTCATCAATTGTTCATTAGGACCTTGACATAATCTGTGTAATGATTTTACGATTCGAAAGATTTATATGGTAAGTACAAATTGTGGGTTGGGCCGGACGCCTTGTTATTGACTTCTACTGAATTAATTACCGCCTTGAATTTAGATTTATGTAAATCTATCGGATGTGCGATATTTCTGGTGAACTTGTTAAAGAACTTTACTTGAATGGAAACTATTTTCAGGGGCATTTAGTACTAGAGAAATTGAAGTGACCTAATATATACGCGTGATCTTATTTTGCATTTTTCTTTGAAATATACTTTTTTATCCATGGGAATTTATATAGAGAGAAAAAGTTTGTTATGACACTTGTTTTATATCATATATGCTATCATGGATTCCTTAAAATTGTGTTGCAATGAAAATAGAAAAGTTACTAAGGAAAGTAAAGATCTATGATATAAAATATTATTTTTGTATGGAAATTGATTCTTAGACATTATTTATTAACTATAGCGGCATTTTTAAAGAGGAAAGCGACAAAATATATGAAAAAAAAGTATTATTGGTAAATGCAATGTGCTTGAAAGAAAAATTATGATAATAATGAGTAGGGTGGAACAAAATATTAATATATAATAAATACATAAATGATAATATTTTTGAAAAAATGCAATATGAGATATAAACAGTACTCACCATAGACTGCATGATTAGTGTTTTTATTTCTAAATGTACGGAGATCTCAAACGAACTAACTTAGGCGCTGCTGAGAGCCAGTACTCGCCTAGAAATTTTCGCCTAAGCGACGTGTGTATGCAACCACCTTCCGAGTCGGAATGTCGATTGGCCACAGTGCGCCCCCTTATATATGAAACACCCCGCTTGGCCGTTCGTAATTGGAAACAATTAGTTGGCCGACAAGTGCAATGCTGTAATTTTTAATTTGCGAGATGTACGCGCGTTTCCGCCGGAACGCAGCTTACGTTTAGGGATGATTTTCATTTGGTTTTATAAAAAAAAACATTAGTTTGGATATTGATGAAATAGTAACCACATTAAAATTTTAACAATGTTCTAGAACATATTTGATAAGTTTTGTACTTGGCATTTCATATGCGCGCTTTTTTTACGCATGAACTTGACGTCAAAGATATATGGCGGCTATTAGATGTTACTTGTTTCAATATTCCGGTATGATCCAATTAATTATTTACACACATGTATATTATATTATACATTAAAATATTGAATGACATTTACAATTATTGGTTTAAAAATGGGCATGTATTTTATGATGTGACATTCTGATATGGGTAAAACCTGATTATCTTGGTTAGATATGATTCGATTTGAACGTTTGTTGGAATCAGTATTTTAAAAATATCATACGAAGTTTTCTGAGAGGGATTGGGCCAATTAAATTTGGAACAGAGCGGAAGGTCATGCATTTTACGGTTACTGGATACGGTAATTAACATGCATACATAAACTCACGCTTTTTTTCCCAGAAGGGGTAGGCAGAGGCGCCACCATGACACCCACATTTTGCCTTATGTGTCCCATAATGTGATAGGGGGCAAGCCCATTGCCATGATAGGAGGCGAACCCATCGCCATAATAGGGGGCGAGCCCATCGTCATACGGTAATTTTATAAAAATAAAACAATATTTTACGCAATAAGATATGCGTATTGAAAACAGCAATAGATAGGTAAACTCAGTCAGTGAGACGAAACTTAGGGCACATTTCTTCATCACGGACTTTTCCAAATTACTTGTATATCCTTAGTTAAATACCAAGCCTGGATTTAACGTAAAGTAAAATATCGTATGGGTTACTGCACATATGAGAATTGACAGTTTTTCATATCTAGTGTTGATTTATTTTAAGGCTTTCACCTGTTAGTCTTGTAGTTTGAAAGGGCCATCCGTGTAAGCAGGCAAGCAGGTGTAAAAAATCTGCAACATAACAAAATGGCAAATTGCTTTTACTCTTTGCAGAGATGGGATAAAACCACTCAGAAGAAGGTAGTTAAATGCTAAATATAAAGATTATGAAATGTATATTTTTACAGTTTTGTACTGTTTAACAGCTACCTTTGATAATAAATGGATAGAGCGGAGCACTTGGCGCTACGTCGTGGAAAGTTAAGAAAATTTTGCGATGAGATTGCAGTAACGTTTGGACCCATTCGTTATTTTGCCAGCCTCCGTGGCGCAGTTGGTTAGACACCGGCTGTGAAACGAGAGGCCGCGGGTTCGATCCCCGCACCGAGACAAATGTTTGTGAGGCCCACAAGTATTTGTCTTGGGTCTGGGTGTTTGTGAAATCGAAAAATCTCGTAGTGTCTCGTAATGTGGGGTCAGGACTATGTGATTGTTGGGTGTAATTATGTCTTTATTATTTATTTGTGGCTGTTAACACCCCGCCCATAGTTACCCTAATAGAATTATTTCACCGTCAATCATATCTAGGATATGCAATTTTTATGTTTCACAGTGTCAGAGACATAACCTGCTCTCTGTGAGGAAATTGAACACACGTCTTGATTCTCGAACCTTACATATTATAAACTTAATTCCGAGCATCGTCAATCGATATACAAGTTACCTAAAAGGTTTAAAACGACATGGATTTGACCTGCAAAACCTACAACCTTTCTTCCTAAAATTTAAAATGATAAACACGCAACAATTTCCAAAACAATTTCAATCTCGCACCAAAATCTCGTAAGCTTGGCAATCTGTCAATATTTTGTTTAATGGAGACGAAAGACGCGTTGAGTAAGATAATGTGTCCCTCCTATTATATTGCCATTTGTTACCCGTGTTTATATTGATCGTTGCTACATCGCGTACAACAAGATTCGTCGTGTAGTATTAGGTAAATGCGTTGATAAGTGCTCGCCTCCTAATAGGCGGGTTAATAGACTGCGCTTAAAATGAGGATGATATTTGGCATGTAATTTATCTTGTTACAAAACTGTCTGGACTTATTTGTAATAAAATGATTTGATGACTTTTTGATGGTGTCGCTAATAATAAATAAATAAATAAATGATCGTGATAGGGTAAAGCGGATAGCGACCAGAACATATGGAACATAAGGTTTAGAATCCTTTGGAGTTTATGCAAGAAGGTAGCGTTCCGGGATCATACATCCGGTTTTGTGTAGGCCTGCATAATAGTTTCGACCGGCTCTACACAACTGCATCTCACGAGTCGACCTTGACATAACTGCAAAAACCATCCGTCGCAATGTAATCAATTTGTCATAAGCGAAATAAGCACGGAAGGAATTTGCATCTTAAAATGACATGAGAAAGTTGTGTTATTCGCTAAATTGTCTCGTATGCGGTAAGTGCGTGCTCTTATCGCGGCGCGGAGACTACGAATACAAAATAGGTGTTTTTTGTGCTTTTCAATTTCGTCATTTATGCTATATTTCTTTATAGTCAAAAGGAGTCCACTGGCGTAGGTTAAAAAGCCTTCGTTGTGTAGTCGTTTCAAACGCCGGCTGTCAAATGAGTAGACACGAGTTCTATTCCCGCATAGAGTCAATTGTTGATTGTAGAGGATGTTTAACATCCATTTTTGTATCGATCAATGCATTTCTGAAAAAACAGTTTAGTTTTCACAAACACATGGCAGAGGATTTTTTTAAATTCTAAACCCATAGAAGATACTCAGTATTTCATAAAATAGTGCAGATTGGATTTTTCTTTAAAATAAGTCACGTAAACATGACACACAGTGCTGTAGCAGAAGGTGTCGCAACCCAATAATTTATAATTTAAATGGCAGTTTCCTCATTTCCTTCACCGGTAGACCGTGATATGTAGTACTTAGTTTCGAAAAACTTATTGGTACAACGTTCATGTTTACAGTTTTTGTAGACAATGTGGTTCCGTTGCACGCTCGGTGGTGAATGAATAACCACTGAGACTCCTTTAGAAGAACATACGTTAAATCCATCCACTGTGGCCTGTTAGTAACGGACCACACGCGGCCGCCAACATGTTCATGGTGGTCGCGGTTTCAAATCCCAGGGCACACCTCTGACTTTTCAAAGTCTTGTGTGTATTGGTACTCAATCACTATTATAACAGTGAAGGAAAACATCGTGACGAGACCGGCACACCAATGACCATAGCGATTTGTAAAAAAATCTGTAGTATGTAAAGTCCGCCAACCCGCACTAAGCTAGCGTGGTGGACTATATGGTCTAACCCCTCTCAATCGTACTCTCGATTGTAGAGAAGGCTCGTACCCTGCAGTGGGTCTTATGTGGACTATTGCAGTACAGTACGGTACACTACAGGAAGCTTAGCACTGTCGGTTGTGAGAAAGATATTACGATTCATCAGGATGGTGAATGAAGCACTAATATTTATCTAGTTTTTGGATGTAGGAACATCTAAAGATTCGTATTTTTACTGTATATTTATAGTTATGTATCACACCAACCAGACGTTCATTTTCATTCATTCATTTATCATCATAGACGTTCATGATTGGACATTAAAGCCTAGGTGAATCACAGTGTTCATATCTTTTTAGTAATTAAATTTAGAGCATTATTTTTTGCTAACAAGATCCCGAAACAGAGCAAACATGTCATCTTTTTATTTTGTAGCCACTTATTTCACACCATTCAAGACTCGTGTCGTGAAGAGCCATCAAGTTTAAATTAATAACGTGAAATTTAAATGTAAATAATTACAACATTATCTGATTTAAAAAATCACATTATACATCATAAAGTTCAGTTTAATTAACCGCCGAACACTCGATAGGAGGTCCAGCGTACAAATATAGTCAAAGATCAAGGCATAAAATTTAACTTTACATAAATAAAGAAATTTATCGAACGCCCGTACAAAAGACATCAACGTCGTCCATACATAGTTGCTACGACTTTATCGCATGACACCGCGGAATTCGACTCGACAATTATTATTGTAAAGTGAAAACAATAATGCCTATAAACGATATTTCGATATCTCAATATGAGAATAAAGTTATTTTTCCAGCAAACTATGTACTTTAATTATACTTGTACACGGATGTAAATGTTTGTTGATTTATAATGTGACATTCACAAAGAATCATAATTAAGTATTCTTAATTATTAGAGCTTAAGCTCGGTTGGTAACAGGAATTTGTGCGACCACATCACGGTGACATTGGATACTAGGATAAAGAGCGACCACGTTTACCGCATTCAACTTAAAGATTACGTCAAGTATTCGGTATTTTCAAGGACATAATAAACTTACGAGCTCTTGTTAAACCTTGTTCAGATTTTGATAGAAATTGAATGCTATTTATAGGAGGATTTTAATTAATAACCTACCCTAGGTGGCCATGTTAAAATATTACAACTTTCTTACTAACATAAAAACATCAGTGGCATGATAATGTTGGAAACCTTCAACTGACATAACCGCAAATCGCAGATAATCTCTGTACAGTAATGATTCATTCATAAATCCCGAGCTTGTGTTCATTTATCAATTAATCTCACAATGCAATAAATTAAAACAAAACTGCTCATCCAAATTGCTTAGTTCTAAAAGAGCGTAAGCGCAAATTTCGTGCGAATAAATCGTGAGTTTTGCAACTGACGGGTTATCAAGTTGTTTTACTTTAAAACACTTTTTGTCACTGACATGAGTTGTTACAAAAATTGCTTTATCGACCGCCGAAGCACGACATCTGTTACATGAATCAATTTGAAATATTTTTGTGCCGTAAATTCTGCTATTCGTTGTTGCTAATACAATATATTGAATGTCTTGAAGCAATGACATAAGGATTCTTGTACCCAAACTTAAACCCGTTTAACCCGTTGGACATAATGGTTGGAATATATTTTTACAAAATTCATGGAATAAATATACAAACACGTTAAATCAGATGTTTGGATTGACCCGAGTTGGGAGGCATCTACATATTGGATAATTGTCATTGTGGCTACCCCATTCAATGGATTTGTGTCGAAGTGTCCCATTGGGAATGGGCTGATATAGTACTGTACAGTACAGTACATTGAAAGGCAAATTAAAACGCCCTCCAGCTAAGTGGGGTGACGATTTGCGAAAGTTTGCTGGCAGATGCTGGATGCGACATGCCGAAGACAGGATGAAATGGCGTAATTAGGAGGAGGCCTATGTCCAGCAGTGGACAATACAAGGCCGATGACGATGATGAATAATAAAACGCAAGATACAGACTCGGCTTAATTAAGACTAAATTTAAGGTCAATGAGTGGAGTAGTCTAGACTGAACCCCCATATAGAAGACCAAGTACCCAGCAATGCTGTTGTAAAATTACATTATCACTGCATATATTATGAAAGGCGAACATAAGAGCAACAGTAGCCGTCTGGTGGCAAATGATTACCGTCACCTATGGGAAACTTACAACACGCGTGGCATTAAGCTGTTGCCACGTTGCTCACATCAACCATACGTCTTAGAACCAAGGGCTGCGCATTCAAATTTATTATTATTATTATTATCGTACACTTTTATTTTATAACAACATCGTAACACACAAAATGTATACACATAAAATTATACAATAGGCAGCCCTATCGCAATAACTGATTTCTTGAAGGGAGTTTATACAGTTAGCAAATATTCTGTTTCGAAAAACCAAGATAGTTTTAATTGCTTACTTATCATCAGATATTGGTGCGGCACTTTGCCAAACAGTATACAAAATATATCATTGCATAAATGGGACACAATTTACAGGTTAAAAACAATATTAAAAAATTTATACGAACGATGTCTTTCATAGCTTACAAATCATGATGTTTACAATTAGGAGACATGTTTTCCATGTTCTACATTGAAAATGTAATAAATAAAACAGGATACATGGACCCACAGCATACCTCTAGAGCCACATCGTTCATTTTATAGCAATGTATAAAATTTAATACCGCAAAATGCAATAAAAATAAAACGCAGCCAATACACAACAATTAATAATATGAACTCAACATCCTTGTATAAAGGAAAAGATTCAGAGCCCGCATACCGGCGAGCCGCGGACAATTTGTCTGCACAAGGCGACAGGTTGCGCCACCCGTCGAACTCAAATCAGCGCGGTATGTGGGTGATGTCAGTCACGTTCGACCACTCCGTCACGGAACAAAACCCTTAACACACTGTACCTAGAATATCTATAATATGATATAGTGTTCTGAAATAAATAACTTGGTGATTTGCTTTTGTCGTAGAATATTTCGATTTTATTACTAGCGAAATCCTGGCCGGTGTTAGGATCCGGTCTTTTAATATTTTCTATTTTGAGCGATTTTACGGTGTGCAAAAAAAGGTATTTTTTATTAAATTGTTGTTTTAAAATCACTCATCTCATCAATTGGCACTATGACGTAACGGGCAAAAAGACAACTTGTCAAAAGACCAGAGCTTAATATCCGCAACGAAACCAATTTCTCTACGATCAACAAATATACAATGTTTGCGTCGGAATGTTGGTGGGTAGAAAACAAATAAAAAGGCGCATGTCGACAGTTACTAGGATGGCGTCAAAAACAGGGCAATCAATTTTTATATTTCTTTTTCTTTTTCCTAACAACATTTAAAAATAAAAATCAAGTTATAAAACAGAACCCCCACGCGGAAGTATTCGGTCCGTTAATGACATTGTTAATACGAACACGTGAAAGGCTCGGATATTATAGTTGCGTGTATTAATTCATTATTAAACTTTCTACGTGCTAAATGATACATCATCGAGATAAACTAAATAAGTAGGCGCGTGTTGCGTAATATCGGCTCGTGCCCAACTCATTGTTACAGCGGCTTAATTGCACAGCTAAACTTAGCTTTACATTCAGAAATTCGATGGCAGTGGTCGCCAACCTTTAACAAGGAAACATAAAAGGAAGGAGGATCGTGCTTGTATATATTTTTTGTTCGCGATGTTCTATAATTGGGATAAGGTATGTGTTCGACGATAAAGGTGGCGGGACGTCGCTGGATGCAGGCTGCCTCCGACAGGTCACTGTGGAAATCATTGAGAGAGGCCTATGTTCAGCAGTGGACTTCCTTTGGCTGATGGATGGATGTGTTCAACGATTGACTTCTGACAGTGACTGATACTGAACTGTGATGATTTTTATTGAGATAGTCGGTACTACCAAAATCAAGTAAGTTAAAACTATAACTCCCAAAGAAGCAGATTAATTACTTGGGCTCGGATTTTTCCACAAGGTCCATAACGATCCCGAGAAAAGAAAGGGGTCCCTAAGAGAACACCGCTTTTATTATCCTGGAATTATTCATGGATGGATCCAACACATCCTGATAACTGGAAATGTTAGTATAGATTATACAACGGTTAATAAAAGTCGGTTTTGACCGCCACAGCATTAGACTGTGTAACAGAATCGCAATGCCTACGTTACTGCCTCTCGCCTCTCATAAGTGGTAATAAAAGACGCTCAGATGCGTTCAGATATCGTATTAACCGTTTCACACTTGCAAACCGACTCACTGGTCTGACTTGTGACTTGACTGTGACTTCATACGTACAATAAAACCGAGAGATCTTGTATTCGATTCGCTTATAGAATAGATACGCGTTTAGTGAGATTCTTTTCTAAAAAAATATTTCTCTCTCTCTCTCTTCAACTACAGGAAGTCCACTGCTGAACATAGGCCTCCCATGGATCGCCTCATAGGCCTGTTGGAAGCGGCTTGCATCCAGCAATTTCCTGCGACTTTAACCAGGTCGTCCGTCCACCTTATGGGAAGGTTTTCGACTCTTAGCTTGCTTGTACATGACCTCCACTCCAGAACCTTGAAAATTGATTTAGCATCGGATAATTACTCGGAATATTTAACATTTGGCTTCCGGATGCACGTAAATTATTATAGTGCATTGGGGTAACACTATAGTAGTAATGTGTACGGGTAAGAACGTACACCCCTTTTTTATATAGAAGTTCTTAACCATTCCACCCTTGTATTACGGTGTTTCCATAACGCACCCTTCTTAAATATTATTAACATAATATGTTGCGTTGGCATGCGCGCATAGAGGGTGTAAAACCCACCATAGAAACCAACTCATTGCGCAACTGGTCAGTGCTTTTGGTTTTGAGTTGGTCGGCATAATTGCGTGCACTGGGAGACCTATTATAGAAACGGACACTAATATCGTGTTATACCTTAGTCACTCGTAGGATTCTTAAAGCATAGTTCTCACCTTCAAGAATCTGCACTGTACTGTATCATCCCACAGATCCCTCCTTTATAATCGAGAGTACGCTTGAGAGTGGTTAGGTTATATAGTCCACCACGGTGGCTTAGTACGGGTTCAACTATGCTTCGATATAAACTATGTTGGTCTCAATGCGCCTCACAATCGAACTCGCCTTACACATATTAATAAACTTTGCCTGTTACTAACTGAGCAATGACCCCTTATAATATGTCGCTTAAGGGCTTCACTGGTTATGTAGAATATCGTATAATATTTCATACTATTCGCTTTAATGAGTAGAGAAATGCAATACAGCGGATTACTTACCGCGTGCTGTGAAACTCACTTAACAAATAATTTTCTCAACATTAATGTGTATTTACATACCTACTCACAATGGCTACGTAATAGTTTTAATGTTAGAAAAACTGTTGCATAAGGTATATATTCAGTTAGTTTGCACCCGTTATGACTGAATCGAAAATGGGACAATTTGGCAGTCAAAATCTGGAATTCTTGAATCGTTGGTCCCATAATGATAGTATGAGATGCTAAGTTTTAATCTCTTAATAATCTTAACTAATAACTCGCTAACGCCTGAATACTTAAACGCTACTTAAATATTATGTTGCACTTAAATACGCAAGTCCCGCTTAAATACGAGTATACTAGCTAAGAAGGACGCGGGTAGTTAAGTGTAACTTAATATTTAAATGGCGTTTGAGTATTCGGGCGCTAAAATACTGTTTATTTTTATTCTAAAAAGAAAATTGTGTAATAACTACAAATTGGATGATGTTTGAAGTATTTCGTTTTAAGAATAATATAACAATATTGGTTCAATAAATCACAGTATAAGTTGAAACTGTCATCTCGCGAACACTATTTAGGCGCGCTATTATGTGTAATCAAGCGATTATTCTCACACCCACTTTCAGCCGTAATAATATATTGATATGTAACGGGGTTGGATCCATGATGTATTGTGCCTCGGATTTGCATTTAGACTTGCTATTTCAACCGCTAATATTAATATTGATTGTGTACTAATGATGTACCAAAAATGGTCGTGAGAATGAGAACATGATTCACAAGGGATAGGTAAGAAATTCTTAAAGACCATCCATCAGCCTGTATATGTCCGCTGTAGGTAATAAACCTTTTTAAAATTAGACAGCCTCCGTGGCGCAGTTGGTAAGATGCCTCCTGAGAAACGAGAGGCCGCGGGTTCGATTCGTGCACCAAGACAAATATTTGTGTGAACCACAGGTATTCGTTTCGTGTCTTGGTGGTTGTGAGAACGAAAAGTCTCTCGTACTTCCTGATATCCACGATACAAGACTCGATCTTAGTATGGGGTCAGGACTGTGTATGTGACCGTTGGGTGTATTTATTTATTTACACTATTGAGCGTTAATCAAGAAAGTTTCAGGATAGATGCTGGGAAGGCCTGTTGGTGAGCGCAGTACCCGCGCCCTTTCTCTAATGGCACTGCTGGGCCACCTCTAGGATACAATATTAAACAGATTGATTTTAAGCTTGGTTTTCTGCCCTATTGTCTATTTAGAAGATTAGGCTTGTCTATCATTAGGATATCGTGATTTAGTCAAACCTCATTCTATTGCGAATATAAGGAGTCACCCCTGCCTCTTATTTTACGAAATGAATCACCTGTTTTAGCACCCTGGAAGAGGTTGTAGGCGGTATGTCCATGTCAGTAGCCTTCTAGACCTAGACAATTACTAGAAATGTGATGTGTACAGGATAGGGAGATTTAGCGTTAGCTTTATTTAATATACTTATTGTATTGTATCAGCCCAGATATGTCCCACTGCAGGGCTCGAGCCTCCTCTACAATCGAGAGTACGATTGAGAGCAGTTGGGCCATATAGTCCACCACGCTGACCTAGTGCGGGTTGGCAAACTTTACATACCATTGATATTCTTGCAAATCGCTAGGGTATGTAGGTTTCTTCACGATGTTTTCCTTCGCCGTTATATTGCGTGGTGATTGACTATCAATACACCAAAAGTCAAAGGTGTGCTCTGGGATTTAAACCCGCGACCACCGTGAGCATGTTGGCAGTTGCGCTTGGCCACCACGCGCTATACTCTACTCATTAAAATATGTTTAATTTGTTTGTATATTTTTTTATACATTAAGGGCAATGACATATTTTCTTCAAAATGTAACTTCTGCAGTTTTAGAACCTAAGTAACGATATCATGCAAACGCAATAGTCATTTTCACGGCTGATTATCTGATATTCCCTGCACGATTAGGATAATGACGCCAGAGCTCGATTAATCCTTGCAAACGATGCGAAACAAATTCATTCTAATGTCTGAACGCGATTTACTTGTAATATTGCGACTGATGAGGACTGTCAGCGCTTATAAAATATCAATATTTTGTAAGCTTTGATTGATTATTTGTATTCACTTAGCATTACGGTCGCCTGATTGGTCAAGTGGCAATCTATATACGTGTATATGGAATGTGATTTGTGCTTCTGGTTCGAACCTTTTTAATTCAAGAAATTATTCTTATTAATATCCTACCATCGTACACAAAATGACTCCAGTAAGTATAATTCTAGATTAGCAAGAAGTTTTGATCCACTCATAAGCCAGTACATTCTTTCCTTTTCAGAGCCTTAACCAGCAGTCCCTCCAATTCAAGTCTATTAGCTCCCTTAATATCGTAATACTCGACTCAAAGTTTAACATTATACTACATACATCAACCCACGCATTTTTTCTCAAAAGGGGTAGGCAGACAGTTTCACCTTGTCCCACCGTCCCACGATGTGATAGGGGGTGAGCCTATCGTCATATCGGGCACAAATTCCTAACTCCAGACTGGAAATTATTAGAAAAATTTAATACCACTTTGCTCGACCCGGGATTCGAACCCAAGACCTCAGCTTTGCAATAATACCATAGTACACCAGCGCCACCGAGGCAGTCACTAAAACTAAACATAATACTATTGTGCTAAATATAACAGAAAATATGTAACATTAAGCAATGCGTGCTTAAAAATGCACAATGTCACACCACATTACATTTTTTTCGTAAGATCATGTTTAATGCGTGTTGCAGCGTTAATAGCACTTAGTCTAGACACTTCAGTAAACGCGTGTACTACGTGAGCCTCATACAAATGCAATCATATTCAATGCATTTTTGTCGTCACATGCATGTATCATTCATATGGATTTTCCAGCGTTTATTTATTATTTTTATCGCGCATTTACAATTATAATGCGACCTGAAAAAACCTGCGATACATTTAACTATGCTCTGGTATTTCTATTTTATAAATATTTGTTGTCTAAAGGGCATAGCTGAGTGTCATGAATCTCGTAGGTATATCTGAATGTTCTTTCTGAACTGTATCATATCATTGTTTGATCTGGAGGTCGAGTATTAGACTACTATACCGTTTCTTCGGTATCAGGCGAATGGCATGCTCGTCTTACCATTCATTGCAATAAAAATAAACTAGGTTGGCAGAATTAGGATACGCTCTTTTTAAAACCATTTATGTTTTAGAGATAATCTAGATAGTGTAATCCGTACTATTATTCCACTGATAATTTTGGGCGCATTTCAATATTTCATTTCATCTCATTCAATTCTTTTATTTTCTGCTTGTTATAGACCCGACCGAGTAACAGATGAGGCTCTGACGATTCTCAAGTCGAGAGATAACCATCACTAAGATGACGTGACCAAATAACAGGCTGATGTCAGTCAATAGCATCACGAGGGCTAAAGTATCAAAGTTAAACCGACTCTCAAAGTTGTGAATATCGGCGATCTCTCCCAAATAACCGATATGAAGGCAAAAATCCCTAAAGATAGCTTTTGGGTGGAAAACTACATGTACTAAAAATTATAAATACTGTTCTATAACAAATTTAAAACTTTATATTTGACTAGTGACTGTAAATAGAAGCAAAGGGACTGCACTAGCATACAATAGGGTATTTGACTATGATATTTTTATATTACTTCGCGTTTAAACACAAATAACATTAAAATAAAACATTTATGTGAAAACAGTATGAAAGTAGCTTGTAACACAACGCAAATATTAGTATTTAAAAACAAGAGAGGGAGCGTATTGCGGACATCTTACCGGCTCTTTCACACGCGCCCTCTGTAATACATATAAAGACTTGTGACGTCACTAGTTTTGTTTAGCGTCCCTTTTCTTTTACTCCCCCTACAAGATTTAAAACTTTGTACTTTGTATAATTCTTAATGGATTCACAAGATTCTTAGTGTGCTAGATTTTGGATATTTAATAAATAAAACCTTTTGATAAATAAATAAAAAATGGAGTCAAACACCCTATTGAAAGGACTTGTCGGTGATGATTTTTTGTTAAACACAAATGATTATGTAATGCAGAAAAAACAAAAGTAAGAAACGTAGACTTTTTTCTTTTACAATTGTTTTGAAAACGCCGTAAACGACGGTCACTCCTACGTATCCACTATAATAATTTGACACAATACTAAATATAAGATAATTTTAACTACATTTATCTAAATCCTAATAGATATTTTACTTCGAAATGTGTTTTTAAAGGTCGAAAATACCGCACATTGGAATTATTTTAATGAGATCTGTGTCCGGCAATTTATATTTCGCGGAATCAATAGACTGGAAATGCTTTACTGATTCATGGCCGTACACGGAAACACTTGTTTCGCGAATATAAATGAAACATACATTTCTCTGCGTAACATAAATATTGGCAATTATGTTTTAATTAAGTTCATTTAATTTATTTATTTCTTAGACGCTGCATGCAGGCTGGTTCTAACACGTCGCTATAGAAATCCTTGGAGGTCGCTTTTAGAACAACCACAGAACATAATATATTCGACTGTTTCGTGGGAGGGCCTTTGTACAGTACATACAGCTTCAGAAAAGCTGAAGAGAGAGAGAGAGAGAGAAAAGTTATATATTACCTTGCTCCAGTTTTTCGAAGACTTCAATAGAGTAGTAAACTACGCCGACGTTATGTACTCGCATGAAGGTTTTGCGTCTTAGTTTACTACGTAGAGGTAATTTGACTTGATGTAATGGTAAATTTTAACAAACTATCTAATCACCAGACTTAAAACTAAATTTTTAAACAACCCGTGGTTGCACCGAAGCAAAATGACCGCCTACCACTACCCTCTTATTGCTCCATTGAAATATTTTTAATAAATAAGATAAAATATCAGGATATTTCCTTTTAATCGATAATATTTCATATGGCTAACATAATCTCAAAAATTGTTAAGTTTATTTTCATATATTTTATTGGCTATCGTATGTACAAAATAAAAATAAATTTATACATAACAATGTCTTAAATATATTATAATATATATAAAATATAGCCCTTTAGTTACAGTATCAGCAATAATAACAATTTTAAATACAGATCTGCCTCAGTGGCGCAATTGTACTACAATACGATTCCAAAACTGAGGTCTCGGGTTAGAACCAAAATTAGCCTGTTAGCCTGGGCAAAATTATATTGGATTTTTCTATTCATAAACAGCCTGGAGTTAGGAATTTGTGCCCGCTATGGCGATGGGCTCGCCCCCTATCACATCGTGTGACAGAACATACAAGGCGAAACATGTGTGTCCTGGTAGTCTAAGCCTAAGCCTGGTAGCCTGGTAACCTCTACCTACCCCTTCTGGGAAAAAGGATTGTGTGTATATATATATATATATATATATATATATATATATATATATATATATATATGTATGTATGTTAAATACAGATCCGACTTAGCCCTATAATAGCAGGTCTTATGATTACTCATAAAACCACCTGCTAAGCGAAGCTTATACAGAACTGTTTACAATATAGATTAAAAATACAACTGTACATAGCGTAGTGGACTCAGCCTTGGTAAACTGTAGGCGTAAGTAACAATGGACTCGATTAACACGCAGAACTGCCACAAATGTCAGAAGTTATGTGCACACAGTCGTGACTTCTCACTGCACCTGATTGTCTACGCCAGATAAACTGAATTATCTACACAAACATTTTTTTGTTTATTTATCGTAAATATTTAGAATCAGGCTTCGTTTCGGTGCCCAGGTTGATCTAATTTGCAATTTTCACACAATTTTCAATACTTAGCAGCAGGAAATCAACTGCTGAACATATATCTCCTTAAAATATTGTCACAGAGACCAACTCAATCTGTGCATTGATTGCTAGATAATTTAAATCTAAATCAAGGTCTTGTAGAAAGCTCAAAAGTTTTGACACTTGTTCAACTCAAGAATATTCAATAGACGAATGGAATATCTTTGAAACACTTGCGACGAAATAGTCTCGATTCTAGAATATATTTACAACAATACAAAGGCTATCGACTATTCGGCGGATAAAACAAGCTTCTCCAGCTTACTAATTCGGTAATGTCGGCGTGTTTGGTTCCCTCTCAGATCAAATCATCCATGTGCCATCATCCATACACACAGAGCATGTTAATGCAACATCAGACAATTTAAATTCACCAACATTCACAATCGAATATCTCAAGTATATTGCTCTCAAAAACACTTTTACTTTAATTTAAATTACAGTGATTTAAAAGAAATTACATGTCGGAAATAGATTGACGTCTATAAAGGAATCAATATGTTACAAATGAATGATATTACGCAATTGGACACAGTTGTTGATTATAACGTTGATTTAACGTCTAGAATTGAATGAGGTATGTAATGAAGTCTAGAAATGACAGAGTTGTTGAACCATAAATAAATTACGAAACATTTTATTTTATTGCCTAAGAAACTGAAATGATAACGTGCAATACCTACGATGTCTTACTAACTTGAGGAGGAATACCGAATCAAGAGCAAACATATTACGAGATAATGCCTATAATAATAATAAATATACCACATTATAAATAAGACCAAAACATAAGTATAACAACAGCACTCTGTGTAAGTAAATTCAAAGACAGTGTATTAAAGAAGTGGGGTACTTAGTAAACGATGCATCTAATGAACCGATAAAGAATTATAATAAGAATAGATACATGCGAAACCAAAACACTCACTCTCCACTATTTTTCGTCGTATTTTCAGACTTATATCGCAAACATGCAATTATCTGGTTTGTGAGTGATATATTTACATTAAGTGACCCCTTTGCTCGTTTGGTATCGGAGCATGCGACGTGTCATAATGAAAAGCGATCTCCATCGCGCATGAGCACCCACAACAGCTCATGAATTGGACCTGTATTTTTGTATTATAAATCAAATCAAAATCATTTTAAACAAGGAGTTCGAATGTGTGGGCTTGCCAATATGCCATAAAAAGGAATCATGTTAATGAAGACGTACGTCCAAGGTCCTACTTTCGTGAATCACGCCTTCTGATTAAATTGTGACAAGACACTCATCACGAAGATAACAGAAAGGTCAGTCTACTTAATACTTATTCTACTTACAGAGTTTTTACTTCCTTTCCCAACAAGGACACGACGCAAAATATAATGCAAATTAATCAATAATCTCGCCTTCGATATTCGAGATATTCGAGAACCATCTACGTGAATGCACGTTTATCTTCCTGCTTTTTTATAATTTGTTCTAGTTAATTAACGTATGTTCGTAAGAGGCAAGGCGTGCAGCTATCAGGAAGTCTGCATTGCAGTTTTACCAAATATCTGAACCTATCTAGATCGTTGAACACGAAATAAACGCGACTTAAACACGGGCGCTTTTGAGCAATAAGGTTAAATAGAAATACAAGGCGAGCCCAAAAGAATCAGTTCTGGTTGTAGACATTAAGTAATGGGTATAGTCTTCTTCAAATAATTCATAATCTCTTACAGTCTGCTGGATCCATACTTTTCTCGGTGTCATGCCGGTCGCAGCCAGGTTCAACCGGCGATTTTAACAAGATTTTGATTTGATTTCGAATCATCTTGCCGCCAGGCGGTCGACAGTGCGCTATCCCTCTTTTGGCCACTATTCGGTTAGCGCCTTACTCCACCGTCAAGTAGTTCAGAGCTATATATCCACCCGAACTCCATTAGAGTCCCATAAGCAAAGAAGTTAAGTATATTAAACTTTTATTCGATATATCAACATATATCAAATAGTTTGTTTAATATATAAAATATCTGTCAATAAAACAATTTAAACTTCACCTTGCAAGTTGGACTTAGATCTGATTTATATTGATCACCACGTTACGTAAACAACGGTCCAAACCTCAAAAAAAATCACACCAAATTACGTCTCATTGCATTTGCTCACTGATATAATTAAGCAATAAACATCATTATGTTACTGAATAATTGGATGTGAACAAGCCTCAGGAATGTGTTGGTCTGTAATAAGCGTAGCTTTGTTGTAAGGTTATTGTGGTTATTGTGCTTTTCGGGTTATATTGTAACAAATATTAATAGCTTTCTGTTTTACCACCGTATTGTGTATTTTTATGCAAACTAAACTGAAGAATATGTTGGATTTACTTTTTGAACTAGCGGACATTTCCTATTGGTTATTGGTGAAATAAAAAAGGTCTAAATATAACAGCCCAAATAGATAAAGACATTTTAGCCTATTGTGGTTTGAACGATTTCACATATTGTCATTTTATTTCAATCTGTATGTCAAGCAGTTTTCGTTTTGTTTTCATGGCGTTGGGTGGTAATGAACTAACATCCGAAAAGTCGATATTATACGTCTCAACGTGTGCTCCATGATTCCTACCCGCGATGACCATCTCAACAATTCGCGTCCCATTAACTACAAACAGACCACCACTTATAACACGCATTTATCCAATAACATATTGCAATCACATTCCAATCTAAGTTATTTTAGTGTAGCAAAGCTAAGCCAACATTCATGCCAGTCGAATGAGATACGCCCATAGATTTCACGAACATTCAAAAGGTCCCTTAAAATAATAGAGAACGGGATCGAAGGGCGATCGAATAGTTGAGAAATCGGTCTAGTGGGCAGCCCGAATGCCGCTGCGAATGTCATACCTTCACCGTAATGCTGGCATTCAAACTCATGCCCCCTACCGGCATGACACGTTAATGACACGAATTACAACCGAAATGGAGCTGCGCAGTTTACATAATACTTCTGCATTCTGAGAACGCTAATTCTGTTATATTCGACACACTATTGTAGTATATTGAATAGACGATGTCGCGTCATTTTTGATGTAATCACTTTATTGTTCGGTTATATTTTAAATCTCATTGGTCTAGTTTCAGTATGTATGAGCTGTGAACCATGAATTACTAGCTTAGAAGCTTAGACAGAATATTATCGTCAATCAAAAATTATATCGGGTCTATCAATTGCAAAGTCATCAATAGATACATACATAAACGCCACGCCTGTACCCTATAGGAGTAGGCAGAAACTATGAATTTCCACTTTGCTCGAGCACTACACTTTGCACATCTCGTTTCCTTTCATCAATCTCTTCATGCATTCTCGTCGGTTAAGGGTATTTTTAACCTGACCCTTGCCTAAGGTGCCATCGATCTGGTTGGTTCGATGGGGTCGACCCCTACCGACTCTTCCTTTCACACTCGCCTCATGTATTTGTTTTGTTAATCGCCTTTTAAAGTCATTGATAAATACATCATAAACGCAAACAATAAACATTAAGCATAAGGAAGTAAAATACAACACTCGATCATTTTCAAAGTGTAATATTAATCCTGAATAATAAATCTAAAACAGAAAGGCACAATGAAAAATGACCCACATTATTCACGTTACAAGACATATCCTAATGACTCACAAAAAGTACGCAAATCCGATCGGAACATATTACCATATTGGCCTGCTGTAATCACAATATTGTCTTGTGTTTTATGGTATGACTAATGAGTTCTAGAAATTTTGTAATAACTAACATTCAGTCTCTTAAGACATTATACTGATGGTAAAGGTGAATATCACTCATGAGTATGTTGTCCCTATTTATTTTTTATACTAGTGAGAAGACGAGATAAGTTGCGCCTGCCTACAAACAGGAATAACATCGAATTTAATCAAGTACTACATACATAAACTCACGCCTTTTTTCCCAGCAGGGGTAGGCAGAGGTGCTACAAAGGCACCTAGGGTTCGCCTTGTGTATATGATCCCATCCCCATATCAAACACAAATTCCTGACTCTGGGCTGATAATAAATAGAAAAATGTAATACCGCTTTACCTGACCTAGGATTCGAACCCGAGCCATCAGTTTTGCAATCTTACAGTAGTACAACTGCGTCACCGAGGCAGTCAATCAAGTACTCAACACTGCATAGCACTATATCTTCTGAGCACGCCCCAAGAAATGAAATGTTAAGCCTCATATTACACTACTACCTGGCAGCAAAGGACAAATAATACATGAGTATGGTCTACTTTACCCAATTTCGCTGCCTTACTATGGAGTAAGTACACACAAAGAGACCAACCAGGAAAATATAATTTGCCTACACTTCCAATATTTAAAAAAGAAGAGGAACAGTAATCAAATCTCTTATTCCAAATATTACTGTTAGAAACCGTAAAACAGATAATATTTTTCTACAGGCATAACAGCATAAAGGTGAACCAGTTTTGCATTTTCCAAATGTATCATTAAAGAACCCTAAAAATATCGACAAAAATCAATAACATTTCATTCGAAGGTCAAATCAGTTCGCAGGTGTGGCAATTACATTCCCTTTTAAGATGAAATGCCTTGTGGCTGCATCAATACGTCAAGAAATATCACCTAGTCAACGTTTCGCGCTATTTTAATAAATCCGTAATGTTTGATTGCACACAAAGATTTAATTGTGCCCTTAAGCGCCTACCGTTTATTATGAACGGTGTGCAATAAATAATTAGTCTAACCATACTCGTGACGTAGGTGCTTGGTATCGGAGAGTCCGGTTCTCATTCCGAATGGCAATGGAGACAACACGCACTTGGCTATATATCAATCTTATTTTTATGTACCATTTTTCAAATACACCTTGGTTACTCTAGATATGAATCTAGAATCTATCTATTCTAAATATCCTTGCTGGAGGAAAGTTTATATGACAAAATATAAAGGCTTGTAGTGCGCGTCTACAGTTATTTATTTTACGAGCAATCTCAGTTATCCCATTTCCTCTCATCGACTATATTTAAATGTAAAATTATTATATACATTAAATTTCTGCAACGTTCTTTTTTTAGTAAACTAGTTACTTTAGTTACAATTAACAATGTTTTTTTTGAATTGAAATGATATGGGAATTAGAGTCAGCAACTTTGTTTGTCTCCCAAGGTAAGCCACAGAGCCCGGTCTGCTGCTTTATGCATGCAGTCGCTGCCGGCCCTCTTGTGCAAGCCGTCCCGCCATCTGGTCAGAGACCTATGTCCAGCAATGGGCTGATGATCATGGTCTTTGCTTTTCATTTTATTTAGTCATCTCGTCAGATGGCGACGCATATACGCATACAATCCATCCTCCCTTTCTAGCCATAAAGGCCACTGGCCAGAGATACACCTAGGAAAGAGTGTCTAGGTGGTTTCCTAAGACTGAGGGACGCTTTGGTTTACAGCAGATGGCTATTGTTGCAAAAGGCACCTATTCATAGGTGAGCTGTTATTTGTTGGACAATCTTATTATATGAAATTGACAAAACTCATTAGAAATATATGTATTTCTAGATTACTATTTCTTTTACAGACTGCCCTTGCATTAGTAGTCATATAAAAAGTTGTTAGTTTTGATTTAGAAGCGTAGTAGCAGGTGCACGGTGACTGTAATTCAAATTGGCAAGTCATTAAATTATTTTCAATATCCTAACAAATCACTTTAATGGTAATTACAGCCTAAAATAGATTTGGCTCAAACACCTACATCAAAATATCGACGGCTAATTTGTATAACATGGGATTTCTGTCGTGAATTCCGTGTAAATGTTAAATATTAGCAGTTGACAACAAGCACGATTTTGGAGCTTTATTATGTAGACAGAAGTATGCGAATGCCGCGTTCCATGTTATTTCGTACGCCAAGCGCTGGCCTTCTTTACGAAAAAAGCTAGTCCTTTTTTTCCAATCGCTCCAATTAAGTCACCACTTTGTAATGTCAGATTTCAAATAATGTCAGATTATAAATTGATCAATTCCATTGACATATATTCTACCGATAGTACATTATAACTCAATGATCAATTCACGTGATTTTAGATGTTTTATTACACAAATCAAAGTGTGTGGCCTGTTCGTAACGGACCCGACGCGGCTGCCTACATGTTCGCGGTAGTCGCGGGTTCTAATCCCAGAACACACCCCTGAAGGAAAACATCGTGAGGAAACCTGCACACCATAGCGATTTGTATACATTTCTGTGGTATGTAAAAGTCCGCCAACGTGCACTAGGCTAGCGCGTTGGATTATATGACCTAACCACTCTGAATCGTTCTCGCGATTGTAGAGGAAGCCCGTGCCCTGTAGTGGAATATACATATATGGGGTGATATAATACAAAAATCTAAAAATAGTGAGGATGCAACAGACGACGGGGTAGTTCTATAGAGTTGTTGAGTATTTTCTTTAAAATTTATGACCACATATTAAAAGTAGGAGCAAGTCACTAAAAGCAGGACGCCGCCTTTAAGCGCCATTAGGAATTGAAGGAAGAACGTTCAGCAGTGAACTTCCTATGATTCAGTTATAATATATGTACATCAATAAATAATTTATTGGACGATGCATCGTAAGCAACCATTACGGGCGCATTCTATATTTAGATAATCGATTAGGTTTAGCAGGACACTTCCACTCACTTAATGATCTTCATCGTTGCGAACTTTTACCTTGTCTGAGGGAACATTCAAAGGTTATACTATTTAGAAACTAACTTAACCAAGTCACAGATACACAAAAACTGCTGTTGAGATATTGCAAAGCTAACTAGATATTGCTTGTTACTTTTGCAACTAGAATAAACGCTTTTATCTCAAAGAAATGTCAATGTCTCATGTAGGCACACAGTCGCAAGATAATACAATGTAAAGTTAACGTCATGAAGTCACGACCGACATAATATTGAGAATTTTATTAGATCAGCCTTTAGCCGTAACCTGATTCCAAAATTAATTTGACTTTTCCACCCATGTTCGAACTGAATTTGCATTAAAATAAATTCAAACGATTTATTTGCTTATTATCCTTATGCAAAATTTACTCGGACACCTCAAAGGGCGCGCCTCGTAAGCTAAAGTACTATTCAACAAAAAAGGTCACGATTTGCATCAAACCACGAAAATTTTAGTGGGCGGCGAAATTGTTAAACATTTTGATAAATTTAATCGCCTCGGAATTCCGTCTGTAGTTGAAGTTCCTGAAGGCATTAATGATTATATTTTATACGTTAAATTGCTGATAAAAGTTTATATTAACATCGAGGGGAATTTAATTTTAATTTCCAGCATAATTCATGAACTATGACTCTGTAAAGGGTTTACAGCACCTGTGTTTTAATTTTAAAACATGTCGAAAATTTATTCCAAATAGCTGGCACCGTACTTATAAGACAAAACTAGCCAAAGTGACCGGTGCAATGTTGCATTCTGACATCAGTATTGGTACGTTCTGTTTCAAGCTCACCAGCATAATTGAATCAACCAGAGAGATGTACAAACCAATCAATAACCTATCTTATGAGATGCAATGACTGGAGGCCACGTACAAGCAAGTAAAGTATAGAACGCCCACCCACAAGGATGGCGTCTTGGTTAAAGTCGCAGGAAGTCGCTGGATGCAGACCGCTTTCAATAGGTCTGTGTGGCGATCCATGGGGGAGGCCTTTGACCAGTAGTGGACTCTCTGTGGCTGAATAGAGAAGTTGCAATACTCTCCATACAATGCTAGTAAAAAAATATCCATCTGATGTACATTTTACCATTGATACGTATTCGACGATTCGATTTCGTTCACAACTCCACAAAATTTGCATACAATTGGAGGTTATATTTCTACACTAGCTTACATAATTACGCTAGGATTTCCTTTACACGATTTATGTGTACCAAAACCGCATGTGTTACTTACATAATTGTCGATGTAAGATACGAACCCTGCGTTCGTTTTTATCCGTAACTCGATCGGAAATTTGTGACTTAGTTCCTTAGTTATACAATTGTCTTGTTTATTTCCCGCGGATATATTTGATTGACAGGCGATGGAGAATAATGTGTACTTTTTGTTGCTTAAGTAACCATGTCCTTAGGCCCTTAGCACGCAATTGTAAAGGTTCGTTATAACCTCATCAATTATGTTGCTATTGTAAAACCTCTGGGCCTGAAAGAGCATTTTGAATGTAGGTTCCGGTAGTTCTATTTGCCAAAGGTAACAGTCGTTAATCACTCTCATTTGAATCCCTATGGTTTGGCTTGAAGTTTCGAAACATCAATAAAAACTACTCTATTGAAATCGTCATTTACTAAGGCTGGATCTGGATGCAGGCCGCTTCCAACAGGTCAATGTGGAGATCCTTGGTGGAGGCCTATGTTCAGCAGTGTACATTCTGTGGCTGAAGAGAGAGAGAGAGAGAGAGTAGGCTGGAAAACCGTCCGATGATGTGGAACTATATCAGAGTCGTGCAATAGAACGTAATATATACCTATATGTTACAAGTATGATTCGAGTTAGATATAGTTTGAAAATCTAGTTATGTTATAAATAATGTTTCACGTGATTGCTACATATAAGTTCATTCTTTGTGTTAAATTTATTTTTGATAATTATAAAAATTATTAATGCAAGTAACATCCACTTAGAATAAATAGTAACACAGGCAGTTACTGAAAAAAGCGTAGAAAATAAAATAAAAAACGACTGCACAAAAATAATTCTACAAATAATAAATTTGTATGTTTCCAAAAATATATTCCTTAAAAACAGCAAGACTTAATCCTTGGAAACCGTTTAAAATAGAGGTATTATTTTATGCAAAAGTAAAAAATTGTTGCTTCGACTTCATCGTAACCATCCAACATCAAGTAAATCTCAATTCTTACAAGCATTTAAATATGCTCACAATACTCAGAGCCTTAGATCAAAGATAGAGAATTGCATTAACAACCCCCGTTTAAGTTCGCGTGTCCAAACGTTATCATCGGCAAAAAGACCAATCGGAACCGCGCACGTAGAAAAACTCTCAATTATAAAGGAACGATAATTGTATCAAGACAACTTGTTGCAAAGTTTCGTGCATTATGCACTTTGGCAACGGCATTGCGTCCGTCTGCGTCCGTCACACGGCTAACAAATGCCTTCAAAATGATGCTTGGAAAATTGGAAACTGCTGCATCAATGTGCACTTTATTGCCTTGTAATAAGGGTTTGAAAGTGGCAAGTGAATGTTTGCTGTCATTCAACCCGTAGCGTGCTGTGTGCGTGTGTGACTCTTTGATTTCTCGCTCCATTTATCGTGGAGTTATTAATCAGTTTTAACGCGTTACAACAGTTTTTTTTGTATCGCATTCTGAGCTATTTGTCAATTTGATTGAGATGGGACTGTAATTATGTACTCAACGGGCCTCATGCTTCCTCGGTGGTGCATCAAGATAAGAACGGCTTGTTATTGCCGACAGCTTTGACTTTCACTCTCTATCGCTTCTGTAAAATTGATGTTTCACTCTTCTTTATTGCTTTCTGAGAGGATTAAGATTTTATTTTAGACGAAATTTGATACAGAGGTGTAGGTAATATGTATTTTTTCTCGTGGTTTAAAACACGTTTGATTTGATAGCAAATATATCACAAAAAATATCGCAATGAGTATATTATTCCTGTATTCAATACTCAACTACGATTTGACCAATTACGTCTCACTGGGCATGGGCCTCCTCTATAATCGAGAGTACAATTGAGAGGGGTTAGGCCATGTTTGGCCAATGATTACGCTATACGCACTTAGGGAATATCATACGGCTGACACTCGTCACTGATAACACGATATACTAAAAAAAACAATGGTAATAGCTAGCTACGCATGCAGATTTACCCGGTGGTCTCGTCACATGACCAATCCGTGATCACCTGTGCTCCTGATTTAATTAATTTTATTAAAATCTTTTGGTTTTGAGCGCAGACAGCAAACAAAAATGTTTGTGTCTTTTCTTGCCCTATGTAAATTAATAGTTGTTCCCACCAGCTTTGACTAGTAGGCAGATCAGACGGGCAAATCCGTGCGCTTATTATGTCTATTACATACAGTATTGATAGTTATGATTTGTATTCAGATTGATTTCCTGTGTCGGATTATTTCATATCCTTTGATATTTACTACGTGTGCCTTTCCGGTCTCTGTCACGATCCTATTTCCTACTAATTCATTGGTCAGTTTCGTAGTTTGTAAATTGTCACCTGCAGCAGACAGTTTTTTGTAGATGGTAAGTTTGCTCCTTTAGGTTGTATGACCAAAGAAATAGCTTTTTTTTTCAAGGTATATACCAAAATAAATGACAAAGCATACATACACAGATACATAACCTTTTTCCTAGAAGGTGCAGGCATAGATGCTACTAAGTACCAAGACACACAAGGTTCGCCTTGTTTGTTCCGTCCTACGATGTGACCGGGGGCGAGTCTGTTGCCATATCGGCCTCAAATTCCTGACTCCGGACCAATTATAATTAATAGAAAAACGCAATATAACTTTGCCCGACCCGAGATTCGAACCCGAGACTTCAGCGTTGTAACCGTACCTTAATAGGTACAACTACGCCAGAGGGAGTCAAATATCCAAAATGAATGGTTATTCGGATATATTTATGTTTTATGCTTAAAATTAACTTATAATGGCACACATGAATAATTGTGTCAATGAGTGGCAGAAAATCGTCTCTTGCCAGTTGATAAGGGTATATCAGTGCAATTCTCAACAGGTGCTGATCATTGCCAACAATAAATCAACCCTATTCGCCCTGTTGCAGGGCATGGACCTCATCTACTACTGAGAGTGTTTAAGGCACAAATTGATGGACTACTTCGACCTATTCCGGGTTGGCGGACTTCACAGACCATAAAAATTGCAGGTCCCATGATGTTTTCCTTCACCGACAAAGCGACTCTGGGATAATACATTATAGGCCTCTCCCAATGATTTCCACAGTGACCTGTTGGAGGCAGCCTGCATCCAGCGACGTCACGCGACCTTTACCGGGTCGTCTGACCACCAAGTGTGTGGCCGTCCCACGCTGCGCTTTCGGCTTTCATTGACAGAGGCCTATGCTCAGCAGTGGACTTCCTTTGGCTGATGGAATGGATTGGATTGGATTGAATACATTTTACAATTTCATTAAAACAATTATTACAACCATGCCATTATTGATAATTTAATAATTGCTAGGTAATAAAGAACTTACGACTGTACGTAATCCCACGCTAGGAAAATAGTGCTGTCTATAATTAGAGGCGCCGCCGGTCGAGTTTCTACGCAGCCTGGATTCACGCGACCTCTCGGCCTTATCTGTAATACCTTGTGATAAAGAATGCAATAACAAACAACAACTGGCCACAAATTAATATAGTTGTTTCATACCATTTATTTTATTGCGAAAAAACTGCTCTGAATCGCCGTTCGGCTCACACTCCTAGTACGACGCAGTTAATGATATCATGCTTTTTAATTATCGCGATATCGATATGTTTCATAATACCTTTATTATATCTTCTTTATAAGGCGTGGGGTTTACTTAGTTGGACACTTGTCTGGTGAAGTAAGGATATTGTAAAAACTTGTCTTAATGTCTGATGACTTTCGTGTTTCTGTTAACATGACACGAGTAAATCCTTATGTATTTGGGCATATTCAAGTCAAATTTTCTGATTTATTATGGCAATAATCAATTCTAATATTTCGTAGAGCCTTTATTATCTATATTTATTAAAATATGAAATAACCCCAGGAATAGCCACTAATTAATGATCACCGCAAACCAAGACGATGGTCAAATATCAGTTTATTATTAAGCGCGGATATCGCCCACCGTATGATTGTGGAAAACCTGTCATAACGAGTTTTCTACTCAAGTGTATCGTGTTCCGCACAGATTGATTTTATTCAGTAGATATTTGGACTGAACTGTACTTAACATCAAGCGTATGATAGATACTTTATCGAATATAACCACCGTGTTTATGCGAAATTGTTGCAGGCTCGGCAAAAATCTGCTAAACGGTCAATAATTTATAAGCTCATAAACGGCGTTGAGATAAAATATTAATCTTGATATATCTTGATAAGCTCTGTGGCATTCGTAAATATTATTATAACTGTGTATGATATTTATTGCTGTGCATTTTTAAGATCTTATCTCCCCGCACGTGCCTATATCAGCAATAAAGCATAGCACATATGTTATTACATATGTCGACAATAATGACAAAATCATTTGCAAGGAAATATGGGCTTTAGTTGCCAATCAATCTCTATTACTGCCGAGATTTATGTCACTTGAAGAAAATATAAGTTATTGTTTATGAAGCGATTAATTTGCCCACACGGTATTGGCTAAACTGCACCTGTCTTGTCGAAATAATATCACTTGGCGAGAGATAATGTTACCTTATCAGTAGGCGTAAATATACTAGAATTGTCAAAAACGAATCTGCATACAGCAACTGATCCCTAAACGCGAAATATTAATGCAAACCCACAAGTAATCCGGTTTATTTCCGCCCCAAGATCTGATAGCGGGCACGTCTGCTACCGTCATACACATTTGTGCAGGTACACAAATTCCAGGCCCGTACAACTTACATGAAATTTTTCAAGACGAAATCTCACACAACGTGAATTGACCAAGTTGTGAAAAAGAAACAAAGCAACGACTTTTATAATGGCACGACAAAAATGTTTAAGTATCTAGTAGGTATTACCTACATACTTATAGTACAACCCATAGTCGGCGAATGATCACTAAAAGCTACAAACTTGCGTGGATCACAATGTCGGATATATCCACCATATCCTCTGTTAACTTCTAACATAGAATATTGTAATACTTAACTCTAAATTACAGATCAGTGGACATACACTAAATAAATAAAAATACACCCAACAGTCACATACATAGTCCTGACCCCACAATAAGGTTGAGTCTTGTGTCGATATCAGAATTCAGAAGCTACGAGAGACTTTTCGGTCTCACAACCACCCAGATCTTAGACAAATGCTTGTGGGCCTCGGTGGGGGGATCGAACCCGCGGCCTCTCGTTTCACAGCCGGCGTCTAAGAAATTGCGCCAAAGTGGCTGTCAAAATACTGTGTCTACTGTCACTATACAGTATGTAGCTCACAGAACAAATATTCCTATTTTCTGTGATATCCTTTAATGCAATAAGTGCCCAATATCCCTCGTTGATAATTTGAGTTACAACATTATTACTTGTTAGTCGCAAAATGTCTCATACTAAAAGACATTAGTATAAAAACGCGTACACGTAACTAACGACTTGATGAAAAGGTCATATTGGTCAGTCAGGTCGTACGAGGCATGGGAAAAACAATCACTCGTCGCAGCGGTCATTTAATACGTGTCTAGCCCGACACCCTGCACCGGCAGTTGAACTGTCGCCCATCGATCCTAGATTGTGTCAGATAACAACTGTCTAGCACAGAAGGCTTTATTAACTGGCAGTAGCTATTTAATGAGTTTCATATTGAATGTCTGAATATCTTAATGTTCATTGAATAATTTTAATGTGAGGTATCGTTGGAGCTGTTATCTTGAAAATATGAATGTGTATTCTATACCCAGAAACCATATTTTAAAACTAAAAAATATTTCGTGTCAAAATCTACTTTTTTTATTTATTTCTAACATCAACAGGATACAACATATTATAATTGACAAAACTGATTTTGCATAAGACCGTAAAAATTAAGGTATGCCAGGAATCCAACTTAATATTCATAATATTGATCTGTCTGTTCTTACAAACTACGAATTAATAATAGTATAAATGTCATAATAAAATATGAACCCAAATAGTATCAAATCATAATTAATTAGACCGCTTATAAGTCCATAATATTAACGCCCTAATACCTCAGTGTTAGATTTAATAGCCAACGATCTTTATCAAGTACTTAATTAAGGCCCAGTGAAAACCATTAAAATGTGCATTTATTCTATTAATTATAAGTTATTACACAAAATTAACCAACAGAAACTAGACCACGTATCGTATGTTTTCAAAAATGTTGGTCATTTTTGTATTTTACTGAATTTGTAGAGTGCATGAGCCATGAATTTTAAGATCGTATATTCGATTTCCAAGTCAGACAAATCAAATTGGAGTATAATTTAGATACTTACTTTCTTATTTTTTACACTCTACGGGAAGATTCTCAACAGGAAGCGGGGTGGGCGGAGAAATATCCCATGATCTCTACAAAGGGGCGTAATATATCGAATTATTGATGGATTACAAAGAAAATAAAAATAATACCTTAATTTAAAAAAAGTATTCATTTAAATAGGTACTTAATACCAACTACCCAATTACGTAGACATGAGTCATTAATTTGTTGGAAATATTTGCACGATATGTATTAATATCGGGTGAATATTTCTCGCAGAACGTTTACAAAGCGAGCGGATAAATCGTTCAAGCGAACCCATTATAAAGTAAGACATGAGGTCGATTAGGCCAATGGCATATCACAGATTATGGTGTATTTGAACCTAATAGGCGGCTGCGGAAACTCACTTCCACTCACCGTTTGTAACTAAAGATATATTATACATACCTACATTAATATTTATTTAACCTGAGATGGCAGCGATTGCACCGCACCTAATGGTAAATACGATGGTGTCCAGTAAAAGTTACACAAAGAGGATTCAATAACCTGGGTAATGAACTCAGGACCTGAAGTTTTGCAGTCTACGCACGCTGCCACTAAAGCAGCTACGCGAAATCTATCTTCTCTTAAAAATTACATATGACTAAAAAGCGGTAGCAAATTATACGTTTTACAAGTCTATGGACATTGGTGATCGCTTGTTATCAAATTCTGCCATGTCAGCGTATGGAAACAATAATAAACGACATACCCACCCTAAAACTTGACAAGTTTAAAAAACTTTTAACCAATCTTCATCGCGCCTTATCGCAGCCATGATCACGATAGATAAAATCGTGTTATAAACTTACGATATAGAAATGTCATATATCAGAATGGCAAGTTTATTACATGACAAATTGCGCTTGCACATTGTTGAGGTTCCTTGCATTCATGTTAACGGAAATCGGACTTGTCTTACCAGTTTAACTCCTTAACTGAGAGTTGTCACGCGATTAACAAATGAGGAATTTAGAAGATTAATACGTATGTTCGTATGTGCCATTTACTTAACAATTATTTTCGGCCCAGACGTTTTTTGTAAATGTAATAAATTCTTTTTGATTGCAGTGCGTGGTGGAAGTTAAAAATGCATATTTAAAAATGGTATACTTAATTTATTTCTAAATACGACAAAAGAGACTACTCGTAATTACCAGATAAATTGGTTGTTTATTTTTACAAAAAAAAAACGTGTTTTTAAGCCTTTTTTAAATTAGAAGCAAACCTTTCTAAATCCGCGGTGCCATTCAGCCCTCATTTTATATTTCCTTACTTTGTATGATACAGTTGTTAAAGAATTAATTACTACCAAAACAATTATTTTAATATCATTTTTTAATTAACCGGAATGCATTCAGCATCTTTCCTATTCACGAGGACGACGAGCTAGTGAGAGTCATTAAGAAAATGATTAAGAGCGAGGACATCCACTATCAGATATCATACTTAATATAACGATAATATTCCTCATTAATCATTCGGAATATTGAAATAATTTTTCACATCGCGTTAACAACCGATTTATGTATTTTTCATAAGCGAACGATATCAATTATACTGGTTGATAAAAGCGTTTATTATATTTTATGTCATGTCAATAATTTTTAACAGACTTTTAATAAATAAGATTTCTTGTAAAATAAATGTTTACCTGTATGGATGGGATAGTCCCAGATACAAAGGTAGCATCAGTCTGGATCAACTTGTTGAACTAAGGCCTCTTAATCGTCGAGGAGGCCGATAGTCGTCGGCTTTCCTACAGTAGCTTCATTGATGCACGGGTATTTTCGGTACTGGGTGTTTATGAGACCGAAAAGTCTCATGTAGTGTCTGATACCCACAACACAAGACGCGATATTAGTGTGGGGCTATATAAACTATATAGATAATTGGATGTATTTATTTATTAGTCTAGTGACATCATGTTTAAGCTGTGAACCGTAAGATCTTGAGTTCGAAGCCTAAGTTTTGT
Organism: Theretra japonica; assembly: GCA_033459515.1. Lineage (NCBI taxonomy): Eukaryota > Metazoa > Arthropoda > Insecta > Lepidoptera > Sphingidae > Theretra > Theretra japonica. Next base: position 7,207,441 of record CM065942.1, read on the forward strand.
ATCTTACTTCGAGTTTTTCAGTTTGAAAACCCTCGTTTGAGTTGCCGGAACAATTCTTGTCCATGATATACTCATCTTCCACCAAATTTAGGTCAGAAACAAGCTCGGCAAACTATTGTTACTGGCTGGTACTCGTATAGACGTGGGCTTATGAATAAAAAAATCATTATTAGGCGCCGTTACAAGAGTTAAGTTGTGCAGACAAATTCACTTTCGCATTAATACTACGAATACTACCTTAAAAGGCGACAAAATTACCGCCAAGTTATTTATTACACCATTCCGCATTAATTACTGTACTGATTAATTGAGACGGATGGATAACGGTAACATTTTTCTCACGATCTTAATCTGCTCAAAGATTTATTGTTTCGAATTAGCCCTGTGACGCATACGACATTATCATTTATGACATATTTAATACGGGGACTGAGTATTAAAAGATTGGGCATTTTGGTTTATATGGCTCTATATGACGGCAACGTAAATGAAAAAGTATATATTTTTATAATGCATGGATTAATTTAGAGAAACATACGGAGATCATTTACGCTATACTATTTTTCATAGCATAAATTGCCAAGCAAGTTTACACATGTAGTACATTTATCACACGCCTAGCAACGCTATGTATGACCTGTCGGTGAAATCCAGCTAAAAATCCCAAACGGTTTGCCATCTTATTTAAGGTAATTTTTTCGATGGAGATGATTACTTCAAAACCTAATTAAAACACAACCATATCTATAGTTCTTATAAGACATTAAAACAACGTTAGTATTCTTAGTCACAATTACCTCAACATTCGCCTCCCACTCTTATAAAAGGGACTAGAACATGTAATTGTGGAAAGGACACGGCCGCCATGTCCGCTCTGAGAGTTTCAAATTGATGTCATTAAGTGTTTGGAACGAAGTAGGTAGGGAGCGTGAGGGCTGCCTACGTAGCGAGCGTTGTAACACTGCTGTATAACCATATTATCTTAAACCTTTCATCCACTGGGAAATATGAGGATATATTATACTTTATATAGCAAGTTAAAGCTAAGTATCAAGCACCAATTCTCACTGGACTTTCAGTTAGAACTACCTGAAAAGAAGCTGAAACCCGAACGAAATGGATATGCTTAATACATTAAATTTATTGTTGATTTTCAAAAACACGAGACTTTGTAATGAATGTGCCACGTGGTGGACGAATAAGGTCATAAAACTAGAAATCGGAATCAGAAAATAAACAGTCCTAACTTTAACACAGACCGTAGTGAAATAAAGATGTTCTTCTTATTTTCCCAGCGTCAGTAATTTGAAAACTAAGTTTGTCTATTTCACGACGCGTGATAACTTAACGATAACTTACTACTAAATACTGATGATAGTTAGTGACAGGGTTAGGATAGAATATGGTCGGGAACCACAAATAAAGTAGCGCCACATCCAGTTTTATGTTTTTTTATGGGTTTGCATAGCACGTAGAGAGTGTCAGTAATCCCAATCAGCAATCCCTCTGTCAATCGAGCCCTCGCGCGCCGGTAGTACTAAAACTGCATTTCTCACAGTATCGATAAGCCTTTACCCTGTATTACAATATTAATGGATTGTAAAACACACGAACAGTACGCGCTGTTAACAAAGGATTGTGATTTGTAACGATTATATTGTATAGCTTATAAATGAGCTAATTTGCCTATTTACTTCATCGTAATCTTAGAGCAATCAATATCATCTTAACTTGCGGTTTGCCGAGCGCGGTAAGCCTCGACCAAAATCTTAATTAATACGTTTAAGGATTTAGGGAATAATATTATTGTAATAACAATAATTTATAATCGTAAATCATTTTCCATACGATTTTCTTCTTTTGCTTATCAGCAATATTGAATTGAATCGATGTTGGTCCGTGCGTACGTCGCGTCCCGACGCCTAAATAGGAAATTACTGACCAGAAAAAAGAATTACCTATTTGAGTGTTTTATAGAAGTGCAGTATAATACATGCTGCATTTTATGTCTCAAAAACACATATTTTTGGTAGAAACTGACCAAGAAACATCCAATACTATTATAACATGTTAAATTGAATATATCGGTTTTTGTTTCTTGCACCGCTGACAGTATTCCTTTTCAACAGTCTTTCATTTTGCCACCTAATATTTGTCGTAATTATTCCTCTAATTGTCAGACGTTCGCCAGTCAGTGACTCGTCCGTTGACCAGCACAATGCACGAGCATGCTAAATTCACAACGGCTTATATCTGCACAGCATTGCTCTACAGGTGTTGCATGTCACTATGCCGAGCCAAGTAAAATAAACACGCATTTGCGCAGGAATCAAAATCACAAATTGGAACAGACATAGTTTCAGATAAAGAAGGCAAACCCGATAACTCTTTAAACGCACTGAATTCATAATGATCAGATCTGACGCAGTGCAGATACTGATCACCAGTTTAGTAATAGATCGAGCGTGAAAATTCTTAAATGCTATTTGTTTAGAACACACCCACTGTGACTAACGCCAGCGTCTTATTAAAGTGTCGAAACAGCTCCAACACTATATTTTAACAGCTCCGTATTCCGGCGCGGCTGATGTTCTATTACGTCCCAATATGCATTGTTTCGTCAGTATTACTGCCGTCTCTTGTCAGTCAATATGATGGATCAGAAATCTGAACTGTTTGTCTCTGTGGGTGAATGTATTTTATAAAACTAGGCCCGAATCTAGACAACTTTGAAAACCCACGAGACGACCAAATGAAACTGTACATCTGAAACCAATTGATTAAAATGCTCTCAAAAGCATGTAAAGCCTTTAAAATGAAATAAAAATGAATCATGTTTGTTGAGTTATTCACTGTATTCACTGGGCAGTATTCACGTTTGTTTCCTACAATGAAACGCACCACTCCAATTAATTATCACGCAATCGGGTTCTACCACCTCAGCAAAAATTCATCGTTTTGATTTTAAAAGTATTCCTTTAAAATTAAAAGTAAATTCCTTTAAAAAACATTCATTTACCAGTTACCACGCTGCGTATCTCAATGTTTATTACTATAGAATTACATACTAGAATCCTATCCAATGCTACATCCATTTTCTTAAAAACATAATGGCGGAAAACGTTAACGCTTTCGATTTTAGTCTGCCATTTTTACTTACAAAATTAATCAATAACATTTATATATCAACTGGAAAGTCTAAATTATTCACAATCAAAACGTGAGAAGTAATTTGCTGAATAATCTGAGCATACCGATGTCTTGTCAACTGATAATGTTGATAAGATCGGATCATATCACTGTCGATATCTTGTTATTCAAGAAATTGCAGCACTGGCCCATTGGGCGGCACTCCCTGCAATTTAGACATCAAAATCATTTCAACCTTGCGAATCGAAAGGGCCCCTGACCTCCGAAATGTTGCAGCTGGGAAATTATGCATACATCGCGGTGTCATTTGAGTATTTACCCCAGATACATATCAATAACACGGTAACGGATGGTGATTAATCAGAGATGTCGAAGTTACTAGTCCAGTTAATGAGAGCAATCAATCTGTTTATCGAGTATCTATGTTTTGTTGACTGTCAAAGGTCGAACGATGTGGTAATTAAAAGTTATGAAGGACAATATATTGTCGTGGGCGGACAGCTGAACTGCCACTCCCAGATAAAGTAAATGCCACTCAAAAGTACACGATCCTATTCCATTCCGTGTACAGTAGCGTAACTAATGTTGACAATTAACATTATCTGTAAACGTTTATACGACAATACTAAATACATGTTTTGATTTCCGTTTGATAAATACAGAATTTTGAATTACAGAATAAAACCCATTAGAATCAATAAATTACCAAAAAGTAGAATTAACTGTTCAATATTCAAATTAAATCTTTTAAACATAGTAGATCTTTCAATATACAGAATATTTAAAAATATTTGTGTCTTTAAAAATTTGAATGTGGTCATACAACAGAAAAAATCCTAAGATAATGCAAAATCTACAAAACCATATATAAAATCACACATACAAATCTAGCCCAATTAACGTCTATCGTAATGAAATCAGCAATAAAAAATATTCGCCAGAATTGTCGCTCTGATATACAACCGCTTTGGGCATTTACACGTTAATAGATTAAAATATAATAATTTAAGTTTGTAAGTGTCGTAAGTCATTTGATTATCGCCGCCGGCGCAAACACATAGGCTCCTCACACATTTGCTTCTATAACTTAATATTATTTAACATAATTTTGGTTTGAATTTCGGTTAAGCTATGCCTACTCAGAGAGTACCACATGGTAGGTTACATTAAATTGCATCAGTTGTATTATATTTTCTTAAGCGATATATGTATTGTATTTATGAAAGAGTTACGACAGTTATGAAAATATATTTATGCCGACATACATTCATATTAGATTCCATTGAGTTGGAGGGGCAGCAAAAGCTCAATAATCTTATTTGTGTTAGAGGTTCGCTACTTAAATAATTAATTCTTTCAAATTCTTGCACAACAATGGCAAAATGGCACACCAATGGCTGAAGAAAATAGAAAAGATTTAATTTGAAATAAATCCTCTACCCAGGATGAAGCCCGTACTTAATGCTATTAATTAATAAATAGCGATAAAATCAATAAAATATAATTTAGCCGACATGTTAATCGATTAAGTCGTACATGTGAGAACAGCCTTAAACTCGATCCAGTACAACTACGATAAATTACGATAAATGCCGACTTGTTTTTTGCCAATCGTTTAATGCATCAATACTTGTTAATCTTGTGACAATTGTTTCCAGTTTAGAAGTCGCTTGCTGAGATATTTAGGAGGCCGTGGAACATTGCTATTTATGTATCGCTTGAGAGCAATCAGACATTACACATGTACATACATTATTTATTAGACGGTTTAAATAACACAAGTATTTTGTTGAATATTATAATGTTTTGTTGCTCTTTTTACTGTTAGAGGCTTTACACAGTCAATCTGGGATTGAGGAGTGTAAGAATTCCGCCACAGTATCTTCTGTCTATTCCGGACGTCCATTTCTCCTTAACGGGTTCTAAAACAATACGTGGAAGACAATTATGCCCATTAGCTTTAAAGACAAATACTTATACGCTGGAGGGGCACGGTAAAAATGTAGAACATAGATACCATAAAGAATACCGAACAAAACGCAATAAAAATAACCAACAATTGATTTTAAAAGTAGATTTAGCACAATTAAATTCACATTTGGAATAAAGCAATATTGTGAAATGAACACAATTATACAAAGAACTAGCCGTTTAATTATCTTAGATTGCGATCTGAGCGCAAATAGTGTATTTGCTAAAGTTTAATTAACGCATATGAACTAACAATTGCCAAGATTCTCTTTATAGAGATATCATCGCCGCTGTAATTAAATGTTTCGTTTTATCGCACAATATTTTAATAAGAAAAAGTTATAAACGCTATTAAAAAGAAAACACTCGCACATCTTATTTGAATTAAAGTGATTAACAAATGAAAGTGTTTTTATAATTACAAACACACATGTTAAAACACATATTTTTAGTCTCGTGTAACATTCGCATTAAATATTTAGAGTGCAGGTATAACTCAAAAAATACCAAAATACTTATAAAAATCTAAAGCTATCGCGTAAATTTTCTTATTGAAGTCACACAAAATCATTCTACTAGTATGTTCTATCGGCTTATAAAGAAGCTATGGCCAAGCTACCACAACTAATTCTATGCTGAAATGTCGTCCAATTGCTTCGTTGCTTCGTAAAAGATGAACAAACCAACAAACCCCTAATCGCCTTGTAATTTCATTACGGTATCACTACGTGCGACCACAAGGCCTCTGAATAAGGATGCAATAACTGCTCATAATTGAGATCTATTTAAAATCTCGTTACTCACAATGCGTCTGGGGTTTATTAAATTAATATATTCAATGTTGGCTATTAAGTGATTAGTCACAATTGCGCCAGTTTTCTTAGAATGTAATGCAGCCCGAGTTCCTTATTACAATAATTAACATAACTCATAATTTATGACTTACATTTCAATATGTTTCAATTGTTGTAAATTGCAATGTAGCACACGATCAGTGTGAAAAGACGTATAAAACAAAAACTAAAAATACCCGGGTACTCTTTCATGTGAAACAAAATTTTAAAAATTACATACCTAACTCTGTAATATTTAGTTTATTTACATTCTTTTAATAACAAAATAAAATTCTTTACTGAAGATGTTAAGATAACATTCTAAGGTCGAAACATCGTAATTGTTATATTACAAAATTATTTGGCTTATATATTTACAATCTGTTGGCGGAAAACTTTTACTCAACCGAAAAAATCAGTAAACTCAATGCTGTTCAAATTGCATTCTTGCTAAATCAAAATTGCACTATAACGGTAAAGGAAAACATCGCGAGGAAATGGGCATACCATAGCGATTTGTATAAATTTCTATGGTATGTAAAAGTCCACCAGCCCACACTAGGCCTACGTGGTGGACTATATGGCCTAACCACTCCCAATAGTACTCTCGATTGCAGAAGAGGCCCGTGCCCTGCAGTGCGACGTATATGTGTTGATATGGTAGTAGAAGTTAATCCAGATTTGCAATCCTCAAACCCTGTATTTGCCATTAAACCAATGAAATGTACCTATTTTACCAGCATAAATACATTCCGTAGCTAGTAACACCGCATCATTAGCTTCAGTTGTCGGCTGTCGCATAAATGTGTGAACATATAAGGCCATACCAACGGATATAGAATACCCTTGCGCAGTGGGAAGCGATCGAGCACGGCAATATAAAAGTGTATGTTGCCACCCAGTTGCAGACGTAGTAAACCCGCCCCGCAAGGCCGCTGATTAAATTCCCGGACGTACAAATTCACATACCAGCGATATACAGCGTGCGCCGAAACATTTTTGCACCTGGAAATTTTCATATACTTTGTGAAATCTGGTATGTCCTTTCGGGAAAATATACTCAATTAATTGTTATTGTCTTCCAGAATATTAAGCCTCTACTGCAGAAAACTTCTAAAATAAACAGTATACAAAAACAATTATTTTTTGCGTAACGTTTAATACCAAAAACACATATCCGAACTTATTTTAAAAAATGCAATAAATTTTACTGTAGAGAGTTAATGAAAACAATTTAAAAGGAAAGTATTCATCGTTGACGTTTACAAACTTTGTTCAACACGAAAAGTTGGACACAATATTTTTTGCACTTGGCCGTAGGTGACAAAAATAATGTTTAAATGGGGTAACTACATGCAATTAAAGTATTTTTGTAATCATATTTCATTAGTGTAATCCAAAACTCGTTGGGTTGGGACCAAAATCGGGGGTCTTTACCCACACGCCAAATGAATTTAGATAAATTATACATCAAGTGTTTTGTAGTCACTTTGTCATATTAGTCAGATTGAAGGAGTGACTGCATTTAAAATGGGATTTTCTGTAATGAATTTGTCATTTTACAAAAAATCGTTTAGATAAGAGGAAAAGCAGCATCCTGTGTGCACCGCAGATTGTAGATTATAAACGAGATTGAAATCAATGCAGTACTAACATGTGTGTACGTGTTGTAACATATCAGATGTAACGTGTTCGCGATACGGAAACAATCGCTAAATTCAGACAATGCAATGTCGGACGAGCTGTACAATTCATTCACACGATATTACTGAGCTTTATTATATTTTCAAGTTAAACAAGAGGGCCGGCAGCGACTGGATGCATAAAGCAGCAGACCGGGCTCTGTCGCGTACCTTGGGAGAGGCCTATGTCCAGCGGTGGGCTGCAACGGGCTGATGATGATAAAGGTGAAACAAATTCCTAAGAAAGTAATTAAAGCAAGAAATAATTGAAAACCCCGCTTAGTATCGCAAAATAAGTAGACAAAAAATATCTACACACGACGATGACAACAAAATATGTTACCTTTAATAGGCGCATAAAATAAATTCAAAATTAATTTATAATTAACGACTTGCCGGTGACAAAAAAACACATTTCTTGTTTTTTTTTAAATAATTTACTCAAATAAAACACGTTTTGAAGCTTAACCACCTACATACATGTCAGTATTGATCTGCTTTAACTACCAGGACAAGTAATTCAACATTGGCCCAGATTGCGGATAAATTCTAATTACTCAGCAATACTTTATACAAATAACCTTTGTTTTAAAAAGACATTAAACTAATGAATTGTAAAACAGAACTTATTATTGGTACTCCATAAAAATTCTTCAGGAGCAATAAATGTGTTAACGATTTCCTTTACATATCTACGATCAAGTTATTCGTGCTTCCATTAATTTTATATTCATTTTACTAGCTAATATAATAGCTTACTCTACAAAGTTGTGTCGTTTAAGGAGAAGGATAGATACAAACAAAAGATAAGATTTTGCAATCGTTTTTGATTATTTTAATCTCTGTAGTTTTTATATTTGTTGTAAGTACTTTTAAATACGAAAAATGGAGAATGTGGTTTAGTACACCCATCCTTCTTCCCTAAAGAAAGATAGATAGATTATCAGAAAGCTATTAGATTCCGACAATCACACTAGATTTGCAATGAAAACTAAACTACCACACGAATTTTCTGTGAGACAGTTGAATCGACTCCGTTGAGCCGGTTCATTCCTACTTTAGTCCAAGGCGACAACAGCGGGGCTTTATCACATTTAAACACTTCTTAATCATAGTTTGATATATATTTTTATAAAACGTTGATATCATCCACCAAGTAATAAAACAGATAGATTATATGGGCGTGCCATATCATTTACCAAGGTAATAAAACACATCTAGGTGTGAACGTAAACCTTCACTACACTAATACCACAGCATTAACATAATTTCAACAGTCTTTCTTTAATGAACAGTGTACGCTGAGAAGCCGATCGTTATTATAATCATAGTCATTTGAATAAAAAAATACACGTTTGAATCTTAACATTGATAGTGGACTAATAAAACTCTAATAATTATAGATAATTTGATCCAATTAGGCGTGTAAAAATATAGTTCCCTTGTTGCGTTCGTCGCTGGATTTAGCTAAGGCAATACAACAATTATATTTATGTTTTGTATGCGGAATACCTTTAGAAACGAGCAATAGAGTATTGTTATGATACATTGAATTTACTCCAATAAGTTAAACAAACCGCTTCACTAATTTTTTTGTCTTATGCTAGAACTTTACTCGTAGCTACTTCGGGCCTTGTAGCCTTTTGATACATAATTTTTAATAGTCAATCTCCTGTTATGTCACAAGGATAACAAAAAAATGAAGAGAAACGACTTGGGAACGTTGAATAAAATAACCTGCACTTTGCTTATAGGTCATCAACATGCAAGACGATACCTCTAGTGTTATGAGTGTTTATGGTGACAGCAACCACTTGTAATGAGATAAGTTGTCTGCTCCTGCGCCACCTATTTCTTAAAGCATTAGCAAAGACCATTGAGATATTATACTAGGGCGGACACTGTAAACAAAATTTTTGCAACCAAAATGAACGGTACCGTACCGCTCCTTCTGTTTTTGTCTCTGTCACGCCTACGCAGTAACATCATCTTCCCTCTCGCTTCACCGGGTTTCCGTGTGCACTCACACGGGAATCCTGTACCAGCACAATGCGCAGAGATTTTGTTCCTGATGTCCACTCTAGTATAATACCTCAATATCAGACTTTTTTATGTGACAGTGAGGCTGGGAATGCTCTCGTGTTGATGGAAAGCATCTTGGTAGTTATTATCTGATTCCTTAACATTTAAGATCCTAAATATTTTACCCCATTTTTTAAACTTATGACTTTTGCCTACAAGTAAATTCAAAATGTAAGTCCGTAATTAACAGTACTCAGAATGTATATACATTGGTCTGCAATTGTCTGCAGTAAACAAGTTAATTTCATTTAGTTGTCATTTGATTTGGAACATTGCTACATAGGAACAACTGCAAAATCGTTATTAAGCAGGTGTTACAAACTGTTACACAATCTATTTGTATGATAAATGTGTTTATAATTATATATTATATATTACGTATTGACCTGCAAATGTCACTTACAATGCCAAATCTTTCAATTACGATCCCAATCCCTGTGGGGTAGATTGAGGATAAGTTGAGGAATATTGTAATACGTTTTATCGGTCAATCTTTATATTTCCTCCTTATGTATGAGACATGTTGCAGAAAAAAAATGCTTATAGTTTTAAGATCGGCTGCTTGCCTGATATCTACGCTTTTAGCAGTAGATTTTTAATTTACAACGCTGGTGTACAGCGGTTGACAAAAAACTCTCACGCCTCAAAAATTCTTATAGAATACTTTCAAGTTTCCTCAATCTTTTCTTCCAACACCCCGTGTTGGAACCCGTTTCTCAAACAAACTTACTAAATACAATAATGATCTACATCTCGTCAGACATTATCAAAAAACTTAATTAGAGCACACGTAATTAATATATTCGAAAATAGCTTCAGAAGGTGAGGTTGTAAAAAATACTACACAATTATTTAATTTAATAAGAAGCCTTTACAAAAGCCGAGGTCGAAGATCGCGACGTGACAAAAATGTTGCCTGTCCGTCAAGCATAGCATTTTATACACAAATTAATGGGCCAAGCTACACCGTCGGAGATAATGTACTAGAATGAGTATGTGTTTCCGCATAACCGCTGTCAATTGTACTTCGGTTTACTAAAACGCCCCGACATACATATTTGCTAAATTGATTTATTTTATACAACCCACATTCCCTTGAGCCATCAATTAAAACTGTCTTGTTTTATGCAAACACTTTAAATTGTATTTGAATATTTGCATAACATATTAAGTGTGTCTCGTTCAATTATGTTTTTGGTACTCTAATTAATCTATCGACTGTGTAACGATAGTCTGCGGGTTCGTTTCTTCCCAGATACATTTATTTTACAAGATCTAGAAATATTTGGCAACGATTTGACAGTACCCTTGGAATTACTAAGGTCCATAAGCAGCCAAGGCTCGTTGTCGTAAGGAGCCGCTAGGTCATCTGCTCTAAGTTGAAGTTGCACTGGGCCGGGATCATAGCACGAAGAACTGAAGGCTGTTGGGCCGAACGATTCTGGAGTGAAGGCCACGTACTGGCTAAGGTTGCAGGAAGTAGCTGGATGCAGGCCGCTTCCTCCAATCGCGGTGAAGATCCATGAGGGAGACCTATGTTCAATAATGCACTTCCTGAGGCTGAAGAGAAAGACAGAGAAAGGTGATCTGCCTAGGAGGGCAAATATAAACAAAACAAACATATTTTCAAATTTATTGTCAAACAAAACATTTTTATCCGGAACTGAGACTGTTTTAGGTTTAGTTTATATTACCTACCTAAATTAACAATGCAAGAAAACGAGTTTTCCCAAAAGAGGAATATTTAATGCAGTCACCTACGGATGATTTATGATATGCTGCTAATCGTAATTATATTCTCAACAACCCTGCTACTAAAGTCAAACTCAGCTATCAAACATTTAGATCGGCATGGAATCAAACGTGATTTTCATATTATGCAGTGGTCAAACGAGCGATACTATCGGATCGCGACTTATTAATCTTAACAAATATGTGATACATAGCAAATATCATTATTTGTACCATTCTAGTTCACTATGGAGGCCGTCTAGTATTTACGTTCTATTTAAGATGCAATTATTTTTTTATCTGCAACAATCCGGCTAATTATTGTCTGATTTTCCTGCAAACGAGTAGAGAATAAAAGGATTTTGAGACAATTTGATCGGTATGTCATGCTAAGTACTCATTAAGGGGCAGGTCAATAGAATTTATATCGAACTAAACATTTTCCTACGTTTTCCCTTCCCACTTGAGTCCGAAAATACTCCAAATAATCCAAATGTAGTTGTTAACGGACAACATAACCAGCACATGAGCCCAATTATAACCGCGCCCTGAAGAGGTAAGGGCACTCTGTTTGGTAGTTTGCTGGACTGATCCAATAGAAAGTGTTTATAATTATCAATTAACAAATTCTCATTTATATAAGGTTTATGTAGTGGTTCCTAGCATAGATAAAAACACAGCGATAACCTGAAAAAAGCTACCGTGTAAAACCAATTTACATGTACAAGGCATGGAAATTACGTACGAGATTATTGTGAAAGAGCACGTCGCGCGCCACTGATGTTGCATTAATTGGATTAATGAGCTAATTCACTCATTAAAAATATTACTAAACCCACGGCAATATATAATGCCTTCGAAATACCGTCTATTGTTATAAAATTTACGACTAACTACCAAGCACAGCCGGTGTATAATCACCTGGAAAGTCGGACGGCGGATTTCATTCTAGAAACACAATTGGTAATATTTGTTTCCAATGTGAATGTTAATCCATACCAATTCCTATATTAATAATCATCCTATGCCATAGGAAACCTACTGCTAAACATATTAATAAGCTTCTTTCAACGTACCTCTTTTAGGTATATCCAAAATAACCTATTGGAAACTCACATCTATCCGGATCGATCCTTAAACAGAGATCAAGACTGTTAATTTCGACCATTAACTAACTAACCTTCTACAAAAGTATGCAGATCCAAATATAAATATTCTCAGTACACTTACAAGACGTGTCAAACTCATCAAGTGTCCGTAAAGCATACGAGTAGAGCAAATAAAACTAGATCTTTAATGTCAGGCTTCCGCATTGTGCGGCTAATAAAAACTAACGAATAAAACGTAATCATTTTAACTCGGTGCGTTTGGCGCGAATGCCGGTAATCGTACTTAATTATAAGTTTAGATACTTATGGGACATTATAAGCGTAATTGAGAAGCTATCGGTAGTGGCTATTGAAATAATTATTAGGAAGTTATTTTTGAAACTATACAATAGTTAATACATAGGTATGGAAATATTTCATTATTTAAGGGTGATATATTGATTTTCAATATAACTAGTACGTTCACTCGACTGTGTTGCACTTTATTTAATGTACAACGTAGTCAAGATAAAGTCCCGGTGGATGACGACAGACGACCTGGTAAAGGTCGCGGGTCGTCGCTGGATGCGGGCTGCCTCCAACAGGTCTCTGTGGAAATCATTAGGAGAGGCCTATGTTCAGCAGTGGACTTCCTTTGGCTGATGGATGGATGGATGACGGATGATCATCTTTAATTACAGGACACGCAACGTATGTCAAGTTATGCTGCATAATGATTTGCCTCATAATTTTATGACTGCCTGCCTATCAAAAACCAGCCATTTCCAGAGTAAGTCTTTACTCTACAAAACTGGCAACTGATTAACTCAAAACAATCTACTATTTTGAACACCCGAATTGCATAACTTTTTATGCGTTCAAAAATATTGTTATTTTTTATGTAATGTGAAATGTCATAACCAACAAACTTAAAACAACTACAGAGCCAACAGTTCTATAGCCACTGTTAAGCAACAACACAAAACAATAAACTTCGAACTATAACCAAAATAAACCGTTTCTAAGTGGTCGCCCCAGGCATAGAAACATTAGCGGGCTTGCGTTTTAAGGAGGTCAACACTAAGGGCACAAGCTGCTGGTGTAATTTTTCAAATGTACTCAACCAAGCCCTGCAAACCCATTATTCATACTTATCACGATTAGTCTATTAAGTTACGATAAAAGTTAATTAATCAGCAATTTTCTTGTACACCGTGTTTCCTGTTCAATTAATAAACAGATACAATTTTGTGAGTAATGATTTATTTGCTGATTACAGGTGGTATTGACAGTCTGATGGTAGGAAATTAATATCCGCACAAATATCGACTATGGCTTACTATGGTAAAAAAACTACATAGTGACCGTCGTAAGTGTGTTCAATTTTGGGTTTAACCTGCGTAATCCAATTTCAAGCTGGTATAATTTTCTAGGAAGTGGAAGAGCCGTTGTTTTCAGGCATGACTCAGCATGAATGGTCAGGCTCGTCCGAGGCAGTACAACTGTCTCACAGGAAATCGACGTGAAGCTTCACTGTCGCGTTTCATTTGGTGAGAGAGATTTCCGAATGACCAATACCCCTTTCCTCTTCCCATCTTGTTTTCGTCCCGCTCTCCTTCCAATTTGATGGGCCGGCAACACATCAATGATCCAGCGTTATGGATGTTCATGGGTGTTAGCGATACTTACCATCAGGTGGCCTGTTTGCTCGTTTACCGGACCTGTGCCATGAAATAAAAGTTGTGACCGGCTGAACATAAACGACAATAGCCCATAGATACATATAACCTAAGACATATAACTAACAGATTCTGAATCAAATAAAATAACAAAACGACGATCCTAATTCCTGTCTGAATATGGATCATATTTCAATTACTATTTATCTTAAAAGTATAATTATTAATTACACATTTAATTAATAATTAACTAATGAAAAAAAAATTGTGGGGCATATTTTTATCTATACTCGTATAATTAAAAAATGTTATTTTTTGATAACCAACGATTAAAGAACAAAGTATTTGTTAGTTACGGCTACAGTTACTGTCTTTACTATTATAATATACTTTATATTTGTTTCTGACTTTATTACCAGCATTATTTTCAACCACAGAAAGTCCACTGATAAACATAAGCTTCTGGATGCCCACAATTACATAAACCTCTCAATGTTTGCCAATACTCGCTACGCTTGGAAGGCGGGTTAGCGACGCAAGGTGTTCTTCACTCACTCAAGACTCAATTTCTGGGAAGGCATTCCCACCATTTGTCGATCCCCAGAGCTGTAATCATTAGCTAACAGGGTACACTACGACCAGATGAAAATGGATTAGGTGTCAGAAAGTGTAAAGCTCAAAATACATTGTAGCCTGCAAGACTTACATTATGATGCTAGCCAGTGTTTCCCGTCTTGGCATTATATCAAAACCCTTCTAAGTCTGCTGCTAGTGTTTACAAATCAATAAACGTAGTGAATTTTCGTAACGTAATAATAGAATATAATTATTAGTGAGGTCGAACGTTCGACATACGAAGTGTTGCACTTGTAGGAGAGATATAGCCACACCGCGCCCACTTGTCTGCGCCTAGTACAGTAAGCAGCACAAGTGATTTTCTTTTACAAAATCTCCATTCATTCCTTTTAAGGGCAGTTTCTTTAAATATTAATCGATCTAAAAAGTGATAAGGAGCTAAGTGATGTGGTTGACTGTACGGCGACCGTAGACAAATGTGTGCCGTGTTTACATAGGTCGAAGTAACTAGAGCTGAGACGGTTCGTGTATACGGATACCGGCAGCTTCTATTCGAAATGTATTGCACTAACTAGTAAGTGCAGTGCAATAACTTTTAAATATGCAGAATGAAAAGAAAATCAGCTGATAAGGATTTAGTGACCAGCAGTAGACATCAGAGGCGCTGTCAACCTACTGATTCTGAGAAGTGTATATACTTTTCTTGAAAAAGGCCATGGCCGGCGAGTACATATTATGTTTATGAGTTTCCTACAAAAGTAATTTTCTTCCAGATCACCGGAACTCCCCTTGATCACTGATATCCTGTCATAATATCCTACTAAATGAAGTATATAATATTAAAACGCAAATTTTATTGGATATCCTTAATAAACCAGTAATTGCAGCTACCGTGTTAATTTATTTTATAAAACCGTAACGCAATCGTGTCTATGAATGAAATATTAAAAAGTAAATGCGTTGTCCGTAACCAATTAATCGGAGGCCGAAACAATTTTTATTTTTGTAATTTCGACTGTCCTTTCACGCATCACGCAAAACGAAATACTGGACTGACTGCTATAGTCCATTCCAAAAATTATGACACAACTAACAATTAATATACCCCATCTAAATTCATCAACCCCTAATCAATATGGACAGCCCAAAACATCCGCATTGGAATCGTCGTGAATTTCTTTATAGAATTTGAATATTTGAAATGGATATAAATTTATTATAAACTAATTACTTTTTAAAACTCGACGTGGAGATCCTTAGAGGAGGCCTATGTTCAGCAGTGGACTTCCGGTGGCTGAATAGACAGATAGATAGATGCAATTACTTTTCTCTATTCGGCGAACCACGCCTATTTGCTTATCCAAACTGTGACCTCATATTAGACACAAAGGTGGATGTATTAAATGTGTTAGCATTAAGTTTTTTTTTTATTTCCATAAGTATATTTAATATCCACCAGCAAAAATATTTTTAAATCCTTTGTCTTAACTTGAATACTAAATCTACGTACGCCACATCGGTGAGCACGGACCTAACTATTTGCAGGGGTAAGATTTATACAATATAGTGGATACACAACGCTAGCCTATAGTCCGGTACTTCATTATAAAAATGTCCATCGTGTGCAGGTTTCCTTATGTTGTAATTAACTTCGCATCATTGGCACATCATTCCAAAAAATCAGGAGTGTGCTATTGAGCTAATATTACAATAATATTAGCTCAATATTACAATAATATTAGCTCAATGGATTATGCACAGAATTCGAACATGCGACGGCCATCTGTGCAGTTCACGTTTTGTAAATCAGATGGTACTAACAGGCCATCACGCACCTAATCTGATTGCATCTTTTGACTCCAAATAAGAAAAATCTGTATACCATAGGGATTGCAAATAATTTCTATGATATGTAAAAGTCCACCAACCCACACTAGGCCAGCGTGGTGGACTATATGGCCTAACCGTTCTTAATTGTACTCGGGATTGTGGAGAAGGCCCGAGTCCTGCAATTATAATAAATAAAGAATATAACAAATACACCCACAGTCACAGTCACATCCACAGTCCCAACCCCACACTAAGATTGAGTCTAGTGTCGTGGGTTCCTAATACCCGCATACTACGAGACACTTTTCGGTCTCACAAACACCCAGACCTAAAACAAATACTTTTGGTTCATACAAACATTTATCTCGATGCGAGGATCGAACCCGCGGCCTCTCGTTTCACAGTCGGCGTCTAACCAACAGCACCACGGAGGCTGTCAAAATGGAACGTATATGGGCTGATGAAGAACAAAAATCTAAACAGTTTTGATGCCAACGTTACCCGCTATCAAATACAAAACATTATTGTGGTCAGGCACTGCGGTGGGCCGAGTGTTCGATAAATAAAATTGTGTAACATAATCGTACCACTTTCATTTGTTTAAGCCATGAATTTCACCACACTATATTAAGATACTTATCATAATTGGAGTCAGCCATCGATTGCTCATAGGGAATTTGTGAGACAATTCAGAATCGCACAACACGTTACGAAGCTATTTGTATTGTATTATATCATCGCAAATTCGTCCCACTGCAGGGCATGGGCCTCCTCTGCAATCGAGAGTACGATTGAGAGGGGTTAGGCCATATAG
The DNA here is from genome assembly GCA_033459515.1 of Theretra japonica. Lineage (NCBI taxonomy): Eukaryota > Metazoa > Arthropoda > Insecta > Lepidoptera > Sphingidae > Theretra > Theretra japonica. Next base: position 7,224,877 of record CM065942.1, read on the forward strand.
TCCACCACGCTGGCCTAGTGCGGATTGGCGAAGTTTAACATCCCAATAGAAATTCTTACAAATCGCTAGTGCAATGCAGGTTTCCTTACAAAGTTTTCCTTCACCGTTATACTGCGTGGTGGTCGACTATCAATACACACGTTACTCCAAAAAGTAAGAGGTATGCCCTGGGACGTAAACCCGCGACCACCATGTCTGCAGTCGCGTCTAGTACTTTATCAACAGGCCATCATGCACATGTAATTCGCTTCTAGCGTGTAATTCATATAAATTAATTATATTCCAAAACTTCACCAATACATACACATCGAATGATTCAGCATACAACTGCACTTGTTTGGCTAGTCACCCAGTGTTACCCCACAATAAATAACAAAATATATCCTCCCGTTCAAATAGCTTTAAGAATATCCGATGCTGATACTGGGCAGAACGCGCTACAACTAGGCGTAGAAAAGGATTTTACCACACAATGTATTTATATTCCCTTTGCGATTGCCTCGATGGCGTAGTTGTACTACGGTATGATTACAAAGCTGAGGTCTAGAATTCGAACCCGCGTTCGAGCGAAGTGACATTGGATTATTTTATATATTATCAGCCCGAAGCCAGGAATTTGCGCCCGATATGGCGATAGGCTCGCCCCCTTTCACGTCGTGGGACGAAACACACAAGGCGACATGTAGATGTCCTGGAAGCACCTCTACCTACCCATTCTAGGAAAAGGCGTAAGTTTATGTATGTATGTGTGTATGAATTTATATGAAATTTTACATAACATAGGTTTGTTTCATAGTATAGGTGTGGCAAACGAGCTAACATCTACAAAACTTTTGATTGTAGATGCGTCAGACGGTTAATGGCATCTCAAAAAGAAAGAGAATGGTGAAAAAGAAAGGACGAGACGAAGAAAGGGATATTGGTCTCCGGCAATATTTACCAAATGAAACACAGCTCTACATTAATAGATAAACGTTTTATGTAACGCTAACAATGGTGAACGTAGGGATGACTGTGTGGAAAGGAAAGTTATTGGAATAGTTGTCTTATCTGTGATCTAGATAACTCAATTGTAGCTGTAACATGGGAACGTAATTTCGATAGCGGTTGAGACTATCATAACTAATAAAATATATTTGTCTTAAGTCTTTGTATCTGTGTTTCTAAGATGTACCTAATGTATATCGTCAATTTATAATTATAGTATAGACGGCACACCACTACAGGAATGCGATAAAATTAAAGACCTAGGAATACTATTTGACACCAAACACACTTTTTTGCCTTACATCGACAACATAATAAGCAAAGCGTCTAAAATGCTTGGATTTGTGATCAGAAATGGCAAAATATTCAAAAATCATAAGACCAAAATAATACTTTACAATTCATATGTTAGATCAACCTTAGAGTATTGCAGTATTATCTGGTCACCACATTACCCAGTTCATCAACTACGCATAGAACGGATTCAGAAAAGATTTACCAGACACCTTGCCTTCTACAGTAAAGTCCAAAAGGCATTAAATTCTTACTCAATGCGATTAAAACGTTTTAAAATGAATAGCCTGAGTGATAGAAGGAAACTCCTAGATATGAACTTTCTATACAAAATTATAAGAAATCAATTAGATTGTCCGCCTTTGCTAGAACTAATAAAAATATATATCCCTACCATTCCTGTCGTTTACCAAGAAAACCCACCCAATAAAACGGGTTATTGTGTCCACCTCGATCAAGAACCAATCGTAAGCAAAATTCTACAATAGCTAGGTTATCCAGATCCTACAACTCTCTCGGCCAAAGCGTTGATGTGTTTAATGACTCAATGGGTACTTTTAAGACTGAAGTGTTAAAATTAATTCGTTATAAGAAATTGTAGATATATTAATTGTCTTCATAGTGTTTTTTTTATTCCTTTTGTTATTTCTTCTTAGTTTCTAATGTTGTTATTAATACACTTTGATTAATTTTATGATTGTTCTGTTTTTTATGTTTATTAAACTTAATTTTAGTATTACTTAGCAGTTGTTTGTTATTCAGTGCATGTTGTGACGCCTGCAGGTAGTACATTAAGCATGTTACTAAATAGTTAGTGTATTAGATATAAGATATAATGTAACTACCACTGGATGTCCTTATATAAATAAATAAATAAATTGCCTGTACCGTCTTCGATACATCAAATCCTTATGAGAGTCAATACGTTAATACTTATTATCATTGCAACTTATAACAAATTATCAATTAACTGCTCTGATTTAGACCAACTTGTAATTTTTGTAATAATCACGATATTATAAACTGGTTTTGAAAAGAGCAACACTAGAGTTTCTTGCCCGTTCTTCTCTAGTGAAAACCGCTTTCCGAATCGGGTGGTAGAAAAAAAATTACTGAATCTAAATAATGTTGAAAATTTTAATGGATAAATTATTTTCATTTTCATTTTCATTTCAATAATTATATTTTTATAATTTTTATATACATATATATTATTAATGAATAAATAGAATGGCAATGATACCGTTCCCGTCCCGTTCGTTTTTAACAGCATCGATCGCTACTCTCTTACTACTTTTTAAACATCATGGATAAATAGCAAATCATCTATTTAATCGATAATTTTTCCAGTGGTAGAACTACGCTGTTATCAGTCATGACTCAGCATTAATGGGGAGGCTCATCCAGGGCGGTTCCTCTTCCCATACTTTTTCCTCCCCTCTCCCCTCCCAATTGGACCGGCAACACATCCTAGTTCTAACGCTGTGGATTTTCATGGGTGGCAGTGATCACTTACCATCAGGTGACCTATTTGGTTGCTTGCCTGGCCTATGCAATAAAAAAAAAACATAGAGCCGCAATGGACTTAGGTAGTTTAATATAAACTCCCTTATACTTATAAAGCCAAGTCGAGTGTCCGCCATAGACAGCATTATGACATACTATATTTAAAACATACAAGAAGTGCTTCAATGCCTAATATTACCAGTCTATAAACCATATATACAATATGCAAATTTAATACGCCCATCAGATACATACCATCCTGTCTTTGTAAGTAAATTTATTCACATGGAATAAGAAACTATGAGACATTTCGTTGTCATGACAACCAAAACCGAATCCAATGCTAGTAAAATAGCAACACAAACATTTATTAAGGGATTCACTTCGGTGTACAGGCTGTTTCCTAACATATACCTACGTCCACTCCCTACGAACATAAATACGTGATTTCCGATTATAAATATAGTATCATGATCACGCCCTAATTAGTTATTTGCGTTGAAATAAACGTCAGTTCCGTATGGAAGGTGTGGTATTAAACACTCGTACACTGCACTTTGAGAATATGCAACGCTATGGTCTGTTGGTGAACATGATGTCTGGGCCGATTATGCTATCCACATATGCATTTCGCAGCGTGAAGTGTCGTTAAACTGGAGCGATGGCATGGGCAAAAATAAAAATGGAATAAGCTAAAATCACATTTTATTTTTCGGAGAGATTTTTATTAATTAATAATTGGATTGTAATAAAATTTGTAAGAATTGAAGAGATGAAATTAAAAATCGCATGTAAGTTTTCTAAGCTGCAGAGCTGTTAAATTGTGTAACTATCACAAATAAGGGCTTGTTTAGTCATATACAGATAATTAATTGGTGGGTAAGATTATATTAAATAAATAAATAAACAAATAAATACACCCAACAGTCGCTACTGTTACATAATTTTAATAAATTAAACCTACTGTTTTTTAGCGCTGAATCTTTGATCTCTGAGTGTGGGCTGGAACCTGTAAGTACTACTCCAGCTGTTCTATTAATTTATCAAAGGCAAGAACTGATCAATTTTGAATAAATAATCAAAAACAGTTCGTCCTCAAAGTACAACCACAAATCTAAAATTAAAATAAAAAGCCTGCCGACGATTGAGGGTCGCTGGATGTTAGACAATTTCATTAAGTGGACTATTAAATATACATACCAAATTGGGTAGAGCTAAAGAATTTGTTATTAGGAGGGGCTGTACTTCCTCACATTCAAACATAAGGTATGCCTCGTTTATAAATCAGATCACAACACAATCGGCGTATAATCTCGTGCAGCCGACCTTTATACCCGATTGACCTACATTATGACCTTTATCACCACACCCAAATACATTACTAATCCTTTGATAACTCCATGGCTCGTTTATTGTGTGCACTATTATAAATAATTCAACACGTTTTTATTTAATCAATCAATAAGTTTAATACAATGGATATACCTGACTTCTCTGGTATTAGTGATTAGCTAACAACAGATTGAGATTTAACAGGTCATGTGATCTTCAAATATTTATATTAATTCTGAATATTAGATAAAAATATGAAAACCGCGTTCAGTACCTAAATGGTGGAACCAATCTCTTGATAGCTATGATCTATGAGCAACAATATCTAGATATCATATCATATATCATATCATAGAATCATACATGCCTTGCCAGCTTTTACGTATAAAATAGAATACTAAGAACAGCGACTAAAGATTGCAGGCCTGGCCTAATGAAACACGCGCAGAACCAAAGCTGTCAAATCAAATACTTTTTCTGTAAGGCCGTTGTACAGTCACCGCCAAAAGTAGCTGAACATATTCAAAACGCCAAAAGTCATACATACATAAAGCATCAGAAGTAGGCCACAAAAATTCATGAACACACTAAGGTTACAAAAGTTGGTGAACAGCAAAAGCAACAAAATTGATGAACACGTTAATTGTACTTACATAAGTCACTGAACATTTATAAAAAGTAAGATTGCCGTAGATGTGTTCACCTACTTTTGTTGCTTTGTTGTGTATTCGTTTGTAAATTTTTTTTCACAGTTTATATTTTTAGTTGCTTCTCTGTATTAATGTATTGTCTTTTACGTTTTTGTGAAATACCTAACTAATATTTATTTTCGTAGAGTTTAAATGTCGTGTTAGTCTGTTGGCGTGTGTGCTTGTATTAAACAATAAATTGTTATTCTTATAGATACCTAATTTTATTTATATCGTGCTGTTGGTCTTCCAAATATAATAAATACATAAAATAAGAAAATAAAATATATCTGTGGTCTTGTTCCGTGTTAATAAATGATAATGTATGACAATATTGGCAACAATATGTGTAAGTATGTGCTTTATTTCAATTTTGTATATGTACTGTACCTACATGGTGTGTACGGTTTTGGTGACAATTAAAATAAGTAAATACAAAGAAAATATTTAAATTTATTAAACAAAAAACAAATTCAACAATAAAAATAAAAATATTAAATTGTTTAAAATCTTGTGTGGCCTCCATTTGCATCGATGACGGCCTGTAGTCGGCGTCGCATAGAAGGTAACATATTAGCACATACATCTTCCCCTCTGAATGTGTCCCACACGCGTTCCACGTGCCTTACAGTGCCTTCCTATGTGCGTGGCGTGTCGGGCTCCCAGGCCTGGACAATGAGACTCCAAAGATTTTCTATAGAACACATCTACGGCAATCTTACTTTTTATAAATGTTCAGTGACTTATGTAAGTACAATTAACGTGTTCATCAATTTTGTTGCTTTTGCTGTTCACCAACTTTTGTAACCTTAGTTTGTTCATGAATTTTTGTGGCCGACACTGGTCACCTACTTCTGATGCTTTATGTGTGTATGACTTTTGGCGTTTTGAATATGTTCAGCTACTTTTGGCGGTGACTGTACCTATAGATGTAGTATAAAACTACATCATGAATCAGACCATAAATGAATACTGTACCAGTTATAAACAACAACGAAACCCAGTCGACAACTGATCTTTATTAAGAAATGCTAATAATCGCAATAAACATTTCGAGTAGTTATTGTTATTGCTCTTCGGCTCATTTGTAACCATATCGTTTAATTCAGTTTAATAATATTATTTAACCTGAATTCAAATTCAATTTTCGTTCTTGACATAAGTTACCGAATTTACATTACAAAAAGGATAAGAAGGGTATAAGGTACAGTGATTTTAAAGAATTAATTAATTATCTTACAGCTGCCTTCAAAGATTTCCAGAGGAATTATGTCCTCAAGCGTATTATTAGTCATTAATCAACATAATCCAAATAGAAAGTAAAATATGTAAAGATGCCAAGAAAGATTAGAAGAGTAACAAAAATCTAATCAATACAACGAAATTGAATACAAATCATTTTTAGTTCGTGTTAAACACAGACTCGTTCGAAATTTACTGTTCAAATTGTTTACGGCTAAAAGCTACTATTTGAATTTCGTTATCATTAAATAGGATTACGATATTATCGATGCAATTTAGGTACTTGTTACTCGTTCTAATTCATGTTAGTTCTGAACGTTGAAAACGAAATTACTGGTTATAATTTGATTTTTATCAATACGACGCTTAAATTAATTTATCCATTAAAATTAGGTACCTGCTGCATTTTATATGCAATTTATACGATATTAAAATTTTATGTCATAGTTATTTTACGCCAGTTCAAAGTCGTAAATCCATCGGTATGTGTATCTTAGGTTTAAAATAATTCATACAATCAGGAGCAAGTAAGAAACTGACATAAGTCTGGGCTTTGTAAAACTTAAGCAATACTTATGTTGCAGATAGATGGCCGAAACTAGTTGAAATGCGATTTATACGGTTGTAAATTATTTAGATTAATAATCCAGATTCCAGCCCATACAAGTCCCGCTGGCACTGGCCTCCTCAACAATCAAAGGTTCGATTGTTGAGTTCTCTCGCCATTCAAGTAATGAGAATATGAGTTTTGTTTTTATTCTGGCACTGCACCTCATGATAAGCGGAAATGCCGTCCAGACAGAATATCGAATGGTATCAGAGGGCGGTCCCATGCCATTCGATACAATAATGCCAGCCCGCTATTTTGCTTCTTAGCTCTTCATGTTACGGCGGAAGGACCCAGGATTATAGGAAGGGAACACGTGTGACGGCAAACCATTCCATTCCACAATGCGGCACAAAAAAGAATTGGTTCGGGCCGAGATGGTTACGACCAGTAAGCTATGGCTTCGCAAGCCAGAACGCGTGGTTCTGTTAAGAAAAGTAGAGGAGGGGATCACATTGAACAATTTTTCAGGGTATTCGCCGTGATACAGAGTAGTATTTTAATCGTAGTATTTTGGAAATATTTTGACTACATATAACGGGTTACACTCATCAATCAATGCATTTAATACGGAGGTGAATCTACTCAGTATACTCGTAGAGTATAAAACTTTCAATCTTTGCCAAACCAAACATGTTTAAGCTATTTCTAAATTTAACCGCTACATGTTTCTATAAATAACATCAACATTTCGACATGATTTATGCATTAGTTCATTTGCAGAAATTCATCGCGGTTCATGACATTGCTAAAGTTTAACATTGTGACAATTATCAAATTCTTGACTTTATTGCATTCTAATTCCAGTAGCTTAAACAGACATCACTTTGCCTTTGAGTGTTATCGAGGGCAATATAAAAAATATATAAAATAATAAAATCCATCGATACAACTTTATCGCTATCTAACACCCATATAAAAACAACTATTTATATACCTTTATGTATCCATAAATAAATATTTAACCGTAAAATTCATTTTGAAGGAATGACTGCATAAATGCATTTGCACTATGCTACTGATGGATTTTTAGGCGTTAATTCCTTCTAGATAAGACTTCCGACTCGTCTATCCGATAGCATATCTTGCATAAATTAAGATAACGGTTAACCAAAATCTCTAAAAAGTCGTCATGTACCCTTTTCATACCTGTCAATTATTGCATAACTCGCCACTTTTATTTAAAATTTTTACTTTTGTGTATTGGAAACCATAAGAATTCCCGCCAAAACTCCAACTTGTATTTTAAAGTTTACTTAAACAGGGCAAGCTAAATAAAACCATTTAATAAAAGTTTCATATGTGGTAGGTAGCTCCATCTAGCGTATAGCATCTGTACTATATACCAATTGAGCTAATAAAACCACATTGCTTGTACCATTCACATCGTGAATCGTGATATAATCATAATTATGACATACGGCAGAAAATAAAGTGTGTTATTAATATTAACGTTTATAATGGGTTGTGTCGAAATTCACTTTCTTATCGCTATTTAAATTACTGATATTTCTGTTTTTATTCCTGGCAACAGATGTTCTATACTTATCTATGAATTTGTGGATTTGTCCTTCAATGAAAACACGTTTACTTTGGTGCATGTTTGGACACGAACATTTTTACCAAAGTGAATACTGAGTGAAAACTCTTTTCTAAACTAAATTGATACTAGTTTATGAGGTAAGGGATAAGTTTACAGATTTACTATTGATAAAATAAATTACATTTGTGAGACTTTAAGAGGAAAAATAGAAAACATTCTTGTTAAAATATGTGGTTATTAATGTTAATTTTTTGACACGGAGCAGGGGCCTCGCGACGCCGCGCCGGCCAGCATTCCGTCGAACAATTCTTGTAAATTTCCATATAATGAGTAATAAGCATTCTCTATTTTTCGAATTGTAAGCATTCATCTCATCTTTTCAACTTTTGGGCTAAAATTTAGCCCATAAGCCGCAATCGCCCACTGCTGTATATGGGACATCACTGCAATCAGAAGTAAATTAGTGGAAACAGAAGTAAATTATTTCCACTAAATAAGATAAATATTCGTATTTTAATTACAAAGAAATGTAATTGTAGTTATTAGAAATGAGTAGGTACTATATTTTCCAAGTAAATATTTAGTTTAGTAATCTTCTTTACCATAGTAAAAAATTAAGTCGCCTCTGCCGTCTGTTCGCTTACATTTTTAAAACTATTCAATGGATTTTAATGCTGTTTTCAGCAATAGATAGAACGATTCAAAAGAAAGGTTTATACAATACATACATAATTATAGTACAGAAGAGCCGAAAAATTCATGGATTTGTAATATGATGCTCTAACAAACTTATTTTTGTGCGTTTTAATCGCAAAAGCTGACTAAACCTTACGGGATATATGAAATCAATGTACTACGGAATAAAATAAAAAGAAATATATATGCACTAAACTTGGTGAACATCGTTTTCTAGTCGAGAGGAGGAGCAATTACTCTATACAATTTTGACATAAAAAAAAATCAACAAAATATTTACTTTATATTATATGACTTAGATAAGTAAGATACTTTACATGGGCTTATAAGAATTACCGATTTCCTTTCAGCGGAGCTTAATAATGGCGGCGTTGGAGTTAGATGGCGAAAATCTGGGCAAAAAACATCAACATTATAATAAATTGTTAAAGGAAGCGATCCAAAAACAAAACTTCAAATTTACAACTAACTTCAAAGAAGATAGCGACATCAATATCTTACTACAAATCGACGTGGCCTGTACTAACAGAAATGTGGAGTTTGTGCTTGAAGTATTCAAGTGTGAAGACATGCTGTACGTCTCGAGAGCAGTGAAGCGCAGCACTTGGCTGATTACTGATCCCAGCTACGCGCACATTATTAACATCGACTATCTGCAAACACATCTGTTCCCCTACATGTTAACAGAAGCAATTAATAAACTCATGCTCAGCATCAGACTTCATAACAAAGACGAAAAACGAGCTGAAGGATTTTTCGATTATGAAAGGAAAAGGAATCTAGACATAGCGCTAAAATGGTTGCCATATTGTTCGTTGTCTTTTATTGAACAAGTTGTAGCAAAACACAAAGAATCAATATCGAAAAAAATATTTAAACGTTTGTGTAAGAGGTCCATAAGTGTGTTAAAAATATATTTGATTAATCATTACGGTAATGCCAATTTTGATACATTAAATTGCACCTTATTTTTAATAAAAAATGACGCCGATAAGTACTTGGATATTGTCGAAAGCCTAAGTCATTTTCATCAAGTACCATTTTTTGGGCGAAAATACACAAAGGTATTAATGAAAAATTGTCCTGCAAAAGTTTTTGACAAATTTGAAAAATTTGCAAATCGTATTGATCTCGATACTTTTGCAAAATATATGAAAAAAGAAGACATAAAACATTTTTTAATAAAACAGGCTGAAAATGAGAATATGAAGTACTTACTACAATACGATAATGTGAAACACTTTCTGAAGTGCATGCCTAAAGAAGGTCGATTCGAATTTATAAAACAAAAGTTCATGAACAATGAAAAATCTGATACACTTGATAGTGACGTACAGGAATGTGATCTCGGGAGCATAGATCTTAAATCGTCGAATTGCAGGTGGAGTCGTCCAAAGAATATATACAACTGGTATATATTTGCTCCCTTTCCTATCGCCTTCCGTGATTTAAAAAAAAGTATACGCGCGGAGTCGTCACCCGATGAGAGAAATACAATGCTGACAGTCCTTTTACACTGTGCTGGTAACAACGTGGATAATATACATACTCTGCTAAAATACTATTATGAAAAACATATTAACGAACCTTTTAAATTCAAAATAAAATTTATTGAGAAAGTACTAGAAAAAATTGAGGTAATTAAGCATACTATCATTTGGCCAATTATTGATAAACTATTTCACAGCATGGAAGTTTATGTTGAATCAACTAATAACGTACAAAGCTGTATTGAAATTATTATTATTTACAATGCTCTACATGGTAAACCCAACCATATAATTATAGAAGAGAAGTTCGTCCTTAATACTTTAAAAAAATACAAAAGGAAACTACTGATTGATGAAAGAGAAAAAGTTTTTCAATACTTATACAAGCATATACAGGAAAAAGTTAGTAAAAAACCTGTTACAAGTGAAGTTGATTTCAACGAAGTAGTAAATATGATGAAAATAATCCTTGATTTGATCAACGACTGGGAGAAAAACCTACATGATTTTCCAATAGTTCTTAGCAAAATAAAAGAATTGATTGCAATAAAATTAACAAACTCATGGAATGCAAACCTGACGGCTCTATATAATGTCAATAAATCCTGGAGGAAATATATGTTCGAGGAATCTATCGTAATGTGGCCTTCCGAAACAGTATGCATTAATGCTCTTAAACATGATCCGACTCTTCTGTCGCGTTACGAAGGAGAAATACATGATCTGCGTTGCAACGACGGCGCTTCTCAGAGGGCTCTCCTAAATAAACTGCGCCTGTATTGGCCGCGTTCATTGGCTACCGAATGGACCAACTTCTACTTACAACAACTAGACAATCCCAGCCATCATAAAGCTGTAATTAAGGCACTGATGATAATTCTCCCCCAAGATCAACTGACTGATATTATAAAAAGACATACACCGGATGACAACAAAATAAACTGGGGTGCTGCAGATGAACTTAGTCTCAGTATACGCAAGTGCATTGCTAAGAAGATGTATCTATCAAGACCTCTGCTCCCCGCGGCGTTAGTTTTACTCTACGCCAAAGGAGATTACTTGCAATACGCTCTTCCGTCTTTGAATTCAATTCTAGCAAATATTAGCAGCAACCAAAGCGGTCCGGTCGTTCAAAAGTTGCTTTCAGCGCCAGTATCATTACAAAAACACGGCATCCGTTTGGCACTTGAAAAACTGAAATCGGAAGAACTCAAACCTCTTTTCTGGCAAGTATGGAAATCAACTAACAACCCAACCATTCGAGCCGTGTTATTCCAGAGCACATACCACGCTCTCTGCAACAAAGCTAATACTGCAATAGTAGAAGAATTGTGGGAATTGTTGAGTAATTTAATTGATAATTTGTCCCACAAGGAAAATAAAAAAATATATAATTTATTAGGAGAAGTAAAGAAAGTTCCTATAAATATCAGGGGCCGATTTTACATGAAAAGTTTTAAGTTCTTAAAATCTATGCCTAATGATGATTATATAGATGATATAATAAATAAATTAATGAAAATTTTACCACATATTATGGACCATCTAGATACAGAATTCATTGCAAACGTGATATTGAAAGATTTAAACAAAACCTTAATTGTTAAATCTACATATGCTCTTGTCGATGTCATTTCAACAAATGTATTATATTGTAAAGATGAAAACACACAAACACAAAGATACGAAAGAATATTAAATCCTATACTGGACCGTTATTTACCTATGTGGAATGAAAAACATGATAACAAGAAATATGTAAGATTTAATATTGAAAATTTACTAAAATCTCTTGTATCACATTTACCGGAAGTGTTTTTGGACCGTAGTAAAATCATCCCAGTTAAAATGTTTACAGATATACAAAACAAACTTGAGAACTCCTTGGTAATCAAGGATAATTATATTTTCATCACAACTTGGAAACTAGTTACTGCATTCACCAAATTAGTGAACAAACACAGGATTTATCTGCCATATATTGATACAGAAGAATCAGAAGACATAGATTTACATATAAGCTACGAACGACAAAACCTTGCAAGAGAAAAAATGGAGGAACTATGTAGTACAATTATACCACAATTTGCAAAAGTTTGTACTGACAATTTGCAAGTAGAAGTAAACAAATATTTCTCATCAATATACATTTTGTATGGGCAGGCAGTGCATGACGTGTTAGAACAGTTTAACGAATATTTTCAACAATTCTTGTTATACAAGCACATGTTGACTATTGATAAATCTACTGAAAACTTTTTACTCGTTATCAACTATTGTTCTATATATGCACCTGAAAAACAAAAAGCATTATTGGCTGAAATACGGAGTTTGTTGGAAGCTCACCCGTCGCCTGAAGTACAAATGCATTGTACCGAAAAATTTTACGTTTTAGATACTACAGATTTAAATTGAGATTTCTTTATTACCTGTCTTATTAATTTTTAAATATAGCTACAGCGACCATATTAAAATTGTATATAATCTTAATAAAATTGTTACTAACACTTCCTTTGTATGAATGATCGTGAAGAGCCCATAATAATTACGAATACAATAACCATTCTCTTCTTCTGTCTGTATTTATCCGACACTTACATTTAATGAATGAAAGAAAACGAGTTGTTTTAAAAAAATATATAATACGTGATGAACTCCATCTAGCGTTAATATCTGTACACTATATACCAGTTGACCTAAAAACACCACGCTTGAACAACGTGATTTTTTTTCATGCCTTTGCATTTCATGTGTATTTAATATTTACGATAAACATTAAAATTCGTAATTGACATTATTTATCCTTATCAAATTGTATTGTGCAAAAATACAGCCTTTACTCGTTGACTTAAGAATGACATTTTTATCTTTGCATTTTTTTCTGGCAACATACGACTATACTCTATGCTCTATGGCTATCCATCATTATTAGTCTGTGGAGTTTGACCTTGATTTAAAACTATTTTATTTACCTCCTTTGTGTTTACATGTTCGGAGTTTCCGAATCGTTTTTTTGAACTAAATCAGTCCATAAGCGACCGCTGCGGGACTCGTCTACAATCTGCAGCGTACAGAGTACAGATCCATTGAGAGGGTTTATACTCGTATGGATAATCCATCACACTGGCTTCATGCGGGTTATTCGACACAAGCTGAATAAGAACTCCTATTCATACCAAATTGATACCTACTGATACATCAGGTGAGTGCATGTTTTAAGATTGGTAAAACCCAATAAATTTTTAACATTCTTGGTAGTTGTGATCATTAAAATATATTTTGTAGTGTGGCAGCGACGGCCGGTAGGTAGTCAATTATTGAGATTTTCAGATTAGATAATAAGGATAAATACTGTTGTAAAAGTCATTTTAATCAGTGTTAGTGTCCATTGTGATTAATTAAGCTCGTGAGTATCTCATCTTCTGAATAATTATTGTAATGTATAGATTATTGATATTCTATTTATATTTTACTTATGTTTGATACTGATATTTAGTAAGTTTCTGGTATGTAGCTAATAGATACCCAATTTTGCGTTTTTATACCTACGGGCACGACAAAGCGACAAAGATGCACCTAGTGGTATGTGCAGTGTAAAAAAAGAAATTATGTTGGCCAAGACGAAACTGGATTATATACACAAGTTGAATCCAAAACACGACACGCTTGCGTGAGTCACGATGATACGATTTTCACAATCGTGTGCAATAGTTATTACCGGGCAGATGCCGATAACAGGCCACCAGTTTTTGTAAAGAGGAAAAGTCAATCGTAATATATTATTTTATGTCGGTTTTTAGAGACCACAGCCCACGTTTTTTTACAAGGGGAAACTACGCTTAAACTATACCTTATACTATTACTATATACCTATAACTGTACTGTAACTATAACAACCTATAGCAACGCTCTTTCTTCTATTCGTATATACCACTTGGTATTTTATGAAATCATCACAATTAATTATTTACTATGGATACATTGAAACATTAATTAAAAAACGATTAATAAACGCAAGTAGCATTGCGTTAAACGAGTTATCTACTTTTACTCATGACTACGTAGTAATTCGTTGTTGAGAGCTACCTGTGTTAATAGCGCTCAGAGTAGCCTTTTTGTTGAAAGCAAACCTCTATATAGTGTCATTTACTCAAATTATCATTTTTTTGCACACAAATTATTTAATACACTCTGTGTAAATGTTTGTGAAACCATAAGTACCAACCATTATTCAAAATGATTTCACGCGACATTTCCTTCCCATGACGTCAGCAACAACGTCGTACTGATACCACTTGAGATAAATGGGTCCACATAAGTACCTTCGACCTTCAATCACGCTGCCCGCCCTATTCTCACATTATATCATTGCTTTTAAACTATGAAATATTTCATAAGCATTTGTTCATCGCATTACATCATCGGAACTGACTCCACGAACCAAGTGTTTGTAACAGAAGTTGTGGACTACAGTCCACAGTCTATTCCAATGGCCATGATTTTTGTTTTTTTTGCATAGGTCCGGTAAATGAACAAACAGGACACCTGATAGTAAGTGATCACTGCCGTCTATGACCATCCACAACGCTTAATAGATATGTTGCCGGTCCTTTTAATCAGGAGGGGAGCAGGAAGGAAAAAGTATGAAACGAGGAAAGAGGTATTAGGCATCCGGTAACCTTACTCACCGAACGAAACGCGACAGCTTGATAGATTATTAAGTTTCAAAAACAGTTATTCATGTTATCTCCTCGAATAGTAATAATCCAGACCATATACGTCAAACTGAAGAGCAAGGGATCATCTACGCATAGTCCATGCAGAATTAGTTCGAGTTAGCGGACTTCGAGATTTCTTGCAAATCTCTGTGGTATACAGCATAATGTTTTCTTTCAATGTCGATGTGCATGTTAAATGACTTCAAACTATTAACACACATATTATAGTACAATCATTTGGTTCAAAACATTGGGGTTACCTGCAATTTTTTTCCGGGAGTTTTGAAATGTGCGATTTAATAGATTTTGAGGTGCTCTTTTCGAATTTCCACTTTGCGACCTCGTATCTTTACTGCTCGCGCCGCAAAAATAACGTCGAAAATCAGTTTTTTGACGATATATCATTTCCAGAGAAAATATCTATAAACAAAATTAAACTAGAGAAAATTTCCTACAATTAGTCTTAACTTTTTTTTTACGTAAAATCAATACTTTTGGAGTACGAGCGCCACAGAGTGCTGCTTAATGCAAGTCTTCGCGGAATAAAGCGTTTCCATACCACCTTAAGGTAGAGCAAGCGTAGCAGTCTATTCACCTACGCTAACACATATTTTTCTTATATTTACGAAATACATAGGTACTATTTGTACTAGGTTATTATATCTTTATCAGTACTCATTACAACACAAATGATTACTTGACGAATTTTTATTTTTTTACTGGCAAGACAAAGTGACCGCACCGAGACAAATGGTTGTGTGATCTACAAATATTTGTGTCGGGTCTGGGTGTTTGTGAAACCGAAAAATCTCTCGTAGTTCCTGATACCCACGACACAAGACTCGATCTTAGTGTGGGGTCAGGACTATGTATCTGACTGTTGGGTGTATTTATTTATATATTTATTATTTATCTCAGCATAATTATGCCGATCGGTTCCAAACAAGATGTCTAAGAGGTGAAATTGAAGCAATGGTATAAGCCATAATTATCGTTTTCCGTTATCTTCAAAACGCGCAACCAATGCTCCATGGCTACTACAAGACCAAAATGGAGAACGCAACTAATATAGGCCATATTTGATAGGATCTAAGAGGTCGGTGGAGAGAAAATAATAAGCAGTTACGGGTTCAATTGTTCGGAGTTCGATATTTCTTCGTGATATTTTAAAGTACACATTACACTCCTATTCTGTTGACAGTTATGTTGATAGTGTTTCTACGTACAAATTTTAAGGTGTATTTTACTTTATAAAGTAATTTTATAAAGTAAAAACAGCAAATTTACTAATTTACTGTCTTTTACACTGACTATGCATTATTACATAATGTTATATTGTAGCCTAGTGTTTCAAACTCTTCGCTCTATCTCAAAAACCATTAAACGATTTAATAAATGTTGGAAACATTTTTATACTTTTTTATACTATGCTTCTTCTGGATAAGAAGAATATATCAATTAAGTATAAGATGCAAAGTATTAACGTTAAATGGTTACGTCACATTGTACAATAGTTTAAATATATTTACTTAATTTAAGTTCGGAAAGAATGCAACTGTGTACAATTAACACTAATTTACTAAACATGGTTGGTATTGTCGTCTAAACTACACGGTTCTTATGATTTATATGACAGACATCATATGTGTTAAGTCATAGCGACATGTTTCTAAAATTGCCGATTTATATGCAGTGGATCTTAAATGAAGAAATAAATATTGAACGTGATTAAGATCAGTTGCTAAGTGTATAAAAATGAACAATTTCTTTTCAGCGGAAGAAATGGCGCCGTTGGAGTTAAATGGAGAAAATCTGGGCAAGAAACATCAACATTATAATAGATTGTTGAAAGAAACTACCCAAAACCAAAATTTTAAATTTACCCCTAACATCAAAGACGTTGGCGACGTCAATATCTTACTACAAATCGATGTGGCCTGTACCAATAGAAATGTGGAGTTTGTGCTTGAAGTATTCAAGTGTGAAGACATGCTGTACGTCTCGAGAGCAGTGAAGCGCAGCACTTGGCTGATTACTGATCCCAGCTACGCGCACATTATTAACATCGACTATCTGCAGACACATCTGTTCCCCTACATGTTAACAGAAGCAATTAATAAACTCATGCTCAGCATCAGGCTTCATATTAAAGATGAAAAACGAGCTGAAGCATTTTTCCATTACGAAGAGAACAAGTGCCTAAACACAGCGCTGAAATGGTTGCCATATTGTTCTTTGTCCTTCATTGAACAATTTGTAGCAAATTACAAAGGATATATAACAAAAAATATATTTAAACGACTATGTGAGAAATCTATTAGTGTGTTAGAGATATTTATACAAAAAAAATATTACAAAGAAGGTAATATTGATAAATTATATGACACATTATTTTTAATTAATACATACACCGAGAAATACTTAGAGCTAGTGGAAGACTTGCCTTTTTACCTATTGCCACCATTCGGGCGAAAATACACAAAAGTATTAATGAAAGTTTGTCCTCAAAGGCTAATTGACAATTTCAGTAAATATGTAAATCGTATTGACTTAGATACTTTTGCAAAGTATATGAAAAAAGAAGATATAAAACCATTTTTACTAAATCTAACTAAAAATAATGATATGCAATACATCTTACAATACGGTAATGTAAAACATTTTCTAAAATATATGCCTAAAGAAGGACGATATGAATTTGTAAAAGAAATGTTCATGAATACTGAAAATCCTTATAAACTAGAGGGCGACGAGGCGGACAGAGGGCGTGGTGGTGTGGCATTAAAATTATCTAATTATGGCAAGAAACGCCCAAAAAATATATACAACTGGTATATATTTGCGCCCTTCGACGAAGCCTTTCATGATTTGAAAAAAATGATACATACAGAATCGTCACCTGATGAGAGAAATACGATGCTGAAAGTGCTAGTAAGCTGTGCTGGTAAAAACGTGGAATATATAAGTATTTTATTAAAATATTTCAGTGAAAAGCATATCAATGAACCGTTTAAATTCAAGAAACAATTTATTGATAAAGTGCTTAAAAATGTGGACATCATTAAGGATACCAATATTTGGCCAATTATTAATCGACTGTTTCACAGCATAGAAGTTTATGTTGTATCTACTAATAACGTACAAAACTGTATTGAAGCTATTATTATTTATAATGCTATACACGGTGAACCCAACCCTAAAATTATTGAAGAAAAATTCATCTTCAATACTATGAAACCTTATAGAAACAAATTATTGAATGATGAAAGAGAAAAAGTTTTTAAATATTTATATTACTACATGGAGTGCAAATTAAATGAAAACCCTATCACAAATGATGTGTATTTCAACGAAGCGGTAAATATGATGAAAATATTTCTTGATTTGATTAACGATTGGGAGAAAAACTTGAACGACTTCCCAAAAGTTCTCAACAAAATTAAAGAATTGATTGCAATAAAATTAGAAACATCATGGCATGCAAACCTGACGCCTCTATACAACGTCAATAAATCCTGGAGGAAATATATGTTCGAGGAATCTATCGTAATGTGGCCTTCCGAAACAGTATGCATTAATGCTCTTAAACATGATCCGACTCTTCTGTCGCGTTACGAAGGAGAAATACATAATTTGCGTTGCAATGACGCTGTGTCTCTGAGGGCTCTTTTAAATAAGCTGCGCCTGTATTGGCCGTGTTCATTGGCTGCTGAATGGACCAACTTCTACTTACAACAACTAGACAACCCCAGCCATCACAGAGCTGTAATTAAAGCATTGATGATAATTCTCCCCCAAGATCAACTAACGAATATTATAAAAAGACATACACCGGATGACAACAAAATAAACTGGGGTGCTGCAGATGAACTTAGTCTCAGTTTACGGAAATGTATTGCTAAGAAGATGTATCTATCAAGACCTATGCTGCCGGTGGAGTTAGTTTTACTCTACGCCAAAGGAGATTACTTGCAATACGCTCTTCCGTCTTTGAGTTCAATTCTAGCAGATATAAGCAGTACCCAAAGCGGTCCGGTTGTACAACAGTTGCTATCGGCGCCAGTATCGTTACAAAAACACGGCATCCGGTTGGCGCTCGCTAAACTGAAATCGGAAGAACTAAAGCCTCTTTTCTGGCGAGTATGGAAATCAACTAACAACGCAACCATTCGAGCCGTACTATTCCAGAGTACCTACCATGCTCTCTGTAACAAAGCTAATACTGCAATCGTGGAAGAATTGTGGGGACTGCTAAGTGATTTTATAGACAATTTGTCCCACAAAGAAAATAAAAAAATATATAATTTATTAAGAGAAGTAAATAAGGTGCCTATAAATATCAGAGGAGAATTTTACATGAAAAGTTGTACTTTCTTAAATTCTATGCCTTCTGATAACTATGTAAAAAATATAATAAATGACTTAGTCATCATTTTACCGCACCTTATGGACCAAATAGACACAGAGTTTATTGCAAACGTTATATTAAAAGATATTAACAAAACATTTGGTAATTCCAAATATGCCCTCCTTGACGTAATTTCAACAAATGTATTATATTGTAAAGATGAAAACACACAAACACAAAGATACGATAGAATTTTAGGTCCGCTACTGGACCGTTATTTACCTGCTTGGGATGAAAAATATGATAATAAGAAATATGTGCGTTTCAACATTGAAAACTTACAAAAATCTCTTATCTCACATTTGATGGAAGTATTTTTGGACCGTAGTAAAATCATACCAGTTAAAATATTTACAGATATACAAAGCAAACTTGAGAACTCATTGGAAGTGAAAAGTAACTATGTTTTCATCACCACTTGGAAATTAATTACCGCATTTACCAAATTGGTAAACACCAACAGACCTACTTTACCATACATAGAAACAGACGAGTCAGGCGACATCGATTTACTTACAAGTTATGATCGAGGAGAATTTGTCAGGGAAAAAAAATGTGAACTATTTACCGCAATAATTCCATCATTTGCAAAAGTTTGCACCGACAATTTGCAAATAGACGTAAACAATTATTTCCCATCTATATACCTATTGTATGGACAGGCAATTGAAAAAGTTTTAAATCATTTCGATGAATATTATCTACACTTCCCATTATATAAGCACATGTTGACTATTGATAAGTCTACTGAAAACTTCTTATTAGTGACAACCTATTGTTCTGAATATGCCCCACCGGAATATAAAGCGTCAAGGGCTGAAATATTGAGTTTGATGGAAGCCCACCCGTCGCTTGAAGTACAAATTCACAGCACTCACAAATGGAGAAATACTTCGAATATATATTAACATGGGTTTGTCTACATGAGATCTGTAAAATATTCTTGTTGAATAGATTTGAATTAAAACAACCCTGCTGTACCTTTTTTTAAATGTACCAACATTATGTAACTATACGTGTATATGTATAATTATTTAATAAAAAAAAGTAAAAAAAAATCGGACTGTTATTAAACTCCATAGTTAAAATTTCGTATGTATTATGTATTATTTGCATTTTTGTCACTTTTGAGTAATATAAAGAAAACTCAGGAAACTATATAGAACTCTGGAAGTGGTAAACCCACGCTGTTGTCCACCATGGCATGAATGGGCAGGCTCATCCGGGGCGGCACCACTGTCTCACCGGAAATCGACGTGAAGCGACAGCTCGCTGTCGCGTTTCGTTCGGTGAGTGTGATTGCCGAATGCCCAATACCCCTTTCCTCTTTCCATCCCTTTCCTTTCCGCTCCCCTCCCAATTGAGCAGCCAACACATCCATGATACAGCGTTGTGAATGTTCATAGGCGGTAGTGATCACTAACCAACAGGTGACCTGTTTGCTCGTTTGCCGGACCTATGCATCATTTGTCATCATTTTATTTAGTGGGATGTGGCGGAGTTAGTAATTATTTACACGAACAGTACTATTTTTAGAAATAGTATTAAAAGATATGATAATTTCTTCAGAAATAAAATTGTAACTGTATTTTTTTCGGTTGGGCGATAAAACATCCTTTACCTAGAATTTTAAACATCTTTTTATGGTACCTATAGCTGGTTTTGTGGCGGGAGTTTCCAAAAAGAGGGGTGTTAAAAGTTTTATGTGCCTGAGTCTGTCTGTGGACTCGCAGCTCTTAAACTGTCACTTTGTCTAGCGAATAATCAAGCACGGTAGTTTTCTCCATCTCATAACGCCTATACTACGAGATCATTGATTAATGAACTGATTAGATCAGTACACTTAATGTTGGTCATGTTTACTAATAGCTAGTTTAAATCTCGTAGTTGACATTAATTTCAGAGGATTATGACACTCATCATAATTATTTAACATCTGCAATATCTAATGAGAAAATTGTTGCATCTGCAGTAAAAAAATGTCGCTTACATACATACTACACATATCTTATGTACACAGGGTGAGTGTTTAGAGCAAGTGCAAATTCAACTACGGTATTAATTGCACAATGTTTAGATTTTTTTACCGCTTCCACATCTACTCATTGGGATGAGTCAACCGACATTCGGTTTATGCATTAGTCACAACTCACATCATTTTTATAGAAAAAAATAACCTTACAAAGTAAAAACACTACCTGTAGTACAATGTTTTCAACCCAAACAATTAGAGTGTTAGGATATTCGTACACGCTCAGGTAGCGATTACTATAGGTATACAAAAGGTGTATAACTCGCCCTAGGGACACGCGCGTGTGTTACGTTTCGATCCAAGTTGCAGTATTTCTAAGTTCAAAAATAGCAAAATAAAAGGTTAACTAACCATGAATAAAACTGAGGTGATATCTTAGAGCGGATACTACGGTCTACGAGCAGCTACTGCACAATGTAGTCCTCAGTTCATTAACAATTGGGTAAGAACACATGGTATTCATACTCATGAAGAAATTATTAAAACACGAGCGGCACAACCCGGCTTCGCCCGGGTGCAGAAACTTTTCAGGAAAACTACATTTTCGGGATTAAAAAAAAAGCCTATGCGTTAATACACGGTTTCAGCTACCTCTATACTAAATTTGAGTAAAATCGATCCAGCTGTTTGAGCGTAAAGAAGTGACAAACACACAAACTTTTATTATATTATTAGGATTGGCGACTAATGAGTAGATATGATACAAGCGTTTCAAAACGAAGGCCTGAATCACATTTATCAACATCGATTCGGTTTTTACCTATTGAAAATAATTGCCTTATGTGATGTATCTTACGCAAATATGTTTAAAAGATAAAATGCAAATTGATGTTGAATGCGACTCAGTCCTTTATCAAAATCAAACTTAGTAAAGTAAAATAAATAAATAAATAAATTTAATTTCGATACGAATTCCAGCAAAGTCATTGCCAAAGATTATCAGTAATTTATACATGATACCTAATGGTTAATAGACAATATTGTTCGCCTTAAATACATTATACCTAGGTACCTAATCAATGTCTTTTACGTATTAAATGTTAGATATAATATTGAAGTTTAGTTTAATTATAATTTATTTATATACAACACTCATACTAATTACATCATAGATAATACATATCTATTACATCCTGAAATATATAAAATAAGGTATTCTCAGTACACATACTGTGCGTTAAACGAAAAAAAATTAAATGTTCAAATGTTGCCACTATCTATTTGCCGATGAAAATGTACCTAGTCATAGTAATAACTTATAACTAGCTAAGTAAGAAATCGTGTCAGTGATTTCTTATTATCTCGATAGCTGTACATCTTTTTTAAAGAACATTGCATACTCATATAAGAATGAGTCAATGAACTTTATTTGAATCTTCCTCTGTGTATAAACAGTTTTTAAATTAATGGAACATAAAATCTGTACATTAAAAAAATATTTCTTTTCAGTTAAATAAAATGGCGCCACTGGAGTTAGATGGTGAAAATCTGGGCAAGAAACATCAAAATTATAATAAATTGTTAAAGAGAATGGTGCAAAACCAAGATGACACATTTACAACAAACTTCAAAGAAGATGGCGACATCAATATCTTACTACAAATCGATGTGGCCTGTACCAATAGAAATGTGGAGTTTGTGCTTGAAGTATTCAAGTGTGAAGACATGCTGTACGTCTCGAGAGCAGTGAAGCGCAGCACTTGGCTGATTACGGATCCCAGCTACGCGCACATTATTAACATCGACTATCTGCAAACACATCTGTTCCCCTACATGTTAACAGAAGCAATTAATAAACTCATGCTCAGCATCAGGCTTCATAACATAGACGAAAAACGAGCTGAAGGATTTTTCGATTACGAAGAGAAAAGGAATGTAAAGATGGCATTAAAATGGTTGCCTCATTGTTCTTTGCCCTTTATTGAACTAGCTGTAGCAAAACACAAATATTCTTTATCAGGAAATTTACTTAAACGTTTGTGTGAGAGATCTATTTGTGTGTTGCAAATATATTTAAAGAATAATAGGTACGTAAATTATCATACAATTAAAGATACATTGTTCTTAATAAACGATAACGCTGAAAAATATTTAGAAATTATGGAAAAATTGAAATACTATAATATACCCCACTTTGGAAAAAAACACAGCAAAGTAATTATGAAAGTCTGTCCCCAGAAAATCATCGACAATTTTGAAATGTGGTCACGTTATATTGACCATAAGATGTGTGCAAATTATATGAAAAAAGAGGATATAAAACATTTTTTACTAAAACAAACCAAAAATGAAGCCATGAATTCATTCTTACAATACGATTGCGTGAAACCTTTTCTGCAGCGCATGCCGAATGAAGGTCGATTCAAATTTATTAAGGATACATTCATTGATAGTGAAAATCCTGATACCCTAAAATCATGTACCACTCGAAGGACTCTGCCGAAAAATGTACGCGACTGGTACATATTCGCTCCCTTCGACGAAGCTTTTTATGATTTGAAAAAACTGATGCGCGGAGAATCACCAAATGACAGAAATGCGACGCTAACAGTCCTACTACGCTGTGCTGGTAGCAACGTGGATAACGTACATACTTTACTACGATATTATTATGAAAAACACATTAACGAGCCATTTCAATTCAAGATAAAATTTATAGAAGAAGTGCTTCAAAATGTAGAAATGATTAAACATGCCAAAATTTGGCCAATTATTGATAAACTATTCCACAGCATGGAAGTTTACGTTGTATCTACTAACAACGTACAAAGCTGTATTGAAACTATCATCATTTACAATGCTATACATGGTGAAACAATCCCTAAAATTATCGAAGAAAAATTCATCTCTAATACTTTAAAAAAATACAGAAAGAAATTATTGATTGATGAAAGAGAAAAAGTTTTTCAATATTTATACAACCATATACAGGAAAATGACATAAAACCTATCACAAGTGAAGTTGATTTCAACGAAGTAGTAAACATGACGAAAAGAATTCTTGATTTGATCAACGATTGGGAGAAAAACCTACATGATTTTCCAATAGTTCTTAGCAAAATAAAAGAATTGATTGCAATAAAACTATCAAACTCATGGTATGCAAACCTGACGCCTCTATATAATGTCAATAAATCCTGGAGGAAATATATGTTCGAGGAATCTATCGTAATGTGGCCTTCTGAAACAGTATGCATTAATTCTCTTAAACATGATCCGACTCTCCTGTCGCGTTACGAAGGAGAAATACATCATCTGCGTTGCAACGACGGCGCTTCTCAGAGGGCTCTCCTAAATAAACTGCGCCTGTATTGGCCGCGTTCATTGGCTACCGAATGGACCAACTTCTACTTACAACAACTAGACAATCCCAGCCATCACAGAGCTGTAATTAAAGCATTGATAATGATTCTCCCCCAAGATCAACTCATGCGTATTATTAAAGAACATAAACCGGATGACAACAAAATAAACTGGGGTGCTGCAGATGAACTTAGTCTCAGTATACGCAAGTGCATTGCTAAGAAGATGTATCTATCAAGACCTCTGCTCCCCGCGGAGTTAGTTTTACTCTACGCTAAAGGAGATTATTTGCAATACGCTCTTCCGTCATTGAGTTCAATTTTGGCAAAAATTAGCAGCAAACAAAGCGGTTCGGTTGTACAACAGTTACTAAGAGCACCAGTATCGTTACAAAAACACGGCATCCGTTTGGCACTTGCCAAACTGAAATCGGAAGAACTAAAGCCTCTTTTCTGGCAAGTATGGAAATCAACTCACAATGTAACCATTCGAGCCGTGTTATTCCAGAGCACATATCACGCTCTCTGCAACAAAGCTAATACTGCTATAGTAGAAGATTTATGGGATTTATTAAGTGATTTTATAGATGACTTATCCTACGAAGAAAATAAAATAATATATAATTTATTAGGTGAAGTAAAAAAAGTACCTAGCAATGTTAAGGGAAAATTTTACATGAAGAGTTATACTTTTTTAAAATCTATGCCTTCAGATGATCATGTAGAAAGCATAATAAATAAACTAATCGGAGTTGTAGGTGATATTGTACAGCAGTTGGATACAGAGTTTATTGCAAACGTGAAGTTGAAAGATATTGACAAAACGTTCGGTAAATCAATTTATACCTTTCTCAACGTCATTTCAAGAAATGCACTATTTTGTAAAGATGTAGTCACACAAACACAAAGGTTCGAAAGAATATTAGGTCCATTACTGGATCGTTATTTGCCTATGTGGGATGAAAAACATGATGGTCAAAAATATGTACGACTTAACATTGAAATCTTGCTAAGATTTCTTGCATCAAATATGGGCGACGTAGTTTTGGACCGTAATCAAATCATCCCAGTTAAAATGTTTATAGATATTCAAAACAAACTTGAGAACTCATTGGTAATCAAGGATAATTATGTTCTCATCACAACTTGGAAACTAGTTACCGCATTTACCAAATTACTTGAAGAAAATAGGCCTACATTACAAAATGTCGATATAAACGAATCAGGCGACATGGATATCCGTAATCGTCATGAAAGAGAACATCATGTAATTAAAAGAAAAGCTGAACTATTTAAAACTATTATTCCATTATTTGCAAAAGTGTGTACCGAAAACTTGCAAATAGAAATAAAAAAATATTTCCCATCAATATATGTATTGTATGGCCAAGCAGTGCACGACACGTTAGCTCATTTCAAAGTATATAATGAAGATTACCTATTACATAAGTGTATGTTGATTAACGATAAATCAACGGAAAATTTCTTACTGGTCATCAAGCACTGCTCTATACGTGCACGTGATGAACATAAAGCAATACAAGCTGAAATACGAAGTTTAATGGAAGCTCATCCGTCGCCTGTAGTACAAATACACTATACAGAGAAATTCAATGATTTAGAGACTCGTGATATATATTATTTACTATAAGATGAATTACGTATTTAAATTTATATTTCAAATACATATAGTAAGTGCTTGTAAGATGTGACCTTTATCCTAATTCTTACTGGTAGGTTTCAAATATTACAGTTGAAACTAAAGCAAAATTATTTGATTAATCTGGAAAATTATTATTACACGTCCACTGAAGGTAGTATGAAAGATAACAAAACTTTGGATTTTGGAATAAACAGTTATACTGAGATATACTATGTGAATTACCGCCCCAAGGTGCATAATTAAGGTAACATAATTGATTGTTACCTACAGTGTAAAATGGCAGATTATATTATTTTTTTGAGAATAAAATTGTCCCTTACAGTGAAATAAGTTGTTTTTGTTCTCTCTATAGAATCAGTCTAACGGCTCTAATGTTGTAGGTAAACGGCAGTTGAGTTTTTGTTTTTTTTTTGTTGTTCTTACTGATGGCTGCCTTTTGTATCCACAAGATGTACATTAGCATAAATGAGAGATTAACAGTCACATAAGATTTGCGTCTTGCGGAAACTAAACCGTGGTTAATTTTTTAATACTATTATGCTGTCTAGTTTCCAGGTAAGCTGTATATCTTTGAATTCGATTGAAACATTAATTGAAATCATGAATGTAGTATAAAACATAGATTGGCAATATGAAAGAGATAGAATGATTTAACTCATATATTAAAGCGAAATGCATGATGTGACCATACATTTACATACAAGAAGCTCTTTTGCCTCAGTTTCAAATGATGTCAAATAAACAAGCTACAAAGTACTTAGTTCAGTACTTAGTTATTTTTATTAAAGGTTTATTACGGTAAATTGCAATATGCAGTACTTGGATGCGATTTATGCAGGCGTAAAAATCTGAATAATTATAGTTTTCACAGGTAAGGGCCACTTTTTTCCAATGCTGGTTTAGTGACAATATTGTAGAATTAAAAGACAAACCTTGTATGCACATCGGTAGAAAATAATATAGAAATTAATTATATACATGCGCTGATAGCATTAATTGCCCATAAAAAATAATATCAAATACGTGAATTTGTATTAATTTCAACCAACATTTACTAGGGATTGACTCACAGTTTCGATCAATAATAAGTTGTCGATAAAAATAGACGATGACAATTCATATTTTGCTACAATTTTAGAGTCATGAATTATAATATTAATTCTACAATATCAGTTTATTACTTTACTTTATTTTTACACTGTTGATATTTGCTAAATACCCGTTTTTATTAATAAATCAGGAGCGTGATTTACTATTTCAACTAACTGTGCCACAGAGGCTGTAAATGTAATAAAACAATAATATAGTAGACATTAATAGAAAAAAAATTCGATACTTCTATGCACCATTTCATCATCGTAGCCTTAAAATGCGACATCAATAAACCTGAAACACACCATTATTTATTGATAATATGTAGATATTTTTATAAACTATATAATTAAATATCGCACACATCTAAAAAAATTGTTCCTAACTTGAGACCGCCAGCCATAGACGAAAAATCTAATAGACTGCTGTATAGCGCCTATTCAGTCTCACAGAAAGAGATGCCGTGAGAAAGTGTATAGTATTGCTATAAGATAGAAAGAGATCGAAATATATATTTGCTGTCCTGCAACGCGTGCCGGTATTTTCAAGGTCGGAATTGAAATTGCTAAACAAATTTTGACGTAAGGCTCTGTCGTATCGTGTTTGTGTTTAGTGTCGGAAGTTTTTAAAGTGATTTATGATTGTTTAAATTCTGAAATCTTTGCTAAATCTATCACAAAATGGTGCGGTGTAGCGTACTTGGTTGTAAAAGCGATAGTGGTGTGAAAATAACAGGATTATCATTCCATGGGTAAGTACTTTATTAACAATTAATAGTATCCAGCAGTATTTAAATTAACTAGTTTACCATAAAATCTTATAAAAGAGATAACACTGTAATACATTGTAGTTATACATTTGTTTATCTCAAAGTTATTGTAATTATAATAAACACGTAAACTTTATAACCTAAAATGTCAGTGTGGCAAGAGTTAGATTACCCCGTGCCCTGTCTTTACCTAGTGAAACTGATTTTTCGTGGTGGTAAATACACCACGTGTTCATTTATAACGTACTAAATCCTGTAAGTACACATAATACTTAAAAAATTAATTTATGATCACTGATTTCAGTTTTCCGGTTAATCCAAATATGCGACCAAAGTGGATTGCTGCCACTGGACGTGTTGAGTGGCTCCCCACAACATCTTCTAAAATTTGGAAGGAGGCGTAGGAGGAACCCGAAACACGACACCCTTACCTTTTCCGAAAATGTACTGAATTTTATTCAAAAAATAGCTACATATTGTTGATCTATCATACCAATTTTTTTACACTTTATAAATATATGTATACATTAATAAATAGAACAATCCTATCAAACTGTTGCATTTTTATTTATCCTTCCATCTTCTTTTTCTTTTTTTTATTGCAATGAATGGCGAGACGAGCATGCCATTCGCCTAATGGTAAGCGATACGACCGCTCATAAACAGTAGCAAAATTCTACTGCGCTCGCCATTCGGAGACACAAGATGTTAACTCAATATGTCCAGTAGTTATTCTGGCTACAATATCCTTCAATCCAAAATACAACAGTGCATTTACACTGCTGTTTCACGGAAGAAATAGACATTGCGGTGGTACCTACCCAGATGGCCTCTCACATATGAGAGACCACCAGCATTCCCCCACCATTTTCCTTATTCGAAATTTTGTATCATTCTAAAAAGCCGGTACCTAATAGCGGGTAATTGTACCATACTTGGCAACCCTAAACAAAATAAGTACTTTTTTGTTGTCCCTTTCGGTGACACAAGGTCCCTACGTCTATTAGATTTTTCGTCTATGCCGCCAGCTATATCGATATCCATATGATAAGCTCGACAGTACATGGCGCAGCGGGATCTGTCAAGCACACATGCAAACTTCACACACACTATCACAACCCCGTTTTGGTCTCACTCAAAATGTTCCAATGCCAATCTATGCTATAAATTGAATCTATGATTGAAACTCTATACGTGAAGTGTCTCCATCTAGTATACAATATTTGTACTATTTGCACGTAGGGTAAGCTCATAACTCATGCCGCTTAATATGTTATTTTCAATGGTTACTGGATTTTTTTATGACACTTAATTAACGATGGACCATAAATAATTACACTGTATACCTACTAAATCGCATTGTATTAAATATTTAGATATCTGCAATTTATTTTTCTGGCAACATACATGAACAGTGAATTTGTCAATGTTGTTCGGTCGAAATACATACATATGTATGACGAATTCATAGACGGTTTTGTCATCGATCGAAAACATAGTGTATATAATTATCTCGTTCAGAGTGTGTTTATTACCAAAGTGAATAACAAACTGATACCTTCTCAATCAAATTGAGTTGTGTTCATAAGGTGGGTAATATTTTAAGTGTTGCGATAATTAACATTCTTGTTATTGTTAGTCGAGGCCATCCAAAATAAATTAAGCACCTACCGGTACGGACACCGCCGCGCTGCGCCATCCCAGTAAGCAATTGAAAATTCTATTTTTGAGCCAGATATGGCTAATTGTTGAACACTACGGATTGTTTTGTACCAAATGTTTTTAATACCTAGTTCTAGGATCGATATGAGCATATCACTTTTTCAATGTGTCTAATACAAGTAATTGTTTTATTTAGAACCCGATTTTGTATCTTATGAACATCATACATTTTTGATATGAGCACCAAATGATCATCAAATAGTTATCTATGTGCAGTAAGGATTCGCATACATATATTATATCTTGTGTAGGCGTAGGTATTTTTATGAAAGTAGTGCTATTTGAATTTTTAAACATTCGAAATCTAGACATGTAACTGCAACCGATGCGCTTGCCAAGTTCTGGATAGACTCGTCACATGTGTAGGTGTTGAAATATTTGCAAAATAACTGGATGAAGTGAAATTAAACGATCACAATCAAAATATTAAATTCAGTGTGCAAGTAATTTTAAATGTAGTACTTGTTATAAATTGAATCATTTCCACATTACAGTCCGTAAGTAGGTACTTATTATTGAAATGTCAGTGAAAATTAAATCGGTTTCCTTTCTTCTATGATTGAACTACGCATATGTAGGTAATCATTAAGTAAATAAATCCGGGTATAAAAGGTAAAAATACCTAGTGCTCTGAATTCGGTATTCTGTCTCTCCCTTTCCAGCGCACCCCTTTTCTTTTGTGACCATTACAAATAAATAATAATCCACCAGATTGACAAATTCAATGTTTTCGATGACAAAGAGAATTTTTTTTTAAAACTACATAAAAAAATAAACTGTTTATATTACGTTGTATGTATATTAAAAGCGGCGCCAAAAATATGGTGTTTAAAATATTATTCCCAACAAAATTTTACAATTTAAACGAACAGTTAAACGAACTGGGACGATTTTACAATTGTGTTGCTACAATTGTGTAATGATACTCATTTATTAATTATGGATTTAACCCGTTCTAAACGACTGCGATTATGCTCTGGGAATTTGTTTATTTGGCAAAAATCTAGGAAGATTGGCATGCCTTTGCCAAGAGGTATTGTTGCAAATACAGCTAGATAATATATTCTAAATGTTTAATTAGTAAGTACGATAACACACGAACCTATCATCGAATCACTAGGCGAGATTGGACCTAAGAGTAAAATAAGCAAAATTATTTTTTCACATAAATTTTTTATCTATGAAATTGTCATGTATCAGAATAGGTACATTTTGTGTACTTCCCATACAATCACTTACGAATATTGTTATAATTTTCAGTTATTCAACATGGACGATACAACATCGGAACATGAGACTTTGGGCGAGAAACACAAACATTACAATGAATTATTAGTAAAAACGATTGCAAATAACACCATTGAATTACACGACATAAACTTTGACAAGTATGATCAAGATAATTTCCTTATGATAGATATTGCAAGCAAAAAAAAAGATGTTGAATATATATTAAACATTCTCAAATCTGAGGACATGTTGTATATTTCCAGAGCACTCCAAAAGTGCACTTGGTTATATGATGACCAATATGCCCACATCATGAATCCAACATATTTATTTGACAACCTCTTGCCTGAAATGACCACGAAAGCCGGTATCAAATTAATGAAGTCTATAAGGCAACATTTAAAAAATGAGCAACGTGTTGAGGAGTTTTACAAACATGAAAAAAGTAATAATAAAAAAGCAAGACATTGGCTACCAAATTGCTCTGTACAGTTTATTGAGGACAATGTTAAAGACTGCGCAGACAAGTTAGATGTCAAGACATTCAGACGTCTTTGTGAAAAATCTTTCAAAGTTTTTGAAATATTGATCAAAAACAACGTTCCACAATCTTTTTACGACGCTACAATGTTCTTATTAAATACTTACACCGATCAATACTTAAATACCATTGACAATTGCTACTGTCCAAGGTTTAACGCTAAAGCTACTAATATCATAATGAAAAATTCGCCCGAAAGAATAACCAAAGAGTTTGAAAAGTATGTTCATTACATAAACATACCAACGTTTGTGAAACATATAAAAAAAGAACATATTAAAGATTTTCTGCTCGAGCAAGTAAGCAAAGATTTGAGTGACTCGAAATATGTCTACTTGAAGCGCTTTTTAAATTCGCGTAAAGTAATGCATTTTATCAAACGAATGCCAAAGGAAGAACAGTTTGAATTTGTCAAAACTGTATTTATTGATAAAATGCCCACAGAAAAAGACGAAGGAGTACTCCCGCGCCCAGAAATATTAAATAAAATGCGAAAATTATCGGAACTTAAGTGTTTACTAAAATATGAGTGGTACATATTTGCTCCATTTGAAATAGCATTTGAGGAAATTAAGAAAATGATAGTGACGGAGACCAATCATAATGATAAATATTCAATGCTAGAAACATTGCTATCGTGTGCTAGTAAAAGTGATAAAGATCTTAAAATGTTGTTGCAGTACTACCTGAACAACCACATTAACGATGAAATCAGGCTAAAGAATCAATTCGTAAGCAATCTCATCAAGAATACTAAGATCTATAAATGTGATGATGTAACCTGGAAAATATTAGATGACATTTTCAAGAGTATGGATGTTTACGTCGACAATGATGTCGATGTTCAAGATTGCATAATTTTAATAATTCTTCATCATGTCTTGTACAACGAAAATATACCAGAGATAATAAATAGCAAGTTTTCTTTTGACACTTTACAACGTTTCGGAAACAAAATGAATACAGAAGAGAAGGAAAAAATCTTCAATTTCCTATACAATTACCTATTAAAGAGATTCAAAAATCAAAATATATCCACTGAAAAAGAATTTGTTGAAGATAAAGAAACATTAGAAAGTATGTTAACTTTACTGGTAGATTGGAAAAAAGAACTAGTTAATTTTCCATTTCTACTTAATAAAATAAAAGATATGACCATTAACAAACAAAAAAATTCATGGAAAACGGACCTATCAACGTTATATAACATTAAAAAATCCTGGCGAAAACATATGTTTGAAGAATCTCTACTACTAAATCCATCTGAAGGAGTGTGCATAAATGCACTAAAGCATGACCCAGCATTGCTCTTGAGATATAAAAACGAAGTTCAAAAACTTTGCTGCGATGACAAAGTATCTTTAGAAGTACTACTCAGCAAGCTACGTATTTACTGGCCGGAATCTTTGGCTCGAAATTGGGTAGATGAGTATCAAGGACGCTTGCATGTTATGGATGGTCACAAAGCCACAGCTCGCGGACTTTGCAGTTTAGTTCCAGAGAAATCACTATTAAATATAATAAAAAATTATGCCCCAAAAAATCCAAAAATAAACTGGAAGGAAATTGACGAAATTACATTCAGTTTGCAGAAAAATTTAGCCAAGAATATGCATATTGCTCGACCTCAACTTGACCCTAATGCAATTTTTTGGTACGCTAAAGGCGACTACCTGCAGTTCACACTTCCCTCGCTTCTCGCTATCTTTTATAATATGAATATGGCCCAAAATCGAGAATTTATACCGAAACTTTTAGACGCACCAGTTTCTGTTCAAAAACACGGCATTCGTTTCGCTTTCCTTAAACTTGATACATCCAAACTCCAAACTATTTTCTCAAACATCTGGAACAACTCGAAAAATCCAACCATACGTGCTGAATTGTTTAAGCATACCTTTAAACTTCTTACCAATACCCAAGAAACTGCAAAAGTTATGGAAATCGGAACATTGTTAGAGTTGTTTATAGATAACCTTACACATAAGGATGATCCTAAAATATTAAACCTTCTAGCGAATGTAGGTGAAGTGCCATTGAATGTCAGGGCTAACTACTTAATTAAAAGCTACAATGCTTTAAAACGTATGCTACCTCATTTCGCTTCTAAAGATGTCAATCTTTACAAAAGCCATATGCAAACTTTAGCGGACCATTCAAGAGAAGTAATGGAATCGATTAACGACGAGTTTGTTGTTCAAATTATACAAGATTTCCTAGATACAGAATTCTTTAACTCCGAAGGTAAACGTTCGAATCGTGTCATGCACTACCACGGAATGGTTAAAGTAATTTCAGCATACCTGTTATGCACAAAGGATGTAGAGACACAAATACAACGATATGAAAGAATATTAGTCCCCATAATAAAACGTGTATTCGCCGACAATAACCCAGACAAGGAATATTTCAATAAAGATAATTTTGCAGCAATATTAAACAGACTCTATATTGATTTAAACGAGTACGTCATTAATAAAAATGTAACAATACCTTATAAAATGTTTTTGAAAGTACAAGAGGAATTAAAATCATTGCCAGTACCAGAAAACTACGTTATATTAACAGTTTGGAAATTAGCAACGGCTTTGACAAAATTGTTAAATGAAAATGACACTACTTGCAGTTGGGACGAAATAACTGTTAAAATAGCTCCAGATTTTTCAGACATTTGCACAAATTATTTAAAAGAAGATGTTAACACACGATTTTCTTGCATTTATGTAATA
This sequence comes from Theretra japonica, assembly GCA_033459515.1. Classification (NCBI taxonomy): domain Eukaryota; kingdom Metazoa; phylum Arthropoda; class Insecta; order Lepidoptera; family Sphingidae; genus Theretra; species Theretra japonica. The sequence continues at coordinate 7,259,469 of CM065942.1, forward strand.
TTCGCTCGTGCATTAAAATATTTACTAAATACAATGCCTACCCAAGCCGTGTGCCTAATATGTAAAGGTATGCTAAAAGATGAAGAATTCACTCAAGCTTTTCTGGCAGTTATAACAATTTTACCTGTTCACACATGCCTTGAACACACTAAAAAACAGCAATACGATGAAATACATAAGATCATTTTAAAACAATCTTCACCAGAAGTTAAAATGCATTATTATAACGCCTTCAAAAGATATATCGGTCAGTAAATTAGGTACGCTGGCTTCAAGCATATAAAGGAATAAACAATAATAGTAGTACGTAGTTTCGCCGTATATGCGCTTTTTTGTAATACAATAACATTTCGAATCTATATTCCATAATGACGTTATGTGTGAATTCCGTTTACGTATTTTATGTCGTGTAATTTCGAGTAACTTTGTTTGTTATATTTTAATAAGAATATTACCGAGAATCAAACAAAGAAATTAAAAATTGCAATTTATTCTGAGTACAATGTTCTTGTCATTATTAGCATTTATTGTTCTATATAAAGAAATAACTTTTTATGTAACTACATAGCCTAATCACTGTAACAATTGTCAATCTATTAGGTATTATTGAGTATTGAGGTAATGTAACTTTAATGAGATAATTTTCTATAGTTGAAAAAGTGTAAGATAAAATATCGATAAAATAATATATTTCTGATGAAGCAGTATTTATTTTACTATTGTTAGTTGTATAATGAGGCAGTCATAATATTTTTTGCTGTTAGCAATGCGGTTAGGTAGTGGTATCTTCTCACTGTGGCAGCACCAATGTTTAAATATATTCTATAATCATAGGGAAACAATGTAATGTTACCCCCAACAATCCGATCGATTTTTTATAACTTCCTATTACGTTTCTTGTAAAAGTTTTTTTTATAATTAGTTTTATAATAGTTTTTTTTATACTATGACCTTTTGGTATATAATAACAGGGTTAACTGCCCTATTCAGATATGTACAATACTTTATGGAATCTTAATAACAACTAATGCCATCTATCTCTTTAGATGAATGCACAAATGCAATTTAGGCGCCGATAGCCCTAAATATTTACATCAATTTTGTTTTAATGTACTCAAAATGTATTTATAGGTATTTACATATTATATCATTTTCTACTCTTTTCTTTTTTTATTAAAAATATACGTATTAAGTACCAATGGGTTTTAATTTTTTTCCTACTGTTATCACCTTCCTTACCCTAATGATCTGTAGAAGCGCTAACACCAGGGTTCTCTGGTTGTGGTTGATTTCGACGCTAACACAAATTGTTTATATGCGCGGTCCGCGTCTAGAGGTTTTAATACGAAATGCGAGTTATTTCCATAAGTAATACGTTGGTGTCACAGGCCAAAAAGTCCTTGAGTAATTGTATCGCAGCACCCCCACAAATTGGACGAGGTGAAAGGATCTGATATAGATTGTAGCAACTAGCAGGTGGCTGAATGCGGGCCAATACGAAATCCTTGGGGGAGACCTGTGTTCAAAGTTGGACTACTGTGGGTAAAGACGACGATGGTGTTCATGGTATACAAACTTGTGCATCATACTATGAGGTGATGCCCATTAAAACTGGCGCAGAAACTTAAAGGAAATAAGTAATAATTGTCGTGCAATATCGATGGAACATTCGCTTCTTTACCTTGTCGTCAAATATGTGAAACTGTCCATCTAGCGTAATCTACCCATCTATATCTACGATACTACAATAAATCGTAAAAGCTATCTAATTTTTTGAGGTGGATGCCCGCCGACCAGCTTTGCCTCGCGGTTTTACCCGCATAGTTCAAGCGTGATGTTATAGCTTATAGTATGTATGTCACACTATACCTACAGTGACAAAATAAGATGCCAGCTCCATATTTGTTTCGGGTTAGTGTTATACTGACTGCCTCGGTGGCGTAGTGGTACTACGGTATGATTGCAAAGCTGGTATGATTGCAAAGCTGAAGTCTCGGGTTCGAATCCCGGGTCGGGCAAAGTGATATTGGATTTTTCTATTTATTATCAGCCCGGAGGCAGGAATTTGTGCCCGATATGGCGATAGGCTCGCCCCCTATCACATGGTGGGACGGAATATACAAGGCGAAACGTGGGTGTGTTCTGCTAGCACCTCTGCCAACCCCTTCTGGGAAAAAGGCGTGTGTTTACGTATGTATGTATGTAGTGTTATACCAAGATATTTTAGTTGTGGAAAGGTCTTAGAAAAAGGAAAACAATTTACTGGCAAAGTTTTTTTATTGCCTGTTCATTTAATACTATCGAATATCTGTTGCAGTATTTATCTTGACAATGAACTCTAAAAAACCTGAATCATTTGATAATTCATTGCGAAAAAACAACTTACATGATAACTTGTAGTTTTAATTTTTCTCAGACAGTTTATAAAATGAAATCTATTTTTAATATATTTTATTTACTAATGAACTAAATCACAGTTGTGCTAATACTAATTTATTTTTCGAGACTCGGGATCAATTTACACATTAGACATTCGAACGCGACATCATATATTCAATCGAAAGGTGAATTTTCATATTTACAACTGCGACTTAGTTGAGCCAAATGTACAATTCAAGTTATCACGCAATGAATACCTAAATGTAACAAGATATTCAAATATATAATCCCTAAATGCTTCAACATTTAAAATAAATATATGGACATTTAAGAGCAAAAAAAAATTGTCTATCATGTGTTATGCTTAGGAATGATTACAATGATGTGTAGATATTAACTTTGTTTGATTCCTTGTCATGTTGGTGCATAAAAAAATGTACTTATGTACTGAAGAATATTCACAACACATGTTGCTAATGTCATCAAGTAATACCTTATGGCTTAAGTAGTTTCTTCAGTTATTCCACATTACATGCTTAATATTAATATTAAAGCGACCAAATTTTATTGATTTCATGAAAAGTCATACTATCCAATAATCTTTATTTTTATTAGTAGTTATTTGTTAAAGAAAATCAAATAATAAAATCATTGGTGACTTTTATTTTGAACAAAATTAGCTGCAGTTTTTTTACCTCTTGTCAACAAAATATTTATTTTAAAATTGGTCACTTTAAATTCTAAACGTGCGACATGTCCTTCCTCCTTAATATGTTTATCTGAGGTTTTTAAGGGAAAACATCTTTTGTCGATGCGATTTGAAACTCAATGAAATGAAAAAGCGTCATTAAAAGTGACAAAACATACCTGCATATTTTGTATTTAACATACGAGGGAATGAGATGGAATATATTATAGGCGCGGTACTCTGCGCCCTGGAATAGCCAACAATTAAAATCTATATCAAGTTTCGTAATTATTAGTTGTACTTCGTTTTTTTTTTTAATTTATGTTAGAACTTGTTTAATATAAAAAGAATAATAAAACAACTTAAATATTGTTTCTAAATTTATACCATCTCCTAGAATTATACATTCATCTCATTCTCCCCTTTTTCACTTTATTGGAGGTGTCACATATTCCGCGTATGAACTGCACTGTATATATTTTATTCTGTTGTTAAATCAACAAATAAATTAATTATATTATGTAGTAAATAATAAGTAAATATATGAGAGAAATACATCAGACCAATTAAAGTATACATACTCTAGTACAAAACAAGATACAACTTGAAATAGTCACATACAACCTTATCTCTTCACGCATCTACAACTGGAAAAATCAACGACTGCAACCTTACTTTACTTAAATCTATTTACTTATATTAATAAACGGCAATATGACAAATAAAATGAAAAAGGACCAGCATTGGTGTCTTCAATTCTTACTATGAAACTGATTCATATGTCAATACATTCATACTACTTACACTATGTCCAATTTACTAACAAATTACAACTAGTTACAATAGAAAAATCTCTAATAGAGCTGTGGAATAGTGAGACCTACATTCATATCCAATCTTATCTTAATCATAAATCGACAACCCATGCCATTTTTCTTGCATTTCTTTTATGGCCAAAAAATGGAATTAATGTGACAATCCATTATCTGAAATGAAAAATTACCAAGTTTTATATTGAACAAACTTAAAACATTAATGATAAATATTCATCCAGCTGCCTGCCTTCATCCTAATTATAAGATGATGAAAAAACTTATCCACTTTAGACATCTCATTTGTTATTTGGCAGCCAAACACAAAGTTATTAGCCCGTTATTCATGTTTGAGGTGAATAATATTGCAGATGGCAAGGTATTTGGACTAGGAGCTTTTACTGGTGGTAGGTCTCTTATATTTGAGAGACCGCCTGGCTAGGTACCACCGCAATGTATATTTCTCCGGCTAAATGGCAGTGCACCTGTTGTGTTCCAGTTTGAAGGACATTGTAGCCAGAGTAACTACTGGACATAATGAGACTTAACATCATATGTCTCAGAATGGCCGGTGCAGTAGAATGCCAAGCATTGCTTTATAATTCATGGTGTCATTTGGTTTTGCTACTGTCCATGAGCGGCCGTTTCGCTTACAATCACCTGATTGTAAGCGAACAAAACACCAAACACCTGTTTGGCATGCTCGTCTCGCCATTCGACGCCATTAAATAAAAAAATAATAGGAGCTATATGTATATGTGTCCTATATAAATATTAGGCCTTATGGTGATCAAACTTACACCTCTACCAAGAAACCCTTTACCCAGTGGCCTTGAACAATAAGTTTAAAATTATTATGAATCATTTTTTCACTGATATCTCAACTCACCAATAGATCACCTCATTATAGTATTACAATTACAGTTTCGTAGCCTAGTCTTCGTTATTTGCTTCATCGGGGGCGGGCGTGTGCCAAGTGAGCCTCTCCTCGTAGAACTGTATGACGACCTGTGGACACCGCACATTAGCCTGTTTCGCAGGCACTAGGTCCGCTTCGTCCGTACCCTGCCACTTCATTAGGAACATCAACTCTCCGCTGCTATCTGTTGCACCTGAAATTATAATACACAAACCATTTTAAAATGTCTCCAAAATATCACACGGATTTCGATCTGGCATCCCATAACTGAGTGTACACTGTGAAACAGCTATATGACAAGTACTCTATTGCAGAAAGGTAATACATCTTGCATTATTCAACCTGAACTCCTTATGTTTTCAGTCACAATTTTATTTTTAACTCATGTTGGAATGTCCAAACAATAATCAACAAAAAATGGTGCATCAATGTATAAATAAGACAAAGCATACAACTAGGGAGCAACTGTATATGCTAAAAGCTGCCAAACACAAAACATGGAAGATGTTAAAAAATGATTGCTAATATTATATAATTATATTCAATGTGGACTCACTAACATAATATGTAGGGTCTTGCATTCGAGGATTCCAATCACTCAGCAAATCGCAGTAGTACAATGATTAAGTTGTAGTTATCTTACCAATAATTTTTTCAGGTTCCAGCCCACGGTCAAAGCCTTGTGATTTTTTCTCATCACTTTTAGCTTTCTTAGCACCTTTCAGATCGGGCGTTGCAGCTGATTTACGTTTCTTGGCGTCTTTTTCAATCTTCGGTCCTTTCCCCTCTGTAAAAATATTTTGGACGATATTAGTCCAAAATGATCTCTGGGACAATCAAGAGATATTATATGCTATGTGAAAAAGCTTTGTGGATACTAAAACTATAAGCGGCTTTGCAATTACAACAAAAGGTAAGCATTATACTACAAATGATCGTATAACATCCAAAACCATGCAAGTTCTTATTGTAATATAAAATAAAACTAATAATAAAACTTACAACCTAATTCAAACTGACCATAAAAACAAATGAACTTCTTAAATTTAAAAAAGTAAGATGGATCATTTTACTATTTACCAACATACTTATCCAACTACTCATAATGAACATATGAATACAGACCAGCTTCTTTCTTTTTCCTTGCTTCCTCAAATGCTTGTATAAGATCTGGACAATCAAGATTTTCCTCCGGTTCCCATGTGTTGTCATCGTCACTGTAGCCTTTCCATTTGAGAAAATATTCCACCTGTAATATTCAATTACTTTTAATCAATTACAATCAATGCAAAAAAAACTAGTCAGTTGTTAACTCAAACCATAGTGCTGAGTAATACCGATACTACCTATATTCTAGACCCCAAAGGTCATAGGTTGACAAAAACAAAACTTGTATATCTTTCGTCTCAAAATGATTATGCAGTTTTGAATTAAATTAGAACAAACCATAATGGTTAATAAGCATATATTTAAAAAAAACATGTCACAACTAATTGTAAGTGGCAGAAATAAAAAAATTATAGCTGTTATTAGTAACCGGCAAAAGTTAAGCATAAACTAAACACACTATAGGTTAATATCATTTTAAATTCACTGTGTGTTAATGTGCAGAATAATACCTTTCCATTTCTAATCCTGCGATCAAGCACCTTCTCCACAGAGAATTCTTCTTCACCTTCAGGTTCATTTTCCTTTTTCTTGTCCGCCATATTATCTGAATTTGAAATAAAACTTATTTATAAAAACAGAAACAAAATGTTGATTTTTGCAACTAAAAGCCTACATCTACTGCTGGACAGAAGCTCCTCAAGGAGTGCTGACGACAGTGCGCCAAATGTTAAAATTACCTTTGGTCGACTCTCCTAATAGCGGCATAAATAATCTGGGCTCCTCGCCCACTTTTACTTTTGATCCCGCACTGGGAATGTCAGACACTTTGAAGATGGTGGAATCCACCACACAAAGACCTGCAACAAATATTTGCAGGTCACACAGTTCAGCACAGCATCAATAAGCTGCTTAAGAGCTGACCAAAGTGCAAGTGTACTTTCCATATCAAGGTCATAAGTATGGCATGGTATAAGTGTCATTTCTTTCAGGTACCATTCTCTTGTGGTTCTTAACCAAATTCCTATAACACTGATTGAGTGCATACATACTGATATTAGCAAAATAAAACAGCAATAAATAATAATGGGATAAACAATATGAAATAAATGTTAAATATTATTATAGTCAAAAGTCAAAGTCAATAGGCAAAGCTTGTTCTTCAAATTTCAAAATACACACAGTTCTATTAAGGAATAAAATAAACTTCATTTATGATTTTTGAGAATAAAAAGTAAGTATTTAGCAGTATAGATATTTATAAAGCTACTAAAAGCTCATTCCCATTGGTTCAAAACTATATTTAAACACAGAATATGTCCAAGCACATAATGTGTCAAGCCATTACAGAAGAAAATCAAGTCTACAAACTTTTTCATCATTTCAAATATTCAATATTAATATCATGGAAGAAAAATAGTGTTAATTCTACATTTTTGTTACTGTTGAAAGCTCCAAAACACTGTTATCTACAAAACTAATACCATATGAAGGAATTATATACATTAGCCTTTAAGTGGAATAAGTTTCAGTAAAGTTGGTGGCAAAAGAACTTTTATACATGCTCATTCACCAACCTCATAAACAATTCTGACCACCCAATAACCTTAAAACTGTTCTGTTTTTTCAATTAACTAGCATAGAAAATGTTTCTTTTGCTTAAGCCAATGAATTGTTTTACGTTCAGTCATAAACAGTTAAATGGATCAAAACAACTTATGTGATGATGATCCACACCAGCTTGGAGCGTATGCTTATTGCTTAGTGACATTCTCTCCAGTGTTATCTACTGCTGAAAGCAGTTACCGCAAGCGGGCATTATGGCATGCGATACAGAATATTTCCCGCACAATTTTCCGGACCAATGCAAGTGAACCTTTACGCATAGAACCTGTGCAATAGCGAATTTAAATTAATAATAAGTTAGTCCAGCTCCCAACAAACTAAGTAAATACCAAAGTTAAGTCAAATTGGACGTATGATTACACACATAGCAAAATAAATAATTCTGGCGGAATAGCATCCCGCCATTTTGATTGTCTTGTAGAAAATGCGAACTGATAATGCAATGTTTAGCGATTTCTTTCGTCTTGGCACTTTTAAATGAGATGTTATGAATATTAAGCTAAATTGTGCACATTTTAGTATAAAATTTCATTAAAACTCATATTATTTAAAAGAAATACCGGCAAAAAATAATAGTCGCACACTGCACGCACTCACCACCTAGATCACAACAGATAATAAATAAAAAGTTTTTTTTGTGTTGTCATTCTTTATTCTCAAGAAAACTTTTTTACAGATATTATTTTCAATCCATAATGTAGCAGAGAATGTCATGTCATTATTCATGAATTACATGTGATAAATATTTCCTTTCATAATTTAAAATTAATTTTTTTCTGACAATACTTGTAATATAAAGTATTTCCATGCTACCAAAATAACTAAAATATATTTTATTTTAAACCAGATTTTTCTTATAAAATATGCCCTAAAAATCTTTGGAACGTATCGATAGAGCAATTTACTCTTCTTTAGATTCTATAAAAAAAATATCTATGGCTGTCTTATTACGGGAAAGTTGTAAATAATTTTCTTTAATTTTCTGACGAAGCCCCTTTTATTAGGATCGTAAGATAAATAAGAAGTGACCTAATGATTTAAAAGTGAATTCAATAAGTGATGGAAAATCATACACTTTGTGCCTTATGAAACAAAAAACTATCATTGCGCACGATACCTCAACGCCATTTTGAAGCGAAATTTTATATGTAAGTGCCAAGTATTTCGCAATATTTTCAATTTTCACCCTCGTACAGGGGATGCAATTGACAAAGGTCCCTAAGGGTGGTCGTGATAGTGTCCACTGAGGTGTCTGCGAATGATGAAGTGCACGGGCGCAGAGCCGAGGTCGGTGGTTGCATCGAGGTGGGTTGCGGCGCCGTTTATCGGGAGCTCGCATTAATTAAATTAAACAGTGCTGTATCAGACGGACGAATTACCACCCCGCCAGATGATGCGCGGTTGACAGTGTATGGAGACGTTATTTTGGAGTTATGTGAATTTAAGAAGTGCAGTGTCGAAATTTGGCGTGGCTGCTGTTATCGGTGGCATTTCCGACTATTGCAGATAGCGGGCGGCGCGGAGGATGGCCCGGAGCGACGGGACTGTTATAATTAACTGACGGACGCCGCCGGCTTCCAGCTGGCGCAAGCAGTATGTTCTTTCCCTTGTCTCAACCACACAATGAAAACTTTGACATTGATTTTTCACAAGCTAAATGGATTGTGTTATGTTCACACTGTTTTTGCTTATTATCAACAACGCCGATCTGTTTTCATTATTACATCTCAATGATGAGTAGATTTCAACCATTCAGTCATTAAAGCCATTCAGCTATTGTTGTTTTCAAATGCCATTATTGTGGTCAGCAAATTGAAATTCAAATCAGATATTCCTGTTTTTTTTTTATTTACTTGTTCATTATGTTTTCCTCAATGTCACTATCAATAATATAAATATAATTCATTTACATTTTTTTTTAATGAAAGTCATTCAAGAGTGGTTTTCTATTGGAATACTTATAAGAATATTTTTATTCTAATTGAAATCACTACAATTACATTTTAACGATGAATCATTTATAATAAAAATGAGCTTGAAAATGATATAGAACCTTTAATAAACAAACTTGTCCTTTGTCATTCATATTATTTACTTATTATGTTGTAGCAAGTCAAATACGTAATTCAAGCTGCAATATATAGAAATATAAAGCAATTCATTATATTTATGTTTGTTATTGATTATTTCCCAAAACATGCCTTATTGACACTAAGGCATACATCCTTTAATAAAAAGCATGAATGAAGTATCAGTCTTACGAAAAATAAGTATTTTTTAGTCTTGCCCCATCCAATTAAATCAATAACAAATGATGGCATTGTAGAATATAAATGACTTTAATCATTTAAATAGTTTCATATTACAATGGTACATTTTAAATCCATGAAAGCTCATTTCCATCACCTTCTGAGCACAGGCACTTTGTTGGTGTAGTGTACACTGTGTAGGGCACTAATTACAGTCTCACGCAATTAACAAGATATTTCTCATAATAATAAACATATACAAAGTGGTGCGCATGTTCTATGTATCAAACTCAGAATATCATGGTTCAAAAACATACATACATAAACTCATGCCTCTTTCCCAGAAGAGGTAGCCACAGGTGCAACCAGGACACCCACAATTCGCCTTGTATATTTTGTCTCATGCTGTGATAGGGGGCGAGCCTATCGACATATTGGGCACAAATTCTTGACTTCGGGCTGGTAAAGAATAGAAAAATTAAATATCACTTTGCCCAAGCCGGGATTCTAACCCAAAACCTCAGCTTTGCATTCATACCATAGTACAGCTAAACCACTGAGGCTGTCAATAATATAAATGCTAGCATTAAACTTCATTTATTCATACTTGAGTAGCTTCAGTAACATGTGTAAATATAGTTTCTTTTGTGAAAGACCATTGAAGTTATGATTTAATTTGTTTATACATAAACAGTCTGCATTATTAATGAAATCTGTGAATCATTTAGGTAGGCAAAATTAAAGTTGCCCACATTCATTATTATCTCACGTCATACAATGCTTTGTGGTCAGCAAGCAGAAACTATAACTATAAATGCTATTGATCAGCATCAATGGAACAGTGTGAAAAATTGTCTTTTACCATTGCTTGAACCACCCCTTATCACATGTTTTTTATTTAAAACTTGCTATTATGAAACTATTAGTTTATTACACACATACAAAAAAGCTTCAGTTCATATTTTCTCTAATAGTATTCAGATGATGTAAAGGAATTAAGCTGTTAATTTTATAATTAATTTACTTACATAATTTGGAATGGTAAAGTGACCCTTGCCATACTGAAGATGCTCCAGAATTTATTTATTTAAATTCTTTGGTGTACACCAGGAAAACACAGATTACAACTAAATTTAAAATAATAATGTATATTTGTTAGTTATTTTCATATATCTAATACAATCTAGGCAGGCCTAAAGAATGATATAACTACCATACCCACAGTAGCTAGTATGATGTCAATCTTATATCCATTTATAATTACATCTATTGTATAAAAAATTACAAAAACATTTTTTACATGAAACATAAAAAATTGAAATTATCATGATTATGGTTTATGGACTACCTCGGTAGCGTAGTGGTACTATGGTACGATTGCAAAGCTGAGGTCTCGGGTTCGAATCCCAGGTCAGGCAAAGTGACATTGGATTTTTCTATTATCAGCCTGGAGTCAGGAATTTGTGCCCGATATGGCGATAGGCTCGGCCCCTATCACATCCTGGGATGGAATAGACAAGGCGAAACGTAGGTGTTCTGGCAGCACCTCTGCCTACCCCTTCTGGGAAAAAAGCGTGTGTTTATGTTGTATGTTATTATGGTTTCCAATAAAAATAAATAAATGTAGTGCTAAGCAAAATGACAGGGTTTTATTAAAAAATATTAAATTTTGTTTGGGAGAATACTAAAGTATTTCCCTTACCCACAAATATACACACAATTTTCGAAACGCATGGCATAGTATATGTTACGTTTTATGTAAAAACACCAAGGTACAGACCATGGTGTTTATTTTAAAAATTGGCTGTTGCAATGAAGGTTGTTATAAAAATTCTGCACCTGTCATTGTATTAAAAGTGGTCCATACCAACCAGTAGGTAAAGTCCAACATGAATACCGGATTAATGATGGAAAGTATCCCATACCTAACTACATTACCTGATCACTATTTTAATGTGTTAATATGTCAATATTATTATTACATAAAAGTCTTTTTTTCTTATTTGGGTGCCTCTTCAGTGTTAAAGGTTGGCTGTCAGCTTCTCGTAATCCTCTTTGTCATTAGCCAGGTGAAAAGTCTATTAGGATACTTGAAAAGGTGGTCCAAAAATGCCAGCAACAATATAAAATTGCTTGTCGCTAATTTCTGAATAGTAAATTGAATTTTCTATTCAATGAATACATTTCTGGGAATATTGTGTGCCATATTGTTTTATTAAGGTTTTAATTCATATAAATATTACTCATTAAATATAATCAGGTTTTATACAATTTTTGCAATATTTGGATCTTTATTATAAAGTGGCTAATAACACTTTCATGCTGTATTTCTTAAATGAATATTTAAAATTATTTAATTTATTAATTGTTATCCTAATTTCTGTTATCATTTACACAAGCAACACTAACAACTAACCATCTTTATTCTAATCTTCAAATGTTACAAAGCAGTATTTTCCTAGACAAAAATGCCACGACCTGGCAGCCTCAAGGATCCAGACATTGCTGAACTATTCAGTAAACATGATCCGGAGAAGATCTTCGAGGATCTCCGTGAGATTGGTCATGGGTCCTTTGGGGCAGTGTACTATGCACGCTGCAATCTCACCAAGGAGATTGTGGCTATCAAGAAGATGTCATACTTGGGGAAGCAAAGCGAAGAGAAATGGCAAGATATCTTGAAAGAAATTAAGTGAGTAATCCTTTGTAAATAAGAACATCCTTGAATAGAATATGTTATACATTTGTAATGTGATAAAACTTATAAAGGTTAGAGGGTGTTGCTGGTTGCATTGCTCTGAAATTCTTTGAGCGAAGCCTATGTCTAGCTTTTGACTTCTGATACCCGAAAATCATATTAGCGAATTAAAATAAATGGCCGTAAATTACCGTTTCTAATTTTAGCACTCTTATTGTGAGGGGAAACTAAGTATGGTTTTCTTCCCGAGAGCACTTAAGAAAAGGCGGCAAGGATATGTCGAGGTCACATACGACTCGCAAGGTATACGCGGTCGTGTTCCTTCTGCAAAATTTAATTTTCACTCATGGCCTTTGTTAGTCTGGCTCCAGTGCATATTGGGAAAAAGCGCCCAGTTTCATTCGACAGCCACCCTGTGCGAATCCGAGGCGAATGGACGCAACCGTCTTGGAATGAAGGGGGCACATGATTGTACGGGCGCCCGCGAACCACATAGGCTACGAATGTCCCCGCCCCTCTGAGACGGTTTTGATAAGGGCGAACCGCCTTTAATTGCCTTTTAGATCAGCAGAGTATGTCGTGGTAGAACTCCTTAACATCCTTTAGGTACAGGGAAAAGTACCACGGGTTTTTATGCGTGGTAATCCTTGACCAATAGAAGCTACCTGCTTATTTGTTGACATGTCTAACAGCCTTTATATAACCCATCCTAGTCCAGTCTTTAGACCTCTGTCTACCGAAGAGCCTTATTGAAGATTATTAATCCCATAAAAAGTTGTTATTTTTTATATTACAAATCATCATATGTTTTGTTGTCCTTGTCCAGATTCCTGAAACAACTAGAACACCCAAACACCATCGAATACAAAGGGTGCTACAAGCGGGAGCACACGGCATGGCTCGTCATGGAGTATTGTGTCGGGTCCGCTTCCGATATTATAGAGGTAAGGTCTAAAAATAACTTTGTTTTGCTTATTTAGACAATTGTGAATGCTATCTTATACGAATACGTTTAGTATGTTCCCTAAATCATTTTAGAGTAGGTCTAACAGTAATATTACTGAACCAATTATTTCATGAACATTGGCAAGCTGGATAGATGATTTGGTCAAGATCCTAAGAAATGGTGATACGTAGGCCGCTTTCTTCAGCTTGCCGAGAAATTTTTGGTAGAAATCTGTAGCAACTCTACTGCTTTTGATGATGTTAAAATGTTAAAACCAAACTAAAAAAAACGAGAAATGACTCAAAGATCAGAAAGTTGCTCATAAAATTCGCTTATATGTATATATTTTAGTAAGCATAACATAATTTCCGCATTATGTAGAATTACGATAACGGTTGTCCGAATTTTGTAATCAAATTTAAAACCGCTTCGTATCACCTAAATTCCGCTTGTGTTAGTATCGCAAAATTTTAGATGTTAAATCTATTGACTTAATTACTCGATTACCACGAATAAATTTGATGATAAATAAGCAATAGGAGTCGGAGTTTCTTTTTAATATTTTTATACACACGATGTTCAAGGCTAAACTTGATCAATGATATTTACTATATTAAGTCATAATTTTGGCCGGGCATATAAAAGGAATGTTTCACATTTTAAAATATACTTTGTAAGATAATCCGGGCACGGTATCTCGCTTTGGAATCAAAAATATCAACGGTATCCGAAGTTTATTGACGTCATTATTACAAGTTGAGCTCGCGAGCATTCCTCGAACCGTTATGACTAACTTACATCCGAAATGCACAACTCTCATACTTGAATTTATGAGTTCATTATTATCTTTGATTTCTAAGAATAACACTAAATAAATCCTAATACTCACTTGCGTGTTGAGTCATCCACATTTTATCTACACAAGTGCGTGGTGATTGGACGCAGGCGTCACACTTGCTAAGTTTTTGCATGAAAATATAGTTCAGGAACTTAATAGGCCGGCGCTAGTACAGATAACACTATCAAACTCCTTGAATGAAAGCGTGTACGCCTATGTTATGAATGAATTAGAATGTAAATAGTATTTTAAAGTAGGATCTATGTGTTTACTAATTACACAGAAAATCGATAGAATATAATAGATTGGCTTAACAATAACAGTAGTATGTAGAATCCATACCAATGAATTATAAGTTAAGGAATTTAATCAAGAATAAGGTTCTTACCGCACCTTGATATTTTTTTTCTTTGTCATGAATGACGAGAGGAGCATGTTAATCGGCTGATGATAAGCAATACGCCCTTTTTTTTCTTTAAGCGGAAAAGCTACTAAGCTCCCCTTTCGGTACCCCGCAGGACACCTCAAGGTGAATGTCAGGACCTCTGGCCTTCCAGCCCAACACGCTGCGGATTGTGGCCAAGCCGGATCCCTAACAAAACCTATGCCAACATACTATCTAAAAATCGCTTGGTGGCCGTCACCCGCACTATTGGCGGCACCGGACACCCCAGCGTGAGGAGCGCCCTGGTTTACGTCCACATCACTGCCCGGCACAAAACCATTGTTTGTCCTGCCATTGTAGGGGGCCTAGATGCCCTACACTTACCCCTGGTTTTGGACGCCCGTTTGAAATGTTGCGGGCGTCCACGATAGAGACTAGGCCATGCACTCTATCACACTTCTTGGGCTCGTTATAGATTGCCCCCATAGTTTGTCCAATGATGGCGATGGCCCCTTTAGGTCGCCTTTTACGACGGGCAGGGGATACCGTGACGTGAGAGACCTATCAGTGAAATCTTTTGTCAATGAAATTTATCCAACTTTTTTATTTATTATTTTCCAATTGTCTTTTAAATATGTATGATAATGACCACGTTCTCCATTCCCTCTGTAAAAGCTCCAGTATATATTTACTTGAATATTGAGTGGCATGACCTATCTTATTTCTTTTCGATTTCCGCGTTATTATCATTCAAGTTCTTTAGGAAATTTATTTTATTACTTTATTTATCTTTATCAAATCTAAACGTGATTGCTTCGACAGTTCATATTATGATATCGATATTAGACTACTATAACTTAATATATGTACGCAATGATAGCGAAAAAAATATTTATACATGTTATAATAATTGGGAATCATTCACCAATGTTATTAACAAAAAATAAAAAGTTATTGATGTTCCTTTGATTATATTGTTTTGTGATTATAAAGTTTAGTGGCGTCGTAGAGCGAGTGCCTCTCACTCGGTAATTAATTCAATACGCATGCCGAGGCACGCGTAAGATGCAAATTATATAAAATAATATTAATAGTGTCACTTTGTTTCCTGTTTCACGTTGCGTAACACCGGCGCTCTTCCGACTTTGTGTTGTTTTGATTTTAATAAACCGGGCCTATATTGTAAAATGTGTAAAAATAACATGAAATAAATTCTACATAATGTAATTGATAAAGAGGGCTATATAGCTATGTGGCCTAACCCTTTTCAATCGTACTCTCGAATCTCGATTGAGATCGAGGACGCCTGTGCCTTTCATTGGGACGTATATGAGCTGATGCAGAGTCTAAATGATAATATTCACAACAGCTCATGATTATAATCTGGAGAGAAACACACAATATTTAATGCATAGCCATGCATGCGTGGTGGCCTGTTGGTAACGGACCAGACGCGGCTGCCCACATGTTCATGGTGGTCGCGGGTTCAAATCCCAGGGCACACCTCTGACTTTTCGGAGTCATGTGTGTATTGATAGTCAATCACAACGCACTATAACGGTGAAGGAAAACATCGTGAGGAAACCTGCATACCATAGCGATTTGTATAAATTTATATGGTATGTAAAAAGTCCGCCAACCCGCACTAGGCCAGCGTGGTGGATTATATCGCCTAACCACTCTCAATCGTACTCTCGATTGTAGAGGAGGCCCGTGCCCTGCAGTGGGTCGTATATGGGCTGATACAATACAATACATGCAATAAGACCTAGGTACGTTTGGGAACTTATACATATAGCCAATCAATCCAAATCAATAATCTCAACATAATGATGATATCAATAGATTTTATACGCTCAAGGTGTACAACCCGAGGCGGGCTGACCTATGCTTAAAACGGATTTTATTTCTATGATTTAAATTCCATGTAAATCAAGTAAAATTGAACACAGCTGTAGAGTTCTACAGAGCCATAATTAGAAGCTCTAATCCGAAATTTTAATTGACTTCATATGTATGTCAAAAAGTAGACCTATTGCTTCTTGTTTGGATTTAAAGGGCATGGGAAAATGGAAAAATAAAACATAATATTTTTTTTTTACAAACCATAAGGTGCACAAACGGCCGCTTCGTGAGGAGGAGATCGCAGCGATATGCGAGGGCGTGGTGTGCGGGCTCTCGTACCTGCACAGCCTGGGCCGCATCCACCGCGACATCAAGGCGGGCAACATCCTGCTCACGGAGAACGGCACCGTGAAGCTGGCCGACTTCGGCAGCGCCAGCATCAAGTGCCCCGCCAACAGCTTCGTCGGCACGCCCTACTGGATGGCGCCCGAGGTCATACTCGCCATGGACGAGGGACAGTATGACGGCAAGGTCAGTTACTGTGTTAATATAGGCAAATTGCCTTTATACGAACAGCTACTGTGGCTCTGCAGATTTGATATTACATACCACTTATGTAAGTCATATTCATTTTGGATATGGGTATGGTGAGACTAAAAAACTTGACTTTTGATTCTCTCGACACATGATTTGATATTTCATTATCGGGTCGGGACTACATTTGTGATTGCTCGTTGGTCGGACTTATAAATCACACACGAATCCACCTTTTTTACCTCTTCCCACATTTTATAATAACTAATTTTCAATACCCATTTTACCTCTAGCTAATGTGGTTTTCATATACATCCTAGGTAGATTTTGTGGCTGGATTTTTTTATAACATATTAATTAATGATGACACATATTTTTATAGTATGTATGTCTATGCATAATTCATAGTAATACTATTATTTTAGCATAATCAAACATACATAGATATTACGCTGATAACTTGTTTTTTTTTAAGTATAAGTTGTATTCGACAGATGAGAAAACCCAATATTTATTAAAATTATTGAAAATATGTATTGTTTTTATTTTTTGCCTATAAATCCATGGGCAAAAATATATAGTGAACGAATTCGGTCAACTCCACAAATAAACGACAGACTGATTTTGCGTGTTTGTATCAGTATTTTTTATTGTGAGCAAGTCTTATACGAGACAAAGTTAATTAGTGGTGTATGTTATATCAACTTATCATTAATTCACGTCCTTGACGCATGAAGCCCTGTAATGTAACACCTACTTTTTGTCACTCGTATGTCAGTATATAAATTATATTTTATTACATTCGTTCATTCTCTCACAAAATATTGTAGATAAATTAGCCTCATCATTAATTTTTGATATAAAAACAGGATAGTGTATGAAATTAACACATTAAGTTGGGACATAATAAGTTGGTACATTTTTGGATAAAATGAACCACAAGTCTTTTAGATTCTAAATCATTGGCACTTCGCCCTCATTATAATTCTGACTATGTTCTCATATTTATGTTCCCAATTATATACGGTCGCACCGAACAAGGGATGTGGCCTGTAAACGGTAGGCCCTTGGGCTCTCAATTCCAAAGTTGCGTAATTTACTTTACGTTACAATTGTTTTTTTAATTTTACGAGGTGGTATGGACCATCTGCCTGGAACTTTTTCCTAACATAGCGGATTCGGATATTGTACCTTACGATGGTAATGATCTTTTTGAAGTATGGGCGATCTAAGTAGGTAGAGATCTCTATCTACTCTTACGGATATACATATAGGCCTGAGCTTGCATATACATAATATGTAGTAAAGTAAATTGTTAATTTCCAGGTGGACGTGTGGTCGCTGGGCATCACGTGCATCGAGCTGGCGGAGCGCAAGCCGCCCTACTTCAACATGAACGCCATGTCCGCGCTCTACCACATCGCGCAGAATGATTCACCCACCTTACAGGTGAGTAACTAACTCTCATACAATATCAAATCTGTTTTATCACAAAAAGAGTTAAGCCAATTCAATTATCTATATACATAAATAAACATTTTGCAGATAGTTATTAATAAAACAAATAGTAGGTATTCCTCCTATTCTTGATCTAGTACATGGGCAAATGGCTAATCGCAATGAAAGGGATTACCAGTGTCCATGAACATTAGCAACAATTGGATTGCACGTGCATTACCAGCCTCTCAAAGTGACATGAGAAAGATGCAGAAAAAACTATATAAAACTTTTAGCAAGAAACATGTATGAGTACAATATTTGATTCTAGGCGCCCGAATGGACAGACACATTCCGCTACTTCGTGGAGGCGTGCCTGCAGAAGAACCCGCAGGACCGGCCGTCGTCCACCAAGCTGCTGTCGCACCCCTTCATCACGCGCCCGCGCTCGCCCAACGTGCTCGTCGACCTCATCCAGCGCACCAAGGCCGCCGTGCGCGACCTCGACAACCTCAACTACCGCAAGATGAAGAAGATACTCATGGTGGACGGAGACAATGAGAGTGCTATTGGTATGTATGTTCTGTCGGTTACTTCATAAACAGTAAAAATATTGGTGCAAGAGCAACATATACTGGACAAGGCTATCTGATTTGGCTTATAGCTACAAATTGTGTTTTTAGTGTATTTGGAATCACTTTGGCAAAATTATGGGAAATTCAATAGCGTCATAACCTGGTGCCTTTGGTTGTTAGTATAGACCATTACTCCAATTCTCCTTGAGTACCCCACGCTATGCGTGTTTCTCGATTTAAACAATCACTTGAGTTGCATAGAACTGAAATATTAATCTGGCTTTCTCTATCACATGCTGCAACTGAAATAAGCTTGATAAACTTAGCTTTTTTTTTTTTTTTTTTAGTGGCCCTATTGTGTATGTAAATGTTAAGTTTATCGTGTAACTAACTGTAAATAAATAAGTACGTGGTTGTGTTTCCAGGGGACAGCGAGGAGACGGCGGAGGAGCGGTCTGGCGGCGACAGCTCCAAGTCGAACTCGGCCACGTCGGAGCACAGCGCGGCCGGCGCCTCCAGCCAGAGCTCCTCCTCCGGCAGTCTGCGGCGCCGCCACCACCCCGTCAGTACACTATCACTATCTACTCATCCCATATTATACACATTTTATCAGACAAATCAAAGTATGCGCTCTTCAGAAAATATATATTGAATAGGAGTAGACGTGTTCAATGGTGTGGTAGTCCGGAATGGAAGTCTATGTTCATTGCTGAATTTACTGAGACTGAAGATAATTATAATTAAAGGCATATTCTCATACCTTAACATTGATTGATAAGTTAACACTTTGTTTGTAATTGTACCAATATTTAGAAATCATCATTGTTTGTTGCAAAGAATTTAATATATTTTTCACTCAATTATTTTATAAGCTGTAGATGTTATAGACTTTTTTTTATTGAATTATGTATATTAACAATAAAGTGGAGACAAAATAATTAAATGTAATATGTTTGTGTCCAGATGAATGCGAACCACCAACACCAGCAGCAGCCGCAGTACCAGCACGTCAACCACCAGCACGCGCCGCACTCCGCCAGGTCAGTACCGCATGTTACAACCCAACCCTTCACTCTCTACCTCCCTCTCTTGTGTGTCGGTAGAAGTAGACTACAGTATATCATGCTTGTAAATGTTCTCCAATATTTTTTTCTTAAATGTATATTTTGTGAATGTCAATAGCTTATGTATGTTAGCTTACGCTTGCTTTGTTTATATGTATGTAATGTTGATTTCCTGTAGTGTTTCATGATTCAGAATTTTTTAAGTAAATAGAAACACAAATGACTCACAAATTACGTCTTCATTTATATCCATTTTTTCACAATTTTCTATTCAACAATTTTCTAATATTTTATTTATGCAAATCTATCATGCATCCATAAAATATCATTTCTTTTTGTTTTTTGAAGTACTGTATCGCACACATCCTCCACCGTAGATTCCCGTAGCAGCACTTGCGCATGTGTAGCACTAGACTGGCTGGTTACTTTCAGAGCTCGCAAGCGATGGCTTTACTCATGTTGGTGTTTCGTACGCAGAGAGAGCGAGAGCCCTCTGCCGCCGCCCAACGACGATTACGTGAACAAAGACGCCATGCGCGACTACGCGAACAGAGACTCGCTGGGCGACGACTACGAGGACGACTACGTGAACAGAGACGCCATCCGCGAGGCGCGCGAGCGAGACCGGGAGCGCGAGGCGCACGCGCACGACTACCGCGAGTACGTCAACGCACCCGCCGCCTGGCACCACGACGCCGGCGACGACAACCGCAACACGCAGCGCCGCCAGACCTGCCGGAGTGAGTGCCGCCACCACACCTCGCCACGTCATGTACTGCATAGCACACAACACATTCACAATCATGTCCGCCTGCTCTTGTAGGTATAAGCAACAACGTGTCAGCTGCCATGTCGCTGGTATCGGAGCACGGCGCGAACAACTTCGCCACGATACGAACCACCAGCATCGTCACCAAACAACAGAAGGAACACAACCAGGTGCTTAACATATTTTGGCAAATATGTAGTTTATAACAAAGTCGCGATCTGTTTCACAAGACCAAATTACGAATTGTGTAAATGTAAATTCGAGGCCCACAAAACATCCTATTATTATTTTAAATAAGTGATTAAAAACAACGCGGGTTTTTGAGAGGTTAGGTTACCCCGTATATGCAGTATGGAGCATGTTTATGAGAGCGTATGTTGGGCCAGGAGATGCACGAGCAGATGTCAGGCTACAAGCGCATGCGGCGCGAGCACCAGGCGGCGCTGCTGAAGCTGGAGGAGCGCTGCAAGGCCGACGTGGACGCGCACAAGGCGCAGCTCGACCGCGAGTACGACGCGCTGCTGCAGCAACTCTCCAGGGACCTCGAGCGTCTGCAGGTACACGCCACTTTATATTACGTCGCATACTAAATGATGCTGGGTTGAACACTATCAGCAGTCTCCAGAGAGCATTCGGTTATGTGAATCGATAGGCTGTGGGTACAACTTCAAATACATACATGTTAAAGAATCGATTTCGTCCTGATGTTTCGTTTCACTTTTAAACAAATCCTAGTAAAAAATTCAATATGTTTTTTGTACTGGCAGACCAAAGTAACTATTAATGTACCTGATGGTAAGTGTATAGTACTTAATATAGAATATCAACAGGTGAGAGATGGTTATGTTGTGCAAGCCAACTCAATTATACATGCCTGGTTAAGAGTAACACGGAGTGATTCCGAAATACGACACAATTTACTTACTATTGGGGCGGGTACAAATTTTACTAAAATTCTACCAATATAAAAGTTGCACATTTTATGTTGTATAATTCAGACAAAGCACGCACAAGAACTAGAGCGCAAGATGAAGCAGAACACAGCGGCGGAGAAGAAGCTAGTGAAGGACATCACGGCGCGGCAGGAGCAGGAGCGCAAGGCGTTCGAGACGCAACGCAAGCGCGAGTACAAGGCCAACAAGGAGCGCTGGAAACGAGAGCTCAGCATGGACGACGCCACGCCCAAGCGACAGCGCGACGCCACGCTACAGTACGTACTTGATATACTACGAGTGGGCTGGGACAAACTGTCAGTGTTGTGAATGCCTGTTTATTTTATCACTTGCAAACTCCATCCAGTTGCGTCGCCATTTCATTTTGTAATTACAATATTATTCCGATCAGTAATATACATACTTCTCATAGTAACTTTCCTATCTTGTTTCATGAGATGTTGATTGAATTATACTTATTACGGGAATAAGTATAGCAAAGATAATTTATTCAATGGACAGAATAAAGGGCAATAGCGTTATCAGCGCTAGGAAGTGAGCCTTACGCTCACGTTTCGCCCCACAACCGCTGCGAGTATTTCAAACCCTCCCTACCACCTAAATGATTTTTGAGGGAAGCCATTGTTCAATAACAAACTGTCTGTGATTAAAGACTACATGACACAATAGACAGCCTCTATTGCGCAGTTGGTTAGACGCTGGCTGTGAAACGTCAACGCCAACGTGTATGATCCACAGATATTTGTTTCGGGTATGGGTGTTTGTGAGACGACACAATGTAAATACAAGCGTGTGTATATAGTAGTTCCGTGGCGCAGGTCCCAGAAGGACAACCTGAAGCAGGCGGAGGCGGCGGAGGAGGCGCGGCTGGTGCGCTCGCAGCGCGAGTACCTGGAGCTGGAGCTGCGCCGCTTCCGACGCCGCCGCATGCTGGCGCTGCACCACAAGGAACAGGAGCTGCTGCGGGAGGTCAGCACGCTGTACTAACCATCCGACACCATACCAGATAAACTCAACTATAATACTCCCCTTCAACAAGTCTCTCGTTTACATGTTGCATGATTTATCGAGTCATTAAGCAAAATATCGGAATTAAAATCTACAAATCTACTCACCTTACCATAGAGATCCTAACAAGGTATTTTATAGTATGTGAAGTCCGCCAACTCGCACTAGGCCAGCGTGGTGGACTATTGCCTAAGCCCTTTCTCAGCTGCCGAGACTTCAAACTATCGGCTTTAGAAGACTCTCATGTTCATCAGTCGGTAATTTTAGACCGTGTAGACTTCACAGATACAAGCGGACTCAGCTTGCCCTTTAGTTACAGTGAATTTAAAGACCATTGGATGAATTAAAATATATTGCAAGGGATAACAATTATTAATAATATCTTCAGGAGCTGAACAAACGTCAACACCAATTAGAACAAGCGCACGCGATGTTGTTGCGTCACCACGAGAAAACACAAGAACTCGAGTATCGACAACAGAAAGGCGTTCACGCGCTTAGGTAATTCTGCTAAACTCTAACCCTATCATACATTTTTTAAGAACGGAAAGCTTTCTTTCGGTTATCCTGCAGAGGCCGTTGATACTAACATTCCAGCCCGTAATGCTTGCAGATATTTTGATATCATTCATTGTTAATATTTCCAACGTATCAGATTCCTTGAAGCCGCAGGTGTCGATAACCGATGGTGACCGGTTTATTTTAGTTAACAGAAACGATTGCGGCGCGCGCATCACTGTACGTCCACCTATAAGATAGTCAGACAATCCAATGACATTGCAAGAAATTGTTCGATGCAGGTTGCTTCTGACAGATTCCTTTGAAAATCCTAAGGGGCTTTCTGTGGCTGTAGCTGAAGATGACTACGTATATTTATCAAAGTTGTAATGTGCTATACGTGTGTGATTGTGTCCAGAGAGGAGCAGCTGGCGAACCAGCACGCGACGGAGCTGGCGAACCAGCGCGAGTACATGCAGCGCGCCGAGCACGAGCTGCGCAAGAAACACGCGCTGCAACTCAAACAGCAACCCAAGAGCCTCAAAGTATGTACATTCATTTTTATTGTTTTCGCCTTCGTGCGACTTTATGGCCATAAGCTATGATGGGTTTTAGGAAACTGAAACTTATGTAATCTACCAGTGTATATGTTAAAGACATTTAAGTTGGCTCTTAGAGCGAAGCCACATAAGATTTAAATGGCCATAATTTGACAATATTCTAATCGAATATAGATAATGGAAAGGCAAACATTGTCTAGTCAAATTTATCACTTAATATTTTTATTATCTTTTGTAATATTTACTACAATTCTTCACGTTCACAGCAAAAAGAAATGCAGATACGCAAACAGTTCCGCGAGACGTGCAAAATACAGACGCGCCAGTACAAGGCGCTCAAAGCGCATATATTGCAGAACACGCCTAAAGTACGTATCTTAGTATTAACCTTATACAGTATGACAATCTATCACAATGTTCTGCGGTCCTAGACAATTGGCAAACGCTCCATATCGATTCTATTCCTATAGACGTTAACGCTTCAGCATCAACGATAAAAATTGCTAGCCAAGCATACAAACACTTAGCAAACGCTCAGTCAAGTGTTGGTTTCATTGCTAACGTTGAATTACAGGAACAACAAAAAGAAGTGATAAAGACATTAAAGGATGAGAAACGGCGCAAGTTGGTGTTACTAGGCGAGCAATACGACCAGAGTATCACTGAAATGCTGCAGAAACAAACCGTCAGGCTTGATGAGAGTCAAATGGTATGTGCTTTGAACTCTACTATTCCGGGTACTGCCCAAAATGGCTCTATGACATGATTAAAAATAAAATTTTTGAAATAATTTGCTTTCCTTATAAGGATAATAACGTTTTTAAAATTATAAAGAGGGTTTGATTTCAAAATGCGACCAGTATAAGCAATTATGATCATGGCAATGGCATTATGTAATCTGTGGATTACTGTCATTGGTTATCACTAGGTGATTCACCAAATTGTCCACCTTTGTTGAGTTATAAAATCCTAATCAGACATGGAGATACGGGGGCATTAGATTTTTTTCAAATTATTTAGCATTCATGAATATTTATGGTAGAAACAAGAGTAAATGAGTGTAATGCATTACAATGTGTGGGTGTCGTGCAGATGGAGTGTCAGCAGCTGAAGATGCAGCTGGAGCACGAGCTGGACATGCTGACGGCGTACCAGAGCAAGAGCAAGATGCAGGCCGAGGCGCAGCGCAACCGCGAGCGCCGCGAACTCGAGGAGCGGGTCGCCGTGCGCCGCGCGCTGCTCGAGCAGAAGGTACGCACCTCATACTGCTGCTCACTGCTCATTTATTCCTGTCCTGCAGTTTATATTAGCCTAGTGCTAGTCTACATCAGTATGGGACTGTGATTCTTCCTAGTTCCTAGGTCAAGAAAAGTGTTAAAAAAATCAGTTATTTACTAGCTTTGGATATTTTCTGAAACACTTGATGTTAAGAATCATATCAGAGGTAATAAAATCATAAGTTTAGTACAAAATTTCGCACCCCCGGTGCAACACTGTCACTTATGAAAAATGCTACCTTTCGGGAGAAGCATTTAAAACTTTGACATCGTATAAAAATATGACACAACAAAAAACGACAATGACATTCACGCCCTCATACAGAAACTATGTGTACTACGAACGTAACATTATCGCCCCAAGTAAAGGGGTGGTTTAGGATAGTTATTACATAATATTTAACTAATTATTGCAATTTTTGCATAAGTGACAGTGTTGCACCGGGGGTGCGATATATTAAGAATGATAATACAAAACCTATAGAATGAGAAGATCTCATAAACTAAAAAATACTTGCATGCTTGAAAGTGCTTGTTAGAATTTCAAATTGAAGGTAAAGTGTACTAAACCATACTAAACCAGTGTGACAAATTCTAGCCTAGAATTGCTTCATTCGTATAGGGTTAAGTATAGTATTGCTAGGATATGGAGTGGCACTATTGTAATGTGAAGTGATACGAGCGGTTGGTGGTGTTGCAGATGGAGTGCGAGGGCGCGCAGTTCCTGAGCGAGCGCGCCGAGCGCACGCGCCTGCTGCACGAGCGCCACGAGCGCGACCGCACGCACTTCGACAACGAGAGCGCACGACTCGGCTTCAGGTACGCACGCAACACACATGGCGCATTGCCAAACACGCACACGCATAGCCCTCACCACAGAAGCTTTTGGTTGGTGTCACAAACTCCAGAGGATCAATAAAATCAAATTATATTTTTTTAATTTGGCATGACACAGTGCCTGCATTCCATCTGGTGGTAAGTACTAACGCCGTCTAGACCGAGTATCGAATGGCATCAGAATGCAGTGTCATGCCATTTGATACAACCATGCCAGCTCCCGCTTTCCAGCTTCCGTAGTGTAATTGGTTGAGAGCTAGCAGTGATACAACAGATGGGAAGTTCGATCCCTATACAGAAACAAGTATTGTGAAACCCAAATGTCTCTTGTCATGATACCAACAACACAACAAAAAAATATGTGACTGTTCATCACATTTTCTTAAATATGTACTGGTCATACAAACCTCTTTATTGGCGCTGTAATCGAATTCATGGCCTCTCGTATCTTAGCCGATATGTTAATCGACTGTGAAATAGCACGTGACATATATTTGCAATATGATAAAATTTATACAATAAAAGGATTGCAGTATCTTTTATGTTGCCGATTTATCATTTTGTCATATTACTGTAATATGACAAATGTTCAATATTGATAATGATATTATACTGATATTAGGACAGACTAGGAATGATAAAAGTGAAAAGATTATGTAGATACAAAAATAATTTTATACGCAAAATTTACTTGATCCTGGCATACAAGTATTAATATCGTTTAATCCAATTTAGTCCCTTTGTGCATTTTCTTCCGTTTTAGGCATCTGACTGATGTAGGTTCGATAAGATCGAGCCCTAACGACGCTTTCATCGTCATTCCCGTAGTGTATCTGTTTAGTTAACCTCAAGCACATGATCATGAATATTTACACTTAATTAACAAATTTTTAAGTTCTTTACCCTAGAAATGAGTGAATATTATATTGTATATATGTTGTCGATTGTGTGTATAAGTGGTAGTTTTGTGTGCAGCGCGCTGGCGATCGCGGAAGGCAACCGCGAGGGCTACGGCGAGGAGGAGCAGTCGCTG
Source organism: Theretra japonica (assembly GCA_033459515.1). Taxonomy (NCBI): domain Eukaryota; kingdom Metazoa; phylum Arthropoda; class Insecta; order Lepidoptera; family Sphingidae; genus Theretra; species Theretra japonica. Next base: position 7,286,506 of record CM065942.1, read on the forward strand.
TCGGGCTCCATGCTGTCGCTGGCGCACAGCAACTCCTCCGCCAGCTTCGCGGCCGGCTCGCTCTAACCACCCCCGCACTCTGATGCTGTTGCCAAAACCATTGCCTCCGCACCCATTCCAAACGCAAGCCTCTCCACACACCAGCTGTCCTATGTATATTAACATATGTGTCATTTGTGCAGTTTTTCGTCTAGATCGCAGGTTGGCAAACTTTTTGTCTCGTGGACCCTTTTGGTAACATTTGATTTTGGATAGGATTATCTTGCTCACTTATTGTGAATATTTTGCAAATTCTCTATAGTCTGAAGCGTTTACGACAGCAGATATTTCGTAAAAAATATCCAAAACCATAAAATCGACATGGAGACTACAAGATAAAAAGTTTTGTGACCTCTGGTCTAGAAGTACTAATGACATGTAAATTGAGCTGTAAGCTGGTGTGTGTAATTCGCATTCGACAGTTTTAGGTAAGTTTAGAACACGTGCGACACGTTTGCTGCACAAATCGTTACAGATTCTATTGCTACTGAATTTGCGTTGAATGCGCCATCGATCTTTTTACATACAAAGTTTCTGTGCCATGCACTATGTGTCTATTTTATAACTTAATTTAATTTTACAATATTGCTGATACTTTTCCAATATACGGATATCAAATTTTGATATCAAAGTGAATTTTATTACATTGAACATTTCATACAAGCTTACTCATGTTGAGGCTTAATTGTAATGTTCCGTGAGAAACATGTGAAACAATGTTATGCCCGCCTTGTCCGATGCAAGAAGTGCACTCGGTGGAAGGCAACTGTAAATCGATGTCGTTAGATGTGGTACTCGGTCTACCTCATTAGTTGACACTTAGTATTATCGCAGAGGAAATTATTGAGTGGATTGTGTAAATGTGTTGTGTGACCACCAATAGTATTATTACTGAGTATTAAGTTGACTATGTTTTGGCAGCAGCATTAAATTCCATCTTCCCCATTGTACACTGAGACTGTTGAGCCCTCCCACACGATGAAGTTTTATAGCGAAAAGTTTGTTGTATAAAAAACGGCTACGGCGCCTAATTTATTAATTTTATGATTGTATTTTTAGTTGTGTCTTCCAATAGAATGCGTGCGGCAGTTTGATGTGATCGACGAGGCGTAACGTGGAGGGCATTTCCTATTCTATTACACTATTAAGTTTATTGCACTCCATTATTATGCTTATTTACTGAGCTGACGGGTAAAGTTGAAACGAGAAAATACATCATAACTCGTATAAACATCACATTTTTATTACTTAAAATATTATTTACTGACGTCAAAGACTTCCATTAATAATAATGTGTGTTTGATTCATTGGTGAAATCCGTGTCTTGAGAGAATGTATTTACGTGCTACCGTTTAAAATACCGACCTAATTTAACATTTTTATACCATATATTATGTGAATCAAGACTGGATTATGCTAAAAACGTTTGGTTTGTTGACTTAATGTGCAATGCATTTTATTAAAACCATAAAAACAGGTCGATAAAAATATAAATAAATCTCCAGAAGTGCTCATTTAATAGTATAAGGTAGGATATGAAGATACAAATGTATGTTACACATTGGTTCCAACTTTACTCGCCGCCTCCGCTGACATGCATCAGTGTGTTTCAGGCATCTCAGTTCTCTGATTTATTTTTCTTAGTCATGTTTCTTGAAGCCAGTTAATAAACAACAGACGAACGACATGTTTGTGTTGTGACTCCGACTAGAGACTAATGAGCAACTTATGTGAATCTTAGAGTACTAAACACACACATAGAGAAATAATATGTTATAAGGCTGCATGTCTGTCAATTAAGAATCAATAGTCCGCTACAAGCGATCCACCGATGTGCTGAAGTGTAATATGTTATATGCCCGAGACATATTGTTGCACACATAAAGATATATTGATGTATGTTATAATGTGGTAATGCGCGAGTCTGTGTATCGATAGCGTGATGTTATTTAATGATGTTGCAATGCGTGAGAATGATAAGCTTTTCTATTAGATGTTCTATTCACAACACGACTCTGTTCCGTTGATTTTGTATACGTTCAACAACTACCAATCGGAATATTTCAAATATAATAATCAGAATATCGCGTATTCAAGAATATATTTTTTCTCTAAAAATCGATCTCTTAGCCATAAGTTTGACTTCAATCGCTTGAATATTATTAGACCGTCCATCTTTGAAATTGGAAAATATTGTACGCCATAAAACGTTAAAAAACGACGGAACAGTGTTTAATTAGGGATTATGATTAAAACCTAAAAATCTAGTATTCCTGATCTACTCTTGTATAATGTAGTTTGTAATAAGTTTCCATAGAAGTTTTAGCTAATTTTTCATCTTGATACTCTGTGAAACAAGATTGAAAATGTCTGAAAAGGAGCTGAGCGCGTGAAGTGATAGTGTAAGTAAAGTCGTAGAGTGCCTCGGAGGCGCCCCCCGCGCCTACCCGCGCCGCGTTCACTACCTTAGATAGTCAAAATTATTGTATTCATATCACTAGATTTTACTTTAGGAAACATTTTTGCGTGTAATTAATTGTAAAAGTATTTTGAATTTTTTGAAGAGCCGACTGACTGGCGTTCGTTTACTGGCCTAGAATTGAGTTTATTGAATGTTTGCAACTGGTTTTGTATCGGAAAAGGATTATTAAGCTTGTATGTATTTATAAAGGTTTTAAAGTCGTGGAGGTGTAACAACGCTTTACTAAATGATAGTGACAATTGTGCAGGTGCTGTCGCGTGTGGTACGTGTGGCACTGCCGTTGTGTTTGTAAATATGAAGTATATAGTATATATATGAGTCAGAGGCGCGGGGCGCGGGGGCGGCGCGTGTATGTACATAGTGAGGCAGGTGCGGCGGTGGAGGTGCGCTCGACGCACGCGTGCTATTTTCTTTATTTACTATCGAATTTAGTGCCCTAATACGTTATTGTACATTACATTTGTATTGTGAATTTCACTTACCAGTCATGTATGTATAGACGAATACATGTTATTTAACGGCGATTTTAGTCATAAATATCCAAATTTAGTTAATACTATTTTTTAAATTATTTTTCATTTTATATCGATTAATTACTTCTTCCTATATCACATTGCTTGTAAGCATCACACGGTGTGATCGTTTTATTTTGAGTCGGATAGCGATCTATTGTTTAGGGACTCGAAGTTGACGCCGGCGCGAGATGTATGTAAAATTGTGTAAAATATAAACGAGATTTGTAGCTGTTTGTACGCTGATGGCGTCGCGTAGTGCCGCGTGCGCGTCCCATAACTTTTAATAATATTCGCTTAAATTCTCTAGTTAATGCTAGCGGCGCGCACGCGGCGCTGCGCGGCCAACTTATTATATAAAGTAGCCTCCACACTCCCGTCACCCGACACCCGTCCCCAACTGACCAAGTAAACGACAATAATCTCTAGAAACAGCTTGACTGACTCGTCACACATGTCTCTGTATATAAATATTATTTACCATCGTACGACAGCGCAGCGGTCATTACAGTTTCTTCTTCAGTCGCATATCAAGCCCTCTTTGCTACCTTCTTCACCTGCTCCATAGACCTCCATAGTGAAGGTTCTATAGAATCGGCCTACAACCGTCTCGTTGCAGGGCACCAGCGTTCTTTCTTGTTATAACAATCATTTTGGACCGCAATTTATTACCATACATGTTCAAATTAAATTAACGACCTGTTTATTTATTGTTCATCATTTATTTGTCGTGAACAAAATTGTGCGTATTACCGATTTGTTTTCATATTTATCTTCATTAGCATGTTGGGAATTACGTGACCTGTATAATAATAAAGTTGAAATTTTATCATAATTGTCCATGTATAAAGTCTTTATCGAACGTTGATTGCCACTATAAATTATTTCGGAATACATGATTAGATGTTCATCCGTTTTATAAAGCGGCGTAACAAATGTATTGGTGTAAGAATGCTCTCTAGATATAAGGGGTCGTTCCCTCACTGCGAACTCCGCTGCGGTCATAATATGGAAAACGTATGCACTATGGAATTGAATTGTAAGCTGTACGTACGCTTGCGCAATAGACGGTGGGTACTTAAAGTTAGGCGCTAGGTGTTTGCTCGCTGTTGTAGCTCTGCCGAGAGTAGTGTCTCCGCACTGTAGCTGTCCGCCTGTCCGCCTGTCCAGCGTGTCCCGACCTCCCATCACTCGCTGTTCTAGAGTTAGGTGTTATCGGTTACGTAAGATCCCCTCGACAAATCATCATCGAAAATAAAATATAACGTTTATAGAAGTACCAAACTCGTAGTTAGCTATCACGTATTATGTAAATTGTAACTAAATAATTTTTATATTTTACCATTGTATAGTCGTTTATCGCCGAGAGATAGTTAGCAATATTGTGACAGAAATGTGACAAGGTGCGGTACGGCGGGCGCGGGTTATTGATTAGTTGGCGATTGTTTGCGGCCCGCTCGGTGCACCGTTGTTTTCTTTTTATTTTTTGTTATATATTTAAATAACACAATCGACTTGTAGTTTTTAATAATTATTATCATTAATTATTATATTGTAATATAATCTTATTAATGAAAAAATCAAAGTGAAAGTAAATAAAATAGAAAGGAAACTAGATTTGTATTTATTTTATGCGATCCAACTATACTTGTAAAATACATCCTGTGCTTGTAAAAAATACCGCAATTATAACACAATATGTTAGTATCTACAACAGAAATAAGTATTTAAATTAAACACGTCTTGACATCATTTAAAAAATCTACTTAATGGTTTACATATAATATGAACAAAATTAAACAATATACAATACCATGGTATTCACATATTACAAGTGCACTACACGTCGTTGATCAATGACACTTCGTATGCTTAAAAATGCTCTAAAATAAAGAAAAGAGATGAGTTACACCTACACACTACGATATAAAGCAGTCCTCCCACATTGAGCCCTAATTGTTCAATTATATTTATTTCTGTGGAAGGGTGATTATGAATAACTGGGCACAATGTCGAAAGTCCAGACAATATTGTGCATTTAAAATGGTTTTCTTTGAAATTCATTTATCGGTCGAGGAACTGTGTCGTTTCACGATTGCTTTAATTTTCATAACACCAAAAATCACGTATAATATATTATTTTTATAAATATTTATATCATTTTGAAGGAATTTCACTGGATCTTAACGGGTCCCTTATGAGTTGTTAGCTTACATTTCGCTGAAATCTGGACTTAAAGGCAGTGAAGCCTGAATTCATGAAGAAAATGATGTTAAACATCTCGTACATTACTGTGTGGGCGAGAATTCAGTCGGCTCGAGGATTCGGCAGTGCATTTCCCTGATGAGCGGCACGGTGTAGGCCACACATTCGTCCCAGCCTGGGTTACGCCAAGTGCTCTCACGGGTCTCACGACGAGCTTGCAGATTCTTGTAGCCTGTTGTAAGAATCAATAGAATATTACAAATGGCAAAACAACCTATCAATTATATTGCACTACAACCTGCAATTATTATTAAATTATTATTTTTAATAGACTTTATTCAACTCATCGTTCTTTCTACTGGCTCGGTGAAGTAATTACACAAAATGACAATACTATGGATGGTATGAACAATGTTAATTGTTGATTGGCGAAAAACAAATCATGCACGTCCTCACAATTTAATTACGCTCAAAATAAGTTATTCAAAGCCAAGGACACAATGACCATCAACATGTAAGTACGCAAATAATATAATATTGTGGGTACTTACACCAAATGTGGTGCACGTTGTAAAGCCGTCCAATTTGCGAGAAGTAGCCTGCGAAAGCTTCGTTCTGGGAGCGACGGTAAGTAAGGCCTCTCGCCCAATTGTTACCCCACTCAATCATCGTGCCCGGTTTCAAACTAAAACATCAAAGATTTTTTAGGGGAAGGTACAAAACACAGGGCTGCGTAACAAAATGGGTAATTAAACCTGTATTCTTTTTTTACCAAGCAGGCTTTGACAACAGACGAAAAATATTTATTTATAATTCCCACAATATTTCCACATAAAATCATTCTTGTGATATGAATTCGTGGTATGCGTAAAACTTTTTAATCAGTCATATGTTTAATTTTAGAAAAAAACAGAATTTAAATATTTAGAATAAATATAATAATAAAAATGTGTTTTAAAAATCCCTGTTTATGCTAGACTTTTCCGGGGTTAGACTAATTAATATGCAAGTCAATATTTTATTGTGCACAGAATAGGATTTTAATAATTACCTGTAGGAACGGATTTCATAAATGTTATTCGGCTCGCGCGGCTCACCAGATGGCCAGAAACTAAATGCTAGTAAATACTGTAGGTGCCTGGAACGCACCAATGTGCCGCGTTCTTTCTCCAACTTGCTGTAGTCCTGGTAAAATAAAAGAAAGTCCCACATTAGCATTTACATTCAAAGAACTGTTGTCATACGTAATTTGAATTGATCCAAATAAAATTAGTTCAAAAGTGGCAAAACAGATGTTGTCATAAAATTATTGCAAACAAAATTTTAAAACTTAGTGCAATAAGCAATTTGATTAAAATTAATTTGCTGACTAGTAAGTCACATGGGTATTGGAAAAAAAGCAATTGATGATTTCACGTCTGCAAATCCGAGAAGAAAGAGAGAAATAGCAAGATAGCAAGGAAGTGGTAGGGCCACGCTGTTGTCAGTCATGATTCAGCATCAATGGGCAGGCTCATCTGGAGCAGTACCACTGTCTCAACTCTCAGCTCAGCTGTCGGGATTCGTTCGGTGAGTGAGATGAGCCGGATGCCCAATACCCCTTTCCTCTTCCTACCCTTTTTCCTTTCCGCTCCCCTCCCAATTGGGATGTTTATGGGCGGCAGTGATCATTTACCATCAGATGGCCTATTTGCTCGTTTGCTGGACCTATGCAAAAAAAATTAGCTTCACCTTTTGATTGAGAAGCCTTTCAGGTGTAAATAACATTTTCTTTGAATGTATTATTTTTTGGGTCTACTAGACTGGGAAACAATCTAGCTTCTGTGAATTATTTTTCTTGTATACAAAGGTTATATATCTTACGCGCAGAGTACAATGCCCTTCCGGTAAGTGTAAATACCCATTTTTTTATTTCAACAAATTAACCAGCAAGCACCCACAGCAGTGGGCTAAAATCTCCACTGAATGGCGTCCCAATCACCCAAGACCGACAAATCTGGAAGGAAGAGGAGGCCTTTGCCCAGCAGTGGTACATTAACGGCTGATACTAATAATAATAACCAGCAAGCCTAAACTGCGGAGGTGAGCATGGGTGCCTGTCCTTTGTTACGTAAGGGCGAAGGGGCTGCACTTCCGGAGACGTTGCAGAAGCGTATTTTGACAAGTGTTTTAAGGTTAGGTAACTTTACTTGGATTTTCTCAAGAATAGTGCATTACCTTTTCATGGGAGTGGTGCCAGGATACATGGGACACTCCCCCCTTCCCTCCGCCGACTCCCAATCCCCTTTTTGTTCCAAACGTTTCTAAATTTTACCCAAAATTACAATAGGCCGTGCATGCAATCTACTCATATAACTTACAGGGTCCTGTTTGAACAAGATTTTCGCCTTGTCAATTTTCTCAAAGCCACCAACGTATCTCCACAAATGTAAGGCCTGGTCCATATCTCCCACCGACACCGTCCATGATCCAACCAGTTCACAACCAAGATCAGCTTTGTGTGAGTGTATGAAGTCCACTGCTTGTTTGCTGAGGAAATTTAAAACAAATATAAAAAAACATTTCTTAATTTTTCCTATATACAGGGTATATCAAGACTGCTACCGAAAATGAAGCCAGGTGGTAGTTTTGGTGACTTTAGACATAATGTAACTAAATTTTTTCAAAAAAGCGACGATTATTTTTTTTTTTTCCTACTATCGTATTTGGGAGGTAAATTCATAAATTTTCCTAAAAAAATAATGTACGCCCTTTTATTTTCAAAGACGCTATAGTACGCAAGGCCTTAAATTATAATTTTAGCAAAACTTTGGATTTACCACCCAAACACAATGACATATAAAACGTTACAAAAAAAAATCGTCGCGTTTTTTGGCAAATTCTTAGTTGCATCGTGTCTGTAGTCACTAAAACTACCACCTAACTTCGTTTTCGGTAGCAGTTTTGATATACCCTGTATAAAATGAATTGCAGAATATACAGGGTGTATTTTTCAAGTGGGCGTGGATGGCCAAATCCGAAACTATGGGGAATATCGAAAAAAAATTTGTTTATTCGAAAATTGACTTTAATTAGGTGTAGGGTACTTTAAAAAATATTTAAAGTTTACATTTGTCACATTACACATATTGAACATAGACCTCCCCCAAGGATCTCCACATCGACCTGTACAAATCTAATTTTAAGGAATGCTCACTAATTTATATTTCCTTATTATTAAAAGAAGTAGAAATGTATGTATACATATTAAGAAATACTGGCAAATTGAATAAACTTAATGGCATAAACAGCACTTACAATAGGTATTTGTAATATAGAGGGAGCACTGTCATACATTTGCATCTTTAAAAGTGTAGATATTTTGTTTGTACTGTTGGTAGCACTGCTATATTTGTGAAAATTGAACTAAATATTTAACAACAAATATCTATAAATTCCGTCAATAACTATATTAAGTTATTATCCTGTCAAATAAGTTTGAGTTAAATTCAATAGTCCTCATCTATTTATTTTTCTTTTTAATATAAATCATGCATGTCGAACAACCTGCCAAATGTCAGCTAATAGGAGGGCAGAAAAAGGTGGCCTAGCACCACCATTTTTATCTATGTTCTTCAAGTACCAGTGCTACTTCTATATAATAAAAACTCTAAGAAACAACACTGCACAGATAAAAACTGACTGTTATGACATGATTATCACATAATTATCACCCCATGTTTGATAAAGATATGTCAGTATACATAAATAAATGTCAAACAGTTAGATGCACTCATGCAATAAAAATCATACTGAGACAAACTTTACAAGATGCCTTTAAAAATATAAAAAGGAATTCTGTTTTTGTTTTATGTTACATAAAGAACTGCATCACTTATTTTTAGCAACTGGTTTATTAATGTGATAAAAGGAACTTGTTCTATTGTTTGTACATTAATTAAATAATAGTGTCAAAATGGTGTCAAAGTTGTAAAATAGGCCAGTGACATTAAAAAAAATAAATTGTTATTATTTTAAGTGCTAGTTATTTTAACTTGCACATACCATTAACTTTTGTTTCCATACCAGTCATCTATTTTTTTTTCTACGTAAGATTCTGATAACCAAATATTCCTTCTAGTTGTTTTTTCAACATGCAAGTTGTAGTTTATAGCATATTAATTAAGAAAATTATTTAGCACCTTTGGAGCCTAAGAAGTAGTGTACATTTAGTGTTAACAAAGTTTACAATAGACTTGTAAACATTTTAATGTAAAGCGTAAACGTCAGTTAATTAAATGCAAGTGGCTATTTAAAGAATGTTGCATAATAGGTATTCATTTTGCCGCTACCCGGCTGCCAACCGGCGCCAAACTTACATAATAATACAATATTGTTGTACATACTAATTATTCAAATATTTGTCCATAGAATCAGGCCTTATGTTGTGTGTTTGCAGGGCATAAATAATCTCCTTGTCACTAAGCATACGACTGTGGGACTCCTTCGTCGGCTCAATTTTTCGTACCAGCAGTTTTGAAAGCCATCCATCCTCCGCGTTAAATCTTGCAGTCGTGGAAATCACCCTACAAAAATAACTCACATATGCAAAACGTCCCAAATAAAAAAAAAATACAATGTAAATTTGGCACTGGAAAAACACCTTGCATTATTCGGTATAAATTTACAAGAAAATAAAATTCTGTTAAGAGAACTCATGTTGAATGTCGGTACAATATGAGATAATTAATGATCGCTATGGGCTAAACTACACAATAACTGGCTGATAAAAGTCGTTTTGTTATCAATAATTTGACAAAATCACTTGAAGGTTATCTTGAAATAGATTTCGTCAAACTAGTGACATCTAGTAAGCATGACCTTTAACTAATGTTTTTCTACTTTGTCCACTCATGAGAGTAATTCAGAGTAATTTGACAACTGAAATCTGAATGCTGATGCTGTGTTTGGTCGTGAAAATTTTCCAAAAAATTTAAAAATTAAAATTTTCAGTTTTTCTGAAACATGATTTTTTTCCGAATATTTTTCCATTTTGAATTTAGAACAAACCGAAATATTCTAGAAATGGGGTGAATCGAAACTCAGGGCAAAATAAAAATATTTATAGTTTTGTTTCAATGTAATTTAATAACTAATATAAATACATTTTATTTATAAATAAAGATTTAAGACTTTTTTCTTTGAAAAGACAGCCATTCATAGAGTATAGTCATACACTGGGTATAGCTATTACATTTAATCCCTACCTTGAATTGGGACTTTACATATTACAAATAAATGAATGTTTACTTTATTAGTTAGTAATTTGAACTTTAATGTAAAAAGAATTAAGTCGATTTCACGATTAAAAGCACCAATAAAGTGAAATACTTGGTATTTTCCAATATAAATTTTTCGGAAAAAAAGTCCTGTAAATTTTCCGAAATGTTACGAAAATTTCAGAAATGTTGGTAGCATTGTCATAGGACGTGAATTGTCAATCTTGAATGTTCTAAAACCGAAAACAAATTTATAAGATGCGGCTGACGGACGCGGCTAAAGAGCAATACAAAATACAAGGTTATCCATCTTATAATTTGTTTTCCGCTTAGAGCTATTGCGCACGGTCGACCGGTATCCCGGCGACTGAGTTGCCGGGCGACCAAAATATAGGCGACCAGGGCCGAGAGGCCAAGTCAAGCGTAGTGTTTCTTGTAAATTTATGCGGAAAGGTCTTCGGAGAAGCTGTAAAAAGAAAAGAAACGTAAAATAGTTTTAGGTACATCTTTGTTGCACGAACGGAAATTAAAAGAAATAGAAATAAAACAATGTATTTATAATATAAAATAAATATGGAAACACTGGGTCATTTTTATGCTCGACGCCCAGTAGCCTCAAAAGGCGCTCTCAGTGCGAACGCTTCCATTTGAACCCGCGCTTTTAGTGGTCGCCAGCGACTAGCACTCGCCTGTGTGTCGCCACTGCACGGCAATTCACCGAGTCGCTGGGGGGACCGACGACAGTGCTTACGCTCCTACACAAACTATAGGAAGTCATAGTCGCCGGCGACCAATCGACAGTGCGCAATGGGTCTTAGATCGGCTCTATTTTGAGCTACATTTAATTTCCAACATACGCAGAATACATTAATGGAGAAGTCTTGCACTAAAATAATATACATTAACGATCAACTATATTTTAAAAGTACATTAAATTAAATTAATTTATTATAATAATCTTTAAACCTGATGTTTTAAAATAAATGTTTAAGTGCGATTATTGTGTTAATAAAATTCGCAAAAAAGAAACGTCAATATATTGACTTGAATGGCTGACAATTTGCAGACAATAGATGAATTGTCATTTTTTAATTTACGAAAACTTTTTCATATTTGATTTACCAAAAAAGCTTTCAAGGTGATCATTTAGGGTACTATACGGTATTTAGAAAAACCTCGTCATGGGTGAGTAGACGTAATGAAATCGAAAGTTTTTTGTTGTGCTCGTTTATAATGGTGGGCGGTGTTTGTCGGCAAGTATTGTGATTGCTATGTCGATTTGTGCAGCCTCCAGCGAGGTGACCAAGCTACAGCAGCATCTAGCGCTGCTGAAGGAGGAATATGGGAAACTTCAGAGCCATTGTGCGGAGGTGGAGCGGAAATATACGTTGGCGGCGGCTTCCGCCGGTGACTTGAGCGAGACCAGTTTTGTAGCTCGGCTGCTCATGACTGTGGCTACTCTCTACGCAAGAGAAACCTATTCGGATATCAAAATTAAGTTACAGAACAAGTCTATGCCGGGACACAAGTTTGTTTTGAATGCTAGATCTGATGATTGGAATGAAGAAGCTTTGCGAAATCTTGATGAATTAGGTAAATACCCTTACTATAGTAAGAATTGATTACATTTTCAATAATAAACACACAAATAAAGTGTTTACTACGCCTGTATAAGGTTTACATTGTGACAAACAATTGTAAACATTGTGCATTGTGGCCTCATAATTTTATATTTTTTTAAATGTTGCAGTTGCAATGTTTGCATTCATTCTTGTAAATATTCTCTTGATATGAAGGTATTCAAAGCATACACTGATGTATGGTAAATTACTCATAATGGGTGATGGGTCTATGTGTCATTGAACCTTGAATATGCTTAATCAATATTTTTGTAAACTAATGTATACATTGCTTTCATTCAAGTAATTTGTAATGTCATGACTATTTCATTGTGGAGATTAACATTTACAACATGTTTTAACACACAAAATATTGTTTAAATGGAAACACTTTTTTATAAATTGGTTCACTATGGAGAGTGCTATAATTCACAATTTTTTTAAAGGCGGTAGGTCTCTGATATGTAAGAGGCCGCCTGGATAGGTACCTCTGCAATGTTTATTTCTCCCACCAAACAACAGTGGAAATTTGCACTGTTGTGTTCTGGTTTGAAGGACATTGTAGCCAGAATAATTACTAGACATAAAATCTTATGTCTCAGGATGACGAGCACAGTGGAATGCCAAGCATTGGCTTGTAATTCATGGTGTTTGGTTTTGCTATTGTCTATGAGCAGTCATATGGCTTACCATCAGGGATGCTCAACTCTTCATTCAGGGCTATAAAAAGTCATCAAAATTTTAAATTTGTGTTAGTGAACAAATTCATGATGCAACACCATATGTAAGATTAAAATTAAAATTTAAATACTTTACTTATATTTCTAGATGCCAAATAAGCAAAATAGAATTGATTAATTATAATTATTAAAATGAACCACATTAATTATGTTTCAGACTGGTCAACACTACCAGATGATGTCGGTTCAGCTCTTCTAAAATGGTTATATACAGATGTGGTAGATCTCAGCCGAGGAGACAGTTTTGCGATGCAGCTGATGAAATGTGCTGCTAGCTTCAAGCTTCATGGATTGGTTGGAAAATGTGAGCAGGCCCTCATAGCTTCTGTTGGAGTCAGGTAAGATTTAATTAATATATTCTATTGTTTAGTATTAGTAATCATATTAGAATTAAAATTAACTTTATTGCATTAGAAAGTTTAAATGTCATACAGTCTGTGGGTATCAGTTGCATGGCATGTTATTTCCATCCATAATCAACCCAAGCTGCAGTGAAAGTTTTATAATTAGTTTGTAAAATCAATGCAGTGGACATTATGCATGATTCATAGATAGCCTGTGTTTGATTAAATTTTAAACACATTATTTGACCATTATGACTTAAATGTATTTGCAATTCTTATATGCAAATGATGTAAAGTTGTAATGAAAACCTTTTTGGATTATAATAAGAAGCCTAAACAATAAATCCAACTCTTAACATTTTTAATGGTTACAATAAATTATTTTAATTTTCATACCACTGCAATTGTTTGAAAGATGGTCAAAATTGGTTGTCTCTACATATGTCATAAATGTGGTGTACAAATTTATTTATATTTCAGGACCTGTGTGAAATTTTATTCAGCAGCTGATGAAATTGGAGCCACTGCACTCAAAGAGCATTGCTCTGGTCTTATCTCTGCACATTGGGAGGACTTAACAGGTAATAGATGACAGGTATATTATATATATGAAGAAGTAGTCCTAATATTAAATGCGATCCATTGATTAAATTGCCATCAACTAATGTAACAGTTAAAAATAAATTTTAATTTGTTAGACATTGCAAGTTTAACAATGTTTAATCACCGGTAAAGTATTTACAATAATGAGGAAAAAGAACTGACATGACAGGTAAAAAATATATGCGCCACAAGTGACATGAATATGCTACTAGATGGTATTCGATTAGAAACTATTTGATGTTTACTATTTCAACAAAAATGATAAGTGAAAAATCTTTTCGGAGCTATTTGAATGATATGAGAAAATTGTGCAATTTAGCAATTTAAAATAATATAAACTTCTTTTTATCAAACCGTTGGAATTTAATTTATGCTAGTATTTATCCGTCCCCCAGGTGATGATTTCGCGCACATGTCGTCAGCTCTCTTGTACCGCATGTTGAAGAGTAAGACGCCTCAACCGCTGCACGGAGCTGTTCGCTTGATGAGAGAGGACGTCGTGTTCCTGTGTCTAGTCGAAAACCACGCAAATGTGAGTGCTTAATTTTTTTTTTAGTTTAAGGGTAGTTGATGCATTAACAAAAATAAAAATAATGCCATCTGTTGGCGATGATTCTGGATAGATTGTTGTCTTATATCACCATATTGAATTACGTTGATGATAATCTAAACTAAATTAAGAGGGATTTGAGAGCCATTAATGGTTAAAGGGTAAACATCTAAACTTGAACATAATCATACTACAAGTCAGCTTGATGATGGAGTAATTAAAAAATTACCCATTATATTTATTTGCTTATTGGCTGCTAGTAACTCAAACAATTCAACTGGATTGTAACATGAGATGTGTAAAAAAATATTGTCTGTTTATCAAGATCTTGAATTGTTCTTACAAGATTTTATGATGTTATGATGAGACAATATTTAGAGCTTCATTCATATGAATACCATTTTAAAGGTAAAATTTTTGGCTGTATTTACTTGCATGTTATTTAATCATTACCATCCTAGTGCTAAGCGTAGGTTAGCCTTTATTTTTCTATGGACATCCTAAGCGACACATAAAACTTCATTCACTGAATAGTGATTATTGCGCCATCTATAGTCTGTTAGAAGTACTGCTTGGCGCACCCAATAAGCTTTGAACTATCATTTTACATATTATACAGCACTTACTTTATTCGAGTAGTGTTCGCAACGTCGAGTAAAATTGTGATTTTTAAATTTTGACATTAACATTAATTTTTGTAACTTTAAAATAAATTTAATATAAAAATAAAATATGATAAGTTAATAAATAATTATGTCCATGTGTTGAGATTTAATAATAATAATAACTGCTGGGCATATGCATTTTCTACCACTAAGAGGTATTCCATCACACTGGTTTATTGCTGGTTGGTAACCTCCCCTTGAAATTCTTAGGACACCTTTTTAATTTTCTCACTATTTTTTCTTTTATTATTAAAGAACTAGTGTTTAACTTGTAATACACAAGTATCTTCGAAATTAATATGACAAAAATAACATTACCATTGAAGCAGGAATGATTTATTTGAATGGGTATTTCATATGTTAAATTACAAAATAGCATTACAATAATTACATTTTAAATTATGTACGTAGGTACATAATTATATACAGTAAAATATTTAATATTATATTACACTGTGGGACATAAAATCACAGTTTCTTTTACTTACATTACATAATTTATGACTAGTAACAATGCTTAACCATAAAGCACCAAGTTAAGAAGCTCTTTGGAACTGTTTTCAACATTTTCTAAGCTTACATCAATGTTATTCGATAATACAAACATACATAATATTCCTAAGCAAATATGTCTAAATTCAGAGCAACAAAACCACGATAAAAATAGCTTTTATAGAATAAAAATTACTTGCTACCGAAATAGGATTTTTTATAGAGTATTGGAGTCAGACAATCTGACCAAATTTATTACTAAATTGGGACAAAATATATTTACTGAAATGCAAGAATAATAGCCTTCTTAATCCTTTTCTACGTTAGTTATTGGCAGTGGTAGGTCTGGCAGTGAGGCAGCAAAGTTTACTGCCAATATTAAGAAAATATATATACCCGTATAACAAAACTACAGGTTTTATCAGAGTCGATGTACTTTCACAAAACTACATTTCCTAAACATAATTGAGGTATAACAATATTGCGTTAATTTTCATATTCTCAGTAAGAGCCACGCGTAATAATATTATGTTTTAAATCTTGCATCCAATAGGGTATTTGACTATGATCGATTTTTTTATTCTTTTGCGTTTAAACAATATGTTAAATAAAGAGTGGGAACGTAGTGCAGACATGTTACCGTCACTTTCACCGTCTTTTTTTTCGCTGACACTGAAATCCATATTAAGACTAGTGACGTCACTAGTTTTGTTTTGCACCCCTTTCTTTTACTCCCACTACAAGATTTAAAACGTTTTAAACTGCGTTTAATTCGGAATGCATTTACAAAATTATTTGTTTGCTAGATTTTGGATTTGATTACCTTTTGATAATTAAATACCCTTTTATTTCCTAAATATTTTTTTCGTTTTGTGTTTAAAGTTCGTGTTATTCTTTCATTAAAAAATCTCGATCTCTACGCTTCTTGAGAATTCTTTTCCTGCTGATTGTTGTGCTTTACAAATAAACTAGTTTTTGCTGTTTTTGTTAATATTTTCGTTTTGTTAACTCATTATTAACCAACCTAATAAAATGGATAATACTCCGAATGTTGTAGTTCTGTGCGCGCTGTTACAAAAGTCCCCTCTACAATAGCAGTGCGTTGTCTTTGTGACCCTCTCCGCATTGGTGGTGTCTTCTGTACAGGCTTCGTCGTACACCTCGTATATGTTGTTCACTAATATCCACTTGCCGTTGATCTTCTGCTGGTCTCCGCTCAGGGTCTGCGGCGCGCATCCTCGTTGCACGCCCACTGTAGTCACTGTCAATTAAGTAGTTATAAATTATTTCTCATGATATTATTATTTATGCTATTGTTGCACACCGAAAGTTGTGTTTATTATTCCTTCTGCACTCGATTTCACTTTAAATCAGGATTAGTAATCTTCTTATTTTGGTACCATTGCACTACTGTGGTATGGTACCATGGTACCAAAATGGTACCAAAAAATGGCTAAATCGTGCGTTACTATACTTAGTAACGCACGATTAAGTCTTTTTTTCCTAAATCGTGATCCGATTTAATTATATGAAACAAAAGTAGGGTCAAGAGTAGACCAACTGGATCGAAAACTCTATAGCAATGTCAGTATTATTTAACATTACAGTAGAGCAAGATTTTACCTACTGTATTTTCTATGATCGCTAAGGATTTAATAAAATTGAATATCAAATATCGCCAGTTGTTTATCCTTAATTTGCCCGGCAGCAACCATCGTTGATTGTGTTAATATTAATGGGTCTTATGACCTTTAAATTATTCGTTTCACCTTTGTATTACGAACGAAGATGTGTGATAATAATGGAGTTCGAACTCCCACCTGATAATAACATATATTTTTACGAATCATTAAGTAGCGGATTCACTTAGTATGGCAAGTTTAATATGTTTTACAAAAGAAAAAATACTGTTTTCGCTAATAGGCGTATTTAATTATTGTTATTGCCGCCTAATTTTTATGTAGATGTGTGTTTCGCTTAATTGGTATGACACCATCTTTATTTATGAGTATATTATCATGAATTTTCTATGAAACTATTTTTTTATATTGCCAATTATTATCGAAATACTACACCTCGTGTCGTATAAAGTTGTTTGTCTCAATAGCGCATCCTTAACTTGCCTTTTGATTCACGTAGATAATATTCAAACGGATTGATAGTCTGTGCTGCATCATTTTTATTTATATACCGTCTGGCCGGGCTAGTCACTCAAGGGAGGAAACAGTATGATTTCATCTCCAATTAATTGGCATATGTTATGGCATCTGAACTGATCCGCCCGCTGGTTCGATACTAAGAGCTTCAATTAAAGCCGGCTGACCCTACACATGCTCTCGAACAGGCCTCATTAGCATCCACTATTAATATGGGGAACTGATAATGAATGATTTATGAGTCACTTACAAAGAATATTTGATTATTTGAATAAATTCAAGTGACATTTTTCACACGCGTCCTCAAAGAAGTCTACGGTCTAATTTGTCGAATTCATTGTAAACGTGAATCAATGTTTGACGTTATTAATGTGTTGGGAATTTACAACTTAATTTATTAGTAAATCGAACGTAAGTATTAAGTAGATTCGTACGCTTACATTCAGTTTTCCTGTAATAATTGTAGTGGAACATTATCTACACTAAACATAATTATAAGTAAATACTATGTTTCTTACCTGGAAAAAACACAGTTATGATATTGGTGTAGATTTAGTTCTACAATAATTTCCAATAATGATATCCTCAGAGGAAATGATATAAGATATTTATCTTGCTCGATAATAATTAAATGTCGTGAATCAACTTTACGATGAAAGCATAGATTGGCTAGTAATTACACTTAATTTATTACAAATATTTATTAGTGCAGTTATTTAATTCCACTAAAAATGAAATTGATACCCGACACTTTCATTGTAGACGCAACGTTGCCACTACTGCAAATTGATTAAAGTTTAAAGTGACAAATAGTATTACAGTCGGGTGCCCGGCTCAACAGCTGTGTAATTGGCCTGGTTTTCCTAACTTGCACGCACAAGTGCCCTTTTATCGCGAGCCACGAGATTGCATGCCTGTAATGCACATTTACGATACACATTACGAGATGCACCCTTAAAAGGAAACGAGCCGGCTTACTGGCTAATAGATATCACTGTTTAGCAATAAGTAAATTGCAATGAAGATAGGAAATCTAGATGCTTGACTGTTGACGCAATGTATACGTAAAATCACATTTAAATATAGCAATACTAACCAGTTTCATCTTGTGTTAAAAAGCAAGAATAATCGGATTTTGTTAAATAATCTGATAATGAAATGAGATTAATTCTTATCAATTTTACTTCAAGCCATTTCAAATTATATAAAGCCCCAAATATTTTACTGGACGAACCCTAACAGCTCCAGAAGTATGGTCCTTCGAGCCGGATGCACTAGCCTTAGACCTTACATCAGCCTAAAGCCAAAATATTAATTATCAAACTTACGTCCATTTCCTAAATTAAGATATGTGATTTTCTTGTAGCACATGGTGGACGATTTACAATCGTGTTCAAATGGCTGGCTGTAGTTGAAGTGCTCACATAGGGGCAGAGTGGATATATACGGCGTCCGCTCCGGCGCGCACGCGTAGCACTGTATACTCCAGGACGCTGGAATTGAGAACAAAATATATTAATGTATGATTTTTATCGATTTCTCTAAGGTGGTTTTATGGGTATTAAATATCTCCTGTTAATTATTTTAAGCGTGACAATTTAAGCGTGTCCTTTCTCTCTAATGCCAGGTTTGGTTGCCAGGTTACAGGATTCTTTGAATATAATGCAAGGATCACCTAATAAGTTATAATCATATACCAAATAGTGAAACGCATAATTCTGAACTCTGAATGTATTACGTGCAAATTTCTGTTTGAAAAGTCATATTAAGCTAAGCCCTTTTGCGAGTGGTGCTTATACCGCATGCGTGTAAGAAATAAACTAGGCATCGTGGGAGCAGTAGGTGATTATAAGTTTGTATGTTAAAAGTCATAGTAAATATATTATACAGCATTTCTTTATTTGTACACTCGTTATTGCCACATATACTTGTAAGTCGTAATCGATTTAGCTATAATATATCTCGTTGTAACATCGTGTATGTTGTGTTGTTAGTGTGCTTAACGATATTAAAATAAATAAATTGCGTCAGATCGTTCGAATGCCATAAAAATAGTTTAATGCGCCAGTTTATTAACATATTCAATTTTATTAACTCGTTTTAAATAAATGCATATTTTTATACATTTTAAATATTGCACATTAAACCTATAAATCACGCGTTGTTTATTATTTACATATTTCTGTTCGCTATGTTATTGTTTCACTCCGTTGGTCAGTTGTTGTAATAATATTGTGTAAATTTGAACCACGACTTCACTTCCCTTGACTTTTAGTATTGGTTTATTGCTAAATTTAATCGACCACTTATGTAACATTTCCAACACGAATATGGTCTCTCGAAATTATTACGATGTCATGTCATCATCGTAGCATTTTAACATTTTCGGTTTAAAAATTGGTCACTTCATGGATATATGCGAGAAGGAAATTTAATTACTTGTAACTAGGACTCCATGAACTTAAAATAGCTTGAACCCGGTCATGGATTTTTTAAGAATGCGGTTAAATCCGCGGGGACCGAGCGAAATGGCATTCCCACGCAATTAACGAAATGAGTCGACGGTAAAGTAGAGAGCTATCTAGTGTGAATGTTACACAGCCACATGAGGTTTGAGATTCATTTATTTCTCCAAAGAATACATAGATTCACGTAAATGAGAAACAATAAAAATATAAATACAAACATTTCTTGGGCTTAATGAAAGTAAACCATTAAGAAAAACTATACAGATACGTAATTTTAAAATTAATAAACCACAAAAAGTATTATATGATTTGTTTCAAAGTCATCTATAATTGTCTAAATCTATAAATGTCTAAATCTGCATTTGGATTCAAATATAAAATATCAACCAACTGTGCCGGAATTTTAATATGTTTTATAAAAAACGCGGCGAGACTTGCAAAAACTTGTCGCATTTACAACATGTAACACGTTGTGTGTTGTGTAATATGCTATATGTTTCGCCATCACACGTAGTCTCTCCTTCCTGTATTTGAAACCACATTATCAACTGCGTTCTACCAACTGACCATGAACTGAGGAGTTGATGGAAAAACAAAACTTACAAGTTACAACTATGTAGGTAAAACTAACGGAATAAAACTACGCGCGTCCCCAATGGTGTTTTGAATAAGTAAAAAAGGATGTGAACAATGGAACTACTTCCATTGTGGGCTCCTATATCCTCCAAACCTGTTGCTGTGTACGGTTATTGTATAATACCAATATAAATTGTATTTTTGGATGCGATGATGATATCATTTATGTCGCGGGGAATTTACATAGAGTTAATAAATAATTCTGTTAGGTATGAAGGTGCAAGATTGATTGGAATATCTGTAACAATGGCTATAGCAATACAACATTTAAATTTCAATTTATATTAAATTTATCATCAAAATAATTGTTAATATAAAATTAACTTTAAATACTAACTATACTTATTGGACCAATTAGGCTCGCCTCCTATCACATCGTGGGACGGAAAATACAAGGCAAAACGTGTGTGCAACTAGCACCTCTGTCTGCCCCTTCTGGGAAAAAAGCGTGATTTATGTATATAGATATATTGACACGCTTTTATTGGCTTGACTTGTATGTTTCTGTGTAACGGAAAGTTAAACCAAACTTTTAATGAAGTCACTCTGTATTACAGGTATTTAAAGTTGTATTAAGTAAGACATATTATATCAACCTGTATAACCGAAGAGGTGGGCATAGATATAATTTGTGGCTACTGATTAGTAACACCTAGAGTGCGCCGAGCTTTTTACGCCCCAAGATGTAACAGGGAGCAAAATTATCGCTATGGCACGACTGCCCACTCACTTTAATATTATTTTAACTTTTAATACTCTTTAAAACTATTTGAGTTAGATGAACTCATAATATCTCCTTAAATACTTCTTATTTTTGCACAAAGACCCAAATAAATAGTCCAGGAAACAGCGTTATAAATAGACGACAAGTACCACTCTGCAACGACACATGTTTTTCTAAGCCGTCGACAGAGTACAGTGCAAAGTGCGAGTTCTTAAATTTCTCCTAAAGGCGAATTAAGGAATTCCACACTCAATTAACATCGGCAGTTTTAAACAATTAAAAGTCTGGAGGATATTTTTTATGTCTATATTAATCGGTTGCTAGCTGGATTATTGTTTTGAGGCAAAGTTTTATTCAAGGAAACCTTTTTATGTAATGTGTACAGATAATCTAGGTACTTCGGAGTAGGTAGCTACTACATAAACCATTGTTTGGTACTCATGGTGATATCTTGGATTTTGAAAGAGATGTTTTAAATTGTTCTCATGTTTACGCAATTTAATCGTTATTCATTCAATAGTTTGCTATACTACATAACTCATAATAAAGTAGTGCTTCATTTGCTTTTTAACAATTTGTAGTACTGTTGCAATTTTGGAATTAAAATTGTTGCTTATCCCAAGAAAGGTATATTATTAATAAAACCATTGTAGGCGCATTGGTATGACTTAAGCATGAAATATTAAACTTGGTCATACCATTTATTAAGCCGAAAAGACAAAGAAATGTCCATAATATGCCTATTTCTTTATACATATAATACAGAATTATTTCTTATTGTCTGCCCACATAGATCTGGTTGGCATAGCTCCGTTATTCCTAACATGTCTGGGCGCTACTCATATCTTTAGTCATTTGTTTTTTACAGTTAATCCTTTGACTACGCGACCTCGATATTTCGTCTCCACTCTGATTATGTTAGATTCAGCCTTCATTACTCCTACAAAGACGTGACAAAAATTTCATACCACATGTGTTCGAATGTTAATCACGGAGTTCGGCGTCCACATGATTTTAATTCTCTTATAAGTATGTCTATATAAGGTCTGGCGATCGTATAACTGCCTATTGTGTGGATTCGGTGTTTGTTTGTTCTCTTTAAAGGATTGAATACATTTTTGTTGTATTTAGTACACACGCACTGGTGTTGTGTTATACGTCCGGAAGTCTATACCTCTATACGTTATAACAAACGTGTTCTTAAAAATGTTCGATTGTATTGCGATGGAAAATATGTGTATTTGTGGTTGTCGCATTTTCCTTATTGTGTTTGTACACTACCATCAAGATTTCGAGTTTATACTAGTAAGGTCTGTTGTTTCAATAAATATACCTATTGACTTTGTACTATTGAGGAGTTCATTTAGTTAAATATATAAGAACATCATGTTTACAAAAAAGTGTAAATCGTAGATGATTTCCTCTTTATATAGGAAATGACTGTGTATTTTTGACCTAAAAACAGAATAATGTTGGTGATAATGTACACTGTAAAATAAAAACTACTTATCTCTGTTCTGACACAAAATAACACAACGCAGATAGTGTTTATCATATTATTGCATTGTTTGATAAAAAAAACTTCAATTGAAAAACAATATTTGAGGTCATTTTCATAGTATTTGTGAATGAAAACCGAATCAAAAAGCATATAATTGTTTAATGAAACGTTCAATGTCAAGTAAAACACGTGATATTTACCAAAAAAGAATTAATTATTAACACTTATGCAAAACAGCTGTTACTTACGTTTAAATAACATAACAAACGGCAACAAAAATGCTAAAAACTCCATGGTTATGAATAAAACACCACTCGAAACTCAACACAGCGTGAAAAAACTTAACAATTAACTAATTAAGCGTATTTCATTACATCTACTATTTACGATACAATGCGCCGCTTTTGAGACGCGTGCAGCGCGCTGTGTGTGACATTAGACTGAAATTGGCACCTCAGCGAACGCAGCTCATGATTCACAGGAAGGAAGCCCAGTGGCAGAACGGGACATGTCCGCGTGCCACGGAAATAAGGCTCTTATGTGTGTAAGGATAATGATTGTTCGCGCGATCAATGCTGGCGCCGGCGCGAGACTGAATAACTTTTGGCGGTTTCTCTGTGATGTATTATTTTTATTCGTTTCTCTCCCCGCTCTCTGGGTGGTGCGTGTCGAATACCGGGGTAGCACTGACCTCTAAGATGTGGGAGATTTTATATATGTGACGTGGCACCGTCTCAAGTGTTTATCCGATAGTAAAGTTTTTATGTGCCGTAGTATACAAACGAAGGGAAATTAACCTAAATGCTGATGAAGTACAGAAAGTAATACTCGCTCCACATGTGCTTGTTTTCATAATTAAAAATTTATGACCAATTTTTTTAGTAAGCACAGAATAATGCGTTGGTAAAGTAAGCACTTTAAAAGCGTTTGTACTACATTGAGTATTGAATGAATCAAACATGCTAAATGTATATGCAAATGTATGTCAAGAATGCTGTTGTAGGTGTTAATTGTCATTTGTGTTGCTACTACGAAAGACCAATGAAGGTAAATAAAAAGGTCGCTTCGTTATTTGGTTATCAAGTGATAAACAATATATTTACAGTGATAAACTCATGCCTGACTCCTATAGGCAAAGCCTATAGAGCACTAATAGCTACGGGTTAAATACGCCTCTTTCGCTTCTTTAATTGTAGTCAATCAATTTATGCAGACTCCTTGGTTCATAAACAAGTAAATTGAATAAAATAGACATAGTGAAGAACGTTGATAAAACCTAGAACATTAGCCACAATATTTATAACCCTGACCTTTGTTTCCTGTCTAAAAAAATGTGAAAGAATGCGTATATGAACGGTGCTTACTGCTCGCCAATATTAGTAATAAACTAAGATAATAAGTTGCTATCAAATGTATAATATTCTAGATAGTATTTATATAGACTTGTTGGTGTCATCGCAGTAACTTTCGGCAGATGTTTGTTAATAATTCGGTTTTGTTTTGCTTTGCTCATGATTGATCTCATTTATTGTCCCACCGTTACTTGGACATATACACATTACTTTACAACCGAACTCCAAAGCTTCTGTATTAGTCGATAGTAATTGTTATTTTCAAACAGGATGTTATCATGTCGGCGTTACTAGTAATCTCATTTTTAGTTCATACGGGATGAGTTTCCAACAGACATGACCTCAATGGGCCGCTATTCTTTATTGAATCAATCCGCGTAATGTTTGAGTTTATAAATCAAGTCGATCTCCGACGCCAATGTTCTTAATATAAGTTTTAGGATTAGCAATAGGTTTTCGGTAAAAAACTGTAGCGTAAGTACACGTTTTTATCGTTGTTTATTTTCATACGGTTGTTGAACTTGTACTTCGCTTTCTGTATAGATGAAGATTTGTTTAGGATCGGCTACTTCCCGTCATAATTTATTCTTCTATTTCAGTTTTTCATCAATATGTACTTACAATTCTACGCGCTATGTGCCCGGCCTACTACCACTTCAACTTGCTAATCCTTTGTGCTATGTCGGTAATCTTTGGAGCCGATTGGTTCTGGAGTGGGGGCCACGTACAGGCAAGCGCAGTGTCGGACACCCGCCTATAAGGTGGACGGACCTGGTTAAGCTTGCAGGAAGTCGCTGGATGCAGGCCACTTCCAATAGGTCAATTTGGAGATCCTTGGGGGAGGCCTATGTTCAACAGTGGACTTCCTGTGGCTGAAGAGAGAGAGAGAGAGAGAGAGAGTACTTATAAAAATAAAAACGGGTGTTAATGACTTGGAAGTTAGTCTCAGTGTTATGTTAGTCAAATGTGTTATTTGTTTGTCGGAGTAAACTTCGTAAATTGAAACGGATTTGAGAAACCATAGCTAGAACAAAGGACGCAATAAAATATGAACTGGGAAAATCTTGGCTTTGTTCCATTTGGAAAGCCTATAAATTCATTCATACAGAAAAACGAATGTCATTTCTCATTGGTGTTATTACATTATTCATGCATATACTCGTACATTATACATATTACATACATATTTATCATATTCCAATATTTACAAATTAAGAAGTAAGGACCATAGTTTGGTGTCATATAATTGTACGATACCATTAAACATGCTATCACTCTCACTTAACTAATATCAAAAAGCTTCAAAGATTAGACCTTCTTAAGAGGAGGACTCCCTAATTTACGTTTCGTTGGTAAGAAAATGTCTTGAAAACCAGAATTATTGCTTACGCATTTCGTAACACTGGCATATTATCTGGCAATTCCATTAGAAAAGCTTTATTATGGACGAAGTTTGTCAAGTGGATCCTGTGCACACGCAAATAAAACATTATAAACATGCCATGATCTGTGTTGCTCACTGGCCAGCGTATAAAGTTTCATGTGATATGATTGTGCGTGGCTGCAACATCCTTTGCTATTGACAGATAAAAAAGCTACAATGTCGGAGATTTTTGCGTAGTGCGTAGTGATCCATAATTCTGTATCCGTAAGCAAATACGTTTTATTACAATAGAAGCGTATTTTCTTCTGTTATTGTTTTTTTTGTATCGAGCTTTTAGAATGATTGAAATTGGAACTATGTAAGTATGCGTTTGTTATTTTAATTTTACTTTAATTATTAGCTGCTTTCCGCAATTTCACTAGTGTTTTAATAAGGTTGACGTGTAATCACAGCCGTCTTATCTGAGTTCAAAAGTAACCCTTCGCTCTCAGCTCCACAAGCAATTTGTGTGCAAAATCTATGCCGGTCTTTTTGTGCGTTCCTGCGCAAGAAAAGGATGAATTAACAAACATACTTTCACATTTATGATTATAGTAAAGACGGTAGAGGTAAAATGTGCCACGATCCACGACGCCTGAAATGTTCGTAAAACGGTTAATAACTGCAATCTATGGAATTTAGACGTCATAATAAAAAGGAAACAACACTTCATTTTATCAGGTAAAGACATTGTGAATATGGGTAAACCTATGACTATTATATTATATTACCGAGTAAGCAAGCCCTATAACGGGATATAAATATAAATATGTTTATAATAAGTATAAATTAATAATAAATACCAAAACGTGTAAATTCCCGAAGCAACTGTATGATGTCTGAACAATTATTTTCCTTTCATGTGTAGGTAAAATGGAATTAAAATCAGTTGTTATTCCGCTTGTGCAGAGGACTTTTGTTCGTTAGTAAAATTAGAATGAATTTGAGTGCTTCGTGATGGTATTTGTACGACTTTAATTGTCTTTCACATTATATTGTATAATCTCTCGGCGCACAAAACTGGTGGAAGCTCTGTCTTCTATTTTTAACTCACACTTACCAGGAACCGCATCCTTGCTATACAAGCCATTAAGTGTAAACGCGCATGTAAAGTGACTCATGAACTGACGCCGTAATGCGGGTCATTGATCCCTTGTAACATCCCTGTCGATTCACAATACATTATTTTATTATCACAATTCTATACATTACTAGGTCAATAGTATTGGTGACTTCGTTTGCTATTGACCAATACCGAATAATTAAACATTTGATAAATGATAGCCGATAATAGAATGGTTATGATAATACGTATTCATAATACTAAAGTATCTAAGTACATGCATATTCGTTTAGGTCATTGACTGGATAATTGCTAGTGTTCGTCTGGATATGGAATATCCTGGCGGTTATATTTTATTGCATCTACTAGATTTGCAGCTGTCCAATTCTATACCAGCTTCGGTTTTTATGTCTAACTTACGGGCTCTCCAATTTTATTTTCCTTATTAATTTTATTAAAAAAATATACAATATGATGTTCTTTAATCGATAAACAATCTGTTTCCTAACGGATGAAGACACCTCGAGCCATGTGAACAAAAAATATAAATAACAGTTTGAAATTTCAATCGATCACGATCACGATCTTTGTCGGTGAATAACGTATAATGCATATTTATTGATTTAAAATATTACTGCTTCCTTACATGCAGCTATCCAAGCCACTTTGTAGTAGCAATCAAGTATATAAAAGTACGCAGCTGGTGATTGGCGGTAAACTAATAGTCGGATATGCGCCCGACAGTATTAATTGTTGATGACTTGCTGATATTCAACATACTATTCTCTGGAAAACCTCAATGTGCAAAATTGCTACGGTAAATCGGACAGGCGCTAAGCGGTGATACGCATTTCCTATTGCGACGATGATCTGTACGTTTAGTATTGCTCACACTTTGATGTTTCTCCTATGTGGTGGGTGCGACAAACACATCTGTATATGTAGGTTCGCTAAAATTTGAACCTAGAAGTCGAAATAAATTATACTAATAGGTAATAAATTTAAGTCTCCACAATCAAATTGGTTTGATCAGAAAAATGTATGTGGTACGTAATGACAAAACGCAAAATTTTCATATAACTGAAATGGCATGTGTCTGACTCCTTGTGGTCTACTCAGGTCAGGTTAAAAATCCGACTCGAGATCGTGCATTGAGATTATATTGAAATGATCTCTATATACCATATTGCAAAACTTGCGATAGGGTATATAATATATAAGAATATATATAACAAGCGGGTAGCGTTTCGGGCTTAGTTCGTGTTTATCTTATTTCGTGCAGGTCGCCGAAATATGTCATCCATTGAAAGTTAACCATCTGGTGGTGGATACGTTATTTTAGATAGCAATTACCAATGTACCTACCATCAGGTGGATTAGTCATTAGATTGTGCCAGTGTAAAAAATCATTACTCATCTATGACATATATCGGCTGCGTTAGTTCCGGCTTTAGTATAGGAACGCCCCACATCCTTCCATGAATAGTCAACGACGAACAAAATTTAAAAGTGACGAGGTCATGCTTCCGTAGATTTTAGAAGGCAAACTATTTTGTTTAACTGCGTATTTAAATATGAATTCGATTTTAGCCAAAACTCCTTAAGCGCATCGATATTAAAGTATTGCTTTTAATACGATAATAAGATATATAGCCACGAATCATACCATTGCAGCCTCATATTTAACGAAAACTTTTTTCCTGACCTAATTTACTGTGCGTCAAACAGTAACCGCAAATTCTTTTTCCTGTTTATGGATTTTCAAAACATCGTGAGCAAACCTGCATACCTTAGCAATTTGCAAGAATTTCTATGGTACGTAAAGTCCGCCAACCCGCACTAGGCCAGCGTAGTGGACTATATGACTTTACCCCTCTCAATTATCCTCTCGATTGTAGAGGAGGCCCGTGTCCTCCAGTGGGACCTATATGGGCTGATACAGTACATTTAAAATATTATTTTTGGGATTGATTATAGAGAATGGGTATTTATTTATTGTCCTTGCGTCTAGTCGGCTCGCGATTTGTGTGACCCTCCCAAAGGAAGTTTGTATTAAGGGTTCCACAAACACATTAATAAAATCCAACCACACCCTTATTTACTTACTCTACATGCCATAAAAAATGCAATCGCGTTTGCAATAAAATCTAACGAGCATGCCAATTTATGAGCAAAAACTTGCGTAGTACGTACTAATGTAATTAAAAAAAAAATGGATCCTTATCCAGAGTATAGCTTTGAATTTTGTACTTCGAGATGTACATATTTTTATCTGTACAACAGTTCTCTCAGTGTTCGACCACTTCCTGTGGGAGCAAGTGCCGAGTATCACTAACTCACAAGTTATGTTGACTAGTGTGTAATGTTAGCATTGTACGCTGTAAAGTTGAGAACTAGTACAATCGATTTTTCACACTGAACCCATTCGAAAGCCACTGAAAGTAAAACAAAACGATATGGTTTGCGGTCGTTCAGATTAAAGCACACACCAGTTTGAAACTATGAGTTATTTGTTTTGACTAGTAATAATAGTCTGAGAAATGTATAATCTTGTAGAAATATGTAAGCTGACAGTTGTCTCGTTGATATTTACCAAATTCGAAAACGACATGACTGGCTTGTTTAAAATCTTGCAAAGGTTATAACTTAATATCGTTATTTACGGCGTAAACTGCAAATCGAATGACATGCCTTGTATGGTCACTTCGCATATCCTGATATTTATGACATCCCCTCTAAATCCTCCACCGACAACTTCTTACTATCGTTACTATGTGAATGTAACTGGGTATTAAATCAAATGATCTAACACTCGTTTCTATAAAACTTTACACCTCTGGTCATATGATACTGTGATTATAAAATAATTATTTCTATCACGTGTGTTACTAACAGCTGGCTAAGCGACGGCACCATGAGATTGTTTAAATTTGAAACGCAATTGTCGAAGTTATTTGTCCAGTTGATATCGGATTTAATAAACCACTATTAACCTCATCACAAGTGTCGAAGACATTATTGGGAAGTAATAAAGAATAGTTTTGCATGACAATAGCCCCAGACAACAGGTCGTAAAGCCCAGTATTTATGTAAATGAATTAACGCCTCGGCATCCACACTTATTGATTTTCATTAAAACGTGGAAGTATCGCGTGTCACGGCCCATAAAAATTTGTTCGTGACTGTCTGCTATTTTAATTAGGTCATTCTTTATGGTATATAAAACGATGATGAAATAAAATAAAACACAGAGGGTCACTTATATCGAATTTTGTCTGAACAGTGTTCAGGCAGGTACATCAAAACATGTTTATTGACAATGTAACTAGATATGATACAGCGTACATACTTTTAGTTTCCTAAGAGAAAAACAGGGAATTAAATTGTTAAACCAGATTGCAAATAAAATAAAATATGAATATTAGAAATAATAATTATTTACATCTTCAGCAATATCTACTTTGTGTAATTTTAAACAGCAACTAGAGAGGAAAATGTTACAAGTAAAAATTATATCAGGGTCTATCGCAAGTTACAATGCAATAAATAATTCAAGATTTCATACATCAGATTACTAGCAATCGGCAATTTCGCAAGCCATTACACTTGCTATTGTAAAATTGTGCACAACTCCTGATAGCTTGTTAGAACGTTGTACTCATTCAACTATTATAAATATAAAGCCTAGCCTGTAGCTATGACTTTGTAAGTGTATCATAATTATGAGTATCCATTAAAACGATGCTAAATTGCAATTAAATACAATGTTTCTAATTACTTAACAGTTAAATATAAATTTATGAATTGCTGTACAATATGAATGTACTAAGAATTATATTTTTTCCCATATTGTTAAAGATTATGTAATATTAAGAAATAAATTATATTTAACAATCATTGTACTTCACATACTACTAGCAATCTTTACAAATTAATTCCTTCCAATAACACGTCTGTGACTAGACGAAAATTCTGTTGACTAAAGGTGTTATTTTGATATATTGTTCTTGTAATTAATTACATTATTTTAAATCACAATGTAAAGTACATCTCTGAGACAACTATTTACAGTTAATTTTCTTGTTCCATAATTCGAAATATCACATGCCTTAAAATCAATATTGTTTGTCAGTTTTCAACAACTAACCATTACTCATATTGATTATTGTATTGTTTATAATTTAATCAATATAACATTTTGGGTTATCGTTTATCTTGTAGAAACAAAAAGCAGATGATATTATCGTTATATACAAACAATAACAATACATATATTTTATTACTAACAATGACTACAGTGATTCCTCCTTTACTATATTATATGCGATACATAATTATCGTTGTTAGAGTAGACGTGAACGAAGATAATACAGAATTTTATGTCTACTTTGAACGAATTGCTATTCAACTATACGTTTGCGTTACAAGAAATCATATTATGCAGCAGTATTCAATACCAATATAATAATATATTACAAATTATAAATTCCTAAGAATCCATTCGACAACAACGCGAATCATTGACTGGTCCCTCATTGACTGCGTCAACAACATTCAATATCACATAATGCTTGCGAGTCCATAAAGCGCTGTGCACTTCGCGAATTATAAATATTTACCTAAACAATGTGTATTCACTACCTAAGGCTGTTGATGTATTTCATTAGATTGAACACCACTATGACGCCCATGATGTCTGTGTAGCCTTCGTGACTCGTGTTTGGCGATGAGTTGCAAAGTTCACTTCGGCAATAACAGTATCTGAAATTGGAAAATGATTTATTGGCTACGTTGAATGATTGATGATTGAGCTTATTTACTTTACATCTTTCGTGTAGTAATGAGTATTGATTGATTTATGATTATGAGAAGAGAATCCAGTAATGGTAATTAAATGTTTACTGGTTATGTTGATCATGTTATCTCATCTCTTCTAGAAGGTATACAAAAAAAACATACTTGTAATTCAAGTACGATTTTTATGTCTACGATTTTGAGCTGTCAATCAGAGTATTTTGATCATTGCTAAATATTATGCTGTAATTGATCTGACCAGTTCAGTTGTCTAAGAATTTATGTATTATTTTAATTGATAACGAAATAGAATAGTATTAACATTAACATTATAAGAGTAAGTTAGCGTAAAATTTACAATATTATTCACTACGACGTAGGTACTATTGATAGCCGAATCTAGTTCAATTTGACGTGAACCTTCGCTAGAACGCAATATAACTTATTTCATTTAACACGTCATATTCAAACGAGGTTATGGCTCTTGACAACATAATTTCTGACTAGCCGATCGAAACTGGTCCACAAGAGGTGTGTTTAACTATTTGAGTTCAATTAGTATGCAATATAGATAATGGACGGGCTCAAGATATTAATTAATAACTGGAAGCTAATGCTTCGAAAAACGAGCCATGAAATTGTTGTTTTATGGTAAAATCATTATGGAAAAGTCGTTGTTTGTCAAAAACAAAAATTATACCTTGTAGGTGTAGTCCTTTCTCCTTTGTCGTCAACGTTTTGACAGCCCTCAGGATATGGTTCCAATATTTCCATTTTGGGGGACCACCGTCCGTTTTTGTACTCTTGATACTCGTTTTTCTGTGGAGCGCAATCACGCAACACTCCTTTTATTCTCACTGAAAATTAAAAGAATCACATTATTAATGAGGCTGCTCATTTGAAACTTAACATTTAAAGGGTGTTTATTGTATATGGAAACTCTAATTTATTAATGCACCCAAAGTCACACACATAGCCTGTACCCCACATTTACATACGAATCTTGCTCCGCAAGTATCACAAATTACAACGTTTTAATCAAATTCGCGACGGAAGTTGGCTAAGTCTATTGTTTAGATTGTTATGACACGAGAACAAAAATATATAGCAGCGTCAAAAAATAAATGTTATTTCGTTATTAAGTTCAACTTTGTATTTTACATTCATAAATCTAAACTTTTCTAGAACATTCAGTCCATAATTCGTTGTGAAAATGTGTTGAAATGCGACTTAAGTACGATAAAAAAGTTAAATACATATTTACCTCCGTTTTGAATGTCGAGGTAGAACTCCTGCTTCATGCACATGGTGGAGTAGGGACAGTCGACGATGAACTTATCTGAGTGGTCGAAGTGCACGCACAGTCGCTTGGTGGTGTTGTAGTAATGTCCCGGCTCGGGGTTGATGAGGCACTGGTAGCATCGCAGGGGTTGCACTCCTGGAAAGGAAACCATAATTGGTCTTTTAGATATTTTTATGTTGGAAAATTAGTCTAAAGCTTAGTATCTTATTATATGGTGTTATGAAACTAAAGGAAATACGAATTAACTTCTAAGATTTTTTACACCTTGTTTGTAATCAGTTTCTCTCTCTGTCTCTCCTTTCAACCACAAGAAGGCCACTGCTGTATTTAGGCCTTCGCCAAGGATTTCCATAGGGTACACTATTGAGCGACTTCAAACTGCTAGCAACCAACTTCAGTTTGGTCGTCACTTAATATTTTGTATCTAATTTTGTAAGGGTTGTTGTTTAATTTTTCAGGTATGTACTGACAATATTTCTGTCTCGTCGTTGCAGTAGATATTTATCAAGTTTTTGTGATCTATTCTTTAAGTTTATATAAGATGCTTAACCTTGTTGAATTTGGTGGTCACTTTAGGAGCACTCTCTCTCTGTGGCCTTATTTTGATGACAAAGGTCGTTGTAGCCAGTGTGACGTTGTTTTATTTACATCGACCTAATATGTAGTGTAAACGTGTCCCCGAACTTTTTGTGTGTTTGAGTGTTTTTATTTTAATGGTGGAGTAATATTGCCTGTCGTTATAATGCTATGATGTCACGTGTTTTGTATAGACTTTCATAAATATACTCGTATAATTATGTATTGTCCATCAACTTGGTATGAAATGGCGGTCCCAAGTCCCAAGTTCCCATGTGTCACTGACCTCGAGTTATTTGGGTGTTTTATAATTTCAATATTGATTAAACTTATTATATGAGAGTGGGTTCTAACATATGTAATCAATTCCCATGTATTGGACTAACACATCGACGATGGACCACCTCTGCTAAATTTAGACATATTAACTATATACATACATATAACTATTTGAACAGCAGTGTGACTAATCTGAGCTGATAGGTTTAAGTGGGTAAGTGACGTAGGGACTATAAATATAATATAACGATAAGCAGGGAGGTGTCGCAAGTTTAAAAGTATTGTACCACAAATATGCGTGTATAGGATAAATTATCTGTGCTTGACAAGCAGACACTAATGGACCGCAATCTGACGTTTGCTATAATTTGCATTCGGCTGGGCCTTGCGTCATGTCACTCGTGTAGTTTATGACTCATCAAAATATATTTCGTGTACGGTTTAAGTAAACATATGTTTTAGAGTCTAAATGTTCGTCTTAAATTTCGACGCACATTTCACAAAATCGTCTAAGATTTTTTTGTTGCCTCTGCTCGATTTATTTACAACTATTGATCAATGCAGCATTCGATATTTTTTAACCAAATAATTATTTTTAATTAGAGTTACTAGGTTTTTATAAACAATAATTGAAAGAAAATAAATAGTTGGTTTTGTAGTAAAATGCTTACACAACTGATTGTATAATTATTAAGTTAGGCGGAATATTTTCTTCTTTATTTACATTTTTTTATGATTCAGGTTTCGGCAGCAGTCATTGCATACAATTTTTTAAACATTAGTTGTAAATAAAACAACTTCTTACGGATTTTATCGCAAATTTGTAAATTAAGGGTAGTTAAATTGTAACAGCCACTCAGCGGATGACAAATACCTCAGTCAGCCGCGTGACCACGAAATTGTGAAGTGATCGTATTATAAAGTGTTTGATTATGTATCAGACCATAATCGCTCACTGCTGAGCACGGTGCTCCTCTATGACCGAGAATTCGATTGAGAGTGGTTAGGTCGTAGTCCACCACGCTGGGTTGGGGGAGTTGTATAGTTTGTTATTGTAAATTCTGAGTATTGATTTACGGCCTTATTTATAGAAAGTTTTTAAACCTATTTTAATCATCGAATTTTTGTCCATTTCGGACGACTATTGAATTCAGTTTGAGCGAAGAAGACAAAACATTCGGTAACTGAAATAGGTTTTAAAAATGAATAAGGACGTTAATATTTTCTTGTTATTGACCATAAAATAAATATTCTGTATGAGTAGGTACCTATGTGTTTATTATGTTGTGGCATTAAAAACTCGCCTCAGCCGAACGGTATCAGGAAATTTAACTCAATGTCAAGTTATACTTTCGTATATATACGTATTACGTAAACAGATTTATATGTACAGATCCGGTGCTAACTTTATCAGGTTTTCAAGATTAAATTACAAAGCGGTTTATATAATGTTCCATTGGAGATTATTGTTAATATAACATTGAAAATCCAGTTCACGAACGAAAGAAACTACGACAGTCGGGTGTAAAGTAGTTGTTATAGAACAAGTGTTGCTGGTCATGCACAGTTATTAGTACGGAAAACGGCTTTGAATTCAACAAGTTGCAATTGTCATTATACAACAGTGCAAACATCGGAAATCAATGTTCGCTGAATAATTGATTAAATAACATTTTTGTAGTAGATAATATATTTGCCTTTTATAGTAATATGAAGATTTGACTTTTATACAAACTTCCGTTCTGTATTGGTAATTCTTAATGTATTTCCTGCCACGTAAAGTTCGTTATCACACAGTTCTGTGTATAAAACAAGTTAGTTCATAAGTTTGGAGTGCTATCACTCTTCTCCGCAATGTTCAGGTCATTGACTTGGTAACATGGCGAGAAATTGACTGTTGACCTCGCTGTATCTTTACATTTTATTTGGCGCATCTTATCAGCAAAACAATATTTGCTTCGAATTCCTATAGAAAACCTTTGCAAACCATTGATAAATGTCTCTGGATTCGTCATCGTTCATCGTAATTGAGTTCGATGAATCATATTATGTTGTTTTTATGAATTATTCATAACGCTGTAGCAGACTACGGGTATATTGACTCCTACGCAGGTTGGTGCGGTACATGCGCTTTTGTATAGTGTCGTTATTAGTAAAACCTTGTCCTGTTTGACCGCTCAATGTCGGACAATAACAATACATTCGAATATCACTAAATTTGTGACATTGTTACTATTGCAAAGGTTTTGTATATCTAGCACAAGTTTATTCGTATCGTGCAATATGTGTTATGTGACTAACTGTATTTATAAAATCACAGCTTATCTGTTCCATATAGTCGGGCGTCGAACTCGTAGTTTTTATATGCAATAATTATGTACTTGCCAAAATGTTTGCGGCCACACTGGCGAGTTGTGGGTGTAATCTAATGATACAATGTTTTAATTAGTGTAACGTAATTTTTTTCGTGTAACCTGTAAAGTGTAGTCAAAACGTTGCTAACGAACAAACTTTATATTATATATGTATGTATTTGCACATCAAGGAGTTCAGTGTCTATTGCGTAATTATTAAATAAAAACTTGTTTTGATACCAGTTTCTTTAACAACACAAAACTTCATGTTTTAATATTTAGTCATGACCGAATTATAATGTTTATTTTGACTAGTATACCTTATTTATTTTGTTTTATATGTCAATGACTAGTTATCTAGATGGTCGAGCTACAATTTAATACAAAATATGTTGGTATATATAGTTCTGTTATTTATTTTCATTAAACCTAGTTATTTTGTAGGGCCAGATTATTATGCTGAATTCAAAGAAACGACATACTTTAATCGCCTTTTTGGAAATACTGTTGAAGCACGCAGAATGGAACGTGAAAATGAAACGACTTCTGATTCGCCATTTAATCACACTAGTAGTATTAAAACCGGTAAAAAACAAAGAAGTAAAAATATATGCAATTCGTCTTCAGCAAGAAATAATAATTTAACTGACTTTACGTCTGTATTAGACATTTTCGGCGATTATGAATATGTATATGAAGACGACTACAATTATCCTCAAAATCATCAACCTTTGCGTTACGAAATTGAAAACACAACTGAATCTCAAACAACAGAGCCTTACTACAATTCGACAACAAGATATATTGCTGATTTCTATAACATAGAACCAGCAGCAGGGAAGATTGACATTAATGAATACACGACTCCTGAAAGTCTACAAAAGAATAAAGTGTGGTATGTGCCCGAACAATATCCTTGTTGGGATTTGCCCGTACTTTATGCGGAACTCGGGAAACGAAAAAAATCTACAGAAGTATTTCTTGTTTATAGTGGTAGTCTAAAAAACGTAATTGATGAAGGAGATTCCGAATTGCCACTGCCAAAGTCTATTACTATACCTTTAGCACAGACATTGAATAAATGGTGCGCTGTAGAACCTTGCTACGGTGACCATACGTTGTGCGTCTTTGCAGAGAATACTATTTCTGCCATTTGTGACAGGGGTTACTACGTTTCCGTTCCCAACATGGTGGAACAAATAGCTTTGACTAACACCGTAAACTCAATACGTAATCGGGTGGCTAACGGCGTAGACGAAAAATATACACACTTGCCTACTGCTGCCAATATGGAACAAATGATATACGATTTGGATTTAGAGAAGATGTCAGAAGCGTGGCTTCGACAATGCCTGCCAGGCCCAGCGCCTTGTTCGGCTCTTGACAATAACTATGTGGAGCAACTTGAGTGCACCAAGTATGCCGAGCTTTGTTGCGTGGTTTTGAAGAAGAATAAGAAAATTTCTAAATGGTAACACTAGCCCTTTCATATTATTTGTATTATTACTTTTACATTGCTAATTTATTAATTTTCCAACAGCATTCCGCAACCTGAATGTTTCGTATCTGCAATTATAGGATGCATCCACGCTTGGTTTTGGAGTGCTGGTACTAAACTCACCAAAACTGATATCGAATGCGGCCACCCTTCGCCTTCAACTTATAACACAATTCAATTACTATGGGCCCACACTACTAAAATTGGTTGTGCGTACGGTAAGAGACCAAATGGTGACGTGCGAGTCATTTGTAGTTTTGCACCGGGAGCCCCTTACTATATAGACACCAAGCTTTATTGTGGTCTTATCGCACATAAGGATATAACTAATCGGTTAAACATAAAAAAAGATATAACGAGTGGGTCCTTTTTATCTCAACTTGGAATACAACTGAAACAACTGACAAACACGGACGACGATTCGGAAACTATCTTTGCTAATCGCCAGATCTACAATGCGTTACGCAGTTCGGATCTGGATAGTTTGACTAAGATATATCAACAAGGTTGGTTGAGGAATAAAATTCCACATACAATAAATGAAACTACGGGTGTACTTGCAAGACTGGTGACAAAGTACACGTTCTATGAAGATACGGGGGCGAGGTGTGATGCCGAAGAGCCTGTTTATATATCGGGAGAGCCAGGTTCTTTGTGTGTGGAAAGAGGCAGAAGGTTCAACGCCCTGTGTTACGATTTTCGCGATCCGACGCCCGGTTATAGATTAGTCGCTGTAGTGGCTCCCGCTGCATTGTTTTCGTTGATATTATTTGATTTATTTAGTGGTGTGATGAGACAAAATAATATCTAGTTGGTAATGCGTACAGTATGATATACGGCTTTGTTCCGCTATCACTGAGTCACTGTTGGACTCTTGTTGAATTATAGATTTATTTCTTGTAATTTGCACGGGAACTGTGTGCACAGCTATAAATATACAAATATCAAACACTGATGATTCATATTTAATGCCTACACACGTGTGACTTAAGCCAAGTACAAGTGGAATAATGTCTAATAGTTTGACACTTGGATACAAGATGTTATTTTATGCTTTTGTCTTTTATTATTTTTGTTATAATATACCAGTTTATAGGGGTCCATCTGCTGGAAAGGGATTTCCTTTACAATTGAGAAAAGTTCAAACCATAGCAAACCGGGCGTAGTTCTGCTCGATCGAGTTCATAATTCACATAACTTTGAAATTATTGCGAAAATGTTTCAATACTTTACAATCAATTATTTATTAATACGTTGTATGCATCGAGTTTAAAGGTACGAACTTATAATATTTATGCGTAACCATTAAGGTAACACAATATTCAATCGAGTTTCGAATTTATTTTCTTCGCTTTGAGAACAATAGGTGAGCGAAACATTTAAGTATCGTTGAAAACAGTTGAATTTGTTTCCTATAAGTAAATTCGATGATGTAATGACATTAGTGCAAACCTAGATATTTTCTATTATGATCTATACGCCGGCTATTTCTAATATTCAACGGTTTTAATTTATTCTCTTTTAATCTCAGGAAAATATTATTACCATTATTCAATTGTAAGCAGAATGATTGAACATAGTTTTTGTATATCTGATACAAAATATTAAAGTTTTATTGGCGTACAATATTGTTAGCGTTTTTATAAATTATTATACTTTGTGTTACCTAATATTTATTCAATGCCAA
Organism: Theretra japonica; assembly: GCA_033459515.1. Lineage (NCBI taxonomy): Eukaryota > Metazoa > Arthropoda > Insecta > Lepidoptera > Sphingidae > Theretra > Theretra japonica. Next base: position 7,325,829 of record CM065942.1, read on the forward strand.
GTGCAAAGTCCTCTTCCTTATATATTTCTGTCAGCAGCTTACGCAAGACTGATCATGATAATATTTCCATTAGCATACGCAAATCAATATTGAAATCGTAGATCAATTAGCAGACAACTTAGTAATATTTCCTATGACATAGAAGCGTAATTACTTGAATGCGATCACGTTGAGTGTAATGTGTAAATATGTACTTGCATCATAATTTATCGGCCGTTATATAAGGCACAATGCGGCCTCATGCCTCGTCTTAAACAGCAAAAACATACGTGATGTTGACACGCGCTACATTCCACGTCCAGTCTTAAACATCCTGAAATAATCTAAACCAACAGACTTTGATACTTAAGCGCCATTTACACGGGGAGAGTTTCTCGCGGCGAGGATCGTATGCGATTATCGCACGTAACTTTTTTATATCCATACGATAGTCGAGGTGGGGAACTCTCCTCGTGTAAATGGGACTGTAGTCCAATATATCGATTTCTTTTGTAATGCCAAGACGAAGTGAATGCAATACAGCTAATGTGAGTGCAGTGCATTTTAAATGAAGTATGCACCGGCAAGATGGAGAATGGATTTTCGCTCTAACTGATTTTTCCCAAAGAAACTTGATTTATCTCAAGGACATTTTAAGCAAGTGGCGCTTCAGTTAACCTCCTTTTCATCCTTATATTAATTTACAGTCATCTTAACGCCAGAGTTCTTGATTGAATATGTGGAATTAAAAAGTTTATTGGACAGTTCAAAGGTTTTATGAAATTTTAGAGTCGATAATTCAGCGCAAACTTTACGCTCGTACATTAAAATTATATTAATCTTTTATTCCATACATCAATTTCATATTTTGTTATAAAGTAGGTGTATTGTTATACATTTCGCAGGATATGTGTTTTGTATTCCACATAATCCAGCTAACGTTTTATTAGTTCAAGGCGTTATTGATTAAAAAATGAAATTGCTATGTTTGAAGATGATTATGATTATGGATATAAAAAAGTCTTAGGAACTACTCCTTGTCCTTTTCAATTTGAACAATTAGTTATATTATCTGTATATTATTAAGAAGGTTTTTGATGTTCATGTATTTAAACCTACATAATTATAAATATGGCATATCATGTCGATAATTAATCATTGCGGGTCGTTAGATTCAACCCCGGGATTCCACAATGTGATATAAGCATATTGGCGATTTAGAAAGTTTTGTGAAACAGTATCTATATAAATGTTTTTATTTCTTGACTATCACCGTTGCCTACGCGGCTTAGCAGCACCATTAATTACTTTAATTGTTACAATAGCGTGATAATAAATGCATACAAACCTGTCGTTACCAAGGACAATATTAATAACAACACTGCCAGCATGTATTGTTCCATTTTTGGTAGTTGCTACGTACTACACTTGAGACTATTTTTACACTTAAATTGTCACTGGGATCACTATAACACGAAACACATCGTTTGCTTCTGGATTGACGGCGCCTTTGGGATCTGGAAATAAAAACGTTAACTATTACACAATGTTCCATATACTTATGAAATAGGTTGGAGCCACAATACTATAAATCATCAACAGTACTTGTTTGCCTAAAGCTTAAAGCTTCAGTTTGTATTTAAAATATATTTTTTTTATGGTTAGTCCTTGTCATACGTATGACTTTAATAAATGAGAATATGAGAACAATTTTTCTTATCATGAGAGTATTGAAAATACGTCGAGAAAGCACTATTAGTGGAGAAGTATATGTATACTTCTTTTACACGTTGCAGTGCAATCCTTCCTATTTTACAACTTATACTGCTAATCAATATTTTTATGATTCTAATAATTTCATTTGGGGAACTAAATACTTAATACCAGTTTACGGTTATTCCATCCTATTAACTAGTGCTGTGAAATGATGTGGATTCTTAATATGTCAATTGGTGCATCATTCATAAATAAATACGTAAAATACTATACAATAGTACGTATGGTAAAATATAGCTTATTATATTAGGTTAGGCCACCGATGTAGAACAGTGAATATTAAGACATACATTTGGAAATTTGAATAGGCGTGACCAATTTGAGTATGCAATGTTTCGATTATGTATGTCGCCAATTTACATATAACACACGTTTTCGGAATAATTAAATATTACTATTTCTTATGTTTGTAATGTTTAGCAATTCACGTGTTTTTTTATATAATAATCCGCCTAAAAAATCCTTTTGTTACTTATTTTTTCTTTATTGTTTCAAGTGAATTGATAGTCATATTTTTATTCGTAGAACGTATAACGACCTTTACCTGAGGAGTTTTCTGCGATAAAATTATGAACAAGAAAAATAAGTTAGCTGAATTTATTACACAGTTATTATAGTTAAACAGGCATTTTTAGTCATGATTTAAGTAAATTTAGAAACAGTCCAAACACACTTTTCTACTCCCAAGTTCCAACGGCCTTAACAAGCACCGACCGTCAAGCCTTTCGTCACGCACATTGTTGTGTCTGCGACGAATATGCGAAGATCGCTGTGATCGAATCTGTCGCACACAGGTAATGTATGGCGACGAACTCGTTCGGTAATATTGCGTTGTGAATTGGCTCGGTCGTGTTATTTTCAAGGTCTCGACACGTTTGTCTGCGGCCTTTCCCCCGGCACGCTCTAGTACTGTCAACCTGATACCATGTGTATCGATTGTTTCTCGATGTCGATGACGATTTAATTTGATTTTACACGGTCGTAAAAGCGTAGCGTAAAACTGATAAAGGACGTGGCGACTATTTGTAATATTATAATAATTATTTTGTACTGTATGTAAAATCTTTATTAGTTTGTAGAAAATAATATGAATATCTGTAAATATGGGATATAAAGACAAAAATGTGCGGCTCTTGTTTTTTACGAGTGAAACATAATTATTCAAGTTCATGAACTTTAATATAAGTTTAGTTATTAATATTTGTATATGTGTGTGTAAATATTGAGTCAACGCAGCATGTCGATACTGTGGCAGCTCTCGATGCAAGTCGCCGGCCGGCTTATGACTGGTTCTTTACAGCTCCACTGGTCTTGCGAAAGGACCAAAAAGTAAAAGCATTTGAATAACAATATTATTGTGAAGTTTTTGTAATGTTTGATTTACATTAACACAACATGCCTGCATCTATTTGTTACTGTCTGTACATTAGAATTGCAAATTAAGTATTTTTTTTATTTTTATCAGTTGTTTCAAATAGATTAAAAATAAAGAAATGTATAAAATCTGTACTTTTTTAATCGCATCGTTAATATTGATTTATGACGATTTTAATCGCTCTAATAAAAGCGCTCTACCGAATCAATTCAGCTTTTTTGCCGATTTATTATATGTATAGTTGTTAATATTAGACCGTTTTCAATTTCGTACGTTGACATGAATTATGTATGTGTTTAGAATTTTGTATGTCCATTATGTAATGAGTAAGCTTAATTGGAACTCTTGAACGAGTTTAGTGTTTTGTATCGAAGAAACCGCTCGAGCCACTAACACCGAAGCCTAAAGAATTGCAAAACTCCACGCTGTTGCGTACATTTTGGCCAACCATGAAATGAATTTTGAATGCGTGTCGCTGAGATTATTGTCTGTTTATTTGTTCAGTGCAGTGTTTGAAGAGACTTGACCACGCATATTTCCATTGTACGATACGAGATGGTGGTTAGCAAGTAATATACCATAATAAAGCTCTTTGTAATGCGCATAAATATTATTTAAACCGTAGGAAACCTGCATGCGGTAGACATATTTACAAGAATTTCTATGGTATATTAAGTCCGCTAACTAGCAATAGACCAGCGTGGTGTATGATCTAAACACTCTCAGTCAAACTCTTTTATTGAGGAATACCATGCTGAATAGTGGGCGTATATACATTGTTTTATAATTATAAATATTACATTTCGATCACTCTCGTAAGTATGGGATAAAAATACATAAAAAGAATAATAGAAGTGTACCTAATTATAACATTAGAGAGTGGAGACTATTTTATTATCATATATTTCTAAATAGTTCAGGAGGTTTAAAGTATTCTAAAGTGATCTGCTGTATAAATAGCAACCGATATGAATGGGCAAATTATTCAGTCAGTGATATTTTATATTTGCGATTATTTATAGCTTGATCTTTATAAAACCTTTTACAATTAATTACCACATCGCAAGAATGCCTAGACTACAACCAATGAAGGTATCGAGATTCCACTTGAATTAAGAATACTCAATTTTGTTCTTATTGATTACTGACAGTATTTCATCGACGTATTAGTTATATGATCTATAATCTGTACGATGCTGTTAAACCGGTAATAGCCAAGTGTAAAGTCTAATTGCACATAATTAGCCGAGATCAGTTCATCGCACTAACACGCGATTTAGATAACGATTGACGTCGTAAGTGATCAGTGTAAACAATTTCTAAACCGATCGACAATAAGCACACGCATTGTACAATGTTGATACATTTGGGTCAGTGTTTGATCTCGGTTTGTACTATGATGAAAATAATTTTAAAGGCTTTTTATGCTGTTTTATTAATCCGGTTTTATGGCACTTGCAACATGCGAAAGTTGCGTCAAACATTTTTTAAACTGCCGACAGGTTAAGGATACATAACGCTGTCCACGTTATGAAATCAAGCGTGCCATAGTTGTAATCTAACCGAAATAATGCATTGTTTTCACATTATTTTATGTAAGATTACATAGGCGTGCAATCACGAAACTCTTTTGTTTGCGCTCAAGGTTAGTGTTAATCGTGATATGAAACTGTATAATTTTTATATTATTATAAATTAAAAAGATAAAAACTTTCAATTCACTTGGGATTTCCATAAAATTATTTGTAGGTTCTTACTTTTGAGTGTATTTAACTTCGTGTTATTATAATTTATTAAAATGAGGTTTCTAGAAAGTATTAAATTAATTTAATTTTTAATCCTGGAGATTTTTCCGTATTATCTGTCCGTCAGTCGGGAGGCATAGTTTCTATCTTTACTTCATGGGTAAAGCTTGCACTGCACGCATGCATTTACAAAATCTATATAAAATGTCCACGGAGCTAATACGAATAATACTGTTTAACAAATAAATATTATGAGACTGTCTATTAAATAAAAATACATCCCAACTTTAATTGTTTGAGAAATTTCTACCAGAGAAACTCACAACTATCATTTTGTGAAATACACCTTGTGTTTGTTGAGAGTAATCTGCGGCTGTGACGTTTATGAGTCTGAGTAATACCAGTGGTTAGTGGTAACACTATGATTTGCACAATACACTAGTGACTAGACACACTTAAAAACGTAAGGTTTACGACTTTTAACCAGCCTATTATATAAAACAACTGCCATTTACTTGGCCTTATCAAATCGATTTTAAACTGTAAACTAAGCTGTGGGCTTTAGTTTTTTATAATGCCTAAAGTACTATGTAATAATTTGTAACCATATAATAGATTCAGAAGTTTAATACTACATTTATAAATTAATAAACTGTGTGATTTATCTTTGTATTGTCTAAACAAGCCGATCGCGTCGTGTGTCCTAGTAGGGGATGTCTTAAAATAGCCGTTGCATTCTATAAAATTGCTGAACTTCAATAGGTTATGAAAATCGATATAATCGTTGTATTTTGGTTTTCAGTGAACACTTTGATCTGTAATAAAAACTTAGTCTAGTAGAAAAAGCCATGATAAAAGGTCAAATATTTTTTATAATATTTTTGCCATTAGGATTCATTATTTGCGATAATCTGTCTAATCTAATATTATAAAGAGGAAATATTTAATTGTTTGCATTGAATAGGGTTTGAAACTACTGGACCGCTTTGAAAACTTCTTTCGCCATTTGAATCCTATAATATCCCTAATGAAGAAAAGATGCGATAGAATATTTTCAAAAGGTAAAGGTATAAGGCTGATAGTATTTTTATTTTTAACCGACTTCAAACAAAGGAGGAGGTTCTCAATTCGTCGGAATCTTTTTTTTTATGTATGTTATATTATACGAGTATAACACTTATATTGTTATGTTAATTTAAGATATCCAGTCGGTCCAGTTTTATAAGGTGTTTTGTAGTGCAAAATACTCGCTTTTTTATATAAACTTGAATTTTATGTTGACATATCAAATGGTCCTAAGGTCAAAACCAAAATTAGATTAGACCACATCACATGAGATTTTCTATTTTAAAAATCCCGGGACTACCTAATTTAACAAAAGGCTGACATCAAATAATTACAAAGTATAAAATAATAATACGATAGGTTTTAATAAACTGTATATTGTGTACTTGAGCCCCACGAGTTATCGAGTGTAATTATAATTATTCCAATTGATTCTCAGAATTATACTTGAGCTGGATCTACATCCAATTTTTATCAATAATGAACAAACGTGCTATTAATTTCAATGATATCTAACAAATACCGTTGAACTCAATTTTATAATCAAGGTATCGTTACGCAGGTGCTAAGGGCCGAAGCTATTGTTTCGTCAAGTTGTTAGCAATAATGATTTGATTCGCCGACAATGACACTCAAGTTCAGGGTGGATATATTGTGAATTTCGGCATGCGCATCGCAATGTCAACCACAAGAATACAATCGTTACGACCTCTAGAATGTTCTAATGCAAATTCAATGTGTGTTTTATACGTCTTATTTATCAAGGATTGGTACTATGTGAATAAATAATGTACAAATGTGTTCAATTCCCGTAAGAACATTCTGGTAAAGATGTAATAACGAAATGGATATATGTATGTATGTATGTATGTATGTGCTAATACTTATACTTTATTATAGTACTTTGTCACGCCCGCATAGCCCTTTTATTAGTAGATAACTTTGCAAATCATACTCTATGGTAATTCACCTTCAAAATATCCTATACCTAGTAGTTTAGTATATACATTTGTTGGTAATAATTTCAAGAAATTGTTGTGGGTATGTAAAACTTATGAAAACTTTATCTGTTTATCATACAATATGTATGTGCTATGTGCTGAGATTTAGGCCTAATATATCATTGAGTACGCTCACCCATGCCGGGTCGATGGGGAGATTTAATTAGAATCGTGGCCAGTCTAGAAACGTTATTTTCAGACCACTTTCAAGTTCGTTGATGCAGTTTTTCAAATTCTACGAGCATTATTGTCATACGATTGTGGCACACAATAGGTCCCAGTGGACCTACTGTCTGTCCTATTTCAAGAAATAGATTATATTTAAAAGTTTTACCCCTAAAGGTCTATATTCGTTCTATATTCTAGATAATATCTGAACTAATGTTGTAAAAAGGAAAGATTTGGTTGTTTATTTGCATTGAATAGGCTCTGATATTACTGGACCGACTTAAAAATTCATTCAACATTAAAATCCTACATTAATCCTGATGAATATAGTCGATATAATATTTTCAAAAAAGTGTGTCTGCAACCTACTGGCTGAGCTAGGACAACATAATTTATAAACAAGCAATACGTAAGTACTACTTTCTATAAACGAGTAAATTCCTTTTTTTAACAATACTCCTAGCTAGCTTAGGAAAGAGGCTCGACTTAGGTTCCTTTTTATCGTCTACATTAAAAATGTATCGCACACAGTATCACGGTCCGTCATTACGTATCCGCGGCAAAGCATAGGCTTTCGCCACTTAGCTATATCACATACATCACACTACATACAAACGTTTAAATCACATTGAATTCTGTTAACTAACGCGCCAATTACTTACATACACTTTCTAGGTAGTTATTATGTAGGGAAATAATAATTGTTCCATATTAATGATTATTGCGTAGCGTAGTTTCCTTGTTGATTCAAAAGATGCTACGAAGCATGATAATAACAATGACAGATTAAAGGTTCAAATGCACTTTACTACAAATCCAATTTTCTGTGTAATGATTATTACAATTACCAAATTATATTAGACCCTTACGTATGAAAATGGCGTTTTGTATGGAAGGAATACAAAGTTGTTTTTTTATTCGTTAAATATTATTAATTAATCAAAGTATGCTAACCATTGTTATTTATGCACTTTTGCCATTTCATAGGGAGTTCATTGATCCCTTTACCAAAAAAACCATGGGGGCAAGAATCTACTAAGAAATAAACTTTCTGAAGGCAGTTTGGACTGCCACATTGGACTTAATTTTTTTTTTCCTTGTTAAAAGTTATTCAAATTACGGAAAAAAGGTATCTATAGAATCTGTTCCCGACTCCGGTAGGTACTAGTCCACCAAACACCCACAAGTAATTTTTTTTTGTGTCAATTTTCGCTTGGGCAGGATTTGGCTGGTTATTTAGAATCCAGCCATTGCGTCGAGCGACAGAATCCACTTTTCATCAAAGGTAATGATTCGATTTAAAATCCCTGCATTATTGTGTCGGTTGAGCAATGTAACGCAGTATTCGACGCGTGTTTGCTAGTTTAATTCACTTTCAAGCTTTTTTTACATTCCAGAGTTGCTTCAAGTAGATTAAAATAATTTTATCACTCACACCGAAGCCTGCAGCTAACTTTGAAGTGGTTTACGATGAATCCGCTTCCACAATAGCTTTTAATTCCTCATTATCCAAACGCCAAATTCATATGTAACGAACGACCTAATAGTAAGAAAGCCTAATAGTAAAAAATACCAACACAGCATGTAAAACCTATTAGGCTTATTGAATTCTTCTACTTAAATTATTTCTATAAACAAAAAAACATTTTTACAAAATGTTTATAGTTTAGCAGAAGGCACTTATCACCTGTTTCAATTCGAACAATTTGCACACTCCATTGATAAACTTGGGTTTCCGTTTGTTATCGGTGTTTATTTACGAGCTTGATGTCATAATGAGTCATGCGTTGCTAATAAAAAGACCTCCTTTTTTCTCATTAAATTTTAGCAGCCAATTATTTTATACTTAATGATACAAAAACCTAATGGTGAAGGGTGGAACAAAAAAGTGGACCCTGGTACCGGCCGGGATTACGCTAGATATAATAGAAAGAAAGTTTTAGAAGCTAAGAAATCTCAAGATGCCGGCATCTTCAAACAGGAGAGGCCAATATTTGACGTACTATAGTAAAATTTGATGGTGACGATTTTTTACTACAGTTGAATAGTACGTAAGAGCCCGTCATGTGTTTGTCATGTAGAGTAGAGTGTAAAGTCATAACCAATGACACAGTCGATTAGTTATTGAATATAAGCCATGCGGGTCAAAGTCATGACGCAAATAAACACACCGCTTATCTGTGATCTGCGTGTATCAACAGGTTTAGCCAAAGTTTCAAAGTTAGCAGTGTCTAGTGTAATTCAAATATGTACAAAATTATATTATTGCTTTAATATTTATTAGTCGTAACCGAAATAGTTATATTACATACAAGATCAAATTTTATGTTTTCTGCATGGCTCGAAAATGTTTAAGTTAATTTATTCTTAACTTCATTCAGCATCGATAATTTATTGTTTGTTCATAATAACAATAAATTTAAACTATTGCGTTATCATATTTATATGAATGAGATAAAAAACTCACGATTTGACCATTAAATATTCAAAGGCCACCTCTAACCAGTTGTGTATAGATCAAGATTGTTGTCGTTATGTCATCGTATGCAGCAATTAGGGTTGACCGAGTGACAAAAATAAAGGTATGTATGTCAATGGCGATATTAAAACGCAGTCGCTTAATGTTATTTACTCGTTGTCTTCCGCTGAAAACGACAAAGTAACATCTATGAATTTCAGCATTTAGGAGCTAAGCCTTAGGACATTAGGTTCTAATCGGCATTTTGGCCTTCCAGATTTCCTATATATTTTAGTTGTTGTCCGTGATTGCTAAAATAATCTTTTTTTTTAAATATGTAACGAACATCCTTATTAAGGATTTAAGTATGTGGATTATACTGAACAGTGTTATATTCTTTGGATCGCTTAAATATGCTAGACGTAAAAACGCTAATGTTTTGTGCCACGAGTGATCTATAAATAATCTTGATTAAATTCTTAATTGTAATGCAGAGTCTATGCGACGTGCATTATTTAACATAAGTATTATGCTTTTTATATATGTCATGAATTCGTGTTATGATAACGAGAATATGAGATCTTATGTAAAGATCAATATTTAAAAAAAAAAAATTAACATATTAATGATATCACGAAGGATTTGATTTACTTTATACCTCAAAAGATGAACTTCGCAAAGGTTCAATGCAAGTTAAATTTTAACGAAAAAAAAAACAACAAAACAAATTATCCACTGCCTAAAATTACCACCTAAATAAACAATGTCACTTACTGTGTATGTCACTTATACACTTATTCACAGCCTCGTAACAAAATCGCACAACAATTTGAATTATTCCACAAGCAAGCACGTGCAGTGTATACGAGATGTGTGGGTGAGGCACACGTGTGCGTCACTCTACTGCCCAGAACTGACTGAGTTATGGACCGAGAAGCCAATGCCAAGCGGATAGTCGAGCCATTTCTCGCAAGGACTCGCTGAGAAACTTAGGCCGCGGACGCATTGTGCGCGGGTTGCGCTTGCGGAACGTTTTTTTTTTAAGATTTCACATTGGCTGCCAGTATTTTTTTTTGCTAAATTTTTAAGATTTTATTTCATAATTTTACGATTATTTATAATGCAATATACATGGTATGTATCGCAATACAAGATGGTCGTCAAAAAAAAACATAATATAACAAAAATATTGTAGTTTTTATGTAATCGTAACAGAGTAAAGGGCAACTAAAACTAAAAGTTACTAATGGAACAGTCATGAGTGTGAGTTACGAGGAAGCGATTGCCCAATAATAATACTTTTAAAAGACCATGTAAAGCGACGTACATATAACCTGTTTTATATTTTCAACGTTAAGCAACGTGTTAACAATAAGAAATAAATCTACGCTGGGAGCGGTTCCGTTGATATACGTATGGAATTGTTTCCAAAAGGTGCCATAGTAGAAATCATCGTAGATAAGCATGTTGAAATACTCTGAGGATGGAGTTCCATCCTCAGAGTATTTCAACATGCTTATCTACGATGTCTTAAGCGTGTCAGTGTCACAGGCTTAAAAAGAACACCATTTTGTCCTCCCGACGTACCGAAGAGTAACTTAACAGCTCTAATCTCGTCAGAACTATTGTATTGTGGGAGATCTTCAATTAGTGACAAAACAAAACTTCATACTTATGATACACGGGGATCACAATTGCTATTTTTTTTTCATCTTCGTTTTATAAATGATTAACAAAATTCTCACGATATACGAACAAAAAAGAATCCAAAATGTTAGCTATTTGCAAATAAATGCTTATTAAATTGACTCATCGCTAATTTAAAATACGTAGTACGAGTATTATTCATTCCAAACGAGTTGCTGTGATGTTATCCTTTGTATAAACTATTTTCCTGAACACATTCATAAATATTTTTTTATTAAATATTTATGAGTACTATATAAACAATTACATTAATACGTATATTTAGTGCATGAAACTTATTTTAGCATCCTTGATTTTTGACGCGTTGATTGGCTCTTATATCACGTTGACGACATCAACCTAACGCTGTTTTGGTCGACTTCAGTACCAAGGTATGTTCCCAAAGTACTCTGTTGTTTTCGTGTCACGTGACCAACATGTTTCAAGCTACATTCCTGGTGTTTATCCGCCTCATCGCTAACACCAAGGCTGCCGCTGATGTGCTCGTTATAAATACATTCCCAGTGCGTAAGATTTATTGATCTTAAAGTAAGGTAAGGTAATATTATAGATGGTATGTCTTATAGTCCCATCATGCATAGCCAGTTGAATTTCATGCTTGGATATAGGCCACTGTCATACTATACTACTTTTCTCGATCCGATACTATGCATATAATATGCATATATATAATTGGAATTAAAACTAAATTCTAAATTCGTGTACGTTCCTTTTTTGGGCCCTAATGCTGGGTTTTCATTTCGTGGAAATTGGGAGACAATCATTTCTGCCAACAGAATTTCGGTATAGATACAATGTAAACAGATGCATAAAACACTCCCGTCTTGAAACCTTGGTAGTTTTTAACATGCTAAGGAAAATCTTGTTTACGAAACATCTTGCTAACTGCTTCGTTACGAGGAAATTACGATTGTAAGACCCAATGCTCAAGGAATTGGGTTTAGCGGCATACATGCTTGTTTGTAACTCGATCTTTAGCTTATAGTTGCAAGTAATGTTTGATTCGTGAGTAGTCTAAAGATCAATCAAAATGAATTCTGTAAGGATAGGTGGATCGAGGATTATACATACATATATTTATATCAGGTCTTAAGTGCGTGGTGGCCTGTTGGTAAACGAACCAGACGCGACTGCCAACATGGTCACGGTGGTCGCGGGTTCAAATCCCAGGGCTCGCCTCTTACCTTTCGGAGTAATGTGTGTATTGATTACGAATATAGTCAATCACCACGCACTATACTGGTGAAGGTAAACATCGTGGGAAAGTCTGCATACCGTAGCGATTTGTAAGAATTTCTATGGTATAGAAATTCCGCCAATCCGCACTAGGCCAGCGTGGTCGACTATTTGGCCTAACACCTCTCAATCGTACTCACAATTGTAAAGGAGGCTCGTGCCCTGCAGTGGGACGCTTATGTAGTCTATATATAAGTGATTATTACTCAATTCACATCGACCTTTGTTTTTTATCCTCAAACCTCGCTTAGCTAGTAACAACAAAATGATTACAAATACATATTTTAAAATCGAAGCAGATAAAATTACTTTATTTCTGGATTAATTGGCGCAACGTGGATTTCCAAAGCAATTGCGAAATGGCTAATGGTCGATTACGTAAATCTCCGTAAGCTTGGGTGATCATGGTGTTCAAGAGCCTTGTAAAAATTACAAAGCTATTATGGGACAATTTGAACAGAACGCAATTTGCAGTCGTTCGTGCCTCCCACAATGACGTATACTGTATACTGACTGTAAAGCTAATAGAAGAATATAGAAAATAATTTGAAAGTATATTGTGCTAAGAAGCTGTTATAAAGGCTTACAGTAATACGTACAAACAAGTGTTATTTGATATGATCTCATAGCAATGTGGGGTTAACAGTATTTGTATTATGGACGCAGAATTAGGCAAAATGCAGGTCGACCTCAAAATCTTTAGGGGACGTTTGTGTTCATCAGTGCCTATGATTCAGAAATAATTATCTGTTGATTCTCTTGCCTGACGTCAACTCGTACAAGAATTTCATACTAACTCTTCGCGATTTGCATATTTACAGGGTCAACTCTATCTAAAAAAAACTTTTTGTTCCAACATATCCAAAATATCAAAAAACTCAAACAGGGATTCTCTCTCTCCCTCTCTCTTGTTTAAACGGCCTCTCTGATAAATTGGTACCAATATGACAATCATCACAATAAGGCTAAAAATCCCATTATGAAAAAAAGAATGTTTGAAAGCATGATTAAGTTAGTGCGTGTGGGACCAGTTAGGCGCACGCCCACGACGCTGACTCACGGCTCACCGAACAACAGCCACTCGTGTTGCTCGTGTTGCGGCGTCAGGTAAAATGCTATTCTCGGTGCATTTTACTGTGCATGCCACTAATCTACACTCTACATATTGCCAGCGATGTTCATCGAGACCTTCTTAGATATAAATCATGTGATTTATTTAAAATGTAAACAAACTATCGCCTGTATACCTCGGTAGCGCAGTTGTACTACGGTATGATTGTAAAGCTGAGGTTTCGGTTTCGAATGCCGGTTCGGGCAAAGTGATATTGGATTTTTCTATTCATTATTAGCCCAGAGTCAGGAATCTGTGCCTGACATGGCGATAGGCTCGCTCGCTATCACATCGTGGGACGGAACATACGAGGTGAAATGTGGATGTCCTGGTTGCATCTCTGCGTACCAATTCTGGGAAAAAGACGTTAGTTTATGTATGTCTATCGTCTGTATGGAATTAGATTCTTAGGATTCCTAGATCTAGGGTGATTGGGTTCTATAAGTCTGTCTACCCAATGTTAAACACGGAACAGGTGAAATAAACATTATTTGTTCCTTGAAGGCAACAACCAAAGACAATTAGTCAATCTGAAGACACAGTGAGCTTTTACATCCGCTCGTCATTAAGATAACGTTTATAAAATTCAATTGACATGCAAATTATTAAGCCAGCCACACATCCTCATGTCTCCCCTGTCACGAGTCCCTATAATCATTCAGATGCAACACAATAACCCATAATTCAGTATAAAGAGAGTGTTCAGTCCCTGTGCCTCGTACAGTTATATGGCTCGTATAAACAACTCTTTACGTCCGACTCAACGCGCTTTGACACTGATCTCGTCATTACACAAATCGTTATCATCCGGTTGATTCTCGCCTCCCGGTCTGCCGTCTGTTCGTGACTATCGACCAATTGAATGCACCGCTACGTGCATTCGTATAACAGACACACATTCTTTGACGATTCGCTTATCTTAGTTAAAATACAAATGGAATGAAAATGAAAATAATTTAAATTCAGTAATTTTTTTATTCTACCACCCGGTTCGGATAGCGGTTTTCACTAGAGAAGAACGGGCAAGAAACTCTAGATATAAGATACTCGATGTAGATAGCCTATTGTAGATATTTTGCTTTTGAAAAATATCTTTGCAAATAGCAAATACATGCGGGCTGTTATATGTATATTACGGTTTACATATTTCATTCAGGATTGTTTATCACGCTTATTTAGGTTTGATTTTCAAATAAGTTTATTGATTGGGATTGAACTGACGCATCTCCATATGAACGCCACCAAACACTTTAAGCTAAATTTCCCTCATTCACTCCTAATTAAACTAACTACTCTGCAAAAATATTCGCTCCACGTAGCCCGAAGGCGGTTTACGTAATTATGACAAAAATTGGTGAACCAGACGAACCTATTTCTACACGTGTTCGATAAAGGGCGGCTATATCGAAAGGTCACGTTCAAAATAAATATCTTTTTATACCCGAAATGCCACCTTTATCTATCTATACATATAAAAACATTGTAACTAATCGATGTCTGTACCTGGAAGACAAATTAGAAAAAAACTCTATTAACGCAATAGAACCCGAAACAATGGTTTTTAGAATTTTTGTCTGCTTGTCTATGGGGTTGTGCGCGATGAACTCAGAAACGGCTTAACGGATTTCGATGAAATTTGGTATGAAGGTAGCTGTCACCCTGGGTTAATATACATTTTATCCCGACAAAATAGTGTTCCCGTGGGATGAGTAAGAAATTCCGATACTATTACTATTTTATACTCAAAAGGATGGGATGTGGACGGGACGGGAAATTTCAAATGAAGTTAAGTGTTCATAGTTATTTATTTCATTGTACACACTATAGCAGTTCAAGCCAACCGGCTTAATTGTATCGATAGCTGATATTTGCTCAACGCATTCGATACTCTTCCATATCTGCTAAAAATATAATAAAGTGTTTACTTAAAACTTATTCCGAAAGATGTTTGTGATAAACAATGTTTTTGCGATCCGCCTATGGTACTAAAAATTAACTCTTCAAATCTACGAATTAATCTGCTAACCAAACATGCAACCAGACGAGTGGGTGTTGCTTGATCAACATCGTGCTTTTTGTAAGACGAAGATATAAAACTTAAAGTGTTTATATAGATAATTTAACTAAGAAAACGACGTAATTAGTTAATTTGAACTTTTGTAGTAGTAGATATTTGAAACATATTTTTCGCAAAATGTGTTTATGATAAAATAATGATTTCAAAGAAAGAAAATTGTGACCCATGACAGCTTGTAGCGTCGTATTTTAGCGAAAAGCGACATTTTCAAATGTCTAGCAGAGTTCACGGACAGAGCATTCCCAAGTGTAAAAAAAATATTTTCAATTTAATGCCGCCACATTTCACCTCGTTATTTGAATGTTAATGTAAAAACTTCCTAAAAGTAAAATGTGTTTATTTAAGTGTCTATTAGAAATATTTGTGGCATAATCTTCACTACTTAACGTAGGATAAGCCCCCGAAGATTTCGACAACTTGCATCTAAAGACCTCGTGTGATCTTTATTTTTGTGAAAAGTAAATACTCAGTACCCAAACTCACGTATAATAATTGGATGCCAACAACTTTAGAATTTATTTTTGGGCCATGATTACGTTACATAAGATTAAATTGGCAACCTCTCGAGGAATAATGTGGTAACATATCCTGATTACATATATCCATACATAAACATTACGCCTTTATTCCAGACAGGGTAGGCAGAAGCGCCACCATGACACCCACATTTCGTCTTGTATGTTCCGCCCCACGATGTCATAGGCCTAATAGCCTATAAATTATAGTTTGGAAATACTTCGGTCGAGCTACTTAAATTATACTACATCATGTCATTCGGTGTTACTATTACTTATTCTGTTTATGTTGCCTTAAACCAGTGGCCTGTATCATATCTATCAGCAATGATTCGCATTTTATCTAATGGAAATAAGAGAGTAGACGCGTACGCATCAATTCTCATATCAGCACGCGTACTACGCATCGTCATACAAAATATGTTACTATTTTTGATCGATAAATTGATCGATGCTAATATGAGTAGATGTGAATCAGGACGTAGATGAAACTTTAAATGGTATGTATTCTCGTACAATTGTATGTATGGAAAAACTTTAAAGTATCCTTGATTGTATAATACACATTTTGATTAGAATTTTTTTGCCACTTAAATAATTTTCTATTTAGTCAATATTATTGATTAGTTTCTATTCGCGCGTCTGCGATGCTCTTATATATCATACATAAATGTAATATGTAGCCTAAGTCGTAACTGTAAGGGTACACTTATTAATGTAATGTTTGACGTGTCAGTTTCTCCACCTCTGCGTTACAGATTTATTGCTCGATACCAAATCAGCGTGCGCTATGGCTGCATCGAATATTCTATAACATATTGTGTAACGTGAAAGTGTATTGTAATTCATCACAACATTGATGGGGGCGCGTGTGCCGCGCATTCTGACCGTGGCGGCCTCGTACACCGTTTATCAATTTCCAAGCTTCCGCTTCTTAACACTATCGTCCTTTGCAAAAGCTTTGATATTTTCAATAATTTTTATCAGATTGTAAATATAAGGGCAAGCTTAATGCGATGGGCTTACTCTACCTAACAACCCTTGGATGATGCTGATATGTGGCAGAGCAAATTGTTATATTGTGGCTAATGTATGTTTAATTTAGTTTTGTTCTTATTATTGGGTTTTGACCCAGAATATTAATATCAATTATAAACGAATACAACAGACTTTACTGGTTAATACCAGGCAAGTAATGATCCCTTATCCTAAGTCCTTCAGGGCAACGTTATAATTTTGTGCACATATATATTACAATATCAAAGCATCTGGCTCCGCTATGAATGGCAAAACATCAGATAATAGCGCGGAAAAGCCGGTCTATTGTCAGCACACCCCCTTACAGCACGCACGGAACATAATGATGAGCGTCTTAGATGGTTCCGTGACGTGATTGTTTTAGTTAGCTCACGATTACTTAACGTCGGACGAAACGCAGACGTAACTCATTACCATTCCGCTCGCAACTGAGGCACGTATCGAAAATACTCACGTTTGTTTGTACAGAAAAGTATGTTACACATTATTGACTCGATTAATTATTCGGACGTTCTAAATGTGCGTGTTATTTCTCACTACCTGGTCTACTTCTTACTACACCGCGTTGATATGAATATCGACAGATGTAGGTTTCGAATTGATAATGTTTGTGGATGAGGTCTGCTCTCAACATGTAGCAATAGATAGTTTGAGGAAAGGCCAGTACTCGTATTCAGCAATGAATGTCTTTTGGTTGAAGATGATGTTTGCGATGTGGAGTTGTCTATTCGAACTCCACACAACAATCTTTACTGCTACGTGCGATTCTGAGGCCTAAGTGTATTGAATTTGGCAAAGTACCAGCGTACACGAAATATTGCATGCATATTATATTGACCTACATCAAATGCTGTTAAAAATGGGAACCTAACAAATGTTTCATTACCATTGTATGACATAATAGGCTTAACATAGATTCTTGGATCGTAGATATATTTAACTGTTATATTTATCACCATCTTATCTACAACCACGTATTTCTTGACAACCACAATGATTTTTGTAATAACTATAATGGTGTTACGTTGTACGGTTGACATGCCAAATGTATGGCGTTCATGCAAATGAGCCTAAATGTAGATTCAAAATACAAAAGAAACCAGCGTAGTAATCCTTTACTCTTACCTATTGTGTAAGCTATAATACCTAATGATTTCATATTACCTATGTACTCTTTACAGTTGACAGATATAGTGAACGCCATGTCAACGCGAGGAGAGCTTCCATTAGAACTGGCTCTGCGCGGCCGCAGTTCTTCGATAGCGACAACGCTGCTGCAGCATTGCGCCGACGCGGACGCGCGCGGCCCTCGCGGCAGGACGCTGCTGCACCGCGCTATAGACTCGCGGGACGCCTTCTCCGCCAAGTTCCTCGTCACTAATGGTGCAGACCCAAACCTTACCACCAAGTAAGCACCACTACTCTTCACATCATTTATTGATACTTGCTCCTCGGACGTATGTAATCTAGTGCTTGATCGTTAGAAAATTGGATACTTTAGTAATTCATAATTACATTGTAGAATGTAGTTAATATACAACAACGCGTATATCTTTTAATTAATTCCTCTAAGTCCGCTGTTCTCTCGACAAGTAGCAAACTAATATTAAAACAACTTCTACTCGTTTGAATGATACCAAATCAGTTGACAAACTGGTTGTTTGGTGCAATGAAGTGTGTAATGCGAGTTGACGAGAATCTTCCGGTTCAAGAACTACAAATTTTCAATTAGTCCCACCAAATGCCGTTTAAATTTGATAAGTATGATGATTCGATTATTTTCAGAGAGGAAAGTGATACGGCTTTGCATCTAATAGCGTCGTTAACAGCAAGTTCGTGTGATGAAGAGACGATGGAACAGATGGCGGAGATCGCGGAAGTCATGATACAGAAAGGCGCAGACATCAACAGACAAAACAGAAAAGGATTGTGAGTACGAGTATAAGTAGTTCAAATTTATAACATTCATGTGTTTGTTTATTTTTTTGTATCAGCCCATATACGACCCACTGCAGAGCACGGGCATCCTCTACAATCGAGAGTACGATTGAGAGTGGTTAGGCCATATAGTACACCACGCTGGCCTAATGCGGGTTGGCTAGTAGTAGTTGGTTGGCTGGTTTGTGTTTGACGGATTTACTTTTCCAAAAATAATTTAGTTATACATAACATTACGAGTATGTTGTTAGATTTGCAAGTAATGGAAAAGAGGAAGTTTGTCATATGTGATTTATTCGATTAGAACATCTCATACTAATGGACTGCTTCGGTGGCGTAGTTTTACCACGATACGGTTACAACGCTGAGGTCTCAAGATCGAAACCCTGGTCGGGCAAACTGATATTTGATATACCCCTATAATATCGTGGAACGGAACATACGAGGCGAAATGTGTGTGTCCTGGTTACTACCAAGAGAACCTCTGCCTACCCTTTCTGGGAATAAGGCGTGAGTTTATGTATAGACACATCAAGATAGCGCTATAGAGACATTCAATGACGGGAAGTCCAAGGGTTTTACGCCGTTGTCTCCTTTTAAACTCGGGAAATAAGTCATCTATTCGGAAGCTTGCATCCGTCCTATACAGGCCGTGATATATCCAGTCTCAAAAGAAAATATTTTAAGTATTGGTGTATGGTGAATAGAGGCTGGTTGATAAACAATCTTTCATAATATTATTTTCAACTGATTTGTTGTCAAATAATCGGTTAATTAATTATGTAACACATACTCGTATTTCATGTGAAAGGGAAAATATTTTTATTTATTTATTTTTTTATTTATTTATTTTAAGAAGACCAACAGCATTAATAACAATATAATCACACGAATTTAAGTAACAAAAAGCCAAATAAAGGTCTCCACTGTTAAGTAACAAATTATCTCTAAGTGCAAGTACAACAATAAATTGATTGTTAAATTAATAACAACACGATCACATGCTTTGCTTCAGCATAAGCAAAGTTACACAATTATAGGTCACTAATATCATTCAACTCATCATGCTTAAGAAAGAAATCACGACTCAGCACCCGCCTCAAAGACTTTAGGTTAACGTTAAAAATATCAATGTCATGTGATTTGCAACTTGTGTTAATGGTTCTACTTGCTCTCCAAATAAAAGAGTTCTGCCTATAATTTGATGGGGCCACAGACAAGCTAAGAGGGGAAAATTGCCGCGTGGTTACAACAGGGACATTAATTTTAATTTTAGCGAGAAGTTCAGGGCTGTCTATAGTGTTAGAAAGAATTTTTATCATATAAATTATATCACCTATCTGGCGTCGCTCACGTAGGGGAAGAAAGTGATATTTGGCGCAGAGTTTAGTATAATCATCACTTTTATATGTGTGATTGGTGCGGAAACAAAGATATTTAATAAATCTCTTCTGAATACGCTCTATTCTGTCTATGTACTTATCATATCTTGGATTCCACACTTGTGATGCGTATTCCAAAATACTTCTTACAAATGAACAATAAAGAATTTTAAAAGTCTTGACCTCTTTGAAACAAGCTGTGGATCGCATTACAAACCCTAGGGCTTGGGACGCTTTATTTATGATATTATCAATATGTTCATTAAAAATTAATTTGGAATCAAATGTAACTCCGAGATCACGAATCTTTTGAAATTTGGGTAGTCTCTGACCCTTCAAATAGTATTCAGAAGATAAATTATATTTCTTGCGAGTGAAAGTAATAACTGAACACTTTGACGGATTAAGGTCCAACTTATTCACGTAGCAATACTTGTCAAGACGATCTAGATCAGATTGAAGTGCCTGGACATCCGCTTGTGACGAGATGGATGAGAAGATTTTCATATCATCTGCAAAACAGAGTAACTTGGAAGACTGAAAACACTCGCCAACATCATTTACAAATAATATAAATAACAAAGGACCCAGAAGTGAACCTTGAGGGACACCACTAGGTACCTTCACCCAACTTGATATGTAATTATTTATAACAACTGCTTGAGATCTGTTGTCTATGTAAGAAGCAAACCACCTTAATAAGTCACCCCTAACACCCATTGATTCTAGTTTGGTGATAAGAATACAGTGATCGATTCTATCGAAACACTTACTATAGTCCGTGTATATAACATCAGTCTGCTTGCCAATACTCATGTTGTCAGTAAGATAATCTTCTAGAATTATAAGATTAGAAACTGTCGATCTTTTACTCATGAAACCATGTTGATAATTTTTTATTAAACATTTTAAAGCTCCAAAAACTTGAGAGTACACAATTTTTTCGAAAATCTTGGCTATTAAACATAATTTAGAAACTGGTCGATAGTTTGATACGTCCGTCTTTGGGCCTTTTTTATGTATTGGCGTTATGTACGCTGATTTCCATATCGATGGCATAGTACATTCCCTTAATGATTTGGTAAACAACAACCCTATAGGAATAGAAATAGTTTCTGCACAGTTAACTAGAAAAATAGCAGGGATATTGTCTGGTCCAGCTGACTTGGTAAGATCAAGAGATTTCAATAATTTAACTAATACATCATGGCGTATTAAAATGTTAGATATGTTGACCGCAGTTTCTAAATTGGTTGAATGAGATAAAGAAGGAGAAGTTACAGATGGACCTGAGAAAGTGGAGTAGAAATAATCAGAGAACAAATTACAAATACTTTTACCCTCATTAGCTATGATACTCCCATAACAAACTGAGCTTGGAAGACAAGATGATTTTGATTTAGATTTGAAATAATTCCAAAAATATTTAGGATTATTTTTAATTGAACTTTCCACTGATTTAATATAATTAGTGTAACACTCATTCTGTACTCTTTTTACCCTCTCCCTGAGTATTCTATAGCTGATTTGATCAGACAGATTGCCATATTTTTTAAATTTAGTAAAGTATTTATGTTTTTCTTTAATAATCTTTTTTAAGGCGGAACTATACCATTTAGGATAAATAACATTTGAACTCATTTTAGATGGGACATGTTGTTTAATTAAGCCATTTAGAAACTCATAAAAATACTGAACAGCCGATTCAATCCCCCTATGATTAAATTCATTTTCCCACTCTGATCTTGAAATGTCAGCATTTATTTTTGCATAATCACCTTTTTTGAAAATAAATCTATTAACAGGAGCTCGATTCAAATAATAAAGTTTAAAATACGTTACATGTACAACCAGCGCGTTGTGATGAGGGTCAATATCAACCAATGATTCATCACAGTTACAAACCTTAACAATATCATTGGACAACACCAAGTCAAGTATTCGACCATAACGATTAAGTGTTCCATTAAACTGATACAGATCATGTGTATGCAGCATATCTATCAAATTACACTCATCTGAACTATTGACGCTAGTAGGTGACAGGTAATGCTCATTTAAGTTAGGCAGCCACAATATCCCGCTCAAATTAAAATCGCCGACAATCAAGTATTTGTCATTGGGATTAACTAATATTATATCATCGAACTTGGAGATAAAACTGTTCAATTGCATGGAAAATGATGCCCCCAAATTTTGTTTGCATAGATAAATAACACAAATATTTAAATTAAAATTAAGTGATGATCTTATATTACTTTGCTTGACGGGTATAGTTAGCCACATATCCTCTGCATTAGAATTAAAATTTGGCTGGGGAATAGCACAAAGATCCCTACGAACTGCTATAAGAACCCCACCCCCGCGAGTCTGTTTAGTCAGGGCATAATTCCTATCACGCCGCCACACAATATAACGGTCATCGAATAGTTCTGAGTCACTCACACTAGCCAATAACCAAGTCTCCGTTAATATAATTAAATCATAAGCACTGCAATTTACGTTACGATAGAACAAGTTACTTTTAGAACGAAGCCCTCTCACATTCTGATAGTACACTTTAAGGTCACATAAAACATCATTGCGATTATTGTAAATAGCCATTTCTCAAATATCCAACACATCGATTTGAAATTGTGATAAAGATAAATACCGAATGAGAATAATGAATAACTACCCATGCAAAATAGTCGGGTGAGACAACAAAAAATATTAATAACTGTGAAGTTGACCCATTCCAACACAAAGTTAAGTGAAACAGATTTATAGCAAACATCAGAGAGCAAGTGAGATACACATAAATAAAGCAATTCGTGTCAATTATAACAGCCCGGTAAATTGAATGGCAGGTAGAACCGGCGCGTGCGCGAGAACAAAAGCGAAGTGACGACACTGCTAACGAGGCAGGGGTGTTAAACCATAAATAAATAAAGTAGTGTATTTTGTTTAAATAATTGGAATTAAATATTGTGAATACGGTACAAAGCATGATGGATGAGTGATTACATATTATACTACAAACTATACAATTTTGTTTAAATCCGATATTTTATTAATTATAAAGGAGCGTGTGGAGTCATTTTTTCTAACATGTATTTTACTGAATTTTACCCAAACATAATTGTAATTCTTCTCCTTCGCCGTCTGTCGAACCTTGTTCAATAGTTGTTTGCAGTCCGCAGTTAAGTGGTCGTTCACAAAGATTCTATTTTGACTATCATGAAATCCTAAATCTTCTGCTTTTATGCCTTTAAGCGCTCTTGCAGATGCTATAAATTCTTCTTTTATATATCTGTTTATAAAACTGATAATTATTGATTTGTCCCTAGAATTATATGTTGGAACTCTAGATATATAATTAATCTGCGTTTTCTGAAAGTCATAGCCGATTTTAGCGCTTATTTTGTCTGTTATATGAAAGAGATTTTCATCTTTCTTCTGAGGAACTCCTTTGATTTCTACATTATTGAGACGTGAAACTTGTTCCAGATTAGCAATTTGCGATTGCGATGTGTAAACTGCGGATTCCAGCTTATTCTGCGTCTGTTGTATTTCACCGACTGAACTCTCCACACTAGCAAGCTTGGAGACAAATTCATCCAACTTCCCACTTGAGAATTCACAAGATGCTTTAAGATCTCGAATTTCATCCTTTAAACTTCTGACGTCCTCTATAAGTCCAGGGAGACTGATTAGTGAGAGCTTGATGTCGCGAATTTCTTTAAATAAGCTCTCAAGAGATATTTGTTCCTGAACAGGAGTCGGTGAGGCTGTTCTGCACGATGGACACCTCCATGCTGCTCTCCGATCATTCCCCAGCTTTCTCCAACCAGCTTCGGAGATATTTGCACAAACAAAATCCAACTGATTTGCGCAAATTGAGCATGTAACACCGTCGCTGAACTTGGAATGACATAGTGCGCACTTATTCATTACTAAAACAAAATGTTGACGACTACTGGCGGTACACAAAAAAGCGATAAACACGTGTTGTTTAGACAAATACCCACACGGGACTGATATACATACATGTATATCAGTCCCGTGTGGGCATATACATACATGTCCAATAAAAAAAATATATTTATAATATAAATGTAATTCCAGCACACCGCTCCACCAAGCAGTAATATCGAGAAACCAAAGAATATTCGATCTCCTACTAAAGCAACCGGCCTTAGACACGAATCTCCGTACTCTAACAGACGAACACCCGCCACTGTACTACGCGTTAGTCGACGATAGGCGAGCTTCGATCTCCTCCAGCGAAACCTTAGTGATGAACGGCTCCAATCCGTTTGACACCCCTGTGACGAACAAGAACGCGTTTACTGAGGACCCGGTGGAAGGGAAGACTGAGAGTGTTGTTGAAAGAGGATTCGCTGCTAAGCTGTTGGAGAAGGGTTGTCAAGCAAACCCAAACTATTCGAATTCTGGGGATAGCTTGCTGCATATACTGGCTCAGGGATGGTTTGAGGTATGTTTGTGTTGTTTGCAAGTAATTATATTATTTTATTTTCAGTTTTGATAGCTGCTTTTATACCCAGTTCAATAATATAAAATATAACTGCTTTTTGTTTTTTTTTTTATTTTTGTAGCTAACAAATTGTTAATGGTTATTTGTTTTTATTCATACGATAATTTATTTACGGTCAGTTTTCTACGTGACAAAAGGTTTAGGGACCCCATAATATAAACCCTTCTCTATTTCTCACACGCTCAATGTCTGTCTGTCCTATTATAATCTATATTGATCGATACCCCAGGACTCAGCAGTGTTCCTAGCATCGCACCTGAACGGGGAAGTGAACCACACGAACGAGGCTGGTCTGACCGCGCTGCACGCCGCGTGCGCCAACGGACTCGCGCGTCTCACCACCGCGCTGCTCGAGAACGGCGCCAGGCCCAACATGCAGACGGCGTATGGTGAGCAGGAGGATACTGTTTACAGGTGAGAATTTGAAATATTATAATATAGTGCATCTGATGGTAAATGCAGTTCAGTTGGAGTATTCAAGGGTGAGATAGTTATCTAGTTGGTCATTACAACTAGCCGGTATGCTAAAAACTGCAAAATGAGCGCACTTGCGTGAGTTGGATTTTCGATAATTGCGGTTGGAGGTCGCTATTCGAAAGGATTCACTACTTTACCTTGCACTGAATGAGTCAAAAAAGTAACTATGTTGTTATTTTGAAAAGTAGAACCGATCCAACATATTTAACACTCATTCAAAATGTTGTAGACAAACGGCATTACACCTGGCAGTGCTGAACAACCACGAGGGCGCGGTGCTGGCGCTGGTGGAGCACAAGCGCCTGGTGGAGCGCGGCGACCTGCCGGCCACTGATCGCAGCGGCGTCGCCCTCGCACCCAACCTCAACCTCAAGAACTCCGAGGGAGATACTCCTGTTAGCCTGGCTCTTACTGAAGGTGAGTGTTTTGACTCGGCGTATTGTATGTTGATTTATAAAATCATACGCAATTGTCATTAAATGACAGTCTCCGTAGCGTACTTGTTTGAAAAACAGATTGTCAATTAAGTGTCTGCAAGTTGGATCTTGGATCCACGATCTTATTTAGAGGTTAAAATTGTGAGAACAAAAGAATTCTTGCTCTTTCTGATAACCATAAAACTTGCACCAGGACTGTCCATGTCACTATTGGGTGGATTTATTAGATATTCAGAGGCATGTCCTACAAGGTGACGACCGGGATTGGGACAGTCGAAAGGTAAGTGAAGGTGGTAATTGAAAATGAACATGGTCATACGCCCAATTAATATTCCCGATAAATACTTATAACATAAGAACTTGATTCGTAGGTCACAAGAACCTAGTGGCTCCGTTGATCGAAGGCGGTGCGGATCCCAACATTCGCAATGGAAAAGGATTCACTCTACTACACCAAGCGATCGTCGAGGAAGATTCCAGAACGGCTATATATTTGTTAGATCATGGCGCTGATATGAATGCTCTGTAAGTACCCGCAGTTTCGATTCAGTGACACAAACTTTTAATCAATACCTGGATTTCAGAGAGTTTTCATAGGTATCAGAGACCCTGTACTATAATCCTAGCCGTTCCTTACTCCCTTCTTATTCCGTCCTTAAAAGCCGACAAGGCTCTTGACATTTGTTGTATTAGTTGCGCTCGTAGAAGACAGAAGCTACTTCATACTCTCAAACTGTTCCTTATGCCGCTTCTCTCATCTCATTTTATCTTTAGCACCAAAAAGGCCACAACATACCATTTGTATATGGTGTTTCGACTTTGGTATACAACACAATATATATTCCTATAATGACGTACCGATTTCAGTAGTGTAATCAAATTAAAAGCAATCTTTCTACATTGTTCATAGCACGGAGGCAGGTGAGACGCCATTACAACTAGCGATCCACTGCCGGCTAGGACTGGTGGTGGAAGCATTGTGCGTCCGCGGCGTGGACATGAGTCGGTTGGACGCTAATGGAGTTCCTCCGTTATGGGCAGCTTTAGATTCTGGACAGGAGGAAGTTGCTAGCGTAAGTTGAACCTTATCCACTATATTACAAGATTAAAGTTTGCTTTTAGCGTGAATTGATGAAATTCAAAGTTTGTAAATTAAGATTAAAATGACATTGGAAACTATAATTTTTATTATTTAAAAAAAAGACTATTCATGGAGTTTGTGAAAAAAAACGTTGCGTTCAGGAATTAAACCTTCGCGTCGATTATGCGCATTTCGTTGAGTGTTTATCATTTATTATAGATTCTAGTAAGAAACGGCGCGGATGCGGATTGCTGGGGAACCGGGCCAGACGAATGTTTACAAACATTATTGCACAAGTAAGTTCTCGCAGTCATTAACTTCCTTCATATTTGTAAATTCCTAATACATATTACCATAGGTACGTAGAAATAAGAATATGACGATAGCTTTTGATTTTTGAAGCACCTTGTATACATAAAATTGAACTCTTTCTTCAATTCGGCTAATGTTGTGATATTATGATGTCAGAGCCATAGACGAGAACAAAGAGAGTCTAGCGACGTTCTTGATCCGCTCGGGCTGCGACGTGGAGTCCCCGCGGCGGCCCGGGCCGGGGGGCGAGGGCGCCGACATCGCCGCCGAGAAGCACACCCCGCTGCACCTGTGTTGCACCTGGGGACTCACCGATGTTATACAGGTTATAGCTGTGCATACTTACGTCGTTTTACTAAATTAAACACGGCTATTTCAATAGATATTAGAGTGGAGATTTCACATTCTGGTCCTTCGAGCCGGATAGTCTATCGTAGACCCGCCTCGATATCCGTTGCCCAATTATTTTTAATAAATTCATTTCAAATTCCCTATAATTTTTGAAAACATTAACTGCTGCACTGACATATGTCGCGATTTGTGTACTGGCTAGTGGCTACACGTGTGCAGGTACACTACGACATGCTCAGTCGTCATTCGTCCACATAATACCCTCAAGTGGCCAATATTTTATTGAAGCCGCACTGAACGTATTCATACTTTTTGTTCCAGACCCTTCTAGAACACGGTGCTAACATAAACTCCAAAGACGCGGAAGGCAAGACTCCTCTACACATCGCGATAGAGAACCAGCACGCTGCTATCATAACTCTCCTGCTGTCCCAACCTAATATCGACCTTACTGCGAGAGACAATAAGGGCGTGTCGCCGTTCGCAGCCGCGCTTATAGCCAGGAATAATAAGGCGGCGCAGGCTATACTCGAGAAGTATCCCTCGGCTGCGGAACAGGTGAATATTATTAATGTTGTTTGGATATGTTGTATGTTGAAGTGCGTGGTGGCCTGTTGGTAACGGACCAGACGCGGCTGCCTACATGATTACGGTGGTCGCGGGTTCAAATCCCAGGGCACACCTCTGACTTTTCGGAGTCATGTGTGTATTGATAGTCAATCACCACGCACTATAACGGTGAAGGAAAACATCGTGAGGAAACCTGCATACCATAGCGATTTGTATAAATTTCTATGGTATGTGAAAGTCCGCCAACCCGCACTAGGCCAGCGTGGTGGACTATATGGCCTAACCACTCTCAATCGTACTCTCGATTGTAGAGGAGGCCCGTGCCCTGCAGTGGGTCGTATATGGGCTGCACCACCACGCCACCACGGATATGTTGTAAATAACTATTATAGATATAAATTTCATTTTCATAGATGTTAATGTATGGATAATTATAGAACAATCCAATCAATCAATCAAGTACGTTATTTCAATATGTTTATATTTCCAAAAAAAAAAGGGCCAGCAAACTTAAATTACAATAGTGATACGCTAATTGAGACGAGATAGATCGAACAAAATTATTTGTAATATCTTCTGTAATTTTTCAAGATAAATATTATTTGTGTTAATCTGTTTTAATACCCATGATTTGAAGTGCTTTGGTTATAAAATGAATAATGTGGAATTCTCGACACAGGTAGACAAGAAAGGTCGCAACTTCCTTCACGTGGCGATTCAGACGTGCGACATGGAAAGCGTGATGTTCCTGCTGTCTGTGGAGGTGGATGTGAATTCGCGCGTGCAAGACGCGACACTGGCGCCGCCGCTGCACCTGGCGGCCGCCGCCGGAAACGAGGTGTTGCTGCGAAGCTTGCTATTGGCTGGCGCTCGGCCTAATGACAGAGACGCACATAAGTGAGTTTAACCGTAGTCATTAAAATTTGATAATAATATTAGTATTGAGAGCCAGTTACGCTCTCAGTTGCATTTATAATACGTGTTTCTGGTGTGTGAATCTGGGATATACTTACTTAAGAAGAGCACATGCTGGTATGTGATTTATGAGGCGATTAACACATCTTAAAAATAGCCATTTTACATTTAATATAAATATGAAGCTATAACAAGTATGTTTAGAGTAAAGTTTTTTGTGGGAGGTTTTTCATCTAGTTATAGACTAAACTAAAATAGGAATGAGTGGAAGAGTAAAGATCTCAACTTTTCTTAGATTTTAATTAATTCGCACAGGATCGGATAAATAAGAATAATTTACTTGCCCCATATATTTAGTAGGTAAGTCGAGTGTGTGTGTATTAGTTGATACGCGTGTAACGGTGTGCAGACGCACGGCGCTGCACGTGGCGGCGGGCGCGGGGCACGGCGCCATCGTGTCGGCGCTGGTGTCGGGCGGCGCGGAGTACGGCGCCGTGGACGCGGCCGGCGACAACGCGCTGCACGTGGCGGCGCGCGACGGACACGCCGCCGCCGCGCGCGCGCTGCTCGCTGACACGCAGATCGACGCCGCCGCCACCAACCTCAAGGGTACACTGCTACTGTCACACAAATCCCCTCAGCGATCTAGATAAACTGCCTTGCAAACGCACACACGCTTCCCATTGGCCTAAGCTGGACGCGCAGATTAAACCCCTGTCAGCGGGGTATCATAAAAACATACATCGAATGCTCGTAAGTGCTAACTGACAGATGCGCAAACCGTGCTTAGCCCAAGGGAGAAAATAAGGATCCTACCTACTACCAACGTAACAACTAAACCATCACTCAAGACATTTCTGACCGACCTCAACTAGCATGGCAAAATTCGATAATTTTATATGGACTATATGGCCTAACCCCATCAACCGTACTCTCGATTGTAGAGGAATCCCACGCCCGGCAGTGAGAGACACATATTATCTTCTGTTAATGTATGTTATGTTCAATCATACTGTAACATTAAACCTTAAATTCAGAATGTTTCAGTGGGCTTCAAACAAATATAGCCTAATTTAAATATTCCTGGTCATATTATTTATAGTTCGACGGTAAAATTACTTTTATTTGTTATACAGGACGCAATCCTTTACACGAGCTGTGCAGGTGTAAAAAAGACAACGCAGCGACAATATGCGAAATATTCCTCGAGTTTATGCCGGACTACCCCATCAACAGGACCGACTTGCAGGTACTATATTTATTTAATAGTTAATTAATGTTGCAGATATTCTATTTGGTATAATTTTGATCGTGTTAATGGTAATTAATGCCATACTTGTACGATAAATTAATCGATATGTGTAAATGGGTTTAAGAGAATCGAAAGAAAATTTAATACGACGGTTAAAAAATTAAAGAAAATGACAATATATTTTATAAAAGAAATCAGATAAATCCTATAAAGCTAAAAATATACAATTGTTTATGATCAGGGCAACACTCCGTTGCTGCTGGCGTACATGAACGGGCAGGGCGCCATGTGTCGCGTGCTCGTGAAAGCGGGCGCGTGTCTCGCGCAGGAGAACAAGGACGGAGTCTCCATATTCAACTACCAGGCGAGTATACACCATCAACTTATATCAACTAATATTAACTTCACGCCCATATCACCACCAATGGGCAGAGTTGTTTAATGCTACCCACACTATGCCGATCCTACATTTGTTTCAAAATGGCATCTATATCCCATTGAGCGATTTATAGCCTATACATTCTGCCATCAGACTAGTTAAGTTATTACGAAATACAATAATTTTGCCAAAAGGCTTTGGCCTGTTGGTCGTAAAAATTGTCCCCTGTTGCATAAATATTGATATATTACCTAGCTATATTTTGTCTTAGTGTAAAGTTATAAGCCAGTACAGCAACGACTAGAAGTATATTGTAGGTGGCGACTAAACAGCTGCTGCACCGACTGCTGGACTCGCTGCCGGCCGAGGCGCCGTGGGCCGAGAGCGACCTGTGCCAGGAGTGCGGCACCAAGTTCACGCTCACCATGAGGAAACATCACTGGTATACACATCTGTTTTCAAACAACTACCGTACTGAAAGTCTAATGAAATATTTACGGCACGGAATAAAAAATAATTATAGTGGTCAGTAAAAAGTAAAAACTACAAGTGAAAGATTTTGGTAATAGGTACTAAAGTATGTAAGTAAAGTAGGATTACGAGTAACACTCAAGGAATCAAAATAGGTCTTCTCGTGTTCTGTGGCTCGCAAACTAACCTAAAACAAACGGAAATTTATATAATGAGATTTTTCTGTAGATCATTCCTAGATATGTAAGTCCTTAAGATGATATGCATGGACAAAAGTAATAATAATAATATGTTTTTCAGTCGTCACTGCGGTCGGATGCTGTGCAACAAATGCTCCAGCCAAGACGTGCCGATACTGAAGTTCGGCATGAACAAGCCGCAGCGAGTGTGCGAGATCTGCTTCAACGTGCTGCAGGTCGGCGCCAGTTAGTAACGCAGGCCGCTCCGCACGAGTGATATCGCTTTTATATGAATGTGAGGATAATGTCTCTGTCATAATTACGAACATCTATCGTTAAA
Source organism: Theretra japonica (assembly GCA_033459515.1). NCBI lineage: Eukaryota > Metazoa > Arthropoda > Insecta > Lepidoptera > Sphingidae > Theretra > Theretra japonica. The sequence goes on from CM065942.1 coordinate 7,357,701, forward strand.
GTACGAAAACAGTAGCGCCCGCATCGATGTCATGCATCGATATAACTCTATTTATCGATACGATATCAATATGTTATCGATATAATCGATAGAAGTTCGTGCTTAAGGCGCAGGATGTTTTTTTATTAAATGTGTAATTGAAAATAAATACAGTACTAAGTGAAGAGCTAAAAGTGTCTAGCTAGACATGATTTTGTATGAAGATATGATTATGTAATCCGTATTCCATAATGCGCTCTACACACCAAACCCGCCGGCCTGGCGACGCAACCCGGACCTATAAGAAAAGCATCATGTCGGCGGCAAGCGCCCGCACGTGTTGTCCGCCGACATGACATTTCTACAACGCAAGCACACTGCTCGTCAACGTCATAAAATGTTCCTTATTTTCCGACTTACAATCACTAAAGTCGTCGGCTAGCCCGCCGACATATGCCGGCGGGCCGGCGGCTTTGGTGTTAGTGCGCTTAAGATTGACGTCTGTTTTATGACGTCATGCATCTTCCATTAAGACATTTTAAACTACTAAAAAAATTATTTACTATTTGATCCTTTTCATACAAAATCCATGTTTGGTTTCATACAATTTTCAGTTTACACGATAGAATTCAAACAAATAAAGGTGGAATAACCCACGAAAAAACAATGTTGCAATGAGGCTGGTTTTTAAGGCTACTGCACACTAACTAGTATGACAGTGCCGTGTGCGTGATTATTTAATGTCAGAAATAGTAGTTTCCATTAATTTGGCCTACCATACATCCAGAAGAAGAACGAAATGTTTTTTTAATATAGACATCACGTTTTGGGCTGTAAGAAATTAGAAATTATTTTACTTAGGTATAATAATTTGAAGATAGTCATAAAACAATATATTACGTGATGATTATAATTATATTTTCTTTTTCTGCGGGTTTCTCGTGCATATATTATGGTAGGCCTAATTTTAACTGTCTCAAATTAATTTGAACTTGTAAGTATGTTTGTATGGTAATTTGAATTAAAATTTAAGACAATACTTTATACAACTTGCTTACCTATTTCTAGGTATTTCGTTTTATTGTTGAATATCGTCGTTTAACAAACAATTCAAATCACCATCGTTTCCAATATAAAACATTTGACAGCGTCTGTGTCTAATATGCCGCTTCTGTAACAAGACATTGCGGGCTCGATACCCTGCATCCAGATAAATGTGCAAGCATAAATTATATTTGTTTAGAGCAGCTATACTCAACCTGCAGCCCGCGGGCCGCATGCGGGTTGCAAATATATTGAAAATCATTTACATTTCGCAGCATTCATAGAAATTGTACGCTTGCCGAGTAAAAAATCGGTAACCGGACAACCCCACCGCGGTGAGACGCATTAGTCAACCCGCGAAATCATGATTATAATGTGTTTGTGGCCCGTATAAAATAAAGATTGAGTACCGCTCGTTGAGTCTAGATATGACGCAAAACCCTTATATCAAAATTCGGCCGGAAAGTTAGGTACTGAATTATTCGATTACGATATTGATAAATGATATACTTATTCGATTATTTGATGTACATAAGAAGTATTGTTTGTTATTTGATGATATACGATGAACAATTTTATTGTAATTATTATTATCGAGATTAAATTAGTTTTTCAAAATAAGAATGTATAATAATGGTATGTAATGAAAGTATGATCACAATTATTTTTTAAATTTCAAAATAATTATAATGCTTAGTAAGTATGTAACCTCGAACCGAGCGCGTCCATTAGATGTAGGCTTCAAAAATCTAGTGCCTCGTTTGATTTTCTATACATTATGCCAAAGTACGAGCGTGCTTTTTTTATAGCTTTAATGTCCATTATTTCGACAATATTTCACGTTGTTCTGTTCATACAAAAAGGTGTACGCATAATGTTTATATAGCAATAACCAGTGATGTTTCTCAATAAGAAAAAATGAAAAGAGGTGTATTTTGTCGTACACCGATACCAAAAGGCTTAAATATGTATGTATGTGTGCGTTTTTAGTTTTAAAATCAATTTCACTATATTATAGTTTTTATAGACACGAAATGTATTCCTTTAATAGACTAAGATTGATCACATTTGCATTTATTATTTTCAATTTATTTTATCGTAGAGCATAATTTGGCTCATGTTGGCAAATACATTCCGAAAAATATTGTTATGGTGTAACACTAATCTTGATAAATTTTATATCCTTTTGACGTTATTTGAGTGCCATTTCAATTGTTTGTGATGTTCCCAGGCTTAAATTCTTATTTTTGAGAGCTGTTTCTATTATGAAATTATTGTTTATGTTCTTTAAAACTTTATATATTTGCTATAATAAAAAGTTACAACATACTGGTGGTTTCCCTTCTCTTTACCGCAGTAGTAAGCGGTATGGTTTTTTTTTTTATTGAACAGGTCTGGCGTACGAGCAAACATGTCACCTGATGGTAAGTGATCACTGCCGCCAACGACACTCACAACGCTTATACCCTGTAAAATAAAGGATGATAATTGTGACAGATCGCAGTAGGGATGAGGGTAGTGTATAAACGTTAATGAATCTATTCGATTATTATTTTTTCTATCTTGTTATCGATAATTGCGTGATTAATGTATGGATTTTATAAAACAGTTTTTTATTTTTTTTAAATTTATTATTATAACTTTAAAAATAAGTTATTACTAATACTACAATAACAGCCGTCCCACAGTGGCGATTTCGGCTCGTGCCTACTTTTATTCGGTGAAACGGCCGTGTGAACGTAAGAAATACGGCCCTTAGTGTAAAATCAAACAAGGAATTTTAAATTATGTATTTCAATATAACGGTGTACAACCTAAATCGTGTTCATTATTATCAACATCATTATCATCATCATCACTAGTTTCACTAGAACTATCCCCTACGTTAATAATAAATTCTTGATCACAAACGGTGTCGAAGTAGACATCTCGCTCCCAGTCTTCTATAATTATTTTTTTTTTGTGTGTTTTTCCAATCATCTGCGGTAACTTTTATTCAATGCACATTTTTTTAATGTAATCAGTAAATGGAACATATTTCGCCAATTAAGAAACAAGTTACTTTTATATTTGCATTTTTGTTATGTATTGTTTTCATTTCAAATCCAATTATTGATAGTCTGTGGTTAATCGTTATGCGTGGCACATCTCTAAAGGGGCGGTACCGTCCATGAAGTACAGTTTTTATTTGTATGACATTTTAACAAAAAAAAACGTAACTTTATAGGCGTGAGGTGTCACAATTATCATCCTATATTTTACAGAGCGTTCATAGACGTGTTGCCAGCACTTAAAATCAAAAGAGGAGCGGGAACGAAAAAGGATGGGAAGAAGAAAGGGGTATTGGGCATCCGGCAATCTCACCCACCGAACGAAATGCGACAGCTAAGCTGTCGCTTCACGTTGATTTCCTGTGAGACAGTGGTACCACCCCGGACGAACCTGCCGATTCATGCTAAGTCATGACTGAAAACAGCGTGGCTCTACCACAAAAAATGGGGGGATAGTTCGCGCATGTTTATTAAAGCGTAAAAAAATAAAAAAAAATAAAAATTATTTATTGACACGTAAATTACATAAACACTAATAGTAGCTTGGCACAGTTTTAAGTTTATTGTTATAGTATTATGTACTGATTACTGGTTCCCAAACTAGGCCAGAAGCTTGTATCTTGGGACTCAGTGTTCAGTCGCTTCAAATGTAGAAGGTTTGTACACACATAAGTTCGCTGTTTATGCATTGTTTTATAATTTCAAAGCTCTTTATTACATACATATTTGTGGTGTATATAAGACATTGGGTGGTGGTGATGTGTCTGTGAAAATGTGTGTATGGTGTGTGTGTGTGTGTGTGTGTGTATGTGTTAGTAAATTAGTGAGTTTATAGTGACTAGCGTATGACTAATTCGCCCCCCTCCCCGCACGTGGATCCGCAACATTCATATACCTACTACCTAGAAATCTACTACTGCGCTTCTGAGACTGCAGTTCAAAAAATTTATCAGGGTTTTTAAATGTACTCCTGGCAAATTATTTAAAATAAGATTTATTATAGGCAGATATGCATTGGGGCACCACGTTCGTAAGTTGCGTGCCCAAGCCCCAATGTCACATTCTTCTACAGTGTATTGTCTCGCATAATTCTCCTTATTGCAAGAATCATGGGTGTGAGAGTGCAACACAGGCATATTGATTTTGGGAATCTGCCCAAACAATGGAGATGCATATGCAATTCTAGGCTGCATTTACCAAAACAATACACATTAATTGAACTTTTAAAAATATCATACAATTTGAATTTTCATACAAAAATTATCATACAAAAAGAATTTTGTGACTTTTAAAAATATCATACAATAATAAATACATACATAACTCACGCCTTTTTCCCAGAAGGGATAGGCAGAGGTGCCACCATGACACCCACATTTCACCTTGCATGTTCCATCCCACGATTTGATAGGCGGCAATCCTATTTTTTTTTTTAATGGCGTTATAGGCAGACGATCTAGCGGCCCGCCTGATGGAAAGCGGCTACCGCTGCCCATAGACCTCCGCAGTGCCGGGGGTCCAGCACAACAAAGTCGCTGCCTACCTATCGCCATTATCGAGCATAAATTCCTGACTCTGGGCTGATAATAAATAGAAAAATGAGCCAGGCTCATAATTATGATTCATTATGAGTCATAAGTAATTGAAAAATCCATTATCATTGCCCGACCCGGGATTCGAACCCGAGACTTCAGCTTTACAATCACACCGTAATACAATTACGCTACCGAGGCAATCAGTCGGAGGCAGTAAATATATCATTTATGCAATTAAATAAAACACAAACAAACCTGTTACATTTTTATTTACAAATAAACATTAACATCACCTGATTCATACTGAATGCATAAATAAATTTGCTAATAACTACATTCTGCCATAATTAAAACAAAACTGACTGCTTGCGGGTGGTGTTCATTTAACTTGGGCAGACATTTGTACAATTACTTTAACCTCTTGAACAGGTCTTTGGTGACACATTTGTCCAGTACATGCAGGTAGTCAATGAGTTCCTCCTCGCAGGTCTCGGCAGTGTTGGATTTGGAGCCAACACGGTCATTGCACTCCTGGTATTTACCCCATAAGTTTTGTGCATCAAGTTTCTGGGAGCATTGTTCCTACAATAATATTTACAATAAATCTCATATTCAATATGTAATCAGTACACTAAAGCTAGTCACTACTTTTCAGTATTTATAAGCACAAATATTACACTAAAACTATATCTACATAATGTTTCTTTATACTATCTAACTTCTCCAAAAATTTGAAATTGTCTTTTTCTTCCTGAATCTTCTGTTCCCAGAGATGAGGTACCAAGTTGTTTATTAAAAATCATAAAAAATAAAACAAAACTAATTCAACCAATAACTAGAATAAGTAAAAAAATAATCAAATTAAAAAAAGTGAACCTTTATTAAATTTGCAGTCATAGTAAGGATATCAAGGCTTGTACTAGAATGATAAGAAATATTTTATAATTTTTATTTCAATAATTTTATTCGTAATACCTAATAATTAACTACTACAATTTTGAAAAACAAAAACAATCTGATCCATAACAAAAAATCGATTGTTCATAGGCATTCATATTTAATGTATTTAATAAATTTCCCTAAACACCCTAACAAAATTATGTATTATACTATAATAATGTATGTATCTCATACAGGCCAGGGTGAATAATTAATTTTAGACTATGAGTCTCATCAGTATTTATGTAAAAAGTAAAGTAATTCTTTAAAAAATAATTGATAGTTAGTCTCAACTATCAACTATTAGTAAAAAATAGTTGATAGTTGAGACTTCAAATTAGTAGATTTTATATTAAAATTCAGCTACATTAATTTATAAACCTAGTTTCTCTTTCTTGAATGTTAAGTTAATACGATAAAGCTAGTAGTTTTGGATAACCCATTTTTAAATTCATTGCAAGTTTATAAAAGTTATAACCTATTACGGGCCTTTAAGGTTATCAAAAGCTTTTAATAGGTTATCAATATAAAAAAAGAATCAAGGGTACCCTGAGGGCTGTCTGTGGATCTACTAATTCTTCTTCTGCGGCTTCTTCTTCTTCATCAGCCTTGACCACGGGAATTATTTTCTCCGCCATTTTTCTGAAAATATGATAAATATCACTTTTCACTGAGCCACAACCAAAATTATAGCTAATATATATCAGTCTATCAGATGAAACTTATTGCTTGATATTTTATTAACAAAAAATACCTTTACTGATGATGCAACAACTGCTATCACGTACAATACTCGAATAAAAAAAACTTCTTGGACGTTCCAAGTACCGATCAATATTTTGATTTATTCAGCATTACCATAGTACGGGCTACTATAAAAGAACCAATAATGTACTTCAATAGACTATAAATACGGAAAAGCAACTTACCTAAAAGCGCTGCATATAATTAGCTTGCGTCACATTGAATTCTACTTTTAGACTTGATTTTATTACGCAGCAATAACAAAAGGCTGCGGGTTCAATCCCGGCACCAAGACAAATGTTTAAAACTTTAAAGTATAATATAGTTGTACAGTGTACTAACCTAATGCAATGCTAAAAAATAGAAATCACCGACCATATCACAGATTTTTTATATGTGGCAACTTATATGATGTAATACAATGACATTACCCAGGTAGGCAACATAACGGAACTAATGAATGTTCATAAAGTATCTTATTTTTGAAAACTCAGTGACATCGCGTTTGTGTTGAGAAAATACATACTTTATGATAAACATTTTACTAATAGTCAATCGAGTGTTTCATTAATCTGATCTTTAAAGAATCAAAAATGTCTATACGAGTTACTTGACGATAGCATAATATAAATAAAATTTTGAGTTATTATGCATCTGAATCAATAAAAAGTAAGTATATTTTTTATCCAAGTCTTCAGCTCCAAACGGATCGTCACCATGGAGAGAGCTTGCTGAAAAGAATTATGTTATATTTCAATATTGTGGTGTTAAAATTGTGAAATATTGTTGTAAATATGTTTATCTTCAAGCAAAACCTGTATCTTATGCATTATTATGATAAAAATGCGTTATAATGTAACCATTTCATGGAAAAAGAGGGAATAACAAATTTTACATTATATTATTTTCTAAGTGTTTCAGGTTCGTAGTTGTTGAAAACATAATTGTATTACCTTTATTAGATTCCATACCAGGCGACAGGAACATCAAACGACAAGCATTGGAGAAATTCATTCTCAATCCAAAATTGTTGTAAATAGTTGAGGTTATGTTTTATAAAACTTTCATGATATTTTATCTTGCAGAATGAATGGAGGAATGGAGCACAGAACTCCAGGTCACAATGCGGTGCTGCACAAAGCACCCAGAAACTATAAATTGCTCATGGACCCATTCCTTGTAAAGGGAGCAACAAAATTGTACAGATATGATGGATTGGTACCGGGGGATACAACTTATCCTCCAGTTCAATGTAGAGATCCCAGGTCTCAGCTAGCCAGGATATGGAATAGAATGGAACCTGCAGATCTGCCAGTGCCGAGGTAAAAATTTAACATTGTTGGAAATCATATTGAGATCTTTGGTTGAAAAAAATATATAAACTGATGACTTGTGCAGGTTATATTAGCATCTTTATTACCTTTGGAATAGATAAAAACCAAATAATGGCCCTATTTCCTAGTGAAAAGCTCCAGTGTTGCTTTTTTTGGGACAATAATTGTCAGTAAGAATTTTTGTTTTGATACAAATTTATCTCTTCTACCATTAAATTAGTGACAAATCCTCATCATAGTCAACATTTTATAAATGATTTCTGATAAATTAGCCATGTTCTGATTAGAAATTATGACAAAATTAATGTTTTTGGTTATGATGTCTTTGTTTTTATTATAGCTTTACTCACAATGCTACCAACCTACAAACATAATTTGACATTTTCAGTATAGGCGGGATTTTTGTAATGCTTGTTCATTTCAGGTTTAAAATAGATAAGAACTATATAGGAATACCACCCCAGGTAGAAATAACAGTAGCCAATTTGAATGACAATATTGACAAAGCATTTTTAGCCGATATGATGAACAAAGTTGGTCCATATGAGGAATTGACAATATTCTATCATCCGATAACAAACAGGCATTTGGGATTTGCCAGGATAGTGTTTCAAGATGTTAAATATTCAAAACTTTGTGTGGAGAAATATAATGGAAAATCGGTCATGGGTCAGGTGAGTATCTTATTGACTCTTTAAAGCTTCTAAGGTAGAAATTCTTATAGTGTGCTTACTTATTTTCATAATGTTTATGGATTTGTGTTAACAACATTACGCGTTACTTTTTTGAAAGAATTTAGTGAATACTTATTATCTTTGTTGGTCTAATTAATCACTTTTTAGCTTTCTTAGCCAGTGATACTATTTCATTTTATACTAGCGTGTGAAAGTGTTAGTAATATTTCCATTCCGTTAAATTTCAATAGACCTGATTGTAGATGTAATGCAGTCCAAATATAGTATGCTCCATATTACAAGGACATAAGTATCTTTGGGCCTCAAGCAATTTCCTTTATTGAATAAAGCACAGTAAATCTGTTCTTTGACTGCAGTCATATCTGAAACAATGGTACCAAACTGATTGTGACAATCCATTGGTCCTGTAGCTTTAATTATCTATAGCTAATTTCAACAATTACCAAATTTTTATTTAGATAACATTGAAAAAGGAAAGGTGTGGATATAATAAGCATTTACTGGTTATTGCCTTGATAATACTTAGATAAATAGATAATACTTAGATAGATAAAATTTTTCATTATCTCTCTACATAGTCACCCTGTATCTATAATTAGCCAGGTATAGGTTAATCTCATTCACACTACTCTCTCCGATTCTGTACTTGCCAGCATACTTTTCACCGGCATCAGGCATCTGGCCAAAAGGCTTGTGCTCTGTTTCTAAGGGTCTTATTCATAGACAGTTTTGAAACCTACTTTAGTTATTAAATGTTTTATCTTCTTCGCTCAACCTGAATTCAGAAGTCGTTTGAAAGGGACAAAACATTTAATAAGTAAAATAGGTCTTAAAACTTCCTATGAATAAAGCCGCATGTGTTTACTGCTTCTTTGGACCACTAACTGTTTATCTTGGTTGACTCGTCACCATTTTGCCTAAGCAAATATTATACTATATCAAATTTGTTTTACATCAGGTGCTGGATGTATTCCATGATGCCTTTGGTAAGAAGTGTCAAGAGCTGTTTGAGAGTAAGACCATGGACAAAAAGACGCAGCCTGTCCCGGTAATAACTAAACCGGTTGTGGAGGATGTTAGGCTACAAAAAGTTGATCCTGCACTTAGTAAAAGATTAGAGGAGACTAAAATAACAGAAAAGGTAAGTCTTTATAAATTTTTTGTAATAAGTTATGTATAAAGAAGCTTATTCAATGTTATATTAGCTGGATGTTCTATTTCTCAGTAATGTGGACGGGATATTATTAAGCTCTTCTGCATGGCTTTAAAGGTTCTGCAAAGTGAAGCATTAACAAAATTCTTAATCACAAAATATGTAGATTTGAACTTTCTGTTTTACCATTAAATGTTTTTGAAGGGCACAGGTTTTCTATATGATAAAAGAGTGTTAAACTTTTTGATATGTCAAATACATTATGTCAATTCCAATTGTCATCATGGTTCAACATCATGATAATTGATTTACAATTAAACTTAAATTCCTTTTAATAGCAGAGATGTCAGAAATTATTATAAATTATGGATAAATGAAAGAAGTTCGGGCCAAACACTATAATCATGGGGCGTCCTCTGGCCAGATGGTGGAACGACTTGCACAAGAGGGCTGGCAGCGATTGGTTGCATACTTTGGGAGGGCCTATGTCCAGCAGTGGACTGCAACGGGCTGATGATAAAGATGATGACTAAAATGTTTTTAGCATTAATACAGTATTTATTTGTGAAAATATGACAAAATTGAATTACAACATTATCACCACAAATCAATAAAAAAATATTAATATGCTTCATATTAAGGTTGAAACATAATCTACTATGTACTACTTTAGCTAGTATGAAATACCCAATGACTATTCCAATATAATTTAATGATTGTTGGTGTGGAAGCTGCGTTGTGAGTCCTAATACACTTTATGTATTGAATATAGTTGTCACCAGCACATTCTCCTATGCTGCCCAATAAAGCTTCCACTTTCCTTCTATTTGGACTTATCCCAGTTGCCACAAAGCACTGTCTTACCCGTCAATTTTCTCCATCTTATTTGATTTTTAATGATTATTGTTGCAAGACATTTACTAAGGCTTATTATTTTTCAAGGAACCATACACCCGGTACAAGGAATTGGAACATGGGGAGAGCAACTCCCGCTATTCGGACGAGGAGCGCGAGTACAGGCACCGGCACCGCAGCAGGAGCGAACGAGAGAGGGACAAGGAGAGGGACCGAGACGGACATAGAGATAGAGACAGGGATAGAGAGAGGTGAGAATCGTTTGGATTTTCTGGAAGTGTTAAATATGATACAGGTTTTATTATCCGAACTTTATAACAACCAACAATGAAACATGTAATAATTAAACCAATAAATTGGCTATGTATGCCAAATTCTACTGGTCTCAGCTGGGACTATTGTCAAAGGCTTAAAAGAAATGGAGCCTTTCACCAAATAAATGTTTACCAATTACTTGTATACATGGTTAATGTTAGTGAGGTACTTTAATAAACCTAATAATAGTTATATTACTAACATTTCATAATGTTTTATCATATACTATATCTTTTACAAGCCGACGTTGCAAAAGGAAATGTCGAAGGAAGTATGTATCACTATTTTATATTTCTGCATAGCTTTTCATCTCATTTATATCTATTTATTAAAAATCATCCGTTAGAAGAGCAACTAATATTTCGAACCTGTTTTGACAATTTATGTTACAAACTATTTCTGATGATATTGTAATCACATAACTTAATTGATTTTGTAATGAAATATGAATATAAGGTATATAACCCTGGTATGTTTGGTATAAGACACAGGGAGCGGTACAACCGCGTCGCAACCGAGACGACCGAGACTGCGTACGCGACGTCGAGCCACACCTCCGACCTGGCCTACCCGCCGCCCGCCGCCGTGCCCTACGACCCTTACTACCAGCAGAGGTGACTTGGACATACACATATGTCTTGAATTCAATTGATTCTCTCTTATTAGCCATAAAAAGTCTTACCAAAAAAATTGTGAACAATAGAAAACAGATTATATACAAAAATTATTAATGGTTTTGGAATGTCGATGAATTGTTGATAATTTAAAATATCCCTTTCTATTTTTTTTAACTGCTGAAATGTCTTTGGATACCGGACAGTCATTGATGACTTAAGCTGTTTTTACCGTATTCTATTTTATTTAATCGTTACTTCAGTGATTCACTTAAAAAGTTTAAACTGGTACATCATATAATATAATGTAGTAGATGAAATGAGTGTGAAGTGAATGTTGATGTTGTTGATGGTAGTTACGGTTACGGGTACCCGGCGGGCGCGACGCCGAGCGGCAGCAGCGTGTGGTGGGGCGACTGGCGACACACGCACCACTCACACCACTCGCACGTAAGTACCACGCTTGTATGCACCAGACGGAACACGCTGTATAAAGCCTAGTAACAACGGCACATTCAAACTCGCTAATATTTTAACACTAATTCATTTAATGCCAGAACACTGGGTTATTCCACGATTAACAACTGTCATGGTAATTATTTCTTGTTGTGTTGTGATTGTTTGGGTAAATACTAAGTACTAACCATATGAAGCTTAGGCGAAAGCTTCTATCGTATAATGTTACTACATGAGTCATTTGTAAATATATAACGGATTCAGTTGTAGCAAGTAGTTAATTGATCACAGGTAATTTTAATAGCTTGAAGCCAAGAGTATTAGTAGTACAACAATACAGTACTTAATGTGGTCGCTTGAAGCTAAAATATCCATCAAACATGTCTTCAGTTTGTTTTTTATCGAGTTTCGTTGAACCGAATTAATGGCAAGAAAATTGCGTTGAATAGTGCGTGCGTGCGCATGGGAGCGCACGCATTGACGTGCGCGTATAGGTGTATTCAGATGTATTAAAGTCGAGGTAGCAATTAATAAACAAAGGCATTTCATTCATGAGTAAATATTATAAGAAGAATGATGTAAGAAAGCCAGCGTAGGCTATAGTATATGTGAGGGAGATAATAAGCGTGGCTTGCGTGCATTGACGATAGTCGAAGTGCAAGTCAAAATGCAAGTCGAAGTGCAAGTCGAAGTCGAAGTGCCGCAGACGGCGCGAGCGCGCGAGCAGCGTGTCCGCCGAGCCGCGCGCCGCGCCCGACCCCGCGCCGCCCGCGCCCCGCCCACACCACCAGGTGCCACGCCCACCCGACTACTACACATACTTCTTGCACTTCACGAACATGCCCTGACTTCCTTCAGCTAAATCACTTGTCTTGATAAAATTTGTATGTCACAAACTATTTGGGATACTTCAAGTTATATTTTACCGTTGAATCATGAACCAAATAACAATAATAAAGCGTCATCACCCATCACAGTTTGATTTCGATGCGGAAATCGTAATCGATGGCAAATATCGATAAATGACAAAATCTTGCTCAATTATGATCAAAAAGTGAATATATACTAACAGAGATGTGTAACAAATTGATCAGGAGATAGGGGTTTTGTTGGTGAATTGAAAGAGACATAGTTGCGTGTGATGCACCAGTGGGTGTAATCGGTGTCGTGTTAGTATGATTGTGCTGTCTAACTCTAGCGTTAGCGACATGACGTAAGCGTGACGTAAGACCAGTCATGAGCGATCAAACAATATGATAAATATATTATAAAATATTCAATGTATATCAGTTTTATACACACACACACACACACACATTGTACGTTTTAAAAAATCGTATAATAGAAATGACTCATTCAGACTTTTTGTATCGACATTATCGATTAATGCTGTATCGATTTTCCACAATCGAGAATGTGCGTACTGTTATCGATTTAGATACTTTTTGTGGCACGCAATTTTGCCCCAATTGGAGCAGTTTTGACGTATTTCTGTTAATAAATAGCCGGAATTTTCTTTATATTCACTATAAGACATGTTACACAATGACGTTCGGTATACTGTGTCGAAACGCTAGCAAGTTAGACTTCCACGCTTTAGGTGTGTAGGTGTTTAAAGAGTGGTTACAAAAGTAGATTAGTGACTCGATTTGTTTCTTTAAGTTTGTATTGTACACGGTGTTATAGGGTGGATAGACTTGCACTGATCTTTTTTACTTTTTAACTTCTGCCATATTAAAATTGCATGACATAATATGGATGAATGGTTTAGATTGTATAAAACTTTTTATTAAGATTGGAATATACGACGGTAAGCGTTATCTTAAAGCTATATTTTTCTTTGTCGTTGTGTGCGACATTGCATGTGTTAATATTTCTAACAATTAACTTGCATGTGTGTGTTTTAAAATGTGTGCATTTTTATTCATCTTATGGGTTACAGCATGTCGATCTAATATCGATAAAAAATAACTATATTATATTTTTTCTTACGTTCTACCATTTCTTTACTTTCTAGCTATAAATCATAACAAAAAATTTAAAATATTGGTGTCTTGAGTTCAAAATCTAGAACTAAGCTTCACTAAGCTCTAGACTTTATTGAAGTTTGCGGTATCATTTTTAATCCAGTATAAATTTGCAATATTATGTTATTACATAATGTTATGTCCAAATTGTATAGTAAATAAGAAAATGTTTGGCCTAACTTCCCTGGATTTTAAGTGCAGCCAAAGACAAATTTCATCTTGAAAAATAAATTTTTGACCTTGGTTATTTAACAGAATATTTATTAATAAAAATATGACCATAGGAGCCGTCGCTAGAACCCAAGAGCGCGGAACCGGTGGAGCCTCGGCCGCCTGAAGACAGCATCGACAGCAAGGAACCCGACCCTAAACCACCCCCACCCGCTGAAGAACCTAAGAACGTCGACCTTGACACCAGGTACACTATATCGATAACATAGTCGATAGAGGCATTCTGAAATTATGTCGATATTAAAGTAGAGTTTTGCATATTAGGGTTGTAGTTAATCAAGCAAATATGGGGTTAAATTATGAGGTCAATTATTGTGCAAAATTAATAGGTTTATCCCACAACATTTTGGAATAATAAAAGGTAGAAGGAGAAAAAACAAGAGATTATAATATTGCCTAATATAATAATATCTGTCTTAATCAGTATTCGGTCGAAAGCGGAAGATAACAATTTATTAACAACTAAAATATTGAGTAGATTACTATGGAAATCCTCAGTAGAGGCTGTCGTTTAATATTGATCTTCATATGACAGAGGAAGTTAATATAATTTTTTAATTCCAGAATAGCGATGTTACTAAAGGGCGCGAGTGGTGGCGGAGGGCTGGCACCTCCGTTTTTGGCGTTGGGCATGTCCTCAGAGGAAGAGGACGATGCCAGACTACCATCCAAAATACCCGACCTCGACGCACACAATCCACCCAGTGATGACGAAGGTAGGAAATTATTTATCGATTGTCACATTCGTAGCATTTTTTTTTCTATAATGAAAAATACTACCAATTGTTGACTAAGCTTGGTGGTATGACTAAAAATATGCAGATTAAATTTCGCCATGGTGTATCGATGTATCTTGCTAGTAGTAGTAACACGAAAATTATTCGATATTTTAGCAACAAAAGTACTTAGACGTTATCTAGGTAATACGATTCGCCTTATAGAGAACGTGTTGCAACCACATTTGTGTTTTATTAGGATATATTTTTGCCATGACTTATAATAAGCACCTAAATTACTAATAAACTATACATCGATACTTTCAATAGAAGGCAATGAATATACTAAATAGGTTTATTAATGTACTCTATTATTATAGTTTCAGGAAGTGAGGGCAGGGGGAGTATAATATCGGTGTCTCAGAAGACTGAACTAAACCCGGAGCCGCTATCGAATACGCCGTCACCCTACCTGTCCAGAGAATTCTATCTCGAATGCCTTAAAGTTACTGTAGAAAAGGTATATAGTGATTTCTATTTAATTACTATACAATGTCTAGTTTGTGAAAATTAATTATATTGTATGGGATATATTTATGTTATATTTATTGTACGGGAAATTTTATACGTCCAAATAAAATATCTCATACTTTGTGGACCAAAAAAAATCAGCATGAAAAGTGAGGCATCATACCAATGTTTGAATTTTAAAAAAGGCCCGTAGATTGTTCTGCGGCAAATTAATTTCCGAACTGATATGGTTACATTCAGTCTTTACTATATCTGAAAAGTCGATAAAAAATATTACAAAATAAATAACTTATATTATTATAAATGTTACAGAACATACAATATTTGAATGTTATAATTGTAGCGAGCGAAAGAGCAGCGCAAGAAAGTCCCGGCGGTGGATAAGATCGGGTCGGACATCTCGTCGTCGGAGGACGAGTTGCTGACGGGCGAGGAGCCGCGCCGCTCGCCCGCCGCGCCGCCCAACATCGACCGCGACCAGGACAATCTCGACGACGACCAGGTGACTCCACTTTCTAATCCAAAATAATACAACTACATGTACTATGATTCGTGTTTATAATATTGTCAATTTATGTGAAAGTTGGCATGTAAATACTGAAAGATTTTTGTAGGGATTGCAATTTTTGCACGTTAAATCACGCAGCGATCCAACTATATAAGTGTTATTTTTTTATCAAATGAGTTAATTGCAATATAATATTTGTTGTCCTCCAGATGTCTCTGTCGTCGTTATCGTCGACGGAGCCAAAGATCGAGGAGCAGGTGCCCGCTGAAGCGTACTACTACCCTCCACATCCGCACTACTATCAAACCATGTGGCCGCCGGCAGGTAAGCTTTGCTAACAATATTTCTTTACGACTTTAACAAGTGAAAAATAGATTATTGTTAGTCAAAGGATCTGTAGGGGCATTGACGAAAATATGTGTAATTTTAAGCTAGCGGCAATGTCGATAATAATTGTTTTATTTTTCCATTAATATTTTGAGTATAAGTAAAATTCTTGATATGCGTGTTTCCCTCTTTTTTAAGCTTTATCAGCTCTTTCGAGTTGACTACATTTTTTTCTCTATTTTCCGACTTTAAAATAAATTATATAAATTGTATACCGATGAGTACATGGTGATGTTTGTCTGCAGCATATCCGCCGGCGGCGTACGGCGCTCCGGCGGAGTTGGCGATGGCGTACGGCGGCGGGTTCGCGGCGCCGCCCCTGCTGCCGCACCACTATCAGGCCTACCCCGACACCGCCGAGCCCGCACAGGTAACACATGTGTGTCATCTGCCATTGTATTTGGTCTATTCTAAGATCCTAAAAAACTATCGAATTTGGGAACAATTATAATCTATGTAATATAAAGATTATCCATTACGTGGTTTGCTTGGTCAAGCCTTAATACTTACACATACCCTTTTCCAATTCTTTAATTCCGCAGAACTAAGCTATAAAACTGATTTTTACATACGTCTTGTGTTATAAAGTAGTCGGTATTGTAACATGTGCAGAGTCGAAAACAAGAAAGTAAGTTTTCACGTCGACCGATGCTAAGAAAAAAAATATTTTCTTCAACGATATTTAAAATAAAACATTTCCGACAATATTTTGAATAATTAATATAACATGATAACTCTACGTTTTCAGGAGGCGGACAACCCGTATTATCCGACAATAAACAGCGTGATAGAGCGAGTTACAGCTGAACTGAAGGTGATCCTCAAGAAGGACTTCAACAAGAAGATGATCGAGAACACGGCGTTCAAGAGCTTCGAGGTGTGGTGGGACGAGCAGAGCCGGAAGATGCGCCAGACCGCCAAGCCCAAGGAGGACACCAACCAACCGCTGCAGGTAAACTAACGTACTATAATGCCTATATTCAGTGTTGTTTATTTCCTTCTGCGATTCCAGCTTCTTGTGTGTGGGGTATATTTTAATTGTTTTAAAAATCATCACAGCTTAATCTAGAAGGCCAGATTAGGCTTTGATGATTTTTAAAAGATAGATATATATATTTCATGTATTAACTCCTGAGCTGATGTAATTTATTGACAATAATACGGATTATTATGTTTGTTCGTTTAGTCCGCTGATTTGAAGATTACATCAGGAATAACATTTGGACATTTGATCGATAGTTCCAATATGACAAACACATAAAAATATTAATATTATTGATCCTAACAAAACCTGTGTATTCCTCAGGATATCTCCAATAAGAAAGAAGAGGCGGTGGACTCAATAAAGTCGATAATAGAGTCGCGAGAGTTAGGTCTAGATCTGGGTGGGTATGGCGTCGGGATTGGTCTAGGTCTTCGGGCCACGATACCCAAAATGCCCAGCTTCAGGAAAAAGAGAAAGATTCCGTCGCCTGTAGTCATGGACGACGACTCTTCAAAGAGGCTAAGTGACCAGGTAAGTTCGTACATGCATTAACAGTATTATTTTTTAGATTAACTCTTGCTTCAATATCGATAAAAATGTCAATCGATATCGATAAAACTCGCCATTCAAATCGATTTGATTCAAGTAATATTAAGTATCAGTTTGTTAGTAGATAATTTAGGTTTGTAAAATTGATTATTATATTCTTATTTCGCCTATATTTCTCTCGTAATTATGATGGGTGGGCACAAAATTAAGTCGATATGTTCGTTACAAATACGCATAGCTAAACTATTATCGCATTTATTACATAATAATGTACATACCTTGTGGAATTAAATTATATTGTGCGCTACACAGGAGGAAATGGTGCAGAATTCCGACGAAGAGAAGGAGGTTCCAACGAGTCCGCGGAGTAGGACGACAGGGTCCTACTTATCGAGGAGTAGGCGGAGACAGTCTAGCAGCTCTTCCAGGTCAGTTAAAGAGAATATTGATATCCACATATTAAAAAATATTATTAAATGTAGCAATGCAAAGATATTTTCTGATATAATTGAAAATATTCCGATGTGTAGTTTCTTATGTATTACTAAATGACGTATTTATCGTTATGAGCGCGCTTAGAACGTAAATGGCACTGTAAATTCTTAATAACCCCGAGAGAATAAATAAGTACATACATACAAATATAAACTCACGCTTTTACCCAGAAAAGGTAGGCAGAAGTTTTGCCAGATCACCCACGTTTCGTCTCGTGTGTTCCGTTCCACGATGTGATAGAGGGAGAGCCTATCGGGCACATTCCTGACTCCGGGCCGACTTTGAATAGAAAAATCTAATAAATTTGTATTCCAAATAAACGTGAATACTAGGTAGTTGAATATTTCCTGTATATTTCAGGTCATCATCATCGTCGTCGAGTCGTTCGTCGTCGGAGGAGTCGGAGGTGGAGCGGAAAGGACCCGCGCCGCGAATATACTCCGATACCGACGACGACTCCGAACTCGACGAGTCTGAGGTAACGAACTTACATTGTGATATGATACTTGATGAGCACACAGTTTTTTTGGCAGTTTAAGAATTTATTTTAAGAACGAAGAGTTTTGAGTCGATAAGCTAAGGAGTCATATGTATTTTAGGATCCTGTAAGTTATATTCTCACGTCATGTTAATTGTTGGATCCGTATTTTAATTGAATGTTGCTTCTATACATACTAGTTGAAAGTCTGTTCTGATCAAACCGTGAATTAATCTTTGATTACGAATAAATTTGTACGCGAGCGAGATCTAACACAATTTATAGTCGTGCTTATTGTTTGTGTATATATGGGCTAATGCAGTACAGTATTATAATTTATTTACATTATTTATCCATATATCGAATTTTATCCTAATATTGGACAGAGGCCCTCTTTCCTTTGCCTATACTAAATACTATCTTTATCCATAGTTTAAGGTGGTGTCGAACAAGGAGCGGCTGAGGCGGGTGTACTCGTCGTCGGACAGCGAGGAGGAGAGCAGGATGAGGGAGAAGACGCCCATCCCGCCAGTAGAGGCGTCGGACACGGAGGAGCGCCTGGGCTCGCCCATCCTGTCGCCCGAGGAGCCGCGCGACCTGCTGCTCGACAGGGTCTACTCCGACTCCGAGGAGGAGCGGGAGTACCAGGTAACACGCGAAACACTCATACAACATTTTCTCTGTTTTGAAATAAATTAATTGGATATTTTATCCAAGTCAATGAATAATAACCGCTGACACGATGGCTGCGGGTTAAGATTCCAGGACGCATCGGGCATTTTAGGAGTCATATGTGTGTTATTAGGATATTATGCACTTTAAATGTGAAGAAAAACACTGAAAATTCCGCCGACCGGCTTAGTGTTACTGGAGCGTCGTGAAATCGATACGTGATGTTATGGGTGGCTGTAACTGATGACTAGCCTAGTTGACGCTTTACTTGAGGGTGGTGAACGAGGCCCCTAAATCTTTAGTTTCTTTGTATAAAGTTATTTCTAAATATATTTAACCGAAATTCCCTCCCGCAGGAGAGGCGAAGACGCAACACAGAATATATGGAGCAGATTGAGAGAGAGTTCCTAGAGGAGCAGAGGAAAAAGATGGAGGTGGATACAGAACCGCAGCCAGACAAACCGCCTGACGAAAGGTAATCATATACAATTGTTTTTAATGCTTAGTTCTGACAGACGAGCAAAATTACTCACCTGATGGTATATGATCACGGCATTTCATGAAAATTTTCAACACCTAATGGGACGGAAATTGGGAAGGAAAAGAAAAAGCCGAGGGGACGGGAGGTATTGGTCCATCCTCTAGTAATCTCGTCGCACAACTCATTACAGTTATAAGTTATGGTGTCCGAACAACAGTTGGTACAATTCTGAGGTCTACCAAAAATGTTGTTAACAAAGTTGTACACAACTGATAGTTTACCAGGAATTTATTCATTAATCGCATTATATTCCAGCAAACCCGAAAGCAAGCCCGAAGACGCCAGAAGTAGTCCAGTCAAGAACCATGTAAAATCCCCTGAGAAGAAGCTCGACACAGAAGTAGAAGATGGCG
This sequence comes from Theretra japonica, assembly GCA_033459515.1. Lineage (NCBI taxonomy): Eukaryota > Metazoa > Arthropoda > Insecta > Lepidoptera > Sphingidae > Theretra > Theretra japonica. The sequence goes on from CM065942.1 coordinate 7,377,888, forward strand.
AGATCACTTCGGAAGAAGAGTCGTTGAAGACCCGGCGGAAGAAGGACCGCCGGTCTAAGAAGAGCGAGAAGAGACAACGGATCGTGTCTGTTAGTGATCACAGTAATAACGACACTACGGCCAGCGTCAATGGTGTTAAAGAGGTGCGTTTTATTTTGGAACTATGTACAGTATTTTTAATTTGTCGTTGATATTTTAATATCAGGTTTCACAAATTGTTGTTTAAAAACATCGTAAAGAAACCCGCACACACAAGGGAATATGTTGAATACAAAGGTGAAGTCAACTACCAAGGAAACCTGAATACTATAGAGATCTTTATTAATATGTTTATGGTATGTGAATTAAGCTTACTTGCATTAGACAAACGTGGTGGACTTTGATTCATACACTTCCCATTGAACTTTCGAATGTAGAGGACTACTGGGTAGCCAGTGGCGCTATTTGGTCTGATGTAAAATAGTATTGTTACAATGACAGCCTCCGTGGCGCAGTTGGTTAGACGCCGGTTGTGAAACGAGAGCCTGCGGCTTCGAACCCCGTACCGACACAAATTTTTGTGAGGCCCACAAATATTTGGTGTTTGTGAGACCGATAAGTCTCTCGTAGTTTATGATATCCACGACACAAGACTTAATTGATCTTAATGTGGGGTTAGGATTATGTATGTGACTGTTGGGTGTATTTATCAATGTTTGAATGTTGCCTGTGTAATTAAATAAAATATGAGCATTATTCGTGCAGGCGAGCAGCGCGTTGTCGGAGACGTGGTCGCCGCAGTCGCAGGCGTCGCAAGCGTCGCAGGCGTCGCAGGTGGCGCTCGACCACTCGTACTGCCGCCCGCCGCCCGCGCACGCGCCCACGCCGCCCGCCAACCATCTGCAGCACGACCACGGTACCCACACACACACATACACGGGCTTAGATACAACTCTATCCTTTATTACGGGTTTCACTTATCCATTTCTTTATTGTGCACCGACACAATACTATCCATACAAAGGTCGTCTTGAAGAGATCGCTTTAAGCGATAAGACCGCCCATTGTAATACCATAAGTTGCTATATTTTGTCTGATTTTGTATTTTTGTTTGGTTGACAATAAAGAGTTTAGTATTGTATTGTAACCCTAATATCGATAGCCTATTAACGGCATCGTCTATCATCATTAACGAATATTAGCTACCATTTTAAAGTATCGGTGCACTTTTAACATCGATAATCTCTCTCCAAGTACTTACAAGATTCCAATGGAATCTATCGATAAAAATCTACGTATTTTTGTCATAAATACGCTTTTTTGGCGAGTCCTTTAATAATTTTAAAAATCTTATTCATAAAACTGTATAATTTTTAGGTTTACTATAAACATCACTGTTTTTACTTAAATAACTAACACCTAGCTTACTAGATTTTTGACTAACCTTAATGTAAGTTATTCATATTCATGTAGTGTTTACTGTTAAAAATTGTACACTTGCTTAATATTTATTTCAGAGGTAATCGTGTATAATTATTATAATCAGTGTAACAATTGTAGTGAACCATTAAAGAGAAAAAAAAAGTTAAATGCCATTAAATTTTATATTATTACTGCATGAGATAAAGTAACTCAAACATGCTATATGAATTATTATGTGTGTAGGCTACACGTGGATGGCGGAGCCGGAGAGCGCATCGCCCGTCGAGGAACCTCCGCTCAAGAAGGAAACGAAGCGACCGTACAAGAGAAAACACGAGACCAAGAAACTAGCCGAAATACAAAACAAGTTAGTAATTTTTCTAGCAACTAAAATTACCATTATATTATGGTTACTGTATACTTGTGTAATATTAATAAATAAAATGAATTGAAATTTAAGCCGGACATAACGACTCTCAATATACTAATTGTAATGACTTTATTTATAAATTACATTACATTGTAGAGTGTGTTGTACCGCACGTTACTGACGCGCCTACGACGTTTTCGTTCAATGACCGCATTTGTTTCGTTTTTGTTGTTTTCCCGCGCATATACAATCTGTCTTATAAAAACATTTGTCTAACCAGCGACAAAGACATTTAATGAAAATCTGTGTTTTTGCAGGTTGTATCCTAGCGCTGGCGGCGACTACGTGACAGGCGCGGGGGCGATATTCAAAGCGCGCGACATGATGTCGGAGATGACGGTGATGTACTCGTTCCTGACGCGCGGCATCGACCGCGAGGACGCGCAGTTCCTGCGGCGCGCCTACGAGGCGCTGCTGGCCGAGGACGCGCACGGATACTGGCTCAACGACACGCACTGGGTCGACCACCCGCCCACCGACCTGTGCTATGACCCGCCACGGAAGAAGTCCAAGAGGCATAATAATATTTATGAAGATCTACAGGTCGGTCTCTTACTTATTTGCACTATTTTTCAATATCATCAGATATAGGCAGAAACCTGGATGTGCCAGAGCCCTGGCACTGCGAAGGTCCATGAGCGACTTTGTCAGCTTTCCATCAGGCGGACCGCATGTTCGTATGCTTGCAAAGGCTAATGAAAAAAAATTACGAGTATTTTTTTTAAATTGACACAATAATGCACGATAATGTACATGTATGTACGTAGTATAAAATGACGATTACATGCTAGCCTCCTTGAACTAAGATTTAAATCAGAAACACTGGCTACTTGTATGGTATAATACACCCATCGAGTATGACGGTCATAATCCGAGTCGATACTAAAATCGATCAGAAATTATTTTTGTGCGTTGCATATTTATGTATGTTTGCCAAGCACCTTAGGATATGGAAGTGATATAAATGCGGGGCTGTTTTTGAAACGGAGAAAGATCAATCTAAAAATGTATAATTAATTGATATCCATATCGATGTGTTATCCCAATATGCCAATTGAAATTTCAGGGTCATTCAAGCGGTTCGGCGCGCACGGAGGGCTACTACAAGATGGACGCGCGCATCAAGGCGAAGTACAAGTACCACCACGGGCGCGCCACCGCCGCCGCGCTGCACGCGCCGCCCGACGACAAGAAGGCCTCCAAGATGCAGCTGCTGTCCCGCGAGGCGCGCTCCAACCAGAGGAGGCTGCTCACTGCTTTCGGTACGTGATGACTCGGCTTTCATATTCATTCATATCTCACCAGCCCAGCGACTGGACGATTCTCGGGCGATATTATGGAGGTGATAACGTATTCTCTTTTTTATCACCAATAAAGAGTGGGATACGGCATAGACTTTTCATTAAATCAACAATCCATGAAATAGAGAAACTTGAACACTAAAAACGTTGGGATAAGAGCGAATTTATCTGATGTTTATTTTGCTTTCAAAATTACGCCAATATCTGAATGTAAAATTTAACAATTAACAATAATAACTACTTGTATGTTTACAGGAACGGACACCGACTCAGATCTGTTGAAATTCAACCAGCTGAAGTTCAGAAAGAAGCAACTGAAGTTCGCCAAGTCTGGCATTCACGACTGGGGATTGTTTGCTCAGGTCACTATTACTTTTTGGATACGAGAAATATGAGAGCTTTCTGTGCAATGCGATACAACGCATGTAATATATTTCGCTGGTTTTTTTTTGGACTAGCTAATATATTATTGTGTTTGATTGAGAGCATTTGTGGCGTATTTAGTTAAGAAGTCGGCGGTGACACTGGTTGCAGAAAAGACCCCCTACAGAGACAAATATTTATGTGATCACCAAATACACCTTTCGGGCCTGGATGTTATGAGACCCTACATTCTCTTGTCCTTTTTGATATTAATGACAAGATATTTAAATCATTTATAATACACAGGAGCCGATAGCAGCGGACGAGATGGTGATCGAGTACGTGGGGCAGATGATCCGGCCCATCGTGGCGGACGTGCGCGAGGCTCACTACGAGGCCACCGGCATCGGCAGCTCCTACCTGTTCCGCATCGACCTCGACACCATCATCGACGCCACCAAGTGCGGCAACCTCGCCAGGTTCATCAACCACAGCTGCAACGTCAGTATATTTCTCGTTTATAGCTTGTACGTACTAGGCAGGAATATAGGTGTGAAACGCGCAGACTTGCGACTCTATCCCAATTCTGTATTGTGTGAACGAAATAAGTCGCTTAGTTTCTGGTATGCATCACAAAGGGATTACAATACTATGGGACCGGCGTGTTGTTACTTTTCGGTGATATTATCAGAATTGCTTGTTATTATTTTTTATATATTTTTATTTTATTCAATTGTTTACACATTGTTTTTAAGTTAATTGGTATTTTTTTGGTAATATGCTTGTTTAGTCGAAATACTACACACATGTCCAATTTAATAAGCGCTATTGAATGGATAAAATCAATATTATTGAAATTGAATTATTGAAATGTTGTTCGTTTACAGCCGAACTGCTACGCGAAGATAATAACGATAGAATCGCAAAAGAAGATCGTGATATACTCGAAGCAGCCGATCGGCGTCGACGAGGAGATCACGTACGACTACAAGTTCCCGCTGGAGGACGAGAAGATCCCGTGCCTGTGCGGCGCGCCGCAGTGCCGCGGCTTCCTCAACTAAACCAAACACCAACTGTCTACATATTTGGCTCGCGTTATATGGTTTGTTTTGTTCTTCCTACCCAGACTGCAGTCTGAATAAAGTATTCCGTGCTCCGCTTGCCTGCAGGCGACTGTTTAACATTGTACAGTTCTAATAAATAAAATATATTATCATAAACACATTTTAACTCTGCTCAGTTAAAAAGGATCTGTATAGGCTGTTTTTAGTCTTTCACAACTAAGTCAATGAGATCGAACGTAAGTTCGGGTAGTGCGTTAGCCACCGTAAGTAACTTTATTCGAGTGAAAACTGTTGGCTTCTGTCTGATTGTTTGCTTCATAGAATCTCCGGAATACGTGTACATATTGTAGGGTTTGCGGTTACCCTAAATTTAAACAAAGTATAATTATAAAGGGATGAGAAATGGAATTTAGTGTATATTAATATAAATTATATGTATTAGTGTCAAAAATTGTGTTCCTAAGTAAGTCATTGAGAAATTGATATACAATATATATTATCTCGGGTAAAACTGATTTTTAGATTGGCAACAACTTGTGTATAGACATTTTGGATGTGTGGGATTTTTGGCCCGTAATGTAAGGAAAGGGAAGGTAAATGCGGTGCGTATGTGATGTATTGGCTTACTCCCTCTGTACTAAAGGTTGTATCGACGAACTGTGAAAATTGTCTTAAACAAGCCTGCGTTCTATTAGTAATGTCATAAACGGCGTCTAGTATGTAAGTGGTTTGTAAAAACTGCCTCAAATTAGAAAGTTTGTATCTTATTGTAAAAAGATGCGTGTTTGTGTGAATCTGATAGTATCGTTTTGTATTTAATGCGACCCAGTGCAACTAAATGTAATTATTAACTTTTTGTATTATATTATGATATTGATTTGACTGAGTCTTAAAGATATGAATCACTAGACATAGAATGTCGAGGATAACGAGCTGTATAATTATTTGTGCTGTATATTATTTGTGTATAAAGATATCTGCCGCCACGCCACAGCCACTCTTGCGTAGTACACTTGTCAAGTACACACGTATGTTATCAATTTTGATTTCGTAAGAATTTTGCAAATGTGTTTTGTTTCGTGTTCGAAAATTGTTTTATAAACGATAAACAATTTCACATAAAAAAATAGTAATAAACGAATGGTAGATATGCTCGGGGTCTGTCGAAATTCCACTTCACAATATGTTATGTAAAATGTATAAGTTTGTAAATAAAATATTCCAACAATTTATGATTTTTTTTAGTGACAAAACCTTTTGGGCGTGTACTAAATATCGATTCAGCGTGTTTTTATTGATTTAGGTATATAGTTTATTTATAGAAAAAGCTAACGTAGAATTAAATTGAACGGCTCTATGACTGAGTAATGTGATCAGCCAGTAGACATTTTGCTCGAAACTAATTAAATATCAATAAATCATTATTTATGACTAATGATTATTTAATTTAATCGGTCCGTTGAGGTAATGAAGAATTCGTTTTAAAGATAGATTACTTGTGATTTGACAGTTCAACATAATATATCCTATAACAGCAGAAAATTGTTGCATGATTAATAAAAATGTGGGCGGTCCGGCCCGCCTGCGTCCGCGTGTAAATATTTCTCGACTTTACTCTGAAGTAGTAAAACATTTTTTTATACTCGCACGACAAACCGACTCTAATGCACTCGATGATTGCAATCCAATCTGAATGTAGATATAATTATCCACCGGCGAGAAACCAAATACACCGTCTGTGCTCGAAAGCGATAACAAAAATTAAACGTCGCTGCAAGAAATTACTAGGAGTGCATAAAAGGGTAGAAGTAAAAAATTGTATACAGTGTACAACGGGAGAGCGATATAGTGCACGCATTCCGTCTCGCTTCAACGCCACGCCCACTCGCCAATCACAAGCAAGAGCACGCTGATACCTCTTCGCTTTTATTATATCCTAGTACCGATGCGAGTTTCGCAAGATCAACGCCACAATCAATCGTGTCACGAACGATGCTTATTGTAAGAAGAATAAGAAAAAGAACTTGATACTTGATAAAACGACCCGCGAGTGAGATAGTGCACGCATTCCGTCTCGTTTTAACGTCACGCCCCCCGGCAAGTTAACTTGCCAATCACAAGCAAGAGCATGCTGACCACTCTTCGCTTTTATTATATCCTAGTAAGTTCGCAAGATTGAAGCGCCACTGTTCGTCTCAATTTTGAATATTAAAGTGCGTAAAAAAAGCAATTCTGTCTACATTTATGTTAAATAGTCGCTCAAAAGGTGCATCGTGACTACAAGTTGGCGATTAGTGATACCTAATTTACTAATCTAGATCGAAGATTCTAGCTAGACTATTAAATAAAGTTGCAAGAGTTTGTTTATATTATCTCGAATTGAAAATTTCTTTGAGTTAGATAGCCCATTTATCGGGGGAAGGATATAGTCTGGAACATCACGCTATGTCCAATAGGAGCGGAGTTATATTTTGATGGAATTCGTTAATCGTGGGAAACATAGTCAAACCAAATTGATCATGTTGAAATTATCTAACAATGATTGATTAATTGGTTGAAAAAATAGTTGATTGGCTAACACTATCACTTTCAAGAACACTTGACTATGGGATGTACTCATTCATTATTCATGTGCAGACCGCGAGTGCCGGCGTAAGTTTTTCTGAGTTTATGCAGGATCTTAATATATTTTTATCCAGAAAATCAGTAAGCAATAAAACAACCATCATACAAATATATATTATTATTATATCACATAACAAACATTAATTAAAATTACTTAATACAACAAACGAATACGAACTAAGTCACGTCAAATCACAGGGGAAATTAATTTTAATGTATTGACTATTAAACCATACAATTTAGAATACAATTTTGCTAATTAGTCAAAAACAGCTGCTGCATTAACATATTTATTGAGTATGTGAAATTGCTCACAAAAATTAAAATTACTCATAAATGCGACATAATTTTAAGTGACAAGTTTGTGGTAAATTCTACAATTAAGCTTTACACAATATAATTAAAATTACAATTTAGTCTTACAAACAAAAATAAATAAAATAACACCTATACTACGTAAGTGGGCACATACATAGTAAATTATATTTTATACCAAGTATACACTTACACAAATTGTTAAGGCACCATATAAAATACTTTACCTACCGTATATAGCGGTATTACATTAAAACACTACAAAAATATAATACTAAAGTACAAATTAGTTGTTTTTCTAAAGCCATGACTATTGAGCGTTATCAGGTAGAGTATGACTACCTGAGATTAACATTAGCTCACACTATAATAAATTACTCGTACATTAATATACAAATATCAGTTTTGTAAGTACATAGTCATTAATGTAAAAAGTTAAATGTATTTTTTTATTAAACATGAATCGAATTAATTTAGATTATGTCAGAATGGAAAGTATCGGCGAGATCTAAAGTAATAAAAGCATGGTGGAATTTTATAAACATTACATCAGTCACGTGGGTTAAATTTAGATTTATTGAAATCTCACTTGGCGTGCGAACATTTCGCCACAAACATCTGCCGTACATTTAGTTGAGTTAGTTGTTCTTTCCTCACTTTCTGTGGAATCAGAATCGAATTCCGAATTGGTGGCGGGTGATCTTCTGCCAGTCGATGATCGTTTCAATCCCACTTCTGTAGTAAGAATCTCTTTGATTACGTCATCGGCGCTCTGTTCTTTGCGGTTTTTAAGGCGTAACTGTCGAGCTTTCTTCCGTATATCTGCCAGGAATCCAGTAGCGGCTTCTATGCTCTCCTGAGAAACATCTTGAGGCGATACGTCAGACATAGACCGCGCCAAATCAGATGAGGATCCTTTTGTATCTGATATGGTGTCCAGAGATTCTACTGATGCACCAATACTCCTGAACGCAGCCAAACCCTCTACAATAGATACTTCGTAACCCTCATCGGTTTTTGATCGTATTATGATGCCATTTGGCGCAGTGCCCAATAACTCTGGCTCCTGTAACTTCAAGTTGAATATCTGTGGCGAGTTGCAACAATCCGTTTCAGTCGAGGTCAATGAAGTTGTATCACATGTGCAAGGCGGCGCCTTATAAACATCATCGCTGATGTAAAGTATCGTCAATTTCTGTTCTCCAACTAAATATAAAAACGGGTTGACGAATTCCCAAGCGTGTATCGCTGAGCTCCACTTAGGATCTTCATTTCGCGTTCGTTTTCCGTTTTCATCGACAAACACTCCACATTCGGCGTAGCAGAGGAGTATTTCGATTGGTTTATCTTTAATCAGCAGTATCGCTTTAGGCGGAGAGTGTTTCTTGGCTGCGGCGGCGACTGTCAACTCGTCCATACCGAAGGATTCTAATGCACCAGAGGGTAGGTTTATCTTGAGAGGTTTTTCTCCAGCTACATATAGACATTTGGCGGTGAGCAAGAGCGAGCTCGGCGGGCGGTCCACGGTCAAGGAGCGGAATATCTTGAATTCGGAGGCGGCGGCGTCGAAACGCAGCAGGAATACGCGACGACCGCTCGCTACAGCTACACATGGACTGTCTGCTTCTTCAGTAGCTAATGCCTAAAAATGAAATAAAGTCGTTGAGTATCTTACATTTTCTTTTGACGAGAAGGAACGGATATTTTTTAAAAACAACAGCCTCATAAATAATAATGATGAGTTCAGTGATGCTCATACAGTAAAGTATAAAGTGAGTAATGAGACAAGATATGATATACCTTGACGATGTGCGGTGTGTTGGCGTCAGGCAGCGCGACGGGCGCGAGGCTGACGGCGGGGTGCAGGTGGGTGGCGCGGCGCAGCGCGGACGCGAGCGGCAGCAGCGCCGCGTGCAGCAGCGCGCCGCCGCACACCAGCAGCACGCGCCCGCGCGCCGCGCACACGCACCGCACGCCCGCCGCCGGGCCCGCCCACGACATCTCCACGCTACTGCGCAGCGAGTACAGCCCGTCACTGCACCCTAAACAGACATATACGTATTTTTAGTCACTGAAATATGCTTATAGTCTAAAACATAACTAAATAAGTCAATGCAAAATCTTTATTGAAGCACCCTACACAGCTGCATGTCCTAGGGCACGATAGGGTGTTCGTAAATATCCGTAAAATATAGCGTACATTCCGTTAGGACCCTCAGTTTGAAGAAATAAGCCTGTTTGACGGAACGAAATATATATCGTAAGTTTAAAGTACAAAATTGTATACCGTTATTTCACATGGCACAGGGAATGTGCTAAAAAATATGTATTCAAGAACTCCATGTTAGATGATGAGGTTGAGATAATAGTAGAAGGGTGTATGTACCTATAGCGAGCACGCTGGGCGCGACGTAGAGCGCGCAGTGTGGCGGCGCGGGCAGGCACGTGAGCGCGCGCGCCACGTACCCGCGCGGGCTGGCGGCCAGCGCGCCCGCGGCCAGGCGCGACACCCACGCCGACCGACTGCTGATGGAGCTGCACACTGCCACCGCCTCCGACCCGCGCGGACTGCTCTCCAACTTTATCTGCACGCACAAGTACACCGTTAAATAAGCTATAGAGTAACCAGTACTATACCGACTAAAACGAATATAATATTAATAAAATATGTAGGCATTATCTTAAGATTTTAAATTCACGAATTACAATGCATAATTTGATTAGTCATAACGCAAGTCTTTACAGCGTTACCCCTAATATATTTATTCGTTTTCATCATCTTAAAATAATTTATTGATTTACACTTGACAGATGAAGATTGTCGTTTAATGTTTCGTAATAATTAGAGAACTAAACTAGAAAGTAGTTGCAAGAATAAATAATATTTCAGATAAAACATTATACAAGGACACGAAGCCATACTTGTGCTTTCAACTTTTAAGAGCCGTTTAAAAACAGTTTCTGTCAATAAAGATCAACAACTTACACCAAAAGCCCTGTTAGCCTCGTTCTGCGGCAAGTTCTTTGGCTCGGTAGTGTGCAGCTTGGCGCGTAGTTCCTTATCGCCGCTAGTTAGGATCAGGACACCCTCGGTACAACTACCACGCATGCGTTCACGGAAACCGTCGGGCCTGCAATATTTATTTTATCATCACTCCTTTATGTACATAACTCACGCTTGTATATTCGCGGGGTAGGCAGAGGTGTCCATAGTATATATTGTTCTGAAAATTTCACCACAAAGTTGACCACTGATCAAATAAAATCATACACTTACCAAACAATTTGAAGGGAATTTTCGTCGACTGCATCAGGTACATCTATACTTTGAAATCTGTAATATTCATAAAAACAATTTGTGAAATAATGTTTTTTTTTATTAGAATGGAAGTGAACACTCCAGGAAATCACGAGTTATCGTGGTTGCTGGTAAAGATAAATAGATTGCTGATTATTTATTGCCGAGCCAGATAGATATTTTTCTTTACTCCAAAGTTATTAACAAATAGAAAACTCAGGGAAGTAATAATAAAAAATGTATATTTATATTCTTACCCATTCGCTATTTGTTTTGGTTTCTCTCGTCTAGGGGTTGGTGGGCAGCTGTGAATAATTAAAAATATGTTATTATCGTTGTTATGCTAGATTTTATGTAGGCTAAATATATGAAAAACATGACACCTACCTCAAATGTTTGTTGCAAAATTTAAATTGTAATGTTGAATTTGAATAATTTAATAAAAAATTATGCGAGGATAAGTAGAATTATCTCGCATACAGATATCGAAATGAAATATAGTTTTGCAGCATAGATCAGGATATCACACACACCTGTTATCTCCTTCGACATTATTTACAGATAGTTTTGCTCGAAGTTTCTCAACTTCTTCACGGAGTTCTCTGTAATGAAACACAGATACAAGTAAACAAAACTGTTATGCAGAACTATACAAAGCAATTATCAATATCCTACGTAGTAAATTATAACACTGTAAAGGATATTTATACAAGAAACAGTATCAACCTGTTAGCACGTCGAAGCGGCGGAGATGCGGCGTTCCTGCGTCCCGACCGACCGAACAACTTGTTGCTCAGTGAACACTTCTTGCGGTTCGCCTCTTCCACTTTAGCCTGTTGTATGTAAAACATGTTTTAATTTTTTTATCCATTTAATTATACTTTCATTTAATATGGTAGTTGCCACACTGCACTCGACAGTAAAGTTTGCGTGTGACCGTATAGAATAGCAATCAAGGGACGATTATTTTCCAACTTCAAAAATTGTGTCAGGTTAATAGTGGTATATCAATTTAAGGAGCAAATGTGGACAAAACTTTTACATAAATTAAAAATATGATAGCAAGTACAAATTTGGATACACTTGTAGAAATAATGGCCACATTATACATACCTGCAGGAAGTCGATGAGTTTAGCCTGTTGTCGAAGCGTGGCGTCGGACTTAGCCTCTCGCGTGCGCCACCACGCCGACGCCGCCTCTGCCGCCTCACGAGCCGCCGCCAGCTCCTCCTGCAGTATACAGCTTATCCATACAGGATATCCATGCAGGATACGCTTATTTACTATTTATTTTTACAAGTGGCACCGAATATGAAATCACTGAGTTTTGTATGAGTTTATATTATATACATTTCAGAAAATCAGTTGTAGTAAATTGGATGAATTCAAACGAGGTATTGTTGACGAGACACGTGTTCAGAATAGAGTTTCTGCGGGTAAAAATAATGAGGCGATTGTTGGTGTGCAGTGACCTGCAGGTCTGCGAGTTGTGCCTGCAGCGCGAGCGCGTGGTGGTGGTGGTGGTGCGCGCGCGTGCGCAGCGTGGCGCACTCCTCCATGAGGTCGGCGGTGCGGCGCGCGGCGCTGTGCAGGGCCGCGTCCCGCGCCGCGCGCTCGCTCTCCAGCGCAGACACCGCCGCCTCCAGCTCCGACACGCGCGCGCTGCGACTCTCCAGCCGATCCTACACACGTACATTCGATCCTTTTTATCACCATTTTTACATAGAAGTGGCATACAACAAAGACGATGCTCGCTCACTCACACAGCAGAAGGTCATTCATCCATAATATCGTTTAACTATTATAATTTTGGATTTCAATTATTACATTAGAAATTTAATTGAAAGTATGAGTATTAAGGCGTAAAATGTTTAATATAAATTCTTCCGATAATCCTAGGTGTATCCGTTGCAGTGTGAAGAAATCGTTCTCTTACTACAGAAACTACATAAAAAATAGAATCTGTTGTATAGTTTTAGATCGTCCCTGGATATAGAGCAGTAGAGATGCTGGGGAGCCGTGCAGGTGGTACAGTACCTGCAGCAGCTGCAGCTGCGTGTGCGCGTGGTCGGCTCGGTCGCGCGCGTGGTGGTGGCTGAGCGCCGCCGCCTCGGCCGCGGCGCCGCGCTCGGCCGCCGCGCGCTCCGCGTCCGCCAGCCGCGCGCGACACCCCTCCAGCTCCGAGCGCATGCGCAACACCTCGCTCTGCACACAACCACATTACTTATAGCATTACCTTATATGTGGAGATGCAGAATAGCAGATGATTGCTGATAATGAACTCCCTTCCCTATGGATGCCACTGCTTTAACATTCGTTAACATATTGTGAAAATTTATAATGAAAACATTTTTCTTTTAATTAACATAAATTAAAAATAGCAATAATTTTTGAGTTTGTGCCATAATATAGTGACTATTCTTTAATGTTAAAATTAACCTTTTCATTTTATGATCGGAATTGTTATTTTACCACTCTCAATCGTACTCTCGATTGTAGAGGAAGCCCGTGCCCTGCAGTGGGTCGTATATGGGCTGATACAATACAATACAATTGTTATTTTTACCTCAAGATCTTGGTTCTTGACTTCATGGATATCTGTGAGCCTCTCCAAATCTGTCAGCTGCTCCTCCAGCAAACTACACGCTTCTTGTAATGCTTTGTTGTTCTGGAAACAATCACAAAAATATATGCTTATAAATAATCCTATTTTAGTGACTATTTTATGATTTAAACACAGAAATAGTTATAATGCAAATAATGGTGAATTAAGGAAAAAGTCCTTCTTACGGATGTAAACAATACCAACAAAAATATTTTATTTTGCTACCACTTACAAATTGAGCCTCACAATCTATAGCCCTATAATATTTCTACATTTGAACACATAAGAAGTGACGGAAGTACCACCGCGAAGTGTTGCGCGCACGACGAGATGACAGCATCCGTGGCTCGGCAGCGTCCGTGCAGTAAGTCCGACACTAGCGCCACGCGCACGCGCACGCCCCACCCGCGCCCGCCCGCGAACCCGAACCCGCAGCGGAGGAACAACGGCTTCGGGCGGAGCGGAGGCTTGTCCGACATCTTACGCTTCACGCGGTTAGACGCGTACATTTTACTATCGAAACTGTCGCGTGCATTGAGATATTATACTGACAGGAAACTGTAACTATGGAGGCCTATACTCGCTGCTAAGCACAAGATTTTAACTGAGAATCTCATAGAGAAAACTCAGGCCATATTCCACCGCGCCGGCCTAGTACTGATTGAACTAGAGGGGACATAAAGAGTGTAACAAAGAGCGATTCTGTTTCTAAGTTCCGTCTTGCTCCAGTCGTTCCCGTAGTCTTGATTGAAACGTGAACAGTGGGCATAGATTTTTTTACGCGATGTTCGTACCGGTATAATACCTCAATGACCTTATGTAACTTAATTTTAATATACTTTATCGCGCACTGTTTATTACTCGTATAAATTATTAAAAAAAAAAACACAGATAATCTAGCGCAATTCACGGTAGCTTGTGTTAGTAGCTAACGACACACTGAACGACTAAACCATGCAGTGGCTGGCGTCTTGACAATAGTGTTTATATTATTATAGGAAAACAAACATTCCTTATTGTGCCGTCAACAGTATAGTGATCTCATATTATCACAACAATGCTCGTTATTTGGATGTACTCTGATGATGTGTTTGCAAGCGTAATACACTAGCATATGTTCAAGAAATAAATCTATTAAAATAAAGCACATCTACAGAGCTGACAGCTGAAAATATTTAATGGTCCTTCGAGCCGCATCTTGGTTGAAGACAAAGTACAAACAACCGTAGATCATATTCGTTCGGATTTTATCTATAGGTACTTAATACTTATAGATAAAATATTTTAATAGTTACAATACCTGATTTAATCACATGTTCCTTAACATATCCTTTATAGATTTTAAAGACTTATACTTAATTGCCAGTTCGTTCTCGAGTTTCACACTCGCCCATAAACTTTAAGAAATGTAGACGGCTGTGATGACCATCAGGCAGGCCGTGAGCTCGTCTGCCTGTGTAGGCATAAAACTGAATATAATGTTATAGTAAGTAGTCCGCTTCCAACAAGTCTTCCAGTAGTGGTGTTCCTGTGGTTACAGAGAGGGGGGGGAGGAGACTATACCTCAGTGAGTTCGTCGTTGTTCTGCCTGACGCGGTGCAGCTCGTCCCGCAGTTGCGCGCGCTCGCGGCTGGACAGCTCCTCCTGTTCCTCCGCGTGCAGGCGCCGCTTCTCGCTGTACTGCAGCTCGCTCTTCAACTTGCGGATGTCGTTGCGGGACCTGCAAATATATCGATTATTTTCATTAATAATTATAACTTATATTTATACTGGCAATACTTGATACATTAGTTTGTGGCCGGTTTTATGTAATGGTATAAATGTTTATATAACACTCAGTACTTTCTGAGAAAAGACAGCATAAGTAGCATAGAAAAAAATAAATTAACCCCACATACCTGTCCACTTCAGCCTGAGCTACTTCATGCACCTTCTTGAGTTTTTCCAGCTGTTCCTTCAGCCTCTCCGCCTCTCTACTGGCGTGTTCATGTTGCGGGCGCAGCGCGGTGACATCAGCCTGCAGCGCGCCCGCCTTCTGCTCGGCCGCCTTGCGAGCTTCCACCGCGGTCGTCAGTCTCTCCTCCAAGCGCTTCAGATCGCGGGCCGCTGACTTGGCCTCCACTGATAGCTCGTTGTATTCGCGTTCCTTGAGGAAATAGTTTGGGGTCAATAATGACATTTTTTGATACGTAAAATGCAGCGCACACACACGTAGTTTTTGTGCGCATGAATTTTAATAATGGGCCCAGGCAGCACGGTTGCATAATTTATTGCTGTAGTGCCACAGTCCACGTGTTAATGCATTTGGGATATATATTTACCTTCCTCCATCGTGCCAAATTAGCTGCTCTCGTCTCTTGGCGTAGGGTAGCAATTTCCTCTGCTCGTGCCTGTAAAATATTTGGTAACGTAATATGCAATGGAAATAATGAAGTGTTATAAATCATAATGGTTAGTTTCCACTGCAAGGAACTTTCTAGAGTTCTACATCAGTTCAATACATACTACTTTGAAAATTAGACAATTGTATCATACGCCCTTTATAAGCTGACTGATATTTAAAACAAAACATTCCTATACTTCAACCATAAAGTTAAAACTATAGCTGACCTGCAACTGTGCCTCAGCGCGTTCAAGCTGCTCCTTGAGTAAAGTAAGCTGTGCAGTGATAGCACTGGCAGCGACCGCCGCGTCCGCCAGACTCTCCGTATCACTGTGGGTGTCGCGCGGGGTCTCCGAGCTCTCTCTCCCTTCCACCACTGTCTCCAGTACTCTCGCGTCTCCAGAAGGTCCGGCTGCGTCACAATGAGTAGTGGTGTCGGGACTGCTGCCAGTAGACTTCCTAGGAGACGTGCCAGTGGACTTTTTGGTCGTGCCAGTAGACGTGCTAGTAGCTTGTTGCTCGGCCTGCGCCGCACATCGTGCACAGCCGCGTCTTTCTAGGGCTGTCACTTCACGCTCCAGTTGACGGACTAACTGCTCGAGAGTGTTCACCTGGACAGAATATGAGTGTCATTATTTTATTTATGGCAAAAGGTTGTGTAATCTTAAGATACATCCACACTGTGTCCACAGTACACACTATTCGACCCCTAGACGTAATCAGCGTTTCTGAGCGCCCTTACTTCCAACCTCAGTAATTGTTGAGGAAGTGTATGTACAATAGCCGAGCATATGTAATATCGGGCAGCATAGAAGGTGCATATACCTTCTCCCGGTGTCGTGCGTCGTCCTGCAGCGCGGCGGCGGCGCGCGTGTCTGCGGCGTGCAGTCGCTCGTGCAGGCGCGCCTCGGTGCGCACGCACTGCTCCTCCAGCGCCGACTCGCGCCGCACCGCCTCCTCCACGCCGCGCTCCAGCTCCTGACACACATCATACACATACTTATTTATACTTTTATTTTTAATTCAATGGGTTCGACAACGAGCAAACAGATCACATGACGGTAAGAGATCTGCCACCCATGAATATCTACGACCCATAAATCATAAATTCTGCTAAATTAAATAGTCATTTTTGCTTCATGAGGTTTAAATAAACTTTCTCTTTTTTATAATTATAAATTGATTGTAAGTTATAAACACGTTTTGCGATTTGGGTTTTCATAACTGAACCTTGGAACGCGCCACAACTTTGTGAGAAGTTTTAAGAGAGATTTTACGAACCTATAATAGGATAAAGATAATATACACGGGACTCTGAATACTACCTGCACTTGAGCCAGCAGTGTCGACGTTCGGAAGCGCTCTTGAGCCAATTGCTGTTGCACTTCCTGCAACTGTTCTGAAGATGTGTCAGCGACGCGTTGCCTCTCTCCTAGTGACTCCTTAGAGGACAAATACATTACTTACGAACTTATACATATTCGAATACATAGTAAAACACATGTAGTAAATTACATTTAGATTGCATTGTACAACCAAAAAACGTCGCACACGCTCCCCGATAACCTTTGGTCTCATACTTAAAAAATCTGTATGGTCCTTCGAGTCGGACAAGAAGTATGTATTCGGATTCTTGATGTTTTGTCTTGGTTTATTCAGTTATTTCAAGGGTCATTAAAATAACATATCCAAATTAGACAAAGCCAAATTCAATACTAACATTATAATACCATAACCAATTCAACACAAAAAAGCCATAAAAGTAAACGTACTTTAGTAGAAGCCAATTCCCTCGTAGTTTTATCGAGCTCATCCTGTAGCCTGCGGTTCTCTTCTTCGATAGTGGCGAGTCGCTTCTCGAGGAGTTCCCTGGCTCGGACCTCGCGCGCTACATTCGCCTCAGCGTTGGCGAGGCGCACGCTCGCCTCACGGACCTCAGCCTCAGTACCGCTCATTGTTTGACGACGCAGTGCACGCTCCTTGGCAACACTGTCCTGTAGAACAGACGTATTCATATTTATGCTAAAATGTACTAGGAATTTGAGGACTCAGAAATCTACAAACTACACTAATCTACGAAACTATAACTACAATCAATAAATAAATACACCCGAGAGTCACATACATAGTCCTGACCCCACACTAAGATACGAGTCTTGTGTCGTGGGTATCAGGAACTATGAGATTTTTCGGTTTTACAAACACCCAGACCCGAAACATATACTTGTGGTTCACAAAAAAAATGTCTCGTTGCGGGGATGGAACCCGCGGCCTCACGTTTCACACATCTGCTTCGTATAAAATATGCCTTACAATGTAATATTATGGGTATAGTCATTGGGAAACGTCGTACCAACACTAAAATGTATTTGTACTGTCAAGCAACTCACACTATACTCATTTATCAACATTTTGGAGACAACACAAATAATCTACTTTAACATATTGTAACTACTTATTGTACGTGTGGCCACTCACAATGGCGCGCACGTTGATTTCTGTTAGTCTTCTGTGACGCAAGTCCCGAACATGTTCTATTATATCCTGACATGAATGATAAGCTTAATTCAGTAAGACGGTCATACTTTATTTAGGTATATGTGACTAAAAATAATTTATAATAAAAGTACCTTATTCAATTTCTAGACCTAAATATCACTGATTGAGCCTGATATAATATAATCATGTCAAAATAAAGTTTATAATTCACAATGGATTTTGGATATAAAAGTAGTTTCACCTCAATGAAGCAATCCCATTAATATTATAAACAAAGTCTGTTTTTGACCGGTGAATAAGAAGCGCTCTGACCTTGTAGTGCTGGTGCTGCGCCCTCTGCGCCTCTGCGCTGGCGGCAGCCCTGGCGCACTCTGCCTGCAGGTCGTGCACCCTGGCCTCGAGTCTCCGCATGTCGTCCTGCATGGCGTCTCGCTCGGCCTGCAGCTGCGCCACCTCGGCGCGCGCCTCGCGGGCCGCAATGTTGTTCCGCTCGGCTATACCCGCGCTCAACTCCTGGTTACTACGCTGTAGGGCCATGCGCTCTTCTTTCTCCACTTCTATTTGACGCTCTAGTCGCCTGTATATAAATATTATATAAAGAACGGTTGCTTTGTACGAGAATTCAATACTTAACCCTTTTTATTTTATTAGGGGCCTGTTTGTAATTTTTAACTTTTTATTTTCTTTGTTATTTTTAATTGAAAGTAACATATATTGTATAAAGTTTAACTCAGCCATTACTACAGAGAAATAAATATTTGCTAGCACAGGCTATCATGAATTTGGTTGACCTTTGTGAGATTAATATTCGCGTAAAACTTTTTGAGGTCTTTCTCTCGAAAACTGCAGGATAATGTGCTTTTTACTTAACTGGGTGGAAGCACTAAAAGTTTACTACTAATCTACCAAGTCCTTTTCTTACTAATATAAAAAATTCGATATTCCTAAACGTATGAATTCGTACTTGTTCTGCAGCGTGAGCGCGGTGATGTCCGCCTGCAGTCGCACGCGCTGCCGCTCTGCCTCGGCGTCCAGGTCGCGGCGCGCGCGCTCCACGGCGGCGCTGGTGGCCGCCTCGGCCGCCGCCACCTGCCCCTGCAGCGACGCGATCTCGCGACTGCGCATTGTGGCTAACTTCTCCATCGACCTACAGGGAAGTGTACACGTACGGCCTTAGTCATAGACAGATTTAAAACCTATTTTATTTATCGAATGTTTTGTCTTCCTTGCTAGAACTGAATTCAAAAGCCGTTCGAAAGGGACAAAACATTCGACAATTAAAATAGTTTTAAAACTGTCTATGAATAAGGCCGTTAGAGTCTAAAGTATGTACTCGTCAGAAAATGAGCCGCTCTCACTTAGCACCCTATCGGCCTTTCTCGAACCGAAATTAATTAAAATGTGTCTGCAACGTTGATGTTAAAAATATGACAAAATAATTTAAAGTACATATAATAAAGTAGTTATGTAGAAGTCATGATTTTGATCTGTAATCACATAATTCGGAATTTCAGAATTTGCAATTACATCAATAATTCAACACGCCAAAACAGAATTATTTTGAAACATGACAATCAAAATAATTATTCATACAAAAGTAAAAAACTGAACTTTCGATCTAGTTACCCAAGTATTTTGTAAACGCACTTGACATAATAGTAATTGCATGGACATATAAGTACTTCTATTTCGAATGTGTAATGATTTTCAAAGTGGCTGAATGTGTTGCAATACTAACTTGAATGTGGCCAGGTCTATAGCGGTGCAGTCGTGTGAGGCGTTGAACCCTCCGGTACTGTCGTCGGTGTCGTCTGCCGCTACGTATGAGTACCCTACAAACAACATTAACTGAATGATTATACGCCACTCATCGACATTTCAAGCCTCGTGAATTCCACTACTCAGTATAAATTGGAAGAGCCACAACATAGTAATTTTGAAATACAGTTGCAATGGGTCTGTTTGGCCTGGAGGAAACCACCTTTAATATATCCCTTGCAATAAAGCAAATTATAGGTGAATTTCGCATACCCCATCCAATTGGAGACCAGCATTATTGGGTGGCAGAAATAATTTACCCTTTAAGTATTGCATATTTGCTTCTTTTTAATTCCCGTAATTCGTTGGATGTAATTTACGTCCAGCGACTTTGTGTAATTTGTATTGGGTCAAGTGCGGTGCAGCGTTAGTGTATTTGGATTATAATCGATATGTGGACTTCATTTCAATACAATTTTAGAAGTTATTTTCTAGTTCGTAGATAGTAAAAGTAACGTGTGTACAGGTGTCGTACCGACGAAGGGCAGTTGTCCTGCGAAGGGCGGGCGCGTGCGGAAGGGCGTGGCGCTGGCGTGCGGCGGCGCGCGCGGCGGCTCCTGCAGCCACGACGCGTCGCCCGCGCCGCGCACCACCGGCACCCACGGCGGCACCTGCACACACACACATTTATATTGCACACACACGCCCACGCACATACGCACGTGTACGCAAGCAAACACGTGCGCACGAACGCATACATGCACGCACTTACTTTTTTTAATCACACCCGCACTAACGTACTGATTTTTCAGATTCAGGGTCTCAATTTTACTATTCCATTAGGAACAGTATTATTACTATTTCATCAGCTGGTAGATTGCCTGATTTCGTACACATTACCTGCATAAAACCAAGTATTGCGCCAAACACAGGCATAACTTACACATAACCAAACTATATGTATCATATATTGTGTATATATAAATTATAAACAATTTGTTAATTTTCCTTTTTGTTTTTTTTTTTGTTTGTGTTGGAGCTTGTCTCTTTTATATTCCAGACTGCTCTGTCTTCTTTTCATTGTGTTATATCCATCCAAAGGTTGTCTATAAGAAATCGCCTAGAGCGATAAGACCGCCATCTGTACTTTTTTCCTATTTTTATTATTTTTTTGTATGTTTTTCCTTCCTGTGTGCAGTTAAAAATAAATAAATAAATAAATATAAACCTCGTAAATATGTTTTCACGTCTTTTAACAAAGTAGTAAGAACGACTATGTACTACTGCTTTGTTTACAACTTTTAACGTTCGTTACAACGTTTAACGAATGAATTAAAGGAGTTTCTTTATTTCTTCCTACAATTAATATTGATAATCATCCATAAATCCATATATCACATCCATAATCACCTATTAAAATTGGCTCGCATATAAAGAAACGGTAGGCAAAAATGCCACTAGAGCGACCTACAATTAGCCGGACATTTTCCTGTCATAAACGATTAAGAAAATATTACCTGGTCTCTGATGGTGTGCACAGCGATATGAGCTAATGCCTGGTGTTGCAGCGTGTCGAGGTATGAGTATCGACGTGCTGGCTGTACTCGAAGTAGCCCGCCCACGAGGGAGCGCCACGCCGCAGACGGTCCGTGCGGCTCCGGGTCAAACGGGGGCTCCGCGGCCGGGTCACGCTCGTATCTACACACAACACATCTTTTTATACAAAGTGAAGGGTTAATGCGACAGAACAATCATCTATAGCACCCGTGTGGCTCAGGCGTATTTTGTAGACAAACACACATGGCATGTGATAGTCGCACACATGTTGCGCCCGAAAAAACACAGCGAGTGTGTGCACCGCAATCAACGTATTAAACGAGGAATTTATTAAAACACGCCTTAGCACATCCTTGCACGAAAGTAATAAAAATATATGTAAGTGTAAAAAACCAATGCCTTAATATATTTATGTAAAAAATATCAACCCTTCTGTTAGAGATATGCTTGGGCTGTCTTACCTAATGTTGACTCCGCACATATAGTAAAGATATCTTAAATACACGCCTAATACAATGACGAGTGACTTACTTTTGTATGTTGCTTAGGATCTCGATCAAAGAATCCTCATCTCCTTTAGAAAAGGGACGCTTCAGTGTGACCAGCTCAAACGCGACGACGCCCAGAGACCAGTAGTCGCAGGCCGACTAAATCATACAAATACACTATAAATACTTGTAAAAAAAAAAAAGGTATGTATAATGTATGTTTTTTTACTATATACAGCGTACCTCATATCTACATATTAGTGGTCAAAACACCTTGAGATTCATTGTGCATTGAGTGACTAAATTGTCTAAATATTAAAGTGTTAGTGTTGTGTTATTTCTTACAATTTATAATAATACATCCACATTGCTATCTAACTACAAATTTTCATTCTACTGTTAATTATTTCCAAAATAATTTGAATTGCATACTCCTCAATAAGGACCAAAATACAGAATGTTATTTAACATTAATTAACATTATCAAAATCTAGTGTCAATTCTCTTATTGTTATTATTATGTTCTTGTTATGGGCCACAAATATTTTTGACCAAATTTTCCTTCCACATGCCTTTATACCACGCCAGAGTAGTGTCAGTTCAATGAAAATATTATATTATAATTTTACACTAACGCATAAGCCTCAACAACTCCTCTGTGAATGCTCACATAAAAACATATTTTTCCGAAAACACACACAGAACACATGGCTCTCATCGCTTATTATAAGCTTCTTGGCCAATGAGGGAACAATGTAACTGAATATAGCCAATAGTTTAGATGTGACTTTTGGTCATATTTTTAACAACTACATCATCAAAAAATTGCAGCAACAAGATTTTACTACTCAAATTCATACTAACTACAATAATATGAATAATGCTAGTGCGTAAAACGCACTTCTTTCTTTAATTAAACAGAATACTAAGCAAAAAAATACTTTCAAAAAAGTCATCAGTATTTCATGCCAACATTATATTGTGCACTAACAAATCAACCGTGCGAGAAATCTGCGTGTAATTATTGTGTAATAATTTGATGTGAATATAGTGAGCAGAGTGTTTAGTAAAGCGCAAGCGCATGCGAACCACCCACAATGGCCTGTGTAACAACGCGGCCACAATACTGGAGACACACAGAGTGGCGCGCGGCGCAGTGCGCGGCGGCCAGCAGCTCGGGCGCCACGTAGTCTGCCGTGCCCGCCGGCGCCGCGCCCGCCCCGCCGCCCAGCCGCCCCACCGAGCCCAGGTCGCCCAGCTTCACGTGCCCGCAACTGCACACGCATTCCCATTAACATTACTCTAAAGTCTAAACTCTACAGCTACTTTCATCAGTGTTGACCACTTTCTTACACATGTTAAACTATCAAATTCATTACTAAGAGCTAGGGTTACTTTCTTTAAGTGTTAGCTACATTCAGTTAATATTGGCTATTTTAATTTACGAGTGCCTTTCATATACTTTTGGCTACTTTTTTTTCCCAAGCCTATACAGTCTCACTGCAGGGCAAAGACCTCCCTTTCCTTCTTCCACCCTTCTCTATCTAAAGCTTTTTTCCAACAGTTGGCTACTTAAATTATGGAATATGGACCAATGATTTTTTAAATAATTGATGTCTGTTTTATATGTTTTTATAATACCGTAAGTTGTTACTTATAAATATTTATTATATACTGCTGAGTAATATATTATTATGGTAAAAACAAATCATGAATATTAGTCAAGGGCGCTGTTAGTTTTGGGTTTTATATATGTTAGCCTATGCTGTTCCTATAACTGTGTAGCATTAATATTATCATTAAAAAATACATAAAGTTCACAGTAACAATAAATATAAATGTTTGTAACTTACCGGTCAAGCAGTATATTATGTGGTTTAATATCTCTATGTACATATCCCATTCCATGCAGTGCCTTAAGAGCATGGGCCACCTCGGCCACATAGAACGCTGCATCTCTCTCTGATAGGGGATGGTTACGACGTGCCAACAATCCAGCCAGATCACCCCCATAGCACAGTTCCATTACTAAGTACAAATTGTTGCTGTCCTGGCAACAGAAAGACAATATTTTTAATGGAGTTCTAGGATTGCAACAAGTAAAACAGTTTTTTCACTCACTTTCTTTCTTTATAAAATTAATTTGTGTAATGGTGGTATAGCTTAGACAACTATAAAATCATAAAGCCAACTCTTTTGCATGATGCATAAAAGTTGAGTTAAACTAAGGTAAAGGTGAATTATGATTAGATTTTTAGGAATTTATAGATAGGATTTCAAGCAATGTATTGTACCTGGAATGCATACTGCAGCCGCGGCAGCCATGGGGTGACAGCTGTTGCAAGGACATCTCTCTCATCCTCAACGGATGTTATTTCTTGCTTCCGAGCCTGTTCCTTACGTAATACTTTTAATGCATACACATCGCTTGTCTGTTTTTCTCTAACCATCTGTAACATATAAATTATAATGCATCAACACAATAAGGACTTAATGGAAAGCCAAATCCTGTATATATTTTCATATAAGTCCTTATGTTCAGTGTGTTATCACCCATAGAGATATTATCAATAGATTAATTAGTATTTTAAACAAAAATAGTAATAAGTTACATAAATATTATCCTATATTTTTCACAATCAATACAGTAATCACTACTATGGAAGCAAATACAAAGATAAACATAACATTGCAATGAAAGAGAACTTTAGCAAAAAAGAGAGCAATTATCAAAAAAAACAAGATAGCAATAATATAAACACCAGTTGTTTATATAACATAATTAATAATTTGTATAATTCCTGTTATTTTTGGTGCACATTTAAACATTCATAAAAATCTTTTGCCATTGTTCAAAATAAATGTTACTTACATGTACTTCTCCAAAATGTCCTCTACCAATTGCTTGTAATACTTCAAAGTCCGAATAACATACTCTGGTACGACGCAGCTCTGCCAAAGTGCTGCGGTCTAAAAGACAAAGTTTGTTAATGAGCTCTGCATATATACATGGTCAAATTATGGCTACTGCTCTACTGCTATGGACATGGGAAGGCCAAAGCTGAATATAGATCTCCCGCAAGGATTTCTACAGCGAGCTGTTGGAAGCAGCCAGCACCTATCAACTTCCTGTAGTCTTACTCGATCTGTCTACCTTGTTGATGTACTTTCAGTTCCATCGGGTTATTGACAGACAATGCAAATATCTGTTTAACATAACAGCTCATCAATCAAAATATTTCGTTAAATCGATTTTCATCTTTATGACGATCCTTTTTCAGTTACACGTTTAGCCAAAGACTGACGGTAGCAAACACGGTACCAGGTTTTGGCGACATCCTCCGCCTAAGATAGGGACTGGTTGGGAGCCATCGCTATTCAGAGACTTCAAACAACCAACTGATTACCTATGTTAGAATACGAAAGATATGTAATAAAAAGTTTTCTTACATTTGTCGACGAAAGCTCGCACCAGTTCATCAGTCTTTTTAACGGGATCATCGTTACACTCATCGTACAAAACAGTCAAAGCGTCCAATAACGCCTCGCGATCCAATGTCCTTTTACTGAATTTACTCGTACCACTTGTAACTTTGCCTAATATTTGACGATTTAACCTAGTTATCCGCACAGCAATAGCTTCCTTCGATGGCTCCATCTTGGTAATTAATTTTGCATGAAATTATCACTACGAATCCATATTTTCTTGTCTTCTTTTTGTTTATTTTGCACCAACACCTTTGCAATTTATCCGTTATAATTTTGAAAATCGAATGAACGGCGGTATGGTTATGTTGACAGTGACGTAATTGAGTGTTGTAAGTTAAAAATATTAATTTGGTGTTACTGCCATCTTGTGTCGAATAGCGTAACTTCGCCTTAACAGCCTGTCAAAGCCATTATAAGATTCTATATCAGCTATCTTTGAGCCACCAATATTTCGTGTTCAGGTATGTTAAGTTTTCTGATTTATAATATTGAACCAAATATACTATGAGTTAAAAAAAACAAGTAAACAACCGTTAAATATTTTTGTAGTGATGAACCCATGTTGCTCTCAAGTGCATTGTCTACTGACAGGTTCTTCAGATGTGGTCAGTGTCTTGAGATCGTCATCTAAAGTCGCTGGAGAGACGGTATCATCACTTTTGTAGCTCATTAAACAAATATTTTTTGTCATTAAATCTGTCTACGTTATCTACCTAAATGAACACAACGAAATATTAATAGTTTATATCCACTGGCTTCAGTCATCATTATCATCGTCATAGGCAATTAAAATCTAGTTAGTGTAGTAGATAGTGCGTGAAATGAATATTACTTATTTCAGTAATACCCAACTAAATACTATAAAATTCAAATAGTTCAACACGACACTACTCAAAAAGTCGATTATGTAAATGACTTTGCTGTCGAGTATGATTCGATCCGTGAGATTATCGAAGCCCGAATAATCAATTTAGCAATAAAAATAAAATAATTAAAGCAATTTAAAATAAAATAATTAAAGCAATTTAACAATGTAATGAATGTACTGAAGTAAAATATACATTTAAATCGTTTTTCAGGCAACGCATAAACAACTCCGTCGACTATGGATGAATTTAAAACAACGACAGCGTGAGGCAATGAGGAAGAAACGTCAACACAGATTGGTGATTGGAGGAGGACCATCAGTTATTAGTTACACTAATATTAATGGCAACATCGCTACGGCCACTTCAGCTTTAAGAGCAGAAATCGATACTGTTATCGATTCCAATAACATCGAAGGTACTTATTTAACTCTAGAAATTGGTCTAATTGCAATGAATGGTTACTATATTTACTATTATGTTGAATATTTATTTTTCTTTTCATACAATCCAGATAGCGAGCCTGTGTTTATAGCACAAGCAAATATTACAGAAGCACCATTAATCCTGAAACAGGAATCGGAACCATCTAACCACACTGAAGTAGATCCGATATCCCCAACAACCATTCCTATTCATATTCCAGCTAACCAATCCTCATCCCAAACAAATACCTCAACTCAGTATATTGCTGTAAATATTAAGGAGATAGAGCATAAGGACAAACAAAAGAAAGCTGGTGAAAAACACCACCTGGAAATTTTAATCCTTCGCGAGCAATTTAGAGAGGCTAAGGCTAAGGCTGACCTAGCTGAGCTTATATTAAAGCGGAATCAGAATTGAAAAGGTAATATAACAATTTAATGGGTTCCAAATACAAAATTCTGTAAGAAAATTAAATGACGTATATTTTTTTATGTACTTCCCATGCAAAAAACTAAATGGTACTTTTTTTTTCATTAGTAAATGCCTATTATAGGAAAATTCCTCGGCAATATGTGTTCCAAATAATATATCAGATACAATTTTGTTTTTAGGACACATTAAACTTTTTAAATAAACCTTTCAAATTAAATCAACCTTAATAAGTCATTATATCATTTAAATATTGTTTGAAGTTCTAGAGATTTAAACTATTATTTTAAAGGTGTATTTTTTTCAGATTGAATTTCTTAATAATTGATTCAGTTCTCTATAACATTTGCTTCGTTACTGAGCTGGCTAAGCGTTTGTGAAGAGGATTTAACTTTGGGAGGTGAAATTCCCACTGCCCTGAGATCCCGACTCCACAAAAAAGGCTATTCCTGGTCTATGTAATTTGAGTGTGTGGGAGTCTATCAAGAGCCTGTTGGATGGGATATGAAGGATTTTTAACTGCACTGAATTGCAAGTATCTGTTTCATGTATTATGGATGGTCTCAAGAAGAACTGGTGATTTAAATATATGTTTATATGTTTATTTCACGGCTCAATGTTTTTTTCTTATTTAATAACAGTGATTTCACTACTCTGCCAGATTTATTATTGGATGTAGCTTGTCTAATCCGGAAAAATCTGTGATTAGCTCCATATCAAACGTTCCGCTATTAAAGTGCCTCATTTACTACAGGATCTGACACCCAATATGTTAAAATGGGGCGAATCAACCTGACGTTACGAATTGACTTAAAAAAAAAAAGATTCCGACGAATTGAGAACCACCTCTTTTTTTTGAAGTCGTTTAATAAACAAAACGCATCATAGGACAACTTCAGAAGACTCTTGAGAACTGAATTAATTTATAAAACACCAACACATACTTGATGGCATGAGCTCAAGTAACTGCTCAAGATGCGGTGGAATTGTCACAAAATCCTCTGTTTCACGTTTTGAGTATTTTCTTCAGTTAAATAATCTCAGTGTTAAATAGGACTGTTAATGCGATCCTAAATGCTTACGACGTCTCTGCATGATTTATTTAAAAACTACAAAAATATATCTTTGTATTTGAGTATTTTTTTGTTCCTTGATGTGGTTGTTTACACTGTCAGCTTTCATGGCACTTTGGTTAGACACCGGCTGTTAAACGAGAGACCGCAGGTTCGGTCCCCAGACCGAGACAAATGTTTATGTGCTTCGCAAGTATTTGTTTTAGTATTTGTATACCGATACCATATTATAAAAATCTGATCGAAAAACCCGCGACACAAGACATGTATCTACAAGATACTGCATCTGTATCTTGATCGATAAGACTTGTATCTGTGTTCAACACTAGAGTGTTGAATTAAAACAATAATCGATAAACCACATAACATATCTTTTTCTTTTTTCTGATTTTGTGTCTAAGCTGCGTAAGAGTTGGTACATTTTATTTGTTTTCTTTTTATATTCGACTCTTCCAAATCGGTTCGCTTGATTTGGAAATACCGGGTTGAGTCTAAAAAAATAACTATTTTACAAATAAAATAAATAGCAACAAATTTTGTTCAAAAACCAGTTTTTATTTTGCTGCTGACATTTTATTTTACTATACGGTACTTTAACTGTGTATAAGTTATAAATATGTTTTATTGTAAAACTCGTATTATTACTAGGCATTAAGAGGAGATGATAAATGTACGTGGTCAGCCCAATAAGGGTGGCATAAATATTTATATTTAAAACCATTTTTTTAAATAAAGAGAAAAAAGATACTCGTATAATAATACGAGGTGAGATATTTGGGCAACATAATAATGGTACCCAAATATCTCACCACAAAGTCGGATAAAAATAATAAAAGCAGGACCTTACAGCATAGGACCCAGGTGCATTATAGCATGTATTGTCCACAGTGAATTTAATGCTTGGAATACGCAAGAAGGAGGGAGAGGTCGTATTTAGCAGTGGATCGACGTAGACAAAAAAAAAACTAGAAAATTGTTACGGTCTTTTTTTACCTATTAATAACACTTCGCTAATGCCTCCGTGTGCACGTGCGTGGTGGCCTGTTGGTAACGGACCAGACGCGGCTGCCTACATGTTCACGGTGGTCGCGGGTTCAAATCCCAGGGCACACCTCTGACTTTTCGGAGTTATGTGTGTATTGATAGTCAATCACCACGCACTTTAACGGTGAAGGAAAACATCGTGAGGAAACCTGCATACCGTAGCGATTTTAAAGAATTTCTACGGTATGTAAGTCCGCCAACCCGCACTAGGCCAGCGTGGTGGACTATATGGCCTAACCACTCTCAATCGAGTCTCTCGATTGTAGAGTAGGCCCGTGCCCAGCAGTGGGACGAATATGGGCTGATAAAAAAAAATGCCTCCGTGTACTTTTACCGATACCATCTTAAATATTATTGATATCGCTATCTGAATCGATATAGAAACATAAGAAACATACTAGTTTTAGCAAATTTTACTATAAAAATTATAAAGAAATTAAGATTTATGTTAACTGATTACCTCTACAAAAGGCGAAGATGCGTAGCTTTATCAAGATAATAAATTGTGCTGTAGAATTTAGTGCTGTAACGAATGTTAAATTTCTCACATTACGCGAATGCGAATGCGAATATTCATATCCTATAGAAGTTTTGAATTTTAAAAAATGTGTTGGATAATGTATTGAGATAGGGAATATGTCGAGGGTTTATTTTTGAGCAGTATTTAATAGTCCCTGAAAACTATCGGTTATAAAAAACATATTCGAAAAAAGCGTAAATATTGGTTGTAAAATGACTGAGGTATTAATATTTTTAATAGTGCGGCAGGGACACTCGTTTCTCTTTGCACGCATGGACCTTACGGAAGATGACGTTAACTCGTGCATGTTGTATCCTTTACTCCTACCACAAAATTTTAAATACTTGTTACTTGCTCATTACTAAACGACCAAGGCGGAACACATCCGGAGAATTGGCGAGCGACCCTGGGAGCCGTGTTTTTGGTCGCTTGCCAAGGCTGTGGAGGGCAATTTTTGCCGGTCCAGTCTGAAGTCTCCTACCACTAAACCTGATTACAGTTTGGCTCATAGTGCAAAGGAGAAGGCCGATGTCTTGGCCCCATTCTTTGCCTCGAACTCCACGTTGGATGATGGAGGCGCCTCGACGCCGAACATCCCCTAGTGCGGGTCTTCTGACAAAAAATAAAATTAGCCAACATGGTGTCTGACGAGAACTCAGGTTTCTCGACATCCATAAATCGAGTGGATCAGACTGTAGTTCCTCAGTGGTTCTTAAGAAGTGCACCTCTGGGTTGACACCCGTCCTCAAGCGCCTTTAACGTCTTTCCTATAAAACCAACGGAGTTCCGGCTTTGTGGACGTACACCCAATATTCAAAAAGGGTGACTAATCGGACCCTTAGTTTTGTTTTGTTTCTTTCTTTTTTCCCTTTTTTTTTAAGCCATTTATAGTTAAATGGTTTAAGTCATGCAAAATTATCATTCGTGTTATGCCCCAAATGACATAACACAAACAAATGCAAATGTGCTTTAGAGGTTGCACATATTGCAAATGACGGCAAAATTCCAACACAAAGCTGGAAATGTTTAGTTATATAACTTAAATATTTTTATTTTTACTACGATGTTTAAAAGATGAAGGTTAATTATCCGTAGTTCCTGAGTACATTTTCGACAAATCGATTCCGGAGGATGTGAAAAACATAACTCAAATAGCAGCAACAAGGACGTGTGACCGAATTATTTAAAAATCTAGAATTCAGTACCACGTGTTGCAGCATAATGTTATATACCAAACTGTTTATAGCTTTATCACTTTAATATATAATATAAAACCACTTAGGTTTTAATTCTACCGGTTACC
Source organism: Theretra japonica (assembly GCA_033459515.1). Lineage (NCBI taxonomy): Eukaryota > Metazoa > Arthropoda > Insecta > Lepidoptera > Sphingidae > Theretra > Theretra japonica. Next base: position 7,409,125 of record CM065942.1, read on the forward strand.
GGTAAGATACCTACAGCACTCCTATCTATAGTCCAGACTCATAATATGAAAAAACTAAGATTATGACGTCCTCTGCAGTCCTTTGTTTCTGGTGTCCTGCTTTAACGTCAGTAATGTTAAGGATTTTTTTTACAAAATGATAAGACTATCGTTGTCGACCACATTACAATGCCTGTGGTGTCTACCTTTTTTTTTTGTTCAAGAGGAAAAGCTATTAAGCTCCCCTTTCCCCGGGAGAGGCCGAAAGGGCAGTCGCATGAAGGTAGTTACACTGAGGTAGCGCACCGCGATTTTTGACTATATTTCAAAAGGTACAGATTGCACACAATTTGGTTGATGCGTTTTTCGACCGCCCAATGGCTATGTCAGTGGATAACACATAATTATATGGCATCAAAGAAAACAAAATATAGTGGGTTTATAGAGAAGAGGCACCAGCTTAAAAGGAAAACCTAATATAAAATAAGAAGATAATCAGTAAATACATTTTTTAGAATTCCCACAAAAAATACTTTTGATCTTTGAGACTTTGTACCACTAGGTGTAAGTAAATCAACTGAATTATTGTTTGTTCGATAAGTCTGTGTAAATAGTGCAATAGTGTCAATGAAACATCGCGACGCGGCGCTTGGTTCTGCTCATTCGCAACGAGACTTTACAGGGATTCAAAGGTTGTATTAAATTGAATTCCGGGGTCGCAAAGGTCCATGTGGTTTATTATCCATTTTATAGCCTACTCACAAAATGTTTACTTTGTTTTTTCCCTCCCTGTAATTAAGGTGTTTTTAAGACTTTAGTTAAAGCGTGATGTTGATTTATGTCATTCTGGAATAAGGAATTGAGGGAAAACCAGAGGCGAACGTAACGATTTTCAATTTTCTTGTTCACCTCACAAACCTAATTAGGTCACAAAATACCAATTACTACACATGATATATTGGTCTTTCGGCTCTCTATTAATACCAACTTGTTTGGAACAGCTATTACAGATTATGAGAATTATGTCCATAATTTAAACAGTGGAATTTGCTACAATCATCCCTACACCTAGGGTTAGTTGAAACAGTGTAAAGCTTTGGTTGTAACATTGCAAATAAAAAAGAAATGCCTTCGTTTATCAATATGTTTATTTTCAATTAGTCTTTTAAAAAGCATGGGCTGCTTACAACAAATTACTTATCATGAAGCATCCTAGATTTTTAACCATAAAATGAATATATTAAACTCCATTTCTAATTTGAAACTCATTAACAATTATTTTTAGTTCTTTTTTAGTTGCGTCTTATACTAAAGCGTGTTTTTTAGTTTTTTAAACTATTATTTTTCACACATTCATTTGTTACTTTCATCCCGCGTCACTTTCGTCTCTGGTCTCCTCTATAGTCTGTATGTACTTGATTCCAGAGTGATACTTTCCAGCTAACGTTCTAAATAAAAATCGCATCCTTGTAGGCTATGTTATTTAACTTATTTCAATTCGAATAAGAGGACTTCGGTTTTGCTCATACTTTCCAATGTGGATTAGTTAATAAAGCTCGCTATGAATAATTAAAATACATCTAATTTATGACAGTTATTTTAAATTTTTTGAATGCGCTTCTCACGAGTAGGACAGCTAATTCAAGATGCTCTTCCCCAAGCTCTGGAGAAGGGGGCAGGAAGTTTATGTCAGGGTCACCGGCCTTCCAGCTCAGCGCACGCTACGTCCCTAACATAAAAACCGGTACGCTGGCATGGCGACCTCAATGACTGCGGATGACTCAGGATGACCGCGGTTCCTGCTAGCGAGATGCGCCCGGTACTATTCCGTAGTTATCCTATACGGTTCGGAGACATATTATGGTCTCGGCAAGCAGGAGATACCGCGATGGAAATCTAACGCCCCCTTGCCACAGGGCAGACGTTTCACTTACCATTAGGTACATGAGAGTCACTTTATCGGTACAGCATAAATTAACGAATATAATTTGAATCTAGTATTATCAAGTGCACTGCACACATGAACAGCGGAAAATACATTGCACGGCAATATTTTTGTAATTAATCAACATTATGCTAAAGCGTCATCATTAAGCACTTAACGAAGTAAAGGCGCGGTTATACTCGTAATGTCATTATAAAACATAACATTTAATCTCATTTAATACTTTTATAGAATTATTACGCATAATATGATATATAAATCATGCTATTAGACGTAAATAGACAGTAAGTTCACTAAAGTATATTGGCTAACCACTTACCTTAAAATAGTCAAAACTTTTCCGACTAAAGTTTTTTTATGGAAAATATCTAACGAATGGTCTAGTACAAGTAGTAAGTTGATGTTGTAGATTAAAGTATTAAGATGTGGGCTCGACAGAGGTTGGTTAGGTATTTCACATATCTTATTACTTAAAGACTATTGACGTGAAAAAAACAACTTTATTGCTGCGTGTCGTCCCCGTGGTTGAATTTAAACAAAAACAAATGAACCTCTAAATATCAAGTAAAAATAATATAACACATAAACTAATAGTAGAGAGGTACACATATATTTTTGTACACAGAAATTCAAAAACGAATGATAATAATACATTTGGAATATCAATTTTACTATATTTAAACAGGTTTCATGTTTTTATTATGTGTGTTGGTAATTTATTCTAAGAACTTTGTATAAAATTATATTGCTCCGCGCCCACTATTTGGACATTTGCATCGCGCTCAAGTAACATTATGTAACGTAAAACGCTAAACTCAAATTACCGGTAAATAAGATATGCACGCCGGTACATAAGATATCGGCTCATTACAAATTTTGAATATTATTCTAACAGTTTAAAACGATTTACGATTAATAGGTATAAAGTATTCAATAACACTACGGTCACGGGGCGGACCATGAAAGCTGTAAAGTGATCGAAACGTCGTCGTCGCGTCGTCGGGAAGTTATTAAATGTAAACATTAAATCTAAACCGCGATAAAATCCATAAAAACTAGTTTTATTTCAATAGGTAACATTTGCGTAAATCTAAGAAACAATAATTTAAGTTATTTGGTACTAGGCCAGACTAGTGAACTTTGGCCTTAGTTCTCTCAGTCGTAGTGGAAGCCCGTATCTAGTAGCACTGGTGGATATGATACAATTTAAAGAATTTCGTAACAACACGTATTATAAAAATTCGTAAATAAAACCTGATTTTCTAGGGTTGAATATAAAACTTAAAGTATCTATAATATAGAGAGAGCACTGACGTATATTTGCATCTTCATAAAAGTAGTTTTTTTTTTATTTGTAATGTTGGTAGTACTATATTGGTGAAAATTGAACCAATTTATCAACAAATTGCTATAAATTACTTCGGAAACTGAAAGTATATTTAGTTATTATGGTTCTAGAACCAGTTTGAGTTGAATTCAATAGCCCTAAAAGAAAATTCTGTTTTTCTTTTTCAAATAATTCGTGCATGTTGGACAACCTGTCAAATGTCAGCCAATAGGAGGGCAGAAAACCACCACTTTTATCAACGGACACCATTTTTTTCTACGTTTTTGAAGTACCAGCGCTCCCCCCTCTATATTATAAATACCTAAGATACAAAATTGTATGTTTTTCAAATGTTATTTATTTCACATATTAGGTATTTTATCAATGATTGTGACATTATACTTACAGCTTTTTTTTTGCAAAAAAATATTGTTTGTATCAAACATCTGATTAAAAACATGTCCACCATTGTGAACGTATCCTACGGTCTTTACGTTTGCGATCGGCACGCTTGTTTATAAAAGGTGCTGAGCGCGAATCGCCCGCAGTTTTGTCCTTACTCAGCCGGAGTACGCAATCGATTTGAAATTGGAACGATTTTTTTTAAACCATAGGCACGTATGAATTTTATCGTGGTGTAAAATGGCGTTTTTGCAAGGACCTTCTTTGAAACAAGCGGAGGTGATACAGCATGAGCTTGGCGAAGGCCCTGGGGACCTGGAGCGGGGTGTGAGGGACCTTCAGAGCATGCTGGCGGCATCACCCCACCTGCCGCAGCCTGAGGCATTTGGTATGTTTTCATAATAGGTACATTGTATATAATATTTACTAAAGTCTACTTTGTTTTACGACTTTTGACTATTAATACTCTAAAAAAATATTATTATGATAGCAATATTATATTTTATAAAATATTTTTTCTTTATACGTGGAAAAGTGGTTTAGAACAATGATTTTATTTATCTATATTTTACTGAAGAAGGCAGTTCTGATTCTTATATTTTAATTTTGCGAAATAAATTCTAGTTTCAAAATATAAAAATATTGAAAACAATATAAAAAATATGATATAAATAGCAAATTAGCTTATGAACAAAATTTAAATAAATAGTTAATGTCCATGTACCTTGACATAACGGTAAAAATACCATTTCAAAGTTTATTTTTTGTTATGCAAATTTTAAATTATAATTCATTATGAATTTTTAATATGCAATGCCAGAATAAATGTTAATGAATTGCTTATAGATTAGAGCGTTTTCAAACTGAACAAAAAGTATATGAACAATTCTGCTTTTTTATAATTCTGAAAATATAAATTATTCGGACAATAATTAATTCCTGATAATGCTGAGAAAATGCGGATATTTTTATATTGTGCTGGAATAAATTATCCGTTATGTAATTTTCTTAAAACTTAGATATTAATTTTAAAATCATCTAATTTATCAGCTCTTCGTGTCAGAATCTACTCTAGCGATTTTGAACTGTTGGGTACATGACTTTTCCGTAATCGCCAGTATTTTACTCAATAGGCCTTATTAATAAACTCGAATGAGCCAAGGATTAATTTAAGTCCAAGGCTTTAGAATTGAGCCAATTATTTTGACGTTTAATTTGACTATAATATTGAATAATGTATCTATAATACGGTGGTTGCCTAGCCCTCTATGCAATTCCGTGTTTATTAAGTCTTAAATATCTCGCTATTCAAAATAATCGAGTCAATTCTAAAGCCTTGGAGTAAAGTTAATCCTTCGCTCATCCGAGTTTATTAAAAAGGCCCAATGTGTATGTGTAAAAAAAATAAAGATTCAGTACAATTTTAAAAAAATGAGCTTGTTTTTAGTGGAATTATTTTCAATGGCGCTCTGATTTGAATTATACAGTTTTGTATAGATATGAATAATATATGAATATGTTGTTAGTGCCGTAAAGGCTATGATTATAAACTTAATGTTTTTTTGTTTATTGAACATTGTTAGATTAAATTGTTATAATACGTCAAAATATAATGTTTACGAAGATTGAGAATATTAACAAACATTGCTCAGTCGGGATGGCAACAGAGGGAAGGGGATCACCTTGTGATTATAGCAATACCACATTTATAATTTGAACTTGACAACTTTAACAATTTAATTAGTTAACTTCCTGTTTCCTATACTATTTGGGGTACCATTTGCAATAAAAAAATATAATATATGTATTATAAACATAGATAATTTTATAAACAACTTGGGAGGGTCAAAATAATGACACTATAATTGATAGTGTAGATTTCGGAAATTTCATACGATTTGCGTTAGTCACTCGTCTCGCTCGAACTGGATTATTCAAAAAGATAAAAACCAATACACTGTTTGGCCAAACTCAATGTGGTATTTATGGTAGGTCATTGCTTTAGCAATTTTTGTCGATATGTGTCCACGCGTTTTGAGACAAAAATCCTGTCAATGTCATTAGATTAAAATAATGAGACTTGACCAATGATCATAAGCTAGATCTGCGCGCAGATGCAAATGACTGATCAATAAAACATTTTATAGTGTGGGTATTTTATTTATAGGACCAAAAAAGAACTTCTATTTTTTTTCTATCATTACATTTTTTTTTTCATACTTCATATTAGAATTAATTATGCTATCTACGAATTACTATTCTTGTACATACATATCTTAATCAATAACTTTTGTAAATTGTGATTTATTTAAATACATTCATACCACACAAAAAATAATAACATTTTATTACCCGATATATTTTTAGAGCAACTATTAGTAACATGAATCTTAATGGTCTAATAACAACTATTATTAGTCACTATGTAACCGAACAACACGAATGGAATATTTCGAATAAAAACAACGTATTGATGTTTACAAACAATATTTAAAATACGTGTATAATATACGCCCAAATTCTGATATAACCAATTAATCACAGTAGGAAATAGGCGTACATTTAAATTAACTGCGAACTTGCGAATATTAATTTAACATCGTGAATCAAAATATAAACTATTTAGCATGAACAATTTAATTTCAATGCTAGTCGAATCATCTTTGTTTTTCCTCAAAACAATTATCTTAAGACCTAGATCACTGACTGATTCTGTTACAATTTTTTTTTACATTTTAAGCCCGATGCATCAAGCAACAGATTCTCAAATATTTGTAGATCGTACAAAAATGTATCGCGGTGCGGGAATCGAATCTTCGGTCTCTCATTTCAGTCCTTGTCGGTTGTTAGTACTTAATACTTTTAAATACAAGCGAGAACCGCGTGACAAGATAATATGCAAGAATACCATATTTAAAGCGTGAATTTGTCAGTTAAATCTTGATTTATTGCTCTATAATTTATATGTCTTTACAGTATTTATGATCATATTCCCTTCCTTGATGTGTTATGAATTAATTAATATAATTATTATGTTAAAACCTGCTTGTTGTTTTATTTATCAGGCTTTGAGTAGACGAATCGCATGAATAAGACCGCGTTAAATATTCATTTCTTAAGATCTTTTGATCGTGATTAAATTTGAGTCTAGTTAATTTAAGAGGGAATTAGAGCTAGTTAAGTCAAAGTCCCCTCTAATATTGCTCTATCAATATATTATAAGATCAACATAATGTGATTTAAATTAAAAGAACTAAGTACCTGAATCAAACCGGAAAGGTTACATATCTTTAGTTACTACACTTATGTAAGTAGTTACAAAATTATGAAGCACTTTTGCCCTACCAACGAGATGTTTTCATTTATTGACCATCATTTAACAACTATCCAAACATTATGCAATAAAATAAAAACCAACTAATGAGGTACTTATAGTCAATAATCATAAAACTATATTGACATTTAAAATGTATGTGACGGTGCATTAATATTACATCAGTGAACTATGTTGTAGTGTTGAACAAACAACACTCTATGCGAGCAGAATATTTTATAATACGTCTTGATGCCGTATAGTTCATCTTAAAAACAAGTAGAACCCTTGGAATTATCTTCATACTGTTTAATGAGACGAAAAATGTAAGCTATCAGTACTCCGGGGATGCTCAAGGAGGTATGCCACATCATATTGGCAGCCATAAAACGTATTATGGGAAGCATCGTGATCGTCTATGTAACATTTGGGCGTAGTACAGAGCCAGTACCAGTATACAGGGCGCCTCGGGGCTTATTTCATGCATGGGTTGGGAAGGCAGACGCCGAAGAAATATCCTCTAAAGTACCGGAAGTAATAGTGCTATTATTGACTTGTGCTCCAGAAAAATAGTCTGAAATCTTAAAGGATTATTTTCAATAAAAAGAAACTACTTCGCATTAAAATACCCACGTAAAGTGGTAGTCGCTTAAGTTTTTTGATAAGTTCGCCTATTTCCTTTCAATTTAAAATCGTCAGTCAACTTGTAGTAGGTCAGCATTCAGCAACATCCAAGGTTTTCATGCCAAGAAATCTCCAGGGCGCCGAATATGATAGAGATCAACGCAATTATAATAATTGACCGTGGAATCGCGGACAAAGGATGCACGATAGATTTGCATTTGAAAAGACGTCGTGATGCATAGATAAAATCAAATTAAAATATATAGCTAAAATATATATAAAATATACATCTGGGCTGTGTAATTTACTAGTTTTATGGGTTTGAACGCATGTCAATCTCCTGGGTATAAGTATGAACCTAAATTTTGCAATGTTCTGTTGACTTTCATTCCAACATTCGGAATGTAAGCTAGTTTTTACATAGACAGGATTTATTGATCGAGAAACATAATTTTAATGCAGCCTTTTATCTGTGCTGTACTGTATCAGCCCATAAATGTCCCACTGCAGGGCATAAGCCTCCTGTACAATCGAGAGCACGATTGAGAGTGGTTTTGTCTATTAGGTACTTAGTTGAATTAATGATTCAGCGAAATGAAATTGATTCAACCACGAATCCATTTTAAGGCTTTCATTGTAGATCAATTGGTAAGAGTAAGACCAATTCTTTCTTCATTATGTATTGGACTTATGTAGATGTATTTATGTGATTGTATACAATTAAGTAATTAAACGTTTTCATTACATAAATTCCATAGTCACGACATAAATAAACAAATTATCACCGAGCAATCGCAGAGGAGTTAAACCTATTGCTTGTTCCAGCTTGATCTAATTTCCTATTCCGCCCGCACATACAAGAGTCGTGTTTGCAATTGCAACATTCTCAATGAGGTACACCCTGCGACATTCAACTCAATAATTATTCCACACTCGACGGCTTTCGTAAGTAGCCGCTGTTTGAAATTATAACACTTAGACTGTGGAGGAAATCTTATTGAATGCATTGACTGTTAATCATGTGTTCCTTGCCAAGTCTAATAGATTAGATATACTCGATGTGATTAGGTGTTGGTTAGTACGTGTGGCCATTGTTTATTGTCCGTAAAAGTAAACCATTGGGTTTGATTAGATAGACAATAGAGTTTTTTCTTCCTTTCCGTAAAGATAACTCAAATTATATAAAAATGTAGTTTGTGGTGCGTGACTCCGAACGCCATAAACAAAAATACCTAGTAAAATATTTACACATAAATCATATATTATGTACTAATGTTGCAATCGCGTAGTTCACGATCGCGTTACGAAGCTTTTGTGGAAGTACATTTGTATTTTATTATTAAATAACGTAAGGAAACACTCATTACAAATAAAACATTGATAGTCATGTTGCCATTTCTGAGGTACGAGTTAGAACTAAGATTTACGTTTTATATGACGTCTTTACGAAATATTTAGTAGTGGTAGGTCTCTCATATGTAAGAGGCCGCCTATCACCGCAGTGCCTATTTTTGCCGCCAAACAGCAGTGTAAATGCGTTGTTGTGTTCCGGTTTGGAAGACATGGTAGCCAAAGTAAATGCTGGACATATTGAGACTTAAAATCTTATGTATTACGATGGCGAGCGCAGAGGAATGCCAAGCAATGCTATAATTCATGGTGTTTGGTTTTGCTACTGTCCATGAGCGGTCGTCTTGCCATTTACAGCAATTAAAAAAATATATATCAAATTAATTTTTCAGTTCCGGTAGTGTTACATCTAACATAACATTTAGTATAACCATTGATGAAGTTGATTATATTATGTATATTGAAATTAAATCAATCAGGATTTTATTTCAAAAGAATAGTCACTGATATTGTTTTGGCAGATTATTGCTAATAAAAGAAGTCTCAACCGGTCCTGTACATAACGGCATCAATCGACATTTCATATATTTGCATTTCACTAAAATAAAAAAAAGTGCTTGGTGCGTGGTTAATTTATATAAATAGACAAAAACTAAACAAGTTTAATTAACGGTAGTTAAATATATTGTGACACCGACATATTGCCTTTGAACCTTGTTTGTGCGAATTTTGGTGACCGTTAGACTGGAAATTCGCACTTTTCCTCTCACAGAGGTAAGCAGACAAAACGGAAATAATTAAACACTTAACACTTGACGCTAAATGACACGTCGTCACAGTTGAAGTTATGGTCAAAGTTCTGACACATCTGACTAAATGCTAACGAACTAATGAAATAGGTACATGCATAGATTTACTGGCGGCCCGTCCCATCTTCACCTGGGTGCTGATATTTTTTGATTCCACTGCACATCAGTACATTTTATTTTTCGTACAAGCTCTTATATACCAAACTCGATGTAGCTATCCTAGCGCCTCTTTTATATAAATAACTCTATCTATTGCTGAAAACTGCATTAAAATCCGTTGAATAGTTTAAAATATCTAAGCGCACAGTGACCGGAAGCGACTTCATTATGATATTTTGAAATGAGAGAAATAAATGCTCTAACGGTATAACCACAGAACAGTTTAATTTAACCATAACCAATACGAAATAGGACAACCCAGGACATTTTTACGTACAAGTGACCGACGCGAGGTTCTAATCAGATAATCATTTGTTTATTGGAAAATTGTAATAGCGTTTGCAACTTCGTCAATAAATTACGAGTATTCAATGACTAAACTACTTATACATTCATTTGTTTAGATCGTACAGTTAAACCGACATTTATATCGTCTGCCGTATATGAGAAACGAAAACAAATGGCATAATTTACCTCAACCATTGTGTTGGACAATGGCACTTGTACACGCTTCCTCACGGGCCTACGCTCGATGCATTTTAATTCTAGCTATAAACGAACTCGTAAAATTACGTGAATATCTACGACAATGCCTTGACCAAGTTGGCGAAATAATTGTAAATTAATTGCACAACAGTATTCACTCAACGTGCCTAACTGGGACTTGCGTAATTTAAATAGTCTGGGCATACGGAAGTATTGATATTCGAAAACATTGTGCTGTCCACAGGAGCACATAGGGGCAACTCGTAATAGTAGCAAACAAATTAATTAAAATCGTTTGCATATAGTTAATAATGACATAACACAAATGTCAAGTAAACTTGTCCGTAATATGCATTCATAAGCCATTTTCAATGTAAGCAAAATCAGTGATCCTTGAGAAAGCTAGCAACTATCTAATTTCAGCTATGCCCAATACTTTTGAGCAAAAATAGATTTTAAACCCATCTTAATAAACAAAGCTTGATTCCTTCAATGAACGTTGGGCATAACAAACAAGCCATTATGAATTTAAAGGAATAAAAATTTGTGGTACATTATTATAAGTATCTGTTCATATACATACATCTTCTTAAAATTCCATCACTTATTAATCCCCATTGGTACGCGGGTCGAAGATTGTTTTATTTAGAGCTAACTGTCGAAATAATTGCCAAGAATTCAGTATATAATAAATGAGTTTTACTTAGTATTATATTATTCCTGATAACGCCTCCACGAATATAGACCATTTAATTATATTTGGCCCCAATTCAGAAAATCTAGATGGCAGTAATAAACGAGATGTCAATTTGACCTCACCAATAGTTTACAACTATTCATTAAAACTAGTTTATAGTTTAATCACTGCGAATTACTAATTCGCACCAATGTGGCCTACTTAAATAAAACAGCACCTAATTGATTACTTGACAATTTATTAAGTATATTAATATTAATGTGTTGTGTTTAACACATTCTTTGTTTAGAGGTAATAAAGACGGACTAGTAACAGTGGGATTCTGAATTTATTTCTCAGGGTGGATACTATGCTATTTTATCTATTTTTGTCGTTTAGTCTTATCCATCCTATGGTTGGTTGTATGAAGGAGAGTTGTCAAACGATTAGGCCGCCATTGTACTCTACCGACTTCTTTATACGTTTCTTTACTGGTGTAATACAATAAGTTTTTGATTAAATGAAAGCATATTATGACTTCCAAGAATTTTGCATGTGCTTTTACAAGGATGAATCGTGTTCCAATAAGTATCCTCGCTCTGTCTGCAGTCGATCCCTCATTACTGAGGATCGTGACTCTCAATACTCTTTATGACTTGTCTCCACTGGCTTCGGTCTTCTGGCTGGTGTAGTGCTGTATTAATGGGGATCTTTAGCGCAATGGGAACCTGATCCATCCATCGTTTTGGAGTTCGAATAAGTATCCTACTGTTACAAAATTTATGCAAATATATTCCTAGATAATAAAGCAATTTGTACCTTGCTTGCTTAGCTGAACATTATATTTGCATAATTTCCGAAATTTATAAAAACTTAAATTTTCATAGCATCAATTACAGGTTTTAAAATTAGAAAGGGTGACCAACAATCACGGCCAGAATAGAGCAAGGACATGCTTAAAAAATTAAAATTGTTATAATTAAAATAATATTTTAATATGTAATTATTATCTTTTATATAAATATTGAACAAGTAATTTTAAATTCATTAGAATTGCCGTGTAATAGCAGAGGTTTGCTACTCAAGTTTACTACCATTAAAACGAGAATGGAACAATAGATTGATTCTGACAGGTTTATCATAAAGAGAACTGATATAACCGGATATACCTGATTACGCAATTATATTGATGATGATATTAATGATTTGGCACGTGTATACTCCGATCGCAGTTATTTTCAGCAGCAAAGATAGAATGTTGCCTGGAAATTGCTTTGACAGTCTCTAGTGTGAAATAAACACAATGAAAAGTGTGTAAGGGGCAAAGCCAACCTGCGGCCACTTATCTCGCTATATAGGCCACATATTTTTTTTTTTCGGTGTCATGTGTGTATTGATAGTCAGCCACCACGCACAATAACGGTGAAGGAAAATATCGCGTGGTAACCTACACATCATAGCGATTTGCAAAAAAAAACTATGGTATGTAAATATCCGCCAACCCGCACTAGGTCAGCGTGGTGGACTATATGACCTAACCTTAATCAATCGTACTCTCGATTGTAGAGTAGGCCCGTGCGCTGCAGTGGGACGTACATAATATGTCGGCTGATACAGTAATGGTTTTGTATTTTTCTAGAACTTTGTCCACTTTGTAATTGCATTGTTTGTTGTCGATAGCAAAGATTTTGACGGATGAGATTTTAATTTTCTATCTCCATTAAATCCATCCATCCATCAGCCAAAGGAAGTCCACTGCTGAACATAGGCCTCTCCTAATGATTTCCACAGTGACCTATTGGAGGCAGCCTGCATCCAGCGACGTCCCGCGACCTTTACCAGGTCGTCTGACCACCTAGTGGGTGGACGTCCCACGCTGCGCTTTCCGCTTCGTGGCCTCCATTCGAGAACTTTTTGGCCCCATCGGCCATCAGTTCTCCGTGCTATGTGCCCCGCCCATTGCCACTTCAACTTGCTAATCCGCTGGGCTATGTCGGTTACTTTAGTTCTCCTACGGATCTCCTCATTTCTGATTCGATCTCGTAGGGAAACCCCGAGCATAGCCCTCTCCATAGCTCGTTGAGTGACTTTGAACCTCCTAATAAGGCCCATAGTAAGAGGCCACGTCTCGGTGCCGTATGTCATCACTGGTAACACACAACTATCGAAGACTTTCGATTTGAGGCACTGAGGTATTTTGCACGAGAAGACGTCGCGTAGTTTCCCGAACGCTGCCCAACCGAGTTGGATTCGACGATTGACCTCTCTCTCCAAGTTGGACCTGCCTAACCGGACCACTTGTCCTAAATAGACATATTCGTCTACAACTTCGAGAGTCGAGCCCCCAACTCCGATGGGGGTGGGCACAACATGGACATTCGACATTATTTTCGTTTTGTCCATGTTCATTTTAAGACCCACCTGTTGGGAGACTCGATTAAGGTCTTCGAGCATAGTACTAAGGTCTTCCAGCGATTCTGCCAAGACTACAATATCGTCGGCAAATCGAAGGTGAGTGATATACTCGCCGTTGATGTTGATGCCGAATCCTTTCCACTGCAAGAGCTTGAAGGCGTTTTCCAGCGCGGCAGTAAACAGTTTCGGAGATATGACATCTCCCTGTCTTACGCCTCTCTGTAGTGGAATAGCCTTCGTGCTCTGATCTTGTACTCGGACCGACATGGTGGCGTTGTTGTATATACACTTCAACACTTCGATGTACCGATAGTCAATGTGGCACCGCTGAAGAGACTGTAGCACCGCCCAGGTCTCGATCGAATCAAAGGCTTTCTCATAGTCCACAAACGCTAAACAAAGTGGCAAGTTATATTCCTCGGTTTTTTGTATAACTTGCCGAAGCGTATGAATGTGGTCTATGGTACTAAAGCCTTTTCGGAAACCGGCTTGTTCGGGAGGCTGGAAGTCATCAAACCTGCGTTCGAGACGATTTGTGATGACCCTCGAAAACAGCTTATAGACATGGCTCAGGAGCGAGATGGGCCTGTAGTTCTTCAGCAAAGTGTTATCACCTTTTTTGAAGAACAGTACCACCACGCTCCTGCTCCATACCTCTGGCGTTGAGCCCTCGAGGAGAACGGAATTGAAGAACTTCTGAAGGACTTTCAATATCGGCATACCGCCCGCTTTCAGAAGCTCTGAAGTGATTCCGTCCTCACCCGGCGCCTTGTTGTTCTTAAGCTGTTTCAGGGCCATCTCAATCTCACACAGGTTGATGTCCGGGATATCATCGCTAAAGTGTCGGATCAACTCGGCTCTCGGGTCTTCGGCCGAGCTAACAGCAGGTTCGGCAACCGAGGTGTAAAGCTGTCCGTAGAACCTCTCGATCTCCCTTAATACCTCTGCCCTCGTCGACACTACGCTGCCGCCGTCCGTATTCAGCCTAGACAACTGGCTTTGCCCAATAGACAAGTCTCTTGCAAACACTTTGGAGCCTCCGTTCCGCTCAATTGTCTCTTTTATGCTCACAGTATTGTGAGCACGGACATCGTGTCGCAAGGACTTCCAGATCCGTCTATTGAGCCGCCTATATGCTTCGGCGTCATCAGAAGACTGCAGCGCCATAGATCGACGTTCGGCCATGAGGTCGAGGGTGTGGATCGAGAGTTTTTGGGGTCTATCTCTACGGCGAGGTCTAAAATACTTAGATCCCACCGTATGGACAGCTTCTACCAAACCGCTGTTTAGCTCGTCCACTGCAAGGTTTTCTTTGAGACAATCAAAGCGATTTGCCAGCTCAAGTTGAAAGCTCTCGGGGTTTTGGACATGGGCGCGAGTAGGTCGGAGCGTAGATTTCATCAAGCGACGCCTTCCTAATTGGACATTGATGTTCAATGTGCCTCTAACCATTCGGTGATCACTGCCGGTTTTCACCCTGTTGATCACAGAGACATCACTGAACATCCGCCTATTCGTCGTCAAGATGAAATCTATCTCGTTTCTCGTAGAACCGTCAGGACTCAGCCAGGTCCATTTCCTGTGAGGCGGCTTCTGGAAGAAAGAGTTCATCGCAAAGAGTCCCTCTTTCTCCAGAAAGTCGGCCAGCCTCTGACCCCTGAGGTTCCGTTGCCCATGTCCAAATTGCCCCACTTTCAGTTCTGCATCGCTTCTCATGCCCAACTTTGCGTTGAAGTCCCCCATAACAACATTGAAGTAGGTTTTGGAAGTATGTATGGCCCGACTTATGTCCTCATACATCTCCTCTACTTCTTCATCTGGATGTGTCGAGGTCGGCGCGTATACCTGTATGACCTTCAGCGAATATCTTTTTGATATTCTGAGTATAAGGTACACTACCCTGCTCGACACACTTTCGATGGATACGATGTTGTTTATGAGAGACCTGTGGACGAGAAATCCGACACCTCCTCGGGACTGTTGGTCGTCCCCCCGGTAGAAAAGCAGGTTACCGGACTTCAGGGTTATCGTGTCCTCCCCGATTCTTCGGACTTCCGACAACCCCAGAATGTCCCAGTGTAACCCACTCAATTCTTCTTCCAGTTCGACAATCTTCTCGTCTGTCCTCATCGTGCGTATGTTGTGTGTTACCAGGGCCAGTCGTCGTCGGGGGTGGTAGCCGGGGCCAACCCGGGGATTCTTAGCACCCCCTGCCTCGCCGTAACCATGGCCGCTACCGTAGCCAGGAATAGCGGGGCTGCCGGGGACTGGGGGCCTGGTCCTGGTTTCGCTCATTTTGAGGTTATTGCCAATACTCGCCACGCTTGGCAGGCGGGTTGGCGAGCGCAGGAGGGGACTCGAGTTGATGACGCTGCTGCCCGTCATCAACCGGGGAAAGGAAATATAGTTTGTGGGTAAAGGATATCATGGGAAAGGAAAATATGGCCTGTAGGAGTGGATACTGCAGTCACGGAAATCTCTCTCTCTCTCTCTCTCTCCATCATCTCCATTAAAATCTAGATTAAATTTTAAAATGAATTGGAGGTAGGTACTAGGTACTTAAGCAATATTGAAATTGACATTTTTCATTACGGAGTTCGAAAATTTCATATTTTAATAAACAAAAATTTTATCTTATGATACTATGTTCATTCAACAATCATTTTAAAATTTACTACAGCTGCCCTTTTTTTATCGGATAATACAGGGAGCGCAGGAAAATGGCGTACTTGCTCAGTTGGATACAAGAGCAGAATATTAATATGATAATAAAGAAATAATATTTGGAAAATACCTATCCGTTTTGGAGTTATGACCTTATAAAGTTTTAAGAATTACCACCAACTTTTCGAATAAAACCGGTTGGGATGGGTAAAGCACAAGATTTTAACATATACGTATTTTTTCGTTTTGTCGTTTATGAAATAGTTAAAGAAATAAACAGTGAAAATAATTTTGCACAACAACAAAACTTTCATAGACTTCGCCTTAACATTTGTTACAGAGGTACATAGGTATGTATTTGGCGTAATACGTTAAGGGGAAGCACGTGTGTTGTTAATTGTTAATTTCTCGGCATCTTTGTTATTAACAGACTACGCTATGAAAATGCATTTTAATCTAGACGCAATCACGCTTTACTAAAATGTATATTAGCAAGTGCGCCGTTTGTTTGCACACCCTGTATATATATTTTTACTCTGATTTCTATAAATCCTCCTGCTGCCGTACCATCGCTATTGCAAATTCTTTGTCTCGATAATACAATCACAATAATAAACATATATTCTGTGTTAGGAGAACGTTCCTGAGTCGAAAGGCTGTTTAATAAAAGATCCTTTACTTATCGTTTTATAAAAAACGGATATTTTGCACACTTTAAAAAACGTCCAAAACTTGATGGCACCGCTCGCCGCGTGTCGTTGACCGCTTGTATCTGCTAATTTTGGTGAGCGAAATATGTACTGGAAATAATGGAATTATGGAAACATATTAAGAATAATAGAATAATCTTTGTATTTATCTATTCGAATATGATGCATATAATATAGATATACAGATGAGAGATATACAATGTATGTCTTTTAAATAGCAATCGTGTCATAAACACGTCGGTAGATATTATCTATCTAAAATGTATTTATTGCCGTGCTTATCCTTTTTTTTTTGCGTGCTTGTTAGAACAATTCTTAAAATTGACGAATGACGGCATTTCATACATTTCGGTGTTTGTTTTGAAAAAAATATACTCTGTAAATTCATTGAACCTACTCCCTGATCATGCTTATTACAGTCATAACTCTTAGGTAGAGATTTCCTTTGAGGATCAAAACTCATCTTAGTTTGTCTCACGTCAAAATCGAGGTTTTTGGGTAGGTACATAATTACTATTAGTTATAATATGATCGCTTAAATATAAGGGATTCCAAAAACAACCTAATTACTTTATGTATGATAAATAAATATATATTTCCACTTTCCCGACCTTTGGTAATGCCCGTGTGTTATAATAAGTGAAATATATGTGTTTAAAGGGGTCATTTTTGTTTGTTCAAAAAACCACTACCAGCTTTCCATTTGTGAGCTCCCATCCCAAATAAAACCATTTTTAAATCCTTTTTTGGGTCGCAAAACTGGCTGAGATAAGGTTTTTAAAAACATAATGTTATAAACAAGATTATTTTTGTATATCTGAGGGCGATACGATGAGTATATTATTTTAATGGTTCCCTTTTTTCGAGTTAGGTATTTAAATTGATTAAACAGTTAACTCAAAAAATACAAACTGCGAGTAATTTTTTATTTCGACTTTTTTTTATATTTAATGAACACGCAGGTTAATTACGTGGAAGTCAGTATATTATTCAAATGTTTATTTTTTATGTTTCTTTTGTTTAATTGAATGATACGCAGAAAAAACAAACGGTGAGTTAGTTTTCAATTCGAATGTTTTATTTATTTGGAGGTAAATATCTTATCATTAAAAAAATCAATTGTAAATATATTTTTTTATTTCTGCAAAAAACGAACTGCAAAAACGGATATTATGTTAAAGCATGGACGCAGTATCAAATGTCAAAAATCTTAAATAACAATTCTTATGAGAATGCAATAGTCAGTATTATTGCTGTGTCAAATACCAATTTATTTTCATTTAACAATTACAGTTGTTGCAGACATGACACAAATTCATTTTTGATTGAAAAGAACGTTGCGTGTTGCATAATTACGTGCCTAATATTGACCTAAATTGTATTCAACTCTGACAAAAACGAACAAAATGTTCGAAACTTTCAATGTGTTCATGTAGTAATTTGTAACATATTATGAAATGTGTTTAGATTTAAACATCAACTGTGCAATAGAAAATTCCCTTCTCAATCCAAACTCTCATTTCTCGGTTGTAGAGTAGGCCAGTGCTCAACAGTGGGCGATTAATTATAGGCTGACACAGTAGGTACAATAGAAAATTAAACATTCTCTAGGGACCACGAAAACGGAGTGGCCACTTTATAGAGAGCTGATTGGACAAAGGCCAAGTTACCAACAAGGTTTACAGGTGATGAGCAAAATCCTGTGATTGACATGATAATATTTAATCCCAGGTACATATTATATGAGACGATAGGCAGAGATGTGTTGTGGCACGAACTTTTCGCCTAGATATTCCGTCCCCAAATTTAGGGCGAATTTATAGCCTTCCTAGGCGCATATACAAATTCAGTATCTACGCACATATAATTTATATTTTCTGGCATATAATTATGTTTTCGTTAATAGATATCTCTAAAACCTGACTGCCCAATGCTTCAGTGGTGGGAAATAGTAGACCATTGTTTAATAAAATGCTAGAGCCAGCGGAGCGTTGAAACTTGAAATGAATTTAGTTGTAAATAAATGCAGGCGGAATTGGTTTTTCACATTATTAACTCCAGGGAGGCATGGGCTGGTCACATATGTCGTAGAGCAGATAACCTCTGGAATAAGCGTGTTCTGGAGTAGACCGCGTCTTGGCAAACGTAGCGTGGGACGTCCTCTGGCCAGGGGCCTTATGGCGCATTTACATTAGGTCGGTCACCAAAGGCGGCGGCCGCATTCGGTTTAACTGAAACGCTTACCTAAATTGAGTAGTTTACATTGGTCGGTTAACCGAATTCGGCGACTTGATTGATGCGGCGATTTTATATTGAACAGTCGGGTTGCTAGCATCGTCATTAACAGTCTTGTGTTAGAAGGATTTTTAACTGTGTGCGATGTAATACAAGAAGTTTTGAGGAAAAAAAAATTAAAAATAGGAGTACAAAGAGAAAGAGAGTGTGGATAACACCTCTATTAAGTCAACGGTCTCGACCGAATAGGGCCAAACCGAATACGGCCAAACGAAACTCGGATGTTCGGACGTTGCACGTAAAACTGTACGAATGTGCCTAGGTACTCCACAAAATGTTTGAATGCTCTATCGTACGTCCTAACTATAGACTTAGTTCGGAGTTAATGATCAGTAACATAGATAATAGTATTGATTTTTAGAAGTGGAAACTTATAACTTACTTTAGACGTCGAACGTCCGAACATTCGAGTTTCGTTTCGGATCATAGAGTAACCCCCTAGATGGCGGGACGACTTGCTCAAGAAGGCCGGCAACGACTGGATGCATAAAACAGCAGACCTGGCTCTGTGGGGTACCTTGGGAGAGGCATATGTCTAGCACTGGACTGCAATTAGGAACTCACCAAGTAATTAAATAAACTATTGTAAATAATAAACTTCATCAACTCTCATATACGTGTACCTATAACATATTATACATTGTGATCACATAATTTAATTTTGCCAATGTTTAAGTGCATAAGCCACTATCAAGAGATACCGCAGGGTAAACTCACTTTTGGAATGGCACGACAAAGCAACTAATTTATACGATGATAGGTCAGTACAGTCCAGACTTCAGATCCATCACCGAATTATGGTTATCCCTTGCTAATAGACCTCAGTCTCAAACCAGATTATACAATCATTTACGTGTATACGGTAGAATTCATCCACATCAAAAACAAATTAGTTCTTATATACAGTACAAAGAACTATCAAATAAATAACATGCTCTCCCAAATTTTCCAAGTCTTGAGACTAGCATATTATTTAAATAAACTTAATCTATGATGTTATTTAAAAACTAATTATACAATTTGAAATGCAAGCCTTCATTTTTTTATTTGCAATTGACGAGTATACATACTCGTATTATAATTTATAAAATCTTTATGTTTTAATTTTATTACTACTTATCTATGCGTTGGGAGTTGTTTAATTTAATTTTATCATATTTCAATTAATTTAAAGAAAAAATATCAGCGTTATACAAGTAATAAGACGCAATAGAATTAACTTGGAACCTCCACATGGTCGTTGACTTGGAACCACTTTTGACGTTTGATTTTTATAGTTAAAGGGAGACCCGTAGACCAGTCTATTATACTTACATTTCTAGTATTAGAAAAAGTAAAGTACATATTATTAGATAACTATGGTTCTTATATGATTGTTTATCCACAGATCGTTGCCTTCTGGAGCTGTTCGTGCGAGGATGCCGCATGGATCTAGACAGAGCTAGGTCTAAGCTCGAAGCCTTCTGTCTGGCGCGAGCACGTCACAGCGACTTGTACGAACACCGCTCGCTCACCGAACCACCACTAAATGACGTCTGCAAGTTTATGTACGTATTAACAGCCCGACCCAGCTTCGCCTGGGAGATACTTCTCAAGTCCAGTCCACATCAGAAATACATATTTTCGCGCATTCATTAGTAGTTAAATTTAACACGATTGCCGTCCTTGATACTGCTTTTTCCATACCGTCACGTTAAATCCCGTCCTGTACTGTCTTCCGCCGTATACTCTTTCCCGTTTCATTCCTTTGAGTTCGAAAGAGTAGCAAATATATTTGAACACAGGTTAAATATAGCCTATTTATTCAATCCAGAGCGTCAGATTCCTCCATATCATATTTCATCAAAATTAGTCCAGCCGTTTCAGCGTGAAGAAGTAGCAAACTTTAATAATAATAGTAAGATTTTATATTATTATTCAAACGCATTTAATTAGGAAGCGTGATAAGCTTATAGTCTAATCGCGAATCATACATTTCATTATTAATTACAATGTAAAGAATCCTTAGCATTAGAACACAACTGAATAGACAGATACACAAGCGAAAGTATTTTATATATACTTTAACTTATTTATATTCTAAATTATTTGCTTAGCTATATTATTACAAGTATTAGCTCGTACTTTCGTAACAATAATATTGGAGGTAACATGAATACCTCGTCACATCACAAATGTTTGTCAGCCATTTAGATAGAACTAAGTCATAAATCACGTAAAACCTAAATGGGACGCCACATTATATTTATTTTAAAATAATGTAATCACATTCAAATTTAGATTTAAGGCACCTCAATATTGTCAACATATTTTATTCAGGTTGATTATCTATAATTAAAGACCAATAGATATATTTATTAGTTACTTAATCTTAATATAATACCAGGTAAAATTCCAATACATCACGTTTCTGATTTCTATATTTCGTATCACATGTAAACAACACGTGTAAGTCGTAAGGTGATCGTCAGATTTTGGTAATTAATGATCTGGACCAAATCGAATTTGGCTTTATTGATAGCGTTCAATTTTACACGTTCCATAGAGCGAATTCCATATAACAACGCATTTAATTATAAATAGTTACATTTAAAACCATCATTTGTTTTTTTCTAAAATTACCCAACGTGACCAAAATCTGCATTTTATTTAAGATTTGTAGAAATCATAATATGAGTATAATTTGCAAGAGCCGAATCGACTCTATATTTAGATTCTATAATTAGAAATAAACCGATCGTCTTGATTCTTTTCTTAAAAAAGGTCTTATTTTGTAAATGTATATATAATGTTATGTTTAAATTATATGTATAAATAGTATTATTTATTTTGAGCTTTAATTTTCTTTATTGTATATCCAATGGTTGTCTGATAGAGATTGCCTGACTTCGTTGACTTAATATTTCTTTATATTGTTATATGTATTGTATACAATAATGAGTAAAAAAAAACAAAATTAAATAAATGTTTAAATTAATTTTGATTTAAAAACATTTTAAAGAGTTTATAAATGGAAGAAAAGGCATTTCAATAATTTATGAAATCCTTATCTCTTAATTTAACGATTCTTTTTAGCACAGTTTTATTAGCTTCGCCTGTATATATGTAACTGAATCTTTTAAGTCGATTTTCAGCACTTCTAAAATCGTCGCGGGTCGGGTTGAAATTTGGCAAACTTATCTAGGACCGATGACAATCCCATAATTTAAAAAGTATGGTATACATATATAAATTCCTTTCTCATCCCAGGAGAAAACAATATTTTCGAAATAAAATTTATCTAGTCTATGCGTTAATCCAGGGTATCAGCCACCACCATACCAAATTTTATCAGAATTGATCCAGCCGTTTGAGCGTGAAGAAGTAACAAACACACAAACTTCATAATATTAGTACGATAGTAGGATTGTCTAGGAATACAAATATCTAAGTATAATGGTTTGTTATTCCATAAAGTGTAATCCGAGATCACTTCTTTCTACAGGGACATCGCCACGCTTCCCAAGCTGACTGACGATGGACTGCGGGTGACAATCTTCAGAATAAAGGCGGGCTACCCCGAGAGTTCTGCGGATGTCAGTGCAACTGTGCGCGCGGTACTCCTCATCAGTGACGCTCGTATGAGAGACGAATGCCTCATTACTGGCGATGTCTTCATTTACGAGGTCTGTAAATTATATAACAATTGTGGCGCAGTTCTACTCCGGTATGAATGTAAAGCTTAGGCCTCGGGTTCGAATCCCGGGTCGGGTAAAGTGATATTGGATTTTTCTATTCATTATCAGCCCAATGTCATGAATTTGTGCCCGATATGGAGATAGGCTCGCCTCCTATCACATCATGGGATGGAAAATACAAGGCGAATCGTGGGTGTCTTGTTTGCACCTCTGCCTACCACTTCTGGAAAAAAGGCGTCAGCTTATGTATGTATGTTTACTATTTCGGAGGTATATTGATCGTCCATCCAATTCATTTTGATTGTGAACAGAGATAATGCTCTGGTTGTTACTGGGCGTCGCTCGGTTCAAATAATGTCAATATTTACGGGTCGAGGTACAACTCATTGTTTGATGACTCGGTTGCCTATTTGTCAGACGTATTCAAAAGACTAAAATTGAATTTTCCCATAATTACCCAACAAATGTGATGTAGTCGGGCTTTTCCATCACAGAAATACGATTATGTATATTAAACTGTTTTTTGATATGCGGATATCTTAAATCCTCTCGTCACTCGTGGATATGTACATGTAAAATTATTCTTAATTTACACATAAATACAATATTACGTCAAGTTGAAACTAGTTTTATTAGCATTCATTACGAGAATTTCGATTTTACCCAACACGCAGCAGGGTCAAGGCTCAACCTTGGATTGTACGTTCAGGTTTCTCAAGTGCGCGGTTCCTTGGTGCCTCGCGTGGCGGCCGCAGCCAGCGCCGTCCGGCGAGGCATCCAGCTGGCGCAGGCTGCGTACCCTCAGAGGCTGAAGAGGATCCACGTCGTCGGAGCGCCGCCATTCCTTGCATCAACACTGCAACTCATGCGCAACTGCGTCAACGAAAAAATTAGGAGACGGGTACGTAATATTTATCTAGTAAATAATGAAATAGTTGTCAATAATTAAGCTGCAAATATTTGTGCTGTCTGGGTGTGGTGAAAGCATATTATTCATTTAAATAATCTGGAATTTGGAAATAGTACGGCTACGTCGCTTGTAATATATGAAAGCTTACAAATTAAAGTCATACAAATGTTAAGAGAACGTTGACCACAAAAAGTATCGTAGTAACTACCAAGTTTTGCAACGGGTCTGTAAAAATTTTAAAATACACTGGAGTGTAAGGCCTATTAACTTTTCCATACAACTGAACAGAGCAAATCAAGAACAGCAATGCTCATCTAAGGAAGCTTACTAGAGAAGCTAGAGACAAGTGGTGGCAGGCTAAATCACAGTATTTACAATGGCTGTCCGATGCCAACCAATTGGGTTCTTTCTATGACGGAATTCGGAAGATAACCCGTCCAGTAAGTCATTGCTCGGTGCCGGGTTACGTGCCGGGAAAAGTATTTAAAAAATACTTTTAAATCGCCTCACACCATTCTCGGAGAGATTTTCATCTAAGGCCCAACTTTGGATTTCGGCCAGGTAGAAGTACATGCGAAGCCATATTTTCCATTGAGACGTGCAAACATTGGCGGTATTGAGGTATATCTAATGAGGCGACAACTGAGATGGTGTGAGCATGTATTTCGTATGTCGGAGAGTAGAGTGGCGAAACGCATCTTCTTTTCAGAACTCCAGTACGGTAAGCGTAAATGCGGTGGCCAGTACCTAAGATATAAAGATGTTCTGAAAAGACACATGAAGAGATGTAAGATAGATCCATCTGATTGGGAGGAAAGGAGAACAACGCTTTGAATGGAGACGTCTTGTTCAGGTTCAGGTGGACGCCTTTGAAACTGGGCGCCGCGAAGGTCTCGACAAAAAACGAGACGAGCTAAAGGCCCGATGACCTGTGGCCATTAACTACAACTACGTCAGCGGGGTGTTAACGTGCCTAAAATGAGCTCGTACCTTTACTAAAAAGGTAGTGTACGTAAGCCACGTGAGAGCCCATGAGAGGACGGAGCAGCAACGTACTGTTTAAAAATTATAGTGTTCAATTAACAGTCGCCGAAGCCGAAAACGGCTAGGAATACTTGACATCTAATAGACACTGTGATAAACACAATTTCACATTCAATAAATTCAAAACCAAAATGGACGTGGGATTTTTTGGCACGTACAAATTGGGAAATATTTTTGCAAATTAGTAGTCGTATTTGTCGTGCTTTGACGTCATCTCCAAACTTCGATGGCGATTTTATGTCTATTTACAATAATCATTACAACGTCTATGTCAAGAACCAGTGACTATACTTATTTCATTTTATAACGTCATAACGCCATAATCATATTTTAAGTAAGTATCATAATACTTAATAGATAATTGCTAATATTTTTTTTAAGTATGAAATGAAAGCCATGTTGACAGCCTCCGTGGCGCAGTTGCCAGTTGGTTGGACGCCGGCTGTGAAACAGGAGGCCGCGGGTTCGTTTCCCGCAGCCATATTTTCGGAAGAATAAAATAAGAACTTTACAGCTTTAGAACTTGCGATGGCTATCATATAATCTTTATATGAAAACTAGTAAAGTCACACCTTAGACTTCAATATGTTATCCTAAGTTATAAGAAGAAATGATATTTAAAGTTGTTATAAAATATTTTATGTTATAATTAATTCCAATTCAACATTATTTATTCTTATTTTTTATATACTACAATTGGGATACCCAAATGCGTGTCTTCGATCGGAAAGGGTTTTTTTATACTCTATATACAGGATGTCCCAGAACTAGATGATAAACCAGTAACGGGAGATAGACGAAACTATAACGGCACAGCAATAAAAAAATTACAGTCCTGTCCTGGAAAAAGTTGTTTCTGGTGTGGAGTAGAGTCTAAACATCTGAGCACCCAGTCGAAGCTGGGCCGGGCCGCTTGTATTAATATAATTATAATACAATATATCAGCATGAAAATCAAATATTTATTTTCATGATAACACAATAACTAAACCGATAGTCTAAATTTGAGCTACTGGGAGAGATTCCCTTTGACATGTTTTTAATGTGAAATAGTTTTTGAGTTATGAGGGAGTGAAAAGTGGCTTCAAATGGTTTGTGTAATATTACACGAGGTGCGGCTCACCAGTTCTGTTACTTGAACATGGCTTAGACACGCGCCCCCGTGCCTTGATTATACTTCTTCTAGAATATTTGTATTCACTCCGATAGCCATTACTATAATACAGTGTACACCACCCATGTACACGATGAAATTTCAACATAGTCAAGTCAGTCAACATAGTTCAACATAGAAAAAAATTCAACATAGTCACTCGTTGAAGTGGTAGGATAATTATGACTCACTAACATTAATTGATGGCGCTAGACAGGTTTCAATCTTTACACTATGACTATTATCTACCTTACTATGTACTTACAATGCCCTTAGTCTGAATCTACTATTAGATAACAGATAGCTAAGGCAACATCGTAATTTCCTTTCATTAGAATACAATGGCTATAAATCCTTACTTAGAGCCTTGAGTAACGCCTACTTTGATCAATAACATCGACAGCCACGTAATTACTAGTTCCGTAAAAACAAATAATGCATTAACCTCTAAAAATATCCAAAGCATAACAGATCCGTTACATTATCACCGTACTGTCATTAACTTCTTTAGCTATTTATAAATAAATTGCGGCCAATTAGCTGTTATTAGTTTGTTTGTTATTGAGCCATTTGTTGAATAATATCTCACGATTTACTTCCTAGTGGCCTAGTGTAGCCAAATAAGTTTCTGTAGAACTCTCGTAAAACTTGACGTCCCTACAATGTCCGTGTATCGATCCAATATAAATGATGACTGAGGAAGTTTGTCGAAGGCCTGTTTTGCTTAGTGTCTATCGTGTTTTCATTAAAGGCACGATTTTATTTTAATTGCTTGTTTATCGACTTACGACCTTATTCATAGACAGTTTTAAACCTATTTTAATTATCGAATATTGTGTCTTCTTCGCTCTAACTGAATTTAAACGTCGTTCGAAAGGGACAAAACATTCGAACTAAAACAGGTTTTAAAAGTGTCTATGAATAAGGCCATTAGAAAAAAATACTAATTTAAAAAGAGTGATTGTGGGAGATGTTATAATATTAACATAATATAATATTAACATATTATAAAATACATAGGAAGAAATGTTACTACACCAAAAAATATTAAAACACATTCAACGGTATAGCTGAATAACTAAATAGTATTAACTAGGTTGCATCACTTTTCTAAAATTACCTTTACTTATTTTACAGTACTATTTACACGCCAAAGTGGATGAGCTACTGGAGCACATTTCGACCAGCGTCCTGCCCAAGGACTGGGGCGGTGATGAAGAATCCATCGAAGTGCTCTGTAGGAAGTGGAGGCAGCGCGTCGACGAGAGCCGTGAGTTCCTCCGCAACCTCAATGAACTATGCCGAGCCGTTCCCGCGCAAATGTCTGACGCAGACATCTACGGCACCATGGGCTCCTTCAGAAAACTTGACATTGACTAACCGCATAGCAAATCAACCAATCACAGAAAAGCGCGGTATTCAACTCCAGCCTGTGATTAGCTAAAATAGTTTAAGGAATCTACAGGATTTGAAAATCGAAGGTAATCCAATATTACCAAAGAGCAACGAGATGAGATCTCGCCGAATAGCCAGTGCACTGACTGGAATTGAAATTGAAAAGATCATACCTATTCCATTGTATTGGATTTCTTTTATTGTACAACCTACCAACACACTTATGTTGGAATTAATATAGTTTTAGGATAAACATGTGATATGATATTGATTAGTTGTAAGTAGGTGTAAGATAGACTAGTGGCGATTACGGACTATATGTCAATTTTATCTTACTAAGATTCTTATAAATGTGATTTTCAATATAACATCTTGTTTTATTCAAAGGAACTCAGATTAAAGGCCTCTTATTATTATTTATGTTTTATTATTATTTAGAACGAAGATGAAGTAGTCGCTCATACGAATGGAGTTCGCAACAAGTTAGTTTTCAAGCCAGCAACGCGTCACTATTCCCTTATTTCTTCCCATCATGAGTGGCGATCATAACATGGTTTACCCTCATCTTTTACCATATCTAGAAACAACTATTTATGGCGAGTCTGAATGTTATAAAAGTATGGATATCTGACAGTGACCCAGGAGTCTCATCTGACTATAAGGCCTGAATCTTTTTAATCGCTGATTATTATTCTGTTTATTTTATTCGTCGCTTTTTTATGTTATACAATTTTTATAATTATTTAAAAATATATACATATAAAAATATAAAATAATGATTTACCCTCCAGCGGCGAAGCTCAAGTCCCAAGCAACCGGCGCGGCGGTTAGCGAGAAAAAGTGAGGAACCTCCTCACAATTCGTGCCGTGTCCAGTAATACTGCTTTCTGTATCTGACTCTTGACCCAACAGCCAATTGAGAGCCTTTGTAGATGTTGTCGAGGCTCTTTGTTATCAGCCCATGAGCAGAAACGACGATCGGGACAATAATTGTTTAGTCGGCATCGGAATTATTAAGATGAAAACAAATTATCTGGATCTAGACAATCGATTCTTTTGTTATGTGCACACTATCAGTCGAAAGTCGCGGACGTGACCTTGAATGTTCTAATACTCTTCAGCCGCGTCCGTTAGCCGTATCTTATAATTTATTTTCGGTTTTAAGATGAATCGATTATGTTTTAGGTGGTAGGCTCATCTCAACGAGGATACATCACGGCAAAACCAGTTTCTCATGGATATTAAGTAGATTCCATAATACCAGTTTCCTTACGTTTATCCTTTATCATAATTATGTGCATTTACATATCCAAATTAGTAGTAGAAAAAATATTTTGACACAATGATTCAGACCCAAAAATGGAGTTCGGACGAAGGTCGTTTAAAGAACTTAAGCTGAATAGTTAGTCTGATATATTTTTTTGAGATTTTCCGTCTATCTGTCGTTTCCTAAAGCTCAACCGGTGCCTGCTTTCCCGCTCAATCTTCACCATTTCCTTCAGTCTTTAGCATCCTCGATTGTAAAATATCTGCTATATCTTCCTTGACTAAGCCAGCTAACAATCGGGAACATGGTATTGTAAATATAGCATGTGTAGCTAGTAGCTACATACCTATTTATATACAGGGTGTATCAAGACTACTAACGAAAACGAAGCCAGGTGGTAGTTTTAATGACTCTAGACATAATGCAAATAAATTTTTTGCAAAAAAAGCGACGATTTTTTTTTTGTAATATTTTTCCTATCATCGTATTTGGGTGGTAAATATATACATTTTCCTAAAACAATAATGTACACCCTTTTATTTTTAAATACGCTATATAGTATATAGTGCGCAAGGTTTTAAATCATAATTTATCAAAAACTATGGAATTACCACCCAAACACAATGATATTTAAAACATTACAAAAAAAAATCGTCGCGTATTTTTTCAAAATTTTTAGTGACATCGTGCCTGTAGTCACCAAAACTACCACCCGGCTTCGTTTTCGATAGCAGTCTTGATATACCCTGTATAATGTAACAGGCCCTACGGAGATTATTATTTATCAGTGTTATGTAAGGGTCATTGCACGGCTGATATAAAAACAAAACATTCGCGTTAAAAGCAACCCGATTAAATCTCATCTGATTAAAGAAAATACAAAACTTTACAACACTGATCAACTTTAAGATGAATCTTTATCTTACAACGAGACTTGGACACTGATGTTGCATATATTAAGTATCCGTATAATTTTAATAGCCATAAAACATGTTTTTATGGTATATAGTTGAAGTTTAGTGTGTCACTAATAGCTTCGCAGTTAGTTATTTATGCACATAGGTATACTTTACCTACGAGTATTACGACTCTACCTCTTGTTATTTATTGACAATACTTTTCAATAATATGCGTTATTTATACTACACATTTGTGAAATTTACTTCACTTGGTTTCAAATCAAACATAAAAACACCGTTATCCATAGATCACAACTCCACGGTACCCTTTTTAGCGCACAGGATGTTAACAATGGTCGGTCGCGAAACTTCTGGTACACGCGACTAAAAATCAATTAGTCAGTAGGCAAAATCTCCGAAACTACGGGGGAGCCATATGTTTTTAAAAAGAAGAAGAAATTAGTCAGTATTCACTCCTCTAATGCTTGGAACTTCTCAGAATTTTAAGTGGAATGATGGAATCAATTACCTGTTCAACTCGATGGCTTTTCGTGAAGGTTCATCGCTCAAGCAGCGTCACCATCCATTGTCAACAAAGACGGTTGTGACTGACGGGAAATACGTTGCCGGGCCTTTGCTTACCTAAAAATAAAATATAAAGATACCGTTCTAACTTCTAAATCAAGTCGGAGTAATTTATTATTTCGTTATTCCCTTTTAATATTAAAGAACCAAGTTATCCAAGAAATAACTATTCATTTTCCCAAGTAAATAGGTACATCAATGGGGAATCGGATAAGACATAAGTGCAGCAACATTTAGCAGCACTAGATGCACTCCCACCTTGTTTTTCATGGAGCTGCAGTTGTAAGCTTACTTGTGTAATTGTGAACATGACTACATGAAGATTTTTTATCATGGTTATAAGACAAAT
Source organism: Theretra japonica (assembly GCA_033459515.1). Lineage (NCBI taxonomy): Eukaryota > Metazoa > Arthropoda > Insecta > Lepidoptera > Sphingidae > Theretra > Theretra japonica. The sequence goes on from CM065942.1 coordinate 7,439,558, forward strand.
AATAATAATTTATCCTATTTAAATAGTATCGAAAGTAGCTCAACTACAATGGTCGAGTTGTTATTGTCATATAGGGCTTGTCGAAAAGAACTGCGATGAGACGTCCTCGCATCGTATAAATCTACGAGCTCCCACGACGCGACGCATCTTAAGAACTTACACATTGATTCGCATGGCGCATTCCTGCGTGTTGCATCATACTTGTTGACGCCATTTTAATCCGTTCTGAGACTGCATTTGGGCAAGACGTATGCAAAAAAGTAAAAAAATAAATATTAAAAACGAAAAATATATTTTTTTAATTAAACAAAAAAATTTTTTTTGACGAACGTAGTTCCTGTATTTCCTTAGCTCCGTGTCCACTGCCTAATTTACAAATATACGTTTAGTACGGTTGACGGTCGTGGAAGGAATGGTCACCCCAATCGTGGAAGGGAGACGCCTAGCCTTTTCGAATGCCTTGCGAATTTTCTACGTTGCGCATTCGCATCGCGCAGATTCGCAATTTTGTGTAAAGTCCATAGATCATTTATAAAAATGTCGTCATATGGAATGACTAATGTACGTCTAGGTAATCTTACTTGTTTAGGAAAACTAGATTTTTAACGAGCTTGTGGTTGTGTTCTAGTTAATCTGCACTGTCATTCGTTTGAAAGTGGATGCGCAATACAACATTACCTACTTGAGCTATTAAATATGGAGAAATAATATGGTTAGGTCCACAACCGAAGCAATTATTACTTGATGTAGGTAATGTTAGTCTACTAACTCGTTACAATACTGTGATTAATGTAGCTTGAAGATAAAACAGTTAAAGCTTGTTAAGAAATTAAATTAGAACATAAAAGAATATTTTTTTCATTTTTACTCAACAAGCCATTACTTCAAAACCGTTTAGCTTAATTAAAATTGAAAAACATTATTGACATCGGTTTTCATGCTAAATATAATTGATCAATTAAATAATTATTAAATGAATTGTGGCACTCGTCTGTTAAACTCCAAAATAGTGTGCTTCAGAGTAATTAAAAATAAAATTATCAAATCAACGATCACAACTGATATAATTATAAAATCAACAAGGATGATTTTATACGCTGTGACGAAAGATAATGAATGTTAACCGTGCAGTAAATCAACTCAGAATTTAGACTTTGATCGATGATATCATATAAAATGTATAAATGTTTCCATTGTAGTTTTTTAGATTTACGTGAATATTGCATATTGAAATAAAATATTTTTTTTATATAATACTAACGTTTCCGCGGAATGTTCCCAAACCAGTTATGTTGAGTAAAGGATTCCCAATTATGTAGATGTTGTTCTACAGGTGTCTACCGTTTTTTAGTTTAATTTCTAGGTATAATAACTTCGTATTAGGTCGGCCAGACGTAAAGTTCAATGACATCCTGCTGCTCGATCTATATATGTACACGGTGTCCCACGATCTCACATGCCACATGGAGAGGAAGAACAGAACCTATCATAAATATTGTAGATAGACAATTTAACTGAAAGTAGAGATCATTTTAATTTTGAAAAACCCATCATTTTACGATACCAATCAATTATATCAATATAATAATGAATCAATAAGAATTATTTTACTTCATATAACAGAGTATCTTAAATAAAAAGAACCAGGACAAATTGTCCCGTTGTCCCCAAACAAACCACCGGGAGGCAAAATTGTCCCGTTTTCTATTTCCCATAGTGGTGGTGGTGATATGGAACAGTATTTGAAGTCTGAAAAACATTAAAATGCCGATCGAGCCGCTGCTTCCAGTTCTTCAATGTTGAACTTTTAAAGAATTCAAATGCACAACTTTCAAACGGTTTGGATATTACACCTTTTTCTAAATAAGGATTTTGAGTTAAAAAATAAATGGTCTCTTTAGGCATGACTATGAGCCAAATATTTGTGAGTTAGTATAAAAAATGGCAATTATTGCTAAAATCCTGGTGTTGCAAAACGTTAACTAAGTATAAAGTAAATATTCTGATATTTCCGGCTTAAAATATTCAGTAATTACGATACTCCTTGATAAATTATCCGATGCGATTTCATAAATGTGAATTATTGATCATATTATTTGAACACTAGTTAACAAATAAAAAATCAAGTTGGAGCGAAATTTAGTCGATACGGCCCATTAGTTACATATATTTACTTACTTACAATGTTCTAAAATCAGCGGAGATGTAAGTTGTATGATAAAGATAATATATGTATTGTGTGGTATGATATATTGCTAGACCACTCTCAATCGTGCTCTCAATTGTAGAGGAGGCTCGTGCCCTGCAGTGGGACGTATATGGGCTGATACAGTACAGTATATTGCTAGATATATACATTTATACTTTTACATAACTAGTTAGAAATAATGAATAATTCCTTGCCGGAATGTACATTATATAGATATCGTTGTAAATATCTGTGTAGTATGCATGTTTTCTCGCACTGTTTCACCCTTCCTGTATTCACCTTGAACATGCATACATATATACATAACCTCACACCTTTTTCCCAGAAAGGATAGGCAGATGTGCCACTAAGACATCTACGATTCGCCTTTTACCGGTAATGTACAGGTATCGGTAATAAATTATCTATACGCACATACTCTGAAGAGAAAGAAGCGTAACTTTGGATTCGAAATCGCGATCACTATCTTGTCAGATCGCGTTCGATTTGTTACCGACATACTTGTTTACCGACGCAAAACATTTATTATAAACACAATGTAGGTACAACATAATGTCGAAAATTATTAACGCATTCAAAATACACTGGAATTTCCTGAGTAACAATTAAATATCGGCGACATAAATTATATCATAGCGTAAACATAAAAACCTTAGTTAATAATAGAAAAACAACATTGCTCGAACGCGTCGGTTAATTTCCGTCTACGTTTCTAGAAACAAAACAAGATCTCAATCATATTAATTCAGAAACAATTTACGGTCTTTATCGAACCGTGCGGAGTTCTGATTTATACGAAAACATTTATATTTTTCTTATTAAGAAAATTGTTTCATTATGTTGTGTATGGTTTAAATAGTGAAAACATGCATACTGAATAGTTAAAATCTTTTTTACTTAAAAGTAAAAATACATTAAACTTTAATAAGAACGGTTGTATTTATTCAAAAGATAATCGTATGCATAAGTACCCAAAAAAAAACAAAGTAATTATAATTTTAATAATATCTCAATAGTTTTTTATATTACATAGATGTTAAACTTTTTAAATAAAACTTCTGTAGCTCATAGGAATAGGGACAGATGAATCTCCTATTTGCTGTATTTTTATACTTATAATGTGCTACAGGTGCACCGTGTACCACATTCGCTTCATCGAATTTACTCAACATTTTGGCTAGTTCTTATCTTCCAGGGTACTTTCGATCAGTCACTTTAGGTTGTCATTGATGTGCAACATAGTATCGGTGCGGTTGATTCCTGGCCTGCCTCTTATCAGTCTTATTGTCTCTCCGTCTTTCCTAATAAACACAATTTTATAATATATTATCCGATAATAATCCGTAAAAATTCGTTTCATTTCAACACAATTTTAATTAAAATTAGTGAGCATTAGGGCACGGCATAAAATTACTAAAAACAAGACCACTTAGGCAGTACGATGGTTGATAACATCATGTAAATCTTTTAAATTAGGATTATGCTGCAATCTACTAAAAAGGAGTCCATGAACTCCAAAAATCATAACTTTATCAGCATTTTTTATTTACTTTTTAAAGTAGGTAGAAAGGTAGCTAAAGGAAACAAGCAAATTTGTTCTCTTATTTATATTACTGCCATCTATCGATAAATAGAAAAATATTACACCTATTGGCAAATAGTAGAACTACTTAGATAGAAATATCAGGTGACATTCTCGAATTAACATAAAAGTGAAACATATTTTAGTTTCGCCCAAACTTCACTACAAAATGAAAAGGTTAATCATAAACATAATTAATAATATAATAGGTACACAATTTTATGTACATTCTTTCGTTATTTTATTTTGAGTTATACATAAAAATAAACGATGGCTAAAAGAATAAATAACTCAGATGTAAAATTCTATTGACATGAGCTGTCAACATTTGGCAAGTTACGTGGCTTTGGACAGAAAAACAAGCATAAGTTCCTGCTTTTTCGTGTTAAAAAGGGGATTTAGGTGAATTATATATTAATATTTATGAAAATGGAGTGCAGTTGGAAATCATTATATATTCTCGCAATAGTAGTGTGCACTATAATCAGCACAGCACAGAGCTACACAATAACAGTGGACGCTCATGCCGAAGAATGCTTCTTCGAAATTGTCGAGGCAGACACTAAAATGGGTAAGATTATGAACATTACTAAGGTAAATTTGGATGTACAAGAGCTTCTTTTGTTGTAGATAATACGAATTATTATTTTTCATTAAGTAACCTAAGAATTCTTGGTTGTCTCTTATGTTACGAAAAGTATAATCACTTTCTATTTGGCGTTTCTGTATATTATGAATATAAATATAGAAAACGGCTGTTTGTGGACTGTGCATCATAAGTCATTGATGTCATCTTATTAGAAAATAAGTCAGAAGTACATTAATATTTTAATAGCAAATATAGCAACATTATCTCATACAAATTATATTCATATTTCTTTATATAGTCTACAGCTACACTACAGTTAGATTCACTTTTTAATAGCACAATTGTTATTCCATTTTGTTACAGGTTTGTCATTTGAAATAGCAGAAGGTGGTTTCTTAGATATAGATTTGTCAATCCGTGGTCCCGATGGTGCCTTCATACACAAGGCTGAGAGAGAGTCTTCCGGCATCTACACATTCTCTGCACCAACCTCAGGGAAATACACATATTGCTTCAGCAATAAAATGTCTACAATGACACCAAAGGTGACTATTGTATATTATAGTATTCTTGATTATAAATCAGTTTATACATATTTTATCAGATTCCAGACATGAAATGGGACAAGTAGATGATATTGAATTTAATGTTTATTTGTATTTTGCAATAAATACAATACAACTTTACTTTAACTATACAAAATAAAAAATTGATAGAACAAATGAGTATAACAATGCAAAAACGCCGTCATATATATTAAACAAAATTTCAAATACAATATTGTTACAAAAATAACAAAATTGAAACAAGATAAACTGATAAATCAGTAAAGAGCATATATGAATAATTAATGATTATTCATATTTTAACCCTTTATATTTAGGTTGTGATGTTCAACTTGGAAATTGGTGAGTCACAAGCCAAAACTGGTGAAAAGGATGAGGCCGACCACAACAAACTAGAGGACATGATCAAAGAACTCGGCACAACTCTCAAGACTGTGAAACATGAACAAGAATATATGCAGGTGCGTATTTTGTGAAATATTTACTATCCCAGTTTCTTGGACTATTGATATGATAAGTATTGTAAGGTAGCAACAATAGCTAAAGATTGGCCTTCGAATGACAATAAGCCATAATGTATTTATACATACTGCCATTATAAATTAACTTTTGTTGTGCGCATAAGTCAAAATATTTGTATAGTTTTATATTCTATGTTTTTCTTTAGTTCCTATGTTTAATAAATGATATATCAATCTAATATTGTAAATAAAAGAGATTGTGACAATAGATAGATATAATAGTAACCATTGGATTTTTCTTCTTCTATTCGGTTATCTGGAAGAGATTGCTTAAATCGACAAGACTGCCAAGTTTGTCCCCATATGTTTTCTATTTTCGTATTGTATTTTTTTTATTACATGGTAGTATAATAAAGAATTGTTATTTAATTTTGTTTATGGAGTTTGATAAAGCTTGTATAGTATAATAGATATTATCAATCATTATGACACATTAAAGTGAATTGGTCAAAGTTAGTAAGTTAAGAACGCAGAATTAATAAAATTAACACAGAGCCTTAAAAATAAATAACTTCCTTGGACAGGTTCGCGACCGCATCCACCGCGCAATAAACGAGAGCACTAACTCTCGCGTCGTCATGTGGTCCATCTTCGAGGCTTCAGTTCTGCTCATCATGACCTTCGGTCAAGTGTACTACTTGAAGAGGTTCTTCGAAGTGCAACGCGTCGTGTAACAAACACGCTGTGTGCTATATAATTGTATTGTAATTGATTGGGACATTACGTATTGTAAATTGTGAAAATCAACTATACAATGCAATGTGACTGTGTTTTTAGGTAAGTGTTGATTGGAAATCAAAAGGACATACACTTTCTGTAAAAATTCAATGATGACAATTTAGTTATGAATTTTCTTGAACACTTGCGTTTAAATACAGTCTGGATAGAGGTGACTCGCTCCCAATTTCATAGCCATTATTTATTTTTCTGTTGTACGACGTGTCAAACATCACAATTTTTCAATTAGATTCTGTTCAAATAAAATACATGACGTACTTACACTAATATGCGTTTAGATAAGCCTCTCATATTTTATGCATCAAAAATAACATTTAAACTTTGCCAAATTCAATATTGATAATTAAAACTAAAGTCTGACTTTAAGTTTTAACATCAACCTACCACTTTTTTGCATTGATCCTAAAGTCCCTATAATAACAAAAAAATATTAAATCTTTTAAAATATTTTTCACGTCTGTAGAAACAAACCCAAACAAATAATTACATTCTGAATATGGTTACCTAATTAGAAATGACAAAATTCACTCTCATCTGCGAAAACTAACAATTAGAAAAGCATTTGTGAAATCACGTTTCGTCATTTGTATATTAAAATGTAATTTAACGATAATTACGATCATTCTTCATAGACAAAGTATAAATATGATTAAGTTTGGTGTATGCGCTTGTAGATCAAATTATATTCATGCATAGTTCTGTGGGAGCGGGATGTGTGTCGATCTGAGTGTGCATGGCGATTGGCGAGTGTTAAGAGTTTAATGAAATAAATTAATATTGTTTGTAAATTATTATTTTTTATTATATTAATTTCCCACACATTTTATATAATCATATGTACGTTCATGATTTGAGCCGAAAAATATCTTATGGGTAATAGGTCCATGGGATTTGATATTCCCACATCTTATCATATATTGGGACGAGAATAAGCTTAGTGCTCTGTAGCTAGATCTGCAAACCCTTTTTTTGGTGGAGATGAAATCTGTTACTCTTCATTTTCGGTACCCTAGGGGAGGCCGTAAGGGGTATGCCGGTGTCACTGGCCCTCCAGCCCGGCACGCTGCGGATATTGCAGTTGAACCGGGTCCCTAACAAAACCTACGCTAGGATACAGACGAAATCCTTGGTGACCGTCACATGCATTATAAGCGGCAGCGGCTGTAGTAGCTCCCCACTTGCGAATATTTTTGTACACCCCTTTAAAATGTTGTGGTCATTCAAGACAGATAAGAGTACGCTGTCCACCATCTCGGAGTCTCTATAGGTGGGAGCGCATCGCCCCGCAGTACGCCCAGCGACCCCGATGACCTCTTTGCGGTCGCCTGTGCCCATGTGCTCTGTTGCCCATCTCAGAGTCGCTACAGGTAAGGACGCACCGATCCCGCAGTGCGCCCAGCGACACCGATGGCCTCTTTTCGTTCGCCTCTTAGGACGGGCAGGGAATACCATGGCGGAATTTATCCCCTCCGAGTGACAGGCTTGAGCTTATGTATGTAATGCCTATTGGTTGTAGTAAGCGCCAAGAATATTACAGGTAAAATTTAAGGCCTCATTAATTTAAAATAGTGCTAAACCCTATTTACGCGGGGAAATTTTCTCGCATTGAGAATCGTATGCTATTATCGCATGACATAACCGCTGTTAAGAATATCGTGTTCTGGCATGGTAATATGTTTACATAATGCAACTTTTTTAACATGCTTACAATAATCGCATCATCGGGGCAAGAAACTCTCCCCGTGTAAATGGGGTTTAATTTTATCACAGTGCTAGGGTTACTAAATGTAAATAAAAATATGAACTTGTCATATTATAATAACTGCAGAGCGAACAATCGTAAGACATAAAATGATAATTAAAACCAAACATCACAACAGATATTTATTCAAAAAAACCATCACCATAAACAACCATAATAGGAAACAATAAAATAAGGAACTTAGAAGACTGGTGACGTCATCAATATTTCAGATCATGGTTTAAATAAATTATAAAAACAATTAGTAACAAACCAGCCTTATATGGATACAATACTCCAATAATTAACATTTTTCTAAAACAATTAGATTCAATGGCCATAGATGCCATATTATTTTAAAAGTAATCTTTGACTTGTGGCAAGATTTTATCACTTGTTTTAAAAATACCTTTGTTTTATACACGAGATTCTAATCAGATTTCTTGACATAGAATTAAGGATATAATTAAAAACATATAAAAAATATTCTTGTGTAATAATTGACAGTGTAACACTACTTACAAGAGCTACCTCACGCATTCTGTACAGACTACAGTAAGATTAGCTTATATCTATTCGCTATTTTACGTGCATCCGCACTATCGTTAAACCACGCAGCCTCTGATAATGGTTTATCTATACTTTATAAGTAGGTATATGAAAAAGGAATTACCAATTTTAAACAATAAACTAGTATTTTATCTTAGGAGAAACAAAAACGTATTAAATTAGAAATAGATTTTTTACAGCAGTTTTCATATCTTTACAGTGGCAAAAAGACAAGTTAACAACAATTAAAAAAGCTAAATGCTATTTGTTATTGGTGAATTCTAAACTAAATATAGTGATTATAATCACTAATAAATCAGTTTGTCTATACGTTCATATATCTCAAAAACGATTCATATATCCCAAAAAAGAACACGAATTTGAAATTTCTTACTTGTAACATTTCATCAATATTTGGACCCAATAATAGGAAAAATAGACATTCTTCTTTTCATCCAATATGTATGAAGAAGCTTTTAGCCCCCTTTACATCATCAACATCACAAAATATAGAAACATCATTTACACAAAATGAATGGAATTGACGAAATACAGTCATGTAATAAGATGTAGTAACTGGTCTAATAGACATAGAACATGGACTGTGTAAATTCACTCGGTAGAAAGAGATAGCGCTATTCTGCTCTTATTGCAAGACTATTACTGGCTCTCTCACACTTCATTAATTGTTTTTGCTTAGCAGTTTAATAGTAGGTATTGTACAACTGTCTCACACTTCATCGATTGTTTTAGTAGGTAAAGTGCATCATGCTCTTTACAACTTGCAACATAATTATTACACATCCTAACCGTGGTACGTTCAGAATATGTTACTCGATCGAAATCAAAATTATTTTTAATGTAACATTGCTTAGAACTTTACAAAACCTCTGCTCATCTAAAAAAATCTATTTTATTTACTAAAGTATTTTTATTGCCCTAAGTTTAGGGCCTCATCACCTTGACTTATAACTCAATTTCGATCGATTGTAATGTTTAATTGGAAGTATGATTATAATTTTCTGGTTCTACGAATAATTTATTAGGCAAAAATCGTACCTATGAAAAAATATATATAGATCGATTTAGTAGCTTATTTTAAACATACTACCTGTGTGTGCATTATGTTGGGTGTTGTATGTGGTTGGTAGTTGTGTTCACTGCGCGCTGTGGTCGAGTCGTCCGGTGATGAGCGCGGGCACGATGGCGCCGGCGGGCAGGCGCGGCGTGCTGTCGGTGGCTCCGGGCAGCTCTAGCAGAACGCTCGCTCCACACGCGCTCAGTAGACGACTGCTGCACTGCATATTCACAGATAAGTATTCATTATAATTAACAAAATAATAGATATTAGTATTGCCAACGTAGAATTAACTTTTCATTTGGTTAAAAGATAATGCAGATTAATGCAGCATTGTATAAAAGTAGGTTACAACCACCATATTCTATGTGTCAAAGTCAATATTTAACTTTGTTGGGGTATTCAACAATTATAGCCTTTTTAGAAGCCTGGTTGATTTCGTATTTCTTAAATTACAAGCCAAAAACACTCCTATTTGATAATAATTAAAATAAAGTCCATGTACGAGATATTCCCTTAAAGGATACCTTGCTTCGCGTGGTCCTCTAATAATTTTGTTACACCAGAATTTTGCCACTACAATACATGTAAAGACGAAAACGAAATAATATTTACCTGATTACCCAGCAACTTGGCGGAGGGTAGTTCATCGTTGGCAGGCAGTAGTATCTCAGCGCGCGCGTACTCGGGGCGCGGGTCGAGCGTGACGGCGTGCGCGAGGCGCGCGCGGAGGCGGGGCCACGCGCCCGCACGCCCCGTGCTCACGCGGAGTGCGCGCACCACGAACAGTAGGCAGCACACGTATGCCGATACTGGGTTACCTGGACATCATCCATTATTTATTAACTTATATATCATATCAAAAACTTAAAAGACGAGGGGTTGGATGAAGTTTTAATTAAACTAAATAATTGTTAGGTCCATTAATTATATTCGAATCTTCCGAAAACTGAAATGGTAATTGATAGACAACGATTACTATTATTTAAAGAAATACAATAAATCTTTTAATGTATCTTAGGACTTAAAAATACTATTTTTATCCAAGATGTTTTTGAATACACAACGAACGGGACCACATACCTTCAAAAGCCAACACATGCCAAAACAATGTCATACGTACCCGGTAAAGCGAATATAAACTTGGTCTTCCCTTCGAATTCGCAGGTTGCAAATGTACTAGGCTTTCCAGGCTTCATGCGCACGCGGCCAAAGTGTAACTTTGCACCGAAATCCTAAATCACAATAATTTTACACTAGCATAAAATTATAGAACATGGACTAGAAATTTTCAGAGGTGTGAGGAGTGTTTTATAAATAATCGTTTACTTCTCTGAATTATTGAGTCAGCTTAACTTAAATATTCAGGAACATTTTTCTAAGGACGATGACATGGCCATGTGACCCAGTGAAGGTATGTTAACAAGGGTGTATGTGAAGTGTAACAGCGTATTGGCATATATGTACGTTAAGCAGCACTGGTTTGAGCAGGTCCTTCTCGCCCATGGAGACGCCGCCGGTGCAGACGAGCACGTCGGCGTGCGCGAGCGCGGCGGCGATGCTCGCCACCAGCTGCTCGGGAGAGTCGCGCGCGATGCCGCAGTCCATGCTCTCGTACCCGTGCTCCCTGGAAGCACACAATATTCGTTTTTTATTTACCTTTAAGCTTTATACCAACGAAAAATATATATAGAAGAATATTGAAATAAAACGAATTCTTACGGATTTTATCGCGATTTGATTTAATTTTTACATTTTTTTATTTCCTGATGTTTCGATCACTTAACAGCTTTAGTGGTCACGGGGCGGACTGAGATATAAGTCACGTAAGTCAAGTAAGTCGGGAGATTTAAAAAATGTAAAAATTAAATCAAATTCGCGATAAAATTCATAAGAATTCGTTTTATTTTAATGTGTAGGTTGTCTTTTAATTTATTTTTTTATTTATTGGTTTCTTAGATTTACGCGAAAGTAACAAATGGTGATCTTCTCATTCAAGAAAATACTATTAGCCTTGCTAGTACGTACTCTTCTATAGATAACTCTGCGCTACCAATAGTAAACAGATCTCTGTTGTATTCAGATAATCAAATTGATGATGGAGTCAAGTGACACAGGCCTCTTTTACATTTGTAGGAAGCTTATATTCAGTAGTGGACTTCCTAGGACTAACTATTCCCCTTGCAACGGTAGTCATTGCATCATAAGCAAATATTATTTATTTATTTGTATTTCATATACATTGTGTATAAGGCAGACTTAATACCGAAGGCATTATCTGCCAGCTGACCTTTGGATGATGCAGAGATCAGCTGTAGTGGGCATATAAATAATTATTTGAAAGTTAAAATTACGATGAATATGATACTCCTATGGTTAATTATTACATCTAACATTATCATACTGTATACATATTATGATGTTACCTAAGCAGCGCCTTCAACATCGCTCTGTTGGAGTCTCTGATATGCGCCGGCCGCAGCTTCGTGTCCGAAGGTTCTTGCAATTCATTGCCAGTTGATAATAGCGCCACCTAGATTGTGAAATCAAAATCAATTTTAAATAATCAACAACATTTGGGCTAAGTGAAAGGTGAGCATTTTTATACATATAAAACTTACTTTTTGCGTTCTTCATTGATTTTGTACAAAATTATTTTAATAGGGTTTCCAAGAGCGAAATGTTTTTAAAATGATCTTTAGATAAATGGCTTAGTAAAGATCAGCTAGGTACATAGATTTCAGTATTCTACTATATTACCTTAGGATTGACTCGCACTGTGATGGTTTGGTAGCCGGCGCCGGCTAAAACGCCTATTTTCGCAGCATCCAACGTTTCACCTGTAACAAATCAATTTTTAACAATAGATAAATGATCTTTGAAGTTATTCAGGTAACATTGAATATATATTAAATATAATGTCATATTGAGCAATTTGTACTCATTTTAAAAATTCTGAGTAACATGTAGAAATGTGTGAGAAACTCGTAGTTATTATAAACTAATTTTCGTAACTCCTTATAAAGTGTATACAGTTATGTACCTCTATCAACAAGAGTAGCGCCCATGGGTATGTCGAAGCCGACGGGCCGCACGTCTTGGTTCGGTTGTGGAGCCTTCAGAATCTCCACTTCCAATTCAGTCTGACCGTCTTCAGTAGCTGAAACTAACTTTGTGTCTTCCACCTGCAAATATAAAGGAAGGTTCTTGAAGATGCTGCAAATGAGTTTCAGATGACAATGCCATATCTAGTGATCTATTGTCAGAGACTTTCTGGTCTCGAAAGTAATAGTTGTTCTAACAACTATTTTTCTCAATATGGGAATATAGAAACCGCGATAAACTATGATCTACACAACCTGTAATATTGTAGCTTTCCTTTTTTTTATATTACTTATTCCTCACTTACATAGGATGGCCGCAACATGACTTTTTAGCAATAATGCAGAATGTTTGACTTATAAAGTACCGGCTACTTGTCTGACATCGATCTAGAGTAGGTTTTTTGGACTACCACGCCAACGTAATCGGTTTGATAAACCTCACACGCCATCGAAATTTTGACCTATTAAGGGATATTTATGCAAAAAAATGTTAATTTTTGATTGGAAAGTGGATTAATAGAAATAAGATTTTACCTGTACAACACAATCGGCCCCCGCTGGCAACGCCGCGCCGGTGTTTATCCGCACGCACTCGCCCATAGACAGCGGCACTGTGGGCGCATCTCCCGCGGTTATCGCTGCCCGTACACGACGCACTCCTACTCCGTCCGAACTTATACAGGCGTATCCTGAACAGAAAGTTTTTTTTTACCCAATGGTCAAAAACATCGTCTTAACCCCACAATATCGCATAAACCTTGATTGTATAATTCGATTAGACTTTTTGTCCATCAATCAGACTATAAAAACAATCTCTCGTTCCACAGCTGGCTTTTTAACAAACTTCGAAGTTTGCAGAGCTTTGCGATGTTGTGTCGATGAATTACAATGAATGAATATAGGCATAAAAATGTTTAATACCCCTAATTGTTCGTGTGTATTGGAAGCGTCTTAGTTTTTGCAAAAGTTTTTTTTAAGAAGAAATATCCGGATCCCAGACAACTTTACTGTAAACCATATAAATATTTATCCGTGCTTCGACCGCGGATAGAACACGTTACGTATTATAAAAACAAAAACTTATAGCCGCTATACCGATTACCAACAGCTCGCTATTTATTGGCATTGGATATTATTATTAGGGATATTGTATTGAAATTACTGCGTTTTTGCCGCAATAGGTCAAAGGCCGTGATTTTTTGTACGATAAATATGTACTTGTTCCGGATCTGTGTGTAGATAGAAAAAATTATAAGTAGCCGCTAGTCTGTTTTGATATAAAAATAAATACATCAAAAGTCACATGCATAGTCCTGACCCAACATTAAGATCTATTAGGTCTTGTGTCGTGTGTTTCAGAAACTACGAGACTTTTTGGTCTCATAAACATCCAGACCCGAGACAAATATTTTTGGGCCTCACAAACATTTGGGAACCGAAGCCGAGGCCTCTGGTTTCACAGCCGGCGTCTAACCAACTGCGCCACGCCACGTAGGTGTAGTCAAATTACAATATATGTAGGGGACAGGGGTATTGTTTTTAATCAGGAGATAGTTCCGTTTATCAACAAAACAATTTTGTTATGTTTTTAACATTTTCCAATAAGAAATATTCACGTTTCACCATTCTACAGGACTGAAATCTATAAAATTAATCGTCATTTTTAAATTAATATCATTTGCCAGTTGCAAAACAATTGCCAATAACACTTGCGTAAACAACGTGTAGAACAAACTGCAGCTGGATATTGTATTGTTTACTATGAGAAAATAATTTACGAATGTGTGCTGTTAACGATGTTTGCGAGTATTTAAAAGAAAACACTACTTATCAGGTGAATGTCACCTTCAACGTCTAAAATAATGAGAAGATAAAATGCACAAGACTTAAAATACACTTCGTATGATATAACGTGCACAGCAGTCGGGCATTTTAGAAATGTAGTGCCCGAGTTCGTCACATTTGCTACCTTATAAAATGATGAAAACAACATTAAATTTCAGTTCCAGTGAGACCCAGACGTAAATGTACTAAGTACACCTCGATACCGCTTCTCATGAGGAGTACCTAAACAGAAGTCAGAAAGGTGGCAAGTAGCAATCATACTACGTACCTACGTTCGAATGGCACGACCGGTAAAACCAGAGTTTCGAGCCAAAAGTTACGGATTCGATCCCCTGGTGAATAAATTTTGTTATGACCTACAGATAAATATATCGACCGTATACCGCCGATACCTCCTAACATTCTTAACAAAATATTGTTATTTACACCATCTGTTTGGTATTGCTAATATTTTCCCATTAACAATATTAAATTAATGTCAAATTAATAAACTTGGATTATGTGTTCATAAATATCTTCTGTAGTTTTTATTGATTTCTAAAAACTTGCCTTAAATCACTTAGGAGCCATTGGCAGCTTAAGTTTGATATGTCCTAATTTATTCAAGCAGATTGCACACAACATATTAAATACTTGTTGGATTGGAATGTGAGGATTATTATAAGTAATAAAAAAATAGCAAATTGTTTAAGGAATACATGCAAGTACCTAGCTCCTATCCTTTCAGACAATTTATAATATATCACAATGGAATAAAAACTTCTCACAACTACAAGTCATTAAAATGTCAATACCTTTTATACCCATGTGTCTATACATATTATTTTAAAGAATATTTTTGGTATACCTATTGATGTGAAAAGATAAAATTGTAGCCAACAAAAGGTGATGTAAAACTATAACTACAAATATTTTTTTAATTTAAAATATATGAATTGTGCATATAAAATTTAATTTCTTTAAGTTTAGTGAACATAAAATTCATATTATTAGTAAAATTTTTTAAACAAACTAAGTTTCACACTCACCATCTTTAACCGAAGCAGGGAATGGTGGCATAGGTTCCTTGGCACATAGGGTCTGCGCCACAACTTTCCCCAGGCCTTCGTCTAACGTAACAATTTCCAAGCGCTCAGTCCATTGCGCCATCACTTCATCAACTATTTTCCATGCATCAGCCATCTCAAGCATTGGATATGGAGATTCTCTTGGCCTCAGTGCCACTTTACTAACATCTACACTACTGCGGTGAGGGCAAACATGACCAAATTGCATGGAGTCATGTATTGTTCTCACTTCTGACATTTCATTAGTAATCAGGGCAATAGCATGTGATAATACTGGCTTAACTACTTCAAAACATTCAGTCACAGCTTTTTTACTACCAGGGAAGTTGATTATCAAAGTTTTATCTCTAATACCAGCTACAGACCTGGATAGCATGGCCATGGGTGTTTTCTTCAAGCTCTCTATAGCAATTGCAATGGTTATAGCAGGAACTTCTTTATGGATAACAGCTTTTGTTGCTTCAGGAGTAACATCCCGGATACCAAAGCCGGTTCCACCAGTTGTTAATATTAAGTCTAAGTTACTGTCGGAAAAATATTTAAGCTCACGTTCTATAATTTCTTTTTCATCTGGGATTATAATTGTGTGTAGGTTTGCCTCAGGGAACAATTGCTTTACAAAGTCGGCAAGAGCTGGGCCTGAAGTATCCTTAGAATTGTCTTTAAAGCAGGTATCACTGATAGTGATCACCGCTACTGCTTTCACCATTTTTCTGACCCTAATATAAAAAAATAATAATTACTTTCAACTTATTAAAAATAAATTAAAATATTTTCATACTGTAATGTACTACCCAATTAAATAAAACAAATAAAACTTGTATCTACTTCCAATAAATTCAAGGTTGAAAAAACAAGCAACGTGCCAAAATAATATCTCAGGTAAATACCTACTTACTTAATTTATACGAGACAAAATCGAACACGCGAAATTCAAATTGTACGCCGCTTACCGAGTCACACTTCGCGAGCCGAATGAATTGCGGTTATTGTAGTCACTCAAATATTACCCCAATCATACGCCGTGAATTATAATTCTAACAAGTTCATTACATCACACTGATAAGCGGTAGGTATAAAAATAACAACAAAATTGATAAGAGATGAGCTGCCGGTGTAGGCTCGTCACTTGCTTTATTTTTTATCTATGCTTGGATGACGTAAGCAGATTGATGGACTGAGTTTGACAGATTTGCAAGGACACCAACTGAGCGGAACATGGAAGCGTTCATTGATAATAAATAATTCTTGCTTTGACATATCAATTTGTAGTTATCAATAATCATTATTATTAAACAGTGCCTACGATTACGATGATAACATACTAAATTGTGCCGGATTCTTTTGATAAAATATATTGGTGAATATGCGTAAATTATTTAGTAATGAAAGGAGTTATTAATATCATAATAATATTCAATATATTTTTAATATCATAGTAATTAATGCTGATGAATCGATGTTACGGAATAAAACATGATGTTAAATGAAATACTTTAATAAATAAAAAGACATAATTCAATCTCTTCATAAAACAACATAATTTCACACGTACTCTCAATAACTTATTTCTACGTAACTAATGTTCTATATCTGTCATGTAAAGTTTTTATAACATTTAGTTCGAGTTGCAGCGCAGCACACGCACTCATTAACCGCTGAAACGGATGGTATTGCCGCAACGCTTGTGAATTGCCAACTATTACGAGTTTGTGTTTCGCCCGCGTTACACTTACAGCTAAACGACGCTGATCGTTTAATACTTCTCCTTCCTGCAAAATAATATTTAATTGTAAATAAAAGCAATTAGAATTAAGTTCTAATTGGAGATCCCTGTGGAGGCTTATGTTCAGCAGTGGATTCCTTGTGGCTGAAGAGAAAGAGAGACAGAAGGAGAAGGAATGTTTTTTTTTCAAAAAGGTTTTCATTGCAAATAGGCCAAAAATATAGGCAGTTTGTCAGAGATCAAAGAATCTTTTATAGTGTAAGTTCATAAGGTTAATTTTGTATGCAATTATAAATTGGGGAAAGACTCTACGCTATAAAATACGCCACAAAATTTCAAAAGATACAGATGTCGCTTCTTGTATTTCCCTCTAACAGGATGTAATACACACCTTAATTTTTCTTTCTTCTGTGTTTCTTTTCGTACATGAGTATATGATAACAGATTTGTCTCGGCCTTGGAACTGGTCGACGGTGCTGACCTCTACCGCGTGTTGTGTTAGCGAGCGCCGCAGTAGCGACACTTGATCGCGGAACGGCGCTATTACACCAATGTCATTGTCTTTTACACCACCCTGTAGATACCATTGTAGATACTTAATTTGATAATCTTATTTCCCTCAATAACATTGCTAACATTTTTACAATAGTTACCTCTTTTAACACCTCCACTAAAGCAAGTACTACATATACTTCTTGTTTATTTGTGCAAGATTTGATATTATTTTCTCCATCTTCATTACTCCAACTAGTATCCATATTGAGAAATAATGCTGCATACTTTGGTTCTGGACTGCAAACTGTCTTTAACCAATCATCTTTGGATTTTAGTTTCTGTAAAAAAAAAAACGTATGTTACAATTTTTTCCATGTAATGATGTAATATTACTTCTTTTGTGAAACAATTATCTGATTCTATTTCAATAAAATATTAACACATTTTACATATTATTTGGTTTAATAAAAATGATCTCAGTGTTTAAAATATAATTATAGCCCGTATTATGGACATCAATATTTTTTGTTTGTAAAACGATACTCATTTTGCATACCTCCATATCGACATTTAGCGTAGATTGTGCAATAGTCTCGTTAGCACATTTCAGCCGGTTGTTATACGCCACCACATTGGCTATGTCTGCCAACGGTTGATTCATGCGATACTGTAGTTTTATTGTAGATGTCGCTTCTTCCCTCATCAGCCTATGGAATAGACTTTCCTCCATTCCTAGACGCCTGCGAGCAAATAAATAATATTTTTGTATAATTTTTATTTAATATTCTATTTGATATGTTAGGTGAAATGTCGACTGGGAAACATCATACAATAGCCCGATTTTTCCATATATACGATATCATACACAATTTTTGAGCTCTAAAACAATGTTAGTTTAAAATCAGTCCCATATGCCTGGATGGATTGGTTTATGGATATGAGAAACTACGAAGACGTATCAATGTACACCATATAACATGTAAAAAATATTTAGTGAGAGAAACATCCATGATCCACCAACATCAGAATACAGACTCAATATTTCGATATGCCTTGTGTAATAAAATATATATCCGTTTGTATATAATAATTGTTTATTGGTTGTATATTTCCATATTGTTTACTTACATTTTCGGCGGACTAGGTGTCATAGTAAAATCCTGTGTCATACTGATTAGCGTCCATATTAATTGTTAGCAGCGTGTAAATTAGATACATTAATAAAATTTCTTATAGCATAGAATAAATTTGTCGAATATTATACTGTTTCCATTCGTTTATTTTATTTTTGACAGTTCACGCCTATAAAGTACGACATTACAGTAGAACAATATTTTGAAATAAAAGTAGATACTTTCTTGACGGGTAACGCCCACTTAGAGTTGTGCCATTCGTAACGAATGACCACAGATAACAAAAACGATTTTGAATAGAATCAATCAATCGGAATCATTTGAAATAAAATTACATTAAAATGCTAATGAAAACAGTTAAACGTAATATAGTACCCAATATTAGGATCGAATGTATTTGCTGCAAATTAATTAATATGAATAAAGGTATACGTATTGAAGTGACTTTTAATAAGCGTTTAATTTAAAATAATTACAATGATTACAACGAAAATAAATGTTTAGTACCTACTTGTAATAAACAGTTAAACCATGTTGGAATTCATAGTACTTTAAGGATTAAATAATTAAAACAACTAAAAGGTAATTTGTTAATATTTTTATTTATAAACAATCGTCTGTTTCGTCGGAATCGGCTTCGTCGTCACTCGTATCCCCAGTAACACTAATTATTAATGAGTGCATGGGTAAGTTGTCAAATGCGACATCGCGATCCCAATCAGACATTATTTCTTTCTTCGTCTTATCTACGACACTCGCCCAGTTATGAGGCGTCACATTTTCACACGCATTTTTAAGCAACTCCAGCATTTTGTTTGCGGTGAAAGGAGGAGTTGTATTTATTCTCGCAGCATATCCTTTCACTTGCGCCCATATTAGCTCTATGGCATTATACTGGCAATGATATGGAGGAATTCTAAGGACGGTGTGCCCATGTTCTGCAGCCATTTCATCTATAACGTATCGTTTAGGCTGCTTCCTCATTTTTAATATTTTAAGTAACTCTACTTTTAATAGGGACTCGTCCACCTCCTCGCCATTGTTACGGAGCCAGTTTATTATTTCATTTTTTTTTACTGGCTTGCGTTGGCATTTTGTTAATTTTCCACCATTACGGCTTTCCCTTTCAAAGTACTCATGAAGTCGCAACACAAACTCCCTTGTTTGTCCTTTAAGCACCTTTCCTTTAGACATTTTGAAAGTGATGAAGGCAGGTACGATGTTCTCAATTCAACCAAATGTAGGAATTCACGGGTAAAACAATACGGAGGAATATAAATACTCAACTCGACGTATGAAAAATGTGAATTAAAATTCAGCGAACGGAAAACACTAGCACGGGCGCGGGCGTCTCGTTGTGAGTGACCACAAAATGGCGGCGCGCGTCACCTGTCTGCCCAGTGTTGCCGTTTCACAATTTGTTTTTAACAACATTACTATTGCCGACGGAAGTGATAAGAATATTAACTTAACATGAGTAAATGGTTTATTTTAATATAATTATTAAATCAAGTAACTTAAATATCCCTGAAGTTTTATAAAACAATGCATGGAGCAAAAAATAAAATATGTATTAAATCGATTAAAACTTGTTCAAAAATAAAATCGTTTGTTATAAAAAATTGATTCGATAACGCATCAGGCCATCACTATTTGATTCAGTACTCGATGTGTCAAAAATAAAATAAACGAATGGAAACAGTATAATGGTCTATTTATTAATTTACTGAGAATGGTACACCGACACCATAATATATTAGATCGCTTATTTTTATTAAATAGTATAAGTATAATATTTAAATGTATTAATGATGCAAAAATGTATCGAAATGTTGTGTTCGAAACATCGATGCCTTTTTTTAATATATACATACACTGTTTTGAAGTGATGAGCTAAATTTCTTGGTAGCCAGAGCGGTAAAAAATACCGTACGTATTACACGTATAAATGTACGTACGTCATACGTGTACGTATATGTACGTACCATTGAATGTATTGTTTTAAAAATCGCTAATACTTTTACAATACATTATAAATGTATCGACATTTTGCATTCGATATATCGATACTGACAAAATGTTGACGTTTACCCGCTAGGTACTGTTGGCATTTCTGCAACCGTCACAATATTTAAACATTCTTTTCCACATATCGAAATTATACTTCCTGAGGTAAATCAATAAAAATAAGTATTTTTTTTTACCTTGCATTTCTGTTTCTGACGACGGGCGGCAACTGTTCCGGGTCTCCGACAAGCACGAACCTTTTCGCCGCGAACAGAGGTCTTAGCACCGTACTTTGCAACACCTGGGCAAAGATATGTCCAATCAGTAATCACTCAGTTGTAATTATAAACGAAAATTAAAGCTTTATACCCGATTATTTGAAGGATCTTATAGTTTCATGTGTGAAGATACAATTAACAAAAGTACTACTTTCCAAAATTAATTTAACTTTGTTTTTTGTTGTTTAGTCATTATTCTAGATATAAATTAATACCCAACAGGCATATACATAGATCTGACCCCACACTAATATCGAGTCTTGTGTCGTGGGTATCAAAAACTACGACAGACTTTTCGGTGTCACACACATCCAGAACCGGAACAAAAACCTGTGTCTCACAAACTTTGTCTAAGTGCAATTGATACCCACGGCCTCTTGTTTCACAGCCAGCGTGTAACCAACTGCGCCACGGAGTCTGTATATTCATAGAACTACTAGCTGTTTAACAATCTAAGACAGTGGTATGTGTAGTAATATCTGACCTGCGTGGCTTCGTCGACGATGCACACGTCGAACACGTTCCTGGCGAGCATGGCGTGCGCGGCGCCCAGGCACGTCACGCCCACCACTTCCTGCACAACATTATAAACTAATTCAAACTTTATTCAAAGGAACTTCTAATAAATAAAATGCATATAAAATAAATTACGATTCTATTAAAGCTTGATTTAAAAATCAATCTACGGTTTCTTAGATGAGAAGAGATCTTATTGTAAGGCAAATTGAAAGTGGTACTGTAAACTATGGATAGTTTATCATTCTTAGTATCTCCCAACAGAAACCTTCGACCTTATTGCCCTATATTTTATTTCATCCAGTGCAAAATTTCTTGTCCCATGTAAACTTGGGTCGTTTTGCTACGCTATAAAAAATGCGTCCTTAGAATCTGCATTTCAACTTCAGGGCGGAGAAATTGCTTTAGTATTCATATTGATGCAACTCAAAGTACATACCATAGAATCATAGAGTTTAGATAGTTCCTCCGTAGTGGTACATTTTTCAAGGAGAGTTTGTTCACTGCATCTGAGTAAGGACGAAGCGATGCGAGCCGATGAACCGAGTCGGATCATGCGAATTGATTCAGGCAACCTAAAAATACACAATTACCTTTAGACATACCTTTACAAACGACACTCGATAGTAAAATGTTCTTGATCTGCGCATCACTTCTTACCGCATATTACTAAAGAAAACTAAGAGAAGTAGCAAACAAAATAATAACAAAGAAGATTAACCTTTATCTCAACAACACAAAACACATATTCCTATCAAAATAACACGGGCGTCAGCGGGTAAAGAGCGCAGTTTTATGTCCAAAGAAATATGTACTTTAAGTTATGGAGTTAAAGATGAATTTGGTATGCTAAATTTTACATTAATACTTCAACTTTAATCTCCCATCAGCCCACCCTTATAGTATAACATCTATGCACAAACAGTATGTGCTATAAAAATATATTGACTTGTAACCACATTGGAAGACTTGTCAATACAATTTCTATCTCCACTTGTTGGTGTTCTTTGCAAAAATACTCGCTTATTAATGACTGTTAGAATAATATTAGAAATGAAATAATTTGTATTGTTTACCTGTTGAGCACAGTGTCGACTGCAGAATGAGTATGTGCTGTTACAAGCATCCGCTGTTTCAATTTGACTAGCATTTGTATCAGGACACTTATCGTCTGAGTTTTACCTGGAAGCAATATAGAGTAAGAATTACTTACATATACCATGTATTTGTAATAATTTAATAACAAAGATTACTAGGGGTACCAGGAGGGGAGTCTAACAGCTTTCTCCTCTGCACAAAAAAAACTAGAGGTTGCTGGATATATGCTGTGATTTCTTTTTGTGTGGAACTTTTTTCAGTAGTGGCCTTCTTTTGGATTAGATATCGGTTACAAACATACCTGAACACAATACTACTTTAAAAAATCACAAAATGTAATGTCTATCAATATTTACCAGTTCCGGGTAACCCTTGCAAGAGGGCGTAGTCTCTAGCAGCCAGCACTTTCAATACGGCTCGTTGTTGTTCAATGTTCAGTGAGCGCATCAGCTTGGTGCCCAGCCGGCCCACCTCCCGAGGCAGCTTCGTTTCAAACTCAGGCGGCTCTTTGTCTATTATCAGTCTGTAACAATATATCAAGTGTTATTGGACATATTGATTTGGCCATACCCGAGCCAAACAATATAAGTAGGAAAATGTATTTTATATTTTCACGAGCTCAAATATTTATCTTCAATAATACATTACAAACAACATAGTTGTAACATCAATCCATTAGCTAAACATTGAAGTTGAATTTTGCATGGTTTCAATTCATAATTCTTATTAGCAATTCATCCAATAAGCAAAAAAATATAACAGTAATATCTCACCTTCTCAATCGCTCGGCTCTTTCGCTATCCTCCATTAGTACTCCCAGATTGGTCAAGTTCTGTACGACAGTTGCATACGACTCATACGTGTCGATATGGTACTTCGTATCTTTACTCAATCTACGACTCAGATCACTAAAATGGAATTCCGATATTATACAATATAATAAAAATTGATAATAATGAAGTCATAATTATATTAATAGTAAATCTAAAACCTACTATAAAGGGCATCACAGTTAAAGTTTGAATCAAACAAAATATTATAAAAAATAATCATCAAAAACATTTGATTTGTACAGATTATACATATTATAGTTAAATAGGTCGAACTTCATGTTTATTTATTTTATAAACTCGGTTAAAATGTAATGTTTTTACCGTTCCAGTAGTATGTGCGTCTCTCCATCTTTCGCGCGCATGACAACCCCGGCCGCTATCCAAGGTCGCTTGTCTATGCTCACTATTGAAAATTCGCCTTCTTGGGGACCTTTTGAGGGTTTTCCACCGATAGAAATGGAACTTTCTGTAACAATCGTGTCGTTTATAAAATTCAATTTGATAAAGTGTATATATTGCTCTTATTTTGCAATCACAGCACCAACAAACTAATAAATGGTAAGTAGTCATATCCGCCTAAACCAATAATGATATTTGAGGACATTAGTGGTCTGCCAGTCTAAGAAAATATGTAAAAGAAGAATATAATAGAGGAGGACGAGCGAAATATATTTACCTTGTTGTAAAAAAACGTGCAAATATCTGCCGGCTGAAGGATGGACTTGTTTTAATGTCAAATTAGCTGCACATGTGCCCCGCTTTTGTCTGCAAAAAATATTAATCTTATTTAATTACTGCTTGATTTAAAGATGAAAGAAATAAGAAAACAATATACTTGGGAGTTCTCCAAAATAATTTAATTCATGTATGTATTGCCTGTTTAGGAACATACTGTTAAGGTCCCTTTCCATTATCCCAAGGATGCCGGAAGGGATATGCCAATGTCATTGTTTTTCCACCTACAATCTCTACAGTCTACAATCTCTACACTAATATCAATATTTTACCTCTTCTCCGCACTATCAGTCCACAAAGCATGCAAGGGAGCAGCTCTCATTTGCTCCGTCTCCTCCATCTTGAGTAGTGCGGTCCAGTGCAGGAAGTACTTGATGTGCGTCGCCGTCAGGTGCCCTAGAGCTTCATCGCGCAGCTTGTACAGTGGATGTGACTCTGATACGCTTGGGCCGTCTGTATGCCTACAACATTACATTGTAGGTAAAGTGTATTTAGCTATTGCTTGTACCTTATAAGGTCGCGGGACGTCGCTGGATGCAGGCTGCCTCCAACAGGTCACTGTGGAAATCATTAGGAGAGACCTATGTTCAGCAGTGGACTTCCTTTGGCTGATGGGTTGGATTGATTGAATTATATGCGGATGGGATGTGGCTAGTTACCACTGTATAAAACAGTGGAGAACACAGCATAGAGTTCCACAGAAGAGTATGGCGGGATACGTAAATCCAGTTTTAAATTAGCGGCATAATTGTATCGACATGAGAGGGTAAGAGATACCCATCTCTCGTACTCAATATGGACTGCTCTGCACTTACCATTTCATCGTGGTAGAGCCACGCTGTTGTCAGTCATGATTCAGTATGAATAGACTGGCTCGTCTAGGGTGGTAGCACTGTCTTACAGTAAATTCACATGAAGTGACAGCTTTGTTGCGTTTCGTTCAGTGAGTGAGATTGTCGATGCCCAATACCCCCTTCCTCTTCCCATTATTTTTCCTTTCCGCTCCCTCCTTATTTAATAAGCCGGTAACCCATCTATAATCCAATTGTAGATGTTCATGGGCGGCAGTGATCACTTACCATCGGGTGAACTGTTTACTCGTTTGCCGGACCTATGCAATTAAAAAACTATCAGTTGCATTACCCGTATGCACTATTTTTTTAAATTCTTACATTAGCAAATATCGTCACTCACCAGAGGTGTAAGGAGCAGAGTGTGAGGTAGGCGCACTTGCTGCACGCGTTGTGGTGGTGCAGCGGCTCCGGCAGCTTCTGTTGCAACAACACCGCCGCGTCCTCTATATCCGTTAATTGATCTGGAAATTAAACAATACATGTACTATTTTGATATCCTCCGTGCCGCAGTTTGTTATTCGCCGGCTGCGAAACGTGAAACCATGCTTTCGAGCTTTGGGGGGTTACTCTATGATCCGAAACGAAACTCGAATGTTCGGACGTTTGATTCTGCAGTACGTTATTAATTTTCTTCTTTTATAAATCAACACTATTCTCTATGATACTTATCATTACCCCCAACTAAGTCTATAGTCAGGACGTACGATAGAGGATTCGAACATTTTGTGGAGTACCTAGGCACATTTGTACAGTTTTACGTGCGACGTCCGAAGTTTCGAGTTTCGTTTCGGATCATAGAGTAACCCTCCTGCACCTAGAAAAATGATCTACAAGTATTTGTTTCGGGTCTGCCATCTGTTCGTAAATCGAAAAGTCTCTCGTACTTTCTGATACTGGCGATACAAGACTGAAACAATGTGGCTTCAGGACTCTGTGTGTAAGTAATTTGAAACAGTAATAAAAAAATACTCTTCAAACTCGTGATTTAGTACCTGGACACACATCCGCCGGCCTTGGCGCAAGGTACTGCACCAGTTGGTTCCGCAGCATCATTAGATCGCGACGCTCTGGGTACCCGCAGCTCACTTCTCTCAGTTCCACATTATCTCTGCAAATAATTGTTAATATAGACTAGGTAGGATGTTAGAAAAGGTGATAACCATTAGCTGGTGAACTTTTGTAATTTGGACTTTTATTTTTATTTAGTTCTATTATATCATTACAGGAATCAAGTAACTTTATACTACTGCGACGTTCAATATTACGGTTCGACAGTAGAAAAATTTTCAATCGAAAATGAATGTCAAGTTTAGGTCAACTGTTTTGGATTACTAAAAAAGTTCTTGTAAGGAATGCTTTAAATTAAGATGTAATAAAAAAGGTGTGTTACTCCACATATGGAAATTACTATAACAATTAGCAAATGAAACCATAATAAATAAATCATATACTTTTTCGTACATGAGAATGACAAGCTTGCAGTGGCGAAGGGTGATTTTTTTAAAAAGGGAAGCCGAAGCTCAATACGCGAAATAAGTGTGTTTATTTTGTTTATACCTCCTGGCCCTATATAGGGAAGACAATGCGACTGATACTTGATAGTAAACATAGTGCAGTCCACATTGATTAGATCAACTTATCGTGAGATGCTTCATAGAATTAGCCCGAAACGCGACACATTTACATAATTTGTACGTGTATCCTTATATCCAGACGTTTGTGAATATCCAACCGCCAGCAAATTATTCCTCCGACAATCTCACTCACCAAACGAAACGATTGCGTTTCGTATGATGGCATCTACGTACTGCGGTCGTCAATTATATTTTAATATTTCCAATATACAAAAGTTGCAATGTCATCATGAGAAAAGTAAAAAAGTATATTTTTAAACCGCACGTGAATATAAGATTAATAAAGAAAAATTAATGATCTAGATACAATGTTAACAAGTACGTTAGCCGCGCTTTTATTAGTTGTATTATTAGTAGTCGAGCACTTCCTAAAATCTAAACAGTAACGTTATTTCCGAAATTGACAATCTAAACATGTACATCCCTCACGATTATTAATTTCCATTACAACATAATAATACTATTAATATTTATGTACATTTTGTAATTTAAAACATTAAAAACTAAATGCGTGAACCAGCTAATACTCGTATACTGTCAAAATGTTAATACAACACTTACAAATGCAGTCATATCTACACAAATGCACACATAAACACACAAAATGCTGAAGATTTCCAGCATGCCTCCGGCTTTTTTAACGGAAATTTAACCTTAAATCTGCATGAGTTTAAGGTACAATTTTGCGTGATTTGTTGCAAAATACACAACCATGTCACACCAATGCGTAACATGCAGCCGACGCGGACGGTCGGCGCACGGGCCGCGCCATTGTTATTCAATAAGCCGAACAATTTTGGCAGTAATTCGCCAGAGGTCGCAACGCGGCGCAATCTAATTACGAGTTTGCTATGCGCCTCCGCAGTAATATTTACCTATGTGGCCGACAGATGTCGTTGAATAAAATGAGTTTAGATATTACGTAAATAATTTTGAAAAATTTGCTTGTTATAGTGTAATGATAAATTACAAAAGGTAAGCCGCAGGGAATCGAGTTATATGGAGCCTTCGCCACTGCAAGCTTGTCAACACTATTAATAATAAATACTACATTACTACTCAGTCTAAAGGAGGACCATGGCACCAGTGCCAGCGAGAGAACTTCCAATGAGAATGAAGTATATTACTTTAAATAGAGCAGTAGTCCTTGTTGCAGTGCGGTGGTGGGGTCCTGGTCGCGCTGCAGGCTCAGCATCATGCCGTACATCACCAGCTGACCCCGGTGCTCCGCGGACATGGACGCCTTGCCGCTCTTCAACTCTAGTGGCACTATCGTCTTCTGAGATCCTAGAATAACCGATGAAAAATAACATGCAACCGTTACTTACCTCAAAACATTTCGAGACAACTACTAATTTAAAAAGTGGCCAAGAATAGTATAAAGAAAAAAATAAAGCCAGTTTATTATGCTGAGGGAATTTACTGCGGACATTTATTGTCCACAAATACATGTTACAAAGCAATTGTAGAATTGAATACAGGAACTTATTAATATTAATTCTTAAAAATATTTCGAGTTAAATTTCTTATATAGCAGTGTCTCAGAAACCTTGTGTTTACAATTTAGACCTACTTATAGTATTTTATTTAACCATACCTTTTCTATCATGTATAGTGACTTGTAGGGTAGCATCGATTTTCCCCTTCAAACCTAATTGTGGACAGCAGAGATTCTCTTCGATATCCAACACTTTATCTATGTGACCATTCCATTTCTCTTTATCATATTTCTTTTGCTAAAAGTATATATATGTCTTTTATTGGATATATTGAATCTAAAGCACAAAATTATGGCACATTTATCATTCGGGGATGTATGTGTGAGGAGTATGCATGTTGCATATAGTTATTTTATTTATATTAATAAAAAAGTGTGCAGCACCATGTCATACATAACTGGAATTAATTATCTAGCAATTTATCGATTATTTTTTGTATTTCTTGCAGTCGGCGATTATCAGCTAATACAGTTAAGTTTTGTCTATTTTGTGAACTGTTTAATATAATTACCGTTTGTGTCGACTTATTATCCACGTAGACTTGCATAAAATTGGCAAGGGGTTGCAAATACAACTTCATGTTATTCCGCGTCTCCTCCTCTGTCAAACCGGCATCATACAACATAGATATGGACTCTTTTATAATGCAATCAGCCTCTTTACTTATCCGGTCTATACTCATAATGTTATTTGTCAGAACTTTTTGCACCAGCTCGTGAATTAGGATACCTATAGTCATCTGTAAGGAAATTATAATAATTTTAAAATGCTTGATACTAGGATTACTCCTGTGCCAAGGGTGCATAGTAAATGTAAATTGCAGATACACAATGTGTACCTCAAGCTACATAACTAAACACTACATCAATATTCATCTGTGTGAGGGACAGGCACGATAGTCAAAGCCGTGGCGCAGTTGGTTAGATGCCGGCTGTAAAACACGTGGCCGCGGGTTCGATTCCATCACCGACCCAAATGTTTGTGTGAACCAAACGTATTTGTGTCGGGTCTGGGTGTTTGTGACACCGAAATGTCTCTCACAGTTTCTGATACCCACAATACAAGACTCGATCTTAGTGTGGGATCAGGACTACTCGCATGTATGTGACTGTTGGATGTATTAAAAAAAAATTACAAATAACATCTATTACAAACTCACAGCCATATTAGCAGAATCAATTCCTTTCCATCTCTCTTGCAGTATTGCTTTTCTCTTACAAAACACGCCGGCGACTACACTAGTACTGGACACCAGGTGGTCTGGCCGTAATACCAAGAGCCCAGAGCTGTTGTTCACACAATACTGTCCAGCTGCATTGCGAGTGGCATACACACTTACCGTATCTCCCCTTTCTATTGGTGTATGGAACCTGTTTTAAAAAACACAAATTGACTATAGTTTAATGCTTAAACTGACAAATCAAATGGATAATATTATGGGAATACAATGCCTATTGCCTACCAGTGGAAGGTAATCCAATGTTTTATGGCCATCGCAGACCAGGACAGCATGACAAGGGATTTAATTTTTTACCAAAGGATATTCAAATTTATCTGGTAGGAATATGACGGAAATACGATCGAAAAGGTTTTTTCGATGCGGCGGCATCAATTTAAAACATTGGTATTTATATTGTATTCCTACCAAATGAGGTTGAATATCCTTTGGTAAAATTTTTTATCACTGGTCGTGCCATTCTGGTCTGCGCTGGCTATAACAAGGACACACGTGGGATGAAAATTATACATGATATTGTTGTATTATATCAGAAACTGTTAGTAACTTTTAAGATAACAACTAGGCCTTAAATAAATATTTGTAGATAATACAAACTTTTATATTGATACAGAGAACTTAGTGAAGTCTTTTTAAAGGCATATGTAGATTATATTTTTTCAAATCTCTTTAACAAAATTAATGAAAATATAACTAATTACAAGAAAATACATACCATATTCCCTCAACAAAACATGTACATTTATTATTGTCAACATTTTCGAGTCTCAGTTCTAGTTTAGTGGGATGGTGTTGTATATCCACCACCTCACATCTTTGCATAGTGCTAAGATCTAAATCTTCTTGACATTCCTGTAAATTAAAGTAATTATTTACACATAACATAAATTTTCATCTCATATAGAAATCACAAATTAATAATACAATTTTATTAATCAGCTCATGCAATTTTTACACTGATGCTAACATTATCCTGGGTTTTCCAAATTTTTATATATTTCTTATAATGAAATCCTATTTTATCAAAATTTATTTTTATAACATGCCTCTTCAATGTCATCAATTTGCCACTCATCACCCAAATCATCTAAATTGAACTCCAATGCCTTTACAGTTGAACCACATTTTGATGGTGAAAAATACTCAGTCAATGCTCTTTGACCAGGTGGAGTCAGTTTGTTGGGTGAACCTGTAAAAATAAGTTATGCTAAACAGTACATACATTTTGGTTGTATTATTTAGATCAAGTATATACCTAATGTATGATAGCTGCACATTTATTGGAAAAAATATCTACTAATAAAGTAACTACTAAAATAATAAGTAATAAAATTATAAGTAATATAAATATTTTGTATAAACACTTGTATCTATATATAATACACATAATAAAGAGCACAAAAATAAAAATATCTATACCATGCTTTGGACTCTTCTTTGGTGTGCAATTCTTTTTCTTTTCTGAACTTCTTGGAGTTTTTGGCACATGATTTTTAACTTGCGATATCTTAACAGGAGTTTTTGGTTTCTCATTGTTAGATGGTCCACCATTTCCATTCTCAAAAACTAACTTTTTAGTAACACCATTTATTTCTTCAGTATTTTCAGTATTTAACGGTAGTAATGGTGACCTGCATTTACTTGCAGTATTTTGACTGTCAAATTCAAAATCATCATCGAAATTTAAATCATCATCAAATATCTTTACTGGAGATTTCTTTTTGTTGCAATTTTCTTTAGTGGGAGATCTTTTACATGACACTGGTTTTTCACTTTCATGTGATAAATTAGTAATTTCATGTGGCTCTGTTTTTAGTTTCTTGGGAGTGTTTCTGCATAAATTAATCGTGTTCAAATTCGATTCCTTTTCTTTATGGCTGTCTCCAATGTCTTGTGATAAGGCCTTTCTTTTGATTGCTTTTTCTGAACATACTTGCTGCGATTTCGCTGGTGAATTTGTTTTAAAGAACTGAGTGATTGGTTTTTGATTGTGCGCCGCGCCTTGCGCCTAAAATTAATAAACATTGTAACGATAACTAGCAATTAATTTGGGTTTAAGATAAAAAAATATCATATATATTTTGTACATACCTTTTTTAAACTTAGAACTTTAGGCATGTTACAGTAGACTAAATTAAACCTAATTAGATCAGTATATTCTAAAGCCTGATTTTAAATTTTAATACGGCAACTGTTAAAGAACAAAGATACTATACACTTCTCCCGCCTTTGGCATGATTTTTATTGACATTTTACATCAGCTGTCGACTGTCAAGTCAGCTAAAACTTAAGTGTCAAATTATTTGTTTTATTTCCGAACGAATTATTTTTCAATCAATGCTCCTCAATCACTTATGTGATCGATTTAATTTATTATTAATGAGTTAATCACTAATCAGTATCATTAATGCATGTGATCAAAATAATCAATAATTCTAAGATCTCAATGGACGTAATCAGCGCCATATTTTATATTTAATCATATATTTGAAAATATTTCTATGTAAATCGAAAGACAAATGTAGCTCTAAAATAAATTTTTAATCTGTTCAAATTTCAAAAGTCAAACTCACAATAATTATATAGTCTGTGATGTTTATTTTCATCCACGAATTTATTTGAGGTTATATCTCGTGTTTTTCAACTTGTATTTTTATATTAAATGAAATATTTTTCTAACTGAAAATGGCTAGACGTCCTGAACACCAAGCTCCACCGGAAGTGGTAAGTTTTTGAATATTTAATTAGCTAAAAAATACCTACCTACCTTAAAGTTTTGTTTTGGTTCGTTACTGTTAATTAATTTTTATTTCTAGTTCTACAATGAAGACGAGGCAAGGAAATACACACAAAAGTATGTATTGTCCTACACTTGTATTGTTTGAGAAAACCTATTAATTTGGCAACAAAAAATCCTTTTTTTTATCTCAACACTGATTTTTATTTTATAGCTCTAGAATTATAGAAATCCAAGGACAGATGACAGAGAGATGTATAGAACTGTTACTGCTGCCTGAAGATTCCCCTTGCTTACTTTTAGATATAGGTTGTGGATCTGGCTTGTCTGGAACAGTATTGGAAGAAAATGGCCATATGTGGATTGGAATGGATATATCAAGAGCTATGTTAGGTATTTATTATGTTTTAACTGTCTTCTTCAAAATAATATAGAGAATTTATGTAATTAGATTTGAAAGACTATAAATAATTTTCATCTCAAATATATTCACCAATTAATTTTAAGACTAATGCTCAAGTAAATTCACAAATATCTTCTAAATTTCAAATTGTGCCTTATGGAATAATTACCATTTTGACATCCAGATGTTGCAGTAGAGAGGGAAACGGAAGGTGATCTAGTCCTAGCTGATATGGGAGAAGGGGTCCCATTCAGAGCTGGTTGTTTTGATGGTGCAGTGTCTGTGTCAGCTATACAATGGTTGTTCAACGCAGACAAGAAATGGCACAATCCAGTCAAAAGACTTAACAAATTTTTCACCACACTGTATGCATCACTGGTACGTTCTAATACACAGATTTTATGAAAATGTAATTAATATATTGTTGCTACAACAGATCACTTAATGGGTACTAAAAGATAATTTATAGCTTACCAATCAATTCCTATATAAACTAAATTATTTATTATGTTACGGAATATCAATATGTGGCAAGATTAACAAGGAGTTTTTTTTTTTCAGTCCAGATCAGCAAGAGCAGTATTTCAGTTCTACCCTGAGAATGAGAGCCAGTTAGATCTGTTGACATCACAAGCAATGAAAGCAGGTTTTTATGGTGGTGTCGTTATTGATTACCCTAATTCAGCAAAAGCAAAGAAATTCTTCTTAGTGTTGATGACTGGGGGATCTGCACCACTTCCACAAGCTTTAGGTAATGTATATTGATTTGATTTTATAAAATAACTGTTATTTAATGTTAATGTGTATGTACAGTACTAGTTCCTCAGATGTCACATCTCAAATAAACTTTCAGAGTATGAAACAACTCCCAAACAAAATGTGAATTTGCTACTGATTCAGTGGATGTTCACTCCTTGTCTGTCAGTTTATAAAAATACATAATTTTAAGTATTCCAATTACGAAATTCACACTGTCACATATAACATTTTATTAAAGGTACTGAAGAAGCAGACAATAGTCTGCAAGTAAAATATGCAAAAAGAGAAGCAACCAGAGGTGCACGGGGTAAACCATTGAAGAACACAAGGGCTTGGATTTTAGAGAAAAAGGAAAGGAGAAGAAAGCAAGGCAAAGATACTAAACCAGACACAAAATTCACTGGCAGGAAAAGGAGTGGCAGATTCTAAACATTTTTTGTATAATACATTATTTCTAAGAAACAAAACACCTATTTAAACTATACTATTGTTATACAAACAATAAATAAAATGTATGACTATAAATCTTGTATTTGCGGCCAATATAAATAACTTATATTCATGTTTCAATAAATAAAAAATATATTTATCTATAATATATTCACCATACTAATATATCTATCTTACTTTATAATAAAGAAATAGCACAATTCTACAGTTTATATCACAAATTTTTAAGTATAAGTTATATAGTTTTATTGTCTTTTCACAACATATTTCCACACTGTATCAACACCATGACCAATAGTTTCCACTGGCACCATATTAGGCAAAGGAAACCTACAAGCCACCACTAAAGTGTCATTATTTGATTCTTTCAATAGTTTCTTTTCAAACTCACTCATCATTTGTTCAACACCAAAAATGACTACATTATTGTATGGTTTTAAATCAAAAGTCCACAGATTTTTGCGATAAAACTTAGTACCTCTATATTCTGGATTAAATAACGATTTTATCCTTGAATAATATACGAGCCAGGCGTTGAGTTCCACTCCATCGGCTTTAAAGCCTAATTTAGCAGCTGTAAATACTATTCTTCCATCGCCAGAGCCGACGTCTAGAAGTCTGCCAGTGCGGCCAACCAAAGCTTTAGATACTCCCGCTAGTTGCTCAGTCGTTGCAGGCACGTAAGGCAAGCACATCTTCCTCAAAGCTGGCGATACAAATGGTATACATATTATACTGACACCAACGGCTAAGCCACCAGTTGTATAAATTAAAGTCTTTCCTATGGGCGATAATTTGGAGGTTTTATTTGATTTTGAAGTATCTAAAAATTCTAATTCCATGTTTATAAAATTTTACTTTTCGTAAAATTGAAAATAAGAAAAGGTTAACACAGAGGTTATGTTCAAATTTGAAATATGACAGAAAACAGCTGATCAATAACAGCTGGTTACATTTTTAAATATTTACCTAAGCAAAAGATTAAGTACGTACAGCCTTCACTAATTAATTATGTTAGTGTACTGACCTATTTAACTTTTGTTTCAATACTGACATGGCAAAGTGACCGCAAGTTAACAACCAAGTATAGTTTGATCCAGGCCGTGTGTCTATCGGCGAGAAATTATGATATATAGTGTAATATCTATGAACTGCGACTAATTCTGGCCGCGCCGCGCCGCGATGGTCCGGTTCTTGCCGGCCTATGCAAAATTTGATATACACAGATTGATACCGTATTGTGATACCCTCGCTTGGGTTAATGAGACGTACTTTACATAGTGTAGATCATGGTTGCAATATCCTATGACTAGGTAGCAAATGGATCCATCGGCAATTTCATCCAAGAAACGAAACGCGAAACATTGCTTCACTTTTGTTGTCTATGAGTGTGTATGTGACTTGTGAGATAATGCTACCAACTACCAAGTACCACCTCCGTCAAACCGACCTATTTTTACTTACTGTAATCCTAATTGCAGGGTGGTTCAACCATTTAAAACTATAGTGGGACTCCCATTTATAATTTTACAACTGGCCTCTCCTGATATAAAAATATTTTTATCCTGCGTTGTTATGTAGTACCTCTCTAGTTCATTTTATTTATTATTAGTCAGGTCAAATGTACCCTGAACCGATGAGAATTCATGAACTATAAATAGATTGAAGAACGTAGGTGGACGAAACGAAAATATTATATCAGGATAGAGCAAATTGGAGATCCATCTCTACCTACCCTTATGGGATGCAGGCTACACGTTTACATATGAATTTCATTTAGGTAATTGTTTCCCACTTTGCTACGGTGGGAAATAGACACAATACTCGTATAGGTGCATACATTTATCTACATCATATACATTGGGGCTAGGTATTTTAAACAATTGCTAGAAGTCCCCAGAATGTCGCTGACCTCAAATTTTCGGTATCTTATAAATGTATGCCATTATCGATGCTGGCTTACCGGAGTGGCAATAGTGCTCACGAAGATGGGACAGCCTGTTAAATTAAATATTATTTATAAACAGTTTCAAGAAAACAACAACTCTGGTTCAAGGTTTTATTTAATACCTGTAGTATATCGGTATTATGCTTGTGGAAATTGGACAGGCAGTCCGTGGGCGCTGGACTACTTTACCGTTGAACACCATATTTTTGCTGTCCGCACTTGTTTTACGAATTCCGAATGTGGAACCATAAACAGTATCAATAAAATTCGAGTGAATGGTTAGGCTGGGTTTCAATTACTTTCATTGCCTGACGAGTGCTCAGAGTTCGGTTTTGAAGTCTTTTGATTAATTATTATAGATATCGGATCCCCACTTACACTATCTTGAGGAGCGTCATGTGATTCCGTTGTTATTATATCCTTGTAGAGCTGCATTATTCGTAGCCTAAATTCAAATTTTTGATTTGGATTTAAACGCTTCACGTCTGGGAGAAGACTTTTAAAAAACATCATGTCTGGATCGTCTTCTGTTCGACCACACATTCTTTTATATTGTTTTTGCGTAACAAAGGCTTCCGATTTGTTTATTTTAGGGGTAATGTTGCAAAAGGACTTTGATCTAACATTCCTCGCCGCAAAATTCTTAGGCTGTGTTATTCTTACAGCTACGGGTTTTCCAGAAGACGTAAATGTTTGTCTATTATCTGAAAGTAAAGAAACGTAGCTTTATAAATTCCGCATTGCATCAGCAGTTATTTGAATTAGAGAGTGGTTAGGCCATAGAGTCCACCACGCTGACCTAGTGCGGGTAGCGCTGCATACCATAGGGTATGCGGGTTTCGTCGCGATGTTTTCCTTCACCGTTATAGTGCGTTGATTAACAATTAATACACACATGACTTCAAAAAGTCAGAAGTGTGCCCTGGTATTTGAACCTGCGACCACCGTAAACATGATGGCAGCCGCGTATAGTCCGTTGACAACAGGTCACCACACACTTAAGAATAATCTATAGATAAAACTAAAAGTAGAATTAAAAAATCATTGCTTAAGAATAACATGGAATAAAAGTGAATTAAATTTCACGTTTATTTCATGTTATTTATTTCACATATATTTGTAATTTCACGTGTGAACTATTTTAATTTTACATAAGGCTAGTGTCGCGTTTGCTACTAAAAGTTAATGAAATAGTACAAAGGTCCAACAGGTCTATAAGGAAATCCTTAGTACATATTTGCAGTCAACAGTGATCTTCATGTGACTAAAGAGAGAGAAAGACCACGTTAACCATGGTTAATATTTAGATGCTACGTATGTTAGTGCTATCGAGCTGTGCATGCTGGTGCAAGGTACGTTTTTATTATAAAACGATGGCATTTTCATCAGACTTCAAAATGTTATAAGTTAAACTTCAGCCACTTATGTTACTTACGTGAAGGCGCAATTTCATTGTCTTCGGAAAGTTGATTTGGATCTGAACTGATTTCTTCTACTACCTCTTCTACTATCTCTTCACTGTCTGAGTTTCTTCTATGTTCAATTGAAATATTAGCAACGGTCGATCCAGTTTTACGTATATTTATTAAATCTTCGTATGTGCTGGGATGTTTATGGCCCAAATGTTTCTTTAAGTTCGTAGTTGAACTTTTGAATGAATATTCTTTTTCACATAACAGGCACTTTGCCATGGTAGTGCCGGGAATTTTTTGGTAAATATCCCAAAGAAGCGAAGTCATTGTTAATGCAATAATTTGAGTACTTAAACCACAAAATACATTGATTACCTATGTAATGGAAAACGTACAGTTGCTTGCATTGACACAGTGCTAAATGGTAGTATTAAACTCCAATAATAGTTGGATACTATGAACTAGAGATTATCACTTATAAGTGAACTGTGATCTGAGGAAATTTCATTTTATAACCTAACAAGTGAAATGTGTTCTGTTATGAATCATTGCACAGAAATATAAGTCTTAGTCGCTTGACTTAAAGTTGCTTTACGAACTATTATAAAGTCATTGCACGTCACATGCCAGAGGAACGGTTCACAATCCTATGTACCTCTCTTTCTAATTCGCATAGATATTCTGCATTCATTGCAGTTTTTTTTTGTGATTTTGTTTGTTGAAGATCAATGATAATAATAAAATAATCAGTGAAATGCCGTTCCAATGATTGCAGTGATCCACAGAGTACTTTGTTATAATACAGTAATTTAACAGCTATTGCGAAGCACTCTAACAGATGCGACAAATGTAATATCAAACATCATTTCAAGTGTTACATGTGAAATAATCCAGGAACAACGAATAGTATCGATTACTAAATTCTCACTCACAGACTTAGAGCTATTGCGCACTGTCGACCGGCCGCCCAGCGACCGAGATGCCGGGCGACCAAAACAAAAGTGACCAGGGCCGGGAGACCAAGCCGAGCGTATTGTTTCTTGTACATTCGTGCGGAATGGTCTTCGAAGAAGCTGCAATGGTAGCTTTACTAAATAATATAAAGATTAAAAAAGAAAATAAACGTAAAGTAGTATTGGGTACATCTTTATTTCAAGAATGGAGAGTAAAAGAAATGTTTAAAATATTTTATAAACACGTAAGAAAATATCACGTATTTTTTTTATTACGCAAGAATGTCCGTGTGTTCGTTTGAGGGACGATTGTGTCTTGTAAAACCATAATGTAGTAACTCTGCATTGATTTTCTGAATTCTATTTTCGAAATAAAATCAGTATGAAAACACTGAGCCATTTTTGTGCTCGACGTCCAGTCGCCCCGAAAGTCGCTCTCAGTGCGAAAGCTTCTTTCAACCCGTGCTTTTAGTGGTCGCCGGCGATTAGCAGTCGTATGTGTGCCTCCAGTCGCCGAGGCGCCGGCGGCGCGGCGACCGGTCGACAGTGGGTAATAGATCTTAAATTCAATATTTATAGAGAGCTGATATATGAATGAAGCAACCACAGACGTTAGATTTTTATACGACAATTTGTGTACGATAATGTTGATTACTGAATGAACAATGAAAACTCAAGTATAACAATGAAAACTTGTAAATTAAGATTTATTAAAATAGTTTGAAACACACGTCACATTATCATAGTGGATTAATAAGATTAAGATAAGAATTTTCAACCCAATAGCATTTTAGCTATTTTATTGGAAAATATTTTAAGAGCCAAAAGTTGTAATGTCTAAAATGCAAGAATTGCCACTAGTATCGATATCATTGTTGATTTATCGATGTGAGTTCAGCAATTCACTAGCTGAATCTGTTAAATAATCAGAGCTTTTCAATGATTTTAAATTAAAATCCGGGAACACACAGTAGGTAAAATCTGGAAAAAGCCTATGTGCTATAATGGGCAGAAAACGGATACGTGTTGATGGAAGGGTAAATAACGCTGTAATGAAGTGTTAGTCACTCTGTTAAATATTGTCAGTGGCCATAAAATGTCATAATACATGCATATTGAATGCACTTTATATATCACGCCTTTTTACCAGAAGGCGTAGGCAGGGATGCTACCAGTACCAGGTTTCGCCTTCTGTCTTCCATCCCACATGTGATAGGTGTCACTGTCGAGCAACAAGTTCCTGACTCCGACATTGATACTATGCTTAAAACATCGATTTAAAAACATCTCTATTTCTCCGACAAGCCCATTGTCTAGTGTATAGATGTCATCAATTTAGCAATGGTTAATATAAAAGTTAGCAACTAATTTCACGTTATTTTTTAAACTAGTCGTAGTCATTATAATTGTAAAAAAACTAAACGGCTATTATTATAATTTAGGATACTACATTCAAATATGTATTACGCTGTTATTGACAACAGCGCTGTCTGTCGTCGGATAGATGTATTTAATTCTTCACAAGTCTATATGGCGATCTATGGGGGAGGCTTATGTTCAGCAGTGGACATCCTGTGGCTGAAGAGAGAGAAGAGAGCTATTTAGTCGACTCAAAGCCGTGTGGGGGCGTCGTTGACCGTCATAATTTAATTTACTGCGACGCGAAAGTTGTGCGTATTTTCATTAAATTGTAAAGAACGTAACGAATGTAATGTTAATTCAATTAACATTTATTTTGGGAGCTGTTAGGCTTGATTTCAAAAAATAGTTATAGAAAATAGTCGTAAAGGAACATTGACAAAAGCTGAAAATGTAAAAAAAGTGTCTCATATTTTTTGTTTATAATTTTTTGTAATATTATTATTTACCAATTATTTGCATATAATATAAAACGAGAAACTGAAACCGACAAATGTTCATTATTTTATTATGGTAAACAAGGTCCTGCTTTCTATTGAAAAATAGAGTCATTGAGTTGACGACGGTAGATGGCATTAAAAATAATTCTCTTCCACATTTTAACGATATTGCGATGCATGCATTTTAGTTAAATTTACTTTACGATTATAATTATAGCTACTTTCATAATCTGTTAAATAAATTAATTAGCATTTAGCTTTTAACGCGTTTTAAGAATATAGCATTTAATCCAATCTTTAAATTATTCACCTAGGCTGTATGGCCCAGACCTTTGCCTTTCCGATGGGATAAATTGAAAAAACAACAACATCAATTGTCAAATGTAAATGACATTTGGTAAATCAAATCGTAATTTGTCTGTGAAGAGCACCCACGCCAGGTAATGTCAGTACATTTTTTATGGTTCATAGAAAACGTCAATGCTAGATTTCATAGTGACATTCACACCCCTCCCTTGCCGGTATCACCCCCGCCAACACAAGTCGCCATTTTGACAACCAAATGTCAAAAAATGTCGGAGAATCGTCATTGCTGGTCATTGCTGGTCATTGCTTATTTCGTGTTGATGAGAAGTGTTTGCGTCGATTAAATTCCGCCTCTTTTAATCCACAAATACAGCAATACCCCGTAACGTTTCGACATTTATCACAATGTATCGCAAGTGTTGTGTACCCAAGTGTAATAGTTTACGACAGGACGTTAAATTACATCAATTTCCCACAAGGGAAGAAAATAGATCGTGGTGGTTACAGTGCATAGGAAGTGATTGTGAGGACACGAAGAATATGTATGTTTGCCATAAGCATTTCGAACAAAGATTTGTCAACACGGCGACAAATCGCTTAAAACGTGGCGCCTATCCAACCTTATTCACTGAAATAGAAATTACTTCAGGAAATTCGTCAACGGCTGTTGAAGAAACTGGTAAGTTTCTCGAAGTACGTCAAAAATATTGTTACTACGCCACACGTACCTGTTTATTTATTTATTGTCGTTTTCAGTTTCAAAAACGTGTAGTGTTGATCACACCTATGCAAGGAAACGCCACATTGATCACTCCTATGCACAAATACCAAAATGTACTCAGAATAAAGTGGCACGATCTGAAATAAATGGTATGTACTACAATAAAAATTTTACCAATGTATTTTAAATGCAATTAATAATGTACAGGAAAAAATATTTAACAAATATTCAATCAAAAACTTTTGCATGTTCTCAAATATGATTAGAAATGAGATCCAGAATATATTTTTTGCTTATATTGTAAAACCAAAATTAATTTTGATTATCTTGAAGGATAATTGTGATAAAATAAAATTTAATGAAACAAGTATTAGAATTATTTATAAATTCCTTTTCTATCTGTTTCCTTTCAGTTACTTCTACTATGAACTGCCCTCAAACTGCTATTGCATCAAGTAGTATTGTAACCCAGGTTCCACAAGGTATCAATGAAATTTAGTATGTTTT
This sequence comes from Theretra japonica, assembly GCA_033459515.1. Classification (NCBI taxonomy): domain Eukaryota; kingdom Metazoa; phylum Arthropoda; class Insecta; order Lepidoptera; family Sphingidae; genus Theretra; species Theretra japonica. The sequence continues at coordinate 7,481,247 of CM065942.1, forward strand.
TAATTTGTTCTTTTATAACATCAATAATATTTTACAATCACTTAATACTTGTTTGTATTTTCAGCTACCTCTTGCATAACACCCAGAAAGGTTGTTAGAAGGAGGCTAATAAAAAGTGTGGATACATTGTCTCCACGGTGTAAATTATTCTACAAGGAATACAAAAAAGCAAGACGTATAACAAATTATGCAAGCAGAGCCAAGAAGGCTATCAGCTTTAGCAAGCAAAAGTCTTTAGAGGATCTAACTACAAAAATGAATCCATTAACAAAAAAAATACTGTGGATGCAAATTAATTTGTGTGCAAAGAATAAGAAGGCTCTTAGATTTTCGTTAGAAGAGAAACTCATAGCTCTCTCAATTTACAAACAAGGACCAAAATCGTACAAATTTTTACAGAAGATATTTATTCTTCCGTCAAAAACAACACTAAAAAAATTAATTAGTCAGTTAGATATAGACACAGGCATCAATCCAAGAATTTTTGATCACATAAAACAACAGGTAAAGTATCACATTATTATAAATAATATGTAATTTATTATATTATGTATTATAATACATTACACCATGCTTCAAAATGCTATAAGCATAATCAAGTATTTCAGAAAAAAATCTAGTGTAAAAGTTTATTACTCCCTGCATTCCTTGTATTTGTTTGTTTACATTGTTTATAAGTTCTTTGGCATTTCTTTCATCTTCAGCCACATAAAGACCATTGCTGAACATAGTTAAAAATGTATATGCTGTACAAATTAAGTTGTAAATTTGTACAACACAGTATTTCCAAAAAAAAACCCAAAAGTGTAATGTATATATGATCCATGAAGTAGTTTATATTCAAATTTTATTTTATGTTTCAGGTGGAATCATGGGATTACAAAAAAAAATATTGCACTGTTGTTTATGATGAAATGGCCATTGAAACTGCACTAACATACGCAACTCATAAAGATAATATAGTGGGTTTTGTTCATTTGATGGAAAAAAAAGATAAATTTGCTGATCATGCTCTCGTATTTATGCTGAGAGGAGCTGTTTTTAAGTGGCAGCAACCCGTGGCATTTTATTTTTGTGAGGGTGCCACTTCCAGCCTCGAATTATGGAACATTATTAAAAATATTATTGCGGCAGTAACTGATACTGGGCTTGTACCAATTGCTCTAGTGTCAGATCAAGGAACAAGCTTCCAAGCTGCTATCAATAGCTTATTGGAAGACACTAGGAGACAACAATTAAATGTTGGAGATACAATTGGTAAGATTAATCTATCTGCAAAGTTGTAATATTTTATTAGAACAGAATATTTTGCAACATTTCTTCTGTTACAGATGACACTATTCATTTAAATGGAAATTCTTTGAGCATAATTTTTGATCCACCTCACCTAATCAAAGGAATCAGAAATAATCTTTTAACAAAAGATATGATGTTTGAAGGGAAATTAGTGAGGTGGAATGACATAGTAGATGTTTACAATGCGGATTGTAAGCACGGCGAAAGTAGGATTCTGCACAAATTGACAGATCAACACATAATACCAGAAAAAATTAAAAAAATGAAGGTAAATATTACAATCTTTCCAGATTAGAATTCATGCTGCATGTTTATATATTCACTTAATTAATGGATTCAATCCATTTGGTCAATACAGTAAATATTTATAATGTGATTTACGTAAATATATATTTATGATGCTTTTCTCTTATGTAAGAGGCCATCTGGGTGGGTACCACCACAATCTCGATTTCTCCCGTCAAATAGCAGTGTAAATGCACTGTTGTATTTCGGATTGAAGGGCATTGTAGCCAGAGTAACTATTGGACATATTGTGACGTAACATCTTATGTCTCATGATGACGAGCGCAGTGAAATGCCAAGCATTGGTTTATTATTCAGGATGTTTGGTTTTGCTACTGTTTATGAGCATTCGTATCGCTTACCATCAGGCGGACGGCATGTTCGTCTAGCCTCTCATAGCAATAAAAAAAACTTACTTGAATTCTATTATTCAGCTTATTAACTTATAAAATATCTTAATATAATACTAAATCTCAATTTTTTGCCGCATTTAAGGGTACTGAGTACAATAAGATTGCGAATCGTGAATTTTTGGGTTCAATCCCCAAGGTTGGCTAATCCAGTTTCTGTGAGGTTTTCGATTAGACTTTAATTTATATCCAGTGTTTTTTTAGCTTACTGCTTGGCTTGCTAATAAGTTACACGACCTCTGGAGGGCTCTTGTATCTTCGAGGCGTGAGTGGGCGTAACGATTTAATTCATTTGCGATGTTTGGTTGTAGGTGAAGAACTGTGTACGCGTTATAAGCAAGTCTGTGTCAGCAGCATTGTCGTACACCTCCGCTTTTCGTGAGTATATACCATGTATATGTTAAAAATATATATTGCTACATTTTTGCCTAAAAATATACGCAACATATGCTGCATTAACTGTCGAACCAAGAAATAAACATCTGGGTACGACGTAATAGAACTATTGTGTTCATTTTAAAATGTTTTTTAGACACCACATTTTTATACATAAAGTTGTGCCGATTAAACAAAAGAGGACTTAGTTGGCCAGCCATTAAAATAATTGAATACAATGACTGACCATTAAGCTTACGCGGCCATCTGGGTTCGAAGCAATATAAGTATTATGTTCATTTTAAATGTTTTTACACCTAATCATTGTATATAAAGGTGTGCCGAATAAACAAAAGAGGACTTTGTTGGACAGCCATTAAAATAATCGAATACAATGACTGACATTAAGCTTACGCGGCCATCTGGGACCGATGTTATAGTAGAATGAAGGCCATTTAAAATGTTTTTGAATTGAATGCTTATAAAAGTTCAGGTGTCCATAAGGTACAAAGAGCATAGATTTTGTTTCATGACACAGTGAAATTAATGCAATGGAAATTATAATTGCGTGGCAGCCTTTTATGTACATAATAATGTGAACAGGTGTCTCCAAACTTAAACGTTTATATTTGCAAACATTAAACGTGATGCCAAATAATTGTGTCTCCCACGCCACGAATACCCGTGATATTTATTTCTATATTTATTTATATTTGTTTATATTTGTTTTCAGCTTTTTACCCCGACGGCAGACCAGTGAGTCATAGTATGAAAAACACAGCAGAAGCAATCGCATTTTTCGACGACCTATTCGACAGCGTCAATGGCGTGAACACTAAAGGAAAACTAGTGAAGGGAAAAAATTTGCGCAAGGCAATTTCTGCTAGGTCCGCCCATCATGAATTTTGGAAGGCATAAAATTTTTTTCAAAAAATGGTAGTTTAAAAAGTGTGCCTTCCATCAAAAATTGGGTAATAACCCTGAAAAGTTTCCAAAGGTTGTGGAACTTAATGGCCTCGAAAAATGTAATAATTATGAGGCCTAGATACTTCAACTCGGACATAATTGAGAATTTTTTTGGGCAAGTGAGGGCATACAATTATAGATGTAATAACCCAAATGCCTATGCATTTATAAATACGTTCAAATCGTTACTCATGACGAGATTCATTAATTTTCATTCAGAAAATTTTAATTGTGAAGAAGATGCTAGCCAAAGCATTTTAAAAATAAAGTCGCTGTTCAACAGTAATAATTCTGCACCAATGGCTGACGCCGCATTAATTGAATCAGTCAGCAAACAAACGGATATTTGTAAAGAAAATATTCAGCAACAAGCAACACGGGAAAAAATCAATTTACATTCGAGGGCATACACGGCTGGGTGGGTAACTAGAAAAATATTGGCAAAAGTCAACCATTGTTTAATATGTAAAAAGAACTTGTTGTCAACAGAAAGCTCAACTCATGCTTTTATTAAAGAAAAAGAATTTAAAAGTATGCATGGTAAAAAAAAACTTACCTACCCATCCGAGTATGCTGTAATAAGTTTTGGTTACACCATAAAAACTACAAATGAATATTTGGAACAATATGGATATACAAATAATATAAGTTTAAAAATAAAAGAAAAAATAAGTTCCAAATATTCATTTGATTATCTGGATTGTAATATTCATAAAGAACTAGTTGCTGAATATTTTCTTAGTATAAGTATAAAATTATGTATTTTTAATTGGTGCAGTATTATAAATAAAATATTAAAAGGGATTGACGTATCAAGAGCGGAATCATCGAATTTGGGACCAATGCAAAAAAAGGCGTTGCTTAAATTTAAGAAAAAAATAAAAAATAAAAATGTGAATAAATAACAGATTGTTTTTTTTTTTAAATTATAATAATACAATTCAAAGTATAAATACAGGAAAAGGGGTCGCAACTAGCAAATTTTTATAAAGCTGTAAGGTTTTTATAAAACCAAACAAAACTATTATTAGGCAGCACGGTTTTTTTCCATTGCCTGAACTCCACAGCTAATAAGTAAAGCATAACTTATGTCATATTCTATTCTCGCAAATTTCGTTACGGTCCAAAGCCAATGTTCCTGACATGACCGTCTGTTCTGTCTATGTAGTCTGTGAGAGCACCGGTAAAATATCTGCGTGGTCACATTAAATTAATTTTTAGTCGAAATTAATAATCAACAATGACTGCTTTCGAAGAGTTCGGCGTCCTCGCCGAGCTTGGGAAGGCGACCGAAGAAATGGACTGGACATTGCCAACAGACGTACAGGCCGAAGCTATACCCCTAATTTTGGGTGGTGGAGACGTGCTGATGGCCGCAGAGACTGGCAGCGGTAAGACGGGCGCGTTTTGTTTACCGATTTTGCAAATCGTGTGGGAAACGTTGAAAGATATACAGGAAGGGAAGACTTCGAAGGTTATACAGCAAGTGGCGACGGAGTGGACGATGTCGTTCTTCGATAGGACGGAGGCGCTGGCGGTGACACCGGACGGGCTGAGGTGCCAGTCGCGCGACCAGAAGGGGTGGCACGGGTGCAGGGGCACTAAGGGCGTCCATACCAAGGGAGCATATTACTATGAGGCAACTGTTACTGATGAAGGATTGTGCCGAGTAGGATGGTCCACACAGTCTGTAAGTTTATCTGGGGTAACTTTCCCCATGGTTTTAATGTGTTATAATTCATTTTTTTTACTAACTTTCTATCTGAGATTTCACAATATTTAGAAAATATCTAGAAATACTGACTGAAAAGTATGAAATGTTTTCTATTAGCCCCATCAACATTGCCCTAAAAATACTTTTTGGAGAAAAACAAATAATTTTAAGATCATGTATTTATAGCATTGTAGTCTTTAGAATTCATAACAAAGAAATAATTTCATAAAATTTTAAATAAATTATTTTCCCATTACATTAATTATAGGCAAAACTGGACCTTGGCACAGACAGGCTCGGTTTTGGTTTTGGAGGCACTGGCAAGAAGTCTAATTCCAAACAATTTGATGATTATGGTTCAGCTTACGGAATGAATGATGTCATTGGTAAGTCACAAATATTTATCATACAATTATTTTAAGATTGTAAATTGCACCTCAAAGCATTTCAGAGAATCTTATTTAACAATCACATAATGTATGTAAAATTTATATATATTATAATAAATATCTTTTGGAAATTATTATCAACTAATTTTATATGCTGTATTGTAAGTTTGTAGGTACGCAGGTAAATCATATTTAAAATTGTGTCTGTACCTTTTTTTTCTGGCAAGCAGCTAATTCTAATATTTTAAAAATTAAGGCCTTAGTCAAGGTAATGCCAATAGGGGAACGTAATATTCTTAAAAAATCCAGATTTTAATACAGAATGATAAAATAATTGCTACTGTCTAGGCTGCATGTTGAATTTGGACACTGGTGAAATCCGTTACTCAAAGAATGGAGAGGATCTTGGAGTGGCGTACAAACTTGAAAAGGCCAGGTGTGCAGACTGCTATTTCCCAGCAGTTGTATTGAAAAATGCAGAGATGAGTTTTAATTTTGGGACCACACCTTTTAAAGTAAGTTTTTTTAAGTTTTATCCTATTTAGTAACAACATTTTACAATAGATAATCATGTATGATCAAAGAAAATCTATTTCATTAATTTCAATCAACCTAACAAATTTTGCCCCATCTCTTTCGATATACAACTAGTTTTAGAATATATAATGATTATAAAATATCTGTTTCACTATTATTTGTAGCATTCACCACCTAGTGGCTATGTGGCCCTCTGCCAAGCACCCAAGGAGAATGTGAAGCTGAATGTAATTGGAGCCGGTGCTGCAACAGAAACCAAGCCAGTGAACAATGCACCCCAGGCCATAATTATTGAGGTAACAAAATATTGTTTTAATTGGTGTAATTTTACCATCTTACGAAGCACATTGTGCATAATATGTGGCTGATGACAATGGCGATAAAATTAAAAGAGGAAATCAATATATTTTTTATGACATAAGATAAAAAAAAAACAAAACTTATTGTATTATTTGGTGATTTGCTAATATGTTTTAATAACGGTCGGCTCCGGATTCACCCGGGTGCAGATAGTTTTGCGAGTTTAGTCCACATCAACTTAGGTTATTTTGCGTACTGTTTTTTAATTAAAGTCTATGTGACTACCATCCTCTATACTGCTTTTCCCATTCCGTCCTGTTCCATCCCGCCCCGTCACATCCTGTCCAGTTATATTCCGACCCGTGACTTTCTGTCCCGTTACTTCTAGTCTCGACAGATCCCGTCCTGTTACATTTCATCCCATTACATCCCGTCTCGTTAAACCTTAACCCGCTAAATTCCGTCTCGTTACATCCCTTTCTATCCCGTCTTTTTTAATCTTCATTATACAAATGCGTGCACTCTACTTGAACAATATTTTGCTACAGAGATATTTTAAAACTAATCTTAAATATTCATTGAAATCAAATGATGTTAGGGCAACATTGTTCAGAATTAAGTACTTGTAACGAATTACTTATTTATTTGGATAAGGATCAATATCATGAGAATAAAACCCATTCGCACTCTTAATCGTACTCTCGATTGTAGAGGAGGCCCGTGCCCTGCAGTGGGTCGTATATGGGCTGATACAAAAAAAAAAAACCCATTCGCAAAAAATGCATTGTTTTAAAACAAATTTGTTTAACCATTAAAAAGGTTATAGTGAGCCAACCTATAAACATAGACACATGCTATCTTGGACTTTATTAGACCTTTTAAGAGGAACAGTCCCATCGTGCATGATTGTTGCGTAATTTTAATCGTTTACATAGTGCACGCAACTTTAAAAGGAATAATTTTTTCCCGTTTTTGTAACATTTTTTACTATTCTTTTGTTCCTATTGGTCATAGCGCGATGTTATATAGCCTATAACCTTCCTTTGTAAACGGGCTATCCGACACAAAAAAAAAATCCAATTCGAATCAGTAGTTCCTGAGATTATCGCCCTCAAACAAACAAACTCAGCTTTAAATATTAGTATATATTATACATAGTTTATCTTTGCAATAATCTCTTCTCCAATTTTATTGAGTTGTATTAATTTCAAGCAAAAGTTATGGGAAGCTGTTACTTTTAGTTGCTGGCTGCTGCCAATAAGTACATGGAGGATTTTCTGCCTATCACAATTAAATAAATATATGTTAACTTGCAGCCGTCCCGTGAGTTGGCAGAACAGACTTGCACGCAAATAACTAAGTTCAAGAAATACCTGGAGAACCCTCAAGTCCGCGAGCTACTGGTGGTGGGTGGCGTCAACGTCAAGGATCAGATCAGTCAGCTCAATGCCGGGGTGGATATAGTGGTGGGCACGCCAGGACGTCTTGAGGATCTTATACAGGGAGGTTAGTCATCGTAGTTTTACATACTATTATGGTAAATGATCAAATTATCTGATTGTAAGCATAGTGCAGCTTATATATAAAATTGTCTCGCCAGTTGACGCAAATATATCGGCCTAAGCGGAATTAGATTCTATCTATCTAGCACAACAGACATACAAAAATAACTATACCTTACCTCATTCGTTGTCGAAACATCGCGGGAAGGTTTACAACACCTTCCCGCGATAGGTCGGAATGTTGGCCTCAAACCTTTCGATCAACTCTTGATTGTATTGTAGAGCAGTCCTGTGCTTAGCAGCGGCTTGTATGGGCTAAAGTTTATTGGCGTGTGTAGGTTACTTGGCGCTGACGCACTGTCGGTTCTTCGTGCTGGACGAGGCGGACGGGCTGCTGAAGGCGGGCTACGGTGACCTCATCGAGCGCCTGCACCGACAGATACCCAAGATCACCTCCGACGGACGCCGCCTGCAGATGGTCGTCTGTTCTGCTACACTGCACGCGTTTGAAGTCAAAAAAATGGCGGTACAATCACTACAAATTATTATCATATTTATTTACATGCTAACTTTTTTAATACTCTTCGAATTTACCCGAATTTCTTTTGATTAGATGTCAGCAAATTTTAGCAAGAAAGGCCCAAGTATGTAGTAAAAATTATAAATGACAATTATTGTTAGGTACAAAGAAAAAAATTGCCTATTTTATAGATGAGGGTCCTGATATGAATCTAATAAGATAAAGAACGCAATTTGCAAAGCTTATGTTGTCTCAAAATATTCCGTTTTTGTACATAGTGTTAGAAAATATACATTTCACAGGAGAAACTGATGCACTTCCCTACGTGGGTGGACCTGAAGGGTGAGGACGCGGTGCCGGAGACGGTGCACCACGTGGTCGTCAACGTGGACCCGCAGAAGGACCGCCTGTGGGAGACCCTGCGCAAGTCAGTACACACTATATTAACCTACATGCTTGATACTAGCATAACATGATTTTTATGTTTTGTATTTACAAACAATAACAATAATGCTATCATTATTTGACTGACTACTTGGCACAGTTGGTTAAAATACCGGATGTAAAGCAGAAGGGTGCGGGTTCGAGGCTCGAAAGGCGACAAAAGTTTGTGTGACCCAAAATGAATTTGTTTCACGTTTGGGCTTTGTGAGACTGTGAGACGTATCAGGATTATGTGTGGGGTTCTTGGTTTTATTAAATCTTTTGCATAAAATAAATTATACTAAAATGCTTGGTCTTTTTGTATTGAAATATGACATACATTTAAGCATATATTTTGATAATGTTCAGGCATCTGCAGACTGACGGTGTGCATGCCAAAGACAACATTCGCAGTGGCAACATGACTCCCGAGACGCTGTCGGAGGCAGTTAAGATCCTCAAGGGAGAATACTGTATCCGCGCAATCAGGGAACATAAGATGGACAGGTATGGACTCTTGTGGTATTTACTCACACTAGCTAATGTTAATTAGTTGACTTCGGCGCACACAAATGTATTTGTACGCAACACGCATGCCGGGTGAACACAGAGAAGAAATCGGGGCCATCTTCGCCCTAAGATATCCGTTGCCGCACGACTTGCACGACACAGCAACCTAGTAGTTTTTAGTTAGTATGCTGGCGTAGATTTTTGTTAAGGTTTGTGCCGGGCTGGAGAGCCAGTGACACTGATACCCCTGTTGGCTTCCTTCAGGGTACTGAAAAGGGAGCTGTAAATTTTTTCCTCTTGCCACAAAAAAAAAACGCATGCGGAGCGATTATGTGGCTTGCGTAACGCGTTTTATTTACCAACATAAATAAGTCAAGTGGCGCCACCCGTAGATAGTTTAGTGTTTTGGAACCGCAGTGAATATAGTAATGAACAAAGAATTAACATATCAATTCCTGAATTTATTTAACAGATTTGTCTGTTGTCCCTTCTCTATTAAAAGTAGTGCAGAGTTAATTGTTCTTAAAATTACACTGAGTGAATGCAAAGTTAAGAGAATGGTATGTAATCAATATTGATAAGAGATGGTATTAAGACATGGTAATGTTGTGGTACAGGGCGATAATCTTCTGCCGCACAAAGCTGGACTGCGACAACCTGGAGCGCTACATGAAGTCGTTCGGCAGCGAGTTCCCGTGCGTGTGCCTGCACGGCGACCGCAAGCCGCCCGAGCGCAAGGCCAACCTCGCCAAGTTCAAGCAGGCGCAAGTAAACTTCCTCATCTGTACCGACGTCGCCGCCAGGGGCATTGACATATCCGGCTTGCCTTTCAGTGAGTATCTTGTATAAAAAAGTTCAAAATGGCGCTGGTTCTCTGAATTTAACGGAGCAAGGGATACCTCAGATATATATTTGTCAGCCTCTGTGGGAGGGATCGATGTGATATCCTCGTACATCTGAAGACATTTTGTATGTCCTACAAATATTGGTTTCGGTCTATTTTGTTAATAGTTCTAACACCACCAGTAAGACACATTAATGTATCTTACTGGTGATGTTAGAACTATGTGTGTGACTCCTAAGAGTATTGTTTAATTTGTAATGTGGTCGATTGTAGTGATCAACGTGACTTTACCCGACGAGAAGTCGAACTACGTGCATCGTATCGGTCGTGTCGGCCGAGCAGAGCGCATGGGCCTCGCCATCAGTCTCGTCGCTACTGTGCCAGAGAAGGTAACTATATTTTATGAAAAAAAATGAGAAGAAAGCTATGATGCGAAGACAACATGTTTGATGAACAAAAATTGTTTTGCGTCTGGGTCTTGTGAGAAAAGCCTCTCGTTAATTCTAAATTGTGTTATTCGTACAGGTGTGGTACCACGGCGAGTGGTGCTCCTCTCGCGGCCGTAACTGCTGGAACACCAACTTGATCGACGATAGGCCGAAGGGATGCTGCATGTGGTACAACGAACCACAGGTAACAAAAAAAACCGTTATTTGATTTTTTATAGAGACATCAGGAAGCAACTCGTCGTTATAATTAACGACGAGTTGCAGATGAGGATTGAGTAATCTCAATCCTCATCTGCAACATGCTTTAGGGCCGGCGTGAGGGTAGGGCGCGGTTAGGCGACGGCCGCTAGTGCTGATACGGCGCCGAATGCCGGAATTTACTGCTACCTATGGTGTAATATCTATAATGTATTATTTTCGCTTGGATTTGGGTAGTACTGATAGAGTTCCGTAGAAATTTCGTCCAGGGCGTCGTTAATGCTAGACCCATTACTAATGCTTACTTATAAAGCAGCTTCATAAGTCCACCCACAAGATAGACCCAGTAAAAGTAAAAGTTCTGGTCCAACAGTTCTGTGAAAATTCTTGGAGAAGGCCTATGTTCTGCAGTACACACTAGACATAATGTGGTTGATGATGATTTTTTTATTTTACTTTTATTTACTTCAACAATAAACTCTCCACGTCATTCACTTACGGGTAAAGCGATATTAGTTTTGAGTTTTTCTTATATAAAATTGTTATGGCATATTTCAGTACTTAGCGGATATCGAAGACCACCTCAACATAACGATCCAGCAGATCGAGACTGACATGAAGGTGCCGAGCAACGAGTTTGACGGCAAAGTCGTTTACGGACAGAAGAGGAAGCAAGTTGGCACCGGATACCAGGTTAATTTCTTTGCACCATTCTTTACCTTTAAATACCAAGTTAAGAAGTATTTTCTCAATTATTTATTTATTTTCTGCCTACACTTTTTGTGTGTGCCACATGAGTCGTGTTATTGTCTGGTCGGAACTGTAGTTCTGGCGTCAATTTTAATATTTCGACTTATCTGCTCTATGATTTGGTACAGCATGTACTTAGTACATTACAAGTAAAACGCACTAAACTATCATACTTAACATACTAATTGTTGTTTACCAGGACCATGTGAGCCAGATGGCACCAGTAGTGAAGTCGCTGCAGGAGCTGGAATCTCAGGCGCAGCTCTACTATCTCAAGATTCACCACAATGTTACTATTGCTTAAAACTGTTTATATTGTAATTATTTATAATAATGTATCGCTTCTGATGATTAACAGACTGAATTAGCAATTGTTTTACTTTTTAAACATAATCCATTTTACCATGCCTAAATTTTAAAAAATCAAAGAAAACGCACGCATGGAAGTCCATTTTTTATATTTCACTCAATTCTCAATCTCTACAGATTATTTTAGGGCAGTGTGTAGCGGCCCTATATTTTCAAAATAAATTATTAAGTCTCATAACACCGCTACATAGGAAAATAGCCGTTAACAATACTGTTACAATGATTCCAATCGACTGCATCACTTCATATTTCACAAGGAATATAAAACATTTTCACTATATCTTCGTTCTGAAACACAACATCATATAAAAATATATATCTTTCATATAAAAATGTTCGTATTTATTGGCTACATCTATCATAAACCAAAACCGGCGTCATTGTGTAATATGAAGAGACTATTGAGATGTGTAACTGATCGGCCACTGCAGTGCACTTAGAGTTCCGTGGCTACAGGCTTGTGGGAAATGTGAATTACTGTCTGTTACAGTACATGTACTGAACAATAAAACACATTTCGACATACACATTGCAGTGGGAACAGCAATCTAATACAACAATTACTTAGCATTTCATTAAATAATGGCTTATTGGTCTATAATTATATTAAGTTCTATCAACAATATAAGCACTAAAACAAATAATTCAGCCTATATTGAAGGCGTTGGTGCAAAATTATAAGATTACATTTGTTTTATTACATAAAATTTCACCTCATACCTGTTACCGGATAAAGGTTAAAACGATTTGGCGCCATCTAATGCATGGCTTCCAATCAATTGACAATAAGACTATTTATCAAACAGGTATGCTAACATTGGTCATACAAAGGCTGCGAATAAAACAAGATTATAATATCAACAGAGTTAACAATATCATCCTGAGTGCAATCTATATGCTATATAATGTCAGATAGTAAAAATTAAGTTGTATACAAACACAAATTATACTAATTGTAAGAAGGGAACTAACTATCGCAATACAGAATCACAAGACACGACAGGATGACATTCACAAAATGCAAATGTAGTTGAATTTAATACAAATACAATTAACCTAGCCCTAAAACGGGTGTTCACAATACACAACTAACAAGTTTCCATCTATGGTGCAACTGAGTAAAATATTAGTCACTTCGACAGCGGTAAACCGCGCCAAATAATCAGATTCGTTAGGAAGTTAAGGCGTTAGTCATACACAGGGAATAGGAACTACGAAAGCAATATTTAATTGTAGAGATAATAATGTTGGCTGGACCTCTTACTGTGGAATAATGGCAAGGAAGCGACAAGATTACATTAAAAGTTTCGTTGCAAAAATGTTAAGAAAGTCGAAGGATTTAAAGGTTTAGATAGGTGGTGCCAAATGGCGGTAAAATGGTATAAATTATATCTAGTTAATAGGTTTTAGTTCCAGCCACATTTTAAGTATGTTAAAATTCAAGTGCACGATCGGTACTATAAAACTACTCAAGGCGCGCCAGTCTTCATTTCATCATCATACAAACTAAATTGTCTATGTTCCTCGACCTAAAGTCCACTGATTAAAACCTTTTATTACATTATGAAATCAGCTCACAGGCATATTGTGTAAACTTCTTCGATAAAACTATAATACAACCAGATGAGAAAAAGGACATTTTATGCTTCGTATGGGAAATCGCTTTTACTCTCGTGTTGTAGTAGAAGCAAAACCAACCCTATAATAGGTCGTAACTATTACTGTAGCCCAATAAAATCGATAATTATAAAAATGTAATGGAAGTGTCTCGTGGTCTACTTTGGCATAAAGACTGGCACACTTTACATAACAAGTTCAATTTATAAATTAATAATTACTCTTTTGGTGAATACGGATATCCCACCAACATCAAAACTTACTTTATAAATTATGCTAAGATATATATATTATAAAAATTCTAGTTATACAAAATTTCCTTCTATATTTTGAAATTCATTAAAATTTGCGCGCGTTCTCGCTCATTGTTTTGAAGTTAAAATTATCTTCATGATTAGTTAATAACTTTCATAATCAATATTTAGGTCCTTTACAGCTAAGCTGTGACGTCAACATATCGGTTACGAAGTTTTATCGAAATGAGAAGAACGCGCGAGTACATTCAAATTCATTCTCCTTCGTTCCCTTCACATCCGTTTCTCGTATTTAGATGTCGAGTGTGTCACCATTGTGGTCACTAAATACGGACATTCCTTACAATACCTTTCAACATTACGCGCCACCTACAAAGGGAAATGCTAGGAGATCTATATTTTACGGTTTAGCAATATAGCTGCGGTATCGTAATAAAATGCATAGCTAATATTATGGACGTTCATAATCTCCACAAACAAACAATAAGGCATTACTCCTTATCTACGATAATGTCAATATGCCCACCATTTATTAATAAGGTTTTTGTGTTTATAAAAATAATTTCGGATCAAATTCTATTCGACTTTGAATGTAAATGTCGTTTGCCAAAAAATATTAAAAAAAAATGTTTATCATAATAGAATGAATGATTTTGTTGACAATGATTTGATAGAATAATTTAAAAGTTTAATATTTAGTATCGGTGGGCCGATTACTTCTAACAGGGTGGGTATACATCGTGATTTTGTAGGGTAATACCCCGCCATTTTTTAAATTCATTCTTCCATTGATTAAAATTAATTATGTAGCCTAATTTCACTAAATCCATTCATTAATGTGATAATGAAATAATGACCTTTATTCTGACCTTTGGGACATAATATTTAGAACTAAACAAAATATCATTAACACGGTGAGCAACTCTTACAACCTCGCGTCTTTCTCAATACACTAAACGTTAAAATAAACCTATATTATAAATACGTAAACTATTCGAGTTTGTGTCGTGACGTCGATGAGTCCTTTCTGTTGCATTCAGCGACATATCGATAACATTTTGGACGATCACAAAACGCATCACTATGCAAGATTCACAAACAAAAGATATTTTAATATTTTCACACTTTTTATTTATATTATATGCATTGGCTTGATCTTAGTGCTTTTAAGCGTAGAGCAACACTTTAAAGTCGATATAATGTTAATATTACGAGTAAATTGTTTACATCAGCATATATGCGACGTTGTTCGGTTAAATAGTCTGCCTTCATAAAGGTTTGACTTTCAACGTCAATTTTGGATATTTTGTACATTTTATCAGCTTCTCTGGCTTGACCGGATGTTCAATATTCTACAATCACCTTCTTACAGACCCTATAATGAAACTTTCCTTGCTGTTTGTGCTAGCAGCAGAGTGATAAAGAAGAATCGTCATACAGTCTTTATATATTTAGCCCCAATGTGGCGGCTTAAGTTTCACTACATCGTGATCATATTCGACGTCATTTCCAGTTTAATTTATCACTGAGACGAGGCAATTACAATCGCCTTCAAGTCACAATTCGAGAATTACTATTAAAATTTCGAATACTGATACGCATACAAATACTACATTTGTATACAAAAGTCAATACAAAAACTTGCATTTACGCCGAGGAGAGCGCCCGCCGGGCTGGGTCACTCGGCACGTAGCAACTGTTTGATACGAACGAAACAACTGTCAGTAAGTAACGACGAAACGCGTCTTAAATCAGTCATAAGAGAAAATTGAATTCACCAACGCCCCAATAAACAGTCGAGCAAAATAATCTGCTAACCGTTTAAAGCGTACATCAAACAGTCCTCAGTCTTGTTTCAACACTCATTAGGAATATTTATGTATTTCGAGTGGTATAAGGCAGTTAAACCGTGAACCGTCCACTCGCCAAATATCAAAATTAGTGTTAGGCCACCGTTGTCTCAATACTTAACAGTAGTTACGATACATAAACGTTCGATTCTCAAACAGAAAACTTTTGTAACAAACAAACTTCATAATCACTATTACTAAATTAATAAATAATTTTTAGTAGTCCAATTGAGATTTCTGGAGGCGTACCTGCAACGAAAAAAATATTTCATAATAAAATTATAAATAACATTTATTTTATATTGTGATGATGCCTGAAGTGCTTTGGGCAAGATTGCTTAAGTGCCTTGATTACTAAGGCGCATTAGATGAGAATAGCTAAAGCCAGAACTGCTTCGGGGCTACCTATCTGCTATTCAAATGCAATGAAAAATATGTGTTTGCCACTCCGCATCATCCATTATTTAGGCCAAAGCTGTGTTCGCCTATCATGGGCATTTAAATTTAAATACACTCATAATATCTATTAAAAAAAGTAAGCGATCTAATGTATTATGCTATTGGTGGACCATTTTTAAATAAATAAATAAATTCTCGACGTCTTGGACGGACGTCCTACTCTGCCAATGATATAATGATACTCGAACGTCCCGACCGCTACAGTGGTTTGTCAATGTGAGGTCATCTTTTTTTAAATATACCCTATTTACACTCACTTTAAGGCTGTCATTACATTGTCATAGACAGTTAAAATATACCCTATTTAAACTGACATTACATTGAGAGACCACTATAGCAGTCGGGACGTTGGTGTAGCTAAGTTGTCGGTAGAGAGTAGTGAGCAGTTACCCAGGTCAGAAGGCGAGCCAGGGGTGGTGCTGCAGCGACTCGCGCGAGCGGTCTCCGTAGTCGTAGGTGAGCTCGTCGCCCGGCGCGATGTCGTGCGCGGCCAGCAGCACGAGGCGCGGCCCGTCCACCCACACCGCCTTGGTCACCAGGTTGCCGCTGCGGGAGTGGTTCACCAGCCGCCCCAGCCGACCCGACTCCGCCGTCGCGTCGATACTGCAACGTACACATCACACGGTCACTTACTACTTACTACACACAATCACCACTAACGTTGCCTTGACCAAATACTAAGATCATGTGTCGTGGTCACAGCAATTACGAGACATTTTTTGGTCTTAAAAACATACAAACCATATTCAATATGTTAGAAAGTATATTATACAGTCGCATACATAATCCTACACTAAAGATACAGCTTGTGTGTCGGGAACTATGAGAGACTTTTCGGTCTCAGAAACACCCAGATTGGAAACAATTCTTGTGATTCACTACTGTTTGGCGGAAAAAATAGACATTGCGGTGGTACCTACCTACTCACATATCAGAGACCTACCACCAGTTGTTTAAAATAATTTAATTGTATGCTTAGTAGTTAGGAATGTATAACTGAACAATAACTATAATATGTCAACACATACCCATAATACGATTTAAATGTCTGATCTCTGTAGCGTTTACATTGTGTACTCAGCAATTGTTGTGAAAATTTGAATGACGTCACATATTAAATGAGATTATTATGAAACGTGAATCATCTTTATAAACCCAATAGATTAGTCAGCAACACTTATCCACACTTATTATAGGAATTCCTGTATGTTTATTGAAAATGTTGTTACGAATTATAAATATTTGAACATCTAATAAATTAATGTAGTAATAAATTTATAACTGCATAAGGATGGATGTCGTAATAAATAAAGCTTTAAAGAAACAAGCTGATGAAGTCTGCTTCACCCACGTGTTTATGTGGGTGAAGCAGACATGATGCAGGTCTGATGATGTCAATCTTTTATAGTTCACCATTTCCAGCCAGACAGATTGCAATTCTTATTTAATTTTACTGATATTATTAGCCATTTTCATTATGGTGTTTAGAATTAAAGTGCATAATATAGGCATTACAGAACTGAATTTACCTTCAACCAATTGTATTGTTTATTTTTTATCATTCCTTTTTATCACTCCTTTTTCAATAGGGTATATATGGACTTCCACCAACTTGATCTTAAATAATTTTAGTCATTTTTTTAACAATAACTTATGTGCCTATTCCTTAATAATAATTATAAGTATAGCTTGGTTGAAAAGCTAAAGAAAACATCGTGAAACAACTTACCGGATACCTTTTCCCTAAGTTTTTCAAAAGTATATTAAATCCGTCCGCCTAAAAGTTCTACTCAAGTTCTACTCCCAGAAGGCAGTTAACCGACCGTAAAATTAAACCCAAATAAGTCTACAAACTGGTTGAAAAGGCAAGCACCGATGGCATGTAAGCTTAATAAAAGAAGAATGAAACTCACCAATACTGTTGATCGCCGTGCCTGAAGTAGTACATGTAGCACCCCGCGTCAGGGTCCTGCGCGTACGCATGCTCTCGCTCGCGCGCTTCGGCCACGCCCACCAGCTCGCCCGCGTACTCCACCACGAACTGGCCGCGGCCGAACGGACGCGTCGCGATCACGCCACGCCCCTTGCCGTCGAAGTACGCCACCTGCTCGCGTACGTACCACACTTGTATTTTAATGTTTACAGACTCTCAGGTGGAGTTATAGATTTGTGTAATTTATAAATAAATAAACCCAACAGTCACAGACTGCCTCGGTGGCGCAGTGGTACTACGGTACGATGCAAAGCTGAGGTCTCGGGTTCGAATCCCGGGTCGGGCAAAGTGATATTGGATTTTTCTATTCATTATTAGCCCGGAGTCAGGAATTTGTGCCCGATATGGCGATAGGCTCGCCCCCTATAACATCGTGGGACGGAATATACAAGGCGAAACGTGGGTGTTCTGGTAATACCTCTGCCTACCCTTTCTGGGAAAAAGGCGTGTGTTTATGTATGTAACAGTCACATACATTTTAACCCTCATATTAAGATCAATTAAGTCTTGTGTTATCAACACTCTGACCCGATGCAAATATTTGGGGGCGTCACAAACACTTTCTCGGTTCGGGGATCAAACCCGCGGCCTCTCGTTTCACAGCCGGCGTCTAACCAGCTGCGCCGCGAAGGCTATCAAATGTATAAATGTTTGTTTTGGGTCTAGATATTATGCACACAGCTTTGATTTGATATGATATGTTTAAAGAATGTTGTGGCATTTATTTATACCTAGGGCTAGGCCTTGGTTTTCGAAAGACGAGATTTGAGCACGAATAAAATATCAGTTGTTTCGCACATTTTGCAATGTCAAAAGATTATTGTTGTACATAACTTTTTTTAGCGATTTCATGTTTAGTCCCATAAAAAACGTTGTCATTGTGATAAGTGTAGCAATCCCTTTTGAGCTTAATACACCCTTTTTGTCCAACCCTATATAAGAAATAAGTTAACTACGTTTGTTTATGTAATATTTAAAAATAAAACTTATCACCAGCAAAACACTTGGAGCGTGTGAATATTGTATTATGTTTTAAGTGTATTGTCTTGTTACTCGCTATACTCATAGATAAACATGTAAATTAAAATGTTGCTTTCTTTACTCATTTTATCTGGTAACTATGTTGCCTGGCAGAATTATTTAATAGAATTTTTAGACATAATATAGAAAATGTGTGATGCAGGGCGTTTCCAACAGGTTGTATCTTAAGCGTGCAGGTTCCCGTGACTTTGGAAAATATATGTATTGCTTATTGGAGTATTGAGTCACATACATGATCTATATCTTTGTGAGATCTTATAACATGCCTGAACATATTGTTTTATATAGTCTGCGATCAAGATTATTCATACCCTTGAATTGAAGAAAATCGCTGAGTTTATTAGGAATGTGAATAGAAGCCACGTGGGGATGCTAGTTCTTAAAAAAGGCGTATGTTTATATACGAATTATGTAACTATAATAAAGTTGCTATGGATTAGACGAGTAAATAGAATTCAAAACACATAAATACCGCTCCGTTAGCGACTGCAAGTTATCAATATTACTCAATAGCGAGATAATTTTAACCGGCGACCTTGTCTAGCATCCAGTTGCACTGATACGCCGGTGCAAGTAGGCACTTGTTATCGCGTCTTATACTCGCTGGAAACCATCGAGCCGTTATCTAGACGAAATCTCATCCATTACGCGACCGTGAGTATGTCTACCGGTAGCAACATTTCCACTGAGATTATGATCTAGTTATATTAATATGTAGATTAGAATGTTTGATCTCGACACCCACATCCAGAACTAATATTTGCGTATGACATAATCGCTTCATCTAATGCGTGTATCGAACCCGCGACCTTCCATTTTCAGCCGGCTACTCGCCCGCTATGCCATGAAGGTCGCCAAACATTGTTATTATAAACAATATTTAAAACCTTTCACTTGTTTATCGGGCATATATACCCGTAACTTTAGTGGATAATTTTAATATACCTAAATTGATGCATGTAAGAAACACCTAAAACTTTTTTAAGATCTATAAACAAGTTACCTGCAATCCATCCTCTCTCTGTTCTCTCACAGCCCGTTCGAGATCCCTCATTTTCTCCGCCATAACACATTTTGAAGTCTTTCTAACACTACGCCTAACTGGGAAGTACTCTGTCAGCTTGTGGTTCGTGCCGTTAGCAGCTTTGGCTTCTATTTTGACAGTCTTCTCCGCGGGTGGGGGCGAGGGGGGCTCGCTTTTCGCTTTGAGCTCTTCTTTGAAGTACTCTGTGAGTTTGTGGCTCTCGGCGGCGCGCGCCGTTGCCCGGGCCGCTCGGGAGCGCAGCGCGTGGCCGTTCGTCATGTTTGTGATGCCGTTACTCGTCTTCAATGGTTTAGATCTCTGCTCGGCTTTCTTCAGCGGCGGCTCTGTGTCGAGCTCCTCATTCTCAGTCTTTGGCTGCACGCTGGCTATGATTCTAAAAATAAATAAAAACCATTTTGTACTTGATTGATAGGATAGCGTGACCCGTTTCCTTATCTCACGACCACACATTTAGCATGAACACTTTTTCAATTATGTTAACATAAATATTTTGCTAAATTCAACTCAAAAAACATATAATTATCATACTTTTCTTAGCCGAATACAAATATAATATATTATAATATTGATAGCAGAAAAAGTAAACAGAAAGCCTTCAGCAATAAACACACAACACGCAAACAGATAATAAAACACAAACTAAAATAAGCTACTGTTACAAAGATCTTGTGAGCTACCTGCGCTTTCTATAGTTGCGCACCGGCCTGACTGGCTGGTCCTCACAGAGCTCTATGCGATGTGGAGTCTTCACGCCCTCCTGAGCAGCCATCAGGCTACTGGCTGAAAACCACAATCGTCTCCCTATAAATACTTTATTATTGTATCGTCACTAAAAATACAAACTTTACAAAACCGCCTACGTTTGTAACCAAGATTAAAGATACTAAAATCCTTTTCTTTTGTATCTTCCCTCACCAATACACAATGGGTACTGAAAAATCTAATCAGAACGAGCGCGCGTTAGCGGATGCGCGCGAGGGTACCGCAAACAGTGACTAGTCCTACGTGACGTAACATATGCTAAGAGTTATGACGCAGATTTTTCATTAAGTAATTACAGAATTCCATTACACACTCACGACTTATCCTCGTCAGTGAGTGCCCGCGTCATAAAATTTTAATAGTCACCGGAAAAATGGCGGGAAACCAGTATCTAATGCGTGTTTGGCCATTCACAAGTCCCGAGGTTACAATTTGTAATAATTATCATACGCTTATCGGCCACTATCATAGATGCTGCCGATTGACTATAGTTAAACAAGGTGAAATCAAGTGTGAAGGAAAGAGTACATTAATTAATCATTTAAATATATGTGAATAAATATTCATATGTACATAAGTATTACACATAAAATGCACTAGAATTAGAAGATAAATGTAAAATATTTATGTCTAAGACACAGCCCGCAATAATTTTACATATGAATACAATATAAATATTAATTTTAATGTAATGGTAATTAATAAAGAAAAGCAATACACTACAAACTTGTGGTATTTTCCCAATCTTTGAATAGAACATGTTTATATTGCTAAACACCATGTGACATTTAAAGGTCAAAAGAGGGTTAGGTGCAAAATTGCATATTGATGCAAAAATACACATCTATGCTTTGTAAATTCTAACACATTAAAGTAAACTTTGTGAACAAATTAATTTTATAATTGCTGTTAGTTTGTAGTACTAGTTATTCTGTTCAACAGTATTAAACATACCAGTTATAGTAAAGAGGATGTCTGCTAATTTTATATAAAATTTCTGTTCTGTCAATTACAACAATACAGAAAAAAAAGTTATTTTCTATATCTGGGTTATTATAGTACAATATAAAATATTATGTAACATTAACTATTTATTATATTTTCTTGACTAAACAATTGAACCAATTGTGTAGTCTAGGAAATAATATGGTGGTTGGTATCAAGAGAATATGGGTGAGAACTGAAGTGGAACAGAATAATAATTGCTGCTAGGGGAAGTGAGTTTGAGCTAGTATTATGAGATTCATTAATTTGTACATACTATATGAAGAAATTACTAGTATATCAATGTAAATCTAATAAGAATCACACACTATTTTCTTTATAGTATTGTATATAAAGTACCAACTGGCAAAGTGGTAAATTAATGAGTCAGAACTTTATTTACATATATGAGCTTTAAAAATATGTTTATATATTACATATTGTATTACTGTTTGTTATTATTTTTTTTATACAACTATTTGCATGTTTTAATACAAAATAAAACTTAAACTTTACGAATCACATAAATCTAACATAACATTATCTGTACATTCCTCATTTTCATTTGTTATTATGGAAACTGTTTTAAATTATTATAAGTTTCTTTTTGATTATATATCACCCTCGTCTGTTTTAAATATTTTTTTACTCTTCATCCTTAGAGGTGAAGTAATAGTCTTTAAAAGTATATTAATAGATTATAACATACAAATGAACCATAGAATCATTTAATAATGCCAATCATTAACATGTTCAAAAGTGATTAGAAAAATACAAACATTAATGTTATTAAGGAAATTGTTGCCTTCAGAACCATAATGTATAATATATAAAAAAAACTTAATATTAATTATATTCCATATTTTTTTCCTACATTTACATAGATGACATATACTGAAATAGACAAATTCAGTGTCTGTTAGAATCAATATTTTTAAAAGTAAATTAAATGAATAGCAATTCAATGGAGAGGAAAACCAGTTAATTTTATATTTATTTTGCCACCAATGAAATATTTTGTTGCTGGCAAATATATTATGTTCATTTTTTTTAAACTGTTAAAGTAAGGTTTATTTGGTATTTATTGGCATTGTTTTAGAACATTCTTGCATTATATTATAAAGTTAGAAAAAATATTCAAATTATTATCTTAATATATATAAATCTCGTGTAACAATGTTTGTCCTCAATGGACTCCTAAACTACTTAACCGATTATAATAAAATTTGCACACCATGTGCAGTTCGATCCAACTTGAGAGATAGGATAGTTTAAATCTCAAATTATAGTCGCAATTTTAATTTATTGCTAATTATTTGTCTGTTATTATTTGACAGTCACAATCATCTGTTAACTCCAAATGATTCTAACAGATGTCGATACCTTTCGACTGGGTTGAGTAAGTAATCAATAGATGGCGCTGCTATGGTAAATCTACGAACGTGTCATATAAGCTACATTTTAACAGTATAATTACCACGTGTTGTTGACGCTATAAAATTAATTAAATTTAAAATAAGTAGTTCATTATACTTTAAAAAATCAATTTCGTAGTCAGAATTTGGGCTGAGCGGAAAGTTTTAGCAGGAATTTTGCAAAGTATTTGTGTTTTTTTAAATGATATTCGTCGTATTTTCGTGTTTATATAAGGCCTATCTACAAAATAAAAGCAATTACAAAAAATTTACAACTTGCCTATTTAGGCATTAAGGGATGAAATGGGATAAAGTGGGACGAACGCGATGAAACCGGTCGGATCCGGATTGCATTCGATGGGAAATAATGGGACGGGATGTAACAGAAAGAAAAGGAGCCAGATGAGATGGGATGGGATACGATAGGAAAAGGGATAGTAGGTACTTAGGTTGAGTTCAGGAGTACAAAAGTTTGAACGGGAATAAGATATTTCTGGTGTGGAGTGGAGTCTAAACATCTTAGCACCCAGGCGAAGCTGGGCCGGGCCGCTAGTTATTATATAAATATATTTGATTATTAGCTTCATGATTTTCTACAGCCATGATACTAAATAGATTCAGAAGTAAAAATATATGATACCCGGCATGGACCCATCAAGGGAATATGGCAATGATATTGAAAATAACTACTTCAATATGTGAAACAAATAATTACTATTTAATTAAATTATAACAAATACAATACATACCCTGTGTTTATTTAAAAATATATTTATTTATAGGTTAGGTTTCTAAGGTTGTTTTGCGCATTTCTATAATCTTTTACTAGAAGGAATTTTAGAATAAAACATAAATTACAGTTAATCAGTTAGAAAGGATTAAAGAGCATTACAAGTTACTAAAAATTTAATTACTGGAAGTAAATTAATGCTACGTTCCCATATAAATAATTATTTATTCTGTTGAGGTTATCCTAAAACAGATTCATACAAGATTGACTCCGAGGAGGGTACCAAGCCATACCGCGAACAAAGGACGCCGTTCCGACCGCATATTATGTGTATCACGCCGTTATTACGTATAGTTAAGAAAATATACTAACCTCGAACCATTTCCACTTGAACTTGGTAATGACTATAATAACACTGCAAAACAGCATCGAAGAACTATCATAACCTGACACAAACAAAACAGACTGGCTCGAGTTACAAATATTTTGTAATAGACCTTGTCATATTAGGATCGCAACGAGTTATCATGTGATTCGTCCATTTTATGTCACGAAATCAACATTTTCTCGTGTGTATTAAGTCCTTTGAGATAGAAAAAATCAAGTATCACGCATTAACACATGAAAATTAGCAAAAGACAACTAATATTCACACAATTCTTTGAAAATGACAAGATTGATTGATAAGATTTCCGTAGAAAATGGACGCTTGTTTTTCTTGATTCTGCCAGATTCTGCTTTGTCCGGATTGGTTAAATGAAATTATTGTAACCAATCAGTTTAAAATTATTTGCCATAGATAGTTTCTTTTCTTTATGGTATTTTAAATATTATATTTTTAATGAATTAAATTATTACTATAATAATTTAAAAACCACAGAAAAATTGCTGATAAAAATAAAATAAAATAGGTTATGCACTTCCGATAAAATATATAAAATAAGCCACGTTTAGGATGTCACAGACGCAGTGCTGTGTTGGCCACAGACCACAGACAAAATTGGCGCTAGTTTACAATTTCATTCAGAATCATTCATTCAATTCTTAGTCTATGGTCGGAAGCGTAGAGTCGGGGGCAAGTGGTCGGAAGTAAAAAGGAATAAATCGTAAACAGTTAATCGTCAATTTATTTTTATAATGAATAGACAATAATGACAAAAAACCTGTTGAGTTTGTATTAAATATTATGAATTAATTAAAATAATCGAACATAATGTACTCATGAAACAAAAATGGAACAATAAAGTGATAATTCGTAAATTTAATTAACGGAGCCTCAGAAAACGATTATCGATACATTACTAATAAATACGCTTGTCATATAGATTACACACGGAAATGGTAGTATCTCTAATCTTTTGCAAACTGCAAGTTGACATGGTACATATACGTTTGAATGTTTTGTTTATACGCAAATATATTATAATCGATATGATTAAAGTATAAAACTTTAAACATTGCACAAAAATGAACAATTTGAGGATATGTTATGTTTGGGATGAAAAATTAATTGAAGAGTGTGACCGTTTACCTGCTGTTCGCGGAAGGGTACCTAAAAACTTTACTTTTCAACCATATACATTTATTACTTTGTAGTTTGTGTAGTTTTTATTCCATTTTTTCAATGTATTTTATGTGTTATTTTGCATAAATATATGTATAAACACTCATTGTTCATTTGAATATAACTAATAATCATTGTAATTTTAAATCACTGTACAGAAGTTTTTGGCGGGAATAACATAAAGAACCCGCGAATATAGAATACTGTGTTTTTAGGCTAGCTTGGTCAACAACCTTATAACAGCTTATGGTCTTCATAAAAAAATAAAGGTCATTAGATCTTCGTCGGCCAGTTACGAAGATTTAAAAGAATTTCATTCTGAGTTATATTTAAATCACATGAAAAATTTCAAAGATATTGATGATGGCTATATGACAAACACTGAAGACGAAGAATATGGAATTGGTAATTTTTCAAATTACTTGTACAAGATTTTATTATTTCTTGAAGGTGGCTTTTGGGCCGCATAATATGCCGGTTTAACACCTTGATCTGACCCCTTTTGTGAGAACACAATTTTGTCATTTTAGACAAGACCAGATAATAATTGGAATTTGATTCAATTGTAAGATATTAGGATAAATGCTTATGTTACTTTAATTCACATTCTAGCTCGAGTCTTAATACATAATTTCTAATACATTGCAAACCTTTAATAAGTTTGTACTCAAATTAAACAAAAGGTGAATTGCTTCCTTCTCTACACTCTCTACTGTGAAAATAATAAATCATAAAAAATTTGAATTACAATACTAAAATATTAATTTATAATTTGGGGGACTGTGTTTAAGAGAAGAGCATTCCTAGTGCATCATTATAACCTGAATATGTACAAAGTAGCAGTAAAGGTAATCATTGTGAGGATTCTTGCTTACCATAGAGATGAAAATATTTTCTATTGTATGTGAAATCTGCCAACCCACATTTAACCAGTGTTGGACTATGACATGATCAAAAACGCTATTGTAGAAGTTCCAGTGCTAAATAGTTGACTATTATGGGCTGAGACAATACAGAATACTGTAACAAACACCAACTGATCTGACTTCTGATTCCAGGATATGACTGTCCACCAGTCACCAACATGTTTGAGTTGGTGTCCACTGTGGCTGGCGGCTCGGTGACGGCTGCTAAATGCTTAATGCTTGGAGTAGCAGATGTCGCAATAAACTGGTGTGGTGGATGGCACCATGCACACAGGTAATTTGCAAATATTTTTTACTTAAAATAAATAATAATTAAAATATTGGGGAAGGGACTCCCTATATCGTTACTGCATATTCAGTTTTCTGCCAGCTCTCAACATTTTATTCCTATTATTTTGCTTTGTTTAAACTTTAAATTATTATTGTGATGGCTATATAAAGTTACCTGTAACAGTACAGTTATTACCATATAAGACAAATAATACAATGCTTTTTTAATCTTTTTATTGTTTATATTATCTTTCAATTGGGATTTAGTTTAATATTATATCAGCAGCATAAACAAATATATATCCATGAGTGTTTGTGTTTCAGATCTGGTGCTGAGGGTTTTTGTTATGTAAATGATATTGTTATAGCAATAGAAAAACTATCAAAAAAGTTTCAAAAGATTCTCTATATAGACTTGGATGTACATCATGGTAAGTTTTGTTCACACAGCCTTCATAATTTGTTGGGTGGTTCATTAATTGCAGAATTTATTGCTTAAATTGACTTAATAAAATCCGAATAGTTGCTTTAAAGTGCCAGTATACTTATATCTCCACTATATCTCCTTTGTATAGGTAATGGTGTTCAAGATGCATATAGCCAGAGTAAATCAGTGTTTACATTATCCTTTCACAAGTATGAACCTGGTTTTTATCCTGGCACTGGGTCGGTTGATGACATTGGTTCCTCGACTGGCAAAGGCTATTCATGCAATTTCCCACTACATGAGTTGTATTCTGATGACACCATTGAGTATGCTTTTGGAAAGTGAGTATAGCAAACATAGCTTACATGAAAAGGAGGTTGTCATATTTCCAATTTTGTTTGTTTTATATAAGGTATTTCCAGTAAACTATCAATTGGTTTTGTGATAGTGATCACAGTTGCCCATAAACAACTACAATACTTAATATACTAAGTCGGCCTCAAAAGGGAAAGGCAAAGGAAAGAAAAAATTATCAGAAGAGGTCAGACCTCTGACTCAGAGGTATTGGGTCTCCAACAATCAAACTCATCGCACGTAAAGTGATATGGAAGATGGCGCTTTACCTCGGTTTTCAGTTAGGCAGTAGTATGATCGCAAATAGTAGTCGAAAAAATTGAGTAGTAGCATTTTTTTTCATAGTAAATCATGTTATGGGCTTTATAATCCCTCCTCTCTTTTTCAGCCACAAGATGTCCACTGCTAAACACCTTTGCTGATGCCTCACACTAATTTGGTTATTGCCAGAAAAGTAAGCAAATAAAATGCTTGTTCCAGAGTGTTCAGTTCTGTCTATAGTAGTTTCCAACCGGATGCTATAGTGGTGCAGTGTGGTGCAGACGCGCTCGCTCGAGACCCTCACGGCGGCGCACAGCTCACTACTAGAGGATATTGCACTTGTCTGCGCATGGTGCTTGATAAACGGAAGCCTATCGTGCTTCTGGGTGGAGGTCGGTAAAGAAAAAGCTATTATTTTTTAACAGTAAGTCATTGCAGTAGGGTAAATCCGAATGTCGGGAAGTTCCGATAATCACTTTACACTTAAATTCTTCTAAATACATTGACATAATTATATGCACAGGGCATAGAGTGCTTATTATAGTGTTCCGAGCAGCGTCATGATTTTGAAAATGCTTCTTTGTATGATAACAGAAAGGATAGTGAAAAAAATTAACAATTCTTATCACTGCTAAGACAAAATCTATCCCATTAATTTGTTATTTATTTTAGTATTTTATTTCGACGTAGTTATGGCTTTCTTATTGATGAGCGTTACCGAAATTCGTCGTCACTCGCAACGATTTTGGAAATGCTTTGTTGTATAATGACAGAAAATTAAATAAAAAAAGATAATAATTCTTATCACCTATAATGTAAGTAATAGATCTTAATTTATTTTAATTTAAATATTTAACACTTTTATTTCAACGTAGTTATGAAAAAATCTAAAAGATGGCGCGGTTTTCACGGCCATCTTACTGATACTCCAAAAGTACTGAAGGGACTGTCCTTAGGTTTTAAATCTGTCAATGTTTATAGGTACTTTATTTACTCTTTGCGATACATTCAACTTAACTTTATAGAAATTATTCCTTTACCAGGCGGCTACAACTTCACCAATGCGGCTCGTCTGTGGACAGCTATTACTGCTCTGGTGGCCGGAGTAGAGGTAGATGATGTCATACCAGAATATGATGATTGGCCTAACTACGGCCCAGATTACACCTTGAGAGTAGAACCTACCTTAGCCAAAGATAATAACAGAAAAGAATACCTTGACGAATGCATTACTAAAATTAAGGGTGAGTAACCTAACACTTTAACAACCGACTATTTATAAGCGCGTACATTTATCGAACCCAGTGCGTGATCGGCTGTTTAAAATAAAATGATTGTAGTGTCATTTTAGACATGTTACGTGGTACCTGCACAGATGACAAATTCTTAATACGCGCGAATATGTATGTATTTGATTTAACCACCACACGCTTTCTCAATATTCTTCATCTGGTTACTTTGTACCGGTCCCCGTATGATCCGTCTCTTGATGTCAATGTATTTCTTTTTATGATTCTATACATTAAATCATTTCTATTAAAATCGCCTCAAGATTATAGAAAAAAGATCTATGATTCTATGGCTTTTACAGTTTCTAGTCAGCGTGAGTTACATTGCATGCAGCTTAACTGCTTAACTTATTTAAATTACACCCCTGCCCTTAGTAATAATGACTTTAATTTCTTTAATGTTTACTAATTGTTGCAGATAATTTAGCAAAATATTTAAGTGAGGATGCGCTTCTGGATCGACAAGTAAAGAAGCCAAGAACTGTATGTTATGGCCAGACAGAAACGGGAAATCGACTTATGTATAGTTTAAAAGAAAAAAAATTAAGTTGCGAAACTGAACAACAGAAAAGTAATGTTAATGTGTATGACTTTGTTGACTGACAAAATATAATTGTCAGAATATACTTTGTGTTTTTTATGATCTCAAGAAAATAAATTTAAGTAAAACACGAATGTAAGTTCAAAAAAAATATATTTCCAATGTATCCATGCTCAGAGTTTAGCATGCATACCAAGTAACACATTGAAATGGAGTGAAATTAAATAAAAATAAAACATATTGTATCTACATAGTGCATCACAATGATGCCGCAAACCCAATCACCTTTTGGCTGTTTTCATTATGTCATTTATTTGGAAATCTCTTGTTGACACTTACACACAGAAATAATTCTTTATAAGCATTTATCAACATTGAACATGAACAACTATGTTAATATAGTAATGTTTCAAAAGTTCAGTTAACAGGTGCCAATTGATATTTATTACAAGAATGACAACACTGCTATATTTAAGACAAGCAGTTATATTACATTTGTTCATAAACATTGAATTCAGATAAATATTAACACAGCATCACATTACACAGTAGCTAGTGGTCAAAGACAAGAGATGGAGCATTGGAGCTCAAGCATCATACTCATAAGAACTATTGTAACAGTTCTAAATAAGCGGACATGGACATTCTGTTTTGCGTACATAAATAAAAAAGAAAGATTTAATTAAAAAATATCCTAGTACAATTTAATATTTAGCAACGTAATACAAAATCCAATAAATTCTAATCAACATTGCCATTTTTTTCTAATTTCTCGACAGTGCCAGCATCTTTTCAAGCAAAACAGTGATGGATTAAAAGCAACTGCTAGTACCAGTGTAAAAGTATGTGTAAAAATAGCTTAGACTTACAGCAATGGTCTTCTAATAGCTCGATACCTTTATAATAAGACATAATGGTTGATATAAATGCAATATTTGAAATATAGAATCAAGCAAAGTGCCACAATATACAGAGCCCATAGTAATGCAAGTTATCCATTCAGTACATCACACACATAAAGGAGTTATACTAAGTAATATTATGTAACAGACTTAAATATGCATATCATAATAACATTTAAGATTCCTTACTGTGAACTCTATTTATAGTGTTATGTGCCAACCAATGCTGTCGATCCAATCTATAAAGTAATAGATTTGTTCAATTGTCTATTTTAATCAGAGGGCCGTTTTTCACTGTGTTTTTTGGTAAACTCCTCGGCATTTTTCGTAAATTTCTTGCGATCTTTAAGGAACTCCTCGGCGAGTTCGGCACGCAGCGGATGTTCTGGCTCGGGATCATTCACCAAAGCCACTAATGCTTGGATAACTGTAAACATACAAATTTACATAAACATAAATCTGTTTGTCAGCTACCTACACCATTTAAATTCATAAATCAAATAAACAGGGAATATTTCGTGAGAAACTCAGTCCATAGGTGGAAAATATACAATTATTCAAATTATTCAACACACATCAATAAATGTAACAATGTTGTAACTACAGTATTGCAAATCACAACTGTTGTATACTATGGTACATCACAATCATATCTGTGTAAAAATAAAAGTATGATTCATTCTTTGTGAGTTAATAAAGTGGGCTATTTGGATGTCTGGGGGATAATAAAATTGGGGCTTTATCAGGATATTACTGATAAGTTATGTTGATTATTCATAGTTCAAAGATACTTAAATATATTTTTAGAGAACTCAATTTGTTAATCTTTCTGTATGAAGTTGATGTTTTATAGACCTTACAAGTTCTACTCCAGAACACTCTGCTATCGACATTTTTATTCCAATGCTAAGTAAATAATTCTTTGCTGTTGATAATTAAAACTTGCTGCAGTACCAATACAATGAATTATCTAACAAAGTGGCTGGGGCATATTTTTTGGAAAATAATCCACCTTATGTGGATGGTATGTTTCATAGGTGCACCACAATTAACAACTTAATCAATATAATATATTGTTACAATGTTCCATACAAATCAAAATGAATGTATAATTTCAGCATCCATTATAAAAACCATGATTTGTATTTGCAAAAAATCTGTCTGCAATACTTGTCCACCTTCAAAACTGACAATAAAAATTTTAGATACGGCAATGGCAAACCTTGATCAGTCTTAGTGGCAGGCTTCCAATTCTCAGCACTGATGATGGGCAGGCACACCTGGCCCTTCTCATCTATGTTGGGGTGGTATATCTTGGTTTTGAAACTAATCTTGGGCGGTTTGAAGGGATATTCAGCTGGGAAGTTGATCTCAATGCGGAATGCACCTTTATTGTAAGGAGGATTGTCCTGAAACCATAACAGTTTTTAGATCATGGATTTACAGGAATTAAATATGTGTTGTGTGTAAAAGAAACTTTAATATATTATGCTTTGTTGTCTCTAAGCAGCATTTTGTCAATCTGAACAATTACGCATGATGTGAAGTTCTATGCGCCTTCAAAGTTGAATTACAAATGTGCAAGAATTGTACATCTAATCTTTTTTGGTTTCAAGTTTTTGATGATGATAAAAATACATTATTTTTAGCACACAATTAATTGACTTGACACTGTCTTTGTATATGTTAGGAAAAGAAATCAAATATACATTTCAATCGAAAACATCTATCAACTTATGAATTATATAGAATGTTTTATAATTTACTTCTGTTTGTAAAATGTTATTGTCTTGTATAAATTGTTGGATGTATTTGTTCATAATAAAGGATAAAACATTTTAAAACTTAACAGAAAGTTATAAAAATCAAAATGGTTTGTTGTTATTTAGAAATTACAATAAATTAAAATCAATATGACAATATTTTTTTAAAATCTACTGTATATTTTTGAATAAACATAAAATGAAAAAAAAAACAGCTTCTTTCGCATTTTTGCTGAAAAAATGATATTGTAGTCCAGGTATACTTACGGGAACAATCAGTCCTTGCCATGTTAAGATGTTGGATTCATCCACCTGTATATCCCGGAAAGACTTCAGACCAGATTGTCTAATGTCATTTAGTTCCTGAAAAACAATGACTCGATTACCCCGTTATATGAGTAATACGCCGGCTTTGTTGGGCTTATAAACAAAACTTCATGTCACTGGTCTGGTTTAGGACAGTATTTTAATACCTAAATTAATTATGCAACGAAAAATACATGATTATACGCGATAAGACTAAAATTGGCACATTTTTACGTGTGCTGCATTAGCCTTTTTCCATTACGGGTACAAATTCTCGAACATTATCATTTTTAGTTTTTAACCAAATTCTTAAGGAAATTGTAACAGTGACAAGGTATATGGTAAAGTTGATCTGATGAAACAACAAACACAATAATTCCATAACCTATTAAAACAGAGATGTGTAAATTATATTCGATTTGCCTAAAAAATGATGTCTCACCTTTTGTAGTCTCCTCGTTGCAGCCATTGTATTGAAAACTGTCAAATTGTATTCACTGAATTAGATTATGATCTATGTAAATTACTTCAAACTATATACAATTAGGTCCACACAAACACCATAATTATGTAGTGAAATCGATAACAAAAATACTCAGTTGGTAATGTGAAATGTCACTGAAATCTCTGCAAAGTGCAAATTATGACGAGCGAACTGACCACCATCAAATTCAGTTACGTTTTGTTCAATTTATAGCAGACTACAAAGATTTAAACCAGTTTATTAATTGGTTAATTTTATTAGTCGAAGTTTTTAAGAAATATCTATTTAAAATAACATATTGTGCAAATAAAAAAGAAACCAAATGTAATATAGATTTTAATAAATATAATAAAGTATACTTGAATTAACAAAACGCGTACAGTACGATAGAAATAAAGGCGTAACCATACATTAGTGCATAAACTACATTATCGATATTCTTTACGCTAATCGATTTAAATATTTTTTCTAAACTTGCAATTCGGGCTTAAACAAAGTAAACATAACGAAATCACTTGTAAAATATTTTTGTTGTGAACACCTCGAAGAACTTTATGTATCTAATAGATACTATCTATTGATAAGTCAATAATTACATTATATTATTTTTAAAAGATTTATTAGTAATAACTGCATGATTTGGTTCTTTTTCCTTGTTTCAGGTAACAGGTCACCCATCAGTTAATTTCATTGATAATCGATTATCGAATGAATAATATCGATGAAACAAGATTTGTTATAAAGGTAGAAACACACTGTAGTAAACTTGATTTGAAGTATTAGGCCAGCTCGTTCAGGACGGTACCTAAAGCCTTTCAGCTTTCATTCTCCAGCTGTAGATATTCATGGCCAGTGATAATCGCTTACTAGCACAGACTAACAAGTCTTACTAGTTACGCGAGTCATTCGCTAGTTTCCTGCACTCAAGGAATAAAAAACGTTCAAAAACTTTTACTTAAGCTATATTACATTCTGCATTGTTAATATCTGAAAAAAAGAATCCTATACCTACATTTTAAATATTCATTTATTGCCTGTCGACAACTCAAGCTTTGCTAATGTGTATAAAAATGACTGAACCGCTGTATATAAAACTTTAATAATTATTTCAAACTGCAGATGTTACAAAAATGTGATACATAAATGTTAGGGCTATTGTCACGGTTTATAAAACAAACCAGCATGTTGGATAGAAAAGACTTGGCAATAATCTCATATTGTATTTTTATTTCTTTCTGAAGATGTAATGCTGGTAAGTTTTATATGTGAGGATATTGGGGTGTTTAATCATCCCCGCGCTCGTCGTCTCGGCGCCGGTTGCGCGTGCGACGGTTCCAGCCTTCGCGGGGTCTTTCTCGCTGGCGACCCTCCCCGCGCTGCGCCCCGCCGCGCTGGAAGAACGAACCTTGCTTCTCGAAAATACGCTCGTTCGAGTCCACCACGTTGCCGACCTGGAAAATATTCACAATTATTAGTTTATGGTATATGTGTCGACAAAATTGATAAAGAAGGTTTTATTCGTTTCTTCAACTTTAGAGATTAACCACGAATTTAGGATGAGTGTTCAGAAAAAAATTAAATAACACAATCTAAAGTCGCCAGAAGTATTATAAGTTGACTTAGGGTGTTAAGTAAGATTATAGTTGTTTTTTAATGGATTCAAAATTATTTGTGTCACTGATGCTTTTAAAAAAACAAATAAAAAGCTGTGTACATACCTTGTCTGCTAGTTGCAGAGCCAAAGCTTGCATCCTGGTTGGTTCCGAGCGATGAAGTATGGCACACTCGCTGGGATCATCCAGAGAGGCCAGCAACTCTTCATTGATGATCATCTTGGACACTAGTGAGTGGACGCGCTGGCGGGGCAGTTCAAACATGTCTGCTAAAGAACGCAGTGACAGTGAGGCGTATACGTGCGCGTAAGTGAACAGGTAAGTTCTAAGGGACTCTTCGCGGATGAGGCGGCCGAGCATTGCACGGACGTTATCAGCACCCACCATTAGATCCCACACCTGGAACAGGGGATATTTGTTAGAAGAATGCTATAGTGTATCCACACACTATTAAATTGTCTCAAACACATACCTTGGCATTCATCTTCTCGTTGACAATGAAGTTGAGACAAGCCCTCCAATCGCCGCGACGCATGGCCCTCGCAGCAGCGACTGCGTGCTCTCGCATAGACTCAGGCGGGCCAACCAGTGCCTGTCTCTCACTGGCTCGCAAATTCTGGTAGAAAGTTTTACTGATCATGCGGCGACGCGCGTCGAACTCATGAGCGGCCATGTATGGAATTTCAATAAGCATAGCGGACACTAAGTACACACATTCAAGCAGTTCCAGATTGATGTGCATGTGGAATGGCATTTGACGTTGCTTCTCGATTTTCTCTTGCTCCTTTGATCGCTCGTGTTGGCGTTGAGGAAGCAGACCTTGAGCCAGCAGTTCCTTAGGCTTTCCAGTCATCATGAGCTCCGCCAGACATCCGTGAGCCTCTTTGACGTTGCCGCGACGGAAAGCGCAAAGACCTAGATTGGCCATAGTACGATTGTAAAGAATTTGAGTGCTTGGGTCAGAATGCTGAACAGTTTCTTGGAGATGGGACATCAGCAGAAGATCGCGAGCTTGGAACCAGTTGTCGTGTAAAGCGTGATGGTAAATGTGCGACAGGATGGCGCGCGTTCTGAGACGGTCAGTCTCATCATGAGCGTAAATATACTTGCAGAAACGCTCCATTTTCTTGATAGTGGTTTCCTCGCCGGGAGGTAAATCTTTGCGAACAGCGCGTGTATCAAACTTGTAATAGAGATGGTCAATCTTGCGCAAGTATGCGCGGCAGATTTCCTGAGGAGAGCCATCACGCTCCACGACCTGGCACACGCGGTCGATGAGTGCCGACACGCGAACCTCGTCCTTGAGTCTTTCCACATACTCGTTGGAGTGGGGGTCACATTCTTTCAGCAGTTTGGTGAATTCGTCATCCAAACGTTCCAAAGCGGTAAGGAGACAGCCGCGGACGCGGTAAGGCGGCGTCACGAGCTCCTCATTATCCTCAGTGATAGTTTCACTCAGGACCATGTCTTCATGGGCTAACAGAAGTGTGACCATGTGGTCGACGTTTTCCACAAGTCTTGACCAGTATTCAGGCTTCATAGCATCAGAAACTTTAGGGTTGTAATCGAAGAGCGCAGCAACGATAGCCGCGCGGAGTTTCAATTGGAGCGCATCGCCCAAGTTGTGTTGCAGGGCGACTGTACGCAACTCGTGCAACAGTTCCAGCTGGGCACGACGATCCGTACGCTTGCGACCTCGAGCCGCGCTGATCTCTCCAAGTTTCTTCACTACGAGAGCGGCGTCGATGTCGCTGTCCTAAAAACGGAAATAAAAAAAAAATCCATCAATTTTACAGTTTTTATTTGAATTATACATTAAATTTCGAACACATACCTTAGCAAACATTTTGGGCTTATCAGAAGTAGCAGCGCCCTTCCTGACAGTCTCCCATTCACCGCCATCATCAGCCTGGTCACGCTTGCTGATCTTGCCGGCCCTCTCGCGTCTTTCTTCGCGCCTCTTGGCTCTGCGCTTGTCTCTCTCTTCATCCTCTTCTCTCTCAGTGGTTCTCTTGAGGAACCGTTCACGGATAGTTGTAGTACCACGAGCCTCGTCATCAGAGCTCTCACTGGAGTCTGACGAGCTTGACCCCCAATCCATGGAATCGGAGGATTCGTCATCTTGGGGCGGCGGACGACGTGGTGGCTCCGGTTTCGGCTTCTCTTTAATAGGCTTTTCCTTGATTGGTTTGTCTTCGTCCTCAGACTCATCGGATGATGAAGTGTCTACAAAGGAACACAAAATTAAATTATATTCTGTTGTTTAATTCCTAAGAATACAGAGTCGAAATATTCAATTTATGAATTAAAATAAACCTAACACTAAGCAGTTGTTAACACAAAATAAAATAGTTTGCACGCCTAAATATCGCCTATTTCGACTCCAGTAGTTCTATAACATACATTTTGGTGCCAGTGAAAATGTTTAAAGAGTTTTATCTACTGAACATAAAATTATTTTTACCTTTACGCTCATCATCATCATCAGGCAAATCAGGATCTTCACGGAATTTACCGATCTCGGCATCGAAGTCCTTGGTATACTTCCTCAATTTCTGCCTTAGAGATGTCAGGGCTTTGCTGTTCCCTTTGGACAGGGCTTTTCGACTGTCACGGTCAGTCCAGGCACCCGACACCCAGTCATCCAACTCAGCCAAAGCCCTGATAAAGAATCTCGGAGCAATTCCATTTTCTTCCTTTTGAACAACAGGTGCAGCGCGTGTATAGGCCTTCTGCAGTTCTTCGAAGGACGCGAGGGCAGAGGAGAAATCTTTGATCTTGCGGTGATTACGTATTGAATGGATTATGCCTTCCAACTCCTCATAACGCTTCTCTTTCATAGAGCGCACGACGCGCTTTGTCTCTTCCTCATCGTCACTAAACTGAATAATACATTTTATTAAGTGCCATGCTAATTAGAAAGGCTCGTAAGGGTACTAAAATGGCCCCAGAACAATATGTTGATGATCTTTTGAGAGTATGTTGGTACTGATAAATGTGTTTAATTCTGCGAGTTTCATCTCTCTACCTAACTTAGTTTTTGAAAAACATGAAAAATCATATTTTTTATGATACTCAAAAATGGCTAATTTAAGTGAAATTTGGATATCAGACAGGTGAACCTAAGGCTTTATTTTTAAAAAATGGGGCATAATATTTAATATTACTATAATAAATGCACAATTTTTTTCAAAATTTTTTTTGATGATAATGTTTTGGTATTTTTACTAATTTAGATTTATTCCATGTACAATTATCAAATTTAAAAAAGAGGTATACCACAGTTTAAAAAACTCGCAATAATTTTTTAAAATAAATTGATTACAAATAAATTGTGTTATGTACACAATTATGATTTATGATCAATGATGACGGATTTATAATTGGGATTTTCTACTAATACTCTTAGGCATATTTAGGCCAAAAACTGTATTTACAGGAATTCAATAGGAGGTCTATGTCCAGTAGTAAAGAAAAGACACAGTAAAGATTCAGTGAGTTGCTAGATGGAGATTACTTCCAACCAATCGAGATTAGATGGAGAGTATATCTGGGGTATAATATATTCTTGCTAGATAAATTTTGTGTGACCTTTTCCGAGGATGATAGTCCAGCAAGTCTGTTATTTTGATGATGATAATGCATATTTGATTTTAGCATCATTGTAAATTACATCTGGTAATTACTGAACACATTCATATATGTTGAATATATCATCATATTGGAGGCCACGAAGTGGAAAGCGCAGCGTGGGACGTCCACCCACTAGGTGGCCAGACGACCTGGTAAAGGTCGCGGGACGTCGCTGGATGCAGGCTGCCTCCAACAGGTCACTGTGGAAATCATTGGGAGAGGCCTATGTTCAGCAGTGGACTTCCTTTGGCTGATGGATGGATGGATGGATGATGAATGTGTTCAGAAAATGCATGTATTTCAGCTTAGTTCTACAGTATCATGTAAATATTTAAAAGCATCAGTAATCACAGTTATGGTGATGGGATACTGTGTTTATAAACT
Organism: Theretra japonica; assembly: GCA_033459515.1. Lineage (NCBI taxonomy): Eukaryota > Metazoa > Arthropoda > Insecta > Lepidoptera > Sphingidae > Theretra > Theretra japonica. The sequence goes on from CM065942.1 coordinate 7,519,951, forward strand.
ACAGCTAAGCACAACTCAAGTATGCTTGCAATCCATTTTACTTGCTTGATTAGAATTTAAATTGATTAGAATTGACTTTACCTAAAGTCTACAAAGAACTACTTTACATATCTCACACTTAGGTTTAAAACAGCTGAATTAAAAATTGTGTTCTTTGCAAGATGCAAAATATGTTATGCAATTGCGAATCAAATATACAATAGTTGATTTGGACACAAACTCTTATGTTCCAATTATGTTTCCATAACATTATAAAAATGAAATAATGTCAGAAAGGGGTATAAATTACATTTAACTCATTAATTAAATTACACTACTTAAAGAGTGCTTTATCGACTGAAGATACATTTAAAAACATACTGAATATCTACTATGTTTTCAAACGATCTAATATCAGTGATGAATTTGTTTTTTATTTTCTTGCAATTCATGAAAACACTTACAGTGTATACGGGTGCTGGGGCGCGTACTACTGGCTCGTCCTCGCTGGTACTCTCAGACTCCGAATCAGTCCCGGTAGCAAAGAACCTACTCATGATTGCTTCGTCTTTCTTTGTTTACCTACGAAATTAACACTCACATATACTCAACGTTGACCGCTATACGCAGTTCATACACAATTTGCCTAAACTATAATGCTTATTGCAAATACGGCCTGTAGTAATCAAGTTGTTGGAGCAGTTGAGGTTAGAACCATGTAACAGCCGCTGGCCAGCCCATGTTGTTGCTTACCTTCTTTTACAAACTACACACGTTACTTTGTTATCAAATGTGTGGACGACTGGGATATTCATGAAAATGAATTGAAATTACAATAAAACTGGAGAAAATCCAGTCTAACCACGACACAGTCCACACGTCAAAGGAGTGGATATAGATTATAAAATGTAAACGCTACCTACGCTTTTTTCATCAAGATGTAGGAAGGCCTGCTAGTCCTGTTTGATTAAATACGCCTATAATGGACACTGTGAGATTGTCAGGATATAGCTAATTTTCTGTACGATATTTCGAAAGCTTTCATATTTGTGTTGGTGGAAACGTTATGTTATGCTATGGAATTAGTAAAAGTGGATTGATAATCAAGTAAAAGAGGTCTATAATGGGCCATTACGAGTGTATGATACAATTTACATTTTTACCTTTACAATCTACATTTTTTGTTCTGGCAAGAAGGCCAATTCATTCATTCCTTGGGCTATTTCGTTCCATCAATTCGATCCATATTTTTTCAATCATTCATTCGTCTATGTAACCTTAGTGAATTCGTGATTTCTGATTTGATAAAAATAATTACTCGTTTTCAATAACTTGATTTTTCTTTCCATTAATTGAAGTAAAAAAAATCAATGGAGTTTTCTAGTCTAATTTTACCGTTAACTAAAAATATATGCCGGACTTGTCTCTCAGAATCCGATCCATCAAAATTTATGAACATGCAGGATCTAATAGAACACGATATGTACAAGATAAAATTGATAGATATTTTAGTATTTCTTAATTGTTTGGAGGTGAGATTTGTATTATGAAAAATTACAATATGTCGTGATTCATTACCCAGACAATATTTAAATGAATTATTACTTTTTTCAGAATAATGATGAAGAAAACTGGCCTCAAGGCATTTGTGTGTCCTGTGTTTCGACAGCTTTAGTCGCTTATAGCTTTAAAATGAGTTGTTTGAAAGCAAATACGATATTATCTGAGCTCCTCATTATGCAATCTTCTAGCAATGTGCATCGAACAGACATTGACTCTATAGATATCAATGTTGTTTATCAGGACCACGAATACGACGTACCGCTATTTAGCAATCACGCCCCTTTAGACTTTGAGTCTTCGCTGTCTACGAATAAGGAATTAACACCATTACCTCCTGTAACAGAAATCACTTCAACTGAACGACCACCAAGAAAGGAGGGAGAGAAGATATATGAATGCACTGTGTGTGCTCGTACATTCACCAGAATTTATAGTCTGAGACATCACATGGCTATACATTCAGGCTCTGGAAAATTTCTCTGTTCCAAATGTGGCAAAGTATTTTTCACATCCAATGGTCTCAGACAACATTTGAGAACTCATAAAAATGTTGCGCAGTACAAATGTGGATTCTGCCACAAGCGATACAAGTCCAGGCAGTCTCTCAAAGAACACTTCCAAAAGGCACACTCAAGCAATAGAAAAATGTTTGTTTGTGCCACTTGTAGGAAAAGTTATACTTGCAAATCCTCCCTCATGGTACATATAAAGAGCCATAGTGGGGTTAAAGAATTTGCCTGTCCTTACTGTCCCAAAACATACACAAGGGCATCATATCTAAGGGCGCATAGTGTTGTCCACACTGAACAACCAAAGCCAAAGCCTTTTAAATGCGAGGAGAAAGACTGTGGTCGAGCATTTGCTGCTAAACATACTTTGGCAGTCCACATAGCCCATGCACATAATCTTGAAAGGCCTCATAAGTGTGAGTTTTGCTTTAAAGGTTTTGCTACTATGAAGGCCTTGAAAATCCATCGAGAATCTCATGTTAATACAGGGATTAATTGTGACACATGTGGAAAAAAGTATGCCAACAAGAGAGTGTTGCAAAAACACATGAAAACACATGACGTTGATGATAATGATATGATATTAGAAACTATAGTAGACAACATTTTCTTTGAGCATGCTTATGATGCAAATGTAATTTAAGTTAAGCAAATTGAAACATTGAATGTGTTGGTTGTTATCAATATGATGTTATACACAGTCTAATTAATACTATGTTTTGATACTGATTGGGGGCGGATGCATAGTAATTCTATGTAGTAACATTGAATTTAATGATTCATACAAATGTATTAATAAAGTACTGAAACAGAGTTATAAATAATATTTTTATTGAAAATCTATTTACACAATTTTTACAAAACAAAATGAGCTATGCTTAAATATTAATGTGTTCCACATTTTAATATTATTACACCTGTAAAATTAATTCTATTTCATTAAAACACATTAGCAAAGATAAACAAAGTCTCTTTAACATTCCTGTTAAAGAAACTTTTATTTATCACAAATGCCATTTATATGGAATATTTTACAGCACTTATCTCCAAATAGAAAAATATATATGGGACAAACAAAAATATCATAATTAAATCAATTAGTGTACTCACAAACAATGCTTATCTTATCACAAGAATTTACAGACTATGAATGGTAACATAGCATGATAGTTATCATAATAATTGTGAAATGCTACTGATTTGATTATAAGTGCTACCAAAACAATATTACAAATTATTTAATAAAATATTGAGATTTTACCGAGTTACAATGCAAACTCAAATTAATGTTTTAAAGGAGGTGAACTGTACAACAATTGAAAATAAATTAGACACATTGCCCTCATTTTTTCAGACCTTATTTGGCATTTGAATATAAACTACATCACCTATTTAAACAATAATTAACTTTAAAGAGGCAATTTGATTTATTCAGGTTTTCCAAATGACCATTTTACACTATTTTCCAAGTAGTTTATTCATTTGCTTGTTTTGTTTACCAATCTTTATGTCGGCAACTTCAACTTTATCTTGTATTGTGTCTATCAGTTCATTTTGATGTTCAATTTCATCTCCTAGGGCCATGCCGAGACCTTTGAGTCTTGTAATAGCTTGCACCATCTCATCTAAGTTAGCATCAAGCATTTCATTGACTCTTTGGCTGTCTGTGACGGATGCTGTCGCTTGTTGTTGGTTTGCATCTCGTAACCGAGTTGATGGATGGGAACTGTAGAGATCTCCACTAGTACTTTGGGACATATTGTCTATAGTGTCATCCAGTCTGCTACCGCTAGCACCAGCATTGCGAGTATTAGGAGAAGCTTGATTTTTAGGCGGTGTCTGATCAGATTTACCGGATATATACTGCTTTAGGCCATAGAAAACTGATTTAATCCCATTTATGTGTTTCTGACTGTGATTTAGATTTGTGTTGATTTCGTCGAGCCTCTTGTTGGTGTTTTGCAGTTGTTCGCGCTGGCGAGTGAGTTCCACTGCTATCTGTATGCCCGTGTCTTCTGAGTCACGCAGTAGACCTATACTCCTTGCAGATGAATCCAAAGTTCGTTGCTCTATTTCTCGTTGTCTTTCCAGTGTAATTTGTCGCTGGCGTTCCATTTCCGCTATGTGACCTGCATAAGGTTTAGGTTGTTGTGGCGGTGGTATCCTTGTCCGAAAACTATTAACGAAAGTATCGTCGTCGACATCGTCCTCGAACAAATCATTTGGATTGGCAATATATTTCCGGCCAGACATAGCTTCACAATTTTTCTACGGAAAATATGACTACAAGCACTGCGCCTATAAAAACACTAAATACAAAGAAAAATACACAAAGAATTCTAAAATGAACAATAAAAAATTGGTGACTGGGCGGAACTACGTTCTGCGTCAACGCGAGCGAGACAACACAACAGCTGTCGGCTGTTCCATTATGCGATGGTTAATATAGCAGTTAGCAATTAATTTCACGTTATTTTTTAAACTAGTCGTAGCCATTATAATTGTAAGAAAAAAAAACGGCTATAATTATAATTTACAATTCTACATTCAAATGTGTATTACGTTTTTATTGGCAACAGTGGTATCAGTCATCGGATGACGGATAGTTTAATCAATCTAAAACGAAGAACTATTAAACGAAGTCTTAGTAAGACTTCTTTACCATATTCCACAACAATGCTAAAATGAGTTCTGATTGGTTGGTTTTAGTTTTTCATATTTGTTTAAATGCAAATGATTGGTTAAAATAATTTTAATTTTATAGCTTTGCAACAAGATTAGCTAATGTTAGACCTCCAACTGTAGGTCTCTTCTTTGACCTTTAAGTGAGAACTCTCACATAATCAGTGGAATAAATACTCAGCAGAGTTTAACAATAGCGTTTTTAATGTAAATTATTAAAGGTTCATTAGGTAAAACTATAATCACTTTGGTAAGAGCATTAGCAAAATGATTATATGAAAAATATTCGTAGTTTATGTGTACTAAACTCCCGAGTTTTCAATAACGACTGATTTCAAGGCTAAGGAACATAGGCCTCCCCCAAGGATTTGCACATTGACATTGGATATATGAATTATTTAATTGGTGATTGTTCATTTTAATTGACTATTATGGTTAATTTTGTATTAACTGCTATTTAGTCGACTCAAAGCCGTGAATGGGGGCACACGTTGCGTTGCGTGATAATTTAATTACTGGTACGTGAAACTTATGAGTATTTTCATCAATTGTAAAAACATAATTAATGTATCCATCCGGCCACGTCCCGCGATATTGCAATGCATGATTATAACCATATTGACCTAAAAATAATAATGATATCTACTTTCATAGTCTGTTAAATAAATTTAGCATTCAACGAGTTTAAAGAATATCGCATTTAATTCCATCTTTAATGTTGATAGTTGACACGGTAGTTTAGCATTTTTCATCTGGTAACATTGCCTAACGGGCATTGGAAATGTCAAGAAATGTTTTCTTATGATGTTTTCCAAATCCAATCACAATAAAATGTTAAACTGAGTGAGTTAATGTTTAATTCCATAATAAATGTTTAATTATATTATTTTTGAATATAAAAGCATTCAAGATGATGGCTGGAAAAGGTAAATATTTATTTGTCAAAAACCGTTTGTAGGTTAGTATATCTTTTAAGGAATATAAATTTTAACATATAATTTAATTAACAGTGATGTCGGAGACGGAGGAGCAGAATAGAATAAGGTTCCAAGTGGAATTAGAGTTTGTACAATGTTTGGCCAACCCTAATTACATTCACTGTAAGTTTACTTGTTTTCATATTACTTGTAACAATTTCCTAAAGTGCACTACATTTACGCACTACATACAAATCACGGGGTTTAACTGTCCAAAATATGGTCGTATTTATCATGTACGATTCTGTCTAATTACTTTCGTAATCATATATTTTGTCAAATTCACACCATAAAATTATTGCATTATACCTGATAGTATTTGCAGTAAAATTTAGAGATTTATTCACCTGGTCTACACAATTATGGCTGTCCAATAGTTATCCCTTTTGAAATGTTAATCAATTTATTATTTGCTTAGTTCTAGCTCAGCGAGGCTATCTAAAGGAGCAGACATTTGTGAATTATCTCAAATACTTACAATACTGGAGAGATCCGGAATATGCTCGCTACCTGAAATACCCGATGTGTCTGCATTTTCTAGAGTTATTACAACATGAAGCATTCAGAAGAGAGTGTGTGTCGGCACAGGTTTGTAACTTTCTTTTTTTTTATCAATGGAAAATACATAATATTACACATTCTGGAAATTTTCAGAACTTTCAGAAAATGCTACTTTTACTCTGTAAGTACATTAAGGTAAAAAATTATAGAGAGCCCAGAAAGTGCTAAAGATCTTTTGAGCCCCTTGATATGACTTATTTATTTAGGTATCTTACAGCACTGTTCATTATATTATATTATTGTTTGATTAAGTGCGTGGTGGCCTGTTGGTAAACGGACCAGACGCGGCTGCCTACATGTTCACGGTGGTCGCGGGTTCAAATCCCAGGGCACACCTCTGACTTTTTGGAGTCATGTGTGTATTGATAGTCAATCACCACTCACTATAACGGTGAAGGAAAACATCGTGAGGAAACCTGCATACCATAGTGATTTGTATAAATTTCTACGGTATGTAAAAGTCCACCAACCCGCATTAGGCCAGCGTGGTGGACTATATGGCCTAACCACTCTCAATCGTGCTCTCGATTGTAGAGGAGGCCCGTGCCCTTCAGTGGGTCGTATATGGGCTGATACAAAAAAAAAAACGTTTGATTTATAATTAATGTCATAATGACCACTTCTGACACAAAACTGAGAAATTAGCAGTCTTCTTATGTATAGAAATGTCACAGCTGCCATGTGATGCCTAGCAGTACATTACATCCTAATACAACCACTGCCCATGCCACAGCCCATATTGAACATATTAATTAATTTATTTAAAGCTTCATATAGTCAAAGTGTACAGGCGGACTTAATGCCTGAAATATTCTCTTGCAATCTACCTTATGGTGGTGAAGACAAAGCACAGCAGGTGTATTTAATTGTTTGCAGTCATGTTAACCATGTATCTTATATTTTTCATTGAAGGTGTGCAAGTTCATGGACGATCAAGCGATCCTCCTATGGCAGCACTACACGAGGCGGCGCACGCGCATCCTACAGCCGCCGGACGCGCCCGCTCCGCCCGCGCCGCCTGCGCCCCCGCAACAAGGTCCACCCAGACAACAATCATAGTTGTAAATCAAGTTGATAACTTAAAAAACTGAGCCAAATATGATTGATATAAATTGTATATATCTCTAACGAGTCGATAGTGAATACAATTATGCCAGACTATTAGAAACCAGACATACACAGGTTGACCTGTTCACCTGTGTGCACGTGAATATCCTACCACCGGCAAATTGGTCCTCTGACAAAAGCACTCACCAAATTAAACACAAAACATAGCTTCACATACATATTTTTTGTGAGACAATGGTACCATACTGGTCAAACCTGGTCACTTAAAATTTTTCAATTATTTTCATTAATGTTGAATAATTTTTATCAGCAGGTATAGAAAGTAAAAGCTATAATTTTTTGCACAAGAAATATTCTGGATTTGTACACTTCATAACATTTAAATGTATTTTGGCTTTGTTTGTTAAGTTGATTTGTCAGTTTAGTGTAAATATGTACATATTACATAGTTCTTAGCTTCAGGAGTAATGTAGAAGTAAGTTATGTAATATAGATTATAGTATTGTCTCTTATCAGTTTTTACCATAGTATTATAGACATCTAAAAATCCATTAAGATTGTAACAGTACCAGAGTAGTTTTTAGTAATTTCTTTACTTTTTAGTTGTATTGTTTGGGAAGTAAATGTTTATGACAATTGTTCTATGTCTTTCCATATATTTTTATTTTTAATAGAGACCAGAATGTTTTTGATCACTACAAAGTAAGACTTATCTTATTGTAAGACAGGATTATGTGTGCGAACGTTGGGTATGTTTATTTATTTTAAATAAGGAACTATTAAAACGATGGTTAGTAAATGAATGTTACACAATAACAGAAAAACCCACCAAAAGGAAAAGTCAGTTTTTACATCTTTGTGTTTATGTTTGCTGCACTGTAGGAGTTAAACTACTAGACCAATTTTGATGAATGGGGTGTTAATGGATTTGTTAGCATGGTGCTCATGTCCCTGGCTTTATTTGTGCCTAACTTCAGTGAAGCTAAGGTTATGTTATTGCAGTCTGTAAATGTTTTGGATTCGGAACAATGTAATATTTGTAATTTTCTTCACCAGGATTTTAATTTAAAAAATTTAAAGCGATATAATATCTATGTATTATTTCTAGATTTAAGCTGAAATATTATGGTGGTTTCATATGTACGGCTTCATTTAAATATATGTTACGTCGTTTGTTTCTCTGTTAAATGTGAAAATAAAATATATTTGCGGAGACTGAAATTATTTATAAAATTAGTTGTATAAGTTTATTATTGTAACAAGAATAAATAATTTTGTACAGTTAATTTGATATTTTTACTCGTACCTACCTAGACTAATGAAGAAATGTAATAGTTAAAAAAAAAAATACTTCAAATTATCTAGAAATATAGAATATTTTACTTTCATAAATTACTGACTACTATTACTTTTCCTTATTTTATTTCATAAATTATAAACGTACATTTGCTTAAAAATATTTAATAGCCGTTACTGAAATTACTCTGCGTTTCTTGAAATAACATACGTATTCCGTAATATTTTTTAATATATTACCACGACAGACTGGCAATACGAACACTGAATTCTCACAAACATTGACCACTTAGGATACACAGACAAAGCGATTGAGTTGTCAATACAATGAAACATCTGTTGGCTCAAGCCTCAATGTCCACTATGAATTTCTCCCACTCTTTCGCGTTCATTTTTATCCTAACCGACAAGCGCCAAGACTAAAAGAAGGGTAATGATTTTAATGGTTTACGGCTAGGCGAGTGATGGCACTGCACCCGATGCTAAGCGCCATCTCGTCCAAATATCGTCCAGAGTATCGGATGGCAACAGAAAGTTATTTATTTATTTATCCTTTATTGTACACAATAAACATAACAATAATATAAAGAGATAATAAGACAACCAAGTATAACAGGCGGTCTTATCGCACTAATGCAATCTCCACCAGACAACCAATGGATGGATTTATGAGGAGAAAGATAGGGTAGTGTATAATAAAGAAAATAAAAGCTCAAAATAAATAATACTATTTCTACATAAAAATACATAAAAAATATACATACGTCATACATAAATGTATTTAAAGATAAATAAACATACTTAAATAATTATATTGCCAATATAATTGAATAGAGTAATTCATCTTAATCAGTAGATATATCTGTTTAAGGAGAAGGTATATCTCCTGCCATTGCATACAATTACGTCGATCTACACTACTGCTTCCTTATTGTACTACGGACGGACGCAGGATTATGAGAAGGAGGGAAAGAGGAGCTAGCAAACTGTTTCACTGTTTTATAGTGCGGCGAAAAATGAATTGACGGGCCTCTTAATTTAGTTCGACGTAGTGTTCAGTACCAAATAGTGACTTCACAGTACAAGTGATTTTACTAATTAGATTTATAGAATCAGTTGTCAATTTACAATTATTTCGTAATTGTGATCTGAGTGTCAGGCTACATCGTTACCCGGCTATAGTAAAGCCCAAAGAAGGATTATGATTTTTACTGTAATCGGATTACAGTTTTTAAAATTTATCCTTCACGGTTTCATTTCCATGCTTCGTGAATGAAATGTAGTTGGCACTATTTAGTGAAGGGATGTTGCGGTCGTCGCTGCCGTGCCAAGCACACAGCACGTAATGTCAGATAATACACGAGCTCCACGGCGCTCATCACACTGAAGCCCATGCAAAGACCGAGAAGACCGCCCGTGTTCGCTGGAATAAAGAAAAAGAATAGGTAATTCTCTTGCAAGGGGGAGAAATTCGGAGAATCATGAAAAAAAACTGTTTAAGCGTGTGTTTCTAATCCCGATGCGGTGTACATTTGATAACAGGAATGAGTTAAATTCATTATTAAGTGTCCTTTCGCAGCAATGGCAATGAACAGCATGAGCAACGAAAATTTTCAAATGAATTTCTATTAAGTTTAGAATGAGCAGATGTCATATAGTGATAAGAGGGTGTTGGCGTAAACTTTTAGAAGAAGGTTCAAGTAAGAAAAGTAAGGAACGAAAAAAAGATGATAGTTTTGCAATTCGAAATCCTAAAAAACACTTACAAAGAAACTCCGTCAGTCCAAATATCTCGCCCTTTGTAAATCTTACAAACGTGTTGTCTTCAAAATAAAAGTGGATTACAAGCATGTTTTCTCTGAAAATTGTAAGAAAATGTCATATAAATATTAATAAATACAATAAAAGCCTACAGGTAAATCTAATTCCTTTTTCAGTCTTCGCACTTCTTACGGCTTTGTTCATAGACAATTTTAAACCTATTTTGGTTATCGAATGTTTTGTCCCTTCCGAACGACTTTTGAATTCAGTTTGAGCGAAGAAGACAAAACATTCCATAACTAAAATAGGTTTTAAAACTGTCTATGAATAAGGCCGTTAATGATAAACTATATTTTACAACTATGATTTGCGACAGATATTCTTGCATAAAGTCACAAGGATATGGATAGATATCACCGCTCTAAAATGACTAAAACCATTTTTTTGCCCAATCTGATGGGCTTGCAACACATCTATGATCCAAGCGTTGTGGATATTCATGGGCGGCAGTGATCACTTAGCATCAGGTGACCTGCTTGCGCGTTTGCCGGGCCTATGCAATAAAAAAAAACTTGTTAATGTTCTCACATCGCAAAGTTTAAGCATTTTGATTGTGTCGAACAAAAACCGCAGAAGGTATCTAAAATACGCCGTAACAAAATAGCAATGCGCGATAAATTCAAGATTGCGGTCAGATGTCCAATTCAGTTAATAGACTAAACTACTCAATTTTGCACTCGTTATTTCTTAATGTGAAATACTAACTTTATTGTCTGATTTATTGGAATCCTTTGCATAAAATGGTTTTGTCAATCGAAATATGTTGTGGTATGAAATATATTGCCTTAGATAATAAAAATTCATTTAATTGCTGCTTGGAACAAACTATAGTATCTATAAATCTAAAACGAAGGCTTATTAACAACGTAGGCTAAATGTAGGCTAATTAAGTGCGTCAAATTTATTCGTCAGCTAAGCTCTACATGTAATAGACACAGTTTTATTTACCAACAAACTGAATCTATCATGAATTCAGCTACATACTTTTTGGTGCTCTTGCACCACTCACACACTCGTGTACTTGCTTTAAATAATACAGTGTGAAGAAATATATCCTCACACTCTTTCTCTCTTTTTAACCCCAGAACGTGCAATGTTGAACTTAGGCTTTCCAGAGGATTTTCATAAACGCCTGTAATATTAATATTATCGGAGAAATATATTAATATAAATATAATATATAAGTCGTATAAAAAAAGATAGGTACGTGAAATACTCGGTGCTTATGTTCCCGATACTGCGAGCCAGCTGTGCCACTAGGAACTGCTTCAGCGGTGCAGAACTAACTCTTTCGAAGTACGCGATTTCTGTACATGCTGGAAGACACTCTTCGCACGCAGTTTCCCGTCCTGTAATATTATTGATTAAAAAATCTACTTTATTTTTGTATTTTGTGCATTCATGCTATTGTAACCCGAAATAATTGGCAAATATGAATTGTCGTTAGCACTTTTCCAAAGGCTTTAAATATACAATCATCGATCAGAATTTTATGCGACAGGAATTTTGTAATGAGTAGGGCAGTATGTATTTTTTTTTATTAGTGTTATTCCGTTCCGGGTCCCTTTTTTCTAATTCAGCTTCATCATTTTGGATTGGTTTTGGATTTACGCCAAAAATTTTCTATTTGAAAACCTCCAGCAACTTATAATTTTTAGATGTATAATTAAATATACAAGGTATTTACCTTCCGGTATCAGTTTTGTGGTGTTAGAATAGCATTTCGCATCAGCTTTACCGCACACACGTGTCGTTTTGTTTTCTGTAGGTTAAAATAAAATGTCATTTATTTAAAAAATTCTTAATTATTGAGTAGGTACTATGATAATATCTTTTAGTAATAGTTTATTTGTGCACCGGACTAAGGAGTCTTCAGCTCGTGGGTGAGTTACAAATCCCAGATTTTTTAAAGTTACGTGTTTTCATAGCCAAATAACACCACCATGAATAGTTGTCACTTCTCCATCATTAAATTTATACCTTATGATTATATCAAACAAATTATTGTTACGTCAATACTTACTAGGCATATAGTAAAGCACGCAGTCGCAAATATCCAACATGGCGCGGGCCTCACACTCCATTTCGCAGTTTTTCAACGTGTAAGTTCTGTGAAACGTGAAAGTAATTAGATAGCGCTGTCTTAACTGCATCATTGATGTGGAAAGCCGATGCCATGATTGTCTTGCGCAGCTGGTTTCGTTTATGTAACACTTGTACTCGTATGTGCATGTAAATATGTAATTCATTTTTATGCACTTTCGAACGGTCAATTTGTATATACATAACCGTCATCCCTGCATCTCCTCTGCGTAGGCATAGACCATGGATCTCCACGTGGCTCGATTCTGGCATACCTCTTTTGCTACCTCCACTTTCATCAATCTCTACATATTATGTGCATTCCCGACGATTTATGCTTCTTCTAATCTGACCCTATACCCAATTCAAATAGTTTACTCTGATTAATTATATCCAATCCAATCCAATCCATCAGCCAAAGGAAGTCCACTGGTGAACATAGGCCTCTCCCAATGATTTCCACAGAGACCTGTTAAAGGCAGCCTGCATCCAGCGACGTACCGCGACCTTAATTAATTATAACGTTATATAAAAAACATCCATCAGTCACACACATCAGCCTCAATCTCATGTTAAGACAAGTATCAGAAGTTAAGAGAGAATTTTCAATGTCACCACCAAGACCCGAAACAAATGCTTGTGGTTCATATCAACACTTGTTTCGGTGTGGAGATCGAACCTGCATCCCTTTACTTTGACAGTCGGTTCTTTAACTAATTGCGTCAAACAGGCTGTTAATGTAGCTTTTGATTCATAATCGTGATAACAGATAAGTATAGCATTTTGTATAACAATGTTTTTTCTTTGAATTTTGTGTAAGAACTAAGATATTTCGTTTTCAATTGATGGAAGGTCCTGGTTTATGGTGTGGTGTAATAACAATGGGTAGTTATCGGTATTTTGTGTAAATAAGGAATGTGAACAAATTTCACCTTCCACTTTATTGATATGAAGTAATGTCTATTATCAACACCTGCTTAAACTTAGTTTTACGCACGGTGATTTCGTAAAATTCACGCAATTCATAATTTTACACCTAAATTAGATTTTATCGCAGCAATTAATTTCAGTTTTATATTCAATAATAAAAAAATCACACGTAATGAAGATTTGTGCCAGATTAAATTCCGCGTTTTTTTACATAACAATTGGCACTTAATCTACTAACTGAGAACTTAATTGTTTTCTTAAGATCATTGTCACTTCTGATACCACTTTATTATCTTAATAGCTTTTTGCGAACAGGGAAGTTTATTGTGTAGATTTTGAATATGACGAAAGTAAGGCAATCCTTAAAATATTGGTACTAACATTGAGTATATTTTTGTACACTGATATTATTATGGTGCTGGAGTTATATTCAACTTATTTTTTTATTTCTTGCCAAAGTATATTCTCTATGCGTGCTAAAGCTCAATGATCGCCATTTTCTGTATCTTATTTTCCACCTGTCTGTAGAGTGTAATACAATACGTTGCTAAAAGCTGTAATTGCGCAATAATCTATCTTAATGGCTAATGATTGTTTTGGTGGTTTCGGGTTTTCATTTCATAGTTTTACGATTAAATAATTGCTTGAAGATATTTGTATTTAACGTTCTATTTCCCTTACCTAAAGTATACGAGTTCCTTTTCGTTGGAAAACAGACACAATCTTTTCTTTATATCTATAGAGCGAAGTGTCGAAGTGGCATCCAGTATTCTTGGTTGGATTGCCACTCTGGCTTCTATCCCGGGTCCATAAATCTCACCCAGGTTTCGTATTTTTGGCGTTTCGGTTGGATTGTGGAGAAGAATCTGTAACACTTTATTTGATTTAATTACACGGTTTCTTCAACCTCGAGTAGTATTGCCATTTACTACTTACTAGTTTACTTAAGATCAAGGTTGATTGTAATTTTAAAATCAGTCATGAATTTCTGACTCTGTAAATACCTAGAGCAAGTAAGTAAATTTAATAAGATTAGCTAATTCAAAAATATAATTTAAGTTGCGCTCTTCATCCCTTTCAAGAGATATTCTGAACGGTCTAACTTAGGATCGTATAATACCTTAAATCCAACACTTTTTGTTGACGCGCAATAATACTCCGGTATATTTGCATCCAAAATTAACGTTAAGCCATGTTGCGTGCCTATTCCTGTAATAAAAGACACAAATGGGTTAAAGAACGTAGTATCGTGATATGATTGGAATGCTAATAGTCGAATACCTTTGGGTCTCCATGGAAACCCGTCTGGTGGTGCATCCGATGGATAGCCATCCTCAGGAGTCCAGTCCACAGCCGGAGATGGGAATGTTATGTTCATGTCGTTCAGGGATTTTCTAAAGAGAGCACATTAAAATAATTTAAATAATTTAATTTAGAGTGCGTGGTGGCCTGTTGGTAAACGGACCAGACGCGGCTGCCTACATGTTCACGGTGGTCGCGGGTTCAAATCCCAGGGCACACCTCTGACTTTTCGGAGTCATGTGTGTATTGATAGTCAATCACTACGCACTATAAAGGTGAAGGAAAACATCGTGAGGAAACTGCATACCATAGCGATTTGTATAAATTTCTATCGTATGTAAAAGTCCGCCAACCCGCATTAGGCCAGCGTGGTGGACTATATGGCCTAACCACTCTCAATCGTACTCTCGATTGTAGAGGAGGCCCGTGCCCTGCAGTGGGTCGTATATGGGCTGATACAATACAAAAAATAATTTAAAATCGCGGAGGTTTAGTTAGCAGAGCCTTTTGAAAATGGAGCACATGTTTCAAGGATCATAATTCATCACACATTCTCCATAATTATCTCAAAATAATCCAATGCATGTGGCTTATATTTAAGTAAATTAAAACTAGTTGAGTTAAAAAAAATGATGTAGTGTATTTAAGTAAAATGTCTAATTATAGCTGCACACAGTTGCATCTTCAACCTATTTCAGTTGATGAGTATGTTGTCTTTTGTGTATAGACGTGTATATTTTAAAGCTAGATTATATGTGTTGTAAGCTTTCTTTGTCTGGTTGCTCCATCTAGACAGTGGTCGTCCCACGCTCTGCTTGCCTAAACGTAATACTTATCACAAATCTAAATGCAAGTAGCTCATTGCATAATTAAACATATTTTTTTCTCAGTTAGAAAACACATTTGTAAAAAAATATTTTAGTAATTTCAATTTGATAGAACCAACTTCTAGTCAATATAAACTGGACTATCGATAAACCGGCTTAATCAATGTTGTACAAAGTACTAAATACTAGTTACCACTGTTTCAAAACACTGGCGTGAACTACATATAACGAATTTGCCGTCACTTTTTATTTTATGAGTGAGTTTTCTAGA
Organism: Theretra japonica; assembly: GCA_033459515.1. Lineage (NCBI taxonomy): Eukaryota > Metazoa > Arthropoda > Insecta > Lepidoptera > Sphingidae > Theretra > Theretra japonica. The sequence goes on from CM065942.1 coordinate 7,535,819, forward strand.
GGTCCTTAATATCTTTGGTTTTTGATCTCCTGTGTCCCTCTCCTATCAATTCAACGCTATCAATTTTTAAAACCTGTTAACCCACGAAACTCCATTTTATGGATGTTTATAGGTGTAGGTCTTATATTAATTGAGTAGAGATAGAAAATAATCTTACGGATTGCGGAACATCTTGTTCCTGTGTACAACGTTGAAGGTGCAGCAGAGACCCTCATCAGTAAGCTGTGCGTTGAACAAGTCTTGGCAATTCATAGTCTCTGAGTCCCAACGGCATTGCGAAAGCAATTCATTGCATGGTTGTGTAACCTGGAATCACAAGCACATTGTGCTCTTCTCTTTTAGCCATAGAAAATTCGTTGCTAAATTTAAGTGTCCCCCAAAGATTTTATAGCGACTTGGTCTGCATCCAGAGACTTCTTGCAACATTTATTTTTCGTCGATGCCCCTTGTGGTTGTAGGTCCGAAAGTGTTTTGACATTTCCAGCTTTGTCTATTCGCATGTAGAAATATGTATATTTCGATTTTGATTATTTTTTTACTAAGTTGCATTAATATGTTCATAACTTCATAAACACTACTAAAACGGATTTACTAAATAATTTTTTAATTTTATCATTGCACATTCTAACATACTCTTGTCGTTACAGGAAAATAACTTTAATTACATACTACATGTATTGTTAAATGCAGTAACTTTTTAAAATAGTCAATTCCGTTTAGAGTAAGGTTTAACTTAATTTAACTTACCCAGTGACCAGATTTGCCTTGTTTACAGGTTGACGTAATATCTACTTATTCGTAAGAAATACCTAATTCACTGGCCTTGGGATTAGCTTAAAGTCTATTGCTCTACTAAATTCAATTTTCTCTATATACAATTGTGTGAGAGTGGAGGTCAAAGATCTATTACAATAGATTGTTTAGTTCACCTCAATTTATTAGTTTACGCGATAAAATGTCAATTCTATTCTTTCTTCGACGTCTTTACAAGACCTTTTGTATTTTATAGCTAACGCAACTTTGGGTTGTGGTTTGTAGAAATAGTTGATTTAAAAATTACTATCAGTAACAACGCTTTGATTGCGTGTTCGAAATTGATTGGGATGCTAAGGTTTTTGTTGTGTATGTATGTGTTTTTTTATGTATCTACTAAGTTATTTGTGCATACAACTTACATTAATTAGGAAAGTCCTTGTATGATCCCAGTTCGCACTTTCAGCAATGTGATCCTCAAATATTTCAGTATCTTCTTGATTGGTACATAGACTTTGGAGTATTTTTTTATCTACTGGATCTCTAAATAAAAGGTCAATGTTATTTCTGATGTAAGGTTTAAATGAAACATATTCCTGCGATTCATAAGACTAATAGATTTTTGTAAATAATACGTCGTGCAATATCATTTAAATTGATTAAATAAGAATGTTCTTCATAGTTTATCTATTAATTTAATTATTTCGTTTAAAATAAAATCTTTCTATGTGATTTCTATAGCCATTTATTTTTGCAAATATAGTTTTTAGTAAAGGAATTTGGTTTTACCGCCTCGTTCATCAGATTAGGATTGGTTCATCGTAAATTCATTTCTTTATTCGCATTGAACTTAAATTTTTTTCTATATACGAGTACAATGTTGGAAGATTCCATATGACATTATATTTACAGAAATATAGAAAAATTAAGGATCGTTTCACAATAATTACCCATAATCTCGATACCGTTCAGCAACAGATTTTTTTGCTTGGTTAACATTGCATATGGTTATCGCAGGAAAGGGCAATCCTTTCAGAGGCATATTCTCTGGGTTTATCGTAACTATCATCGGTGTTAGTCGCCATTTCGCGTACACGTTTAGGATAAAGAAAGCAGCGCATACTAGTGAACATACAAACGCAGCTAGCCAGAAGAATCTGTAATTGAATTATTCAATACCAAATTATTTTGATAGTTTAGTTAGATGGGAATAAAATATGATTACGTATATTAATTCAAACAAGGCTCATATCGCCTTAATGAAACTTGCACTTCGTTTATTACAATCTCTAACATAACAAATTAATAATATGAGATTTGATTTAAAAAAACTTTCTGCTAGTTCTTAGATTTCATGATCATTCGTATAATAATCGAAGACAGACCGCAGTAATTAGCAATTTAAAATTACTGTCTGACATTATTCGCCCTATCGCTTCGTAACATTGAGACAAGCATGACATACGAGTATTAAACAAAAAATAATGCATTTGTTTATGTAATGACTAATGAGTATAGTCCGAAGTTTTGAGAGAATATCATTGAATAATTTTTCTACATTTTGGTTGAACTCACCTTTCGAACCAAGTCAGTCTCTTTTCTCCAATATATCGAAGACCATGTAGAGTAGATGTTAGTAAATAATGCCTTAGATCATCGGAGAAACTAGGTGTCGTAAAATCTCTCGTACTCGCTGTAGCGGTCTTAGAAGGTTTTTCCTGATTGACGGATTGTTCATTAGCAGAATGGAAAGAAATTATTGAAATATATGCACAATGAGTTAGCTTTGCTCACCTCACTTCTACTTCTGATTATAGGATGTTTTGTTTCCCAAGCGTACCAAAGATCTTGATTGTTTTGAGTAGTCCAATAGTTTTGCTATAGAATTATGTTTAAAATCAAAGTGATGAATGCACAAACTATAATAATTACTTGTTTCTTATCTGTATGTTTGCACTTACCTTTCTAAAAGTACTGTTCGATTTCCGAGGCCGTACTCCAAATTCCTTCTGAGGGTACACCATTATTTGCATTTATTAATATAGACTAGTTTGAAATCAGTTACTCATGACAGTGTTGAAGAGTGTTTCGACGCAAGTTGAAGGAGTGTTGTGAAGTTTTATTGTCCTATACACTTGTAATTCCACATGGCCAATATTTGTTGATGTCGAGTTTAATAGTTTGATGGCGTATATCGGTTGATAGATCGACCTTGCTCCGCCTATATACTAAGTATCGTTGGCAAAATTATACGTTTTCTACTCATTCGTTGGTATTTCTTATCCATGTAATTATGTGGTTTACGCGATCGTAAATAAGGTTCCAAACTATCAATTTTCCGCTGTAAATTTACAAAATTACAATTGCTTCTGATAAAAGCTTTTAGTAATCAGAATGTAAATGTTGCCTATACGAGTATAAGAACTCCTTTTGTATAGTTCTGATGGAGATGCCATTAATAAATTATTCTGTAAACGTAGTTTTTTGCTGAGTAGGACGATCGAAGCGATCGTTGTGCAGACAATTTTAGGAATGCACGTAGCAGGATAGGCAGTTTAGCAATATTCTCGACGTTTGACCAACTCTCGCAGCTCAAAGTCAATACCAATGGTGGCTAAACTCCGGTGCACTTAAATTAGGTAACTAAAAGCTATATACCCATGTAGATATATGTATGCAGGCGGCATTGACCGCGCAATGCCTACAATTACACAGTCTGAGATACAAGAGTGGTTGGTTAATGCTGATTTAACATTTTCCGGTAATGTTTGAGATTTATGTTGCACACATTTTCACTATACACAACTTAGTAAATGTTTTAACTCTATTTTGGTAACGTATTTGTGCACTGTTAGTGTATCGTTAAATGTAATTTTATTTTAAATTATTGTGTACACAAAACGTTACTTAAACACTGGATTATCTATTTAGAGATCTGGACAATTGCATCACATTGTGTCACGTTACGGTCGTGGCGTTGTGCCCTCTGTTTGTATAAGCTAATACTGTTGTTAATGTTTCTATGAATGTTTAAATTGCATTCGACCACGTGGTACGGAACAATGCAAAGCTTAAAAGCTAATAGTTTTGATTAATGGAAAAGGTAATAATGAATAGTGGTGGTGATGTAACTCGATACAGTGCGAGGGAAGAGGCTCGTAGTGAGTGTACCTACTGCCTACCGCTAGTGTTATTTGTAATAATTGAAGTAGGTAACGTAAACACATACCGTGCTGTGTTCAATTTTTCATTATCGCTTGTAAACATCATTTATTAGCTCTCGGTATTTCACCCGCTAGCCTTGCGGGTTACGTGTCCACGAAAGGTAATTCGACGATCGGTAATTTTATGATTCAAACAACCAGGTATTTTCCGTTCCATATAATTCGTTAATTACGCATACATACAAATTATTTATTATGTACAAAAGTTCGCTCAATAGAAAATTTCTATAAAAGTAACAAAAAAGCCACAAGAAGGAAAACAGACTGACGCACTAACACTTTAAACAGTTCCTAAAAGAAGAGAAGAGATCGAAGGAAAGAGAGGACGCCTCGATGTGAACCAAGAGCGTATGGCGGACGCGACCAGCGTGGCCGCGAGTTACGAGCCGGCTCACTTCATGGGGCCCAGGAAGAGAGAAGATTACTATTAATTCACCAGTGCTGCTGGGGAGCGTGGGCGGGGGCGGCGTGCGCCACCTGCGCGTGAGCAGCTAAGTGAGCAGCGCGGGCGGCGGCGACCTCAGGGGTGTCCAGGATGCCGGAGCCGTCGTTGGCCAACCTGATGTTTGCGGGAGGGTGAGCCTGAGAACCACCCTGCCAGGAAGGAGCTCCGTTCCATTGGGGAGCGGGGGCGTTCCACTGTCCGTGGGCGGCAGGGCCACTCCATTGCTGGGCGGGCTTGGCGGCGGAGAGAGCGGCGAGGTGGGCGGCACGAGCCTGGGCTACTTCGGGAGTCTCAGCGACGGCAGCGGGGGCACCACTCCAGGCGGGAGCGGGGGCGGCGTTCCAGGCGGGGGCGGCGGGGGCACCGTTCCAGGCACCAGAGTGACCAGCGTTCCAAGAAGGAGCGGCGGCAGCACCGTTCCACTTGCCTTCAGACTGTTGCCAGTACTCTTCGTTGTCCCAACGGGGGTCGTAGGATCCGTCGTCGTGGGGGTTGGGGTTGTTCTGGGAAGCCTGGTTGAGGGCGGCGATGTGGGCAGCACGCGCCTGCGCTACTTCAGGAGTGTCGAGGATGTTGCGTCCATCTTGAGAGAGGGCGATGTTGGCCGGGGGACCGGTCCAACCGGACGCATGAGCGCCGCACGCCAAAGCTAAGCAAACTGCTACAATCTGTGGACAAAGAAAACAATGTTTTATCCCTGATTGCATACTTATGAATGAGTATAGACAGGTTTTAACATGATTTACTGCGACGTTTAGGCTTTCGTTACAATCGTTCCTTATCAACAGTTCAGTCCCGTTCTACTTGACTCTGACTCATTTTGACCAGTGCAGCGTTTGTATTGAATTTCTCATATCCTTTATTAACGTGATAATATTCAGTTATTGCGAGCGTACGCAGTATCAGTACAATCTAATTGCAAGTCGCAGTAGTTGTTACTGACCAATTATTACGGTTGGGACAAGTCTGTACAATATTTGTACTCGTATAGTCTAAGTGTCTGCGAGTAAGTCACCTTCGTGTTGGTCAGGTGTTCATTGCGCTCTAGCTATGAAATTTGCTGGAATTCATAATTGATTTGATACAAATAAGATACCGACACGCAAAACATTGACCGAGATTCTGTACGGAACAAAATAGATTGTCCATTAAGATTTAATAGCAATATAGAGATTTTATCAATATTAATTTTGATACATTTCCAAGATTATAGTTCAGTTATTATGATGTCATAATTTGTGTTACTCCAGCCGTCTGTCAAGCACATTAGCGGCTATTGTAGTTTTCGAAATTTCATAGGTCAGCAACAAACGTGGGAATTGAATTTAAATTCCTGTATGTCGTAAATTGTCTGCAATATTAATTCATTGCAGAGAAGTAAACGCTGACTTTGCAGGTTTATAAAGGAAATAATGGTTATTTGAATGCCTATATGTGGATTCGTGAGGAGGCTTGTCGTGGGCAGTGGGCGGCCCGTCTGTTCAGTAATCTCGGGCTCTGTCGATGTTATGCTAAGTAGCTGCGTTGTTGTGTCAGCCACTGACTGATTTAAGGGACTCGCGGGATCATACTGGATGTTTGAGCCGTATTTTATTTACTCTTTGTACACTTTTATAAATACCGAGAGTATTATAAAATACATTAGCATTATATCTAAATCGTTTTCTACCTAGACCCTGCAATAGTTGCTACTGGTTCTGGTTTAAAAAGGTCACGCATAAAATATGGCATAGTGTATTGAAACTAGTTTTAAGTGACAGCATTATTGAAGAATGTCTTATGTCTGAGCTTTTAATTCATTGCCACCAACACCTTATTTAAAAAATTACCACCCAAATATGGTGAGATTATCATGACAGTAGCACTCGTAAGATCATTACTTATGTCGTGCAATGCATCTGCTTCGATGACAGCATAAATGAAAGCAGTTTCTTTTTACTTATGGGATGAAGATTATTCAGAATTGAGTTTTTCAGTTGTACGATTATTTACAGTAGCCTAAATGTTATGAATATATAATTGTATAATATTAACAAGTGATTGCTTCTAATTTCGGTCACTTAATCTAATTATGTATATATTTGCTGTCATTGTGATTTATATGTACTGGACAGTCATATCCTTTTTGTCTTTAGTTGAGCGTTCATTAATCTGGCAATTAAATGCAGGTAAATATTTTATGTCAATAATTGTAAATACAGAAACTGTAGCGTGTACGTTTTACGATCTGAATTCACAGTTGGATTTGCCGCAATTTGCGTCCATTTAACGATTATTAAGTGTGTTGTATTGTTAATTTTCTGTAATGTTGTACTGCCAGTGTCGTAAAACTATAAAGTAACTAGTCAGAATTAATGTTTAGCGTTAAACATTAATAAGTTGCTTATTAAAGAACATAATAATAGCCTCTAGTTCTAAGTAACCTAAGGACAAATTGTTCCTAACTTGTGCACTTAAATATACTCTAGTTTTTAGTTCGTCTATAATTAAACATGTACGAACTTCGTCAAGTAAACTTGTTCTAGACTGCAGGGATTGTCGACAGTTTGATGCAAATTGAATGAGATGAGTGCGCTAGTGGGGAATTTGCGGTGGACCTAATTTCACGCAATGGTGTCAGGGCTTGCGGTAAGATATGATCTCGATGTGAGAACCTAATCATACCGCAAATAAACATATTTGGGTGTCAAATGTATTAATTCTCTAACCGATATATGTTACTTCGATTTTAGATATTAATGTTGCAATTGTGCTAATTTTGGAACGCTTCAGCCCAGCCTTTATTTAATTACAGGAGTCGATTTTAATTATTTTATTATGTCTTTTGAAGTTGTGAGTTGTTGTTTGTTTTTGTTGTGGATGTTTAATGATAAAACATCAGTGAGCCTATTAACACAATTCACTGCACGTTCTAAGATTGAATCACATGCGCTTGCAATATATATCCAAAAAAGTGTAGCCCGCCCTTGAAAACTATTTCGAGTCGCATTACAAAATGTTCTACTCAATCCTTTGAAGTTTTAACGCATGTCTGTGTTATTATACAAAAAATCGTTCCGTGTCGATGACATTGGTTAGCAAAATACCTAAACTAAAAGTAGGAATTTCACTTTAAGTTATTCATAGGAGACAGATTGCGTGTGCGTTCAAGACGTGCTTTGTTGATGTGATTGTCGTTTGTTTTCATTTTGTTGATGCATTTACAATGCATTGTAGATTAGCCCCGAGTGGGATGAATGTAATGGACGGGCAAATCGTGTTGTTAAAATGTGATTTGTCTGTTATCTAGTTTGCAGCTGCGGGTAATGTGTAACATGCCTAAGAACATGACTTATTTTCATTGACTTTCATTATCTCTAGAGTTAACAGTCTTAATTCGTGTTTCAGCAATTTAAGCAGAGGAATAAAATTAATTTGATCAGGAGAATATGACAAGTGACAAAGAACAAAGAGCTTGTGTGTACGCCCACTGTTTAGCAATGATTATAAAAGTAATTCAGAGCATTGAGTGAATGGCGTCAAGGTCTGAAGGCCAGTCGAAGGTCGTGGAGCAGGAAGCAAACCTTCCGGACCTGCCCGCACTCACATTCATACTGGTTACCCTCGCTTGTCAACACACTTTAGCATTTTTCTATTTTTTGCACTCTTAATTTACACGCTGACAAATACCAGCTCTATTACTCCCGTATATGGATTGGTCATTAAGTATTTAACGCGCGCCACGAATCTTATAAAAATGACTGACATTTTCTAAGAATGCATTTTGACGTTTCAATAAAAGTATTGGCTAGTTGTAAAACACAATTTGATTCGCTGAATATTTAGAGCGCCGTAACTACTTTTTTATTATGTGATAATTGACGTTGAAGCCACGGCGCGGCGGGCACATTACAGAACATCCTTAATCACATATAATTGATCGTTACACTTCGCATATCTGCTGGTATGTAAAAATATGCATAAATGTATAGCAAGTAAACAGTACACAAAAGCTATCGACACAATCTTGCGCGCTACGAAATTGACCTTCAGAAAAGTTGTTTTATAATAAGGCATAGCTGATGCAATTCTTACGCGATAGTGATATAAATTTATTTTTATCCGGCAGAAAACATGGAAACGATTTTGTACAGTTATATTTATAAACAAATTATAAACAAATAATTATTTACATTAAATTGGTAAGTAAAGTAAGTATTGACGGAATGAGTGCACGATCTTGGCTGTTGAGCTTGGCATTGCATATTGAAATATCACATGAGTGCGGAAGGCTATCGGTAGGCGGTTCTATCGTAATTAGGATATCGATTAAAGTGGTGCGGGCGCGTGGGTCTGCCCTTCTAAATTGGTACGCGGTGGAATGCAGACAAAAAGCTGTGGTGACTGGCGAGGCGAGCGACACTGCTGGCCACAGCCCGGTAGGTGTGCCTTCCTACTGAACGCCATAGCGCCGTCAATTGTCTTATTCATATGACAATGAATCTGATCCCACACCACCAATCACTACTTTTCTCATGTTTCAATATGCGCATTAAAATATCACTAAAAGCTTTAGTAATCGCTCAGGATATATAAACCGAGCCTAAAACACAGATAAATACAAACGTTACGACCATAAAATTATTAAGAAGTGTGCAATTAATGTCACTTAGCCGGCGGCGGTGATTTTAAACGCATTTTAATGGTTTGACAAGGTAAGTGAAGAGTTGAGCGAGCGACAGCCCGTCCGGTTGACATTGTGGGCATAAATGGAGCATGAACGATGTGGCAGCAATGGGCGGCCACCTCGCCTTGCCGAGTTTGAACGTGGGTGTTCTGTTGGCACCTTTGTTTCACGGGTCAACGACTATTCATTGAAATCGGCTGAGATTTGTCAATAAATAATGCGAGCTGTGACGTCGGAGATGAGTCAGTTCATTTATGAGAGTAATTGACTTGTGATGTGTTTACGCGCCTCTTACCGCGTTACGAGCTTTTAATTGACTTGTTAATGAAAAGGAAAGTGAATTACAAAGAACCTCTTGAAAATAATTCTATAAAGGATATAAGAAAGTGTAGGCTGCAATAGGCAACATAATTACACAATTTTAGTTTTTGTTTCATTAGAAGTTATGGCTTTTATTACGTTGGTACTTTTGAGGTGCGCATAAAATTTATACGCCCCGATTCTGGCTAATTGTTCTGGCTATGTAATTAGTTATTTACTGCGGGGCCAGGTAAACATAATTACAACAAAGGTGTTCATATTCAAAGAAATATGCTGAATTTATTACCATTTACTGCACCAAAGATTTTATTGTCAGTCTCGTAATAAAATTGATTGATCGGAATGGTTTTTTGCCTAGTCCTTTAACGTATGATAATTTTATTGTATTGGGTTCGTATATGGAGACAAGCACGTGTAAATGTCTCACAGTCTGTCATTTCGTTTCCCGAGATCAATCACTTGGGGCAAGGCAGACGTGCTCATTACTTTTTTAATGTTCAATTAATTTGTTGTTAAAGGGCTCAAGTCGGCCTAGGTGTTAACTGTACTGATAAATATCTTCAACATTGTTAAACTTTCAATGACTTTCGATTAAATTACTTTATATGATCGCAATTTTAATTACGATCTTAATCTAGAACAATAAATAGTTTTGTAATTTTTATGTTTAAAATTGGCTTTGTTTTAAATGTGTTTTAGTTTTAAGCAAATCCTTTGTCTATTTTACATTTCGCATTGCGTGGTCTAGCGTCAATCTTGTGAGACAGAATCAGTGCTGGCGTAGAACCTTAACCGCATTAGTTTATTGCAAAAATACGTATTTCGTTTCAACCACTTCACACAGGCACAGGTGACTATAGAGAATTTGCGCAAAGTCTACGAAAAGTACGTGTAGACGGCGACTAAGTAACAGTACCACTTGATATTATTTCTCGCTATTAAAATATGAAATCTGTGATTATAACGAGAATTTTTTGGACATTTATAATATCTAAAAAAATGCACGAAACGATAGATTCTATATTACTACGATTGTACATTTCACAAGACCTGTTTTTCTTTTCGCGTAAGCTTGGAATGTCGATTACCGGAAAACGTTTTATGCAAAATTAGTGCAGGTAATTGGTCGTTTTTTTACTGCATAAAATGTATTTTACATACATCGTTTTTTACTATTTATGTAAGATTTTTATAAAAAAAAAGATTAGGTATTTGAAGTAATAATGATCAGTATGAAATTTTTCGTGATAAGAGCATTTAAATTCGCAATTTAACGTGCAATGCATCTTTAATCTGAATTATTTATGAAATAGACCGCGAAGTGAAAAAACTGAATGATTTCTGACAATGACCCGCTAGTCGCGTGCGCGGCTCGTTAACTTTTTCATTTTCGACATAGGCCTAGTTGCTCAGTGCTCACGATTTTAAATTGAATTAAGTTTTTATAAAACTAAACATCATTTTCACGCTAGCTTCGTTTGTACATATTTCAACGCGCGTAATATGGCTATTGTGCGAAATAATTTGGTTAATTGGATAATGACTTCGATTTTTATTGGGAGATAGTTTGAATACTTGATACGCATTAATAATTTCATTGTTGCTTTTTAACATTAATATGTTCCGTAATGCATGCTAATTTAGTGAATAGGAAATTTTACGTCATAACGATAGGGCAGAATTAAATTATACGTACAAAAATATAACATTTTAGCTACTTTTTATTTTAGTTCTGGTAGCTTATGTCAACTTTGTAAGGAATTTATATGTGGTCAATGGCAAAATTTAGTTCGGTGGATTTCTATTTTGACCGATTTTGATTGTTGCGCGTAATATCAACCCAATTACATCTTGTGTAGTTAGTAAGGTTGTTAAGTTGGCAATTGTTGTCCGATATAGAGGTCAGGTATCCTGCGGCGGTCCACAAATAGGATATTGGGCAAGACATTCGAAAACAACTGAACTTACTCCAGATAGACAATGAGCTACTTAATTGACACTAGACAACAATTCTATACAAAACTTCCTGGTGAAATATTATTACTGTTTGAAGTTGGACAGATTGAATTAGTGGGTTGAATAGCGAACTATAGTAATGTTAATTAAAAGTGACCGGTTAGATAAAATAAGATGTGAAGAGATAGTACTCACCATGGATTTCATTTTTGTAATGTTGTTAGCACAGAAGTGAAAGAGAAAGATAAGAGATAGGTTAAGTTATAATATATTGTTATATAGCGCTGCTGGAAGACTGTTATCTTCCAGGAATCGCTATGTTGAGGTGCAACTTGCGTCTGTACGGAATGAGGGCGGGAGCTGGCTTTTATACTTCGGCGTGGTAGCAGAGGGGGTGCGCATGCGCCGCCGGGCCGCGCACGTGAAAGTATTGGAATATGCCATTGATAATACGAATATCATACATTTCAATGGCAGTCGGTGGTGGATTCAGCCGCGTATGATTCCAGTGTTGTTGCTTGTACGGTAACGTGTGCTCCGAACGTGATCATTTGTGTTAGGTTTCCGAGCTCGTATGGATTAGTTTAAGTGTTTTCGTTTCGATGGATATTTTCTGTGATCTGTAGTTTGATGGTTAATCAATGTGCTGTTTTATTTGATTTATGTAGAGCAGTTATTAATCGGTTTGGGAGATTATTTTCTGTTTGTTTTTGTTCTTAAGTAAATTTAAATGCAGCAGATGAATATTCATATGTGCAGCTATTAACCATCTTTCGATCCGTAAACATGAAAGTGTCCAAATCGTCTTATAGGTTCCTACATTAACATTGTGTGAGCAGGTTTCATTCGGCTGGTTATATTGATTTATCATATCGTAGTTTACTTGTACTATTGTACCAGATTTGATAATACCACAATATACGTCATTTCGTTTGCCGCTCTCAATCGTACTCTGAATTGTAGAGAAGGCCCATGCCCTGCAGTGGGATGTATATGGGCTGATACAGGTACAGATATGTCATTTTGGTTTGTATGATTGGTCTTGAAATATTGGTTCGTAAGTTTTTTCACAGAATATGTACTGTTTATTTTAACTACTAAGTACAATCTCATGGCCTTTTTAGTATGTGTTGTAATAAATGTGTTTCATGGGTCACTGGGGAAAGCATAGTAAATTAAGTTTATGGTTAGGTCTATTTTGTCTTAATAGCGTAAATTCTTCGTAGAAATTACACACTGGTTAAACATACAAAACGCTATGTAGATTGCGTCGGAAATTGAGCCTAGATCCTAGCGATTGACAATCCACCTACTCTACCGCTAGACAAATACGTCGACAAAACAATTTTCTAGTCTAATTCTATTACAATAAAAATGCAGTGCAGATCAATATAGTTGAGTAATTGACTTTGTCGTATGTTCTATAGAGCAAGTTTTTACATTACGTATGACATCGTGTAGATTGGTTATTGGTTGTTATTGCAATAAATTTCAATATTTTATATTGAAATTCATTCACTGATCGATATTAAATGTGTTACGATAGTTCTTTGTAGTTGGTGCAGTTCTTTTGTTGTAAAAATATTAAGTTCATATACTTGCAGGATCTCTTCTACAAACGTAATGGGTTAGGTCATCGTCCACCTCGCCAGCTCAATATAGGTCGGTCCTTTGTTATCATTACTGACAACTTATTGCAGGATCGATCTTTGTATTGCAATTAAAATAAATACACCCAAAAGTCACCTAAATAGTCCTGACCCCACACTAAGATCGAGTCTAGCGTCGTGGGTATCAGGACCTACGAGAGACTTTCCGGTGTTACAAACACCCAGACTCGAAACAAATGCCTGTGATTCACACAATATTTTTTTTCAATTCAGTATACCGTTTTGATAAGTTTTAGCATATGTATGTACGCTGCCGCCCATAGCGTGGTGGTTACCAAGGGATTTAGTTAATTATGTCGTATGATGAGGTATCCATTGATATGGTATTGATTGATATGGTTGGTACTGGTAAAGCCCTTTTTTCAAACCTTCGGCGAGGCGTCTGGAAGGGATATTTCACAGCGGTCCTCTAGTTAAAAAAACGGTAGACCAAGAATTGCGGGATATATAAAAACTATTCATATTAGATATACATTTAATTAAGGGAAAAGTTATTGCTCGGTAATTACGACATTGTAATGACTGTACTTTCCTAAGAAATAGCTTAGTCTAATGCTTTTCGATATTATTAGCGTCATTAATTAAATACCTAACCTTAGTTATGCTATTTTTCATTACGTAATATAATGTGTTGCGTTTTAAAGCGTAAGATATTTATATGTTTATTGCAGAATTACCATAAGTATGCCAATGGCCCCCTTGCTAAAAAGATAGTGGCGTCGATAGAGGCTATATAATCGTGTCAGACTTGTGTACTAAAATCATCTTGTGAAAATATAGAGATCTTAGATTATTTCTTTTTTTGAATGCAGGCTTCCTCGGGATATTTTTTTCTACCTTTAAAGACCAATAATACGCACTCGTCCCGAAAACATAGAGGAACACTTAACGTTATAGAGCATTTGCGTAATTAAATTTTGATGTACTCGTACGCTGTATAAGAGTGTCTTGTAATTTAACGAAAAACACAAAATTAAATTGCCTTTTTCCAAAATCGAACCTGGTGCCTCGTAATGAAAAAGGTCCATGCATGTTGTCATATAATAAATGAGGCCAATCTTTACTCAAAAACAGATATAGATAGATTACACTTATTCTATCTTTATAAAGAGAGCGAGTATTACGAGGACAATAACTAGGTTTTCGAATTACAAATTCTATTGTCCATACATTAATGACATAAGACATTGCTGTGCCGGATAGCTATTTGTACATTATAAGATATTTTTAATCTATCAGCTCATTATATCTGCAAATTAGGTTTCATGATCACAACGGCTGTCCTTGTTGGCTGAGTTCTATGTCGTGCGGTCAGTTTTGGGTTAGATTGTGTAACTGTGATATGTTTGGTGATCAACAATACCTATTTATAGCATGCAGGTGGATTTATTGATTCTATGTACAGACAGCCTCCGTAGCGCAGTTGGTTGGACGCCGGCAGTGAAACGAGAGGCCGCGGATTCGAACCCCGCATCGAAACAAATGTTTGGACCACAATTATTTGTTTCGAGTCTGGGTATTTGTGAGACCATAACGTCACTCGTAGCTCCTGATACCCACGACACGACTCGATTTTAGTGTGGGTTCAGGGGTCAGGGATTTTATATGGTGTTCAGCCTATTTTATAAGATGTTGGAATAGTTACACATATTCACACAAGTGTTGGTCAGTTGGTGACGGGCCGGACGCGGCTGTCGAGGCGAGTCGCAGGCCGGAATCCCAAAGTATACCTGTAACTTCGAAGCTATGTGTGTATTAATTGTCAAATAATTAAACGGCGAAGACTACACAGTTAGGAAAATGCATACAATAGATATGTACACATGATGTTCTATGGTATGTAAAGTCCGCGATCCCTCGCTAAGCCAGCTTCACGGACTGTGGCCTAAACCCTTTCATTTATACTCTTGGTACCATCAGGAACACTGCAGACACATTGCATGTCAGTATAAAAAAAAATAACATTCTAAAAAGGGTATGTATTGAAAGGCGAATCAAAGTGAATTTCATTATGCATGTAGGTATCGCTATTTTTTGTTCTATAGTCCGTAATCTGCATAGCAACTACCTAGTTGCTGTAACTGTTGCTGTATAATTCATGACTAGCTTTTGTTTTATTTCCAGTTCCTAATTTATTTCATCTTTTTGTAGAATAAATAAATTTAAACTTTATAGTCTTGCCGAGTATAGGACCGTGGAATTTTATGAACACGCTGTCTTGTGATAAGTACCTGATAGGCATGACACATCTTACTGTGGTTTCAGAATTTTCTGTGTGTGTGTTGGATGAACTTACTTTAAAATAATTAATTAGACCCAGAATTTATTATACACATACAAGCGTATACTCGTAAAATTTTAAATGTTTTTTTTTCTGTTTATTAATTATTTTCTTAGTAGTATTTATAATTGATGCACGCATCGGAACAAAACTCTATGTACGCAAATGATCTACAATGATGTCTATTTATCTGTGTACTGTAGATGTGCTTTATTTGAATAAATATTTTCTCAAAAACTATTCAACTTGTCGAGGTGCGCTGTGATACCCACAGATAGAAGTGTATCAGGCTACTCGATATATAGTTAAAGTCACTAAAGTGCCAGTTTTTGAATTTTAATAAGTTTATTTTTTTATCGGACTACATCGGACTAGCTGCCAAGTTCGGTGCTACCATTCCGTCCAGCGATGAAAAAGGTATTAATAAAACGATTTTATTTCTCTTCTTAACTTCCTAATATAGGATTGAGATTAATTGTAAATCAGTTGCTAAGTTGCTGTACTCCAATTATAGATAATTTCAAGCTTGAGAGGTACAGAGGTTTTTGAATTTTTATTATAAGGACGCGAAAAATCTAGACTGATATTAAAAAATCGGCAATTTATATTTAAGGTACATGATTGTGGATTTAGCTCATCTAGGATACAACTTCTAAGAATATAAGATATTTTATGAATATCTATACAAGCCTCCGTAGCGTAATTGTTATTGATGCCGGCTCGTAAAGGATGGCCGCAGTTTAAATCTATGCACCGAGACAAATGTCTGTTTGATCCAAAGGCATTTGTATGATGTCTATGAGCTGTGAGACCGAATAGTCTTTTGCAGATACTGATACCCAGGGTATAAGATTTGGTACTTATCTTAATATGGGGTCGGGAAATATGTTGGGTTTATTTATTTATTCGTTTATTTAACTCGACTCTCAACAGCAAGTGGCGGTAAATGATTTATGCTGGGAGTTTAAGGTATCACAAAATTACTTTTACATTTTTCACGCCTTTATCAAGTCGTGGACAAAAAATAAATCATCCATGTATCGCCGCCGCATATAATTAAAGTAATTTATTAAATGAAAACCACAGGTCATTGTTGAGTTATATGAAAGAAAAATTGAAGGTTTCAATTTACTTTTTTAAAGATTACTCTGAAATCTTTCTTTATCATCGTATATGGTTTTACAGATAGCTTATTGAAATCGTTTTAAACGCAACTCAAAAGGGTGCTGCAATGGAAATTATATATTTGCAAAACTTGGAAACTTAAACCTAACAACAGGAAGTTGTAAATGTTTGACTAGAACCTCTACTAATCTGAAAAGGACAGTTCTATGTGAAGTATTTTTTCTTTCTCTGTATTTTTAATGGTTTTAAATACAGATATTTATGCCACCCTCATTGGCACTGATCAAATAAACTTATCACCTCCGCTTAATATTCTACGTGAAGTTAATTTAAACAATTTGTTAAAACTATTCGTATATTATTCTCACGACTTATCAATTGTGGCAATATGCCGTTGCTTGGACAGAATGGGTAGAAAAATTTTACTTTTCAAATGTTCGATCATTAAATCTTTTGAAGCAGCTTGTGCCCGGCATATCAAATCTGCAAACTGTTTATATATTGATTCGTTATTTGGCATCGACATTCATTTATAACCTTTATAAATTCTATTTGAAATATTTTTTATAACAAGACATGATTAAGTAGCAAGTCGTAAGTCTGGGTTTTAATTTTTCAATTTATGGCTTATTCGATGTGCTTCTTGGTAGCTAAGTACTTACAAGTGACCTTTTAAAGTATTAACTTATTTGTGTGTGTTTTATTTCTGTACCTTTACATTTATAGGGCCGATATAGCTCCGATGATGTGAGAATATAGGTCGTGGTCGACTTGAATCAATTTCCGCAATAAACGATGAACAGAAATCACCGCTTTCATACGTATAATTTTGCTTCATTAATAATAAACCAATGAAAGATTTTATTTGTACAAAATAGTTGTCTTGTATTGTATTAACCCATATACGGGCTTCCTCTACACTCGAGAGTACGATTGAGAGTGGTTAGGCCATAGTCTACCACGCTGGCCTAGTGCGTGTTGGCGGACTTTTACATACCATATCAATTTATACAAATTGCTATGGTATGCAGGTTTCCTCACGATGTTTTTCTTCGCCGTTATAGTGCGTGGTGATTGACTATCAATACACACATGACTCCGAAAAGTCAGAGATGTGCCCTGGGATTTGAACCTGCGACCACCGTGAACATGTAGGCAGCCGCGTCTGATCCGTTACCAACAGGCCACCACGCACTCATAGTTAAACACAATATAGTTGAACATACAAAAAACTAAAATTTAATGACTATAGAATAGTAGGAAAATCAGTGTTATGAACTCCAGTTTTCATATTATACTTAAGTTGTAAAGGGTGTTGGTAAAAATAATATCTTAGGATTTCCATTCACTGTTGTAGCCAAAGTTATAAGATATTTAAAAGTTCACATGTTCTATAGTATTTGGATTGTGAAAGACAGCTTAATTAGGACAAAAAAATAGTGCCAAATTGCAGGAATTGTAGGCTAGCGTGGTTGATTACAAAACCAGCTCCCGAAAACTTTTATGTCCATTGTCGAAAAATTAAAGCTTACTTTTGCTTAAATAAAAAATAAAATTACGTAGCACGAATAGCATGGAGAAGCATAACAAATAATTTGTATTCGTGGTCTCATGCTAGATAGAGCCACGATCTTCATAGTGTGAATATAGATGCAGGAAAGAACCTAAGGATCGTGATCAGTGGCGCGAAATTTGAACATCCTTTATCTAGCTGAAACAACCGACTGATTAATTACTAACATGAATTACTATTACATTATTGAAATGCCTTGAAAACGATAAAAATGTTTTAAATTTTGCAAAACAAAAAAGATTAAGTGATCGATATTCTAAGTGAATAATAATTTTACATTTCCTTAAACCTCCTTCGCTAGTGGTAACATATGCGGTTTCGTCAAGGTTTTAGCCCCGCCATCCTGATCCTGATGTGTGTGTATTGCCGGAATCAGATAATGTATTTCTGATTTCCAGCAGATCATTCGTGCACTCATTATCGTCCTCTCATTATCGTCCTGAACAACTAGTCCACTGCGGGATATAGACCTCAAAAGATCGCCTCGATCGATAAGAGATAAATATTTCACGCCAATTCGTACTTCATCTGAAATGCGTCGCTCTTACCATCACGCGGTGCATTCATTGTCAGTATAAAAATAGCGTTATTGCAAAAAAGACATTGAAACTTGGAAATAACAATTATTAACATTAAAGGGCAACGAGGAATTGAGAAATTATCCTTTGACGTTTAAGATTATATTGTCCAGATAAAATATATATCATCATACGCGTCATCGTCATTACCATAATCGCGCGAGTTCGTCGATCGACAATCAATTACATTTGGTTATTGAAGCTTTAACCCTTAAATGCGCGAATTTTGTTATTCATTTAAAATATTATTTTTTAATTATATTAGGTTTTAAGATGTACCGAAAAAATAGTTAAAAAAATTATATCGACTTACACCCAATGAAAATTAAAAAAAACCGTATGTTGCATATCTGCAACAGTGCGCACTTATAGGACAATACCATGTATGGTAAATTAGGTGAAAATTAAAAACTCAAAATAAATACATAAAGTTATTTATTTATTTATTCCTGATGAAATTTATAGAAACAATTATTGTCTCTATTGTAGCACAAGCTCACTCTGCATTTCTCGCAGTATGTAAACGTGTAGCCCTTACAATTCGGGTATTTACACCGGGCTCGATCCCCCCATTTTTGCCAGTGGTCGATTTTATCTTGGCGGACATCTTTAGGAGGTACAGTTTGTGCTGGTCCACGCTTCTTTTTCAACTGCAATTCAGCTTCTAAAGATGAAGAGCTTGGGCGGCCCCTTTTTGTACCATTGCTGTGAAGGCCAAGATTACATAATGCATTGGCCAGCTCTAGTCTAAATTTACATAGATTCATAAGTGTAGTATTGGGTCTGGTCTGTTTTAGAGTTTTTTTGTACATAAGCCAGGAATTTACAATGGTCACGTCTAAAAGGTGGAAAAACAAGCGGTTTGTCCACTTTCTGCTTTTACGCGTAATGTGGTACCTTCCAATGAAACTGTCAAGCAGATCGACTCCTCCCATATCGGTATTATAGTCTTTTATTACGTTAGGACAATTTATTTGTACCCGCTGTTTCGTTGCTTTATCATACCTCGAAATAGTAGTCACAGGAAAGGCTCCGGTATAGGTTGACAGCAAAGTAACTGGTTTATTATCTTTCCATACTATTGCACTGATGTCGATACCATCGACATTGGCAACCTGTTCCTCATGGTGTCCCCTTGGTACTGTTCTTTTCATCAGCGTCTTCTTATCTGGCAGTTTATTATTTGGGATACGATTAGACTGGACAGTTCCCAAGGAATATATTCCTTCTTTTGCAAGATAAGTGACCAAGGGCACAGATGTGTAGTAATTATCGAAGTAAATTATGTGGTTTGCACGTCTTGGAACAATACGCATTAGCCGCACAACTGTGTTACCAGTTGGTCCTAAATCTGGTTCGCCATTTCCGAGAGGATTCTTATCACTGCCAGTATAGACCTCAAACTTGTGTGCAAATCCATAGACACTACATACCAAGAAAAGCTTGAATCCCCATTTATGTGGTTTATTGGGGAGGTATTGTTTCATGTAGTGACCTATTTTAGTAGCACACATTTGTTCATCCAAAGATAAGCGTTGTTCTAAAGGAATAGCAGCATAGTTACTATTTAGATCGTCAATTATTGGTCTAATTTTGTGTAATTTGTCGTGATTAGGATGGTCCTGGGGTAAGTGAGTGGTATTATCATTGAAATGTAAAATCGAACAAATTTTTTCAAAATTCTTCTGTGTCATGGTTGACTTTATAGGTTCATAGCCATATTGAGCTGACCAGTATAACCGGAAGTTTGGAAACTTTGCAATAGAAGAATAAATTAGAATCCCAAGGAACTTATTGAGATCATTGCTAGTGATAACAAATGGATTGGAAAGATTTTTCTGGGTAGAATACAAATTACTCTCTGCCTTGATCTTATCCCTCAGTTCTTGAGAGAAAAAGAAAGAAAAAAAATTGTACGGCGTCTCTAATTCTAACATGCTGTCAGGATATTGCAGTTGATAAAAATTTTGAATATCATCAATGGTGGTGAGGTTTGTGCGTCTCCACGTTACACGGCTTTGTCGTGGACGAGCTGTCCCATTCCGTTGACCAGAAGGCTGTGGCGTTTCACTCAAATTTTCTAAAATTGGGTCATTATGATTATCAAAAATAAAAGGTGGATCAACAGTACTACTTTCCATAGGTATATCCATATCTTTAACAAATTCTTCATCTTCTAAATCCGCTAATAACTGCCTATTATTCTCGAAGTAAACTTCTTCATCATCCTCTTCTCCTGCAGAGGATTCCATATCATCCTCAGACTGGTCCAGGTTCTGGAGGTAGTCCTCAATAACTTGATCATTCAGCCTTCTCGCCATTCTAGAAAAAAATACAATTAGACTTTAGATAAAATACGGTAAATATATCACTCAAAAATGAAATTTCTATGAAAGTAAATTCGCAATGTTGCACTTATGCAACAAACGGATTTTGAAGAAAAAAGTATATCAAACAATGGAATTTCCATAAAATTATTTATTTATTTTTCTTTTGATATTATAAGTAATATAAAAATAAAAAAACAAACAACACTTACCTTATAGAATTATAAAACAACTGAATAACAATTTTACACTAATTGCTTTTTACGTTTACCCGCGCCCGCGATATTATAAATTGTGATTATGAAGTTTAGAAATTTGCAATCGACCCGCCAATCGAACTGTCAAAATAAATATAATTGTCATCTATAATCTATGGTAGTTTACATTCGGATACACGAAACGAAATCTATCAAATCTTTTGAATATTCGATATGTTGCAGATATGCAACAACGCGTGTTTAAGGGTTAACTATAAATTATGTAGATTGTGTGTCAGTATTTTGAGGCAAATCATATTTTATAGTTCGCCATCTGGATGTCGGCACTTTTGAAACGAGATTTTGGAGAATTAGTTTGTTTTCAGTGGATCGAAGTGATCAGTGGTAGCGCTTTTTAATAGCGTTGACTAATGTACTTACGAACCGTTAGTTTCGAATCATCAAATGGTATCATCGCCTTAAAGAATAAAAACTTAATTGAAAATCTTGACCTATTCATAATAAACTCATAGGTCTGACATTATGACAAAGTCATAATAAACTCGTAATTGCTTCTAAATTTCGGAAAAATGAGTATCCAATGTTTTATTTATTAACTGTTTTATTTAAAAATTTAGCTGATTTTGGTTTCCATATGAGATAAATAGGCTCTGAGCTCACTACATACCTACATTAAAAGAAATAAAAGATAGTAAATCCTGGATTTGCGTCAGTTGTTGTATAGCAAATAAATATTAACATAATTTGTGCTTACAAAAAAATTAATAAGAGTGGCATAAAATAAAAATAAATATTAAAATCTCGAGTTTTTCGTTCGTATTTACCTCTGCATCCTCATTTGCCTCATTTAACGGTACTTAATACACATATTATTATATTAAATGCCTTTCCGAGTATTACGCCCACAGTGTGGCCTTAAAGTTCCGCATCCGGACCGAAACGAGTAAAAAATATACGTTATGACAATATTACCTGTTTAACTTGCCTACACTGAGTCGCATTTCACAAAAAAATATTGGTAATTACACATTTATTATTGATAAAATCTACACGGTTGTAAACACACGAATGTTTATGTATCGGATAAAACTGTATCAGCTCATCTCCTACCGCTGAGCACGGAACTCTTTTACACCCGAGAATTCGGTTCAGAAGCCCATTTAAATATTCAGATGAAAATTACAACTTAATACATTTTTAGAAGTCTACCTTTTTATTACGATGAATGGCGAGACGTGCATGCACTGATGGCAAGTGATAAGACCCCCTATGGGCAGTATCAAAACCAAACAACACCATGAATTATAAACCAATGTTTGGCATTCCACTGCGCTCGCCATCCTGACACATAAGATGTTACGGCTCATGTCCAGTAGTTACTCTGGCTACAATGTCCTTCAAATCGGAACACAACAGAGCATTTATACTGTTGTTTGGCGGAAGTAATAGACATTGCGGTGGTACCTACCCAGGCGACCTCTCATATATGAGAGACCTACCACGTACCAATAGACTAGAGGTGGACTGATGCCCAGGGGAAATTCGTGTACCTGTTCCTTCAAGTGATTAATTTTGTTGCTGAAATCTTATGAATAGGGTATTTCTCGTCCTTGAACATCTGATACTCCCTCTAGGCATTATCCAGTTCTAACGGCTGCTAGCGAGGTGAGCTGAAACGCCAGGAGCACGGGGCACCGATACTTCCTTCATGCCACCGAGTTTTCGTAGTGAACTTAAATATGTCCAAATCTATGATTTTCAGAGTCGTGTATGCATTGATAGTCAGTTGAGACTTTAACAAGACTTTATGGATATGAAGTCTGCCAGTCTGCACTAGGCTAGCGTGGCGGACTATGGCCTAAGCCTTCTAAATCGAACTTTCGATTGTAGAGAAGTACGTGCTTAGCGATACGGGATTACGTGTTGATACAGAGCTTAATAGCTTATCTTTCGTCAAAAAAATGTAGGTTAAACTTTCCTACATAATGTACGGTTGTTTGTTTTATTACTAATAGTTTAAGGATATTCAAAGTAGTATTTTTACTATATGATTATTCATTATTCCGGAAATTAGCACGGAATGTGTGTAGTGTGTAGCTTTATGGTAATTCCAGTAGTCTATAAAATCACGGAAAGGAATTTTAACCTAATTTATGAGTAATATAGAGTTACTTATGGGTGATTATTACTCGTATGTTTATATGTCGTATATCATATGGACCGTTCAGCCATGTGAACCGGATAATATAGTAGTACTCGTGTACATACTATTTACACATATTATGTGCACTCAGTACTGTCACTATTTTTAAAGTTTTATTATTGTAAAACATAATTTATTTGTGAGTGATAAATTTATTTTTATTACAGGTAATACTTGTTTAAATATAAGCATTCTAAACAAATAAAAATCATAAAAACAACGTACGAAAAATTGTTTTATGTTAAACACGAAAAGTTCATTAGCAGGAAATTAATTGTCATTGTGTGAAAATGAAATGTTGTTAAACATAAAAAAATATTTTACTGTACTGTAATGGTTTTTACTTTGGATACATGTATTTTCTTAAAGGTTTCACGCGTCAGCCTATTGAAAGAATCAGAATCATAACTTTTGATTCGCCTAATTTATCAATATAGGTAGATATTATATTATCAAAACGCTTAATATATGTTATCTTAATATATTTTAATATAAGTATCGTAAGAATAGAAACAACTATTCAAGAAACAAGTTTTCAATAACACAAGTTCTCGTTTATTAAAAGTACATTTCTCTGAATTTTCGATCGATCGAGGTATGACGTAAGCTTTTTATACTATCATATCAATACAGTATATCATGGTAAGGTTATACTCGTTCTGAAATGAAGGCCGGGTTCTGCATAATCCATTTTACCTCAAACCGCTCGAGGAGTAATTTTTACATGTAATAAAACGATTTACAAGTAGTTTGTGCGTTGTGTATTGTATGAATATTTTATGCAGAAAAATAAACATGTTCTGCGTTGATGTCAAGGAATAAGTGAGTTGTAATATTTTTTCTGTCGATTACAGGAACGATGATTGATGGTTCGTGATAAATGGACTGCATTATGTTTACTTAAAGGTTTTTTCACACCATTGAGAATTGGGAAATAGTACATGACATGTCAGCTTTTCTGAAAGGAATGGGTGATGGATTAATTAATTCAAGGCTCGCGTGGCATTGTAGGTACTTGTAGCCGCTGTGGTTGAATCTCGCTTCATTAGATATAATGCCAAATATTCCAATGTACAGATATTCGGGTACTCAGGATTCGTAAACGTAGATTATCAGATAGTTGGATATTCGTATACTTAATATGATAATCAGGATGTAAAATGAGATAACCTTACATGACTGGGACAGCAATCACTTTCTCAATTTAATAACAAGCACTCACGCAACACCCTGTCTGCAACTTTGTCGCTCTTCGTCTACGATACAATAAAAATAATTGCTACAAAAAAGAAATATATTATTAATTGTCCAACATGTTCATTCGTCCTATGTGTATTTAAAAAATAGAAAAAAAAATCTGTATTAGTATTGGTAGAAGCGTCAACATTCCCGGACCTCGAGCGAGAGGTAAACCAAAAAAGCGCTGGCTTAATGTCGTTAAGGAAGATATGGCCTTACCATTAAGAATGTCGGAGACCGGGCGAAATCGGGAAAACTCAGTCGGAAGGCGAATCCTAACACCAGCCGGAATAACGCCTAATAAGTAGTAAGTAGTATAAGTAACGAAGTAAGTAGGTAGTGTTAGTAAAAAATTTTAAAAGACTGCTCCGAGGCCATTATTTGTCACTTTAGAGACTCTGGTTTTAACTCCTCATCATGTCATGTGTATAATGCTATATGTAGTATATATTTATATATAGTGTAGTTTATATATTTTTAGTTGTATGTATGTATGTATATATTAATTGTACATCTCTGTATTCTTTTCCTATTTAACCACTACCCTCTATTTCTGCCTACTGCTCTTTCCACTCCATCCAAAGGTTGTCTGGAAGAGATCGCCGCTGTTAGCAATAAGACCGCCACTTGTACTACCGATAATTTATATTTAAGCGTGTTTCTGTATATATATATATTTTTGTCTCTTTAATGGTGTACAATAAAGCATTAATAAATAATAAGTAAATAATAAATAAAAAATATTGGAATGTAATTTGGTTTCTAAGTGTTATTAACTATTATGTTTGTTTAAGTGAGTTAATATACATCTATTTCGCTTCGTAGTATGAATGTTCCTTAATATTGAGAATGTAGGTCGTAATTCTTCATGTTGCCCTACTTATTGTATTGTATTGTATCAGCCCATATACGACCCACTGCAGGGCACGGGCCTCCTCTACAATCGAGAGTACGATTGAGAGTGGTTAGGCCATATAGCCCACCACGCTGGCCTAGTGCGGGTTGGCGGACTTACACACCGTAGATTTTTTTTAAAATCGCTACGGTATGCAGGTTTCCTCACGATGTTTTCCTTCACCGTTAAAGTGCGTGGTGATTGACTATCAATACACACATAACTCCGAAAAGTCAGAGGTGTGCCCTGGGATTTGAACCCGCGACCACCGTGAACATGTAGGCAGCCGAGTCTGGTCCGATACCACGAGGCCACCACGCCTTCAACTACTTGCCCTACTTAAGCCCACTAAAACATTGCATATTTTATAAAATTTATCACTTTAAACAAAGTCGCAGACGAAACAATAGCGTTATTATTTAAATATATTGCAATATAATGTCGGTTATTACGCGCCACCCGCCGCGCCTCGCTCCATTACCCGCGTATCGATGGCCAGAACATCCTCATTTATTTTTATTTCACGTAATTATTATTTAATTTTACTCCTCCAAAATAATAGTCTCATATAACAATCGTGAAGTCCTTAAAGTTATTGCATCGGCTGTATTCAATTTAATGCGGTTTACCCTCGTTTTGTTGCCGAATAAGTGATTTTTTATGGTAATAATTGCGTGATATACTATCATTATGTAAAACGTTTGGCTGTAAATTGTTTTTGTTGGTTAATGGTTGGCTATCCGTCATCTTTATTTATGAAAATAGCTGTAAAGATAACGTTAATTATTTTAAATGTACTCCTGTTTCTTCCGTATGATTTAAACAACTTTAATCGGATACTACGCGTAAACTACGCGTCATGTATGTATCGTATTCGAGCTACCAAGAAAACGTTGTTGAAGGGTGGATTTTGTAAAAATATAGCAAACAATATAAGGATTTAAAATAGTTAGACTCCGGCAAGTTAAATACGTTTAAGAGAAATAAGATATCAATCTAATAAAAAAGGGGTTTGAAGTAAACGTTAATTTCTACATAATAAGTGAATGTATATGTATGACAGCGTCTCATAAATTAATATCAAATTAGTAAAAAGATTGAAAGTAAATGAGATCTTTAGTAATAAAGTACGTTTTTCGAGTGTAGGTATAGAATAAATATGTGTAAAGTTCCTAGATATTAGCACTGCTCAATAAAGGAATGAATTAATGAACATATTGCAAGATGTAAAAATAGACATTAGCTGCGCTGTTAGGTTTTATAAACGAGCCGAATAAATAAATTTCAAGTGTGATCTCTATCTATTAACTAGGGTTCCTTATAAATATGTAGAAATTAATATTAAATTAAAAAGGATTTATTATGAATTACAAACAAAGAATGAATTTAGAAAACGTTGGCATTTCTTAAAAAAGGTTAACTTTTGTATTTTTTTTAATTAAACATAAAAAATATACGTGGTATTCTTACTAGGGAAGGTACCAAAAGGTACTGACAATGTTAAACTTTAGGATCACGTAATAAAATTATGCAATGATTGATAACTTTACAGACAAATTCACACAACAAAACAAAGTGAGTTCACATCACTTAAATTAAGATATTCATCGCGTAAGTAATTATGTAAAGTTAAGTAGTACATCAAATTACATTTAAGATTGAGTTGTATGGGTCAAATATAGTTTTACTCCAGTTAAATAATTTGTTCTTACATTATGAAATTGCAGTTGGCTATATGTCCCATAGCAATGGCCGACGGCCCGATAAGTTTTCAATTTGAAGCTAAGCTACGTATCAATAAGGCTGAATTAGACATCCAGGTACAATTTGGACACACGACCTGGTAAAACGCGTAAATAGCACTTTTTCAGCTGAATAAAGTGTTGCTAAATCATATTTTTATGGACACAACCGGAACCAACGTGTTAATGTATTTTCCATAGCCTTAAAAACTGGAAATTATTGTCGATTATCAGAAGTAATTTATTCATCAATAACATTTTGATATCAACATAATTTGCATATTTTATTATGTCCCTTTGATTAATTGATATATTTAATTTAATATAAGGTTCCGTTTCCGCATATATTCGCGGAACTCTAAGAAGCTAAAAAAGTGCCACGGTTGCTAACCTAATATCCTTACCACATTATTAGTAATAATTAATTGGTTATTATTTGTAATGATATACATCGCTGTCTATGTTCGTTGTTGTTAAAATATCATTGATATGTAAAGGCAATGTACAAAGAACAATTCGATAATTTTGGTCGTATCAGATAATTAAGAAGTGGATTGTCGAAGGCGGCCTTGCATGTGTTTTCCACTTGCATAGTTCACGCTTCCGTTTCAATGTGACATATTTGTGTTTTTTTTTATTATTTCGGCTTAATACTTTTGGAATGTGGTAATTGTAATTTAATTAATGAATGAAAGGTTGGATACGCCGGTGAATGTTGTTCTGAAGATTGTTTCTGGCGCTGACGCAGATACTTCTCGTCACGCGTACTTTCCTACAAAAATAAGAGCGGTTGAAGGACTTTATTTTTGGAAGTAATCATTGCATTATTTAATCTATAAATGAACAATAATGTAACTATGGGCAGTTAAAAATAAGTTACTCATAATACTAGGATCAAAGACATACCTAATATATTCCGGTAATTTTTTCTCAATAGAAAACTTTGATCTTTAAATGAAACTGAGAATTCTGAATTAAGCAATACTAACTAATTAACCAATTAAATTAACCAATACTAACTAATAATTCTTCAGAAATGTAAAAAATGTAACGATTTATATCAAGTTACCTATTACCGAGTGTGCTGCATTCAAGAATGACAATGACATGAAATTTCGATGAGTTCAATATTAGCGCGGTCAATTTGTAACTAAACTATTTTGACGTCTCTTCCTTTATAAAGCGCCATTTACATGAGGAGAGTTCCTCGCGGCCAGAAGCGTATGCGATCATCGTATGACATAACCGCCATAGATTATCGTGCTCTGACAAATTTTACACGATGCAACTTTTTTATATCCTTACGATAATCGTATCTTCGAAACGAGAATTTTCCCCGTGAAAATGGGGCTTTAGTGAGTATTTACATCCTATAAGCAATCTATTTACTCAATTATAAGTAAGTAGGCTCTACCGTGCCTTAGATTTCATGATTAGTCATCGAGTTGTTTCACTCTTATATTGATTTACATACATGATTCATATTAACTGCAATTCGTAAACGGATGGCGAATGTTAACGTTTCAATTATGCAAAATATTTGCAATAGGCGCATTATGTTTGTGATTAGATGACTCAGTATTTTACTTTATTTACTGAACTAAACAACACATAAACAAACACTATTTTATACAGAAAATTGCACTATGTATTAGTTAATCTGGCCCATGGAAACTGCTATTGCTATTACGACCCTTCTTTACAATTTCAAGCTTGATTGACAATGTTTAGAATTTAGACCATAGTCCACCACGCTGGCTTAGTGCGGTTTGTTGGATTCCACCTAACATTGAAATTCTAGAAAATCAATGACAATATTTTACTTCATCGTAAAGTATCTGGTTATTGACACCAAGAACACATGACACCGAGAAGTCCGTGATGTGCCCTGCGATTTGACCCGCGACCATTGTGTCAACAGCCGCGTCGCTTGGGTCCGTTATGAACCACCACGCATTTAGAGTGTTACAATACTGCAACATACTGTATCAACTAGCATCAATCCATAATCGTCCACTGCTAAGAACGAGACTTATCTACAACCGAGATTTTAATTGCAAGGGCTTAGCCCATAGACCATAGTCCACCACGTTGACTTAGTGTGGCCTACTCTACGAGTAGAGTCCACAGAGTGTAACAGTACCGGATTTAAAACTAGGAAGAGACATTGCCCCTACTTCGATTCGCGGAATAATGGCAAATGTCATGCATATGTCAAGTACACTGCACATACTCTGCGACTAAGTTCGTGATCCATATCAAATCGTTGTTAATCTTAAGGCTTGACCACATGTGTTACAATGATCTTGCAACGATATGCTTGCGTAAGCACGACGAATTTTCGTGTGAAAAAACTATAGTCGATTGCGACTCGCGTTTTTACTGTACGTAACTTTGGTACGTGCTTCTGATGCGACGTTCAGAGATAGCAGTTATTATTTTATGACTAGTTGAAGAGAAATTCTAATGATTTTATCGCATGGATCATAAGTTTATTTAAAGGTTTTAGAATATATTTTTTTATTTTGTCATTAATCAAGCCTGTTTAGTCTCTAGTCTCTACTACCTGTTTAGTCTCTACTAAGCTAATTAGCCTTAGAATTATGTTACACAATTTTTTTTTGTAACGTATTAAATACCAAGCTACTATTATCGTTTGCTTTCTCTTCAATCGTTAGTGAAAATATGAATTATCAAATTAACAATATGAATTGCATTGTTGTAATGTTCTACGTTTATAATTGGAATGAAATATTACAATATTAATTGGCAAGCGGTTTGTATTGTGTTGCCAATAATTTAGTTTAACGGTAATAATGAATTATGTGTACGAAATACCTGTTTATTATTGCTGTTATTTCCTAAAATATAAAACTTGAACTCTTAAAAGTATGCGTTACTTATGTGTTATTACTTAAGTATGGGTTATACACGATGAAAATCGTAATCTCAATTTGTAAATAATACTAATATTTGAATATCGTTAAAAATAATGTTATGATGGTATTGCTTTAATAGTAACTTCAGTTTATTCAAAATCTCTGTTGACCATGACCTTCGTCGACAAAATAACCGAAAATAACGCAATATATTACCTACAAAATATTCTAAGGATGCTTGCATAAAATTGCACATGTGTTCACACCTTTACAGTTTAGTTAACCAACTCATGCGTCAACATCACTTCTTATGACAGGTCATATTATTATAGAAAGGTCCGTTTTGGAAGTGGAATGCAATGCGGCGAGAAATTTATGATTATTATGTTTTAGCTAAACGCGCAACATTACTCTTGTCAAACCCTTGAACTATAAAATGATTTGGCAATGCTCAGGACTTAAGCTGTAGTGGACACTTTAAAAATTCAAGGTGTTTTGTTATCTTTTAAGTTAATGTGTTTTGAGTAATATGAGATGGATCTAACAAGCCGGTAGGTATAATTCGGCCGAAAGGATGTAGCTGTTTGGCATCAGCTTACTCTATCTATACGGCTTTGTGCTTACCTGCATTAATTGTAGTTTACAATAACTATAATAATTTAAGTTGAAGAGGAAATTTATAAAAATATCAAAACTGTAGATACTCTCAGCAAATGTTGTAAGAAATTGCTAAGAGCACACCGCTTTTAATTGGACCTTTTTGAAATCCTTGGTACTGCGGAAAATAAAATATTGCCAATGTTCAACAAAGGATTTTCTGTGGCTAAAGAAAGAGATAAATTCTAAAACCCTCATTTGGATTGTAAAGCAATGTATTAAACACTATCACAGAAAGAAAAATGGGACGCTAATATTATGTAAGTCAAACAATGCGTGTTTTAATTACAAAATAAATCATCTAATTACCTTTGCAGTGTAAATAATTCATACGGTAAGATAACAATCTTATTTTTTGCATTAGGAAACAAAGGCATAGTTCAAGTATCGAGTATCGAGCCACGCCCCGTTATCAAGCAATATTTATATTGTTTTTACTATCCGAGAATCTCATATTCAAAGAATGTCAGGGCTGATAATGTTCTTTGAAAATTGTATACAATAGTTGATAAATGAACGAAGCACTCCGATGAGGAATGGACGCTTATGTTTAAACATGGTGGCATAGACTTTCCGAGAACTGAAGAATAATAACTTAATTTATGCTCACTATAGAAAAATAGATTAATTGGTTGAAAATATAGTCGTGGCTTGGTTGTTAAGATGCTGGATTTGCAATGATGTGATGTTACGGGTTTAATTCTCGCAGCAGAATGTGTTGTAAGATTAAATACTTTCGTAGCATCTGATATCCACGTTACAAAACTTGTATCTTAGCGAGGGGCTAGATTCATGGATGCGAATGTTGGGTGTACTTTTATAATTAGAGAATATGTTTATAAGGAAAGACGAAACAGATGACTCTGAGCGGTCTACTAGTTATTAAGTAAACGCAGTTGAAAAGGTATGAAAGTTTAAAGCTTGCGGCTAATAGTGATATTTTTCTAATTGTTGTTGTCTATTGCAGGGTCTATTCTTTCTATCTATGATTAAAATATAACGTTATATTACAATATAAACTTTCCATTCCATGTTTAACTAATGTAAAATGTTAAAAGGATAAGCTTCATAATCATGACCTAGAAGTGAAGTTAAAAAATTGAGCGCGCTGCCTCCTGTTACTTCTCAAGGAATGTATTTATCTTCATAAAACATAAATAAAATACGCGATATATTAGACAAGATAAATAATTTATCTATCCTTATGGAGTAAAAGCCAATCTAATATAATCTTTCGTAGGCCAGCGCCCAAGTGTGGTCGCTACGTGACCGGCGCCAAGGGCGTCAGGTCAACTCGACTTAGGGCTGCCACATTCTTATAGCATACCGGCATATCGAGATCAAGGAAAGTAAATTAAAATAATGAAAACTTTAATATTATTAGATATTAAAGTAATTTAATTTTGTCTATATTTTTAAAGACGCCGACAAAAGGAAACTGGCTAGACGGCATAGGACATTTATCATAAATAAGTACCTACACTAGTTGAATATAACATTCGATATCCTGCTGTGTTTTGATTTTGAAATTGCGTTAAGAATAATTATTAACCTTAAGTAATGAAGGCGGACATTAGCAGCGGCCGGGTTAATGCCAAGTAGAAGGAAGGAAGGAATGTCGGGAGAAATCCTTTGATATTAAATTGAATTATCGAAAAATACAACCGATAGTTACCATTAGATTTCAAAGTAAGCTTTGTAGAGTTTTTTGATATTATATCTTATATCACTATCTAACTTATTAACATTAACGCAAAAAAATATACAAACTAATCCCGAATACGTTTTTATACATGTTTTTTATATTATCTAAAAAAGGAATTGCAGGCAACCCTGCCAGTCCCACGGGTGACCGATGACGTTAATAGGCTCCTAACCAAGTGTGACATAAACGCTCCAAGACATACGGGCATCTGATACTGGCCGAGACCCGAGTGTAGTGGCCATTCCTGGCCATTCACAAGGTCGCCAGGTCAACTGTCACCAGTGGGCGTTCATTCAGCCAGCAAAAAATACGGAATTGGAATTTGTCACGTGATTATGACATGTGTGATTAATATGTAATCGTGCAATATTAATGTAGCTTTTTTATTAGGATATATTTTATGGGTCGTGAAAGAATTATTCAATTGGTTGGTATTATGCTTCTAATGTATTGATCTATTTAGGAAGTAAATTAGGTTTGCTATTTGTGGATTTTTTTGTTTCGTTCTCTTAATTTATTTACAGTCTCATTT
Source organism: Theretra japonica (assembly GCA_033459515.1). Taxonomy (NCBI): domain Eukaryota; kingdom Metazoa; phylum Arthropoda; class Insecta; order Lepidoptera; family Sphingidae; genus Theretra; species Theretra japonica. Next base: position 7,568,808 of record CM065942.1, read on the forward strand.
GTCTAGTCTTTTTGCATAGTTTCTAAAGGAAATATTGTCTGACATGGTTTTGTCGATACGGTTTGATGTTGATGTCCAAATAAAGGTTAAATTTCATTAATAATGCATAATATTCTGCATTTATATATAATTTGGAAGTGGTAGAGCCACGCTGTTGTCAGTCATGACTCGGCATGAATGGGCAGGCTCATCCCGGGCAGTACCACTGTCACACAGGAAATCGATGAGAAGCGACAGCTCAGCTGTCGCGTTTCGTTCGGTGAGTGAGATTGCCAGATGCCCAATACCCCTTTCCTCTTCCCATCCTATTTCCTCCCCGTTCCCCTCCCAATTAGGCCGGCAACATATCCATGATCCAGCTTTGTGGATGCTCATAGGCGGCAGTGACCACTTACCACCAGGTGCCTGGTTTGCTCATTTGCTGGACCAATGAAATAAAAAATTGTTTTAAATGATTATTCATTTGCAAAGCTTTGCGTTGTCATCACCTTAGTATTATATTATTGCTAGACAGCATAAATAATAAGTAATATTCTTTTTACGTGGGTTTATAGTAATTATTTTGCTGTATGCATAAATATTTTATCAAGTTTATTTCTCTGCGATGTTTAATTTTTGCAAATAGCAAATAATTTATCTATTTTATGATGGTCAATCATGTCTGATGTGTTCTGTTATTTCTAATCCGTAGCATATTAATTAATAATTTCATTCATATCACATCTTAGTTATTAATTATGAGTATTATTGGATCTTTACGATTCCAGTCGTGTAATGCCTGTAGAATATTCATGTGTAAATGTGCTAGATAGCTGTGCCTTTTGAACTTGTAAATCAAGTAAGCCTTCAAACCTCGGCCAAGCTCGACTGCATTCCGATAGAGCGCTTTATTTTTCAGAAAAAGCTCATTTTAAGTCGATCGAAAGTTTATGTTGACTATAAGTTTAAACAAATAAAAGTGTTTATATATTGGCATAAAATTTAGTTGAGTTGAGGATAATCGCCCACTACGTTTTCTTACTATAAATTAAGAGCCTGAATTTGACCAGTCTTAATACCCTCTTGCCACGGATTGTTCGCTTTTAATTTCATTATATATTTTACTGTTTAGAATTGAATTCATTTGACGACTTTGTTTCTCGTACACAAAAAATAACCTTGCAAACTAAGCTGGACATTCAAAATTAAATTAATGATTACATAAGAAGTTGTAAAGTGGCCGCTGCAGCATTTTACATAATTAATGTGAGTTTACACTTATTCTATGTGGTATATCCAGTTATGGACAGTAGCGCAACAGGTGTACAACTCGTCGATCACTGGTAGACAACTTGATTTTTCTGCATTATAATCGTGTATACTCCACTCATATATCTTCACTAAACAAGATAACATCAAGTTTGTAGGTTCAGTGAGTTTATTGCCTTATTTTATTTGTCTATAGACGATGACTGATGAGGCGGGTCAAGAGGTGTTGCTAAGGCTTTATAGTAAGATTGGATGGAATTGTGATTTCACGTATAAGACGTCTTGAGACCCTGTGTAGACTGTCGACAAATGAATAAGTGAGTCATTTATTAGTAACGGAATAGCGGCTTTCCTAGAAATTCGTTATAATTGAGGGAAGGTAGGTAGGTTTTGCCCTTAATCGTTAACGATTGAAGACTCAACAGACAGTTGGTGGTATCAGTCCACATTTGAAACAGCGACCAAAACGTATTATTTACAAAAAGATATACTCATGGTGATTGCTGTAATGTTATTAATGTTAGGTACCGGTATAGGTGCGGAACTTTAAGGATGACATATTTGTGTTGCGTATAATTGAGCAAATATGACCTTTAGGTGTTTAGTTACTAGTTTACATAATCGATGATAAGGCATAGCTTATATCAAGAGAAAAGAAGGAACAAATGCGATCTATCTGGGTAAACACAACAAAAATCGTAAATACAATTGATCATTAGCGTTTTTGTGACGAAGCTGTAGTTCCAGCACAATGTTCTATTAGTGTTGGTTGAACGTTCGCGTCGATCGTATTCGGTGATCTGCGTGAGTGGAAACGCATTGTGATGGTCAAACTGCATTCTCATTGAGGTGATTAAGGCGCACCTACCCCGCGCCTCCGTCATGCATTGTTACAGGTATTTTTGCACGTTCACTGGTCGATTGCGAATTATAAACTGAGTGATCAGCACTCAGGCATTCAGCGCTTGTGGTGGGATTAAACACATTTTTATGATTATCCCATTAAAGAAACATTGAAATGCTGAAGAACCTCAAAATAACTTCATTTGTGTAAGTAAGATCAACCGGCGGTCTCCTGCAACTATATGGGAATATAATTGAACTTCCTCATACAGTTTAGCTCTTTTGCGCCTAATTTTTAATCAAAGTTGACTTAAATTCCCGAAATTAGCTTGTTTCAAGCAGATTTTCAATTGTTTTAAAAAACGATGTGTCCTGATCTCATTATGTAAAGCACTGGCTGAATACGTATAAAACACATGAATTTGGTGATAATGATGATATCAACATTAACTACATTAGAAATGGAACGTCAAAATACTGCGTTTGCAATGCACGAAATATATCTTGCCCTTGTTCAAAGTGCGGTTGGACTTCTTGCAGTGACAATTGCCATAATTTGCTTGTGTGTACTTTTCTGTTCATATGCGAGGCAATAAAGGCGTTCAAGAAATTTCAAGGGTATATAAGAAAAATCTTTATTTTTCTTACATACCCTTGATATAATATCCCCTTCCTTCCTATGTAGGAAGGGGATTATTTGCTAATAAGATAGATAACGAGCATATTGACAGCCTCCGTGGCGCAGTTGGCTAGATATCGACTGTGAAACGAGAGGCCGCGGGTTCGATCCCCGCACCGAGACAAATATTTGTGTGAACCATAAGCATTTGTTTCGGGTCTGGGTGTTCGTGAGACTAAAAAGTCTCGAAGTTTTTGATACCCACGATACAAGATTCTGTCTTAGTGTGGGGTCAGGACTATGTATGTGACTGTTGCGTGTATTTTTTTATTTATATATTGTACTCCAATTATATGCACATGACAAAAAATAACTTAAGACTGTTTGTCATTTCATCGAATAAAATACCTAAATTGCTGATTCATTTCATAATTGATAGCTACGAGGAACGCGCTTCAATATAAAATTCCAGTGATATTCAAAATGAAATTCAATTTGCGCGTTAAAGTCTCTGAAGTGTAATGGAATTTAAATGTCATCCACTAAAATAGTCTGCAGATTTCTGATGCTTAAAGTATTGTGGAGCGAGAACAAAAGAAACGACAAGTTAGTATTGCGTCAGTCCAATATAACCTTTAGAGAAGTCTGGACCGACTTGTCACAATAAAACGGGTAATGATAGTACATTCTGTGCCATTTCGTTTAATTATGCAGTTTATTCACATAGTTTTGAGATTTATCTTCGGTTCAAGTTTAAACTGACCCACGACGCGTGACGTCTTGTTAGCATGCAAATTTAATCTTTATCCTCATTACGAAATGAACTAAAAATCAAGATACGTTATCTGTAAATAAATCTTATACCGAGTAGGTCATGAGTTTTGGAATTAGGTTAGTAAAATGTTTTTCTTAAATAAAATTAGTACAAAATTTTATGAATAAGAACAAATTCTGCAAATGTTACTAAATATTGTTGATACTGATTGTATTATTGATAATTGCATCAGTCTTCAAGCTGTCTCAGAGATAAGAAAGCCCACCGGTTACTTAGAAATTCAGCAATGAATTGGAAATTCAAGTCCAGTAATTTGCATTTTTCTATTAAACCGCGTAGAAAGTATGTGATGTGCCCTAATCTTATCAATATTCGGGCTATGATGTAGTAATGTAGTGGAAGTTATGATTAATAACGGAACAGTTTGGTCACTTAGTTAGAATTTATGAAAATAACCTAATGTATTATGGTTTCTTAGATGTATTTTTCAAATACTTTTCCGTTTGTCAAGTTTCTGTTTATTAGTCATTTCATGGAAATAATTATGGCATGTGTTCTCAACTATTTTTTTGTGAAAGGAAGCTCTGCTTACGGCTCGATTGGTTCACATGTATCATTTAATTAAGCCTTATAAAACAGTTTAAAGGTGATCTACATATGAAAATAGCGTAAACAGTTCACATCTGGATTTTAAATGTTCATAAGACAAGGCTCGCTCAATCACCATACATGGTAACGTGGTATTTTTATATCATCATTATTTTACAACTCTCGTATTTCTTCAGATAAATGATCCTGAGAGACCGTTATGGAGTAAATAATATTATGGCGATGAATTTATGGAGTGCTTTATTTTATTAGCATTAAATAGAAATAGAATAATATTATTGTAAAATGACTCCCAATGCAATTATATTAGTAAATTATTGTTAACGTTTAATATCTATTAATATTAAATTATTAAATAAATATTGCAGGAAGTCATTCAGAACAGATCAGTATGGAGCTCCTTGGGGAAGACCTATGTTCAGCAGTTAACTTCTTGTGGTTGACGAAGACGATCACTAAATTCTTATTGCTTGAAATACGAGTATGTTGTTGCTTGTTGCCGGGTTGAATCTGATGAATTTTACTGAATTGTGAATGATCTGAAAGTAAAAACTCATTATCTTGCGTCATGCATTGCATAAAAAGTGTCTGTATTTGATTAACTGTCTCCCTTATAAATTCTTTGAGAGCTGACTTGTTGAATACCTTGCCCCAAAAGTGATAGTTGACTTAATATACATGTAACTTTAGCATTCTTTGCGTTGTTCTTGGCCGTAAATTAAGAATGCTCGTATGATTATGTATTACTAATAATTTATTACATACCTCTTCTGGCTACAGGCTCGTCTCATATGTGGTAGGGTTTTGGTCCCTTGTCTTCCATTTGGCCAGTGGGCGATTGCCCATCACGCGGACAAAAAAGTTATAATTAGTCAGCGGCTAATTGGATTATTTATGGACTCTCAAGAAGTTTAAAAACATTTGTCTAGTTTTTGTCGCCGCAAAATATTTTGAATTTTATAAATGAATATTCCTTTACTAACTTAATCTAACTTTTCAATTGCATTTTTCCGTTCCTATTTTAATTTACACTTTCAAGACACTTGTCTTTCATTCAGCGAATTGGTGCCGCCACTCAAACTTGAATGAGATAATTGGTATTCAGATATTAACTCCATCGTTAGTACTAGTAATTAATATAAGTTAAGATAAAGGTGATTTTGCAAATATATAATTCTGTATGTATGTACTATTGAGTCACTAATTACTTATCACGTAATTTGGTAGGTAGCACAAAAGTTTATAATATAATATATTTTATAATTATAGCTTTAAGCAAAATATATTTCCTGGCTTTGCAAACCACAAAGAAAGAATAAATGAAATATGTGATTTAATGCGGGGAATAATCAAATTTGACATGTGATGGATTACATAAATGTAATGTTGTGACCATGCCATACTAATTCAAAATTGTTATCTTGTCTACAACTTAATCCATACATTAATGTAAATATCGTAATTACAGAGTCTGTGATAGGTATAATATGTAATGTGTATGCACAGTTAAACCGTGAATTAATTCGAAATAAATGCAAATCGAAATTATAGGCCACTTTTGATAGGAAAAGGAATGTGTATGATAGAAATTGAGTCACATTTAATTAGTTATTTATGAGTGTCCTGTACCCAGTAATGGACATTTTATTGTTCAGTGTGATTTAAAATATGTTTCACTGCTCGGTTATATATGTAAATGTATCGTGTTACAATAAACAAATTAGCTATATTCAAATGTAATTGGTTATAATTTATGATGGGGAATAATACAATTTTGATTATTGACTAAGAGAAAGCGACATAATAAAATGTACTCTTGGTTTCGGATTTGAATTTAGGTTGTCTAGAGCTTTTGGAGCTGACCACTTGTTTTCGTTGCCTGACATATAAATATTTTAATGACTCTCATAACACGATATTTTGTGAAACGGCTCCTAAGCCTTCGTCGTATTCCAAGAACTAAAGTATACATCTGAATACATTTTAAATTCAATGACGCGGCTAGATTACCTCTCGATGTTTTTCTTCGCCATAATATCATTATATGTAAATATTTGTATAAAGCGTGCAAAACTAGATTCCTACACAGCAGTGCCGCCATTTGAGTAAACATGATTTATTACTACAACTAGAAAAAGCTTTCTGTACTATGAGATCTTATTCTAAGGAATGCAGTATCTGCGTATTCGTTTTAGAAGTGTTTTTTGCCCGCCGAGTACTAATTAATAGCCTTTTATTTCAAGCGAAAAGGAATTCTACTCTTAGTGATATGACGTGATTGTGATTGATATGAATAACTAGTATAATTTATGTAACAACTGTACAACGAGGTCGTCTGTGCATAAAAGCTATTTAAACGTTGTCCCTGATTGGGAGTGGTTTGGTTGCTGACCGCCCCGGGGTTTCTGAATTTGGAGAGTGTAGATAATAATATGCTCTGCATGTTCTATAGTTATAAATACCGTGATAGGGAGTTTGATATGTGATAGAACAAGCTGTTTACTATGTCCACTGCCGACATTACAAATTCCACAGAAATGGGTCAGGATGATAGCGATTAAGTACTCGGTGTTCATACAGTGACAACTTGCTTAAAGCTACTGCGGATTACTGATAGTCTATTAATTATTGTCTTTAACAAGAGTCTTCGGAATTAAAATGAAACATATAAGTTATAACAAATAAACAATCAATAATGATTAATAACGCGAACAAAGGCGATAATGATGATTTGATAGTCATGTAAGTGTGATTTATTCCATTCATAACAATGAAATATTTTTGACAATAATTTATAATAGCTGTCTATTCTTTAATTTATTTCATAAGTATATATCACTATAAACAATACCCAAAGTAGATCTTATCTTATTCGATACATGTTACTTGTAGCATTTAATGTCTTCATCAGTCCCATACAAAGATTTATAACCATGGAATTGACCGTAAATTAAGATTAACTGACAGTAAGGTTGTGATAAAATTGTACACAAGTTGCTTGTGGTTACCAAGTGTTACGGCTGTAATTAAAACCATTGACAACAGCGCCTTGGAGATTAAATAAACCAAATAGTCACGAATTGGACACCCTTAGGCGGTTTACACCTCATAAATATAAGTTGTGTCAATGTAAGTACAACCAAACAGAATCTACATAATTACCTATTACCGTAATAATATTGTTTGTTTGTATAATTGTAATGTGCTGATTAATTTACAAATGTGGTATACTGTCACCAAAAGTTTGACATGGCATTCCGGGACTTAAATTTTTTAAATATTTTTTTTTATTTCATATTTATGTTGTATGCATGTTTATTGTATGTGTCGCAAATAAAATCTAGCGATTTTATATTTTGAGGTATACCATTGTAATAATTAATTAATAATAATCATATTAAGTTGATTTCTGTTAAAGTAGAATAGTGGTAGGTAAAAAAAGTGGATTTATGTCATCTATTGACTCGTAATTAAAAATGTATTTTTTAAGTTAATCGTATTTTTTTATGATCGGATTACAATTTTTCATATTTGAATAGTTAGAAATAACAGTGTAATATTATGTGGGCGTCTAACCCTTTACACATAGCTATTTGAATTCGGTTTGAAATCGGTCAGAATGTTTAGGTCGCTCAAGGCACTGTGATAAATTGATAAAGTCACAATACGTACACCTCGCAACTAATTTTACCTAAACGTTCGTGTCTGGTATTACTGTAGCGTGATTTCTGAACAACTGTTGCAAGGTCCGAGAAATGTCCTAATAGACACGAAGTTTTTGCTCATACTAAATTACTAAATGTTTTATTGATCACTTATTATTGCACGAAAACGGAAGATATATGGCCGTATCAAAGTATTCATTAGGGATTTAGATATTACGAGGTCGGCTTTTAATTGAACCATTATGTGCAATTATATTTTTACGATTTAACGCGCCCTCGAGCGATGCAAAGTGTGTTTGTCAACAATTAAGAATGTGTGTCCAAAGAGTTGGTCTTGAAGTAGTTTACCTGCCGCAGCGAAATTAATATTGCCGACTGCAGTTTATGCATATATTTGGTACACAAAGATGATATCGAAAGGATTTGCCGCATATGAACAATTAGTTAAAAGGAAATCCAAAGTTTCGTTTAAATTGTTATTTGTTGATGTGGAAATGCCCTGGGTAACATAATCGCTTGCGTTTCATGATGTTTTTTCACGGATTCCCAGTTCACGTTATCTTGCCAGAATATTTTTTTTTCTAGTTTTGAATTTTACAACAAGTATGCATAGATATGCAATCTGCAATGCCTGATTAGATAATCAGACATGGTATTTACATGATTATATGGCTGTAAAATTAGAAAATGTTAATGAACTTAATATGTAAAAACAACATGAAGGTATTGCTGCAACTTTTTTTCTGGCTTGTGAGATAACCAAAGACGTAATAACCCGCATCTCCTTTAATTTGTACCACTAACACGGTGCCAAAACCATGTGTTTATGGCCAAAAAAAAATTATTTATGGGTAGCAAAAATTAGTAACAACACTTTTATATATTCAAGTGAGCCATTTACTGATTTGTGTATATTATGAAAAACAACAAAAAGAATATTACAATAGTAAGTTGTGCATAAAACGTTGAAGAGCAGTATACATTAATTTAATAACAATGTATGACGACACTTGTACGTAGGTAATGGACGGTGCTCAACCATATATCAGATAGCCAAGGCATTTCGTTGCGTGTCTGATTCATGCGACGATAAATTTTGTTATTTTCCAAATATGGTGGATTTCGGAACTCGCTTGCGCCGAATATTACTGTGCATTAGTTACTGTACGCAAACTGGAAACTTTATTTTAAAAGTGTATGCTCATTATTATAAATTTCATATATCCAGGAAACATCATAGCGTACTACATAGTCATGACTAATGAGCTTGTGGGACCGACAGGTTTATTTTGGTTCGAAGTTAACGTTCTTTTTCTTTTTTTTCAGGCATTTTGTGCTCCTTTCCGATTCTCGAGGATAAATTGAAGTTTTTGACTTGATGTCAAATTTCTCACATGAACAGTGTAGGGCGCCACCACAAGCTTTGGACATCCAAGGTGAATGCTACCGCTCTACTCTGGGGTGTTGTAATCTAAATCGCCCAGTGGAAACAAATCAGGTAAGTACATGTTAATTTAATTATATTTTCAGTTTCTTTTTTATGACATTACCTCATTTATGAAAGAAACAAAAGTCACGGAAAGTTATTGCAAAATGTTATTCGACCATCTTTCGATGCCCATGGTATATTTTTTAAACAAAATAAATGTTAAGTTCACACAGTCAGTAGCCGAACTAGGCGTTAAAGGCTTAACTGTGCCAGGTTCAGAGATCACGATAAAATCTTTTGTCTGGACGAGTGAAATATTTAATTTCCTCTTTAATATTTGTTGCCGTGTTTTTTGTGATGAAGCTCTAAATTATCATCGGGTGTAATTTGACTCCGCTTATTTCGCATTTTGTATTTATTTCTGTGCAATTATGTCTCTTTACGATATACGAGGTAGCTATCCAGTAAAATAAAGCACGTGACCTCGGTTATCGAGTGTAGGTATTTCGTCCGTTTCTTTTTTGTTTTATTATTATAAATACCCGAATGAGTTTTGTGTGGATTATTAAAATGTTTTTATAACACCCTTAAGAGCTTTTCGTGGTTTCGTATCAAGTTTGGAAAGTGAACACAGTGGAATTGTAAATATCTAATAACCTTTATTTTCCATTTCTTTTCTATGTCACTTTTTACATATATGTATTTTCATAAGCCGCCCACGACCTAAGCTTTATTTGTATTTCTTCATAAACTCATTATTAGGTGACTCGCTACGTGATATTTTGAACTAACAAAAAAAAATAGCTTAGTAATGCGATAAGTATTTGTGTTTTTAAATATGATTATAAAAAATCATAACCTTTGGTGTTGCCGAAGTAGGAAATACTCGTACATGAGACAATTTAAATACAATAGCCGTAAAATAAAGACAACAATCATATCGGCAAAGCTAGGTTCACATGATACCTACGTATGTTTTCTCCGCAAGAATTTTGTTACTGACGGGCCTCCTCTGCAATCGAGAGTACGATTGAGAATGGTTAGGCCATATAGTATTAGGAATCCTGTTGAAAAATATTTTTAAGTTCTTCCTGTCCCGTTTTTTTGTATTGTATCAGCCCATATACGACCCACTGCAGGGCACGGGCCTCCTCTACAATCGAGAGTACGATTGAGAGTGGTTAGGCCATATAGTCCATCACGCTGGCCTAGTGCGGGTTGGCGGACTTACATACCGTAGAAATTCTTTAAAATCGCTACGGTATGCAGGTTTCCTCACGATGTTTTCCTTCACCGTTAAAGTGCGTGGTGATTGACTATCAATACACACATAACTCCGAAAAGTCAGAGGTGTGCCCTGGGATTTGAACCCGCGACCACCGTGAACATGTAGGCAGCCGAGTCTGGTCCGATACCACGAGGCCACCACGCACTTCGTCCCGTTTAGTTGCGTTCATTGAATTTTAGTAGTAAGTAGTGGACCAAGAAATCTGAAGTTATTTTTTTATTCTGGCACGGCGCAGTGACTGCATTGTACTTGATGGTAAGTACTAATACCTTCCAGACAGAGTATCCAATGTTATCGGACGGCAGTCTCATACCATTCGATACAAGGCGGCGCGCTGAGATGTCTCTTCACGCTATGGCGGAAGGACCAAAAGGCAGGAAATTTGAGTGGAACATGCGTACCCTACGCATGTTTTTTATTTCGCATCGGTTTATTAAATAAGATATTAGAGAAATGGTTTGAACACTACTGTACTATTAAAATTTAATTACTTCAAATATTCTCTGGGTTCGTAATTTAAGAATTCTGGAATAATTAAATTAAGAGCTGTTTACATCAGTGCGAAGTGCCTTTATGGAATAGGTAGATATAGGTTTTAATACATAAAAGTGGTTACAATGTCTTGGTATGTACTATGTATTGAGAATTGTTATCGTGTGTGATAAATGGTATACGGTAATGTATGAACACACTCAAGCAAAGTATAGTCAGATAATCTTTTCTGTTGACGCTCAGTTCATCTTACTAGATTGTTCGTACATGTAGAGATAGCCTAACAAGTCGGAAGCGTTCAGACGGTCGCGCGGCGTGTTGCACACTGGGCCGAAACTAGGGCGCGTGGCTTACCTCATATCATATGTTAATTGTTTCATGCGAGTTTTTTATTTGTTAATAACTAATTATACGTATTGCCTCTAAAACTGAAACTCTAGCGGCGAAATCTTACAAAATTTATATAAAACAATTAGACAATGAAATGTCTGTGGTACGCTAGTTTTTTTTTAATTCCGCGAGGAAAATAATTTTATACATACTTACATGCTTACAGTAATTTTATACTGGTAAACTTGCCATTGGAAGTGTATGAATGTTCGCAGTAAATAGGCGATTCTTAGAAGTTAACTAAGATGATTATTTTAAGAATATTCGATTAAATTGTAGTGGTGAAATGCTCTACATCTAACCATCTTTTGTCGTTGTGAGGTAGTCTACTCATTTTGTGGGTGTATAATCATAAATTGTACGCCTGTACAATACCATTCTTGCGTTACGTGTTCCCAACTTTAAAATAATTTAACCCTATCAACTAGTTCTATATCCTACGCGGCTCTTACACCACCAGGTGAAATGCAAATCTGCCGGGCTACATCCATCATGCTACGAACCTCCTCAGATTTGATTCTTAAATGTAGAGGTATTTAACTTGGTGATTCGTAAAATATAGGCTTCCCAAATTCGCTCCTGCCTTAATTTCTGTGGTACAAGCAAAAATGCACATTGAAGGTTATTGTTTGACATAGAAAGTGGCATACTGATGAAATTCCGAGTAGTCATAGGTCAACGGTAAGCGTTGCCGCGTAGGTTGCTTCCATTGTGCAAGGACCTTTATCACTAAGCCGTTCACACAATATGATAATTACGCAGATTTACTACGACTAATCCGATTTGGAAGTGTATGCGCGCCTTTACATTGATTACCGGAGCGGATGAAAGGAATCGTTGCGGGTAAGCAGCTTTGCACTGGTAATCTGTTGTTGTAATTGATTGTTTAGTTTTTTTTTGGAAGTGGATCAAGTTCATCATGAGTGAAACATGTACATGTGTGATACTTCGAATAACAAATGAGGCGGTATTCTATGAGGAAGTTAGTCTGCGTTTATATTGGTGTCCGCCAGTTTCCACTAGTGTAGTAAGGCTCTTCTTCCTATCTTTTCGGGAATAAGAATCAGTTAAAAGTTATGATACACTGCATCCCTTATACCTATTTTTGTAGATTTAGACACTAGTATTGTAAATTAGAATGAGATAAGCCTCGATTTCCCCCACCTTGTTTTTTCCGAGCTAATTAATTTGCGTTAATGTCACTAATAGGATTTTTTGCCAACATAAGTTTCTTTGCATTATAATCGATGCAAGAAAGTTAAATATGGGAAGCTAGTATTAAAAACTATAGATAACACTATTTGAAGTAATGTGTGTAATGTCACATTTAGAACATCTATTTTTAAATCAACTTTGTAGGTCCGAGACAATCCAACAATGTCATTGCGTCGTAATTCGTAATACATATAATGAAGGATTCCGGTATATGTTTGCCAATTTTAAAAATTCGTCGCCTAAATGTATTGGAACTGATTGGATGATGGTCGCTTTTAACAGGCACTGAAAATCCAGGGAGGGATCAGGGAGTCCATGGTTAGGTGTGGCTGAAGAAAAACAAGAATGTATTGTGTTTTGCAGTATTAATACTGTCTCCAACATTTTTACAAGAATTTATGAACGGAATATATTGATATTATCGTCACTTCTATCTCCAATTGATACCTCCAAGTTTCAAGAAATTTCGCTTTCGTTTAAGGTTTGTGTAATAACTCGTGGGCAAATCTAGTTGCTGACGCAAATTTTAAACTTATTACGAATTCCTCGACCACTATTAACATAAATAATATTTTGTGCGTAACGCACCATATATGTTTAATTATGTAAATATTCGCATGTATATGAGTACATGAATTACGGTAACAGTAAGACGCAATGTATTAATTCGAGTTAGTGTAATAACATTTTGCATTATATACAAAAAAAAAATTATTGTACTAAACGAAGAAGTAAAAATGAAATTAAAAAACAGGAGTTAATGAATTTAAAACGGTACATGACAGTGTTTTTCTTTATAGTATTTAGTTCTAAAATTAAGCAAAATAGACCGCACGTGTGTGAAAAATAATTACGCCCAGAATAGCATTATAATTGATTAGTTGAAAAATAAAGAATCAAATGTTAAATATAATTAATAACCACTTGTTAAGTATGTTAGCAATGCTAATCATTATATTTTGACATGAACACAATATCTACTCAAAAATAAAAATACGCATACGTAACCACAATAAAATGCGTTTGGCAACGAGCGCCGGTGTCAGGGTCATTAACGAGCTTGCGCCGGTTTTCACCGATTTACTGCCAAGTGCCAGTTGCCAAAGCTGTTATGTTCCGGTTGTTACCCGGCTTGATAACAACTACTAGTAACTAGTTCCTGTGCCCACTGCGACCGATATTCTAAGCCGACTTGTGGTTAATTGGTCACTCGTACTTATTACGCGTACACTTACAAAGGCGAGATTGATATAAATTGATTTTAGCTATTGAGTGTTCAATAGAATGTTGCATGGTTTCAATATTGCTATTGTAAGGTGGTTTGTATTTTCGGATGTTGTTTTTGAAATGAATATGTTAGAATTTATATTAATGTATAACGCTGAATAGTTTGTTTGTATGCACTAATCTGAGGAACTGGTTCGAATTTAGAAAATATTTTGCTGTTGGATGGTTCATTTATCGAGGAAGGCTATAGGGTCCTTTTTATCCCGAGAAAATATGTTAAAAAATATAGACTGCCTCGGTGGGGCAGTTGTATTGCAGTATGATTAAAATGCTGAGGCCTCGGATTCGATTCCCGGCTCGGACAGGTTGATAATGATGAAAATGATTAAGATACATGCTTAAGTGATATTGATTGTTCATAATGTCCATATTATATTAAAGAGAAATACCTGAAAAGTGCCTGAAAGGCTTTGTTTTATCTCAATCGCTTGTTTTGTTATTTATTGACTGTGAATCCACTTTTTCTTTTTTGATTTTGTGATAAGATCAAAAGTTTGTTTAAAACATTATTTTACAACGTTTGGCATATCCAATTTTAGATATTGTGGCTTAGCAACTTATCGTTGATTTTTCATTTATTGTTTAAATCCAAACTCCCGTTTTATACATACATACATAAACATCACGCCTTTTTCCCAGAAGAGTAGGACACCCACGTTTCGCCTTGTGTGTTTCGTCTTATGATGTGATGGAGGCGAGCCTATCGCCATATCGGGCACAAATTCCTGTCTCCGGGCTGATAATAAATAGAAAATTCTAATATCACTTTGCCCAACCCGGGATTCGAACCCGAGATCTCAGCTTTTTAATCATACCGTAGTACAACTACGCCAGTGTGGCTGTCCCGTTTTATACAATAGTCAGATAATGGTGGGTTAATGAATTCGTGCACTTTTCTGATAGATAATTAACATGTGATTGACACAAGCCTATGATAAGTACGCGAATGTATGATGCATGTCGTCATATCCGCATATCTCTCTCGGTCTATTATTATTTCAGTGTTTAGTTGGTGATTTAATAGAACGGAAATCGACTTCGATATTTGTTGTCCAATGTCGTAATAAAATATTTATCGTACAAGGGTATATTAAATGTTACAAGTACATTCCATTGGCGCTCATTTTGAGGCACAATTGCATCTGATAACATGTTAATGGATATTTTATGTTTTAAAATAAGAATAATCATGTCGCCCATTTAAGTGCAAGATGATTGAGGTGCATTAATATGGGTGAGGAAATTTATATTCTCTTACAGGGAAAAATTATTTTCGTATACGAATTATGAAAGTTTATTATATTTAGACAGTTTAAAATGTATACGAGTATAAACAAATACAGCCATCAGTTCTTGATAAATACGAATGCAATGTCTTTACACGTTTGTATTACATTTTGAGGTAGTTTTTGGTTGTAGATCAATTAGACTTAAAACAAAATAAACGTGTTAATCCCTTCAACGTTAGTCACAATAGCAAATCAGTTGGGAAGCGGTCCGGCAAACGTCCAGCGGCTCAGAGATAAAGGTGCCGTAGGCTCAGTTTTCTATTTTCACACTTTCGCTTATTTTTTAGCAATACTAATAATAGAACTAATACTAATAGTAGAACGAGAACATGCATTGAATGATTTCAGTATTGCTTGTCTTCTAATTGTACTAATCGGTCGGGCATCTATTTTATGTCAGTTTGCGTCTATAATAATTTATTATGTTACTATGTTCCCGGCATGGCGATAGTGTCACCTATATTACATTTGGAACGGAAAATAAGCTTAGTAAAGTATAAACTCGAGGGAGTCTAAAGTAGAGAGAGTTTTGGTAATAACGGCCTATGCTAAAATTAGTTTCAGCGCCAGGGATTTGCCAGGGAAAGAGAGCATTTGTTCGATTCTGCTAGGAAGTTTCCGGTACAAAACTTATTTGTATGAAGTGATGAAATTATTATGTGCTAGAAACCTCCGGAACTAATGTCTGTTGCTTGTCGCATCTTTATGTTACACATCAGACTGGGACCACCCCATTGTGCACCCGTGTTATAGATTTAGGCAATATTCTATGAGTTTATTTGTAATAGTTGCAAATACAGCATTCTTTGACACGGGTGTGAGACGCCTAGGTGGGTGCGGGCGTCGACGCCCTGCTGTGAAATATGGCGCAAATCAATTACAGTGACATCGGCTTGAACAAAGCTTAACATCGAAATCTGATTCTAGGTAAACGTACAATTATTCATTCTGAACTAGTTGTTTTGATTGACGGAATGATTGATTCAATAAATAAATAATATTCGTTTCTGCGCGTATATCGAACGCTCTGTACAACAATAGTGAGAAACCTGCCCGGTTGATCGTGGGTTGACCCATGCGGGTGTATCGGGTTCAGTCTTTATATTTATATCCTATTTCGCCCAGGCCGCGGTGTTTGACCAGTGGACTCTATTCGGATTGCTCTGCGCTTCTTATCAGGCGCGTGTACTGTGGTCACCATAGTGGGCACTTTGTCGTGGTAGTATATCAAAATCGTCATACATGTATATTTAATAATTATAATTGAACCCTATTTAATCTTGAATGCTTTATTGTCTTCTATAGTTTCGTGTTTTGTTAATGTTAGTAGATATATGTTTTTGAGTAATCATGCTTTAATACCGAGTTCCTCTCTGTCGACTTCGAGATGTGCGATAGAGCGCATGGGGTAGTTTTTGTCGTGAACGCGCGTAACCTCTGAAATGAGTGTTCAAAATAGTAGTAAGTGTGGGGCATTCAGACTCCCAACAATGGGAGGACTAGCAACGGTTTTGTGCCGGGCGGTTAGGCGGACGTTTATCGGGGCGCTTCTCACCATGGGATGTCCAGTGCCGTCCATAATGCGTGTGAAGGTCACCGAGGGGTTTTTAATCAGGTGATATTCAGTTGTAGAAGCTTTAATGCATATTATTATAATATTATGCGACGTCATCATTATTATATTAAGATTATTTATTATTTCGCTATTGGACATAGAACCCTAGCTATACGCAGTACTGGGGAGTTACTCTATGATCCGAAACGAAATTCGAATTTTTGACGTCTGAAGTAAGTTATAAGGTTTCCACTTCCAAAAATCAACACTTTTGTCTATGATACTTATGATTCACTCCGAATTTTGTGGAGTACCTAGGCACATTCCTACAGTTTAACGTGCGACGTCCGAACATTCGAGTTTCGTTTCGGATCCTGGAGTAACCAGTGATCAAGAGATCTGCCGTTTACCTTTTTCCGGGTGTCTTCTGTCATTTATGTAAGAAATATTTTGCCACCTTCAGGTTTGTTTCTCGACAACTTTTCCGGTGGTAAAAAAATAAAATCTATTTCTTAACTTACAGTAAGTTCACTGCTGAACCTGGGGCTCCTTTTTTAATGGCGTTGTTTCATTTCAAGGGTTATTTTTACTATGCTAGTTGAACAGAATTTGCAATGTAAAGAAGATTAAATTATTTTAGTGACGTAAAAAAAACTCGAATTGCTTTCAATATTTTATTAGCTATTTTTACAAGTGGCGTACAATCTAACACTATAGGTACACAATGGCAAGTTTTGTAAGTCACAGAGAAGTCGTTTAAACACATTATACAAAAAAATGTACATACTTACCCTAACAAGCATTATCAGAAATCAGTTCCTTTAAATAAATAGGCATTAAACTATTTATACATACCTAACATCAATTTTATATCCAATATTTTCAACACATTTTTATTTAATACACACGTCATAGCCATATTAAAAAATTAAGGTAGCGAATAAATTAAATGTTTCTATCTTAAAAATATCCTAAATTGAAGGTATTTACATATCCTAATCATTTATTCGGTGGAAAATCTAGAGTCGTATACGTAGGTCTAGTTCTAGGTACAGGCGGTCTTCTGGGCCTAGGGTGGGTCTTGCCCCCCTCTGCTGCGGTACTTAGACTGGTTTCTGCTTCTTCCGGGAGGTATGGTGCTCTAGGGTTCAGCACTAAGGCTTTGTATGATGAATGGGAGTCAGCTATACTCCTTCCATCGCCTTCATCTCTTCTAGAAAGTTCTGAGAAAGGTGAGACTGAACGCTTCTCAATTCCACTTGGCCCGGGAGCATCTTCCTTAGCCTTTAATTCATAAACATTCTCTTCTTTTCTTTTGGGTTCAGATTCTTTCTTGAATTTCGTTTGTCTTTCTATAATTTCGGCTGTTGTTAGATCTGAGCCCTGGACGTCAGTTTCTAGTGGAGGTGCCGATAGCCAAGGTCTTGAGGAGCTGTTTCCACACCATCGTTCCTCATTTTCACTAGTGTCTCCTAGAAGACCTAGTTTTTCTAAATTCTGTAAAAGAAGATTCTCACTCGAGCTCGCTGTCCGCATTTCGCTCTTAGATTCTTCTGCAAGGAGTAACTCTGATAGTGGTGGAGCCAGTCCTAGGCCGATGTTTCTTTCGTGGTACACCTCGGAGATTGTGGGGGTCAGTTCTCCGCTCATATGCCGCACTTGAGCCATGGAGTCTCTGCTACCAGTGCCCATTTTGGGTCGCGGCACCCGCTTAGATGTAGAAGGCTGGTTCATAACTTGTTCGTTCTTTTCATCTTCCGTTCTCCGCGGTTGTGCTGAAGCGAGGTCGTAGAAGGCATCCAAATATCTAGGATGCGAATGTTCTGGACGTCTTCTCAACACGGTATCGTGGCCCGAGCTCTCCCAATCGGAATCATCAGATGGTGGTCGTCTAGTGTACAGTGTTCTGATTTTGGTTTGATGGGCTAGTGCTAGGGAGACGTCTCGTGGTGGAGCTGAAGTAGGTGGTGGTGGCGCGGCGGGTGGGGACGGTGTGAAGGCGGCGTCGCTCTCACCGCGATACCTGGGTGGTGGTGGCGCTGGTGGCGGCGCGGTTCTACCATCAGGCTCCCCTCGCCCTACCTCTGTGGAGGCGGTGGATCCGCGCACGTACATTGTGAAAGCTCCTCCACAAGAGCCGAGAGGAAGTGGCGGTGGTGGCACTGATGATACGCTTTCTTCTGTGGAAGGATGTTTCAATTAGTTTTGTTAATTCGTTATTGCTAATTGCATATACAAGCTTCTGTTGCTTCTTAACATTACTTACTGTAATGTAGTAAGGTCAGGTGTTTGATAAAAATGATTAAGATACTAAATATTAGTAATATTATCGATCAATTTCTTTCTAACTTACGTCGGTGTTGCCTGGGGGGCGGTTCTCCGTCGGAGTGCGGTTCGAGGTCGCCGTCGTCAATAGAAGCCAGCGACTCCACGCTAGAGCTCGACTCCAAGCTCAGGCTGCGTGGGGCTTCTTGCGTGTCTGTTGAAGACATTTCACAAATTAAAGTTAAAACTCGGAGTTAAAAGTCTACTACTTTATTTACAATGCTTAATATTTTTCTGCGATTGAAGTGATTTTTTTTGTGTGAATAACTTAAATAAATTTAAATAAGTGGGATAACAAGAACTTACCAAATAGTGCCAGTAGAGCTTGCAGCACAAATTGTATGTGTCGCCTGTTGGCCGCCTTGCCGGTGCGAAGAGTGACTTCATCTTGTCCCACCTCCGCCAGGTCGAACCCGAGTGACGCCAGCAGCTCATGGCAGCCGTTCACGCGCCATAATCTGTAAATAATTATAAGTTTGCATTTCACGTCAGCCCACACATCTACTCCTGGGCATTGGGCTTCCCATGTGACTGAGTGTGGCAAGGTATTATTCACCTCACGGGGTAGTATGGTTTTCGGATCTCCATATGTTGTAAATATTCACAGGAAAATTGTTAAATAATATACAAGTTTGCTCTTGATATTTTTCATCACGTCAAATTAACCGTTGGTAGGACAATTGGGTATGAATATACACATAGTTTTTAAAATATTATCTGAGCTATGTTTTTTTTATTATTGCGATGAACAGCGAGACGAGCATGCCATTCGCCTGATGGTAAGCGGTATGATGGCTCATGGACAATATCAAAACCAAAGAACACCATAAATTACCAAGTAGTGCTTGGCATTCCACTGCGCTCGCCATCCTGCGACATAAGTTGTCTCATTATGTCCATTAGTTACTCTACCTACAATGTCCTTCAAACCTTCACATGACAGTGCATTTACATTGCGGTTTGGCAAAAGAAGTTGACATTGCGGTGGTACCTACCCAGGCTGCCTCTCACATATGTGGGACCTACCTATGTTTTAGTGTGGATTTAGGACACTCGTTTTGGACAGTAATTTTTGCTTCTAACTAAACGAAAACGTTAATAATGAGCGTAGTCGTCATAAAAATAAGGTAGTTACATTACCTGACGTTGACGGCCACTTCAATGGTGTCTGTTTCTGAGTTCTTGATGGAGAACTGTGAGATGACGGAGCGGATCACGCCGATGATGTCATCGGCCACGTCACCGTTTGAGATTAACTTCGATAACGCTTGGAGTGTGGTTGGAGTTAGTCCTGCAACAATACATTGGTATTTCAACACTAGGTTGATAAATGGCTACAATACATATAATTGTAGTTGCTTTACAATCCAGATTAGAATACCTA
Organism: Theretra japonica; assembly: GCA_033459515.1. Lineage (NCBI taxonomy): Eukaryota > Metazoa > Arthropoda > Insecta > Lepidoptera > Sphingidae > Theretra > Theretra japonica. Next base: position 7,589,221 of record CM065942.1, read on the forward strand.
TCTATGGATGTGAGGTAAAATTCGCTTGTCGGTTGACATAATTTTGCCGGCCTCTTAGAAGCCGAAAATACGCAGCCTGAACTCGAAACGCGAGTCACTAATGGTTTTTAATATCGTGAGCCGTTATCGCTATTATGGGCCCATACGAAAATACTCCGACAATTTCACTGACTGCCAATAACAATAATGTCCAATATTTCTCCATCGAAGAAAAAGCAGTTTTGGTTCTTAAAAGTTTCATGATAGATTCACGTAGAGTTGAATAATATTCTAGACACAGTTAATGCGATGACCGTTACTATTGTAAAGTTTACAAACCCAGTAATGCTTGTAAGCTTGCTGAGCACTGCGTCAATCTCTCTTCCGGATCGCTTTGTGGAAAGAATACGCTTGAGGGGATTCCATTTGCAGCAGGCTCGAATCTGTATATTAGAAATTTAGGTTAAAAACCATGATGTAAATTATTGAGAAAGCCAAGAATGTGAATAAAAGGTAAACGAAACACATATGACAATGGCTTCTTAGATCTTTGGCTTAAAAGCATTTCAACATAAATATAAATATTTCATAGAAAATACACAAATAATAACATTAAGTGCGTAAATTGATGATAAAGTAGAGATAATAGACGCTTTGAAAATCTCTTCGTTGACCACACCAACCAAATCATATCTAGTTTGTTGCTTTACAGAACATCAAATTTTAATCTATTCAAGGAAAGGGTTGAAGTAATAAAATGTGGTAGTGACCTGAAGCCGACGCTCATGAGCAGTTCCCTCCATCCAGTTGCATTGCCCGCCTTGTTCTCGATGCTCTTCTGCGTAGTGTACATGGCGTTCTTCTGCCCGCGCACTATTCTCTGCAGCGACTTCTCTACCAGGTGCAGACAAACTCGTAACGCGTCCCTGTAAAATTAGGTCACGGTTTAAATCTGGTCTTTTCCTATACTAATGGTTGATTTTAATATTGTTTGTTTTTTTAACAAAGTAGAAGGTAGTCTGCTATTGTGAGCCAGTACTATTTTGAGCAACTTCAATTTCTTGACGACATTATACTTAATAGCCGGTGTTTCTTACCTGCACTTGTCAGGCGCGGCGAGCAGTTCACACAGCGCCTGTCCCATGAGCGCGACCTTGTTGCTGAGGCGCACGTTGGCGCCGAGCAGCATTAGCCCCGACCAGTGCGAGGGGTGCGCGAAGTGCTTCGTGTGACGCACTGTCTGCATCGCATCGCCTAGAGCCCTGGTGATAACGGTGCATGTTTGAATAAAAGCGAATGTGTGCGCAATGTGGACAATTGCCCCGGGTCTCTTGGTATGAAATAACCTTATGCCCCGATAAAAATATTAAGCCTGAAATAAACTCTATGGCCACGTCAATAAATTTTACTCAATAACCAATAAATTCCACCGACTTGAAAGAATAACCTACTAACCATGAAATATCCACATATTTTTATATATACGAGTACATGGTGTCGATTCTATAACAATGGCATTAAAATATCCACTAGTTCTACTTACTTAGCAACGCGACTGCCTTGTAATAAAGCAGAATAAAGTGCTCTATACAATATCTTGGTGGCAGTATCTTGTGGTGCGGGCCACAAGGTGAGCAGTATGGCCTGAGCTCCAGCGGCTAAAAGAGCACGGCACAGCTTGGACACTCCTTCACCAGCCATCGCGATGTCTTCCGTTTCTTCAGCTGTCGAGCCTTGGAGGGCGGCGCTTGTTGGAGCGCAAGATATTACCACCTAGGATGCAAACATGTTGAGGTAAATTTTGTAGGAAGGGTGATAATTTGCTGGTATTATGATCTAATACAAGGACCGCAATACAGAATATCCTGTCATATGGAGTAAAGGCAAAGTTTCGCCTGCCTAGATCACCCAGTGGGCTTACGTTAAAATCTAAAGCATTTGGATTATAAGTAGATAATTATTGGAAGTGAAAAAGAAAAGAAGGAAAATCATATCCGGTAGAAATGGAATATTGTTTATAAAGTCTCACCAATCTCGCAGTAATCTTCATGTTAATTATTTCAGCGGCAGTCAGCATGAATTCTGATGCTGGTGGCAGTTCCTCGTTGCTTGGTGGTAGTTCTGCATCTATGGAAAGGGTGTTTAGATTAAATATTTTTACTTACACCAACATATTCTACTGTTTATATGGTTTGAAGTACGTAGGCTTGTTTGAAACATTAGCGTTAATGATTTGTATACGTACTTTCTTCTTCATTCTCAGTAGAAGTGTCTGCGGCACCACTACCAACGCTCGTGTTGAGGAGACGTTTAGCTTGCGAGTCCACCTGCGAAATTCAAGTTTATTAGACCTTGGCAATGTTCTTTTATTTATGCTGTTGGGCCTTTTACGATTATGGACCTGTTGTTTTTTTGCGGATTATTATATTTTTATAATTGTAGTGTTTTTAGGTAAGCGTTTATTTATTAACAAGACATTTAATATGATGTTTCTGGTATAAATTACGGTTTTCAAATGATAAATATTAGTTTTTGTCACTTACCACTTCTCCGGGGCTGAGCACGATGGCTGGAGTCTTCCAACAGATGTGCGTTGCGAAATGCACGCATTCTGCTTGCGGCAACTGAGCCAGCACTGCTTCTTTCGACGCCTATGACACAATAATTTAATATTATTTATCTTCTCATAGGTATTGGAATATTTAAGTTTATGTATTATTAATTAATTATGAACTGATTTAGGACAGAGTAGAAAATCGATTGATACGAATTTATTTAAAGCGTTGGAAACAGTAATGTATGTTAAAATTGATAAATTATTTTAAAGTATGCACCTACCTAATTCATAGTTTAGGTACAGTTAAGTTCCAATTAAGGCAAATAAATTCGGCCCTTCATTTTTTCGTACATTTGGTCCTTCGAGCCTGATATTAATCAGCCACTTTATCCCTTCCGTTTTGTAGTAAGATATAACATATAACATTTCATAAAATGTGAGTACCTGGTAGTCAGTAAGTGGCGTGACTCGCAACATGTCTGCGACCAGTTCAGCCTCCTTGAGTAGTGCGTGCGCGCTGGACCAGCGAGCTCCGCCCACGCGCGGAGACCCTACTACTAGGCACCGCATGCCCGCCTCCGCAGTGTTTGATGCTGATGCTCCTGTATCGATATAATTATTTGTTTTAGCAAATTCAATAATAAGTGTACGAGGTTCGTATATCTGGTTTTTTTACTTTAATAATTGTTTTCCTGAAGATAGTTAGAGGTTTGTTCGTTTGGTCGGTTAATAAATTAGGTAAAACAGATGCCTTCATCAGTCGACCTTACCATGGTCGATGAGGTGGCTAAGTAGGAATAGTTTTATTGTCGTCATCATTTGGGTTCAAGTTCATAAGAATATGTTTACTGACCATGTTCATGCTGCGGCCTGGCTCGTAGATGTCGCTGGTGTCGGAGCGGGCGCAGCGCCGGTACTGCCAGCAGCGCGTACCGCTCGCACAACGGCTCTGTGTCTGAGGTGCCGCGCAAGGCTCCCCACGGACACGCGTATAGCGCGCCCTCCACCACCACTACGATCTCGCGACGACCACCGCACCCGCGACGGCCATGAGTAGCTGCAATTATCCAAAGGTTTTATTTTCTACTAGAAATTTAGGTCCGCAGATGTTCTTTGAAGGCAGTAATATTTAAATTGGATTGGAATATTTTATTTGTAGCTATCTCGGGGATTTTTGAAATTCTAAAGTCGCAGTCAAAGATCAACATAATATAGTAATCGTCTATCTTCAAGACATTTATAAAAATTGTGGCGTTACGGCGTGGTGGTCAAATAAGGTACAAAACAGCTACAATAGCTATTCACTGTCTAATATGTGCGAACAACGAAGATCGCATAAAATGATTTGAGATTTTAGCATCAGACTTGGAAATCAAATCGAACCATCATCACGTGATAAAATAAAAGCACTTACCATGGTTATTATTGCATGATGCCGGCAGCAAGTCTTCGAAGGGCGCCAGTAGCATTTGATATAGTGAGTTGAGGCACGGTGGGCCCTGCCACGAGGGCTGCTTCCTGCGGGGACCTTGAGCGCTTGACCTGATGATGGATTTGGCACTATAAAAAAGTATAGTTTGTTCAAGTCTTTAGTAAAAAAGTTACATACTATGTATAATATTTATGGTGTAGTATATAATATTGGTGGTGTAGTATATTCGTCCATACAAAATATTACGTTAGCTTTTACTAGATTGCCTTCATTATTTTTATTAGGTAATCATTAAGGAACTGCATCACCATCAGTGTTGAATCACTATTGCCTCAGTACAAGGAAAAATTACAATCTTCTTATAATGCATGTTACTCAGAGATATTTACATATATAAATAGATAATATGAAAGCTGATGAACGTAGATAGGTCAATTATTAAAAGATAGTTTAGATACCTGGTAGAGCCTTGCAGGCTGGCGACGGATCCAGCGACTGATCCGCCGACGGAGCCCACGCTGAACAACGAGCTCAGTGAGTAGTTGGAAGAGTTCAGCAGGTGATTGCGTGTTACCTGGAATCAAATCATTTATTACAACTATTGACAAGGTTTGTTTTAGATTAGAGCATCATTTCTAACAGACACAATTAGATATATAAACAAAATTACTTTATTGTTGATTCGCTTATCCAAATGTTATACGTTACCATTCTCGCAAGTCCAGTGCTGGGCCGCTCATCAGGATCCCATTGATCTTCATCATTCCTACGCTCAGCAGCCGCCTTTAGCCAGGTTGACCACTCGCCGATAAATCGCTCCAATTTTCCGGTACCACCTAATACAACAATGTATCGATGCTTTTAGCGATCATAAGATATAATTGCAATGTTTTTTGCACAATAATTTTATTTGATTGGTCTAACTACTTTGATAATGAGTTAATACGTTTTCTTATTCGTTTCTCTACGAAATCTCGTTCAAGACTAGTTAAATCTTACCATTGGTTGGTTGAAGATCATCTGGACTGATGTCAGGCAAACTGCTGTCACTGTCTTCAGCTTCGTCCAGGAGTGAAACCTGGTGGAATCTTAGTATACCTGGAAATAATGGAAGCAATTACTAATGCATCAATCAAAATGTTTTTTTTTTATAATAATCGTGGTAGCAATCGGGTCAGAGCGGCTTAGCCATTCTTGTTTTAATTTTCGGTATTTCATCATAACGACTATTATTCATAGAGATTTGCAATTCGACGTTATTGGATTTTACTTAATTTCCAACTAATTCTAATGTATTTAGATAGTCATTAAGTCTTCAGGATGTGACAGCTTACCCTTGTGTGGTTGTAGGAGCCAAGCGTAGAGCCTTCCGGCAGCCAAGCTGTAGTACAGTACGGGTGCTTTCTGTTTGTTCACCACCTCCAGCAGTTGCTCTACGTTGGCTGGACTCCACGGCTCAGACCGCTCCTTGTTCATGTCTTCATTGTTCCTAAATGTTACAAAGATTTAAAAATGTTTGTGAGTGCAATTTCCCCATGATTTCAATTCCGAACATTACGGAATCAAAAATACATTGTCAGGTGTAATTTTTTTTAGCACATCGAAGCCGAAATGCTACAGACTTGGTCGATATCCGGGCGGATATTAATACATATATTCTACCACAGCTTATGATTATGGAATGAGACTCGACATAAAAATATCTCACCTCTGAGCTGTATGTAGTTCTAGGTTGGCTTGGTTCAAAGTTCCAGGTGGTTTTTCAGCCACAGTATCCAGGGAACGGCAGCGACCTCTCTCAGCTACCACAAGAGCTTCTGTATGACGACCCAGCTCTGTGGAGTTAATATATTTTAAGAAACTAGAACCTCATTTTACTGAATTCAATCCTAGGGATAAATTTCTATTAATCTAATATTTAATTTGAAGATGTGAAAGGCCATATTTACTGTTTACTAAAACTTGTAAAAAATATATTTGTGTTTTAAAATTGGTAAATATATATTTAAGCTTTTTTTTGGAAAGGTTAAATATTTGTAATAGCTTCGGTTTTCTTCATACAACATAATTTTAATTATTGTAACACGATCAATATTGTTGTTAACTACTTTTTTATGCTTCTAATGGTTAATTCAGTTACGTAGGAGTTCACCGCCTCATGATACTCACCTACAAGAACTCTTTGCAATGCGTGTTGTGTTGAAGTGTATAGCGCAACAGTTTTCCTGTCCCGATGTTTGTCGCCGCTTGATTCCAGCACAGTTAGTGCGGCTTGCAGTTGCTCCTTGGCTTCTTCAAGCTCTCCTGACGCCCATAGTGCGAAGCCGAGACGATGTCTTACACGAGCCTAGTGGTAAACAAAAAGAAATCGATTATCTTTCATATTCATAGTTTTCATAGTTTCAACGTCGTTTTCGAAAGGTCATTTTGATGAGTCAAGACTGTCTCTTATTCCTTCCTCTTGAGCGTATTCAATAACTGCCATTTTGGTTAGTTTTTTAGCGTAAGGTATAGTTCTATGTCTCTAATTTGTTTTTGGTTTCATCACTGATATTTTTTCGGAGGCTTTATAATATCTTACAATGATTTTGCTAAAAATACAATTTATTACAAGGAGCTATTATAGTTACCTCTTCATCAGCGTCTGCTAGTCCTTCAGTGGCTGCCAGTGCTTGTCGTAAATAAGAGACAGCACTGCCACAAGCTCCCATTGCTAAGTGAGCTCTGCCTAAATCAGCTAGGGCCTGTGCTCTACCTCGTGCGTCACCTGCGAACATTTATCAATTTTAGAACATACGAGTACTATTGCCTCTTGTTGCCTTCGTTAAGAGAACCTGTGGGCAAAAGTTTTTTCTATCTTTAATTACAAAGCGGTAAAAGTAACTACGCTTGGCTTATTTTTCGTCGAAGTAACAATAAGGAGATTTTGAACTTTTCGGTTTCAATCAAGCATTTAGCAGGAGGTTTTAGGCTTGGACTTTGAGTCTTCATTCTAGGTGTATTACGGACCTTCGGTTATTTTTTCCTTTATGTGAATAAATATGTACTATTCTAACCTGAAGCGGTGGCATGTCGTAGTCTTGACTCGTGCCAGCGTCCTGCTTCCGCGTGTGCTCCCATCGACGCGTGTGCCGCTCCCAGTCCGCCGCATGCACGAGCCTTCCCAAAAATTACATATTATTACGAGAAATATTCATTTCATCATTATTAGCATCGTTATCCTCACTTGTATAATATCCTCACTTGTATATAATTGAGCTTTTTTAGAGTAATTAAATGTTACTCTTCAAAAGTTCCCTGCACTTACCGACATCCTCTTTCAGTGTACCTACATTTTAATGCTTACCAAATAAATATTATCAATTGCATAAATGAAAGTGGTGGATTAGGCTCATTGAATAGTGTGGTAATTGTTGATTCTTAAACATTTCCGCTTTGTTCCAGACGTTAATGTTTATTTTATTCGACCTTGCTATTCGTTTCTGCTGCTACGTCAAACATTAGTATGATTACTGCTTGCTCTTGTAAATAAACAAGTATAGTACCTGTAAGTGAGTGAGACCTAGTCTGTGCGCTAGTTCTAGCTCGGCGCGGTGATGCCTAATGGCGGCGGCGTGGTCCCCAAGCGCCTGCTGCGCCACGCCTAGCGAGTGACACGCCTCCGCCTCCATTATTTGGTTGTTCAGTTCCCTGAAGTAAATAACATTTAAGTTAAAATCGGATAAAAATTTAAACGACGTTGTCACAACAGTGGATGTCGATGATGAATTGTGAAGTGAAAGGCAAAAGTAGAGATTTTTAAGGATGCAGTAGGGATACGATATTTTCGAACCTTCTACCCTCATAGACTGACTAAATGGCGCCACCGAAAAGTAGACCATGTTGAACGATTGCACCAACACCGTTATGTAGTGACAATGAACAGACTCCAGAGATCTAAATTAGTTAGAACTTTTCAAATGAAAACCTTCATACACCAATTTGCAATGTCTGTGACGTTCATATTAATGACATACTTTGCAATGTTCTTCTGGTGCTCCAAGCACAGTACCGCCTGCTCTAGATTGCTCAGCGCGATATGTAGAGCACCCAACTCTCCGTACGCCTGGGCCTTCGCTTCTGGCACGCCGAGCTCGTGAGAGACTACGAGTCTCTTCTCGAGGCACACCAGCGCTTGTTGGAGATTACCCACAGACCTAGAAACAAATTAAAATTAGGAGTTGATGTTTAGAACCTGAATTAAAAAAAATTATGCAGGGAATGGATGCGTTTAAATCACCAAAAGCGACACAGTTAAGTGGATATCAGTATTACGTCCTATTTTCGATCATCCCGTCTGGCTATTGGCTAGTATGGTCATCGTTGTCTGGGTATATACATAAACTAATTTCAGCTTTTAAGTCTTCGTAAATCTCTCTCAACGAATGAAACACAAAAGCAAAATTGTTTATCGTATATGGTCTGGCGATAGACGACCATCTGATATCAGGGGATGCTATATTTGCACTGCACTTATCATCAGGTGCATAGTGCGCACTTCCTCGTTACCAGTTAAAAATAAAAACCTAATATAATGAGTGGAGCTATTGGTACTGACTTGTGGCTAAGCCCCAGTCCTCTGTAAGCGCGTTCCTGCTCGCGCGGGTTGTTAAGCTTGAGCGCGGCGGCGAGGTGCTGGTCGTGGTACTTGGCGGCCTCGTCGGGGTCGCCCAGCGCGTCGTAGCAGTCGCCCAGGGACCCTAGAGCGCGCGCCTTCTCCACCTGACACGTGGGAGTGTTCACGCGCTCCAGGATCGCTAGTTGCTGGTGGGGTAGATTCTTGTTTAGTATCATCAGTATCAGAATAACCGTCAACATTGTTATCATCGATATCATTGCTCATTTGTTTATGAACAGAAATGTTTATAAGGCTATGTATTGTGTATAATGAAGATAAATAATTTTGAGAAAATTGACACTTCGCACTTAATTAACGAACATCAACTTCACTTCATTAGGCTAAGAGGATTTTACATTATGTTTCACGAGCCATTGATCGCCCACTAATTAATGTTTGTTTTTGATATAATTTATAAATCAATTCAAGAAATAATACTTTTCGAAATAGATATGACGCGTAGAGAAAGAAAATAAACTATGAGCAGCAAGAGAGCAGGTCCTTCAGCGGTGCATAACCCCACCACCGCGTTCACTATGGAGTTCGCCAACATCCGCGGACTCCATACGAACCTCAATGCCGTCCACCACCATCTCGAGACGGCCCGGCCTGCTTTGCTCTTCTTGACGGAGACGCAGATTCGTTGTCCGGCTGACAATTCCTACTTGCTGTACCCCGGTTATTCGCTTGAAGAAAACTTCAAGCCTAAAGCCGGGGTATGCTTGTATGTTCGGTCGGACGTCTGCTGTCGCCGTTTGCGCTGCATGGAGGACCCTTCCTTCTCCGCTCTGTGGGTGCACGTGGATCTTGGTTCCCTGAGCCGCATCTACGTGTGCCTCTACAGGTCGCACAATGGGGATGATGAGACGACTCGGCTGTTCAGGTACCTTAGCCGGGCGACAGATGACGCGCAGGAGCAGTTCCCGTCAGCCGAAATGGTGGTCTTGGGGGATTTCAACGCACATCACGAGTTGTGGTTGGGCTCCTCTAAGACTGATCATGCTGGCAGGGCTGCCCATGCATTCGCTCTGACTCATGACTTGACACAACTGGTGAACCAGCCCACCAGGATCCCGGATGTGGCGAGTCATGCGCCTTCACTGCTGGACCTTCTGCTGGCGAGTCACCCGGCCGGGTATCGTGTGACCGTTAGTGCGCCTTTGGGCACCTCCGATCACTGCCTGGTCGGGTCGTCAGTACCGTTCGCTTCACCTCCACGTCCCGTGCAGGTTAAGCGAAGGGTCTGGCACTACTCGTCGGCGGATTGGGATGGTATGCGGGAATATTTCGCATCCATCCCTTGGCGGCAGCGCTGCTTTGAGGGCAAAGATCCTTCAGCGAGTGCCAACGCTATTGCTGGCGAGATCAGTCTAGGTATGGAATACTACATTCCTTCCTCTGAGATCGCCAGTAAGGGCCGTGGACGCTCCTGGTTCAATCGTGCATGCGCCGATGCTGTCGGCGACAAGCAAGCGGCGTATCGCGCTTGGATCAGGGGTCGCGCCAAGAAGGATCCCAATATCAGCTCCCTCAAGGAAGCTTATAATCGAGCCACCAAGGCCTGCAGGAAGGCCTACGTTAGAGCGGATGCCCAGCGCGTTTGTAGCATTGGGCGTGCGTTGGCCAATCACCCAACTAGCAGTCGTGCTTATTGGAGTTTGGCCAGGGCCGTCCAGTCTAACTTCTGCCGTCCTACATTGCCACCACTGAAGTACCCGGAAGGATCACTGGCTCATAAGCCGCAAGAGAAAGCCACTTTACTGGCAAATCTTTTTGCGGCTAATTCCCGCCTCGAGGACCGTGGCTCCCAGACGCCGCCCACGCTGCCTGATTGCGGTTTCTCAATGGCTGATATTCGCATCAGGCAGTGTGATGTGCGGCGTGAGCTACGATCCCTCGATGTCCGGAAAGCCAGTGGTCCGGATGGAATACCGGCGGTGGTTTTAAGGGCTTGTGCAGCGGAGCTGTCTCCTGCACTGACACGCCTCTACCGAGCGTCTTATCGCACAGGTGTTGTGCCGGAATCTTGGAGGGAGGCCAATGTGCAACCTATCCCCAAAAAGGGTGATCGGTCAGACCCTACCAATTATCGCCCTATCGCTATCACCTCAGTGATGTGCAAAGTCATGGAGCGGATCATAAACGCTCAATTGGTCCGCTACCTGGAGGATCACTCGTTGATCAGTGACAGACAATACGGTTTCCGTCACAACCGATCAACGGGTGATCTTCTAGCGTTTGTCCTGCATCGCTGGGGTGAAGCGATTGACCGGCGTGGCGAGGCTCTTGCTGTGAGCCTTGACATAGCCAAGGCGTTTGATAGGGTCTGGCACCGTGGTCTTCTCTCCAAGCTTCCGGCATACGGTCTGCCCGGCAACTTGTGTTCGTGGATTTCTGGCTTTCTGCATGGGCGTAGAATGCGTGTTGTCGTAGACGGGCACGCTTCGGCGCTCATGTCGGTAAATGCCGGAGTTCCACAGGGCTCGGTACTGTCGCCCACCCTGTTTATTCTGCATATCAATGATATGTTGTCGCTCGGCAACATTCATTGCTATGCAGATGACAGCACGGTTCATGGGCGATACTGCTATGGGCCCCCAGGTTGCCGTGACGGCACTGTGAGCGGGCGCGAAGATCTTGTCATTGAGCTCAACCGGTCCTTGGATCTCATTTCTACATGGGGTTCCAGGAATATGGTTGAGTTCAATGCCAGGAAAACCCAGGTGTGTGCGTTCACGTGCAAAAAATCCCCGTTCTCTCCCCTCCCTAATCTTCAGGGTATTCCCCTCTCAATGCGGAATGACCTGAGTATCCTTGGTGTGGATATCCGCTGTGATCTTAATCCAAGGAATCACATCGAGGGCGTAATATCTGCCACATCGCGCAGGGTCGGAATCCTGAACAAGGTGCGTCGGTTTTTCACGCCCGGTCAACTATACCGCTTGTATAAAGCGCAGGTTCGGCCGGGTATGGAATACTGTTCGCACCTCTGGGATGGATCCGCCCAGTACTTACTCGATGCCTTGGATGGATTGCAGCGGCGGGCCATCCGCATTGTAAATGATGCAGACGTTACGAGCAACTTAGAGTCGCTACAGTTGCGGAGGGATGTTGCCTCTCTAAGCGTGTTCTACCGTCTGTATCATGGTGAATGCTCTGAGGAATTGTTTAGTTTGATCCCCTCCTCTCCTTTCCTTAACAGAACCACGCGTGCTGGCTTGCGAAGCCACAGCTTGACGGTTCAAACCATCTCGGCGCGAACAAAAAAGTTCGCAAATTCTTTTTTGTGCCGCACTGTGAAGCTGTGGAATTGTTTGCCGTCACACGTGTTCCCTCCTTCCTATAATCCTGGGTCCTTCCGCCGTAGTGTGAAGAAGCATCTCAGCAGGCCGGCATAATTGTGTCGAATGGCATGGGACCGCCGTCTGATGCCATTCGATACTCTGTCTGGACGGCATTTGCGCTTAACATCAGGTGCAGTGCAGTCATCATGCCGTGCCAGAATAAAAAAAAAAAAAAAAAAAAAAAAAATGATTATTGAGGACAAACCTGTTCCAAATATCCAATAGCATCTTCATAGTGACCCATGTTTAGTTTGGCGATACCTAAGTTGCCGTACGCCTGGGCTTCCAGAGCGCAGTCTTGAAGTTCTTGAGCTCTTTCCAGTTGCTCCTGAAATATAAATCACATCCTGTCAGATTAAGTTTTACACATTCGAAATTAGATCGTATGAGTACGTATAGTATGAGTGTTTTTTTATAGTAGATCAAATGTAAAAAAAAAAAAAATGTTCAGCTATTTTGCCACTTTGAATATCAATTTTAATACTTCCTGTGGAAATAGTGCTTTTTGTTTTATAAAGAGTTTTTGTCTACATACCCTATAGCATCTGGCTGCGTGTGAGTAATGACCCAGCGCCATGTGGACAGCTCCGAGGTGTGAGTGAGCTCTCGCTTCTCCCGCCGCATCTCCTGCTTCTTGGCGTAGTGTCAGTTCCTATTAAAATATATATCATTTGATAACTCATCATGAATCTTGTGGAATCTTAGAATTAGTCAAATAGAAATGCAATCGAAATGTCAATTTAGGCATTACACTTTATTTGAGAAGTCCACAATCGGTCGTTGACAACATAAAACATAGCATCTGTATCTGTATCAGCCCATAAACGTCCCACAGCTTGGCACGGGCCTCCTCTACAATCGAGAGTACGGTTGAGAGTGGTTAGGCCATATAGTCCACCATGCTGGAAAATTTATACAAATCGCTATGGTATGCAAGTTTCCTCACGATGTTTTCCTTCATCGTTATAGTGCGTGGTGATTGACAACCAATACACACATGACTCCGAAAAGTCAGAGGTGTACCCTGGGATTTGAAGCCGCGACCGCCGTGAACATGTAGGCCGCGTCTGGTCCGTTACCAACAGGCCACCACGCACTTTTTAACATAGCATACTAATTATAATATATTGATACCTGTGTATGATGTCCTAAAGCAGCGTCCAGTCTTCTTTGAAGTCTTCTCGCAAGACCAAGGGCACCGCAAGCAGCGGCTTCTAAGGATCTATCACGAGCCTGCGGAGTGAAATTTTTATGGACGTAAGAATCATTATTTGCATATGTTATATGCTTAAAGTTAAAGCTTGATTTATTATCCAATCTAGGATTTGAGCTACAATTCTAGTAAAGTCTATATTTAACAAAAGACAACCAACACCGAATGAAATCTAATTCAAAATAAGAATGTTATCTAAACTCACTTGTCTAGCAAATCCAAGCTGCCTCTGGTACATCTTCACAGCCTCCTCTACATCTCCCATCTTGATGAGTACGTCGCCGATGTTCCCCAGAGCTCGGAACTTGCCTTGCAAATGTTGCGTCATGTGCGCTATCGCCAGGAAGTACTTCTGGCATTCTAGCGCTGTTTCCAAGTTGCCTAACGCTAGGTGCGCAAGTCCAAGGTTGCAGTATGCTCTTCCCATGTTCATTTTATCTTGAAGATCTTTGGCTAGTGAGAGGTCTTGGTCGTAATATCTGCAATATTTGTAGTACTGGTTTTAATATCTATTTCTAAAGAAATTTTAAGTCTCTGTCTTAAAATGCCATTTTCAGGATCTTTTGTAGTGAAGGTATAATACAAAAGATGAGAAAAGGGGTAAAATCAGAGAAATTACGGTATTAAAAAATATGGTTTTAGTTTCTACAGAATAATTCAAAGTCAAGATCTCAGCAGAACTTTAGTATTTATTTAGAGTGAACTTTTGAAAACTTTAAGCGGACACAGATTACAAGAGCATCGTGCTTTATACGAACCTTACAGCCTCTCTATAATTTCCTAAGCAGTAGTGAGCATAACCAAGGAAGTGGCAAGCCTTGGCCTCCGCGGTGACGTCGCCTAATTCCTGCGACAGCATGAGGTGTTGTTCGTAATACGGGACTGCTTGAGCGAACTCCCCTCGCGAGGAGAGGCAGTTGCCGAGGTTGAGCAGGGCGCACGCTTCACCCGCCGCGTCTTTTAGTTCTCGTGCTATACCTAGAAATTAAATACGAAGGATGTTAAAGGCGATGAAGGATAATTGATATAATGACAATTTCATTACTTTGGGAGTTGTTAGTTTTTTATTTGTTGAGCTTTCTGCTCTACGTCAATGTTTAGTTATTGAGAAATGCATAATTTGTGAGCAGCATTAAAAAATAAAAAATCGTTAATTTTACCAAATTCACTAAAAGCATATTCGAAAAAAGTTGTATTGTTCATTGAACGTTCATTGTTCGATATTTATATGTACATGATTAGTTTTGTAGAACTTGTCTCTAAATAAGTGTTTTATGTAACACTGAACAACTTTAAGCATGAAATAAATCACTTACCCAAATGTGCTCTATAATGGAACAGGGCCATATCATGAGCTCCCAAAGCCTGATACGCCACAGCTAAGTTCCCGTGAGTGGAGGCTTCAGAGCTCCTGTCGTGGACTTCTTTGGATATCGTCAGTTCTTGTTTGTGGTACTTGATCGCTTGCTCGTAGAAGCCGGCCGCTGAGTAAGCGTTGCCTATGTTCCCGTACGCACGACCCATGCCTGCTTTATCCTGGTCAAAAAATAACAAATTTAGGGATTTGAGTGGTTTATTGTTGAAAAAACTATATATATATATATTTATCGAACTATATTTTAAGTACATACCTAATAACAAATTCAATCCAAGGACAAACAATTTCTAGCCCTTAAATGTTTTCTGCGCAACTTAAATGCAACAGTGATTGATATAAAGTGTCGGATGTTCGGAAAAATCTGAAGATTTTGTCATCTAAATCGGTCATTTTTTCTTCTTTTATGCTAATTGCTCACTAAATGCTTTTTATACAATAAACTACAAGCCCCTGTCACATTACTCACGATCTTCAACCACGTTATCCTTATAAGTAATAAGGATAGTTAGACAGTAAGCGTGGTACCTGTAATTGTCGTGCGATGGACAGATGCGCCTGATGCAACTTGAGCGCCGCGTCGTGTTCTCCCAGCAGCTGGTACACGATGCCCAGGTTCGAGCACGCACGACCTTCCCCGACCTGATTACAAAAAAATGAAGTATAGGAATTTATCATGGGAATGGTATTATAGTTGTTTGGTGTTAAGTTTTCATATTATTTCTACCTTATCCCTGGCCGCAAGTGCAACATCTAGCTGTCTCTCATGCCATTTTTTCGCTTGAGCGTAGTCACCTGCACATCTGAAAATATATTTTAAAGTCTGTTGAGATTTAAATAAGTAGGATAATTCAATTAAAACTTTATTCGGAAATATCCAGCCAATAAGGCACTAACACTTATTCTTTAATAAAAAAAAAAATATGATTATTTTGCCTATAAAATATTATACCTACTCATTATTTAATATTGATCGTGAATTTAAAACTATATGTACCTTGCGGCATGTCCTAAACCAGCATAAGCCCTTGCTTCAATAGCTCTGTCTCCTAAGTTCTGGGCTATCCTCAACACGTTCTCGTGATAGGCGATGGCTTGTGAAAAATTTCTTCTGTAGTGATACGATGATCCTAAATTAGAATACGCCCGAGCTTCTTCCACCTGGAAATTAAAGTTTCATTCACATTAATTAAATATGAATTTAGAAACGGAACATTTTTTTACGATAAAATTATGTCCACTAATTCATGTAAATCTTAATTTAAAAAATGATTGCAATTACTCTGACTTAAAAAAATACGGAATTCGTAAATACTAATTGCTCGGTCATGTATGCCATTGCAATAAAGATAAAATGACATACATACATACAAAACCACACGCCTTTTTCCCAGAAGGGGTAGGCAGAGGTGCTACCAGAACACCCACGTTTCGCCTTGTATATTCCGTCCCACGTTGTGATAGGGGGCGAGCCTATCGCCATATCGGGCACAAATTCCTGACTCCGGGCTGATAATGAATAGAAAAATCCAATATCACTTTGCCCGACCCGGGATTCGAACCCGAGACCTCAGCTTTGCAATCATACCGTAGTACCACTACGCCACCGAGGCAGTCAATAAATGACATTCATGCGGCAATACAACGTTGCTGTGGCATCAGATACTTCAAGTTTCCTTACCTGATCACCTAATCTTCTAGCAAGCCTCAAGTGCTGCGTATGACAGTCAACAGCTGAGTCGAACTCGCCCATAGCCAAGTACACCGCTCCGACGTTGCCTATCTCCCTCGCTTCCTGCAGTTTATCTCCCATCTGCTTTACCAGCTGGACGCATTGCTTGTGACTCGCCAGCGCGTTGGGATAGTCCCCTATCGCTGTGTATACATGTCCGAGGGATGTGAGGGCCGCTGCGGCTGCTTGGGTGTCCTAGGAAAGGAGACATTACACTTAATAAATAAATGTCATAAGAAAATATGTGGTTGCCTAGTTAAGGTATATTAAAGCTAAGAAACATTATGTATTTGAAACTTAAAATAATATAAGCAAACGATGACACCATTTGTTCTATATTCTTGCAGGTAAATTTTAAAACTAAACTATTTCCGGGACCAGAGACACTTAACACAACGAAAAGTAATTGGAAGTTCATTATTGTTAGAAGGATCAAAATTAAATAATTCACCAAAATGATTCAATTGATAGCTCTACCAAAATTAATTAATTACCCGTAAACCCTGAACTGACTGAGTCTTTTAAAAATTAAATATCCAATACATTTTATTGAACGGTGATTCACTGTTTTGGTCGTGAAAATAATATTATCCCCTAGATTTTCTCCTTTCATCATAACAGATATTCCGTAATCCATTTGCACAATTTACAAGGCACAGGGTATTAAAAATATATTTCAAAAGCCTTCCTTCGGTGCACACGCCATATATTTATATATAATTCTATACACATCCCCAACAAAGAACGCGAGTGTCAAATGGTAAAGCCCTAAACACCTCGCGCGTTGATCGTCTTTTCAATATCGCCTTAGCGTTAGGCAGACAATAACATTTTATGGAACCACGTGTCGATTGTTCGAGCCGCGATCCTATAAATTTTACAAGTACTCTAATACTTTGCACTGTCTGCAGCCAGGTTTTATTACAACGCTTTCGCTGTGTGGTGCGATTTATTCACTCAGGATGCGACTTAGCATAATTCTTTAGTGAAATAATGCATGTGCATTTATCAGACTGACTTTTCACTATAACAATTTCATTAGGATGTCTTGAAGGCAATACATTTTCTACCAAGGTTTAATTTTGATTATAGTTCATATGAAATCAAATTGTTAGTTTTAGGTATTATATTTAAATGTATTTCTTCTTTTAATCTTAAATCATGTTTTCTTCAGTGTATGAAATCTTGCCGGCACCGCTAAAGTTAAGTTTGTTGCGGCAGCAACACTGCAAAACTACATAAACGCAAAATCTATGACAAACCAAGCAAAGTCTTTCTTAGATATGGATCAAGAAACATCTATACTAGAGACCATTTATGATGAGACGATCTTTATCACAAATATCCACTGCCATATTACTCTTTCTCTCTTTTCCTTAATATATCATCTGTATTACTAGCCATGTAGTGTTGAATTTATACCATGAGCAATAAGACCCATGCGCTTGCTTAGCAGCTACATGTCGAGTATAAATTATGATCTATCTTAAAGAAACGCTGCAGTTATTAATGTGTACTTAAAATATGTACTTGTTATTCGCTAGAACGGCATACTATTGAATTACTTATTGAAGAATTGATATTTTCGTACACCGCAATTAATTTTTATTGACAAAAACATATGAAGTCTCTTATTTTAAAAATTGTGGGATAATTCTTTTTATTCCGGTTATTTATCAAAATAACATAGATAAAAGCACGCCACATTACCGACAGAACTATTTAATCTATCCACCCTAAAATCACCTGGCCTAAAATAAAACAAACAAGGAAACTAAAGCAAAGAAAAGCCGCGTAGAGTGCACCGCTTCCCTCCGACGACCAAAAAACAAACAGAAAAAATGTTGACGACAGACCGCCAATAGTCTCTTTGTTTCGGTGTAGGGATGAGACAAGGAGTACGAGTATATCGATAGTCTCTTGTCGTAAGATATTATATTTTACGACATATTTATATTAAAATAAAGGCGAAGGTTAGAAGTCGAGTTAATAAAAATTATGGAAGATTTGAAGTTTTACGAGGGATGAACTTCAATGAGTCCATTAAGATGTTTTGAAACAACGTATCAATTAAGATGTAGTAATGCATCTAGCGATAGCAATTCATTGTTATAATATAATTAAAGCAATACATGTTTATATTTTGTATCATTATTCATAAGCGCATTAAAATATATATGCTGAAGTACCTCGGAGATATTCGTTACAATTTTCAATTTATGCGTAACGGTCTTCACTTATGTCCCACATAAAAATGAACCTTGCACAGTTTGTGTGTTATGTAATAAATTAACGTTTGTTGGTTTTAACACGACAGCTGATATTTTCTAATAGTCTTTGAGTGCTTCGGTTCTTCGGAATATCTTTCTAAAGTATGTTTTGCGCCGATTATTGGCGAATACATTCACATCAATTGATACTTTGAGATAACAGAGTTGGTGTCGACAGCGACTTAAAACACTTAATGGACAGATTATCTGTTTTCACGCGGTCTATGCCCTTTGCTATTTCTCAGTCATGCGGCTAAATGCCACTGAAGGTAATTGGCCGATACGAGGCAAGATAGTACTAAAATTAGGGCCTGTAATATGTTTAGAAAGTGAATAACAGCAACAACCTTTTGAAACAAAGAAATAGAAAAATATGAATTGTGGTTATATTTTAAACTAAGTATCGGTTGTACGTTTACGATTCGTCGACATACGCACAGCACTAGCAAATAAAGTCGGACGCCCTCCAACAATCTAGCTAATTAAGTATGTGCAACATGATACGATAACGCAGTGATTTACATACTCAAACGATCTCCTCCACCCGTTTTCCATCTATATGTGTCTCCATGAGCTGTGTATCTTGTGTGTCGTATCTGCTATAGAGAGATGGCAACACAGTGTCGTGCAAGCGTTTCGTGTAACTGACAAGTTGTAAAGGGTCTTTATAAATAATACTCGAATGAGACGTACGTTTATCAAGCTTTATAATATTCTCTTTTGTGTGCTTTGTTTCTTTTGATTATTCGTGCGGATAATAAACATTCTCGTGTCGACTATTTAACGACTCGGTATTGGGAGTCGTGTGAGATGATTCATGCACCGTACCCCGAGCCGCACGTAAACAATATTTAAATTCAATCTTATTTTTAATGTTTACTGTAAGGATTAAAATATGCTTTTGTTATGTGAACAATACAATCCAGAACCTGTATGGAGATGCTGTATTTTAATATATTCTTTTAATCCTAAATCAACAGTGAATGGAATCTGACGGGACCGGTAACTATAGATACAGCTGTACAAAGATATTTAATCGATGTCTCTAGGTTATGAAATATACTTATTAGTTGATAATTGCGCTACGATGAAGTGGAATTGATTGGGTAATGTACAGGAATTATACTCAGTTATACGCGTCAAGTAATATTCGCAATTACTTAGATGGAAGTCAATAAAGTAATATTACCGAATTACGTCCCGCAATAATATTATATAGAGTGAGAATAAAAAATCCTTGAAGAATTAATGTGATTTTAATTGCTAATATATATACTCGTGCATTAATTTAAATGAATAGTGTAGTAGGTACCGATAAATCAAAACCAGTGAAACAAAAAACACACATCGCGAGACACGATGAAAAAATAAGTAATAAACAGGAAAGGAAACAGAAAATGACTATTAATTTCGTAATGTGTAATTCATGCATCCCAAAATACATATTTAATCGAGACACGATTCCGTGTTGCAAAATAATTTTTCAAATGATTATACATTCAGCGCATATGGTTAAACCAGTCGCAAAATGGGCGGACGTAACATAACGTACCTGTTTGGATTACTTGGTGCTTACCCTGTAATTAGTGACCGATATTTTTCATTAAGCAACGAATTTTATTCCTTGCGGTTCTTTGATGAAATCGATTTAGTTATTGAAGCGGGTAATAATGGTTATTTGAATATTTCGGCTCTTCGGCGGCATCGGTACCCGCCGACATCACAGCATATGCGACTTGTCAATTGGGTTATTAATTAAACTTGTGTGCTGAAACAAATTGATTGCCATATATGTTAGTATTTTTATTATTATTACGATAATGTTTGGACTTTTAATATCAACAAATTTGTAAACTTTCTTTAGACTGAATTTTGGAGTTATCAATGTAATACCATTCCTTCTAAGGAATACATTTAAATGTCGATATCAGATTTTAATTAATGTAAATTGCAGTATAAAATATAAATATTGAATCAATAAGTTGAAGTATTTATATTTCTCAGAGATAAATTCCATCGCATGAAGCAGACCTTCATTTTTTATCCATATCTATATGATATGCAGTAAATAGAGTTAAGCGCAATTATTTACATATTATCAATTGCAAAATATCAAACGCGCTTAACCGATGGCCGCCAAGTATTTTACTAGTAAATCGCAATCGAATAGGTTTAATCATTGACAGAGCAATTCAAATGCATACCCTTTAAGCGAGATAGCACCTGACCGTCCGGGACGGGTTATCCGAGGCATTCACTAATGAAGCTCGGCTAGGTTGGCTCACATGTTACTGTCAAATTATTCGCGGTTGGTACGTATTGAACTCCACCGGCAGTATGACTGTGTTAACTGCTGGCGTACCTTAAATAATCACTAACTGTTATTTTACGTCTGTCGTCATTATTTTACTATTTATATACATTTGTTGCTAGATATTCCGTGTTGAAATCGAAAGCTACGTTCCCGGAACTTTACGCTACGAAATGACTATTAAAACTGGTTTTGAAGAAGGAACATTAATTTCTATTGATGTCTACACGGCCGTCCAACTGTGGGGCCAGAGGATGCTCTTTAAATAACTAATGCGGGCTTGGAAGCGTGCTATTGGCGCGAAATCATCAGTGGTGACCGCTCGACGCGGCGCCTTGGAAAGCCAGTGCAAGTATTCCTTCCAATATAATATTTACTTATGATGATGCGGATGTTGGACTGGAAAGTAGGAGAATCGGTTATCAATGTAGAGTTCTCAGGTAAATATAGATAAACACAAACAAATTATAAGAACAAGATGCAGTGTTACCAGTAGGCAGTAATATAAACGCATTTATTACCGTTAGTTGACACGGCGTATATTTAGACTGGACGTAATCGCTCCGTTACCATTTCGAGAAAAGACCGCGTGTTACTATTTCAATATAGACAATTTAAAGGTACGAACTTATAGGGCCAGTATTAAATTCTTGGCAATTTTATAAAACACGTCGGCGGTTCGCACGATAATTCTTTTGATTGTAATCGCGTCCGAGACGAGCGCAGTGTTCACTGTGTCATGTAATTATTCCTCCATTCTCGGATTACCTGCGAATAAATTCCAATGTTGCAAACATTTCGCGGTTATTTTTATATCCGCTGGCGAGTTTTTGTTGAGCACCGTCCGAGCGGAACGCGCTAAGTAAATAATTTTTTACGACTATTTGTTCTTTGGGATTGTTTCACAAGTGGACGGTATACAGCCCGTTTGAGCAGCAAACCACTCTGTTTGTGTAATGTGCGTATAGGGAGGCTTTTAATAGAGAGCACTGCATTTATTTAAATCTCTGTTTGCTGAGCAAATATTATATTTACATTCGTATTTTACCTGCGTGGACGTCTGACGTCGACTTAGATGAACTCGTTATTTTTATTATATTATTTAATACAGGCATATTTTAGCCAGTACATTATTTTATGTGCGAGTTACATTCTTTTTGGAACACGAATATAATATTTCTAATGAACGACATCGGACAAAGCAATATATGTAGGTACCCGTTCTCCATTATTTTGCTCTGAATACGTTATTATATTTCTATAAAGTGACACAGTTTAAAACGTATTACTAAGGTATGTTGCATCGCTTAGTATCCGTACTGACGGCATTTGCGTGTGAACTAACTCAACACATACTCAATATTAAATATGCAACAGTTAAAAGCCCATTTGATCATAATCTTTGCAGAATACTAGTAGAGCCAACAGAAATAAAACATAGTGCTTTTTAAGTGTGTACAATTTAATTACTCATATTAATTGCTAGGCCTTGTATACAGTTTTGTAAAGATAAAAACTTATTAATAAAATCGCCGACTGATAGTCGCTAATATTAATCCGCATAATATGCCGATGTTTCGATCCTTTAACAGGTGATCTTGTTGAAGTTAACTAGCAACAGTATTATGAATGACTACGGATTAAGTCATATTTTTCTCTTTTTAATTTAATGCTTCGTATATTGAAATGGAAATCTTAAGACAGGACATGCTAAGATTATAATTCAGGTAAGATGTTTTATTTGAATAAGCTTTTGTTTTTGTGATAAGGGTATGGTCTTTCAATTTACGTAAAACGAAAAATGTGCAAATGAATGTTGTCTTGATGAAGATTTAGAAGTTTGTAAAAGAAGTGCCAAAATTGCACTGGAATCATAAACTTTAGGAAGCAAAAATATTAACGTTTTTTGTTATAACATAAACATTGTAACAGAAAGCCAACAAGTAGTCACTTGTAATTGAGAGGATGTATTCACCTCATTGAAAGTCCAAGCTTAGTACCATGAGATTACTCCATAAACCCACATTCCGCAGAATCTATTTCAAGCACGAGTAAAACTTTCTCCACAGTCCACCATAAACACTGAAGCTCATGCTATTATTGCATCATAAAATTTGAGTCTAGCAATTAATATCCCATATATAGGTGTCATTCTGTGCTCGGGCTGCGTTGCAAAGTCAATGTGTTTACTGCAAATTAGCAGGGCTACGTGTGCGGGTGAGCGGCGACCATCAAAGGCACCAATAAAAAGGCAACTTTACTATTCGTTGGGTTTCTTTAAAGTGTAATACGGATACCGGTTCTGTGACACGACGTATTCTAGGGAATTAAAACGAAAGTGAATTCTGTTGGTGCCGATTATATAAACGGCCGGGAGTCTTCAACTGATGTGCGTTTTTGTAGTTTGTTTTATTGGGCTGGATGTATGGCGGTTACAAGGTGCACTTGTAAATGCTTGTTTTTCGAGTGACATTATAATTTTAAATTAAATAGTCTAGTTAAAGGTCGCCTTTTTGGTGTAGTGGCAGTAGGTTCGATGTTCAGGTCGGTTTGCGTGAGATTTTCGATACATGATTTGCTTAGAGTTGTATATGACTCAAAGATAATTATATCAGGCAGTCCGCCCATCTCCATAACAAAGATCAAATCTTCCTGCTTAATAATGTCGCACCGACCTCATGTTGGGTAAGGACAGAAGGTAATGAAAAATGCAAAATAAAATAATGTGAGCGATAAAATTAGCTTTAATATATTAAACTGCATTACAGGATATACTTGTGCTTATCTGTGGCGTAATACTCCTGTAATGGCTTTTTTGAATTAACGTCAGAATATAATGTTAAATAATTTTCTTATCACGCCACGCATAAATACTAAGTGCCTTTACAACCCTTTAGACAAGCAGAAAAGTGCCGCTTGTGTTAGAATGGGAACGGACGTATGTACTTATGTAGCTCATACGTATACCTAATCCTTATTAATATTACAAATGTAAGCGAGATAGATTTTATCAGCATCATACATCAAAGAGCTCGCGTATTTTTATTTATGTGAGCATGAGTGTAATGTGCTCTAAGCCATACTTTCCGAGAAGCATGGAAAGTTCAGCTGTTCGCGGTGCACCCTACTAGTCAAAAGATACAGCTCTGGTAACTGATTAATCAAGGAATAACCATCGGAGAGGTGGCGTTGTCAAATATTGTTATCATATGTCACTAGGATTATGATTTAACCACTGGATGTAGGACAGCAATCACTTCGGAAGATGAGAGAATTGAGAGGATTATTACTTTTAAAGTCAATTGAATTGCACCATCGGAAATTTCAACCTCGATTACGAGTACATGGTTTGCAGGTGTACGTAACTATTTTATACATTAAACCTATTTTCAGTATATAGTTTGTGTCTAACATCGCCATTTGTTAGAAGATGTAAGCCTTACAAGTAAACTGTCGTTGTGTCGTAGCCAGTCGCAGGCTGTCAGATAGCCAACAAACTTCCTTGAAACATTACAAACACGCCGACTTTCTACATCTCCCTTTATTGCTTCAAACGTAATTGTGCATGTTATTTCTAGCTATTTACAGGAATGGTGAGTAGAAACGTTGCTTGGGTAAAATTATCGACTTCGAATCAAATGAAGCGTTGTTACGTCATTTGCAGGTTCGTAAGGTGAATGCAGCGTTTAATTTGAATTGATTGCGGAGTTAGTTGGGGACAAATATTAACTAAATATTTTAGAGGCACGACAAAGTGAAGAGAAAACACCTTTTTAGTTATTATGTTAGCATGCTCGAACCGGATATGCATATTCAAACTGATGTTGCAAACATTTTAATAAAAACAAATTGCTGTTTGTTATAAAGCAACATAACGTATTTATGAAAAGCTTTGAGTGATGTGTAGATAGGTACTACTCGTATAATGAATACAATATAATAGCTATGCAATGTGTAAATATAAAAGAGCGTTCATAGCATGTGATCGTGTCGTAATTAGTGGTTATTAAGTATTAAAGTGTGGCCGCAAGGTAAATGTTGACAATGGAGCGGTGTAATAGCAAACTGTCATTAGCGAATAGAGTTGCCACAATAAAAATTAAATTAACTCCTAAAGTCGAGAATACAGGCGCGAGCTTTTATGGCCGCGAACTCGGCAACATTTGTTATTTCATTTGTAAAAGCAGAAATCAAACGGTTTACTACTATTCATTATGTAAATACACCATTGTGCGGTCCACGCATTTGTTCCCGCGCAGGGCAATCTCCAACCCAATATTTATTTTCAATGATTTGTTACGCTGACATTTCGCGAGCTAGGATTGCAAAAAATTAACATACGCGGCCAGACGTAAACACAATATGAGACGCAACAATTGCGTATAAATCCACCTTTTGTCACGCTGTTCCCTTAACGATAAACGAATAAATGTTTCCCTCGCGTGTTTTTGTCACGCAAGTAATAAATATAAATAACTAGTTTTTGCCCGCGGCGTCGCCCACGAAGAGACCGAAAGATATCCGTCAGCATCCAAGTTCAACGGCTGACTAAAAATGTGCTTTATTTACGAAACCGACTCAAACTGTGTGACAGTGCAACAAATAAACAAACGATTTATCTGCTCCAACGCGAGGTGGAGATCCCAAAAACAATATCCGCAGATTTTGTTTCCTGTTTGCCTGTGTTGGCTCATCAATCATATCAATAACAACGAGTTATTTTCCAGTTATAAAACGACGAGATATTGCTCACACATATTCGTATAATAAAGGTGGAGAAATGTTAAATCTAGAAAGTATCTTCGAGAGTAAAATATATTAACTAATTTTCATTGTATCCCTGTTACCCATTGCCAACCAATTTTTATGACATTTCTCATAAATATAAAATTGTCATACCTTGCATTTCATAGCGAGTACCAGTTGATACCGATGCGCAGTGAGGGCGTCCTTGTAAGACCCCTGGCTGAAGTACGCGGCGCCCAGGTTCCCGTGGGCGCGGCACTCGCCCGCAGTGTCTCCCAGAGACTTGGCCACCGCCAGGTCCTGCTGCATGTAGTTGATGGCCGCGTCTAGCTGGCTGAGTGCCCAATGAGCTGATGATAGCGCGCTGAATACTGAGCCCCTGTAGAGGAATATTTGGTGAATTAAATTGCAGTTAATGGGTTTAATTAATCAAGTTTTAACATTTTAATATTACATGTCATCGAAAATCAAAGTCACTCATATTATAGGAGAAACAGGAGCTTATTGAATTAACCCAAGGCAGCTGGGTGTAAGGAAGGATACGCCTTGTTTGTAACCTGACAAAGCCACAAACTTATTTGGATTATTATTTTACATAGCAAATTAATAAATCCCAAGTATGTAACTAACTACTGGACAGAACAAGACTTAACAAAACTTAACAAAATTATGACTCAGGATGGCGAGCGCAATGGAATGCCAAGCATTGCTTTCTAACTCATGGTGTTATTTGGTTTTGCTACTGTTCATGAGCGGCCGTATCGCTCACCGTCAGGCGAATGGCATCCTCGTCTCGCCATTCATTGCAATAAAACAAAACAAAATATGTTTACGCCTATATCCTTAATTTTACAAACCACCTCATATTAATCTACACATAGGTCATGGACCCTTTGTCACCAGAGGTCTTGTCCTTGGCTGGATTTTTAATCACATTATGCGCGTAATTTTTCATAATACACGCCAAGTTTTCACTGCAGTTACTTGCGCGTGATAAATGCCGTCGCGTCTGATACTTAAGAGCTGGGATAAAATATGCTCCGTGTAATAGCAGGATACAAATTCGCAATGCGTAATGTTTTATATTAATCAGCGGAGGCGATTCGGAATTCTTCATTAATCATACTTTATTATAGGCTATATGGGTCAGTTATTAGTCATGGGTACTGTAAGAAAGTTGTTTAATGGACTTTTATAAAGGAGTGATAAAGTTGATATGTATGATTTAAAGTCACATTTTACGCGTCTTTGCGGAACGGCTAAGTGGGGATCATATTTTATTTGCTAGAATGTATTTTTATAAAGTTTTATTCTGATATTAGACTCGTCGATAATCATATAAAAATACTCATATACTAACATGTCACAGAGCAGGATGGTGGCCCAAAATACAAGATCTACATGACATGAGAACAGGCCAGTGTTGCGTAATGAGACATGTAAATGTGAAAAACATTCAAACAACAATGTATCCATTAAACATTAAGGTAAAATATTCAGGTATAAAATTCGATCAATTTAACCAAATAAACCTTAAAACCAGTTCTGTACGAAATATTAAAATCACGAAACAAACAGTAGCATTCCCGCGCTGCACTAACGAGAAAAAATCAAGCCGCACTAATATGGAAATCGGTATGTGAATAAAAATTAAAAATAATTTTATATTTGTTAAAATACCAACACCAAAATGCATGAAGTTATCTTCGTTATTCAGAAAAGTTAAACTAAAGTGGACGTTAAATTATAATTAGGCGCAAGACAAACATCGGCCGGCCGCGTCCGGTTTGTGCATGCGTGATCTTAAATAGCTCGTGTGAAACCGATTAAAATAATCCGAGATAAATATTTTAATTTGTGCCCATAGTAATGAATCACATGACGCGCTTTAATTTGACATCACACTTTTACGCCTCTTCCACTGACCGTCCTGTCCTGGCGTATTCTGTACCCTGTAGTTTACGATATGGGATCCATTTAAACGTGTATTGCCCTTGGGAGAATAATTTATAGAAGAGTTTAAACTCCTATTGTGGTTTAATCTAGGTCATATCTTCATTGTTTTTAATTTTAAAAAATCTGTTGCCAAAGAGGTAGCAAAAGTTTTGAACGAATTTTGAGAGTTTTTATGTCATTTTGGGGATGAAAAGTCGGTCGAGTATATTCAGTTCTAATTTATCTAAAACTTACATATGGACTGGTACGTAATGTTTTTGTGTAATTATATTTAAATAGTTCATGTAGATAAATTACCTACACTTAGATTTTTGTTTATAAACCTCACAGCGACATTTAAAAGCACACATATCATCCATTCAAAGCATAAAAAATAAACACTTGCATCCTCAATTTAACTTCCAACTCGTATACAATTTTAATCTCATCATCTGTCAACGGAGATCTTATCGATTAGGATCGCATATAACATTCCCTATTTATACCGTGGCGTTACAGAATAGGCCCGTATCGATACCACTTCGATCCATCAAGCGTGAGATAAGATCGGGCCGAGGTGTGTGTTACAACGCCGTGCGGTTTACTCCAGAGGCAGCTAACGCGACAATTTTGGGCCCCAAAGGGTTACTTAACGTCTCCCAAATGTATAGAGATTGTGCTTATTCAATCAACGTCGCGCCGACGGTTTCAATTCCTCTGACGCATTAGGTTCTAGTTTTATATGTGTGGTTAATCAGTTTTGATTTAAGTGATCATTAGATTGGAATGTAAATAGCTTCTTCGTGTAATTATTAACAGTAAAAACCATAGGTCGTTGGTATTTTTTATTACGTATCCTTTAGTCGTTAACTTTATTGTAAACGCCTGCGAAACGTGAAATATCTTCATTATATATTTTTTTGTTGTGAAATTAAGAGGTGTAACTGATAAAGAGACAAGTAATCGATACGCGTGAATGTATGAAGATTGATTAATTCGTGTGCTGCAAGTTAAAAATGTGGGCGGACCTGTTTACGCTCCAAAACTTACCTGTCACCATTGAGAATGCAATTATATTCTCATTTCAGTTGGGATTAATAAACTATGGACCATTATTAAATTCTATTAGGGGAAACTGAGATTTTATTATTATTCGCCATAACATCAACAATAAACTCCATTTTTATATGACCCAGTTTTATAGCACGAATGCCCCGAGTCTATTAAAATTCAACTATTATCGAGTTTGATTACAGATTATTCTCTATCATTTGGTTAGTGTTATACGCATTTAAATTCTTCACTAAGATGGTGTCCGAGGTAGAAAAATAATCAACCATTTTGTCGGTTTTTATGGTCTAGACATGACGGGTGAACCAGTTTCGTCAAGGGCTATGTGCGCATAAAATATTACGTCTTCCTAGAAGATTGTGTAAGTGGCAATCAAGCCGTATGTCCACAAATAACATATTAAAAATTATTTATGCAATAGTGCTTTTATCGTAAGGAAGCTATCTTTACCTGGAAGTCGGGCGCCATACTATATTTAGTAAAAAGATAGTCGGCAGTTTATGATTAGTGAATAGAAATTCCCACATTTATAAGCCTTTGTGTATTTTGGCACGGATGAGGCTGTATTCGATTAGACTATACAGACTATAAATCATGATGATAAATCATGATACTGATTGACGATTTTGAAAAAAACATTAGTTAATCAATGGTATGGTTTGGTATAAAATATAAATTACAGTGTCGCAGTTGTACTACGGTATGATTGCAAAGATGAGATCTCGGGTTCGAATCTCGGGTCGGGCAATGATATTAGATTTTTCTATTCATTATCGTGGGACTTAAAATACAAGGCGAAACTTAGGTGTCCTGATTGCACATTTGCCTACCTCTTCTGGGAAAAGGCGTGAGTTGACGTACGCAAATGTTACCGAACAAGGCATGCTCAATGCTATCACAATCTCAAATATAATTAGGATTTGATGCATACTTCTATGCCGACTCTTATTATTTTCGAAATACACTGCAACAGTATACTCTACTTATCTTTTGTATTTATCCTTAGATTTATCCCTACATATTGACTTCCTTATAAATACTATAAATACCATTAGATTAAGGCTAAACGATCCCTATTTTATATGCAACCAGCATCGAAGTTGTAAGGGGTGCAGGGTATAAAACCGACGCGAGGGCCCGTGAGTCATTAACGGTTCTTTTAATAGGTCCATAAAGTGCGTGGCTCGTCCTTGTTGATAGGTGGGTGAGGCCGTGTTTCGGCCGGCGTATTTTATTGATATTCATTACCGTGTGACGTAATGGATATGTCCGCGGTCAAATATGGCCCTTGAAGGCGGTATTGGTTTTGCGAAGTATATGGAGTTGTGCATAAATCGCGCGAATGTTTCGGGAATTTGGGCGGTAAAAGGATATTGGATTTTTTTTTATTTAAGGTACTGACTAGTGAAGACATCAAATTGATAGTCTTGATATGAATGTTTGTTATATTAATATCTGTGAATCATTTTTATCTAGTTATAGATCATGAACTACTATGTTCTTACGTACTAGTCTTTAATATAAAAAATAATTTTAATTATTTTTCAAATGATCTAGATTGTAGACGATAACTATAAATTCCACAATGCATAGTTTTCATTCCAAAAACAGCATACAATGACAAGCAACCAACAACATCCAATGCAAACAGCAGTCGGAGTTGAAATTCTAATTAACTATTATATTTCCCCATAAATAAATTCTGTCTGTTAAG
This sequence comes from Theretra japonica, assembly GCA_033459515.1. NCBI lineage: Eukaryota > Metazoa > Arthropoda > Insecta > Lepidoptera > Sphingidae > Theretra > Theretra japonica. The sequence continues at coordinate 7,619,557 of CM065942.1, forward strand.
GTATGTACCACCCTATCCCGGAGGTGCGTACTGCGCAGTGACTAGTGCGCACATGTGGAATGGTACAAAGTCCACAGTACTATTCATTACCTCACTGCCTCTGCGGTTATTAAAACGAGCCAGCTTTAAATTTACTACGTCTTTATTTCCTGCGCGCCAATATTATAAATCAAAACGTCGAAATTCCGCAAAAGATAACCGTTCCCTTTAAGTATGTATAAATTATCCAACTGTCACGGGGCTGCATTCAGCACTGGCTTTAGGGGGTCACATTTGTTACTGTGACGTCACGGGAGGTGCAAATTGCTAATTTGTATAATCGATTACTACTTAGCATACTCGAGTATAGAATTTTCATACTTATACGATTAATAATTTTACATACGTTTTATACGATAAAATACTAATTAACGAGGCAACTCAAGTAATATATGACATTGATATTACTAATTTTACTGCGTGTTACTTTGTTGCACATCATTTGTAAAAAAAGTGTTTTATACGTTAACACTAATATTTATATTAAAATGTGCTTATATTACGGTGTTACCACATCGTGATGCAAATTTTAAATAGTACACAGGTATATTATATATTTATATATTAAGTACGTGGTGGCCTGTTGGTAACGAACCTGACGCGGCTGCCTACATGTTCACGGTAGTTGCGGGTTCTAATCCTAGGGCACACCTCTGACTTTTCGGAGTCATGTGTGTATTGATAGTCAAACACCACACACTATAACGGTGAAGGAAAACATCGTGAGGAAACCTGCATACCATAGCGATTTGTATAAATTTCTATGGCATGTAAAAAGTCCGCCAACCCGCACTAGGCCAGCGTGGTGGACCATATGGCTTAACCCCTCTCAATCGTACTCTAGATTACAGAGGAGGCTCGTGTCCTGCAGTGGGACGTATATGGGATGATACAGTATATTTTATATTACATTTTTCATAAAAAATACAAGTGGATGCAGAACGAGGGAGTTCTACAATGCAAAAAACATGATCTGGGGGTCAGAGCCCCCATTATCCCCCCAAGTTCAAGGCAGCACTGTCAACGGTTACATACTGGTTGTGATTAAAAATAATAATGTTAGTGGATGTAATGAACTCGGCGCGGACGGCGGCGCGGCGTGGCGCAGCGCGGCCGGCGCGGGTATCATCCGCTGCGGTCATTTGTCTTCTTCTTATTAACCTCCGCAGTTCGAGTGGTGTTAATGGCGTGAAATTGTTGCTAAGGCATCGCGATCGCCCTGATAATGCGCCTCCTTTTTTATTGCAAACGTATTTGTAAAATAAAATATAGGGAAGGCTGGACGTGTCATGTTCGTAATGCCGACTTGTATCAGATTTTTGTGTTAAACATCTTCATATTATTCGTTTATTTCAATCGCGAAATCAGAAAGAGTGCGAAGTTTAATTATGTTGTATCACTATAGTTATTACTGTAGGTAATAGGTCCGTGTTGGTGTTAGTCTACAAAGAATGTCGTATCCATAAAACTAAATCAATTGGTATTTGAATTATAAAGTCATTGGAAAGAATTATTTGCCGCCAATAAATCAATTTCAAAGCGCGTTACATTAACTCCATAGAGAGATGGCAAGCTCTACCAATTACACGGAACAGAATGCTGCACTTATTACGACTTACATAGAATATTTCTACGACATTCGCGTGAAGATATGGAGCGGATTTAATCCCTAAGCCGGGGCTGGAACGCGCACCAAACTGGGATAAATTTCGAGAAACTAAGACGAATGGTGCGCTTAGCTACGCATAGTAATTTATGTAATGCAATAGTGCCATATCAGGGACGGCGCATGCGCGGTGCGCGGGGGCGGCGCTAATACGGTAAGCGCTAAAGTTTAACGCATCTACCTACATTACTCTTCGCGCCCACGGTGTGTCGCCCCCGCGCTCCTTCAACACCTCGGTATGAATAATGTGTCAGGATTTTTGACAAAAAACGAAAATAATTATACTTTTTAGTATTTGAATTTGGAATAGATAAAGATCGAATAGCAAACAGTCTAGTTTTTAGATTTATTTTCTTTAAAACCGTTTTGCTGGCCAGTTCTGATAGATAAAACGTACCCATAAAATATTTATTCGAAATTATATAGTAATAAAAATAGTCATTTCTTTAATAACAATATATTCTTTGATTCAGAGGTAATTAAATTAATATTTATTTTATTTATACTTTTAGACTTCTTAAAATTGTGACCCATCTGTTTTGTTTCGAACCAGGTAAATATGTGGGTGGTCGCAAAGAGGATTTAAATTGCTTACCGTAATTTGAGGGAACAGGAGCCGATCCTGAGCGCGGCCTCCAATACTGTCACCGCCGCTTGGTATTGTCCGGCTGCCAGTAGTTCTTGCCCTACAACCTGTAACAAATATTTTTTTTTAACATTGTCAATAATTATAGAGCTATGTTTTTATTTGAGAACTTGGTGTTGACTATTTGATAGTCTCATGGGCCTAGTGCCAGTATGAATGGGCTGTGAAACTAGGTGTAAAGCCTAGGGCGGCACTCTACTTTGTGTGAGTTATTCAGTTGAGAATTCCTTCGGCATGATTACAGCTTCAGGTCTAGAGTCTATACATCTTGGGACGGAAACATTTGACGAACTGTAGGTGGCACTAGTAGCACCTGTGCCTAACTATTTAGGGATACAGGCGTGAACATAAGTTACTATGTATATAGTTTCAGGTATTTTATTGAAACCGATATTTCAACAACAAAAAAAACGACCATTATTAAAAAGAAATTGTTAAAGCATAGTCGTGTTATACAACAATCACAAAATCAAGCAGCAAGTTCTACAATTTGCGCAATAAATAGGAGGAATTGTATGCAGTTACAATCTCAAATATTCTTTGTCCGCCAAGTTCTCGCTGAAATTTGTAGCGATTCCATTCTCACTCCCTTTGGATATTATCCCGTAAATTTTACTTAGTAATCGTTGGGATTTACTTCAATAAATATATTACGATTACATCAATATTTCTACCGTGCAACGTTTGCGAAATAGGAATTCATAAACTGTGTAATTTATAGTAATATACCTACTTACTAAGTAGTAAGTACATGGCCCTGAAACATCATGCCCATTTTTTACTATTTAATCAGGACAATCAGCAACCATTAATTTGAGCCCTTGTTTTATTAAATAATCAAAAATGAGAATCATTAATCACTGAATAATTGCTTTTAATATTGTTCATGTCCATTTATTGTTTTATCTTTCAAGTAATAAATAATTTAATCATCCTTATTTACATTCACTTCCTTTTGAATCCATTAAAAAAGAAAAAGAAAATTGCCGTTCGTCAAGATGTTGGCACAAAGATGTAATACAGTCTTCGCGTCTTCAATGTAAGGGTTTCACCGAACTCGGCAAAATGACATTTCCGCCTGTCGGCACATCTGAGGCTTTTTTGAGTTAATTTCTCAAATAATCCAGTTTATAGGCAGTTTGGATGTCGCCACTGATGTCGTTCATTTTAAATTCGGGATACAATCATAAACTAATGTCCAGAAATGCGAATTTGAGTATCATGGGCGGGCACAAAAAGCGCGTCGAAATGTTACGATCTCATTAAGGCTGCCATTACGTTGGCTGCAGTGAAACATTTACCACAACGTTTTGAACTTATCTCGGTATAAAGCTATAATGCCTAATTATTTGGGGAACACCCACGGTGCGTTTCTTATTATTTCTTTGGATTCTTTTGTGTCGCCTCACGGAATGACTTGCGGTTGTCCCCACGGTTATTTCATTAGCCGCGATTATGTATTATATAACGTCATTTACTCGTCACATGGTCCGCGATGGTGCGATACGGCGTACATAGCGGAGTTGGACGTGTAATACGAATATTTAAAGCTTACAATTGCTTAATTGGGAAATATCCCGGGGCACTCAGCACTCTCTCGATAACTATCTACATAAACACATTGTCTTGAACTCATTAGGCGAGCCTGCTAAAGGCCACGTTTGTCCACCATATATCCCCGGTCTTTGTGTTACACCAGTTGGATTTCAATCGTATTGAACCATGTTTTGAATGCAAAACTAATAATAAAAGAAGTAATTTCAAGTGTGAATTTCCATGTTTATAATTGTAATATTATTATCGGTCGTAAAACGGATTTTCATTGGTTTTCAAATATTACAACAGTTTTTTCCAAAACATCAGTAAGTAATGTGGTTTCAGTTTAAATAGCAACGATGTCGAAAAGGGGATAATGATCTCTATGTTTTATCAGTTTGAGATTAAAGTAATGTGTAAATGAAGAGCCCGAAATACCAAAATTAAACTGCAAGAAATATTTAAACCACCAATTTATTTTATTTACACACGTTTATGCACGAGTTTGATAAGCTACTGCAACAAAATATTCTTTTGTTATCCCGTATTATGACGCAACATAATCAACGTCAGAGAATAAACTAAAGTCAAATGTATTCGTCGAACAACTTTTCCATTCCCTAATTGACACCGAAGGAAGTATTAACCACGATGTGACTACAGCTCGTTTAAAATGCCCAATCACATTGAAATGGCCTTCCAAAAATATTTTTAATGGCACCATTAAATTATCAATTTGTAACATCGATATCTAAAAGGCCGGTAGCCATTTTGTAGTAGACGCCATGTCGAGACCACGTCGGGCTGCCGATCAACTGTCGTGAGATTGTATGTAAATTCGAAGGGGTCGGTTGTGTATTTATGGGCCTTTGATCACTCAGTTCCATTGTCTGGCGGTAAATGCGCCGAAAAATGTTCAGATGTCGTCAGGCCGCCGTGGAATGTATGCAAATGGTTCGCTCTGGGTACCGGGTTAACGTATAACAGGAAGGGATAAGAGGATTTCGTATTGTTTCGCTGTTCTTGTGTTGGATAATAAAGAGCGGGTAAGTAAACCGCTTGACATTGTCCGGTGTATTTAAGTAACAATAAACATACATTAAAAAGGTTTGTAATCTATGGAATTACGAGGATTGATTTGCTCTCACGTAATTGATTAAACATTTACTGTGTATCGTTAGTCGTGTGATATTTAAATGTATGCACAATTGAACAGGAGTTGTAAACATTTTGAATGTAAAAGCGTGCTGGTAAGCTTACAATTTATAAATGAGATCGCTGCGAACGTCATTATAGTTGAATGTTTATGTAAATTGTGTCGACTTACGAGCACCCTCGTTGTCAACATTTGGCTACACAAATCTTGTGCGCTGTACGCATATTTCCGGTGATACGTTAATGGTTGACATTATTTTTTGGATGGAAACTCCGTCTGTATATCGGATGGCATTTATAAAGGACGTTGTTGACAGTTTAAATTCGACCGGCGGCCGACAGGAGCGCGATCCGGACTACATTTTATGTAACTTTAGTGCCTATTTACTTCGCCATTTTCGGCGACGCAACGAATGTTAAATTTGCTTCATAGCAAATACATTTATACGTATTGTAGTTGTACTGTAAATCTGGAAATAGTTGCTCTTTGTTTCATCTGCACAAAGGTACATCTTTATTGAAAGGATCAGTTTCACGTCAATAGTTTTGTTGCATCGTTGTGACATAAACCAGATTTTATAATGCAGTGTATTTGCATTACATACACAGATGATCTTATTTGTAATACCTCCACACACGAGAAATATGAAACATGCATACATTGATTGCAAAGAAAGTATGAAGGGTAAGAAGGTATGAAGGGTATATCCTTCATACCCACACAAAAAAATACTAAAAACCCAGCAAGTGTAGATACTTAGTACTAGGTTTGTTGCTGATTCGGGATTTTCCAGTATCAGCGGATGCTGTTGCTGACTTTTTCCGGCCAATATTAGCGGATGCTGATGCTGTTGCTGATATTGAAATATTACCTAAATAACACATATCCTAGAATAATGATTAGGAAATGTGAATATAGCCTGGTCAATCTAGACTTCCGAAGATACATAAATAGGTTATTCCACTCTTTTATTCAAAAGTATCTAACTGGTTCCTAAGGTAAAAACAATCTAGTGAAAAATTTATTAAATTTCTATTCTATCGGTAAGTCCCATAAAATCCATTTATGTAAATAAAATTTTAAAAGTTCTCATCAATCTGGTACCTGGACAAAAAGATATTCGAGGTCAAGTAAAAAAAAATGAAGATTTTGTGATTTCAAAAAAATCGGTAAGTTTTTTCATACAATTAGGAACATAACAGAACATAAGACAAAAATTGCAGATCATGTAATTATCTATCCCATCCCATCGCATCCTATCCCATTCCTATCGCATCCCATCGCATTCCAATTTCTGTCCCATGCCATCGCATTCCTTCGCATCTCTTCGCATCCCGTCCCATTCCATCCCATCGCAACGAAATAAATAAACTTCTCTTACTCACCGATATCAGCACAAAGGGCGACTGGTCCAGCTTCATGGCCTCAAGCTGGCGGAAGGTGGGCTCCAGCGTGGTCCGCAGCGGGGACTTGAGCGAGGCCTCGACCAGCGCCGCCAGCAGCTGCCGCGAGGACGGCTCCACGCCCAGCCCGGAGCTGAACGCCGCCAGCGCCTCGCCGTGACGACCCAGGCATTGGAGCGCCACGCCTAAGGGAAATCGTACCTTAGTACTAAATACTAAAACAACAATCACACACGCAACCCTACACTAAGATCAGATTAATTGAAATAAAACGAATTCTTGCTGTTAAATTGTAACAGTCACTAAGCGGATTACTAATAATACCTCAGGCCGCCCCGTGACCACGAAAACTGTAAAGTGATCGAAACGTCGGGAAATGAAAAAATCTAAAAATTAAATCAAATTCGCGATAAAATCCGTAAGAATTCGTTTCATTTCAATGTGTAACATTCGCGTAAATCCAAGACACCATTATCAGATTAATTATCAGAATCTGGTGTTTATCTTTAAATTGTGATGCAAATATTTATCCTAGAAATATTGTCTATGCAGGATTCGGACCCACTTTCATAAGCTGTTTGACTAAGTGCGCTACGAAGGCTGTCGTCATCAAATTGAATCGTAATTCGCTAATTACGATTAGACACGCTTGTCTATTATAGGTATTTTAATTTTCAATTAGTTTTTGTAGACATCAACTGATAGGAATAACCACTGAGATAGATGAGAGCAATATTTGGGTTGCATGTAAGACTTTGAGGTTCATCTATATAAATGAGTATTTTTATTTTTGCACCGTATACCTATACCATTCTATATATCTGTATGAAATGAAAGTTTGGCAACTTAGTTATTGCGTGCTCGATTGAATGTATGCTGTCAATCTACCAAGGATGGCGGAAATATTGAAACACAGCGGCCAATACTATCTTAGCTTAATAACGGCTACAAAACATGCAAATAACATCGGTGATAAATGACTCCGTACTGTAATGTATTGTAATTATTACTTGCATTATGCGCAATGGCCCGTATGATGCAGTGAAAGTATTAATAAAGCAATACAAACAGTTCTGTACAATCACGCAATGACAAAGTGATATAGGAGTAACGCACGGAAAATTCATTAACATGGCTTTTATGAGTAAACAAATAAGGAGAGAAATTAAAGTGAATGCCAAAAAAAATGAAACTCATTAGGAACTTTTACCTAAGCATGACGTTACTTCTGTTTTGTGGGTGTATTTAAAAACAAATATCACAAATTATAGGCTCAAATTGCTAGGTCCGAAAACGTGTTCACCTTTAATAAATATGACAATCGAACCTGTAAAATCCGACGCAGAAATGTAACTTTTCAACCCTTACGCCAGTCGACAAAAAATGGCAAATAGCTGTAAAGTTACCTAGACCCCGTAGACGCACGTATTCATATACCCCAGAGACAATTTTCCACCAGTCACCTTTTGTACATTTACTTGTACTCCAAAATTGGCCAAAACCTTACCTTGCCTGTAATAAGCCTTGGGCCAATTAGGGCACAGTTCCCTGGCCCGCGTAGCATCTTGCAGAGCGGCTGCGAACTGGCCCTGCTTCAGCCGCGCCGCTGACCTGTCCGACAAACACTAACTATAATTTCATCCAATGCATGATAAGTGTGGGTTGCGATTAAACCGCATTCATGTTTTACCGTACGATTTAAATGCAGTTAAGTGGAGATATTATTGTGGAGTTATGTGTGCGAGAGATGTTAGACTGAATGCGAATTTTTATCACAGCCTTCAATTTCGATTCATTGTAAATGGTACAATATAAATTATCTATTTTAAGATATTAGTAGAGCGGAAAATACAAACACAGCTTTCGTTAACAAAAAACTGCGGTACCGTACAGCGATTCCTGTTTCTATTTCGGTCACTCCTATGCAGTCACAATATATTCTCTCTTGCTTCAGCAATTTCCCGCGTGCTTGGAATGCGCGCGTAGATTATGTTCCCGATATCTACTTCTAACTTCAGTATGAGAAATACCTCAAAAGAGACTTAATTTTCTGAATAAAATCCCATTGTAAGAACATCATGGCACATGATTGTCTATTTATTTCGAAAGTCTTTACGATGATGAATTCAACTAGAAGGAAAGTAGTAAGAAATGTGAAATTCTATGTTATTTTGTCTAACAAACTTACCTATTACTATAAAGAATGTGATTAGCGGGGTCTAGTGTCAATGCATCAGTGTACAAGGCGACGGCGGTGGCGAAGTCCCCGGCCTGGCACGCCGCGTTGGAAGCCCTCACCTTCTCCACGAACAGAGCCCGCGATGCGGCTCCGAGGGAGGCTGAGCCTGTCGGCTCCACCTGTAGAAATAGAGAATATTTAGATGGAGACATGATGGATAGATGGATGGCAGTAGTGACGAGCTCGGCAATGGGAGTATAAAGCTGACCGTTATTGCTGTTTGAAATTATTATTTAAAATAGTATAATACAGTACAGGCTCGCCCCCTATCATATCGTGGGACGGGTCATAGAACATACAAGGCGAAATGTAGATGTCTTGGTAGCGCCTCTGCCTACCCTGCCTACATATGGGTGTATGTATAGTAGTTTTATTTTTATCCAGGAAAAGAGGATAAACTATTCGTATAATAAATGTTACTTGTTTAATAATTTTGATAGTCCGTGTTAGAGTAGTAATACAGAGAGAGTAATTCCGAAGTGTTGACTTTTAGAAGTATTGAATAAGTCAAATAAACACTGAAAACACTAAACATTCACTGAAGATGTCAAAGAATATCTTCGCACGAACAGGTTTACAACTCCACACAATGCAGTCGCAATAAAGCTCACAATGCGTGTTTATCTTAGACATCTTTATTCGGATAGATAATTATCCACACACCTATTATTACTTGCAATAATAAATAAAAAGGCAATTTGCAGTTCGCACAATACTACATTGAACCGTGAACAATTTAATACGTAATGCGAGGAAGCAATAAAATTTCGCAAAAGAACCCTCTCGACACGTGTACTGCAACCGATGTTGTAATTTTAAACTTTAAAACCCAACCCGATGATTTGTTTCATATTTCTTTTTATAACCGCCAAATGGGTATGTATGGAAATTTCTTTTTTTATGGTGTACGACTGGCAAACGGACAAACTGCTCTTGATGGTACGAAACCGACGCCCGTGAAAGTCCGCAATACCAGGATAGCATAGGTGTTTCGCTGGCCTTTGAGGGCTGACGAATATGGGGACGGAACGTGATATAAATGTTAAGTAAGTCTTCAAAATCCATAATTAAATAGGAGTGGAAGACAGCGAAGATTCAAGCGGCATAAGAGATGGTAGGTGAAAGTATAATATCCCAATGATTCTTGGGACTTCTAATTTTATATCAAACATACATCGCAGGTATATTGAGAGCCTATTTCATTATTGATTCAATTTCCTTTACATCATGTAATATCCCTAATACTGGTAATAGGCTACGCCATGAAAAGCTCGATTACATATATTAAAATCGTTTTTACTTGCGGTCTTAAAAGTAAACCTCCACTCACTAAGTTCAATAAGCCGCTCAATACACCTCTACCGTCTGGTTCAAAGAGCACGGTGTAATTTGCTAAAAGCATTGACGTCATAGTCGTAAAATCATTAGTCCGTACTACCGAACATAAAAACATCTTACCGATGCCGCAACTGGAATAAGGGAAAGTTGAAAACCACAATTAAATCAACAACATATTGGATATTATAAATATCATCTATTTATCTATTTGGCTATCACAATTGCCACACACATACCTGAGTAACGCAACCATCTTGTAGAATTAAGTGCATTAAAGTGCATGCCTCGTTCCGATGTCGAGCCGGAGCTATGTTTATTTAATTTTATGTTTCCCATATTAGTGACTACTTATCATATTAATGCAGGGCTTATGATAGCTCTGAGGCAGCTAATTAAAATAAGTATTCGTTAGTTCGCCATATGCGGAGCAAGTATTCTCGCTGCGACGGCCGGGACGCGTTAGTTTGTAAAAGGACTGGTGTTCAGTCAGCTCTGTGAGAGTGCACTTTAAATTAGTGATTTGATTAGTTTCACTCATTTGGAGTAGTTAACCGGAGTAACGGATGAAACTTAAAGAAAATATCTCAGTATTATAAGCCGCAGTATTTTTTCTGTGTAAGCTGGTAAGCACTTTTTGGTTTTGTGAGATTATTAAGTTATTTCTTTTTATTTGTATCATAGGACTATCTCTTAGGAATAGAATAATATCGATATATGGGCACGCCAAAGTATTTAGTGATAAACGCTTATGGGCGATACAATAATGTCAACTTGTCTGATACAATTGCCGTTACCGAAAAGCGACATATTTACGTGGGTCAGTTGTACCTACCAGTTGTGTTATTTGTCAGCTATGAGCTATCAAACACTAACAATACAATCCTACACCAATGTATTAACAGTCTATTTATGTAGACAATAATAGTGGGTCGGTGCGTATTATCAAAATAAAAACGCGTTGGGCAGGCGAATGCATTCCGAATGCATATTAAGGGGCGCATTCGACGCGAGCTATAAAGCTCTTGATTTTAATTGGTTCTGACTTAATTACTTGTTGGATTAATGTTTTTGTTTTACTTTCACTATCAGATGCATATTGTATCTTTCGTGTTTTGTTTTATAATGTTTATGTACTAATCAATTTAACACTTCGCCTTCTTATAGTACTTGTATGTTCCAAGTACTATAAGAATGCACGTTACAAAATTATTTGTCGCCTAGGTTTAGTAGTTTTAAAAGCATTTAATTGAAGTCCGCGTTTATGTTTAGTAATCCTCTCCTTTAGAGCATAGCTGATGGTCTCCTCTTTAACACTGATTCGTGTATTAACATTAAAATGTTTTGAATTCTTTAGTTAATTGCAATCGTTTTCTTTCCGAAGATGACATGAAAAATGAAAACAACCTACATCAAAGTACTTTCCTTCCGTATTGATGCATAAGACATAAAGCTTGTTCATGTAAAGCTACATATTTTGCTTAGTGATCATCGCCCAACAATTTAGTGTACATTGCACAATAGACGATAGAGAACAAAATATTCCCGATTGGAAATGGTCGGCATGAAGCTCATTCACCACCTGCGCTATCTAGTCGACCGCATCGGAAGCGAGAGTATTTTTTCTCACGGACCGCATTCCCTCTCACCACACGACACAACTATTGGATCTATTTTATATAAATTATACATCGCGTTTTATCTACGCTCACCCGTATTCGAACACTTAAATTGTCCCGCAATGTATTGCGTATAAGAGAATGTTTTGTTTTGTTTTTAGCAGCAGGCAAGGGTCTGGTACGCATAGATTCTAAGTTGAAACAATTAAGCACTCAGAAGGCGCCTTTTAGAGACTTAAAAAAACTAGCGTGGTGTTAACTAACACTATTAAGTTCGGTCGAACGGAAATCCTAGAGATAAGGAGGCGGTTGTTCGCAGGTAGATTGGACTCCATCCGAGTGGGGTTTTAAAATAATTTGATCAGCTTGATCGTATTGTGTGGTGTTTAAATACGAAGTGTTGTCTGTTTCAAAACATTATTTGCTTTCAATTTAACTTAAACCTTCAATAAATATCTCACAAACAAGGAAAACTCGTATCTCTTTCATTTTATCATAGTTGTTTATAAATTCTTCCTTTATAGCTCCCAACCCTTTTTTTGTCATGTGTGGAACATAAATCAAGGCATTATTCTGTACGTGATTTGCCTTCATATGACTAATAACTTTATAACAAATATAAACCTGACATAACCTTTAGTTGAAAAGTCGTTTGTATTCTTACAAACCTGAGAAGATTTAACAGTAAACGGAGAGATATTCCTACATGAGCAATAAAGCGATAACCATAACCTTTTAAAAAATATATTGGTAGAACCATTAAAACATTGATCAACCACATATTTCGCGGGAAACAACGCGCAGATTTTTCGGTACCGATCGCCGATTGTTGCGGCCATCTTGAAATATGAGCGGCGTAATCGAGCCCTTACGCGCTTTATTAAAATTTCGTTTAAACAGGCGCCTGATAACCGTCCCGGCAGACGAATTGGGTAATTATTTTTTCTCGAAACCACCTTTCATTTATCTTGTAACGTTACTTTTTAAAAGCACAGCCTCGGACCGCCCAGCAACGCTTAGTGGACGCCGTACCTACTAACATAATGCGAGAGTTTTGTCCGTTTGTTGCCTATGTTTTGAGCAAAACGGAGAATCTACGCAACTATTATTTGGCACAGCAATAACATTAAATATCGAGATAACAAAGACGAATATCTCGTGAAATAAACGCAAGGTTATCTAAGGATTATTTTTATTAATCGCGCGGGCGAATACACTGGAAGAGCATGTCAATTTTTTTAATACTCGTCGAGATGCTTATTAAAGTGTGTTTAAGCGGTATAGTGGACTAATCACATTGTAATTGCGCGGGGAATGTGTTGCGTGCGAATGTAAATGCGTTGATGACAATACTGTTGGTTCAGGTAAAATATTTTACCGGTTTTTGTTGAAATTGTTTTCCTTACTTTATGAATGAGCGACAGCACTCACCATTCCATAGATGGCTTTAAGCTGTCTTTTTTTTCTTTGGCATTTTAATTTTGCGTATTGGTATTTCGTATGTTTCCGGTGGCGTATTTACCAATAAATTTTTATTCTCTGGTTAGAGATGTTAGAAGAAAATTCTGTGGGTTTTATCATATTAATCAAGTTGTTTTTATCGTTTACAATTTAACCTATATAGCATTGAAAGTTACTCTATGATCAGAAACGAAGTTCGAAGACGTCCGAAGTAATTTATATTCAAACATATTGTGGGGTATATTTGCACAGTTTTACGTACGACGTTCGAACATTCGAACTTTGTTTCGGATCATAGTGTAACACCATTGTTAGGCTATGTTCCTGGGTAAGACTCTTATGGGTAAAAACATGGTTTGCTTCGGATAATCAGTTAGTATGATAGAGACCAACACACATGATGAAGGTAATTCCACCATAGTGTTTCACGATAGTGCTTCGTGTTTCGTGTTCGGACTGTATTTTGGTTTCGGTGGTATTATCTTGATCAGCGAGAGATAGCTGTCTCGCCAATAATTTATTTATATGAATTGTAGATTCATTACCAACTGACTTACCATCAGGTCCTTTGCTGTCACTTAGTCGAGGGAATAAAAAATCTCACTCGAATAAAATAACCGTACAGATAGGGATGTTTAAAATTAATAACTTAAGGGTTGCCACAGAAGTTAAACTCTGACAATATAAATATCTGCAGTAAATTATCTGTCACTTATTGCAAATAGAAGTGACAAATAGTTTACGCCACACTCGAAATCGAAATTTCCCGTTTGATGTACGACCAGTGCCTCTAGTACATAACAGTTAAATTAAATTCCCACTAAGTAATAACAAGCAGTTCCTCTATCGTGGACATTTAACGTATTCTATGAAATCATTTGGTATGCATTGCGCGTTCATAACTTCCTATTTTATGGTCGCTGGTCGCATGCGTGGTCACACCCCACTGGCTGTACTGTCGAGCTAATCTGCTCAAGTGCTTGCTGCGTTTTTAGATGTATCTGTGATTTAAAGGGTTTGTTGGAGAGATAAAAAGCCTTGTAAGTTTTCATTATAAGACTGGCGTTGACATCTCATTTAATTATTAGTTTGAACCTAGTGCTAAGAAATGATATTAAATAATCTTTATTCTAAGTTAATTACAGGAGAAGTTATTAACTTGAATGTCCAAGGTAGATAGGCTCTAATACAAATGCCAATAAAAAATAAGTTTTAATTTAAAAGTCGTTAATACTGAATAAATTATTATTTAATCATAGTTATTATCAAGTATCAGTAAAGGATATTTGCATATTTAATTTCAAAACTAGCTTTGATCTAGCAAAAGAAATCCGTGAACATTCCTCTCACGACTCCATGTATCAAATAGTTTTGTGTAACGGTTACACAGTAAGTCAGATTATAATGATCTTTCCTGGAGAAGGCATGACATTCTCATCTTTTCGACGCGCTTTTATAGTCACTACGTGCTACGACATACAAGCATACAGCATGCCGTCAACTTAGGTAATTTTTATTTTTAAGACCGCGCTATAAAACTTAAATATGTCTCGTAATAAACTGGGCTTTGCGTCTAAAAATAACGCAGAGGGAATTTAATTCGCCCGGCCAACAAATTGTAAGCACAAACGAGATTCACCATCCAACTGTAAAAGGTTGAACATGGACCCACAAACCTGCCGGCGCCCAGGTATAAGGGTTAAAAACAAAGAGAAAAAATACCGTCGTCGGTCATCCTTTGTCTATTTTTTCCCGCTTATTTTTCGGGATAATTACACCAGATTCTTACCTGTTCGAAATAAAACAATTAACGTGTGTTGGTGCCGAGACAAATCACACTATAATTTGGGACCGGATTCGGACAATTTCTTGATGATTTAGTCAAAAGGTTTTTTCAACGCACGTTCATACATTTTATGGGAAACGTCGAGCGTGCGTTCCGCTCATAAGCCATTCGTCGTGGACGTATCCAAATTAATTTTTAAATAATGAACACTCACAATGCCGATGTTTGTTTTGTGAATACAAAGTTTTTTAATTAAATATTTTTAGGCCGAAAGCGACAGGTTTAAAAAGCGCATTGCATTTGACTTCCGCGCATCTGTTCAGTTTGGCCCGAGGCTCGGGGCCCATCACGACTCCCATACTTACCTGAGTTAACCGGCCGAGATGGGAGACAGCGCGCTATTACTACGTCGAGAGGGTTTGCCAGGATTTTCTGTTTCATACGGTTATTGTTGCGAAATCGCACACTAACGCGGCGGATTCCAGGCATACTTCGACAATTACCATTTCGTGAGTGACCCCTCATTCCCTTCAAGTGTCCCTTCCACTAGTCCCACCATGGAAGACGTGACCTTTGACATTAGTCCGCATGCCTTTAACAAACGGTAGGGATACTTGATGTTTTTCGTACGGAGGCATGTGACGTCACACCTCGGGTTCTCGTCGCCGTGGAAGACTCAATAAATTTCGATCGAGGAACATTCATCAATCCGTTAACACGTTCCCGTTGATTCATCGGAGATAATTCTTATAATCTGATTTTTGTGAATTAGTTTTGTCGGTTTTAGTGCTTTCTGTCGTCGTAATTTTTGTCTTTCTTTGACAGCGAGTTCGAGAAATGCAGATAATTGATCAGAATAAAAAAGTACGTAATTTTGTTTCAAACGAGATGTATTTATTTAGAATTTAACTTTATCACCACGTGTTAAACACAAATTGCATGTGCATTATACATTGTTATTTCGTGTAATTTGCTTCTGATATTTTAAAAACCGTAATTACACGTACAAAAATGGATACTGTTCAACAACCTAAATATGGAAGAACTTTATATTCATGCAAGAATATGAGCCTATTAATCTATAATATTCCGACGTTAAGCATTGCCATGTTATCGTTAAAAAAAGACAATTTCCCATTGTCTCACGTAAACGAACCAATATAACTTTATTATAATTACAAGAACAAAAGAATATGGAGAAACGATGCACGACGGACTTAAAGAAAACTCAGTGCGCTCTTAAGGCAATTAATGTTAATAATTCTGGTTAACCGAACCGTAATGTCGGGAAATTACTCAATAAAGTATTGAATACCATAATGACCGCAATTGTCAGCCGTAATGGTAATAACTATGCGTAGATATATCCCATTGTATTCTGTTTTAGGTAACATTTAAATATTTCCATATCGACTCGACTACACAATGTTGTATGGCTTTGGTTTGCATTCCACGACGAGTGAATTTTATAAAATATTTTCACTTATTTGGTTTTAAAACTATGCTTTTTAATATAATAGATTTATTATTCATGAGCCGCATTTGAATTTAACGCTCTTCGTAAACAAACTGTAGTGGAAGGTAAATACAAACATTATGTGTAGATATGTCCTTAAATTACTGTATGGTGTGACTGTTAATCAAAATAGTTTTAGATATACAAATATTTCAAATTGTTTTACTTTCAACATGATTAATTTTTCATGAGAGAAAAGAAACTGTATTTTGCGAGGGTGTTTCACTTTAACACTAAGTTTTACTTTATAGCATCACCTACAGACATGCCTTTACATCATATCACACTTAGTAAAATATCACGGATTAGAAAAAAATACCTTTATATTGAACAAAAATTCGATTGTGTTCAAGACACTGTAATTTAGTAATCATAACGATTCCCAATTTATCCTCTTTCTGTGTCCAAATTATGAGAAATATTTAAGTGTGTTATGAGAATTTCAACGGAAATTGTTTGAGGAAAATTAAACCGCAACGACTGCTCTGGTGGCACGAGCGAGACGTGAGCTTCAATATTCTAAACTTAATAAATAAGTCTCCGTGTTACGTACCTGTTTGTAATATAAAATTCCTTGACAAACCAAGGAAAATTAGTTTTCTATAGAAGTTTTTGTTCCGGCACGCGTACGGTGCGCGAGGAATGTGTTCGTGACGATCGATTTCGCGCGCAATCATCGTCCGCCATGTTGTTTTTGTTGTCAAAATAATAGCCCAAGGCGCGTTCCTTTGCACGCTACCGTCTTAACCGCTTGACATGTGATGTGTAAAATATTTAAGTGCTGATTGATGCGGTGCGTACTGATAATTACATAGGCAAGCTTCAATAAACTTAATCCATTGTTACACTACATTATCGCTCCAATTCCAAACATAATAATAGCCTTAACAACTATCGTATCGAATTTGTTTCTTCGTACGTTTAATTATATTCGAGCTGTTATTACGATGAACATTATCGCGGATTAAATCCTCTTTTATTTTTAAAACTCTTGCAAACCAGCCAGTGTGGGCGTGGTGGACAACTTGTATTTTATAGCTGACCAGTATCATGGAACCT
Source organism: Theretra japonica (assembly GCA_033459515.1). Taxonomy (NCBI): domain Eukaryota; kingdom Metazoa; phylum Arthropoda; class Insecta; order Lepidoptera; family Sphingidae; genus Theretra; species Theretra japonica. Next base: position 7,637,018 of record CM065942.1, read on the forward strand.
CTGTGGCTTGAACCTTCTTGGGAAAAAAATAACGTCCATAGAAGGATGTCTTTCAACGGGCAAGCGGTGATTTTGTATGAAAAAATAAACAATGAAGATCGAAAATTACTTATGCGATCAGGTTTGGTGCTGATATAGGTAAATCAGCTGTACTTGAAGCATGATCTCATTTAATAACGAGATAATGCAAAGATTACAAAATGTAATTATTGAGTGGCTTTTGATTTGCATCCAAAAAGTTATAGTAGTTTTGAAGACAAAACCAGGGCAACTCCAGCGTATGCTTTAAAGGTTGGAATAATGCGTCCGATGACTTTATAACCAACCTTATCTGTTATTTATGCTTTAACATAAAATTAATGGAAATTGTTTGTTTTTATTGCAACAAACGTTTAAAATTCCTGTGAAATTATCTAATCCAACGGCTCACACAATCAGATGCAACATATTATTCTGTACACATTAATGCATATTACCAGCTTTTATTTGAAATTATCACTAATATATAAAAGCAATAAAATAATTGTGTCAACCGTTTGAGATAGTATGGTTTGTTTTATAGATTTTTTATCTGTTTTATGCATGAGAAAAGACACATGAGAGGCATAAAGTCACTGTTTTATATCAGCTTTCTTAACAACTATTATATTCTATTGCTTGAGTAGGTATCAAATAGGAATAAATTATTTTAACTCATTCTAAATTATGAGATTTTATACGTATCGACAAATTGGATTAAGCTATAAACACGAATCGTAAAAAATGTCCACAGTTAATTATAATAGACATCACAACTTAAAACATAAATGAATTTAAATAGAAGGGAAAGTACTTCAGTACATAAAGAATTTTTTATTGAAGATTTTTTTAAATTTTACATTGAAAAGAAGATGAGATTTTGCTAGGTGAGCTATAACCTTCTTTGTGAACAATTATATTTTTTTTATCAAATACAAACCAAGTCTACCTAGCGACTATTATTTTCCCAAAATATGTTTTCTTGTTATCCCATTCGTTTTTTTTAATCTCATTGAATATAAAATATATTCGTGTTTTCCAAATATTTAAAAATTGAAGCCTGCAGTTCTGAAACTTCCTCTTTAATAATAAGTCGTAGGTCAGAACGTTGCTTCATATGGTCCCGTACGGCGTTTAGAAGGTGCGTTGGCCGAGTCTTAATTAGTTAATAGATGTGCAAGAATGTGGCGTAGAGTAGGGCGGGACGATTCACGCACCACCTAATGCGCTACCCCGATCAAATTAGCTAGCTTTAAGATATACAATGAGTTTTGTTTACTGTAAATTGATAATTCTATGCAAGATAAATCTAGAGTTTATTTGCTTTTAAACTATCAGAAGTATTATTTGAGTATAATTTTTCAGTAACATTTCAATAGAGCTCAAAAGGCTCTTGACTTAAAAAAAAAAGATGTGCAACAAACAGAAGAGCATAGAGCATTGTCTGCGAATGCAATAACGTTCCAAATTCAAATTACATGGTGCAAAAAAGTTTACAAGAACGAAATAAAAAAGCCACATATTTGCGTTATATTTTTTCGAGCCTGCGTAAAATGATACGTGGATAAAAGCGCAGTGTGTCGGCACACGGCCCAGCGCCGACCACACCGGCCGCACTCGCGCCGCCGTAATATCCACGACCGCAGACCGACTTTCAGTTATTAGCCGATACGCGTTGTGGGTTTCTTTTAATCACTTAGCTTATATTTCCACTGCGTTTATGGTGTAAAAATATTTTCCTATATGTATAAGGATTTTAGATATATTGATAGATACACTAGCAGGTAGTGTGAATTAATCTGACGACGAGTGAATTATTCAAAGAGTCGATTTCGGTGGTCCATCAACAAAAGGTCTGATATTTTTTTATAACCCTAAGTAATTTACAGTTCGTATTGGGCCACTTAATTACAGTCAAATTGGCTTACAAAGGATTAACGATATACTATAACTGGTATTTTTCGAGGAAATATTGCATCTGGTGTAATAAAATTGCTTTGAAAAAAAAAATCTTTTTCAGTCACAAGAAGTCCACTGGTGAGCACAGACTTCTTCAGTCCAAAGGATCACCAAATGGACCTGTTGGAGACATCTCTTGAGAATTCACGAATGCGGGTACATGTTCGACGCTTGTTCTGTCGGTACGTGAACATTCTTTCACATAATGCAGGTGCAGTTTAAATTACTGTCAAGTTTAAATATCACTTGTGAAATATTATGCAAAATACTAATCATTGATCGGTATCTTAAGTGGCTTATAGTCGCGATCGCTGTCGCAATGCTAGGCGCGGTTGATTTGGGCGGGAGTCTGTCGGCGCATAGCATCTGAATTCTTCGACACTCCAGTTGGATTCATTGGTACGGTACTTGTTAGACCAGCGATCCTGTATAGGATTATCCGTTTATAGTAAGTTATAGTCGGTACGACTGATGGTTATTTATGTATTTTGGGGCGGTGAAGGCGTAAACAGGGTTGCTCTATCATCTATGATCCGAAACGAAGTTCGAATGTTCGGACGTTCGACGTCTGAAATAAGTTATAAGTTATAAGTATAAAAATCAACACTAGTCTGTCACACTTATAATTCATCCAGAACTAAGTCTATGTTTACGATGTGCGATAGAGGAATCGAGGATTCTAAGTTAAGAACCTTATTACTGAAATGGCTTGTGAATGTGATATGATAAATTACTTATTTTCCGAGTAGAAACTTCCATAAGGTGTAGAACTTAGAAGTTATATGAGAAGATTTTAAAATAAATTATTGATGTTAAAATGTCAAATTTAAGTAGAATATAGTTAATAGTATCCGCTGCATAACGAGTTATATTACATTTCATATCGCCACTCGTACGTATAAACAAACACGCTCTCAGATTTACAACACAAATCAAAGTGAAGTATAGAAATGCGTCGTAAATTAGAGAGCCTTCCCAATCATCAGTTTTAGCAAAGTTACCGAAACGTAACTGTTTTGCTTCCACCAATTAATTTTAAATTAATTTCACCATATAAACTTTGTAATTAACGGTCGGCGGATGGAAAGCAGTATTTTAGAAAGATAATAACGTGTTCTGCAATGTTACTTACCGACGCGGATGCCACGAACAGTTTCCGATAGAAAAAAATGTGTGTTTAACATCCAGTCACGACACCATGTGCTATAAAAAGTGCAATCAGTAATACCGTACGTACACATTACCTTTAATTTGAATACATTCTGTGGCTCATGCAACGGGGACGGTTGTTTACCTACAGTTCGCATTCTATCTGTTTACATTTACATTTGAATTAGAAATAATTGTCCAATGACCTCTGGCCTTCTCTAATTTGATATCTAAAAATTCCTTCATCCTTCGTCATTCATTCTCGATATTGAAATAGTATAAAAGTAGATTCATGTATCCAGGTGCAGGTACAATCATTTTCCGACAGATGAGGGCTTAACAAATAATTAAACCTAACAGTCACACTCATTGTGCAAACCCCACAATTAAGTTAATTAAGCGACGCAGCCTCCGTGGCACAACTGGATAGATGCCGGCTGAAAAACGAGAGGCCGCAGGTTAGATTCTCGCACCGAGACAATTATTTGTGTTAGCCACAGGTTTTTTTTTCGGGACTGGGTGTTTGTGAGATCGAAAAGTCTCCCGTAGTTCCTGATACCCACGACACAAAACTCGATCTTAGTGTGGGGTCAGTACTATGTATGTGACTGTTGGATGTATTTATTATTATTAAGTTATAAGGCTGGGTATTAGAATCTATGAGATTTTTTTTATTCTCACAATACTCAGATTCAAATGAAATATTTGTGGGTCACACAAACATTTGCGCCAGAGCGCTTCTCAGTCAACAGCGCCACAGAGGTTATCAATCTAAAGCTCGTTTGCTCCTAAACTACGGAAAAACAAGTAACCCGATTAGAATAATAAATCTAATACAAAATGCATGGTCTGTAGCATTAACAAAGGAAATGGTGACGCACGCCCGTCGATTGCATCAACAGCTTCGAGTTGAACGATAAACTTTTCCCGCGTTGTTAGCAACGGAGAGGATTTGTTTTATGCGTTTTGAATGGCGACAAGCCTTTATGCAATATTGCATTCTAGCTTACATGGGATTACAACGTGTCTGTTACGAGATACGGACGTAAACAAAGCTGTATTTTACATCTTTCCCTTCCTGTGCAGTTAAATGACTCGGAGATTTCTAATATTTTTGCTCGATGTCGTCAGTATGCATATTATTTCGTGTTACTTCATGAAACCCAATAGCAGAGGTCAGCGAATGTTTAGACGGTTTGTAAATTTATTTTTTAATTTTGTATAGGAGCTCCTGTATGGTACATGATTTATTAACATGTAGAAAGGATTTTTTAAAATATCTCACAGTGGATGGTGGACGTGCGACCTAATGAAGATTGCGGAAAGTTGCTGGATTCAGGCCGCTTTCACAATGGTTCGCTGTGTTTAATCGTCAGGTGAGGCCTATGTTTAGCAGTGAGCTTTACGTTACTTAATATGAAGATGGTTTTCTCAAAGTGTAAAAAGTTTTGAGAAACCTTATTTTTGAAATTGAAATAATATGTGAAGTTATATTTTCATTTCTGAGGTATCACCAGAAACATCGGCACGGTTACATATAGAAATCATCAATCATTTAATGCACACTTTGTCTATTTCTACGATCACCTAATCAATAACTCCCATACACAGCATAAACCAGGACAACACTTCCTCGTACGGCCGAGATCTCGTTCTCACCACGATTACTAGATAAACAAGAGTACTCAGTGGTAATTATTTATACCAGATCATATGAACAGGAAATAATAAATACGCGTTAAACCGTTCACTTCCTCGCCTACTAGTATCTACAAACTAATCAATAAAGGAAAATCGTGTTAGCTTAGGTCTATTGTTGATCGACAACCAAAGGATAACAGAAGAAAAAGTTAGTAGTATTTGGTATTTTTTTGCACAATTTTATTCTTTTGGTTGCCATAAAAATCTAATTTATGATATCAGATCTCTTGATACATTTTCTATTTGTTGAATCCGGTTTTTCCGAAATTGCCTTATTTGTCTTAAATTCTCACGAACAAGTCATTTTCTGATACTTGCTGAAATTTTAAGTATTTTTACATGTTGGGAGTAATGACAGAAATTGCACTTTATTTTAAACAAGTCCTGAAATCGTACTCGTATTTAAACATTCATGAGGCAACAAACACATAGTCAATGTTTTCACTTACAAATTCAATTAACCACCTGTACCAATAAAAATCAAAGGTGTCGACAGACGCAATTAGTGTAATTTAAATTTTAGTGCCTAGAAGAATGTATTGGTAACGTTGAATGAGGCGTGAAGTAATTACCGAGCCTCTGCAATATAGTGTTTACGAACAACTACTTTAGTACCAGCGATTACCACATGTATTAGCATATATTGGTTTATGTAATGCTTTATATTTTCAGTATATCCGTAGCTAGTGAGCAAGTCGTATACGTTATTAAAGGTCATGAAAGGTCGTGGATACCAATAAGTTTTGAGGAATCCTAGAAGGATTACGAACCACAGATGATATGGTTGATGAGATAAAGAAACGATCGTATCTGAGACGTACTTTTAATTTATTATTGTTCGTTTGGGAAGAGAAAATAGTGTCCCGTTTGATGATAAGTAGTCATGACCGTCATTGACATCAGCAATGCTTATGCCATAGTGGATCTGCTGCCTATTTAAAGAGCTATCGAGCCCTGCTGTCGGTTACTCCTTGAGCATTTACACCAAGCTCATTCGCTCGCTATTTACGAGGACCTCTTTCCTATGTAAATGAAATTGGCAACATTTAAATAGCGCGTGAAATAACTGAAATACCAACACGATTCGCAACACCTGTGAGTAATTATAAGTTTCAAAACTAACAATTAGTTCAAATTGTATAAATGTTACTCTATTAGAGGTTCAGCTTGACGCTTTTACGTAATAGTATGTTTTACATTTCTAAACTATGTATTTACGTGAATTTTCTAGACGGGTCGCCTCGAGGAATCTTTCTGACCGGTTACCGTAAAAAGTTCAAGTTAATAGCTACTGTGGACTGGAAAAAGTGGACGATTTGTGTAGAAAATATAGTTCCAGTATTTCCAGTCAGGAATAAAATAGTTAATCCACAACAGGCCAGCGTGGTGGACTACGGCCAAAGCTCTCTCAATCGAACTTTCAAATGTAGAGTAGAAGCATTTTCTGCGGTGGTCAGTTCAATTATGGTCTGATACAGCAATATTTTCTGAAAATCACGGTTTTTTCGTCTTATTAGTGACTGAAACTATTTGAGGTGTGTTGATTAGATGTGTGTCGATAGGATTGAAAATCGTTCTCCCAAGCAATAGATCTTACTTCGGTATCAGTCTTGGACGTTTATTTTAGAAATACGTTAAGTCGCTTCTACGTTATGAGCGCTTTAACAACTAAATAAGAAATGCAAAATTTATAATCCCGGAAAATGATAGCTCGTTGCACACAATCATGCACCAGGAACCGCAGCTAACAATAGCCAGTCTAACAATATACAAACGTTACTGTTCCTTAAAGTCCGAGCACAAAATCTAATTCGCGAGTTTAGTGCGTGACGGCTCGTCAGGTGTTGATATACGACACATTGTGAACGCGACGCGGCACAATCGCCACTAAAAACACCTTTAGTGGCGCTGTAAAACTACTATTGTAATTGTGTTGTGTTGCGTTTTGTTGTTGCTGTTTAATATGTGTATCGGGAGGATGTAATTGTCTAAGTTATATGATTAGATCTATTTTATTGCAAGAAAATAAACGCGATTAAAAAGAGAGTTATAGAGCATACGTAAGATCAAGTCTGTGTTCCCAAAGGAAAAAGCATAGGTGTGTCCCTCATTTCCCAGCTGATTTCTAACCCAGAAGGAGATACGCCGTAAGGGCGAGTGTATGGCCATGACGGGTCAAAATGTGTCAACAGCACAGGTCGATATATGATATATTCCGTAGGTTTGGCAAACAAGCAAACAGGTCACCTGATGATAAGTGATCACTGCCGCCCATGAACATCCACAACGTTGGGTCATAGATGTGTTGGGAGGGGAGCGGCAAGGAAAAAGGATGGGATGTAAAAAGGGGCATTGGGCATCCGGCAATCTCACTCACTGAACGAAACGCGACAGCGAATCTGTCGCTTCACCTTGATTTCCTGTGAGACAGTGGTACCGCTCGGGAACGGCCTGCCCATTCCTGCTGAGCACATGCTGAGTCCTGACTGACAACAGCGCGGCTCTACCATTTCCAAAGTAACCATATTTATAAGAGTAAAAGTAAATTTTATATGAGACAACGAATTATAAAAAAAAGCGTGTGACATTTTTAGGGGTCAATTATCAAAGCTTTAAAAGAAACATAAAAGTTTTAATATGTCACCAAGACGTGTATTAGACATAATCTCGAAACCAAACTTACAAGCTAAAAGCTTTATAGTATGAATCCTTTTATAGCCGAATACTATACATAGATATATATATAGACACTGCTTTTTATAACTCACGCATAGGAATGAAGTGTGACAAGTTAGAATATAATTTAATGCGCTTGGACGTGTAAAGGCACCGATAACATGAACTTAGAACAGGTGGAATATCTAATGGCGCATTAAAGTGAGCATTCATTTACCGGAGTGTAATGTTATTATGTGTTGTATTTAATGGTTCCGTCCTGTAAGCAGTGAGTGCGGCCTCGGATAATGTGTCCAAACGTGGGTAACTTAAATCGTCCCTTTCCAATGAAATAATTAGATTATTTGGAGCTAAAAATGTTGTTAGAAATAATGTAAGTTTCAATGCAGCAGGTGACATATTTAACTAGCGTGTTAGGAAGTTATTATGTTATAAGAATAAATCAATCTTTACTTGGAATATTTTAAAACGAATGTTGCTCGTTTTATAATAGTAAGTGATCAACGGTGATAGGTGAACGGTAAACTTTTAATTATATTTTAATGAGTTCTAAAAATACTTGATCCTTCATTAAAATCAATAGACAATAACGTATGACAGTTTGTATTTAATATTTCATTTGACAAATAGCTACTGAGATCAACAAGATGCTGCCCGTACAACAAACCAACATACATCTAAATTCCCTCAACGAAAAAAGCAATAAATTTCACGCTTCTTTTAAGCCGTTAAATTGAAAAACAATAGTACATTAGTGCGAAAATAACATCGAACACAACGTTATAGATTATATTAAAACTTGCAAGGCAGTATAACAGATACTCCTTCAACTTACGGCAGAAAAAGGAATGTCCGCAGAAATAATACAAGGCTAGGTTTATTTTGTTTTATCGCTGAATCCTAAACGCGTCAACTGGCAACAACTCACCGGATAGCGTATAACTTGTTATTACTGTGCATCACTTCGAGACGGCGCCTTATTATTAGAACCGCGCGAAATTTGTCGCAAGGCGCTTTGCCTTATTATGTCATTAATCTTCATAAATACATGTACCTTCGGGGTCGAATAAGGCATTGATTAGACATAATGTTATTGATGGAAAATCTCTACTATGAATAATATTGCCTGTCAGACGCATTCTGTTTAAATATATAAATTTAATTCACGGAGCTCTTGAAGCAATCAGTTATTAATGTTGTATCATAGTAAGAGCTAATGCAAATAAATACATAGTCAATTCTAAATTACGTAAAGATAATTCGCAACACATATGTGAACTCTAACAGTCAGTGAAAGATCCAAGAATCTAACTTTAAAGCCCAAGTAAAACTGTCCTATAATATTGTCAATAACATAATGACTAATGGATAATTATATTAACACTATTGAAAACTTTTAATAAACTTTTATAGTTCGGCTTACACATTGAATGTGAATCAAGATTTTAACACTTCATAACGTTGTACCTAATGTCCAATAAAATTGAGTTTTAGCTCGCCTATAAACTAGAATTCGTAGTATTCTATTAAATAACAGCCCAATGGCTTTAAAATAATTTAAAAAAATCAAGCAAATAGAATCAATCGTCGTTTGAAAAATATTTGTAATCATAATAATCACTTAACTATACAATTCCGTGTTAGTTTATTGCTAGCACATTTAATTTGACACTACAAAATTTTGAAAGCGTAGAAATGTTGAATACCCGAGACCATTTAAAAGGAAATGTATACACCAATAAATAGCTCCATAAAATGTTTCACAACGTTGCTAATTCCAAAGTTCCACATAGTAAAACGCTGTGTGGTACATTGTAGATAATAAAATTTATGCTCCGCGGTACACCGTTCGGCCAGCTTCGACGTATTGCGATAAAAGTTCATTACACATTAATTTTTAAAACACTGAGCATAAAATGAAGCAATATATTTAACAAATATGGGTTGAGATGTTTTGCTTTATTCTCAGTACTATGGGAAATTCTATTAAAAAAATAGGGATTGTTAGGTTAGTTGATTAATTGCCATTTGATATGATTTGTCTAAATAAACTCGTTGTAATATTATACACCGTAAATTAGTAATATAGGTACAATAATGGTATTGTTCCTATGTTTTTTTTATACTTATAAAACATTTTTCTTATTTTTTATTACCAAAAATACGATATTAAATTTATGTATTGCATCTACACGCGTTTGGTGTACTCAAATATAAGGTGATAATTAAAGTTATTATTAAATTCAAAATAAGTCTAAATATAAGTAGACAATAGCGCAAGTCGCACGGTATCCGCAATAGGTGCCTACAGAATGTTAACTACACGTAATTGCGTAGCAGTACCGAGACTGCGCAGGCGCCGTTTATCCCGACGGTTTGTTACGCGGCCCCTTATTGCCGTTGCCGAGATTATCAGCCGCACTCATCATTCTACTCTGTCATTTGTCTATAATAAAATTGTGAACAAAGCTGTGCACATCCGCCGAGAACGCGGTGTCGCACGCTGAATTAAATTTATGTCTATAAACCGAGAATACGCCCCTAATACACTGTTGAACCTTGTTAAATTCTGTCGTAAAATATTTAAAAGTGCATCTAAATTGTTCTTTTATGATCGTTTAATTGTCATATTTATTTTTGTTTTTATAGCGTTTAATACCAATGTCGTTATTTGCATTGCCGGAAACAATTTGTGTTTTCTGAATTGAGTTTTAATATTAAAAAGAAAGAAAAGTATCTTAAGTAATTGGGAACAAATATTGTTACAATAATTTCAAGAATTACACGCTATAGATCAGTAAAACTACATTAAGAATGTGCCAGCTCGACCGGGGTGGTGCTGTCTCATAGGAACCGACTTGAAATAACAACTTTGCTTATTCTTTTTGTTTGATGAGTAGGTAAAGGTAAAGGTCGCGGGACGTCGCTGGATGCAGGCTGCCTCTAACAGGTCACTGTGGAAATCATTGTGAGAGGCCTATGTTCAGCAGTGGACTTCCTTTGGCTGATGGATTGGATTGATGAATAGGATTTCCGGATACTCCATATATAGTGACTCAGTACCACCTGGATAATGGCAATAGTACAAATTGATTGAAATTCCGTCAAAGCGACGCAAGTACAATGTTGCGTTGAGGTTCGGCTTGTGTATTTTTGTAGAACATTATGCCAGCATAATTATGTCGACCGGCAATAGATAGCCACCTCGCATCGATGGATACTATGTCTGGACTGTACTACGTTTCTCATTCTGTTACTAGAAATTCTGATAGTATGTATAAGTGTGGCGAGAAGTTGTCGAGTTTTCGCAAAAGTTATGCACGTTAAATTGAGAGTAAAAGTAATATGCAAATTAATTAAAGAGCATTTATTGCGCCAGCAGCTAAACTCTTTCTAAAAATATACTCATAGCTGTAATTATATAAAATTTAACTTATGACTCTAACGCCATCCCTAATTTACTTGAGAAACGTTAAAATTTTATTTAACGTATTAGTTTTAAAATATTTTATTGATTACGAGTAGTAAACGAAATAGATAAATTTAAATGCATTCCTATATTTTGTGTAAGTGTAAAGCAATTACGGTACGATTACAAAGCTGAGGTCTCGGGTTCCAATCCCAGATCGGGCAAAGTGATATTGGATATTTCTATTCATTATCAGCCCGGAGTCAGTTTGTGCCCGATATGGCGATAGGCTCGCCCTCTATCACATCGTGGGATGGAACACACAAGGCGAAACGTGGCTGTCCTGGTTGCACCTTTGCCTACCCCTTCTGGGATAAAGGCGTGATGTTTATGTATGTAAGTATGTAAAGCAATTTCGTCAATAACGTTATTATCTAAGAAATGTTTCCTTTACGTTTCATTATATTGATTTTGTTTAAATGTAGTTATTTGATTGAATGGTCACAAGCATTCATTAAAACAATTAGCTAATAATTGAAACAATCTCAGATCCGATATAATAGCACCGATATTATTCGCAATACAATAAATTTTATGGAAAAATTACCAGCTCACAATATAACTACTGGTTTATTAAATCAAATACGCACGTCATTGCAATTAAGACCTAATTACCGGGCTGTAAAGTCGTTTTAATGCCTCCGTAATTTTCATTGAGAGTTGGCGCGTAGAACCCTGCCATGTTATAATACTTAAGAACATTAGAGTAAGCATTTATTGGTGCATTAAAATGCCTTGAATAGCCTCTCTATGAGGTTTTAATAATGCGAATGAATAACGTTTATGACAATAAAACGTTATACGCGTTGTTGGTATTGAAAATGTATTTGCCTAGAATTCTATAAGTAATTGATATGGAAAGTGGCATAAAATTGCAGAGTACGCTACTTTTAAATACAGTGTTCTGAGCGGCTTATAGCAATTTGTAGCGTGGTCTGTCTTTGCTACCTTTTGTAAACATTGCGTTTTATATAGATTTAATTTTATCGCCTTATTGGTTTACGAACGTGGACTACAACCGTAAGGTCCCAAGTTTTGTCGATCGATGTGCTTTTTTTTTCGGAAAACACTGAAGATTTAATATCATGTCAAACCATATATGTTTTAGTTATAGTTATTTTATTCTTAAAAAGATCAATTAACAACAATTATAAAGCATACATAAACGTGCCAAATACTCGCGTATAACATATACAGACATAATATCAGGCATAATTAATGTGTTCTATTTTACTCTGTGTTCTATTCTATCCGTTTCACATAATATGATACAAAAATTCCTTAATTAAATAAATTAAAAAATAGCAACGTACGACGCGACTACGCCACGTTTTAGAATTGTTAGAATGTGTGTTCCTGTTGTCAGAATTTAAAACTTTGCTCGATTTTAGGATAATATTTATACTAAAATTTATATTATAACTGACGATGATTATGTTATCTTTTATTATATATTTCTTTCGTTTTTTTAATACTACAATTGAGATATGCAAATGCGCGTCTTGGATCGGACAGGGTATTTTTGTCATACTGTATATACAAGACCATAGTAATAATTCCTATGTGACACTAAGTTGTTGATAAAATAATGTTTTCTCATTTACTTGACAATAAATATTAATATATGCATGTTAATTAAACATTAATAATTCAGATTGTAAGTTTTGTTTTGTTTAACATTTCGCCGTTCGTGGGCGAAGTCGAATATTTTGCATACATAAAAGGATAAAACGGAATTCTCGCTTTTATAGACCAGTGCGGGCGTTCATCACAGTTTTTATATAACTGGTATTTGAAGATGTATGTAGATAGCTTTCAAGCTATAGTAATTAACTTAAAAAAAACATATATCTTTTTATATTTGTCCAACATTTTGGTGGGAAAATGTTGTTTATGTATTATGTAGTAATTTAATTTACGATAATATGGCTTGCCTATGATTAAAATTTACGAAAAATATTAAAATCTGGGAAAATACTTTTTAATCGAAACAACGAAAAGATCCACTAACTTTAAAATCAAGTTCAATGATTGCCCTTAAAAATAACGATACATCACACAGATCCTCAATATAATGGGCGTATCACACACACGGCTGATTTTTAATTATAAAGCCAGATCCACACGTAAGGCTGAGCTTAATTCGCGCAAACAAGTGAGGCACAATACACGATACCTGCAACACCATATTAGCGATCATTACTCAGCGCGGTGCAAAGAGAAGCGGGAAGGTATTCTACCGGATTTATTCGGTGTAATTTATTCGATTATATGAAAATTTAAAAAGGGAATATAAAAGGAGGAATTTTATTCGATTATTTGCCATAAAAATATCAATTAGCATGTTTTTGGGCTGCTTTTAATAGTTGTAGGTAGCTAGAAAAGTCTAACGGCCTTATTTATACGAGTAGATAGTTTTATAAATATATTTTATTTTAGTTAACGAATGTTTTGTCTTGTTCGATCAAACTGAATTTCAAAGCCGTTAGAAAGAGACAAGATATTCGACAACTAAAATAGGTTTAAAACTGACTATGAATAGGACGTAAAGAGTTTTATAAATACATAATTTAAAAAAGGGTATTAATTTAGTAAGGCATTGGTTTTACCTCCTCTTTTTAATCTCCTCCAGTATTGGGTGTTATGTAAGGAGCTAATTAATTTATATGCTTTTTATATGAAAAATTGGAGAAAAAAAAACAAAATTGAAAAACAATATTGGAGCTACTTTCTGCGCTTTCAGTTCATACATTTTCCTTCACTCGGCAACGCGAGTCTATCTCCCCAGCTACCAACAGTGCAATAGGAAGTGATACACAGCAACAAAAAAACGCATCAATTCCTGCTCTGTGTTAATGGTAACGCTATTATAATAGTACGTGGTGGTGGGGTCACGCCCACGCTATCCGTCGCATCTACACCTTAACAGCATTTGAATTACATTAATTTATATCGGACCTTATGTGTAACTTACCTCGTCATTGGTGTGGGCCAAGACACGCGGTACTTGCGAGTTGGAAACTTATCGCGGTTTTGCAAACTGTTTTTGTGGTAGGGGTATGGTTTAACTGTCAGTTTATTCTGAATATGCAATGCAAGTGGGGTCGGCCGATGTTATTCATGGCATATAAAAACTTATGATAAGTACGTCAGTCGTCCGCCTGATGTGAAATTCCGGGTATATTTCCTTTCCGCCATGAAAAACTCTTTGGACGTTATAATTAATAATCTGTCTGATATAAATATTACTTTGTTAAATATCTTAGTTTTGTTAATAATTCTTAGCCCTTGGCCTTATATGGAAAGATCTAGATGTTTGTTATCTTTGCAAGCCGCCCAACTTCTCATTTACTTCTACATCTATCGAATAATATAAAGTATTAAAGCTCATATGTATTAAGCTACTTAACGATTAATTAATGTCTAAATAGATATTTTTGAAAAAAGTTCATTAAAAATAAATGAAAAACAATACTGCCCGCTGTCCCCTACCACGGGTCCCACACACAGCGAACAAGCAAGTCACGCACAAGTATCCACGTTCACACGTCGAATGCAATACATCTGAACAACGGCAATTGGTAACTTACAATTGGACGCTCACCGACCAAATGGGATTAAAGGGCCAGCCCGTCTGTATATAGACGGGATCGCGGGGTCACCCTAACATGGCACCAGAAAAGATTTCCTATGTAACCTACTTGGATATTGTGCCTAAGTGCCGCCGCTTGGCACTTGTAAACGACTTATAATGTGCATGCTTGGCGTGAGGTCTTGGGATTGTTTTTCGGTCTTATTCGAGATTCATGTGTGTTGCGAGAAGTACGGATAGCTTGAGGGGATTTATTAGGTGTCAAAATACAAAATAGTGCATTTTGAATGTATTCGGGCGCTTAGGAAATCGCTTATAAGGCGCATTATGGCAATTTGATGAACTAATTTAAATGTATGATTAATACATTTTATACAGATATTTTATGCACACGTATCACTCGTAAGTGCTTCAAAAACAAGAAATGGAAGTAATGTAATATTCTTAAAATGTGTACAAGTTTTTTTTACTTTTTTTACTGTCTTAAACATCGTATGTATAGGTCATATTTGTGCAGCTTCATATTAAAATATTATGTGATTAATAATGTTATACAAAAGAACAGAAAGACAACTGATGTAAATCTCTGAACTCGTGTCCCCAAGGCCGCGACATGATGTCATTGCATAACAAATTTCCTTCACTTATGAATATTATCTGCAAATTAATTTGCTTTATAAGATGATGTTTGTTTTATATTATAGAGTTCAATGGCATGTGAATAAATTAAAGTATTAAGTCGGACCAACCTCTGAGAAATCTCGCTGCGACATCGTTTCTTTATGGTCTTCTTAAACGAATCTGGAACAAAACAATAGTGTAATAAATTATATGCTTACACGTTTATTAAAATTAAATCATGGATATTTTTAATAATATAATTATTACAAAATAAAATCTTGGTTTTAGCATATTTGATAAAATGATCTTAAGGTTAATTGCAATCGTTTCTTGACATAATTGGCTTTTATACTCCTATTATGCATTTTTATTAAAAAATGTCTACGATCTTTTAGCATCCAAATGCGTTGTTGACATGCTGTTGTCAAAATATTAGACACATGTTTTCTCTCTTCAATTTTTATTTAATTGGACATGTTAATACTATTATTAGTTTACGAGTATAAACGCTTATTGTGTATATTATGAAAACATATATTAAACAATGCGTCAAATAGATTTTTTTATATTTTGATTGTAGTTCCAAATTTCGCCACATGCCAATAGAATTTGGATGAATTTTACTATTATTATTCCAATTTTGTAATACGATACGTGGTTGCTGAATACATTTAACATTTTCATACATTATATTGCAAATATATACCCACAGATTGCTATATATCTAACCAAGTGAATAAATATACGTATAATGTGCTAAGCTTAACCCGCGGAGGGAAACATTAACAATCAGGATTTAAATGAACTAACGCAGACTTTTGCAAGTAACTCCGAGGTGTTATTATGATTGCGTACGCGTACTTTAAATGCAAATTAACGACTTGTGTTACACCTGACGTAGTTATTATATTGCAATAACAATTTATTCATTTTATTAATATCAACATATTTTAGAGATACGCTTTTCAAAATTAATTAAGTATGGCGACAGTCTTAACACAAATATGTATATTTGGTTTTCTGTTATGGTATTAGTATCTACGTGCATTTTTAATATAATATGTGAAGAAGTATATAACCATTTAAAAAACCGAAGCTTAAAGATAGACGTGAGAAAAATATATACGAGTATTTAAAAATACGTAGAAATTTATTACCTCGTCAGTTTTAATTCATCAAGATAGCGTAAAGTAGACGCAGAGCCACCCGTCTAAGATTTATAAGTGCGTTTCTCTTTAATTAACAGACTCGATAATATCCCGACACGTGGAAAAAATAATATTATGCAAATAAATTTCATTAATAGTCGATGCACGGATGGGTGTTGCCACATTTCATTTAGAACACGCACAGAGTAAAAAATACACAATTAATTAGTCGTAAATACTACGACTTCTTGTAAAGATGGTTAACTTCAATAAAATTATAGACTGTATATGGGTTTAATGTGCAGTTTTATGGGAAAGTCCCCTTTTTTTAGGTTGCATTTAAAATTGAACTGTACTTAAACGGTTCAGGGTTGAGAATTACTTGTGTTGTGGAGATGATATGGCTAGACGATGGCCCTCGGTCGGAGCAATAATCCGGTGCCAGTAGACTTCCGCCAGCGATCGTCAAACTTGGTATAGAGGTGTGCGTAAAAACCGTTCTGCTAGTTGAATTAACGGCTGCTGGTTGAATTAATGTCATCCTGAGTAATACTCGCTTAATTGCGTTTAATTATTGACTTAGCGTATAAGGCACTAGACGTTATTTCATTTTGATTTATTTGTAACTGTCAACTGCGACGATTTGCTTTTTTGTTGTTGTTTAGGTTCTAGTGGAGCAGATCCCACTGGGACTATTAGATTAAAGCACTAAGTACTAGACTTACATCCATGATTAGGTACCACATTAGCAGTTTCTTTTATCAAGACTAGTTTAGACTAAGTTGTTCAAAGGTCGTTCGCTAGATGTATTTATTTAAAGCTATTTTTTATTAACATTTGTATCACTTTATTATACTTATGATTTTTAAAAAAGACTAGCTTAGGAGACATTTTGTATGAAATAAGAAATGTTATTTGAAACATTAGACCAAGACGAGTGTTTGTAAGATCAAATATTTTTTCTTACCTACGTGTAATAGGACCTAAATTTGAATATGCTAGTGTTGGGTCTATGAATGTAAAATCATTATGTTTGTTAATATTTCTTCTACATAAATACCTATACAGGGTACTTATGTAGATTACCACGCAAATACGATGATTGAAAAAAAAATCCAAAAATCGTCGCATTATTTTGCAAAAAATTTAGTTGCGTTGTCTCTAAAGTCACAAAAATTTTAACCACCTAGCTTCGTTATCGGAAGCAGTCTTGATATACAATGTATAAAAATGAATCTATACGCATACTAAATATTCATTCCCCGCAATCGTCTCTTCGAGTTGACTAACATGTATTACCGAACAATCGGGACAATTGCATCCCAATGCGAGTTACGTCGCTGTGTGTTATGATGTCATAAAATAAATCATATATTACAGAATGAGTGAACAGTTCGCGGTCGAGAGTTCCCGGAAAGGAACTCGATCATATCTTCCCAGAAGTATGTTCATTATGTGTATATTTTTGATGCAAATATTTCGGTGTAGGTAAAATTTTCTGTGATTTGATTGCTTGAGCCAAATTCCAGCTGTTTGTTTTAGCGTCACGTCTTTAACTGAAGTGTTAAGAATTTTACCAATAAAACCTACTGTATGAAGTACATTAGAATATATTGAAATTGATTCGATTACAAATTAGTGTTGTGTCTTTGTTGTTGTAATTACATTCAACAGTGTAGCCATTGGATATTTTTTATAAAATAGTTTGTCGCACACATTTCTTGATATTTCCCTGTCCTTATAGTCACTTATGTGCATAAACCTGGTATGTATTAAGAATTATGTAGATATAATTTAAATTTCAACTCTCAAAAATTACATAAAATATTTTTATTTGTTTCGAGTATTTTTAAATAATCAATTGATCTTTCTGTGAATTTTTGTTGTACTCGTATATACACTTTACATTAAAAATATTTTGCTGACACTATCGCATGCAGTAATCGGTACCTCATTATTAAGATTATGATCAGATATGAGATATCTTTACTTGAACCATTAGAATTCTATCGTACGTAAATTCTAATTCTAGGTAATTGATACTTGAGTACATATTATTATTATATGTAGTACATAATCGAACCGATTCTCCATCATATTTAACTTTTTATTGAAAATAGTGTATATTATAGAAAATCGTTGAGCAAGATACCTCATAAGTAATTCTCAAACTATGCCAATTATATGAGTAGCGTATGCACATACAGGTATTAATTTACGTTAATTTCCATAGTACATTTGTCAGTTATTACGCAGAGTAAAAAGGAGTCAAGTATGCAGTGGGTTCGCGGCGTATCTATCTTATTAATCAGAGGGTGGCGACGTCTTGAACAAAATAACTGGCGCCTGTTGTCTGTTATCATCGCATTGGAAATACTTTATTCTGGTCATGCTTGTTGATTTGTAGGTAAGGGTACACGTTTAATAGTAATGTCAGCATCTAGGTTTATTGAAAGGTTTTTTCTAGTTACAAACAATACAATTGTGTTAATTTCAGTTGACTATACTCTTAATTTGATTTCAATTACCAGATTGTACAAATTTTCTGTAAGTTTTTTTATCGTTCAACAGAATTTCTATCTCTTTTATAATTGTTCTATTCCTCGAAAGAGTTAAACACAAACGTATATCTTATTTTCTATTTGGTTTAATATTTCTTTCACTGTAGCGCGGAAACTTTAATATTATACGCATTTTTAACGAAATATTCTTCTTTCGTGTCAATGGCTCAAATGATACGCTGTTGTTTAAACCTTTACAGTTTCCCACCCAGAAGGTCGCTACATTCATGGCAGCGTCTGTTGCCTTGACGATGTCCCTTCTTGTGCAGATTGTAGGGCACGAAATATTGGAGAGAAACTTATTCCCAGCAGTGAGAAGATTGTGCTTGCTATATAATATACCCAGAACAACCATGTCGCTGTCACAGAGACAAAGTTAGAAAAGCGTTGCGCTGTATTTCAGGTTGTCCTCTAATAGCCTCGGTACGCGTAGTTAAATCATAAAACACCATTGGCGTTACAAGGGAGCAACAATGTTGCGCGCCTGTTGTTCCGCGCACTTACCATTACAATTTACAAGTATAAAACGACTCGTAAAGTGTCCTTCCAGGCTGTTTCGTTTATGCTCACGCTTGCATCGTGTTGCTTAATGATATTTTCTAAGCTAATATACGTAGAGGTGACTATGGAGAGATTTTAGTATGAGGAGTAGATATTCCAAAGGTTGAGTTTTATGAATTGACGAGTATTTAATTTGATTTTGGATTTGTTAAGTTGTAAAGTTAAGTAAAATATAGAATATTATATATATAGAATATTCATACATGAGACTTGATAGAACTACTCGTACGTTAATTATGCCTAAATATCGATTCTGATTAGGCAATTAAAACTGGAACAGGTATTTTTATACACATTGCATTGGCTATACCACAATCTAGATCTAGAATAATTAATCAAAGCGGCCAGTAAGTTGGGTTCCGAAATGTCCTATTTTTAAGTATAACTAACATACTTGTACCCGCACCTTGCAAGCTCTATATGGATTGATTTATCTACAATGTAAATGAGCAAGTATTCTTAGAATTATTAACCGAATAATTACGAAAAATAAGCAATCGCACAGCACGTAAATACAAGTGAGATCTCATTATTTCTGGAAACCGATTTACGTTCAAATAAATATTGATTCGTTTTGTTTCTGCGAAGTGATCGCCTCACGCCGACGCGTTTGACCGCAACATCGCGCCGCAAGCAAATAGCGTTACAAAAGCTCTCCACGCCGCGCCACGCACGCGTGTTTTATATTACCTTTGTTGAAACCAATACTATAGGTTTAATTTCAATCAGCAATAATATTAAGCTCTGGTGAAGACAAAGATTTGTGGTGTTGTGGATCTACAATAAGCAATATAGGACCTAAACAATACATTGGGTAATGAAGATTGCAAGAAAATCAATGCTTGCCGCTTTCAAGAGGTCGTACGGAAATCTTTGCGAAGTCTTATGTTCAATTATGGCCTTCTTGTAGCTCAAAAAGAAAAATGCATTATGATAATATGAAGAAAAAAACATAACAGATTGAAACAAAAGGCTGTCAGGCCGCCACATGATCATAAATGCTGTTAAGTCCGCGAAACATCGGGAAGTTAAAAGCAAACCAAAAGCGCGATAAGATCCACAAAACTAGTTTTATTTTAATGTGTAAGATTCGCGTAAACATAAACTGTTGACCGTTACAGAGATGGCGTATCCAAATGACATGGATGATGATAGGCAGGTGGATAAAGGATACATGCCATAATAAATACGTAGGAATCATAGATTTCTGGCATTTGACAGCCTCCGTAGCGCAGTTGGTTAGACAACGGCTGTGAAACTAGAGGCGGCGGTTGCGATCCTCGTATCGAGACAAATGTTTGTGAGGTCCACAAGTATTTGTCACGGGTCTGGGTGTTTGTGAGACCGAAAAGTCTCTCATAATTCCTAATACCCCCGACACAAGACTGGATCTTAGTGTGGGGTCAGGACTATGAATATGACTGTTCGGTGTATTTATTTATTCAAAAGGAGCTTATTAGCAGTCTAAAATCAATGTAATTCAACGGAATGTATTATAATAAAGCTCGAAACAAGGCCAAATCCTGATACATAATGTGATTATTGTTATCAGCAAGTGATATGTTAATGAAGAATTGTTAAAATAACCTTGGATATTGAAGTGATTGTATATTTTAAGGGCGAATGAATTAAATTTCGTCAATTGTACACGTGACTTGTGTTCAGAATTATGTTTTACAGAAAGAGGGAGAGCGTAACTATTTGTACAATATTAGATTAATGAACTGCGAGGTTAATAATAATAATTATAAAATAAGAATAAATAATTTCATACACAGAACAGAAATACGGATTATGCAATATTATATTAAATTTTAGTAGTTTTTAAGACACAAAATTAAAAGTAAAATCAACCTCATGAAATATGTTTTACAGCGTGTACCTTTTAACATGCCCACTTTATGTATATTAGTGCAATTTATGACAAAGCATCCAAAATTAAATTACCAAAGCAACAACAAAAAGCGATGCCTCCGAGCGATACTTTTAAACAGTAGCCAGATGGCTAAAAAATCCAAATCCTAACCATGTACCGTCTGTATCATTACGGACACGTGAAATGGCGTGAGCAGAGCAATCAAACGTAATTTGTGCGCACGGATTCATCAACAACACACTTAAACCTTATTGCGTAGATACAAAGCCTATTTTCGTTTGAGATTTCCATGTTTGTAATAACTCATTGGGAAGTCATGTTTCTTGTAAATAATAGGATGTGGATAGAAAATAGGTTCTTACGACGTGTTTTTCTGTCAAATTCTTTAACGTTATTATAATATCATGTGCGGGTAATGCTGAGTTCGTGTCTTAGATCCGTGGTTACGGTTTGAGGTACGGTACGTAGAGTTGTGATTGGCGGGATAAGCATTTTTTCTAGCCTCTGTTTGCATAGTTAGTTTTCTCACGCGGATAATTGAGGCAATTTTATTTATGCAAACAAATGTAAGAGCACGAATTGAATACAGAATTCATTGTTGATAATGCTGCTTTTTGTAGGAGTGCATGTGGTAAGAGGTTATTACCATATCTCGTATACACTCACTAGTCCTGAAGATTTTCAGGTTTATTGATTTTGAGTATGCAAGGGACACGAGGCAAAGAGGAATTTCATATTTAGGACCTATGAAAGCTCGCTAAAATTTTAAAATCTACCGAATTCACTGAACGTCCACACTATTCCAATCTAAATCTCAACTGAATCATCCCATCATGGTTACTGTTGAAAAGTATGAATAAGGAGCGTGTCCACGCGCACAATAAATCTGAGGCATCAGCACAATAAGTCAAGTGGTTGATGCCCGTATCAATGATAGGCTTGATGGCGGGGTCGCGTGCGCCCGCCCCGGGGTGCGCTGTTTGGCGGCCACCACGGTGTTAGGGCTGTCAGTATGTTCCAAATTGCATAAAGTTTTTCGAGTGCACCTCTCAATTAACTTGAATACAGGTTAAGACAAGCGTAGAAATAGTTTAAATAAATAAATAAATTTATTTTATTTATTTATTTATATACACTTTATTGCACACACACACAAAAATACAAATAAAAAGAAAATCACATACATAAAAAGTACAATTGGCGGTCTTATCGCTCAAAGGTAATATCTTACAGACAACCATGGGATGGATTAACAGAGGGCAGTTTAAAATATAAGAGATAGAAGCTAACACTGAATAATAAATCAAGTACAAATAATCTAATAGCTAATAAATCTTTACTTCATTACAACATGCTTACAATCTATTAACACCCTGACTCCGGAACTAGGAAGACCTGTAGACATGAGTCAGTCTCTTTCGTATGTTCTATAAGGAATAGCTGCTATATAAAAAAGTTTGGGTGCTATAAGTAACCATAAAAAAAATGAAGCTATATTTTTGTGTACTAATTGTTTTTGATGTCTAGAATCTCGTTTATTTTTATATAGCAGTTTAAAGATCATTTCAACTAGGTGTCTGAATTATATGGTTGTAGAATAAGTAAATGTTGCTATTGATAACTAGTGTTTGATAAAGTCAGAAAAAATAATAGTTAAATTATTGGTTTAGGTAATAACTACAAATAAGTTCTGGCACTTTAACCCTGTTAATTACGCTTGTAGGACTATCAACCGTAAAAAAACCACGTCATCTTTTAAATAACATGAATGATATAAATGAAAAAATAACGTAAACAAGTCTTAGTTCAAGATGGCGTATATTTACATATGTTATCCTCCTTGAAAGTAGCAACCCTACGTCGGTAAGCACACAAAAAATATCACAACAGGTAGCCAATGATGAAGTCTCAGCTAATGCCGTAAATAAAGCTTTGTTCGCTGTTTAACATATTTATGTGCGCCACGGTAGCGATTCAATGTGTCATCGTGTTCTTAACTATTCACTGTTCTTGGAATAACATGTGTTACAATTGTATGTTTTTGTTGGTATCTTGGTGTTGTTTTTTTATTTATAGAAAGTTTTTAAGTAGTATAAAATTACTACCTACGTTGTTTTTACATTGAAGTGCGATAATTCTGCCTCGGTGGCGCAATTGTACTACGGTGTAATTGCAAAACTGAGGTCTTGGGTTCGAATCCCGGGTCGGGCAAAGTGATATTGGATTTTTCTATTTATTATCAGCCCGGAGTCAGGAATTTGTGCCCGATATGGCGATAGGGTCGCCCCCATCACACTGTTGGACGTAAGCTACAAGGCGAAACGTGGGCGTCCTGGTTACACCTCTGACTACCCCTTCCGGGAAAAAGGCGTGAGTTTATGTATGTAGTGTGATAATTATACTGAACATACAAACAGTGTAATAGAGAATAGCAATTCGCGGAAAGTGTATGATACAATTGTTTATTGCGATGGATGGCGAGACTAGCATGCCATTCGCCTGATGGTAAGCCATACGACTAGTCATGGACAGTAGTAAAGCCAAAGAAGACCAAGAATTACAAAGCAATGTTTGGCATTCTACTGCCCTCGCCATCCTATGACATAAGATGTTAAGTCTCACTATGCCCAGTAGTTACTCTGGCTACAATGTCCTTCAAACCGGAACACAACAGTGCATTTACAGACATTGGTCACTACCCAGGCGACCTCTCAAGTATGAGAAAAGTGATGGGAAGTAAATAACGTGTAATGTAAAGGCGAATGATTTTTTTAAAAACATAATACAAATGAACATCTATAACATGTAAATAATTATGAGTGTGTTTACATCATAAGATGAAATCTCAATATCGTCCAGATTCATTAATATTCCCTACATTCAGCAATGGACATCGTGCCTTTTATGATCATGGCATTGACTGTATTATACATATAGTCAATACACTTCAGTTTAACGTGGTGGCAACTGAAATTGGTTGTAAAAGTAAACGTCATTAATTATTTCTTATGAAACATTTTCTATCAGTATTTTCCCATTTTCTTGTAATTTCCCAAAGAATGTTATCGTAATTTATCGCTAAATCACGTATCTAACACATCATACAGGCTAGGAAATAGACGCGACATGGGAATAGGGACAGATTGCTATGACACGCGTACAAACGCTATCGCCAGCATCGGGATATACGCTTGTCAAGATTACGTGTGCGCATATTTAAGCGCATGTAATATTATATTACACATGTGTGGAATATTCTTGTTGTTAGCTTTGAATATGGAGATTATTTAATAAACTGATGGTTTTACGAATTTAATTTATTCATTTTTCATACCTATTTAAAATAAATATTAATATTTTACAAGGATGAGACATCACTTTAACATTTCTTAAACTTCCTTTAACTATAAGGTAAAGCTAATTTAAAATTATTGCCATAAATGTAAATACTTAAAAAAGTATCAAAAAACGACTATTTTGATATAATAAATATGTCCATATGAATTTACCTGTATGAAGTAACAAGTAAATGTATATTTGATATTAGTACGATTACAATTTCATAGAGAAGAGTCACGCAGTAGAGTCGTGAGTGTATGATTTTAATAAATACAAGCACGTTATCAACAAACATTTATCCAAACAAGATATACAAACGTTTTGTGTGAGGCAAATATTGATGGCTCGCGTGATTTCATCCTCAAACTCTACCTTCACGGGTGTAGAGTTTGGGAATTGCTTCTAATAATATGCAGAGTCTGGTAGGTAACTGATCTACTGATAAATCAGGAAATGCAGGTTCAAACCCAAGGCACAGACTACTAGCATTTTAAAATCAGGTGTGTTCGTAGTTACGTTTATCACTAACGTTATCCCTTTAAGTTAAACATTGTAATGAAACCGCAGGCTTTTGTTCAGGTGATATGTCGTATATCGTATGAATATAAAATGATTACATACATACATAAACACACGCCTTTTTTCCAGAAGGGGTAGGCAGAGATGCTACCAGAACAACCACGTTTCGCCTTGTGTGTTCCGTCCCACGATGTGATAGGGGGCGAGCCTATCGCCATATCGGGCACAAATTCCTTACTACGGGCTGATAATGAATAGAAAAATCTGATATCACTTTGCCCGACCCGGGATTCGAACCCGAGACCTCAGCTTTGCAATCATACCGTAGTACCACTACGCCACCGAGGCAGTAAGTATAAAATGATTAACATTGTATGATGTCGCGACACATCGTTTGAAAAAGGGTTGCATTTTATCGATATGGCTACTGTCTTATCCCTATTTATGCCGATACTATCGTTTATGAATTTGGAATACACTTACTACAGTATGTGCGCTGATCTACACTCAAGGTGGTATGTTATATTCAAACGGATTTTCTACATGAATACGTTCCCAAGCAAAAAGTTAAAAATCATTACTACACAATGCCCTCCTCATTCTCAGCTAAGACCTCATACCACGATATATTTCGAAACGTACATCAAAAGAACAGCTAACTTATTATAAAACTTAGTGAGAAAAACATTGTGATTAATGACATAACAGATTCTGTGCCGATGACTCACGGCCGGATTAAAAATTATTGACAACTTACATATCACTTGTCGTATTGTGTGGATTTAATTTGTGCCGGCTTTTTGTGGCAAACGTTTGTTTAATATGCAAATATTTGCTCCATGTTTGGGTGTGATGGGATCTGTCGTTATTTGTACTTTTTACATTTGTTTGTCTTAGTTATTTGTATTAGGATATTCTCGGATAGTGACCATTATATTCAAGGGTTAACTTTCATAGAGAGTAAGAATCGCTTTTTAAGTTTTGTCTCTGGTTATTTGGTTTCGAACAGGCCGGCATAATTGTGTCGCTCAACGACAGTTGGTTATCTCTCACGAGTGGCTACAGCAGGATTGCATTGATTACTGTCACTTGCATTGTAGTCAAATTGCCGTGCCAGTATAAAAATCATTACATGAAAAAATGCTTGAATTTTTTAGTCACTTAACATATTATGGCTTACTACTTTAGGTAAATACGGACTCCTCGAAATCGAATGCGTGTATAAAGGGATTGATGACAGTTGATGAAGTAAAGGAGGTAGGAATGGACCGAAGCATTTGGCGACCTTTAGTCTCTGCCTACCCCAATTGGAATGAGGATAGAGGAGGGCGAGGAAGTGTGGATGTGACTTTAGGTATGTATGTAACTTTACAACGTCCATCCATCGTAAATATTGGTTCATGTTTATTTAAATATAATAATTATTATTATATTATATTTATTTGCATCATATTACAGATGTAAAAACACTTAATATACTTAAATCGTATGATAACATTTATATTTGTTTCATTGTCATACAAAGAATATTAGCTCAAAAGTAAAAAAAAAAACACACGCGCAAATTAGTTTCAATTCCAAATTCGCGAAGGCTTTCAATTGGCCTTGAAATAGTTTTCAATGTTTATAATCTACTCACGTTGGTAGTGGATTAATGAAGTTACAAATGTAAATATTTTTAAAATAAGCAAACGGATTTGAATAAAATTTGGGGCTCCGCATAGCGATGGGCACTTTATCAAATATAGGAATGGAAATAAGCTTTGTGAAGTATGAGAGGTTCAATTGTTACTTCTCCTGGCCTCTTGGGGAAAATAGAAAGGAACTTAGGAATGTATGTAGAAAATAAATGTTATGTATATACAAATATATGGTATTTCTGGAGACTGTCCCGCCCTCACACCCGCCACTACAACTTATGTAAGCCAGGATCAACAGTGGCTCTCATTTATGGCAATATGTGATATGTAACACAGAAGGTTTTCTTGTCGTGAATTTTATAGCTTACTAATATCTATATTTCTTATAATTTAACGACTTTTATTTACTGATCCAAGAAAGATTTAATCTTTAGATTTATGTATACATATTTTTATTGGCTTTTATCCAATTTCCAGTTTGTTATATTCAGTTTTTTTTTATTTGCCCCTTAATTCAGACAATTATACAGAGGACTCTACATCCTCTAGCAGTGTCTCTACCATAGTGTTTTTGTGTAATCGAGCACGACAAACAACGATTTATATACTCGAGGTAATTTAATAATAATTACACGTTATCCGGGACCTTGAGCGGATCACGCATCAGGCAGGATTTGTTTGATCTTCGCCATAATTGTCTGACAGGTTAATTACAAGTGAAAAAAATTAAAGAAAAAATTGTAATCACTAGTATTATGTGCCACTAAAAGATGGAAAGGTTCGTAACGAGTGGATGTAATGATCTTGTACAAACTACATTTTTTTCCCTAACACTTAATTATCCAAGTGTGTTTATAGCTCATGAACAGTGTTACGCGAATTTCATATATTTATGAGTAATAATTCTCGGTACAGTTTACCCTAAGAAGACATTTAGTAGCGCTCGTGAAAAGGATTTTAATTGATAGAAATATAGACGATATCCAGAGGCAGAGGAATCTAATAGTTTACATTGGGATAAAAGCTTGTATCATACTAGTTAAATCTAGAAAAATATATGCAAAGAGAGATGGTAATATGCAAATTGAAATGTTATTTAGTAAAATTGAACTTTAACATCGTATTTCAAGTCAACGACAAAATTTACGACTCCTCTCAATCTACACACGCTAAGTGTCAATTTAGCACGCGCGCGTTTATGTCTTTTACTCTACACTTATAAACATGCGCACGCGCAGGCATCCCACGCCTAATCTCATTCAAATGTCATACAAACGTTTCATTTACACACAAAACGTTTATTAACATATAAAAATCAGACGTCATAGCAATGTTAGAACACAGAACGGTTTAATGCACTTTAGATAGCGCGTTCTTGCGGAGACTTAACCCATCAAAACAACTTTCTAGTCCGCTGACTCTAGTTAGTGTAACCGCAGTTATCTACCAAACCGTTTCCACGGTAATAGGCATCACGTACGTCTCAGACCGTTTAGAGATAATAGAATTTAAAACACGAAGGGAAAGAAAGCATTTCCCTCGATAGAGCACATAATATACAAAAATTCATCGGTACAATTGACTCACACAAAAACATTTTTTGAGTTAAAACTCGACGGATGGGTGTAACTTACCATCGTGGGCCTTGATTTAGACCAATTATAAACCCATTTCTTGGTGCTGAACACAGTTATTACACACAGACGTACAAACAAAAAAATATTCGTTTGACCACTTGGAGAGTGCACTGGTATGGAGTTGTCACTTGGTACAATGTTTACACTGGTGATCACGTTAGCACTGGGCACAGGGTGCAGTGTGGGGGTTGTCACGGCATGAAGATTCTACTGGAGGTGCAACGCTCGCGGAGGTATTGGCATGCGCGAGCGCAGCCTCCAATCGACTGACTTGACGGCCGGCGCGCGGTGCTGCCAGCCTTGCAGCGCTCTTTATACTATTGAACTTTTAAGTGGTTTATCTCTAAGAGTGTGTCTTGACAACGCAATAAGAAGTATAAATGAAATCTAAAAAAATCTTATCTGTTGAAATTGGTTGATAATGTCTCCAAGACAATAATGATTACAGGAATAATCAGTAATATTGTGGGACATATTGTAAACCACACTTTATATATTTTCACTGATTAGATTTTAATTTAATTTAAACTTAAATAAATCTAAAACTCTACGTTAAGATAAAGTTCCGATTAATTTACACTATTGATTTATTATTTGAAATGGCTTCATAGTGAACTAATATTTATTTAGATTAAAAGTCCTTTCATACAACTTAGTAACGAACAACGGGACAGAAATCAATTACACAAATGTTTACTTAAACTACCAGACAAAAGAAATGCCTAACACCTGGCAACACTCCGCGTAACCGCCATTGTGGTTGGAAAGGGACAGCGCACACGTTCTATCTCTGTCAGCGGGCCGGAATGTGACCCGCTATCACCTTGAAGGCCGTAAGCCCGCGGTGTCGGAAGCTACGATGAAAATAAGAGCTTTTAGCCGCTCGCAGCTTACACCTAGTGTTGGGTTACGTTGCATTACGTATCACTTGAACTTGAAAGTTTTCAGTTCATATTGAATTCTTTTATTATTAATGTACTGTTCTTTATAGCAGGTCATTAAGTCAATACATATTCGTATATTGTAAAAAAATATTAATTATTTAGGAAATGTGTACCGTTAAATAGCTGTGGGAAAATCTGTAATTGTTACAATATTATACGTATTATTTGAGGGATAAAATAACTCTATTATTTAAAATTAAGTACGGATTAAAATTAACGATTATTCGAAAATTATGATTAATTGTTTTGCAGTAGCTAGTTCCATTTTCGTGTTAAATCAAAGATCACGTATTCATCGGATCTTTATATTAATGTTCCTAAAACTAATCATAGTTATTTAGAGGAAGTAAATGAACATATTTATTTTAGAAAATTTAATCTATTAGTAGAATCTATTTTAATACGATTAACCCAGCATGGTATTTTGCGCTTTCATATA
This sequence comes from Theretra japonica, assembly GCA_033459515.1. Lineage (NCBI taxonomy): Eukaryota > Metazoa > Arthropoda > Insecta > Lepidoptera > Sphingidae > Theretra > Theretra japonica. The sequence goes on from CM065942.1 coordinate 7,666,867, forward strand.
TATGTATGAAAGCGCAAATATTTGTAATATTACAAATCATTCGACAAGAACATACGACACATAAAAACACGATGCAACTACAACATAGCATAGGTATACATATATATATACACAGCTCCTAGCACGAAGTCGTCTATATTTAGTCGGCATCGTCTAACAACCCTTATACATATTGAAGGCTTGCGAGCGCCGCCCTTTGATTTGGAATCATTTATCGCCGTCTAATAGTCCCGCACGGCGAACCGAACCAGCCAACTCGTGAGACCTTGTTATAAAACAGCACAGAATAATTTGTCAAGAGAACCCGTTAGTGTACCTAGGAATACTAATATAGAAATGAGACAAGAACTGATAACTTATTTAAAGGAAATATTAAAAGCCACCTGCTACAACGGTGACTAATTACGATACATTAAAATGTTAATTGGATTAAGCGTAAACAAAAAAACCTTTTGAAATTCACAATTGAGACATTTTAATTTAAATATTGAATACAAAATGTATTATACAATTAATATAGTAGTTGTCTGTACTGCCTCCGCCCGCGTACTATCAACGTTTCGTAGAGTCATATGAAAGAAATATTTAAATCAAACCGACGGTATAGGTATATACAAAAGGATTTTTTTTTTGCAAACACATCCCTTATTAGACTATCGTTTCAATACCTTGCTATCACATCTCATTCACCCTGTCATATCCCGCCATGCCACACAAAGTGCGAAGAACCATCGAGGCTTAAGGCTGAAAAGTTCATAAATGAAGATTGTGCAGGTAAGCGCAGTGTCGTATGTCCTCCCATAGGCGTTGAGATAGGTAGATGACCTAATAAAGAGGGCAAACAGTCGCTACAGGCAGACTGCTGCCAAAAAAGCGCTGCGGCAATCCTTGGGGAGGGATTATGTTCAGCATTGGACTTCCACTGACTGATGATAATGATGACGAAATACGACCCAGGGTAAAATAAAATTATATTTTATTACACCGTGATTGTTCTTTATTTTTTCAGACGCGGTTATTTATACTACAAATTAGACCAATGCTGCTTAGTGCCTATTAATTACAGTAGACTAGTAATTAATCTTACTCTGCGAAGTAAACGTTTAAATATAATAGGTCGGTTAAATATAAGAACACGCGATAAACTAGCATGGTTAACAAGGCCCTGCCTTTCTTGATCGTATAGAAAAAAATGCCAAGCAGTAAGATGTAGATGTGCATTATAGATATGGAATAATATTCGATTTTATTACACATTACCTCAAGTCCACATTTTATATTTCTTGCACATAAAACATAATTTAAACGTTTTAGCGCTATGAAACATTTATTCCAACAACAAGAAATACTTCATAAGATAATTCATACATTAATTAAGTTAATCATTCCATACAAAGTCTCGTGAAATACGTACGCTCTTTAAAACAACAACTCCTACCAAATAAATTATAGCAATCAAACACATTGCTTTAATTCCCGTATCAGGCGCATTTACATTGACCGATAAGTCACTCGGCAGCTCGCGAGTCCTCCTCTTAAAGTGGAAATAAATAATGTCAGCATTTATTACTTAAGCGCGACTTGATACATCGCTCCTACGATAAAACTCGACCGGACTCGTTCCGAAACCAACACACGGAGCCGGTAAGTGAGTTACCAGCATATTTATTGTAATAATTATGCAATGGGCGTTTTATCAACTTTTATCTGTACTATGTATTATAAATGTGGAAAGTGGCTGTGTACTTGTATTTAAATTGAGCTGATAACGCTTATGATGGCCGCGGGAAAACCGGCAGTTGTTAATGATCATTGTGTTTGGAATGTTTAAATGAGATTTAAGCTGGATGTCTACATTTTCTCTTTATTGGCAGCGTTAAGATATTTATGACCGTATTTGATTATTTGTTAACTGCTTCCACGATTGCATATCTAAATCAAATATTTCATTTCCATTTAAAATATGTACTAGCAGGTTGCGTTCGAAATAGATATCTGTGTGATGCGTATGTTCAGCAGTTAATATCTCGCAGCTAATGATCGTACTTAGAGTAATATGTGATACTGTACTTAATCATTTACTTGAGAATATATAATTTGTCATACCGCTCTCCACTGCAATAAAGAGACATTGGATTATATGCATCTTAGCGATATTTCGTGTCTCGAAGATAAGCACCATACGTTATAAAATTCAGATTACCTACCTACCTAATATTTTTTTCTATACTGGACTGGATCTATATCAAATTGTGATCCATCTAGATAATTCTTGTCATATAGGAAACCAAATTATAAAGTCGCTGCAATCAATTGACGATTGTTAGAGTGCAGCAGCTTGCAGGAAAAATATAAGTGGATTAAAAGCACACAATATAAAGTTTTCCAAGCTTTAAATACGTTACAAATTGTTTAGTTGGCAAGCAAAATACATAAATAAAGTCTCATCAACGACTACATATTAAATAATAATTAATATTCTATTCTTAATAATGATCCCGATGAGTGAAATACCAATATATATAATTCTCAATGAAAGACAAAGATAGCAATAGCATGTTTAAGGTGTCGCATGCTGGTGTTTGGAACGCATCGCATTTTAGTTTGACGTTTAGTCCAACTTGTATTTTTTATCTGTGCTACGTAACGAATAACGATGTTTATCCATTTAAAAATCGCATGATCGTAGGCAATGAGAGTTACCTTAGTTACGAGGAAGTAAATTGAATAATATGTCTGACCTCTTATGCTCCAATTACGTGTTTATATCGCCCACGCGACAGCAGTAACGTTCGTTTAATAATGAACTGAGTCATTGTATCGAAGGAGGTTGAACTGTGGGCAGTGAACCAAGGAGGTTGGTATCGATCTCAATATGATTCACTTTTTGTTTTGGATTTATGGAGTCTTGGGTTTGTGTTTAACTTAAAGATCGTGAAGGTATTGTGCAGGTGTTTTTAACTTATTTAAGCCTTTTTGTTACCTGCTTTCAGGTGGGTGTTTGTTTTTATTTCTTATCAATCAGCTGTGAAAAGATACACGAAAAATATTTCGGATAATCCTCTTTGAAACTGAATGTCAATCTATTTTTGAGTAAATTAATATTAATACGATATATTTTCTTGAGTAAATATAAGTGGAGGAAATGTAAGAAACATCTTACAGTACTTATATGACTATATTTCACCGAGTTATTAAGGTACAGCCAGTAGCACCGCAGAGCAGTTCAACTTGGCAGGCACATAGATATTATTTTTTGCAGGCAATCATAAAAAATATTAACATTCGTAACAGAACTATATTTATTTACAGTTATAAAAATGCTACACTCAAAACCGCAATGGCAGCTGCAGGCATTAGCAGCCCAGAGGAGAGACAATGAGCTGCGGCGAGCTGAGGAGTTGCAGAGGGTGGCACACTACTTCGAGGCCAACACCAACAAGTCCAGGCATCACGAGCAGTGGACCACCGAGGGATACTATGAGAAAGCGAATAAAGAAGCGGAGTTGTTGAGAGAACGGAAGATTCGAGCTGCGTAAGTAAATTATTTTATAGCAAAATCAAAACGGCTTTTAATATCCGAATGAGGATAAAATAAAAACTTGTTATTGTTGGGGATTTTGTGTTCGAAAATTGTACACATATTTAATAAAATGTATTGATATTATATTACGTAAATGCATCTGGTATGTAAACCACAGATATTTGTAATTATTATTGGAATTTTAAATTGGTTTTTCCCCATTGTATGAAATGTTAGGAATTCTCATTAAATATGAATAAGCAGAGTGATATATAAATAGTTAAGTGCAAAGTGTCTCTTAAGTCACAATTTTGGTCTCTAGTATTAGAAAACTGATGACATCATATCATGGTAAATATTTTATATGACATGGTATGCCCAGGAGCCATCAATTTCACATTTTGTCACACTATGCATTGTAAGATTTAATAGAAGTGAACCTATAAACAATGCAGGGCACAGATTTCAGCCCTGGACAACTGGTATGAGATATCTCAAACCGAATTATACTTCCTAAAGTGGAGTGTCCAAACTGGGAATTTAACCTAGGACCTCATAGTTTAAATTCCTTTTGTACTGCTACTAGCCCAATGAGGCAATAATTATTTGTTTTATTTGAAGTGCATGAGCTTATAATTATTTTTATATAATTGTAGTCATTGAATATTCTCTTCCCGCAAGTCTAAAAAACCTACTGTTGATGCCAATTTAGGTGATGCAAGGTTTTCAGCTGTGCCTTGTATGTCAACCTATTTACTTCACCTACATTCAACCTTGTTCTATTAATCAGTGTGAACTCTGAATAATAGTTAATGCAAGGCTCATGAGCAATATTGTTTTGCAATTGATGTGGATGTTTATTGTAAACTATGACTTGGTTTATATAGATTAGATGAAGCAATGTATGGGATAATCAATTTTTTTTAAATACATATGGTTTACAGCTCATAACATATTTTAAATCACTTTGTATAATGTGCGTTATTTTCTTTCGAATATATGAACCTAAAAACTTTTTTTACGTTTACTAAAATACAACTTACTTCAACTAAAATACAAGTTAAATGACTTAGACGAAAAGTAAAACTTAAAATAATTAATATTATTTCAGTGTATATCAGCCAAAATGATCTGTTTATGTTTTGTATTTAATTTTTAATTTTCTTCATATTACCACACAGGCAGTTGGAAGAAAGGCGCAAGAAACTGGAACTAATGCTCTTCCAAGAAAACATGCAGTACCAGCAAGAATTGAAGAATCTGGCGGCACAACCTAAGCTCTATAAAAATGGGTAATTATTAATTTGTACCTACATTATTGATTTATTTGCTGATGATGATGTTTGGATCCGCTTGCATAGCGATCACCGAACACGATGGTGGAAAACGCGTCATAGTGACCTAATGAAGTTGCGTTGCATGTTCAGCCTGTGTATATCCGGTATCGAGTAGGTCGGCATAGTGAAAGATGAATTGTTGTCAGATTTTCCGGTCCACGATGCCTAAACCCGAAACAATTAATTGTTGAGTGCAAAAAACGTAGGCTCTTCAATTTAATACTATTTTACTATTGTATACATGTTGCAATGGTGTGCATATATTGGGTTTAACTTTATACACATTGTATTTCACACTACTTGTTATATTTTGTTGTAATGTTAGTACTACTAACACGATTAAATAGTGGTTTTACATAAGTTACATTAAAATAATGCTTTGTTGTTGTATTTTGTTTGAAACAGGTGAATAATAAATATATTTTTCAATGTTTATTTAATTCCAGTTCGTACCTAAACAAAGTGCCGACATCAGTGCTGCAAGACATCAACCAGGGCATAATGCAGAAGGAGGAGGCGCTGCGCAAGCACGAGGCGGAGCGGCGCCTGCACCACGCGTGGAGGATGCGCCAGCCCGAACTCAGGGCCACCAACTCCTACATCGCCAGCGGGAAACTTAAGTCGGCTTGGTTAGTGTAGATATTCTTTATTTAAAGTATCATGCTTTTATAATTAAAATAAATTAAAATGAAGTTTAATACATACTTATACAGAAAATAATTATTAATTCCAAATGTATCTGCTTGAGATGAGCTTCTATTATGATTGAAGGGTTGAGACCATGCTGGTGGTCTGTCTTTACATTGGTTTAAGATCCTTGCAATAAACACTCAGGCATGCAAATATTCACACGATATTTTTTTCAATTTCTGTGAAAATAAACAATATTACTAACAAATACATGTAACTTCAAAAAGTTCGAAAGATGACTTGATGTCAATGCTACATCAGTGCTACCAAACTTCTACAATCCATTACAGATTAGATGATTAATTAGATTATATGGATACATTTTTATGAGAGTGGTTAGGTCATAGTATAGTCCACCACGCTGGTCTAGTGCGGGTTAGTTGCTACATTACATACCATAGAAATTCATACAAATTGCTATGGTATGCAGGTTTCCTCACGATGTTTTCTTTCACCGATATAGTGCTTGGTGATTGCGTGCGTGCGCACTAGGCCATCGTGGTGGACTGTATGGCCTAACCAATCTCAATCGTCCTCTCGATTGTAAAGGAGGCTCGTGCCCTGTAGTGGGACGTATATGATACAGTACAGTATATTTTTGTAGGATGGAACAGATAGTGGAGAAAGAGATGCAGAAGAAGAAAGAGGAGGAAGAGACTCGTAAGACGCTGCAGGAACGCGACGAGGCGCTGCGCAGGCAGATACACGCGGAGGAGCAGAAACTCAAGGAGAAGGAGCAACAGATGAAGGTAACTCATTATAACACGTCAAACTAAGTAATAGATGTTCGTCGAGTAGAGTTGCAGGGTTACTTTATGAATCGAAACGAACCTCGAATGTTCGGACGTCGCACGTAAAACTGTACGAATGTCTTTATCGTACGTCGTAAGTCACGACACAAGACTCGATCTTAGTGTGGGGTCAGGACTATGTATGTGATTGTTGAGTGAATTTATTTACTTTCAGAAGAAGTCTACTGCTAAATAATATTTGATTCTTATTCTTTGGTCCGGTTCTTACACTTCAACACTTTCAATATGTTATTCATACTGATAAATATAATATTACATATTTTAAATATTGTCTATTCAATTGATATTTTACTCTTATTAAACATCTTTATAAACATTACAGGAGCTCCGAGATAGTTTAGAAGGGCAAATAGCCGAGTTGAGCGAAAAGGAATCAATAGTAAAGCGGCTAAGAAAGCAAGAAGAAAAGGAAAAACTTATACTAGACGAATTGCAGTTCATATCGGGAGAGAGAGATAGAGAACACGCAAAACTGGTGTTGGAAAGAGACGCCACTATAGTCAATATGGGCCTACATAAGTACAAGTTGAAGAGGCAAGTGATGGCGGTGATGAAGGAGATTGAACTGGATTTGGAAATGCTGGAAAAGATTAGACACACTGTGCTGAAGGTAGGAAATGTTTTTATATAATGTTCATATAATATAGAAGATTGCATACATTTAAAATTAAGAGATAGAACTTGTTGTACTTAGTTAAGACTAGAGCATAAATAAGCTAGCTAATTAGGTCCTAGAAACTTCACAGTGGCACTAGACCAAAATGAAATTTACCGTTTTTGTGCTGGTTTGTTGGTTCAGAACTTCAGTAAGTGGTTTTGAGTTTAGAAGTGATTACTACAATTCAGACATTCATTAGAATAAACCGTAAAAATAATTACAGTGATCCTACAATTAATTGAGTAACAATATCGCTTATGAACTTCATTTCCATGGTAACATTGACTACATCATAAATTATCTTGACACCCCACGGAAATTTGCGAAAACGGACCGGGATTGTTGCCTATCTTTTTTAAGAAATAAATGTATGAATTCAATTTTGTTTCTGACAATTGGTGCTTATTTCTGTCTATCCCTTGGGTGGTACATGCTTGAACTTATACAATTTATTTCCTCAGGAGCAAGAAGCGGAACAAGAGAAGTGTGCGCACCACAGACGCGTGTTGGACGCGGCACTTCAACAGTTAGAAGAGCACAGAGACCGCGAACGTCAGAGGCAGAGGAATATTGAGGCCATGTATGATGGTGAGGCCAGGCAGATCAACGAGAAGCAGGACAAGGTGTGTTGTCTTATGTAGTTGGTTTGGTTGGTTTCGTGTAAGTACTGGGGGGTTACTCTATGATCCGAAACGAAACTCGGAATGTTCGGACGTCCCACTCAAAACTGAATGAATGTGCCCAGGTACTCCACAACATGTTCGAATCCTCTATCATATGTCCTAACTATACACTTAGTTCGGAGTTAATTATAAATATCATAGAGCATAGTGTTGATTTTTACAATGGAAAACTTATAACTTACTTCAGACGTCGAACGTCCAAACATTCGAGTTTCTTTTACACAGGTTGCTAAAAGCAATCTCCGAACCTCTGCAAATCACTTGGCCGAGCCAAGGCGGTCCGACTGCGTCCTATCAAAATGCTCTTACTGTAAAAAGTTGTAATTTACTACAGTCTAAGCATTCATATTTTTTAAAGGAGGCCTGTACCCGGTTATTGGTACTTATATGGGTATTTAAGTATTAATAAATAAATAAATACACCCAACAGTCATATACATAGTCCTGACTTACATTATGATCAATTAAGTCTTATGGCGTGGGTATCAGAAGCTACGAGAGACTTTTCGGTCTCACAAACATCCAGTCCCAGACCTGTCACAAATACTTGTGGGTCTCACAAGCTTTTGTCTCTGTGCGGGGATTGAACCGCGACCTATCGTTTCACTGCCAGCGTCTAACCAACTGCGGAAGCTGTCTGAGCATTAACAATGTTCAAAGTTCAAATTGTAATGTATCTTACAGATGTGGGCTAGAGAGCGCGAGGCCCGTGCAGCCCTCATGAACGAAGTGCTGACAACATTGAAGAAACAGGTTGAGGAGAAGATAGAGGCTAACAGGCAGAGGCAAAGGGCGAATGTTTTAGAACGGGAGCAAATATTGGAACAAATGGACAACTTCCACCAGGAGGTGAGGAGCAGGGAAAGGGAGACACAGGTGAGTTGGGATATCTTAATTTAATGATACACGCATGGTATTATTGGGAATACTGGTTGTTGTATGCCATAATATGTCTAAGTGTTGTATGGACCGCATATTGAATTCGTAGTCGACGTATTGACGCTAAGAGAACATAGAGTATGAACAATGTATGTTGAGTAAAATGAAAATATATCTCAGCTGTCCAATATAGTTGTGCCTACTCATACACACTATTTTCCTTCATTATTTTATTTTATCTGTGAAAATATACATTAAAAATGTCAATTTTTTTTACTTTGGGACTGAACACAACTTCTTTCTGCCAAAATTCTCGTATTTTACTATCAAAATCGAATACATAATTTTTTTATTCCAGTTGAAGAACACCCAGTACTCAACAGTGACAGCTCTGCAATCGCAGCTAAACAGCCTCAAGCTTCAACAGCAGCAGTTAGAAGCGGCGTGTGCGAGGGAGACAGAGCTACGAGAAGAAGCAGCACATGAACGCAAACTGAGGGGAGAGATAGCACGGGCACAACGGGAAGGGAATGTGCAAGCCTGGACTTAACTCATGACAAAAGTAAATTTACTAGCCTGGACCCATATCAAAATGAAATGTGTAAGCCTGGACTTAACTAATAACAAAAGGAAATTAACAAGTCTGGACTTAATCCATCTCAAAATAGGACATTGGCTGTGACTTGTGTCCTTATATCTCTGGTGAAGATCTTTTGTTGTGTTTGTATGCTTGAAGTGGTGTGTGTATGTGTGAGTTGTGGATTTTTTTATACTGCCTGTGTGACAATGCAGCTGATGCCAAGTGCAGTGTTACGAATAGTGTAATACTAGAAAGATTTGGTGATCTATAGCCAGTGATCACTATTTTATCAGTCTGGTGCTTAAAGATTGGTTTCTTAGGAATTATTCTGTTTTTTTTTTTTTGTGATTATGCACAAGTGTGTGTGAGATTAAATGCTTTAATGTGATAGAATTGATGAGTGATTATATAATATTTTTTTGTTTATTATTACTCGGAATTGTCAAGTCACAAAATCTAAAATGGATGCGTTTACAATAAAATGGATTTAAATGTTAAGGAAATAATAGAATATGTATTTGGTTATTTTTTATTTTATAAACATATATAGAGTGGTGGTGCACCGGGTGATTAGGTGACGGTGTGTTGAGTGGTAGGCGTAGACGGGTAATATGCGCAAGCACAACAAAACACACAGGACTACCAATATACCATTTAATGCACCCACTATGAAGCAATAGTTTGTACTATAGAAAAGTCAGAAATATAAACTAGAACACAGAAGGAAGTATACACCACAAGTAGAATAGAAAGGAAGGAAAGTTCAAGAATAGGTACAGTTTATAGAAAGCACAGCACAAGATAGTCACTATAAAGCACAAGCAAAAAGCATAGGAAACCACCGTCGTACCCACACATAGTTAAGCTTATGAAATCATACATTACCATACATATAACAAAAGACTGAGAGGTTTTCATAGTCACTATATATATGAAACAACATATTACTTAAATAAAATTAAACTCAATTTTATTATTAATTGGTTGTAAAAATTAAATGCATAATAAGTTAATATATATTTTTTGTGATATTTAAGCAGACTTTATTTTCATAAAAGTACGTAATGATATTGTAAAGATGGTAAAATGCAAAAAAAAGATATATATATATTTTTGTATTCATTGTTTGGTGTGAAACTGTTATCAGCACGGTTTTAAGATAAACGTAAGGTTAATAAAATTTATAGAAAACATCTTGTTTATTTTTATATACGTCGATGATCAAACTTTTTATTTTTTAGACCTTATATTATTGCGAACAAATTTCACGAGTTCGAAATGTAGCTAGTGGGTATTTACTTTCAATTCAGTTTAGCGCCATCTGTTGTAGTAAATTTTGAATATTATTCGTGTTTGACTACTTTATCGCAAACATTATAAACGATAACAGATGGCGCTATTTTAAACGTCACAATTAAAACTAGTAAATTTCTTGATCAATAGATAGCTCTGCTATCCGCATTCAACTTTGGTAGATAGTTTTACATTTTTATACATTTCATGGGTAGAAGAAAAATTTAAAGAAACGAATTGACAACATCTTCAATTTTTTGAAGTTAGTTTAAATTATTGTTTTATACTTCTTAGACATCATAACAAAGGTCTAATTCAATGTTTGTGTGTAGTATTTTGATACATACTTACATTAAGGTTTGCTAGAAATTGCTAGAAATAGTACCTGTAGTTTTCAAATCAATGTCTGTAAACGAAGACTTCAAAAACTATGTAAGTTATATTTTTTATATTCCTTAAAAATCATAAATTCATAATGAAACGACAATGAATCGCTAGCTGCATGTGCAAGTCAGCTGATTATGTACATCCTTGATTATCTACATCCGATGGAAGGGTTGCACAAAAAAGCAGATCGCAAATTATATGCAACAAATATGTTTGTTTCTTATTTTGTAACGCCTTTATTCATAGACAAGGTTCAAAACTTATTTTGATTATCGAATATTTTGTCCCTTTCGAACGACTTTTGAATATCAGTGCCAGCTGGCCGACTATACCTAAGCTATATAACATCACGCTACGAATCGCGGGGCTAGGACGGCTGGCACCGACCTCAAAAAAAAATGGCATATTTAGGTATTTTAGATTTGTTAAAAGATTCGTTTTATTTCTCTATTTTATTACAATTTTAGTTTAATTTTTTTTTTGAATCTGGTGAATTATGTACCTACAATCTATAGGGCATTCTTACTGCCTCGGTGACGCAGTTGTACTACGGTATGGTTATAACGCTTAGGTCTCGGTTTTGAATCTCGGTTTCGGCAAAGTGATATTGATTTCTCTGTTCATTACCAGCCCGGAGTCAGGAATTTGTGCCCTATATGGCGATAGGCTCGCCCACTATCACATCGTAGGACGGAACATGCAATGCAAAATGTGAGTGTCCTGGTAGCATCTCTGCCTACCACTTCTGGGAAAAAGGTGTGTTTATGTATGTATGTATGCTAAAGGATATTAAGAATACTTTGTAACATAAGTGTGTAATAAGGATTTATCAATGCTTTTTTTCTCTTGTCGAAATCCAAAATGTTATGAAAGATTCCGATGGCGCAGGCTTGCGGCCAAAGCCGCAATTCTGTTATTCAATTTCAACCGCAGTAATCGCTTTCAATATCATGTTTACGATTAAGTACTCGCCGCCGTTTGTAAAGATTTTTTCACTATTGACGTACTCTTCCGTATTGTCTTTCAAGTTTCATGTCATGATAAGATCATACAAGGAATTCTACTAAGTGTTAGGGCCATGCATAAACAATTAAATAAAACAATCATAGGCAAGATGACTAACGCCCATAAACATCGACGACGCTGGATCGTGAATGTGTTGCCGGTCCATCAAATTGAGAGGAAAGCGGGAAGGAAAAAGGATGGGAAGAGGAAAGGGCTATTGGGCATCCGGCAATCTCACTCACCGAACGAAACACGTCATCGATGCTGTCGCTTCACGTTGATTTCCTGTGGAACAGTGGTTCCGCCCTGGACGAGCTTGCGCATTCATGCTGTTCATTACTGACAACAGCGTGGCTCTACCACTTCCGAAGCCTGAACACGAATGGCAACACACCAGTAGATATAGGTCACAATGACGGATTTTCTCCCTTCCATCCATCCGTCCATCCATCAGCCAAAAATTGTCTCCCTTATTTACTTATAAATACTTTATTAAACCACAGAATAATTTTTATACATTAAAATGTTTCCGTAATTTTTATACATATAAATTTCAGACATAAAAATACATACAGCGCAAAAAATACGTGTAACAAACGGCGGTCTTATCGCTGTCGGTGATTTCTTTTAGACAACCTTAAGATGGACTAGAATTAACGGAAGCACGGAAGAAATGGGTGGTCAGTGGTCACAGTATATAGGAAAAAACAGTAAAAAATATGTAATAGTGATGAGGAATACATTTTCATTAAAGATAAATATACTACATAAAATACCAATACTAATAATAAACTACGTAAACTATAATATTTACGATACATAAACTATTGATTTAGGGAGAAAAAAATGATGATTGCTATTGTGGGATAGGATCGTAGGATGATTGCTATCCACGTGGATATGAATTTCCTATCATCAAGGTTTAGGTTCCTAGCAATCGCTAATAACATTAACGTATAAATACAAATAAATGATATAAACATAACAGGTGAGAGACGGGGGTATCACCCTGGTCTAGGCGATTTATTAGTACTGAAGTACGACATATAATATGAAAGCTCTAACATTTACATATTATTAATCATCATTATCATCTATTATTACTGTAATTTATTGTGTAAACTTTGTGTTTTACATGTTTTGTTTTATTATAAATATTGTACTAGCAAAAAATACTTTTTCTTTCTTTATACCTATCGCGAATTGCGGACCTTGTTCCGATTTTCGAAGATTACCTAATCAGTAATCACCGGTAGATTTTTCATAGAATAAGTACTTTTAGGTACTCAGGGCATTATTGTACAGAATTTAAATCTTTGCCAGATTTTAGGGTATTATTGATACTAAAATGTGTATTATAAATTACGATAATGATGTTATCCTTTATTATACTTTTTTTCGTATTTATTTAAATACTACAATAGAGATACCTATATACGCGGCTTGGATCGGACAGGATATTTTTTTAAATTGTATATTAGTGTACCTACCACCTGTTCTATATAGTGTGCGCTACTTGTGAGACCAAAGTCTCATGTCTGATACTCACGACGCAAAGCTTGTGCGGTGCCTTGGTGTGGGGTCAAGTGTCAGGACTATATTTGTGACGCTTTGGTGAATTTTTATTATCAATTTCACTAGCTCCACCCACGGTTCGCTGAGTTTAAATTCGTCCCAAAATGTCGTCGTTATTAATTGTAAAAAGAATACATCATGCCTATCAACATACCGGACGTAAACTTTCATCTCACAAGTACATAATGTGAAATATTTTATTTGAAAAAATCATAATAAGCGTATTGATTGAGCTGGGTAACGACCGCAGGGCATCACGGTGCACAAGCCATACGGCCTGCGATTAGAATATTTTGCTCATGACTGTATTTCTTCGAGGTAGGAGTCGAGTCGGTGAAAATCGTAATATCATTTCTTGTAACGCTTTTTAAGGCGTTGGTACTACAAACTAAAATACAAATACAATAAAATCAAGATATTATACTAGAGGGGACACTGCAAACAAAATGTTTTTAACAAAAATGAACGGTACTGTACAGCTCCTTATGTTACTGTCTCTGTCTCGCCTACGCAGTAACATCATCTTCCCTCTCGCTTCACCGGGTTTCCGTGTGCACTCACACGGGAATCCTGTACCAGTACAGTGCGCAGATTTTGTTCCTGATGTGCGCTCTAGTATATGCCCATAATCATTGGTAGGTTGAAGGTTCCTATTTATATAAGATTTGTCTTCTTTCTCTTTCGTATATTTTTTAAATACTACAACATGAAAAGTCGTGTCAATTGAATGTAATATTGCTTAAACAGTTCGTACCTATGTATTAAAACTAATTAAATAAACCCTGACTACACCTGACTCTACCATTTGGAAGTGGTAGAGCCACGCTGTAGTCAGTCATGACTCAGCATGAATGGGCAGGCTCATCCGGGGCGGTACCACTGTCTCACAGGAAATCGACGTGAAGCGACAGCTCAGCTATCTCATTTGGTTCGGTGAGAGAGATTGCGGGATGCCCCCCCTTCCTCTTCCCATCCTTTTTCCTTCCCGCTCCCCTCCCAATTGGGCTGGCAACACATCCATGATCCAGCGCTGTGGATGTTCATGGGCGGCAGTGATCACTTACCATCAGGTGACTTGTTTGCTCGTTTGCCGGGCCTACGCAATATAAAAAAAAAACACCCATGATAAGTAGATACGTGAAAACTGTAATGCGAAGTATATAATATCTATGTATGACAAACCATATAGTTCGTAGATCTCTACTATACCTTTACCAAGCTTGCACATGACGCGTGTATCCCTAAAGTGGTGGGCAGAAGTGCTAATACCACTCAAAGCATCTTGAAGATCACATGTAAATTACTACTACTGCCAGCTACTACTATCAGCCCATATACGTCCGAATGCAGGGCACGGGTCCACTCTACAATCGAGAGAACGATTGAGACTGATTAGGCCATATAGTCCACCACGCTAGTAAAAGACCGCGATGTAAATTAGTATAAACGAAATCTTTAAATGCGTATCTACTTACCTATATCGAGACGGTAAAATATATGTATTTATAAAAATATTTATTTGTTTATTTATTAAACATAAGTGTGTGATTGTTGGTAACGGACCGGACGCGACTTGCAAAATTGCACGACTTGCACGGTAGTCGCGGGTTCAAATACCAGGGCACACCTCTGAGTTATGAGTGTATTGATAGTCAATCACCACGCACTATAAAAGTGAAGGAAAATATCGTGAGGAAATCTGTATAGTGCATACCGTAGCGATTTTAAATTCTACGGTATGTAAAGTCCGCCAACCCGCACTGGGCCAGCCGCCAGCTTGGTGGACTATATTGCCTAACCCCTCTCAATCGTACTCTCGATTGTAGAGGAGGCCCGTGCCCTGCAGTGGGACGTACATGGGCTGATAATACGGACATAATTACGAGACATTTAGGTCGCTTGTCTATTTTAAGCGATTAGCCTGTTCGTAGGTAAACAGGAACTACAAAACGCAACACACACAAATATAAATAAAATAAATACACCCAACAGTCACATACATAGTCCTGACCCAACATTAAGATCAATTAACTCTTGTCTCGTGGGCATCAGGGACTACAAGAGACTTTTCGGTCTCACCAACACCCAGACCCGACACAAATATTTGTGGGCCTCACAAATATTTGTCTCGGTCCGGGAACTAACCCGCAGCCTCTCGTTTCACAGCCGGCGTCTAACCAACTGCGCCACGGAGGCTATCAAACAGTGCTGACCCCACAGTAAGACATTCATTTATGGGTCGTGGTTATCAGACACTATGGGAAATTTTCGCCTTGTAACACCTATACGTGCAGGAAATGTGTGGGCGACACAAACATACGCGGGAACCGAACCTGCGGCGTGTCGTTTCACAGCCAACTGTGCTACCGACGCTTACTGCGTTTTTATATAATTTTTAACAGAACTTATATTATTTCCAAGCATTATATTATGGCATTGCAAAGCGCTCTCATGTCCTATTCCGCATTTTCACCGCCCACTGCTGGACGTAGCCTCTGATGGCCAATTATCACTGGCTATATAGTCCTTTAAACCGGTAGTCATGGGCTCATGTTGTCTGCTGTTTGTCGAAAGAAAGATAAAGCTGCACTGTCTGATCAAAAGGCTTTTCGCATGTGAGGAACAGAAAGCTAGTATATAGTATGATTATAATATACTTATGTACTAGGACGTGTAGTAAGAAGCTCTAAAACAAATAACGAAGACTAGTAGTGGAGCGAATCGCATATTTTTTCTGCGGTATAGTGTTTATCGAGGTCCCGCCGTGTTAATGCCCACCTGCCCATCTCGCCGCAGAGCGAATGGCAGAGAATAAAAATAAAGAACGCTCGCAGCCCGGCGCGTCTAGAAGGCGGGCAACACTACATAAACACGCGGCGCCGCCCCCCCGGCCTCCCCGCGGAGCCCCGGCACTCCGAAACCATAAAATAAGACACCCGGCCGGCCTAGAGACGCGACCGAAAAATCCAGGCTCTATAATTATGTTCAGCTACCACTCGATCTACCGGCGAGCCAATTTAAATTTACTGCGAACGCCGCACGTGTCCCACAAAATGAAATCCCACTACCGCACAGAGACACGCACGAAAAAAAACATAGAAAAGTGTAGGGCGGCGCCACCCCCGGCCGGCGCGCGCGAGTGGCTGGCCGGAGCGCCACGCCCGGGCCGCGGCGCGCCGTGCCTCTCTGTCGGGCCGGAGGGCGCGCGTATAGGCGTCTTTGTCGGCGTGCGAGAGCGCGGAGCCCGGTGAGTGGTGAGGGCGCCGCTCGCGCTCAGTGCGCGTTCACAAGCGGCGCGTGTCGGTGGTGCCCGTGTAACCGCAGTGCTGTGTGGCGCCGCGAGCTCGCCGTCGCCGCGGTGTGTCAAGTGAAGTGCCGTGTAGAGGTGCCGAAGTGGCGGGTTTCCTTGCTGCAGGACGGGGGGCCCATGCCCCCTTCCACCAGCACCACATTGGTAAAAGTTAGTGTCCCGTGCCTCTTGTACGATCCGCATTCTGTATGCTCTGTCGGGTGCCACTGTGAATGTGTTTCACTATGCCGTCGTTTGGAGGTTATTTATGTTTTGTATTGTTAATTTAACACTAATATTAATTACTTAACTCGCGTCGCAAGTTTTTGCGTGTTGTGTTTACGTGCAAAAGTTCATTTGCATATTCTTTGTTCGACGCGGCCGGTGCCGAAGTGATCCGTCTGGTCGCCTCTTCTAACACTACTAACAATTTTCTAAACAAATAATTACATTCCAAAACATAGGTGTGTGTATTTAACGATTTTGCATCTCATTATGTTGTATCAACAGATTGTTTTTCTTCAAACGATGATTATTATTCGTTTTTGCGCGAAAATGAAATAATAGACATCTAAAAGTAAACAAATAAGTCACCGAAGTCTTCCGATAGTATTGGAATAGATAATTCCGTGTAAATTCTACTATTATTTTAGGCCTAAACTGGGATAGTTAGGCCTACAGTACGCGCTCAGTGTTTAGCATAATTAATTAGTTTTTTGCGCGAATACCTATCATTACATCAACAGATTTTAAATTAAAACTTCTAGTAAAGTTGTATCTTTAATAAGTATTCAGTACTAACCATTTTGTAAGCGGGTAAGAACTTAGTATTTTATAACAATAATACTTTGCAATCAAGACACATGTAGGTAAGTAGGTAGATAGGTATATTTATATTTTTGTATTTCTTTATAAATCAAAACGTAAATTATAAGTTTTAGGCGTATGTTAACATTTTCTCATGTATAGATAAGATACCTACAATACTTTGAAAGGACCTATTCAAAGAGACCTCTCGTAAATTATATATAATATAATATTTTACGTAATTATATATTACATAGGTACCTACATACTTACCTGTATTTACCTCGAATTATGAATATGTTTGTCCTAAAAGAATATAATCTAACCAAATACATACAATTGCACATTCCATCAAAGGTCAAATCAAGTAAGAATAATTCTTTTTTGTTTCAAAAATAAACAACTACGAATGTTGAAAAGTCATATTGTTATTTTCGTTTGAAAGAAGTGCGTATATATAAAAGGATAGTTAATACAGTAACTCAACTAGGTGAAGTCATGTAATAAATATTTTTTAAATAACCGCACCGCAATATCTTGATCACATAATTAAAGTGCAGTATATCCGTAATATTGTTATCAAATCATAAGCTAAGATGAGATGTATCAAAATATTACCTTTATTGAGTCATGAGATGAAATATCATAATTATTAATTAATATTTAATTATCTTTACACAAATTATATTCAGTTATATGGACTCCACTGCTGAACTTAGTCCAATATCGGTTGAACCACAAAAAAAATAAGCGAATTTGCCACATCCAAATAAAAGCACAATCAAGTCAACTCAATAATCAACATTTTTCGTACAAAATATACAAATAACAAATAGGACACTACATGGTCTTAAAAAACATAGATTTGCTAATTACTAAGCATTGATTAAGTCAGATCCAAGTAACAGTAAAAAAGCCAAAAAAAACATACAAAGAAGACCAAGAAACAAATGGGAAGCTACTTATTTATAAAAAACGTATTTATGTTTTATATTCATCAATGGGAAGGCACGAGCCGGACACAAAGGGAGTAAAAACCGCAAAAACAATAAGTTTTTGTTTGACTTATTCACAAAACGGTGTTTCCTTCACCATTGTCTTAAACTTAAGTCTTTTTACGTATAAAAAACGTTAAAAATATAATCCTGTAATCCTTTCGTTGTTGGAATTATTGTTCGCACCTACCACGATTATGTTTTAGAAAATACCTACGACCATACATACATAAACATCGTGCCTTTATCAAAGAAGGGGTAGACAGAGGTGCAACCAGGACACCCATATTTCGCCTTGTATGTACCGTCCCACGATGTGATAGGGGGCGAGCCTATCGCCATATCGGGCACAAATTCCTGCCTCCGGGCTGATAATGAATAGAAAATCCAATATCACTTTACCCGGGACTCGAACCCGAGTCCGCAGCTCTGTAATCGCACCGTAGTACAACTAAGCCACCGAGGCAGTCGTTTAGAAAATATATATCTGTTTTTATTATATCGTTCCACTTGGAGATTTTCGGTTTGAATTATCACATATGATAGGGCTGGAATGTAGGTATACTACTGTGACAATTTTCCTCCTTATTATATCTTGGAAGGGAATTTCAGCAATCAGTAGGTATCTGTATTTCTCTAGACCGTAGTTCCCTTATAGGGTACCTATGTACTTCTGTATATCTATCAGCCCATATGCGGCCCACTGCAGGGCACGGGCCTCCTCTACAATTGAGATTACGATTGACAGTGGTTAGGCCACATAGTCTACCATGCCGGCCTAGTGCGTGTTTGCCGACTTTACATACCATAGAAATACAAATGGCTATGGAATGCAGGTTTTATCTCGATGTTTTCCTTCACCGTGATAGTGATTGGCTATCAATACACACATAACCACGAAAAGTCACAAAAATGGCCTGGGATTTGAGCCCGCGACCACCGTGAACCTACGTACAATAACCTTAATATCGGCAACACATCCACAATTCACTTGGGCTTGTGAGTTCATACTCAGTAATCACTTCCGTCAAGTTTATTTGCTTCGTTCAAAACAAAGTTTATAAAATCAGCTCAATATACCTGCGTTTAGCTGCAAGGCACTGGTCTGTAGTCTGTTCTGTGTGAAGGGTTTAGGCCTTAGCTCGACACTCGGGCCTATTGCGCGTTGGTTAACTTCAAATATGAAGGTAAATGACTTCTTTAAATATGTAGGTATCTTCAAAAATGTCGTGTTATTTCCTGACAATGATGGTTACTTACATTTACGCGAATGTTACAAATTGAAATAAAACGATTTCTTACGGATTTTATCGCTAATTTGATTTAATTATTACATTTAATTAATTCGTTTTATTTCAATTCCTGACAATGGTTTTCTTTACTTAAAATGCTATATTAAAAATAAAGAAATGTATTTGTACAGCATTGAGTAGAAATTAATCCCAAAAAATGTCCAGAAGTAGTTACAACAACGATTAACCGCTACTGACATCAAGCAATCAGGAGCAATTTTACCCGATTCCGGCGAAGAATAAAGGAAGGGTTATGTTTTAGCAGTCGATTTTGTTTCTATTCGACGTTCTACTCTAGCGCGAAAACTACTCTTCCGTTTTGATTAAGAAGGAAAACATCGTGAGGAAACCTGCATACCAGAGCGATTTGTATGAATTTCTATGGTATGTAAAGTCCGCAGGCACTAGGCCAGCGTGGTGGATTATATAGCCTAACTCCTCTATTACATTTGACTTTAAAATATCAATACTATAACTTCAAGTTTTAACGGTGAAGGAAAACATCATGAGGAAACCTGCATACCGTAGCGATTTTAAAGAATTTCTACGGTATGTAAGTCCGCCAACCCGCACTAGGCCAGCGTGGTGGACTATATGGCCTAACCACTCTCAATCGATTCTCTCGATTGTAGAGTAGGCCCGTACCCATCAGTGGGACGTATAAGGGCTGATAAAATAACTTCAAGCAATAGAATTGTCTAAATATGTATGTAATATCGGAAATTCGCACCCGACAAGAAAAGAAGATATTCATCTAGGTACCTAACAGGTAAATAGTGGTTTAGGCCATTAAAGTTCGGTAGTTTAGGCACATAATTATTATCAAGTCTTAAAGACCGGTGGTTCTGTAGACACGACTGATTGTGCGAAGTATAAAATTCGGTTTTAGTGTTGTCTTTAACTATGATCGTGTGGATTACAGAGTGACTACAAAGGAAACTTAACAAGCGATAAAATAACACGGAAATATATTTTTTCATGTGTATAAAAGCGATCAGATTCCTTTTTGAATCTCTTTTAGGCCTACTTAGACCAGTATCTGTATCAGCCCATATATGCGCACTGCAGGGCACAGGCCTCCTCTACAATCGAGAGTACAATTGAGAGGGGTTAGACCATATAGTCCACCAGGCTAGCCTAGTGCGGGTTGACATTACAAACCATGGAAATTCTTAAAAATCGCTATGGTATGCAGGTTTCCTCACGTTGTTTTCCTTCACCGTTACAGTGCATGATGATTGGCTATCAATACACACATGATTTCGAAAAGTCAGAGTTGTGCTCTGGATTTCAACCCCCGACCACCGTGAACCTGTTGGCAGCCGCGTCCGGTCCGTTAACCAACAGGCCACCACGCACTTATAAACTTAGACCAGTAAAGCAAAATGGTTTTCTCTGTAATTGCAATATAATACACATGAAATAGTAGATATAGTTGATCATATAACATAATTAATAATGATCTGAAAAGTTATTCCTTTGTAAATTAATAATAGGGAAACTTGCAGATAATTTTAATACATATTTTTCGAGATTATTATTTTAATATTTTATGATATTGATCGACGGGAAAAAGTACTTGTGGAAAATCTAACTTGCGGTTACCGGTAACTGCATTTAAAATGTCAAAGTTAATAATAGATTTTTGTTTATGGTTTAGACCAACTGATGCAGGCTTTACCTGTGTGCCTTAATTATTTTTAGTTATTTCGTGTCAAACATTGGTCTCGGTACAAGTTTACCTATTTCTCAAACTTTTTCAAATACCAACTCCACGAAGGCTGTCTTTGCAAAAAATGTATAACTTATTAAATATTTTTTAAACTGTTTTTTCTTGACTAATTGCGTGGTTACTCACCTGTCCACTAAATAGATTATGTTTTGTGGTCAGCAGTCGGTGTAAGAACAGCTTATTAGAGAGCCCGGATCCTCGGCCGAAAGCAAATTAGTTCAGCGGTTTCCACGTGATTGGAAGGCAAATACACTTACAATAAAACTTAAAATGTATTATCCACACCTGGTTTGTTGACAAAGTAATGAAGAAATAAGTGAGCGTTTCAGAAATATCAATGAAAATAGTGCTGTTCGGACAAGCAAGGCCTTAAGAAATAATATTTTTAAGTCAAGTTAATAACTCGGTTGTAAGATTTTACAAGTTTATTTTGTTATATTTAGACTATTCGTGGCGTTTTTTGTAACTGTAATTACAATTTAGAATATTAAAAGACTCACGGTTAAAATTTCTGGTGCATTTTCTTGGATCAGTACGCAAATCCGCAACTAAACAGTATGTGTAAAAATAATAATAAATCCGCAATCATTTTTCTAAGAACATGTTGTGAATGTGTTTTTGGTACATCTTCAAGTAGCCACACGTTTATCAAATCAAAGTCCTCGATTGGCGTAATCCTTGTATATGTTCCATCGTAATATCTAGAAAATTGTTATAGAAAATTATGTAGGTACATATCACCATCTTAAACCTTTGGTTATTTACACAACTTGATTATTATTTCCTACGAATGGCTATAGTCTGTCCCGCCCTCACGCGGGCCATGCTCTTGCAAGCTAACACTTGCACGCATTTTACTGACACCGAACATTCAAGCTCAGCGAGTCTCCGGGATGTCTAACTTGCCTAACTGCAACGGAATTAGTCCAATAATAAAATGAATAGGAGAGGGAAATATTTTTAGTCTATTTCCATCTGTACGAACTGTAATAGCCAGGGCCGACGGCTTGTGTAGTCGAGATGCACCAAGTTTTAATTATTGAGAGTGTTAGCTGCCAATCTGGAATAGTATCCATAAGTATATACTTGACAGCCTCCGTGGCGCAGTTGGTTGGACGCCGGTTATGAAACGAGAGGCTGCGGGTTCGATCCCCGCACTGAAACAAATATTTGTAATGTTATTGTTTGATTCCATATAGGTATATTTGAAATTCGTTTTAAAAACTATGGTGTATGTGTCATTAACATTACTCGTATATAGATAGGTACTGAAGTAAAAAAAAACTCTTAATTAATACTTTAGGTGACACAATGTATGAATAGAACACATCATTATCTCGTTAATTAACTTCTACAAAAAAACTGATTTAATTCTAAAATTCGTGGTTTTAGAACATCTTAATAACGTGATTAATGTTTAGTACTAATTAGTTTTGGCACAAATAAAATAGTAGGTATTTGTATGTGGTCATTTGGTACGATATTCTTATTATATTTATTCTGCAATTGATTTTTTTATAGCGCGAAATATTATTCAATTTACGACGGTAAATATACTCCAGTAAGATTCTTTTATGAGTATTATAATAACCATATTATTTTTTATTTTTATAATTCCATTTCTAATAATTAATTAACACGTCCCGTCTTTAAAATAAGTTTACATTTTGCTATTGTCGTATAGTACCTGAAAATTTTATAAAAAACTTTACATAAATCTATTTAAATGTCAGTAGTACTCAATTATAAGTATTAGTGATAATTATGTACCTTTACCTGAGAATCCCAATAAGTTTTACCGATAATTCAGTGGTAATCAACTTGCAGTACTGTATCAACTTTTAATTCTTCAATGCTGTGCATGAGATTTCTCTACAATCCGGAATTCGATTAAGAGGCTTAGTCAATAGTCTACTTGACTATTTATACTATATAGACTAAATAGTCATATATGTATTGTTAAATAAGATCTTTTTGGTATCTATGCACAACATAACTCACAGCTATGTAAGAATTATTGTTGTAGAATTTGGTATTCTCATATTGTTATTTTAGTGTTTATCGCCGCTCCTTGGATTTTGACATTAAATATATTTTATATCCATATTTTTTGCACTTCCCTTCGTGTTTCTAACGGAC
The DNA here is from genome assembly GCA_033459515.1 of Theretra japonica. Lineage (NCBI taxonomy): Eukaryota > Metazoa > Arthropoda > Insecta > Lepidoptera > Sphingidae > Theretra > Theretra japonica. Next base: position 7,690,543 of record CM065942.1, read on the forward strand.
GTTTTTACAAAATGAACTTTAACTTGCAAGTTGCATTTATTTTTAGCAGCCGCGCCGCAAATGTTACGTTTAGGGCTGAAGCAATGAACTTGAGCTCTTCCGTTTTACATACAATGTGCCTATTTACAATTTAATCGAATTATTCACCTTTATGAGGCGATAAATTGCGTATTAGGGTGTCTATATTACCATACTCTCATGTTTTATGTCACATAAGTGTTAGTTGCAGAAATTTTAAACAAAATACGTAGGTACGTTTTATTGTCATTGTATCCAGCTTAAATAATATTAAAACAGAACTCCACATTCAGCTTAAAAAGGGATTTACTAAAACATCCAGAGTTCAGCAAAAACAGCAAAATTCCAAAAAGTTATAAGCAGATTAAAATTTTCTTTTCAAAAACCGTTCTAAGAACCTCGCATTTGCATTAACAGAGACAACACTGTCAGCTTAAAAAATGTACAAACAACGACGTGACAGTTCTCAAGGTATCACACGCACCGATGCCTCAACCATACTTAATGGTCACAGATTTTTGAACGCACCGACAGAAATGGCGCGCGACCAATCGGACATTCGAACGTTTTGAATATGGAATGATAAACCGGCGACCTTCATAAATTCAGCCAATAAATGTCAAATGTTCTGAACGCGACGCTAAGGAGAAAAATATATGTGTTTAAAAAAAGAATCACACTGGCTTGTCACTTTTGATATTTTTTTTAAGTTGGCAATGTGAAGTGTCACAGCGTTGAACCGAATGATTTGAACGAATTTTAAAACACATAAATTCAAAGGTTGCGTTTGAAATGCCTGTGCCCTTCTGGAATCTATTGTTTCCATATTGTACCTATAACCTTACTTATTATATTACGCATTTGTATAATTATTATCTGCAAGAAAGTGCAATATTAGATTGAAAAATTAAATAGAAATTCAATAAAACATTGGTAAAAATTGAAACCATTCATGAACTTACGTTTATTTAGGAACATAGACAATAAAAGTAAGCCCAAAGCCTGGTCCGAACAACGCATTTTAAGTACTTAGTTCACAGGAAATAACATCTATTATGGAGTGATAATGGTTTTCATAACTCCACCGTGGACGTACGAAATACGTAGGCGCGCGGCAGTACCGAGCAACGCTTGGCAATAACATATGCTAATAAAACTTTATTCAAACCTAAGCTTTATCGATCGTAAAACTCAATCCCATTATGTTGGTAGCTCGTAGTTCAGTGCTACCGACTTTATGGTACGTACTATTCAGGAGGTCGTACCAAAGAGGATGTTGTTATTTTTATTCAAACGTCGGCGTTTTTATTTTTTTTTGTAATTTTGATTTTTTGTGGTTAGATAATGTTTTATAAAATAAACATACATCTATTTCAACGCGGTTTTACTCTACTTGTGATCATAGGCCTAAGTCCACCGTTGAACATATACCTCTCCAAGAATTTCGATAGAGACCAATTGGAAGCTGCTTCCTACTAGCAAGAGGTAGATAAAATGTAAGAATACATATTAAACAAGTAATTAACTGAATAAAAAATAGGTTTTATGTATAAATGTGGTAATGATGGAGGAACTAAAACCCTGATATCAAGTTTTTTTATTATTTTTTACCAGATGGGTCCCTTGCGGGTTTAAGATTGGCTGGTTTTTGATTATCTTAATTGAATCTCTTTTATGTTATATGGTGTGCATATACGCAAAATAACGCACCTAAACCAGTTTTGCATTAATTTCACGACAATCAAAGAATGAGTTATTAATTGTTTTAATTTCATTACACCATAACTAATAACTTAAAGAGGCATTGTTAGGTAGTAGGTAAACTAGGTATTGCTAAATTTATAATATTTAAATATAACGTCGGACGTCCACCACAAGGTATACGGACGACCTAAGGGAAGCAAGTCGCTGAATGCAAGCTTCCAACACGTTGCTGTGGAAATCTTTGCGGAAGTCTATATTTTTATAGCTAAAGATGTTGATATATTGGTAATTTTCTTCTGTATCCTTTTATATCCTTCACCGTTATAGTGCGTGGTGATTGACTATCAATACACACATGACTCCGAAAAGTCAGAGGTGTGCCCTGGGATTTGAACCCGCGACCACCGTGAACATGTAGGCAGCCGCGTCTGGTCCGTTTACCAACAGGCCACCACGCACTTAACACTACCGCACTATAACGGTGAAGGAAAACATCGTGAGGAAACCTGCATACCATAGCGATTTGTATAAATTTCTATGCTATGTAAAAGTCCGCCAACCCGCATTAGGCCAGCGTGGTGGACTATATGGCCTAACCACTCTCAATCGTACTCTCGGTTGTAGAGGAGGCCCGTGCCCTGCAGTGGGTCGTATATGGGCTGGTACAATACAATACAATACAAATCCTTTTATAATCGCCTAGAAAGCATGGGACTCCTGTTCAGTCTATGATGATTGTCTAGCTGATTAATATGATGTATATGTGCATATTTTCATCCGTGAACTATTGTGGTTTTTAACGACGAAAGTATTGTTGCCTGTTGGTGATGTAGATGGTAACAGAACATCTCTGGTTGCAAGTTTCCAACAGGACTTGTGTGTGTGATGCGGAGGTCTATATTCACGTGACTTAGGACTAGATGCATAGACGTTGATGTTAATTGTCTAGCTATACGTTTGTGCATATGTTCAGCAATAGAGTTGATTGATGATGGTGAACTTTATGACCGTGATGATATATCTGTTTGTTATTATTATACATATTATGTTCAACATTACATTTTAGTGATTGGCGCTGATGGATATGGCTTCATGATTCTCAAGCTGTATGGTAGCACATATGTTATAGACTTATGATATATATCGGCACGGCCCGGCTCAGCCCGGGTGCTGGTACTCTTATTATTATTATTTATTATAAGTCATTTAAGTGCCACTGCTGGGCAAAGGGCTCCTTGCCTTCCTTCCATTTATCAAGGTCGGATGTTACTTGCCGCACTGATACACTTTTTTTAAATATCCTATCGCCTATGTTCATCAGAGATAATTTAGGATTCTAATGGTGAAAGAATTTTTTAAATCGGTCCAGTAGTTTCAGAGCCTGAATGCAAACAAACAAAAATCTTTCTTAACAATATTAGTTTAGATGAGTATGGAAAATGTTCTGTCGATGATGATATGCATGGTTGTCCAGGACGCGGGGAGGCAGGCGGCGCGATGGCGTGCGCCGGCTGCGAGAAGCCGATCCTGGACAAGTTCCTGCTGCACGTGCTGGAGCGCGCGTGGCACGCGGCGTGCGTGCGCTGCGCCGACTGCCGCGCGCCGCTCGCCGACAAGTGCTACTCGCGCGACAACAAGCTCTTCTGCAGGAATGACTTCTTCAGGTACGTGGTGACTTCTATTCATACCTATATACATACATATGTATATATTAACAGTCAACAGTCACACAATAGTCCTCATATAACGTTAATATAGAAGTCTTGTGTCGTGTATTTGAAACTACGGGAGGCTTTTCCTAGTCATAACTCGGACCTGAAAGAAATATATGTGGATCATATTGACATGAATATATTGTCTAAAATAAATGTGTTCAGATTACTGTTAATTTTTTCATCGTAATTAATACATGGATTGATTTGTACCAAATTATAGATGCTCGCTATTAGAAACTAGCATTAAAAAAACACTTTTTTATAAAATGTCCCGCTCCTACAACTGTTTTATTTGAGTTTTGTCGATTACACCCGGGACCACCCTGGGCCACCCTGGTTCCAAAGACAAACGCATTTCCTTTTCCCATTGTCTTGTTGGTAGTCTACAGATTATTAAATTGAGGCGCCATTTGAATAATTATCGAAGGGTTTTTGCTTCAAGCCTGTTCGAAGTAAATAAATGTGAAATTAAAGCCGCTGGCGGTATGATTTAAGTTTGTTGACCACAATATCAAAATGGCGGCTGGGAGATTAATTTTTGCAAATTAATATTTCTTATAAGATTCTTTCGTATAAGATTGAAAAATTGATTTCACACAATAAAGAATTGTTTTTATCCGTTGCAATGGGACGTGGCTTAAGGCGCGGCGCGGCGGTATAACATATTTTTGTTTCTAAATTATTGCAGTTTAAAATACACCCTTAAAATATACTAATTCATATTTTAAAATATGCGTTGCTCTACTGGCTGTATAATTAGCAGTATTTCTGCCTCTGAATATTTTCTTTTAATTTTCCATAGACAATATTATTACGTAACCACCCGACGCGACGTGAAACCCACTTGGTCAAGTTTATCTGTTTTACCATACACCGGCAACATATTAATACGTTGTGCGTTTTTGTGTTCGTTTTGCGCGTTAAGTTAAAATGACACGTCTAGCTCACAATTTTATTGATTTTAAACATTATGTTTTGAGCGTATTCTGTGACTCCACAACTAAGACGCTCCGTCAAGGCTTTTATCTTTGACATTTCATTAGGGTTGCCATGTAATGAATTTTTTTAGGCAGCTTTCTGAATAATAATTATTTTGTCACTTTCTTATCAAAATATAATTTAATTTAAATACAGAGTTTTAATATTAAAATTAGTGTAAAATAAATGGATAGAGAATGATATTTTACATTATAGGGTACTTTAATATTATTCATATACTTATTTGACCGTGATTGGAATATGTTTACCTTGTGTGTACTAAACCGAGTTATAGAAAAAAGCCCACTACTGATTGGAGGATGACTGCTTCTCTAAAACATTTCTATTTATTACATAGATTGGAAAATTTCAATTCGTGATCAATGTCTATCCCTGAACATGAAACATCTAATCCTCATCTACTTGTCTAGGATATCTTCTGTTTAATTTGTCGAAGCGCCATCCTTACTCCCTCATGCTTCGGTTACAAGTTACGGTATTGTTGCAAATTGTTAGTTTATTGCAATATTCACAATGCAGTATGAAATATAGTTTTCTTGTAGTCCGAGCTTAACTAATGTTTGTGAACTGTGATTTTCTGTTTTATTTACGGACATGCATGTACTGTAATGGAGAACACGTCTTGTACTTTTTACGAGCAATATTTTTATAAGTTAGAGGGCTTTAACGGTAATTGTAGTTTTGTAATGTTGGTACCGCTGTTGAAGAATTTTAGGTGCATTTTGCGCAGCTTAAGAAGTAGATACTTCAAGTATTTGATTACTTTGAGTGGACAGTAATTTTACGTGTTCTTGTCGACAAAGTAACTAGTTTGAAAGGATTAGTGTTAAGTGAATTAGAATTTATGATCCAGACGTGTACGCAGAATGTGAAGTTGAGTTCTAAGCAAAGCTGTGTTCAACATTGTCAGATAAATATTTCAAAACTTCTAGGAAAAAAGAAATCATGCGTTAGGTCAACATTTGAGGCAAACACCGTTTTTATTGTAATCATACGTTACAAAATCATTATAAATTATGAAAGAATCGGATAATTCACCCGATAAAACAATTTTCGGTATGTACAGTTATTAGATGAACTTGTAAAAATGACGTTATACAGCTGTATTTTGTTTTATTGATAGTAAAAATAGTTCCACAACGAGATTCTTTTAATCAGTGCAGAGATAAAATACAGGCCCTTCAACCTGTCTTGGGATCTCAAGGCCCACGTCGACGGCGTCTAAGTGTAACTTAACTTTTTAATCGATTTTCTGCCTCACTCTAGTTTATTTTATTACCTACATATTCATATACATTATATATATATGTATAGCCTGCCTTAGGAATTCATCGGGTTATTTAAAAACCTAACGCGCTGTGTATTTATGTGGTACTTTAGACGGCTTCTAAGAAACGTTCGCAGTTAGTGCTTTTTAATGATGGCCGCATAAAATGAATGCGTTGTTCATCTATTACAATACAATTACGGGTAGGTACATGCATTATTGTAATTATGTCATCGTAGAGGCTAATTTTGAAGGGAATAATTCTGTGAAGTGCAGGTTTCTGATAATAGATGGCGGTGTTCAACCAAACATTTTATTCGACTGTGTTTATCTTTTTTTTATAATGAAACGACAAAGTACAGATCATCTAATATCTTTGGCATATGGCGAAGTTTGGAACTACATATACAATTTAAAATATATGCAGGGTACATCAAGACTGCGACCGAAAACGAAGCCAGGTGGTAGTTTTAGTAATCGCAGATACAATGCAATTAAAAATTTCTCAAAAAAACGATAGGTTTTTTTAAATAACATCGTGTTTGGATGGTAAATCCTAGTTATTAACAAAAATCATAATTGAAACCTTTGCGTATCATTGAGTCTTTAAAAATAAAAAGGTGTACATTATCATGTTGGGTAAACGATGTGTTTACTACACAAATACAACGACAAATAAAAAATTACAACAAAAAAAAATTCGCGTTTTTTAGTCGCATTGTGTCTGAAGTCACTTAAACTACCACCTTATCGGTCGCAGTCTGGAACCATCACCAGAGGATTAAAACAATTATAAGAATCACAATTCGCGCCTTTTGTCTAAAATACTCCAATGATTACAACAATGTAAACCTGTAGTACATCAGGAGACAACAGTAAGTGACTTTTTGTAGGTAAAATAGATGTCTTAAATGTATATATTTGGGGCAGGTTGTCGCAACGGCGAACACGATTCACTTACAACTTCCGCACTCTGATGACTTAATGCACTGTTTAGGGTTAGGTCGATTTCTACAATCATTTACGTAAATTTAAAAAAAAAACGCAAGTTAATCTTTATGAGAAATAGAATGAATAATTGTTTATTTATAAATATTTGTGGAAATATTAATTAGGTACACAAATAATATAGAAACAATGTAGCAATTACACAATAATTTACTGTAATTTAATTTACTCGACAAAAGCAAGTTGTATGCGTCTTTTAACTGAAAATAATTTCTAAAGTAGGTATTTAATTTATTATGCCGTCTGCGGAACCTTTTTCTTTGGTAGACGATTTTTTACTTCACGTTTTTTTGGTTGTTTTGATAAGTTCATTTAGTGACATTACGGCTTCCTAAAGCTAAGTGTTGTCATTTCCGCCGATTTGACAACCCGCCATTATTGTGTTAGTTTCAAATTGATGTTCCCGTTTCAAATTGCCCCTTTTATCGAGGTTATGAACATTACTGAATTATTTATCCATAATTTTACATATTTATATTGTGTTTTTATTTTTGTCATGTACTATATTAATTTATGAGAGCGATGTTAAAAACATGAATTTTGTGAGCTACCCTTACATACCTCATATTTTTCGTATTTTTAATTCATCTTACCTACTTAACTATGGTCGAATTTGTGAATGGTTCTTTTCTTTCACAACTATTTAATCATTTTTGTAATATTATTTAATGACATTCCTGGAAAATATCTTATTAATATAAAGATGCATTTATTAAAATTACATCCTCTGGACAAAGTCTTGACTCATTTTTTAAACGTTATGTCGACGGTAAATTTTATTTGCAGCCAGAATCGTTTGAGGCATTTAGAAAAAATAAATAAAAGGGAACCGCTCTGAGGCACTGCAAATATAACTCAAGGAAAAGGGAACTCAAATTATATTTCAGTGTAATAATTACTTTTAAAAATGATACTGGAGAAGCAAAAATGTATTACACATTTTCCTTAGTCACCAAACTTTTTAAAAGATCAAATGCAAAAAGCCAAAGGCGACGACAAACACATCCAACATAAAATTAACTGGCAACATTGAGTTTGAAAATTCGGACAGACGGCTAAGAAAGTTTTATAAATTGGCGGCAATTGGAAATATAACATGGCGCGTTGCCAGCGTTGTACAGCCAAACCGAGCTTATGTTTTATTCATACGGCCTCCATCGTTTATGCAAATGTACCGAGTAATAATTCAATGTGATGATAAAATAATAAAAAAGGCACATAGCTGGGTAACGTCGCGTTCCAACAGAATCCGATAGCGGTAACCAATACAAATGATTAGTACAGTTTGTAAACTAACATTATATACCGCATTAAAATACATTTTGAAAAAGGAAGACTCTCAACGAAGGAGGTTGAATTTAATAAAAATGCTTTCCTTGTTCTTTCTTTCATTCTTTCTTAACATTGTCCTATTACCTCTACATTGTGGGATGTTTGGACTAATTTAAAGGTACGTTGACAAGTAATTTATCATAATATTAAGATAATTAGATAAGATATTGTCATATAATTTTTATCAACTTGAGAATAAAAACAAGTCACTATTTTGAATATTTTAGTTAAGCCAAATGTAGATACTAAGGGGTCCTTCTACGTGCAGATACCTACTTGCAGTAATCTGAGGATTATAGACATCGTTCCATTACATTTTTAATAAAAGATTATTTTTAAAGCTTCACAAGTTGAGCCTCACAATCAAATCAATGCGATAATAAACACCCTGTTTTATGATAAATTGAAGTGTTGAAGTGTATATACAACAACGCCACCATGTCGGTCCGAGTACAAGATCAGAGCACGAAGGCTATTCCACTACAGAGAGGCGTAAGACAGGGAGATGTCATATCTCCGAAACTGTTTACTGCCGCGCTGGAAAACGCCTTCAAGCTCTTGCAGTGGAAAGGATTCGGCATCAACATCAACGGCGAGTATATCACTCACCTTCGATTTGCCGACGATATTGTAGTCTTGGCAGAATCGCTGGAAGACCTTAGCACTATGCTCGAAGACCTAAATCGAGTCTCCCAACAGGTGGGTCTTAAAATGAACATGGACAAAACGAAGATAATGTCGAATGTCCATGTTGTGCCCACCCCGATCGGAGTTGGGGGCTCGACTCTCGAAGTTGTAGACGAATATGTCTATTTAGGGCAAGTGGTCCGGTTAGGCAGGTCCAACTTCGAGAGAGAGGTCAATCGTCGAATCCAACTCGGTTGGGCAGCGTTCGGGAAACTACGCGACGTCTTCTCGTCCAAAATACCTCAGTGCCTCAAATCGAAAGTCTTCGATAGTTGTGTGTTACCAGTGATGACATACGGCACCGAGACGTGGCCTCTTACTATGGGCCTTATTAGGAGGCTCAAAGTCACTCAACGAGCTATGGAGAGGGCTATGCTCGGGGTTTCCCTACGAGATCAAATCAGAAATGAGGAGATCCGTAGGAGAACTAAAGTAACCGACATAGCCCAGCGGATTAGCAAGTTGAAGTGGCAATGGGCGGGGCACATAGCACGGAGAACTGATGGCCGATGGGGCCAAAAAGTTCTCGAATGGAGGCCACGAAGCGGAAAGCGCAGCGTGGGACGTCCACCCACTAGGTGGTCAGACGACCTGGTAAAGGTCGCGGGACGTCGCTGGATGCGGGCTGCCTCTAACAGGTCACTGTGGAAATCATTGGGAGAGGCCTATGTTCAGCAGTGGACTTCCTTTGGCTGATGGATGGATGGATTTATGATAAATTGAACAATATGGCATATAATGTTAAGTTTTAATAGACTGGGCCTTCCGAGTCCACCATATTGGTTGCTTTTATGAGTACATCAAAGTTGGCAACAAAATTCTACTACTTTTCAATACGGTAGCAGCAATTTACAAGCCGTCAGTGCTCATCTCATCACAGTTTTTACGATCTATACTGGATTTACGATGATTATCGATTATATTTCATAATAAACCCGTGTCGTGAAACTTAATTCCTGTGGTCTATAAATAATATAAATTGCATCTGTGTACACGCGTTTAATATCTTCGTGATTAACAAAAAGGGTTGCGCTCCGTGTATGGTGAATGTGGGGAAAATTAAATGGCCTCGATGATTGGTTACGTTCATGAGCTTTTCTAATCTGGTGTTAAATATACGCATAGTTTGTAGTGATTAAACTCAGTGCTTACAAAGAATTGAAGATTATTTTTATTTAGTAAATGAGAGTAGGTACATAAGTCACCGTAAACTTAACAAATATGTTTCTTTGCAATTTTTTTTTCTTCGATACTAGAATAATAATTTATTACAAATTGGTTTTATAATAGTCCGGTATTTGTATACGTATCTTGCTAGATACGAAAACCTTTAATGCAAAAATAGTTTATACCTAAGAAACTTCCAAAAAACCCTATCTTCGATATTATCAATGGTTAAGTGTATATTCGTGAATAAACATAAAATACGTACCAACTGTTTAAACCAAGAACCCTTTTCAGAAATTGATTACAAAGATATAAAAAATAAACGACTAACACACACACAGACTAATTCTATATTATGAAAGTCCATTGAAGATGCGGCGTATGTAAGCAAAAATACAAAATAATTATCCTAAAATACGAATAAAAATGTCAATTTCAGACGGCACGTATTATTATTAATCCAAAGCGGATATTTATTGATCAGCCCGCATCATTAGCACCACTGACCCACATAGCAGGCTTAAAATAACATGAAATATGAATAATTATCGGCTTTAGAACCTTATATCAATCAAATATGGATATTAACATTCATTAAGCCGCTACTTCGCGCGGACGTTTCTAACCCGTTTGAATATCGAATTCGTGATAATTTTTTAACACTATTTTCTTTAATTGATGTTTTTTTTATTAGTTGCGTATAGTGTGTGTAGGTTGATGATTATGTGTGCCTGAGTTCGATTTTCAAATCAGCAGATCAATTTGTGTTTTTTTTCGATTGAGATAATGTTATGAGTTGCATTGGCCGTCATCATAGAACAATTGAATGTAGTTGGCATCATAATGTCTTAAGGCGTAAAGTGAATAGATAAACATTTTTACAACACGCACAAAAGTCATATTGATTCTCTGAAAAGGTGTTTTAAAAGCAGATAGAATTAATATTGTAGATATTTATTATTTGCCATCAGGTGCAGTGGAGTCGATTGGTCGCGGCATAAAATTATATTTTTTTATCATATTAGTGGTGAGCGTTATATACATTTGGAAGATAAAGCAATGTTAAGTGTCACAATAAATTAATATCCAAAATCTATGTCTGTATTTTTTCCGCATACATATCTACTAGAAAATAGTTGCGCGGTCTTTGCGTACATTTTTTTATTCATAGATATTTCCTGATTTTAATACTGGTTATATCAAATTCGTATTAATATAATGCAACCTAAGTCTCTCTATGTAATAGGAGCCATGAATGGGGTTCTGGGTCCGATTTCCAGCTCGAGGTTGTGTGAATTTTTGTATCAATTGCATATTGCCTTGCCTGGTACTGCTTAGTTTCCCGAAATGGTCAATGTCGTCTGACATTGAACATTCCAGTTTGTCTAGACTGATCGTAATAGTTTAAGCATTTTATTCTACAACAGGCATTTAAAAAATATTCCACTAAGTCAACAAAATGTGGGATAAGATAAAAAAAATGATACAGCCTAAAGATAGTAAAAAGAAAGAAAAAAGATGGGATAAAGTGATTAATAATTCAAAATGGCTAAAAACTATTTAAAAAACGCAAGAAAACTCGCAAAAACCGTAGTGTTTTTACAATATTTTTTACAAGAATATTAATAGCGTAGATTAACATAAGTGGCTCGCATATCATCCGTGGCAAATGTTGGGGACTTTCGACACGACTGGCGACGCCGCCGGCGCTGTCACAGGGCTGCGCTATAAATAAATAAATACACCCAACGGTCACATACATAGTCCTGACCCTGTCCTGAGGCTTGTGTCGTGGGTATCATGAACTACGAGCATGTTGGTATCACAAGCACCCAGATCCGAAACAAATACTTGTGGTTCATACAAACATTTGTTTCGGTGCGGGGATCGAACCCGCGGCCTCTCGTTTGACTGTCAAATCCTCTAGTTAGGTATCTATATAAGCTCATATGCGTCCTACTGGAGGGCCCGGGCCTCCTCTATAATCGAGGTTGCGATTGATAGGAGTTAGCCCGTACAGTCCACCACGCTGACCCACTGCAGGTTGGTATCTAGTTAGGTGCTTTACATCAACTGTATTTATGTCCCACTGCTGGGATCGGGGTAATGAGGACTAGTGGGATCTGTGTTTATGTTAAAATAAAACGAATTCTTACGGATTTTATCGCGAACTTGATTTAATTTGATGAATAATACCTCAGTCCGCCCCGTGACCACGAAAACTGTAAAGTGATCGAAACGCCGTAACTTAAAATATGTAAAAATTAAATCAAATTCGTGATTAAATCCGTAAGAATACGTTTTATTTCAATGTGTAACATTCGCGTAATTCTAAGAAACCATTGTGTTTATGTTGTAACTGTCATATGCTTAACTATTGACATTGGTTACCCTCTAATATCTACGCTGGCTTAGCATAAAGCTCAACTTTACCATACCTCATTTGGGAAACCCTACGGTAAATAGGTTTCCTTAGATGTTTTTTCTCTATTTTTGAGTTAACCATCTTACATTGGTGAATACTCTGACACAGCAATTTTTATTAAGCGCATTGTAGTCACTTTGTCTGGCCACTAAAAAAAATAATATTTTAGTTATTTTTATTAATAGTAGCAGAACATGAGGAAACCACGGCATTATATGATTTTTTTTAAAGTAATCAGCGTCTAGGAATACCAACAAATCCTGGGAAATTAAGAAGCCATTGCCGACTTTTTAGGAAGTCTCTTAATAGTGTTGTTCGCTTTGAATATATTGTTACGAAAAACTGTTTTCTAAGTAAAGTGGCAGCCCTATTCATATCGTAGTGATCTCTAGATTACGAAGTGTATTAATTACTGACGGTGTCTTCGTATATATTAACATAAATTTACAGCATTGTTCGCGATTATTACGACTTTTGTTGATATATTGCCGCGTGCGATATAAAAATTAACATTTCTTGAGACTGGATTGATAGAACTTTAAAAAACTTATTTATAAAAAAGTTATGTAATTTGAGTTCACCCAAAGCAAGGTTGTGTCGTATTGTGGCTAACCCCCAAGAATTATAGGGGATATTGGTCCTCTTGCTCTAAAACGTGAAAAAAATTGTGAGGTCTCTCGTTTGACAGCAGTTTTTTTTGCAGTTGCGTTTGTCAGATATTTTATAATCATTTGATATACTAGAAAAACGGTACTAGACTACAAAAACATGCACAAAAACTGACAAGCATTAAATAATTATATGTTTAGTGTCAGACTTAGTAATAAATTCACAATTCATTTTATTTATCGAAATAACGTGACATAATGTTTGTTTATTCCAATTTCCTTTTTACGAGCGCTTTTTTTATCTACTTCGAAACATACTTTGACTACCAACAAAAGCAGTGTACACAAAAATATAATATGTATATTTTTTAACATTAATTCACAAAACTTGGAAAGTTTAGCCACAAATAAATTTCGTATCAAATCTCTAGTGTGAATGTGGGGTTTAACTGTTTGTATTGTCCACAGGAGATACGGGACAAAGTGCAGTGGCTGCGGCCACGGGATATCTCCGTCCGACCTGGTGCGCAAAGCGCGGGAGAAGGTGTTCCACCTCAACTGCTTCACGTGCCTCGTGTGTAGAAAGCAGCTGTCCACCGGCGAAGAGCTCTACGTTCTGGACGACAACAAGTTTATATGCAAAGAGGATTACCTCGCCGGAAAGGCGCCGACCCAACATCGTGAGTCTTTTATCATGCATATTTTGGTATTTGTGAAAGGTGTTTTATGATCCCCCGTCCACTTTCATCGATGGATTTATAAACGGTGACATGATTATCTGTTAAAAAAAGTTTATGGCGCAGTTCGTACATCCTTAGTTTTAAATGTACCATAGAGTATTAATGTTGTTTTCGTAGACCGGTGGGGCTCCTAACGGTACCGTATAAAGAATCGGTTGCGATATTTTTATATATATCGCCCATTAATTTGATGAATCATGGTGTAATTAAAATGTGAAAGTCGGTAGCATTTGAACTAATTTGACGGCGGCTACCAGTGCGGAGGGAGCGGGTTTGTGAAAGGTAATTTGTAGATATGTGGCGACATGGCGGGTCAATGTCGCAAAATAAACTAAATCAACTTATAGATTACATTGAAATTGCGCTATTCTTGTCCGCAAACTAAACATTATTTACGCAAGTCCAATCAAACATCGGACACACGACATCACGTTAACAATCGACTCAATGTTGCCGCATTAAAAAAATAAATGAGGTCTTTTATTGTCCTCACTCGGCGTCGGAGCCAATCGGTGCAGAATAATTACCTTTTCTAAAACACGACCACGTCTCCTTCAATTTCCGAACGTGACATGTGAGAATTGCATTCTCAATTTAAAATGCGTTTTTTATTGTTTAAGAACGTATCAGTGCAACAATAAAACTCTCGCAGCACCCATTTTGAAATCGAATTTTGTCGATCAATACGAACCGTAACCGAATCCGAGTGAAAAAAGGAAATAAAAAGTCCTAAGCGTCGGATAAAAACCCAACCGCATTACACATTAGCCACGTCTCCACGCGGTAGTGGCGTAGACGGCTTTTTTAAAACCTTTTTTCATTTACCGCTTTGTGGCGACTGGCAACTGGCAGGCAACACGTTGGCGCTTGGAAAAAATCGACAGCGGACTCGACGCTCGTAGATGCGAGATCGTGAGCTACGCAGTGCGCCTGCACCCGGCTGCCGACACTCCAGTACTAATATTATGACTGGGCTTCGATATTCGATACTCCGTTCCTCAGATCTAGAGGTTTATTAAAAGTAACGACAAAAAACGAAATATTAATTTGGAATAGAATATAAATAGCGCAAAAGAGATTAGTCTGTGTTAGATTGTTTTGTTTTTAAATAGTATAATAATGGTATAATAACCAATGCCAATGCCAGATTAATGAGCATATGACGGCTACATAAAATAGTTGAGAGTGAGTGTTTTCTAACCAATGGTTACAAAAAACGTGTCAAATTTTCATCAAAGCTTTAACATATTTCTTAGTTATTACCTTTATGTTTTGGGACCAATTCCTGACTATGGACTGTAACTCCACACAAATAATAAATGTCATGAATATGCCTAGGTCTCCCAGATATTAGCCTATTAAAGAGAACTAAATCTACGTCGACAGATTTTTACTTTCGGAACCGTAATCTAGCTAGTCATATGACATATCATTTTGTCCGATGCTTTGTAAAAAAACCGGGTCGGTATCTATACATCAAAATCCAGTAATACAGGTTTTATTGGATTTAGCGTACTCGATGTTAATATATTCCGTTTGTGCTACTGCACCGCTCCATCCAGAGGTTAATACCGCCGATTAGCATTTTACTCGCATTTTGTTTTTAATTTTTAATAATTGTATAGATTATTAATACAACTAATCCGTATGGGAAGCACCTGCTTCGAGTTAATTGTTTGTGGGAACAGTTGGTTCTTTGATGTAGGTAAAAAATATGAAATATTTGTCAATGTTTTGAGCTTATGTTCAATTAATGTAATTAGTTGTTCCAGAAATTTCTAGTTTTGCTATTTTTACCCGTTTTTACAGCTGTCGCTTCGGGCCTATTTTGCAATTTTTGTGGAGAAATTCTACGTGTCGTTACAAATTGTTTGAAAATTGTAACTGAATGGGTAATTAGTTTGAATGGCCATACCTATTCCGTACATCAAACCGTACTGTACTAGTGTATACTGGTGAACTAGCTTCGTTAAAATTAAAATATTCTTCGTCCCGCTGCTGGTCACAAGCCACCTCTGTTACGACGTGTTGTTAGGTCGATACCCAGTGTATTAAGCTGTTCCGGGATGGTGGACAAAATACTACCTACTTTTAATTTTTCATTGTAGCTCGCTGGACCAAATTTCCTCAATGTTTTCCGTCCCCGTGCGGACGAAAACGAAGCCAGGTGGTAGTTTTAGGTACTTTAGACACAATGCAACTAAATATTTCGCAAAAAAGGCGACATTTTTTGTAGTTGTTTTAAGTACTATCGTGTTGGGGTGGTAATTAATCTACGAAAAACTTAATTTTATAATTCAGACCTATACCTGAGACCTCTTGCCTCGCAACCCGTTGCTCAGCTATAACTACAAACTCAGCATAATACGCGAATATTTTTACAATTTCCCCTTTCTATTGTTCCGTGTGCCCGCAACATGTGTTCGCCCGCGGCGCCGCCTGTTTGCACAACGTAATTGTGTTTAGACATTGTTAGCGATGCTTGCAAATAAACCGTACACGCGACTCTACCTATGTCTATGACGTCAGTATGAGGAGCCAGTTTTGGGACAAATGTTGGTTGGCCAGTGTTTGGTCCAAGATCCATGTTAAGTGGGTGTTAAAATTAGTATTTAAATGGAACATTTTTGTTGTACATTGAAGCGCTGGCTTGAAGGACTATGCAGAAGTTTTTTGTGCAATTATGAATTTATATTAAAAATAACAATTTTAGGCCAAAGGAATGCCTAGTTGAAAATGATAACTTAAATTGTTACTTTAGTACTTTACTTTAATTGTTTATTTAGTTAATCCTATTAGAATTTTATGCCGCATTAAAGCTTTGAACTGTAGGTTATATACTTAAACACCTTTCTTTTTAACAGTACGTAAAATTTACAACATCCTGATTTATACGAATAAATTTAGACGAAGTCAGCAAAAAATCTAGATCAATATTCGAGTCTATGATCTAGGTTTCGCGCGTTAGAGGCGTTGCAAGAAACGTCGATGGATGTTATTTTGTCACAGCCTTTATGAACATTCCCCAGGTGGCTTTTATGTTTATATTAAATTATACAATTGCTAGGTGCACAGAGCGATATAAGTATCAATTTTGCTACTTTTTAATGCTAGAAATGTCGCCGGCATTTCTTAAATTTTGACGAAATATATTTTTTTAAAGTTTCGTCATAGTCAGTGAAGTTTACAGTGGCACTAACGAAAAGTGGAATAAACAGTTATCTGTATATTTTGTGTTGTAATTTTTGGACTTTGTGCTTTAACTCGATAGTAAGTAATCCTTTTTAATAATAAAATAAAAAAAATACTTTTCACGGTTCCATTGTAGACATGTCCCGTGTTACTAGGCGATTATAGGGTAATACCTACATTAAATAAATACTAAGTTTAGTTGTCCATAGATACAAATAAATGCATATTTATGACGTCAACACTGACAAGTGCGGTCGCGTCGGCCAGGTTCATTGTGGCTAGGCCGCGTGTACGCGCATTAAACTGAACACGGGCGCATACGTTAACTGTTAGTATTCTTCATTTTGAAGCTATAAGCGTATAATTTGAAGACTAAAATAATCAAATTATGTGTTAAAACGGTGCACGCAATTTAACTTGATAAAAGTAATGTGTACGTAACTTAATCTAAAAAAAAACCGTTCCGAAATCGTTCGCTGATTTAATTAATATTTATTTTTAAATCAATGTGACAAAGTATAATGTGAAGATATTTTAAAATGTTCATTAACTACACGAATAAAACTCGCCCCTTGCAAGACAAGAACCAGCTATTCGCAAAGATAAATTCGCTATAAATATGAAAGTATTTCTCATAGTTTATTTAAAGGGAGAGAAAGATAACATCTCTGGCTCCCCTCTAGCTGTGGAATGATGCAGATACGGCATACAAACAGGAATTGTTTCCACTAGCTGCACTAAACCCCACGACGAGTAGATTAGACGGGCCGAGCTAAGGAGCTTACGCAGTTATTGATACGGTTAATTCAAAATTGCAACAGTTGTGGTGCTGTGGATTTTATTCTGTGTCTTTTTTATTTCAGAACGACATAAATGTTGTTTCTACAACTGTAGGTTTTTTTGACATTAAATATTGCCTATGTAGGGCAGAGTGCTTCTATAATATATTCCAAAAAATATTACGATACGTTGCCGGTGGTAATATTTATAAGCGAAGAAAACCCGATTTTTGTAAAGACCTCTTTCCTTTTTCGCGATAATGGTAAAAATGTACAAAGGGTATTGTCGAAAATTCCGGTCAACAATGAGTTTATATCTGGCAACCCTACGCACGTATTGCGTAGGTATACTGCGCTGTGCGCGGTATCAGCGGCACGCAGACGGGTGTAGCGGGGTGGACGGCGTGCGCCGCGGGTCGCGATAACGCTTATCAATCAAACACACGCGCCATTTGCACGCCCCACTCGCCTCCAAGATCCTTCCTTTTATGCTCCCGTACATCTTTTCGTGACGTGACTTTATCGGCCCGGTTTTGAAAATAGAACGTCATGTTGGTTCATTTATTTTTTAAAAATAATCGGATACACGTTTGATTAAGAATGGTAAATAGAATGAATGTTCAAAAAATTTATATATCTTAGTGCCAAGTGCAATAGCGGGGATCTTGGAATATGGATTTTGTCATGAATTTCATTGCCATAAAAACTAACTAATAAAATTTGAAAATAAAAAAAAAACACTGTATGGAATTCTAGATATCGTTGTATTATTGCAAATTCTCAATTCTCCATCCAAATCTTCGATAGACCGAGCAGGGTGCCCGATCTAAAACGAACAAATTGACATTAATGCAACATTAATAACAGGAGTTGGTTTGTTCGTAGGGTTGCGCCCCGTGCAAACATTGGCCCGCGGGCTGTTTGCAACCGATAGCGGCCGGATCTGTTGTTGTTTGAAATGGGCACGCACTAGCGCCCTCTCGATTATGTCCCGATGGTATTTTCTGTTGACTATTGGCTGTACGATGTTTGTGTTACTCGATGGGTTTTGATTGTGGGTTCGTATAAATAGGAATGTGTTTTGAATTTGCTATTAGAGAATTTGTTGATGAGTTGTTGAATGTCTGATGGTTTGGTTCCGATTTTACCAATTGAAAATCATACTATTCGCTTACTTTAGATAGTGACGCGTGGATTTTCATTTTCTTGGTATGTTACGAGTATTTTGCTGTGTCAATATAACGTTTCTATCTACGTTCTTTTGGCGTCCGAATGCGCTGTTGTCTAAATATTTGAAACCGTATTTCTCTATTCACATTATATTAAATTGGACATGTTAATACTATTAGATTTCGACTTTATATGCTTGTTGTTTATATTATGAAAACATATCTCAAACAATGCGTGAAATATGTATATTTTTTAAATTTTAATTATTTTTAAAATTTTAGTTTCAAATTTCGCCACACGCCAATAGAATTTAGATGAATTTAAGCCTTTTTTGACATTCACAAATAGTATTTCTGACATTATATATTAATTCCATTTATCTTGTTCACCATTCGTGTTGATGAAATCAATGTAATCTAGTACTACGTTAAAAAATAAAAACTAAATAATGTTACTATTTTTATTTTCGCATAATCATCTTACTACCTTTTTTACGTCAGAGGCACTAAGTTGTACTTAAAAGGCTCGTTGTAGTAAGCACAAATGTACGTACAAAAAATAATTCCGAAGCAAAATAATCTAATGTCAACCGAGCAAAAACTTTACGTTTTTGCCGCACGGCGACGTAAACAAATGCTTTATTTTAGAACGTTCGCAAACAATATTAATCTCTATCACATTGAGTTAAGAGCTAAATAGAACGCAAATGGAAAGGTAGCTTAGTTCACCTCTGCAAAGTTATAAATGCGGCTCCCAAACAGCTAGACTCAATGCCTCCCTATACTTTTCATTTGGCGTTAAAAGTAAAAATCGTGTGTCCGAAACGCAAGGCTAACTTTGTCCCAGCCCTCTATGTACAGTCACGTAGTAGGTATCCCGAATGGCGTGGAATGGAGGAGACCGATAGAATCCCATTTCGTTTCCCCCCTTCTCTCTCCCCTCCCCTTTCCCCCGTTTCGTCGGTAGCCGAGGGGGGGACGCCATTATTCCTGATTCTGCATCCGACGGCCCGATTGAGTTAAGACTGACAACTCCGTCGTATATTTCCTTCTAACTTTGAATATTCATATTTCTAGGCGCTTAGAGGTTTATTTTAATAATCTATTTGAAATTAAAATTGTTTGTATTTATTATGTTTTCCATGCGATACGGAGACCATTGAGGATTAGTGTTAATAGTGAAAAAAATTATGAATACTGAAATATATGTGCAAACGATAACAGTTAATATGGTACATAACCTTAGAGTATTTATAATATAGAATTTGTAAAAAAATATTGTTAAATAATTATTTCAATTTTCACTAATATATCATTGTTAAATAATATAGCAGTGCTATCAAAATTACGAACAAGAAAATATCTACGTTTTTGAGGAACAAATGTATGACAGCGCTCTCGCTATATTATTAACACTCTAAGTAAATAACATTAGGCACACGTGTAGTAGTCTTTTAAATGAACATCCTTGTACGGAAAAAAAATGTTAATTTAATATTATTAACAACTTTCCTTATGATATACATGGCCCGGGAAAAACTGGCGGAGTTTATTTTCCATTACATTTCTGCCCACCCACTCATAGGTTTCTTACACGTTCGCAAAAGATTCGTATTTACTGACAATGAATTAATAAATATGCCATTAGAGATTCCTTTTTTAAATTAAATTCGATTTAAAGCTCTATGTTATCTATGACCGTAGGTTTTAACCCACATTATTTTAGAACGCATTCGAAAGTTCTTAACAAAACACACCTCATTAGAGATTCCTTTTTTAAATTGAATTCTAATTAAAGTTCTACATTTGTCTATGGTAGGTTCCACAATATTCTAGATCGCTTCCACACAGCCACCGCGGCCGACAGCGTCTGCCCATTAATTTTTATACATCGTTAAAACGATCGATAGGTAGCGTGCTCGTAAACTGGCCGCACTAAACGTTTATGTCTGAGTTTTATGATGTTTTAATGTAGCGTTTTTGAAAGCTCGCCACTCGCAAGTTTCTATTTTATATGGACACATGAAATAGAATTATCGGTAGTAAAACATGCGCCCTGCAACGGGTTTGCTGTTTGTGATAGCTCGTAGGCTGTTTGTTTTGTTATACGTTTTGATGGACAATTGACAGTCTCTGAAATAATTATCATCGTAATGCAAAGGAATTGTAGTGCTAAATATGATGTAACAAGGCAACAAGGCTTTCTAAAAGACCAGTTTCAAGTTGATATTTTGCAAGATTCCGGCGACGTCTTGCGGCCTGTGTAAGAAGGCTAGGAGATCTGGTTAAATATGGTCCCAAAAAGTTGAATAGTTTACTTCAAATGGATGCTATTGAAATGGTTTTTCTTTGTGCTATTATGAAAGCTCTTAGAGAACTTTTGAAGATCGTACCTTTTCCATAAAGTTGAAAAACGCGTCAACAACAGGAGAAAATTTTATATGTACTTTAATGATAACGTCTCGTTTTCTTTATCTTATTTTACGGTTTGGTGTTAATTATTCTAAAATATTTTCATACAAAGTTTGACGTCGAATTTGAGTGTTGGATTTCCTACTTTACATTGAAAAGGACTGTACTGTATCAGCCCATATACGTTCTACTGCAGGGCACGGGTCTCCTCTACAATCGAGAGTATGATTGCGTGTGGTTAGGCCATATAGTCCACCACGCTGACCTAGTGCGGGTTGGCACATTGAAAAGATTGAAAGGAAAATGCATTATTTGAAAAAACTTTTGATCTATATTCTATACAGTAATTTGACATTGGTCATAATACTCAGTCCTCATTTTATCTAACCACTCTTTAATCTCGCACATAAATATCGTAAAAATAAAACACAACTTGTCGCCGAGTCTCAGATTAGTAGTAAATTGCCAAAAAAACACAAATGTTAGACTTACAAAAAGTGCATTATTTTATTACTAAACACAACATGCAATGTTCAAAATGGTCTGACGTCACATTTATGGTAGAGCGATGATTGTGTTGCAGACATATAGTGGAAACTGGACTTTAGTATATCTAAGTTTTATAAATTTCGTGTCTGGGTGTTTGTGAGACCGAAAAGTCTCTCGTAGTTCCTGATGCCCACGACACAAGATTCAATCTTAGTGTGGGGTCAGGACTATGTTTGTGACTGTTGGGTGTATTTTATTTTATAATACATAGAAAAAAAATATAAAAACACGCGTAGCTTTGAATTTGGGCAAATAGTTGCCAGTGCTGAGAACCTATAGGTTTTGTTTTCCCAAGAAGAACTATAATAGAGAGTTGTGGAAAAATATTCAGGATCGATGAATTTGGTTGACGTGCAGAAGCATTACTTTATAAAAATAATGCCAATATAATTACCGTTGTTTGTTGACTTTGCTAAACTTATAGTGAGATCAAGATAGTCTCAGATACTTTGCCTGCAACACGGGTACAAAAACCTATCTATTTGGAAACACGTTGTACATTCAAGTTATTAGACACTGTGGCAACATTATGTCAGGCGAATGGTATCTAAATTTCAACTATCGCACACACAAATAAAGACGGCAAAAAAGCTAATCGGGGAGCGATTTACAGCGGCAGGAGCGTACCCTCCGGCCAAATTATCGGTAATCGACCGACTAACCAAATAGCCGGTGTCGATACAAGTTATCGACAGTAATCGTTATAATCGCTAGTGCCGCGCGATTGTTGCCCAGCGCCATTACGGGACGTGCGCGGCGTTGTAAACACAAACCAGCCTTATTGACCCATCCGCCAACTGCCCCCTCTCAAAATGAAGACCACACTACAGCGGTGGTCACAACAACTTTTTGTACACGCTTATTATTGAAATTATTATTTATTAACTGTAATTGTCGGCGACGTTTCGAGGGTTAAGTCCAGCGTTTAGCGTAATTTGGACGGTTCGGTTTTCGTGGGGTTTATTAGTAATTATTAGTTGTCAAACTGGAGGTCGAGTGGGATAATTGTTGCGCTTATGAGTATAATGTTTCCTGTCGACGCATCGATGGTTGCTCAGTGAAATAATTGCGCGATTTACATATCTCATTATGTAAGGTGTAGAACAATTTCCCGAGCTTTCAGTTCGTGACGTGGAGTCTGGTTGTTTTTTCGTATTATTTTTCTGTGGTGTGAGTATTGTGCGCGAGTAAATGGCGTGAAATTGACGGGTGGCCGTTGGTAGGCCACTCGAGCCCTGCGGGTCAACAAACTGCCCTTCGTATAATCTTGCCAAGTTTAGGACAACAGCACATTGTCACCGTAACCTTTGAATTTGAAATTCAATCGGGCGACCTTCGCCGTATAATTTGCGTTTGAAAATTGTATTGTGCAACGTTTCGT
Organism: Theretra japonica; assembly: GCA_033459515.1. Classification (NCBI taxonomy): domain Eukaryota; kingdom Metazoa; phylum Arthropoda; class Insecta; order Lepidoptera; family Sphingidae; genus Theretra; species Theretra japonica. Next base: position 7,713,695 of record CM065942.1, read on the forward strand.
TTTGGGTTAATTAAAAAGCGTTGGTACCTTGGATTTAGTTATCTGCGTGCTGGAATCTTTGGTAGGCGCCCTGGTTTGTGGAGTTTTGTAATATGACCTCTCTGGTGATATAAATGTAATCGATTTTGATATATCAATCACTGCAACAAGAATAGGAATAGGAGAATTAATTCAGATGCAACACAAAAATTTGAGACATATAGACATATTTAATATGCACTTCCAATTCTATTAGCACACCTTAAGATACAAAAAGTCACCGATTTTCTTAACACTACGTGATTTTGCGCTTACGTTGACATTTAGCGTTATACACAATTATAGACATCAACAATTATAATTATTAAGAAGGTAATTAAATAGGGATAGACGATCAGTATTTTCTTACCCCGGCTTATAATTTGTTGACGTAATTATTTTAAGGTACTATACCGTTAACTTTATGTAATACCTATGTCTGTTTTTATTTATGTAATACCTATATGCTCACTTCACAAGCATAGACTGTAATCATCTCTACTTTTATATCTTCATTTACGACTCGTCACTATATCTCGAAGTACGACTTCAAAATAAATTATAGAATTATAGACGTCTGCACAGTTATGTTCGAAAAAGACATCGTACCGTCGAGGGGAGGTAGGGGAAATATTATTTCTTATCTACCCCCTTGACAAGTCGCTTTCCCCGTCCCCGTGTACCCCGCCTTCCCCCGCACTCTTCTGACATCGCGAAGCCTTGCGAAATACAATAAAGATTTGTAAACTTGACGACATCGTTATTTAGGTTTCTTAAAAATATCTTTAAATTTTGTTCCTCGTGTTTTTATTTTGCTGGTAAATGTTAAAGCACGTAGTGTTATTGATATCTGCAACTTTTATTGTCTATTTGAAAGAAGTGACGTGTGAAGACTGCCTCGGTGGCGTAGTGGTACTACGGTATGATTGCAAAGCTGAGGTCTCGGGTTCGAATCCCGGGTCGGGCAAAGTGATATTGGATTTTTCTATTCATTATTAGCCCGGAGTCAGGAATTTGTGCCTGATATGGCGATAGGCTCGCCCCCTATCACATCGTGGTACGGAATATACAAGGCGAAACGTGGGTGTTCTAGTAGCACCTCTGCCTACCCCTTCTGGGAAAAAGGCTTGTGGTTATGTATGTATGTATGTATGTATTTGAAAGAAGTATGCTAGCTGAATTTGAGCTATATTTTAAAATGGTCACATTTTCTGTATCAGCGCATTAAGTCCCACTGCAGGGCACGGGCCTCCTCTACAATCCAAAATACGATTGAGAGGGGTTAGGCCATATAGTCCATCGCGCTAATTTTTTACGGGTTGGTCATCTATTGCGTGGAAATAAAAAAGCACACAACTTTGTTATCTTCGAAAGGTCTGACAAAATATTTGGTAAAATGACTAAAATCTTGAGGAAACGTAGCAATATTATCGACTGGGTATATCGATTAGATTGATGTCAAATAGGCGATTAGTGGTAATACCCACCAAGTCTACTTCCCCCTATTTTAGCACACACATAATCCTGACACGTTATAAGTCGTGAGTATCAGACAGCACCATACCACGCAACCAATATTTGCGTTTCAAGAAAAGGATGCTTCAGTGCCGACCCACTGTTCCTCACTTCACAGCCGGCGTTTTAACCAACTGCGTCACGAGACAAATATAATATAAGGACTAAAGCAGGTGCCTGATTTTAGTACCTGGAGACTGTCCCACCCTCACACCCACCACTGCAACTCCTATAAGCCAGGATCAACAATGGCACGCATCTTAATGACGCCGATCACTGAAGCACAGCGCGTCTCCGGGAATGTCTAACTTGTCTTTAACCCGCAACGAAATCAATCATGATGTTAAAATATTTTGGAAATATTTTAGTGCGTGTTTAAATTTGTCGATAAAACGCATCTACGAAAAATACTCAAAGGTTACAGAAGGACAAACTTTTAAAAAGAAAACAAGTAATTTCTCAACAGTAAAAACTTGTTCTACGCGCGGAGTTGTTCTTATTGTTTAACAAGGATTTGTTTGAACTCGAAACTTTCAGTTCGGTTCCAAGTTTCACCAGGCTTCAGTTGTCATAAAAAATAAACGAATGTTGAACTTTTGTGACTTGTAGCTAGTGTAGGTATTGTTGGTACAAATGCTTGTTTTTTTATTATTTCGTTGTCTATTGAATGATTGCGAAACTTGTGTAGTAATTTACTCGTAAAAATGATTTTACAGACAAGTAGCTAATTTAGCTGTCCCATTTTTAGTGTTATAATTCGAAATAAAATAAAACCGCCAGCAAACCACCACCAATTGTTGTATAAAATTGAGGGGAGGTAGCAGTAAACATATAAAAGTTATATCTTTGTTACTACTCGGGCTAGTTGCAGAACTGGCTGTAATATTTCTAACAAACAATATTTCAAACAAAACCTAACTTTATTTTACCTTTCACATGTCACATTCCCACAGTACACAACAAAATATACATAAATATTTAACACCAATACATTATAAATTTTCTATCCAATTTCAGATTTTAAATCTCAAAAACAAAAAAAATGCTTCATTAATCCTCGGGCTGATTAATACGGTCTGGTCTTGTGGCCCAGGCCAGGCCGGTTGGGCCAAAGCCGCGGCCCAACGGGGGAGCACCCTTTAATTGGACCCCCTATGTCCGCCGCGTTAAAGGCCTATGCGCAAGTAATTTATTGGTCACACAGTCATTATTACTTGTAATAACTTGGATGTTGGAGTGTCGCATGGTTTTGTATGGAAAAATGCGTTTAGCAGGTTTTAGGATTTTTTCCTGGATTGTAAAGCATAGATTCTTAAAGCGAAACTCTATATTTATTGTAAAAAATGAACTTATTTTACTCAGTTAATTATCAATCGAAATTCGAAAATAAGGTTTTAGTTTTTAATCACTTATTCATTTGATGGACTGTAACGAGGTTGCCTATAATAAATTATATAATTAATTCCTCTCCTAACATCTCAATATCAAAAAGACTCTACTTTGCCTTAACACCACTATACCGTATGACGTAAGAAGCAGATCTGAAACTATGAAGCCTTGAGTACAGAGGTGCCAATTATCACATTAACACCCACGCTAGGCAGTCATTGACCCGCTACCGTCAATAAAATGAATTCCAACATTCCGAGAATCATAGCCATTAACGCAACAAGAATGACACAATCAATCGGTTGTTCACTAAAACATTTCATTCATGAACATGTGCGCGCAAACCGACCGTGGCGTTCTCAAACCTTAACACTTTAATCGCCCGGATCGGGAATCGAAGCCGCGACGGGTCATTTCATTTTCCTTCCTTAGTCCTACACATTTGAATCTAAACTTTATGGAATGTGTATAAGGTGTGAATTTGGTTGGAAGTGGACGCGAAACGCTTAATTGGTTCGCGTATTTTGCAAAAATCGTATGTGGTCAGGTAAAACACGTAAAATCAACTCAAATGTGTTTGCATTGGAGTATTAATGCAATATTGTTGGGAAGCAAGCCCTCGGTATTGACGATTGACTAGGAAAAGTTTTAGAGAATCGCTGACGAACCTCCAATGTTATATCTAAAAATCGAAGTACGACTTTGGCAGTTGTCAAAATAATGGCAAATGTAGAGAAAAGAAAGAAAATCTATGTCGCCTAGTCTGTTTAACCTAATTCCATTGTGTTATTTATTCATAAACTTTACTCATTTTATGAAAATAATTTGACACAACTGCATTTTTGAATTTTACGATTGTCAAAATTACTACAGCAACATTACACTTTCTTATAGTCTATAAAAATACGAACTTCGTCTAAAAAATACATCCGAAAATATTTATTAGATCATACACATTTATACACAAGACATTCGTCATCTCAATTCGTCGCAAGTCAGTTCTCTCATTTACCATTGAGTATCCGTTACAAGGCATTACATTTGGTAATGTAAGTCAACAGGAGCGAGTGTTAATTGAGCGTGTTTTGTTTTTCTACCAGTCGAACCAAAGGCCGAGAAATTTTTACCTAGACTGGTGTTAGTCAATCTGCAGGTGTTTTTTATTGTCCATGTGTAATTGTTGATGTCCCAGGTCATAATAGTCAAATAAGTGTTTATTATAAATTCCTACAAATCAATTTAAAACTGGGAAGTTAATTATTATTTTACAACAACGACGGCGGACACAGCTTAATGTTTTGTAAAACATAAAACGTATAAAATATTACTAGCGCCTATTCGCTATTTAATATCCAGCATAAAGACTAGTTCGCCAACAACGCAGCTCGGAAACCATAAACAACAACTAACGTCAAAAGAGGTCGTTCGAGTTTCGTCAAACTCTCAGGCTACCGACTTGGACCTCCTCAAGTTTATTGTTTTCATAATTTTACGGCCACTAAATCATCGTTTTCTGCGAAACGTCCAGTTCTGCCTGCCTTAACGGCCAATTCCTTCGCTATCCTGTTGATGAAATCCATTTATACTTAAATCACTTTTCTTAGAATACAAAATGAACCTTTCTTACCTATAGATCTAGATACGTCTCATAGAAACTCTTTGGTGTATGTAAATAAACAACAACACAAACACCGCGGCGTTATTAATAATGCAAAATAAAAACAAAATAACTATTCAAAAATCGAACGGCGGGAATCATCCATAGACAATAATGGGAAGGAACAAAGAAGTAAAAAAGCGGGAAGAAACCTGTCGACGCCATGTTGTGTGGCAGTCGGCCTTCACGCCTCGGCCGCTGAAGATTATCTTTCGAAAAAAAGAATCGAACGGAGGCGCTTTTTGTGGACAAAGGTCCCACACGCTGGCGCACTTCATACAGCTATCGCCTCTATTAGCTACTGATGAAGAATCATGTTTGCTTGGTGTTGCGAGCGTTTAATTTCTTTTGTCGTTGGCTAGATGAAAGAGCGTCGTCACCGTGCGCCTGCGCCGTCTCTGATGACCTGTCAATTTCTTCGTTGTACACCGTCGGTGGGGAAAAAAGTGACATTAGAGTGGCCATCTATTATTTTGACTTTATGTGGGGAGATGAAGCCGAGATTGATCGTGTTTGGCTCAGCCCTTTTAATTATACCGCATTCTGAATGGCTTTGTGTGCAGTTCTACTGTTCGGTAGGTCTATGTGGTGTATTATGTATATAAGAAGGCGGGTTAATGTTCATTAGCTCTGTCTGGCGTTTCATTTACTTTTGTTCTCCGGGATTACTTACGGCCTTTGATTTTTATTTTATTTTTCGTTACACATTCCGATTTTGTGCTGTTGATTTTGTTTTAAACTACCTACTGTATGATTGAGTATTGTATAGTCGGTGGCAATTATAAAGAACAATTCTTGGTTGGCAGCATAAGCATTGGATATTTTGTGCTATGCATACATACATACATACATAAACTCATGTCTTTTTTCCCAGAAGGAGTAGGCAGAGGTTCTCTTGGTTACAACTAGGATCACCCACGTTTCACCTTGTCTGTTTCGTACCAGAATGTGATAGGGGGCAAGCCTATCGCCATATCGGGCACAAATTCCTGACTCCGGGCTGATAATGAATAGATTCGAACCCGAGACCTCAGCGTTGTAACCATACCGCAGTACAACTACGTCACCGAGGCCGTCATTTTGTGCTATGATTTTAATAAAATTCTACCTCTGTGAGGTAATGTCAGTTTGTCCTCTTCCTCCTTCTACATCCGTAGAGGATGCTAATTCTTTTTGGTTTTCCGGCGTGCTAAGTGTTTACGCGCGATTACTCATTGGCAAAATTTAGCTTACTGTTCAACAGATTTATCTGTATAATATAATCATATTAAACCTTGGTTACACATCTTAGCTACAGTATTTTGAATGATTTGATGACCATACTTAAGATAATTTCCTACAATAAGACGAGTGGTATTGTTAGTAATTAGTCGAAATTGACATATGCGCGTGTGTTGGTTTATTGTTTACTGTTAATTAATATTATTAATTACATAATATACTAGAGGTGATGATGTATCACTTCATTAATTGTTCATATTAATAAAATGTTTTTGGTGTATTTTACAAATGTTTGAATGTTTGTGTGCAATCAGTGTTTCCAATTGGATAATGTAAGCGGTCAGCATGATGGACAGACACACATCTCTTACATAAAGGAATGTGTGTTTGTGTGTTTACCCAGCTGTACTACTAATACTAACATAAATTATTATGGATGGATGAAAACAACTAAAAAATATTCCTGTTTATTTTCATGTACAATTTTTTAATATTGGTTTGATAACGCCTCCTTGGTTTAATAGCGAGGCGTGATGAAGAAAATGTGTTTATAATATACTACGTAATTACGACTACAAATTATATGTTACGCACATTGTAGCCCTACAGGTGTGTAGGTCACTAGTGCTGTCTGTCTGATCAAGCTGTTTTTAATTAATATTGTAAATATTACTTAATGTGACAATTTTTTTGCAATTAATCGCAATACGACCGCTCATTGACAGTAGCAAAGCCAAACAACACTTTGAATTACAAAGCAATGTTTGGCATTCCACTGCGCTCGCCCTCCTGAGACATGAGATGTTAAGTGTCATTATGTCTAGTAGTTACTCTGGCTACAATGTCCTTCAAACCGGAACGCAACAGTGCATTTACATTACTGTGTGTCGGGAGAAATAGATATTGCTGTGGTACCTAACCAGGCGGCCTCTCACTTATAAAGAGACTTATACTATTATCACTAGTGAAATACAGGAGATATAAGAGAAAAAATATTTATGAACCACCCAAAAGATCTAATATAGTTACTATAGAGCATCGTGTTTGCAATGGTTTTGATAATGACTGATCAATAATTTAAAATGATAACAGCTAAGAAGGAAATCGATAATTTTGTAGTTCAGTACTGTATTAGCGCAGATACGTCCCACTGCAGGGCACGAGCCTCCTTTACAATCGAGAGTACGATAGTGGTTAGGCCATATAGTCCACCACGCTGGCCTAGTGCGTGTTGGCGGACTTTTACATACCATAGAAATTCTTGCAAATCGCTATGGTATGCAGGTTTCCTCACGATGTTTTCCTTCGCCGTTGTAGTTACGCAGCAATTACCTACAAAAAGGTTTCACTGGTCTTCCTCCTGATTATCAGACTTACATAACCAGGGACTTACTCACATAATAATTTTATTTTCTCATTACACTGGTATGTTTAATGAGAGCAAACCCGCGTCCCGGGCGGGGTATAAATAAATAATGCCACTATACAACGCGGCGCGGCGCAATCTCGTAGGTCACGATCTGCGCTCACGCTGCACCCACTGCCGACACCGAAGTATACTATACTTTATACTAAGTATACTTGTTATACTAGGTATACTTGTAGTATAAGACTACTTGCGAAATCCTGCGATTTTACGTGGTCCGCATACTGATATTGTCCGTTGCTACTGTTGATTTAATTTGTTTTTGGATTGAGTCTTTATGAACGATTTAGAAAAGCTGTGGTTTTAGCTTATTTTCGCCAGTTTAGTTAAATAGTGTTTTTGATAGTATTTTTTAAGACTTTTAAGATATACTGTGTTCTATTCATTGTAGGTATATTAGCTTGCTATCATCATGTAGGAAAATGACCTATTGATATCATGAATTTGTTAGCTTATTTATTATAAAATCCATAAACATTTGCTGGAATCATTTTTTTATGATTTGTAATTTCTTCTCGTAAACTGTCTGGCCTAATAAATTCCAATCTACCATTCTGTAAAGCGAGAACAAAACCTTGCCATTGTGGAACATTCTATTCGTAAACCATACAGCCCGATACAACTTGGCAGAAAAAAGGCGCATCTACATTGGTCACAAACCATCAAGGGTTCTCGTGGCGTGCATAATGAATGCTAAGTCGTCATTGTGGAACACGCGTCAGTCCGCCAGTTGATTGATCACCGCTGACGGTTAATGGTAATAGACACTCGTTATTCCCGGCTCCTATAGTTTCTACGTCAGGAAGAAATTTGTTCAGCGTAATGGGCTCCGGTTGATGGAAGACGCTAAGTACTGAATATTGTTTAGGGACGTGTAATCAATTGTCTAGTTAGCTGATACTGGGGTTCTAAATATTAATAGGCTGTACGACCAACATAGATATTTTTACAGAAGTCGGGTGAAACGGTAGCTTATGTGTCTCGGAACTTAACTAAAAGAAGTGACTACGGCCATCCCTCAATATCTTATACATTCGAATCGTAAAATGGGAGGGATAGAGGAATGAAATTTTTACATCCTTATAGGAGGAGAATATATTGGGCCTCTGGCAATCTAACTCAGCGAACGGAACCCGACGGGAAAGCCTCCTATTCGCGTCGGTTTTCTGTGCGGTAGCCGTTGAGTCCATATCTAAAAAAAAACTAACCAATCACATCAAGCGAACCCGTGTATATTATAGTAACTAGCTGTAACCTATAGTACATTGTAGTATTTCCAATATCTGAAAGTTTGGTCCAAAAAGTATTGAAACCATCGGCCCGGCGGGAGGTCGTTAACAACAATACCAACCGTAAACAAACTGTGTCAAAATTTGTAATATTTATTCGTCATACACAAATCAAGCTCGTTACGGGGTCAGGGGATTCTCAGCGCATAAAAAAATAATTTAACAGCAATTATTCACAGCTATCGGTTGGGCGACTTCGGCCATTGTTAGAACAACGCGCCCGACGCGGACGTATCGTGTGTTGTAACCTTTATTTATGGCCGCTCGTTTAATCATCGTGTTTGGGAGCTTTATATTTGCTCGCTTACTGGACTTATAGTTATTGATTGTCGGGAATTTGGAATTTTTGTTAATAATTTTAACCTGTAGTCAAGCGCTTTTGACTGAGAATCCTCGTCGCGTCTGGCTGTCTATGGAGGCTTTAGGATGCGTAACGTGTAGTACAAGATGCAACTAAAAAAATTGCAAAAAACCGCGACAATTTTTTCTGTAATGTTATGAATATCATTGTGTTTGGGTGGTAAATCTGGATGCATTTTGCTAAATTTATAATTTGTGACTATAATGTACACTCTTTTATTTTTAACGACGCTAAAAATAAAAGGGTGTTCATTATTTTTTTAGGAAAATGTATGTAGTTACCATCCAAATACGAGAGGAAAAAATTAAAAAAAAAAATCATCGCCTTTTTTTGCAAAAAAATTAGCTAACTTTTTAAGTCGGAAAATTGTTCAATTCCTGTATATTAGCTAAAGTAATATCTTAGAAAATTTATAATATAGAGGGGGAACTTAGATCTTTTCTTGTTCTTAATGTTGGTAGTCCTGCTACATTTGTGAAATTGAACTAATTATATAACAAGAATTGCTATAAATTCCGTTGGTACGTGCATGTTGGACAACCTGTCAAATGTCAGCCAATAGGAGGGCAGAAGAAGGTGGCTCGGCACCACCACATTTATCTACGTTTTCGAAGTACGAACGCTCCCTCTATATAATAAATACTCTATGAGTAATATATAGTAAAATTATTTATCAGTTGACTAAGAAAAAATGACACAATTCTGATACACTTTATGATGCCTTTACAACTTTTTTTATTCTTCAGACTCGTGCAGTGTTAAAGAGAACCGAAAGCCAAACTTTCACATTTTCCTATATGCGTAAAAAAAATAGTTTGGTTACAAAAAATATCTCATTAGCGGTGCGCACGGCTGTAAACGCGACTCATGCTGCCGTTGCTGTTTGATTGTGACTACCCTGCCGCGGCGCTACCTGGCAGTCACGACCGCCGTGTCGGCTTTATACTTTTATACTTATATACTGTACTGTATCAGCCCATATACGTCCCACTGCAGGGCACGAGCCTCTGGCTAGGCTATTTAGTCCACCACGCTGGCCTAGCATTAGCCTTAAATAACATAGAAATTCTTGCAAATCGCTATGGTATGCAGGTTTCCTCACGATGTTTTCCTTCACCGTTAGAGTGCGTGGCGATTGACTATACACACATGGCTCCGAAAAGTCAGAAGTGTGGCCTGGGATTTGAACCCTTTGAACTTATATACTAATATACAAGTATGTGGACACTTTTACGTTGCACTATGGGTGATTTTCCGTCGCACCGCGCACGTACGGTGTTGCACGATCGCTTTCCGAATATGAACATTCTCCAATTCATTGGGCGATTGAAGTCCTTAGCATTATTGTTGTTGCGAATGCTTGTAGCTCAGTTGGTACCATACTGTATTGACGTGGGTTTGGATCCAGGATAGGCAAAAATCGCGTATTTTGGAAAATTCTTGAGTCTTAAGCCGTCGGCATTTGATCATGGTCGTAGTTTTTAAACCACGTTGAATATCTTATAAATAGCTAGTAAATAGGTGTAGTAAACTAGCTACAAGTCTAATAAAATGTGAAATGTGTATGTGGAGTCACATCACGACAGACCAGTGCTACTTCAAGTCAACTCAATGTTAAAGACTCCTTGCGTAAAAAGATGGAAGATATCAAACTGTGAAATAGGTATTAAGTACGGGTTAATCAAATGCAGATATAGATTTTTATTAACCACATAACTGAAATAATCTCCTTACCTCTTGCATAATAAAAAGAAAAAACTGTTACATTTCCAAATGTAGCCAAATCCTTTTGCAAACAAAATCAAAAATTTTGTAGAAAAAAAATACAGTAAATGCATGCGTGTACTCTACTCGTATATGCTTCGTATGTATTCGACATGAACATACATTATGTAACATAGTATGTGCGTCGATTATCCACGCTACGCGTATAATTTAACCGAGGACCGTTAAGAGATTAACGTGCAGTGTTTTGATTTTTTTATTCATGGCCCTTTTATGTTAAATCGCTCGAGCTATGCAATTATGAGTGGTTTATTTTTAAGTTATCGTATATGTAGTCTCTTTATTTCACTGGAGATATTACCTATTTACATTTTGTAGTATTTTTGTAAACATAAATTTATTTGTGATAAAAACGTAGATTAATTTATTTATTTCAAATGATGTCACTTTCTACCAGGGGGCCTTAACTGCATTTCGATAAATCCGTTCTAAACATGAAGAAAAAGTCAATGGAATACCATTCCAGTAACAAAAATATTATGACTGTTACTCTAGAATACACCTTATAATACGCGCTGTAGACTTATAGACTATACTACTATAGATATATTTCAGGCCGTCGTACTAAGGTCGCAGTACGCCAGAGAGCCAACACAAAAACCTCGCCCCGAAACGTTACATAGCGTAGAGTTTCGCACGCACGCGTCGCGCGCACGTCGATAATGTGGGCGTGGCCTTCGCTGCTGCGTCCGCCAATCACGCGCGGGGTCTCCACGTGTGCGTGCCCGGTCGCGTGTGTGCGTGCGCGTACATACGACAGGGTTGCTATGCACGGGGAAATGCCGGATGTCTTTTAGGAGACATAATGACATTTATTTTTTAAATTGTTTTTTTAAACATAGATGTATGAAATGGGAATTTAGGTGTGAGTAAAGAGGGAGTGTTTTATATATCGCTCGTCCTGTGATGTTATTTAAGTGGTTTGAGAAAAAAACATTTTAAATTTCGTTTTACTTAATACATATTTCGACCTTATAATATTTTATATTCATAAAATTTAAAATGATTCCAGTGTTTTTAAATATGTGTGATGTGACTCTAACAAATACCACTTTTATTACCTATACATTTTTTATTCGTGCGTAGTTCAACGTTAAACGTATTCAACGTAAAAAAATTCATAACCAAAAACTACTGCACTAGGCTAGGCCGGAACTCAAAGACATAACGCCTTATATTCAATGTTCCCCTTACAACACAATATCTCCTCAGATCCTTATCAAATTCTCATTCCACGTGTCACATTATCGGCCATAAACACGCCATAACAAACTTCTACACAAAACATAACCGTTAATGCGATAGCGTGATAACGGTTTTTTTTTTCTTTTTTTTTTTGCCGCCAGTTTTTTGGTCTGGGTGAATCACGCTGATTGAATTGTTAATAGGTCTTAATTGTTCATTACCATACTATGTTTCCAAGATAAAGATGTTAGATTGTTTTGTTTCGAATTTTTAGCAGCGCGCTAATTCCTACATTAGTGCAGACAGTTATTACAATTACAAATGTAATGCTCTGGATAATATTACGTTGAGATCTTGTGTTAGATATGCTTAGTACATAAACATACACTTATGTTTTTTTGTATTGTATCAGCCCATGTACGACCCACTGCAGGGCACGGGCCTCCTCTACAATCGAGAGTACGATTGAGAGTGGTTAGGCCATATAGTCCACCACGCTGGCCTAGTGCGGGTTGGCGGACTTACACACCGTAGTTTTTTTTTTTAAATCGCTACGGTATGCAGGTTTCCTCACGATGTTTTCCTTCACCGTTAAAGTGCGTGGTGATTGACTATCAATACACACATAACTCCGAAAAGTCAGAGGTGTGCCCTGGGATTTGAACCCGCGACCACCGTGAACATGTAGGCAGCCGAGTCTGGTCCCATACCACGAGGCCACCACGCACTTACACTTACGTTCACTAACACTTATGTTCCATTGTCCGAAATATAAGTGTTGTGTTGTACATAAAAAATATTCGTATGTTTTTATAATGTTTTTGATGCGTATTTTTTTGTTGCGTTTAAAGAATCGTTTTAACATTGGCTACGGCCTTTAAATGGTTTACTTATTGTGAATAGTTTCTTAGAACAATTTGGTTTAAATTAGGATCCAGTTTAGGCAATCCAGCTAATTTGCATTTTTATTGTAATTAATGAGATTAATTTGAATTGTAACTGATACTTTAATCGTTGTAAATATTGCTGCCTCTACAATGGTATTAAATTGCGTCATCATTCGAAAAAATCATTGTTTTACGTGAGGACGTGTGGAACATTTTACTTTTCATTACAGGTTAAAGAAATGTAACGCCATACCTGTAGAGTTTTCAAATATGATCGTTAAATATCAACAACCTACCCTTCAATCGTTCCGACAATAGTTTCAATTTAAAATAAGAAGCCATAAATTTGAATTTTCTATACATCAAAGTGAAAGCGTTCCACGTTTGAAATTCAACGACAATAAAAGACCGTTTTCCCGCCAAAATTCGATTAGGAACGAACCGCGCGGGACAAAGGAACTCGTTTATTTGGAGGGCGGTTTTAAAATTGATTTCAGAACTGGGGCGTGTATGTGCTTGTCGGTTCATAGGTGAGCGGGGTCTGCGCGTGGGGAACGTTCCAATTCCAAAATTAAAATGGTATTAATTCTGTTATTATTTTCGCGAATTATCGGCCAGCTACATCTGAATTTTTTTTTTGTTCCTTTCAAATTTTATGATAAAAAAAAATATTTTATTGCAAACAATACAATTTTTGGTAAAGATGTCACATTCAGGCTTTGCCACTATTTGTGTTTTTATATTCGTTTTACTTTTTTGATTGGCTACCTAAAAAAAAATATTCAGCCTAGTTAAACGAAGTATTTGGTGTTCATTCATCACAATTAAAAACAAAAAAATCACAATAGACCATTTCTGCTTTTAATTAGCAGTTGCAAGTTACAAAATTCTTGAAATAAGCACCTGAATACGGGGTCAACATCTTTGTAACAGTTATTAAGTTTCATCTCTCAGATTTATGGATCAATTTGATTAACATCTACGGTTTGTGATATAATATTCCTGAGAATATCGCGTTAGATATCCTATTGTGTATTAAGACTGAGATGTTTTCAAAAAACTGCATTCGTCAATAAATAAAGTTATCCGTTTCATAATTTTTTTATCCAATTTTTTACTTATTTACGAACAAATTACTTAAATCATTGGATTTAGAAACATGGAACCTGTGTCTGACATTTTATGAAGTGTTTGAATAAAACTATTGAGCACACATATAAACTCAAAAATCAAATGTAATGACACCATTCCATTTATTAACTCCAAATTATTCGCAATTAAATTAATCACGTCTTAACTGCACTCGTTTTAACTTATCTACAATTTAACCAACAGCTACATTTAAATGCAGTAATTTGAATAATAATCTAAGTATTTAAACAAGAATGAGCTCACTTTGTTCAGTGACGCATATGTCCTACAAACAGTCTTCAAAAAGTTTTTTTTGCTAAACCGCAATTTACTTTTAAACAATTTAAAGCGGTATTTTAAAATATATCAATCAATTCGGCCCTGAGAAGCAGTCATAATTTTTTTTTTACCAAACCGCAATTTCCCATTAAATAATTGTATAAACTTTAAAGTATCAAATATTGTCATAAACTCGTGAGATCCAATAGACGGAGGGCGCTGAGTGTCGGGAGCCATCGACACCCTCCGTTTCCCCTCAAGTGTTTGCCATAACTTCTACTTGATCGCCGATACTAGCTCAAGTGCTACACGTTTTATAATAACATTCTATCGGTCGTAGACAGCTTATTCTTAACTTTTTTTAGACGCCTAAAATAATCAATATGTTTATTAAATATGGAATAGGTACAGGGGGGTCACTCTATGACCCGAAACGAAACTCGAATATTCGAACGTTCGACGTCTGCAGTACGTTTTTATTTTCCACTTCTAAAAATCAACACTATTCTGTACGATACTTATCATTCAATCCGAACTAAGTCTATAGTTAGGACGTATGATAGAGGATTCGAACATTCGCACAGTTTTACGTACGACGTCTGAAGTTTCTACTTTCGTATCAGATCATAGAGTAACCCATCTGGTGCGAAATGTAATACAGTTAAACGTTACTCCCGTATTTATATTTCCTATTTCACTAGGAGTTCTGTGACTTTAGATAATTCAGTTGATATATCACATATAACTAATTAAGTAATAAAACTTCGAATTTCACGATTGCCGATGTTTAAAAAAGTATCATGTAAAAAAGCAAAGAGCACTCCTGAAACTGTATAATACCCTAAAATTACACATAATAATATGTAGTTCTCAAATTATTACAAGTCCATAAAAACTCTTTGGAAATAAAACTACTCGAAGTACACAATCTTTCCCCTATTTTAGTAGGCACAACAAAATGACTTGCATTGCAGTAACGCAAGTCACGGCTGTCGGAAAAACTTTCCAACATTAATATAACCGGAGCCACGAACTTGACTTCATTGCCTTTATCGAATGTAATTATGTTGGCAGCATTGTGTATTGAAAGTAACGAAAATATGATTATCTAATTTTCTTTATTTTTTTAGAAAATAATGCGGTAAATACCTCAAATGGCTAATTATTCTATCTGATTTAACCTATAACAACTTTGCCCGTGTAACGATGTTTTTGTGGTCTTTCAAAAATATTGGTCATATTTTAGATAGCACAAAAACTAAATTGGTTGGCCCAGGAATCGAACTTCGTAGTACATACTTGCTATTATAAATCCAATTAGGCAAAATAGACGCAAAAGCGATTCAGAAAATACAACATTAAAGCTGTATATTTCACCGCCACAGACAATTGAAATAGCGCAAAAAAAACATTAAATGATAAATTTCATAACGTGGTAACACAGGCTGGGCCTGTCATACCCGCCGGCGCTTTTCAACATCCACATCCACATTACCTAAATATTTAAATTCATATTCAACGGTTGTAAAACTTTTTTATATTCCCCCTTTGACAGGTTATTTAGTTATTTCGGTTCAGTAAAACCAAAGATGCATATATCTTTAGAGACAAGCTCATCTCGTCCCACGACAGATGTTGGGCTGAGCACCCTAATATAGCCGCGGGCTGTACAACCGGCGACGGTGTCTTGCCCAACCATTGGATTGAAAAAATAAAAGAGGACATTAAAAAATCATTTCAGTTTTTAATTAATCAAAAATTCACATTGGGATTATAGGTTGATTTTTTTAGGGTTAAGGCTGTATGTTTCGACAACTTTTGTGTTATTTTTTTATAATTTTATAATAGCGATTTACTGCATTTACTTCCTCATAAATATTTGATTTTCGAATGTAAATAACATGCCGTTAAAAATATTTTGCTCACTATTCTTCAACCTCTTTTCATTCAACCTGCGTCTTTTGTTTATATTTATACTCTGTGGTCACACAGTTAATTTCTGTGTGACTAAACTGTTCAAGCCGTGTACTCTCACATTCATAGCGCTAACGGTCCCCGGTCACTCCCTCCCTTGCAAATATTGTCTCGTTCCAACCCCTGTTTGTACTAAGTAAACACTTTTCTGCCTCTACAGTACCGGCTCTCGATAATTCTTGTTACATCGTATAATACTTGTATTGAATTTGCTAACACAACAAGAGGTTTTGAAATCTTGAGTTGAATATTAAACCAAAGAAAATAGTTTTGTAATTCGCTATGCAAAATATAATCTGGTTTTAAAAGTGACTGGTAATTATGAAAATAAAGATATCTTTGGAAAATCAAAGACATCGATTTTTCGAATTAAAAAACGAAACAACATGCTCACATATTACATCATACATTATAAATACGATTACCTTCCCCTTATTTTACAAATACGTCCGAGTTCAGAGTTCGCAGACACCCCACATACCCAGTAGGCCCACAAGTAATTGTTTTTGCGGCTAATTCCTTCTCGTCCCGTTTCTTTGGGGCGAGCGTACCGAAATTGCATTTTTATTTAGTTAAACTCTGCGTAGGGGACACGATTGCTTTTTGATAAGTCAATTTTGTTCTTCATGTAAAGGGTTATTGGTTTTTTAATGCGACAAATGTAACGGAAATCGAGTGTTTACCTTCGTAAACATTGGGTTTTTCATATGCAAATTTTTGTGACGTCATAAGCTTTGAGTAAGAATTCCAGCGAAAATGTAAGGACACTCTTTCTAAACAAACAATTGACATGTTTCTCTAATAAAAACACGTTCGCGATAAGGACACGCCATGAATTTATATAATTTAAAAACAATAATTTTATGTTCGCTTAACCGGAATTATAAAAGTTTATGCATAACTTACGAAAATATGAAAATACACATGACGTATTCCCTCAAAGATTATTCACATTTATTTTGTGGTTATTTAGCAGTTTTATAAATCGTATGCATAGTGCATATTCGTGGTAACTCATACCTAGTATTACAATCGTTTATTGCCTGACTAGTTTTTAACACTAAATGGCATAATTACACCGAGATCCGTTTTAATATTTATAGATCAGGATAATTTAAGATGAAACCTGCCTTAGTTAATACCGAGTTTTTCCAATAATTTAATAACTAGTTCACTTTTTGTAAATTCAATAAATATTCAATTGTTTAATGGAACTCGTTTAGCATCCGTTTTGCTACCGGTTAAGTCGTTGCCGGGTCCGTAATCAAATATCAATTTGTTTTATATTCAATTGATTTTCATAGTGCTTACATCTTCAATTATCTCGTCTAATAAAGCAGTAGCAATAAGATCCGTTATAAATAAAGGAATCAGAAAGGTGTCTATAGACGTAAGACGTCAAGGCAGTTTAAACTATGCAATTGCCCCTAAATTCTGGAATATTGATCACGAACCTAAGTGCAATCATTAAGACAGATCAGCTGGAAACTAAACCGATAATATTATGCAAAAATGCAAAACTAGAATTAAAAGTTACGTTTCAAAACCGAAGTCTGAAAACATTAAAAACAATGTGCCATTAACTTTTGCCACGACACCACTTACACATTTTGAAGATCACACCTTCCTCTACATACTTTGCTTTGCCAAACAAAATTAACCCCAATTCCTGTTTCTCAGCGGATTCCCTGCTAGGCTCAGGGTCGGATGAAGAAGAGGAGGATGAGTCCAGGGCCGCCAACAACTCGAGCAGTCCTGCGCATGCGCCGCACCCTGCCTTGCACTCGGAATTGTCGCATAATGGAGACACTAAACCACACGAGGATTCGGAAGACCAGGTTGGTATATTAAGTGGATTAGATAAGTATTAGAAAGGAAAGGTAGCGGACAATGATAAAGTCAATGGGTTAGTGAACCTGTAGTAGGGTGAAATAGTAGCGAGTATTGAAGAGTAGATAGATAATTTAGAAGGTATTGGCTAGGCGAAAGTCGTTGAATAAATTATGGCTTTAGTGAAATAAATGTTAGTTACAATTGAATTGACTGTGTTCTGTGGCTGGTCTGAAGAAGAAGAAATAGTATTTGAACAGCATTGCCTTATTAAAAATCTAATCTATAAATTTGACTAAATGCTTGTAACTTTTCAACTTAGAAAAATCCTTTGAGCCACTAAGTTGAAAATAATAGTTGAAACAGCAGAAATTTTATAGACATACTATGTTGAATAAGGAATGAACATACCCCCAAAAAATAGTTTCTAAATTTGATTTAAAAGTATTAGACATCAAACATCGACCATCCCATTTACATAGCTCAGTGCCGGGACCACATTGTCGCATTCAGTTGTTTCTCTTCCCGACGCAGGGCTCGCTGGACGGGGACCCGGAGACCCGGGACTCCCAGGCCGAGAACAAGTCCCCGGACGACGGCAACGGAGGCTCCAAGCGACGGGGGCCCCGGACCACGATTAAGGCCAAGCAGCTGGAGATACTGAAGTCGGCGTTCTCACAGACTCCGAAACCGACGCGGCATATACGAGAGCAGCTGGCCAAAGAGACGGGACTGCCCATGAGGGTTATACAGGTATGTGAATAGAATACCTGTAATGGTTTTATAGAACCAAGTTTTTAGTATGTAAGTATATCTCTTCCAGTTTAAAATCATAGGTATATATGTTGTCCAGATCAAAATCATTAGGAAGTTATAGGATAACTTTTGTGTAGTATCGTGTATACTGTACTGTGTCAGCCCATATACGTCCCACTGCAGGGCACGAGCCTCCTCTACAATTGAGAGTACGATCGTGAGAGGTTAGGCCATATAGTCACGCTGTCCACCACGCTGCCCTAGTGCGAGTGGTCGAGTACGTCCTTTTTATTTCAAGAAACGTAAATTCATAGCCTGCATCAAATATTAATGAGAAAATTTAACCCATAAACTTCTGCATTCTACAGAGAAAACCAACTTATCAGCAGTGTAAATCGGTCATCGAACTATTTTAATACATCGAATACCTTTATAATAATGATATACGGTATTAGAAAATATTCTCTAAGAAATTATTGTATTCGAGAATTTCGACATCCATCCTTGAGTTACTATATCAAAACGTAACTCTATTGTCAGAGCACAACCCGCTGCGCGCTTCACTACGCTCCACGCAAAAACCCATTTCGGGAAATATTAATACGAGCCCGGTCGATGTTATTTACCACAACTTATTTGATAATTATTTAACAATAGTAACGTTTTATAAGCCTTCGTTTGACGTCAAATAAAGTATGAAATGAATTCGCTTTGTCGAACCCCGAGCGGTTATTGTGTATTTGTCGATTCATTGGATACAATGTGTTTCGATATGTTCAATAATATGGCGAATCAATTTGACAAATCAATGTTGAACAGTTATGATTTCAGGTGGTTTTTATGTTTGTGCAATCTTTTTGCTTGTTTTGGATGTCGGAACGGTCGTCCTTTTGTTTCGTTAGACGTGTTTATTTTTACTTCTTCGAAATGCTGGTGATTTCTTTGAAGTATTCATTTATACAGTACTGTCAACGTGATACTATTTTGCATTCAAAACGATACTGTTTTCTTCATAACTTTTATTTCCCTTTTTGTATTCATTTGCAGAAGCCCTGTTTGCTTCATGTTAATTTCAAAATTAGGCCCTATCAGCTCGTTAATTAAAATTTTCATTTCCCATTTCGTGCATCCTTGAAAATTTAGTACTTAATCTAGCAATTTATCCGAGTTGTTAGGTTTTGCAAATTTCCGAAAAAAATTCACATTAAAATCTATTTTATAATCCAATACATGATACAATAGTGAGCAAAGTGTACGACGACATCCTTTGTAGCCAATATGTTTTTATCGTGTAGTCGTGATGTGAATTTGCCACACAATATAACCATATCATGACAAGATTATATATGACCGATTGGACCGTAGTATTAACCATGTACCAATTTATTTTTAGTGCGATTTTTTCATGAGTTTTTTCATACTCGCCGCCCAGATTATAATGCACTTACTACCAGGATCAGTCCGGACAAAATCGGTTTTTATTACCGAGACATTTCTAGCTGGTCTAAAGACATGGTCGCAACTGTATATAGGTGTATGACACTTGTATGAGTCAAATTGGATGGTT
Source organism: Theretra japonica (assembly GCA_033459515.1). Taxonomy (NCBI): domain Eukaryota; kingdom Metazoa; phylum Arthropoda; class Insecta; order Lepidoptera; family Sphingidae; genus Theretra; species Theretra japonica. The sequence continues at coordinate 7,733,965 of CM065942.1, forward strand.
TTCAACCATAGTTTGACAGCCTCCATAGCGCAGTTGGTTAAACGCCAGCTGTGAAATGAGAGGCCGAAGTTCGATCCCCGCAACGAGACAAATGTTTGTGAGGTTCACACGTGTTTGTCTCGGGTCTGGGTGTATGTGGGACTGAAGAGACTCTCGTAGTGTCTGATATCCACGACGCAAGACTTAGTTGATCGTAATGTGGGATCAGGACTATGTATGTGACTGTTGGGTGTATTTATTTATTATTTATATTTAGTGTACGTTGGTCGCAGTATTGGTGAAAACCGAATGCTTTACCAACGTCCGAGAAGTATTGCTTATTCTAGCGTAGATTTTCTAGAAGTATCGCGTCATAAAATCAGTGTTATCAAACAATTTATATGACAGCTGCTTGACTAAACATCGATCTGAAAGCGTGACCGCTCCATGGAGTGAGACATCGCGTCAGCTGACTTAATACTTCACTGTCGGTTGTTTTTCAGATTATTTTTCATCAAAAATGTTTGAATTCAACGGAAAATTTTTAGCCACCTTAAATTCTCAATAACAGAAGGATTTTAGGCTAATTGATTAAATACTAAACTTGTCGATACGTCAAAAAAATTATGTTTAAAATTTCGCTAACTATGTACCTATATATTCAGTAGGTATTAGACAATAGCATGTAAACATACCATTTAAAAATCGTTACATGATGAATCATTGCATTGTCCAAAAAACGAATATATTAAAAACGGACACACCTGATTGGTCGGCGCCTAAATATACGCGAAAATTGTGTGCAAAAAGTTACATAGATACGCTCGTGGTTCCGACGTGAAATCGATTGGAGTGGGCCATAGTATTGTTCATCACGCGTTTTCTGATCGGTGCTTCGTACAAGGGATGTTATGGGAAAACGCGAATGAAACTATCGCGTAATCGACATAACTCTATCCGCAATTGTATCAGGATGCAGGATATTCGTACCATCCATCATCATCATCAGCATCGGCTGGACATAGGTCCCTCCTATGGTACGTCACTGGGCTTGATCTTCAGCTCATCGTCTCCAACCGCTACCAGCCATCTTACGAATGTTATCACTCTACCTGGTTGGAGGACTTCCTACGCTACGCTTGCCGAGACGTGGTCTGCGCTCGAGAACACGTCTACCCAACAGTAGGCGGTTCTCCGCCAAATGTGACCGGTCCGCTGCCACTTCAACTTGCTAATCGGATATTGGTATCCGCCTTGAAAACGATCAACGTACACATTGGTTAAGATATATTTAATTTTTAATATCCGAATAGCCTAACATCCCTGTTTAATTGGCGAGTAGACGACGCATGTCCGCGCGACATGAGACTAATGCAGTAATTAACCAGGCTTCCCTTTAATAGATCACGCGTTTTCATCGGCTTTATTGTGGCTGATCACAGTTGTGGACTCGACGTGTGATTCGTTTGTGTTCGGCCGTTGCTGTTTTAATTATAAAATAAAAAAAAATTACTATTTTGTAGGCTAATGTAAATTAAGAAGGGTTATGGTCAAATTATATGGTTTAGAACGATGAAAATATACCAGAAATTATGTTAGATATGAAAAATATATTTTTTAACGGATATTTTCGATTTTAAAAACTATTGTTTATAAAGAAGAATTTAAAAAATCTATGGCTATTCCCAAAGAATGTAATTATGGAAAATTGTGTATTTTTTATCAAAACACAGTAAATTAATCCGCTAAAAGGAATTCTTTTTATTGTTTTTATTTAATTAGCGAATTTAATTTGTCAAATAAATCTCCCCTACGTTAACCAATTGTTTTAAATTTAAATTCATGCACTCCACCATGTGTAATACAAAGTTCTAGTTCCGCCACACCTCAGATGCAAATCCAGAACTGCCGACGCATCGCCACATGGACATGCGATTCTCCACACCGCAACAGATGTCTGTTCAATCGGTCTGTCCGTCACGCTTTTTGCGTTCCTTCCTCTTTGTTTCAGTTTTTGTTGTTCGGTTTCCGAACGTAAAAAGTTACGTTTTTACCGACGTCTGGCGGTGTTTGTAAACTTAACTTCATGAGGCAACTGTCAACGAATTTTGGTGGGCTCTGTAGTTGAGGATTCTTTGGATAGTGTGTGGTTCAGTTAATCAAGGCTTGAAATTGGAGTTTTATTCCGTTTCTCATTAAATCGCCCCCTATCACATCCTGGGACGAAACAGACAAGGGGAAACGTAGGTGCCTGGGTACTACCAGGAGAACCTCTACTTGCCCCTTCTGGGAAAAGGCATGAGTTTATGCACGTATGTATGTCTCATTAAATCGTGTCTAAAGGTAAAGGTAAAGGTAAGATTTGTTAAGTTTAAGGTTTGTATATTCTACAAGATTTGACGTGTAATTGTTACAATAAAATTTAAATAATTTGGCTCAAGTTTAAAATACCTGCATATAACAGCATATTTTATAACAAGACTGTAATTTGCTATTACATTGATAGATAAAAAATAGCGCAAAAAGGAAAAACATGAAAATTTGAAATCCGTTAATTCAAAGGGGTTTTATTACTTCGCTGCACTTGCCCGATGGTAAATTAAAAAGTGTGGCACGCTAAACGGTATAATGGCAAAAACAAAAGTAGTTTTTTCAAGTTGCCGCTAATTTTGTTTGTTTTAGGTTGTTGTGCAATAGACGTAAGTCTGACATGATTTTATGAAGCGCGAAGAAAATGCACAAGAAGTTTCAACTTTTTACCCTGATCTGTTTGTTTGCGATCGCAATTCCAAGCGATGATTTTATTTCGTCTGATCAAATATTAAAAAAATAGGACGCAAGTAGAGAAATATATTTTTAAGTGAAAATTCTAGTTCGTCGATTATTATAGGAGAACATTTTATATTGTATCACCGACATGCGATATACGTTTTTGACGCTTGTATTTTAATTTAAAAATGATAAAATATTATTTTTTGATACAATCAATTTAAATTATTTCAAAAACATTGTTATTTCATACTTTTTGGGTTCACTTCTATCTAGAATCCTCATGACTGCCAGTTTCGCCATTATCCTGCAAACATAACTTCGAATGTTGCATATTATGTCTCTGTTTATTACATAGATAATTTTATGTGATCGTGGTACACACGTACATACCTATATGTTACGACGCTTGCGTAATTTAATGACTGACTGGCATGTGCTAAATAAACTTCACATACCACAGATTATAAACTCATCATAATTAAACATTGTAAACCACTGTAGTCATCCACTCCAAAAGTTTCTTATTGCTTTTAATAGTAAAACTCAAAATATTTTAAAAGCGAACTCAAAGGACACAAACAAACAGCCAAACATCTGTTCCACAAATATTGACATAAGCAATCATAGTGTTTTCCACAAACAATGCGAGCTATGTTAAGTGGGCTCGTAAACATTTTTTCTCCATCATCTGTCAAGCGGCGGCAGATCGCGCGTGTCAAATGTTGCGCGCACATGTGTCAGCGCATAACTGTAAAATGGAGTTTTTGTTTCAAAATTCCGGATTTAGCTAGTTAACACCGGTGCGTGTGAAATTGTTTGATGACACCGCGTATCGCTCTTCCCAGTTTTCGCCCATGCAATCGATTCGCCGCGGTGTTTTATTGCGATTTGTGTATACTTGTCTAGTTTAAAATTACAAATTTCACGACAGCGCCTCGGTTTATGTGGATTAGCGAGGTTGCTGTGAAATTTTACAAAATACTTAAGTCACATCTTTTCGAAAGTTAATCCGGTTTTAACCGATTTTAAAAAGTGTTTTAAAGCCAACGGTCTTAAGAGATTGTACTCGTTGTTTGTATAATGAGGACTTTTTGTTATATCTACATAATTCGACCCAGTGTTTCCAAAGTGTTACATCCTATTTTGTAGTTTTAACATTAAAAACTAGTAAATTAATTTCGTACACCTTGTTTTTGCAAAAGTAACAAAATAACGATGCAATTTTCCAACAGATTGTAGTTTATACATCTATTTTTGTCTGCGCGGTTAGGTATTGTTGCTTCTTTCCTAGACTCTATTTAAACGTATTAATACTAAACTTACTACTTTTAAACTCAATATTTCGAAAAGCAAAAAACATCAATTACACATTTAACTAATTATAAATACCCCAAACAAACATGTATCCCATTACCAAAATGTCGTCACGGTGTTCATAACTGGGGAATGCAGGAAGATAGAAAATAAACACGCTACCTTAGTTGCCAGTGTCAACGGAGCGCGAAACGAGAAAAAAAAACAAAGATATTTTAATAAGTTCATACATCTCAGTATCTCGCGCGTGACGGCCCTGTCGCCGCGCGACAAGCCCTTATTGGCTCATATGTTATTTTGACAGCTCGCGTAGTTAGCATCTAACTGCGGTTGTCACGTCGCAGAATATATTTCATTGTGAAAAAATAATATTTTTATTAATGTAAATGGTTTGTAATTTTTATTTAAGCGTGTTGATGATAGGTTTGTGTTACTATTTTGCCTGAGGAAATTATTGTTATTCGTCATAATTATTTTATTTTATTGTTGATAAAATTATATTCGCATTTGACGATCGATTCAATGTACATATGTATTGCATTAGATACATAGCAACTGCAAAATGTAAGCTTAGCAGTCTTAAAGCTATTAACTTGTTATAATATAACGGTGCTGATAGGAGAGTGCATATATTTCAATATTATACTTGCGAGGCTGATACGCTTTACAATATAAGCTCTCTTATCTCCTTATAATTACATCCAACACAACGTAAAAACAATACTAAGTTAATTTCGAACACACGCGCAATTTTTAAGCGCGCAAACATTTAACATCGATCAATCATAACGCGAACCATTACTCACTGCGCGCCAAAATTCGTACGATGACATTTCGCATTACAAAGGCGACCACACACGTACAGCCAGCCAACCAATGCACTGCCGACTTGCCACAGGTTATAAATTAATACACGAATTAATTCACAATTTTTTACATCGAACAAATGTCGTCGGTTCGCGGTTACGTTTACAAATTACTCGTTACACGATCAAACTATTCCTTCATTACCATTTATAATTCTCGGTAATCATCAATCATCATTAATTAGCGGTCGCCAAGACAATTATTTGCCCCCGATAACCTCGCCGCCTCGTCGCAACGTTTTTATTCATACGTATCTATTACGAATAGTTAAAATTTTATATCGTCTCCCCGAAGACGTGTTAATTAAAAATTGCCTATCTGTCACTTTTAAAATGTCACATTTACATATTCACACGATAAAGTTTACGTAAGAATTAAATTTACTTGAATATATTCGTATAATTTACGATCATTAAGATTAGAAAGTTAATCATAATTAATGACTCGGTATCAGAAAAACTAGTTGTAAATCTGTGGTTTGATATTTTTTCAGTGGAGAGTGTTGTATTGAGAAATTAGGTAATTCCCACACGGAAGCGTCGTGCGTCGTCGGTTGATTGATAGCGCTCGTATAAAAACTGTTTGTCAGCGGAGTGGCGATCATGTTATTATGTCACCACCGGCTACCGACGTGACGTGCCCTGATTAATGTGTCCGTCATGTGTACGCCCGCGCCACCGCACCACCACACCACCGAACCGACTACGGCGGGTTAATGCGCGCTCTTGTCTATGGTCATTAGCTGTCGCCGTCGCGTTGTCTGTGGTCAGTGAAAAAGAAAATCAACTGTTCAGTTAATTTTTAATACGCACGCCGAACGGACCGACATAGCCGCACTTCTGTCGTTGTTATTTAAATAAAATTCCAAATTACAACACCGACGTAGGTAAGCTTGTCGTAGTTTTTTAAAAATATGGCCCTGGTCAATTAAGACGAGAGCCGAGTAAACGTCAGTGTCGAAATCAAGAGTTGAATGAGCCGTACATCGGCGGTCGCACGAGCATATCTCATGTTTTAATGTTCGTCGGCCACTTTGAACTGGCCCAAATACTATAACTTGCACGAGTTACGAGCCGAACGGGTAAAACCTTGTGACCGCATCTTTACAGCCGAGCTCCGCCGAACTCGGGACGAGTTTTTACGACAGATTGTTCGGACTTTTTTAATTCGTCCCCTTGTCTATAATTTATTCGAAGAAAGAGTATAACGCGATCGGCCGACAAGGGCCATTGTAATGTGATTTTTATAGACATTTACATGCTTCGAAAGTTTATTGCAATTCGGAATTGAAATTTCGATTGCGTCCAATGTTGTTTCACTTCGCGAATTAAGGCAAATACGTTTCGTATTAAGGGTCCAGTAACTGTCATGTGTAAAAATTGGCCACTGGTACATTAACGACGTCCCGCGACGTGTTTCAACAAAATCCGAATTCGATGCGAACTATCTAAAAGGTCCGGTACATTGCGATAAATTTGAATTTTTAATTTGTTTATTATTAAAACAACGCCGTGTACAATAAAATAGTTGTTTTACAGGGTTATATGGTGTCAATTGTCGTAAAGATGTCGCGGTGGTCGCGGCGGGGTCTGCGTCGACCGACGTTTACCGTGCTTATTGTGCATAAACACCATGAAATGTCCGGCCATCTTGCGGCCGCGATGTTCTGCTCGATTACGCGGCGAAACTGCTCAGTGGGATTTTTTTCGAGCTGTAAAAATGTTCTGGCCTTATTTAGGTATTGTCCAATCTCATAGACTTGTAAATACAATAGGTCATGTGGCTGTAATGGAATTAAGACAATTCTAAGTGTTTAATGTATTCAGACTTTTCTTTCAAATTGCTTTACTCGTTTTTGTGCCGTTTTTGTACATTTCAGAATCTCTTAACTTTGAAATTCAATATAAATATAATCTGATTCAAACTTCGGGACTGATTGATCGCAAAAGGTCTACAGGCTAAATATCGCCTATGTCACATACGACTCGTTGGAACCATGAAAAAAAATAAAAGAAAAATAAAAAACAATTAAATTACTCAGATACACCGTGCAATATAAAAAAATCGCAAACTATAACAGAACAGTAATTGATTTTGTATGACGCCAAAACTACCGCGTTCTCGAACAATTGATATGATTTATCGTTCCGAAGACAGAAGCACCTTGCGTCGAATCGCAGGTGCGGCCCCACAAAGGACTATGACGAAAGCAATAAATTATTAATTATGACAAAAAGCGTCTTATAATACACATATAGTTTTGCGGATTATAAAAAATTCGAGAGCGGCGCCAAAAGGTTTTGTCTAAGACGTCCTGGGGCCCAGTGTGCGGTACAAAGGGAGGTAAAGTTGCCGACGCGGCGCACACTGGGACAAAAGAGCACCCCGCGCGGACAAAAAATGACATCATTTATTTTATTGCTCCGAGTGAGAATGTGGCACATTAATATTGCGGAGGGCTTAATGTTCTGATCGCCCTAGGCTGGCCATCACTCAATCTTTCTTGTAGCTGTTCGGTCCGTTTTTGTTGCGAGGGTTTATTAATTTTTTGTATTTTTCGTTTTCAAGGAGGAAATGTGAGGAAACCTTGACAGTTCTTGCAGTGGTATATAAAGTTCGCCAAGCAGCAGAACCGATGTCTTCTCACAGTCTTCGAGTACTTGATTCGTTTTTATGATATCTGTCTGTGATATCGAAAAATATTACTAAAATGTTTTTGACTGCCTCGGTGGCGTAGTGGTACGGTATGATTGCAAAGCTGAGGTCTCGGGTTCGAATCCCGGGTCGGGCAAAGTGATATTGGATTTTTCTATTCATTATTAGCCCGGAGTCAGGAATTTGTGCCCATATGGCGATAGGCTCGCCCCCTATCACATCGTGGGACGGAATATACAAGGCGAAACGTGGGTGTTCTAATAGCACCTCTGCCTACCCCTTCTGGGAAAAAGGCGTGTGGTTATGTATGTATGTATGAATACATGCTCTTTATTCGTTTTACGTAACTTTTCAACTTGAAAATGTGTCTAAAAATTCGTGACACTCGTAAAGTAATGCCGTCTAATGAGTACTCGTAATAACTCAATATCAAAATACGAGTGAATTACAAATTGACATATGATTAATAGCTGCGTATCAATAACATCCCAAAAAGAACATCAAACACATCTCAATTTGCTCATACACGCAAGTAGGGCTGCCTCTGTCACTTATTTTGTAGTCTATGGTTCTAAACTAATCGTCCAGTCCTACATTTAGGTAAGCATATTCGTTTCACCCGGATAGTGGCCGTCGTACACCCCTTGTAGGGGGGTAAAGGCAGCTCGTTTCAGGGCCAAGCTATTTAGTTGTATTATATATATTACATCTTTAGCCTATATACCTAAGTCCCATTGCAGTGCACGGGCCTCCTCAACAACCGAGAGAATGATTGAGAGGGGTTAGGCCGTTTTGTCCATCACGCTGACCTAGTACGGGTTGGCGGATTTTGCTATGCTATGTAGATTTCCTGACGATGTTTTCTTTTACGATGTTATAGCGCGTGGTTGTTGGCTATTAACTAACACATGACTCCGAAAAGTCAGAGGTGTGCCCTGGGATTTGAACCCGCAACCACCGTAAACAAGTGTATCTTTAGTACATCCGTTTTGAAACTGGTCGACTGGCAAGAAAATCAATTCGGACTCACTTAACTTACCATCTGATGCAATGAAGTCACTTGTCGTTTTCTCTCTTCTATTAATGACGTCATTATTTACACATTTTATTTTTTGCATTTTATATATGTTTTGAAGAGTCGTATTCCCAGGCGTATAGAATATCTTTGCCTAGATAAAGTCATTGCCATATTAACAACATTTTTATGGCGTAACCTAAGCAATATATGACAGGAGTTTTCTGCTTATTGCCTTTATATGCAGTTAGAAATGAATATTATTACTACATAAACACTTTTAAGGTGCGGCCATGGTATTAACGTAGTATTGGCTGTTTATGAAATAAAAAATAATTATAGAAGTTAGACTTCTTATGGTTGAATGACGTATTTTTAAAACAAAAATCTAAGGCTATTTTATGTTTACGTAGATAGGATTTGTTTACACTTAAAAGGCCAGAAAAATAAGTCAAAAATGTTCAGTCACATTTTGATTCAACTATATCACTTATCTACACCCTAAATAGACGAATATATTTACATATGTAAAACCAACGTTATAAGATTTTTGCACCTTACCTTACCTTATAAGTGATGCAGGCCTGTGCTGGTGTTTTGACATAGACTTTATAACAAAGAATTGTTATTGCAGTTGGTGGCAATGTTAATAATTTAACTACACAGCCTTCTGTTCAGTATCATACCAATATTCCTTTTCTTAACGCAAATATCTTGTCTTTAAAAATACTGGCCACAACACAAGAAAAACAGCAGCCCTGCATACAAAATGGCGCGCGGTGATCCATCACGGTGCCTACATTGATTTATTAATTCCTGCTCGTTGCCACTAGATGAACATCGCGCTAATTACCACATTGTGATCACCAGTCTTTCACAATCTTAGTGGCTGCGTATACATATTTGATCACATATTTTGTGCACAATATTGTATTGAATCAAGCCTTCTGATTCTGTTTTGTGGCAAAATTGAAAAAGGGTTTTGTCATGCCCTCAAGAAAACGGCATATTTTAGATTTGTTTTCCGCTGTACCGAGTTACTGATAATATTGTGATTTTAAGTGCAAAGTTTTTTAACCGTCAAAATAAAACAATTTTTTACGGATTTTATCGTGAATTTTGTTTAATTTTTACGTATTTTTACTTCCCGACGAAAGTGCAGCACACGGATCGAAACATCGGGAAGTAAAAATAAACAAAATTTGCGATAAAATGCGTAAAAAATAGTTTTATTTCAATGTGTAACATTCGCGTCAACCTAAGAAACCATTTTTCAACCGTTTTTAAAATGTTTTAATTTGTGTGTACAGTTTAAGACATTCATTAAACAAAATATAATAAAAGAAGAAAATGTTTTAGATCTATTCATTATTTTCATACTCATTCGCATTACGAACAAACATTGCCTTATGTCATAATCGACAGCCTTCATAATTTTTATCTATAAAAATATTAGTTTTTTTCGTGGGATCTTTGTAAGTTCATTGACCATTTCAGCCCATTTCCCAGCTATGACCACGTACCCGCGTTTTACGCTCAGCGCCTCTAGTGACGTGACAATATCGACATCGACGTGGGTGGTGAACAATAAGTAAAAAATGCGATGTTTTTGCGCCTCTCAGTCTCAGTTTGTGTTTGTGTATTAGCATTTCTTTTCTAAATTATCTAGAGCAATAATGTTATGAAACCTCAAATATTCTAGAGTGTCCCCCCTCCTTCTCTGCAACTCCTGTGAGTCAGGATCAACAGTGGCACGCATTTTAATGATACAGCGCAATGAAGCTCAACGAGTATCTGGGAATGTCTGACTTATCTTTAACCCGCAATGAAATCAATCATAAAGTTAAATTAAAAGGGAAATATTTTTGTCCACTTCACCCCGTAGGAAAGTATATTAATCTAACCTGACACATATCAAACTCCAACTACAGGAAGACCAATGCTGAACTTATGCCTTCTCAATGGATAACTACAGCAATAAGTTAGAAGCAGCTTGCTTGACTTCTTTTAAATTTATCTTTAAAATATAGCAATATAAACTGAACAATAGATTCTCTCCAACTTTGCATCGTAAAGATGCTTTTACTATTTCCTAATGTAGGCAAAAAGTCCGTGTTGAATTGCACAAATGTTTGGCGCAACGGTGGTCACGGTCCGCGGGGCGAAGGCCGGTGACAGCGTGTTCCGCCTCGTGACGCTCGCGAGACCTCCGACGCTTCCTGATGTTCCGCGTAGGTCGCTGATAATGGTCACCTGCCAGATGAACTAAGCTAGGCAGAAAGGGTACAAGCTAAAAGAGGACTGATATGTTTCTCATAATGAAGAACTTTTACTATGGAGTCAATCCTGAAATCGGCTGTTCCATACAAAAATAATATTTTGAATGTAAAATGTATAAAACAGGGAGTTAGAAAAAGATAAATAGATTTTTAAGCTACTACAAGTTCTATCCGATTTTCACACTCACGTTTCGGGGCTAATAGAGCATTCAAATTAAGATAAACCGTTTAGCTACGTCTAATTGACATTATTTTAAGTGGTCTTGGATTAATTTATCCTATTGATATTAACAAAGCAAATAATACACAAAAATCGGTATACTTTATGACATCTTTTGACAATACAAGTATCTGAACAAAATGATTGACAGAATAATCTCAAGTCAATACAACGATTAAAAAAATATATCGCACCATTCACAATGTTGATTTCACCTGATTAGACAACAAAGCTATTCCAAAAATTCTACTTTCTCCGCAAATGTATAAAATCGAAAGTTTTTAAGGACGCTGTGCCCGGCTTAGTAAAAATCTTCACAATACTTTTTGTACTAAAACTCTTTCTGAATTTAAACTTGCAATACGGTAGTTTACAAAGAGAGCTGTGTCAACAGATTTTCTAAATACTTGTCTGGCACACAATAGGCGGTCTGCATAGCCTATGTAACAAAGAAGGTCGTATCTTGAACAATGACTAACGTTTCTATGGCGGACGCAGATGAATTTCCGCACTGAATCTTTTTACGTAACTTCACATACAGGAAATACATTTCAGCCAACCAGACATAATGTCGATTTAAGATAAATATCAGTGTAAGACATTTTTTTTTATATCGATTATTACGGATTTATATCGATCGAGTAGTTAGATAAAAAAAATCGTACAAGTGTGAAAAAGACAAAAGATCGCATGGCTAATAGTTTCGCTAGTCGGTATTTTGATAACATAGCCCATTTGCCTTTTTCTAAAGTGCCCTCGCTCTCCCTGACTAAACGCCGCGCCGACCGCGACGTGTAAACTAAAGGCCTACTAATCGAGAAATCCCTTTCGATGCCACGGCATAAATTTAAAACATTGGAATTTATGTCGTATTTATACAAGATAAGTTTGAATATCCTTTGGTAAAAATTAAATCCCTTGCCATTCCGTCCCGGTCTGCGTAGGCATCATGTGGTTGGAAAACTACATTGGAAAAAGAGGTTTGACCTAGCAATGGCTATAACTTACATTTGTAGTTGTAATTGGCGTTGTGTGACAATAGCTATGTATGAGATTGGGGATCTGCTATGTAGAAACTAGAAGTCTACTTTTGCGAGAGCACTTTTCGTTTATGTATATTGGTAAAGCGTTGTTCAGAAGGTTAAATTTAATTTTATTCTTCTATAGACGTTATTATGCAACAGCTCCGCAAGAAAATTAAAACCACTCAGCGCCATCTGTTATTCGTAACATAACGCAACGCAAACTCAAATGAGGTCTAACGCAAGAAGCCGTGTTTATTTTGCAGCATCGGAACACGGATACAAATGATTGCACGTACCGTCTCAATTACTCACGATCTCTATTTGCTAATAGTAGAACCACTGCGGTGGATATGATTTACATAACATTTTCTTGTGCAGTAATTTAAAGAAACACTGTGTTTAACGTACCAATAATAGCAGACCAATTTCGTAGACGTTGTTATTCAGTATTCACTATATTTGTGACTGAGTTTGTTTGTGTTTTAATAGAATATATTTGTTAGAACTTCGTTTAATGAATATAGTCTCACCCTTTTTTTCGTATTATTAAAACATTGTAGATACATAAAAATGCTGGAAAATCTATTTTCCCCGCGCTTTTTAAAAACCTACAACTAACTTCCTACCCACATTTTTAAGTGTTATGTAAACTATAAAACTATAAACATATTACTGCACCTTACATTGTATTGTAATTATGCAAACGCGTAAACCCTGATAACTTATCACAGATCGTAAAAAAATAAAAGCTTCACGTCAATAAAACGAGCTAAGATAAAGAGTACTCGTACCAAAAACCGTAACCAATGGTACGACGGAGCGTTATCAGCAAGGGAACTGATAACCGTTCGATTTATGAATCCTGCACGTTGATTGGTGGAACGACATTACCGAGTTATCGTACACTTAAAATGGAATCTTGTTAGTAGGTGAAATGGAACGTGTATTTATGTGCATTTAAAATATACAAAGTTTTATGTCTTTTCTACGTAACTACTAGCTTTAAAACAACTGCATGTGTGGTAATATTTTACCATTCTCTTGTTCGCACCTTTTCTCTTGTTAAATTTTGTTATTCCTATTTATTATAGTTTAACGAAATTTAATCGTAGATTATACCGTATTCCCATGTTTCTATACAATCCTTTACGCTAATCAATATTGTATTTTTGTTATTTAATTAATGTAAATCTTATGTATTCTGCAACTTTACAAGTATTTTTCTCATTAATTACTGCTGAAAACTTGTTCATAATATTTTATGAAAAAATCATGAACCTGCACTCCCCAAAACATGAAAAAAGTAAGAAAAAATAATACAAATGAACACAAGAGAAGTAGCATCACGGTGCCGACAAAGTAATTAACTAAAATAAGACAAGTCACAAATTGGAAACATCGAAACGGTCGGGCTCACGGTAAATTTAGCTGAGTGTGCGCGGTTATGTTTTTGTATTTTTTTAATGTTTGACAAATATGGCGCGGGACACGGCTTGGCGGGAATGATTGACGCATTATGAGATTTTTATGGTGACAAAAATTTATGTCTTCGGAAACATGTTCTGAGTATTCGACATTTTCGGTGTTATTGGTTTTAAGACCTATTTAATTAGACTACGTTTTTGAGATTTTAAAGGCAATTTACAAAAGAATTTTTATGAAAAATATTTGGTGCTTTTTAAGGAGAAAATTGCATGCCTAAATTATAAGGATACCTAATTACAATGTGATTGGATCTTGTCATAGTTACTATTTTCTAAAAAATTATAGAATTTTAAAATGTTAATGCCACGCTCTTATTTGGCCATGAAAATTATTAAAGTGGGTTACGTTAAGCTTTTTTAATAGTGTCAAATTTTTTTGTTAAGCTCTTTCTTTTATCTGAAAGTGGAAACGTCTGACTTATTAATTTTTTAGAACCCTTGTGAGATGATCCCAATTACATCGATAATATGAGTATTAATATATCCCAAGGTCTAGGTCTGAGATGGTATTGTTTTTTTCCTGCGTACATGGACCTTTTCCAATTGTAGTTTTCACATTGGTGACGAACCTGTACAAAAATCTAAAACATGAACCCGCTTGGTGTTCTCAGGCGCGGCGACGTGTCGCGGTCGCGTTGTTCCGTTTCGCGTGGAAACAATTTACTTTTACCTCTCCCGACGCCACGCCAATTGGTTGTAGATGGCGCATGAGGTGCGCACGCAGTGTGGTCGCCTCTTCGCAGACGCCATGTTGCTTTTGTCGTTCCTTTTTTGAATTTCCAACGTGTGTGTTTGTTTGTGCCGTGTCGCACGCTTCCGACATTTTTATTGGCGAACGCGCCGCGCTCGCGATACTTATAAAATCGCTTATTGAATTACCATTGTAATATTTTAGCTTGTAACACGAATTACACAGTAATTTATGGCAATTTTCGACCGGCTTCATCAATATTCAGCGAGTGGCGAGGGAGCCCGAATTCGCGTCCACATGGTGCATGACACAATAAAGTTTATGGCGGAACGAAAAATTAAAACAAAAAACGCGGTCAGCCCAACTGTTGGCTGCATGGATGTTATTGTTAGGTAGATTGTGTAGCTCCCTGTAGGGAGTCGACCGCCCGCGGCGCCGCTCTCAACGCTGCGAGCCCAAATTACTAGTTCACCTTAGTAGCTAGATTACACATCCGATTCTAGGCAGCGTTGCGACGCCGTGTCGCAAGCTCCGACCGAAAGCCTAGATTGCCAGCGTTCTCCGAGCGTTTGCTAAATGGAAACCTCCGAGATTGGTACTGCGGGGTTAGTCAACGTCGAATTACTTGTCTTATTATCGAGGATGACGTGAGCACAAACTATTCGAGCCGAGTTGGAAATTGAACGTTTACGATTATCGCGTGAAGGTTGCACAAATAGTTAGAATGCGGTCGCGCGTGTTTCGCCTGTCGAATGTCGATGGTTTACTGTAGTGTGGTACTATCGACTCATTAGCGCTAGGGGGCGCCGTTGACGCAGGTAGGCGTTCGGTCCCGCATTATTTATACTGAGGATGAACAGAACAATGCCATGACGATCTCTTATTAATCATCTCTTTACACAGAGCCGCCGGGGTCATTCCGCCTCTAGTTTTATTCAAAAATATAAAATTATGGTTTTTCATCGTATTTTTATTTTCCATTATTGTGATAAACGCATCACGTAAGAACTAATATATGTAGGTTTAAGTAATGTTTTAATGTAAATTGCAACAATAAATAAAAAAATCGGTAACAAAGAAGTGATAAAATTTGGAGTCAAATCAACACTTATCGTTTTCTTCACATACATAAATAGATAATATTTTTAGTAATATCCATGGCCCCTCCACCTTCTGTTTATCCGTGAAAGTCCCGTTTCGTGACGTAAATACAACTGTGAAATTTTACGATACCGATATTTCTACTCGAGTACCTAACACATATATCGGCAACTATCGTAAATGCATGTGAAGCGAGGCTGTAGATATAGATGACTTAGTCTCGATGTTAAGTCGCATAGGCATAAATGCGTTAATTAATAGTTTAGTAAGGAGTTCTTCTAACAGACAAGCTTTTATGGAGAGGCTAATGCCAGATTAAAAGTGAATGAGTATCCCTGCTTACTCTTTAGACTTAATGGTGCCTCTATATGATTACGCTGTATTTACAATCTAGCATTTTTATCCCGACAATTTCCCATTCATCCGGTGTTCAAATCTAGGAAATCATAGCTCATCCGATAGACGTTTTAATCGAGGATTTAAGCATGACTATTGGATGTATTTTTTAAATATTAATATTTAACTTTAACGTTTTTCTATATGTATAATACTATACGCAGGTTAGAGAATTAACCATGATGGCTGTATTTATTAGGTATTTAATTTTACTGTTTTTCTGTACTGTTATTTTACGAATGGCGGAAAGAGAATGGCCCCTCACAGCGGTGGTTGAAATATAGTGTTTAACACCCCGCGGCATGTTCGAGCGGCGCCCCGCTGCGCCGGGCCGGTGCCGCGCCGGTCCCGCTCCGTACTGAATTTAGTGCTTTTGTTGCGCTAATCTACCAAATATGTCCCGTGTCTTTACATGTGTTAGCTCGGAAACAGTTGATGCGACGGTGTCTTTTTTTTTTCTTTTGTAACTTGTAAGTAACTAGCTGTCCGACTTAAATTGGCCTATGTGTTATTCTGATGTGTAATCTTGTTTTGAAAAATTATATACTGTAGTTTATGCGTGAAAGAGTAACAAACATACTACATCCCATCCGTTTTTTATTATATTAGTATGTTAAACAGATATTACAAATTAATTTTACAGAAGTTTAGGAGACCAATTGACGCAATGACTATGACTTAGGTAACCGCCTCGGATATCGTAAGTTCGATGCCCGGGAAAAATACTTATAATATGGCGGAAATATAATTTACCATATCTAATTATTAGGCCTAGGGCATGTTAAATTTAATTTCGTAAAACCCAACTACATTACCGAAGACATAATCTTAGTGTCAATGAAATTTAAAAAAGTTACGTCTTTCGAAATACTACTCTTGAGCAGGTGGTCACTGTCTACCACTCTTACACGAAGCGTCACAGAGGCGCTCAATAAAATAATAACGAATCAAGAGGAACACTTAATGGCCGCTGTATAATGTTTACAATTTTTTCTTAATATTTTTTCGTCGGTTTGGTCTATTAAAACGATTAAGTAATAAAAGTAATAACTATAAGCTTCAACGATACTAACGGAACAGGTCAATTTGGTACATTACAAAACCCGGCGGTACACTCGCGTACGGTGGTCGGAAATTGACGGTGTTGAAAAATTATAGGACAGGTAATGTTGTACAGATGGGTTATTTTACTTAACAATAAATATGTTAAGATTTTATTTTAGTGTGTGTTGTAGAAGTACAGTTAAGTTTGAATTAATGGTTTTAGTTTGTGACTTGTCTGATTACTTTGCAAAGTTCATGATTTAAATATTCGGAATCGTAGCTTTCATGCTTTGAAATTGGATGCTGGCTGCTTCCAAAAGGTCACTGTGGAAATCATTGGGAGAGGCCTATGTTCAGCAGTGGACTTCCTTTGGCTGATGGATTGGATACTTTGAAATAAAAAAATGTTAAACAATTTTTTACAAAAAAACAACAAATCAATTATGCAGGCTACCTACTCATGTTGTTAAAATAGGTAAGTATTTCCCCAACATTTGACCTAAGACATCAATCCCGAAATTTTCATAAAATCGAGCAAAAATTCTTATAAATGATAATCGATTGTCACATTGTGCGTTCGACTGTACCGATCAGAGATTAGTGAGTGTCCCAAGGCTACTCCAGTATTTTGACTACTGCGGCGACCCGTCGAAACATTATTTATTGTCGGTTGAATGTCACGTCTGCGCTAAAAACTAGAATGTTTTATCATTTATGCCTCTTGCGAGATATTACGCAGTGAAGACTGACGGATGTATGCGAGGCTTTTCGATGCCTTGTTGGAATTTTAAAAAGTATTTACAGCAACAGTTTTGTTGGTTAGATGTTAATGTTTTTTTGATTTTACATGACCTGTAATGGCAATCTAATTATTGTCATCAATCTAATATATGAGCAGTTGTAATAGAGTTGTAGAAATTTATTGTAGTTTGATGATCGATGGTCGGAATTATTGAGATGGCACTCCTGTCAAAAATAAAATTAATGGAATTTGTAAAGCAACGGCTTTGAAATTCGGCATGCTTAAGGAACAAATCATCGATAATTTCCTCAAACACAATACTTTTGTGAAATTACTTTACTGATCGTTAAAACCTACTCCTTGTGTCGATTCCCTAATGCTGGAGGTAGTGAGTCATCACGTTGAAAATCAGATTGTTAAAACCTGTAAAGTTTTATAAATCGATGAGAATATCTGATCTTGCCTTCCACAAACAGCACGCAACAGTCGCGCCGTCTTCACTAATAACTCATATCATAAAATTATCACATCATACAATATTAATAATATAACTCGCCAGTATTTATGAAAACCTCGAGTAACTTAGCAACATAGAAAGTACATTATCGAGTACTCCTGACGAGGTATGGACGTGCTAACTTTGCAACTGGCTATATGAGAAAATATAAGCTAACGGTACTACAGCTAATATTAACCCTTGATACGAAACGAGGCTATAATTATTGCAGAACATACATACATACATAACCACACGCCTTTTTCCCAGAAAGGGTAGGCAGAGGTGCTACTAGAACACCCACGTTTCGCCTTGTATATTCCGTCCCACGATGTGATAGGGGGCGAGCCTATCGCCATATCGGGCACAAATTCCTTACTCCGGGCTAATAATGAATAGAAAAATCCAATATCACTTTGCCCGACCCGGGATTCGAACCCGAGACCTCAGCTTTGCAATCATACCGTAGTACCACTACGCCACCGAGGCAGTCAAATTATTGCAGAAACGACGTGTATATGTATAGTAATAATCTGGGTAGCGAACTATTTACTTTATGCCCGTAAATTCATAGTGACATGCCTCCGTGGCGCAGTTGGTTAGACGCATCTAGACAAATGTTTCTGTAATCCATAGGTATTTGTTTCGGGTCTGGGTGTTTGTAAGACAGAAAAGTCTCTCGTAGCTCCTGATACTCAGGACACAAGATTCGATATTAGTGTGGGGTCAGTATTATGTATGTGACTGTTGGGTGTATTTATTTATTATTTGTCTTAAGTTTTTTTGTTTTTGCGATTCGGGTTTAGTCTGTGTACATTGGACTTGGACCAGGGAGCGTAATTGTTTCGATCGGCTAGAAAGGACTATCAGTCGTTGATAGATTTTTCGACTGTTCTGTATTCATCGGGTGGATTGCAGTAATATAGATGTGCTAGTGTAAAAAAGCCTCATATCGGTTTCTTAGATTTACGCCAGTGTTACACATTGAAATAAAACAATTTCTTACGGATTTTAGCGCGTATTTGATTTAATTTTTTTATTTTTTTATTTCGCGACGTTTCGATCACTTTACAGCCTTCGTCGTCAGTCCAAGTCCAGTAAAAATTAAATTAAATTCGCGATAAAATCCGTAAGAATACGTGTTATTTCAAGCCTCATATTATAACGATATTAATTGCGAAAGGAATATTCTTGGAAACCTCATAGGAAGAAAATGAAAACGAAACGATTAGTTGGATATTGTAAAAATAAAAGGTGTCCCTTGCTTCCAGGGCCGCATAATTATTTCAAACGGTGACAAATAACCAATAGTATATATATCCTGATAGCATTCATTAATCACCAACAGATGCAATTTAATAGTTTAGTCGTCCATCAACCATTTTCATGGCCACGCCGCTCTAATATGGCCAGCTGTAAAGGCTTTTATTGTCCAGACATTTTAGACATGTTGTCTCATCGGAAACACAATTTTCAAATGTAGCATATTACTGAGTCTCACATAAGAAACATTTAATTTCAATAATTATTGTAACGTGTCAGAATTACCTTCACTGATCTGCTTCAGAAAAATAATGAACACAGTTAAATGAGGCATCCGCTCGAAGATTTACAATTTACTTCCTAACATAATGAAAACATTCTAATTATTGCGTTTATACGAGTATCACTACCAATTTTAGGGTTGTCTAGGGAACAGATCAAGTCTCTGCTTATCTTCCGGAATATGTATTTTCTCTGAAAGGTTAACCAGATCTTCGTATTAGTAGAATCCTCATATTTCGGCTTCTTATATGATAATTCCCGCTTTCTGGATAACCGGTATTTTTAGTCGACGTCATTTTACTTTTGAGTGTTAGTCACTGCAAAGCACTCCATCGGAAATAAAATAGCCCTTTTTTATTTTTTCCGGAATAATTTACAAAAAATAAATCCGGAGTATTTTACAAACCGGAATGTATACCGGTTGATTACCCAGCCCTGATACTTATGTTTAGTTAATAATCAATTTTACGACGGAGCCGCAATAAACAGTAAATCATGGATGCTACCGAGTGAAAGCTTGTATGAAAGTGGACTCGGCTGTATAAAGCCTTTCTAGTACTGTTGACATTTAATGCATGGTACCATTGTGATTCCATATTGCTTCATTATTTTGTCTGAAAGTGGTTTAATGACACTCATCTATCACCATACTAGGCTAGTGGGGTTAATACTGAGCTTTTCAAATGAGGTTCCTTAGTTGGTCTGTCTTACAATCCAGCTGTAGAACAGTTTGGCAATCCACGTGTACCCTTCTTTTAAAGAGGGCCTGAAGAAGTAAGTAGAATGTAGTTAAAAGGCAAAACATAAATCTGTTGTAATGAAGTCACGTTGGTGAGCCAGATCAAAGAATACGAGTATAACATAGAATGGGATGGGGCTTTCTCAGACAAAGTTTGCTGTATACATCAAAATATTTTAGAAAAATCAGACCCAGGGAAAGTATGACAAAAAATGGTGGATTGCCCAAGCTGGAAGTCATAACTAGGATTGATTTGCAGCCAAGCTACACCTACGTACAATAATGTACACCTTTTTATTTTTAAAGACACAATGGTATGTAAGAGTTTAAATTGTAATTTTAGCAAAAACTAGGAATTTACCACCCAAATACAATGATTTTTAAAAAAATTGCAGAAAAATAACAGTCGCTTATTTTGAACAATTTTTAATTGCATCGTGTCTGTAATCACTAAATCTACCACCAGGCTTCGTTTTCGTTCGCAGTATTGATATAGCATATATATTAGTATACTCCTAGTGAGGCCACGAAGCGGAAAGCGCAGCGTGAGACATCCACCCAATAGGTGGTCAGACGACCTGGTAAAGGTCGCGGGACGTCGCTGGATGCAGGCTGCCTCCAATAGGTCACTGTGGAAATCATTAGGAGAGGCCTATGTTCAGCAGTAGACTTCCTTTGGCTGATGGATTGGATTGGATTGGATTGATTGGTGTGCTCAAAATATAATTTACAACTATATTCCGCTATTACAGTTTTACGAGCAATTTTAGTATAAGCCAGTGAGGTTCCTTATTATTAATTCTCAGGGTCATCTGTTGCTATTTATTGGCTATGATTAATCACACATTGTACCACATCTAGGGTAATAAGGAAATGCTAATCTGTATTCATGGATGGCCTTTAGGCAAATTAATAGAACAGATGACACCGAAACACGAGATCCGTTTCGATCAAAAACAGTCATTAATCAATATTTATGTAATGCGAATGGTATCGCCGGTGCGAACTGGTTCTAAGAATAGTGCTGGGAGGCGTTTCGGCTATCAGATTTTCGGTCTAACTGTGAATTTGGTCATAGGTTTTTCAATGTGTGTTTTTAAAGCTGTTTTTTGTTGTAATCAATCACATAAGTCTGCTTGTTCATATCCCACACTGTCATAGGTTACGGTAAAATGTTTTTTGCATGATGCTAAATTGTTAGTCATTAGTGTATCACGGTCCGCCTGACTTTAACCCTTTCCTGACAGATTGTATCCTTAACACAACTTGATAATATTCAACTTCCATGACAATATAATTTTTGGTGCCATGTTAATTGAATTTAAGTTAGGGAGAGTTAGTAAACGCCATAGTTTTAAATTGTGCAGTATATTTCTAAAACCGTTTTATCTATTTCCTGATAGACTAGACGTTTTATGGTATCATTATTTCGCTGCGCGACTTGGCCGAAGAATCTGGGTATACGAGAGTTAAATAATATTGCATCAAAAATATAGGAGATAAACCAAACATACAGCCAGCGATTATTTCACTATCTTCATTTATAAATTACCTATGTTTTCTAAAATCCGCAATTCTTACTCCATACCAGTTTCAAAGAACAAAACACCACCCATTCCAATATAATATTCGCGTTCGGCCTACTCTCAGCCTGCGTCTGCCACTACCGGCGCGTAGGCCGCGCGGCGCGATCAAAGCTCAGCGGGCGTGCGCACGCGTGAGCAACAATAACACTCTTGTTTTCTACTTCACATTTTTTGTACCCGTATCCGATTACGTAAATGCTGTGTTGGACTTGCATTAAAATTATACTTTATTTGCATTGTAATTTTATAGATCGAAAACCAAGTAAAATACGTTTTAAAATGCTACTGGAGTCATGTGGAGAGGCAGGCTTCTTTGCGCCAGTCAATATATTGTCGGTTTTTACGAATTCTAGCGTAATTTGTCATATTTTAGCAATAAAAAAGTTTTTGCCGAATTCGGCCAAAATTTCGGCTACAATAAAGTGTTACACAGCACTATCAATCAAACTAAAAATTTGAATACTTTGCAATCACTTATAAAGATGTATATGTCGATATCCACGGCGTAATATATTAATAATCGCATATGAATTTAATGATGAATACAGATTTCGTTTAATGTCGAAATAAATTTACATCATTGATTTACATAGATACGAAGATGTTCTTATAGCACATAGATATTGTTGTTAAGATTTGGTCATATTCGGTGTGACAGTTTGAAATGGTGTTACAAGCGTCAAAATATTGAGAATTAGTGAAAAATATGATTTGTCTAAATTCTATTAGCATGTGGCGAAATTTGGAACTACAATTAAAATTTAAAAATATATATTAAGCTTATTTTGGATATATGTTTTCATATTATAAATAACAAGCATTTATACTAGTAATATAATAGTATTAACATGTCCAATTTAATAAAATGTGAAGAGAGACAAACTGTTCGTAATATTTTGACAACAGCCTGACAACAACGCAATCGGACGCCGAAAGATCGTAGACAATCTTTACTTTTTATTTACTTCTTTACTTATATTTATAGTATTTTTACGGTCAACAATAATTATCCTATGGCCGATCGTTTTATCACATTTTTATTTGTTTGTCATAAAAAAAATCATCAACTTTTAACTCTTTCGTGAATTACCTTATTTAGTAATTAATACCAAACATTCCACTGTTAAACATCTTTACTTTTCGCGATAAAACGCTAAGTTAAACCTAAAAAAGTCTTACGCAACGTTCCACAAGAGCAGAACGGTCAGTAATGTTAATTTTTGTGTAAACAAGTCTCGTTTTAATTGGCTGTAGCGTTGCGCGTGATTCGATAGAATAGTTATCCAGAACGGGCCGTGACTGACGTGAGGCAAATTGAATTGAAAGGAGGATGTCATGATGAATGATAGTCCTTCAAAATAATTAAACAATTTTGCATACTTCATGTCTTAGACATTTCCTATATAAAGTTATTGGGTAGTGTCGACAGCCTCCGTGGCGCAGTTGGTTGGACGCCGGCTGTGTAACGAGAGGCCGCGGGTTCGATCCCCGCACTGGAACAAATATTTGTGTGAACCACAGGTTTTTGTTTCGAGTCTGGGTGTTTGTGGGACCGAAAAGTCTCTCGTAGTTCCTGATACCCACGACACAAGACTCGATCTTAGTGTGGGATCAGGACTATTTATGTGACTGTTGGGTGTATTTATTTATTTAGTGTTTATGAAACGAGCATTTTGTACTGAAAAGTGGCTGCAATGCCGGATGATAAATGCAATACGAAAATGTATGATACTCTGGCGACAGATGGCCATCTCTCAAAAGTAATAACATAACTTAACTGCAGCGACTCTTTCGGTGAGTGAGATTGCTATACTATAACCAGTAGATACTGGTGAATATCTACTTCAATAACGAGCATCCTGCACAATGGTACATCATAAAATTAATGCACCAAGTTAGAGACTCAGCCTGTGTATATCCAGGTCTGAGAAGGTTGGCATAACAATTATCTCCTGCTGATGGAGTTTATATTTGTATCGCGTTGATCTTACCATCGTGAGCTTTGTCACAGTAAAATGCAAATTGAATCATTCTCTCCGAAAAATCAAGAGAAATTAGCATACACCCATTTCAGCTTAAGCCATCTCAACAGCCTTGCCGTCCGACCTTCGCTCTCTCGAAACCATGTCAGTGTCATTACAGTTTCATGTATTATATTTGCTTGAATGCGGACCGAATGTAATGGACATTACACACGAGAGCGCCTGCACCCGTTATACAAGTTAAAGATTAGACGCGCCCCGCACGCGACACTAACGCGCCGTGAACGCGCAACGATCGCACGATATTATTTCGGCTTGTGCTACGATTTTAAAAATGGAACTGTTAATTGTTCCATGATCGATTTATATGCGTAGGATCGATTTGGATACGATTATTAAAGGGTTTATTAATCGATAGATTTTTTTATACTTGCTTCATAGTACGTAACACCTAGTGGTAAGTTGTGTCCGGATACAGGATCCATTGGCGTGGATAGTTCTCTCGCTGATCGACACAATTATGTCGGCCTTATACGAGTAGTATCCAAACGTCTGGATAATTCAGGATGATCCGCACAAATCTTAAAACCGATACATTTACATGGGCCACAACAAAATTTTCAGATCCATGTTACTATGTGGACATGTGTGAAAATAAACCACAGTTTAAAATAACGTCCCCATGCCAAATTCCATTGGATTAATTGATCAGTCTTGGCACTACTAACCTAATTAACGTTAAAAATGTTGGAATAAACAGCTCGTTCTTTAAATAGAGCAGATAGAAGAGTATATGAACTATGAAATAAGTAGGTTGAGACCGCAAATGACACATGACTAATATTATAGGTTCATTGTATTTTTTATGTATGACTGTGTCCTCGATTATTATGGCACTAATATTATACTATTAACATAAATTACTAGTGTTATATTTATTAAAAATTTTGTTACTGCAACAGAAACGAATAATTACAAACCGTTCACTACGTTCATACAGAAAGCAATTAATCTTAAATTCTACGTATTTCATTATTTGATTAACTATCTATCTGTCCTAATCTACCTAAGAAATGGTCACAAATCTCCCAATTATTACAAATTCAAAATTCGTTATTTCTGATACCAACATACAACCATATACCTTAATATCGCATCAAGTGTCCCTGTTGTACTCGTATTTATTCACAACAATTCTCTATTCCACCAGGTCTGGTTCCAAAACAAAAGATCGAAGGAGCGCCGTCTGAAGCAACTAACATCGATGGGCCGGGGACCTTTCTTCGGCTCCTCGCGCAAGATGCGAGGGTTCCCCATGAACCTGTCTCCCGGAGGGCTGGAGGAGGGTCCGCCGGGGTTTCCGTACTTCGCGACTGCGGATGGCAAGTTCGAGTTTGGCTATGGCCCGCCGTTCCACCATGATGCGCCGTTCTTCCATCCTCCACCGGCGATGCCGTTTAACCAACCAGGTATATACATTTTTATGTAGAATTAAAGTATTATTTAAAATCATCGTCAATCGCCTATTGATATTTATTTTATAATATGGAGGTTTAATAAGTTGTTACTGTGTGAGTACAATGCAAATTCTTTAGAAGAGATATTG
This sequence comes from Theretra japonica, assembly GCA_033459515.1. NCBI lineage: Eukaryota > Metazoa > Arthropoda > Insecta > Lepidoptera > Sphingidae > Theretra > Theretra japonica. Next base: position 7,759,503 of record CM065942.1, read on the forward strand.
AGAACAAGAGTACCAATAACTATATTTTTAACGTTAATAATTAGGAAAAGGAGGGTTATGAGTCCGTACAAAGTTCTTAATGCAATAATTCATTTAGAATCATTTTGATATCACTGCATTGGAAAGATTAAAATTTAGCTTTTGTAGCGAGCAAATTCGTTGATATAGTTTCATACAGCAAATATTTGTTCACTGTTGCCCTTTGGTAAACAACTGATGAAAAATTGCCTCAAAATCTATATCGAAAACTCTTAGTATGAAATGAATTAGAATACTTCAATTTGTAAATATTATATTAGAACAATGCTTTATAGTTAAGGTTCATTTATTACTACCATTTTTTACCAAAATGATAACCGCTTACCACCACGATGTACCAGGGCGTTAGTAACGTGAGCAGGTCGTTTCGCAGGCGGCATGGAGGCGGTGCCGGGCGAGTTCCCCGAGCAGTTCCCTCCGCCGGACCACCTGGTTCTCCCGCGGCCCTCCTCCCCCGAGTTCACGTTCGGAGACGGGCCTCCGCCCCTCCACCCCGAGGGGCTGGTCTGGTAGCTGAAGCCGGAGCCGCGAGACTTCCACGACTGATGCGGCTCGACGGGCTACCAAGTGGACTTGTAACTGTGCTACAACTGAAACTGTTCAGGACGCAGTGTTTGTGATTTCTGTTTGTGTGGATGGCTTCTTTATTTTGTCGTCAGCAGCGGGCTTATCTCTCGTCTTTCATTTACCTTTATCTCTTTGTGTTTTGTCTCCATTCAGTTTGTGCGTTGTAAAATTGCATTTATTTGTGAATGGTTTCAAATGCACACCGCAATTTAGCACTAGATTTTTAAGTAAGCGTAGTGAAGTGTACATTAATGTTCCCGAATTCGTCCCTTTCTTTGCTTTCCAAATCGTCTAAATAATATCGTACTTTAAGTATATGATGTGGCACTGTGAATACTTAGTGTAGATGTACAGATATATAGTTATTATATAAAAGATAATTTATTAAGTTAATTTAATTTATTTGCCGCGGGTCACTGCGTATGTTTAAGATGAATAATTTTGGTTCCTATTTTAAGATAATTGCAGCGATAGCGATGCATTTTATTTTATATATTTATTATTATTACATTACTGTTTAGTTAAGATAGGATAAACTTAATGGGTGTAGACAAACTGAAATAATGTAATGTAAATATAATGGAGTTTGTACATAACGGAATATATTAATGTACTTGAGTACTTATTGTGTACTTTTCTAGCTGTCATTGTTTTTACACTTGGTCCGTTTATAGAGAAAATAGAAAGTATTTAAAGCTGTAAATATAAATATCCCACGTTACTCGTTCGTGTGTTTTTGAGAAGTATATCAATTGATACTTTTAAAATTATTATATTAAAAGTCTTTTACGTATCCTCATAATTTGTTTTAAGTACTTTTTCACAAGTTCAATACACAAGTACAAGTTCAATAACTTATCTGTTAATAAAGAACATTTTGATTTTCTTCTAGAAAGGCAACTAAGTTTTCTGTGAAAATCGGTAAATCCTTTTAAGAAAGTATTTAAATAATGATAATGTAATTCCCATTAATTTCCCTTGTTGTCTAGTAACAGGACATTGTAAATACACGAGATATTTTTCGAATGAATTTCAGTAAATGTAAGAATATATTTGTGTTATAATAATGTTTCTCCATCGTGTTTCGAGTCACGACATAATTATCTTTATCTGAAAACATTGTACATATCTGGGTTTGTAAATAGTTTAAATTGCAAAGATAATTGAATGGTTTATGCCCGTGTAACAGAGCGCAATTTTTTTTTTTTTCATGTGAATGGCCAACAATGTATTTTGACCAACGCGACCATAAAAACTATCGGATATCGTATATCCGAGACGCGATATTAAAAGCTTATGCATTGTATGTCTAATATAACTTATTTTCCTTCATCAATCCGTAAACCTTTTATATGCGTAATTTAAACTATCTGAAACTATTAAATTGTCTGTATTGTTTTGTATTGTATCAGCCCATATACGACCCACTGCAGGACACGGGCCTCCTCTACAATCGAGGGTACGATTGAGGGTGGTGAGGCCATATAGTCCACCTCGCTGGCCTAGTGCGGGTTGGCGGACTTTAACATACCATAGAAATTTATACAAATCGCTACGGTATGCAGGTTTCCTCACGATGTTTTCCTTCACCGTTATATTGCGTGGTGATTGTCTACCAATACACACATGACTCCGAAAAGTCAGAGGTGTGCACTGGGATTTGAACCCGCGACCACCGTGAACATGTAGGCAGCCGCGTCTGGTCCTTTACCAACAGGCCACCACGCATTGTCTGTAGTAGCCATTGTCTATAGTATTATCGTATACCTAATCGAAAGTAGAATACTCAGTTTATCCAAACCTGAAACTTCCTATTCTAAACATCTGTCTTATCGGCATTCCTAAAGTTTCTAGAACCAGCTAACAATTTATTTTCTGGTATTTTTATAATTTATATTAATAGACAATATTGGTATTTCGCACGCAGGCGTGTCTGCAATTTGCGATGATTTAACGATGACTTATCGGTAGCCGAAATGTATCCATTTAAAATAAAATTCACGCTTCATTTACTTAATCCGGTGTTAATTTTGACAAGAACATATATTACAATTATTAAAAACAACTTTTTCTTTAAGTTCTGATTCACCTTCAACATACACTTTATTTGGATTTTAATAAAGCCTCTTTATATAAGTTTTTATATACAAACATTATGAAGAAATACGGTTATATTAAAATACTGGAAAATAATATATCGATAATATGATTGCCGTAAGCCAATCTTATGCCACCTAACATTTCCCCGCCCGCCGTTTTATCCTTTTCTTTCTTCTCATTCTGTTTCCTAAGTATACATACATACGTTCACACTAGTGTTCCCGATGGGGCAAGCAGTGGTGACTAATAACATCCAGATTTCATCAGGAATCTTAACCAAAAATAGAGGGCGCATACCACCAAGCCGGGAAATAATGCGAGTCCCGAACGAATACGAGTCCGGTTTGCCACAACGACCACACACAATTCGCTGACTATATTACAGCCGAACATGATAGGGTGGCGAGACTTTTATACCGGGCACAATGTCCAGCCTCGGGCGACCTATTTAAGATCCCATAACCAAACTCTCACAAAAAGTTGAGTGGTGAATAGAGAATTTCACGATTCTCGTCCTATAAAACGTTCTAGTAGTTGATTCGTTTAGCCTGTGCTATAAAAATCACATACTTTCCTCATTGCAAGATCTTATAATTCTTGTTATAAAGCCTTACAGCCTCCATGGCGCAGTTAGTAAGACGCCACAGTAAAACAAGAAGCCACAGATTCAATCTTCGCACCGCAAATGTTGGTGTGATCCACAAATATTTGTTCAAGGTTTAGATGTTTGTGAGGCCTATAAAGTGTCGTAGCTCCTAATACCCACGACATTACGTGTATCTTACCTTAATCATAGACAGTTTTAAACCTATTTTAGCTATTGAATGTTTTGTCTTCTTCGCTCAAACTGAATTCCAAAGTCGTTCGAAAGGGACAAAACATTCGATCGCTAAAATAGGTTTTAAAACTGTCTATGAATATGGCCGTTGGTGTGCAGTCAAAACTATGTATGGGACTGTTGGGTGTATTTATATATTACCAATTATATATTTAAAGAATTCGCTTACCGAACGCTGGCCTAGACCATGTTCTTTGCTTCATAAAATCGTGACTTGAAACACGTGGTGAGTGTAAAACAGGATCGTTATAAGTACGTGTGTACTGCATAAGTGTTAATATTTGGTACATACTGTTGTCTATCTGTATTTAGTACTTAACAAAAGTATAATGGAATTGTCTGTAAGTAATAAACTATGAAAAATAATGTCTCGTGTTTATTTTTACCTGATTCTTATTTCTACATTAAGCGTCATTTATACTGGGACAGTTTCTCGTCTCGAAGATACGATTATCGTAAGGATAAAAAAAGTTGCGTCGTGTAAACATTTTCAGAACACGATAATCTATGGTGGTTATGTCATGCGATACTGGCATACGATTGTCGACGCGACAAACTCCGTGTAAATGGGGCTTTACCGACGGTGACTGCTAGTTTAAGTGATTTTACTACACATATTAATCTATGCCTGTATCCTGGAAAGGGTAGGTAGAGGCACCACTAGTGCCATGCATGGTCTATCCATCTTAATTCCTTTTCAAAATATTATAAGAATCCTATCACAATGCAGGGTGTATTCTAGTAGGTACCAAGGAACTCATATTGAGATTTTTTAAATAGAAAAAAAAACCCAAAACAATTTGCTCCATGTATGGATTGATATCAATACTTACTTCAGTAAAAAATGCTGCCACGAAGGTTAATAATTTTAGAAATTGTTTCAACATTTATAAACTACGGTATTTTTTAGAAGTCAGGTAGTTTAAAAGAAAATTCGTGTAGAAGTACTACAGATAGTGAAATACGGATTTTAACAAAGCGAAGTACCTACATGTGCTTTAAAAAAACGGATCGTTTATCGCAAAGCATCGACATAATGTAAGTTATTTAATACATATATAAAGATTAAGTAATCAGAATAAAGAAATATTATATTTTTACTAATGAAATAGTCGTAAAAATGAGTTAGGTGTGTAATAATAGTCTAATAAAAGTGAATTAGAGATGTATTTTAAAAATCTTACCGTAGCTGTAGTTTTTCTTCAGACATCCGCCTACATTGCAATGTCTGTGATTAAGCTACGTGTTACAGAAACAATGGGCTTATGGTTTCATAAACGTACGCATGATAATACATAAATCTGGCTAAAATATTTCTAGTAAATTACGTAATTTGACTTTACAACTATCATTTATACTGGATTGCCCAAAAATTAGCTTTTTTATTAATATGCACGAGATAAATCGGGCTAAAAATATTCACGACCGAGAATGTTTCACCGATACGTCTACAAAACAGTTCGAAATATATTCTAAAAGAAATGAAAGCTTGAAACCGTGATAAAACGTGAAACAAGTCATTCGTATGCTCAGTACACTAAAGGACAGCGCTGCACTGAGATGCTAGAAGATTCATTTGCTCTGAAAAACAAAACACAACTAGTCTACAGACCTTATAAAGAAAATCATTATTAACAAGGTTTTTATTTTCGCAAAAATACTTTTTGTGGCAAATTTGTCTTGCAAGTCCTTGTTTTTTACAAGGACCACTCGTATCCCAACCAACTCATCCAATTAATACCTAATCTGGCGCATACATATCCTAAGCCCACGTTACATTTAGAATAATCCGGCTATAGTTCGGTAACCGGAATACTTACCCTCCGGGGCCATAAAGGAAAATTGGAATTTTGGCAAAGGGCAGGGCACGTGCGGGTTCACACGGCAAAATTAACGCGATCTCTGGCGGTTTCCGCGTAATTGGAATTCTCGCTTTTGCAATTCGCCGAGTTATACGTGCCTACTCATAACCACACGGTCTTAAAGTGTGTACTTTTTGCCCTCTGACGGAAATAAGGTGGAGATTGAGGATGTTCGGGAGATAATTGTGATTGCGGGAATATGTTATGTACATGGGAATGTTATGTATATGGGTTAGGTAGATCTATCAGTCGGAGTGTGTGAACAAAACGGATGAGAGTTTGATGAGTGGTTTCAAATATCTTGGATCTCTTAAGAATTTTAGGTACTTGAAATGGACTGTCTCGGTAGCGTAGTTGTACTACGGTACTATTTCAAAGTTGAGGTCTCGGGTTCGATGCCCGGGTCGGGCAAAGTGATGTTGGATTTTTCTATTCATTATCAGCCCGGAGTCAAGAATTTGCGCCCGTATGGCAATAGGCCCGCCCCCTATCACATCAGGGGACGGAATATACTTACAAGGCGAAATGTGGATGTCCTGGTAGCACTTCTGTCTACCCCTTCTGGGAAAAAGGCGTGACTGTACGTGTGTATGTATGTGCTTGAAATGGATTGCTCCAACTAGTTGCGGAATATTTAATGTAATTTCTCGTGGGGCACAGTGACTACACAAATGAGCAAATTAGACACTATTTGAGATTAAAGTCAATGTTTTATTTAAAACAATAATATTTCAATGCGGCTAATTAACAGCATCAAATGTCAGAGTTAATATTTTTAAAAATACATCAAAATTAATACATATTCCATTTACAGTGTTACAAATATTATTTTCACGGGTAAAACAGAAGAACTCTACAAAATTACAATGAAATAAAATAATAGAAAACTTCACTTGCATCAGTAAAGAGATTGTAATTCAGATGTTCATCCTCAAATAGTGCTTAAATTTGATTAATCATAGCGAAAATAATATAAATTATTCTGCTATTGAAAATACAATGTTATTAAATTGAAATAAGGGTTATTTTAGCTCATCACCCAATTTTAAATTACAAGTCTATGTTTTACATTCACGGTTCTAAATTATCAAGTAGTGTTCTAAGAAAATACTGTACTAATAAAATCTAAAACGTTACACGCATTACCCGGCCGATTTCATTGATATTTTATGCAAAACCCGATAGTTATGTCTTATGAATATGTAAATTATTTAGAACACACGCTCTTAGGCCTTGCTGCGTAATTAGAGACATTTGCTATTGAATTTCTTTAATACATACATACATAAACACACGCCTTTTTCCCAGAAGGCAGAGGTAACACTCACGTTTCGCCTTGTATATTCCGTCACACGATGTGATAGGGGGCGAGCCTATCGCCATATCGGGCACAAATTCTTGACTCCGGGCTGATAATGAATAGAAAAATCCAATATCACTTTGCCCGACCCGGGATTCAAACCCGAGACCTCAGCTTTGCAATCATACCGTAGTACCACTACTCCATCGAGGCAATCTTTAATGATAAAGAAATATTACATAATGGTGTCTTGAGTTTACGCGAATGTTACACATTGAAATAAAACGAATTCTTACGGATTTTATCGCGAATTTGATTTAATTTTCACATTTTTTAATTTCCCGACGTTTCGATCACTTTACATTTATCGATTATCGATGCTGTTTTTCACGTCAATTTCCTGTGAGACAGTGGTTCCACCTCGGACGAGCCTGCACATTCATGCCGAGTCATGGCTGACAACAGCGCGGCTCTACGACTTTTAAGAATTATTATTGAATATATTAAAAATGGGTGATATTTTTAGAGACTTTATAACTGGTGATAACTGATAAGAGATCCACATCCGCTCGTATAGACATCACAGGGTGGTCATGATTTGGACTCAGCCTGTACCAATTCCTTTTTAGACAGACCGGCAAAATCTACCAATTAAAAATTCTACCGGGAGCATTTTAGTAAGTTTATCGACGTATGAAAAAGAGAAATATCTGCCTCGCGTCGTGCCAATGTGAGACCTGTTTATTATATAGCTGAAGCATCAAAGCAAAATAACATAAAAATATAAATGAAACGTATGAGAACGGGCACAAAAACTCGCATGTAAGCGTGGGGCGCAGATATCGGCTGTCGATGAGTGTGACCAATGCTGATTGATCGGCGGTCGGCGCGGACGCTACCTGCGTATCCACATACTTATATGCATATATAGTGGTACAGTTATACCATTACATTGGGAAAGGTTTTATATGCTCGCGTTGTGACTGTTTTTCATCTGATAGATAGGGCAACGCCTTCCGAACAGATCTGGAGCCCCATTTACACGGGGAGTTTCTCGCCTAGAAGATACGATTATCGTAAGGATATACAAAAGTCGCATCGTGTAAACATTTGTCAGAACACGATTCTCGATGGCGGTTATGTCATGCGACAAACGCATACGATTCTATACGCATACGACGCCGCAAAACTCTCCGTGTAAATGGGGCTTTAGTATCAGACAGTTTCTGCATATATAAATGCTCTTTAAGATATGACGGAAAGTGGATTAAAAGAAGGAGGGAACACGTCAGCCGGAAAAATATTTCACAAGCTGATGTTATGGTAAAAACGAATTAGCAAAATAATAAAATTTATTATTAAATTTAAAATATCTATAGTGCCTAAAGAACCTGTTGTTGATCATAATACTGTTTTAATGGAAATTATTTGACGTTTTTGCGTAGATTCCATTCTCAGGATTGTGTTTGGATATCCGTATATCAACTGATTGTGTGCAATTGGTGCAATTCAAATAGAATATTTATTTATTTATAATTCTTTATTGTACACAAAACATAATAAAATAATGAGAACATATAACATATATGATATTTCACCGACAAGAAATAATATCTAATCGACTGCCTCGGTGGCGTAGTGGTACTACGGTATGATTGCAAAGCTGAGGTCTCGGGTTCGAATCCCGGGTCGGGCAAAGTGATATTGGATTTTTCTATTCATTATCAGCCCGGAGTCGGGAATTTGTGCCCGATATGGCGATAGGCTCGCCCCCTATCACATCCTTGGACGGAATGTACAAGGCGAAACGTGGGTGTTCTGATAGCACCTCTGCCTACCCTTTCTGGGAAAAAGGCGTGTGTTTATGTATGTATGAAAGAAATAATATCTAAACAAGCTGCAACAAATAAAATCAGTATAATAAGAACAAAGAAAATATAATCGAGTTGAGGGTAGTTCATTGTATGTATTGACAGTTCAGTCAGTTCGGTTCCGAGCGCATAGCGCGTGCTTCTGCGCTGGATTTTTCGACAAATTTTGATTAATTTCAATCCTTTCGTGGTTAATTTGTTTATGAATCTAGTGCTAATTGTGTTTAGTGCAACGGATCATTAAGCCCCATTTACACGGGGAGAGTTTCTTGCGGCGAGAATCGTATGCCATTATCGTATGTCATAACCGCCATAACATTAGCTTTCTGACAATGTTTACACGATGTAACTTTTTTATAATCTAACTATAATCGTATCTCCGAAGGGAGAAACTCTCCCCGTGGGGCTGTACGGTGGCTAGCGACCATCTATGCTACACAGAAACTACATTCGAGAGCAGGTTTTCGGTGAGTGGACTAGATTTACCATATAAAGCTATAGGATTAAGTCTTAGGTACTAGCGTTTTGTTGACTTCTGCCACCAAGCCGCTTTGTGTTATCATTGAGACCTGCTGGAGCGCTGGGCCCTTCAAGTTGGACTTACTACGTACAAAGGTCTTCGAAATAGTAGGCACCTTCTCTCTCCCTCTCTCTTCAGCCACGGAAAGTCTACTGCTGAACATAGGCGTCCCTCAAGGATCGCCAAATGGATCTTTGGAAGTGGTCTGCATCCACCGACTTCCTGCAACCTTAACCATTCCAATATTAGACATTAGATAAAGTACTACTATGTTTTGCATGTGATTTCAAGGAGTATTTAAGACTATATTTCACCCCAATTTTTTTAGCTTTTCCATCTTACGAATGTTCTACATATAAATCTACCATCAAACTTTTTAACTTACTAAACACAGTGTCGGTGAGAAATGATTCAATCAGTGTTAAGATAAAATATTGTGATTGAGAATTTATGACCCGATGGCAATCGACAGGTGATTATAACCTGCGCTGTTTATGGCCTACGAACGTTTCACACGGCATGTTTTGGCGCAAAGAATTCCGTATACCACTAAATACTTACGGCTAGACAGTTAATAAATCTATTTTAGTTATCAAATGTTTTGTCTTCTTCGCTCAAACTGAATTCAAAAGTCGTTCGAAAGGGATAAAACATCCGATAACGAAAGTAAGTTTATTAACTGTCTATGAATAATGCCGAAAGACGCGTAGTGTCGCGATTCTAGTTCATTATATTTTGTATTGTGTATGGATATAGAATCAGGCCGACATTGTTATGTCGACTGACGGGAGATGGCAATCTTCCATCGGTGAATACTCTATGAATTGCAGAGACCATCCGACGCATCGTGGTCACTTTGTCGTTCTAGAAAAAATAAGGCATGTCAAGCTATCAATGAGCTATAAATTATTGTAAAGATAATCTTGACTAAATAGGTAAACACAATGTTTCCGCCCGGAATCGAACCGGGGGCCTTCTGCGTGTTAGGCAGATGTGATAACCGCTACACCACAGAAACTTGATTAAGACTTGCTATTTTAAAGGCATATTTTCCGACGCAGAGGCATTGCTTCTATTAGGAATTAATCGGTGTAGGTCATTAAAGAACTTAATGTTACTGAAAACAATAATTATCTTAATATCAATTGAAGTTTCAATACTTTATTTGGTGTTCTGCCAACCTCTTCGTAAATATATGCGTGATTATTTGTATGCATAATACACGAAGCATTACATTATTAGTGCAAACAACTTAATGAAAACAATGTTCCGACAACACGAAAATTGTGTTGAACAATCTATTTTCCTTGTAATAAATAGCAATTACATACAATCATTATTTTATAATGCACACCAAATGAAATGCTTTCTTTTCTTACTTACATTATGTAAATCAACTTTATTAATGTAATGAAACGACAGTAATTTAACAAAAAGCCGTGTTTTAAAGTTTGTCTTTCTTTCGCAAAGCGACGGAGCAATTAATTATTACATGAGATAAATTACAAGCCCAAAGGATACATAAACGATTTAGGTTTGTGGAAACTTGTGAGTATATTCTCCTATTTATGGAATATTTTTTCATGATTCCTACCTTCATGTCTCCATACCTTGTCGGTGGGCTGGAGCCGAAATGTTCTCGAATGGAAGGCACATACCGGGAAGCGCAGTGTCGAATGTCCACAAAAACAAAGGATATAAACCTGGTGGAGGCTGCAGGAAGTAGCTGGATCCAGGCCGCTTCCAACAGGTCGATGAAGGGCAGGCTCGTACTGAGCAATATGTGAATAAGGCCTGATAAAGTATTCAAGACGGCCCATAAGACACATCGTTGAAGTTCGAAAATTCTTCACCAACTTAAAATGCAAATTAGGTACGCTTTGACTGCCTCGTTGCGCAGATGTACTACGGTACGATTTGCTACAAAGCTGAGGTCTCGGATTCGAATCCCGGGTCGTACTAAGTGATATTGGATTTTTCTATAACTATTAGCCCGGAGTAAGGAATTTGTGCTCGATAGGCTCGCCGTCTATAACATCGTGAGGCGGAACGTACAAGGCGAAACGTGGGTGTCCTGGTATCACCTCTGCCTACCCCTTCTGGGAAAAAGGTATGAGTTTATCTATGAATGTAATATGTACATAGTATTCACTATACTTTGTTTATGTGTGTGCACTTCACTGTCCATTAGCATTCGTTTTACCAAGCAAATAAAAACTTTCATAAACAAAGAAACGACTTTATCGCCAATTAATTTCGCGAAATAATCTTCAGCGTGTACAAGTAAGTTGTCAATAAAGATGACACGGCCTGTTCCTTACTTATTTTAATATCCGATCGTTATGCTTGTTGGAAACGATTTAAACAAAAATATATGAGAAAATAAAACGTTTTGTTTAAGTAGCCATAGTAGCCCATAAATGTCCCACTGGTGGATAAGATACTCTACATTATGAGATTAAACTCACTCCTCGTAGATTGCCCTGGGTTTATTTATTTATAATTCTTTATTGTACACTAAACTTAAACATTGAATAACACAGACAAGGGACTTAAATCTAGATATCAGTACGGCGGTCTTATCGCTCATGACGATTTACAATTGATTTAGCTGGTTATCGAACCGAGGATCTTACAGTTCATACTTCATAGTTATTACATTCTACCCCACTGGACCAATGACGCGTCCCTTTAATAAAGCGATAGATTTCGAAGTCTATTTATTTAGTTCACTTTGGCATTCAACTAAAGAAGGCCCATTAGATATTTAAAGATATTGATTCTTCGTCAAGAAGCCATAGCAACCAATTGCAAACTCATGCGAAGGAAATCAATACATTTGAAATTGGAAAGTCGGATTTGTTATTCATTGCTTTTCTTTTGTCTAATTCAGTATCGGCAAACTATACATACATACTTAAAAACACGCCTTTTTTCCAGAAGGGGTAGGCAGAGGTGTAATCAGAACACCCATGTTTCGCCTTGTATTTTCGTCCCACGTTGTGATAGGGGGTGAGCCTATCGCCATACCGGGCACAAATTCCTAACTCCGAGCTGATACCGAATTGAAAAATCCAATATCACTTTGCCCGACCCGGGATTCGAACCCGGGATCTTTGAAATCATACCGTAGTACAACTGCGCCAACGAGGCAGTCGCAAACTATGGTGGCAGTATATCCGCCTGGACACTGGACAGTGACCACGGTACACGATGATGAAAAATCTGTCATAAAGTCATAGAAGCCAGCCTAAGTTGGTCGCGTTTAGGATTCAAGTTGTTAATATTCGGTTTTGGGTGTCCGGCGTAATTGTATCGACTCTATTTATTTTAAATTCCACTTACAAAAACGAAGTGTATTGATACTCAATCACAACGCACTATAACGGTGAAGGAAAACATCGTGAGGAAAGCTGCATACCATAGCGATTTGCAAGAATTTCTATGGTATGAAAAGTCTCCAACCCAGAGTTGGGGTTGCGGGTTCTCCAACTAAACCAGCGTGGTGGACTATATGGTCTAACCCCTCTCAATCGTACAGTACAGTACAGTACAAGAAAATGGTCGCTGGATACAAGGTTCTTCCAACATACCAGTTAGTAGCAATCTGTGGGTTAGGCCAACGTTCAGTATTGAACAACTTATGATAATAATATTGGATCCCCAAAGGTTTATCCAAATATTTGCTCAAACATTTGCACGTTTTAAATTAAGAATCGCGTAGCCTATTTACGGCCTTTGTTTTAAACTAAGCACTACTTCAAAACCAAATCATTTGTGATAAAAGAAATGTTGAAAAATGCATTTTATTGTAGAATTATGGACGTGTGGGCTATTTTGATTGCGCGACGCGTGGTAATGGCGCGCGGGTCGGCGAGATCACACGCTGACCAATGGGGTGCGCGCACGCAAATGTCAAGTCGAACACGTGTGCTTGCGGACACGGCGAACTGTATAGAGCTGATATTATCAACTTTATTTAATTCACATTACAGAATTTGAAGAGAAATGGCTCTTTAATCGCTATTTTTGCTTAGCTGTAGATATTTGTGCGAGCAGTGAACTATGAGACATATTCTGGTCATCATTATTAAACATAGAAAGTCCCACTGACAGAGGCCTTCTGATAGGATTTCCACGGTGGCATGTTGCAAGTGGCCTGCAGCCAGCGTCTTCCTGCATCCTTTTATTATTAACTTGTCTATCCACCTCACGGACGTGCGACACTGATTGCAAATTACATAATGAATTCTCCTGTTATTCACTGATCTTGTACTTTAGAGATTGAAGTATTAATATAATTAACTTATGAAAAAAACATATTATTATGCCGTGTGCGTCGTATTCCCAGCAATAAAACTTATATGAATCGATTTATGTAGAAATGAATATAGGTTACGCGAAAAATTCACATTAAATTGCAAATATTTCGAAGTTACTATTATCAGTTATCAGCTCTATATAAATACATTGCCAACTACTTCCCCCACGCTACAACAATTGAACTAATTAATAGACAGTTACATGTGGAATTTTGTATTTGTTTGGGGATGATTCGTGTGAGTTTCTACGTGTTTGCGAGTAATTTCTGCTTTTAATATTTGTATATTTTTGTCTTAGACATGTTTGAGACACGCGATAATGTGAAAAATGTTGATACCTGTTTATAACTGAATAGTTAATACATTATGGTATTATTATTTTATATATTTATGGTAAGTGTGTTCATAATTAGCTTTCGAATAATTTGTACTAATGAAGATGCTCGTAGTTTAAAGAAAGTTTCATAATTTGGAATTTTTAGTGGGGCAAGTGCTTATTTGATCAGTATTAGTATCTACTTATAATAAAATTATCACTTTGAGTGAAAAGTCGACTGTTGAACATAGGCCTCTGCTTAGGGATTTTGCAGTGATCTGTTCCGTGGACTAAATGGCCCAACCCTCTCAATCATATTTTCGGTTATAGAGGTCCATACCCCGTCGAGGGACTTTTAAGGGCTAATAAAGATACAGAATAAAAATGCCAGAATAAAATAATTCTCAGTAGACTCAGTTATTGTGCGTAACTATGAAAAGAAGTTAATCTTTGAAAAAATATTATTTGTCTTTACTACTAGCGTGATTTTACATCATGGGACGTAATACATGGCGATACGTGTATGTCCTGGTTTGCACCTCTGCCTACCCCTTCTGGGAAAAAGGCGTAATGTTTACGTATGCATGCATGTTTGTGATTTTACTCTCTTTGGCAGAATAATCTATACTCCTGCTACGTCAAAATTTCACAGCATAAAAACTCATGAAAGAAAACATTACTCGCACATTCTCACTCAATCAACCAATAACTCGTACTTATATCGAAATAAATATAGAATCCAGATATTTACGAGCGACTGACATTTCCGTGCTCACAACACACTAATAACAAAGTACACAGCACAACAATCTATAAACTAAAATACCAACACTTTATCCCCTCATCAACGCTAGAATTCAACTCATTTTCATACTTTATTTAACCACATTTACACTAAATTATACTCTATATTGAAGGCACAGAGTTGCAAGTTATTTGGAGGGGTTGGTTTTATAATTACAAGGGTGTAAATATGACGTGTTGACAATAAATTACTGGGCATCCGTCTGTACGTGTGGTTTACGAGTTTGTTTAATTAACTATCGTGTTAATGTTTATGATTGATGGACTCTGATTTAAAGATGGTAAAGGTACAATCAAATAAAATGGTCCTTATTTATACAGGGTGTATCCAGACTGCGACCGAAAACGAAGCCAGGTGGTAGTATTAGCGACTTCAGATACAATGCAACTAAAAATTTCTCAAAAAAAGGGGGACAATTTTTTTTGTCATTTTTTAGAGATCGTCGTATTTGGGCAGTAAATACATCTTTTTCCTAAAACAATAATGTGTATCTTTTTATTTTTAAAGACACAATGGTACGTAAGCGTTTAAATTATAATTTTAGCAAAAACTATGTATTTACCACCCAAACACGATGATATTTTAAAAAATGCAAAATAAACCTAACGGGTTTTTTTATTTTTTTTAGTTGCATTGTGTCTGTAATCACTAAAACTACCACCTGGTTTCTTTTTGGGTCGCAGTCTTGATATACCCTGTATAATTATATTTGCGGATTTTGTCCTTAGGAAACCTTCTGATACCTTATTGCTAAGGTCATAAGGTGATAAGGAATACAGTTTTGATGCAATGTTACTAAGTTTTGACCAATGGCGTTTTGTCCTTAGAGCATTGAGTTTGATGGGAAACGCACTCGACTATCATGTTCAGAGTTAATTTATTGGATAAAAAAGCATAAATATTTACATAAACAGCATTAAAAAACCACTAAGGTTTAGGTTTTCAATCAATGACTTCTCTAAGTTACGATTTCGTCTAACATGTTAGGTTCTTTTGGTTGAAATATTTTTATACACGTACAAGTGTATTATATGCTTAAATCACAGAGTCTAGATAGTTGTTTTAGATACAATATAGGTAAGTATCTATTGAAATTGATACATACATACATAAATACACGCCTTTTTCCCAGAAGGGGTAGGCAGAGGTGCTACCAGAACACCCACGTTTCGCCTTGTATATTTCGTCCCACGATGTGATAAGGTGCGAGGCTATCGCCATATCGGGCACAAATTCCTGACTCCGGTCTGATAATGAATAGGAAAATCCAATATCACTTTGCCCGACCCGGCATTCGAATCCGAGACTCAGCTTTGCAATCGTACCGTAGTACCACTACGCTACCGAGGCAGTGAAATTGATAATGACTTCATAATCAATAATTCAATTTTAATATCCACATAATATTGTAAAAATCCCGCGTGCAATAACTCACAGTCGCCTAGATTCACCTGGTTATAAATATTTCTGAATAAAAAACACGGTCCCGAATACCATAGAGTATAAAATTAATTATTGTTCCTTTTTTGTTTGTCCGTCCGAAACGCTGTGGCAGAAATTATTTGGTTTTTAGCCGCCAGAGGGCGTGGCGACATGTGATTAATATATTTCTATGGAAAAACATTTTTAATGAGTCGACCGGCCACTGATTTTTGTTTCGGCCGCGAACCCGTTCCGAATGATTGTTAACTTATACTCGTTTAATCAGATATTTTATTTGGAACGATGAAAAATTACTTTTGGGAGTCGCTATTATTTTTTAGAGGCGACTACTTTCTTGGGCCGTGTTAAAATACGTGAGAATGTTTTTATTATTGATGTTTGGCTTGTACGTATCTATTTCTGCCTATTAATTACCTGTTATTGTATATTTTTATAAATGTTGACGAATTTATATTGATTTTCAACCGACTGTCCTTGATCCCTTTTAGTAAATTCATCATTTTTCTCAAACTTATATTTTTAGTTGTAAAAATCTAGATTTCAAATTCCACAAAATCAATCCAATGTTTTTGAACTCGAACATTGTTATCATTAGAACATTTGTGTGAGGTTTTACAAAACAGTATCTTTTTGCGCGCCGGCATCGAATCTTGGACGGACCCGCCCACGGTCGAAAATTTGCATTCAGCTTAATCTGTCATTGTCTGGGAACCTTTGCAAAAAAACATTCATGCGAACACCGGCTTTTTTCTAAAAGTGTCTTTCAGAAGACGAGTTATTTTAAATAGTGACTAACTGTGATTAGTGGAAAATAGTTACAGAACGTTATAAATCGTGTATAGTCATTAATTTGACAGCCTCCGTGGCGTAGTTGGTAATATGCCGACTGTGGAACGAGAGGCCGCGGGTTCGATCCACGCACCAACACAAATGTTCGTGAGGCCAACAAAATATGTGTCGGGTCTGGGTGTTTGTGACACCGAAAAGTCTCTCGTAGCGTCTGATACCCACGACACAAGACTCGATCTTAGTGTGGGTACAGGACTATGTATGTGACTGTTGGGTGTATTTATTTATTTATTATAATTACTTACTAAAACCTATTAATGAGTTGTAAACGGCTAGCGACGGACGACTTGCACAAGAGGGCCGGCAGCGACTGCATGGATAAAGCAGCAGACCGGGTTCTGTGGCGTACTTCGGGAGAGGCCTATTTTCAGCAGTGGACTGAAACGGGTTGATGATGACGATGAAACGGCTGATGAATAATGACTGTCGCTAGCCATGGGCCACTGCAATATTCAGTAATGCAAATTATAAGTAATATTAGGTACCGACAAGCAGGAATCATCAATCTCACAGGAAATCACAGCTCAGTTGTCACGTTTTGTTCGGTGAGTGTAATTGTCGGATGCTCATGGGCGGCAATGATCACATACCAACAGGTGACCTGATCCGTCAGCCCGCACTAAGGCAGGGTGTTGGATTCTGGCCTAAGCCCTCGCTCATGCACCTACTGCTAGAAAAGTAAATTGATTTTTCATCACAATAAGTCACATTCCACGTCACGTTGCGCCATTATTATATATGATAACAATTAAGCGTGTATAGTTAATTGGTTCACTGGCTCGAGGCAATAAATTTTAGTCATCCGTCAGTCAAATGGGATCCAGACACCGTTAGCGCGCGTCCACTTTGTTTAATACGATACGATTTTGTTAATGCAACAAGATTTTGTAATAGATGATAACACAGTCTTAATTTATATCTATATTTTATAGCTAAGGTTATGCAACAAGATTTTGTAGTAGTTACAATTTTTTATGGCTAAGGTTTACATTTAAAAATTTAATTATGTGGTCACGTAATGTTAGTAAATTAGAAATATTTCTTTTTTCCTTTGAGTTTGTATGTTGTAAAAAGTAAATTTTATTATAGAAAGTATCACTAAAAAGGTTTCAATATTTCCTTATTGTTTGGCAAAAATGATTTTTATTTACATAATTATCGCTTTCAAAACTTCGCGAATATTGCGGCGTATTAATTTAACCAGCATTGAGTTTTAACAAAGTTTTTGTTTTCCTGTATATTACAATTCATATAAAAAGTAATACTTTCATAAACCAGCACACCGTTATTAACACCTTAAACAAATTTCGGCCGTAAACCGTCGTGTTTATGGGAAGAATCAATGCGGTGCTGCGTCGCGCGTCGCAAAACAAATAAAGTGCTAGTTTACATGACACGGTGTTATGGAAGCGCGGCGGCTCCGAGCAAAAAAGCTCTTAATATTCATATAGCTGCTTCGCCCGCGGCGTCTTCGCGAAATTATAACAAAATAAAAACTAAACCTAACTGCGATTTATAATGTAAAAGGGACAAAATAATCCTGTACCCATTTAGTATGGACCCCTTAGTTCTACAAGTTCAAACGACGAGAGAGCTCCTCAGATTTTGGGTGATGTGTGAAAAACAATGGCTCGGAACGTGGTCAGGCGCGTTGGAATATATTTGTCCGTATGTCATTAACTTGTACGGACAGACATACCGTAAACAAGATATGTAAATGATCCAACTTTACCCGCAGCACGGTGTAATGATTATTACATTTCGGTCTTTTTGTCCAATACCCTTGTATGCACTTTACGCTGTCGATAAAATGTTGCCTGTACTCGCCAATTGAGACGGAATGCGCTGGTACATTATATTGAAAATATTAATATGTGAGATTAAAAACTTTATTGCATTGTATGTATTGTTTTACAAATAAAATCTTGTAAGGTTTTCTTACCCTGACTCAAGAAAGTGTCGGAAATTTATCTGATATGCAAATTCGTCCATGAAAGCATCTATCGGTGGGCGACAGACTAGTATGTTATGACGTCATTAGACAAAACTGCCAGTCTACTCAATTGCTTCTTCACTCTAATGGCGGCAACACTCATGATAACTAAAGAAAGAAAACACGTGGAATGGCAAATTGCTTGACAGCTTGACGATATGCTTGTTTTTCCCTGATTTTGATAGGAATTATCTAAAATTTGCAAACCCTTAGCAAGCCATTTATACAAGAAATAGACGTAAATATGTCTTATTTATCGCTTTCATAGTTACCCCTCTACATGGTACGTGGGCGCGAACAACGCGTATTAAACAAGAAGTTCCCCCGGGCCATTATGGGAGACAGTCGTAAACTTGTGCCGCGCTCGAGTATGAAAACATCTCACAGAAAACATCATTAAGGAGTGGACATGATGTTCGTTCGGCGGACATTCTCTGTATATTACTATGATATATATATATTTATTTAATTCGCTATAGACAACCTAGGGATATAAAAGAATTGCCAAGCCTTACTGCTTGGAGTTACTTCTGGGGGTATTTCCAGTATAATGAACTTTTATCACCGTCTGGGGGCTTGGAGCCCAGATGTTGATGAGACAACCGGGCCAATGGTATACTTGGAGTCCACTGTCTTATAGAATTTTAACGACATATACAACGCTAAAACGATTTTATTCGACTGATGGCTTATCAAATCGGTGAATTTTCCAAAGGCTTCACATATGCTCCCCAACCATATCCATATTTTACAATTTACATGTTCGTCTAACTTTAAGCTCCTACGATTTTAGCAGTATATGAGCAGGGATAATCGTTTACCATCTGCGAAACTCATTTGTTCTATTTTCTGACGCTGTAGGTTTTAGTAAAAGAGTTTAAATATTCAATACACCACGATGCAAAACCCAACATTTTCTGCCGCATGTCGGATTCTCCTTCTATATATTTGATCTATATATCTCAGGCAGGAAGATATAAAAGCTTCAACAGGCGGTAAAAATTCAAGTGACACACCAAGATACCAATAGACCGCCTTACCATTCTGCATTGGCACATACCATCGCCTCTCACAATTTCATTTACCATTAGATACAAAGTACTTCCTTTAATGTGACCATACACAAAGACCAAGATACATATCAATGGTTTCCAATGGCTCATAAAGCCCAGACCAGGTGTGGAGGCGTGCGCGCGTGGTGGCCGCGAGCGCGGGCGCACACGAGCGACGCGACGGTAGCGTGCGCCTCCAGGCACCCTCATTATGTACTCACCGGGTTTACCGGGAACATATCATCTAACCTGAGCTCTATTGAGGGCTACTTGGCGATTAGGAGGTATTTAAAGTACGGATGAAGCTAAATCGTCATGCGAAAAAACACTGCGTATCAATAAAGGTGGAATTTGATCAGTGCGAATGATAGTCTTAAGGTTATTTTGTCAGTAAATCTGTTAGTCGATTTTATTTTATTATCTTTTGTGGTTGTAGTCACACCGTTCATTATAACGTGGTCTAACAAAAAGCTATTCGATGCCCAGATGTTTAGGTACATACGAGTACACATTAATTTCTGTGCAAATATTATAGTCAAAGTTAAAATACATGACCCATCTACGCTTTTTAGTTAGACGGTCAACAAAGGGCTAACCTTGCGATTAAATGAAGCATAAATTGTAACATTGCATTTTTGATTTACCGAAACTCATTACATTCAGTGGCGTGCTATAGGAGAGGCCTATGTCCAAGAGTGGACGCAGAAGGGCTGATGATGATGATGATGATTACATAACTGTCACATCTGCATCACAGACGACTTTTCTCGATACTGACATATCACTTGCGCTTCGTCTACTTCCATGAATTTCTTTATGAATTAATTAAACCCATTAGTCTTCATTTAATTCGCACCCTACCCACGAGTAACACTAGATATAACCCCCCATTGGCTATTTATTTATTTATTTATTGAATCCAGGTTTCCGAACAGTATATACATAAAAAACAGATTAGTTATTTTTCTACAGTTACATTCTGATGTGTATACTACTTAAAGGAGTACACAACACATGACCTATCCTGGTATTATAATGCTACTATTAAAATCTCGTATGAAGAGTTCGTGTTATTAGCGGAGGCCGCTGGCGGGGGCGTCCGCGCTACTTGTTAACATCCTGCCCCGGGCTCCGCGCCTCCCTCGCGCCGTTTTGTGGAAAAATTAATAGCATTTTAAAAACAATGATTATTTTTGTGATAAGATGGGGATTTACTTTGAGGTTGTAGGATGTCAGATAGACGGACAGCAATGGTACAGATTGTCTGCGATCTTTTGGCGTGCGAATGCGTTGTCAAACTATAATATATGTAACTTGCAAATTATAACAAATAATCAATGAACTGCTCTGATTCAGACCAACTTGTAATTTTTGTAATAATCACGATATTGTAAACTGGTTTTGAAAAGAGCAACACTAGAGTTTATTGCCCGTTCTTCTCTAGTGAAAACCGCTTTCCGAACCGGGTGGTAGAAAAAAAATGAATCTAAATAATGTTGAACATTTTAATGGATTTAATAAATTATTTTTATTTTCATTCATTTTCATTTTCATGTATAATAACTAGTTTTTCTCTATTTAACGCACTGTTTGAGATATAGTTTCTCAATATAAACAACAAGCATTTATACTCGTAATGTAATAGTATTATACATACATACATACATACATAATCTCACGCCTTTCTCCCGGTAGGGGTAGGCAGAGGTTCCCATGGTAACAACCTAGACACCCACGTTTCATCTTGTGTGTTTCATCCCACGATGTGATAGGGGGCGAGCCTATTGCCTTATCGGACACAAACTCATGGCTCCAAGCCGATAATGAATAGAAAAATCTAATATAACGTTGCCCGACCCGGGATTCAATGAGGGAATTGATTGAGGGAATTGCTGAGGTCTCATGTTCCCCGGGATTCCGGGGAACATGAGACCTCAGCTTTGTAACCGCAACGTGGTACAACTACGCCACCGGGGCATAGTATTTATATGTCCAATATAATAAAATATGAAAAGAGAAAAACTATTCCTAATATTTTGATACAACACATTCCCACGCCAAAAGATCGTTGACGATGTTTATATGATGTTGGAGAAGTCTTCATAGATACATATGTGAAGCGTTTTGGGTATATCCGCATCCTATATATCGCTGGTGGATACTTTATTTGGATCGCACTCAATTTACCTCCAGGTTTATTGCAGCCAGTTGTCGCGTCAATATAAAAAGTACAGCAAAATGATTACTGAATCGCAAAGCTAACGCGATACAGGGATGAGAGAACATAAGGCAAAAATAATAATGAATTGTAGAACATCTTTAACTAAATTATGATAAGCAATTCTATAACCAATTTGTCTACAAAGCTTATTTTTAATTGCTTTAAGTTCTCTGCCTCAGTAATAAACATGAAAATACTACATAGTACAATATTTCATGAAAAAAACCAACCGCTATAAATTGACTTCTCACCAAAGAGAAACAACTGCCATCGATAAAGCAAACAGTTATTTCAGTGAAATTAAATTCTTATTTACCATCCGAGAAAAATTAAACAGTAATGCCAACTGAAAGGAAATAAAAAGCAGGTCCGACGGTATATAACCTACATGGAGGTTTTGTTTTTTTTGTCTATGCCTTTCCCACAGACCCCGCCCCGCGGTAGAAGTGCTTACTCATCGCTGTCTCTCATTTTAACTTTTTTTTCAAATCTGTTGTTGAATAAAATTTAATCACAGTTTAATCTACTGTTCCAATGGCTTTTTTGTGTTGCATTTATTTAAGTTAATAGTGTTTTATATACGTATTGACTTCTGTGAGTTTTGTATATCGTGAGATGTTTTTACAAACGTAACACGGAGTCTGTTTAAACTGTTCGTGGTGTTGAAAATTGGATTATGCCTATTGTTATTTAGAAAACGTCGTTCTGATGGCGAAATTGATTTATTGCGTTGTATAAAAGGTGGTTTTTAAAATTCGAAATCTAGTAATGTGATTCTCATGATCCGCGATTATCAATCCAATGCACACCTCTTTTTATTTTGGCACTTCCAACAAGCAACGTGCGGCGCGACTTTCCTAGATTTTAAGGTAATATTGATACTAAAATGTGTATTTTACCTATGTTATTCTTTATTATACATTTTTTAGTTTTTTTAATACTAAAATTGAAATTCCCAAATGAGCGTCTTGGATTGCACAGGATGTTTTTGTCATATTGTATAAACCCAGGCTAATCAGAAAGTGGCAAAGCTGCATGTGTCACTATGACCGTTTTTAAATCATCCACTGTCGCTCCATCCATTTCGCCTCGCAATCCTGTTTGACATGGATTGCCACCGTGGATTTATAAACAAAATAGTAGGTACCTACTGTGCAGGTGGCATGTAGGTCGGTACCAAATGAAACAACATAGCCAATACTCAGTCTCGCTTGACGTCCGGGAGTAGAATGCGCGGGAAGCACAAAGGTTAGCGCCCTCTACCGTTCGCCATCCAGAACGTATATTAACCAAAGAGTATGAAACTCTACACCTACCTATATTTTGCTACCGAACACAATCGATTCCGATGTAATTGTCACATGGTAAGTTGTCAATCATACAATAATAATCTTGTATAAAAATACAGCGATTACAAAGCATTACAGTTTATGATCATTTGAAGTTTTAAAAAGTCCACTGCTGAACATTGGCCTCCCCTAAGAAGTTCACAACGACCTGTTGTAAGCAACCTGCTTTCAGCTCCTTCTTGCGAACTTTATTTTATAAAATAACATGAACGAGTCACTTGGCACTGGCAGTAATATTCTCAATGAAGCAGAATCAGTTGCCATAAACAAAAAAAAATATATTGGTCAAAATATAATTGAAATATCACATCATTTAAATATCCCCATCCTCGATTATGCCGATCGATTTATCTCACCGAAGATTAACTAAAGTTGAAAATCGTAGAAATGACATATACATAGCTCTCGTTGTATTTTTATTAATTTGCTGCATTTTAGAATTTTATTGCATAAAGTAGAAGGCATTTTATTCAATATCGTTCTGTAAAGGTGTACAAGTGGAGTGGAGGTTAAGCAAGAGTGTTTTATGTGAATAATTAGATTTTTTCGCTGAGCTCTATCAAAAGTTTTGGCAAGGTTGCCTTCGCCTTATTAAAGCATAGCTATGGACCAACTGACGGACAATGACAGACGATGGGCTATATTTGACTACCTTCGTCCAAATTGTTCAAATATGAAAAAAAAAAATCTTGAGGACTGGCTATATGCACAAACCGTGCGAAGCCATAACAGAAAACGACGACCTAATGACGTCCTTAAACAAAACTGATATTAAAATATATGTATTATCTACACTCATTCTCAGCGCGTCTCCTCCGAAGATATCGTTTAGTTCAGCAAACAGTTAGATCATTAGCGTGGCTGCAAAAAGTGTTGGTTCTCAGTGTCGGGGCGGCCACTGCTTCCAGCCTGTAATTACGGTGGGAGGCGACCTTCCTGCCTCATGCTCGGGCTTTTTATAATTTCTCATGCACTTGCATCCCTTTTTATATAATTACTCATGCCTTGATATCCATCGGGATTGCGGTAAAGCGGTTTTGTCGAGGGAGCGGATAAGTCATTTGATTTTGTGGAGTTTTATAAAAAAGTACCTAATATACCCTTAGAAGTTACATACATAGACTGACTTGATTCTAAGAGCAAGTTTAAAAAAATATATACTGGATATGACCCCGGAATCATATCCAGAATATATTTTTCAGTCTACGTCCTCCCGTGTCATAGACGGCTTTGTTACAAATACAACTTTTTTACAATATAAGTTTTAGGTCCTAAATGTAAGCGTTTGAAACCACAAGTAACATGTTTGGTTCCCAAACAGTTATACATTAACTGTAACTTATCCAATCACAAAATCATTATCCAGGCTTGAATATTGTCCAGGACAAATAAGGTTAGCTGGCTGTAGAAATCATGTTTTTCCAGCACCGTGAATATGTAGACAAGGCAAAAAAGAGGGACTCTGAATATTAATTAAGTAGGTAACTATAACTTTTTCTTAAGAACAAATGCGGAACGATAATTTAATCACGAACGATATTTCTTTCCATTCTAAATAAAAATCTTTTACATCCCAGATAGCTTTTATTGTAGAAATACAATTTTCAAATGTATTCACACAGGAAATTATCAAACCACTGTGTACGCCTTTCAATAATACTTGCAATATCACGAACACCGAAGCGTCCAACCAAACACTGGCAACACTAAGGTACCCGCGCTAAACACCGCGCTTATCATTTCTAAAACTATTGCCTACCCATAAATTACCGATAGCGTATCACAAGATTACATTACGATACCGTATAGATAAGTAAAATTTCAAATTGCTGAGTACGAACGTTGAAGAAGCTCGAACGCGGCAACCCATAATTATGGTGGCTGCATCGCGCCGCCCAGCGCTTTCCAAAGGTTTTTTATGCTATGTATCGGTGTGTATTCTTTAGTGGTTCACGATTGTGTCTTGCAAGCTACTTGCATGGTATTAAATTGTTTGTTATGTGCTCTGTTGGTTATCGGACATGCGTGGTTATTGTTGAATTTGAAGGGTTATGCAAACTACTTCTTGGTTTTAGACCATGCATAAAAGACGCTTGCAATATGAATTGTGGGAATTGTAGAATGGTTTATTTGGTAATTCGATGACCTTTGATGCCTAGAAACATACTTTTATCGATCTAGATAGATTCGTAACAATTTTTAAAAATATTACTTTCTCAGAAATATCTCCTGTCTCATCAGTGCGTTTACAAACATTTGTATTTTTAAAGATACTCAGATCCGAGAATCTGTTTCTCATGCATCACTATCAATATCCGTTCTATATGTTCTACTGTCACGGATGGCAACTCAGCAGTTAAGAGAGCTTAATGAACCTAAGTTTACCTTAAGTACGTCACTTGGAGCATACAGCGTATATCCAGACTGCGACCGAAAACGAAGCCAGGTGGTAGTATTAGTGACTTCAGAGACAGTGCAACTAAAAAATTCGCAAAATAAAACAACAATTTTTTTGTTGTAATGTTTTACTTATCGTATTTTTATGTATGTTAGTATTTATTTAGTAAGTACTTTAAACCAGATACCGGTAGAATTATCAGTGCTTTGCTCCTAGGAGCATTGCATAATGCTGAGCTGGGGCCTGATTGCGGCTACAATACTCCACATATTTATTCGCAATGATTACCTGTGTTAATGTAATAAATAATAATAAATCAATACACCCAACAGTTACATACATAGTCCTGACCCCTCACTAAGATATCTTGTGTCGTGAGTATCAGGAACTACGAGAGACTTACGGTCTCACAAACACCCAGACCCGAGACAACTACTTCTGGTTCACACAAACATTTGTCTCGATACGATCAAACCCGTGGCCTCGTTTAACAGCCGACGTCTAACCAACTGCGCCACGGAGGCTTTCATTGTTATTTTAACTTTTAGACATACAAGTCTGCGATGCTTGCATAAAAGAAATATGACATACAGGAACTACGATTAGACACGTGTTTCTAAAGTACCCGTATCCCTCGGTATCAAATCTCGTTGACCGTCGAAGTAGTTAATCTTTTCACTAACATCATCACGATCAGCTTTAGCCACTGTATCCACTACTGAAGATCGAAGAGTTAGAAACTAACTACTCATCGACACACCCGTCGGTCGTGTAATTAAAAATTTAAAAACAACATGAATGAACATGTGAGATAGGTTCTCATGTTTATTAAAATCTTGTCCGGGATCGCGGGTTCGGTTCCCGCTCGACATGATTTATGCGTCGGTGGGAGCGCGCGGTCCATTCATTTGTTTTTTAAACTCGTATCCTCGCTCATTTTGTTTTCTTATTTTCTAGATAGGCTTGATTAGTTTTAGCTTCGATTAATCGCCCTTTTTTGTTCAGGTCGTAGGGCGGTAACTGTAAATTGTGATTTTTGACATGAAATATCGTGGTGCGGTGTTTTTTTACGATAAAGGAAGTTCGTAATTTCGGGTACTCGGTTTTGGTTTTGTTTGCTTTGGTTTGCGTCGCGAAGTGAGTTTTATGTGCGTCTTAAAAATTGTGGGAGATAATTGTGTAATTCTTTATTATATTTTCGAATGGAGGGCACGAAGCGGAAAGCGCAGCGTGGGACGTCCACCCACTAGGTGGTCAGACGACCTGGTAAAGGTCGCGGACGTCGCTGGATGCAGGCTGCTTCCAACAGGTCACTGTGGAAATCATTGAGAGAGCCTATATTCAGCAGTGGACTTCCTTTGGCTGATGGATTGGATTATAATATTTTACGGTGAGAATGAGGAAAGGCGAGTAAATAATAATCTATTTTTTGTTTCTTTATATCAGATGCTCTTATGCTTTTATTGACCAAATAACCTGTATATATATTATTTCTATTATCAATTGCCACAACTAGATATTTCTACTTCAATAGACACTGTTCAATATTTTCTTTACTTTTTCATTCAAATAGCAAATGTGAGCTAGGGGCGAGCAAGCGTGTTAAATGTGAAAAGGCCTAAACCCGCAAGTGATGGTTTTTCTAGCGCGTCTAAACTATTTATTATTCTTTTAAATAGGTACCATGGAACCTTTTTTAACACAAACTAACTACGGCTGTATGTTTGCATTTTCTTTGTAAAACTTTTAAAACCGTTTACTGCATCATCGCACCACCACCGCAATTATATGAGTGAATGAATTTTTCTCCGAGGCGCGATGTTCTTTATCAATATGTAATTTTTCTGCGAGAATAAATGTAAGTCGATTAGAGTATTTGAAAATAAGGCTGTAAGCTTGAATATCATGCAATATACATGTCAAATTTAGAGTATTTATAATACAAGCTACTAATGCTGTACGCTTATAATGCCTTTGTCAAATGTAAAAAAGAACCGCTGAATGACATCACTGCAGTTGTATGGGGTAGGTATACATTTTTTAACGGAACCAGTTCATACATTGCTACAGAGCAAATACATATTATGTACATTTGTTAATCAAAATGAAAAGTGATTGTAAATCTTTCTTTATTTTTCTCGTTCCAGCAGTGCAGAAGAATGTTAGTCGTGCTAGTCAACTTGTATTTATTGCAATTTATCAATATCAATATATACAAATACATATAGTAACAAATATATATACTGCTCTTGGTGTCCACAGGCTAAGGCTGTAACCTCTTATTTCCTTTGTCAAACTTTAAAAATCGTCTCCGCATGACATCACCTAGATGTTACGGGTTATGAATTTATCACCGCAGCCCGAGTAAAGATTGATACAGAGTAAATAAGCGATAACTAAACATTTGCTTGTCTATGTAACAAGGTAACCCACCTATACATTAGGTACTACAGTTTCAATTATTTATTTATATCTTATATACTGCTCTTGGCGTACACAGTCTAAGGCTGTATGCTCGTATTTCCTTTGTCAAACCTTAAAACTCCGCTGCATGACATCACCGCAGTTTTATGGGGTATGAATTTGTCTCCGCGGCGCGAGTGTTGTGGCGCGCGACCGCACGTCTTTGTGCCTCTGCCGCCGATGTTATGGGACTCCCATAATGGGAGGAACGTCTACACTACAGACTTGACCGCAAGTTTTATGGAAATATTTTGTTGCTTTCTCATGGTTGTTTTGGACTGGGTGCGTTTATAAACAAATGTTATGTAAAAGAACCCCGACAAGGAATTAATAGTAGCTTAGAATATTTATAATAAAGAGGGGGAGTTGATACTTCAAAAACATAGATAAAATGGTGGTGCCGGGCCACCTTTTTCTGCCCTCCTATTGGCTGACATTTGATAGATTATCCAACATGCACTAATTATTTGAAAAAGCAAAGAATTAAAAAATAGTTTAGGGATATTAAAATCCACTCGATCTCGTTTTAGACGGATAATAATTAATACATTTCGGTTACCAACGGAATTTGTAGAATTTTGTTGTTAAATGATTAGTTAAATTTTTACTATTATAGCAGTGCTACCAGAATTACGAACAAGAAAATTTCTACGTTTTTGAAGACGCAAGTGTATGACAGCGCTCCCTCTATATCTCTAATACTCTAAGTTGTAATGTTATATTTTGTTTTTCCGCTCGAAAATCGAAGGTGCGATTCTTACAGCAACGCTAAGCCTTCCAATGGAATGGGACTCGTGATTGCTAATTTTTCAGTTTTCTATTGATTTCGTTTTTCTGTCCTTTGTTTTCACACTTATTATATTATATAAATTGACAGCCTCCGCGCAGTTAGTAAGGCGCCGACTGTGAAACGAGAGGCCACGGGTTCGATCCCCGCACGAGACAAATGTTTGTGACGCCCACAAGTATTTGTCTCGGGTATGGGTGTTTGTGGGACCGAAAAGTTTCTCGCAGTGTCTGATAACCACGACACAAGACTTAATTGATCTTAATGTGGGGTCAGGACTATGTATGTGACTATTGGGTGTATTTATTATTTATTTATTTGTTCATTATTATTAGTCTAATCACTTCCTTTCTTAGTCCAATTAGTTACTGGCTCTTTTACATAAAGGAAAAATCAGAAGGATTAAAACTGTTTCACGTGGTTTACAGTTTCAGTTATAAACATTTTTTTTCCGGCTTAGTATTATGTCAACACTCAATGACATGTGCAACTTAAAGTTCGCGGAAATACAAGCAAGTCAGCAGCGTATATACAAGCGGGTCAGGACTATGTATGTGACTGTTCGGTGTGTTTATTTATTTATTTAATAACCTTTCGCTTACTTCTCGTGATGCTAAGCTTAGATTTAGCATATTATGCCCGTATGACAGGCTGTCTGAATAACAGTCTCGTTATATTTTACGGGTTAAAAATACATCGGAGGTTTGTCTGACCTTTATGTCATTCCTAAATCGTGTCAGGTTGTTACGGTCCACGACCCACAAACCTTATCATTAGCTTGATGAGGTCATGTACTGTGCTAAATGAAACAGAAAAAAAGTAGCTAAACGACGGGTATATAAAATCGTGTTTACAATGTTAGAAGATATTTGCATCTGTAACTTCTCTGATAATCGTGTTTCGTAACGCAAAAGATTTAAAACGTCCAAGGTTCATTCACAATGAGGTTAATATGGGCAAACTTGTAGCTGAATTGAACCACGCTTTTATTATTGCCATGACTTATTTTGATGACTATGACATAGTCAATAGGACATAATCATCAAAATAAGTCAAGAAATTACAGAGAATTCGACGAACATACCTACCTAAAATAAAATATACACCGTTTCCTTTTTTTAGTTGGATAAAAAACAAAAGTATTGATATGTAAGTAGTTATTACCAAGGGAACCTCTGCCTACCCCTTCCGAGAAAAAGACGTGAGTTTATGTATGTAGTTCTTAGCTTGCTAACAACTTACCAAATAGAAATGAATAAGATATAAAATTACCTATTATTTTGCGATACGATTTTCTGCTTAGGACCCGTAGCAATATTGTCTTCATATTAATTATGCATATATGTCACTAGCATGACGTCACGCGCAGGCGCCGGGTTGACCACTGCAAACCATAAAATTGTTCGAAAATGAACTTTACATCTAAAAGAATAAGGTGAAATATGATTCCCAGTTCAAATTTTCTTTTTGTGATTTAAAATTATAGGGACACATTTTCATTACGTGCAATATCGAAATTGTACTTTATGTCGTTGTCATAGAGTGTATATTGTATTGTGTGGGATTTTCTATTGTTTCGGTCTGTCGGCTATAATGACATAATGGGTCGCGGGTTCGATCCGGCGCAATTACGCGGCACACGATCGATTATTGTGATCAATACAGGGGTTAGACGGCGGTTCGCTGCCAATTTTACATCTTTTTTATATAAATTTGTTGTTAGTATTGTTGCTACAAGATTTATCGACATGACGAACTTTAAAATCACTTGAATCTTTTAAATTTTCACACTATAATACCTGAATTTTTAAATACTGAGATGAGTTAAACACTAAAGAATTAACAACAATTATGGGCTGCAGTTTGAATTGAAATGATTTAGTAACATCATCTTCAGCGACTATAAGTCTATTGCTGGTGATCGCTCTCTCTTTAAATATAAATATACACGGGGCCTTCCTGTCTTACTAGGTATATAAGTATATCTCTTTGACTATAATAACCATTTAGTTGAAGCCAAATTGTATATTTTCAGTTTGTCCAAACAATAATTTTTAGATGAGTTACATATGTGACATATTGTCCCTGTCAAAATGACGAGACCAGATCCTCTGACTGCTGGTGTCATCCCGCCTATAAACAGTAGTAATATTACTAAACACTTTATAGTACACTGCACTGCACACAGGTGTTAAGTGTCTCAATTGCCAATAATTACTGGCTGCGATGTCATTTATCACCTTCATTACTTATTAAACTAACAAGCATTAAATCGGCAATAAACCTTAAATAATGCTGTATCGACCACTGAAGTGACAACACGTACATACATTAAAAAACATTAATTTATTTATAAAGCCTGTCAACAACTCGCTCCTCGCAAACGGATTCGCAGAAGCGACGCAACATATTGACAATAATCATAATCGTACTCAATAAGCACTGCAGTTTTGTTACCGCAACAAAATCGATAAATTAATCGATAAGCTCGGACGCAACACTAATATCGAGCGATCATCGAGTCGGTCGCCGACATGGATCGACAATTTTGTAAATTGTGCGCCGATTAGCGAGCGATTACGACTATTACCGACAGACGGACACCCGGAGCCGGGTACCGATTAAAATAATCGGTAAACGATAAAAACCGATAAAATAGTCCGCGTTTTATCGGCGGTAGTCGTTTATCGTGCACGCTTGTGGCTAACGACTGTGTGAGTAGCCTAATTTTTCGTGGTTCTTATAAATATTCATGTTTTTAAAACCACAAACTGGATAAGTAGTAATTGAAGGAAGCTGAGAAATTCCGTGATTTTACAAATAAGAATGATTGTCATGAGGCAGAGCGGATGAGATAGTTGTATGGAAAATATCTATGTCTTTTTTGTACTGACACATTGTGGTCGGCTAGGGTAGAACTCACTTTGAGGTAAATATTCAAGTAATAACCCGAAAATTTAATTAATTTTAAGGAAGTACGGCACAATAATGAGTCATCGGATGTATCCTTCGCAAGTTAGCTGTGCTCCTCAGTTGCTCAATGTGTGACAATCTGGCTGTGGTGAAACGAAAGGAAAAAGGGGGATTTTCCGTATCTTTGTGTCCTGGGATCAAATATTCCTTTCACAGCTCACTTTTTCTTTATTTAACCAGGTTTTATTTATTGATTTATACTTCATACATACGACTGCCTCGGTGGCGTATTTGTACTAAGGTATGATTACAAAACTGAGGTCTCGGGTTCGAATCCCGGGTTGGGCAAAGTGATATTGGATTTTTTTATTCATTATCAACCCGGAGTCAGGAATTTGCGCCCGATATGGCGATAGGCTCGCCCCCTATCACATCCAGGGACGAAACAAACAAGGTGAAACTTAGGTGCCTGGTTACTACGAGGAGAACCTCTACCTACCCCTCCTGGGAAAAATGCGTGAATTTATGTATATATGTACCTTATACAAATACAATATATAGGTAGACTTAATACCTGAGACATTCTTTTACAGTCGAACCCAAGGTGATGCAAAGATGAGAAGATGTTTTCCCATAATTTCCCAACTGGTTATGTATACATACAGTACTCGTATATAAACCCAGTACATAGTAATGCGGTTAGCACTGGGTCCCCATCTAGTTATCAAACGTCTAAAGGTACATTACCTACGGATCTCTCCAAAGACACGTCAAAGCCTATCCTAATTTAAACAGGGCTGTTTACGTCCCCTGGGCTCGGATCAAGACCCTGGTGTGTGGTCCCAGTGATAGCGGGGCTTGCAATTACTGTTATAATAATACTTCAAAGACTACAAAAGTTCGCAAATTCTTTTTTGTGCCGCACTGTCAAGCTGTGGAATTGTTTGCCGTCACACGTGTTCCCTCCTTCCTATAATCCTGGGTCTTCCCGCCGTAGTGTGAAGAAGCATCTCAGCAGGCCGGCATAATTGTGTCGAATGGCATGGGACCGCCGTCTGATGCCATTCGATACTCTGTCTGGACGGCATTTGCGCTTACCATCAGGTGCAGTGCAGCCATTATGCCGTGCCAGTGTAAAAAAAAATCTAAAGTTTAAAGACTTAGGTTTTAGACCAATAAAATGAAAACATACCAAGTAGATATGTTTAAACTATTTTAATGTTTTTTTAATTTTGTTTTATATTATCATCTTTTTAACTTCCAACTTTTGCTGGTAGATGTATTTGGGTTGGATTGCCCCAACCATCAAAATACTTGGAGTTGTGTTTCACATGAACCTTGTAGAAACTAGGAGAATGTTGTGTGTACAGCATTTATATCATACCTATTATTGGAATATTGGACTGCCTCGGTGGCGTAGTGGTACTACGGCCCGATTGCAAAGCTGAGGTCTCGGGTTCAAATGCCGGGCCGGGCAAAGTGATATTGGATATTTCTATTCAATATCAGCCCGGAGTCAGGAATTTGTGCCCGATATGGCGACAGGCTCGCCCCCTATCACATCGTGGGACGGAATATACAAGGCGAAACGTGGGTGTTCTGGTAGCACCTCTGCCTACCCCTTCTGGGAAAAAGGCGTGTGTTTATGTATGTTTTATGTATGTATTATTGGAAACTGACAGTTCGCATAATAGATGCCAATTTAATGTGATCCGTCAGTTTTTTAGCTGGCTAAAGGTTGATGCTGTTGTAAAAGCTCACAGGCCCTCTGGCCGGCGTAATTCCAGCTTTATATTTCCCTCTTACTGTTTCGGGAGTAAGTGAGTATAAATATTTCCAACTAACTACTTTTATTTTTCTATTTGAATAATTTCGTTGTAAGTTAAAGACAAGTAATACATTCCCAAATGCTCGCTGAGCTTCAATGCTCGGTTTCATTAAAACGCGTGCCTCTAACGATCCTTGCTTACAGGAGTTACGAGCAAGGATCCTTGTGACAGCGTCTAAAATCACTTTGTGATGTCAGGTCACTGAAAAAATCAGGAAATCCAACTACATACATAAAAATACGACTCTATGTTTGGTAGTGGATAGCCCGCACTGGCGGCACACCCCATGCCGAACTCATTTCAGGGTTGAGCGAGCACCCCCTCTCCCACCCGCGCCCCTGCAGCGGTTTGTCGAAACATTCTACTTGTACCTACTTACCCACTGGTGGAAATTGTGTCACTAACTATGTTTTAAGCATTTATTTACACTCGTTCCGACGGGGGTTTGCGTATTGTGTTTGTGAATTACGCTGTACGTTCAAAGGTGTAGGCAGAAATGTTAAAGCGGATCTACATATATTACGCAAGTATTTACGATAGTTACGTATAAATCAGCATGGTTCAGTAAAAGAGAAGCTGGATTTCAAATGAAGTCGCGTGTTAGTTATCTGCTTTGGTATTAATATTTGTTTCAACTACAAAGACTTGGTAAGCGTCTGGAAGTTGTTAGAGAGAATTCCAGTACTTATATCACATGACAAATATCTGAGTCAGCGTCAGTATTGTTTTTATTCACTTTTGTACTGTAGAAACATTAAAGCCGAGCGAATAATTTTCATATGCCTTTGTGATAATCTCACGTAAAGAACAATTCCAGTGAAATCTATCTAGGTTCCATACAGCTTGTATCTGTGAAGGGACTTTCCAAAGTAATCTTCTTTTACTATAATGACTTTGTTTTGTGCTTTCCTATATCAATATAGGTATCTTACACATTTCCGCTTATCCAATTAGTTACTTTCTGATTAAACAGGTTCTTGGTCAAAATTTCTAACTCCACCCAAACTCACTCGTAGAGTTCCAGTACTCTTCGACTTTCTATACTATTGTTAATTTTGACTGATATTATTTCAGCAATACTCTGTTTTGTAAAACTCGATTAGTGTTAACCCCCGGTAATAGCAGTGTTTAGGGTAGGCAGTAATAAGTGGACAGGTTGAACTATCTAGGTGATAAAATTAAGTAAAATTCGATTGATGATAAAGTGGGAACCATGAGTAGGGGCGTTGTACATCTCGCGTCTGCAGGACAAACGCTGTGGTCGCGGTTTGGAACCCCTTACACTTTTATTCCGACAGCGGTTCGATTAGGTGCCGATGTGTAATACATTGTACCGGCGACAAAAACAATATTGTATAAACCGCAGATATTAAATTGAGCGGTTAGGTTTGGTTATGCTCTAGTACCGACGAGGGTTCTACGAACGATACAAAGACTGACCGAAATTGTTGTAACATGAAAATTAAATTTCTTTGAATATTAATACACCGCAGTCCACAGTGGAACATGGTTTTATCCTATTACAGGGCATATGCTAAATCCTCAGATTTTCTTAAGCATCCCTAGCAAGTAACAAGCCATAGTTACTACGAATTTATAGAATTTCGATGATATTTAAAGTCTCCCAACCCGCAGTAGGCTAGTCTAGTCGGCTATGGTCTAATTTATCTCAATCGAATTCTTGATTGAGGAGTCCCGTTCTTAGGAATGAGCGTTTAATATTTCGGTTTAATATGTAAAAGCCTTAATATGTAAGTGCGTGGTGGCCTGTTGGTAAACGGACCAGACGCGGCTGCCTACATGTTCACGGTGTTCGCGGGTTCAAATCCCAGGGCACACCTCTGACTTTTCGGAGTTATGTGTGTATTGATAGTCAATCACCACGCACTTTAACGGTGAAAGAAAACATCTTGAGGAAACCTGCATAACGTAGAAATTTAAAGAATTTCTGCGGTATGTAAGTCCGCCAACCCGCACTAGGCCAGCGTGGAGGACTATATGGCCTAACCACTCTCAATCGATTCTCTCGATTTTAGAGTAGACCCGTGCCCAGCAGTGGGACGTATATGGGCTGATACAGATGTAAAAGTCATACTATGATAGTCACTTTAGTATGTATCTGTGTTTGCCAACCTAGTCCTCATTCTAAAACACACCATTGCTCATTTCAAAAACAATTCGAAATTTAAAAACTACTCGGGATTTTCGCGCAGTGTTGCAAGCGTAATATTTTCACAAATTTAAAAGAACCGCGGGGTGCTATTACCTCTCGACTCTCGTCAAGGGTTGTGCCGGCGGGGCGCCAATACGTGCACATGGCGTACTCGTGCCACACAAACTTTTGATTGTTCCGCACTGTTGTGACATCTTGTTGCAGGTATTTGAATTACGAATTACTGTGCTCCAATTTGAACGGGATTTGAATTTGGAATTTCGTTGCTTGTGGGCGAGTTGGATTGGTGGTAACAATTAACAAAATGCGGGAAAACGGAGTGACGTCAAGTTTTTTTTTCTTAATTAGGTAAACAAGGAAAACGTCGTATACGTTTAATTAATTAACTTTTTAGGATTTTTGCTAGTTGTATTTTACTTCAAGATGCTTACTATTTTTTGACCTGCCTAGTTATAAAAAGTAAATGATTATTAGTACTTTTACTACACATCTTCGTATTATTTTTTGAAGAAATTCATTAAAAAATAATATGAGCTATTTTTTAGTACCTTTCGTGCTATTAGGTATACAATTGTAATAAATAGTGTCTAGTCCTTAATATCTCGTCGATACTTATGAATAAAAACTAAAGTAGAATTTAGTCATATTACATCATACGTCAATTTTTTTACACTTTTTTAAAATTGCTACGTTTTTACAAAAACAATTTTGATATAAAAACTACTCAATTTAACCACCCTATAATGGCGGTGTTATTATATGGCCAATAATCGAAACGATCAAACAAAAAACCCAATGAGGCCTGACCACGCAGGTTGTAATAGCATAATACGAGCCAGGAATGTAGTGAGGCGTCCGTATTGGGATCCCAGACCCAGTAGTGGCCAAACTTGTGAAATATGAGTAGTTTGTCGAAATTGTACTTTTAATAATCTAAAAGAATACTACATTTAAATATGATTTAGGCCACGACATTTATTTTTAAGTCTTTCAAGAAATGTGAAATTAATCGTCAATTCACCATCTTTTAAAATTTCATCATAAACACATTTATTTATTTATGTATAAAATTCCATACTAAAATCTATATCGCAAAAAAAATTAACACACTTCTCATCCCATTTTGTGTCTATAATTTGGCCCACACCAAGCGCTCTAACTGCGCCCATAATGGACCAATTTGAGCGATTAACATCAGCCGGAAGTCGGTCAGGAAGCGGAGTGGGCGGCGCGCGCGCATCCGATGCGCCCTCTGTTGCACCGCTTAGTTTTTACACCAACTGTTGACGGTTTAACGAAGTTTAATGATGTTTTACACCTAGAGTTTATTATAGATTTTTAAGTTAGTATGGAATAGTTTGAAGTGTTTTAATTATTGTGGTATTGAGAGGAAAAGAAAATTACAGGCGGCCTCACACTTATTAGAGGCCTACCACCGGTCAGGTTTTTTAACATTGCTGTAAAAAATACTCGCAAAAACTTAAAGTTACTTATGTACCATATAAATAAAAGTAGAGTTCAGAACTTCCTTAACCAACGTGCCACATCTATAATAGCCCATTGTGTATTTAAAAAATGTCATATACAGTATAGTACAGTCATATTTTACTGTATGAGCCTGTATCAGCACACAATCTCCCACTGCTAGACACGGGACTCCTCTACAAGTTCGATTGAGAGGGGTTGGGCCATAGTCCAAAAATAATGAACCGGACATAAAACACACCAGTTGGCTTTAGATAAATGATGCACAAAAAGCGCATTAAGTTCAGTCTTCCGGCGCAGTCAATGTGCCGGCAAACAATCGCGACGAATGCGACATAACACGTGCGACTGGCGATTATACACGCAAGTGTAGTGCAAGCAACTGTGTCATTAGGGGATAGGGAAATCAGTATTGGCAAAAGATGTTTCTGAGGGAAGATAATTGTGGAATTGGAAGTGAATTAAAATAGCCCTCGGCTCTCCATTGACAGTATCTCTCACATTCGGGAGGATATTTCAGACTGCCTCGGTGGCGTAATTGTACTACGATACGATTACAAAACTGAGGACTCGGGTTCGAAACCCTAATCGGGCAGTGATATTGGATTTTTTTATCTAATATCCGCCCGGAATCATAATTTGTGTCCGATAAGGCGATAGGCTCGCCCCCTATCACATAGTGTGACGGAACCCTCAAGGAGAAACGTGGGTGTCCTGGTTGCACCTCTGCCTACCCCTTCTGGGATAAAGGCGTGAGTTTATGTATGTATGTATTTTCTTGTTAGTAATGTTGGCAGTACTACTGTATTAGTGAAAATTGAACGAATTAACTACAAATTGCTATAAATTCCGTTGGCAACCAAAAATATATTGAGTTATTATACGTGCAAAATGAGTTCGAGTGGAATTCAATATCCCTAAACTATTTTTATTAATTTGCTTTTCAAATAATTCGTGCATGCTGGACAAACTGTCAAATGTCAGCCAATGCGAGGGCAGAAAAAGGTAACTCGGCACCACCATTTTTATCTACGTTTTTGATGTACCAGCGCTCCCGTTATATTATATAATCTCTAAGATTGGAGCTTAAATAGATTATGTCAAGGCCCAAGTACATACATCCCAGATTACATCAAGACCCAACTATATGGACAATGCAAAGATTTTCTTTGTTTCTCTTACTTACAGCAAGGAATAATATTATTATTTCGAATGAAACAAAAAACAAGTTCAAATTGCAGTGAGTATGTACCTGAAGGCCAGTAAGTAGACCCGGAGATAAGTTGCAAAAGTTGGCAATATTTTACTAGACATGCACAATTATTCATGTGTACGTTTGTTTATTTATAAATATATATGCAGTAAGGTTATTAAAATAATATAAATCGTTTGATGATGTGTAGAGAAAATTAAATAATATGCATTGAGCTTTAATTCATTTGGTACATTTTTTATTGAATTCATAAAAATAAATCTAGACTTGATATTTATTTGTACGTTAAGTAATTATATTAGTTTGGATGCCTATAATTATGAAAAAAATATAATTCAGTCGAATTGAGAACCTCCTCCTTTTTGTGAAGTCAGTTAATGATGAACCTTGCTTATGGGTATGCGTATGGGTACTTGAATGGGTCCAATAATATTTTTTTTTTACTTCGAACAATCATCCATCATCATCCACAACCTGTAAATTCCCACTGCTAGATAGACCTCTCATATATTAAGTCACTTTTCTATATCTTTTATGAACCAGATATTTTAATTTTATTTAATAAAAACAAAGCCCAATCTTTCTGCAACACCCATAAAATGTTTCACCGACGCCTCGTAACTAGGATATAATTAATATACTCATATTTCAGCAAGCATACTCGCGTGTATCATCAGATACGGGTGTTGGGCTGCGGTCTATCCGTCACGTACACTCGAAGCACTGCTGGCGCAATCTCCAACACTATAATTTGTGATATTGGCAGCGGCCACCGACCGGCGGTAGCTTGATTAAAAATTGGATAAAATTACCTATGGATAGCTCAGGAACGAATGTGTTTGCGACTGTGGGAAACTAATGTGAAATATTATGGTACCTCCTATTATGGGTATTGCAAGTCTGTGTTTTTTTTTAATTCTATTTTAGGTTCCAACGTCTGAAGAAAAGGATTTCATTGAATTATTTCATATTTTCACATGGGTTTAAGTTTTTAAAGTATTTGGAATGTTATCTATGACAACATTAAACAAATTGAATTTCAAAAAATTATTTTTGTAAAGGTTGGACCACTTTAAGCGTCATAGTGCCTAATTGTGTTTAAAACAAGTCTAAGTATATATTAAGAAAAGTTGCACATATCTCATTTGCAATGATAGAAAATATAATTTTATAGAAATACTAAAATAAACAATTTTCACAAGCTTTCTTGCCAACCTACAAAAAACCTTCAATCAAAAGGACGATAATATTGCTAAGGTTTTCACGCGTCAAAGAATATTAAAAACGTTCATTTTCCTGTTATATCTGTTGCGAATTGACGTCGACATGGTACATTCGCAGTTATTGAATACATAATCGGTGGACACGGTAGGCGCCACATTTCTTTGCCTAAATCACGAAAATCATTACCGTGAAAGTAGTTTTACATGCGTAAAATTCACAAAGTTTAGCTTATGCGCCAAAGATCGGGTTTGCCTGTTATATATTTTTGTGGACTTGGAAATAACTAAAAGTTATATTTTTAACATTAGGTTATACGTTTCTAGATATTCTATAGATATAATGGAGAAGAGGCATATGCCCAGCAGTGGATAAACTTGGGCTGATACGATGATGATGAGGTATTATATTGTCTGTATATACTTAGTCAGATTTTCGGTTCGTAAAAAATAAATTGAGTCGTTAATTTTGTTGCTTTTTGCCTGTAATCGTCTAAATTCACGCTTTATAAATAAACTGCTGGAGTTTTAATCCCACGCATCACAGGCAAACTTACAGACATGTAATTAGTTTTTATGTGTAGGTATCTTTGATATATATACGATTTTTTAAAAATTCCAACATCCATATCACTCTCCAGTCATAGCCTATATCTTTACGAAATATTTCGCCTCTTACTTAATCTACACATAAAACAAAATGAGACGTGAGTTCGGTGAGTGAGATTGCCGAATGCCCAATACCCCTATCCTCTTCCCATCCTTTTTCCTTCCCGCTCCCCTCCCAATTGGGCCGGCAACATATCCATGATCCAGCGTTATGGATGTTCATGTGCGGCAGCCTCACTTACCATCAGGTGACCTGTATGCCCATTTGCCGGACTTATGCATTAAAAAAAGGAAACCAACAAACATACGTCAACATTTACACCAGTAGAAATAATCGCATTTCAATCAGAGCAAAACACGCACGCGCCAGACAAATATGTATAAAATCGATTACATAAAACTATAAAACAATCGGGACACGTGTTTCCATACTCGGATGGTTTGATAGCCCGACGCTAATCCACTCGTGTCTAATTGTATAGCTTAAAAAAAACATGGCGACTGTGATTGATTTTGGCGCCAAGCGTCTGTTTTAGAGGTTTAATTGTCAAGGATTTTGCAATGGACCTTGGCGAAAACGTAATTCAATAAAAATAATTTATAATTAACTTTATTTCGTATTAACATTTTACAATTATTGTTCGTTTATATCACTTATTGGTATTAAGGACATATGGGAAATTCATATACCTAAATTAGGTAGGTACCTAATCGAATTTTTCGAGTACATAATTTGCTAAATGGCAAGAGTCGAGTGGAGGAAGAAAGGGGAGGCCTTTGCCCAGCAGTGGGACACAAGATAGGCTACAAAAAAAATGCTAATATTTAGACATTTATTATAAGCATGGTCCTGTCACTTTGCCGAGCCAAAATTAGCAATTGTAAATGTTTTTAAAAATAAATTGTCATTATTTATTTGTTTCATAATAAGACTCGTTACATTATATCTTAATATGTGCGATAGAAATAACTTAAAATTAAATACCTTGTTTTAACTCGTGATGTTTCAATATTTTTTGCATTTTAACTAATTAGCTGATGCTGTCAAAATATATTAATGTTTATTTTATACACAAGGCTTTTAATGTTAAGATGTGTCAATTTTAATAAATGTGTAGTAATAATATTTGTACTCATTACTATGTATTTTTAATACTTTATGAATAATGCTTGCAATTTTTTTGATGAAAACATTTGTGTCGAAGGCCTAAACCTATTTATAATTTTATTTTATAGTTTCAAGAATGGGTACCTCTGGATATCATGCCGGCTTTTCAGGCCCATGTACATCCCATTTCAAGGCACGGGCCTACACCACAGTCTCGAATACAATCGGATTAGGCCATATAGTGGACTACGGCCTAGTATGTAAGGACATAGCAAAAACTTTTAAAAATCACACACAAACCTTTAAAACGCTAATTTAAAAAAATACTACACAATTTTACGAAGGCACATAATTTAAAAAAGAGTGGTCCTACACAACTTCACGAAGGCATTTAATATGTGCAAAAAGTGACATTTGTATATGATACGTTTAACCTTTAGCCTTTGGGTTTCACAAAAATACTATAATCTGTCTGATGTGTCAGTTTATGATAAAGGATGACATGATCTGTGGATATCTGGATATCTTGTTTATAATCCGCTGTTTTTGCTAAACGTGTGCTTAGTCATATAACATTAACGTTGAAGAAAAAATAATATTAAAAGTTACAATTACTTTTAAGTTGGGAAACAAAATTAAATACATAGTACTAGTCTATCAGAGTAATGAAATAAGGTGACCTGATCGGTGATAAGGTGATCGATATTCCAACAGGTCGATGTAGAAATCCTTGGGTGAGGCCTATGTTCAGCCGCGGACTTACTGTTGTTAAGGACAGAGAGAGAAATTAGAAAATGTCTACCCCGCAATATTCTATTTTATAATACTCACCGGATATAAATAAACATAACTCATTGATTTTTGGTCTAACGCGATGAATAAATAAATACAAATAAATACACCCAAAGAGTCACATACATAGTCCTGACCCCACATAAAGTCTTGTCTCGTGGGTATCAGCCACAACGAGAGACTTTTCGATCCCAAAAAATACACAGACCCGAGACAAATACATGTGGGCCTCACAAAATTTGTCTCGCGGCCTCTCTTTTCGCAGCCGGCGTCGAACCAACTGCGCCACGGAGGCTGTTAATATCCACGACTGTGG
Source organism: Theretra japonica (assembly GCA_033459515.1). NCBI lineage: Eukaryota > Metazoa > Arthropoda > Insecta > Lepidoptera > Sphingidae > Theretra > Theretra japonica. The sequence goes on from CM065942.1 coordinate 7,802,256, forward strand.
CGATATCTTTTTGGTGTGTGATTCCAATTAATGTCATGTCTGTACCACCCTGTACATTAATTATTATCATGCACATACCAGTCTCTATCTTGTACTGGTTAGGAATTATACGCTTTAATCCATTTTGACGTTATTAGGCTTTGTGTACTTCACATATCTTTGAAATTGTTGTATAGAATTCTCAGTCAAGTTTCCTCACGTAAACCTTGTTGAGTGTTATGTTTTTTACGTATTCGCTGTTGAGGCAAAGGCGTGAGATCCCTCTGTTTGTACTTTCGCAATACCATAGACACCACACAGCCAAACTGCAACTATGTAATGAACATTTATGCCTTAAAAGACGCAAGGCCATAGCGCCGGACAACCTATGTATCCCTTTAAAAAAAAATAATACACAATAAATCAAAACTTCAATTTATCTTCTTACAGCATTTTTTAAATACAGAATTCCAAAACAGTTTAAGCATTATAACGTTTCGCACATTAGCGGTGATTTATCAACGCTAATAATGTAGGCATTTATCCTGTTTAACATTTTTACACAATTTGTCTTGTTCGCAAATATTTGATTTATTTATGTGTAGTTAGCGTGGTGGCCTGTTGGTAACGGACCAGACTCGACTGCCTACATGTTCACGGTGGTTGCGGGTTCAAATCCCAGGGCACACCTCTGACTTTTCGGAGTTATGTGTGTATTGATAGTTAATGACTTCAGGTTAAGATATAATAAAATATATTCACTTGAGTAAGAATTCTTTTAATCCGTTTCTGCACACGTTACAATTTCAAACAGTTTAAACAAAAGGCACACGACACACTATAAGTGTCAAAACATAGATTTTCTTCTAAAATGCACAAGGTAACAAATCATACTGCCTAAAGTAAAATTTACATTCCAACAATAGTCAATCACCACGCACTTTAACGGTGAGGGAAAACATCGTGAGGAAACCTGCATACCGTAGCGATTTTAAAGAATTTCTACGGTATGTAAGTCCGCCAACCCGCACTAGGCCAGCGTGGTGGACTATATGGCCTAACCACTCTCAATCGTACTCTCGATTGTAGAGGAGGCCCGTGCCCTGCAGTGGGTCGTATATGGGCTGATACAATACAAAAATATGTGTAGTTATTAGTTAAATTACTTCTGCTTGCGTTATGGTGCCTTTGGGAGATTTTCGCCATTGCCAATTTTTAATTTTTTGACATTGCTTGAGGCCAAATAAATCGTCATATTCTACTCTGCTCGGACAGTGATAATATGTCTTTTTATTACACTTCATCTTTTAAGAAAGACACAGTGCCTAAATTCAAAAGATGTATTGCATAATTTACTGTATTTAATCGGATAGATAGCATGGAATTATGTCTCACCACTGCGACGTCACACTTCGCTGTGGCGTTTCTTTCCTGTGAGTGACACAGTTGGAGGCCCCAAAATATTATCTTATCTCATTTTCATTTCACGTCATTTTCCCAGTCGACCAAAGGTGTGGCACATACATGATTCTGTATGTAATTGTTATTCGAAAAGCCGATACTTACGAAACAAAAACCTATTTAGGTAGGGACTCTCAAAATATCTATCAGTAACTTCCTTAGAATTGAAATTACAACTTGTTCAATGATTTCTTAGATTTACGCGAATTTTACACATTGATATAAAACTAATTTTTAAGGATTTAAAATTTTTGAAATCATTGAGTAACCGATACAACTTGCTCATTCTAAAATCAAAAGTCTCGTGTTATCTATTACTTCACAAATTAATGAAATCATTAACTTAATTACTTTCATTTGGGATACAGGGATAATGCCTAGTGATCTATGACCATAACGCATGAGCGGGACCGCGCCGGTCACGTGACGGACTCGTGTCGTCACCCTGTAAGCTGACATATCCAGATTGATCTGTTTTTGAGGACCTAATCGTATTTACTTTGTTTGCGTAAGTTGATGTAAATGTGTTGTAATAGTCGGATTAATGGTGGTCCCACGGAAGTATTTTATTAGATTTTCTTTGGTAATAGTTGCCTTACCCTATCCTAGTGTCACTAGTATTAAGACTCATGTTTATTTCTATTATAAAAGAAATAACGCATATTTTTTATTCCTAGAAAATATTTATAGTGAAAGTCAATTTCTAGAGCGAATTTTGAGTGATTTTTTTCACATTCTTTTATTTATTAGTCTACATTAACTGTCTGGACCAGCTCTTCGAAACACTCCGGATGCCGCATGCCCAATACACCTTTCCCCTTCCCATCATTTTTCCTTCCTGCTCCCCTCCCGATTTCATAGGTCAGCAACACATCTATAACCCAAGCATTTTGGATGTTCATGAGCGGCGGTCATCACTAATCAGGTGACCTGTTTACTCCCTTAGCCGGACCTATTATAGAAAAAACACTGCCGCCTAACTTACTATCAAACTATCAGAGCCATTTAAATATTGATGTCTATTAATTAGTTTAAAACTTCATTTTAATGATTTATGGCCAGTAATTCCCTGTAAAAGTCCCGTTATCCCCAATAACCCCGTATTAGCCAATTAGCCAGCGTTTAAATCACGAGTAGGCTGCATTGGGTCTCCAAAATAATAGTTTAGAGTCCGGAAACATTAACTTGTACCAGCCATCGCCTTAACTTTTGTGGAGTGGTACAAGTTGGAAGAAATAAACATAATTGTTGATCAATTCAGTCAAGTACTGAGCAACGAATCGACCGTGAAACAGAAGGCCCAAGATTGTATCTCTACACTAGGCAAATTTTTAAAGAATAATTTAGTGGATTTTTAGTTTTTTTTTTATTAATCTGCAATATGTCATTTTATATCAAAATCGAAAGCATGGAAAAATATTTACGAGTATTTAAACCATATGATATTTCTAATTAATATCGTTGCAGGTACTAACAAGCTAAGTATTCAGTCGGCCTACGAAACTCGCGTCTTGCCAACTTGGTTGCTCGGTGTCAATTGCGTTATACTAGCGATCCTAAGATCCAATCCGACAGGAGTTGCAGTGGTGGGCCTGTAGGCGAGATAGTTTCTTAAAATCATACATTAATAATTATTCCTACTATTGTACACCAGACCAAAGACAAAAAAACATCCTTAAAATTTTGTGAACTAAATAGCTCTCCGCTCATACCTTGCACCGCGTTGTGAGCGGCCAGCCGGGTCGGCGAAGTAGTTTAGTTGCGTGAAATTTAAATTTTTGCTATTCATTGCGGGCTGCGAGTTGTTTTACTGACACTCGCGCGTTTGTGAAGGGGTCCGCTCCCTTTCGCAAGGGTCGGTTGCCAGTACTGGTGATGAGAGAAGTGTTTACATGGTATACTTATTTTATTGCGTACCTACGTAGAAAACAGGTAGACTGTATCTTAGAGAGAAGTGTTCACATCGTGGTGTTATTAATTTACTTCATATATTTGAAATAGATAAACTCTGCCCCATAATTAGGGTATAAAGATATAGTTTCAAATATATCAAAGATATTTTAAAGCAAAATCAATATTCTATGAACATTCATACAAATTTAGCGTATTTATGTATGAAATTTCCATGGATATTTTCTAGACTTTTTTTGTTCTATGGACGACTTACAATGCTTTTTTCCTTGGGTTAATTAAATTTTCCATCATATTATACAGTAAATATAAAACTACATAACAAAAAAAACATCACATTTTGTATTCCAATTACAAACTCAAACCAACTCCATATTAAACAACCTCTGTACTCTCTATCCATCCATCCATCAGCCAAAGGAAGTCCACTGCTGAACATAGGCCTCCCCTTATGATTTCCACAGTGACCTGTTGGAGGCAGCCTGCATCCAGCGACGTCCCGCGACCTTTACTAGGTCGCTGACCACCTTGTGGGTGGACGTGTCCCTCATACAACCTCATAGAAAATACAAAACACTTGTCCACCCACGTGTACACTGCGAATAAACTGCAAGCAGTGCACATCTTGTACATTCCTGGCGAGTTTTAACAAATTGAGTCGGGTCTCGCTTCCCTCTGTTATGACGCCAGCGACAATTAGCTATGCTCCATAACCTACGCAATTCGACTGGTTCTAAACACTATTTATCAATTTTCACATATTAATTACAGCTATTATTCAATATGGCAAATGATTAGCGAATGCGTGTCATTTTTCAAGGTAAATGAATTAGTGTTTTGCTAATGGAAAATTATGTGTCTATGATTGCACCTGGAGCCTCGCAGGTGTTTCAATGATCTTGGAAGGAAAAGATAGGGACTATTAGGCCTTATGCAAGTGAATAATCAGTACAAATGGCTGCCGTAAAATTTCCTGCAACTCGCATTCTAATAAAAGAACTTGTCTTTCATAAACAGCTTTTTATTCAATAAATCAAAACATTTATTCTCCTACATGTGTCGCTAAAAATAAAATCATAATAAACATATGATTTTATTATTCTTAATATAACATACAAGGCAGTACAGTTTCACTTCCTTTGCTCCAAAAAAGAATTAATATTTTATATTGGCGCCAAAAATGCGTCGACTGACAAGCTTTTAAAGATATGCATCTTGAAGTCAAGTATCACTTGTGAGTAAAGATAACAAGCCTCCGCGCTTGTAGCTAACAAGCTGAATGCGTTTATGTAATTAGTTTAATTTTTTAATCGACGATTATGTCACATTTAAGTGCATGTTGCACGTTTCTGTAATGCCTGACATTATCTTTTTATGGTTCCGTGGTCAATGTCAAAAACATTTTTTATTTGTTATACTCGTAGGTGCGTAAAATATACTGAATAATATAATTATTTTAAGCACTACGGAGTTACACGGCAACAAAAAAACATAAGCCGTGCCAATGAAATGATGAAAAATGTGTTTAAGCCATAAAATAGTCCAGTAAGGAGAATAATAAATAATTTTATTCCGTAGTATTTAACAAAAAAATATTGAAGTAAAAATGTTACTCTGCAATACTGTCTATAGTTTTTGTTTTACGACAGGTCTATACGAAGGCTCAAACACATAATATCGTAAATACGTCAATGTCGAGGCTTCCAACCACGCGAATGGTTACGAGTATTTATAGAATTTTCAATGTTTTATAAAACTGAATTGACAACACATTGCGTTATTTTAAAATTCCAAAACAATAATTATGTTAATGGACTCGTATAGTGCTACTTCTGCGTTGACTGTGAACAGTGATGTCTTCAATTTGTTTTTATGGGTCACAAGTCTATGAACTAAGAAGCCAAATTTTCACAGATTATGGAATATGGGAGCTATCATTTTCTTCATTTTGTTTTAATTTATTTTTTATATCTCTTTTTGGATTTTTTTTTCTTGGTTGTCCTTTCAAATATCTACAAGTATTACAAATAGTTTTTCCAACTTCCAATCATTTTCTCTCGTATTTTATATTACTTTCGTTGGTTTTAATCCCACACCCACATAAAGGACATTTCGACAGCCCAACACTCATCGCGCACAACTAATCACACAGGAAAAAATTATGTTGGCCGGGGGTCAAGTGACAACCTCTTGCCATCAATCATCCACGCGCGTCAATCCATGATGAATGCTGCAGCTCACAAAATGATAATTATCGACAACGCACCGGTACAACTAGCGCCCTCTGTGCTGCCAATCAGACGGTAATTTGTTCCTTTAAATGCCACGTTTGAAAAAGGATTGTGATGATTTGTAAGGGTTTTATGTTGTGGTATGGCGACAGTGTTAATTAGTGAGTTAGTTGACAGTGTCAATTCCTTTAAGATTACATTTTTCCTAAGAGAAATCTTGAAAGTTGCATAATAGTATCTAAGCAAGTATAAGTATTTATCAAGACTGCAGTCAATACAATCAAAAAATAATTATCTATAGAAAACAAAATAAAATCTAAAAATTAAGAACTGAATAGATTAATAAATAAATAATACACCCAATAGTCACATACATAGTCCTACCCTACTAAGATCAAATCTTGTGTCGTAGGTATCAGGAGCTACGAGAGACTTTTCGGTCTCACAAACCCCCAGACTCGAAACAAATACTTGTGGTTCACACAAACATTTGTTTCGATGCGGGGATCGAACCCGCGGCCTCTCGTTTCACAGCCGGCGTCCAACCAACTGCGCCACGGAGACTGATAGATGTAATAACCGAGGCGCAGTCATTACATTGACCTGTATAATTGTTAGTTTTCAATTGGTAATACGCATTTCCCATACTACCCAAGGTATTTGACAAGAATTCGTAATACCAAATCTTGGAATAAGCTGTCCCTTGCAGGTCGTGCTAATCGGTTACCCCTGACTCGTGTCACTTGGCAACAATAGAATTCAATAAGCCATTACTAAGTTAAAATCTTTCTGACTACAAATCTGAATTAATTTACCAACATGGTGGACTAAATCTTAAACGAACTCAAATTATGTGAATAAAAATAAATAATATACAGACATAGTCTGATGCAGAGATAATGTTTGTCAATTTAAGTAATGGCACACACTTTATTATTATTATTTTTACAACTACACTCAATCATAACCCTATTTCAACACAAGCCGTGTTAACCCTCAACCATCTCACCGCCGGTACAATTGTCACACGGGCAGAGCAATTCATTAGTCGTTATAAAGCCGCGATTATCATAAAACTCTAGTAGAAAATAATCTCGGGACCGAATAAATATGCCACACGGAAATTTAGTGTCGGGTCCAAAAGGCCCGGGACCCTGCTGGGACAAAAAGGCCCGCGCGTCGGCCGTGGCGCTACACCGTCCATTTTTTATGATATAACTTCTAAAAAATATACATATATTTTTTGACTGTCATCGGGAACTAATTTCGTTGGCTTTTTTGTGGTTTTTCTTTTAGTAATTATTTTGTAAACCGCCGCGTTGTGGTTCGGCCGTGTGTGCTAGACGTCGTGTTTGTGTTGGTATTACACGTTTTTGTACATTTGCTATTTTGTTTCGAAGTATAGCTTTTAGACAAGATTAGGGCATGTCAATGCAAATACTTAAAGATACAATACAATTTATTTACTTGCTTAAATTTGAAAAAATCTTATAATTCTTGTTTTAAATGTTGCGTATTTCATTGTTTTGTTTTGTTCCGTAACATGAAAAAAACAGGAATTTAATTTCTTACCTAATTTAAACTTCACAAAATTCACGCCTATAGTTGTCAATAATCGCAATATTCACGGGAACCGTTAATCAGGGCCACGCGTCGATCCCGCCCCCCAAATATATATTTGAAAACAATTTCACACATCAACATTAAATCTTATTTATCTATTACATGCTTATTCCTGCCTTGTTACCAAGCAACTAACTATTATACACACTCAAAATAAAACTTAATACCATTGTGATAAGTTATAATTTCATTTGGCAATGGAGATTACCATGCCTTTCATATTCCGCTTAACCAAGGCGTAACTAAAGAGAACTCGTGCCAATTTTTATGGGAAGCGTTTGATAATGCAGAGTTCCAATGTTAAATAATGTTTTTATACATTACCCACGGTCCGACCATGTCCCTTTAAATTATAACGTCAGACATGAGAAGCCGGTGGATGTTTAATTTTATTGCAAAGAATAGACAAGTATCACCATCATTTTCTTATAAAGCCAGCGTGATGGACTATATGGCCTAACCACTCTCAATCGATTCTCTCGTTTGTAGAGCAGGCCCGTGTCCTGCAGTGTGACGAATATGGGCTGATACATACATACATTGTTGATCAAAGGCTTTCCCAAGCATTCCCATAGTAGCCCGTTTGAAGCAGCCTGCCTCCGACGACATCTTGTATTCCTTACATGGATTCTCACAGTATTAATCATATATAAGGAGCACTGGTACTTCAAAAACTTAGATAAAAATGTTGGTGCCACCTTTTCCTGCCTTCTTATTGGCTGACACTTGACAGGGTGACCAACATGCACGAATTATTTGAAATAGAAAAATAAAAAAATGTTTGGGGCTATTGAATTCCACTCGAACTCGTTTAAGACGGATATTAACTTAATGAACTTTCTGTTAGCAAAGGAATTAACAGCAATTAATTGTTAAATAATAAATTAAATCACTAATACGATAGTGACACCAACTTTAGGAACAAAAAAATATCTACGTTTTTGAAGACCCAAATGTATGACAGCGCTCATGGATTAGACTATTTATAAAACTGAATAACGCACCTACGTATTATAATAAAATAATATAACTTTCCATAATACTGAGTGATCTCATAAACGACAACATCTGAGTGATCAAAGGTACCTTACTGGTATTTTACCTTCGTAGATGGAAGTTGTATGGGGAAGCATGGAGGAAAGCAAAGATATTTTGACAGCTTCCGTGGCGCAGTTAGTTGAACGCCGGCTGTAAAACGTGAGGCCGCGAGTTCGATCTGCGCACCAAGGCAAATTTTTATGTGATCCATAGGTATTTTTTTTCGGGTCTGGGTGTTTGTGAGACCGCAAAGTCTCTCGTAGTTCCTGATACCCACGACACAAGACTCGATCTTAGTGTGGGGTCAGGACTATTTATGTCACTGTTAAGTGTATTTATTATTATTTGTATGTATCAGCCCATATACGACCCACTGTAGGGCACGGGCCTCCTCTAAAATCGAGAGTACGATTGAGAGCGGTTAGGCCATATAGTCCACCACGCTGGCCTAGTGCGGGTTGGCGGACTTACATACCGTAGAAATTCTTTAAAATCGCTACGGTATGCAGGTTTCCTCACGATGTTTTCCTTCACCGTTAAAGTGCGAGGTGATTGATTATCAATACACACATAACTCCGAAAAGTCAGAGGTGTGCCCTGGGATTTGAACCCGCGACCACCGTGAACATGTAGGCAGCCGAGTCTGGTCCGATACCACGAGGCCACCACGCACTTTTTTTTTTTCAAAATTATTTACCTCAAAATCTATTTACCTTTAAACCGTGCACTTAAGAAAAGTCCTGGCGCCTAATCTCTTCAACACTGCCGTTGTAATAAATACCCATGTAGTCTCACAGTATTAAAGAAAGAGACAAAAGTACGCCATCTCTTTCGCACACTCATGAGACTCGTTTAAATATTTAAATATAAGAACATTAAGTAGGTGTCATTTTATAACCCTTATGTTTTAAGTAATCACGTTTTTAACATTCGTTGTATTATGAAGTGTAATGATGGAACAGGGTTGTCGAAGGAACATAAGTTTTTTGATACATCCATCCATCCATCCATCCATCAGCCAAAGGAAGTCCACTGCTGAACATAGGCCTCTTCCAATGATTTCCACAGTGACCTGTTGGAGGCAGCCTGCATCCAGCGACGTCCCGCGACCTTCACCAGGTCGTCTGACCACCTAGTGGGTGGACGTCCCACGCTGCGCTTTCCGCTTCGTGGCCTCCATTCGAGAACTTTTTGGCCCCATCGGCCATCAGTTCTCCGTGCTATGTGCTATGTATTTTGATACATACATACATATATATACCCAAGCCTTTTTCCCAGGAGTAGGCAGAGGTGCTACCAGGACACCCATGTTTCGCCTTGTATGTTCCGTCCAACGATGTGATAGGGGGCGAGCCTATCGCCATATCGGGTAAAATTCCTGATTCCAGGCTGATAATGAATAGCAAAATCCAACATCACTGCCCGGTCCGGGATTCAAACCCGAGACCTCAGCTTCATAATGGTACCGTAGTACAACTACGCCACCGAGGTAGTTTTTTGATAGGGGACAAACGACAAAGTTACGACTCTCGTAATGCTAATATGATCATAACACAGCACGTAATAAAGAACAAATGCTTGAATATATCAAATCATTAGAAAATCCAAATACATTGGATTTAAAAAACTGTCTCAATCTCGAACACTGAACATTATCCATAACCTATTTACGCTGTCATTAACCCAGTAGTACCACTACTGAAAAACAAACAAAAAAAACAAATCAATTTTACCCTTGTAAATCATGTCTAAGAATTATTTTGCCCTATATTTGTCACTAATTTCCGCTTTATTGTGTAACCGTAAATATAATAAAAATTAAAGTTAATAACAATCAATGCCAAACCCTTTTGTCACATTTTTATGAGACTGTATAAAAACAAAAGTGCAGGAAAATAAAATACTAAGTACCAACCCTGTTTTTAACTAAATAAACTTACATCGATATACACAGAAATAAACAAGAAAAATAAATAGCGCATTTTTCAAACAGTTTAAGAGCCAGGAAATAAAGTTCACACGTTCTCGACTATAAAGAAAAAATACTTTCGTCACTGATCATCATCGTTCGTCATGTATTGATATAAAGAAACACAGGAAATTAAACCGATATCCACCATTTGGCTTCTATAATAATTTTCGTACAAAATGTCAGTTAAATATTTCAGTAATTTACTCGAAATTATAGTTCAATCGTATCAATTACTCGTAATTATTCATGAGTTAACAATCCACTTTTGAACATAGCCTATCAGTTTACAAAGCCAGTGAATTCTAATAATTAGAATTATGATAATCAAATTAACAGGGAAAAATAACGTTCTTTTAATTTTAAGTAAATAAAAATAGAAAATGTCGATATATACATGTTTTGCAAACACCAACAAATACTATAATTTATTACAAAAATTCCAACACTAACAAAATAGCCTCATAACAGCTAAACTACAAGCCATTCAAACTAAACGATGTTTTAAAAACTTGTCAAAAACCGTTTAATTCCTCGCTTTGATACACCGCGACACCTAAACGACAACTGTCCCATCGATAAACGTCAATCTATACAAATCGATAACTGAATATTCGTAAAACCGTGGTAAGGTTGCCATCACAAAAAAATCTCCCATAAATTGTGTAATTTATTCCCCGGCCGGACGGGTTAACGCAACATGTGTAGACCTATAATGGGCGCTTGGTTCTTTACTGTACGCCGCTTCCTTGCCATTAAAACAGTCTAGATAGTAAATGTCAGTGTAAACTAAACTAAATATCCCCATTTTAAATGGTTAATCGCTTTTTGAAGGGCCAATGTGGTCCTATATTATGTTTTGTGCCTTCGGAGCGGTTGAGACGTTCAGATTTGCATTTAGTTGCGTTAAAACGATGTTTACTGTGTATTGAGGTAATCTTTATTGAAAACGATATCAGGAAATTAAGCGCGTTTCGCGTATATCTATAGTATAGTGGGGAGTATAGCGAGCTGGGAAGGTCATAAATAAAATATTTTTTCATGCAATAACGTAGGTTTCATTGTTGCATTAGTTATATTGTAAAGAGGTTTCGCACTTCGTGGTTTTAATCAGTAACCGAAAATGGCTTAGCATTTCACCATAACGACGTTTTGAAAACGAAAGATAATTTAAATTGGATTTATTTTATTATTAATTATTATTCGCTGTGAACGTAATAAAAGTGGAACGAAATAAAAAAAATAACAAAAAAGAAATAAACGTAAATATCGTCTACGATCTTCTGGCGTCCGAATCCTTTGTTATGAAAAAAAATAGGAATATTTTTTTTCTTCTCATGTTTTATTACATTGGACATGTTAATACCATTAGAATATAAATATAAATGCTTGTTCTATATATTATAAAAACATATCCCAAATAAATCGTTAAATATTTTTAAAATTATATTCGTAGTTTCAAATTTCTTCACACGCCAATAGATTTTAGATGACTTACACAATAAAAATATTTGTTACAAAACTTCTAACCTGTCTACTTTAAAGAAACGACTTATCTTACCCAACCTTAAAGATAGTTCAATACAAGCCTACGGTAGGAGAAAGCTAGCATAGACAATAAACACATGCGCAATATCTAACGGAGTTTTAATATTCATGCTATTTGCATTACGTCTACATTTTCCCTGCATAATTCATAAAAACTAGACATTTTGCTGTTATTTTTTCGTTTTTGATGTGCGCTATTTGTTCTAATGGCGGAATTACGACTGGTATTGCAACAATAAGTTACAACACTGATGGCGGGCCATTAGTACAGCTCGTTAGTCGTTATCATTATGTCGGCATTACTGTTATTGATCTGTTCATTTCTATACATTACCCTATATACTACCTCCTTCTTTTTTATTTGGGTCAATATGAAATTACATATTACCTAGCTAGTATGTATAGCCCATATACGTTCCACTGCAGGGCACGGGCCTCCTCTACAATTGAGATTGCAATTGAGAGTGGTTAGGCCATATATTCCACCACGCTGGCCTAGTGCGGGTTGGCGGACTTTTACATACCATTTTCCTAGCTGTATGAAGTATACCATTAGGGTAATATGATGGACTTAGCCTTCTCACTATAGGGTTGACGTCAGACAGTAAATAAATTTTAAGCTATTCATTCTGCAACATGGCTGAACATTCATGATGTGACGATCCCATATAAGTGAGATAATTGATTAGAGCAGTCTAAATATGAATTATCCTAACGATCTTTAACTGATAGGCGTGTTTAAGTATTGCCAACCTAATTGTATTCGAATTTCGAACCTTGTATCATAAAAAACCAAATACTTTATTCAAATAATCAAGTATTTTAAAAAAAGAACATTTAATCACAATTATGGACCATTTAAAAAGTTTCCACGGAGCAAAACGTATCGCGTACATAATTGAATTGTTTGAGCGAGTTTCCTAATTGGCCGGTAATTGTTAAGAATGCCCAGAAGCGCTGCGGCACAATAGCGTTAAATATTTGCCCACGTAATAGAGCCTTGTTTGAGCAAATTACTTAAACCAACTCCTGCATACGCTAATTCACTTAAATAATTCTAAGGATTCAAATTACGTATGGAGGACTTGACAAAATTCTTAGTTTCGAATTGAAGTTATTTTTACAACATATCTATGCCAGGGCTATCACAATATACCAGGCAAAAGAAACATTAAACCTAGTGATGTTATTTTGGAAGTGACGCGGCGAGCTAGAAACATGTGTTTACCCTTATTTACCTCCCCGAGGTACCGTAAGGAGGGGATAATAGATATCTCCGCGTCAAAGACAAAATAGGGCTCATCCCCTTCTTTTTTATACTCGAATGCTTCCAAACCGTTGGGCCAAGCTGGATTCCCGCGAATGGCTGGAAAAAACGGGGAAGACTGAAGATGCGGTGGAGAGACAAGTTGGATGCATTGGAACCAAAATGGCAAGAGCTCGCCGAGGACAGGGTCAAGTGGGGTAATAAAGAGGCCTTTGCCCAGCAGTGGGACACAATATAGGCAAAAAAAACGAAGACATTAAGGTTAAGTATGACATTGCTTTACAATGATTCCTCCAATATTCTCCTACATTATTATCACATTATTCGAACACATATCTTCGTCTGCGCGAAGGATGGGCCCAGTAATCGTATTCGTTGGCCTCAGGCACCGGCATCCAATGATGGCCCTGGTACAGATACGAGCGGCCCCGACTAGCGCGGTACCCTATCTTCGCGGCTTCGTCTTGCAACTTCTTCTGCGGGGGCACGTCGCGTAGTCTCGACATCACTATTGCTACCTCGTTGTTTTTCTGTAATTGTTAATTATTGTTTTTATCCAATAATATTATAAATAATAGCCGAGGCGTAGCTGGTTAGGCCGCGGGTTCGATCCACCGTACATAGTTTCAAAGCCCGTCATAGTATCCGGATTCATCCTGCGTATATCCGTTTTCGAAATGGCCGGCAAAATTGTATCGATCGGTAACAGACAGTCACAGTTTCTCGTCAGTCGATACTCTCCTTGGAAGTTGGAACGCATTACATGTACCATCAAGTGTCAGTAAGGCTACTCTCTCTCTCTCTCACACACACACTCTTTCTCCCACACTCTCTCTCTCTCCCTTCAGCCACAGGAAGTCTTCTGCTGAACATAGGTCTCCTTCATGGATGGATTCGACACATAGACCTTTTGGAAGCGCCCTGAGTCCATACGGTTACTATGCCTAGTAACCGTAAATGAATGAAGTCCATATAAGTCCCACTGCAGGGCACGAGCCTCCTCTACAATCCAAAGTACAATTAAGAGGTGTTAGGTCATATGGTCCACCACGCTGGCCTAGTGCGACTATGCCTTGCTATTATAAAAAAAAAACAACTAAAACCCAAGAACACGTCAGCGGATGTACTGGACACAAAGGAGACGTCTGGGTTATATTACAAATGGGTCGAAACTATACATACCTCACAAGTCAACATCCCCAAATATCTATTATCACCAGTTTGTTTAATTCGAATGTCCATAGGTGGCAATTTATCCCCTTTATTCATATCTGAAACAAATTATGAATTTTAATAAAAATTAGACCTATTTTGGAGATTTAAGCGCTAAGGGACATCAATCGATAGCATCCGTGGCGTTGTTACTAAAAGCCGGCTGTGAAACGAGAGGCTGCGGGTTCGATCCCCGCACCGAGACAAATATTTGTGTGATCTATAAATATTTGTTTCGGGTCTGGGTGTTTTTGAGACCGAAAAGTCTCTCGTAGTTCCTGATACCCACGACACAAGACTCGATCTTAGTGTGGGGTCAGGACTATGTATGCGACTGTTGGGTGTATGTATAGGCATACAGTCTCCGTCTATCCCTACACAGACGTACATAGGCATACTTCGCATCGTCCACTTTCGTCAATCTCTTCATGCTTTTATGTCGGGTCGGGGTATTTTGATCTGACCCTTGCTAGGATGCCATCGACCTTGTTGTAGGTTCGATGGGTTCGACCCCGCAGACTCTTTCATTTGTGCCTTTTGGGTGTATTTTTTTTTAATTTGAGCCAACTTACCACCGTACACCGGGTAGTACCAGTAATGTCCTCGATCATTCCTCTCAACCAGCAAGGAGGCTTGGTTGTGCCGATCCTTCATGAGTAATAACTTGGCTGTCCAGTTCACTGGCACGGTCCCATAATCGTCCAGGTACATGTGAAGGTAGTCCGTCTCCTGAAAAATATGCATTCATACATAAACGTACGCCTTTTCCCCAAAAGGGGTAGGCAGAGGTAGTCCTGATAGCTACCAGGACACTCACATTTCGCTTTATAAGTTCCGTCCCACGATGCGATAGGGGGCGAGCCTATCGCCATATCGGACACAAATCCCGACTCCGGGCTGATAATGAATAGAAAAATCCAATATCACTTTGCCCGACTCGGGATTCGAACCCGAGACCTCAGCTTTGCAATCATACCGTAGTACAACTACCCCACTGAGGAAGTGAAAAATGTGCAAGTTACTATTACTTTAAATGCCCGCTTATTATATAAGGCTGCTACTTTAAACGCTTTAAACGACAGAAATAGTGGTCTAGTTAAGTTATAATTTGATTATTGTATGAAAATGTATGTATTTGAATCAGTGATTTTACTGTATTAATATTTTTTTATATTTTAAAACAGTGCGGCTAGACTCAGAAAGATTTTTGATAGTTTCTCATGTTCACTACTTAATTTTAACCCGCAACGAAATTCATCAAGCAATAAAATTAATAGGAGGAGTTGGAAATATGTTAAACCTCTTCCCTCCGTAGTAATGAGTATTTAAAAGTTACTTACATTAGCAGTAGGTACTGCAAATCTATACATCATCGTGGGGGCGTACGGTGCCCAGTAGTAGAATACAAACCATGTGGCCCCCACTACTGAGTACGGATTGAACCGGGCGAATCTACTGAACTCCTCGCAAGTCATCTGCTCGTGGGGTTCCAATCCCGTTGGACCTATTCGACCCTTTTTCGCCTCAATAACTATTTGGATAAGAATGAATAATATGCCGATATATTTAGACATTTCGTATTCTAATGTCTTTAAAATTTAGCACAAAGGTTTCTAATTATATGACAACGATTTATATGTTATATGTATTATATATGTAGGTTTACCTACTGGTTTTTGTGAGCAAAAGTTTTTAATTAGGTACATCAACCAATTAAATAACCAAGTTCAATGTATTCGCGACTTTCAAATAAGTCTTAACGAAAAGTTATCATAATAAACCGCTCACTCAAAAACAACTGCAAACTGATTCCATTTATGAAAATTAATTAGGTTAAACACCGCACTATTAAAACAAAAACAAAAAAACAAAATGAGAAACTCTGGCCAACTAGTTTGAAAAGTTATTTAAAAAAAGAACAATTATCAGTAGGCGCTGTAAATACCGCTGTCGAACAGTCGCAGCGGTTTTTATGTCAATTTGTGCGGATGTTTGCATACACTTATTGCATTGTTGTTCCAACTACGGGATATTTGTCGTCGCAAACATGTGCTATTAAGTCATTTGCTGATTCATAGAATGCCACAATCGACTGTGAAACTCTATTGTGATAGATAATTGAGGCACGAAAATTAAAAAATAAGAACGAATATTGTTGTTTATTATTTATTTTATTAATCAAAGTATAATCATATCTATTTATATTTTATTTATTAATTATAACTATTACCCGTAGCCCCACTTGTTTGAATATTTTTATACGTCATATCATTATCCCCTAAGTATTCACAGACTAACAAACATATTCAGCTTAATATCTTCGATCGGCTATCGGGGGGTTACTCTATGATCCGAAACAAAACTCGAAACTTCGGACGTCGCACTTAAAACTGTACAAATGTGCTAAGGTACTCCTCCAAATGTTCGAATCCTCTAATTCGAATACCGTACGCCCTAACTACAGACATAGTTCGGAGTGAATGATCAGTATTATAGAGAAAAGAGTTGATTTTTAGAAGTGGAAAATTAGAAACGCACTGCAGACGTTGAACGCCCGAATATTCGAGTTTAGTTTCGGATCATAGTAACCCTCCTGGATCGGGTCCAATAAATATACAATAGAAACATCTAAACGTAAGCATAATTTACTAGGAATTAAAATAACCTACTAATTATTGCTAAACCTCAAAATTGAAAATAGCACCCAAGACATTGGGTCTTTATACTCGTACTCGTAGATACCCGTTACTTTAGCGAAAACAGGCTGATAAATAGGATATTGATTACATAACTCTAGAAGGGTTAGTGAAAATAAAAGACATTTCAATTAATTGTGACTTACTACGTACTAAGTAACAATTAACAGTACACTAACTTTAAAAAATATTCTTCATACAATGAATTCTACACTAATTATATTTAAAACATTGTAACATTCAAATATAATATGAGCACTGAATACATTTAACACGTCAAAAAGTATAAAGCTTTAATGACATTACGAGTTGTAATTGTCATTTGTCCATTAAGAAATACAATTAAATAATTTATTTAGTAAAATATTTATTTTAAAATATTGAGCAACTACTTTTAAAACTAATAATAAACATAAGGTATCTTTAAGAATTGAAAGCGAAAGTGGTTTATCAGGGTCGAACAAGATTAGAAGATAGAGAGATTCATACTTCCCCTATGAGACGCAGCTGAGATTCTGTATGTTAAAAACAAATACTACATTTAATAAACATCCTAGCATCTTTGTAATTACTTTATATGTCTGCCCAGAAAATGATCTCGATATTGATTCACATCAGCGTTTACTTTTATCATTTCCCTATCCTTACTCTCTGCTAACGATCTTCTTTCTGCCTCTTCTTGCATCCTGTCACTTTCTAAGTCCCTGAAAACAGGATAACCAGAACCACGAATTTTCAGCACACCGGCTTCAGAAACTCTGTCCTTGTATGTCATTGGTTCGCTTCCTGACACCGCCATTATAGCAATGAATTGTAGCTCACAGTACATGATGGCTAGATATGGATTCTTCACCTTCATTCTGATTGTTAATGATGGATATATTGTATGTTTGTTATCTGGAATCCCAAAAGATTTTTCATTACTAAAGGCTTAATTTCTACGGTATGTAAGTCCGCCAACCCGCACTAGGCCAGCGTGGTGGACTATATGGCCCAACCACTCTCAATCGATTCCCTCGATTGTAGAGTAGGCCCGTGCCCAGCAGGGGGACGTATATGGGCTGATAAAAAAAAGGCTTAAAGGTTCTGGAGTGGAGGGCACGTACAGGCAAGCGAACTGTTGAACGATCTGGTTAAGGGTTCAGGACGTCAATAGATGCAAACCGCTTCCAATAGATCGATGTACAGATCCTTGGCGGATGCTTATGTTCAGCAGTGGACTTCCTGTGTCTAAA
Organism: Theretra japonica; assembly: GCA_033459515.1. Lineage (NCBI taxonomy): Eukaryota > Metazoa > Arthropoda > Insecta > Lepidoptera > Sphingidae > Theretra > Theretra japonica. The sequence continues at coordinate 7,820,426 of CM065942.1, forward strand.
GAGAGAGAGAGGTAACTACTGGAATGTCTCAAATACTGTTTTGTATCAGCCCATAACCGACCACCGCTGAGCACGGTAGCCCTCTAGAACTGAGAGTTTATTGGATAGGCTTCATTTCACCACGTTGGCCTAATGTCTGTTGCAGGATTTAATATACCACAGAAATTCTTGATCACATCTCTATGATATGATATGGTTTTCTCTATGGATATGATAATATATAAACCAAGCAATTTTTGAACAACACAACAAAAATCACAGTCATAAGAAGCCAAAAAATTGTAGCAGTAATTTTGTCAATCGAGTAACATAAGTAACTTACTCTTTACATAGTCCGGTAACTCCTGTTTTGGTATCGCGTGGAACATCCCAGCCCTGTCTCCTGCTATCAGCAACATCTCTATCATCTCCTTTAATAACAACTTCGGTTGCTCCCAATCGATCGTTTTGTTCAGATTATTCCCGTATACATCTTTATATTCCTTGACTGCCTGTGAAAATAGAATTAAATTACATAATTATAAAAATATTCTGCATAAATTTGTAACTTCCACTCGTTTACAATCTAATTACGTATTTTTTCTTGCACTGACTGCCTCGGTGGCGTAGTGGTACTACGGTATGATTGCAAAGCTGAGGTCTCGGGTTCGAATCCCAGGTCGGGCAAAGTGATATTGGATTTTTCTACTTATTATTAGCCCGGAGTCAGGAATTTGTGCCCGATATGGCGATAGGCTCGCCCCCTATCACATCGTGGGACGGAATATACAAGGCGAAACGTGGGTGTTCTAGTAGCACCTCTGCCTACCCCTTCTGGGAAAAAGGCGTGTGGTTATGTATGTATTTTTTCTTGCATAGATCCGGTACACTAACAAATGGCTCATCTATAAGATTACCGTCCCTCGTAAACATCTACAACCTTTCAATCATAAATAGATCTTTACAGATGAGTACAAAGTCCTTTAAAACGAAACAAATAAGCATTTGTCCACTGTCGCTTGGTAGTGGAAAAAGACGACCCTAGACCAGATAACACTTAGGTCACTAACGAGCAAGAGCTTCTTATAAATGGTTCCGATACTGCTTTAATATATATTAATTAACGTTATAATAAAACCACAACTCACCTTTTTAGTAGGAAAGGAAAACCTGTACACCGCCACTTGGTGATTTGCATGAGTGGCCCAAACATAAAACGGCACCCAGTCTATATCTACGATGTCCTTCGGGTGGAAATCTGGAGATTTGCCAAACTCGTCGCATGTTGTCCAGTTCATCGTGCTTTCCCTTATGTTGGAGACCAGATCGAATGATACAGGCGCGAAATATCCACTTTTAGGACCGGTATCGTAGCCTTCATTCTGCATTTCAGGTGTATTTGGGTTCGTTTGTGGCCGTTTGAAATTCGATCCGTATTGTCTCAAAATGTTTGTATGCAGATTACCTTCCCAATCGATCCAAGGCAGGGTTTCATTCGTATCTTTCTTCGCTTCAGCATTATCGTCATAATCTAAGTATATGTTTCGGGGAGTGGTTAGTCGTTGAGTCTTTTCGTTAATTATTAATTGTATCTCGTTTCGTCTTGCCTTCCATACATTTTCCGCCTCCTCTCGTGTTCTTGGACGCACCATATAAAAATCTAAACCATCTAAAGGCGTTTTGAGGTTTGAGTTTGGATCAAAGGCACCTTCTTTGGGGAGGCGTCCGAACGGTATAGGCCACTTATAATTATCAGGGTTTCCAACAATATTAGGTGCTTGATGGGCGAATTCATCTACCATCGATGGATCGATGGGCCGTTTTCTCTTAGCTTCTATTAAAACTAAAACGAAGAGTGCGAACAAGAAACGCATTGTTGGCAAATCACTCGTGTGTCACGTCTCATTTGTCTTTATATTCAACGTAGTCGCGTCACGTAGGGGTTGTGAACTTTTTTACACTTTTAGTACTAACAAGTATTATATTTAGGTAGCACAGCCGGTTAAGACACTTGCTAATACAAATGTTTATGTGATCCAAAATGAATTGGCGCTGGAAAATCCGAATTGGTATAAAGGGGAAATGTCTCTTTTAGTTTCAGATAATCCTGACAAACATAAAATATACATCGCAAAAGAGTAATTTATTGTACATTGACTAATGTCAAAAAACTAATTAAAAAGAAAACAAGACCGGCAAAGGAAAATTTCAGTGTAACTTTGTATGGGACATTTCGAAATATACATATAATATATTCGAACTTTTATATAAAGGATGATATAGAAGTTAGAACTGAATAGGAATAGTAAAAATCTCTCAATTATTTAAAAATATATATTATGTTGGGTAAAAGTCCGCCAACCCGCTCTAGGCCAGCGTGGTAGACTTTATGGCCTAACCCCTCTCTCTACTCTCGATTGTAGCGGAAGCCCGTTTCCCGCAGTGGGACATACATTATGTATATAGGCTGATGCAGTGCAGTAAAGTAAAATAGATTGATCACGTAAATAATATGGATATAACCACACGTGATAAAAGAAAGTTAATAAAATAAACGACGTGGGACGTCCACCCACTAGGTGATCAGACGACCTGGACATCGCTGGATGCAGGCTGCCTCCAACAGGTCACTGTGGAAATCATTAGGAGAGGCTTATGTTCAGCAGTGGACTTCCTTTGGCTCATGGATGGATGGATGGAATAAAATAAATTATTAAATATCAATGGGAGAGTCAGTAGGGGTTTCCAAAAAAAATATAATTTATGCCTCAAGTTGATAACTTCTGAATTTCCAAACACAGTTGTAAGACTTGCTTGTATTTCCGTGAACTTTACGTTGCACATGTTAGTGAGTATTGACATAACACTAAGCCGGAAAAAATGTTTCCAACTGAAACCGTAGACCGCGCGAAACAATTTATTTCTTCTGATTTTTCCTTCATGTAAAAGAACTAGTAACTAATTGGACTATGAAAAGAAGTAATTTGAGTAATAATAATAAATACACCCAACAGTCACATACAGAGTCCTGACCCCACATTAAGAACAATTATAGATTGGCAAAAAAGTGTAAAAACGGAACTAACCCATTATTTCACCTGGCAGCACTGTCACATCTTTCACATTTGTAAATTTTAATTAAATCTCACATCGAAGTTTACGTTTTTATTGAAGTATTTTCAGTCAGAACGTTTAGTAGTTACTTTTGTTATTTAGTTATCATTAAATTAATAATAATAAGAATCAATATTAAAACCCTAGTTTAAAAGTGATGCCATATAAACGGCTCAGTGGCGCCTCCATTTATTTTTACATTTTTTTGCCAAGCTATAAGTCTTGTGTCGTGGGTATCAGAAGAGAGAGTGGGTATCAAGAGACTTTTCGGACTCACAAACACACAAACCCTAAACAAATACCTGTGGATCACACAGGTATTTTTTTCGGTGCGGGGATCGAACCCGCAGCCTCACTTTTCATAGCCGGCGTTCAACCGGCTGCGCCACGGAAGCTGTCAAATCTTCTATAGTATAATCTATAATATAAACGCTTCAATTAAGAAGGTAAGTGGTAAAGTCGATTCTGGACTTAATTGTGAAGGTATCTTAAGCTGCAAACCCCTGGAATTTTTAGACAAAAGTGAGGGGATAGCGTTTCCAAATGACACTAACCAGGCAGAACAACCAGACTATAACCGATCCGATGCTGGTATCCAATCAATATACCGTGCTGACAAATGACAGGATCCGGTAGTAAGCAATAAAGACATTAATGAGAAAAATCGTGTATTTCAAAATTGAATTGATAAATTAGACTAGAGAATTGAATTAATAAAGCATTACCTCATAATTAATATTCCACAAATTATGCATACTTGATGCTATATTAATAACGAATTAGCTTCTACAGTACATAATTTGGTTAGTTGAATTACCAACGGCAGATTTAAAATAAAAAAGTTATATTTAAAGCTTTATTAAATTGTTATAAAAACTGCTCCAAAGCTGATATTTCGACTTGAGCGTCGTCATCGTCATCTTGAAGATAATCGTGCTCGTCTGGAGGCTCAGTCATTTCGACAGGTTCTGATGAATCCACATACGATCGGTTGTTCTCTCCGTAAAATTTTAAGGTTTTGGCTACTTTTTCCAGCTGTAATTAAGGAGAATTTGGTTAAGGAAACAAAGATTTTGTCTATGGAGGGTATATCAAGACTGCTACCGAAAACAAAGACGGGTGGTTTTAGCGACTTTAGACACAATGCAACTAAAATTTTTGACCTATCATCGTATTTAGGCGGTAAATACATCCATTTTCTTAAAAAAATAATGTACACCCTTTTATTTTTAAAGACACTATAGTACGCAAAGCTTTAAATTATAATTTAGCAAAAGCTATGGAATTACCACCCAAATACAAAGATATTTAAAACTGTATACTATATTAAAACAGCCCATATACATCCCACTGCTGGGCACGGGCCTACTCTACAATCGAGAGAATCGATTGAGAGTGGTTAGGCCATATAGTCCTCCATGCTGGCCTAATGCGGGTTGGCAGACTTACATACCGTAGAAATATAAAACATTAAAAAAAAACGTCGCGTTTTTTTAAATTTTTAGTTGCATCGTGTCTGTAGCCACTAAAACTACCACCTGGCTTCGTTTTCGGTAGCAGTCTTGATATACCCTGTATAGTACCAAGGTATAAGTATATGTTTCCATACTCACGTCCTTATTCTGGGGCATCTTGTCTACCGGAGCTAAAGCGTAACATAACCTATACTTGCAATTGACGATGCCCAAGTAACCCGTTTCTGTCACCTTAAACCCAAATATGGGAGTTGGAATGTCTCTATCTGAAAGGAGTACAAATTAAAGCGCAATGAATATGAATTAAATGTATTTACCAAAACCAGTACAATTTAGATATTGGTAATTAAAATTTTCATGAATCTGACTGCAAAAAAAATAGAATTTAAAACTACTCGTATGTTTAACTCCTAATTTCCTCTTTTAGGGTCTTATTAATAATTTCGGATGAGCAAAGAATTAAGTTTAGTCCAAGGTTTTAAAATTGACTTGATTATTTTGACTATAATATTGAATAATGTAACTACAATACGATGGGTGTCTAGCCCTCTATGCGATTCCTTGTTTCTTAATTAAGTCGTGAATATCTCGCTATACCAAATGGTCGAGCCAATTCTAAGCCTTGGACTAAAGCTAATCCTTTGCTCGAGTTCATTAATAAGGCCCTTAAAGTTAAAAATATCCAAAAATCTTTTCAAAGCGGATATTTATTTTATAAAAAATTATTTTATTTACAATATTCTACATTTAGTAGTTTTCATAAAAAATTAAATCGTGCGTTAATTAGATTAATTATTTATTTGTACCCAGGGGCTGTACGCTGATCATCAGTCTCAAATGATTCTATATGTATAATTTCTTACGTTCAAAAGCCAGTGATGGGATGAGTCGGTAAACGCCTGATTGGTTGGACTTCACTAGCAACGCGCTAAAGTCTATCGATGTTTCTACAAACAGTTCTGCTTCCGTCCAATTCACTGGAGGACTTAAGTCTTTGTCTAAATTATCACTAAAATGAGCTAACAGCTGAAAATTAAATGTACGGCTATTATATAGTAGGTCTCCTAGCATAGAATCGCAGGTGTGCGTTGATACCTCTTCCAATAGACTTTGGATATCTTAAAGTGATATATGTTTGGGGCTGAGAGTATTTATAATGTAGAGGGAGCCCTGTTATACATTTTCGTCTTAAAAAACGTAGATATTTTCTTGTTCGTAATTTTGATAGTACTGGTATATTGACGAAAATTGAAGTAATTATTTAACAAAAAAATTCTACAAATTCCGTTTGTAAACGAAATTAAGTTTAATTATTATACGTCTAAAACAAGTTTGAATTAAATTCAATAGCTCTAAACTATTTTTTTACATTTGTCATTTTCAAATAATTTGTGCATGTTATTGTTTGAACTAAAGTAACCGACATAGCCCAGCGGATTAGCAAGTTGTAATGGCAATGGGCGGGGCACATAGCACGGAGAACTGATGCCAAAAAGTTGGGGCCAAAAAGTTCTCGAATGGAGGCCACGATGTGGAAAGCGCAGCGTGGGACGTACAACCACTAGGTGGTCTGACTACTTGGTAAAGGTCGCGGGACGTCGCTGGTGCAGGCTGCCTCCAACAGGTCACTGTGGAAATCATTAGGAGAGGCCTATGTTCAGCTGTCCAACAGCAGTGGACTTCCTTTGGCTGATGAATGGAAAATCTGTCAAAATTCAGTCAATAGGAGAGCATGAAAAGGTGGCCCAGCACCATCATTTTTATCTACGTTTTTGAAATACTAAAGCTACCTTTATATTATAAATACTTTAAGGTTTGAGGGTGAACATCATGTCATTAATGATGAAGCAGGGAGAAAGCATTTACGGCGATTCGTTTAAGGTTATCTCAATCAATAGATACTGTATTATCGTGGTTTTAAAATCCGGATACCAATAATTACATACATACATACATAACCACACGCCTTTTTCCCAGAAGGGGTAGGCAGAGGTGCTACTAGAACACCCACGTTTCGCCTTGTATATTCCGTCCCACGATGTGACAGGGGGCGAGCCTATCGCCATATCGGGCACAAATTCCTGACTCCGGGCTAATAATGAATAGAAAAATCCAATATCACTTTGCCCGACCCGGGATTCGAACCCGAGACCTCAGCTTTGCAATCATACCGTAGTACCACTACGCCACCGAGGCAGTCAGGCAGAGGATACCAATAATTACATAGCTAATATATGAAATGAAATATAAATTAGCTCCATAGATATATAAATTAGCTAACAGTAGACCATAATCTAAGTACCTCTGTGACGTAATAAATCGTTTTTCTTTCTTTCTAATGCGGTTTTGCTGACTTCATATTTTATTTACAGAAATTAATGAAGAGTGTAATTATAGTAGGTATTTCGTTTACCTCACGACGTTTTCTTTCACAATTCAAGAGAGGTAAGGCACTAACCTTATAAACTGACTATGTAAAACTAAGAAACCATTTATCAAAGACGAAAATAATAAAATTTGACGAAGAATACAAACCGTTGGATTTGGAATGCTAAACTTCATATGATAGGTTTCCTCCTTCATCCAGTTCCAAAAGTAAAATATTTTCCAGTCAATGTCCAAGACAGAACTGATGTTAAACGTGGTGTTGTTCAGAAACTCCTCACACGACGTCCAGTTCGCCACGTCCACCTCACCAAAATGCGGAGACCTTTGACTTTCCAAGCTCTTTACGAATAGAAACATTATTACAAATAATTGTAATTTAATCCCCATTTTGGAAATGTCTTTTTGATTTTTTTTTATGATCTTGAAGATTAGGGTTTAATACACTTTAAATTTTAGCTAAAATCTTCCCTATTTTATAATTTTAAATCACGTTTTGCTTCGTTCATAATGTTTACGTATAATTTTTTCAAACCAAAAACACAAATTTAAATATCATACTTTTTATAATGTTACACGTATTACAAACTGAATGATCTTTCGGCAATTTACGACAATATATACTTTACAACTGTTATTATTTTCAGTAGCCATATCATAATAAATTAATGTTTTAATAATATCAATTTTGTTGACAGATTCTTGTTTGCATATCATTATCGCGCCGGCGAATACTTAATATGGACGTTATGCTATGCACCTATAGGCAGATCTATCAATACTATTATTATAAATTAATGAGATGCAATAATAAAATTATATGGTGGTAGCTATTTGTTATACCTAACTTTTGTCTAAGAAAGTCTTACAAAGGTAGTTAATATAAATTTAAAGGCTAAATTCGGTTCACTTTGTAAATTAGTTAAAAATTTATACTTTCAGATTTCTTTTAACGGAAAAGTTAGAGGATGGTTATGTCTGTATATTAAATTCTTGTTTCTTACATAGATCGCACATTTTTAAAAATAACAATGCTTAAAAATCCTTATTTAACCAAATGTGTGAACAGTACATTAGTACAAACTACAAACTTAATTATTCTTTCCTACTTTAATTCGTATCCGCTCGGATGACCATATATACGATGGTTGAAAACCCTTCGTAATGACTCCCAATACTTATTCACGTTTCGGGTTCAACATGCGTATTCGAATTAAACATGATGGCATAAACATGCCGACTGGCGAAAGATCTCTTGCAGATAGACCCTCTAGTCTAACATGAATTACCACCACCTACATCATACTGTACTGTACTGTATCAGTCCATATACGTCCCACTGCAGGGCACGGACCTCCTCTACAATCGAGAGTACGATTGAGAGCGGTTAGACTATATAGTCCACCACGCTGGCCTAGTGCGGGTTGGCGGCTTTACATACCATAGAAATTCTAGCAAATCGCTACGGTACGCAGGTTTCCTCACTATGATTTCCTTCACCGTTATAGTGCGTGGTGATTGACTCCTAATACACACATGACTCCGAAAAGTCAGAGGTGTGCCCTGGGTTTAAACCCGCGACCACCGTGAACATGTAGGTAGCTGCGTCTGGTCCGTTACTGTGTCCGTTACCAACAGGCCACCACGCACCTACATCATAGTCACGTCATAAAAAAAACTTCATCAACAAGGCAACAACCATTTAATAACATTATTACTGGATAGAGAACATTTCGTCCTTATTTTTGTCAGTGAGGCACGCTGGGAATCCGTCTCCAAGTGCCAGTGTCGCCGCGGTGCTCTCGATCTCGGAGCGGTATGGCATCGGGTCAGTTCTGGCTGAGAGCGAAGCGACTCCGATGTGACAGTCCATCATGATCAGGTACTTGCCGCCGTGAATCAACTTCATGTGGAACTTGAGGAGTGGAACGGCGTTGCGGTTTGGTGAGATGTCTGGAAGAGGAATTTTAAGAACGTTAGTGCTGAAAATTATTTTTGTTTCCTAAAACATCATACTTCCACAATGTTCTTGGTCTTTAGGTTCTTTAGGTGATTTACGATAGTTTAAGTCCGAGAAAAAGAACAATTAAATTGTTCTAACGCCACGGAAATTCTGCAGTCGGAACTGATTCAAATTTCGGAACCAAATTAACTCTATTTTGAATTTCACCTTCTTCATTAATGTTCATCTTTACTCCATTATTAGACACGCCTTCCTCTTTTATTGACAACAACTGGAATAAAGTCACCGCTAAATCTTACTTTTCTAAATCTCCATCTTTTACTGAAATACTCGCAAAAGATTATAAACTCACTTCCTTCTCTAATAACATTGGGGACTCCGAGGAAGCTGCCCGCGGCTCCTTGTTCAGCGAACAGCAGCACCTCGTGCTTCGCCTTGCCCATGGTGAGGTGCAGTGTAGCCGCGTCCCAGTTCGGCTGGATCTCCAGGTACTCGTACATGTCGTTCCAGATGCGTTGGGTCATCTGGATTAGGAGATAATTGATTTACCATAGGCGTACATACACTAAGTTGTTACCAGAAATCAATTGTTCAATACAAGTACATCTGCTAATAAGGGACGTGCACGAGTATTCGCTTTGATTATTTCTACAGAATTAAAAACTATAGTAAACATCGCCATGCAACACGATCTAGCGATGTTTATAGCTGATACTATCATTCCTATATCCAAAGGGATAGCAGGTACGATGTCCATTTTACCAGAAACATCATTATCACTTCGGTCACTTATATCAATATTTTCATGAATTTTTGATGTATCTAATAACTCTTATACGTAGGTTCATCGACAATGACCCTAAAGACTCTATCCACACTCAATTGGCTAGTACTAAATAGTGAAGATACGACATTAAGTAAAGGTACATATTTAAATGGCACCGTATCAACAATTCTTAAACCAAAAATTATGAATTATTATCAACAGTATTATAAGTCTCAGCTACAGGAAGCCCACTATAACAAAGTACAACAGACCCTAGGCGTAGCATTCTTGAAGGTCATTTCCAAACACTTGTTGTCGATTTTCATGTTCCACGTGTAGTAAATACGCCACGGCCTGCCGACGAGCTGGTCAATATCAAAATACGGCTCTATTCCCAACATCTTGCATGCTTCTTCACTTCTTCTCTGCATTTCTGGTTTTGGTCGGTTCATAAATACACTATTCGCCAGATTGACCAAAATTAAGATTATCCATGTATTTTTTGCAAGCCCCGTCATGATCGATTTGGTCAAGATTTTCGTTGTAATCGATATTGTTGGCAGTGACTAAACTGGTGTATCGATTGTTAGTAGAATTCTGAGCGGTATTAAGAGACTGAACTATTGGTTGCGACTGCTTCCTATAATATAGGCTTAGCGTGTGAACAAAGTGTGTTATGTTGGATTGTTTCCGATGCTGTCGTGCAAACTTTTAAACATTGAGTGTCGGTGTATCATTGTATTCATCTATTTTAGACCAAGAGCCCGCGGCCGCCAGACTTTCGTCATTTTAAAAAAGCTGGAAGTTAGTCTGAAAATACAATATTTAATAAATAGTAGGTATGTTGTTCATTGGTCTGATTGCACACTGAAACTGTAACAATATAGTCAATTAATTAAAAATTATGTAAGAACTTTACAGCTAGGTACATCTTTTAAATCTATTCTTTACACATCCCACCGAGGAGGTACATTTTTATTAATATTTAAGAATTTACACAGAATTTTACCGATCAGTCTACAAGTTCTGTAGTAAGTATATAGGTACCTACCACAAAAACTTCAAACCTAATAATACATCATGCAAAGGAATCGTAAACATACAGCTTTGTCAGTTGTTTCCACTTTAAGTAATTCATTTATACAATAGATTCACTTTACCAATACGCGTGTTTAAATGATTTTTTAAATTACTTGCACAACTCTGTTCTGTGCGAAAGGCAACAATCATGAAATATTTACAGCGACATGAACAACACATCGCATTACATCTGCTGTGAGTAACAGCGGCCGTTGTTCGCGCTAATTAGTTTGTATATATTTAATTGCTTGCAATTATTTTCTTTCATAGCAGCCCACTTTATGACCTTCATTCCGTTTGGCATTTGTACATGGCCGGTATTTATCACAGTTCTGAAAATGAAGTTCTAGGGTTGGTTGGCGTGCCCCCGCACAACGGCTCGGCTCATTTGTTGTAACGTGGGCGTTACGTGCCGGCCACCGATGCGTATCTTCGGAATAGGTGGAATTGGTGGGCGGAATATTATTACCAGTCGTTATGTTCAATGACAGAACGCGAGGCTGTATTTAATGACTTCGCCGCCCAGCGGTGGCAGTGGGAATTAAAAAAAAACAAAATAAAAATGTTACCGCTTTGATTATCAATCTGTTCTTTTTTCGAAATGTGTGTGATCTTTTTTTAAATAATGTTCTAGTGAATATTTTCGTCCAGAAACATTGTAAGGCACCAAAAAGGTTTTATTTCACAAACAAATAAACAAAGCGGTGTGTCACGAATGACGCACATACAAAAATAGATGCGACATACAAGATATCATCAATCTTTTTGTAACGCAATCTCGACCACTGTTTTAATTACCTAATTAACATTCGTGAAAAAAAGCATTACAACATTATTTTCTGATATTTTCACGGGGCAATATTTACATAAATTTTATTCAATCTAAAGATTTTGTGATAAGCACCACGTTTTGGTTCGTGCATTGGAAACTTAATAGTTATAACGGCTAGTGCGAGGCGTAACCAACACGCAGTGGGCGTATGTTCATGATTTATGTTATAAATGTTAAGCCACCTTTCCCTAGAAACTATATAAACAAACTTTGCAGTTCGCCGCGCTACTTTGTAATTGCTTCGTGATTTTAACGTGATATATAAACTGTTTTTATAAAGTAAATATGCTACTTAATACTGTAAAAGGATTTCGAGTTGCGAGCAGCATCTGTGCAACGAAGCTGGCATGATTGAGTCGAAACTCGAAACTGTCATGTGAAAAGATAGCCTTAATTGTTTATTGACAGGTACGTTGTTAAGATCGCATTGCAATTGGCATTGGTTATCAGTATGGTTACTTTGACATGATAGTATAAACAATACTTTTTAGACAACATATTTAAGTACCTAGTACGACGAGATGAAGACATTCTAGACTTAACACATAAAGCCTACCTAGATGCATACGTAACGTTTAACAAATAGTAATTTTGCTCCTCTTGCCTTTAGATCCAGTTTCCTCTTTTTGTATCATCCAATTAGTCGTATCTTGTAATCAACGGCACGAGTAAAAAAAAAGTTTTAACATTCATGGGAATTTAACTTCTTGTTTTTTTCTTTTCTTTAAACTGCCTTATATTAAGGTGTTTAGACTTTCTTAAACGCATTTTGATTGGAAAATATTAGCGAGTCATCTGCAATATAATCCTTAAAAGTTTTATAAGTATGCATAATCCTTTATTTTAAATGGAAAAATCCTTGTTGCGATACAAAACGTCTGGTGGGTGCAGGTGAAATGTGGGTAGAACGAGTGCGGGCTGTCAGTCGCAGACGTGACGCCGCCGCGGGTGCACCTCCCGACTGCTTGCAGGGCTGGCCCACATAATGTGATAATACGTATTATATTTTTTTAATACAAAAAATCAATTAGTCAAACTCCTCAGGGAGGTTACTCTAAGATCCGAAATGAAACTCGAATGTTAGGTCGTTCGACGGCTGCAGTACGTTTTTAATTTTCCACTTCTAAAAATTAACACTATTCTCTATGATATTTATCATTTACTTTCCAACTAAGTCTATAGTGGGGACGTACGATAGAGGATTCGAATATTTTGTGGACTACCTAGGCCCATTCGTACAGTTTCACGTGCTACGTCTGAAGTTTCAAGTTTCGTTTCGGATCATAGAGTGACCACCCAGATTTTAAATAATTTAAAGTAATATTTATGAAGTATGTTGTGGTATGTCGGTGGCAAAAAATTCCAACAAACACTTTTCTTGGCTCTAGCCAACTTTATCTGCGTTTGGTATAACCTATTAACCAATGGTCAAAGCTATGGTGACAGACTGATGGTGAAATAGCCACGTATCACTGAAATAGAGTAATCAAATAACAGGAGACATCAACAATATTTCAAAAAAATACTTTACAAAATTGCCACGATGTGTTGATAGGTTGCAAGCCTGGCGCCATATCGGGCACAAATTCCTGATTTCAGGCTGACAATGAATAGAAAAATCCTATATCACTTTACCCGACTGGGGATTCGAGCCCAAGACCTCAGCATTGCAATCATACGCTAGTGCAACTACGCCACCGAGGCAGTCATAAACATACAAGGCGAAATGTGGGTGTCCTCGGTCAACCTACCAGTGGCGAAGGCTCCATATAACTCGATTCCCTGCGGCTTACCTTTTGTAATTTATCATTACACTATAAACAAAAAAATTTTTCAAAATTATTTATGTAATATCTAAACTCATTTTATTCAACGACATCTGTAGGCCACATAGGTAAATATTACTGCGGAGGCGCATAGCAAACTCGTAATTAGAGTGCGCCGCGTTGCGACCTCTGGCGAATTACTGCCAAAATTGTTCGGCTTATTGAATAACAATGGCGCGGCCCGTGCGCCAACCGTCCGCGTCGGCTGCATGTTACGCATTGGTGTGACATGGTTGTGTATTTTGCAACAAATCACGCAAAATTGTACCTTAAACTTATGATGATTTAAGGTTCAATTTCCGTTAAAAAAGCAGGAGGCATGCTGCGAATCTTCAGCATTTTGTGTGTTTATGTGTGTATTTGTGTAGATATCACTGCATTTGTAAGTGTTGTATTAACATTTTGACAGTATACGAGTATTAGCTGGTTCACGCATTTAGTTTTTAATGTTTTAAATTACAAAATGTACATAAATATTAATAGTATTATTATGTTGTAATGGAAATTAATAATCGTGAGGGACGTACATGTTTAGATTGTCAATTTCGGAAATAACGTTACTGTTTAGATTTTAGGAAGTGCTCGACTACTAATAATACAACTAATAAAAGCGCGGCTAACGTACTTGTTAACATTGTATCTAGATCATTAATTTTTCTTTATTAATCTTATATTCACGTGCGGTTTAAAAATATACTTTTTTACTTTTCTCATGATGACATTGCAACTTTTGTATATTGGAAGTATTAAAATATAATTGACAACCGCAGTACGTAGATGCCATCATACGAAACGCAATCGTTTCGTTTGGTGAGTGAGATTGTCGGAGGAATAATTTGCTGGCGGTTGGATATTCACAAACGTCCGGATATAAGGATACACGTACAAATTATGTAAATGTGTCGCGTTTCGGGCTAATTCTGTGAAGCATCTCACGATAAGTTGATCTACTCAATGTGGACTGCACTATGTTTACTATCAAGTATCAGTCGCATTGTCTTCCCTATGTAGGGCCAGTAGGTATAAACAAAATAAACACACTTATTTCGCCTATTGAGCTTCTGCTTCCCTTTTTAAAAAAATCACCCTTCGCCACTGCAACCTACCTTCATGTATGTATATAAAATTGCCTTTGAACTACTTTGAGTAATTCATACTGCTACTTATAATTGCAATTTATCACTGCCATTCTTCCAAGATTTAAAAATCAAAATCCCTTATCATACATAAACACACGCCTTTTTCCCAGAAGGGGTAGGGAGAGGTGCTACCAGAACACCCACATTTCGCGTTTCATATTCCGTCCCACGATGTGATAGGGGGCGAGCCTATCGCCATATCGGACACAAGTTCCTGACTCCGGGCTGATAATTAATAGAAAAATCCAATATCACTTTGCCCGACCTGGGATTCGAACCCGAGACCCCAGCTTCATACCGTAGTACCACTACGCCACCGAGGCAGTCCCTTATCATTAATTATAAAAATCCCTTATCAATAATTATAAAATTGATACATACTATTACAATTTATCACATCCATCCTAAGATTTAAGAAACAAAATCCCTTATCATAATTATAAAACAGATAACAGCTGAGCAACCCTAAAGCGATTAAAGTGGGCGCGATCAAGTAGTGAGTGACGTCGGATCGAGAGCTCTCGTACAGAATGGATATAAATTAGAGCCCTCCGCTATATTAATGGATCGGAAGGTGACTTACTGGTTTTGCCTTGCCACCGACCGCGCCCGAGGAACTCTAAAGATGACTTTTTTATAACGTTTTTACTACGAAATCGGTGTGGTTAACGAAAGTTTAATTTCAGTACAGTTAAAAGTCTTTGAATTTGGATCAGGTATTTTGCTGAGAGTCAATGTGTCAAGTTACTAATCCGATCTTATACTTTATGGCAAAAATATTTTTATTATCTGGGCCAATATTTTGTCACGCGCTTTGCTGGGGACGGAAGTGGACATTTATTTGTTTCCAACTCCTCCTATTTTTTTCTTTCTGATTAATTTCGCTGCGGGTTAAAGACAAGTTAGTGTCCCTAAGAGACTCACCGAGCTCCGGAGCTCGGTGCCAAATCTTTGCGTGCCACTTTTGATCCTGGCTGACTTGCAATGGTGGGTGCGTGGGCGGGGAAGTCTCTTTTTGGGTCAGGAAATTTGAAAATGTATTATTTTATTGACCTTGTTCCTATCAGCTGTGTCCCGCAGTATTCGCTTTTCATATAGATTGACGTCGTTTACTGAATGGTGTACTTTTTCAGACTTAAAAAAATATATCACTCGGCTTTATTATTATTTCCTCATTTATTCTCCTTGTTCGCAGAAACATTTTAACTTACTTTTATCGTATTTTATTACGTAGAGTCGCATAAAAAACTTATCCCAGATTTTTTATTGCTTACGTAAAGAGACGAGCTACCGACCCGACTTATGACGTGTGATCATTTTCTCTCATCGATTGTGGCGATACCGGAGGCACAGTTAAGTTGCTGCCTATAATATGTATACCACTCCATAATTATTTGGACATAGTTTGTAATATTTTAGAAACACGAAAAGTAAAAGTAAAGTAAAGTATAGTGCGAAAAGCTATCTATAAACAGATCCTCAGGCTACTTATGCCTTGGTTGTATTCTATGATCTATGTTATTGTCGAGAATAGCTAGAACACCTCGGGTTAGTTACCAACACTGCACTTCGCATTGAAACCCTTATCCCAACGTCGGCTGGACTGTCCCTATTAAAAATTGGTACTTTCTATCACTGAATACTTTAAGCATAAAAATACCAATATATTCTTAAAAAAAGACCAAATTTGTAAGTTACTAATAAACAAAGATATGTTCTAAAAAGTCCTCATCTGTTAGTAACAATTTCCCAACTAATATAATTTAGATTGCTAAATTTTACTCATATTTGCTATCAACAACTTGCAGCTCTGCTAGATGGAGGAGATTTTTGAAATGCAGAGAGTTTTTTCTAAAGACAGTCTTCGTGCTATTAATAGCATATATGTTCTTAGGTTTTATTCTCTGTGATATTGGATTTTTCTATTCATTATCAGCCCGGAGTCGGGAATTTGTGCCAGATATGGCGATAGGCTCGCCCCCTGTCACATCCTGGAACGAAACTGACAAGGCGAAACGTGCCTGGTTACTACTAGGAGAACCTCTGCCTGCCCCTTCTGGGGAAAAGGCGTGAGTTTATGCATGTATGTATTTTATACTCTATCTTACAAACAGTATTGGCATCACGGCTATATTTTGAAAATATGTTTTATCAGACATTAAAAGAACCATTTACATAATATCGTGGTTCAAACCCATTACTGCGTTTTTGGCAAGTATACTAAATGTCTGTGCATTTATATACACTGACCATTTGGTCTCATTCGTTGCATTATTCACATGCCATAACTGAAATGAATGCCAAAAAAATATATAAAAATTGTAACAAAAAATACATTTTCTTCCCTTACTTTAAGGCAGACTTTATCAGCTTTCGCCTTAGTACGCAATCACTTCCATGTCGCCCAGTTTTTTAATTCCCCATCAACATAAACATATGTACAAACGTATTAATTTAATTAAAACATACAAGTCTATTGTCGACAAAATATTTAATAGTTAATACCTATATTAATATCTACTTACTTAATGTCAAAGGTAAACTTTTAAAAGTATCTTTTGCATTAATAGGTTCTTACATATGTACAACATCGAACTAAAAATAATACTAAATAAAATAACAGGAACTTTATATCATTTATTTTATCTAAGATCTATTTAGATAACATAACACCTTCTTGAAGAGTTTAAATAGCAAATAACAACACGTAATAATAATAAAATCACCCAAACTCGAGTGATTAAGTTAGAGCGGCAAGTGATATCACTTTCGTGTCGACTTTTCCTTTCACTGCGCCGAATAAGTTAGGAAAACATTTTCGCCTCTGTAGTTCCGTACCCTCCTATAATCCTCTACCTGCTGAGATATACCGTACTTACCCCGCACAGCCACTATCATCCATACCTACCATTTGCGATCCACTACGAAACAACATAACTGCAAAAAACACACAAATGATTTTGAATTGTAATACATTGAGATAAAGTTGAAATCGCCTCGCGTCGGTCTCGCAGTTAGGTTCTGATTTATGATTGGTCATCCCCCCACCAAGCGGCCGCGCGCCCTGCCTCATGCATTTAAATTGCTTCATTACAGAAGTAGACGCTGGCGCGTAGGGTTGTCCGTTGGGAAAAATGTTTTGTAGTTTCCAGTGAAACTTTGTTTCCGTTGAACACACACTCGTTTCGCTAGATTTGAATGAAGCCTATTGGGACTCGGCACGGGTTTTCCACCTTAGAATAATGAATTATATTTCGGTTTTGGTAATTTATTTTAATCTCTACTGGGAGCTGGTTGTTGGGTAAATTAGAAATGGGTTTGCGAGTAGAGATACAACTTAATAATAATGAGTTACAGTTTCTAATGTAGCTGATATCTCTGTGAATTTTATACGATCGGGCATTTTTGATGGCACTATGCCATGATCAGCAATAGATCAAGACTGACAAATGATTATTTTATGTCTTACTTCTAACTTTAATCTTTATTAACCGCATAAAATAGAAGACGAGCATTAACTGTCTCAGTTAATAAGCCTGGCTGTGGCCAGTTTAGACTACAAAACGAAAAAGCTGTATGCAAGTACCCCTCGTTCATAGTAAACCAGAATAACTGCTCAGGAGTCCAGATCTGATCAGGTATTTTCAAAAACCTTCTTTGCAACTATTGTGACGGCTTCAATATTACAACCTGTTTTGTATAAAAATAAATTACATGTATAAACAAATGATATTAAAATCTTTAACGCCGTCCTTACTCCTTTACTTCTTCTTCTTTAATGTCAATGGCTCACATGATAAAGTTTAATTTAAACCTTTACAGTTTCTCGGCCCAGTAGGTCGCTTCATTTATTTATTTACTTCTTTACTGACTTCCTGTAGGTACCTACGTTTCAAAACTTGTACTTCACGACAAGCTACCAGGTTTTATGGACTTTCTTTTATGGACCATCAAAAACACTACCTCTTCCATCAAACTTTTATCAAAACTCGTCAAGTATCAATTTAAAATATCCCATTTTTGAAACTTAAAAATCTCACAAACAGTAACAGCCCAGCAGCCCTAGTAAGTCATTCGGGCGCGGGAGGGCGGGCCGCTATCTGCCCGCCGATCATTAGTCCCCGAGAGTGGGCAGACGAAAATTTTGCATGCTACCGACAATATTCCGCGAGACCAGCCAGTGTTTTGGTTGGGCTACTTTACTTATTATGGAGTGTTAGGTTTATTGTTGGAGATGTAGAGCATGTCTGTATCAGCCCATATACGTCCCACTGCAGGGCACGAGCCCCCTCTACAATTGCGAGTACGATTGAGAGTGGTTAGGCCATATACTCCACCAAGCTGGCCTAGTACGGGTTGGCAGAGCATAGTCTACTATGAAGTTGAAAAGTAAAAAACTGAGAATAAAGAGAGATGTGAAAAGAACTTTCGACCAGTGGTACAGTCATAGTTGCTCCCCTTATATCATTTTAATTTGATCAATTTTGGAACTGCCAATTAAGAGATCGGTTGAGCCTTAGACATATATATTTTAAAATAAAAGATAACGTCGGTAGACAATCTACACACCTGTAAGTTTCCAACAAGAAATTTAAAGGTATAAGAACTCCAACAACCGTGTTAATGGTAGTCTAACAACGCCCACTATGAAAAAGGTTGAAGGCAGACAGAGGGTCGTATAATAGCCAAAATGAAGCCAAATCACTTGGCAACATGGCTGAAAAAAACCAGGAAAAAAAAAAGATCGAAAACAAAAGTTCTATTTTTAAAAACAACAATACCGATTGAAAGTGTCCATCACTGGCGACATGATTAATTACGTTTAATTAAATGACAGCTCCCTTATCAATTTATGGCGGTATAAAATAAGCAATTAACATGTCATTACCGTTATGGCGTACGGTGGGCCGGTCGGCGACTTCTGTTACAAATTTTTGTTATTAATTAACGAAATCAACTTTAATTATAGGTAAAAGGCGATTTATTCAACCGCCCGTGAGTTTAATTTACTCTGATGACTTAGATGATTGAAGGTTTTGATGGCAACGAATTTACATACGTGATGTATAAAACCCCGTGGGATTTCGTGTTGCCTTAATATCTTGGTAATGTTATTCTATACATTCATAGTATGTTTTATCGATCACGACAGCGGTAGCTGTAATAAATATTAAACTAGTTTTTGTTAAGAAACACTAGAAATTCGTTGCTAGGGAGTACGATGAATTGTACAGAGACATCACGCCTTTTTTCCAGAAGGAGTAGGCAGAGGTGCAACCAAGACACCCACATTTCGCCTTATGTATGATGAAGTGACAGGGTGCGAGCCTATCGCCATATCGGGCACAAATTCCTGACTCCGGGCTGATAATGAATAGAAAAATTTAATATCACTTTGCCCAACCCGGGATTCGAACCCGAGACCTCAGCTTTGTAATTATACCGTAGTACAACTACGCCACTGAGGCAGTCGTAATACGTAGGAATAATATATATACCATTTTTTATGATAATTTTTATGAGCTGTTGCCTAAAATAATGATTATAAAGCATGGACAGAGCAAGCGAGACAATAACCGAAACGATACGTTTGCTTTGTCTCTGATCTTTCCGTAGCTGTTTTAGTTAGCAAATTCACAGGGATCGGACTCCAAAGTGAATTTCCAAAAATAATTTCCAACATATTTATCATAAATTTACCCATAGGTCTGCTGATAAGCATAGTCCTCCCCCAAGAATGTTCACTGCGACTCATAGGAAACGGAAACAGCATACATGCAGCGACTTCCTGTAACGTTCGTTAGTGTCTGTCCAACCTGTGGTCATTCGAGGATTTCTATTCCCATCCGTTCGCCGCGGTATAGGCCACATCTATTGCCTTTTCAACCCGCTAATCCGCAAACTTCATCCTTACACCAAAATATCCTGCTTACTACTGCTGACACAAATTAAATTGAATTCCGGTCCCATGCAACTCGAAATTCTATTCGACTCCATGATGAATTGTCTATGAATTCTTTATAATACAAACAATAAGTAAGCTGAAAGTAATTTCTATATCCTCTATTTGCCCACCTAAAACTAACAATAGAGTGGAATCCGAAATGTTTGCGTGAAAATCAATATGGCCGATTAAACTTTAACAACTATCATTGAACAGCGTTTTTTTACAACAGGCAAAGGAACACGAACGTAAATCCTACAGCTTGTGTGGTCTAATATTCAAATTGTAATAATAAAACGTAATTACAATTATTTTTATTAAAACTAGCGTAGTTAGCAATGGCTACTGGACAAAATGGCTGCATAATTATTTTTATAGTTGTTTTATGGGTTTTGGTACAATTATTGTAATGTTATTCGTGTACCGAAGTGTAGTAAGATATTTAGTGAGGGTTGTAAAGTCTATTAGGGGGGTCGATTTCTGAAATTATTGTAAGGTTTATTGACTTTGACTCAAGAACTGTGGGCATTAATTTATTGGGGTGTTTTGTGTTTTATACGCATGTAATTGAATAACGAAACAAGATTGAGGTTCATTAAGCTTTATTTATTATGGCTTTCTCTTATTCCCTTTGTTTTAATATATTCGACATTGAACATTAATAAACATGACACACATAATTTTATGCTGCCTCGGTGGCGTAGTGGTACTACGGTACGATTGCAAAGCTGAGGTCTCGGGTTCGAGTCCCGGTTCGGGCAAAGTGATATTGGATTGTTCTATTCATTATCAGCCCGGAATCAGGAATTTGTGCCCGATATGGCGATAGGCGCGCCCCCTATCACATCGTGGGACGGAATATAAAAAGCGAAACGTGGGTGTTCTGGTAGCACCTCTGCCTACCCCTTCTGGGAAAAAAAGGCGTGTGTTTATGTATGTTTATGTTTTACATAATTTTATTCATGGAAGTAGTAAACATAAGATATTCTTTTTCACGACAAAATATTCTTGTCTAATGGATCTGCGGACATTAATATTTCTTATTACAATATGTTTAGTGAAAAGTAACTTCTGCTTTCAGTTGCCAGATCTAAAAATCAATTATATCAATGAATAAAAAACATATCAATCTATCGCATAAACTCCTTTTTTTATTAATACACCCAACAGTCACATGCACCTAAGTCCACACTAAGATCGAGTCTTGTGTCGTGGGTATCAGGAACTACGAGAGACTTTTCGGTCTCACAAATACCCAAACCCGAAACAAATATCTGTGGATCATACAAATATTTCTTTCAGTGCGAGGATCGAACCCGCGGCCTCCCGTTTCGCAGGCGGCGTCTAACCAACTGCGCCACGAAGGCCGTCGAAAATGAAAAATGAAAATGCAAATAATTTATTGAATCCATTAAAATGTTCAACATTATTTAGATTCAGTCTTTTTTTTTTCTACCACCCGATTCGGAAAGTGGTTTTCACTAGAAAAGAACGGGCAAGAAACTCTAGTGATGCTCTTTTCAAAACCAGTTTACAATATCGTGATTATTACAAAAATTACAAGTTGGTCCAAATCAGAGCAGTTCGACATATGCTTTACTTTGTATTTTCCCTTTTAAAATCATATCTAACAAGCAACTGTTTGTAAAATCAAATGATTTCTACACCCTTCTTATAATTTATTCTAATACATTTCAAATCTAAGTTATTGCACTGCTCTGCAAAGATATGTTAGTAGCGACTAGCGGTTTGGCAGTGCTCTTGGCAATGTGTCCGAACGCATTCGTACTAACAGGAAAAATATAGATCTAATCCACTGACAAAGGAGCGGACTACCGTATCAAATGACGTTGTCCGGACTCCTTCCCAACTTCCGATCTCACTTAACTTAACACTTATTAAGGAGGAAAATGACCCGCCAATATTACAAAAAAGAATGTTAAAGAATATCCGATTTTGAATAAAATCAATATGAAATATTTGAATCATCATCATTACTACAGTAAATGTATTGCTAATATAAGCTACTTTTAACACAAATTACATTAAGTAATGCCTAACTTGTAGTGCGTGGTGGCCTGTTGGTAACGGACCAGACGCGGTTGCCTACATGTTCACGGTGGTCGCGGGTTCAAATCCCAGGGCACACCTCTGACTTTTCGGAGTCATGTGTGTATTGATAGTCAATCACCACGTACTATAACGGTGAAGGAAAACATCGTGAGGAAACCTGCATACCATAGCGATTTTTATAAATTTCTATGGTATGTAAAAGTCCGCCAACCCGCATTAGGCCAGCGTGGTGGACTATATGGCCTAACCACTCTCAATCGTACTTTCGGTTGTAGAGGAGGCCCGTGCCCTGCAGTGGGTCGTATATGGGCTGATACAATACAATACAATACAATACAAATGCCTAACCCCTCGCATTCGAACTCTCGGTTGTATAGACCCGTGCTCAGCAGCCCAACTGATACCGTGAAATTATCATTAAAACAAATTATCCACGGTCACTTATTTACTCCTAACTACTACATAAGCTGTCGTATACAAATGTGGTTCATAACCTCGGTTCAAAGGGCAAAAGCTAATCAAGCGACGTACGTCCACTGCTTTTGAAATGGACGCTCATTACAATAGTAATTAGACATTTGCAACTAACGTGTAATTAGTTTGTGCCGATCGGATATCGATTGTATTTGAAACAACCATAGTTAGCACAGAAAATAGGTTTATACGTTGTCCTACTTATTATGTAGAAATTCATTGATTAAGACACTACAAGTTTAGCACTAGTTTAGAAAGGTTTGGTAATTATAATTAGAAATAAATAAAGAAAACTCATGGCCTCACTTTTAGTTATCATCGTACATACATATATACACAAACATCACGCCTTTTCCCTGAAGGGGTAGGCAAAGGTGCAACCAGGACACCTACGTTATACCATCCTGAATCCGGGCTGATAATGAATAGAAAAATCCAATAACACTTTGCCCGACCCGGGATTCGAACCCGAGACCTAGCTTTGTAATCATACCGTAGTACAACTACGCCACCGAGGTAGTCGTTATCATCAGTTATTAAAAATTTACGACGAAGTCTAGGTATTATACATATGTACAAATATGATAGAACTTCACGTTCAGGTACCTTAGTATTATTCCTTAGTATTATTAGTATCTTAATTCCTTCCTTTTAACTTGCCTAATTGGTGTTGCTTTGCATGTAGCTGATAGATATGACGTCTGAATAAATCATTGTCCTCCTATGATTTTATCTTGATCAGAAATAATTCAATGAGACGAAACAGTCGCAATGTAAATTGCGTAGCCCGAAATTTTTATAGAACCTATATCAAATATATTATTTATAGCATTAAAACACTTATTTACTCGTGTGTTACCGTTCATGCAATAATATAAATGAAACGCATTCTTAAATAAACGCATTTAACATTAAATTCTATCATTATACAATACATATTCAGTGAACGCAGCTGTA
This sequence comes from Theretra japonica, assembly GCA_033459515.1. NCBI lineage: Eukaryota > Metazoa > Arthropoda > Insecta > Lepidoptera > Sphingidae > Theretra > Theretra japonica. Next base: position 7,844,433 of record CM065942.1, read on the forward strand.
CGTAATACGTTATACGTCGAAACGTCAACAATTTGCCTATTTTGCCGCCAATCCCGTCGGTGTTGCCACAATGAAAAGTCGGATATCAATAACTACTTATACGCGATCCAATCAAGTAAAGGTGTCACATTACTGCAAACTATTGTTAAAATTCAAGCCGTGTTTACAAACACAACAAGGGGCTGTTATAATCTGTTTTGGATACGTCCTTTTCTATTTATCGCTGTGGCAACTTTTTGCCCGATTGTTTTTTTTTCGGCGGGCAAAGGTATGGATTTCAACGCCTCATTGTTGGTTTATCCGCGCATTGTGTGGAAGGTGTTTCACGGAAAGGGAAGGTATATCGTACTTAGCCATCTAAGAATAATTTGATGGTTGGTGGTCCTTTCATAACCGACAGTTGACATATTGAAAGGGATACGCTTCTAGAAATTTTACTTTCAATAGGAGCATATACGCATAATGCTCTCATATTAGTATGCAAGAATAATTATTTGCTTATTTTAAATTAACTTTGTACCTAAACCATATAATAATAATGTAGGCTTATCAATTTTCCCCGATTTGGAAATAATCATTTTAGTCGCGAAGTGCTTCTTTACCTACATTTTTTATTGTTTTGATAAAAAAAACCCTCAATAATTACCAGGCTAATAATGTCAACAATTGACTTGATCTACATTATTTAACATAGGTCAACAAAATTATCGCCAGATAGTGGTCATCAAGTGAAGAACATTTTGTTGCTTTACAAAATTCCTATCAAAATCCACCCCAGTATTTTATTAAAAAAAAAATAACAATTAATAAATATAAAAGTAAAAGGGATCTTTTTGCAGTAACAAAAACTACAATTTTGCACCTACCCGCCACTCAGACAAGCGGAAACTTTACAAAACAAACAATACCTTTATACAACAATTACATTACAACGCAAAACCTCAAGCGTCAAATACCGAACTTTAACTTCACAAACTTATATTTACCGCTCGCAAACTAAAAGAGTCAGTAAACACACTATTTTCATTCCTTGCCTAGACCGCTTTAGTACTTATTTTTGCACCTATGTATACATAAAGTATGTGTGGTGTATATTATTATATGTAGTATTACAAAAAATACATAAATATTAGTAAATCTTAATATAAGTACCTGCGTTTCAGCTTCATATGTGCATGTATTTTTTTCAGTGTCATGACACTAAAATAGATTTCTATCCAAAATAAAATTGAGTTAATTTAATAACAACAATAACTAAATTATTTACTTTTTAACTTCGATTATTTTATGTCTGTCGAATATTCAGGCTACCGAAGCATACATTATAATATATTTTTCCGGGCGCAAAAACATTTTTGTCGCTGGCCAGTAAGCGGCGAAGCGTGAAAGCTTGAACGAGACACGAGGGGTCCGCCGTTTATTTTTTCCTTAATCCTAACCGGGATTAGGTTAAAGCCCTTTTGATTGGCAGCCGACGTCGGATGCACGTCTGGCGAGGTCCGTGCATGTTATTTTGGCGAGATATGCACACGTAGTAGGATTCTTTTTGTTTGTAGTCTGGCTTGCCGTGTCGTCCAGGTGGATTTTTTACGTTGGCAACCCTTTTCTCTGTTTCGCTTCGCTCTGCTACTAGGTATTGGCCACGTTCATTTTTTAAAACTTTTCCTTTGTCGCCTCCGATTTTATGGACTATTTTGATATTAGTATTGTATTGTATCAGCCCATATACGTCCCACAGCTGAGCAGGACGTACTCTACAATCGAGAGAACCGATTGGGAGTAGTTAGGCCATATAGTCCTCCAAGCAGGCCTAGTGCGGGTTGGCGGACTTACATACCGTAGAAATTCTTTAAAATCGCTACGGTATGCAGGTTTCCTCACGATGTTTTCCTTCACCGTTAAAGTGCGTGGTGATTGACTATCAATACACACATAACTCCGAAAAGTCAGAGGTGTGCTCTGGGATTTGAACTGATGGGATTTTGATATTAAATAAAATTATTATTACTTGAATGTACACCTGGTTAGTTAACGTAAACTGATATCTTGGAAACCGGAACAGAGGTTTAAACTTTAGAGTAGTAGAGTAGAGTTTAGTATAAAAAGCGATTGGCAAACATAGCCAGAATATTTTATTTTTTTTCTACTTTTCCTGGCGTAATATCGCCTTCCACTTAGGGCCGTATTAATAAACTCGGATGAGCGAAGGATTAATTTTAGTCCATGGCTTTAAAATTGACTTGGTTATATTGACTATTAATTTGACTATATTATTGTATAATGTAACTACAATACGATGGTTGCCTAGCCGTGTACGCAATTCCGTGTTTATTTATAAAGTCGTGAATACCTCGCTATTCAAAATAATGGAGTCAATTGCCTGCGACTAAAGTTGTGACTAAATCGAGCCTTGGACTAAAGTTAATCCTTCGCTTATCTAAGTTTATTAATAAGGCCCTTACACTTTTATTTTCTTACTTTCCTGTACTATTTGGAAATTTTGACTACGCTCGTACGATTCAAGTGTTATTTATCACTTACCATCAGATGTGATATTTGCACATTTTCTATGCTTATAATACAGGTATAAAAATGCTATAAAATTAAATAATTTTATATTAAGCACTAAATAGATCATAACATAGATTACTCACTAATTCTGTAAGTCGCTGCCGGAGGACACACAAAAAAAACGAAATTAAATTATAATTAATTTATCAATGAAAATGGGATGGGGATGGGGTGGATCAACTTTGTATTAGTGGAGAGCGTTAAAATACAATATTGATGGTCTGCATTGTACAGAGTTGAGAAGCCAATTCCTAGTTACACCTCCTCGTGGTCCCTCCCGGTAACTGTGAAGAGTAGTGCAATGGTGAGAATTATGGCACCATTATACTACTCGTCACAGGCAAACGTAACAGGAAGAAAACTCGCCAAGACGCACTGGCCAGCGTGGCGTTTTAAGGCTAAACCCTCTCATATGACAATGCCTAATAAGCCAAGGCCCTCAGTCCCCAGCAGCCCCGCTATTCCGGACTCCGGCAGCGGTCCTGGTAACGGCGGGGTAGAGGGTGCTAAGAATCTCTGGAAGAGATCCGGCTGCCACAACACCACGACCCTGACCCTGGCTTGTTACAACGCCAGGACGTTGAGAACGGACGAACGATTGACTGAAATGCTTTACGAAGTACAAAATATTAAATGGGACCTAATAGGTCTTTCGGAGATTCGTAGGATGGGTGAAAACTTGATTAAATTAGTTTCCGGAGACCTATTTTACTACAGAGGTCATGATGATTCAACCTATGGAGGGGTTGGATTTCTGATAGGAAAGAAAATTGCACCATCTGTACAAAATATCAAGAGTATTTCCACACGTGTCTGCTTTATTACCTTAAAACTGAACCAACCATACACAATTAAAGTTGTCCAAGTTTATGCACCAACATCTTCTAACACCGATGAAGAAAGGAGTATGTTTTACGACGACCTAGAAAAGGCTCTAGAAGATACTCCATGCCACTACTGCACCATAATTGGCGACTTTAATGCCAAAATCAGCCCACCTCTTTCACACGAAAAATCTGTAGGCAAATACGGGCTAGGTCTGCGCAATAGTAGTGGGCAGTCTCTTGTAAACTTCCTGGAGAAAAAACATCTTTATGCTATGAATACATTTTTCCAAAAGCGAACATCAAGGAAGTGGACTTGGGCAAGCCCGGACGGTACCACCAAAAATGAAATAGATTTCATCATAAGCTCACACAAGTATATAGTCCAGGATGTGTCAATTCTTAGCCGATTTAAAACAGGTAGTGATCATAGGCTGGTAAGAGCAGTATTCAGATTTGATCTAAGGAAAGAAAGATCGAAGATGATTCATTCCCAGAAAACATATGAAACATCTATTATTAACACCCTAGGAGATGAATATAGAAATGATTTGAGAAACCAGTTCGAACAATTGGAAGAGACAAATCTAGATGTGGACTATCTAAATAAAGTGCTTTCCAAAATTCTAACTGATAGGACCCACAAACACGTTGGTAATAACACTCTTAGAAAAATGCGTAAGCTCTCTCCAAACACTCAGGCTTTAATTGAAGAAAGAAGACTACTTAAAGATACAACAACTGCAGAACTAAACATTATAAGAGAAATAAATAAAAAAATCCAGAAATCTATTAAACATGACATACGAAAATACAACACAAGCATTATTCAAGAAACAATTAAACGACATAGAGGTCCGAAAGTATTCCAAAGAAAACTTAAAAGAGGAAATCAACAGATTATAAAATTAAAAGACGAAACAGGAAGCACAGTAACAGATAGGGAAAAAATAGTAAAAGTTGTAGAAGAGTTTTATCGTAAATTATACACATCTCAACCGAACGAACATTTTTCGCCAGACAAAGATCCACGAGCACGGGCTACAGAACATCGCAGCTCAGATCCCTTACCACCATTTCTAACTTGCGAAATAGAAAGAGCGCTGAAACAAATGAAAAGCGACAAATCGCCCGGTGAAGACGGTGTTACCGTTGAGATGCTTCGCGCAGGTGGACCACCAATAGTTAGTGTTTTAGCCAAACTTTTTAATTCTGTCATCTATAATCAACGCACCCCACAAATTTGGAAAAATGCCATAGTCACAATGATACATAAGAAAGGCGATAGTTCACTTCTTGGCAATTATAGACCGATAAGCCTCCTCTCACAAACCTACAAACTGTTTGCCAAAGTTATCTGCAATAGACTTAGTCGTCAGCTAGACGAATGCCAGCCCGTCGAACAAGCCGGCTTCCGGAGTGGTTTTTCTACCATAGATCATATCCATACAGTAAAACAGCTAATGGAGAAGTGTGGGGAGTTCGGTCAGCCCTTGTGCTTGGCTTTCGTTGACTACGAAAAGGCATTTGACAGTGTTGAGCACTGGGCCGTGATTGACTCCTTACATCGCTGTTCCATCGACGCACGGTACGTAGACCTACTCCATGAGATCTACAGCTCGGCTACAATGCAGGTCAAACTACACGATCTAACCGATCCTATCCCAATAAGGAGGGGGGTGAGACAAGGAGACATTATTTCACCCAAGCTATTTTCGGCTGTTTTAGAAGACGTCGTTAAAACGCTTGCATGGGACAATACAGGCATTAATATTAATGGCGCCTATCTGTCTCACCTCAGGTTTGCTGATGACCTTGTATTGTTTGCAACAAGCCTTGGAGACCTTCAAAGTATGCTTGAAGATCTATTTGATGTGTCCTTACGGGTGAGCCTAAGGATGAATATGACCAGGACCAAAGTCATGAGTAATGTTTCTGAAGTCTCGACTCCAAACATTGTGATTGGAGGTGAGACTTTAGAAATAGTCAAAGACTATGTTTATCTTGGTCATATTTTATCTTTTGGTAAGGAACATCAGACAAAGGAGATCTCCAGGCGAATACAATTAGGCTGGGCTGCATTCGGACGGCTAAAAGACGTGTTAGAATCGCGCCGAATTCCACAGAATTTAAAAACTCGCCACTTTGAGCAATGTGTCCTGCCCACCATGACCTACGGTGCCGAGACATGGACGCTCAGGCGCGATGTTCTACACAAAATTGGTGTAGCTCAGAGGGCAATGGAGCGATCTATGCTCGGCATTAAGTTGCAAGATCGAGTCCCAAATGTCGAAATCCGACGACGAACGAAAGTTCGAGATGTCGGACAGTTTGTCATGGGACTCAAATGGAGTTGGGCTGGACACGTGGCTAGACGCACTGATGGCAGGTGGAGTAAGGCGCTTACAGAATGGTGGCCAAAACTGGGTAAGCGCAGCGTTGGCCGTCCAGCGGCAAGATGGGTCGACGACATTGTCAAAATCGCAGGCCGAACCTGGATGCGACTGACAAAAGACAAATTAAAGTGGCACAGTATGAGGGAGGCCTATACCCAGCAGTGGGACCCTACAGGCTGTGAATGATGAATGATGATCAATGAAATAATTACTATTAAAACTTATGCCTAGTGATGATCGATGGTTGATCAAAAAGTGGAGTTGCTTGCGATCACGCAGTCGTACTCGTGGACCATGATGCATAGTCAGCATTACGCCATCGTGTGGATTTTGGAATGTTTGTCCATGATGTAGTCTGTATATACATGGATGTGTAACACACTACTAACAAAAAATAATAAACATGACTGAACAGCACTTATGGTCAGCCGGCGCGACATTGGTCACGGGGTCAGTTCTCACGCGCTACCCGTGTTGCTGCCAGCCTCGTCTCACTGAGGATTATACGATGTGTAGGGCTGCTAGTCTTCAAACAAGCTGCTGTTCTATATTAGACAGCCTCCGTGGCGCAGTTGGTTAGACGCCGGATGTGAAACAAGAGGCTGCGGATTCGATTTTCACCTCAAGACAATTTTTTGTGTGATCCACTGATATTTATTTCTGGTCTGGGAGTTTTTGAGACCGAAAAGTGTCTCATAGACCGAAAAGTCTCACAAGACTCGGATCTTAGAAAGAGGTCAAGACTATATTCATAGTCTTGACCCCTTTCTAAAAATGAAATAACAAATACACCTGACAGTCATATTCATGACTGTCAGGTGTATTTGTTATTTCATTTTTTTAACAGCAGAAAGTTTAATTGCGATGGCAGTGTGAAACACTGTTTTGTTTTAAAAGTAAAGTTTTAGGCAGCGATCACTGGCCATTAAAAGACTTAACTTTTTCGGGATGACGAGCGGAGTGCAGCCCTTAGTAATGACAAGTTGTGGGTAGTGTAGCTACTGTTTATGAGCAGACGTGACATCGGCAATTCATGGTCTTCAAGTACCAAAACTTATAAAATTGAATTTGCAATATTCCTAGTTTACAAATATACGTGCTTGTTGAACAATATTAGTCCAATACGTTTTATATTTAACATTAATTAGTGTATTCGTAATCGTATAAATAAAACATTACGTAAGTAGCAGCCCTGTGATTCTGTCAGCGTGTCGGCGCAGTGACAATTCATTCAGCCTACCTGCGCGCGCGCCTAATCCAACTGACATATGAGACAACCGCCAAAGATCATCCCGGATTTGTTAGTCAGTTACGCTGGTTCACGTTGCCTATTTCTCTAGAGCTTTGTAGAGACAATTGTTCAATTCTCTTTAGAAAGTATTTTGAAGGTTTTTTAAAAGCCTATATTATAGAAGCGACATAAGTACAACATAACTAAGCATTGACAGCCTCCGTGGCGTAGTTGGTTAGACGCCGACTGTGAAACGAGAGGCCGCGGGTTCGACCCCCGCACCAACACAAATGTTTGTAAGGCCCACAAATATTTGTGTTGGGTCTGGGTGTTTGTGAGACCGAAAAGTCTCTCGTAGCTTCTGATTCCCACGACACAAGACTCGATCTTAGTGTAGGGTTAGGACTATGTATGTGACTGTTGGGTGTATGATTATTATTACAAAAGGTTTTTAAAAATGCGCCCCCAGAGGTTTAACTAGAATGATGATGATGGAAGAATGTATGTAATTTCAATTTGCAAGAATGGAATGACTATTATTAAATGAAACGTCGGAGTAATATAAACCTAGAATTTTACAACTATTGAGACAGTGCGAGTAGGAAAGTCCATCAAATACTGGGCAATCTAATATTTTATAATAAAATAATTCAACATAATATCTTCACCATATTAATTTTCAAATCAATTCAGATTGAGGACTTCAAAAAACTACGCAAGTAGCCAAAAGGTTCGTGTAGGTACCTCTGCAACTTAATCTTTGCCTCGTGTCCGCTCGCCCGACGATTTGAAGCATTTATTGGTACGTATTGATCAGTTAGTGGATTTATTATACCGATACCCGGTGCATTGTGTCGGATTGTCTTTCACATTCTCACGGTGATAACACTCACGTTTCATAGCGTTTGAACTATAAGAAATAAATCGCTACTAGATTATGTATCGTGTCGCTTGTCAGTCATGTTTAAATGCTTTGCAAGTTGCGGCACTGGTTGAATGTTTTTTAGAAGTTTTTATAGTTAGAAATACACGGTTATTTCTTGAAAAGATTAAAATTAGCCTAGCAGCTTGTCATTTTGTAGCAAAAAAACCATGCGCCGATTCCACGTAAGTTTAGATATTACAATAGCAATACAAGAGTTCGTAAAAATGAAAGAACACCTCTTCTGGTGGTAACCATTTTTATCAAAAAACAGCTACAGTTCTTACGTATGGCATGACTGTTACCATTTACAAATAGAAGGAGAACGGAAGAAGGAAAGGGGGGAGATATAAAAGTTTTTAGGCTTCTACGGCAAAAGCAAAAACGCATACAATGCCTAAAATAATTCTCGCACCCACAAGGAGCAATGCGCGAGCTAAAGGGATTTGTCTAATTCAACCTGACACGTTTGACGGGCAAAAAATAAAAGAGAAACGTAAAAAACACAAGTTGACACGGCCGCGGCTTACGAGTTTGTTAAATCCGTTCGACTGATAAGCATCAGTGACACCTCCCGGTGAAAAAACATCGAAAAAAACTTGTCAGCCATCTGGGCTACTGTATTCAAATGGTTTTTTTATAAGATTCCCTGTGGTTTCCCAAAAACCACCCTTACGTGTGAGGTCGATGCTCTTAAGCGCATTTTGATAGTTTTTGTCGTGGAATGACACTTTTTGCGGTCAAAAATGTTGATAATATCTCGGGTTGTCTTAAGTTTTTGTGGTTAATTGAGGGACAAACAGTGAATGGATTTATTTTTTGTTTATTCATTGATTGTCCTGGGGTAGCAGATGGCTGATTGCTTTATTTCAGATCTGCAAGTTATTGTCATAGTAGTTCTGAGGAGATTTTCAAAGAAACAGTGTTCAGTTTTACACAATTCGGTTCCGAGGAAGCAAAAATTTTAGTAAGAAGCTACTAGTAATTGAGAGACGACAGATAGTATTTGAATCTCCAAGTTAACTTTAAAATATTTAGAAAACTTTTTAACGATATTACACCTTAATTTTCCTGGTGATAAGTTTTTTATTATTAAGTCTGTGGCTATATCACTCAGACAATATATTGCTCTGACCACACTTTACATAGGGGTACACGAGAAAAATAAATAAATGTAATAAATATGTCCCCATAATCCCGTTCTTATAAAGTAGCAGATACTAAGCTTATGTCCAAACAACTTATCAACACTAAGTAATATTTTAATTCGATCAAGTAAAAACTAAGTCCTGCTTTAATACTGCATTTTGATATCTGCTGATTGAAACATATGGAGCAGCTTAATTTTGAAGTATATTGTGGAAGAACAGAATACTTTAAAAGCTAAGGTAATCTTCTGTGAAGTATTTCTTTTAAATACGCAAGCCGATAGTGTGGGGACTTGAAAATATTTTCCAATAATTCTATTTTTTCTTGCCCATAATCATATGCCCTCGCGTGAGGTCTGAGCAGCATCATTAAATAATTCGCTATCTATATATGTGTATGTTACAGAACAATTTCGTTTATGATTTTACTACGGACCGCTTTCATGTAAAGTTAAAAAGAATAATTAATGTGTTTATATGTTTTGAACAAAATAGTTCACATGCAGCAGAGTCAGGCTCTACTATTCAATCTATGTTCGCTACCAATAATAAATGACGTGTCAATGTGTATACTAAAAAAGTTATTTTTCACTAGCAATTAGAGTGGGGACACCCAAGAACTAATTAAGTATCTACATAGCTTCACAGTATTAAAATGTCGCAACTGACTTTCTCACAGAGATCATATATAACCTTTTCCAGTTTCAATGAATTGTTATTGACTTAAACGAACAATCAACGTTTTCAATGGTGTGAAAAGTTTTGTCCTCTCTCATCGAAATCATAAAACGCCCTAACCGACCAAGAAATAGAACAACAAAATTGAAGTTTATGTCGTAACCCTTAGGTCTAAATTAAATTGTTTCGAAATGGGATGTTGATGTATCGCCCAGCCCATTATAGTGCGGATCGATCTCGGTAGCATGACATTGTATTCAAATTGTGTACATTTAAATACAAAAACGCGATTATGTGATGATGGTCCATATAAGCCTGCACGTCCGCTCTACTGATTGGCATCTTCGGAACATACACACTGTGTTCAAAAAACGCAGCGATTTACTGCTTTTCTCTTGAGGCAAGTTGGGTAAGGTCAGCTTTACCTACCCCCTCAGAAATATAGGTGAAAGCTGACGTGCATATAATAGAAGTGAACCTTGCTATTCAGAAGATGACGCAATGAATTTAAAGAATCTGATTGGCTGACTTTTGAAATTGAAATATGGAGGATCGAAATTACAAAAGAAAGTTGCTGACCTCTTGCATTGGACAAAAAGCATCAACAACAATGCTATTTCAGGTCGGTTTTCTGTACGAAATTAATAGAAGGTCGAACTGAGTCCTTCCTGTTGTGCTTACTACACCGTTAATCCGCTATTTTAAACTTCAACGAAAATATCTGTTTTCTAAGTACTGGAGTATTTTCAGTGCTAACTGCTAGCACAAATAAACCCTGCATTAGATCTAGATATAATTAGTTCTCTAAATCTGACCACAATAACAGTACCAAGAAATAGTATGGTGCGTAGAAGACGGTCGTTTTCTCAGCACAGTGCGTAGGGTTTCCTAAGATGTCACCCTCCGCTTGTTTGGGAGCGTTGTCGCATGTAGATCGCTGCACTTATTGCTGATGCGCTCATTGTCCGCGTTTCCGGTTCATCATGTTGGTTTTATTAACAATCTCTTGGTATTTACATACGAGAGGAAAAAGTTAGGTTAATATAAAAATGTATAGGATCTAAATCAAGTTGTAATATTATCAATAGGTCTATTTGTTAGGTTTTCACGCCTAAATCGCTGAACTAATTTTGATGATTTTTTGTAAAGATATTTTTTGCATTGATGGAGCCTTAGAGGACATCAACAACTTCCTGTTCCTATTTTCTGCCCTTAAAAGAAGAAAAGGGATTACACAAAGGTTATTAAAATAATATATTACTGATCAGAATTTTCGACTTACTTTACTTTTAAAATTGCCTTATTGTTTGTGGTTAGAGATAAATTACATAAATATTTCTACAATTTAGCGCCATGTCTTCTCTTTCTACCTAATAAATCTATATTTTATATAAGTACCTATTTATTTATGCACACATATAGTACACTAATACGAGTATACATATGTCGTAGTCTGGTTCAAAACACAGCATTTAAATCGTCACATTTGTCATTGTAAACAAGCAATTATACGGCGTCGCGCGATGAACCCCAACAAGTGTCACCAGACAAAAGCACCATTTAATTCGAACCCCCGACCCTTCAGACGGTTGACAAATTGTATCATCACGAAAAAAACCGTTTGGAAATCACTTGCTGTATTTTACATTGATTTTGTTGTGTTTTAAATTGTTTTGAATGATTTCATAATATTATATTTTGAATAAATAATTAGAGTAACAGAAGTATCTACTAGCAGTACCCATTATTCACTAGGTATGCAGGGCTAAGTAAGCGTAAATTTAAGTGGCAATGGGTGGGGCACATAGCACGGAAAACTGATGATCGGTGGGGCCAAAAAGTTCTCGAATGGAGGCCACGAAGCGGAAAGCGCAGCGTAGGCCGTCCACCCACTAGCTGGTCAGACGACCTGGTAAAGGTCGCGTGACGTCGCTGGATGCAGGCTGTCTCCAACAGGTCACTGTGGAAATCATTAGGAGAGGCCTATGTTCAGCAGTGGACTTCCTTTGGCTGATGGATTGGATTGGATACAGGGCTATTTTTCAGGATTCGACCAAATCTTTTTATTCAAATGAGAATAGTAATAACTCTTGAGAATAATATGTAATTTATTTTCATTTCATAATATCCTAATCAATGTTCAAATTACTCAACATCTGCTACAAGCGTGGTCGCCGATCATTTTTGTATACAGACGCACCCGCGTGTGTATTATCAATGGGCTTATGATGGTCGTGCGTATTGTCTAAGTATTTTGTTTTGTCACGATAAAAATTATGGAATATTTTGAAAAAAAATATTTCATAGATAAGAATACTAGATATATTCATGATTTTGAACCTTTTGTTAAAATTTGGACACTTAGATCAAAATAACCAAGTATATCGTCCCGAATATACAAAAAGTTTAATACATTAAATTGGTCATAATTATATTCTAATCGCGAATACTTCATATTATTCAATTTTTCAAACCAAAATAAACACCTCAACTGGACCACCAGATCTAGAATCGAACCTCGAACACTCCACCACTAAACCAACTAGACAATCAACAGACCCTTACATAATATCCACCAAATAACCAACTGTATTTCCCTAAACACCATTCATTAAATTGGACACAAGACAACCGCTCGCCCCTAATCTCGGCAAATCTAATCGTACGTCATCGAGGCCATCTGCGACAATAACCGAGTGCTCCCGATGTGGGCCGACACAACTGATGCCTCGCAACTGCGCTCTCCCTATATTTTGGAAAAAAAATTGTTTAGCAAAGTTATATTGCACCTGATGGTTAGTAAGGGGAGATAGGGTGTCCATTGGCGAAAAATTTATGTCACTTGACATAATACTGCTGGGCTAGTAGAAATTAGATATGGATAGACAACCTTGTATATAACGGGAAGGTGGTTTTGATCCGGGTGGTTAAGCAAATCCTTCCAACAGCTATGGGGTCTCCAGAAATCTCACTCATCAAAACACAACAGCGATGCTGTCAATTCACCATTACCCTAGTATAGTCTACGCATAGGTAGCTGTTGTGATATAAGCAGGGTTCTCCTATGCCAAAATACCTGTGTATCTAGAACAGGCCAACATAATGTTTACTGGCGAAAGATAATCGTAATCTTTCTGACCAGTCGATACTTTAATTAATATGTACTTACTATCAGAGCGGTGACTTCACTATATCAGCATAGAAAAACCTCTGACTCAGCAAAATCGTTCGCATTGACAAATAATTCCACCAGTCATAATAAAGTAAAAAATCGTAACACGAGATGCTACCCTTTCATAAAGGGGCAAAAACGGGCCGACCCATCAAAATACCCGGTGTTAAAAGACACCCCTATTGTGACAAACTATGGCTTCTTAACCCTAAGCCAAATATACAATTTGAAAGCCAAAATTGTATTCGTAATGGTTTTTTGTGTTGGAAATTTTATTGTGTCGTATTGTCAAATATAGAAAGGGAAAACTTCGATCAATTCGAGCTTATAAAACCATTTTGTGTGTGGGGGTGTATTATTATTTGTTGCATAATTATTTAGTTTTTAAAGTCAGAGGAAATTGACAACTTTTAATGACAGACGAATACTATGAATGTGATTGTTACTTTAGTAACAATCACATTCATAGTATTCGTCTGATGCCATTCGATACTCTGTCTGGACGGCATTTGCGCTTAACATCAGGTGCAGTGCAGTCATCATGCCGTGCCAGAATAAAAAAATTAAAAAAAAAAGTCCCTTTTACGCGAGAAGAGTTTCTCGCGGCGGAGATACGATTATCGTAAGTATATAAAGAAGTTGCATCGTGTAAACATTGTCAGTACACGATAATCTATGGCTGTTACGTCATACCATAAAAGCATACGATTCACGCCGCGAGAATCTCTCCCCGTGTAAATGGCGCTTAAATCTTTTGGAAACATATGAACTTAGACTGCTTAGGTACGCATAACCCTTGAGTCCTACTATCCCTTGATCTTTAATACTCTCTCTCTCTCTCTCTCTTTCTTCAGCCACGGGAAGTCCACTGCTGAACACAGGCCACCCCGAAGGATCTCCACATTAACTTGTTGAAATCGGCCTGTGTCCAGCGACTTCCTGCAACCTTAACCAAAACTACCTACTCCCAACTATTACTTTGTTCACACAGTACTAAACACAGCATAGAAAATTGATTACGGAGATTTACAGATGTAAAAGAAAAGTTTTAACTACTTTTTCTACAAAGGTGGTACTCCGCTACAAACGTACCATGACTATATATATCACATAAAAAAAAGAAGGTATTATTTACTACCGAAAAAATAGTCTAGTAGGCATCTATCCGACATCAATGAAAAGTATTGCTCATAATCAATCCACAAGCCCACATGTGCCATATACTCTGTGAATTAACTTAATACCAAAGGACCATATAATGATCGCGTTTTTAGGGTTTTCCAACCACATTGTGAGTCCACGGAGCGCGTGATTCGGTTGTGACCAGTTGCTCAAGTATAATCCACGATACAAAACGTATCAGTATCGCAACAGTTGTTCGTTATGTCGGCACGTCGGTAACTGCCCTCAGGGGTGCAGTTGGGTGGAAGAGCACCGGCCGTATGGTGCAGTTTGCGTGGATCCATTTGATTTTGCTTGTCCGACAGATATTTACAGCCGCTTTTGATAATAGTTTTTAATGCGTTGGTTTAGTTTTGTTTGTGAAATGTTAACGCAACTGTTGTTTTGGGTTTGTCGTCATGTCAGGTTTGTTGTATCCTATTGTCGATTGCTAAATATATTTTAGTTAGACCGCAAAATTATAAATCGAATAGCAATCCTCTTCTTACGAGTTTATTATAGATTAGCAGAGAAACAAATATCCTAGAGTTAAAATTATTGCCAAGTTTAAAAACAATTTAAACCGTTTCCTAAATAACGATGTCAAGTATGTCAACATAAAACTTTACGGGTATATGGATAATAAAATTGATGAGATGATAAATATTAAATACATCACATCAACGAAGATCGTGTAAAGTTATTTGAAATGCTCGAGCCAAAATCAATACGACTGCGGGTAAAATGTTACAAAAATAAAATCTAAATTCAAAATTTTGAATTTCGAACAGTGAAAAACTCTCCCTCGCGATTGGTTGATAGATAAGCAGGTGGAGGGGGGCGTTTGTATTATTGTATCTGCTAGTATCGAGATAACGGCGGAAGGGTGCGGACGCCTGCGCTCTGCATAGATAAGCAGTAATGCGCCTCGTATCAAATGGCAAGGGTGGCTGTTGACTTTATGGGTTAGTAAATTGAGAAAAGAGGCATTTTAAATTTGATTTATTCAAAGCTGTTACGATCACGCTCTCCCGCACTGATTATCACATGGAGCGTTTTGCTGTTCCTTATACTATAACTAAAACAATTACTCGAATGTCGTACCGGATATATGTTTCCAGGGCGCCTAAAACTAGTTAGCTTTGAAACTAGACTGGGTAGACCTATTTAGTCGTGTTCCTACATAGAGTGTAACTTCCCATCCGGTGAAATTGTAGTAAAATACTTTGTCTATACTATTAGCTAATTGTAACATTAATAGGAAAGTTGCAACAAACAAGTCTTCAAACCGAAAAGTTTCGAAGCCGTTAGTCCAGCGGCTTTATCGGAACTGTTAGAGAAGTTTATCAATTGATTCAAACGTTGTCTTAAAATGTAGCCCTGCTAAGATTCGTCTCAACGACTTACGAGCAGAACTCTTAAATTCATTTCTTAAACCAAACAACCCACATATCGACTCTGCATTGCAAATTGAATAGTTTAAATTCATAAACAAAGTAATTTTTCCACCTGTACAATAAATTATGTCGCGCGTTCTTCACAGATTCAATAAGTCGAAATAACCAAAATTTACCCCCAAACCAGCAGTTAACTCTTTCTATTAAAATATAGTACAATATCAATGTACAGTTACGAATAAAAACATCCCATTATGCATCCAATTTGAATTTTCAATGGGGTATTATTTTCCCAGGATGGTTGATTGGGAAATTATACATACAAATTTGTTTTAGAATATCAGATAGCATTTCTCCCGATAGTTTGTGGCTCATTTACATGTCTCTGTCTACACGTCAATCACTGACCAAATGTGAATCAGTGATTGATTGATTGATGATACTCTATGACCGTTCATTCACTATGAGTCGGTCGCGTTCATTTTTTACTTACGCTTGACCTCGACAGTCTTGCCCGATCAAAGAGTGATGAGTTCTCAAAATTATTTTCTCTTTTCTTGACGTTAATTTTCGTGTGTGAAATTGCTGTTTTATGTGAATTACTGCTTATTGCAATGGACAAAGTGGAGGCGAATTAGTAAAGAGAATTGTGCCATTGTACTTAAAAAATGTGCCACTGTGCCAAACAAAACCTTTTTATTCTTTGCGTCTACATTTCTTTATATAAAACATTGACAGTACAATCATAGATTAATTATAAAGAAGCCTCAACGCATTATAGGTTTATAAAAGGTTGTATTTAAAGTTACTGAGCATCAAAACACCATAAAACAACAAGTTTATATTCCCTAAGTAGGTACGCACGTCGCGTCGAACGAAAACATAACACCTCATCATTTGCAATATCGTAGGTAATTTCACCGCTAACGATGTTAAACCAAAACTGAGGGTGGTTGCAACCCTCCGTCATAAATCTACAGAGAACATTAAAACACCGCCGATTACGCCAAGGAATTGCCTTAAAATGCCTCAAACATGTGTCCAACAGCGACCTGTCATCGGGGCTGCCAGCACAATAGGCTAGAATTATATTTTTTTCTGTTGTTGGCAACACTGCGACATACGCGCGCTGCGGGGCGCCGCCACGCCTCCCCTTGTTGCCGATTTGTTTTGTACACTATTCATTTTTAGATTATTTTAGTACAGTGGGTACGTTGGGTACACATTTGTACCTTCACTATACTTGTCTCTGAGAGACATGTCAGTAACTTACCAAAAGTGTTTTCTAAAAAATATTCAAAATGTATTTTTTCGGTCGTTGTTTTTCTGTGCCATACAATAGAATAATTTCATACGCCTATATACTTTAAATATATTATTGAATGTACAGGAAAACTAAATTTCAAATACGCGTGTTTTAAACGGAATCCTTTCGAAATGCACGCCCATACATGCAAATTGGACGGCAGTGGTTTAATCGCGCGTCGCAGTGACTGTCCGGATGGAAAACTAGCTGTCCCAACAGACGTTTGTTTATGTAAACATTCGTACACAGATAACTGGCGTTTACCTTGTTTAATACGCGTAAATAAACACAGGCGAAATGAATTAAAAACTTTGGATGTTTGTGAAAAGTAGCAAGTTGTTATACCTTCCATCCATCAGCCAAAGGACGTATACTGCTGAACATAGGCCTCCTCCGATGATTTCCACAGTGCCCTGTTGAAGGCAGCCTGCATCCAGCCTATTCTACCTTTTTTACCTTAGGTAAATTAAATTTTAAAATTATGTTTAAAGTTAATTTAATGACAATTTACAGTAAGTGAAATATTATTAATAGGTATTCAAATATTTCGAGCTAATAACTATTTTACTCATTAATGACTTCGAAATATATATTCGCTTTGAGGAATACAGCCATAAATAGATTTTTTATTATGTCAAGTACAATTTCCAATTGTCTGTAATTGCAATAGTTTCCATAAACAAACGTCAAAGTAACAGACATCAACCATAAACACATTCTGTAAAATCTTACTCTATAATCGCAAGTCTCTAACTAGGCGTAGAATGCGCACTGCGCTGAGGGTTCCCGATACAAAAGCTACAAGCTATAATTAGACCTCTTTACACTAATGGTAGGACAAACGTTAAATCCATATTACTTAGTGATTTCAATGGCGTCGGTGAATTAGCGTGCCTCGCCGCAGAGGTTAAAAAGGGTTGTAAATTACAGTTGTTAGCTAATTATGAAATATGTGATTTGCAGTGACAATTTTTAGTCGTGACCGAGTGAGGATGAAATATTACGGTTTTAAAATTGGTCTTTTTTATTTTAACTCCGATTGATGATAAACAAATGGTCTTTGGGCATTTTTCGATAAAACGCCACTACATACCTTACCACACCGTACTACCGTAGTAATTACACTTAGGAGCTCTGACGGTTACAAAGTTTTTATAAGAACATCTGATCTACTAAAACGGATGCCAAAACCCGACATGCTTATTTAAGTCATTGTTCATACATTAATCATCAGCCCGTTGCAGTCCACTGCTGGACATAAGCCTCTCCCAAGGTCCGCTACAGAGCCCGGTCTGCTGCTTAGGTAACTCATTATGGCCGGTATGAACTTCGCAAGACACTACAACGAAGGTTAGTGATGGTAGAGCTCTAACGGATACTAAAGACCCATTTACACGGGAATTAACATACGATTATCGTAAGAATATACAAAAATTGCATACGATTCTCGCCGCGAGAAACTCTCCCCTGTAAATGGCATTTAACATGGAAATTAAAAGAAATGGAAAGGAAACAAGAACAAAGGGAATGCGGACAAGATTAGCTTTACTGATGATTAAAACACCAGATTTGCTGATCATCACCCGCTAATAGTATCTAGCAAATGGGGAACACTCAGAATCGATCATCTGATGTTGGAAAGTGTAGGAACATGAAGAAGACCTTTACAATCAATGAAAACTGGCTAAATGTTACAATAGTGCTGATGAATATAACCTTTAAAAAGTGCACTTGATAAATTCAACAAAGTACTTAGTTACATTGGAAATTTCCAAAAATATTGAACGCAAGAGCTCTAGAATGGAGTGCAACAGCTGTTCGCATCTCATGGTACTACCACGCTCACCTCACGCTGCTACCAATATGTCAGCGCGCCGGGCGGCATTACTGCGGGGTTACGCTGACGGTTAAAGTTGGAACATACTAGGAGGTCGGCATGGTTTTGTCTGGGTGGGATCGTCCCGTAAAACCAACATAAAGAGACGATTTTAAAGTTCTGTCTAATAGATTGAGGATAAGAGTGATGGTCTGATTAGAAATAAGAGCGTTTTCGAGCACATAGCACGCTTTCAGGATTTTTTGGAATTGTGTAGCCGTGAATAATTAGCATCTTGATCTAAATGCGAAGGAAACTCTAAGTGAATCTCAGAATTCTCCACTGTAATATCAAAATTATTTCAAATCCACCGATAAACCTGTGGTTTAGGGTATCAAGCGTTGGTTCGAATTGCTGTTGATACATGTAAATTGATACCATTGTAAGAAACTCTAGTGCCTGAACACTATACAATCTTGGTCTAAAGCAGTAGATACCGACTCGAACATTTCAACAAATTATAAAACTTTACAATATCCAACAGAATCCCTCTAAAATAATTCTAAAACAAAAATATTTTAGCACGAGTATTTCACTTCAATTTTAATATATCCGACAAAGGCCGGCGCGGTGGGACGTCCATGCGACGGGGGCGCGAAATGCTCACAAACTTTGCACAGAGGGGCACGTTACCAAATACTGTCGAGAGCACTCGAGGACTGACACAATGCACGATAATTTTTATAATACTCTTCAGTTAAAGCTTTCAATATTTTATGAACATGTAAGAGTCTTGATATTGTTAAGACAGATTCGCTTTTTTGTGAGAATCATTGTTGTGCTGTTTGGATCGTTTTATGTTTTAAAAAGTACAACAGACATAGTAATTATTAAAGATATATAACATTTTATTGAACACCACATAATGTGCGAGAGATTTCACAGCCTCCGTGACGCAGTTGATTAGACGCCGGCTGTGAAACGAGAGGCTGCGGGTTTGAGATTTGAGTTTGCCCGCACCGACACAAATGTTTGTGTAAACCACAGGTATTTGTGTCGGGTCTGGTTGTTTGTGAAATCGAAAAGTCCCTCGTAGTTCCTGATACTCGCGATACAAGACTCAAGTCTTAGTCTCAAGACTTAGTCTATGTATGTGTAAGTCAGGACTATGTATGTGCCTGTTGGGTGTTCTTATTCATTTATTTATTACTAGATGATACGGAAACCATATAAATAAATGAACAATAATTATTAGCGGTCTTGTTACTAGTAGCGATATTTCAAAGTACTTTATTACCATTATCTTAATTGTCTATATTTTTCTACATCTGTGTGAATTTTATTTAATTTCATATTTCTTAGAAGAAAATGAAATTAATCAAAGAAACTTTCTATGAACACATTACACTTCAATAGGTACAAGTTGGAGCTATAATATCAAATTTTGTGCAGCACAGCCACGCATCTTCCAAGTCTCTAGTAATAAATAAATAAGTACACCCAACCGTCACATACATAGTCCTGACCCCACACTAGGATCGAGTCTTGTGTCTTTGGTATCAGAAACTACGAGAGACATTTCCGTCTCACAAACACCCAGACCCAAAACAAATACCTGTGATTCACACACTCATTTGTCTTGGTGGGGATCTAACCCGCAGCCTCACTTTCACAGCTAGCGTTCAACCAACTGCACCACGGAGGCAGTCATACATCGATGTCATAATTCATATATCACAATGAACACACGTATTACATCTTTACAATCTGTTTGAAAGCGTTTTTCTCCACCATTGTCTAATATTGGCTAATAAAATACCGTTTTAATTTGAATGCGATCGTTTTGCATACATCGCGATTATATGCTGTGCGTGCACACACAAATGTTACCGTTGCGCCCGCACTCCCCACTCAAATCATACTTAGATTATCCTAATATCGTTTTCGCCAAATACGCGGGGGATCCGCGAATAACATTTTGGAGGAGGTAAGTAGCTAGTATACTTTAATATAAGTCTTATTGGATTCCAATATTCATTTGTGTTTCCACTTAGATTTAGGCCCAATTATTATTACGCCTCGTTTGTTATGCTAGTATATTTTACTGTCTCAATTTCAACTAGTTCTATTTCAAGCTACCGCAATTAAGCAATATAAAAAGTAAAATCGTGAATTTTGAAAGCTTTCAATAGAATAAATGTGACAAGTTTTAGATCCTGAAGCCTCATTTACAAAGGGAGAGTTTTTCGCCTCGAAGATAGGATTATCGTAAGGATATAAAAATTGCGTCGTGTTAACATTGTCAGAACACGATAATCTTGTGGCGGTTATGTCATGTGATAATCGCACACGAATCTCGCAAGAAACTCTACTCGTGTAAATGGTAAAGTCAGGAATCTCAACCCAAGAGTAGACCACTTTTACAATATCATCGGAGGATATTGTTTTCGCAGCTCGGTGTACGGCATCGTGATCGCCCCCATGAATACGTGATCAGGTAGCACCCCGGCCGGCGGCGCGCGAAATACCTCATCTATATGCACAGGTCAAACTGTTTAATATTTGCCAAAATACACCCCTCACGCTTTGTTTTTACTACTCATCTGCGGATTTTTTCATTTTTTTTTTCTTTGTTAGCTTTTTACACGCACTGCGTATTTGATAATCTTGGGAACATTCGAGATATTTTTAGGATCAAATAGCGGATCTAACCTCTTCAAATGAAGGTACATGTTATATTATTTTGTATTTTAGATAAGATTCATTACGATTATGCAAGATAACGATAAATGGCAGGAATATATAAACTGATTAAAAAAACTATTAAAGGCTGCTGCCAACCGGTCGTTGTAAATATCATTGCTTAAACCTATGTTTTTCAGTAAGCTTCCTGTGGCTGAAAATGACCTATGTATTCAAATGTATTGGACGTACCTAACGTATTAGTACATTTTCACATCGATAACATAATTATTACTATGACCGCAATTTATTAAATGGAATCCATTTTATCCGATTCCATTACCAACATTTATTATGAAAACACAATACACTTAATCTGAAAATGACTTATAAATCTGTTACACAAAATCTCCTGCCTCATTACAATAGGAACCCCAAAAACAGGGAACAAAGCTAATAATTAGATCGGGACGTTTTTGGCAGATTTCACCAAAAACTGTATCGGGATAAAGGAAACACAATACTCATGTCAAAAAATCACTGTAATTTTGCACTTCGCTCCGCCCCACACCAGAAAACTTAATCATGATGTAGGGGCTTACATTTCTGTTTCCGATACGATATACTATAACGTTTGAGCACAGATTATCCAATCAGTTAAGATAAAGGACACGCTTTTTTACTGGGCGCCATTTTGTAAATGGATTTAGCGCCAAAAATTGATGTTTGTAATTTGACGTTTACGTTCCATAGATAAAGTTGAGTTTGAATGTGTAGTATGGAGTGAGTAGGAACTTTTTGCAAAGAATGCCATTATCGGGTTGTCGGTTGCAGGAGGTCGGCGCGTGGCGGTCACGTGATCGGGATTAGGCCGCGCATTCACGTCGCGCGCACAAAGCGCGGGACTCGCGGGCGAAACGTCAATTGTGTGCGGCTTGGGGGAGGAAATTCGCTAAGTTTGGTTGGATTTAAATTATAAATTCGACACTAACGCTCTCTATTTGCATATCCCACGGGCATTTCACAAGTTTTTTAACATTGTAATGACACCGGTTATTTTATTATTCGTAAAATGTTGTTTTGATTTTTAGTTTTAAACTTCGGCATAATATGATAAAGCAAATGAGTCGACATTTAATATGAATGTATACTTAAAATTATGTGAATATTGATATGTTAAAAAGTCATCCGTATCATACATTTTATAAATAGGTATCTACCTATGTATATTCTACAATCTAAGTATAATAATATTACCATTAATTTATATTTATACTTAATATAAGTCGTAGATATTTGCGTAACAAAATATTGTAATTTCCCGCATGAATAATTCATTGAAATAGAAAAATATTTCCACAGCAGCATGGCACCGCATTGAAAACCATGTTGTTTTCATTATACCGATACATTGCGACAGGCAACATTTGCATAAAGAGTCTTTTCTATGCTTTTAGGCCATTGTCATAAAATTGTCTTCTTTTTAAATCTAAGAATATTTTTGGGGGTTTTGTCCATATGGTCATGCCCACCCTATCATACCTTTTTACAATATATAACCATATATATATTATACAAATTACGAATCACTGCTGAAAGGATGTAATTTAGCAACAACATTTTAGTGTAGGCTCCAACGTAGACCTTGACAAAATGCCTTGGATCAGACCTATATCCAGTCTATTTAACTTCCATTTGTTCAGCAGTAAATCGCGCTCAAAAAATGAGGTCTTCATTATTAAAATTATAAATAAATAAATACGCCTAACACTCACATACATACATAGTCCTGACCCCACACTGAGATCAAGTCTTGTGTCGTAGGTATCAGGAACTACGAGAGACTTTTCGGTCTCACAAACACCCAGACCCGACATAAATAGTTCTGGTTCACACAAACGATTGTCTCGGTGCGGGGATCGAACCCGCGGCCTCTCGTTTCACAGCCGGCGTCCAACCAACTGCGTCACTGAGGCTGACAATTGATATCATACTTGCTCTGTTTTCAAAGGCTGTAGATAAATCTTATCAACACTAAGCTAATTGAAATACATAACAAAGGCAATCAGTAGGATCATAGGGCATAACGTCTATGGACAAACCACAAAAAAGTTTTAAACTTAAGCTCAGTCCTCACACTAATAACGTCAATTTTAGCCGGCCATTAGACGGCACATTAATAAATCTATCAAAACTTTATACAGTTGAGCAAAAAGATATTTCAGTACCTTCTAAGGCGCATAATATTCCTTTAAAAATAAAGCCCTTCCCTTTACTTTAATAAGATAAGTTGTATTTTGTTTTTTTTTTTATTGCAATGGATGGCGAGACGAGCATGCCATTGGCCTGATGGTAAGCGATACGACCGCTCACTGACAGTAGTAAAACCAAACAAGACCATGAATTACAAAGCAATGCTTGTCATTCGACTGCGCTTGCCATCCTAAGACACGGGGTGTTACGTCTCATTAGGTCCAGTAATTGCACTGGCTACAATGTCCTTCAAACCGGAACACAACAGTGCATTCACACTGCTGTTTGACGGAAGAAATAGACATTGCGGTGGTACCCAGGCGGCCTCTCACATATGAGTTACCTACCAGTAAAAAATGTATATTTTTTCCCAAGAAGACCAAAGTATATTTTTAAAAATCGAATACCACACAAGGATTTAAAATTCCCCGACCCTTGCCATTAAAATTTAAAAAAATAGTAAACAAAGGCGACACCAGTGCGTGTAAACACTTGTGCCGCGTCGGCGAGGGCTGGGCAAATAAATCAAGACTAGATCGCGGTGCCAGGGGGCGCGCTCTCTGGAGACCTAAAACTCGTGTTGATGTATAAATTATGGATGTGGTAATTGTGCACAGAGAATAATTTTTACAAGCTACTGTGCTATAACTTAAAAAAATAAACACTGTTTATGATATGAAAACTGTTTATCTTGAGCTATGCGATGCGACATGCAAACTGACATGACTGACTGACTGGCAAACTGCTGATCGAAAACCTAAAAGTCACATCTGTTTTTTCGGACTGATGACTCATGTGTGTGTTGTTAGTAAATACCAAGCACTTTAATGGGCAAAGAAAACACATTTCTTTCGGAGGAGTATCGTGCTTGGCAATAGTATGTATTATATACTTATATTATACGTCAAAATTACACCAAAAATATTCCAGAAGTTTAGTACTCAATACTCAGTACCCTATGTTTTCACACCCTTTTTCCAATATTTTCTAGAATCCAGCAAGGCACCCTTCAATTTCTCATGAGTTATTTTATTTAGTAGCTTCTTACACAATACCGCATCTACGTGTTACTGCGTGCGTGATGCGGTCTCACGGGGCCGAGGACGCATATTGCTCTCATTTCATTATGTACATACGATTACAGCGATATAGGGACGCGTGTGTGTACAGATGTCCGCACAGATACGCGTGACACAACCCGCCACCTACCACCATCGATGTTATATTAGATCAATTAATTCATTTATTTCATTACCAAGACGTGTACTATTGAGGCCTGGTTAAGTAGGCTTTGATCTTATTTTAGCTAATATCAATTAATTAAAATAATCGAAGCAATATTATAAATTGATGAATGGATCTATAGATGTTTGTTAGGTACTCTTTCACGCAAAAACTAATTGACTTTCGTGAAATTACGCAATTATAGATTATACATCAGAATAACGTATAGGCTACAATTTATATAAATTAACTCCCAAATGAAGCCACATAAGGCCGCTAATCAACAAAATAGAGGGAGTGTGAGAGTCGTCATTGCGGAACTCCAATCTTACTATTAACGTCCGCACTGAGCCTTACTAACTATTCATAATATATTTTAACAGACAATATAACAAGAAGGAAATATAGTTCTGTACAAAATCAATATGTTAACTTTCAGTCTAATAGTTAGTCTTGTAAGTACGTACGTAGGCAATATTTTTCGTCCTAACGGTTTCTTAGATTCACGCGAATTTTACACATTGAAATAAAAGATTTTTTACGGATTTTATCGCGAATATGATTTAATTTTTATGTAGTCACGCGGCGGACTAACGGCGGACCACGAAAACTGTAAAGTAATCGACATATCTGGAAATGTAAAAATTAAATTAAATCCGCGATAAAATACGTAATTTTTCGTCCTAACACAAAAAAATACTCGACGTTCAAATAAATCTCAGTCCCATTTTTGCATTAATTAAGCATCCTCAAAACAAATAGCTCTAATAACCCAATATTACAAATAGTGTCGTTTAAGACTCCCCTGCGTTCAGTGGAGCGCGCGGTATGGGGCGGCGCGGCTGTTAATCATAACCAGATTAGGGGTTAAGGGAACTGCGAACTGCGATCAATTTATAGCGAATAAGTAGTACAGTATTAGACGTTTTCAACTGTATTTGATTTATTTTAGTATCGATGTTTTAAAATAGTGTTGAAACGATTTTATAGAGTGATGAGCCACGGTGTTGTCAGCCATGACTGAGCATGAACGGGCAGGCTCGTCCAAGGTACCACTGTCTCACAGGAGATCGACGTGAAGCGACAGCTTTGTTGTGGTGTTTCGTTCGGTGAGTGCGACTGTCGGATTCCCAATACCCCTTTTCTCTTCCCATCCTTTTTCCTTTCCGCTCCCCTCCGAATCTGATGGGCCAGCAACACATCCAAGCGTTGTGGATGTTCAAGGGCAGATGTTCATGGCTCCTTTGCCGGACTTATGCTTTAAAAAAGAAGAAAAAGTTAAAAATATTACTTGAAACTAAATTTATCTGCTATCAAAAAGCCTTCCAAAAGCCTAATTTGAAATTTTTTATCAGGCGAATATTTATCTAATAGACGCTTGAATATAAAAAAATATCTAAATGTTTTCAGTTTCGTTTTCAGCCAATGTTTATCCATCATCAAGTTTCAAGCAGACCGAAGTAATTACGTCCGCTTATATCTCGCCAGTGGATACTATATATACTTACCATCAGTTACAGAAAGAAAAAAAATCTGCGACATATTAATCTTCTAATATATATAAATCTCGTGTCACAATGTTTGTCCTCAATGGACTCCTAAACTACTTAACCGATTATAATAAAATTTGCACACCATGTGCAGTTCGATCCAACTTGAGAGATAGGATAGTTTAAATCTCAAATTATAGTCGCAATTTTAATTTATTGCTAATTATTTGTCTGTTATTATTTGACAGTCACAATCATCTGTTAACTCCAAATGATTCTAACAGATGTCGATACCTTTCGACTGGGTTGAGTAAGTAATCAATAGATGGCGCTGCTATGGTAAATCTACGAACGTGTCATATAAGCTACATTTTAACAGTATAATTACCACGTGTTGTTGACGCTATAAAATTAATTAAATTTATTTTAAAGTTTTAGCAGGAATTTTGCAAAGTATTTGTGTTTGCGTATTTTTTTAATGATATTCGTCGTAGTTTCGTGTTTATATAAGGCCTATCTACAAAATAAAAGCAATTCCAAAAAATTGTCAACATGCCTATTTAGGCATTAAGGGATGAAATGGGATAAAGTGGGACGAACGCGATGAGACCGGTAGATGGGAAATAATGGGACGGGATGTAACAGAAAGAAAAGGAGCCAGATGAGATGGGATGGGATACGATAGGAAAATGGATAGTAGGTACTTAGGTTGAGTTCAGGAGTACAAAAGTTTGAACGGGAATAAGATATTTCTGGTGTGGAGTGGAGTCTAAACATCTAAGCACCCAGGCGAAGCTGGGCCGGGCCGCTAGTAAAATTATAATTCCAGTAACATCGCGATATTAACTTCTTTTTTTTAAATACTCGAGAAATAATTTCCGCCCTTAATACTAGCAGCTTATCTCAATAATGAAAGATGACAAAACCTTAAAAAGCAAAGTAACACGCATATATCGGGTACTTACGTCAGCAATGTATTATTTACAGTAAAGCAGTGTTTGGCGGGGGTTCGTTACCCGGCTCACTGGCCCGTAATAACTTCAGGGAATACGCGACGCACACCTACCGACACTACGATGTGCGTGCGACAGATTACTGTGCGGGCTTTTTTGTTGACAGAGTTTAAAAAAGTTGAGAAAAGTGGCTGTTTGAGTATATAGAGCCGAGCGCTATAGAGGTTTGTCAATGAAATGTCAACTTAATGTTAGTTTAAATAGGGTATATTTTGACTGTCAATGTAATGACAGCCGTAATGTAAGTATAAATAGGGTATATACATAAACACACGCCTTTTTCCCAGAAGGGGTAGGCAGAGGTGCTACCAGAACACCCACGTTTCACCTCGTATATTCCGTCACACAATGTGATAGGGGGCGAGCCTATCGCCATATCGGGCACAAATTCCTGACTCCGGGCTGATAATGAAAAGAAAAATCCAATATCACTTTGCCCGACCCGGGATTCGAACCCGAGACCTCAGCTTTGCAATCATACCGTAGTACCACTACGCCACCGAGGCAGTCATATAAATAGGGTATATTTTAAAAAAGCTGACATAACATCGACAAACCAATAATGCGGCCGGACGGTCAAGTAGTTTATAGTTGAATAAAAGTTGAGATAAAAACTTCAGTATAGAAGTGGAATCACGTAATTATGTACAATTTTACTTATATTGTGCAATAAGTAATGTCGAGTAGGTGTAGAGTTAGGTATCTGGATGAAACCGGCTCTTCGACTTTGTAGAAGTTATGATGAAACTATAAATAAAAATAGATGCAAAAGTTTACAAGAAACTGATACCAATTTTGAATGCAAATAAATAATAAATACACCCAACAGTCACATACGTAGCCCTGACCCCACACTAAGATCAAGTCTTGTATCGCGGGTATCAGGAACTAAGAAAGCCTTTTCGATCTCACACACCCAGACCCGACATAAATACTTGTGGTTTTCGAAAGCATTTTGTATCGAACCCGCGGCCTCCCGTTTCACAGCCGGCGTCTAACCAACTGCGCCACGGAGGCTGTCAAAATGTACGAACATAACATTTACATTGATGGTACTCGTAAGTCAAAAACTATCATAACTTGTAGAAAAGATCTGGAGCAGAATTCGATGCTCCCAATTCCTCAAAAAGCAACAAACGTGCTACATCAAAAGCCAGCACAGTAATCAGTCGCACGCACGGTTGTAATATTTTTGTCGCTACATCTATCACGCGGTGCTTACGCGACACATGTGCCGATTACAGCTCTCACCTACTGCCCAGCCGCCACGCTTTATCATCATTTATTTCCATTCATCGCACCAGACTTGTGGAAAGTACCTATATATTATATACTATATAGGACCTATAATGTACCTGCACACTTGGGATTCGTTGTTAATCAGGTATAAAAATCGCTGAATCGTATTTATTTAATTCATGTAATATGAAAAATATCATGTTGTGCATGTTAAATATGTTATTTGGATTCCTAAGTAATTTGAACATAAGACACTCGGTATTAGCTTAAAATTATCTACTATTATTTATTTATTTATTTATTTATTTATTTTAAGAAGACCAACAGCATTAATAACAATATAATCACACGAATTTAAGTAACAAAAAGCCAAATAATTAAAACACTGGGTTCCTTCATAGTCGAGAATTCGATTGATAGGATCTAAGCCGCAATCATTTACAATGGCTTATAACTGGTTGACGGATTTTACATGCACTAAAAATTCTTACAAAGGGCTCTATGACGTGCTAGTTTCCTCACAATTTTTCCTTTATGGTTTAAGTTCGTACTAATTGACTACATCACGCATGATAAAGTCCTAGAATATGAATTCTGATCACCGCCACAGACCACCACGCACTCTCTATAATACCAGTATTCTGGAAGAACTTTAAATCATGAACATTAGTACAATTGATTGAAATCCAGGACTCAGTTACAAGAAGTAACTTTGAGCATGTTTTAACTTTGACTATTTGTAGACCCCATACATGTGGCATCTTAAAGCGCAGTTGCTTGAACTAATTTTGACGATAACTTTAATTTTGACAAACTTACATTTGTGACATAATTATATTGATATTACTTTTGTATGGGACTGACATTTTAAAAGTCAAAGTTATGGGCAAAGTTAGTGTGCAATTATTTTTGTTGCCTATAATTACCCTTAATGAAAGGCGTTGACATAAATTCAGTTATGATCAACCTCACCCAACTAAGCCTTATTATAATACTCGTATAGTTAGAGCAAGCTCGGCGAGTGTAGGTTCTAACCACAGGTTTTCCTGCGGAGGCATGATTATCAGGCAGTTCGTCGGCGGTGCGCGCCACGCGGCCGTGGCGTGTCGCGTGCACGCCACTCACTCCGACCTCGCACCCGCGCACATAGCGACAGCAAAACAAACCATATTAAACAGCACATTTCTTCAGAATAAACCGTTTTATTCTTGTTCTTCCTGTCGGTATCGTACGTTAGCCATAAACACTATATAATGAAAAAGAGAAGAAAGACGACGCGACAGACCTAGGCGTAGGCGGAGAAACGAAATCGACAGGTTTCTCCAAGATTGGTCCCAAATCGCGCAAGACCGCATAGTCTGGAAGGAAAGGAAGAAAGGCGTTTGCCCAGCATTGGGACACTAACGGCTGAACTTCAAGACGGCTAAGCAAAATGATTAGAATCAGAATGATTGGTCTATACCTAATCTGACGTACATCAGGAAATCGACGTGAAGCGACTGCTCGCGAATAAAAAAAGGATGATTTTGTCTATAATAAATAAAATTAATAAATACACCCAACAGTCACATACAGGACTATTCCTGACCCCACACTAAGATCGAGTGTTGTGTCGTGGGTATCAGGAACTACAAGATTTCTAGATCTCACAAATATCTAGACCTGAAACAAATACCTGTGGATCACACAAATATTTGTTTCGGTGCGGAGATCGAACCCGCGGCCTCTTGTTCAATTGCTTGCATCTAACCAACTGCGCCACGGAGGCTGTCATGTCTACAACAATCTTATGAAAAACTGCGGGCTTTAATTATTTGTAAGGAACTTCTGTTGTAAACTTAAGCACCTATGTACTATTTTTACCTGCCCTCATCCCACAATTACTTGAGGTTGACGCAACATTATATTAACCATTTTGCAGAGTTATTTGCATTATGATTTTACCTAGAATCGTTTGCTTGCCTGACCTAATTCCTTTGAAATAAGCTATTTAGTCCACCTGGCTCGCGTAATGCGCTTAGCAGACTTCATACCTCATACAATTTTCCATCCCACCTTAAAAGGTCAAGCAGAACAACAACATTATGTACGTCTTTCCATGTTTGTTTACTTCGTTACTTGACTGCCTCGGTGACGTAGTTGCATTAAAGTATGGTTACAAAACTGAGGTCTCAGAATCGAATCCCGGATCGGGCAAAGTGATATTGGATTTTTCTATTAATTACCAGCTCGGTGTCAGGAATTTGTGCCCGATATGGCGATAGGCTTGGCCCGTATCACATCCTGGGATGAAACCGACAATGCGAAACGTGGGTGCTTAGTTACTACCAGGAGAACCTCTGCCTACCCCTTCTGGGAAAAAGGCGTGAGTTTATTTATGTATGTTTACTACGTTATTATAATAAAAGTAATAATGAAGTAGAGACCTTATTTTTGCCTGCTATTGCTGTATCTCGATTTTGTATCTAAATTTAAGAATAAAGTACATTTCAAAAGTACTTAACGTTTCTTAATTAAAAAGTAGGCATATGAAGCCGTTAAAGATCGACATAATTATCCAATGTTACAAGAAGTCCACTGCTTTGTTTACCAAAAAAATTCTTCAGCTACTTGGTAGAATCGCCACGAATCCTTCAACTTCCTGCAACATTAATTTGTCCATATTATATTTAACAAATAGATCCTCCTTTTAAAAACGGCCTTCATCCATCGACATCCTGCATTATTCATTCATCTATCCATTTTATATGTTAGATAATTTCCGTATAGTTTTCTCTGCTAACCCTCCAATACCTTCACGACAGTACACAGTCAGCTGCCAGACGCACGTCACTCGTCAACGAGACGACCGAATCAGCGGTTGAACATCGCGTGAGCGCCGCGCGATCGATATCTACCCCAACACACTAACCTTAGCTAATCTTTCATTGTCTTGCACAAACTATGGAAATATAATCTGCTTTTCAATTTGCTTTGATAAAACACTGTTGTAAGAATTGCGAATTTATCCAGAATTAAGCTTTTTACAAATTTCTACGGTATGTATGTCCGCCAACCCGCACTAGGCCAACATGGTGGACTATATGGCCTAACCACTCTCAATCGATTCTCTCGGTTGTAGAGTAGGCCCGTGCCGTGGAACGTATATGGGCTGATAAAAAAAAAACCTTTTTGCATGCGGCAGTGCGGGCAGGTGTCAAGATCTGAAGATGAAAGATAATGTAACTGTCTATTATCGACTCTAGCTTTTGTGACGAATTAAGTAATAAACTATACTGTACTGTATTAGCCCATATACGTCCCACCGCATGGCACTGGCCTCCTCTACAATCGAGAGTACGATTGAGAGGGGTTAGACCATATAGTCCACCACGCTGGCCTAGTGCGGGTTGGCGGGCTTTTACATAGAATTTATACAAATCGCTATGGTATGCAGGTCCTCACGATGTTTTCCTTCACCGTTATAGTGCGTGGTGATTATCAATATACACGTGACTCCGAAATGTCAGAGGTGTGTCCTGGGATTCGAACCCGCGACCAACGTGAACATGTAGGCAGCCGAGTCTGGTCCGATACCACGAGGCCACCACGCACTTATACAAAATATACAAACATACAAAATATAACAGTGCTTATCAGCACTTGTCGCTGAAACGTATATTATGCAGTTGACTCAACGTGATGCCTTTGTATGATGATGTCATTTGCTGCATAAAGCTTGTACTCCCAAGTTCGTGTGAATAGAAATTGTCAATTAATCTGAACATTTAAAAAAAATACACAATGAATTCTACCTGACCTTCCATTTACCGGAATTTTGAATTAAAAGCCCTATCACCACATTACATAACTGTTAGTTATGCCTAAAACGAATATAAATTAGCTATAAACAATCTTATACAACTTACAAAATAGGTAAATCTAAAACAAAATAATTTACTGGAAATTAGGAACACAAACATTCATAAACATTCCGAAAGCATTTTGCATATAAAGACAGTTAAGACCCGAGGCGCCATTACGGTGACCGCTAATATCCGATTACCCTCGTTACAGCCATAAAACTAAACTATCAATTGGAATTGTATCGTGATGTTTGATTGTGGCGCCATCTGGCGAGGTTTCAACAAGTTACACTGGTCATTGATCACTGTGATGTGTCCTTTGGGGTGGATAATGGGAATTTTATTGTTGATTTTGATAATATTTTGTGGATAAAATTTATTATTTATTTACGCAGGGTTTCTTAGTTTTGAAATGTTGTATTTAGTTTCGGTTGGTGGCGGTATGTCTATACAAAAGATTATCGGGTAGATAAATCTTAAGACCTGTTTATTGGTGGGAAGCAGTGACAGTCGTACCTGAGCTGTGATACACTCTGCAGTCTTCATCAATCTGCCTTTGGTAACGGAATAATCGACTGCATCGTCTAAAGGTAAGTAACAATAAGTTTATTTAATTTTTGTGGATTATTTTTCAATTGGATTGTTAAACATTTTCGAATATTGGAGACGTAATATTATGCAATATGCATATAATGCAATAATTATAACCATAATTAAAACAATAAGGTGTGGCCACGATTTACGGCCTTAATTTTACAATGTCAATATGGCATACGACAGTAGGCCAGGCTCCGTTGGCGGTTTTTGTTCGCATTTCAAAGATTACCGCGGTAATTTTTGCGTGAATGGCCGCCATACTAGTTTGTTTAGTGTGCAATATGAGACTTAACTTGACTTTTTCACCGCCTAGCACATTGTCATATGTCGGTAAACTTTAGTGTAACCACGCCACTTCACGTGGTATTTTAGGCAGTAATTTATTGCAATAATTATCGCGCTAAATGGACTGTAGATGGTAAGGAAGTGTAGCCGTAGTATAATTGATCACTGCTGAGTACGGGACTCGTCCACAACCGACACCTCGATTGATAGGTCATAAGGGTTAGGCCATAGTCTACCACGTAGCCTATTTTGGGTTGGCGGACTTTACGCACCATTGAAAAATGAGGCATCATAGTTACGTCATAACGTTCCGTGCCTATCGCTATATTTTTTATGACCTTTTTTTATAGTACAGTGAGACATTGGTCAATAAGTAACCGCGCATGGAAATGTGGCTCTTATTCGTTATCCCTAATCATTCTTCATTAACACTTCAGTCGTAAAAGTATCTACTAAGGCCTTCCAGCATAGTGTTAGATATGGCTAATGTAAAACTACCCGCTTTTATGACTTTTGTATAACTTTACATCCTAATTATTAAATAACTAGCGCTCGCCCCGGCTTCACCCGGGTGCATACACTGAGTCTAGTCCACATCAGATGCATATTATTTCGCGTAATCATTTATTTATTATTTAAACTCAACCTGACCACCGTCCTTTATACTGCTTTTCCCGTCCCGTCATGTCCCTTCTAAATCAATTTACGACTCAAGGCATACAATCCTGTCCTTATATATCCCATTTCATCTACCCTATATTCTATGTAAAACTATCCCTTTGAGTTTAAAATAGTATTCAATAATTATATGTACATATTTTAGTTCCTTGCTCATAATTTTTTAACCCACGGGAACACTACATTTTTGGGATAAAAAGTAGCTTGTGCATTTATCCAGGGTATCGGCTACCTTCATACTAAATTTCATCAAAATTGGTTCTGTCGTTTGAGCGGAAAGTCGTAACAAACATACAAACTTTCGCCTTTATCATAGTAGAATTGTAGTAGCATTCATAAAGAAAATGCTTTTAAATTCATTTTTTCAACGCTGTCCCCATATTACAGCAAAAACACGCCCACGTTCGAGATTTAAAAAATCGTGTCGGCGCTCTGAACGTTTCTTGCCCCGAAGCGAAGTTTGCACTTCAACTCCGCCCGAGCTCATTTGCAATTGAAGTCACAGCCTCTTGTCGTCTAAAAAAACTCCTGCAGTATTTGACAAATCCCTCGCGCGGCGTCTTCACATCCATCTTTATCGCTCCCTAATAAATTTCTCATTCTATCTCCCTCGCACCCGCTGATTGCTTTAGCTCCTTTCTCAAGACTCCTCCCGTGTTCGCGTTTATTTTTCATTTCTTAGGGGCGAAGAAAATTATTTTCTGTGAGCTTTGAACCCGCGGCGAGGGAAAAATGGGAAATTTGGAAAATGTAATTGGATTCTGGACTAATCTCGACGCCTCTCGTATTTTATAAGGGAGAGTGCGTGTTGAAATCGACGTAGCTATTTATCTGTTCGGTTTTATGCTGAGATGTAGGTAATTAAGCTTTTATTTGTATAGGTGCAGGTAATGGTTTGCATTAGATATACCTAGATCAAATATTTTAAGAAGATATTTTAAATACATAGGTGCTCGGAATATCCCTTGATTTAAAGTAATATGAGTGTGCTGTTATTTGTAAAATGCCTACTCCTTTTTCTTCATTTCTGTTGTCGCCAATACGCAGTCCTAGTTACAAGTTCAATGAGTTTCCATAGCGTGCAGACAACAAACACGGAGCTACTTAGCTTTTTTGACTTTAAGTATTAATCATTACTTACATTTTCATAGACTAAACAAAATATTGAAGATACATATCTGTAGGCATAAGTACCCCCATCGTGAAAATACAAATCTCAAATATGTATAATGATATGTGGCTTAAATACGAGTGTTATTTTATTCAATCCATAACATTATTAGTGAATTCCTGAAATCGAATTACGTGTTAGACTGCCTCGGTGGCGTAGTGGTACTACGGTATGATTGCAAAGCTGAGGTCTCGGGTTCGAATCCCGGGTCGGGCAAAGTGATATTGGATTTTTCTATTCATTATCAGCCCGGAGTCAGGAATTTGTGCCCGATATGGCGATAGGCTCGCCCCCTATCACATCGTGGGACGGAATATACAAGGCGAAACGTGGGTGTTCTGGTAGCACCTCTGCCTACCCCTTCGGGGAAAAAGGCGTGTGTTTATGTATGTATGTATGTATGTATGTATGAATTACGTGTAAGCGGGCACTTACCTAACCCGATAATATAAATAAGTACAGATTAGATTTGACAGCCTCCGTGGCGCAGTTGGTTAGACCCTGGCTGTGAAACGAGAGGCCGCGGGTTCGATCCCCGCACCGAGACAAATGTTTGTGAGGCCC
Source organism: Theretra japonica (assembly GCA_033459515.1). Taxonomy (NCBI): domain Eukaryota; kingdom Metazoa; phylum Arthropoda; class Insecta; order Lepidoptera; family Sphingidae; genus Theretra; species Theretra japonica. The sequence goes on from CM065942.1 coordinate 7,880,096, forward strand.
ACAAGAATTTGTCTCGGGTCTGGGTGTTAGTGAGACCGAAAAGTCTCTTGTAGTATCTGTTACCCACTGCACAAGACTTAATTGATCTTAGTATGTGGTCAGGACTATGTATGTGACTGTTGGGTGTCTTTATTAAATACCTATGTATCTAATACATACTATCAAATATATCTATGGCGGTTATGTCATGCGATAATGGCATACGATTCACGCCGCGAGAAACTCCCCGTGTAAATGGGGCTTATGATTTTTATAAAATATTTCACTTAAATAGATTATGAATGGTGAGGTCCTAGAATCGATTAGGGAATCGATATCACGCAATACATATTGTTTGAAAATTTCTGTCTTATAAATATTATTTAATAAAACGCAGGGGATCTGAATTTTTTTTCGAAAAATTCACAGACCCACTTCGTATACCTACAAGGAAACATGCAGTAAACTAACCAGTGGATACTCTACGATGTGAATTTATCTAGGCATCTATCTACCTTCTTCTATAATCGAAACCTACCTATAAGAAACTCAAAGAACTTAAGCTCCTATAGAACCGTACCTACATTTGTATTTAGGTAGGTACTGTACGGAAATCTCGTCCCACGAAGCGCGGAAAAAAAATATTCAATGTGCGGAACACCCGTAGACCGTAAAATTAATTACATTACAATAAAACATATATTTTGCTAACATTTTCCTTCTGAAATTGTTTTTTTTTTTTCTTTTTGGGTAAAAAACTGTTTTGTTACAGAAATTGAAGCTTGAGTTATTTTCTGCGATAGTTAACTAAACTCCCATCGTTAGATGTTTTGAAAATGGCATCAATGTATTTAAGAAATCAGTGATAGGTATTGTTGATTCTGCGTTTCAGAATTCAGAGCATAGATATAATAAAATTAAATGATTAGTACAAGGAAGTATTTTATAACCCTAGTCACTTTTTTCTATTTACAGATAGGGCGAGAGTCTACATAAAGAACCACAGGCCATAGCTTAGTAGCGCATAAATGCCGAAACGGGTGTTCCAGGTTGGAGTCCCAAACACACATTTTATATTTCATAATTTTATGTTTATGTTAAACTTTGCAGATATTTTAATAGTACAGACGGACTTAATGCCTAAGTTTTACAAATTAATTATCTCATTTAACATTTCTAAGTGAATTCTATCAATCCGCTATAGTCCAACGTGGTGCACAATGGACCTTAAGGTCTCTCACACGTAGAGGCCGGGACTTATCAGCGGGCGTTGGGACGTTAATACTGTTGTATTATATTCCGCAGATATATATATGTATATATTATATTCCGTTCGTAAAGCGCCATTTACACGGGGAGAGTTTCTCGCTGCGAGAATCGTATGCGATTATCGCATGACATAACCTCGCCATAGATTATCGTGTTCTGACAAACGTTATATAACACGATGCATTTTTTTATATCCTTACGATAATCGTTCAATCGAGGCGAGAAACTCCCCGTGTAAATGGGGCTTAACCTCCTCTTCTATATTGGAGTTGTGACTGAGTCTTTATCATTGACGTGTGCATACCTCTTCCTAGACAGACACTGATAAGTCTTAGGAAATAATTGTCCTCGCAAAGTACCGATATACCAACATTTCATTTATTTGCAGATCCCGCATCAGTTCCTATGATGGAAGCACATTCTAGGCCAATTCCAGGCACGATCTGCTTTTCCAACGACCATCGAAGCAGCCTCCACGAGCTTACCTACATATATTTAATGTAAGTATTTTTCTACATTGTAATTATCGTTACACTAGAAACACAATTTCAGTCGTACTGGTCCGTATAGACTTTAGACTCTATTAGACTCTCAATTTGGACCTTCTTGAGTCTAGAATTCTTATGTACTACGGGAAAAAGAAGGATATGAAGGATTGCATGGTTGGATGGAAATGAATAAAACACAAAAATGCCTTCATTGTAAATATTTTATTTCAAATACTATGTGTGCTTATTGGTAACCAATGATACAATTTGATAGAACGCATTAAGTCGCGTAATATCTATTCGTAACGAGCCGGCGCGAGCGCCGCGTCGCGCGGCCCCGCGTACAAACATCAAGATCTCGAAAGGTCGGTTTAAAACTACATCTAAAATCTATTTTCAAAACTTTATCTGTAGTAAAATCATTATTCTGCTTTTTCGCCTATTTCTGAATATTTCAATACCGAATATTCACAAATCATTACCATCGACTTTAAAAAGTTTATAAAATTTCTAAACACGAATTTGGAAAATAAATCTAATATAGCTTTCATCATCAACATCAGATATGATTTGTTCAATACGCAGCATTGAAAAGAAAGTTATGAATAAGTAATAATTTTATTTCTTCATCCTTGTGTATCCATCCAATAGACTGTTCATTATAATCTATATAACTAATTGTCTATACACAGAGGCACACAATCCTTAGCAACTAGCTCAATGTTATAATTAGGAGCTTACTGTCCGAGTGAACAGATCACTCAAACCACTTACATCAACAATGTACAATCCGCATCGGAACAATGCGTTTACTTGTCATAAAGAAGTATCCAAATAAGTACTACTAAATCACTTGGCATCACTTCTACGGCTCGTGGACAAGTAAACACATTAAATCTTAGGTCATTTCTAATCTAACACTATAGGCGGTCCCCCGACCTCGCCCGCTATGACCAGAGTCGGTTCGCTTACATGCTACGTCACTTGTTTATCACAAACAATGCTTTGTTTACGACAAACAGTGTTAATATTACAATTAGCTCTCGATTGATGATTTAACCGTTTGGCTTGATTACACTTGAAACATGGATTAATATAATGAAATTAATTTATTTTATATGTAAACACACAAGATATCTATTAGCATATCTGTACACAGAGAACGACATTGAAATCTGCACAATCCTATAACTACAATCAAAGGAAAACCTTACGAAAACCTGCAGTAGGCGTGCACACGACATTCCTCATCAAAACTGATATCACTACACTTAAATCACTGTGAATATAGTACGACACTTGTCCTCACACTTATATTTCACGAAACAATCACTCACTAACATAGCTTAACTTAAAAAGCGACTAGAACTAAAACGTACAACCTAAGCAATTTCGAATTGTCATGAACTAAAATATATAACTTTGTCGGCATAAATAAATTGCTATTTACAAAGTATTGCAGTAATAAAATATTTTATAACAATGTCTGTAGTGTCATTTGTAGTTATTGGGCGAATAAAATTAACCCAGTTTTCTTTGGACGAACTTACTTGAGCCGATACTTTATAATAACAATAAGATTATTATTCATTATAAATACAATTGATTATTCCACAAAAAATATTACAAAATAACTTTTTTTACATACCTCATTTATAATTATTTTTTGAACAGAATAATTTGTACCAACCTTTCCAGTGTAAAAATTGATAAAACTATAAATGACACTGCAGAGTTAAATAATTTTAAAAGTAAATTTTGTCTAAGTTTTTAGAATTTCAGTCAACAAAAGCCTCTCACAGTTCACAGTATTGATCTTAATAAAAAATAAAATGATTTTCAAAATTAATTTTGATTCTTTGCAAATGTGGTAAAACGTAAATGTTTTCGTTTTAAGGCCTTGATAATAGAATATAACATCAACATAACAGCATGCAATAAAATTATTATATATAACTTTGTATATATCATTCAATTGTGCATTCAAATATGTGCTGTATTGTAAACGTAGAATTAGCTCTACCACTGGTAATGAGCCAAAATGACGACCAAACTTATATTTTTTCCATCAGACAGTATCTGACAATTTACCTAAACATATTTTGTCTAATTTATCGTATCACTTTAATAATAGTACCAGGGTACGCTCAAGTCTTTCCAAATATCTACACTAACTGTGTGTTGGCATCACAGAGCGTTGAGATTTGATATGTTGTGCGAAATGTAAACAAAGTTAATGGCTCATCAATTTACGTTGCAAGGCACTAGAATATTTTTTGGTATAAACATGGGAATAATTCGAAAATGAAACAAATGTTCTGAGAGGATCTTACAATATACCTAATACTGTGAAGTAACACAAAATCTGTAATGCGCCAACACACAGCACTACAGCGGGCACTGTATCACCAACGCGTTTATTTCGCCGTTTCAGTTTCCGGTTCCGCTTCGGGCGTCTTTTCTTCGCAAGCGGCGGAATCCTCGGATCAGGTCTTCCTCAGCTCCACCAGCTTCACGTCCTTCACGTGCAGGTTGTGTTTGGACTTGGCCGCGAACTTGATCACGGCCTGCGTCGACACCAGCGGCACATGTCGCAGGTCCAACCTGAAAAACAACATTGTCAAATTAATATTTGCTTTTTATATGCATTGTGTTACAGAAGTATTAAGCCACCTGCCTAAATACAGCATATTTGGGAGATTTCCAGTATTGAGATTATAGTGTTTTCTTGGACAAACTGGCACAAAATGGACTGCTGAAACTGTGTATTTAAATCAGGATTTTGTGGTTCACACATGCAGCTCGACTGGACTAGTAAGTTTTTTCTGTTTAAAGCTTCTGTTTAAATGACTTGCCTCGAATAAAAATTTCAGCCTGATAGAAGATTTTGAAGGGAACAAATACTGTATTGTTTCAGCTCAACTGAGAGTTCAAAAGCGTGTCACAATGCTAGAAGTCGTAAAGCATCACGGATACAGTTTTGATATCACACATATCGGGTTGGAAATGAATTTGACGAACTGCATGTTAGTGTGGACAATACCAACATCGGCCTACCTCTTCGAAAATATACAGTGGTAAGTAGGATAATATAATAATGGTAATGTGTAGGTACCGGACGAGGTTGGGGCAGCGCGCCAGGTGGTCGAGCGCGGCCTCGGTGAGCAGGCGGCAGCCGGCCAGCGACAGGCGCTGCAGCGGGTGGTTGGCGAGCTGCGCCGCGCCCGCGTCCGTCAGCCGCGCGCACGACGACGCGTCCAGCTCCACCAGCTTGGGCAGCGCCTGCGGGGAATACACACGTTACTATCACTTTATAAAAGGGAATTAACCTACTGACAAAACATGAGTAATAACAACGTAGATTAAGATTTCTTATATTGTTCTAACTTGTATACCATCCGTACTTTATGGCTGCTTCATATGGGACGGCGACGCGGGGCTGACGGGTCATTAGGAGTTGTAATGTCGGTTAATATAGAACATGTCGCACAGAGCCTATACCGAGCGCGACAGCGGCGGAACGTTTCTGTGTAATATGTTCCTTACTAACCAATACAATTCCAAAATAACTCGTCAGCTTCGTGTCACCATCCCGTCACGCCCACTATCTGGCAACTTCTCCCAGGACAGCAGAGGGACACGAGCGTTGAGCGGGACGGCAGCGGCAGTGCGGGTAGGGGGCACGGTTGACGCCTGAGGTCCACGCCTTTTGACCCGCGCTGCCGTTGCCGCCCCGTTTGCCGCTACCGCCCTGCTGCCATTAGGGATGCTGCCTCGTAGCGGTAGCGGCACAGTCAACATTGCAGTGCCACTGTATACATTTGTATGGACTCTTCTACTTAACGCCGCAGCCATGCGCCATATGGAAGGGAATCCATACAAATTCAAAGGTGACTAAATAAAGCGGCACGCAATGTTGGTGGTGCCGCTGCCGCTGCGGCGCCATGCATACTGTGTAGTGAAAGGTAGTAGGTGGTACCTGCACGACATAGCGCATGGCGACGTCTGTGATGTCGGTCCCGGGCAGGCGCAGCACGGCGAGCGCGGCGAGGCGGGAGGGCTCGGCGCCGGAGCGCGCGCCGCCGCCGGGCCGCGAGTTCTCGGGCGGCGCCAGGATGCCGCGCAGCTTGGCGTCGTCCAGGCAGCGCGCGAACGACAGGTCCAGCGCCGTGAGCGGCGGGCACGTGGACGAGCGCAGCGCCAGCGCCGCCTCCGCGGGGGACCCGGCCAGCGACAGCGAGCGCAGCGCCGGCAGGCGACCCAGCAGCCTGCCGACGGAACAACAATTCATCATTTGTTTCGCTGAATCATAGAGGTACGCTAATGACTGTACTCAGGCGCAGACGCGACGGGACGGCGACGCGACGCAAGCGCATCGCTAACCGGTCGTTTGGAGTTTAATGTATCTATGGAACATGCGGCACAGACTCGGGAAGGCTCTGTGTGACATGTTCCGTACTAACCACTAATACATTAGAACTCCAAACGACGACGCGTTAGCGTCGCGTCGCCGTCCTGTCCCGCCCGCTGACACGCAAGACCGTAGTGAAATATAGTGGAAGAGCCATATTACTATGGAATACACAATAGATAGGGGCCGGGTTGCACAGTGTTGCCAAACAATAGGTATGGACCGGGTCAGAAAGCCGATAAATAGTTTAGCTATCGCGTTTCCTTCGATGAGTTAAATTACTGAAAGCCCTACCAACATCACTTTGCTCTTCATCCTGTTTTCTCCTCCCCTTACTAGACCACTTCTGAGACTGGCAACGCATCTACCATTAAAGTGTTAATAAATGTTTATGACTGGCGGTGTACGTTCACAATCTGATGAGTAATTTGCTCGTTTACTAAACTTATGTAACAAAAGCAAATTACATTATTGCATTAATCCAGCAAACAAGCAAGTGACTCACCTTACTGAGAGTGGACACCGCCACGTTTGAATATCTATAACACTTTCATAGTAGATGCATTGCCAACCTCACAAAACAGGAGGAGAAAGGGAAGCAACAAAGACAAGAGAAATACGTTACTGGGCCACTAGTAATCTCACTCACCAAACGAAACAGTACAGCTAATTTGTGATTTGGCTACAATTTCTTACGAGTTACCACCGTAGTTAATCCAGCCCATTTCTACAGTAGCCTAAATATGGCTCTACCACTCTTAAGTGCTTCTCTATTTTTCATGGCAATATTAATAATCAAGCAGGGTGCCACATACCAGGCGAGTTGTCTGCGCGCGAGGTGGCACCACTCGAGGCCGAGCGACAGCGGCTGGCGGCGCGCGATGCCGGCCAGCTGCGCCGCCGACACGCGCACCTGCACGAACGACATGCTGCGCCACAACGACGGGTCCATCTGCACACAACGCACGTCTTGTGAGTAACTTGTATCACGTTGGTTGAACTGAGGCCGTTAGCCTTGTCCTATTAAGTCTCGCCAGACAGTGGGCGGGACGGTAAGGCGACCCAGACGCGACGCTGACGGGTCGTTTCGAGTTGTATGGGTGGGTTAGTATGGAACATGCCCTATAGCACCGTCGCGCTTGGTGTAACAAATCTGTGTGACGTGTTCCTTTTTTACCCATTACAAATCCATACGAATCAACACCGCGTCGCCGTCCCGGCTCACCCGCTGTGTGATGAGACCATAAAGTCGCGCCCACGATGGCAGCGGTACACAAACGGCGAGCGGGACGGCAGCAGCAGCGCGGGTCGGGGCTGCGGTTCCCAGGCGTCAACCGCGACCCCCTACCCGCGTTGCCGCTGCCATGTGGTCCCGCTCGTGTCCCGCAGCCATCGTGGGCGCGGCCTTTTTACCACGATGCGTACACCTGGATAATAATTGTAACTTACAGAGTACTCTGCCCAGGCCTTGCAGACGAGCGCGCAGGTGGCGAGCTCGTGCGGCGTGAGCTTGGCGAAGACGCACAGCATGGCCTCGCGGTCCAGCCACGGCGACCCCGCCGACCCCGCCGCGTGCCCTCCGTGGTGGTGCGGCGGCGCACCCGAGGCCGGACGGACCGGGTACAGCGGCTTCTTCAGGACCTACAAAATGATCATGTATAATGCCGACATATTTAACAATAAATAAACTGTATCTAGAAAAATGAAATTTTGTTTATGTTTAAACACCCAAATACTCTTATTAACTCCTGAATATACACCCTGACCCAAAATAAATAACTGTGGCTCGTCTCCTGCCGGCGGCTAACCAATTGCGCCACGGAGGCTGTCAAAGTAGTGAGTGAGATGTGTGTACCTTGGAGGAGTGGTGCGTGAGCTGCAGCGCGAGATGTGCTCGCAGGGCCTGTTTCTTGGGCGCCTCGTCCTCGTCGGAGGCGCGGCGCTTCTTGCCGGGCGGCTCCCACGACGCCTCCGCGCCCTCGCCGCCTTCGCACCCGCCTACACCGCCCTCCTCCTCTTGTTTTAGCTCTGTAAACACGTAAATAATTTTATATGGCATTGAGGAATTACACAGGGCATTGTGAACAAAGACCTTGTTTCGGCTCTAACAGGCAAATCAGCGCACACAGTTGATTTATACAGGAGACAATCGCGAACGAATAAAATATACAGTACGCACTAGGCACGGTTCTGCCAGGCACTAGAGGAAGGGAGCAATGTAGAAGAAACGCGGCGTGCTTGCGTAGAAATTACGCTAACATACCACGCATTTTTTGTTAAAAAAATTTTAACATTAAACAGTGGCTAGCCCAGCTGGGCGCGTGGATAGCAGTAATACGTATCGTACAAATAAACAATGATCAACAACAACGCCACTATTTAAATATATTGAAAACAGATATGAATTGTGAGTACCAATTTCTATGAAATACTGCAAATAGCTTACCGTCCTCCGACTTGATATGTGGTACATCATTCTTGCCCTCGTTGTCTGAACTTGCTTCAGATTTCGGCACCACTGCGGCCAGTGGAACTGGCCCTCTGTTCTGCAAAACAAAAGAACAGTCAAATTAGAATGGTCTATAAGGTTGCCAACACTATTCATGTCTTTACTTTTTATTACTGTAGAATTATTTTAACTACAAAATTACTCTAAACGTTAATTGTATTTTAAACCATAATTCATCATTAAATAAAGCATAGGTATACCATTTAAGAGAATTACAACAAAAACTGTAAATAAATATAGACCCTATTTATTGTGATTTTAAGGTCTGAGCTATTCAAATATAACTTATTAAAATAACATTAAAACACAATTGTCAAACAAACCTGATTGTTATGATTTTGGTTTTGGTTCTGGTTTTGGTTTTGGTTTTGGCTGAGCTGACTAGCATCCGAGCCCACGCTCATGCGCCGGATGTCCGATGACTTCTGACGGGCGCGGAAGTGACGCGGCTGAAATTATCATGTAGCTCACGTAAAGCAATATAAACTAGATGCAGAGTAAAAGAAATATAGACACATGCCTGTGTTGGTGGTGCATGCAAAATGAGATTATAATGTCTATACATAAAGGTATTACGTGCCCCGTAAGAATATTTTACGCACAGTACTAAAGTGATCGAATTCTAAGCGAGTCTCACTAATTTAACACCATTAGCGAAATTAATTAATAACCTCATTGTTTTCTTTAAGAAAATGTAACATCGGACGATTGACATATATCAAAATAAAGTACAGAGCCACCAACTTATCTGTTCAGGTGGCCATAATTGGAACTAAACCAGTGTTATCAGATATACGGTAATTACTGCAGATGCACATTATTTTTTTACCAAAACACTGCCAACGATAATGTTATATTACCGTGTCGTTTCTACCGTATTTTATAAGATACATAACTGTATATATAATTCTCTAATTTACTCTAATCTAATTCAAGATTTTTTTTAAAGTGGCAATACTCAATTCCTCACTAGCGACGATTCCGAACTTCCGACTGAACAGATAACTTGGTGGCTCTATAGCATGTTTTTATCTCTTGGTAACAAAACTATTTTAACAACTTCAAAAAGGAAGTTCTATGTTTGCCTGCGCTTTATTCATTTTATCTATACCCACATAAATCCTTAGTTTATGCATCAATTTCAACATTTTATTGCCTTTCAATATAACCAATTCACCACCAAGCACACAACATACCCACAGCTAAAAGATATTGAGATATAAAGATATAATAATACAAAAGCGGCATTACCTTTACCTTGTAGTCGTGGTTGAGGCCCATGGTGGTGCAGGTGGGGCACTCCCAGGAGTTGGGCAGGTCCTCGTTGATCTGTCCGCCGGGCGGCACGCAGGTGGGGTGCACGATGCTGTAGCACACCGAGCACTCGCGCAGCAACGACGGGCCGTTGCGACCTGCCGCCACTACTTTAGTCATATCTGCACTACACGCCTCAGCGAAAATACTGGATATATTTTTGCTTTAACGCCTCTATCAATGTGTTGAATATGTACATACATATTTTCATTTCAATTACAACTTAAATGTCAAGTTAAAAAAATGCGAACTCGCACGCATTTGCCGTGTACAGGCGTCTTCAAATCATCATCATCATCATCAACTCGTTGCAGTCCACTGCTGGACATAGGCCTCGAATGAACACCTCATTTTATTTAAATAAAAATTTGTGCATTACGTTTAGGCTGAGTAATGGTGAATTTGCTTCAGAATTACTCCACTTTAGTGTGAATTCAATTTCAGAATATGACGTTGATAAATGTAAATTATTATTTGAGATTAAAATGGAGTAGTACCAGAGTTGCCCTTCGCCTGTGGCGCGACCGGAGTCTGCATCCACCCGTCCAAGTGGCAAACAGCACATGACGCGGTTACTGGCAACATTGGCTGTCAACAAAAAAAAATCTTTATAGCAGCATTGTCCTATGTTACGCATCAATACCGACCGAAATTATATACTGATGTACTCTGCTGTCTTACATACCTTGAAGGACATAATAACTACAAAAGGTATTTAAGTAGCTATGGAATTGAATGTGGGAGTCAAATCTCCAGATTTATAGTGTTACAATGACTCCAGAAGATAATTACTTAATCAAGAGAATATCAAGTAAGGCGTAAAGTCCACCTACACAATGTACTTGTATGAAGTTTAAATAAATATCTTATTTGTTATTTGTTAAGTGAATTTTTACTAATGTGTACAGGTTATTTTTCAAAGTCTGCACATTGTTTTTTATTAAACTCAAGAGAATAATGCTGATTAAGACATTGTGGAAAATATTTAAATTTACACATAATAAGTCATTTATTTCCATTACATAATATCTTAATCAAATGTTCAAATTATTCTCAACATATGCTACAAGCACGGTCGCCGGTCATTTTTATTTATTGATTGTATTGATAACAATTATGGAATATTTTGAAAAAACAACATATTTTTATTTTACTAATGGACATATTTTAATTCATGATTCTGAATCTTCAGTTAAAAGTAGTGTACTTGAATCAAAATAATCCTGTATCTGTAGAATATAGTGTACCTGTAAGCACTGGCGCATGATGCAGGTCTGCTTGGCGCGGCCCAGGCCGCCGAACTTCACCATGTCGTGGCAGAACACGCACTCGCCGCAGTCCGTGCGCTGGCACGCCTCGCATTTCTTGCATCTAAAATAAACGTAATCAGTACAATTCATATAACACATATATATAAATCCCCAATAATTGATGATTTAATAACTTTATCGTATATCATAGATTGTAAACCAAAGATAACTGATGATCCAGTAAAATCCACATTTACCAGTTTCTCACAACGACGGAATAAAAAATCCTAATACATTTAATTCGAATCTGTTGTAGTAGTACTCGTTCAACAAGTAAGGATATAAGCGAGTGTTTCAGCAGTGAGTGTGCGCACCTGGTCCTGCGGCGGCGCGGCGCGTTGTTGGCGTGGTCGGGGCGCGCGCGCGCGGGCCCGCCGCGGTGCACGCCGCCGCGCCCGCCGCGCCCGCTCGACTGCCGCCGCTCGCCAGACACCACGTCGTCCGGACCTACGCACACGGTATAACACATGTTTAATAAAGTACACATCTCTAAACCCTGACTGCCTCGGTAGCACAGGTATACTATGGTATGATTGCAAAGCTGAGGTCTTGGGTTCGAATCCCGGGTCGGGAAAATGATTTGGTTTTTTCTATCACAACGGCCGATTAATGAGTCATACGGTACATAATATGTATAAGCTCACGTTTGTATTGTATTTGTAGCTGGAAAAGTAGTACTCGCATTTTACAGGACTTATTTACGTACCAGTATGTGACAGGAAGGAAACTTATCAAGTCAGGCAAAAAATTCAGTCCAAGGCACGTAGTATATTTCTAGTACGGCTAAACTCAGATTTTCAAAATGCAATTATGCTTATCTTGGGAATCGATCCGAAAAAACTACTATTGACAACTTTAAGTACTGCCATTAACACAATGAGGCGATCAGTTATTTATTTAACTAGGTAAGTTATTCTCCAATACACATACTTAAAAAAAAATATAGAGCTTCTCAGCGGCGTGCACAGGATTATGACACTGGGTATGCGGCGGAGTACTCGGTCACAAAAACTTTTTCTTTTATAGATGTTTAGTATAGCCACAGCCACGCGACAGATCTCTTAAGTCGGAAACCATGCCAACAGAACAAGTCTTAGATGTACTACTATTCATGTACATCTTCTACGGCAACGCAAACAAAACAGCGATCGATCGTCGCGGCGGAAGAAATTCTAATAATTAAAATTACTAGAAATTACACTATACTAGAATTACTAAACAATATGCAAGGAAAACAATATAATATAATCGTGTGTACACAACCACACAGGCTCTAGTTATACGTTTCATAACTTTTAACATGAAACTTTCGAGTTACATTCCCTTTTTGCTGGTTTAATTGTTGTAACTCGGGTACACACCTACCTTTAGACACAATTTGAATCTTTTCACTGAATCACAATTGTAAGAACTTGTTATTTTAAATTTTTAATAAACACACATTTTCAACACAAACCTCACAATCAAATAACATTTTTAAAAAATCAACAAACGCACTAGTAACAGCAAATCACTACAATTATTATAGAAACTCAGTAATAAACTGTTAAATGTACACACTTTCAAATGTTAAAATGAAATATCTCTTAAGAAAACTATAAATATACTGGTGCAAACAAAATAGTAAACAATGCTTATCACATGAAAAAAGGCAAAATGGCCCCCGCGAAACACAAAACATTTCTGCTATTTAAACAAATACTTAAAACCTTACTAAACAAAAATGCATAATGCGCATACGTGATTCATTAGATTTCCGTCTATTATTTTTACTCGGATTATAGGCAACGAACATTTCCGATTACTTCCGACAACTGCCGAACTCCCGTAGCCTGCCGCTGGAGTCGCGGCTTTCGGATTCATGGGTGTGTGCGTTTACGAACTGTGCACGGACACTAAAATTGCTACGCACACGCGAACAAATCTCCTGCGGGACACGACGGCAGGAGTTGGTTGATTAGGCACATTATTTTTTGTTTGTGCTTGCAAATAATTGCTATTAATAAAATATTAGGCGTTTTTAAGTTATTACATTTTGTTTATTCATTTATTTACTATTAATTATAGTCATCTAAAACGTACGAACGTTTTATTAAAATATCTGTGAATGGCAAGTAAAGCACTGCATTTCTGCCTATAAGGAGCGCACGCCCCTGGAGCTTCTCAATGTAAAAAAAGTTCAATATTTCGTTAATACACCGCTGTAATATCTGGCTGTAAGTGCGTGGTGGCCTGTTGGTAACGGACCAGACGCGGCTGCCTACATGTTCACGGTGGTCGCGGGTTCAAATCCCAGGGCACACCTCTGACTTTTCGGAGTCATGTGTGTATTAATAGTCAATCACCACGCACTATAACGGTGAAGGAAAACATCGTGAGGAAACCTGCATACCGTACCGATTTTAAAGAATTTCTACGGTATGTAAGTCCGCCAACCCGCACTAGGCCAGCGTGGTGGACTATATGGCCTAACCACTCACAATCGATTCTCTCGATTGTAGAGTAGGCCCGTGCCCTGCAGTGGGTCTTATATGGGCTGATACAATACAATACAATACAAATATCTGGCTATGAAACACTTGACTTCTTTATCATCTCTTAATACGTGATATCAATTGTCACAGTTTCCGACAAGTCAATGACCTGAAATTGTTTCTGAACTGATGTGATAAAAAATCTTATCTAAATACGTAATCATTTCATACTTAAATCAACATGAATGAACAGAATGAACGAAAAAGCGACTCCTTAATAACATATTCTTATTCCACACAACTATTATCTTGAAAATAGAACTCTCGATATGACGGATGACCACTGCTCAAGAAGATTTAAAAAAAATAATTACTCACTATATTTTTATCATTCTCATCTTTTCGTTCTCACAAATAACCAGACCGGAAAGAAATAATCGCGCATCACCAAAACCTTTGTGTCGGTGCAGGGTTCGAACCCACAGCCTCTCATTTTACACTTGGCCTCTAACCAACTGCGCCATGGAGGACAACTTCCCGGTACTTCCCGGTATATAACTATTTGCCTGAGACCCTAAGCACTCTTATTCTCGATTGTAATGGGATTCCGTGCTCAGCACTGGGCGTTTATGGACTATTACAGTACAGAATACTGGTGCTAGGTCTCATATCTGAGCCTGTGTAACTACTGGACATAATGAGACTTAACATCTTATGTCTCAGGATGGCGAGCGCAGTGGATTACCAAGCATTGCTTTGTAATTAATGGTGTTTGGTTTCGCTAGTGTTCATGAGCGGTCGTATCGCTTACCACCTGGCGAATGGCATGCTCGTGTCGCCATTCATTGAAATAAAAAAAGCCCTATCCATCGTCGATAAATTCACTCTTCACTACATACACAACACCTACCAGCGATACATTTCAATAGAGACAAAAAACAAGAAATGAAAGCTCACCCTTGAGTACAGGTATGCCAGTGACGGCGAGGTGTTGCTTGTCATGGCGGTGTTGCTCCACCAGCGTGCGCACGTCCTTCACCAGCGCGATGGGGTCGGACAACAGCTCCGGCACCGACTTGCGAGCCGCCGGCAACTGGTGCAGGTACATCACTATGGCCTGCAATATACACGAAAAATAATTATATTTAGTTTTCTAGGTCTTAAAATTAAAGTCTTTAGTTAGTGGTTATTGTGTTTGTGACCTTATACCAGGAGATTGGTTGACATGTCAATTAAATGTTTGCATATTTGTAAAAACCATCCCGCTGGATGTCACTCTTTGCTTCTGTGATAAATTTTGGATGACCTTTATTCACACTAAAACACAAACTCTTGTATAGTTGGTATCATAAAACATCCAACAACATTCAAACCCGAAACGTATATGTGGGCCATGCAAAGATTTCTATCGATATCTCGAACTCGCGGATTTTCGTAGACAGCTCTCAAACCAACTACGATACGCAGAGTGCGATATTAATGAGATAATAGAGGAAATTGTGAGAGTATGTACCTTGAGTCCGTGCAGTTCGTTCTGCGTGAGGTGCACGTGGTCCTTGGTGGGCGTGGCGGGTGCGGGTGTGGTGGGCGGGGCGGGCGCTCCCTCGGGCGCCAGGTGCGAGCGGCCCAGCAGCGCGGACACGTAGCGGTCCAGCACGTACCACAGCATCTCCGTGAAAAACGGGTAGCGGAACTTCTGAGGTACCTGCACACACACACAATATATATCTTATAAAGACATTAAAATAACACATCGAAATAGACATGTAACTAATATCTTTATAATTTTAAAACAATCTGAACAATCGAATATGTAAAATTTCATATAGTTCGTTTTTTAATCTATACTTCTTATAAGTATATCTTACTTTTTAGATAATTTATCGGAATTCATTAAAAAAAATCAAAACAGTTGGTTCAAAGTCTAACATTTCTATAAGTTTATGCATAAACTTCTAAAACTAGTAAACTTGCTTATGTTATGAGATATAATATCTTCCATATAATGAGTTAGTAACAAACGTTACCTTAGTAACATCTTCAACTTGAGCTATTTTCAGCTGCTTCTCAATACCAAACTGGTGCAGGAAGTTACCACCGAAAACCAAAGAGTCGCTTGGAGTGTATACAGCGTGGATCCAGCCAGTCGGGATGAAAAATGTGTGACCGGCTTGAAGCTGGAACAATTTCATAACATTAAAAATTACCATCACTTTTGCTATACAATTTGTTTTGAATCGGATTTTAACTTCTTTGTTAAACTTTGCTTTCTTAATTCGGATCAAATGGTTACATCGGCACATGCTCCTTTCAAGAACTCCCGGGATGGAAGGAGAACTTATCAGATTTTCTTGCGTAAAAAGCTTGCTAATTGTTACATGAATCATAATATAACCTATTTTAATTACAAACTATTACGCTAACACTTATAACTTCAATAAAATAAATTAAAAGCGGAAAAATAGACGTAAAAATATTTCAATTCCATTTATCATTTAATTTTAAACCCCTCATTTTTATTTATTTGTTTATTTAACACTTTATTTTACACCTGATACATGAAAAGTAGACAATATTACAGAAAAAAAAAAATGTACAAGTGGCGGTCTTATTGCTCAAAGCAATTTCTGCCAGACAACCAAGGGATGGATAAACGAGCAAGAACACAAGGTGGGGCAATTATATTACTAATTCAATACAAATAATGAGCGCTATTACTTACATGTACACGAATGCATTTCTCAACAGTGTCTCCGAAGAACACGTCAGACTGTTTGCCGGAGAGCACCCACTTCTCATACAGCTGCAGGTTCGTCTCGGTCGGCGGGATGAGCCAGAACACTTTAGCGCCTGAAATCAACGATACATTCACTCTTATATACTACTGAGAATTGATTATGTTCGGTAATTATTTTCCAAATGAGGGTATCCGGAGGTTTTCGATGATGTCAGATACAAATAGTCTATGAGGTAAAGTTAAGAGTGTTGTGTAAAGTTGGTTAAATTTAATTTACAACAAATCTACAATGATAACAAACAAATATTTCCTAAACCGTATAATTTGTGGTACTGTCGAAAGTAGCATAATGACAACGTAATCTAAATGAGCATGTGTTGGTCTAAAAATGTTCTTGGATCAAGACTAGGGTCTCTCAAAAAAATCTGCATAAACTTATACGGCCTTATTCATACACAGTTTTAAAACCTATTTTAGTTATCGAAGGTTTTATTCCTTTCGAACGATTTTTTAATTTAGTTTGAGCGAAGGAGACATAACTCTCGATAACAAAAATAGATTTTAAAACTGTCTATAAATAAGGCCGTTAATAGTCAGCAACACCATATTTTCTATTGCAATTCCTAAACTCCGGTACTGTCTTAATAACAATTTAAAAGATAGTAAAATTACCTCTAAGGATGTGGTACCACACGGAAGTGCCGCCAAAGTCAATGTGGAAATCAGTGTAGCAGCCCTTGACAGACATGAGACAATACTTCTGCACCTTAGGGTACATCATGTCATCCAAAGCGTTGGTTGATTCAGTCTGAAAGTAAATTGATATTTAAATACTAATCAAATATCGAATCCCATTTGAATAGCTTTATTTTAGTGTAGCTGCTAGGTAAACAGTATATACAAGTAAAAACATACATACATAAACACACGCCTTTTTTCCAGAAGGGGTATAGGCTGAGGTGCTACCAGAACACCCACGTTTCGCCTTGTATATTCCGTCTCACGATGTGATAAGGGGCGAGCCTATCGCCATATCGGGCACAAATTCCTGACTCTGGGCTGATAATGAATAGAAAAATCCAATATCGCTTTGCCCGACCTGGGATTCGAACCCGAGACCTCAGTTTTGCAATCATACCGTTGTACCACTACGCCACCGAGGCAGTCGAGGCAGTATATACGAGGCAGTATAACTAAAAACAAAAAGCTTTATTTAAAACTATCGTTGTTTTGCGAATGTTTACTGATAAGTACTTCAAGGATTGTCCCAGCCCTGTACGTACGTATCTAAAAATAAACAATTTTACAAACACATTGGATACGTCAATAATTCAACGTATTTAAATGAGCAATCTGCTTTTATCAGCTCAGACATACATAAATAAACACACGCCTTTTTCCAGACGGGGTAGGCAGAGGTGCTATCAGGACACCTACGTTCCGCCTTGTATGTTCCGTCCCAGGATGTGACAGGGGGCGAGCCTATCGCCATATCGGGCACAAATACCTGACTCCAGGCTGATTATAATGAACTCTGGGAACATCGCTTGAGATAATTTGGCCAACTCATGAAAACCATAAGACTATGTCGGCAACACGTGCCTAAGCAATAACAAAAAGTAATAGCAATATATCGACCAAAAACCCTAATTAAATGTCGTTTAGGAAGACGAGACCAAAAAGTCTTACAACATAAAAAGACAGATTTCAATAGCGCAGATTGAGTAAGCGAACGGGCCCTAGTCCCTATGTAATGCTAGGTAGAACGCAAAAAAAAATTCTAACCTTACAATTAAACATCGTATGTATAATAACTCCTTACCTGCTGATCCTTCAGGTGTCGCGGCCACACGGTATCCACCCAGTCGATCTGGCGCACAATGCGCGGCGCCTGCACGTAGTTCTCGAGCCGGGTGTGGGAGAACTCCAGAGAGATCACGTTCAACAGACGCTCCTTGTTCGGGTCGTCATAATAGCGTTGCCAGTCCTGATAATAATTAGTTTTTGTAGTGTGATTGTATACTACGGCATTTTAGTTGGAAGTTTCTCTTTTATAGCGATCAATCCCTACTTTGAACTTATTGTACTACCACCCTCATATTTTTTATATTAATAGATTTTAAAATTAATGTTTATTGTGTTTATGACGCGAATAGTTTACCTAGAGCTAGCGACAGGTAACAATTTAATTTTGAATTCAATAATGAAGTTTCTAGGTTTATTTTGCCAGTGCAATTTAAAGTCGAATTTTTAATGATGAGTTTTGTTTTTCTTCAAACCGGTTCCGGAAGATTACTTTAATTCGCCCTTTTTTTCTCAGGGTCCCTAAGGTACGACAAATAAAATGAAAAGAAATATCCTCAATTTTGAACGTAGTTGACATATCATAACAAGAGATTTAAAATTCATATAGGTATTTTTATTTCACCGTTTGTTTTCGTATTTTGTTTATGAAACGCCTTCGACGGTATGTCCGCCATCATACATATTTATGTATAAAAAGGTTTAAAAAGGAATGAAAATTGTGTACCAAAATATTTGCATCTACGTCAATAGCCGACTATGGATAGTGTTGTGTTAAGGATTGTTAGGGGAAATCTCGTTGTCGAGAGTTGCTTTCCCGAGCCAGTATAAAAAATTAAAGACTTTGGTGTAATGATAATACAAAGGATCTGAGAACGGTCTGAATAGGGATGTTGACTAATTTTTGGAATTGCTTTTATTTTATAGATAGGCTCTATATAAAGAGGAAAAATAATTTTACAAAAATATACGACAAATTTGCATAAAAAAATACACATATAAAAAACTTTTCGAAATTCCCGCTAAAATGCTCCAAGTTGTCAGTCACATGACTGTAATCTACGTAACCGATCGGGAACAAAATCTGGCGTTCTATCAATATGAACTGATTTTGACGGAGTTCTGACGATGTGACTACTTCCTTTGATGAATCCAGTCTCCATTGTGGTGAAAATGGAAAAAATATTAACATTGTTCTTACAAATTATGTAGAGAAATAGTTTACCAGTGATACTTTCAACTTGTGCCGCCTGATCCATGAAATGAGCGCGCTACGATCGCTGTTTGCAGTGACGTCATCAAAGTATTTTTATTTAATTTATGAAGAATTGGGTTCTCAAATTATGATAATAGGTTTTAAAATACTGTCTTTTATATTTAAAAAATAAACTTACACGAATTTGTAACTTGAGTCAACATCCCTATTGTGTAAAATTCCAGGCAATAATATTATCAACATTTTGAATATATTCTAAAAAGATATTCCCAGATCTTATATCGGTCCAACGTTTAAAAAAATATTTGCCTTTATCCACATATTTCTGCGAACTTAAAAAATAAATACGGTCGTTTAATTACTGTCCACTCTTTCGGGGAAATGTGTATGTATTCGCAATGAAAAATCAAGGCACCTTATGACCTCAGATGGGCGTGGTTTCATTATTTTTGCTTTTTCATATGAACTAAGGAAGAATTCTTCATATACCGGGGACAGATGTACAATTACAAAACAAGTTTCATCTGGAAACACAGAACCGGAATAAATAATAATAAATCGAACCCACATCGTATATCACAAGATAACAACTGAACCTTTTCGCTAGCTATACATATAAATGTCATCATCATTATCGGGAATGTATTTTTAATACAAACATAAGTACCTATAACATATAGTTGAAGACACATACATAAATAAAGATTTTTCCCAGAAGGGATAGGCCTGACTTCGGGCTGATAATGAATAGATAAATCTAATATCACTTTGCCCGACCCGAGGTTCGAACCAGAGACCTGAGCTTTGTAATCACACCGTAGTACAAGTACGACACCGAGACGTACGTAATTTTCTCGTTAATTATTTAATCCTCGATTCTCAGATAAGTTTTGTTATACTATATGTACATTTGTTAACTCGAACCAAGCAACTTATTTAAATTCAAAATTGATAAGATAACTATACGTGATGTTTGTAGTGTTGCAAAACATTCGTTGATATCCTTATTACTGTACGATTAATGTTTATTAATAAAATCGTTTGCATGAATTCAAATACTCATTGCAAGATGCGTCTTTAGTGTATTTCTGTAGTCAATATAATATAATGTTCGTAGAAATCACTTTTTCTCAGAGACGGAAAGTGAATCAACTGAGGCAAACGAAGCATCTCTCGTTTTTATTTTATTCAGTACAAAACTCGCAGGAAATAAGCGCTAGTCTTGCTAAGCTCGGGGAAAATAAATTATCAACATTATGAATAAACATCGTTTTATTTGGTTTTCTACTTTACTATCCATGTATAGTATGTCTGCAAAATTATAATTTATCGTCCCATTGGTCATAAGGAAACAAGTATGTTGTGTACCGTTAGGTCCTGGATTCGACTTCCAGGTAGTATAAACTTTGCTTAAATAATATGCTAATTCGAAATACTTAAATAATGATACCGATCCGGTCATAAAATCACAAGGAAAACTTTTTGGTATAACTTTAAAAATCAATTTGCGCCGGCCTTACGTTGATTGGAACGAGGACAGGAGGGAGCAAAATGCGGAATTATTTATGTATGCATTCGAACAAAAATAAATAAATACACCCAACCGTCACATAGTCCTGATCTCACACTAATACACCAGTGTAAACACTAATGTACCACTTGTGTCAAGTTCATCGGAAGCTATGAAACTTTTCGGTCTCGCTAACACCTACACCCAAACTTGTGCATAACACAAACATTTGTCTCGATGCGAGGATCGTACCCTTGGCCTTTTCCTGCAAAGCCGGAGTTGTACCAACTATACCATGGAGGTTGTCGAATGGCAAAAACTCGCACAAAACCGAGACAAGAAGTTGGGAAAACCGGAATCCTTAGGCTAAAAAATTGAGCGCTCTTGTTTATTGTGATAAAAATATTTAAATACATAACTAAATAGATGAACGGTACCAAGACTATCATTGTTCATCGACCAATATTGCAATGTGCAACACGATTGTTTAAATTGACGATTTGTAAGGGGAGCTTGTTTCGTACACTGGGCGTTATGAGATGACAGGAAGTATTACTGACAAATCAAAACATTGGACCGGCTCATTGCACTAATGTGGGATGCGCCGGCTGTGAGTTGTCACGTACACGTTGTATGTTTTCCAAGAGATCATTTTAAAATTTCGCCTCTAAATTACAATATCCCTGGATTCTAAGCCGAAAGAAAACAATCGGACGCATAAAAAGTAAAAATCAATTTAAAAACCCACGTGAAGTTGTTAAAGTGAGAAATATAATCTAATAAAATAATACATACTCCTATTATAGAGTAATATAAGCAGCCATTTTATCATAAATATTGGCGATATATATAATTAATTTAGTGAACTAGCATAACTCCAAAACATTCATCTTAAGTCATAATTGTACGCAGATAAAAAGACAAAACTACCTAATCCAAATAGGCTTAACAGTGTCAGCAAATGACAACACAGCTTATTGATACTCAGTGACGCAACAAACCGGAAGAATGGTCGTTAATCAAAGGAAATGATACACAAGACTGACTCAACCTCACTTCAACAATTTTTAACACAATTGTCTCAAAGCAAATACCATAATGTTTGCCTCCTGTAGTATTAAGTCACAGAATCAACAAGTTCCTGCTACAATCGAGTCAATAAAATTAGGACACATAAGGCCTCCAATATCTCTTTGTATTGTCCTAAACAGAAACTGTTGCCTGTGCATTTCAACTGAATCACAAATTCATAAATTCTCCATATGAGGTTAATAAATTCAATAATACAGTGGAAAAGAAACGATCAAGGGTTTCGTAAACAACAAAGACATTTCAGGGGCGAATTATATGAATAAGTAATGAGCTGGTATTCCAATGAGTGGCCTCCGAGGAGTCGAAGTTATTGCACAACAATATTTCTTTATATTTGTAATAGCATCTTATGGTAAGAAAACATATCATTGTAAATATTATAGAAAATAATTTATTAATTCAACTGCGTGTTTACCAAAACTATGAATGAAACCGGAAGTTAATCCAATTAAAATAAATTTTCCTCATAGCTTTAGGTATAAAACCGAGAGTCTAATGCACTTTTTTTATTAATTAATTGTTGCTTTAAAATAAGTTATCGATTGTTTCCTAAACATAATATTGTGAATGTTTTTCAACTTCTCCAACACGATACGATATTGCAATGTCAAAACGCAGCATTTCCTTTGGCATCCCTGTAGAGAAACGTACCTTCATAGTCATTTCGATATTTTTCTGTGTGTTGACGTCCATGACGTCGAGCAGCCGGCGCGAGCCGACGCACATGCGCACATCGTTCACCGTGAAGTTGCTGGTCGGCACCCTGCGGAACAAACGCGTCATTCGTAAACAAACATCGCAAACTTTACGTCGCCTTTGCTGTGATGCCAACACAAAAGTTAATGCGAGCCTGCTTTGCATGCTTGTTCGTACGTCTAAACCATCACTTGTACATTTGAAACATAAACATTATTTGATTTATATTGTTTTCTCAGACTTTTATAACACATACTGTATTATAAAATATCGGTAAAGCCGCGCCCATGGTAATGTTACCTGTACAGTCGAAAGGAGGCGTATTATTGAACGAAATGCATAATGTTTTCAGTTCGTCAAGAGGCATTTTCATGACTTAAACTTTATAATTGTTTTAAAAGTGTTTCCTTTCATTAAAGAATATAAATCCTAATCGTAATATACAAAAGGCATGTTATGGTATTTAGCACCGACCATGAAAGCCTCATGTTACAAGTACAGCCGAACGGAAAACAAAAAGGTGAACGCAACAAAATAGCAATTAAACGCACGGAACAAATGAAACAGTACGTAGATACACTTTTTAATTCCGAAACGAAAGTCGCGTTGTGTTGTGAAATATTTGGAGTAATTCCAAGTTTTTATAACAGTATGGGCCGATAGAAAAGTGCGGTGCATACGTGATACGTGTAGAACTGTAGGCTAGCGGGGACGGGCGTGCAGCGCCGCTCGTCGACGCTAGTAATGACACGTTAAGTGCAAGCGTGACCAAGCTTTATATCATTATACTTTTTCATTTTTCCTTACTGGTTACTGTAATATATATTGTAATATATTGCGGCATGTGCTGATTCGAGTGCGAAAATATAACCAGCCTTGTAAAAATATTCATAGCGGACACGGATAAAAACAGAGTCCTTTAAACTATCACACTTTTCCTCTAACACGTCTTCTTATAGTTTTTAATCATAAAAATAACATGTCCTCATAGTTTGTAATCGTAATACAAGTTTCAAATAGTTAAGAGGCGAATAATGTAAACAGCATTTTTATACTAAAATTAATATGAATTGTAAACAAAATGAGCTGCAATATTACATTGGTTGTACAGAAGCCTAGTTTAATTTCCATGAAGAATAACATTAATTTTCCACATTTAATTTGCATATTAATTGAATTTATAATTTTGTTTTAAATTTAATTTCGTATTGTGCACTAATTGGACTGCTTATATCCACTATTAATGTTAACAACAATTTTGATTCGCAATTTAGCATTTTCATAGCCATCAAACAGAATATAATATGGGCCAAAACCGATAAGATACTATAACTTGACAGCCTCCGTGGCGTAGTTGGTTAGACTCCGACTGTGAAACGGGAGGCCGCGGGTTCGATCCCCGCACCAACACAAATATTTGTGTTGGGTCTGGGTGTTTGTGAGACCAAAAAGTCTCTCGTAGCTTCTGATACCCACGACCCAAGACTCGATCTTAGTGTGGAGTCAGCTCTATGTATGTGACTGTTGGGTGTATTTATTTAATTTTTAACTAAAATAAAACGCTACTTTACAGCCTTTTATTCAACCATAAGAAGTCCACATAAGCCGCTCACATAGATCTGCACAGTGACCCCTGTTGAAAGCGGCCTCCGTCCTACGACTTCATGAAAACTTTATTAAATCTACATGACCACCTGTACACGATTTAAAATCACTAAATGTAATGTTAAAACTCTTTATAATATGTAATGTTGTTTGCGCCAGTTTGTACTACATAGAATATCGTGTGCGATAATAGTGCGTACACGCCTTAACCAAACACACTTGACGCAGTTTAGTTTAGCAGCTGACGAGATAACTTGATGATATCGGTGTAAAATTATAGCGGATCCAAAATACCTATTTATATAGTTCTAAATGAAAATAATTGTGTAAAATTCATTGTTTTTTTTTTTTCAATAAGTTCATCCAGCAGTCTGCCCCATATATAACATACCAAGATCTCTTACGTTGTGTGTATAAAAATATTTGTCTCTGTATGAGAATCGAACCCGTAGCCTATTATGTCACGGCCTGTATTTATCAGTGATCAAGGATTGGAACCGACCTGCCAAGATGAAATTTTGAGTTTTCACCTTAAGTTGCATTAATCTGATTTTTTAACTTCATCTATAATCGTCCATTGCTAAGTAGGGGACTTCTCTACAATCAAAATCTGACTGAGAAAGCCTAGACCATATTCAACCAGCCTGACACGTAGCAAGTCAGCATACTTAACCTACCATGTACATTCTTATAAAATGTACAATGGTATGCAGGCTTCATTACAAGGACAAGCAGAAGACACATTTAATGAATGAAAGGATAATTCACAAAACTTGTCCCATCAACATGATACAGTCAGCGACACCTACTGATCTTTATCAGCGCAGGTGTCTGGACAATGACATAAACCAACTGTACTGTCCAACCAACATCTATGCGATCTACAGTTAATTCTTGACCATACATTTTGTCTTTTAACTCCACATATACTCTCATTTAATAAGTAAAAAATAATGAAAACGCTATAAGTTAGGTTTTCGAAATGGTTCGTGTTGCCATGTTTGATTAGATCTGTTTTGGTTTCCGTAATTTAATCATGTTTATTAATTATGCTTATCTAATTTATAAATTGGTCGGTCAGATTAATGAATTCATATTATTAATACCTTGCGATGCTAAAATTAAATTGTTTTCACTGACTCAAATTTTTTTAAAACTTTTCTTGATACTAAAGATATTTTATATAACTCGGACGAGCAAACTTCTATTTTTAAAGTAATAAAAGGCAATTCCCTTATTTCTTGTGCCAATCATCAAAATAAACAGTATTTAGGAAAAACTTTTTGAAAATATATCTCACGTTCCATTTTCATCAACAATTTGTCGGTTGTCTGCGATAAACCTAATATACGAGTATGTGGAATATCAGCAGTGGTGATAGTTGACCATAACTTCCTTTGGATAAAACAACTGCTGGTGTAGGGCCGGGTTCCGTGTCAAGTGGTTCGTCACGTTTCTTGCACAATTTAACAAAAAAAAAACAATTGCTCACGCTTTTTGTTAAAGCTGTTAAATTTCTGTTGACATTGTTTTTACACTCTCGATTTTGAAATGTTGACTGTAAGCAGACCTCTAGTGTAATTTATGTGACATGATGTCAATTGCCGACATGTTCAAGTGTTTCAAATCTCTTTTTTGTTATTTTACAAAAACAAATGAGGATCACTGTTAGCTACAGAGCCGGTATAAATTTTGTTTGGTCACACTAATTCACACAATTTTCTTTCCGATTTTCACATTATTAGAAAGATATATGTTTTATCATAAAATCTAACTTTGGTACATTTTTAATAACATTTAATTCTCAAATTTAAAAATCTCGTTTTCTGAGCCAGAATCATATGATGTATGAAAGCTTATCCACACGTAACATTATCATAAAGAACCGTATTTGTATAGAAGTACGCAATAAACATTATCAACCTTCAGTAGTCAGACAAACACTACATCTCTAGAAAAACTAAGGCTACACACGCATTTATTTTAGAAATTCTGCAATATCATAGCTTTATTGAGACTAATGAAACCATTTAGATAAATTTCGTGCATTTTAATTAACCAAGCTATGTCGAAAGTTTATTTGCCAACGAGCACTGAATGAATTGTAGGGTAGATTAAGCCACGATATTGTTATCATGGCATTTTCCTAAAGAATTAGTCATATTTATAGATAAGAATTTTCAAAAGCCAACTTTCCGGCCGCAATTTCGCTTAATCCACGAAGATCATTAAGGAACTGTAAGAGCCTGTTTAAAAATAATACAATTGAACGCATCGTATCCACTAACCGGCCACGACAGCGAATTGTCATTACCTAAATATACAAACTTATTTATAACTTATTTATAAATTATCCTGCAATAAAGATTGGAAACAGAGCAAATTTGAATGTAACATAAGCATAGAGTACCATTTAATTTATCGTATATTTATAATGATTTATCATCTTCCATTGACAGATTTCCATTACTGAACAATGTCACTTCAAATTTACCATATTAGCACCATATAACCCTTTAAGAGCACCTTAGTCCCCAAAATTTAAAATTATTATACAAAGTAAACTTTCAAAAGTGACAATTAAGACTAAATTCTAGTAAATATCAGCTTAAGTTTTCACGACATCCCAGAAAATGAATGGAACAAGTCTGTCTACAAGCCAGCTTTTTTTTTGGTAGAATTTAAAACTAATCATACAAGGAAATATACCGGGAAATCAAATCAATATAATGTAAGTCAGAATAAATTTCCTTAAACACCAATGATGTAGTTAAGCAGATTGCATTATCTCATCAATTGTACTGTGTCATGAATTCTAAGCTGGATAACCTTCAAAAGAATATAAAAAATGATGCTCACTGATTATAAAGTATTATGTTTGTAAATAAAAGACAAGTAAGACTACTACAAATTGCAACCTGGAATTATATGTTGTCTTATATCTGTTTTCAATCACCATGTTACAGAACATATTGCACAAATAATATGTTGTAAAATACATACCTTAATCCAAGTCCAAGCTTATCTTTGAACAGCAATGGAGTGGTAAATCCATTTTTCTGCAAATACGATACTGTGATTTCAGATCCATGCATCTCGAGCACTGCACCGGAATGTTCAAAGCGGGGGCTCTCCAGCTTGTCAGCCAGGGAGAACCCCCGGCCACCTTCAGCCTCATCATCACCAAGGGCCCACTCATCTGAGTAGAGCTTGCGCTGTTTACGTTCCCGCTGATGGAAGAAAAAACATTATTGTATATTATATATTATTAATTTTATTAATGAGTGTTTTAATGTATTCTATTGACAGGCCTGACAACACAGTTTTGTACAATTACAACATTTTTATCTGCATCATTACTTTGATTTAAATCAATTGAAGTGCACAATCCAGATGGCTAACATTCACATTACTATGAATCAATAACTTGGTATTGCATAAGTAATCCAATACAGTCAATTATTTACAATCAATTTCAAACAAAAGTACTTTATAAGGAACTTGACTCAGACTTGTTAACTCTTCATAAAATGGCTTGCAAGTGATTACTGTGTTTGTTAAAAATGACTTCCGATAAAGACTTGTAAAAAAGCGCAATTGATTTGTCACCTAATCTTATCTAATGTGTAATATGGGTGAAACAATTAATATCTTTTCTAAATATAAAAGATTGACCTGACAATATTAATTGACTTGCTCATTCATACGGCCGGAAACAACAGGCGGATAAAAACTATATTTCGTATAAATTACGAAAAGTATTTGTTGTCCTGAGTAGTAACTGTATTCTGTCATTGTTTATCATTTGCGAGATTTATACGAACGACAATGTACTTAGTCAGATCGAACGAAAAAAGTGCCAAGTGAAACTTTCACTTTTAACTGTTTTTACGAGCGAACTTTGAATTTTCTTAAAGTTTTCCGAGTGCGACCGAGTCATGGACTAAGGAGTCCGCTCGATCTCGCATTGTTAAGTAGGTTATTTTTTTGCCAGCCAAGGCCAGTGAAATACGAGCAAAGAATAAGTGTACCTAAGTAGCAACAATAGAGCTAGACGCCAGGGCTACGCTCGGCCTCCGGTGCGCAACAAAGAGCCACGACCACGCGAACGTGCCGTATTTAAATCAATATGTTAGTGTTTTAGACGATCGACTCTCGCCAAGCGAGTAATTGTTCAACGGAAGATTAGTCAAGTAATAAAGTAGATTGTGAGCGAGCGATCGTCGAGCGTGGAGCGGCGAGCGCCGAGCGGGCTCGGACTCGACGTGTGGTCGCAGTTCGCAGCGCGCACGCCCCGGGCCGCCTGTTCGCACTCCGCGAACACCGAGCCCGCGGGAGGGAAACGCCTTCGCTCCGACACTCGGCTCTACCAGATGCCCACTATGCCCCGCACACAGAGGACGTCGCTGCCGCGCGCCTTTTACACACGTCGCTCATTATCATCATCGCTATATCGCAATGCTGCGATCTCCAAAACTATTATAGATTTTGACACCTTCTCGCATGCGCGAATGCATACGGCCGCCGCGTTTTAAACTCGGTCGCGGCGTGATCACAAAAAACCAAGTCCGATGACCCTCAATGATGATTGTAGCCCACAAAAAGCAAAATCTAACACATGTTCCTGTCGCGGTCCCGTAATTTTAGTAAATCAATACACGATGCAGCGATGCACCATTTCATGTTTACGTGATCCCAGATAAAGCCACCATGGCGTCACCCGGGACTAAATACGTAAAAATGTAACAATAAACACTTACCAGTTGCCTTGGAACTTGTTTTTTGTTGTTCGGCAGTGTTTCCGACATTGTTATGTTAGTCAGAAACACTGCACCACAAATTTAACACTATTTTACGTAAATATTTTACACGGAGCACGAGAAAAAGTAACGCAATCCACCATTTGCAATAGTCGACACTGCTGCCAACATCACGACAAGCAATCACTCCGGTAAAATACTGGAAGTTGGTAGTATGCAACACGCCCTATTGGTTTATTTATGAAACGTAATAGCGCGAACATTTGAAACATCGTGAAATTATTACGTAATAAATACATCGTAAGGCAAAGATTTTTCTATTAGCTATACTAATAGTCCTTCTATTATGATAAATAAATTTTAACTGCGATAATTATTAATAATAAATTACAAATAACGCTTAAAATCGGTATCATCAAAAGCAAACAGAATGTTCACATTGCGTTCATGTTAACCATTTTATAGACGTCATTCGGTGACAGTCAATAATAGTCAATTGCATGAAACAATGACTAAAAAAACTAAGACATGTAATAACATAGTAAATAACTGAAAATCTAATATTATTTTTGTATTTCCCATAAAGAAACGAGATATTTATATAATGTTAACATTGTATTCAAATATATCCAGTTACTTGTTTTGAGTATTTTTGTCTCTAATCTATATTATATCTTTTGCACGTTTATGACAGTAATGTAAAAAAAAGAAAATTAATACTATCCAGTTAGTAGATATAGTTAATTAACAGAGATTATTTTTCGTTGTCATTCCAAGAACTAGAAATTATATTAGGTATACAATGTACATCGATTTTTTTTACGACTGTGATGATTGTTACGCAACATATTATTATGTAAATTATTCTCAGTACAGTTAAAAGAAAATACATACGACAGGTAGTATTTTTATTTGTTTGTTTAATATTTATTATTATAGGTAAAAAATATTCACAAAAATATAATTATATATTTTTTGTATTTGGTATTTCTTTTTGAAATTAAGTATATGAAAAAAAATTAAGATGATTATTTTTGCATTTTTTACTTGTGTAAGCAATATTTCTTACTCTCACTATATTTTATGTACAAAATTATTAATTTTGGACATTGTTCATATTGGCTGGTCAGGGCGAATAATAAGTCGGATTATGTCATGTGATAATTATTAGTGTTTTAGATTCATTATTACATTATGGTAATTAGCAAAAATATTATATTAGTACTCATATTTAATAAGGTAAATTAGTAATTATGGGGAATTTACTAATAATTGCAAGACCAATTGAATCACTGACGAATAATATATAACTATTCAATCCAATCCACTCCATCAGCCAAAAGAGGTCCTCTACTGAACATAGGCCTCATATAACTATACTCTAAGATAATGACATAAATTTCACAGTCTAGTCATTATGAGTACTTTTAGTTGGATGTTATTTAAATGAATAGAATTGGAATTAAACCAACGCGGGGCTGTAAATGTGATATGTACCTAAGTTTTAACGGTTTATCGACAGTATTTAGGAACTTCAACCATGAACTGAGCAGCTCCTAAACTACTTGTACATTTGTTTCAAATTTAATAACTCATACATCATACTTAATTGTTGTTCTAATAAATAAAAAATAAATTCGATTAATGGGTAACTTACTCCTAGTTTTAAATGAAAATAAGTTAATTAAATTGTCAAAGTTAATATGTTTTCACTTTTAAACTCATTAGTATATTTGACTGTGATACGTGGACAATGGCATTGTTTTTAGGAGTTTGAATAATTTACGAAAGCAATTCTGCAACTAATTACTTGTGTTTGTGTTTTTTTTATCCATTTGTCTCAATCTCTAAAGGAAAAAGTTGTCATTTAACCTGTTTTCTTATTTGAGTCCAAACTATATAAAAGAGAGGAGTAGGTAGGTACCGACTTACAGATGATATTGGTTTATATTCAGAAGTAATTACATTTTACTGTTCATTCTATTAGCAGTTTGGTGTGCCATTAGGTTTTAGGATAGGATGATTTTGAGTGCATAATTAAGTGCAAATTATTATATTAAATGATATACAAAATGACCCAGTTTAATTTGTGTTATTTACTCTGACCAGGTATTATGAATAATAACATTTTTATTGCATTTTTATTGCATAGGTCGGACAAACGAGCAAACAGGTCACCTGATGGTAAGTGATCACTGCCACCCATGAACATCCACAACGCTGGATGTTGAATGTGTTGCCGGCCCTATCGGGAGGGGAGCAGGGAGGAAAAGGGATGGGAAGAGGAAAGGGGTATTGGGCATCAGGCAATCTCACTCACCGAACGAAACGTGACGGCGAAACGGTCACTTCACGTCGATTTCCTGAGAGGCAGTGGTATCGCCCCGGGTGAGTCTGCCCATTCATGCTGAGTCATGACTCACAACAGCGTGAGTCTACCACTTTCATTTGCTGGTTTTATCTAAGCGTTTTGTTTGTTGAATTTGATTTTTTATGCATTGCGAGGATATCTGATACATAAATAATGCCTATTGTATTAGACAATAGACATTATTAAAGCTAAAGTAGGTAAGTAAATAAGTTGTATAATTTACTACTACTTAAGTATGTGCTTAATTCAGTTGAAATATTAAGAACACTCTTTTACTATTTCACGTGGTAATTAATATTAGAGAAACTATATTCCTAGTACTTAGTGTCCTGCGCTTTTGCTTTGCAATAGGACATATTGATTTATCTCACCCACTCGCATCAAACGAGTGGGATATCCCGGTGATGCTTCACCTTTGGTAATTAGTCGTGTAAATGTCAAAGTGCAGGGGTGTATATTTCCAAACGAATGCGCTGATTTTATATTTCGTTATGGGGTGTTGCCTGTTCATTAGTTTTGTTATCTTTGTCATAAATTGATGTTAAATGTTGCTAGGTAAGATGTTGGAGATTAGGACACAAAGCTAAAACTTGTCCTTCTAATAAAATTATATGTCCCAAGTGCGGTGCAAACCACGCCAACTGCGAGACGAAAAACTTTTTTTGTATAAATTGTAAAGGACAACATATGGCTCTTTCAAAAATTTGTCCCCTATATATTAAAGAAAGACGAATCCGGGAGATCATGGCAGAATTTAACTGCACATATAAAAAGGCCTTGACAGTTTATGTCCCACCTTCACCCACCCCACGTAACGTAACTTATAAGCCATCGACATCTTTTATAAGCCAACATACACCCACATTTGCGAAGATTATCTCACATACAAAGGAACACATTAATGAAAAACAGGAAAATAATATGTCTCCAGCCAGACAAATTAAACACCCGAAAAGGAAACAACGTAATTTAAAAGACATCATAACTGAATGGCAATCTAATATTGAAGAACAAGCGGAGACACTGCAATGTAATGAAGACCCGACTTACCAGTGCTATCAAAGTGAACAGACAAACAGGAAAACAGCGGAAACGAATGTTACTTGTAAAGAACTGCTATCGCGTATAAAAGACGTAATCTTTCTTAAAAACTGTTCTTTTGAAGTTAAATTTAGAAAAATATTGAAATTGTGTATCGAATGGATTATACTTCTAGTAGTGGATAATATTTCTGATTTCCCAATGTTGCAAATGATTGTTAACTTCTTTGATGGCTAATAATGAAACCGTGAAAGTTAATATAATTCACTGGAATGCCCAAAGCCTTAAACCTAAATTATTGGAATTATCTCAATTGTTAAACATGAATAAAATACACATAGCAGCTATTTCCGAAACCTGGCTAGAACCTGATAGCCCTCTTAAAATTAGCCAATATAATATATTTCGTAATGACAGAGGCGATTCGTATGGTGGCGTAGCTATTATAGTTCACAAGTCTATTAAAACTCAGCTTGTAACTCTTCGGACTTCTAATCCTAGTATAGAAGTGCTTCACGTTAAAATTTTTAATTATCCTTTATTAGACAACGTAATTTCAGTTTATTGTCCTCCATCGGCTCGAACTAGCCAAGCGGATTGGGACTGCCTATTTTCTTTATTTAGTAAGAAAACAATAATATTAGGCGACTTTAATGCACACCATACGAATTGGTCTCATAAATTGGACACTAGAGGCTTACAAATTTTTGACTCTCTTATAGATAGTAGTTATATAGTATTGAATGATGGTAGCAAAACACGTGTAAAATTAGTAAATAATGTTCTGCAGGAATCTTCACCGGATTTGTCCTTGGTCACATCGGATATTGCGCTTAACTTTAACTGGAAAGTATTAAACGAATCTCTAGGAAGTGATCATTTGATCATACAGCTGTCTTCCGAATGTCACATGGATAGAAACACCGCTATTAAAAGAAATTTAAAAAAAGCTGACTGGGTCTCCTATAAACTATGTCTAGAAGAAATGTTCTCAAACCTTATCCTTCCTGAAGACCCTCAAAAAGCATACGATATTTTTGTTGACTATTTAAATTTAGCGGCGGATATACATATACCGTTTATAAAAATATCGCAAAATCCAAATTCAAAATTCAGACCTAAATCATACTGGAATACTGAAATATCAAAGGCAGTGGCACTTAGGAGATTAGCTTTGACAAACTTTCGCAAAAATCCAACTCCTTCAAATTTCGATCTATTACAAAATAAAATTAAAGTTGCTAAAAAATTAATAAGGCAAGCCAAGTCTGCCGAGTGGATTGAGTTTTGTTCCTCAATTGATCGTACAACATCTGCTGCACAATTGTGGCATAAAATGAAATGGATAAAAGGATACAAATCGCATATTAATGTTATAGATTCCGACAAAGCAAATGGCTTACTACATAGTCTTACTCCTGATTTCGTTGAACCTAATCAACCGCAATTTTGTTTACCCAATCATACCTTGGAGAAGAAAATCTCTATGCAGGAGTTAACTAAATGTATTAAACCGAAGGATACATCTCCTGGATGTGATGGTATTTCTTACTCCATGTTAAAAACCCTACCAGATAACGGCAAAGAAATTCTCCTTTTGATTTTTAACAGATGCTTGTTGTTTGGTTTTGTACCTAATCAATGGCGGGAAATTGACGTGATAGCAATCCCTAAACCGGGGAGGAATCCTCAGTTGATCTCGTCTGTAAGGCCAATCTCATTGTTATCGTGTCTATGTAAGGTATTTCACTTGATTATTAACAGAAGGCTTGAATGGTGGTGCGAAAAACATAATATGTTTTCACCAAATGTTGTAGGATTTAGGAAATCAAAAGGTTGTTTAGATAGTTTAGCTTGTTTAATATGCAGCATTCAAAAGGGATTTTCAGAAAGGTTACAAACGGTCAGTTGTTTTTTGGACATAGATAATGCCTACAACAATATAGATATTGTAGCTTTACTATCAATTTTAGACAAAATTAATGCCGGTTCAAAAATATGTCAATATCTCTGGAATTTTTTGAAATTAAGGATCCTTAGGATAAAATCTGTTGATGGTTATTTGACTAGAAATACCTGTCGGGGTCTTGCGCAGGGGGACCCTCTGTCCCCGTTATTGTTCAATGTGGCAACAATAAATGTTTGTAAAAATATTGAAAAGGATGTATTTATATCGCAATATGCAGATGACCTGGTTTTGTACCATACCAGTCAGTCTGTTTTAATGAGTACCAGTATATTACAAAATTCCTTAAATAATCTAAATTATTTATTAACTAATTTAGGCCTAACAATATCTCCAAATAAAAGTAAAGTATGTATATTTAGAACTGGTTATAATAACGAATATGCAAATTTAGTAGTAAATGAAATGGCGCTAGAAAATGTTAAATATTTCAAATATCTGGGAGTATGGATTGATCGTAACTTAAGATGGATAAAACATATAAATGAAATTAGAGAAACATCATTAAAATTTTTAAATATATTTAAAGTCCTTGCTGGATCCAATTGGGGTGTACATCCTTTACACTTAAGACGTTTATACATTTCTATCGTTAGGAGTAGAATTGACTATGCAAGCTTTCTCTATGACACTAGCTACGCATGTAATTCTGTAAAGCTAGATAAAGTTCAAAATCAGTTCATGCGGATTATTGGTGGTTTTGTAAAAAGTTCGCCTATACACGTAATGGAGTCGGAATTACTACTTCAACCCTTGCATGTACGTCGCACTTTTCTAGCAGGTAAATTCTGGCTTAAAACTAAATCACTTAACAGTAATGAATTAATATATTTATTAGATGATCTCAGTAACTTATGTAACAACTTGTATTGGCGTCGCAAGAAAAAACCTCTACTAGTGCTTCTAAATGATACATTTAGAACATTACCTATACATATTAGCAAACAACTTGACATGTTTAATTTAGATACCTGGGTGTGTAGTTTAGACACAGATAGTTTCATACGTTGTAATATTCCTATTGTAGATAAGCCTAAGCGCCAGTATGACAAAAACGTATTACTTTTATCATGC
Organism: Theretra japonica; assembly: GCA_033459515.1. Classification (NCBI taxonomy): domain Eukaryota; kingdom Metazoa; phylum Arthropoda; class Insecta; order Lepidoptera; family Sphingidae; genus Theretra; species Theretra japonica. The sequence continues at coordinate 7,915,721 of CM065942.1, forward strand.
AGTCAGTGGTTAAATAGAGAATATTTTAATTATTATAAAGTATATTCGGATGCATCTAAGGACAAATTCGGAGTGGGTTCTGCATTTTTAGATATAGAAGCAAACATCAACATGAAATTTAAAATATGTAATTCTGATATACCAATTATGCATGCTGAACTTATAGCCATTGCAGAAGCATTGTCATATATACGTTCAGTCTCAGATAATCACTTTGTAATATTCACAGATGCTAAAAGTGCACTTCAACATTTAGTTAAATGTACATCTGCGGCTAGGGGAATCCCTTTAGCTTATGATATTTTAAAAGATTTACAGGAGCATAATTCAGGCAAAAGGAAAGTTATTCTTCAGTGGATTCCCTCCCATATCGGATTGGTAGGTAATGAAGCGGCCGACAAATTAGCAAGAGAAGCTGTAGTTGATGGCGTTCATTTTGAGTGCTTACCTTACTACACAAACCTAGTCGGTAATATTAAAGAGTTCTGCTTCAAAATTTGGTCTGAATATTTTGATAAAAGATCACTTACGAAAGGCATTTGGTACAGAACCGTACAACCAAGTTTACCTCGTGTTCTCTGGTTTGACCAATCGGATATGGGAAGGCTTAGCACTGTTACATGCTTTAGACTTCGCTCGGGACACATTCCGTTAAATAAATTTGCGTTTTTATTGCGTAAAATAAATTCCCCGAACTGTTCTGAATGCGACGTGGTAGAGGACGTATATCATATTTTAGCGGAGTGTGTTCGTAACGAAGATTACCGAAAAACCTTTTTAGAAAATCAAATTGATCTTAATCCTCTAAATGTTGGTTGGTGTAATAGTATTTTGTCTTTCCCTCTCTCTGTAGAAGCTAAATTATTATACAAATTAACTCATATAGGTTTAAAAAATAGATTAAGCACTTAAGTTAATCAACTATTCGATTAGTTTATATGGTTGTAATGTTTTTATGGGGGTGACATGTTCAGTTTTGAACAAACCTCCTTAATTAAATAAAGATTTAAAAAAAAAAAAAAAAAAAAAATGTTGCTAGGTATTACATCATGTTTTAATTAAAATGAAACAACGGATTTTGGAGATTACTCTTTGTATTAGAAAATAATTTACTTGGAACAATTTAAAGTAAAAAAAAAATGTTAGTGTGTCCTAATGTGTGGAAATTATTTTCGTATGGCAATTTACGTTATTTGGTCGGTTTGCAGTGTAAAGTGTAGTAGGCGTTTGGTGCAAATGAAACAAATCGATAATATGTATTAAGTAGTAATATATTTATTATATAATTCGTAGATTTACACTTTTCCCCCATAATCTTAATGTAATTTTATTATAAATACATTTTTGCGTGCATAAATCATTTAAACTTTAAAATGAGAGCTAGAATATGAATTTCCCAATTTTTATAAAATTATATGACTTCATTTCTCAATGTAAGTCTATAGTACTTCAAAATAGGGTCTTCTATAACAAATTCGCTATCAGTCACCCCATTATCTTCTGTAAATTCAGTGTGACTCCTTAACCAATCTAAATAAAGCCTTAAATACCTATCACTAGGATCCAAATCGGTGTGGCCTAGGCAAAAAATTCTATACGCATCTTCGCCGTACTTTCCTATACCGTATAGGTCGCTGGCACGACACCACTTAGACGAGACAAATTGGTAGCAGAGCTTCCAAATCATGTAACCTCTTTTCTTTAAACCTAGAGTATCGAAAAACCGCTCCAAGGAGGTTGGATTATCATTTAACACGTGATACGGAGTTGGATACTCTTCGAAAAAACTTTTCATGTGCGGTCTGGCCACTTTTCCTGATGTTTTGTTTAAGAAAATTGTTGCTATTAACATTGCCCAGGGGTTGTGTGAGAACTCTTCTTCAAAAATGTAGTGAGGCGACATCGGCATGTCTCTCGGTGTGATGTTGTAGAATGATTGTATCGTTATAGGTTCGTGTTCTTCTAAAGTTAATTGTGAAAGACTCAACATGTCGTCGTCAATGGAGTGCTGACTTAAGTCTTGCGATGAGTTGAGACTCTTTGATGGCGATCCGGGAACGCGTAGAGGGCTTATCAATGTCACGTTTTCAGTGTCGTGGAAAAATCGGCTGATGCAATCGTCGTCCGCCATTGTCCTGGAATTAATGACAATAAAATATTAAAAATTTAATGTAGTTAATACAATTTATGTAATGGGACATTTCTTTTTCTCAAAGCTTGTTTTCTGAGCATATTATATTATGAACATATGGGTGTTAATATCAACATGGTGACTAAAATTAAAATTAATTATTAATACCCACGTAATGTCTGGTTTATGGAATTATAACGTAAGATTAATTTTATGCATTAAGCTTATAATTATTTGTCTTAATACTACATTTACATGTGTAAATATGTGTTGCCAGCTGTTTTTGATACCGCTTTGGAATTTATTATTGGGAAATACACAATACACTTCCGAAGATAACGCCCAACTTGTGTGATGTTTAGTCCCACATAGAACATGTACCAAGATTGGAAAATGTTATTCATTGATTAGCCGCTACATTAAAAACTTGTAGTTTTTATTAAATCGAACAATACTACCATTTGCATAGTTTGGTATCGTTTTACAACATTTAATCATTGGAAAACAATGTAGGCGTTTTTAACTAGCTGTTGGATCAGATAACATTAAGGTAATAAAATAATTAAATTATTAAACTAATTTGAATTAAGATATTGAATGTATTCAACACATTAATTAATAAATAAGTGTAAGGAAATTAACAATTGACTTAAATAATATTAAAATTTATGAAAAATATTTTCACATGCATTGTTTATTCGTTTTGTACCTAAACGAACTGATCAGTATTATTGTTATAACATAAGGAATAACAAGAAAACCAACAATGAAAATAACTAAATAAATTGTATAAAACATGATTTATGAATATATTTGTACATTTGTTTCGTTGTGAATATAATTCTATAGAAAATTAAATAGGTAAATATCAGAGAACACAAGAAAGCTTGTATAAAATAAGTACAGACGGTATAATAACGTTATTTTATATATAATAAAAAAATATGGGAAAACAGTGTAGGTAGCCCGTATGTTTTTATTGACATGTATGGCATACAATATAATATTAGGTATAACATTATATTGTATATTTTTTAGTACATACAGAAAACGAAGCCACGTGGTACTTTTAGTGACTACAGACACAATGCAACAAAATTTTTTGCAAATAATAGCGACGATTTTTTTTGTAATGTAAATTTTTTGTAAATATATCATTGTGTTTGGGTGGCAAATCCATAGTTTTTGCTAAAATTATAAATTAAAGCCTTGCGTAATACAGCGTCTTTAAAAATAAAAGGGTGTATGTACATTATGGTTTTAGGAAAATGTATGTATTTACCACCCAAATACGATGATTGGAGTAAAAATACCAAAAAAAAAACACTAATACTACTACTTGACTTCGATTTCGGTAGTAGTCTTGATATACCCTGTATATGTGCATTAAATACTGAAATATTTTAAAAACAATATATAACATCGCTTGGGCCTCAGGCATGGGCTCTCAAAAACTAACATAAGTATCAAACGACGACTGGGTTGTTGAGTCATGTTATAAATTCGTGTTTTATTTTATACACATTAAACACAGCATTTTAAAACCTAATAAGTATAATATTTTGAGAAGCTAATTGTTCCTTAGATTCACGCGAATGTTACACATTGAAATAAAACGAATTCTTACGGTTCTATCGCGAATTTGATTTAATTTTACATTGTTTAACTTCACAACGTTTCGATCACTTTATAGCTTTCGTAGTCGCGGGGCGGACGGAGTGTAAAATTAAATTAATTAATAAACATAAAAAAGTTTAAAATTTTATTAGTCCTTAGTTTGTTTATCAAAGAATGCGCGATACGTAGAGATCAATTATCTGTTACAATAAAGTAGAAATATGTAACATTGCTCATACAGTATTGTTTTTATAAAATGTAATTTATTTGCTTGGATATGATTCATACTGGCATGATATAATACATAAGTATATGAAAGAAATGGCCACAATTTCATATTAGTATTGTTATGACGTCATTAAAAACATTTACATAAAAAATGTGTTGCTGATGAACTTTATAATTTGTTCATTATTGTTTTTATTTGTATAGTATAAAATATAGAATATAAAAATAGTTTAAAAAAATGGCATATAACCTTTAACTTTTTGTTGTAGCAGAGACAATTACTATGAAGTTCATAACCATAGACAAAAATAGAAGATGTTCTAAGTGCTACATGTTTGGATGTCAAACATTAACATGAATTAGATGAGTTTAAATAATTGTAGAGTTTAGGTGGTAATTGCCACATCATGTTACCTTGGCAATATTACTAACTAATTGATGTAAACATCGTACGTAGTACGTGCCAACCAAATCACATAATTATATACCTACACCTATGTATGTGCATCGAAATGAGTGATTAACCCAACCGCAACCTAGGCCAGAATTTTCTACTTAAAATGGTGCTTTTACATTTTTTATCTTTAGGTATTACATATCAGCAGTTTCTTCTATTGAAATAAGAAATACATATAAAAACATGAAACATTTTGAAGGATGACACCTTTGTAGCCTAGTTTCGACTCGGTAATATGAATTTATTAGAGATTAATAAATTAAATAAATTTATTGTTATTGCAAAACGTTTCGTAATACGCATTTTGTATCCGATAATAAACTAATATAACAAAATATAAACGAACAATGTTTAGACACAATATGTCCATCGGAGTTCAATACTTGTTTGAAGATGTTGGTCGGACGCACCTGCCGGCCGCCGCGCCGGGCGTGAAAGAAAACAATACGTGAGTGACTAATGCATCAACAAATTGTTCTATTGTTCCGATCAGATTTCCGCGTGCTCCATGTATTCTATAAATCGATAACGCATGGAATGGCACCGCGAGCTGCTTTTTCTTCGTCACAGGCTGTGTTCAGTGTTCTTTCCGTTTGGTTTATTACGAGCGGCTGCATGGTCGCGGGAGCACGTCGCGCCGCGCGTCAACCGACATTAAATACAAAACAAAAATACGCATCGATAACGAATCCGATTCGCGCCGCTTCGCAGTTCCGAACGCACTGTTTACAAACGCTTTCGACGAATGTTCGTGTATCGCGGGTGACAGTTTGGTGTGTTCGACCTGTGTGCGGAAGCCGAGTGCGCCAAGTATGCGCGTTTATGTTAGTGGATGAACTTGTGCCGCCTTTCTGGAAAGTCAAGGAATACGGCCGACACGTTGATCGATAAGACATGCTCTTGGCCAGTTTGTTCAATACTAGCGGTAAGCTAACACGTACAAACGTTTGTTGAAGTATATCTAACATTATATCAAAGTCTGTACACTGAAATAACCTATGTGTTAACCAGCTGTTGATCACAATAACGAATATTTATTAAAATATATTCCTGTATTCCTTAGAGGCCGGATAACCTCGCATATTATCTACATTCCGGCTTTCTATTGTTCAAGTGTCACTTGATTATTCCTCGATAATGGTTGCAATATTGAAAGGGTAACAACAATCTACATGATTATATTGTTAATACACGAGAATTAGCTTAAGGTAAGATGCTGAATTATCCATAAAGATTTAAATTTAATTTATTGAATACAATTTTAATATTTGGACTTTGTGTAAAGTGTTGTCTGTCTACCTATTTATCAATCACCACAAAATGTAGAAACTACGTATAACACTATGAAGTTTTGCTTAGAAAAATATTCATTACAAACGCAAATATACACAGTAGTATACAAATTGGTATGCATTAAAATATATTTCCATTTTAAATCCAGACAGAGCAAGTAAGGTTTACCAATTCTTTTTAATCAAATACTTACATAACTTACTTCGTACTTACTTCTTTTTAATCAAATACTTACGTAAGCATAAAAATATATTTTAGCTAAATGTTTCGACCAAACTATTAAAATATTACACATACATCGTGTGTTATTTGCGGGTATTAATGGAAAGTTGACACACCAACATAGTGCATATTATTTAACTTAGTACTTATATCATGAACAGATTATAAAAATGCACAAAAACGGCCCACCTCCAACAAAGGACATTATGCCGACCCTCAAAAAATATAAATATATTTATTTAGACCAAGGTATTTCACCAAACATTATGATTTTATAATCGGCATATCGTCCTTCTTTTACCAATATTTCTATTCTTTATATTTCCGAAAAAGTCGCGCATTAGGCAGACCTTTGAATTTAGCTTGAGCGAGGAAGACAAAACATTCCACAAATAAAATAGGTTTTAAGACTGTTTATGAATAAGGTATTTTACTTTAATCCTGCGCTGGTCCAGTGCAGGTTTGCGAGCTTCACGTATCTTTTAAATCTTCCGTAAAACTCTCATCGCCTTATTCACAGATAGCTTTAAAACGTATTTTTGCTATCGAATCTTTTGTCCTTTTCGTTCGATGTTTAAATTCAGCTTGAGCGACGAAGACAAAAGATTCATAAATAAAATAGGTTCTAAAACTGTATGAATACGGCCGTCAGTATAGAAGCAAAAAAACGCCGCATACTTTAGTCTAAATTAACAAACATCCTGGTACAAACTTTATCGCCGTATCCGACGTTAAATCACACGGCACTGTGAAGACGCGTCTTATATACAAAGTTGTTTGACCACTTCCCAACAGTTTCAATATAATCAGCAGCTATTCATAATTGCAGACACGTACATAAACGTTCATATAAAGCACAAATATGGAAATATTTAGCGTGTTTCAAGTATTTGTGATAAATTAACATGATTGCAAATATTTTGAATAGTGACTGTTTATCGTCTCATCGATGTAAGTCGTGAGGTCAGAAGTTAGACGCCCCTAATATCCAATTTATATGATTTTTCCTTATAGTGAATCGCGTTTTTTTATTAAAGGTACTAACTGCAGTCGTTATACTAATATTAGGCAATCGACCGATTTCGACATCATAAGCCAAACTTTTCAGTAGCGTCGGTGCTATCTCTGCGTATTATACGAAAAAAACTTTCTACACAAAGATATAAAATCAAGATGTACTACGGACTTCAATAAAATAAAACTACAAAGTAGAAGTTATTGCATTCAAGTACAAATATGCATTTAAGTACAAATATTGCAAGAATAGGTATAACGAGCGATAATTCAATTCGACTTCAAAAAAAGGAGGATGTTCTCAATTCGTCGAAATCTTCTTTTTTTTTAATTAAAAACTTCAGTCAGCAACAAGGTGAAGTTAATACATGAGTTTTTATAATCATTATTTTCCAAGAATGACGGATGAATGAAACGTAAAGATAGATATTATTTATTTATATATTATGCAACATTAACATTATGATTTGCAATAAAACGAATTCTTTGGGTTTTATCGCGAATTTGATTTAATTTTTACATTTTTTAACTCCTGAACGAAAACTGTAAAGTGATCGAACGATCACTTTACTGTTTTCGTGGTCACGGGGCGGGTCCGCCCCCTATGAATACCTATGAATCGCCCCCCTGTGAAATCTAAGACACCATTAACATTACGCTTACAATTATTCAAAAAGATAAACTTAAAAACAGTGTGTGAAATAAAAGCCTGCGGGGACGCTTTTCCGACTCTTTTCATATATTGTTTTTGTTGGATTTCTCCTCGCGGATGAATCTTATATTAAAACTTGGAGTGAAGACATGTGACTATCATTTGTATTACTAAAGATTCCAATTAGGTTGTCTACCGGATTCTGTCTGATTTAGTTGTCAACGGTTTGTAAAGTTTGTTCTTCAGGAACTGTTTAGTTAAATAATAAATTATTACTGACTATTAAAATGGTAGAGCCTGTCTTGATTTCAGACTGAATGAAATCACAGAGACCAGAATATATTTTTTTGTCACAGAGACAAAAGAACATTCATTTTGCTGGTGGGAGGAAATTCATATCAACTCAAACAGCGAATACTGTGTAAACCCACGCAGGTGTATTGTGTTTTGGCCTTAGCCTGCGCATATCTATTTTCGAGAAAGCCCGCATAAGAAAAAATCTTTGAAACAAAACGTAAGTTAAACAGATCTCCAATGTCACCTGACCCGTTCCCTTTGTCTTTCAATCCTCAAAGGATGACAACACATCTACTATTTCCCTTATGTTGCAAGTCTCTAGCAACTTCATTAACCGTTCGAAACACATACAAAACTGACAAAACTACACACTGTCATTCGATTGCACCTCGTTTGAATGTAGAACGGCGTTTAATGGGCAGGCGACCTGATAAGCACCGGGAGGAATCATTTTCACAACTGATTGACGCGAAGGTTGTTGTTTCGCAACGAGCACAAAGCAATACAGACATTCATTTACTAGAAAACAAAGCAATGTGTGGAGTTTCAATTACCACACAGGTAGATATTGGAGAGAAAAGTTTTCTGTTATGCAGTTTGAGCTGTCAATCGATATTAACCAACTTCCGGTTATTTTATAGCTTCCGTGGTAGAAGTTGGGAAACCATGTACAGTATTGCAGGTTCGAGAGTTTGAATGTTGTTGTGACTTGTAAAACTCTCTGTTAATTTTTGTTTCGCAAGTAGGTCCTGATGGGGATATTTATTTACTTAAAAATCGATTACGTAAACACCGGAAGGAAGTCGTGGCATGTAACTGAGTAAGGTAGAATTATAATTGCATGTCACTGTTGCATGATCGTGGCTTTGGATATACGAGTAGAATCGATTTTATGATTAATTGCGAAAATCTTAAGAAGACAGAATACTGGCCCACTATTCTAATAGGATCGGTTTATCAACCACATAGGGGCCCAAGTAAAAGCAGTATCGTATAACGAGGGATGTACGTGCCCATTAATATTACTTGGCAAGTGTTAGAGCCATTATAATTATTTAAATCATATACAGAGCATTCGATCAGCAATTTGTACACTAATAAAATATTAAATTAAGTATATTTAATGCTATATCCACAGAAATATACCAAATATTTTTCTACAGATATGAATTTCTCATCATGACATCAGTTTAAAAATGTTAATGTGTCGATTCACTCATAACGACAGTATTGCAAATTAATAAAGATTTAATTCCGCCATTGATCGATCGCCATATCGATGAAATCTATAAAATCCGTAAAGAATTTTGCGCAAATAATGTTTTATTTATCGAGTCAGAAACATTTGCAAGGCACGTGGATCGAACACAGCAGTATCTGCGCAACGTAAACAGAAAAACAAACTGAATTATATACAAAAGGCTGTAATTACACAATGTTTGTGAAACACCAATGATTAATGTTTAGAAACATTATTTTTAAATTACACACTCCTATATTGTTTTGTGTTCGCGTTGAGATCATGCGATATGGTAACATATTTTTATTACTGACTATAATAATAGATGATTCGTGAATTTATTATTTAATAGATATTCTCGTAGTTACTAGCCGCTTGTTCGTCTTTGCCCGTGTGGAGATATATTGACCCAAACTAATATGAATGAAAAGCAAACTAGACACTACAAAGACATGGTTAAAATACTTTATGTAACCAGTCACATAAAACCACATAAGACCAAGGTGGGGTCAACATCATAGCGCTGTAGTGGTTCGTGTCACAACGTGCATTCTTTAGGAATTATCTTTTTCTATATGAATCAAGATTATTTCCAAAATCTGTCTAAAGAAACTGACCATAGAATTCGTCTTGCTACATGGTACACAGTCTATGCATACATCCCTCTTGTCTCGCAGAGTACAGACACATCATATGTGATGGGTATCATGAAATAAAGAAGCTGGAATTTATATTCATCATTTATCTTTACTCGATGGATCTCCAAAATTGCGTCATAACATTGGAAATACTCGTGTTCAGTCATTGGATCGAGGGGCTTCGTAAAAAACATGAGTGCTTACAATTGCAGGTTTTCGCAGGTCTTTGGACGGATAAGCAAAAAATAAAGATTTTCGAGTCATACTTGTAAATAGTGAACATTTTTTTAAAGTCATTTGTAACATCTTAAAATGCTAGTGGGTTTTACCAAGGCATCATAGGTAATTGAGAATCTCAGATACAGTCCCGATGTTGCGGGAATCAGAAACTACGATTTTTTAGTCCCATAAACATAACAGTCATTCTACTGTTATCATCATCATCCCGTTGCAGTCCGCTGCTGGACATAGGCCTCTCCCAAGGAACACCACAGAGCCCGGTCTGCTGCTTTATGCATCCAGTCGCTGCCGGCCCTCTTGGTTATTCTACTGTCAAAACATGTTCAATAAAATATCAACCTTAACTACCAGCGTATAAAATGTAAAATAGATACTGTTCTAGATATTTCTCCCAGTTGCAGTGGCAACGTGTGTTGTTAATCGCATTGCATTCTCACATTAAATAGATGAAAATAAATATAAGTATTTAACGACCCGGAAGAAACATATTATTACGTCGCGTCGTGAACAGTAATTGCCATCGTATTAATTAAATACAGCATTGAAGTATAATATATTTTATGCTTTAAAGTCATCTGATTATCACAAACTAATTATTCTATCCAGATAGGCTCTAAAATCCTAATTAACTAACAGTAAACGCTGGATACTTCATTTATATTCTATAGTAAATTATTTGCCATTTTACATTGTACAATTACTATTGTAGCGGCCACAAAGAAAAAATGCAGGGCAGTACCCACCCCGCGACATCCCGTGCCACCCCTAACGTTCGTGACGGTCACCGAGAGCTTTAAGTGTGTATACCGCCCTAGGATTTGGGTTCTTTCTTAACCCTGTCGCAACATCGCAAAAAACATCCGCAAGCGTGCCGGGTCGAAAAGTCGGTGACACAAGCGTACCCTTTTCGGCCTCTTTGGGTATCAGAAAGGGAGCTTAACAGCTTTTTTCAAGCCCAATAAAACTATAAAATAGGTAATATTATGTTTAACCAAACATAACAATCCTATTAACATAATAATTCTTGAATAACCAGATCATAAAAATCGGTAAATATCGATAAATCATCGATAATGTCGTTAATGTTCCACATCCTGTTTCATTCACAAACCCATCACTTTAGAACCGGTGTTTAAGAAGCCTTGTGTTCGAGCCAATTTCTCACTTCCCTCATTGCTTTCACACTTCCGCGGCTTCGAGAGTTCCGAGTATTATTTATTTTGCCTTTTTTGATTGATTCGAGTTGCCGAAAATGGGGAAAATTACATGATACACGTGCTTTACTTTCACAGGTAACTTACTACTTGAGTTTTTATGGGACGTATTGAATCATAGTCTATTGACTTTCTCTTAATTAACGTTTACTAGTCTTCCGTAGTCTGCTATATCCCACAGATACGTCAGGTATGCATTATTTTTGCATTATTATTATGAATTTCTACGGTATGTAAGTCCGCCAACCCGCACTAGGCCAGCATGGTGGACTATATGGCCTAACCACTCTCAATCGTACTCTCGATTGTAGAGGAGGCCCGTGCCCTGCAGTGGGTCGTATAAGGGCTGATACAAAAAAAAAAAAAAAATTATGCTAAATTTTTTTTGCAAGTTACAGCATTATGATATAGAGCTAGAGGACACACTGAAAAAATCGTATCACAAATTCTGTTTCCATCACTTTAACGCCATCAAACAATCTTCCGTACCAGTATACTTTTCCAATATTATGAGTAACACGTTCACATCAAACAATTAAGAAACGGTTCAATCCCCAAAGAGGTTTTACAAATGTAATTGCTTAAAATTCGGTTTACACGATTTCGTAAACGAACCCTCACGATTCGAATTTAAACGTGGCATGAACAATATGTGAGTTAAACTTATTTTGGTCGTTTCGATAACTAAATGTCACTTGAAAAGACAAACAACAATTTATTGCACCACGTTTATAAACTAACATATTTATTTCTTTTACAATAATGTCATCTGAAAAACGACAAAACCATGATTGTCTTGTAAACAAATTCGTTAACACAAGCATAACCTCACATAGCCACTAATTGCTAGACATGTATGTACATACGGATTTATTGCCGGATTTGTCTGTCAGTTTTTCCTAAAAAATATACCAATTTATGGCGAGAGTATTGTCCGTGCCCAAAACGAACGGTTCAAAATAGAGTCACAATTACAACTGAATCAAGATCCTGTACCGTAAAATCACGGTTCAGATTTATGAGGCGTTTCACGGCCATATTGATATCAATTTATACTTTTATGGCTTACTATTCACATATGTATACTAGTATAACAGCAACCTTTTCACAAGCTTCAGAAAATACTGATACACCGTTTAAAATTCCCCAACAACCAGCAAGAGTTGAATAAACAATGATCCACACTGCCGGTAAATGAAAGTACGAATCGCAAACAAATCTGCGATATTCTGCACTCTGCACACAGATCTGTATCGGAACTGGATGTTGTACGAGAAACGAATACAAATTGCTGTATAATCTTTAGAGAGGTTTTTTTAAACTTCCAAGTTGCAAAACAGTAGTATAATGTGATACCAGAACGTTGTTAACCTAAGTGTATAATATACCCACTCAACTGCCTTTCACAGCCAAGAAACTACTGTCCACTGATAAAATTAGTCTCTTATCAGATGACACTGATATGCTAGTTTGCACAAAACGGAATTTGAGAGCCTCGCCTGCTTTCGTCATTGCGGCGAATTTTACACAATACAATGATCACTATATCGCCGTATAGGAAGTATCTGGCAATCTCACTAACCGAACAAAACGCGATGGCCAATTGTTTTTTCGCATCGATTTACTAGTCAGTGGTACGACAAGAGTGACGCCGACCTATTGGTGCTATGGCTCCAACGATCTACGGTTAGACTACCACATCCCGCCTGATTAGTCCACATTAATCACTACAAACAATGATAATCGCTGCAGCGTCACGTCCATCAGTGTTGGCGACATATTTGGCACACATACGTATGCAAATCATCTTTCCAATAAATAAAATAAATGACTCATTACCAAACACAATCACAAAGTGCCTTGGCTCCTTGCATAAAGACCTACTTGCAGACATGTGCTACTAACCAGCTAATCGATTCTGAACACGTTTCGATTAGATTTAGGAGACGCAAGCACTTAATAGGGATGCCATGTCTCAAGACGGATAGAATTAATCCTGCGTTTAATTAATATTTAATAGACTAAATGTGATTGCATGTTGGATTCCGCAAATACATACAATATTGGCTTATTCGGAGAAACGTATTCGTCAAATTTAAACTGATTACTAATTAATTCCAGAGCTATCGGAATTCGCTGGTATTGGATTGTAAATGCGAGTGCTATATTGAAAAGACTGAAGTAGGTCAACCTGAAATTAACAACAAAGTGGAATGGCGAATGAAATACGAACGTGTGTAATATTAGTAATGCTGTCCAGATAGAGTATTGATTGGGGAGAGATTATTACATCTGTCGTTGATGGACACTATAAGGGTCGGTCCCATGACGCAAAATTTGAACGATTTATTTCACATGAGGATTGTAGTTTGATTAAGGTAGCCACTAACCAGGTTGATACCTAAACAATAAAACTCTTAAGGACTCTGTTGTCAAAGCGATAATTTCTATTATATCGCGTTGATGTTTTAATTTAACAACAGAATCGGGCGTTGCGAATTTCGTTTAACTTTTGTGATAAATTAATCCCCCTTTCGGTTGTTTGAACATGCGTGATGGTAAGTAATGTTGTATTAGTTATTAAGTCTTGCTAATGAATAATTTCTTCTGGGTTTAAGGCTCCTATCCTATCCTATCTGCGTTGACGCCACGTTGACGCCGCGGTTGTCTAGCGTCAACGTTGCCGCTGTGACTTTGTTATAGGATATGCCAATACGAATTACGAGAATATATAATATACTAGCGGCCCGGCCTAGCTTCGCCTGGGTGCTTAGATGTTTAGACTCCACTCCACACCAGAAATATCTTATTCCCGTTCAAACTTTTGTACTCCTGAACTCAACCTAAGTACCTACTATCCCTTTTCCTATCGTATCCCATCCCATCTCATCTGGCTCCTTTTCTTTCTGTTACATCCCGTCCCATTATTTCCCATCTACCGGCCTCATCGCGTTCGTCCCACTTTATCCCATTTCATCCCTTAATGCCTAAATAGGCATGTTGACAATTTTTTGGAATTGCTTTTATTTTGTAGATAGGCCTTATATAAACACGAAACTACGACGAATATCATTAAAAAAATACGCAAACACAAATACTTTGCAAAATTCCTGCTAAAACTTTAAAATAAATTTAATTAATTTTATAGCGTCAACAACACGTGGTAATTATACTGTTAAAATGTAGCTTATATGACACGTTCGTAGATTTACCATAGCAGCGCCATCTATTGATTACTTACTCAACCCAGTCGAAAGGTATCGACATCTGTTAGAATCATTTGGAGTTAACAGATGATTTTGACTGTCAAATAATAACAGACAAATAATTAGCAATAAATTAAAATTGCGACTATAATTTGAGATTTAAACTATCCTATCGCTCAAGTTGGATCGAACTGCACATGGTGTGCAAATTTTATTATAATCGGTTAAGTAGTTTAGGAGTCCATTGAGGACAAACATTGTGACACGAGATTTATATATATTAAGAAGATGACGCTAGGCAACCGCGGCGTGAACGCAGCGTCGACGTAGCGCTTACGTTCGTGAACCGTCACCGCTCGTAACCCGCCAGTAGGAAAGGTTCATAAGATTTAGCGATTCACTTGTTTAATAAACGTCTATGTCCACGGCGAATCTTTGTCAACTTTGTAGTGTATATTTTCTAAACTATTATGAATTTGTGAGAATTTATATTTTTCGCACGACTTTTTCTTCAGAGTCATGTGTGGTAATAAAATCTCACATTCCTATCATAAAAGAGCGGAAGGCGTCTTGTACACACACGGTTTTTCGACATGAAAATCGACGGTTAATTCGCCGTGTGTAGGCACGGTTGTCAGTGTTGTATGTATCACTATGAGAGTTTGTCCACACACACGGCGGCGCTACGTCACGGCGCCGTCGCCATTTTCACCGTATATGTCAACAAGCTCTCATAGTGATCCATACAACACTGATAACCGTGCCTACACACGGCGAAACAACCGTAGATTTTCACGCCGAAAAACCGTGTGTGTACAAGAGGCCGAATTGTGTTCTATACCTACAATCTCTGACAGCCAGCGTAACTGTAGTTTTATTGCATAACTGTGACATTCGTATAATAGCATTATAAACATTTTACTGCGTATTCATAAATATATGATTTACATAACTGACGATGTCAAGCAACGATTTGAAATAATCTTATTGCAATAATATGCATTAACGACTAAGCAACATTAAAGTCAAGAGAATCAACGCAATAAGTCGTTGTATTTGATATGATCTTTAAAGGATAAAGCTTGTATGTCCAAAGGGGTAAGCAGACTGCCTCGGTGGCGTAGTGATATTGGATTTTTCTATTCATTAACAGTCCGGAGTCAGGAATTTGTGTCCGATATGTCGATAGGCTCACCCCTATCAAGGGGTGAGCCTATCGACATATCGGATATGATTATCGTGGGATGGAACAAACAAGGCGAAACACCCTTCTGGGTAAAAAGCGTGGGTTTATCTATATATGTGGTAGGCAGACAAGTGTTCATATATAATTCGCTCAGATTATTTCCGGCCCAAAATTGTAATTTTACTATTTAAATAAAACTTGGCATTTGAATCCAAGACCTTACGGATCACGGCCCATACTCGCTGAAACTAGAAAGTAATAGAGACACAAATACGTTTTGTAATACATTTTACATTCAAATTTGGCTCATTCATAAAGGCTGATGTATAAAGAATTCCGAGAATCGTAATAAAAAAAATATCCATCGCTTGCTCGAGATAAAAGGAAATATTTCTCTCATAACAATAATTCCGTTTAGTATAAGTAGCTTTGAATCAGCTTTGTAAACTCGTATAATCTTCAATTATCCGTAAATAAAATAATCTTGCTTATATTCAAAAGAAGTGGTTTTGAAAAGAGCAACACTAGAGTTTCTTGCCCGTTCTTCTCTAGTGAAAACCGCTTTCCGAACCGGGTGTAAGAATAAAAAAATTACTGAATCTAAATGATATTTAACATTTTTAGATTCAATAAATTATTTTCATTTTCATTAAATTATTCATTTTGCACTAGCGATTCGACTCGAAATCGCCCGAACAGAAAGTAAAATACTCATTCTAGATTTTATGTTAAACCTGGAGAATGTCTTAGGATATTTCGCATGATGGCAAGTGAAATACAATCGAAATAGAGGTGACTATGACGGGTTGTTCACCATTGTGTACGGTGATCAGGGGAGTTACTCTATGATCGGAAACGAAGTTCGAATGTTCAAAGTAATGTGTAAGTTTTTCACTTCTAAAAATCAAAACTATTATCTATGATACTTATCATTCACTCCGAACTTAATCTAAGTTTCCAACGAAGATTCTAACATTTTGTGGAGTACCTAGGCACATTCGTACAGTTTTACTTACGACGTTTGTAAACATTCGAACTTCGTTTCGGATCATACAGTCATCCCCCTGTATCCGCTTGGATACGAAAATCTTATCATCACCTTTTAGGTTTCCGAAAATCTAACTCACCGAACGAAACGTACCAGCAAAGCTGTTGCTTTACCTTGCTTTTCTGTAGGATTGTGGGTCCACTCCGGTCGAGCGCACCCAATGGTACTACAGCTTTGATGGCCTACAAGGTTCTATAACTAAACATAAAATGATAATCTAAAAGAAGGTATGATTTAAATCGGTCGTATGTTGAGTTATAACATACGGACGTCATGTTTTATAATACGTGAAGATTTTTATCCGCTGTTTTTTTTTTTATGTTAATTTTATGTTTTTCAGCTTAATTACTAACTTCGTCATAGTATTGTGCTGACGTGATTTGCTTCCTCATAGAGAGTAATCATGTCCGGCGAAAAAATATATGTATAGAAAACACTTTAAGCTCTTCATATTAATTGTTGGCTAAAGTACAAAAAATTACGATTAGTAATTAATAAACTAAATAAATAAATGGAGAGCCTTCGTGGCGCAATTGGCCGGCTGAGAAACGAGAGGTCGCGGGTTCGATTCTCATACCGAGACAAATTTGTATGTACGTGACTGTTGGGTGTATTTATCTATTATTTAAATGTTTATTATGGTACTTGTTTCCATGCGAGCTAGATTTATGTAAACAAAAATAGTATACATATGCATATGGTTCGGTATATTATCTGATTATGGAAATTTAATTGGAAGATCAGTTCGTTCCCACACATAAGATTAGTTAAACTTATGTGAGAATAATTGAGCATTTACCATTATTCATATACCTATTTATGTATTCAAATATCATGTTATGATGTAATTAAACGAATTTATATTTTGATGTCCCAAAAATCTTTTTTTGCTATTAAATTCTACACAGCTCTAAATATAAAAAAAATACCATAGACAACTCCGAGATGTAATGTGGAACTGTCGAGAAATAAAAGATCGCAATCTACACTCACCTTTGCCCGGCTTCTCGGTATTAGAAGATAAATCGGACACTATTGTACTTATAATCTCATAGTAATTAACAATGATGTATTGTAATTGTCTTGGGTATAATTAGCTTTACCGGCTGAAACGGCACTTGTTCATACAAGAACATCTGAACACTGTCGGCGGGGCCGCCAAATCAATCAAGCAAATTGAATCGTAGTCAATTAAGGTGCGGAACGCTAATCGTGTCAGAGCGGTTCTTCTGTCGTATTTCATTTTTTATTTGTCTCCTTTTGTAACATTTAACAAAACGTGTAGGATGTTAATTCGCGTTTGATAACGGATCGTGTCATAAAGATTGTTTTGCTAACTCGTAATTTATATTACGTATTCATGAATGCGATTGTACCTTCAATAGATGATGATAGTGGAATCGATTATACTTGAATATTAATAAACAACTTTAGAAGATGTTTTTATGATTTTGCGTTATAGGTTAACCAAGTAAAGGAGGAAAAATATTTGTTATGCTTATTGGAGAATATCTTAAGCGTAATCTTTTATAATGATGTACAAAGAAATAATGAATTTCCTTTATGTCAACATTTTTAAGCGTAATTATAATGTTCACAAGTTGTATCCAGCATAATGGTTTTTTAGATTTACGCGAATATTACACATTGAAATAAAACGAATTCTTACGGATTTTATCGCGAATTTGATTTCATTTTTACATTTTTTTATTTCCCGACGTTTCGATCACTTTACAGTTTTCGTGGTCACGGGGCGGACTGAGGTATTAGTCATCCGTTTATTGACTGTTACAATTTAACTACCCTTTTTATTTTATTATCAGCCCATATACGTCCCACTGCTGGGCACGGGCCTACTCTACAATCGAGAGAATCGATTGAGAGTGGTTAGGCCATATAGTCCACCACGCTGGCCTAGTGCAACTACCATTAATTTAATTAAAATGAAATCAAATTCGCGATAAAATCCGTAAGAATTTGTTTTATTTCAATTGTGTCCAGCAGTTTGTAAAATGCAACATAAGCTCCGAGGACCTACGACGGGATAAGAAGTGGTGCGAAAATGTACGGCCTAAGTGCATGGATACATACTACGAGATTTTACAAACTGAATACTCAATCGTAGTGGAATGGATGAAGTGACATTCGAAGTCAAGCCACTAGTGACTAGATCAATGGTGAAATATTTTTTATCACAGTCATCAGTCGAGATGTGTCAAAAACCTTATTGGCAACACTGATACTTAAATGGCTAGTAAATAAACGTTACCATAGCCAGTGTCTGCCGGTCTTCCGTCCGGCATTGCGCCAATGAGTTGGATCAAGCCCCAAGTACCCTCAATAAGGGCAATGAACGGTGGTAAACACACCGGGAAAAAATACCATTAAATAGGTCGACATGCTATGGAATTCTTGAATGAAATGGGTAAAAAATACTCGTAAATTATCAT
Source organism: Theretra japonica (assembly GCA_033459515.1). NCBI lineage: Eukaryota > Metazoa > Arthropoda > Insecta > Lepidoptera > Sphingidae > Theretra > Theretra japonica. The sequence continues at coordinate 7,934,854 of CM065942.1, forward strand.
CATTCGTAAAACAAATGTGAGCCATCTTTACATTTTCTCATGTTATACATTTTTGTTAAGTTTATATGAATATTAAAATAATCAAAATAATCATTTATTTTTACATCGTTCTGTGTATGAAAATTTAATTATGACTTGCATGAAGATAATATATTAGCAAGTATAAATTATTTCTTACATAATGATAACCTTTACATGCAGTGAGTCAGTATCTATGTTTAAACATTAAATACAGACGTATGTATTATGAAGATTGCTTACAAAGTTCTCATTGATGTCCACGACCTATTCAAGCGTTTCTTTACCTCCCACTTCAATGACGTCATAGTTGGTTTCTACTGGCATCATTAAACTATAAAAAAATAACAGCGTTGGGAGCTTTTTGTCCAATTAACAAAGCTATGTTAACATGCGTGTATTCTTAGAAAACAATTTTGTTATTGAGTATACGCATAGTAATATGGTAAACGGAAAATCCAACAGCTTTATAATTTATATACACAATTCTAACACATTGTACCTATTTATAATTACGTGACACACTGGCGGATGCAGTCATGATTAATATCAATAATCTGTAATTTTAAAATGAGGTAGTTCAAGTTTGTGGCAATAGATGTCGCTGGGCAGTTTGGGTGACCTAGCCGTTCCGAGTCTACCCAAAATTTGATTTCAATATAATCTTAGTCAAAACAACATAGATATTTTTTATTGATAAAACCGTAATCCGAGAGTTCCAACATTCAAGCTCGTCACAACAAAACTTGTTTGTTTATATTGAGTTTAATACTGCTCTGAACTATACATTTCAACAAACAAAATGAAATATGCGAAACGGCAAACACGAAGCCGATTCACATCTGCACTGCGACAAATATCTAGGAGCCCCATTCATGTACCTGGGTACATTCACAATGTTATAAATAGACACGCTTCTACGTATTTTCAAATATCATGCCGGAGATTCTCGAGCGGCGACAATACGGACTTTGACTTCAAAGGTTCGAGGCAAATGTAGTGCATTTCATATTTGGTTATATGAGTTTTGCACAAACAGATATAAAGTTGAGGATCCTGTCGGAGACGGTTATATGAGAAATATATAATAAAACAGAAAGAAAATTTTCTAAAACTCATTGTATAATTATTTAAGCAAAATAAAATAAAAATGCATTGAATAAGTCAGTTAATTTAAAAAATAAACAAATGTAATAGTAAATCTTTATTCAGCTTTGTTAAATTTTTATATTTTTTGATAATACGGTGATACCTACACCAGGCATTGCCTCGCTTAAATAAAATAATAACATTAGGTTATTATTTCGCGGATGAAGATATTATTATGATTTTTTTAAATTAAGTAAAACGGAAACAACTACATAAAATAAATTTTGAAACTCTTATACGATTCCATTGTAGATGTTTTGTTTGATTTTTTCAGACTAATTTTAATACATTTCCGAAGTTTGTTTTATTATACGAAAGGTCACTTCCAGGAGGTCAATGTAGAGATCCTATATTTAGCCGTGTACTGCCTTTGGCTGAAGAGAGAGATATGAAATATTTTTTTACAACCTCTAATATAATAATATTTGCTATACTAAAGAAGATAGAATAAGAACCTATCGTGAAAATAACAATATTGTAACTAATGTTAAGACCACATAGATATACATACAGCATACACTTGTTCTCGAGATATTCGCGAACATCCACACAAGTTCAATCAAGAAGATATTTTCTTGTAATCGGTAAAAAAATCTACAGTATCGTTGTAAATGCTATACAGCAGAAAAACCTTGACAACAGATTACGTAGGCGCGTCGCCGAAGTATTAACACTTCACAAACAATAGCCGTGTCTAGTAACCCTTACTAATTTCTTTTCATAACACATGCAAAACATTTTTTTTGCGCATTTCCAACGCGATATTTGCAAGTATTTCGTGCTGGGCCTCTGGTCCGTTTACATTAGAGTAGCGATTTTCCTCAATTTATGTCTCCATATTCTAAAACGTAGATTTAAAGAGCCTCTACAAGCTATATCTCGGGTGACTATCGACTTTTTAAAAAAATCGATAATACAACAGAATTATCAATACATCTACATGTTTTTTAAAGATTATCAACCTGTAAATGCTAAATTGGTCTATTAACAGGCAACAACGCACAGATCAAGTACATAATTCGTTTTAATATTTATATTGTAAAAAAAACGATTGTCAGGATTAGAAAATACTTCAAAACACCTAAACCACGTTTTTCTGCACCCACGAGACAACTGGCGATGAATCTGGAGAAAATCTTTAGATTCTTTTCAAAAAGTGATGCTTAAAGTTGAAACAAACAAAGGTACAGACAGGAATTGTAGATAGTTGATCAACAAGCAAAACAAACTGACCAAGAAAAAATTCACAACATCGAAGTTCGGCAAACACAAAACTGTTTTGACGAGATTTAATAACTTATAATTTATTTCCAGCGTATTTTAATCGATTCTCCCCACTTGGAACAGCTCAAATCAATATTTCACGGTTGATATTAAATTCTTATGCAATATTACGAGCGGCCGTTGTTATTTGTGATAAATCACAGCATTTACATTTTCTAATTGGCTGGAAAATATTATTACGGTATGAATAGCTACGTATAACATAACAAGTCATTAATTGTCTCCTTATTCTATGCCTTGGTGTAGAAATAGGTTCTGAATCGTAATTTCTAACGCTCTATGGTTAATGGTTGATTTTTGCGGAAGCACCAAAGCAGGATGTAATGAATGTATCATTGCATCTCTGCTGATCCAGCGGAGGTGTGGATAATAGCAATGAGGTAATCTTGATACTGAACATTGTCTTTAAGAATAAAAATAGATTCAGCATTTACACCTTTCGTAGTATCGAGAATAGATCGAATACTCCTGCCGGTAGAGATGTACTTTTTATTTTTCAACAAAGACAAATCACCCATTCTCTATAGATTATTTCGGTCAGCGCTCTGAAATCATGTAAAAAACATCTACATCATAGTTTCCCGCAATTAAAATAAATACACAGGCAGCAACATCACAAAATAACATGCAGTATTTTTTTCCGCTGCCGCCTAATTGCGAATAACGAATGTACTTGAACGGTACTCAGTCGAAACCCACACTTTTTGCTCATAACACATCATTGTGAACTGCCGAAACGGCAATGAAAAATTGATAACACTTATTTAGGGTTCTGTCGGCTAATTATCGAATGATCTCTATACGTAATGATGGGAAAAAGATTGCCCGATAAAGAAGTACAAGTACGGAAAGGTACACCAGAACAAAGGATACAGTAATAATAACAATCTGAAAACTGAAATACATTATATACATGCTGTCAGATGCAATATAAAGTAAAAATATTTTTGTTGCTGGTGGTAGATATGAATATCTACGCGTATAGTTTTGGGTACAGCGTATATGCAGTAAGGTCGTGTAATTTTCAACCAGCGAGTGGCATATATCTAAATAGAATAGGTATGTAGAGTAAGGATAATTCTCTCGTCGGTAAATACTTTATGTGGATTGAGCTGCATTACCAGCAGTTGAATTGCAGTCACTTTGTAATGCGTGACAAGATAATTCAGATTACTGTTCCCATTCACACATAAGACAAGCAATGTGCTTAACTTGACTATTTCAGTTTCTAAAAAAATTTTGAAAAATTCAATTTAAGCAAATATTTAAATGTTTGTAAAAAAAATTATAAGCGTTATCAAATATTCGCAGTTTTAAGAGATTTAATATACCAGTATTTATCAAAAGAATTTAAATGTAAAAATTATCTCTGGTTTATTTGACACCAACCAATATTTTAAAATAATTTAAAGAATTTTATATTAAGATGAGATTTTTTGTTTCTGTAAAACACTTAGCAATTCTACGAACGTTTCATCTAACAATATTGTACTACAAAGGTTCCCTGTTGGTAATTCAAGGAATTCATCTTTCCAAGAATACTGCTACGTAGTTGGGTGCCGAGGAAATGAAAATTTTCCGTGAGAGCCTTTATTACTTCCACTAAGAAAACGATAAAATCCTTGCACTCAACAAAATTAAAAAGGATTCCTAGAACATAAATAACTAATTTCCAACATTAAGAAACACATAATTGAGAAGAAAGCGTCTAAGAACTTTACTGTTAGTAAATAAGCCATGAAATACAAACTCTTAAAACACGTTTAGTATAATAGTGTTAATTTGCATAACTACATAATTGGTAACACCGGGTAATACCAAAGCGTTTGTAATATGTGGTTTGTTGAACAACTTATTCTAGTCTTAGAAATGGTAGGTATTTTACACAATTATACATCCTATCCTACTTCCTACTAATATAATAAAGGCGAAAGTTTGTGTGTTTGTTACATCTTCACGCTCAAACGGCTGAATCAATTTTGATGAAATTTGGTATGGATGTAGCTGATACCCTGGCTTAACAGATAGGCTACTTTTTGTCCCGAAAAAAATGTGGTTTTCCCGTGGGATGATCGAGAAGTCTCGCTCAAACGGCTGGACCAATTTACATCTAATTTAGTATAGAGATAGCTGATAACTTGGATTAATGCATAGGCTACTTTTATCCCAAAAATATAGTTACGAATATACGAATTCAATATGTATATTTGGTACTCTTTCAAAATCAAAGGAATCGTTTCAGATAGAATATAGGGCGGATGAAATGGGACATAAGAGGACATGCCTTGAGTCATGAAACAGGTTGAGACGTAAACTACGACGTATAACATATAAAAGACTATAACTCCCAGTTTTTACTGGAAAATACTTTGATCCTCATGTAAACGATAAACCTAACTACAAGTTTATAAGTTGGCAAGCGATTTGTATCAGCAAGTTAGAGAGTGTTTACCAATAACAATTTAATGAAAACTATAAAAAATATAGTATATAATTCTAAGAATCTATTGTAACGGTTCATTCGAAATATATTGATATTGTTTTTTCCGTTCGAAGAAATAAATTGAGGATAATTGATTCTTGAACTATAAGATAACTTTCACTGGTAAGGAAAATAACAAACTTTACGAATCATCATATAGGAGGGATAACCTTTAGATGTTTATAACGAATAACTCAGATTTTACTATCAATTTTGGCCTACAAAAACAATCATGGTACCTATTAACATATAAAAAAATGGTTGTATTGGAAAAAAATATTCTTTTTTTGTACAACTGTCATGCATATTTATTTTTTAATATTAAAAAATATTTTGTTTGTTCATCCATCTTTATTAAACTTTTAAACGATCCAATAATAAGGAATGTGTCAAAAAATCGCTTAAATCAATCTGTTTTGTACCTTAAAAATAATATTTGTTGTTAATGTTCTCTGAGCTATAAACACGGAATAAAACAACACATGAGGTCATATGTAACTCGCAAGCCTTCATTTAACTACCCTGCTTAAGGATAGAATACAAATTATCAAAGTTATTTCTATTAAAGGTACACCTTCGCAAAGGCCACTATATTTCCCTGTTTCTAATGGATTTCTGCCAACATTTATATAAAAATAACTTCGTCCAACCTTCTAACAGCGAAACATACCAGTTAAATAGGACAGGATATTAAAATTAATACCTAGTACATATTTATTTCGTCATCATCATTTGCAGCTACAGGTGACCATCTGAACACAGGCCTTACATTCATATTATTCAAATATAATAACAAAAATAGCTTTTATCTAGTAAACTACCCACATATTAGTTTTCCTGAAGCATCATTTTTAGCGATAAAAATCTCAATTGCTTTGTAGTGGTATCTAAAATTACAAATCATTATGAACTACTTTATAATTCTTCTTGTATTTACGAGTATAATCGGGTCTGACTGCTCCATCAAAATGTCTGCAGAAGATTTGCCCTAACATGAAATAAAGTTATACTGTATGCCATAAGCTCACAGAAATTCGATATGTATAAAAATCGTATTAGAATGTGCCAACTCTGAGCGAGTTTGAACAAAGAAAGCAAAATGGAAGTACTTTTACTTCATAATATCTTAACAAAGGCTTTTATATTCACTGATTCTCAACCTACAGAACATTAACAGCCTCCTTGGCGCAGATGGTTAGACGCCGGCTGTGAAACGAGAGGCCACGGGTTCGATCGTTCGAGATAAATGTTTATGAGGACTGAGGCCCACAAGTATTTGTCTCGGATATGCGTGTTTGTGAGAGTGAAAAGTCTCTCGTAGTTCCTGATACTCACGACACTAAACTCGATCTTTGTGTGGGGTCAGGACTATGTATGTGACTGTTGCGTATTTATTTATTTATTATTCCACTCTTACTGCAAAACTTGAGACCACTAACTAACAAACAAAACCCTTGTTCCACGATACAAAACACGAACATCAAGTGTGACTACAAAGGATTTTCTAGTGGGACTGGAAAATAAACAAGCACATCAACATGTGTTCGAGTTAAATACTTGAATTACGTATCGAAATGTAAATAAAGGCGAGATCCGCTATGAAGACATAAGTATTATAACCAGTTGTTGTATCAGGTGCGTAGTGTGGCGTGTTTGAACCGGTGAAGTTTGATCGACGACTTGCTAGTAGTTTTAACGAGTAAGTGCGTATTTATTGATAACTTGTGTTATCGAGGATCGTTATTTTTTCTAGGTGCGATACAAATGCGCGGTAAAGAAGCTAATGAAAGGCTTGATGGACAGTGATCATTATCGTCAAACACCATAGGCGTCCCCAAAGAATTTCGACATTACCAAAAGACTGGTTAGAATGATTACAACCTTTCGAAATTAAGTTTGTGAAATTGCCAACAATACCACAGTGTATGCCACAGCATAGAAGTCTGAAGACAAGAAAAGGTCTGCGATTTTTTAGATTTACAACCGAATGATATGTATCTGTCGCTGGATGCAAGCTGCCTCCAACAGGTCACTGTGGAGATCATTGGGGGAGGCCTATGTTCAGCAGTGGACTTCCTTTGGCTGATGGGTGGATGGATGGATGTATCTCCTTAGCCGAATGAAAAACAAGAAAATTACTAGGTAACATTTATTTTTGCCAGACCTCTTTGTGAGGCTTCACCACTTAAAGGTGCATCGCTCTAACTTGAATTCGATATATTTATGTACAAGCCTAGATTTAAATTCATTTAACATTAAATGAAACTGTGAACTTTGCTACTCGTAACAAATATACCTACCTACACAAGAAGTTGTAGCGAAACGAATCATACAATTATTCTCAGAAAGTTTATTATGCGTAACGCTGCTTCTTTATTTTGAATTGGTTTTATGTAAAGAGGTAGTTAAACAATACTTCAATCAACACAATGTATTTATATTATAGAGTATATAAGGTACCTACTATACCTTTCAGGATTCGATGCGATGGATGTTAAATTTGTATGGGTAACTTGGATTTCCTTATATTTATTAATATATTTTATATAAACATTTTCTAGATTTACCAAGCTGTATTGCTAATTAAACTGTAGAAACCATTTGGTGTAACAATGTCCTTTCGATTACCGTTGACGCCTCCAAATTATCAAAAAAATTACCGTACTTACATATTCTCCTACAAGTTAGTTTAAACGCCATACAAAAAAAAAGTACGGAATCCACCACGCTAAGTATCTTACACGCATATCCTTAAGCATCTCCGTCATGTCCACTTTTCGCAAACTCCTAATTAATTCCGTAAAAACAAATGCAAGTCCTTCAATTAACCAACACGTTGTTTCTGATGCATGAAGGACGTTACATTCATTTGTCACGAGGTGTACATTACTTGGCATGGAACTGACGTGAGAGGCAAATCATTACCTCCCGTACATATTCGGCCTTATTCATAGACAGTTTTAAAACCTACTTTACTTATCCAATTTTGTGTCCCTTTCGAACAACTTTTGAATTCAGTTTGAGCGAAGAAGGCAAAACATTCAATAACTAAAATAAGTTTTTAAATTGTCTACGAATAAGGCCGATTATGTTTACATTAAGATCCTTGTACCGACAAAATTGAATAAATTATACGCATTAATTTTCAGACATCAATGTGTAGTATAAAGGTAAGTCAATTTTAAAGAGCATAGATTGTTTTCTTGACCTTACCTCAAACCTATAATTATACGAGCATATTGGCGCATAATGTAGGATAGATTTGTGGTCAGCGAAGATATTTCATTTCGAAGCGGAAAGCGCAGCGTGGGACGTCCACCCACTAGGTGGTCAGACGACCTGGTAAAGGTCGCGGGACGTCGCTGGATGCAGGCTGCCTCCAACAGGTCACTGTGGAAATCATTGGGAGAGGCCTATGTTCAGCAGTGGACTTCCTTTGGCTGATGAATGGATGGATGGAAGACATTTCCGATTTAATCTGCAACTACTCACCTAGAGGAAGTGGTTACTAACGCCCATGTCATTAACTCTGGGAGGGACGAATCACAGGAACAGATTATATCGCCCTTAATATACTTATTTATCTTTATCTAATTTTGGATGATTACATTAACCATAAAAACATGACATTAAAAACAAAACTGTTACAACTGTTCGGTTTTAAGTTAATGATGTTATCCTTCTACGACTAAGTTCTCTTATTCGAATTCTCGGTTGTAGAAGAATCCTGTATTCAACAATTTGCGATTTTGGACTTACACAATACATTACAGTTAACCCTCTCATCCCCTATACATAAAACTCAAAATAGGCAGCATATTTCTCACCACCACTAAAATTACTATTACGTATTGCATAAAGTATAATGAAAACATCCAAGATACCAGAAGATCCAAGTTTTATTTCAAAATGTCAAGAATGCTTTCAGGTTTTGTTTTCATTTCCAATTGATAACCGGGTAGCAAAAACACAAACATTTAATTAGCTCTGGTACACATGGGTTCGGTAAAATAAACAAATAAATGATTGCACGGAAAAGCTAAAATACATTTTACGTGCACTCACCAAAGTTGAAAACAAATACGTGCGTTGCGTTAGTAAACATAATAAACAGTAAAAACGATATTAGACATGCTATAAAGAGAGACAATTGAAACTGTACAGTAAGTGATGGTCAGGAAATCCCATTTTGGCAAAGTAGGCGGACAAAATTGAAAATAATTCATGAATCATGACGTAATCTGTCATAAATATTTTTTATATCGCCAAAGCAGACGTTAATTTACTAGTTTAGGCATGTTTTTGATTAACTAGAAAGACGAGATGAGCAGTTCGTTCGCTTGATGGTGAGCGTCACGCCCGTAAACAAGCGCATCATTACCCAGAATTTATTACATACGTAAACATCACGCTTTTTTCCCAGAAGGGATAGGCAGAGGTGCAACCAGGGCACACACGTTTCGCCTTATGTGTTCCGTCCCATGATGTGATAGGGGGCTAGCCTATTGCCATATCGGGCACAAATTTCTGACTCCGAGCTGATAATGAACAGAAAAATCCAATATCACTTTGCTCAACCCGGGCAATTTATTACTACTAGTATCACTAGCTTCTTAAGTCCTAAATTGCGCGCGTCACCCAGTCATTAGGTGCTAAGTTTCTTAATTCCCAACAAGTATTGGCTACAATTCTCCAAGCCTGTTAGTTGCTGAACTTTGAAAATACATACAAAACCATACTCGCCATTCGCCCGCATCCGATAGATAGGCAGGGACTACGGATCTGTACTTTGCTCGATCCTGACATATCAAGTTCGGGTAATCCAATTCATCAACTTTTTCATAATATTATCGTCGGATCAGGATAAGCTCCATTTACACAGGGAGAGTTTCTGGCGGCGAGAATAGTATGCAATTATCGCACGACATAACCGCAACAGTTTATCGTGTTCTGACAACCGTTTACACGATGCAATTTTTTTATATCCTTACGATAATCGTACCTTCGAGGCGAGAAACCCTCCTCGTGTAAATGGGGCTTTACTCTATTCTCAGACACGAAGTTCGAATGTTCGAACGTTCGACGTTCACGTATTTAAGTTAAAAGTTTTCCACTTCTAAAATCAGTACTATTCTCTATGCAACTTATCATATACTCCGAAATTAGTCTATGGTTATAACGTGCGATAGAGGCACATTATTTAGGCACATTCGTACAGTTTTACTTACAACGCGCGACATTCGAAAATTCGTCGTCGTGTCGGTGAATAGATAAATAGAGGTTATTATGACCCAAGCTTTAACTTTAAACAAAGGTTTAATTTAAGAGGAACTTCATTACACAACACCTGCCGTACCAAAGGCTGAGTATATTAAATGTTACCTTTAAATGTCAACTAACTGACCATGCGGATCTAAGTTCAAAGACATCGCTCGTCGGGTCGTGGTATTATCCTGGCACGACCGGTCTCGTAAAGGTTTCCTCTACGCACATGTGTGTGCTACTATCCCTTTTAAAATGTACGTACAATAGAACGAGCAGATGTGTGGCTTGGGTCGTTGGAGTTTTTAAAATCGGGTTGATGTTAAAAAGACTGAAGTTCGTAAAAAATCTGGTAGGTACGTCTTAATCCTACGCAACATGTTTCGTAAGATAGTCGATTAAACAATAAGGAAAATTAATAATAAACTTAATAATTTTTTCGATGAGCACACTTTGTACCTGAAGAAAAATACTAGCGTGAGCTGAGTGTTTTCTACGTCCAACGCATTTGTGAGTTGTGATCGCCCAAAACACATGATATGCTGTGATGTCTAAACTCTAAGTATACCGTAGGTACTAGGTATACTTGCAATCTTTGCCTATCACGGGAATGCCCTAGGGATTCCCAATCAGCACGTGAAACAGCAAATATTTTCATTTACGTCTTTCATTACATACGAAAGGGAAACCCAATTAAACCAGTCCGTTAAATTGTAGCCAATAACAATTACTGACTAAAATGTAAATACAGCCGATATAATACTAATGAGCTCACACCCGTAAGATTTCAAATAATTAAAACGAATTTCGTAGCTTCATACCTACATTATAATTATAGAACAGAAATAGTTACTGTACGGTTTAAAAAGTCAAGGTGACCATTAACTGTTTAGAGTGCATTAATTTAATATCTGCTAAGCGCACCGTTGAAAGAGCATTATCATTATATGTATATTCCGAAAGATGATGCTTCATACTAATATTAAATTAGCGTGTTAATTTGTCCTTCATTCTCCCAGCAAAAATGCAATGGATAAACACCTTTTGTTGCATATTACAGTTAACCGGCCTTATTTGTACGTGGCCTCCACTTAAGAACCTTTCGGCCCCAGCGGCCATCAGTTCTACGAGCTATGTGCCCATGCTATGTATAGTTTCAACCATGCCATCATAATCGTGTAGCAGATAGAGAGATATTACGTCTCTCACCCATGTACACTAAAGGCACATGAGTAGATAAACCTTACTTAAGGTATTTGGATTGTTTGTGAGACCGAAAAAGCTCTCGTAGTGTCTGATAAAACGACTTCTGTATCTGTATCAGCCCATATACGTCGCAGGGCACGGGCCTCCACCACAATCAAGAGTACAATTGAGAGGGGTAGGCCTTAGTCCACCACGCTGGCCATAAGACACATAAGACTAGATTGATCTTAATGTGCCATCAAGTGTCAATCAAAGTCACAAAACCGAACATCTGGACTTTGTGTCAACTAACTTGTTTTTAAAACCCCTGCGACGTTAACATAATGTAGAGATTTTGAAGCACCGTTTGGCCTTTGTAATAAGAGTATTCACTGATGTACCGTACTAGAGTATTTTAAACCTGTTCTATATAACGCACTCCATGTGAGTTCTGTCATGGACACTACCAATCGTCGTCAAAACGGCATTTTCAAGGACACGGGAATACAATTGAGTTCTTGTTATACAGAACCCGGAATATTAAACTCGGGGATTAACTGGTATACACTCTAACATTAGCGTACCCCTCTATCTTTAAACATTTGGACAAGAGAGAATTCTGAACGGTATGGTCCTTTGGTAGGTCGTTAAAACTACCTCAGCTCGACCCGGGTGGTATTGCCTCATAGAAAGTTCTTCTAAATTCTAATCGTTTATCTTTTATTTTTATTATCTTTTATGTGTTTACACTGCATTACCGACAAAATAGACTCCATTGCTCGCTCACGTCTAACATTACGGCAAATTGTTTGTTGTGTTAATTCATTATTAACATGCATACCTAAACAAACATAATGACCGGGGTAATCCAACAATATCTAACAAATACATCTATTCGCGACGCATTATAATTATTAACATGAAAATAGCCGTGCACTTGTGTTAAATAACAGAAACCATTGCAAAACACACATGAGAAACATAATTCACATCGTGGACGCGAGCGCACATAATCACGACGAGTGCGGGTCACGTGTTCTCGCACGCCATTACAGGCTAAATTACGTTGCTGTTGCTAAAGGGAGCTGTTTCAAATAAAATCTCGAGTTGAAGTTGCATTTTTTCCTTCTGGTCTGAATAAAACCTTCGTGGATTGCGAACGCCTTGGGTTAGTCAGTTTTTATGGCACGCGAATGACTTAATAGGTTAGCGGGATTATGAATGTTGGTGGTTGAGGTTGTTGAGCCTTGGTCATTGTCATTTACTATGTAAAAGTTAAAAACATAACAAAAAAAACGTTTTGCTTTTTTTATTGTAATTAATGGCAAGACGGCAATAGTATAGACGAGCATGGCATGATGAAAATGAACGGATGCAGAAGCAAGTGACTTGTCTTACCATATTAAGCCTGCATTTCGCACAATTGATGTTTTCGAAACCTTATCACGAACATTATTTGAACGCTGCTTATATTCGTAAATACTAATGTCTGCACAGGCAAAAAGGTTTGAAAAGGTGCAAAAACTAGTACATTAAAATAACGCCTTCAATTAAAATAATTGACACCACAAAAAAAACAGCACCTCGTGAGCGTGCACAAAAATGCACACATAATGCAAAGCAATACAAGTTAAATTAACCATTATATTATAATTCAAATGCAATCTTAATGATGCAGACATTAAATATCAAAAAAATATATTTAATGCATTTTTATCTCGACATATTCCAAAGACTACATACGAATGAAATGTGGCTCCGACCCCATGTCGCGTGATAAAAAGCTCGAAGGCAGGATGACAAATTGTTCAATGAAATATTTGCAAAATGTCACACATAATATAATGGCGATAAATATTAGCAGGCCTAAACGACAATTCACAAGAGGTCGACAAGTATTGTGTCAGTAAACTCCGCGTTCAATTCTTACAGCCCACGCAAAAACAGCTGAATTTTAATGTAACTTAATGTACTGATACCAAAAGAAACTATGATTATAGGTTTTAATAAATCCCTCCATTGTATTGTATTGTATTGTATCAGCCCATATACGTCCCACTGCAGGGCACGGGCCTCCTCTACAACCGAGCGTACGAATGAGACTGGTTAGGCCATATAGTCCACTGGCCTAATGCGGGTTGGCGAACTTTTACATACCATAGAAATTTACATAAATCGCTATGGTATGCAGGTTTCATCACGATTTTTTCCTTCACCGTTATAATGCGTGGTGATTGACTATCAACACACACATGACTCCGAAAAGTGAAAGGTGTGCCCTGGGATTTGAACCCGCGACCACCGTGAACATGGAGGCAGCCGCGTCTGGTCCGTTACCATGAGGCCACCACGCACTTATCCATAAATCCCTCCATAATACTTGTTTTTATTAGGATAATATGTCTTTGGGGACCATGAAGTAATCACAAAATTCTTTGATTTTGCAAATATTTTTTGGATGATTGTAATGGGCATCGGGTATAGATGTAATTAGTGACTCCATTTGATCCTTTATCAGAGCTACCAATGAATGAAATTATTTAACCAAACCTTAAAATAAAATATTAAATAATACAAATCCACGAAATTGCTGACGAAGCTAACGCTCCAAGTTGTAACATGAGCCATCCCGCGCATGTATATTAATAGAACATGTCGACACAAGGAAACCATTTGTAATTACCATTCATTTGCTAATTGTGACAGTTTTTGAAATATGTTGCAATCACTTACTACCACTTAAAGATGAAGAAACGGCTTTCCTACGCTGAGTGAGATTTCCAGACAGTTGCAAAGGTTGATTTTTTTAATATAATATATTTATTTTCTCTATTCCTACTGGCACTATGTAGTGACTTCAAAAAACGATATTTTTTCATTGCAATGAATGGCGAAACGAGCATGCCATACGCCTGATGGTAAGCGATACGACCGCTCACGCACAGTAGCAAAACCAAACATTGCGTTTCGTATGGTGGCATGTGCCTACTGCGGTCGTCAATTCAATTTTCATATTTTCAATAAGTACAAAATTTACAATGTCCTTGAAATATAATCTTAACCGTGCCTACAACAGCCTGGCGACCGTGCTGTAGTGATTATTTATGAAAATTCCGTGAAAGAAAGAAGAATTTGTCATAGTTAGTCTCGTAAATGTGCTCTATTTTGGCTTCAATATATATATATATATATATATATATATATATATATACATATATATATATATCCGTTTTCAGGATAAGTTTTCGTCGGTATACTCTGTTTGGGTTTCAATGCACTTACCACCGATGCATCACTCTGTCGCGCCAGCATAAAATAGTGGTACTTAAAGTTCGACAATGCGGCATATTTTCTTCAGGTTCCGTGTATTTTCATTCATAAACCTACATTTTCATTTTGCATGTTTAATAGACTTATTCAATAAGATAAACGTAGAATAAATGGCATCGTAATACTAAAAAATCTGATTTGATCGCATTACATAATCGCAGTGACCGAATAAAACTTGGTTAAAAAGGGTTAAGTATGGCTAGCTCATTCTCGGTACGAATGCAAATCGTTCTATAAATGCTTAGGTAATTAATTTATGATTATTTACCTTGTCTCTACTCTCTACGTCTCAACCCATTTGTAGCAGGCGATCCACGGTAATTTGATATTCTCAGATATTATCATAGAATAAGAAATTAGCAGAGTTTCAATGCTCTGTTCATCGTAATGCGCGCCATCTTCGGTCCTGGCACACAGGAGTTGCAGTAGCGGTTGTAAAGGCGGGACTTTGTTTTACAACACTTAATACACTTAAACTTTTACATGAATGACGAACTTTTATAATCAGACATAAAACGAAATAAATTGTCTAATTTCATACAATGTAAAAAGTTAATACGTACTGACACTCCTTCCTTAGTTTTACGTAAATAAATGATTTAATTACGTTCTATTCTATTTATTTTTGGCACTTTTTATATCTTTAATACAATATAACGTTATTTTGTGGATAGTTATTATGCATGCATTCATATCAGGATCCGTGTCGGTAATTACTCCCGACCGGATTTTAATTTGCATATTAAGGCAATTTTCAGCGGCCATCGCATAACTTACGTAACATCTAGTGATGATGCACACACATTTTTACAGATTCTTTTATTTGTATATTTAGCTTTTTACTGAATCTAATTGCAGATAAATATTGTTGAAATCATAATGAAGTGTATTTTTATTTATTTTTTAATCTTAGGTATCTATGACTGAAAAAACCTGTGATAATTTTTCGTAACCTAATTTCAAAAACGCCAAATATTTTTGTCTCATAAAATCAAGACCAAGGAGACATAAAAGTTAGCAAGTTGTTTGGTTATCTATGTTAGATTAACCTAAAAGATAACTGGAGATTTGCTCAAGACTGATCTAATAAATTTAATGTCCTACTTACACCGTCCATGATGATAACGTTTGACGCATAATAAATTATGAAAAACGCATAAATCTTCTAAACAGCCCTACGCCATTTTTTTCAAAGTATCCAAATTGTATTGTAGATATAGCGCACCAGAAAGAATTTTCCACAAAAATTATAATTATGATTTAGGTAGTTTGTACTGTGTAGGTATTATCGATCTATAAGCCAAAGAAGGTCCACTGCTGAACACAGGCCTCCCTCAATGATTTCCACAGTGACCTGTTGGAGGCAGCCTGCATCCAGCGACTAGGTACTATCTTTGTAGGTATTATATCACTACGTCATTAGATTGCAATCTTCCCAAGTGGCGTAATCGAGTCGAGAAAATTCGAATAAGCTTATTAAGAATTAAGTAAGTATTTTACAGTCAATCGTTTTTACCGCGATCCATCGTAGCTACTCACAAGTCATTATATATTTTGACAATAATGTAGTGTAGATTTTTAATCTTTGCAATACTTCCCATGGAGTGCGAAGTTCGCAACCCGCATTGGACCAGCAAGGTGGACTATAGCCAAGCTGTTTCAATCGAAATCTCGATTGTATATGAGTTCCATGCTTAGTAATTATTACAGAATTTTTAAACTGTATGCCTGATGGAAACTTAGCTTTATGGGTAACACGCAAACACAGTTCCACTTAATGTCATATGTGCACGTTTTTATGACATTTTTAATGTTTCACATACGTGTTCGGAATTAACATTTCGTTCATAAATGCGATATGACTGACCGCCTTGTTAAGACGCGGATATTTGTGTAGCAGTTCTCATATAATTTATTGCTGGTAATAAACGGGCCAATTTAAGGGTTATTATAGAAGGTTATTATATATTTAACTAGCGGCCCGCCCCAACTTCGTCTGGGTACAGATTTTTTTGATTCCACTGCACAACAGATACATTTTATTTTTCGTACAAACTGGGATACCCTGTATATGTATTACACATTTACCTTTCCTCTTGACTCACTCTATCTATTTAAAACAACCGCCTCAAAAAATCCGTTGCGTAGTTTTACAGATCTAAGTATACATATGGACAGAAAGACAGCGAAAAGCGACTTTGTTTTATACTATGTAGTTATTACCAGTTTATGATGAAAAAAACTTGTGGGGAAACTAGATATTTTTTTACAAAACTTGATGAAAAGATTGATGAGCACCTGCCGTCCGTCGTGGATTACTAAAATAACTAAAAACTCCAAAAACAGCAGCAGTCAATCATTCACGAAAATTTTCTTCTTACACATTTTTAGTGTCGCTGGAAAAGTGACGATAGTTGTTATTTAGTTTTCTTATTAATTATTATGCTAAAAAGTCCAAATACTGGCAAAAATAATAAACAGCATAAAAAATAACCAAAATAAAAAATAATTCTATGTGTTCTAACAATAGTAATTTAAATTAAGAACAGCATCATATCAAATAGGTTCACGCTACGCCTGAATGAATACTCCTTGTACAGTAAGACCCGCAAACCGTTACATCCCGGAAACCACACTCCATATACATCAACACGCTATTCCAAAGAGGCGGCAAGCAACGCTTTACTGTATTTATTTTGCTTCCATTCGAGTTTAATCTCAGTTTTATCACGGCCTATAAATATTACTAGAAAGTAAAGCAAGAAAATTGAACTTCTCTCCGCTTTGCTTTATTTTATGGGTTGGTAACCGTTGATTTGTATCTTTTATAATTGTTGGGAATTGGGATATGTCAGACATATGTATATTATAAATTGTATTAACAACATTTTCAATTGAATCTATATTATAACAAACGCATACATACATAAAAATCACGCCTTTTTCCCAGAAGGGGTTGGCAGATGTGCAACTAGGACACCCACTTTTCGCGTTGTGTTCCGTCCCATGA
The DNA here is from genome assembly GCA_033459515.1 of Theretra japonica. Classification (NCBI taxonomy): domain Eukaryota; kingdom Metazoa; phylum Arthropoda; class Insecta; order Lepidoptera; family Sphingidae; genus Theretra; species Theretra japonica. Next base: position 7,952,574 of record CM065942.1, read on the forward strand.
TAATGAATAGAAAAATCCAATATCACTTTGCCCGACCTAGGATTCGAACCCGAGACCTCAGCTTTGTAATCATACCGTAGTACAACTACGCCACCGAGGCAGTCTAGTTTAACAAAACATTAATAAAAATATAGCAGATATTGTCTCTGGTTATAATATAAAGATATCAGCATTGGCCAAGCATATTGAACATAATACCCCATGTAAGATACTCAAATACTACCCATTAAATAATATGGATAAAAATTAATAGCAAATGGTAATAATATGGACCAGACATATACTTTTCAATATCCGCAACTGAAAGGCGTAGCAGCGAAACCTACATTGACTTATGTACTTGCAATAAATCTATGCAAACGAAATCCACAAAGTTGGTTACGCATCGCTCAGTAGAAAGCGGTTAGGGCCACTTTCATCGGCCCTTCGAGACGAACCGGGTCATCTTTGTACTTACACCAAAGCAATAACGGCGAAAATCGCCTGAATTTTGTAAATATGCATCGAATCTTTAGGAAGTACGATCCGGTCAATGTATTCAAGAAAGTTTCACTATTTTTAACGTTAATTTGTTACGTAACATGACATATTGGTGCCTTGGACGTAATAATTACAGTTTCTTTATGCCTTAATGTTAATGCCCTCTTCATAAGGGCCTTTGCCTGAATATGACGTAATTGGATAAATAAAGAAAACTGTAATACATTATAAATTATTACTCTTTGTTTTAAGTGTCCTCATAAGATATTCTGAGTCGTCCAATAGTATTTATTTATTATTATTGCATAACTTGTAAAGTTTGAAATGTCCAATATTTACTATTAGTAAAACCAAACACAAACAAACATGGACAAAACGAAGATCATGTCGAATGTCCATGTTGTGCCCACCCCCATCGGAGTTGGGGGCTCGACTCTCGAAGTTGTAGACGAATATGTCTATTTAGGACAAGTGGTCCGGTTAGGCAGGTCCAACTTCAAGACAGAGGTCAATCGTCGAATCCAACTCGGTTGGGCAGCGTTCGGGAAACTACGCGACGTCTTCTCGTCCAAAATACCTCAGTGCCTCAAATCGAAAGTCTTCGATAGTTGTGTGTTACCAGTGATGACATACGGCACCGACACGTGGCCTCTTACTATGGGCCTTATTAGGAGGCTCAAAGTCACTCAACGAGCTATGGAGAGGGCTATGCTCGGGGTTTCCCTACGAGATCGAATCAGAAATGAGGAGATCCGTAGGAGAACTAAAGTAACCGACATAGCCCAGCGGATTAGCAAGTTGAAGTGGCAATGGGCGGGGCACATAGCACGGAGAACTGATGGTCGATGGGGCCAAAAAGTTCTCGAATGGAGGCCACGAAGCGGAAAGCGCAGCGTGGGACGTCCACCCACTAGGTGGTCAGATGACCTGGTAAAGGTCGCGGGACGTCGCTGGATACAGGCTGCCTCCAACACGTCACTGTGGAAATCATTGGGAGAGGCCCTTGTTCAGCAGTGGACTTCCTTTGGCTGATGGATGGATGGATGGAAAATCAGAGAGGCAGCCTGTATTCAGCGGCGTCCCGCGACATTTACCAGGTCGTCTGACCACCTTGTGGTCGTCCTACGCTGCGTTTTCACTACGTGATCTCCATTCGAGAACCTTTTGGCCCCGACAGGCTGCCTCCAACAGGTCACTGTGGACATTATTGGGAGAGGCCTACAGCAGAGGTTCAGTAGTGGACTTTCTTTGGCTGGTGGATGGATGAATGGATGAAAATCCAGAGATGACGAAAAGAACTGGCTTAACAAATAATGTTCTAATTTCCCAAGTCAATGATAATTGAAAACGTGAAATAAAGGTATTAAAATTTTCCAAGTTGTGTAAACGATATAAAAGCAAACTAAAGGAAAACATAGTAGGTTTCTCGTTCTAGTGTCATTAGGAATTCAAACAAAAGATACGGGGGTATAAACCTTGCCTATTCAAACACGAGTTGACTTCATTAATACGAGTATTATTATAACAACACTCGGCTGGTGTGACACACTATTTACACAATTATGACAATCTCATTATATGTAAAGAATTAATAACATTATTTTTTTTTTCCCTGTGAGGAAAGTTAACATTTAAAACCGGGGCTTTTTAATTTAGGCTACCGTTATTCATAGCCAGGTTTGTATTCCAGCTTTAAAAAATATTAAATAATAAGTTGTTAAATCTAAAATATTTGATCTTTGCTCCTTACTAAAATGTTATTTTATTGTCACCATGACTTGAGTTAAAATTGAATGTCCGCCAATGAAACCATTTTTCGCTTATAATTACTATGACCTCCGCTTTCTTAAGTGCTTATTAAGATATCATTATACTTAGTTTTTGTAGTTTTCCGCAGAAAGTTACTAACGATTGCTCGTTCCAGTTAAAATTAAATTACTTAATCTTGTTCCTCTGATTGAAATAAATTAAGATGTATTATAAAAACAAAGGTCTCTTTCTTTAATCAACGTACTAGATCTTTAACAAGCGACAAATTTATTCAATTGAAACCACTTCAAACTTTATTTATTGATGTATCCTTTAAGCGCACAACACTCCAAAGTCGCTGACCCGCCGACCTAAGTTGGCAACATTGTTCAATGTCGCCGGGCAATTGTGCTGACGGCTTGCATCGCCGACATGCCGCCAACATGTCAACCGGCAACAGGTGCGGGCGCTTATTGCCGACATGATAGTTTTTTTACAGGCTGCCGGATTGCGTCAGCAAGCCGTGTTGCTGGGCCGGCGGCTTTGGTGTATATAAAGCTTTATAATACACCAAAGAAATCATAAAAATTAGAACAATGTATTTAGTGAAAGTACAAAATTACAGTCTAATCGCTGTAGGAAATCTCTTACAACCAACCATGGGCTTGATATAAGAGATGGAAAATAGAGGGCAGTCTATAGTGTACATGCAGGATAAAGCTTAAATGATAATAAATAAAAGAAAATATTTAGTTTTCTTATGTACGTTGCGATAAATGAATACATCACACCTATTACAACAAACGCCTGCTCATATTTGTATAGCAAACAGTACGAGTATATTACGGTCAACGCACTTGCAATCAGTGACACATCTACTTGATAAGGATGTCTGTTCAACTCTGGTAACCCTTTTTTCCATTAATAGGGGACTATAATGTGAGAAGCATATTACTAAAGTGATTGGGAGCTAAGAGGACATGTCCAAATACCAATTCATGGAATGAAATTCATTTATCGGAATTGTCAGTTTTCATTTATATATATCAGGTTTGCGAATAAAATAAAGCTATATTAAATATATGATAAATAAAACTGGGCTTAATAAGCGACTAAGTTGCAAACTATGTATTACAATTTACAATAGAAATGAAAATGAAAAATAAAAACGTACAATATCGATTATTGTACTAAATATATTTTCTAAATATTTTAACAAAAGTATATATACTATGATGAAAGCCGAATAAAATTATGTTGAATATCTATGTTAAAAATGTTATTTACAAAGTCTGAAACCCATTTTTGTAGCTTTGCCTACATTGACAGCCTCCGTGGCAGAGTTGGTTAGACGCCGGCTGTGATAAGAGGTTGCGGGTTCGAACCCCGCACCGAGACATATATTTATGTGAACCACAGGTATTTGTTTCGGATGTGGGTTTTCGTGAGATCGTTGTTGTAGTTTCTGTTTTCTGATACCCACGACACAAGATTCAATCTTAGTATGGGGTCAGGACTATGTATGTGACTGTTGGGTGTATTTATTATTTTTTTATTATGTATTGGCGAATCAGTAGCGGTATATTGATAAACTAGAACTGGCTTTCTATAATCTATTCATACCAAAATTGAATCCCCTTTCCCGCAATTTCAGTTACGCGGGAACAAACATCACATCAATTTTCAAACTGTGATGTAGATTGACGCACTAATGTGTTTCGCAGATTTGGCCGAAGGCGCGATCACGGCGCGCCTGCGTAGCGACTAGCGTCCCCTACCTAGTTTACACCAATATGTATTGCTAAATGTAATTATTTGCAGTCAGACAGCCGAGGATATATATTGATTTTTATAGGCGTGATATACGAAATGTATAGGCATGACTTTAACACATTATATACCTGTTATGAGCTTTTTTCATATCGACATGATGATGATTAAAATGCAGTTTAGTTCAATAGGGTACGAACCAGCGACAGATGAATATTATCCGCCGGTCAACATGTATAAGTTGGTCTGATTGAAACTGGAGAAAAAAAAGGGTGAACTTATGTACAATACTTTGCCTCGGTGCGGGGATCGAACCTGCGACCGTTCGTATCACAGCAGGCTCTCAACCGAAATAGGAGGCTGCCACCAATAGGTTTCATTAAAAACAACATCAATATGTTTTTACAACGATGTGCCACCACTACTGATCCATCAAATGCACCTACATGTGTTCCAATGATTTTTAGTACCCTTTGGGACAAGTGTATGAGAAGGACTCGGGTACCTGATAACCCCAAACAGATGAGATCTGTCGAGACAATCGCAGGTTCGAATCACACATTCACGGACAATCTTTGATTGAAGCGTCAAAGATTGCCCATCTGAAGAAACTCAAGTGGTATATTTTTGTCAATGCACTCTGATGGTGTATGAGAATATTGTAAGGAGATCAAGTTCTAAAGTTGATGTTGTAAGTTGTAAATTCTAATGCACCATTAGGGGACTGAGACTATTTGAAAGGAGATGCCAAATATTTATTCCAAAAAACATACTTAAACATACAGTTTTCTCTGTTGTGTCATGTGTGTATGGATATTTATGTTAATGTGTCTTTTTAGATGTTGACCATACAGTATTCAGTTACTTAATGTAAAACAAAAAATATCATACATCAAATATCTTAAAAAAATATTTAGGCATACGATTTGTGACTATAATTTTAGTATCAATCAATAAGTTAAACAGCATTTTAATTTGTAAATTTATGGGTTTTCCATCCATTTAAAGTTATTCTTTAAATATATCAGCAACAAATGTCCACATTTGGGTTGCAGTTGGGCAAGAACCCTAAGACCGGCTAAAAGTGCTGGCTTAATATTCAAAGGAGATATGAGGGCCAATAGTATTCATATAACCTAGGAAGCAAAAGACGTAATGGCAAAGCTGTAGCAAGTTGGTAGAAGCTGGCGTCACTAAGATATTCTAGTTAGAATATATAATTAAATAATCTCATATTTAAAATATAGAGGGAATGCTATCATACATTTACATCTTCAAAAACATAGTTTTTTTTGTTCGTAATGTTGGTAGCACTACTATATTAAAGTAAAAATGGAGCTAATTATTTAACAAAAAATGACTATACATTCTGTTCCGTCTAATATGAGTTGGAGTAGAAATTAATAGCCCTGAACTATTTTTTTTATTTTTTTTTTGCAAATAATTTGTGCATATTGGACAACCTGTTAAATATCAGCTAATAATAGAAATAGGGGGCTAGGCTCCACCGTTTATATCTACATTTTCTGAAGTACCAGCGCTCCCTCTATGTAATAAATAATCCAAGGTTTAAACAAATAGTTGTTACTTTTTGTCAGTGGAATACATTAGTACAGGGATTATTTCGTACATTGTGCAAACTAAATTGTTTTGGCAGTTCCTTAGGATTACAGCTCCAAGTTCATATAATAACTAACACCTATATCAATTTTAGAAATATGTGTCAATTAAGTTGGTGTGAAAGTTTCATTTACATTTTTTTCATATTGTGTAACTAAAATATTGCACTTAATATACCTAGTGGATTTCTAAACCTCTTTTATCTTATTATTTTAGCACTATTTTATTAGATTGATGCATAATATAGCTAAGTTTAAATAATTACAATACCGAAAAACCGGGTCGCACTTATTTCCCTCTGATTTGGTGTGATAATGGTGTGATAATTAAAAAGTTTGTCTATACGATTTATCAATGTACCATTAAAAAAACACTTAAAAAATAAGCTTACCTTGTTTTTCGGCCTACGTTTCCTCAGTTTAGTGCTTATGCATTATTGTGTATGAATGAACTGTATCTAGGTATTACATTAATTAAACGTTTATCAATGTAAATTACTTTAAACCAACTATTTATTCGATCACTGCTGATAACATGCTGAAAACACTAACACAATTCAAAACAAACAAACTACATTTGTCAAAATAAAATGACGTTTCACGTAACATGTGTGTTCGCCATCTTCTTTCTTTTATATCAGTTATTATTGGTTCATAAACTAAATAATTTAAATAACTAAAATAGTATATAATAAACCGAATTTAATATAGTTCGATTAAACTTGAAAGTTAATAAACAAATACCTTTACTTTGCCTATTTACTAGTAACAACCTCTATAAACGCGCTAAATTCAAATTAAATTTACTCGTAATGTACCCTGCACCCATTTAATTTTATGTTTGTGCCGATTTTAAAATTGTAATTGTTAATGAATAATGCACATAAATCAATTTATTTAATTACAGATTCAATCATCATGAGTAGCAACTTTGGAGCTTTATGATAAACAAACATACGAAAATGCTCGAGGTACCAGACAATGTAAGTAAAGTTGTTTTAATAAAGCTTAATAAAATATCACTTCAGAGGGTAGGTACCTACATGTATATTTTTTTTATTGCATACTACCGGCGCAGTAGAATACCGTTTATCTGATGGAATGCATCGCCACCAACAAATTGTGGGAATGGCGGGTGTATTATATTTCCAGATATAAGGACAGAAGAACTACTTGTCACTCATAGCTGGTCACCATTATTTCTATCCCAATATAATATGTTAGAGGATAAGATTATCGACTTATCGTGACTGATTTTTTTAACTAAAAACCACACACAAGATGGATTGTTCGGCCTGCGAATCGAACTCAGGGCCCCGCAATTTATAGCCAATACACGCTGCCACTAGATCAATAATGCCTTTTACCTCCTAGATATCCTAAAAAAAATATTTTTTTGTGTTATAGAGGGCAATATAATTTTTGCGTAGCTTTAGATTAAAATTAGGTACGTAATGACGTTTTCTTTTTTGGACGCCTTCAAAGCTTATGGGAAAATCTGTACAGTTTAAACATAAATTTTAAGAATAAGTGCGTTTTAGAATTTCTCGTTTTCAGTATTATCTGCTGTACCTACATATATTCTAAACGGTCGTTCGGCCTTGACTAATCTAAATAATAGGATGTTTCAGGCTGCAACTATTTACACAAATTATTGTTTTAATTTAACTTTTTCACAGATTCGTGTCTTTAGCTTTCATTAAGCGAGTCTTCTTATTGTTTTGAGTTTCTAGTCTTTGTCTATCACCAAGCTCAAACCATTGCTGTTTTTGATATTAATTTCTTAGAATTTCATATGAAATAAATAAGTTTATCTGGCAATCTGGCATTTTTACTTAAATGGAAGTAAATAGTACCGTTGACTGTCATAATAAACAACGAGATGTACTATATCATAAATTGAAATACGTTTGTCGATACAGGTATAATGAATTAATACCTAAGTGAAGTTCATAACTTTTTCCGATAACCCATGCCATACAGTTATTAATAGTAGCAGTACTGCATACTATGTCGCCATGTCTTCGTTTGGACACCATCCAACGCCTGCCAATGAGAACGCACTCGACACAATACGTGTCGAGTACTAACTGCACTGAACGTTGTTAAATTTTGTCACATTATCTTTGTTTTCAACCGTGTTTATGTGAAGAGGTATGTACATACTTTAGTGGTTTGCTAAACTAATATCATAAAGAGGAAAGATTTGATTTTTTGCGTGCAATATGCTCTGAAACTACTGGATCGATTTGAAAAATTATTTCACCATTTGAATCCTTCCATCCATCAGCAAAGGAAGTCCACTGCTGACCATAGGCCTCTCCCAATGATTTCCACAGTGACCTGTTGGAGGCAGCCTGCATCCAGCGACGTCCCGCGACCTTTACCAGGTCGTCTGACCACCTAGTGGGTGGACGTCTTAGCCTGCGCTTTCCGCTTCGTGGCCTCCATTCGAGAACTGTTTTGGCCCCATCGGCCATCAGTTCTCCGTGCTATGTGCCCCGCCCATTACCACTTCAACTTGCTAATCCGTTGGGCTATGTCGGTTACTTTAGTTACTTTTTGAATCCTTACCTATCATCATTTGAAACATTACCTATCCTTGATGAACATAGGATGAAAAAAATATTGTAATTCCGCAATAAAAATTATAAGTAAGTAGTATCTATCAGCTAACCTAAAGCTTACGCTTGGATTGTTAAATGTTAGAATAAATATTGGGAAATTACAGACATCTGCACGAATACGATGATTGATTAAATAACGGACTGCGGAGCTATGAATCTCTTTCAATTAATTATATAACTACATTTCTTTTGTAAATGCGGGTTTTTTTTTAATTTTCATTGCAGACATCTGTTTTAAAACATGCAACAGTTTGACAGTCTAACAGGAAAGATCGTATTAAATAATTTGCAATTCATTACCCAAGGAAGTTTTCTTTTCTGTACGCCAAAGTCAAGTGATTTATTTTGCTAATTATTTATTGCCCCATTTGACTCGTAACCATTGTGTCTTCAGACAATTACTGGAAGTATGAATACAGGCCTTTGCCTTGAATAAAAACAGTTAATTAGGCAACTGGTTTGAAAACAATGCTATCTCTTGTTTGGAGTGCAAATATTGGTACGAGCATCCTAAGCATACCACATGCTCTGGTGTACTCTCTGTGAGAAGAGCACTAGGGTTGTCTTGCTTTTACTATAAATTTTTTGAGCCTCTTTACTGCCGATGAGGTAAATAGAAATTTAATGACCCTTTCGATGGTTTTCCTATTGTAAATCTATCAATACAGTTGTCCTAACTTGACATTAGTATAATGATTTACAACCGCTAGAAAGCGACTGTCGTCGGGCTGATATTGGAATAAAACATACTTGCGAAGATCATTATGACGGAATTCATATCCTGTGCAAGGTTGTCACTGAAAACAAGCGAATAGGAATTTCCTCCCACCAGCAATTATGCTTTCGGCACACATCAAACGTAATGCCATAACATTGTTCCTCATTTGTTTTCTGTGTTACGATGATTTCGACTTCCACCCAGGCTGAATCGTCGAGCCGCTAGTTTTCATTTGACAGGTTCTAAGGTTACACCTTCTATGCTCCATGACCTATGTCTCCGTTTTGGTCTAATACTATCTACTATTGAGGCTTGCAGGGATAATGACCATTTGTTATTTCTCCGACACTTTAATTGCCGTTCAATATATAATTGCTTTTACTTATAAGTTATTACCTATTTTTAAATTACTATCTATAGCGTTATAATTGGCACGAGTTTTTACAAGGAATTGTCATCGCGTGGCTTTGTAGGCCGGCGCCCAATTACAACATAATAACAGTAATAAACATATAAATCATTAATGACTTTGTTATAGAAAATTATTTTGACTTTGTTGTTGACAAGGTGACAAATTATTTATGAATGGTTTAGGTAGCTAGGTATTTAGGGTATTATAGCAGAGCCCGGTCCAGTGGTCTCCTTGTGCGCCAGAAATGAAGGTTTTATAATTTTACTGTTTTTGCAAGGTTTTCGATTACCTATAGATGGAATGCTCTGAAACGTATAGCTCCAAACTGGATATACACGCAGGCTAAACCCGAAACACGACTCTTGTGCGTCATTGACGGGTTTTCCACCAACACGTGCGTTGATAAAATAACAAAAAATACATTAATTAAATCTGACAATAAAGGCTCAGCCCTAATATCGTTAGTCTCGCACAAAAGAAATAACATCGTTAGTCACACAAAAGGATTAACGTGTAAAATAGCCTTTGCTTTTCCTAATAGCCCAGTTGAAGAGAAGGCTCGATAAGAGAAACATTCCGATAATTGCAATCAGAGCAAATAACAGGAAATTGTAAAATTGTTTTACGTGTTGTGACCACAAACATTTTTCTTTGTTTTGTAAATAAGTGCGTGAATGGGAATTTGAGAATTGTTTCCGAGTGTATGTGACTGTAATTTAAATAACTGTAAGTATCTTACAAAGGTTATCCTTTTTTGTTTTACAGTTTTGAAATTCACAGATTTGTTTTAATTTATTATGAAGCCAATAGTGATAGTGTAGAGGGTCTATCATTAACGGAGTGTGGAGTAGGTACTACTTCTAAAATTTTTGTGATATGGGCGGGTATCCTTGGTAAACTTACATGGTACAGCATCAGCCGCGACATCTAGTTAGAAAGAGTGAAAACGCGTAGTACATTGCAACCAACGACTTATAGCCGGCCTGAGGTTCGCGCAAATAGATTTCCTTTCGTTTCGCTGTCGCTATTATAAATTAGTATTTTATGAAAACATTTACCATATTCGATTCTTTTAAACATGTGTATTTTTATTCGTCAATTTTTGTATTAAAGTTTTTTCCTGAGTTTACTTGCGCATACATTGCTTTGTGGCTATATTCACGACGGCCATGACTCGACGGCCGTACTGTAAATTAGCTCATTTGACAGGCAGCGTTTCAATTTAATCGGCGTAGCGTCGAGGATTCTGGTTCCTAATAATAAAATGTATGAATTATAATTAGTGTTAATATAATTAGTGTCAAAGTAATAAATTTATTTAATACAAAACAGTGAATTTTAGTAAATAATCGAAATTTTAAATAATTTTAATAAATTTCGGTTTCGGCTGAAAAACTAGTTTCGGTCGGACACTAATTATAATCATACTTCTCTAATAAGAACACGAGAAATGAAAGTACTAAATAGTAACCAACGATTAAACACGAAACTCTCGAGAAGGAATTCCAGTCGGTCCTTGAACGCGTCCATGCTTCAGGAGCGAATAAACAGAAATGTTCATTAGTTTCAAGCAAATATGAGATCTTTTCAACGGCGCGACGTAAGCATTGACCTAGTTCCTGTATAGTCAATTACACTCGTAAATTGTTAATAATTCAATTGAAATCGTACAAAAGTACATATATTATACGTGTATTATTTTTATCTCCATATTTCCAAATATCCACTACGAGGGATCTTCTACAATAAGGGAGTCCCGAGATGTTGTTTAGTATTAAATGACAGTAAATTGTCACGTCTGCCTCTCGCATTGTGATGGTGATATTTATTATTTTTAAATTATTCGTATCCAGAAAGCGATCACCATACACAGCGATAAAAAACCTGGCATAGTATGTACATCACTTAATTTTGTCGCTAATCGGGCTGAGTCTGCGTGAGTACATCTGGTTTCAAGCAGGCCAGCAAAGTTATAGGTTAGAGCATCAGTATGAAATGCACTGCTCTAACCATCATACATATTGTACGTAGTCACGTTGTCTTGACAAAAAAAACCTAACTCAGGGGAGTTTGATATAGTATCTATACATTTACTGCCTCAGTGGTGCAGTTGGTTAGACGCCGCCTGTGAAACGAAAGGCCGCGGGTTCGATCCCCGCACTGAGAGAAATATTTGTGTGATCCACAGATATTTGTGTTTCGGAGACGGAAAAGTCTCGTAGTTCCAGATACCCACGACACAAGACTCGATCTTAGTGTGGGGTCAGGACTCTGGACTATGTATGTGACTGTTGGGTGTTTTTATTATATATAATACTTACGGACACTTTTAACTATTGTTAAACTCAAATTTTCACACACTACAACTAAAAATAATTTGACCTATTATTATATTACCTACTTAAGAAGAATAGTTTCAGCCAACATCATAATTTTTAATATCTCTTATAGAGGGGAATTACGCGAACACGGTCTTGTATTTAGCGAATAATTACTAGTTTTTGACAAGTACAATTATGGTATCTTCACGCGAAGACCAAATGGGTATTGGGTGCAACGAAAATCATTTCTAAGAATGTGATGTTATCTTGCTCAGTGTAGGAAAGTTTTCTGTGAACTTTATATAACCACAATGTTACAGTAAACGCAAGAATGTTTCTTCATATTTTAGAATTGAACAATTAATTTCATTTTACAAGTTAATTAATTTTACATTGTATGGACACGTATTTATTCGTTTTGGAGCCATATTTTTATAGATTTTTGATAGCTATTTACTGATTTATTCTCTTATATAATAATAATCCCAAGAGACACTCATAGTCCTGATCTCCTGTCAGATCAAATTTTGTGTCAGGCGAATCAGAAACAACAAAAAACTTGTCTGACAAATATATTTGTGCATAGAAAACCATTTGTCGACCCACAAAAAAAATGGGGATGGAACCCGCGGCCCATTATTTCACAGTCGAATATTTAACTAATTGCACCACAACGGCTGTACAAAAAACTATCAACATTTATATTTTTTTTATGAACCGAGTTCGTCTCGTCATAATCTACGTTGATTAATATACATACATATAGGTCTACTTACAAGAGTTAAATACTAACGGCTTTATAAAACTGTTACAATGTATTCTGCTTACAAAACACGTCTTGGGAAATAAACAGGAAGGAAAGCAAACAAAAAACGCGAACTAAAAGAACCTCACCGAGTTTCCTCCTTCATTACCTAATAGATTTATTTGCGTGATCAAAACGGAAAATCCAATGCAAATAACCCATAATGTTATGTCACATAATTATGATAATTACATTAAATTTACTAGGAATTGTAATGATTTAATTTAATATCGCTCCTAATATTTGCAAAGCTCTACAGAAATCGGAAAAATCCTGATATGACTATTGTAGCCACAAAAAAGTACACAAACATGTTTTCTTCACGACATCGATACTTAAGAGTTTTATGACACTATCATAAGAACTTTCTTGTGGCATCGGCTTTCTTCAGCGGAATTGCAAAACAAATATAACTTATGGACTTTACGAAAATATCACTAAATATATCGACGTAGCAGATTTTACTCTTTAATGTAAGTATTTATTTATAAAAGTAAATGTAGGCATATATTTTAAAGTATTTATTTATGTAAATAATGGTTAATGTAGAACTTGTAAGTATTCGTATAAATATATAAGCTCATTATTATTTATATTTTCTTATGTTTTTTATTTTATTTTTTTCATTTATTTGCTATCTACTTAATAAGCACCGTTTTCCGTCTCTCTGCACTAAGGTAGTACATAGAGAGGGAAAACGGTGCTGGTTGACTGGAAGAAAATGCGCTAAGGCATTAAATCCACATGTACTATTTAACTTTACAAAGTGTTAAACAAATAAATATAAAGTAAACTGACTACATTAAAATAAATAACTTGAGTCGGGGATGTAATTGACTAACCTGTGACTTAAGGGGTCCAAAATCCCCTCGAAACAAACATTTGTGGATCTCACAAATATAATCGCACCCGCAGAATCTCCCTTCACAGCGATACAAGACAGAATTATACATATTGCGAGATTACAAGAATGTTTCTTACAAGATGCATTTCTATCTACCCTGTTACAAATAGCGTGAAGCAATTTACTATAAATTGGCATGGCCACCGAATGAATAGAGACATAAATTTAAAGAAACCGATAACGATATATTGTATTCCAACCACATGGCTGAGGTTTTTGATTTATTACATTTTATTATAGATCTAAAAACTTGTTAAGGCTCACCTTCATAAGGAAATATAACGTGTAACATACAATAATAGATAAGACTTACCTCCCATGTAAGCTGTAGCGTGAAATATTTACCAACATTATATAGTCTAAATTAATTTAACATTAATACTTAAGTATGTACACCTAATCTAACTTTAATAGTAACAAAGTTAGTTCAAGCCTAAACAGGTAGATGTCGCCGTTTTAAATCTCTTTAATTTTATATTTTTGGGTCACTATTGACATAATATTAAATTATTAGTTACTTATTATTCGTACTATGATAAGGGCTAAAATTACTTTGATTCATTTAATTCAAGCTAACGTTGTAACAGAAACAAACTAACATGTTACATAAATATTGTTTTGCTTGTCGTCGTTAAGCAGCTGTCATTTGATATTCCGTCTGCACAATGCATTAGACGAGTTAAGCGCTATTTGACCTAAATTCATGCCCAGGCATTACCATTGTAATAACTAACTTACATACCATACGTAATCTCAGTAAGGATGTCGCACAATAAGTCTTCATATTTATTTGTGATCAGGTTGACGTTACCAAGGGTTTAATCAAGGTATTTTGGTTTTAATAAACCGCTCTTAAATTAAATATGTTTTATTACCTACATCGTATGTTTTACAAGGCGAAATGTGGGTGTCACGGCGGCACCTCTGCCTACCCCTTCTGGGACAAAAGCGTGTGTCTATGTATATGTATGTGTTTAAAATATGTGGGTTGGTAAGGGAACAAAAGCATAAAAATATATGTAACTAAACGACTTCTTATACTAGGTAGTAGGTATAGGCATCTAAAAAGGTAGTTAAACTCTTTAGTCTGAAATCAAACTTAACACTAGATCGTAACAAACGGCAACACTATTTAAAACATTTACACTGATCACTTATCACAAGATTCACTTATCCTTATTCCTTACCAATACTAATACTGCTGATGTCATTATGATACTTGAGTATTAAGTTTGCACAAAAACTACATGACATCTTGTATATTTGCACCACGTGCCTTGCTAATTCTCCGAAAATATGATATCATTAATTTACTGTATTGGACTATAATACGACTCGGATCGCTAACACTTGGTTTTACGTTGAAGGCGGCAGATTTTATTCACTATGGGATTCGATTTACATTTTACTATTTTCCTGATTTTATATTTTATATTTTATTATATTTTATATTTTCCTATATAGGTTATTTATTGACCAATTAATAGGAGGGGACATGAGTTTCAGTACTAAATTAAGTTATTTTATTTTATTTAAATTTTTGTTTTATATTTATGTAGATAAATTCTTACAAGTCTTGTCCTTACCATGCAGTGTCAGTATTAGGCTTTAAGTTCTTGGCAATTTGGAATATCAGTAGGTAATAGATACATTAACAATATAAGCCAATTTTTTTTCTCCAGAGCACTTACTTCTTCCATTCCTCGTTCTTATCTCACAGTTAGATGGGCTCAGTGCAACATAATCTTTTAGACATACTGCAGAATGAATTGCATTGAATTTCACACACGGCTACTTTATTTTACTTGTTTAAATCGTCACTCTATCCTATTGCCATTTGTTGACTTTAAGAATCTTCGAAACTCTTAAGTGTGTAGGGTTCATTACAATATTTTCCTTCGCCATTAAAGCAATCGAAAATACTAAGAATACTTAATAATAATCCCTTTGAAAAATTAGTGGTGTATGCGGTATGCCCTGAGTTTAAACCTCGAGCTATGCTTTACCAATTCGGTCTCGATCCAACTCAGCTTTCGCTCCATCAATGTATCACTAGTGGATATTTATGTAGTTTCACTTCACTTGACCATGTCCACCGCTATATCACCCGGAATTAGCCTATATCATAAAGACTTTGTGAGCATATGTTTTTACTTGCGGTTTCGTGTTAAATCTTATAATTAGAGACTTAACGTTTATACATTCGGTAAATAAAAATGGATCTGTAAAATGTATTTTAAGGTGACGATTTCTCGATTGTAAAATCTGTTTCGAGCAACCATATAAGACGTGGGAAATTTTATTTTATATAGACAAAGCAAGTTTAGTCAGAATTAGAAAGAAATAAAGTGCAATTCTTATATTATAAGTAGGTAGACGTGCTATGAGTGAAAACCACTTTTTACGCCTTTTATCCTTCCATAGCTACGCCAGGCAACATAATTGCGATGTATCTAACAGAAAACTAACAAAAAGTAAAGTACCCAGCTTAAAAAGAGTAATAGAGCCACGCTGTTGTCACCCATGACTGAGCATGGGCAGGCGCGTCTGGGGCGGTACCACTGTCTCAAAAGAAATCAACGTGAGCCCTAGCTTCGCCGATCTTTTTCTCTTTATTTCCTCCCAATTTGATGGGCCGGCAACATATCTATGATCCAGCGTTGTTGATGTTCATGGGCGGCAGTGATCACTTACCATCAGGTGACCTGTATGCTCGTTTGTCTGACCTATGCAATAAACTCAGAACTTTATGCCTCATAACGCACACAAGCAATGACTAGACCAATGAAGCGTTTTTTACTAACAACCGTTTTAAACGTTCCGATGACATGCGAAATATGAGTAGGTTTATCAAAAGGTCGCCATCGTCTTTATGAAAAGATTATAAAGTAAACAACACTATACAATATTTTGCAGATAAAAAGGCAAACTTTGTACTTTGGTTTAGTAAAAAATTGGAAAACCGAATGATCTTCATCTCTGAAATATTGACGTTGGGAAAACCCTGCGGGTACCGCTTGTACATACAAGACCGCAATAATTAAGTCATTTCCAGGTAATTCTTATCACGGACCACAGTTAGATAATATTTATTATCCGGCAGTGTTACGGATACTTACATGATAAATTTATTTTTAATTTATATTTAATTAAAAATAAAACGTGAGGAAATCGTATACCATAGTGATTTGTATAAACTTCTATGGTATGTAAGTCCGCCAACCTGCACTAGGCCAGCGTGGTGGACTATATGTCCTACTCCTAACCATATGTATATGTACATATCTATATGTACTCTCGATTGTAGAGGCGGCCCGTGCCCTGCAGTGGGACGCATATGGGCTTATACAGTACAATTTATATTTAATAAAAAAAAAAAATACAAAATCTTATACAATGCGATCTATTTAAAATCTAAATAATATTAAATCTTCTACTTGTATTTTGCGAGTAATTCCTTGATCAAATCTTTTACCACCTACTCATTATCGTTCACTTTGGGCACAAAATACCTTTACAAAGATAAGCTCGATTGAGAGGGCATAGGTCATCCGTAAGAGTCCACTATTGCTCTACTGTTACGAACTACCTATTACGGATTTTGCGAATGAGGGGACTGCTAAGATCTGGTTAAGATATCTGTTAAGCAGGTTTTTACACAATGTTCAAAGTACATAGCAAATAACACAAAATTACAAAACACACATTGTACTGTATTGTATTGTATCAGCCTAGATACGTCCCACTGCAGGGCACGAGCCTCCTCTACAATCGAGAGTACGATTGACGGGTTAGGCCATATAGGCCACCACGCTAGCTTAGTGCGGGTTGGCACACACATTACATATTCTGAAAAGTCGGTCTTAGTTTTCCAGTGCTTGTCAAGAGTGCGGTATTGTTTACCTCCATTTTTTTTTCTGTAAAGATTGTAATGTAATGAAGAACCAGCTTGAATATTTATGTTTCGCTATTGCTGAATAATTATTAAAGCGAGCTTTCCTCTTTGTGTAATTAGCTCAGCCGTGATTATTTTCCAACCTAATAAAGTATTATTACAATATTATTTCCCTCTTTTGTTGGAGGAAAGTAAACTGATACCTACTCCTGTAATAAATTTAAATACGGGTTCTTTTTATTTTCTATTTCGTGATTAAATAACAATGTTTACAATGACAATATAAAAAATAAAATAAATGAAAATAGCAAAGGAAATCTTTCTTCCAGCAGCGGGATTAAGTGGGTTAAATTAGCTTTGGACTCGTAATTTGAAATTTTTCATTCGTGGTACTGAGGGCACGTATTGACTGAATTGAAGGAAGCATTACATTGCATCGGTATACATTTGTATTTTGTATTAATCTTAGAATCCTGTAATTATGATTTTTATCTATACAAATAACAGAATAATGTGACAATGTTTGGATTCACGTGACTGATAAACTAATTCCTAGGAATAAATGTTTTACATACATTGTTTGTGAAATACCTGTGGGTTTTATCATAAAAAATATTTATTAAAATAATATTAAATTATTTTGTACTGATACAACTGCCAACATAGGTAAAACAGTGGCAGATTAATTTAAAGGTTTTATATCGGAAATTGTTTGCGTTATTTTGCAATGTTCTAAAATGGGGACTTGTGAATTGGGCTACCGGGTTTCAAGATGTGCTAAAAATATTTTTTCAGCATGCGAGTATTCTGATGACGCTACAGAGCATGGCAGACCGCGGTAATCATTTACAAAGCGTGATTGTTTAAAACGTCGATCGTCTAGTAACGGAGTCAGTTAGCATTTTCCGGTGGGCACGGAAACTTGTTGTCGAAATGACAATTTTCCCGCGTTTACTCGCGAGACTATCGATTGTCTATGATTATAATTATAGAATAGTTTTCTAAATTCGAATTTTTAGTGGCCAGTAAAAGTGAAATAAAGTGAAAGTGCTTAATAAAAAATAAAAACATAAATATTTTATTGTGGATACCTGTGCACAAGAATTTCAATATGAAAGAAAAGGTGATGTTTCGTTTTGTTTGCTGTTATTCAGCGTGTAACTACATACAATCACGTCAATCATCATGTCATCGTGTGGAATAATGGAAACTTGTGTATTTACACTATTTATCACATACAACTAGTCAACGTTTTAAATGTTTTTTTTAAATTTATACTCGTATATAGACAAATATTCATACATTTATCTACATAAGGATTAACTTAATATAACCCCCACAAATCATTGTTATTTTAAATGTAATAGATAGATATATTTGTTTATCAAGCAAAAATAATTACCAAATAGCCACCGTACGAATTAGTTATTAAAATTGTAATTTATACTACATGTATTACCTAAACATTTCTTCGGAGATTTTTAAAAACATTTATATTTATGAATAATTTTATTTAAAAAATTCTTGAGGCACCCACTATCGGAAAGGATTGATGCATTTTTTTATCTTTATTTAAAGAGCTTAGTCTATTTGATACTTAATTAATACATACGTATTTCATTGATAATAAAAACTACAACTATAGTCACATATCTATACAAAAATAAATAGCTTAATCGCTTTTATAATACATCTACGTATAAAAATATTAATAATAATTAGTGACAATATTTCCTATACGAAAGTCGGTTTATTTATTATGGTGGGCGCAGGGTCTTTACACAATTACATAAGAAAGGTTATGTGTAATGGGTAAAAAACGATCCTAACCGTTAGGTGAGGACCGATCTCAATAAAAAAACATACGGCAAATGCAGGCGTCTTTGAACCAGGTCGATCATACGGTCAATTTTGGAGATTGGTCAAGATAACCGCGCAGGGTTATCTTGGGCTCGTTAATTATTATAGCAGTGTATGTATAAAATATTTAGGTCAATAATGCACAAACTTTTACTCGATTTTGGTGGGAAATAACACTATATACATAACATTGTCATATACGGAATTGGTTACTTGATCGGTTTTAATATATTTCAATCTTAACATCATTATATCATGTTTCTTTTTAACCGACTTAAAAAAAATATGAGTTTCTCAATTCGTCGGAGTATTTGTTTTTATTAAATAATAACTTTATTATATTTTTTCACCACCAAGTAATGAGTATTATTGATTTTATACTTTCGATATTATGGTAAAATCTAAAATTCTTTCCCCGTTATATTCTTCTACTTTTTTTTTGTACTTTCCTGCGCTGTACCAACCCATATACGTCCCACGGGCACGGGACCTCCTTTACAATCGAGAGTTCGATTTAAAAGGGTTAGGCCATATAGTCCACTACGCTGGTGTATAGTGGGTTGGGTGACATTACATACCATAGACATCCATACAAGAAAGGAAGAAAGAAAAGAAAGAAAAATAAAAAAGTTTATCAAATCGCTATGGTATGCAGGTTTCTCTTCACCATTATAATGCGTGGTGATTGATTATCAATACACACAGAACTCCGAAAAGTCACTGGTGTGCCCTAGGATTTGAAACCGCGATCACTGTGAACACGTTGTTGGTAAAAAGGTCAACAAAATATGATCTCTGCTAAATTTCATGTTCCAACCTGAACTTACTAAAACTTCCTTACATTTTAAACGCTCTTTTGGCCTCTTTCAAAATTAAATAAATTATATGAACATCATATGATAGTCAAAAATGGAGATGCATTTTTAAAAAATCTGTACATATATTTCGTTCATTTTCACCAAACTCGTCTCGTAAAGTTTAAAATAAGGATATTATAGGTATAATTGAATTATGTGTGTAGATTTGTCTAGTTTTTCATGTCGACTTGATATTTTTACATTTGCACTTAATTAGTAATCATAAGATACCACAACAAGAAAGAAATACTAGTGGGCATTCGGCATTAATATGTTTCTTTGTAGAATTATATCTGTGGAATATTTTTTTCGTAACATTACCATTTTCCATAGGACCAATCACGTCAAGTTGTAACTTGTGGAAATCAGTTGTAAATTACAAAAAAGTTGTTTTTTTATTTTCAAATAATATACCTATCTCTAAAGGTATACCTATTAAGGAACTACATTCTTAACACCGTATTTCAACGCAGTGGGATAAATATTATATTTACTTTTTTACAAAATTCTGTAACAATACTATCTGTTTAATGTACTACATTTTATGTCGAGTATCACAAAACCAAATGTGTCATATCTAGTACAAATACATTTACTACCGGGTGACTAATGTATCAACAATATTCACGTGCAAAGAGGCTGATGTTTACACCAGAATCATATTTTTTTGATCTGACTAAGTGTGTTTTTTTTCTAAAACATAGTTTGTGAGCGCCAACGCGCACTAGACTTGCTTGTTGGACTACCTATAATACGGCTTTACCCCTCTTAGTCGTGTTTTCGATTGTAGGGGAGGCCCATGTCCCGCAGTGGGACGTATATGGGCTGATACACTTCCATAGTTTTTTCGGATTGTGTAGGGCAAATTATGATAACACCGGTATTCAATTACCTCCTTGCCTTAAAGGTTCCCTATCTCAGGCTGGAGTTATAAAATCCATCGCCTATTCACGTAGGTAATAAATAAAAGCAGAAATTACATAAAATACGGAGCGGTTACTCTATGATCTGAAACGAAACTCGAATGTTCGGTCTTTCAACGTCTGCAGTAGTTTTTTAATTTTCCACTTCTAAAAATCAACACTATTGTCTATGATACTTATCATTAACTCCGAACTAAGTCTACAGTTAGGACGTACGGCAGAGGATTCGAACACCTTGTGTACTACCTAGGCCAATTCGTACAGTTTTACGTACGACTGAAGTTTTGAGTTTTGTTTGTTCGTTTTCGTTCCGATTTCTAATCACTTAAAATAACTTTTACCATCCTCTTCGCTTCCTGGGAAAAGTAGAGACTAGACACTTATTTCATCGCCATTATTCATTTATTTCTAACAATAGGATGTATTTATAAGTGAACGTAATGTCCCGCAAAACTGTACAAACAGATTGACTGCAGGATCAAAAAAATAATCGAAAAAAGGCAACAAACCGGTGATTATTCACATGTTATATGTTCTTATGCAATGATAACTTTCCTTCAAATGTCCGGTCCACTTGCGGTTACCATATTACAAAAAAGAACTCGAAATACCTACCAGACCGCAACTATATTTTCAAAATTACTCATTGTGTTTATAATATCCACATCGTGTAAATTTTCCTATGCTATACCCATATCGCAAACAAGTGTAGGAGTGATTTGCTGTTACAATTAACACTGACCTGTCAGATAATGAAATTAAATACACGTAATATTGTTATGCGAGTAGATATATTAATTACCTTAAGGAATGAAATTAGGTCATTGTGTTCACACAATGTATCAGTGTGTTGCGACCTGGTTATGTTAGGCTCCTGGCATTGGGAGGTTCATGAGCAACGGTAATCGCTTAACATCAGGCGGGCCGCTTCTCGTCTGTCTGACAATAAAAAGGGCATGTATGTTTGTAATAGGTATTTACTTATATATTTCAAAGATATTTTATTTTTGTAGCCTATAGTGTGTCCCACTGCTGGGCAAAGGCCTCCCCTTTTTTCTTCCACTCGACCCTGTCCTCTGCGAGCTCTTGCCATTTTGACTCAAAAATAAAAAACAAAATATTCATTCTTTTGCCGCATGGGTTGATCATCATTCTAGCAAATACTAATATCTTACTAGAAGCCGAGTAATATTGATAAAAAATAGGCTTACTATAACCCAAATTTTCCTTCAAATATTAAATTGCATTAATCCTGAACCCACAACCAAGACTATTAGTTAACTTGCGAGTTTAAGATTCACATTTCATATTGGATTCTCTCATCTACGTGAAGCCCCGTCTCATATTTTTTCAAATAAACGTCATTGAAACAAAACGAATTTCAGTCTTTCAATCCGTCCCGTGACCACGAAAGCTGAAAAGTGATCGAAACGTCGGGAAGTTAAAAAATGTAAAAATTAACATTTTCGCGATAAAATCCGTAATAATTCATTTTATTTCAATGTGTAACATTCGCGTAAATCTAAGAAATAAACGTCATATTTAATTATCCGCATTATCTCCGTGACGAGTCGCGAACTCACAGTTTTTACACTTTTGTATAGCCATTGTGTGTGTTTTTATTTATCTGACGCATCTGATTCATCGATACTTACATACCTATTCACCTTCTGAACTATAACTGATGTCAATTAATCTTGCTGTCGCGTTCTAGTGACTGAGATTGCCGAACTACAGTTGACTTTAAGTTTTAGTGTTTCTCCAATTTTCCTTCTTTTTATTTTCAAAGGTCAGCAATTCAGGCCGCAATCGTATGATCGTCAAATATTGTGAGTGTTTCTGAGGCGTAATTACAACGCGTTATTGCAGCGCAATTGCCGTCTGTGATAATTTCTAATTTTGTCTGACTTCAGGCATATTTCATTGACAGTTTTAAAACTAGTGTCCGACCGAAACTAGTTTTTCAGCCGAAACCGAAACCGAAACTTATTAAAATTATTTAAAATTACGATTATTTGCTAAATTTCACTGTTTTTTTTTTTACATTTACTAAATAAATTTATTACATAAATGGAAAAAAAAACAGTGAATTTTAGTAAATAATCGTAATTTTTGATAAATTTCGGTTTCGGTTTCGGCTGAAAAACTAATTTCGGTCGGACACTATTTAAAACCTATTTTAGTTATCGAATTTTTTGTCATTTTTATTCAAACTGAATTCAACAGTCGTTCGAAAGGGACAAAACATTTGATAACTAAAATAGGTTTTAAAATTGTTTACGAATAAGCCCGTTATACAATAAAAATAACGACGTAAAGTAACCACTATTCGTTTAAAAATTTTACTACATGTTGCGCACGGCACATTTGAGGTTATCGCAGGAAAGTAGCTTCTTGTTTTTCCGAACGCGTGACTGACGTTCTGTGTGGGAAATATCCACTCCAGAGTAATCACGTTTTCCTAAATAAAAAAAAACCCACACCGATTATAACCAGTGCCTCGGTGGCGCAAGGTATGATTGCAAAATTGAGGTCTCGGGTTCGAATCCCGGGTCGGGCAAAGTGATATAGGATTTTTCTATTCATTATCAGCCCGGAGTCAGGAATTTGTCCCCGATATGGTGATAGGCTCGCCCCCTATCACATCCTGGGACGAAACAGACAAGGCGAAATGGGTATGGTATGGTTACTACCAGGATAACCTCTGCCTACCCCTTCTGGGAAGAAGGCGTGAGTTTATGTATGTATGATTATAACCAGGATTATAAATTAAGCCTAGGATATCGTGGTTTACCTTTCACGTTCGGTGTCAATACATTACTATAATGTTATTTTCCATTAATGTTATCATCATTTTGAGCTACGGAAAGTCCCATACTAAAAAAAAGCCTCTCTGAATTTTCATAGCGACCTGTAGTCTGTACATAGCAACCACTTGCAACCTTAAAACATAGTTTTATTTGTCTATACTTTAGTAGTTTTTACTAACTAATAAAACCTAATTATTAATTAAAAGCTATAAATCAAAAAGTGTAAATGACAGCATTGTCTCTAAGATCTATAATCTTTTTGTGTAAGTGTACCCTTTGAAAGTGTCGCAATTAAGTTAATATTTGCTGGTCTTAATCATTGACACTCAATTTAGTTTGGTTCCATAATCCATTATACGACAGCACGAAGTAAAATCGTGATGTAATATAGCATCCATTAGTAGCCAATCGTTATGTTACAGATGCTAATCCTAAATTTCTTATGAAATTGAGCGCAAAGAGATGGCCTACTGTTATTTTAAATCTATTTTAAGTTATTGAATGTTTTCCGCAATGATGATGAATGATTAAGTACTATGTGTATTGATTGGAGCTATTTAATTGCCTACATGGACAATAAACGAATTTCATTTCATTTCATTTCATAAACAATTTTTTTTTCAATGCCCTTCAATGGTTTCCTTTTATTCCAACGTCATTAAGTCGGAGTGTTTGTATGTTATGTTTTACTACTGTAATATTACAAATACTGTATTTTAAATTACTTATTTAATTCTTCATTAAACCTACGAGTATATTGTTAGCTGATATAAATCATGCTATAATGATGCACTCATATTAACATCCAAAACTTTAAAGCTTTGTATTTTCCTTAAATTCGCGATCGTTAAAAGTAGAGGCCCAAGCAAATATTTTACTTGTTAAGGCGGTAAATAGATAATGATCTTTGTATGTAACAGGATAAACGTTTAACATATTACATAGTATATGTTGTATTTCGCAACATTTATGGTTAAAGAAATATTGATGGCGGGGCGTTCATAATCATCTTTGCGTTTGATCAAACAGCGACCTGCGTGTAATTTTCTATGTGGCGTGCTGGAATCGGTTTACAAACGTTTTCAATCATACAGGCTAAAGCCCTATTTACACGAGGAGAGTTTCTCGCCTCAAGGATACGAAATTTTCGTAAGAATATAAAAAAATGCATCGTGTTAACATTGTCAGAATACAATAATCTATGGCGGTATGTCATGCGATAATGGCATACGATTCTCGCCGCGAGAAACTCCGTGTAAATGGGGCTTAATTGTGTCGATCGGCAAAACAAACTCCGTGTAGAAACTCTGCCTTACACCCGCCTACGCTACTCTTTATATTGGAACAGCAAGTATTTAATTCAGTAAATTTATTTTTAACTTGCAGTTCTAGTTTGATTAAGTAATTCTTTCTTTGCCTCTCTGGACTCTGTATGAAAAAAAAGGAAACATTTGTTAAGAAAATCAAAATAATATACCACGCCTCTTTCTAAGTCTTGGCTAATCTAATGATAAACTTAGTGCGTCTCTAAGTTATAATTACAGGAATCGTAGCTACGCGTTGCATGCCTTGGCGTTAATTGTCGGAATGTGGTGACGTTGCACTATAGATATCACTAATTACACTTCTGCAAGTAAGGTTTTCTTACTTCTGTTGCTTGACTAATATACTATGTGTTTTCTCATTTCATAAACGAGTTTTGCTCTATGAACAATATAGGTAAAATACCCCCAAAACTGCTCAAATATGCTCTAAGAAAGAATCTAAGTCATATAACATATTGTCTTAATACGATAATCAATAACTGAAAAAAGGAAATATTTAACCAAATCTCTAAGTATCAAAGGATTGTCTTTTGGGTCAGCGATGTACCTACGAGTACTACTTACAAAAAATGCGTCACGGGAGTCAGGCAAGAATTTTGTTCAAAAACATGGAAATATTTTATGGCTGTGTTGGACGCATGGAAGAACGTCGAGGGCGGTTTGCGATGGCCGAAAATAATAAAATTAGTGTTCGATCGACATGTGTCGCGTTCCGGCATCAGCCAGCCAATATTGCCCGTGTCAGGGGGTTACTCTATTCTCCGAAACGACGACGAATGTTCGAAAATCGCACGCAAAACTATACGAATGTACCTAAATACAAAATGTTCGAATCCTTTATCTTACGTTGTAACCATAAACTAAGTTCGGAGTGAATGATAAGTGTTACACAGATTAGTATTGATTTAAAAAGGGGAAAACTATTATCTTATTTTTGAACGTCGAACGTGCGAACATTCGAATTTCGTGTCCGAGAACAGAGTAACCCCCAGGATAATTGTGTTAACGGTCACGAGATAATAAACTTATAAACTTTCGCCAGGCGATACTCTGTCTGGACAAAACTGCATTTTCTATGATCGTTTTTTTTTTTTATTATCGTACAAACACCATTAAAATAAAACATTTCTGACAAAACAGTATTAAATGAGCTTGTAACATGAGGTAAATATTAGCATTTCAAAAAAAGAGTGAGAACGTAGTTAGGATATCTTACCGTCTCTTTCACACACGCACATTGTAATGCATATTAAGACTAGTGACGTCACTAGTTTTGTTTTGCGTCCCTTTTCACTCCCACTCGGAGTTTTAAAACGTTTCTAACTTGTTTAATTCTGAATGAATTTACATAATTCTTTGTTTGCTAGATTGTGGATATACCTTACCTTACCTTTTGATAAATGCAATAAAAAAATTGAGTCAAATCCACTTTTAATCTTAGATGTAGTGTAGTCACTTTGCCGGGCCTGTATGACAAAAGCCAAGTCAGCTATTAATTTAATTACCACCATGTACACACCATAGCTTGAAAATACTACACTCATAATACATTCGACCTCTGTCTGTCTCTCTGGTTATATTTCATTACATGTTTCACATTGTGGATAATTATCCACATAATATAGTAACAAAGAAAATATAGAAATGTGACAAACATTAACACGATTAATTTAACTTATAATTCTTGAAATATTTCGGGCAACTGGCAAGTAACTTATATACCTATAACCTGCCCAAATCTATATCTATACTTATTATAGTATACTATACTATAATAAATTTGTAACCCGATCGATGTCTCTATATGGAAGATAAATGAGGGAATCCAAAACAATGATTTCTAGAGTTTTTGTCTGTTTGTCCATGCGGTTGTGCGCGAAGAACTCAGAAACGGTTTAACGGATTTCGATGAAATTTAGTTTGGATGACTGGATTAACGCGTTTTATCCCGAAAAATATAGTGCTCCTGTGTGATGAGGAAGTAATTCCGATATATTTGTTACTTTTTTAAACTCAAAGACACGGGATGGGACTGGTTTACATGCCTTGAGTGAGAATGAGACGGGACAATGTGGGATATAACGGGACGGGACAGGCGGAAAAAGCAGTACAGACTATGGCATTGAGTTTGAATTTAAATATAACGGTGCAGGAATTAATATGTTGCTGATGTGGACTGGATTTAAAAAGTATCTTGACCCGGGCGGTGCCGGGCCGGCCCCTAGTGCTGAATATGTTGTTTGTAAATTTACATGTATTTGAAACGAGATGTTTATGTTTACATTTTCTTTGTCTATTTGTCCTTGACAACGATATTAGTGTCTGAAAAAAAATTATATTCGAAACGTGCCATTAGAACCATTCACTATTACGTTTTCTTTCCTTTTAAGTCATTGCTTGAAATTAATTGCTTACGGGCAATACGTGTTGACAAGCTTAATAGTATCTCATTTGTTCATACAAGTATAATACATTGTTCGGTTGAGAAGAAAAAGAAAGGAGAAAATAGCGGGAAAACATGACAAATATATACGAGTGAATTTTTTTAATTTATGGGCGTGGATAGCCATATCAAAACTATGAGGAATAGCGAAATATACTGAAAGGAGTCACGAGCTTGATTTTGATGAAAATTAAAATTGCATACTTCAATTTTTGATAAATCAATATTCTTAGCGAGGAATCGAACCCAAGTGTTTTTTAAAAAAAAAACACATGCTGTATTATTACACCGTTTCTAGTGTTGCTACTAACAATTAAAGTCTGGAAGTAAAGACATACGGGAAATTAAAGAAAAGCGGTCATTTTAGGTCCCCGTGTGTTGGGGGTGGAATTATAGTTTTTTTTTAAATTGTATTTGCATATTATGGATTTAATTAATATAATTATATAAACAGACACGCCCACGTTTATATAAACGCGACCTAGGTGTTTTAGTTTTATTTACAGTTTGGTTGTAATTTGTTTTTTTTGTGACGAATCTGTGTTTATTTTTAACTGTAAAATTTCACACGCTTTTGTATTTAAATGTCTCATATAAAGTGAATACATAGGAATTATAATTTTAAACACGAAAAAAATAGTAAACATGCATTAGGTAACAAAGTGGATTCATCTTTTATTTATTACATGATGAAATACTTTTACGGATCCATATAGGTATGTAGGACTCATCGTTCTATTGCAAATTAGAATATTCTACCGAGTTCAAATCCCGTGATATACCGCCATCTCCTTTAAAACTGGGGCGTGGGATACGGGTCAGCATGCAACCGCAACCCCCTAGGAATTGGTCTATAGAGGGCACGCTATATTTTGAGATGTTGTTACCTCTACCGCACTAGGCCAGCGTGGTGGACTATATGGCCTAACCACTCTCAATCGTACTCTCGGTTGTAGAGGAGACCCGTGCCCTGCAGTGTGACGTATATGGGCTGATACAATACAATACAATACCTCTACCGACCTTCACGTTTCAGACGAAAACGTGAAATACCGCGCGTAATAAGATAGCGACTCTTTTGATATGATTTATGAAAGTAGGACCTTTTTCTTTTTGTATCAGCCCATATACGTCCCACTGCTGGGCACGGGCCTACTCTACAATCGAGAGAATCGATTAAGAGTGGTTAGACCATATAGTCCACCACGCTGGCCTAGTGCGAGTTGGCGGACTTACATACCGTAGGAATTCTTTAAAATCGCTACGGTATGCAGGTTTCCTCACGATGTTTTCCTTCCCGTTAAAGTAGGATCTAGCTACTCCTTTATTAGGATTTACAAATCAATGAATATTCAATGAATTATAAATATTCATTTTAAACTCTCACCTAACTGCAACCCTGCATTGAGTTTGATTTCGAATCGTATAACTACTAGCAGAATTTCTTTTAACGTCTAATAACTAATTAGTTATAAAATGGCTATAAAAATACATACATACATATGTACATACATAAACTCACGCCTTTTTCCCAGAAGGGGTAGGCAGAGGTGCTAGCAAGACACCCACGTTTCGCCTTGTATTATCCGTCCCACGGTGTGATAGGGGTCGAGCCTATCGCCATATTGGGCACAAATTCCTTACTCCGGGCGGATAATGAAGTAGAAAAAATATCACTTTGTGCGACCCGGGATTCGAACCCGAGACCTCAGCAATCATACCGTAGTACAACTGCGCCACCGAGGCAGCCATAAAAAAGAACTGAAATATTATAAAAATAAACCGAAACATAATGGCATACAAGAGCGTAAACCGCCTGTCTCACGCCTGCCACACAACTATTTTGCAACTCATCCGTCGCAACTCGCCAAAGTCAATGTCACGCGATAATCGCCGCTAAACCGGCAACAATCAGTGAAATTACAGTTTAGTCGCCATTTTCCCACACTTTGAACTTCACCCTTACCACGTGTTCGGAAATCTCGCCGTGAATGGTTTTGCGAGAACGCATAGTTGGTGTTTATGAATCGACTGAGTTGATGTTACGGGCCATAGCTTATTTATGTTATATGTGGTTTTGGAATTGTGTATATAAATGTTAATCAAGAAACAAATACCTATTAATACAGGCCGTCTTTTCCACAGCTACGCCGTAGATGGTTTCAATTATTTGTAGCATAAATGAATCGTAAAATCCATCGGTTGAGCCGTATGGCTCTAGTTACTTAGGACTATTTTAGGGACGGGTTGGCTCGTCCGCGGTAGTACTATTACCTCAAAGCAACCCGTGAGAAGTGATTTTTTCGGGTATATTTAATTTATTATTGTATTATTATTGTATCAGCCCATATACGACTGGCCTAGTGCGGGTTGGCGGACTTTCACATACCATAGAAATTTGTACAAATCGCTATGGTATGCAGGTTTCCTCACGATGTTTCCCTTCACCGTTATAGTGTGTGGTGATTGACTATCAATACACACATGACTCCGAAAAGTCAGAGGTGTGCCCTGGGATTTGAACCCGCGACCACTGTAAACATGTAGGCAGCCGTGTCTGGTCCGTTACCAACAGGCCACCACGCACTTATTTAATTTAGTGAGTTAGATACCCGCAGTCTCAACACGTTCAACCTGTCTTTTTTATTGCATAGATCCGGCAAACGAGCTACCAGGTCGCCTGGTAAGAGATCATTGTCGCCCATTAACATCCACAATGCTGGATCATGGATGTGTTGCCGGCCCAATTGGGAGGAGAGCGGGAAGGAAAAGGATAGGAAGAGGAAAGGGGTATTGGTCATCCGGCTTTTTTTCTCATTCACCTTTGATTTGGGAATTGGGAAACGCACCTGCGATCGAAGTGTTAGAGAAGTTAGCGGGCGGGGACAATGGTTTAAGATTGATTTCAATAAGTCATTGGGTTCCGTATTCATGTAGGTACCATCAGGTGAGCTATGTTCTCGTTTGCCGGAACTATGCAACAATAAAATCTGTGTTACTCGTTCACCATCGAATAATCCAGTTGGTTGAATAGCATTTTAAAAATAATTTCACACCGAATGATAAAAATTAAACTACTTATCTTTCTTCTGATTTGAATAAATTTAATTGTACATATTTTTAACATAAGTAGTTACATTAAGTCTTATGTAACGCTTAGTAGGGGCGTCGGTTGTCATGGCTCGTTAATGTTAACTTTTCATAGCATTTTACAGTGTTTTAATTCAGTCGTCACAGACGAAAAGTTATGGTAATTTTTGTACGAATGGTTGAGGTTCGTTTCGGAGTAATGTAAACGCATTATACATTTGTAAGATTCGCTTTTTTCTTGTTAAGTACTTTGATAACATACGTAGATGTAGTTATACATTTTATGATTCATTTTTTTGTTTTCGTGTGGTAGGTTTATATGTATGGATATTAAATATAAAGAAAATCAACTGCCTTTGTAGCGTTGTTAGTAGAAAACCTTGTTGTGTAACGGGTAAACATATGTACGTTTGAAACAAAATATGTTTCTGTGATCCACTGATACAATAAATATACAGGGTTATTTTAATCTGAGTGTTCAAATTTTAACAGGAGGTTCAGAATCATGAATATAGTCCATTAGTGAAAGAAAATGAAATATTTGTTTTCAAAATATTATATAATTTTATATCCTCACAAGGAAAATACTAATACGCACGACCATAAGCCCATTGATAAACTACCCACACAAACACGCGCGTACGCGTTTCTTTTTTATTTTAATTACAGAAAAAAACGCTTTCTTTGTAAAAAAAATTGTTGCTTTGTGTTTAAAGTCACTAAAACTACCACCTGGCTTCGTTTTCGGTACCAGTCTTGATATACCCTATATATTTATGACTTATCTTATATTTTGTAAGGGACAAATGTGATGTAGTGTTGTTTGCTGATGATAATTCCTTAATATTTAAATTTCGAAGTAAAACGACATGAACTAATTCTTGTTGATGTAAACCACACTCTCTTAAAAATACTACATTGGTTTGGCGTTAACAATTTATTATTAAATAGTCAGAAATTCAACGATTCAAAACAAGTTTCACTTCGCAAATAGCGTTAGTTTTTTCCTAGTACAAAATGTAAATCATAAGGAAAGTTGATGAATGCCGATCGAGGTGATTTAGTTTTAGCAAATATTTTCCCGTGTAAAACACGCTGCACTATACTTTGCGATTATTATTCTGCTATGATATGGGTTTCTTAACGACGTTTTCCTCTAACGTAAAAGTTTGGTAAATCCGCTGCGCCATTGTGGCCAGCGCAGACAGGGACGGAACGGCAAGGGATATAATTTTTTACCAATTGTTTTTTTTTACCAATCTGATGGGATCCTTCCCTATATTCATCTGACGCGCTAGAATTAATCCCAGGTAACTCATTGGGCTCCCTATCTAAATTGACATTCAAACTTACTATCCACAGCCCCTGTGGCGTAGTTGTGTAGCGTGGCCGGCTGTGAAACGAGAGGCCGGGGGTTCGATCCTCGCACCAAGACAAATATTTGTGAGACCGCAAAGTCCCTCGTAGTTTCTGATACCCACGACACAAGACTTAATTGATTTTAGTGTTGGGGCAGGACTATGTATGTGACCGTTGAATGTATTTATTTATTCAAATTGATGCCACGGCACATATTTAAAACATTGGAATGTATGTCGTATTCCTACCAGATAAATTTGCATATCGCTTGACGCTTGGTAAAAAATATATCTCTTACAATTCCATTTCGGTCTACGCAGGCCCTTAGTCCTACTGACTCAGACCTTCGTGTGCTTTTGACATGTAGTTCATGTGCATGAATCTGTAGTAATAGATATAACTGGCTACAAATAGAATAGGTACGATTAGCTTAAATTTAATTGAATAATTAAACTATATATTAAATTAATATGTTATTAATATTCCAATTACAATTATGAAACACTTAATGTATGAGGTCCGCGAAATAAAAGATTTTTATTTAATTCTAAAACGACATCAAGTTAAAATAACAGTACCTACACCTAAACTAGGAACACAAAAATTCCAGAATTTATTTAACCAAATGTTGTTTATATTTATACTTATACATTTATAACAGTCACTAAGCGGATGACTAATACCTCAGTCCGCCCCGTGACCACGAAAACTGTAACGTCCTCGAAACGTCGAGAAGTCAAAAAAATTAAAAATTTAATTAAATGGGCGATAAAATCTGTAAGAATTCGTTTTATTTCAATGTATAACATTCGCGTAAATCTAAGAAACCATTATACATTTTATAACATCTCATCCAAAGACCGAAAATTATACAGAATAAAACCCTAACATTTCTTCCAGATATCCGAAGCGAGCTTCGTGACGAGCGTGGAAGAGGCGAACCGCGTGGACCAGTGCACACAGACGCCACCTAGCGGCAAAGCGCGCCCACGCACCTTGCAAAGGTATCACACCACTGACCACATCTACGAGCGCCCACCGCAGAGAAAACACAGGCACGACCGAAAGATAGAAAGCAGCGACTCTTACCCCTTCATAGGAAAGTCTCTAAGCTATGAGAACGGAATCCCAAAGTAAGATTTAACTTGTTCAGCTTGTGTGACTAACTGGACCTGATGCTGTTTTGGACAATAATCAACTAATAAATTGGGGTAGTTTGGGGATTCCAGCTTTGTTCCGATTTAAAAAATATAAATTACTTTGTATTGGTTGGTCTCTTGAATTGGTGTCTGACTGATTAGTCCCTAATCCTTATATTCGGTGGGTTTTTGACATTTCCTTCATTCTCCAAGAATACATTCTTCGCCCAATAACCGCTTCGTTTTGTTTGATTCTTATTTGTGGTCTCACTAACTACGACAAACTATTACAGTTAAAATGGGTTTTTAGATACAAAAAATATAAAACGTCTCTAAATCATCACTATTTAGAAGTAACTTTTCAATTAGCGTTTCTGTAGGTCAGAACATTTCGTGATAGTTCTTGTGTCTTGCGTGTCATGTTGCTGTCTTTCTCAGTCAATCCAATCATTAAGCTTCCGTCACTCTTTGTTAGAACCAACTTTTGGCATGATAAACGACTTCGAATAAACCACTTTTCCAAATTGAAAATTGGAGTGCGTGTCGGGGCCTACAATGAAATGGTATTTTATTTTTGGCAGGTATTTGACGCCTTTTAGTCTCAATGAGGCAGCAGCTGGGTATTAATTTGTGCGATCTTACTCTAAAACAAATCTTTCTGGGTATGATAAACAAAAAGGTATTTATTTTCTAAGGAATCGAAAAATATATTTTAGGTACCTAGATATGTCTTGAAATTCACACGTGGAACATTGTTTGGTTTGGGTTTATTTTTTACTTAGGTTTTGAATGTAGGAAATCTGTAGAAATTTTGGTGTATCCAAGTGATGTTCGGACCCAACTGAAAAATAATGACTCGGTGCGTAACATTGATATCGATGCCCGGGGTAGTCAGGCGGATGCTAGAGCTGTACGAATTCCCTGCTGTTTTTTGCATGGACTTCTTTACCATTAGTCAATTATAATAGACGACATTGCCTCCTGGCAACCTCGACTAGGGCATCGGTAGGGTATTGAACAGATAGTTCTATTGGGTATCGCCTATTGGATGGAGTCTCGCTGAGAAATGAAGGTTTTGGTTGTTGGCATTAAACTATAGAAGTCTTTAAGCTGTATAAAACCTAGAAAAACTGACAGGGCAGTGTCCGCAAACTATCTGAGAACTTGTCTTTGTTCGGTGTTTAAACTGTTGTAACAGGTACGCGTATTCAATACTTATTTAAAATCTTCTTTCTTAATGTAAATACTCCTCAATTAATAAGATAAGATTGTAAATATTGTATTAAAACATTGGTGTCATTTCAGGTTATTGTTTTTGTTTTGGCTTTGAATGTTGCTTCCTTACGAGGTGTTCTATGTTTAACAAAATAACATGGTATATTTGCGTCTTCAATTGTTTTTTTACTAAATGGCAACAGTTGTTAAAATATATTTAGCATAGTCACTCGTAGAATCATATAAAAACATTTACGTATGAGTTAACAATCCTAAATTGTTGCAAAAAATATTTAAAATTTGACGTCAGCAAACCACGATTTATAAAAAAACGACTAAAATTACTGAGTCATGAAACTGGTCAGCGTGTAATAGATACGTTACGCGAGAAATAATTCCTCAATGAACGAGTTCTTATCAGTAAGTGTTATTAATTGGTCTATTAAACCAGTTCGTAATTAATAATTATATATTTGTGAAACGTTTAGTGTTTTCAAGGCTTGTTTGTTAGCATTGATTTATGATATTAAATTACTGTTTATACTATCATTTGGTATCGCAGTGAGTAAACACATCCTATTTGTTTTTTTTTTTCATTTACTTTTAGATTCAGTGTCTTATCACTAATTTAAAAGCCGTTAGTTTAATATAGGTTTCAGCTACAATTTCGCTGTTTTCTATCTTGTAAAGTTTGCATTTAACACTAAAACAAAACAATTTGGTTCTATTAAAATTCTCCAATAATCTTTTTCTTAAGTCAGTCCACAAATATTAGGAATCTGTTCCATGTTAAACTTAGATCATTGGTATTGTTGGTCGAAAGTGTGAAAGATTATCAAATTTTTTAATAAACTCATCGTTTACGGACTGACTCTTTACCAACTACTTCCTGTAACATACAAACACACAATTTCCCTATAGCCTATTTTACCAAACTAACCTCTATTTTCCTCCCTATTAGGTTTAAAGTAAGCGTGACCGACAGCCCCAAGATATCGGTGACTCCCCCCCACAGTCTCGAGTACGTGTGTCCTCGTGGAGGGACCAGCCCCAACGGCAGCGCCACTCCCAATGGACTCTCCAACAAGTCTGCAACCACGGTGCTGCTGAGCCCAGGGTACCTACAGGGTCATTGTCAATGCAACCAGAGTCTTAAGGTGAGGCATATTTTTTATTGAATTATGTGATTTTGTGGGATATATTAGTGTTCTGAAGGTTGATGATGTTGTAATTTGTAAGCAGAGTTCTTGACAGACATAGAG
Organism: Theretra japonica; assembly: GCA_033459515.1. NCBI lineage: Eukaryota > Metazoa > Arthropoda > Insecta > Lepidoptera > Sphingidae > Theretra > Theretra japonica. Next base: position 7,988,157 of record CM065942.1, read on the forward strand.
CCAAATTGCTGTGTACTTATTGGGTATCTCAGGGTCTGATGACATTTTTATGCATAATAATATGTCAATGAAATCCATTTCATAATTAGTTTCTTCTACACCCAAAAATAACATCTAAAAATTTAAAGATCAGTTCTAAAATGTCAATGAAGAGAGAAATAAAGTTTATAAATCACAAAATTGAAGTCTTTACAGTAACTAGTTATAATTTTGTTGAGTAATAGATATAAGATAACAATCAGACAAGATATTTGCTTTGTCTCAGCAAACAAACGTGATGTTTATCTAAATATTCAACAAGAAATTGCTGACTCGGAAACTACACTTACCAATATCGCAAATTATAGTTGCATTAGCTCAACCGACATATTCCATAGTAATTCGTTCTTAATAACTAATTAGATTTTATGGTGTGAGCATTGATATTTTATCATAGTAAATGTGCGAAGAGTTAATCTATATTTGGACAAAAGACTGCGCAGATTTCAAACGATTTTGTCATAAATTCCTTGGACTATAAAGGTAAAAAAACAAAGAACTGAAGATGATGGATATAGACTACTTCTAATAGACCTATGTAAAATGTTTATAGGAGACCTTTGCATATTCGGCTGTTGCCAACTGAGTTTTTGTGTCTACCCAAGGTTAATGATGTTCTTATTGTTGTTTTGCAGAGTGTAAGCGAAGTTGCCCTAGCCATGCCTGTGTCTCCTGGGTGGAACGAGCTGTCAGGTGAAAACGCCGGCTCTGAGGGGTTGTCATGGCGACGACTTCACATGTCCAGGGCGAAGCTAAAAGCTACCGCCACCACATCTGAACTATTATCAGGTAAGGCACAGATTTTTTATAAATTTTGCACGTTTCATAATTAAACCCGATTTACCAGTTTTTGGAAGAATTTTCAATCAAATAAATTATAACCTGATGGAATGTAAATGTGACACACCTGGTTGTTTTTATAAATATAACTATGATCCTTAATTTGCTCATATATTTTATTTGCCGAATTATTTCACGATTGAAAAATCTGTACATAGTAATAGTTAAACAAAAAACAGCATTAAATCAACTCGGTCAAAACAGATGCGTATAATATATATATTTTTTGGTGCGCAAATAAAAATCCCAATACCACACAACAAATTAGCTAGCTATTTTAAATTTTCCATATTTACAAAGTTGACAAAAAACTGTGTGAAATCAAGTCAGTAGTCGACAAAAAAGTTGTGTAATAATATTTGTTTGATATGTATGAACAAACACTCAGGAAACCACATGCTAAAGATTGGATTGTTAAACAAATACGTGCATTTAGTCAGCTTACTTACGCCTTATACGAGTAGTAATCTCGTCAAGTCATCCTAAAGTGTTGACTTGAGTATCTACATTTGTATTAAAATATATTATAACACATTGTTTAATTAACGATAATCGACTATTTATATCTGATAAAATTATGCTGGTTAAATTTGCAGATAAATTTTAGTATGGATGTTTTGTAAACAATAAATATTTGCCGTGAATTAATAAGTAAGTGCCACATTCGGTGAAGTGTAATTAACATAATTATCAAGCACTATTCGCGAAAAACATACCTATTAAATCTTAAACCAACACATGTAAAAGGAATCTAAAACAAAATATTTACTTATAACTTACTTATAAATTATAATCATTCTTATTGTTAAACCGATTTTGTCTTAGTGATTTTGAAAAGTCCACCAAATGTTCACTTACTTGATAACTTACCATCAGGTCACCCATATGCTCCTTTGCCTCCCATGATTAAAAAAAAGACAAAAACCTAGGTAATGCAGACAAAGTTCAATGTCCTCATTTATACAAGAAGTGTACATATCCATAAATCCTTCAACACACAATTAAACATTCACAACAGAAACAGACATCAAGGAAGACAAATATTTTGTTAATTCGGTTGCCAATTTCGAACATATTGTATTGTTATTTCTTCTACAGATATTTTTATGCAGTATGTGGTATGCCCACTAATATGTCCCAGCCTTACCCGATATTGTTGATATTAGAAATACCTATATTTGATTTTTCAACTTGTGCCGACTGCGTTGGTGGCATAGTTGTTCTACCGTACCATTGCAAAGCTGAGGTCTCGGGTTCCAATCCCGGGTCGGGCAAAGTAATATTGGATTTTTCAATTAATTATCAGTCCGAAATCAGGAATTTGTGCCCAGTATGGTGATAAGCTCGCCCTTTGTCACATCGTGGGACGGAACATACAAGGCTAAATGTGGGTGTCATGGTGGCGCCTCTGCCTACCCCTTCTGTGTTCAATTCATGTTTTCAACTTGTACATAGATATTGTTACTTTACTTAAAACAACTTCCAAAGCTATTACCCACAGACAATTGTGTTTTTATTTACTGTTAGGTTGTTAATGTTCAGTACTAAAGCGGAAAAATACGAAATTGTTCAGCAGTTTCAATTTATGGTTCATCATAATTATATTTTGTCGCTACGTGTGTTTTACGATTACTCACTTCCTTGTGTTAGCGCGTGCAGATTTATTTTGTACCAAGAAATATAATACATTATATATTTTTTTCTGTGAAAAATTACATGGTTAACGCGGAATTTCAGTATTTTCAATGAATAGATGTCAATTTAAATTCCATCTGGGAATTGCACCTATAGTAAAAACTTCTATTTGATTACATGTTTGCGATTACTCTTAACGCCATCTATTGGGGTACTGACAAACAATAACGGTAATGTATTCTGCTCACAGGCTAAGACTGTATGATGTTTTAAGCACTTATTCGCCCAATGCTTACCATAGGACTCCTCTACACACGCGAGTTCGATTCACCACAGCATATTGCGGGTTGATAATCTATAAATATCATAAATTCTGTATAATATTCAGCTATAATTTAATTAAGGCTAAAGACATATTTGCGATGGCATCTTAAGGTCATACCATTTTGCGTTACAAAATGTGTGTATATATAAAGAATAACCGGACGGATGTTCGTAATAGCTTCTACATTTATTAAAATTTATTCGTTTAACTTATAAATTGTAATAAATGTAAAATAGGTATTCACCAGCGAGAAATAGTTATCTCCTGCCGATTTAGACAAACATGCTATCCAATGCAAATACACACAGGCCAAGCGCAGAATGTAACATAATTGCTGGAATCACTATGTCGATTTTTCTGCCATTGTGTACGATATAAGTCGATATCTGAGTGGATAAGGATACTGGATATTCCATCATCAGCAAAATCCCAGCTGGCAGGCCCGTCAACATCTTTTATTCGAAACAGAGACTTTAACAAAAAAGTATTGATTTTATTTATTTGTAACAAATATAGAGCTGACACGAGTTTACAACAGCACATAAATACTCACGGCCTTATACATAGACAGATTTAAAACCTATTTTAGTCATAGAATGTTTTGTCTTCATCGCTGAAACTGAATTCTAAAGTAGTTCGAAAGGGACAAAACAGTCGATTACTAAAAGGGGTTTTAAATCTGTCTGTGAATAAGGGCTTTAATAATAAATAACATTGTCATTTCCGATCTTACATTTAACTTATTATAGTAATATTAAAAAGTTAACTAAGTTATTGATTATTTAGATAGAAGTTTTAACCCCGAATACTCAAACTTTAAATATTAAATTCCACTTAACTACTCGCTTCCTACTTAACCCGTACATTTAAGCAGGACCTGCGTAGTTAAGTGTAACATAATATTTAAGTAGCGTTTGAATATTCGGGCGTTAGTGTTTTTTAAGGTTCGACTTAAATATGAAAGGGGGTGACAAATAATAATTAATAATAAACTATTGTCTTCTTCCAGGTTTCGCCATGGTGGCAATGGTAGAGCTTCAGATCAACGAGCCCACGAATGTTCCAGAATGGCTCTTTGTGATGTTCGCAGTCTGCACCACAGTGCTGGTGGCCGTGCATATATTCGCCCTTATGATATCCACGTACCTCCTGCCGAACATCGACGCTGTCAGCAAGATGGAGACGCCTGGCGGACCCACCAGGGCGCTGCAGGACTCGCCACATGAACGGATGAGGGGTTTCATCGAGTTGGCGTGGGCTTTTAGTACTGTCTTAGGTGAGCAATTTACACATAAATATACTGAGATAGCCATTAACATTTTTTCCTTAATTCTTTAGACGCATGGTTTTTTAATTCGCATTTAAATAAAATAAATCACAGTGTATCCAAATTCGAAAAAAAAAATTGTATCTTGTATAACTTTGCCACCACAATGAAATATTTCTGCCCAAAGGGCGCTAGCAGTGCTACTGGTTGTAATGTACTAACATGATGAATATGACAATTTTGCATACATTAGCTATGAATGTTGGTATTTGAATTAAGAATTATTAACTTCACTGTCAAGGAAATTACCGTTGTGGATGATTTATTTAATACTTTGTTGTACATTAAACAAATTAATAATAGAGACAATAAGGAAACAATACATAATTGAAAGTTAAAACAATATGTGAAATACACTAGCGATATTATCGTTCTATTCTCAGTTGGCAATCTATTCTCAAGAACCATAGTAAATGAAAAGGCACAAATAGTACTCGTAGTAAAGAAGCAAACGGGGTAATAAATAGAAAAAAAAGATAAAATATTAATTTTTAAGACGACTTATTTTATAAGTACCAGTCAAATAAAAAAATAACTAACTATTGACTCTCATTTGTCTATGAGCTATATAATGGTTTGTCAAATATAAAAAGAAAACATATGTGCTGCATGTGACGAAACTGTTTTTTTTCAGGTCTATTCTTATTCTTAGTGGAGATAGCGATATTATGCTGGGTGAAGTTCTGGGACTACTCGTTTGCAGCTGCCACGGCTGCCACTGTCATTGTTATACCAGGTATACTACGATATTCTTCTTCTTCTTCAGCCTATGTATCCACCCAATACTGAGTGTAGGCCTCTAGTAATGCACGCCAGGTTGTTCTATCGTGGGCAGTCCTTATACAGCTTCTTCCCGCCACGTGGACCAGGTCGTCGGTCCACCTCTTCAAAGGCCTGCCCCGGTTTCTATAACCAGTTCTTGGTCTCCATTCTACTACGAAATACTTTTACCTAATCATCATTAATTATTATGAACTAGAGAAAAGTATTCCTGACTGAAATTATGTTTTGGAGTAAAAAATAATAATACTATAAAGCATATTCGCGGTTCCGATATTTTTAATTCCACACTCAAAGACTACAGGAGCAATGGGCTTTCTCAATCGAAGTGATACCACTGTCTAAAATAAAATTCAATTAAAATTGAGCCGGAAACAACTAGCATTACATAAATACATTGTCTTTCTTTCTTCTTTCATTATTTTCATTAACTGCATCGTATTTTTTCTTGTTACAGTATTAATAGTGTTTGTGGCGTTCGCAATACATTTCTACCACTCACTAGTGGTGCAGAAATGTGAGACTACCGTCAAAGACATCGAGCAGCTGGAGAGCATGAAGCGGGACCTAGACACAGCCACCGTCAAAGTCAACATGTACAACTAAGTAATTTTGATATCGGCTGCAAAATTAATGCGATAGTTGGAAAAAGCTTGAGGAATAGACTTGAAAATGTCCACTATGTCATTTGAGGTGCAAATTTCAGATTTTTAAAGAGATGCTAGTTACCCATGCATGCATAGGTTTCCACGACAGCTCAGCTTGATACGTCTGGTGGGCAAAATTGATATGGTTTAGTGAGAATAGGCACCGATAGTTGTCTTTATTTGTGTCAAAAGGAAAAGCTGTATAGCTCCTTTTTCGATACTCCGTAGGAGGCCGAAAGGTGTATGTCAGTGTTGCTGGCCTGCCAACCCGGCACGGATATTGCGGCCGAGTCGGGTCCCTAACAAGAACCTACGCCAGCATACTGACTGAAAACCCCTCGGTGGCCGTCGCGCGTATTCCTGGCGACACTGGATACCGCAGGGCGAGAAGGGATAGCTAAGTCTGTATTGCCCGAGCTCAAAGCCAACGGTGAACGGATCAAGATTATTATCAGGATCAAAACTGACTAACAGCGTTTGTGGTACAACCACGGATCGGATTTGAGACTTGACGTTAGTATCCATTGCGTAACCCTGAGAAACTGTCAATTAAAACTTTTATGGCAGTACGAAAGAGAGAAAGTAAGGGTGCGGCTAGTTAGTATTTACTTTTGCTACTGGCGACACAATTGCTTTGTCCTTTTAAAGCGTAGACTTTGTGACAGTATTACGCAGTGAATAAAAAATAATATTATGTGCTCAAGCCTCTATCTATAGCAATCAAAGAGCTCTTAAATTTACTAGATTTATGTCGTTTTGATGAAAAATGCTATAAGATATCAATACGGGCAGAGGAGGTACTAACGTCAAGTTTGTCTTCCTTGTACTTTGTAAATTATTTTTGTTCGAGGAACTAGCATTTCTCTAAAAATTGCAAAAACAAAATTCTAATCGCACTTTAAGCACCTCACGTCGACAATTATTTATGTATTACGAACGTTTATAAATGAAATTAATGAACGGTATACAAATTAAATATTATAATTTATATTAATGCCCAAACAAAAATATTCGATATGTACAAATTACGATATTTTACGAATAATGTACAGAATGCAACGATATTTAGCTCGAAAATTAGATACTAAGTGATTAATCGAATAATACCGACTTTATCTACATAAAGCGATATTTTAATTGTTAATGGCCTTATTCATTAACAGTTTTAAAACCTACTTTAGTTATAGAGTGTTTTGTCCCTTCCGAACGATTTTGGAATTCAGCTTGAACGCAGAAGACAAAACATTAGATAACTAAATTAGTGTTAAAACTGTCTATCAATAAGGCTATAAGTGTCTACACAAAATCATTAATTTATTAAGACTTTTAAAAATCATATTTGCATAGTACAATTGCGCGCAAAAATGTTTTAAACTTGAAATAATAGGAAACATCCGAAGAAGGTTTTTAACTTACAAATTATTTTTGAGCTGTTATAAATCTTGTATTTTAAGTTAATAAATGTTCATAAAGAGGTTGAAGTCTCAAAAACTATCTCTTTTTTAATCAAATTGTAAATATTCTAGATAGATGACTAATATTATTTATAAGGATGTGTTGAAATAATTTAACTAGAATTACTGTTGAAGTGTGTAACACTTACAGTGCTGGAGTGCTATTTTTAGATAGGCATTCTTGAAGCAATGTGAATTCAAAATCATTGTCAAAATCGGCAATTAAAATCGAAGTTTTCATTGTTTAAAAAAATGGCGGACCATTTTTAAAAGCCTTCTAGTTATGGTGAAAAATGCCATACTGTAATTTATGTCTATTATATACTTTTGAACACGATATATGTATATATAGACGCGTAATTAGAGATAATTTTCTAAACATATTCAAAAGACTGCCTTGAAATGTAAAAATAGCAAACAGGCTGTTTTAAAAGACATTACTAGATATGGACCAATGTAGTTAAATATTTTATTATTTAAAGCGAACTGTTGAATCAGTATTGTAAGTTTGATGCTGTTGTAACCTCTAAGATATTACTAAAGTTTGTTTATAGTAAAATAAAATTTATTTTCGACAAACATTTTGTTTTGATAATTCCATTTTAGCACAAACATAACATGTACACCTGCTTAAGAAACTATATTTATTTACAAAACATTTTATCACATAAGTCTTACGAAATAACAAAACAAGATTTTTTTAAACCATTCCAAGGTTTTCTTTCCATTTACATACACAAACTCACGCCTTTTTCCCAGAAGGGGTAGGCAGAGATTCTCCTGGTAGTAACCAGGTCACCCGCGTTTCGCCTTGTTTGTTCCGTCCCACGATGTGATAGGGGGCGAGCCTATCGCCATATCGGGCACAAACTCCTGAGTCCGGGCTGATAATGAATAGAAAAATCCGATATCACGTTGCCTGACCTGGGACTCGAACCCGAGTCTTAAGCATTGTAACCGTACCGAAGTTACGCCACCAAGGCCGACTTTTTAGTGTTCTTTCCATTTACTTTACACATATAAAACGTTTCTTTAACCTGCGTTCCTTATATGAAACAAAACGTTTTAAATAAAAAGCAAGCAATGTGACAATTCACATTTATTTGCATAAAACCCAAACAGTACAAAACCAATCATTCTTGCCTTACATATTACAATCAACATATTTTCATTACAAGAACTACATTATGTACATCGCTATATATCTACGTATACATATTAATTACTACACTATTACATCGACCAGGTACCTTAATATAAACATATTTTATGTACCTCTACTTTATTGCAAGCAAACACTTAAAAAAAAAACTGTTATTTCCAAAATCCAGAGGTATTATTTTTTAGACTGCCAAATGTTTTATATTCTGCCGGTAAATAGGGGGATAGGGATTGTATCTACTTTTATTTAATTATTTCGACTATCGATTAAATTTTTTATTAGTTACTTAAAACTGTTTGTTACCTCTGGAAAAAAAATTGATAGAACACATTTCCTATTGTTAATTGAAGGTATTGGTATATACATAAGCTACATTAAAAATCTGAACATGTAATAACTGTTTAATACTTATTGAATGCTAGAGGAGTTTTTCTAAACTACACACATAGACACAATAGGGGAAGATATCCGAATCATCACGTACTGTTTGGAATTGTTAGATAGCTCAAAAATTATCCTAATTAAAGTTTTTATGTATTATCAAAAAGTATAAAATATTGGGGCATTTTTTTAAACTAATAAAAAAAACTGCAAGAACGTAAGGTATCTAATTAGCTTGTACGATAGACTTCAGTATGCTCAAAGAAAACAAAACTTTATCGTCAAATTATAAAATATGACATTTATCATAACGGTGACGTATGCAATTAGAAAAGCGTACATGTAATACGATTAATACCAAAACGAATGAAATTCGAAACATACATGATACCAAAGAAAAGTCATACGTCGTAACGCAAACGACAGATTTTTGTAAGTGTCAAATTAGAATCCCAAAATTAGGCTGAATGGTAATGTACAAGAATATTTCTTACAAGATTTAGAATGTCTAAATTAAGGGCTTCTCCACTAAATTAATGTGCACAACATTTTATATTACTCTTACAAAAAAATCTGCCGTCCCCGTTATCACATGATCATCCGTTCCATAATTTTAGTGAAGCACCGAGTGTTAACAAATCAGCAGTTTCCAATTAGAACTTTTGATGGAATCCTCTTAAACATTGGTCGACAACCTTTTACTAAAAAAAGTCATGTAGCCAAAAACTATGTACCACTTGTAAAACACATTAGCAATTTCTTATCCAAAAATATAAAGTTTACACGTACACGAATCTATAATAAACTCGAAAGTCACTGGTTGCTTACCAACGTTTCAAAGAATTGTAATCAAATGTGAATGATTTATAAGGCCTACGCACACCGAGATAGAATGGCGAGGTATTAAATTTTTTACCAAAGGATATTCAAACTTATCTGGTAGGAATACGACATAAATTCCAATGTTTTAAATTGATGCCGTGGCATCGAAGGGATTTATTGCCTTTGAATATCCTTTGTTAAAAAATAAAATCCCTTGATATTCCCTCCTATCCCGGTCTGCGTAGTCCCATAAAAGACTGCTGTTTCGTTAGCCTTATTAGACTTGATTACAATACACAAATAAATATCGAGACTATATAAGATACTAATACAAAATTGAATGAATGAGTATCCAAGTAAGTATTATTTAAAAATACCAGAAATTACATTGATAATACATTATAAAAAGTAACAACATTGAATCGCATTTAATACCAAAAATGGACTTATTGGGCCCAACTCACACTGTAATAATGATCATGGTTCGTCCACCTATCTCGGATATTATCATCAAGCAAGAAAAAATTTATGCATGAATATTTCACAGTATTCGTAACAGTGATGTTCCGATCGAATCCCAGTTTTGAAGATACTGGTTCATGAAACAGATTGTATATTAACATCTTACCAAGAACCGTGATAGGCATTAAAGTGTAGACTGGGCCTTACAATACTACAATTTTAACTTCAATTTAGCGCTCCATTGTTCGTTCATAACATAATCTTACACTAGATGTTAACCACCTTATTCATATACAGTTTTAAAACCTATTAGTTATCGAATGCTTTGTCCCTTTCGACCGACTTTTGAATTAAGTTTGAACGAAGAAGACGAAGCATTAGATAATTAAAATAGGTTTTAAATCTGTGTATGAATAAGGCGTTAAGAGTCTTAGTTCAGTGGGTATCACATCACATTTCGACGTCGTCGATGCAAATGTCGTCAGGTACGAGGACCCCGTTCCTTTTAGGTTTTTCTTCTGGGTTCTGCTTTTTCTCATCTTCTTTAATCTTTTCGAGTATGTTTTCCCGTGGCTTCCATACTACTAGCGACATAGTGGGCTTTTCCAATCTATAAGATGGAAATTATGTTTAGCTCTTTGTAAACCTTGTTTCTTATGATGCAGGATTAAAGTCGGCCTTTTGTTTTTCAGTTAATAGTGTTCCGAGTAGGCCATTATTATATTTTACATTTTCTTACATTACCTACGTATTATTTTTTTCTTAGATGTTTAATTAGCTATTACGGTAATTTACTTGTGTTTCTTTCCAAAACTTAATTGCAAATGTTTAAATCCGTAAATAATTACTGAAAGGTTAGTACAAGCTTTCTAATACTAAGTTTAAATATTTTATAATGTATATAAATTGACGCCGAGCATTTGCATCGTTATAATAATTAATATAAAGAACGAACCAATGATTTCATCCCATTAATATCCACCACAAACTACTTAACTACATCATTGACTTACCGTTCAATAAGAGCAGCAGGTAACAACGGTTCATCCCTAATCTTCTTGACCTCCTCAGACAGCACGATCGTATGTCCTTTCAGCTTGTCCACAAACACACCGCTCGTGGATGGAACAGGTGCCGTGGCCTCCATGTTGATGTCCATCATGTCTTCGTTGGCGAGCGTGTGTGTGGTGTACTCTGATGATATGTGAAGACCGCGCAGATGAGCCGCCATTTTCTCCTCTGTTATCAGCTGCTTTGCTGGACTGTAATTTATTTTTTACTTATATATTTACATATCTTATTGTGCACCACAATAAAAAAAAACAACTTATTTAACAGTTAAACAAACACTTGCAGCCTTATTCATAGACAGTTTTAAAACCTATTTTAGTTTCGAACGTTTTGTCCCTTTAGTACGATTTTTGAATTCAATTTGAGCAAAGCAGATAAAACATTCGATAACTATATAGGTTTTAAAACTGTCTATGAATAAGGCCGTTACAATAAATGGCATGGTCACAATTGGCTGCCTTATTGTTATGTGCGATGTCTTCCAGGAAAACTTATGATGGAGTGGATTATGATAATATACATCGAATTTAATTTTTTTTTTGTATTGTATTGTATCAGCCCATATACGACCCACTGCAGGGCACGGGCCTACTTTACGAGAGCACGATTGAGAATGGTTAGACCATATAGTCCACCACGCTGGCCTAGTGCGGGTTGGCGGATTTCTACATACCATAGAAATTTATACAAATCGCTATGGTATGCAGGTTTCCTCACGATGTTTTCCTTCACCATTATTGTGTGTAGTGATTGACTATCAATACACACATGACTCCGAAAAGTCAGAGGTGTGCCTTGGGATTTCAACCCGCGACCGCCATGAAAATGTAGGCAGCCGCTTCTGGTCTGTTACCAACAGGCCACCACTCACTTATTTTTCATTGGTTTTTCCAAATTCCTTCATTGGTCTTACAGGCGATTAAATATCGTTAAAATAAGTTAAAATAATAGTAGAGACCAAACACAAATATTTACGAAATTATTAATATACTGACAAAAAATTCTGCCATAACATAATACCACTGGTAGTAATTGAATAAAAAAAACTCCAGTTTATTACAATTTTACTGTTTCATTTATATATGTATGTGTTATGATGAATCAGTTGTATGTAGTATGAACCACATAATATTATGTGACCAGTGCCACTCTTGGCCTATGGCAAGTCAAGTCTCAGCCTATGTCCTCTTGTGTGGTTCCAAATTGTATCATTATAACTTTTTATAGCGCAATACAAAATATTTAAAACATGACAAAAAATAGACATCAAAAAGATGCAAATAATTGCATAATGCTAGTCATTTTTTAGGTTATATAAATACAAATTTTAATATTACAAAAACCACTAGAAGCAGTTGAAATATTAATGTTATTAGTAATATTGATAAGCAAAATATGTAGGGCAATGTCCATGTTTATAAATAAATCCATATGTAAAGGTCATGGCCGTCTTGGCAGATATGCTGATAAATGTTAATCACTGTAAACATACTCCTTTTTTCGGAATACATACTTTAGTACATTACGGAAATGCCTTTACAGTTAACTACACAGATCTCATTCAACTGATAATGTTGGTAAATAGAAATAATTGTATTTATTGAGGCTTACACAAAAAATGTCTAAAGCCAAATACTAATTATAATATGTGGCTGAAGGAGCAACCGGAAGTGACTTTGAACATTTTATGGCTCTACTGCTGCGTCTGTCAAGTGACATATTAATAAAAAATATGATTCAAGTGGGAATACATTGAAAGTTATAAAATTATGATACAATTCATTCAAGAATATGCAGAATCAGTGTTATTATTGATACGGCAATTGCAGCAACATATATTAATTTGAGGATGTGTTTTTCAAAAATATGGTTTACAGCAGAGCTTTGACTGCCGTATCGTATAATACATCATTCAGCTTGCAATAAATTATATCCCATTGGTGGGTGAGAAATGCAACAGATGCATCTACACATAAACTGTGAATGGATGCAAAAGCGATTGAAGTTGATTAAAGAATAGATATTATCACTATTCTTTTTGTTTTAGCTCGCTCATTCGTTCTGAACTTTAAGCGCTACAGTGACCTATATGAAATCAAGGTGGTACAAAATTTCAGGTGACATAAAATATGAGAGACAAAATGAAAAGCATATTCATTGTACAAACATGAGATTGATGTTGTCAAGTCCATTGGAAGTCTTTATGGTCAAGATGTAGTAGAGTACAGGTTTTTTTTTAATTATTTATTTATTACATAATGATTATACATAAATAAATAAAAGGATATTGTGGCAAAATGGCTTCTTTTCTTTTTCATAAATACGGCAATTTTAATTTTTACATACGGCGACTCAGATTTTGACGATAATAGCAGTGTGCGCAATAAGGATTTATTACACTAATTTCGCGTATACGTATAGCTTACAGACAGATGCAACAAGAAGACAAGTTGTTAAACAACTCTACCCTTATTTTTGTAAAGAAAACTTAAAATGTTATAGTCAATAAACTCTTTTGGTATAATTGCAAACGGCTTATTAAATATTTAATATAAATTAATAGCTCAAAGTGCTGTACTTACATCTCTGGTTCAATATCCACGTTCTTTCTCTTGCAATGCACAACGGGTAATTTCGGCTCCCCGAGCTCATTTTCTGCTGTAAACTGCACGAGTTGAGGGGGTGATGGCATGCCCCATGATAGACCTTGGATATTCCAGGGAGCATTCGAAGGCGCCGGCATTACGTGAGGCCCTGGTAAGTTAGGGACAAACGCTTGCTGGTACATTTGTTTAACGAGTTCGTCTGACTGGTTATATGGGTAAGACGGATACCCGTACACATCCATTTTTAGAGATTTTCTCGTCAAATATTACAAATCACAGCGCAAATATCTCGTTTTTCAAAATAATAAATAGCAAACAACAACAATAACAAGAAATATTACTACAACTTGACAACTAAGTTTTTAATTTATATTGGCGAAAGTTCTTGAATCTTCTACAGCCTTACATGACATACTTAATAGATGACACTCTCAACACTTTCATGGACAATACTTTGTTGCTGTCCGCTCGAACACAAAAATAAAGCATGAAATGTTACTCAAATTAATTTTATATAATCCGTATTCAATGCTTCTTCAATCAGTATTGTAAAGTCAAAAGAGCCCACTTAGTCCTTGGCTAATCTTTTAATTTGATTAAAATAAGGTTATCTACGGTATTCAGTAAATGTTCAAGACACCTCTATTTTCTCTTGTCATCATAATCGGTGCAATCGATGTTGGTGCATGAACTATTTGTTCATCACTAGTTGGCGCCTCCTTTCACTGGAGTTTCGTGTTTACGATACGAATTTGGAGAATTTTGATTTTCCTCTAATTAGTTCTTGATATTAATGCCTTACGTATACTCAGACACTATGATATTACAGTACTAAACAGTTTCTAATTGTAAAATTACAAAATGGGTTTAGATTTTGACGTGTTCGAGTTTTGCAAAAAACTGCGACAGAATCGGCCGCCGCCGTATCAGTGTCCGCTGGAGAAATGTGACAAAGTTTACAAGAGTTTGTGTGGCCTGCAATACCACCTGGTTAATTACGACCATGACAACCCTACACCGGCAACGCCCGCGGTCGCAAATAACCGAAAAAAGGGGAGAATACGGGCAGCGGTTCCCACCGGGGATATCGCCCTGCAAAGTCCCCCTAAAGAAGCTTTAACTTTCGCCGAAGCTCAGAAAGTGGTGCAATTTGAGATCGATGGCAAAATAAGTAGGATTCCTATCGATCAGCCTTTGCCTATCATGTCGTTGGAGGACTGGGAAAAGAAGAATGCTGAGTTGGAAAAACCATTGCCAGTGGTGGAACCTCCTCAAGAACCCCATGTAAAGCTGCCTGAAGCCAGTTTTAAGGTATGTCTCATTTACAAATCCATCCATCCATCCATCCATCAGCCAAAAGAAGTCCACTGCTGAACATAGGCCTCTCCCAATGATTTCCATAGTGACCTTTTGGAGGCAGCCTGCATCCAGCGACGTCCCGCGACCTTTACCAGGTCGTCTGACCACCTAGTGGGTGGACGTCCCACGCTGCGCTTTCCGCTTCGTGGCCTCCATTCGAGAACTTTTTGGCCCCATCGGCCATCAGTTCTCCGTGCTATGTGCCCCGCCCATTGCCACTTCAACTTGCTAATCCGCTGGGCTATGTCGGTGACTTTAGTTCTCCTACGGATCTCCTCATTTCTGATTCGATCTCGTAGGGAAACCCCGAGCATAGCCCTCTCCATAGCTCGTTGAGTGACTTTGAGCCTCCTGATAAGGCCCATAGTAAGAGGCCACGTCTCGGTGCCGTATGTCATCACTGGTAATAATAATAGGTTCTATGTGCATTTTTTTAATGCATAATTATAGTTATACTGATATTATTTTTGTAAGGCCTATGATCATCAAAATACTTCACGTCACCAAAGATGATAATTTGCAATAAAAGAAACCATGTTAAATATAGCCATATTACAATCAGAAATATTGTTTCTCTCATATATTCCTAGTGAAACATTACTACTTAGTTTTCATCATTGCTAGTAGAGTTAAAAAATACTACTAAATTTAATCCTAGGATGTAATAAATGAACCAGTATTATGTATTTTCACAATATTGAAGCAATATACATACATTTTTAAACATAAATAAAGGTTAATTTAGAATGAAGATGAAAGAAACATCAAAAGTGTCTGAATACCAAGGAAACTCCTTTTAATAGTTGATTAACAACATATATAAATAAATAAATAAACCCAACAGTCATATGGTGCTGACCACACACTAAGATCGAGTCTCGTGTCGTGGGTATCAGCAACTACGAGTGACTTTTCGGTCTCACAAAACACCCAGATTCAAAACAAATACTTGTGGTTCATACAAACATTAGTTTCGGTGAGGGGATCAAACTCACGGCCTCTTGTTTCACAGTTGGTGTGTAGGCAACTGCACCACAGAGGTGTCAAAGACATCACGTGTCAAATAAAATCCAGCTTTTATATTATATTGCTGGCAAAATTGCATTTTATTACAGTTTGAAGATATCATGCCTCAGTGGCGTAGTAGAGCTTCGGTACGATTACAAAGCTGAGGTCTCGTTTTCGAATCCCGGGGTCGGGCAAAGTGATATTGGATTTTTCTATTCATTATCAGCCTGGCGACAGGAATTTGTGCCCGATATGGCGATAGGCTCGCCATATCACATAGTGGGACAGAATATACAAGGCGAAACATGGGTGTTCTGGTAGCACCTCTGCCTACCCCTTCTGGGAAAAAGGCGTGTGTTTATGTATTTTGAAGGTATCATAATATTTAATAACATGTCATTTTTAATGGAAAGAAAGATGTTTGGGTATTATAAAATAAAAGCTGAATTTTATATGTGAATGTTAATAAGGCAACTTTCAAAAGGTGTTTCCTTGGTAGTCGGTCATTTTTTATGGTTCTTTCATTTTGTCAGACTCATCAAAGATGATAACTTCCAAGTTCCAAAGCCACCCCGATTGGAACTTCATAATAGCTGATTGTGCGATGCCTATGTTAGAGGCATGGGCAACAAACTTTCACCTTTTATAAAATGACAAAGGTTTGGCAGCCAAGGGCTCTTGGTCTATAGCAATATGAATTACTGTGCCATTAAATAAATCTGGAAAGTGAACTAATGGCTTGCTTTATAACAAATAAAACTTGGTTCATACTTGGATTCCTGGCCTCTCATAACAGTATAATTTCCTTTGTGACTTATTGAAAGTCGCCTACAAGAAGTACTGTCCAACATTGTTTGGATAAAAAGATCAAAGATACTGTTTAAAATAAGGTATTAATTCTTAAGTGCAGCAGTAAATACTTTTACAACAAAGTAATATAAGGCAAAAATTCAAGGAGATCTTGTTCCAAAAATAAGTTAATTGATTTATTTTTCTCAAGTATGTTAATGGAACTTTTTAAGATGTTGACATTGGGAAACGAAGAGGTGATGTTTCTACTATAATTATCACAAGTGGACCTTATGTTATGACATATATTTTGGGGTTGTTGTTTGCCCAAATAATAATATAGCTTTTAAAAAATATAACAATTTGAATCATTAATTTCAAGCTCATTCAACCACCACACTCAGAGATATTGAAAATCAATTAAATAGTTGATTTCGTTATTGATTTAATTTACAATAAATGTTTCTTAATATGGCTATAAGATATGGAACAAGCATCAAGCAGTGACCTAGACATTTTTTATTTTGTTTTATAAGCTGCAATGCCAAGATTTTTAAAAGCTGTCATCAGACTTTTACTAGCTGAGTTAAGGGAAATATGATTTTTAGGAGCAGCAAGCTATTGTTCTGCTGATAGCTCAAGGTATGTGGTTCCTTTACCTAGACATATGATGCAGTTGTAAACTTACACTTTGACCATTTAATATCCTATTTAAATCCTTTTTTGAATTCAAAATACCGGCAATGCACATTTCAATAAAAAATGTAATGAGAATGCAATATATCTACAAGCAACTATAAGTACCCTTGGCAAGATGTTGGGAACAATTTCATGCCTCGTGCAAGTTCTTGTTAAACTGATTGGTTCAAGCTGTTATTTCCGGTGGCCCCCTATCGTATTGGAGGACATTAAACATTGAGACTGCATTATCCTATTTTGCCAGTGCAAAGTGCTGATATCCTGTCCATGCAATGTTAAATGGGCATTCTACTATATTACCTTGAGCAGAGAGTGGGTTTGCTTACTCCAGCGTTAAATTTTGTTTATAATGTATTCAGTTTGTTTTTATTTAATAAAAATAATTTTCTCTTAAATCAAATAATTAAACGAACGAGGCATAGTATGTTTTCACTAAGTTATCTATTAGCAAATGATGTTAAAATTGTCTATTTCGATTATCAATATCTCTTTTTGCTAACCATCAATAGTCACCTTAAATAACATTTTATCCTATACAATACAAACCATTCCATACCAATACTCGTAATATTTTATTTCTCAGTTGATTCCCGACTACAACGAGCGGGTGTGCGACGCGCCGGCCCGTCCCAACGCATACATACGCTTCATAGAGAAATCAGCCGAGGAGTTGGACGGAGAGGTGGAGTACGACGTGGATGAAGAGGACACGGCCTGGCTGGCCATCATCAACAAGAACAGGGCGAAGCAGGGCCTGCCGCCGGTGTCTGTTGATACCTTGGAGCTCTTGATGGATCGGCTGGAGAAGGAGTCTTATTTCCAGGTGTGTAGGGATTTTTTTGGAATACATATTTCACTGGAAAATAAAGCAGATATGTTCACACTATTGTCAATATACATAAATATTTATTTACAATCTTTTACTTTGCCCCATGGCTTTGCAATATAAAATAATTAAATTGAGATTTTTTACAAATATGATGACTTATGGCTTAAATCCTAAAGTAAAACTAATAAAAGCTGGCCTCATGTGTGCGTTTATTTGTTGTAGTGTTAAAAAAAATCGCATAGGAGTTGATTTTATGTAGTCAAGTATTCTAATCTATCAAATTTTCCATGTGGGAATTGAATTTATGTAGTCAAGTATTCCAATCTATTATATTCTATTATGTATATCCTGTATGTGTCTGTGTAAGTCTTATTTAAATAAGCCTAAAGGCTAAATTCTACAAAGTATTTTCCTCATCAGGCGACACAGAGTGGTCAGCAAACCGCAGCGACAGTTGATGAAGATGCAGTGTGCTGTATCTGCATGGACGGTGAATGTCAGAACACCAATGTCATACTGTTCTGTGACATGTGCAATTTAGCTGTGCACCAGGACTGCTATGGGGTGAGATAATTCTTGTATCATGGCTTTTTCTAATGTAAATAATATTGATGAGAATTTTAAAAAAGTAGTGTCGAATTGCTGTTATCGTAATGTGCATGGGGGCTGTTGGTAAACGGACCTGACGCTGCTGCCAACATGTTCACGGTGGTCGCGGGTTCAAATCCCAGAGCACACCTCCGACTTTTCGGAGTCATCTATGTATTGATAGTCAATCCTCACGCAATATAACGGTGAAGAAAAATATGAAGAAACCTGCATACCATAGCGATTTGTAAGAATTTCTATGGTATGTAAAGTCCGTCAACCCGAACTGGGCTAGCATGATAGACTATATACATATATGGTACTCTCGATTGTAGAGGAGGCTCGTGCCCTGCAGTGGGACGTATATGGGCTGATACAGTACCAATATCATTTATATATTGTAAAGGTAGTGTGTAAGGCATAAAGCGAGTTTACTGGGTCCAGTTCTCATTCTAGCAATTCGCTTAGAGCTGCTTTTACGAATTTAATAGTGTAGTATCTCTGGATTGTTTTATGGACGGGGTAAGAGTACAAAACTATTCTGCATCAAGAATAAAATTTTGTTCAGCCGACCCCACAGAAGCATGCCCTAAAAAATATACTTGAAATGTGTACAAACTTATCTCAATTGTATTGTATTGTATCAGCCCATATACGACCACCTGCAGGGCACGGGCCTCCTCTACAATCGAGAGTAGTGGTTAGGCCATATAGTCCATCACACTGGCCTAATGCGGGTTGGCGGACTATTACATACCATAGAAATTTATACAAATCGCTATGGTATGCAGGTTACCTCACGATGTTTTCCTTCACCGTTATAATGCGTGGTGATTGACAATCAATACACACATGACTCCGAAAAGTCAGAGGTGTGCCCTGGGATTTGAACCCGCGACCACCGTGAACATGTAGGCAGCCGCGTGTGGTCCGTTTACCAACAGGCCACCACGCACTCAACTTATCTCAATAGTAAACAGAAATTCTATGTGTCACATCTGATAGTGTACTTATTTGTTCATTGTTGTAGGTGCCATACATTCCGGAAGGCCAGTGGCTTTGCCGGCGGTGCTTGCAGTCTCCGTCGCGACTAGTCAACTGCGTCCTATGTCCCAACACGGGAGGTGAGTACTATACATATTTCTAGTTCTGGGGGGTTACTCCACGATCCGAAACGAAACTCGAAACTTCGGACGTTGCACGTAAAACTGTACGAATGTGCCTAGGTATTCCACAAAATGTTCGAATCCTCTATCGTACGTTCCAACTATAGACTTAGTTGGGAGTGAATGATAAGTATCTTAAAGAATAGTGTTGATTTTTAGAAGTGTAGAATTAAAAACGTACTACAGACGTCGAACGTCCGAACATTCGAGTTTCGTTTCGGATCATAGAGTAACCCCTCTGGTATTTCCCTTATCCACACTTGGTCAATATGTAATGTACAAAAGGTTCCTTTTGTTTTGAATTTGTCTTGTTATTGTATTTTATTTCACTGTATTATTGTATATTTGTATATATATGTTGTGATTGTCAGGTGCTTTCAAGCAAACGGATCAAGGATCTTGGGCGCACGTGGTGTGTGCTCTTTGGATTCCTGAAGTGCGATTTGCCAACACTGTGTTCTTGGAGCCAATAGGTAAGTGAAACTACATTGTGGTAGTATTATGACAGGACAGCCTAACTGGTGCATTTGATTAGACATCGGCTGTGAATATCGAGGCCGCAGGTTCAAACCCCGTACAGAGACGAATTTTTGTTTGAATCAGAAATATTTGATTGTAGTATAGTATTGTGACATCAAAAGATCTTTTGTAGACTCTGATATACGACACAAGATTTATATTTCTGTGTGGTCAGGATTACTTTTGTGATACATGAGTGTACTAATCCATACGTAAACTTAGTTGAAAAAGCTTGTGCGTCTTAAGAGTTCTCACGATCTATATTAGAAGCCTAAAAGGAGAGATATCAGATAGGGTATGAAAGCAATGCGTAACTTTATTCCTGTGTATGTGTAACAGACTCGATCGAGATGATCCCGGCGGCTCGCTGGAAGCTGCAGTGCATGGTGTGCAAGCAGCGCGGCGCGGGCGCCTGCATCCAGTGCCACAAGAGCAACTGCTACTCCGCCTTCCACGTCACATGCGCGCAGCAGGCCGGGTACGTGCCAGCACCTGCACCACCACTCATCACCTTAATCGCCACTCATCACTTACATCACTACTCATCACCTACATCACCACTCATTACCTTTATCACCCCTCATCACCTTCATCACCAACTATAGGAAGTTCATTTCTGAACGTACTATGCTACTTAAAATATATACAATGACCTTTCAGAGGCTTTTAGATGTGTGCAATTAACTAAAATATGTATTTGGACTTAGAAACTTAAAAATTTGCGAAATTTTCATGACGTAATGTATAAAATAAATAGTCATGTAATTATTCTTGCGGCAGTTGCGTTAGGTTTAGAAAAAATATGCCTGTAGCATATCAATAAACGAATAATGCAATTATTTTAGACAAATTGCGACATGATTTTGTATTAAAACGGTGAAGTCGGCAAATTTAAGGCCACGGGCATGCTCCTTTATTTTCTCGATAGCAGTTATCTGATGATTGAAATATACCTATATATTGTACCATATACATCCCACTAATGCGCATAATGATAGTGATAACGTTTCATTGACAGACTATACATGAAGATGGAGGCGGCAGGAGCGGGCCGGGACCCCAGTCAGCCGGTGCAAGTTGCCAAAATGGCGTATTGTGACGCGCACACCCCCGCTCATGTTTTACAAGTACGGTATATTATTGTTATGCCCCTTTTTAATACAGAAATTACTTCTATTTATTTATATCTATTTGTATTATAAATGTACTGTATCAGCCCATACATGTCCCTCTGCACGGCATGAGCCTCCTCTACAATCGAGAGCACGATTGAGAGTGGTTAAGTCATATAGTCCACCACGCTAGCCTACCATAGAAATTCTTGCAAATCGCAAAATTAGAAATGTATCAATGATCTAAAATCTATATGGAACTCTTATATTATGTCTTTGCTCCCAGTCTGAATTGAAACAAGACTACTTATTAGCATAATTAATTTCGATAACTTCCTTTGAGTATGATTGATTCCTTAGGATATTTGAACTACTAACATTACCGGGGTTGATGGAATTATTTTTTTCAAATCCTGTATTTTAAATATTCAAATTATTAACGTAACAATGAATTTTTTGAATAGGAAAGGCGCGCTCAAGACTCGGAAGGGGACAGCAACTCGAAAGATCTTTCAGCTATCAGACAAAAGGGTCGAGATAAAATCAAACAGGTAACGATTGACGATGGATACATGCAAGTGACTAAACAGTGTGTTTTGACTAACCAAGTGTTATTTGACTAACCAGAATATTGTGTGAATTGTTGTAATATTCAACAGTATTTTCAATTCTTTCTTCCTTATTTCCCTCTCTCTCTCTCTCTCTCTCTTTCTCTACTCTCACTCTTTATTGTCTCTCTGTTCAATACTTTTCCGTACTCTTTTTTTTCTTATCACTCTGAATTAAAATAAATACTTGTACTTCACACAAAAAATGATCTCGGTGCGCGGGTTGAACCCGCGGCCTATCATTTTACATCCAGCATCTCATCTACTACACCATCATCAGCCTTTTATTGTTCACTGCTGGGCGTAGGCCTCCTCCAAATTGCGCCATTAGACCCTGTCTTCGGCTTGTCGCATCCAGCATCTGCCACCTATCGTAAATCGTGACTCCACCTAGCTGGAGGGCGTCCTACACTACGCTTGCTAACGTGGTCTCCACTCAAGAACACGTACTACGCCATGGGCGTTGTGAATTCTCTCTTTTCTTTCCTCTCTACTTCCACTATGAGTCTTTTCTCCATCGGTTCCGACAAGCTGGCGGTTGGCCAAAGATGTGTAAGTGTTGTGTTTTAAAATTACGGTGAATGCTTCTCACCAGGTAAGCTGCTTGCTTATTGATGTTGCAATTACAAATACAAGGTTTTTGGTGTCAATTTATTAGCATGAATGCGCTTGTGGGAATTTGGTGTTTTTATGTTTCTATTGTGGACTCTTAAATCCACAGAGGCAGTGAGCCAATAGATCAATAAAATATTCTGTAAAGAAAATGATAATGCTTTAAAATAACTTTGATAATAAAAATCAATACCTATGCATGTTATAATTTGCTTCAATTGAGTTTTTAGTTTGCTGACTTTAATTGTGTACTTGATAAAAAAGAAAATGAACAAAGGCCTTGGAAACTAAAATTACGATTTTTGACAAAACTGCCTGGCAGATTTTTTTCAAACTTGATACAATGTTACCTGGGTTGGCTTGGAACATGTGGTTTAAATTAAATACCATTTGTCAACACCCTGTATTTGGTCAAGTATTGTTATTTTTATACTCCTATATTTGTTTGGCATGCTTGCTTTTGAACTTTTTCTTTACAATGGTGTACTTTGTATGTTTTACACTTTCTAATATTTAAGAAAAATCAAATCCCCTACAATACTCAATATTTGGGTACATTTTAATGTGAACTTTATATTACATTTCTATTACATTTTCTATTTTTTATACAAGCTACAGAAGTTGGCTTATGTATTTACAGGTGGGATTTTTATAAATCATGTTTTATATAAAATATTTCTAGTACCAACGTAGCAATCAATCATCCTGAATTTTATACACGCTGTATAAACATTTAGCTTTTATAAACATTTTGCGACTAAAACATATGTAATTCTAGGGTGATTATTATTAAGTTTGGAAGCTCACAAATAATAGCCAATACACACAACGCAGTAGCAGGAACTTCTCGTTTATTATTTTAATGGCTTTGGATGTTGGATTATTTAGCGATTTTACCTAGGGCGTCGGCAGTGCTTTAATCAACACCGACTGTAGTATTTCGCAGCCCTAATCACTTTGTATATTTTATTTTCTGCTGTAAATATGTCTGCCGTACCTACGCCACTGCTTTCTTTTACCAAGACCACTAAAATATTTATAATATCCCGCTGTACGTATCTGCCTCCCCTCCCCCAACGTTGCACACGAGTCTAATATCCGTGGAATACTAGCGTTGTGTGGGTCAGGCGCGGCGCGTGCTGGCCATGAAGCGGTCGTGGGCGCCGGTGGTGCTGGTGCCCACGCTGCCGCCCGAGCGCGTGGCCGACGTGGCGCAGCTGGCGCACGGGCCGCCCGCCGCCCGCGCACACCTCATCAAGCGCCTGCTGGCCTACTGGACGCTCAAGAGACACAGCAGGAACGGCGTGCCGCTGCTCAGGAGGCTGCAGAGTCTCACTACGCAGCATGGTTAGTCTTTGTATATTTTTCTTAAGGTTGGGTAGTATAAAATAACTTTGTTATACTGAAGTCCGTAAACGCGGGTTAAATGGTTCATCAGTAGAGATCAAAGTAAACAGTCTTGTAAAAATAGTAGGAATCTCCTTGGTATAGATTGTTTCAAATTATTGACGGAAAGGATAAATTCAGCAGTGATCAGTGTCATCATCAACATCACTTATTAATAACTCCTCGATCTTTGCAAGTTGCCTGCTTTTGTAAAATTTTACTTCAATTATTTCTAACTTCAGCAATTAAAACACGGCAGAGGTGTTCTCGAACTTGTGATGTAATAGTGTTTTTATGTACTACAGGCAGTAGAGGCATTCAAGACGCAACAGTGAATGTGAGAGAGTTGTGCAATCAGCTCAAATATTGGCAGAGGATCAGACAGGACTTGGAGCGAGCAAGGTGAGAATTATTTAGTTGATTACTAATTTGGTCCTTCGAGCCGGATAGTTCGTAAAAAACATTTAATTACACATTGTAATATCAAAATTGTATTCCATTAGCTTAAATTATCTCTGCTGGAATAACTAAATACCAACGATGGTGATGCATTTGCATGTTAAAAACGTTGACTGTGGTCCCAAAATAATTAACTGTCCCACCTATGCGGTTCGGGTTGGTATATAATACGCGCATATTATAGTTACAAAATACGTTGCGCACATAAAACATAAGGTGGACGGACGACCTGGCTAAGGTTACAGGAAGTCGCTGGATGCATGCCGCTATCAACTGGTCGACGTGAAGATACTTGGCGGAGGCCTATGTTCAGTAGGGGACTTCTTGTGGCTGAAGAAAAGAAGGAAACATAAAATATGACGTATTTATGCATAGCAATTCAACATTTTAATGGTCCTTCGAGTCGGACTGCTCGTAATAATTACATCGCTGAGTATGTTGTGATACATAGACGTGTATCATACATGCATCTGTTCAGTGAATGATGTATAGTATGTCACGTGGTGTACCTTGTGTGCAGGTTGCTATGCGAGCTGGTGCGTAAACGCGAGCGGTTGAAAGCGGAGTACACGCGCGTGTGGGAGCGCTGCGTGCTGCACTCGCTGCGGCCCGAGCGCGCCGCGCTGCACAAACTGCTGCGGCTGCTGCGCCTGCGCGACGCTAGCGACATCTTCACCGAGCCTGTGGACTTGCACGAGGTGGGTACTAGTATACTACACATACAAGGCGCAGTACACGCGCGTGTGGGAGCGCTGCGTGCTGCACTCACTGCGGCCCGAGCGCGATACTACATACATTATACACATACACAATACACGTACGCAGTACACATACACAATACACATACGCAGTACACATACAAGCGATCCTTGATGCTCTAGTGGGTATAAAATTTCGACTGCCCTAAAGTCAACACTTTAGGGCAGTCGAACTTTTGTGTCTAGTTTAACGCGCGAACACGCACTAATTCGCACGCAATCACGCATGCCAGTTGCGCTGAAGCAAGACATTTTTCGCTCGCAAATGCGCCAAAGTCTCATGCATTGGAAAGTTACTCTGAATTTAATAAAACTTTTCGCTCTAGGTGCCAGACTACAGCACGATAGTGAAACACCCAATGGACCTGAGCACAATGGGCAAGAAGCTCGACAGGGGCCTGTACAAGACCATAGACGATGTCGAAGCTGACTTCAAGCTCATGATCGACAACTGTCTTACGTATAACAACAAGGATACCGTGTTTTATAAGTGAGTTTATAACCCATACTTGAAGGTATAAATTGATACTTCGAAATTGTAGCAAATGGCAAAATTGTTGATGAAAATACGCCGTCGTCTCATATTTGTGATCGATTAAATTATGATCGATAATGATTTGAAAATCATTATCATAATATATAGGATAGGTTTACATATGCTGTTAGATTTAGTTTATCTGTACAACTTTTTAACTCTTTCTTACGATATCTTTCTTATGTTGTGAGAATCGAGCTATATGAACGTTTTGCCACTGCACTTTAAATTAGATTACATAGTCTCATTTGGTATGAGACTGTGTAAGCTACCCGTGTTTTGTATCGTAGCTGTTAGGATCTATGAGGGTATTTTGTTTCCTCACCACGCAGACTCAAAACAAATATATCGATCCTCCAATTGTGTATGTTGATGAGTAATACAATAATGCAAACACTAGAAATGAAATAAATTATGCCTGTCTTTTTAAAACAGACCTACATTGCAAACGCAATCTAGAAAAGCGATAAAACTTGGGACCTATGGATCTACCTTACGGATTTCGCACTGGACTTTACAAGTGACAAGTAAATCCCAGCACCACGGAGCTAAATTAAGTTTTTGATAAATTTTCTTGTGTCGCTGTGGCAGATGCTTACTATTGACAGTTAACACCAGCACCATAAATGATAATTTGAATATCTCCGCTCAGAGCCGGCGTGAAGATGCGCGAACAATGCCTGGCGATATTCCGCGAGGCGCGGCGCGACGTGCGCGCGGCGGGGCTGGCGTGGCTGGCCGGGCTGGGCGACGCCGACGAGCCCGTGGACACGCCCCCCGCCGCCGAGCCCGACAAAACGCCTGGTATACTGTTTAAGTTCATCAACTCATTCATATATGCGCGTTGTCTGTTGATATACCGCGAGGCGCTGCGCGACAGCCTGACTGGTGACCGGCGACTAATGGTGATTAATTTATCTAAATACCCTCTCAATCGTACACTCGATTGAAGAGAAGTCCCATGCACTGCAGTGGGACGTATAAGGGCCGATATAGTACAATGGTGATTAATATTTGTTTTTGAGAGTAGGAAAGATATATATGGAGAGAGAGAAGTATTTTTCGTTAATAGTTTTTCTAAGTATACAAGTCAAAAAAGTGTTTAGGTTATAATATTCGACGCATATTGCGTAGATTTCGATCCACATAAGGTGAGAAAATCCGCTATATTACCCAAAATATGATTTTTCTTTTTTGGTTTTCGACAATATTAGCAAACAATGCTAAATAATATTACGCAACTTTTACCATAGAAAGCTATTTTCTATTTAAATTTGTAATATATTGTTATAATATTATAATCTCAGAGAGTCGGTGCGATCGTGGTACGTCTATGAGTCGCAGCGAGCGGCGACATCGTACGCCCCAACCGGACTCTGATGACGAAGTTCTTACTGTGAGTATTCTCTTTGTACATAATCTTATTGATTGTCTCATTGTGTTTTATGGTTTTAACACATTGATTGAAGACATCAAAACAATGAACTTAACTGTGCAAATCGGCCGTATACACGCGTAGTGTGTGTTTGTCGCATAAATAGTGCAACCAAAACAACGTATGCCTGTTATAAAAAACGTGTTAGTGTTGATACTTTAATTATTGCATCACTTTACAAGATGAGAAAAACGACAGAAAAATGATACTGACTTTACAGAAACGTAATTGTGTTGTACCAGTATTCGACTAAATGGACTTTTCATGAATACTGACAGCCTCTGTGGTTCAGTTGGTTAGATGCTGGCTGTGAAAAATGAGACCATAGGTTCGATCCCCGCAGGTTCGGGTCTGAGTGTTTGTGAGATTCAAAAGTCTCTCATAGCTTCTGATACGAACGGCACAAGACTAGTCTTTAGTGTGGGCTTAGGACTATGAATGTGACTATTGGTGTATATGTTTATTTATATTATTCCAATGATCATTTTACAGAGTAAAAAATAAATCCCAATAATATAATATGATAACGCAGCGCGAGGCGTCCCCCGAGGCTCGCGCGAGTGCAGGCGTGAGTGCGGGTGCGGGCAGCGCGCGCGGGTGGCGGCGCGGGCGCGGGCGTGCGCGCGGGCGGCGCGGCGGGCGACACGCACGCACCCGCCGCGCGCCGCCACCCGCGCGGACCACGCGGAATGGTACCATCACCTATTTTTTACACACATACATAAACTCAACCCACTAGGTGGTCAGACGACCTAGTAAAGGACGCGGGACGTCGCTGGACGCAGGCTGCCTCCAACAGGTCACTGTGGAAATCATTGGGAGAGGCCTATGTTCAGCAGTGGACTTCCTTTGGCTAATGGATGGATACATAAACTCACGCCTTTTTCACAGAAGAGGTAGGCTGAGGTGCTACTAGGACATCCACGTTTCGCCTTGTGTGATCCGTCCCACGATTTGATAGTCTTTAACCATATTAGAGACAATTTTTTCCTTGTGTTTTATTATGTTGAGGTTAGACTGTATCGCTGTTATGTGTTATTTATGATACATCACACAGTTGTCTTATACGCTGTCAAAATTATAATTATCAATATACACTTTCTTACTATATAAATGACAACAATACTAGAAATCGTTATAAAAGGAATTTAAATAACTTTAACATTTGTTAAAAACTCATTGATTCCTCATGTTCATAAAGTTTCATTTAATAATCATAACCTAAATATAACGCTCAATTCGTAGTGTTTTTTTTAATCGATCATTATCATATATCAGTATCACTTGTAAGTAACCAACTACCTGTATCCAGAAACACCCACATCAGACTCAGAGACACCAGCGCCACCCACTAAAACCACGGAACGCACACTGAAACTCGCCACGCCAGAGAAATCACCCGCCAAACAGCCAGAGACACCACGTGAGTACCCATAGACAATTAGACATAGACAGTGTCAAGTGATAGAGTTTAGTCGTTATCAGTTGTGTGAATAGACTGCTGGACGCTTCGCTATTGCAATTGGCTGTTATTATCGACATATTTTTTTAAAAAAGTATTCAAATTATTAATTTTTAGGCAAATTTTGACTACTTTGATTTCGCTCTTAGTAATTTATTTTCTTATTTTTTTAGAATATAACATTCCACAATAAAAAAATAATGATATTTTTTATATATTTATTCAAACTATACTTCCCAGCTAAAAATCTATTTTTCCTTACTATCTTTTCCACCAATCACATGTTGACTATACATGGTATAATAACAAAAGGTTAAATAACAAAAGGTTGACATATATGAACATCACAAGTTTCATTCCGATTCACCCCATTTATAGTTGCTTAGTAGGCATAAAACTGAGGCTGCAATGTTGTTTTGTGAATTTCAGTGACTAGTTTGGGTCTAATGGGAGGTCTGAGGAAACCCACGTTGTTAGTAGCGCCCTCTACTGTACCAGCACCAACAAAGAGTTTCGGATCTGACGGTAAGTGAGAATGAGCAAAATGCGTGTTAGTATTGTCTGAATAGGTTAAAATCGCTTTGGCTACGTAGTTTACCTTAAAACGACAGAAAAAAACACTTTGTTTGTAAGTGTACTGGCGACCCGTCCCAGCCTCGCCTGGCTGCAGATATTTTTTGATTCCACTCCACACCAGACAGATATTATTTTTCGTACAAACTCTTGTATACCTAAACTCGACGTAGCTATCCTATCATTCCTTTTCTTCTCACCATGTCCCAATCAATCCCGCCCCGTCCCGTTATTTCTCGCTCCGTCCCGTTCCATCCCGTCGCGTCCCGTCCCTTCTCTTTTCCCAGCTACTACTGTAATTTCGACAATTAATTTAAAATATCGACGCGGCCATCGATGCACTATTTATAGACACACGGCACACCCAGCGCCCACTGACCGCTGGCAATCGGGACGAAACGTACGGGCCCGCCAGACAGTCGCTGTGCCTGCGCTTTTTAAATCTCTGATATCTTCTAAAATATCCATTTTAATGACAATCTGTTAAGGACAGTTTTGATCTACATGAAATGTACAAGGAGTGTAATGTATTTTATTGGATAAGAAATAATACTGTATTGTATAAAATAGCTTGGTAAATGACATATTTTGTTGTAATAATATGTAAAAGATAAAAATGTAAGCTATGGGTTATCCTTTGGAGATAAATATATTATACTATCCCGGACTTTTTATAGATCTTTTTAAGATATATAATTCCGTAGTACATTGATTGATCTATCTCATAAGGTTCAGTCAGCGTTTGCCATTTAAGCGTACAAAAATATGTTTGTTACGACATCATATTACAAACCTTAGAAAATTTCGATTTTTCTGTATTATAATATGCAGGTATTATACATGCAAACTTTTTTCTTGAACCCCTCTATCTATTGCTTAAAACTGCATTAAAGTCTGTTGAATAGTTTAAAAGATCTAAGCGCACAGACACCGGAAGCGACTTCATTTTGTACTATTTACCACCACCAACATCGCGGTGCCGCTTTATTAAATTCACCTTTGAATTTGTATGAACCCTTCCACATGGAGCATCGCTCGTCACTGCCGCTGCGGCGCAAAGTGTAAAGGCCGAATAGTAATTTGAATAAGCCTTGTGAAAAAACCAATCACGACATTTTAACTAATTTCATTTTTGTTTCTTTACTTTTCTATTATATAAATAAGTCAAATATCCCTATATACAATTTCAGAGTCCTTACAACCCCTCATTATTATTCAAATGTTTATAACATTCTAATTCCAACAACATAAATAATATCAATGATAATTATTTTCCAGCTTCTTTACCAACATTGTCGGCGAGCCTCGGTCGACCCACTATGGAGACTTCGCCCAAGAAGAAAGGGCGAGGCCGGCCGCGGAAACAAGAGAAAGGCGCCGTCACCTCCTCACCTGACTTGTTTAGGTAATGTGATAGTATTTTTCAAAACTTCAATCAATCCAATCCATCAACCAAAGGAAGTCCACTGCTGAACATAGGCCTCTCCCAATGATTTCCTCAGTGAAAGATCACTGACGAAATATCAATGTTCAAAGCTTAAATGTGTTTAAACATACATTTGAGGCGCATATGGAAACTATTATGAAGATGTTATGAGATAGGAAAATGGGATGAAATGAAGAAATAAAATAAACCCAACAGTCACATATATAGTCCTGACCCCACACTAGGATCGAGTCTTGTGTCGTGGACATCAGCAACTGAGATTTTTCGGACTCACAAACACCCAGACCCGAGACTAATACTTGTGGTTCACAC
This sequence comes from Theretra japonica, assembly GCA_033459515.1. NCBI lineage: Eukaryota > Metazoa > Arthropoda > Insecta > Lepidoptera > Sphingidae > Theretra > Theretra japonica. Next base: position 8,019,364 of record CM065942.1, read on the forward strand.
AGACATTTGTCTCGGTGAGGGGATCGAAGCCGCAGCCTCTCGTTTCACAGCCGGCGTCTAACCAACTGCGCCATGGAGGTTGCAATGCAATGCCCACGAATATTTGTCTCGGGTGGTGTTTGTGAGACCGAAAAGTCTCTGATAGTGTCTGATACCCACGACACAAGACTTAATTGATCTTAATGTGGGGTCAGGACTATGTATGTGACTGTTGGGTGTATTTATTTATAATTTGAATATTTTGACCGTTTTTCTTCGCCAGGTCTAGGACCAGCACGGTCTTACGTAAGAAAACGTAAGTTGTGTAGAATAAAAAAAGTTATTGTTATGAGCCACAGCTTCTCGGCATTAGTTTTCAAAAGGCGATTTTTTATACCTACCATTGCATGTTTCTACATAAACGAAAAAAAAAACATTAGGTATCATATTAGCTTATAAGCTGCTGTATTTATTTTGCAATTAATTTTAACTTAATATTCTATATTATAGCTAGAACTTCATAGAGTAAAGCGCACATAGTTCCGTCCGCACAAGAACGATCATTTTGTTTTTTTTTAAATTCTAATGTCTGTTTCACCTGCACCTAGGAAGAAATCGAATAGTTTATGTACTAACTTTTAACACTATTATAATATATTAGAAAGAAACAAAGATATTTACTGATGCCGCAAATAATTAATAAACATAGGAAGAAAACAAGCAAAAAATCTTAATAATTAATGCGCCGATACTAGGGCTCCCATTCAGCTGGACGTTAAATTTCAATTCAGCTTTTTATACAAACGATACAATAATGGCCGCCACACGTAAGCGTAGTTGTGCCACGGTACGATTGCAAAGCTGAGGTCTCGGTTTCGAATCCCGGGTCGGGCTAAGTTATAATTGATATTTCAATTACTAATCAGTCCGGATTCAGGAATTTGTGCCCGATATGGTAATAGGCTCGCCCCCTATCACACCGTGGGACGGAACACTCAAGGCGAAATGTGGGTGTTATGGTAGCACAGCTGCCTACGCCTTCTGGGAATAGGCGTGAGTTTATGTATGTATGTAAGTAATTAATGAGTTTTCGCCACCTAAAAATTTTTGTTTGCTCAATAATAAATAAGTAAACTTGACGTTAATACTTGAATGTTAATATCAGGTCGTTGCCGGGAGCGGACGGCAAGGCCACGTCGACGTCGGTGCCCGCGTCGTTCTTGCAGTACCGAGGTCCGGCGGGCGAAGTGGGATCTGACAGCGACTTCGGATTGTCGAGGTGAACCATACTGTGTTTATAGTATACTAGATGGCTGTTATCAGCGACAGGACTTCAATATAATAACTTCTCGAACGTCCTGACCGCTATAGAGGTTTCTCAATGTAATGTCAACTTCATCATCATCATCATCATCAGCCTTTTATTGTCCACTGCTGGACATAGCCCTCCTCAAAATTGCGCCATTTCACCTTGTCTTCGGCATGTCAACTTAATGTCAGTTTAAATAAGGCATATTTTAACTATCAATATCAATGTAATGACAGCCTTAATGTGAGTATAAATAAGATATATTTTTAAACAGTGTGACGTGAGTTTGACAAATTACTACAGCGATTGAGACGTTCGGGTAGATAATGTGTCATGAGTATCTATCCGATATACTTGCCGCACTATTAGGCTAACATTGTACCGGACTATGTGTTTTCTTCTTTTTATAATCCTGTATCTTAGAATATTTATAATATAGAGGAAGCGCTTATATATTTGCGTCTTTGAAAACGTAGATATTTTTTTGTTCGTAATGTTGGTAGCACTGCTATATTAGTGAAAATTTAGCTAATTATTTAACAACATTGGTTACATTCCGTTGGTAACCGAAAGTATATTTAGTTATTATTCGTCTAATATGAGTTTGAGTGGACGTACTAGTTTTTTTTTATTTATATTTTTCAAATAATTCGTGCATGTTGGACAACCTGTCAAATGCCACACAATAGGAGGTCAGAAAAAGGTGGTCCGGCACCACCATTTTTACCACTATAATGTGCTAGTGTAAGTCCGCGTGTTGTGGTTGCAGGTCGTCCAGCAGCAGCTCGGCGTGGTCGCACTCGTGCTCGTCGTGCACGCACTACGACGACGCCAACGTCTCCGACCACTCCTGCTCGCTCTCCACCAGCGACGGGTGCGTCACACACACTCCCTGACTTGTCTCTCACACTCTCTTCTGCATCGCTAAACAGGGACCACCCCATAAATTTCATAGCAACTGGTTGGCCCACTTGTTAACCTACTTATCACCTATAATAAATAAATAATAAATACACCCAATAGCCACATACATAGCCCTGACTCCGCACTAAGATCGAGTCTTGTGTCGTGGGCATCAGGAACTACAAGAGACTTTTCGGTCACTCAAACAACCAAACTCGAAACAAATAGCTGTGATTCTCACAAGTATTTGTTTTGTTGCGGGCATCGAACCCGCGGCCTCTCGTTTCACGGCGGGCGTCTGATCAACTGCGCCACGGAAGGTGTCCTGTCCTATCTATTAACACTTTCTCAAATTGGTGTATGTCAATTTCACACAACCCTGGGGAGAGGGGCAAGATAGTATGGTTGCATAAACGTGACTTGTCACAGAGATCGAATCAAAAATCACAGTTTTCACTTTTTTTAAATTCTGTCATGGCATAGTGATTGCACCTGATGATAAGTGCTAATACCATCCAGACAATATTGAATGGAATCAGACGGCAGTCTCATACCATTCGATACAATCACTGTCTACAATTCTATTCAAATTCGATCACAATAAATAGTCTCCAAATTGCGCTATGGGATCTTGTTTACATGATCGGACGGGAGTCTTAACTATCAAGTGTAATTTTATTCTCTTGAAATTAATGAAAAGTGACCAATACTTGCAATTTCAGTTCGAGTTACAATGAGACGCTAGATTCAAACCTAGAGGGCGGCAGTGGACCCGAGCCCCGAAGGCGGACGCGGCGGGGACCTAACGCCGACCTATCGGATAATGAACCTACTACTCCTGTCAAGGTATGTACAGTGCGGTCGACGAGTCATGACCGCCGTGAACATAGCCACAGAACAATGTTTGCGCACGTAAACTCAAGAAGAAAATACTTCAATACAAAAATTTACGAATAAAAATACACTTGTTTAAAGAACCAGATATAGTAAATGTTTTCATAAAATACTATATAGTAATAGCGACAACGAAACAAATTGAAATCCATTTGCGCGAACTTCACGCCGGCTATAACTCGGCTGTACTGTATAAACTACCTTTAAAACTTATTAACCAAAATATGACCGTACTATAGACTTATATGAAAAAAAAAATAGACTTATTTCGCTGTATTATAGATTTTTGTTAGAATGAAAATATTATCGTTAAAACTAAATCGAATCGGGTATCAAGGATAGGCCACGTTATTTAACATTTAATTTATAGTTTATTGGAAGTATTCCATATTCTGCAAAGATTTAATTACTATCAATATATTTAAAGGGGCGCGGCACTCGATCGTCGACCTCGAAGACTCCTGTGAAAAATCAAATGTCGGATCTGCAGTTGGAACCACTGCAGCTCGTATGGGCTAAATGCAGGTAAGTATTAATATTTAGATGATAATAATGGCAATAGTATTAAGATTAGGAGATATTGTACGCGACATATCGACAAGGCAATTTTCTAGTGATGTAGATGTAGTATCACGTTCAAAGTAGTATTTTATTCATATTTTTTGCAACGCATTGGTCTAAGAGTAAAAATTGTTAAATCAAGTTTATTATATGCAGTATGATAAAATATTTTATCTACAATTTGTAACTGGTCGATGTCTCCACATGGAAGATGTATGAACGGATGATGTATGACTGTATGAACATAATACAATCGTTAGAATGAGAATGAATGATTGTTTTTTTTTTTAGCTTTAAAACATACCGCAGTCATTTTAACACACAACAATATATCACACAAAGAACAATGTGAGTGGGATCGAAATGACTAGCAATCGGACGCACGGCTACTAGGCCGGCGCGGGTGACGTGCGGGTGTGCGGGGCGTCCCCTCCCCACGCGTCATGTCATACTCCTATTGCCAGGCCGACCTGTCGCGTACTAATGTTAATGAATTTGAGTAGCAAAGTTTTAGATGTCGAAAAACTAAACCCGTCTCGCCTGCGACATCGTTGGCTACAATTGGATAGATAGTTGCGTGTGTTGGCGCCGCAGTCATATTAAATATCCTATAACATTTTATTCTTTATTTTTTCCAGAGGTTACCCCTGGTACCCAGCGCTAATCATCGACCCCAAAATGCCGAAAGGATTCATCTACAACGGGGTACCATTACCAGTGCCTCCTCAAGACGTTCTCAATCTCAAGAAGAATCATTCCCACGAGCCAGTACTGTATTTGGTACTTTTCTTCGACGTGAAAAGGACCTGGCAATGGCTGCCTCCGAATAAACTGGAGCCTTTGGGCGTAGACAAGAGTGTGGATCAAGCGAAACTGGTGGAATCTAGAAAGCCAACGGACAGAAAGGCTGTGAAGAAAGCTTTTGGTGACGCCATGCAGTTCAGAAAACAAGTTGATGGAGAGGATAAATGACAAAGGTAGTTCGATATTATGTTATAAATCGATTTTATCATGTTTACAAAACGCATTTGTTTGAATTCATTTATTCGGGATACGGACTTTAATTTCGAAGTCGGGATTCTTGATCTTACTACAGGTACATCTCTTCCTGTTACTATAGTTGGTATGTTTTTTTAAACTAAAGAAAAATATTTGTGAGAATTCGGTTTAGAAATAGCAAAAACCATGGATGTACTGATAGACCCACTTATTTTATTTATTTAATGCTTCATGTACTCAAACAATACATAGACGGGCTTAATGCCAGAGGCATTCTCTTACAGTCTACCTTTGGGTGATGCAGAATTTATGTGAAGCTGGTTTTCATTCACATTGCAGAATAATTAAACATGATCATTTGACCATAATATAATTAGCCAGTCCTTTAGGCTGCGTTATGTAAGACGCCCCCGAGCACACAACTGAGAAACCCTGGTCTATTCTCCTTATTACCCATTTATATACATTTCTTTAGACTGTCTCGGTGGCGTAGTTGTATTAAGGTACGATTGCAAAACTGAGGTCTCGGGTTCGAATCCCGGGTCGGGCAAGGTGATATTGGATGTTTCTATTCATTATCAGCCCGGAGTGAGGAATTTGTGCCCGATATTGCGATACGCTCGCCTCCTATCCCATCATGGGACGGAAAATACTAGGTGAAACGAGGGTGTCTAGAATCACCTCTGCCTACCCCTTCTGGTAAAAAGGCGTGTATTAATGTATGTATGTATACATTTGTTGATATATTGATTATTTGTCAACAGGCTTACCTACAGGTCTCGTCGGCCGCCGCGAAACAGAACGTTCAGTTTTGGCAATTTGTCCCTCATGCAAATACGCAGGAGATTGAATGACTCAACGGATTCCAGTGATTAAGTAATAAATACCATAGGACAAATTTAAATCTTCCAGGCTGTAAAATATATTTCTCCTATATAAAATATATCTACAATCTACATTGTGTATAGAATATTCTAGAGTGTAAAATAGTAGCATCTAAAATCAATTGCATGGATTTCTATGCTTTTATGGATAAAATGGCAGAGCCAAATTATGAAATATAAGCTTATGGTTGACTACAATTGACTTTGAGTATTGTGCAAAATATTATGTGTCTAATGTGTACATCACTTTTCTATATTGATATTAAAAAACTACAAAGTTTAAAATTATGTGTAATCTGTATAAAACATTTGGAGCAACAAGTATTTGGTGCGATGATATAAATTTGATTTGTTTTCACTAGGGCATAATAGCAGGTGAATTAGTTGGCTTGTGCTCTAGATATTTTAGTACTAAAATTTAATCTGTAGTGCACTTAGTGCGTGAAATATCCTAAAGGTGATGTAAACCTTTTCTCGAATAGCTTTTTATAAATTACCCAAAAAGGTCCTAAGCTATGACTTGAAGTCATTGAGATTTGTAACACTTAAGGGTATTAAAATTATCCAATGATAATATTATATGTACAGGAGTACTATTCAATAAGATACATCGGCAATCTTCGCACTGGCAAAGATAATACCTTATGACCTACAAAGAACGATTGCAACAAGTAATGTTAAGGGCTCGTGGTGTTTGACTATCAATACATACATGACTCGGAGTCAGACGTGTGCCCTGGGATTTGAAGCCGCAACCACGGTAAGCGTGTTGGCAGCCGTGTCTGTATCTACAGGCCACCACACACTTACTATGCATTCGCTAAAATATATTCCTATGCATCGACAATTGGTATTAAGCGCAGATAAATTGTTGTAACTTATTTAAATAGTACTACAATGCATTAAATAAAAATAAGCATTTAAAAACATTTTAGCACATTGGCAAACAAAAGTAAGATATTTTAGACTTAGAGGATGTTTTTTAAATTGTATTTGGCAATATTTACGCATAATATGTAATCAAAAATATAAAGGCTAGATCCTAAACAGTGCTTAGCGTTAAAAAATAATATTAAGATTAGTAGAAAAATATTTTTTTTATGTTAAATAGTAATTTTTGTGTACCATAAAATATTCGTTTGAATATTATAATCATTTATATTTAAATCAAAAATATATTCATGTGTATAAAGTAATAAACTTGAATAAAATCTACATATTACAGTAGTATGGCGTGGATAAGTGTTTATTTATTAGATCTGTATGAACTTTTTTGTGTGTGTTGTATGGTTTGTGTATGAGTATGAAATTATTAACTTTGCTGATAGATATAGCTATTCATAGTATCAATGACTGCCATATATATTATATACTAAATATTCTCCATATATTTACTATACATAGAGATATAGGGATGTTGAACAGCGAGTGCATGACTATGAGACAAACAAAATATAACATTTTTAAATTGTTAAATATGAAAATTGCAATGTGGCATCTTAACATATTATATTTTTTTGAAAATTCAATATTTTTAAACTAACACAATGAGAAAATAATTTAGTTTAATATATTATACCCTGTGGCTATACCATATAATTTTTGGCCTTTGAGTTACTGACCAAATAACCTCTGGGCCTTGTTAATAAACTCGGATAAGTGAAGGATTAACTTTAATCCAAGGCTTTAAAATAGACATGATTATTTTGACTATAATATTTAATAATGTAACTATAATACGCTTGTTGCCTAGTCCTCTATGCAATACCGTGTTTATTAATAAAGTCGTGAATACCTCACTATTCAAAATAATTGAGCCAATTCTAAAGCCTTGGACTAAAGTCAATACTTTGCTCATCTGAGTTTATTAGTAAGGCCCTCTGTGATTACAATAATTGCCATGTCTTCAACTCTTAAACACACATTTTGCTGCATGCATGGATAAAAAAACTTACAAAAGACTGAAAATATATATCATGTCAGCAGAGTTATGTATTGCTTAAGTAACTGCAGCTTTTTGTTAATTTTATAAGTATGGTGTTTTAAAGTATAATTGTGACAGCATTTGTATGAAAATCAACTTGATAGTTTACTTTCTTAGTGTGGATGCGCCGATCCCATCGTCTATTTAATTGTGTAATAAATATTGTTGTTTTTGTATTTGTTGCTAATGCTTGTTATTCTGGGAATATAAACTGATAAAATATTATTTTGTCTTTGTTTTCTATGAGGGTTATATTTTTTTGGTATTTTTAATTCACTACTTCTAGAAAATTTAAAGTACTCAATAAAGATATGAGGTTATTGTGGTGTAGGATTCATCATTCTTAGCCAAGAGAAACTAATAAACATATGCCTCCCCGAGGGATTCGCAAAGTATCTGTTGGCTGTTTGAAAGGTTGTACATCTGGTTTATGTATCTGAACACAGTAAACATGTATAATATAGACTACAGAGTAAATATGTACTGAGATTTATGAGAGCTTATATGACTGGATAGTATCTACTTGCTTCTTCAACAACATTTAATACAATCGAATTTCTTTGAGGACATTATATTTCCAAATCTGAGTCTCTTCAAGGGTAGAAGGAATACATCTTGTAGGAAGTATTGTTGCTAGTTTAATATGTATGTAATAAAAACGAAGATTGAAAAGAAAAATTCTACTACATATAATATTTAACTTATAACAATGTTTTCATTACATTTCCATAGTACTTTGATTGATAACAATTATACATAGTGCTTGTCCCATTCATAGACTTTGCCTGGAGTTGGTAGAACGTGAGCTGCTGCCTTGGGTGCCCTGTGGAACAATAACATTGTCAGATGCCTTTCTATTATTTAACTTTAATTTTTAAACACTAATTTTAAGTATTCTAAAAAAGCACTTGTGTACTTTTTTCTAGTTAAATTGTACTTAAAAATAATTTTTGATATTCTTTCAAATATGTGCATTCATACAAACAATAATTTCAGTAAAATAAATGTTTATAATATTTTACAGGCTTAACCCTGTATTCCTAGGTACAATTCATTGAGTTTAAGATATTTTTGCATTTTTCTCAAAAGAATTATTCTTTGCAGGTCAAAGGAATAATAAACATATCCAATCAAAATGTCACTTGTGTGTTATTGACCATTATTACCTTTAGGAACAGGACACAGAACATAAGCAATCCTAATAATTTGATCAGTGATCTGTATTAACCAGCCATCCAGTGAATTCCTGGTTAATATATGAATGAGATGGAACTAACCCTTTGTCTGAGCTTGCTGCGAGCAGTTTGCTTGTAACATCAACTGGTGGTGCTACCTCACGCCTGGCATCCCGAGTATAGTAATAATTGTGGGCATGTCTGAAAAATAATTATGTTTAAAAATATCATTGAATAGATTTATAAGATATGACTATAATGTTAATTTTGATTAATATGTTTAATAATAACAATAAATTTAGTAATCTAAATGCAAGGACTTATTACTAATGTAATCAAAATAGTAAAATTCTAACCTCTAACTAAAACATTTACAATCTGTATTTAGCGATTCATATAAATTTATCAGTATTTGCGCATTGTATACCTAATATCTATTCGTGAATTAAATATATTAGTATACCAATACGACTATCAACTTTATTAACAATGTAAACAATTTGACAAATTCTTTGATAAAGAAAATTCGTAACTTACTTGTGCGTGACTCCATCAGGTATTTGTGGAGGCGGCTGCGTCCTCGCCGACACGAGGGGCTCGAAACGCAATGCATTCGTGTGATTCCTCTAAAATACAGTACATATTTACAACACTGTTTGAGGTTACATAATAAGTACACACTAATCGCGAAATACTTACTCCCAGTAGGAAATTCCTTACGGCCTGGAGGATAGGCGAAATGTCGCGTAATGGCACTTTAGCCTTGCTCATTTTCCTATATTATCCTTCTATTTTGAGCAAGAAAAATGTAGTTTTTGCTATGAAAATCTAAAAAGTCAAAACTGAACAGTCAAAACATCTGATATTGACGTTTGTCAAATTGACAGATACGTTCCATTTCACGAAAAGTACAGAAAACACAAATGCTCGTGTATTGACTGTACGGGCGAGTACCCTTTGCTTGCCTTATAAGGGAGAATGAAGGAAAAAACAAATGCTCGTGATGTTAAAAAAAAATAAAAAATATATTAACATGTTATTCAGACCGTTTAAGCCCCATTTGCACGGGGAGAGTTTCTTTCGTCGAAGATACAATTATCGTAAGGATATTAAAAAGTTGCATCGTGTAAACATGTTTTAGAAAACTCTCCCCGTGTAAATGGGGCTTAACTTACATAATATTTACAAGGATAAATCATAACCATTCTTTTAACTTCGTTGCACTCGCGTAGAAAGCCACGACAAAATAAACCGATAATGATATTTTACTAGTCCAATAAAAGCCATCTGGTTCTTTTTTACACTAAAAAATAGATTGGCTTAGTTATACAGTACGGTTACAACGCTACACGGTCTCGGGTTCAAATCCCGGGTCGAACAATTATATTGGATTTTTCTATTTATTATCAGTCCAGAGTCAGCAATATTAGCCCGATATGGCAATGGCCTGCCCCCAATCCTATCTTGAGACGGAACACAAGGCGAAACGTGGATGTCCTGATAGCACATCTATCCTACCCTTCTAGGAAAAAGGCGTGGGTTATAAATGTGTAATATGTATATAAAAATGGACAAACCTTCAAGTATTAACATAGTTTTTGGCTGTTAAGCCCCATTAACACGAAGTTTCTTGCGGCGAGAATCGTATGCGATTATCGCATGACAAAACCGCCTTAGGGTATCGTGTTCTGAAAAATATTTTACACGGTGCGACTTTTTTATATCCTTACGATAATCGTATCTGCGAGGCGATAAACTCTCCTCGTGTAAATGGGGCTTTAGTTAAAGGAAGAAAAAATCTCCTTTCTCTCTATATGCTTTATTTCATCGCATTTCATTTTCATTTTCATTTTAAAGAAAAAAAAAATTGTGAAAGTGATCAGAGACCTAATAAAGGTTGTAAAAGTTGTTGCAGGTAGCTTTCAACAGATTCAATTGATTCCCGTGATAGTCCCTGGAGCCTTCTATATTTCACCATTGGACCGTTGGACGTCCCATGGTACTTATGTAGTTAACTGCGAAGACACTATTTACACATTTTGACATTATCGACGTATTCGCAACATGTGTGTCTGTTTCGCGATGAGCTAGTCTACGACTTATTTTGATATTGCTGTCATTAGCCACAGACTAACCCGCGTCATTAGCTGCAGTGCGGTCACATTGCCGTGACCATATATATTTGTAAGGATATTTTGTTGGATATTATTTGCCTTGAGAGCAATTTTATAGGTACTAATTCAGTAAATTTTATATAAAATCTTCTAATGTACAGAAGTAAGGCAATTTTAATTTATTTTCTATTTAGTACCAAGATTAAATTATATGCAAACTGAATTAACGCATATTTATGGCGATTAATTAAAAACACATTTTATTTTAAACTATTTTATTAAATAAACGAGTCCATCACAATGAGATTCAACTCTTAACATTGTAAAATCAACAAATATTTAATATTACATTATTTTAACATTAAAAAATAATCCGTCAAGTCTCATAATACTATTTACAATTAATTAATTACATATACAATAGTCATTATAATAACTCCTTAGTACTCAATGGTAACGCATTTCGTTTTCAGATACTCGTTGAGGGCTTCTTGACCTGAAATAAAAAAATACATTTTAGAACTTTTTATTCATCTGTAGCGGCCTATATATGTCCCCTTGCAAGGCACGGGCCTCCTCTACAATCAGGGTATCGGTTGAGGGGATTGGCGATATAGTCATATCAGACTAATGGGATGTGTATTCTTTTAACTGAATATGCTTATTGATCAATATTGCAACTCATTATTTATTTAAAATCAATATTAATAAACGGTTTTGATCTCGTCTAAGGTACGAAAATCGAAAATAAATTTATTGGGTTAAAAGTTAAATATTCTTCGACAAAAGTAAACATAAGTGTATCTTGGTTTATTTTCAGGATAGATTGGTGATCAGATAACATCCACTGTAAATAAAGTCGTACTCTCAAAATAGATTAAGTTTTGAGTTTTCATCACATTTTATATTATTGCGGGTGTATACAGCGCCTCTAGCGCTCATTCATGGAACTAAAACACTCCACAACGGAAATAAAGTATTCCGACTACATTTATGATAATTACCTAAATCCTTCCCAAAGCCGGACTGCTTGAACCCTCCGAAGGGCGCGGCGACGTCGGTCTTGTTGTAGGTGTTGACGAACACGGTGCCCGCGTCGATGCGCTCGGCGAACAACAGCGCGCGCGTGACGTCACGCGTGAACACGCCGCTCGCCAGACCGTACTCGGTCGCGTTGGCGCGCCGGATCACGTCGTCTAGGTTTCTGGGGGAGAAAAATAATTGTTTATTGCAAGTCTGTGTGCATGAGCCGTGGAATGCTTTGGGCTGATGATGATGGGTATTTTTAAGTGTAATTAAAAAAATAAATTAAACTAGTTTTTACAAGATATTTTGGATTGTTTATTAATCATAATCAATATTAATGTGATGTTTCACGACTTTGGTAGGTGTTATAGTTGTGAAAAAGAAAGGATGCAGTAAACTCTTTTAGTAGAACTGTTTTTTTCCTTTTTTTTTATTTATAAGATCAATAATTATATCAGGCAATTTAAGCCGGTACTATATTATAATGGGTGTTTATCCATTGGTGAATATATTGCTCTGGATTAAGGTTTTTTAAAATTATATCAAAGTTACATTAATATTACATTATTTTTTTTAAGTACAACGTTAAATAAATGTGTTGACCGTATAAAAAGCATAGCATACGGTACTCACTTGCTGCTAAACTTGCTGATGATCATGATAGGTCCGAATGACTCCTCCTTCGCGACAAACATGTCATCAGTGACGTCAGTGAAGATGGTGGGCTGGAAGAAGAAACCTTTGCGGTCCACGCGTTTACCGCCGTACACCAGTCTTGCGCCCTCTTTGACGCCGCGCTCGCAGTACTACGAACAAATACACATTCATGAACATCACACCTTTTCCGAAGAAGGATAGGCAGAAGTGCTGCCAGGACACCCAGGTTGCGCCTTGTGTGTTCCGTCCCACGATGTTACAGGAGAGCCTATCGCCATATCGGGCACAAATTCCTAACTCCAGGCCAATAATTAATAACCGACCGACCGACCGACCCGTGATTCGTACCCGAGACCTCAGCATTGTTGTAGTACCATAGTACAGCTACGCCACCGAGCAGTCTATATAACATACTTATGTAAATTATACATACACCTATGATTACTGACTACCTACATAAAGTTGTCATTGTTACATAAAAGTATTTGTTATTATGCACAATCTTACATAAATTATGACTATTACATTAACTTATGAATTGTATAATGATGCAATTTAAAATAAACTATTCAAAATTTACAGATTCCCACACATATAAAAATAATATATAATGGTTGCATATTAAATATATGTAACGTTTTTTGTCATATTACTTTTTTAATGAAAGCATAAAGCCCCATTTACACGGGGAGAGTTTTTCGCCTCGAAATACGATTATCGTAAGGATATAAAAAAGTTGCATCGTGTAAACATTTGTCAGAACACGATAATCTATGGCGGTTATGTCATGCGGTATTCTCATACGATTCTCGCCGCGAGAAACTGTGAGGCCCACAAGTATTTGCCTCGGGTCTGGGTGTTGGTGAGACCCAAAAGCCTCTCGTAGTTTCTGATACCCACGACACAAGACTTAATTGATCTTAGTGTGGGGTCAGTACTATGTATGTGACTGTTGGGTGTATTTATTTATTATTTAAAATAACAATAATTAAATAAATAAATACACCCAACAGTCCTATACATAGTCCTGACCACACACTAAGATCGAGTCCAGTCTCGTAGGTATTAGAAACTACGAGAGACTTTTCGGTCTCACAAACACCAGACCCAAGACAAATACCTGTGAATAACACAAACATTTGTCTCGATGCGGGGATCGAACCCGCGGCCTCACGTTTCACAGCCGGCGTCTAACCAACTGCGCCACGGAGGCTGTCAAATTGTAAAACGTTCTTCGGTCCAATACAAGTGAGAATTTCAATATCCGTACCTCAATGAGTTTGTCCATGTGCGCCTTGTGGTTCTGGGGTCCGTGCGCGGTGGCGCGGTGCAGCGGGTCTCCGATGCTCATCTTCTTGGTCTCGTTGACGACGCGGGACACGAACTCGTCGTGTATGCTCTCCTCTACGAACAGACGCCCGGCCGCTATGCAATTCTCGCCCTTGTTGAAGAATACTGACGCCATGCCCTGGGACAAATTAATGATTTTTTATTTACATTTTTTTTAGTAATTGCTGAAATGATACATTTTCTTGTAACTATGTACATACATACATAATTGTCACGCCTGCATCCCATAGGGGTAGGCAGAGACTATGGATCACTGATGATGACAATCATGTAATTAATATAATAGGTTTTTTGAGACTGAATATATAAATAAAGTCTAATTTCATCATTGAATAATGCAGCTGTTTTTGTATTAATTAAATTAAAGATAAAATTATAAGAAATATTTTTATTGTATTGATTTTCGATATTCGGGGTATTTTATAAATTCTGCTATAAGTCAGTTGTAGTGTATTTTATCTAATAACGTCTATCAAAATACAGTTTCTGAGTAATTTTAATGTAGGCGATAGTAATCAAAGTATAGTATTCTGTATATTATTAATTTATATTTAATTGCAAGTTTTCTATTATATTACCTGTCTCACAGCCTTGTCGAGATCACAGTCTTCGAAGATCACAAGAGGCGACTTGCCCCCCAACTCCAGTGAAACTTTCTTCATGTTGGACACCGCACATGACTTCATTATGGTTTGACCTGGTAAGCAAGAAAATAATAATTTAATTATTAATTAAAATTTTGAATTTAAGATTATTTTTGAATACACTAAAAGTTCTCATCTTATTCATTTAGGTATAATTAATTTTAAACGTGTGAAAACACAATGTCAACACAATGTCGAAAAATCCCAAAATTTTATTCGTGTTGCTCCGAATAAAATAACTAAAGAATAGACATTATTTTTCCGAAAAAATAAAAACAATTTATCCTTTCAACACAGATGTTCCAAATTCAGAAAATCAAAATGGCGGCGTACCGATCTCAGTGCTGCCGGTGAACCCTAGTTTCCTGACTAATGGATGGTCTGCCAGCGCCTGTCCAGCGACAGTACCACTGCCGGGCAAGATGTTGATCACTCCGGGAGGAATGCCCGCTCGCACTGACAGCTCCGCGAACTTGAGCGCTGTTAGTGGACATACCTGTGGAAAATTGAACTCTATTAGTGTGGAGATAAGGTGTATTTTTTGTGTGTATTATTGCTGTAAGGTGTATTATTGCTTTTCAGATGTTGAATTTACGTAAATTAATAAAACTGAAACGTAGATAACGTATAAAAATTAAGTAAAAAGATTTTAACATTTTGAAAATCCACTGTTTTGTTGTATTATTCAACACAATTATTCAAATTGAGTAACTAAAGTTTTTTTTAGCTTGTTATTTCGCATGGAGGTCACTTTGTTCCAGGAACAAAACATTCTATAATAACATACTTATTTTGTTGTTTACTTAACACTCACAATGTTTTGCACTCCTGACTATTCTTATATAATACATACATAAACACCACGCCTTTTTCCCAGAAGGGGTAGGCAGAGGTGCAACCAGGACCCCACGTATCGCCTTATGTGTTTCGTCCCATTAAGTGATAGGGATTAGCCTATCGCCATATCGGTCACAAATTCCTGACTCCGGGCTGATAATGAGCAGAAAAATCCAATATCACTTTGCCCGACCCAGGATTCGAACCAGAGACCTCAGTTATGTAATCATTCCGTAGTACAACTACGCCAATGAAGCAGTTAATACAATACAATACGAATACATTGATTAAACACTTTTTTTTTGTTTACTTACAGCAGCAGGCTTCATAACAACAGTATTCCCGGCAGCCAGGCACGCCGCCATTTTCCAGGAGAGCATCATCAAGGGGTAGTTCCACGGGGTGATCAGAGCACACACACCAATCGGTTCCTTTTTGGTTATACAAAGGTTCCTATTAGGCCTGGCGTGGTTGATGGGTATGGTTGCTCCTTGGATCTTGTCGCACCAGCCAGCGAAATACTTCCAGGTGTCTATGGACATGCCCACGTGGGTTTTTAGAGCGAGGGTGTAGACTGCCCCGGAGTCTATTGACTCTATGGTCGCTAGTTCTTCTTTGTGCTGCTCCATTAGGTCTGCCAGTCTGAAAGGTTTTACGAAGATGTTAAGTAGATGACCTCTTTAGTGACAAATCTGCAATTTTTGTGTAGAGACAAATGAAATATTAATCCATTAGTGTTTTTATAATTTGATGCCCATTAAAACACGGTTGCATAATGTTTTTTTTCACCCCACAAATATTTATCCGTAAGGTTCTCGAATATATTTATAATCGATGATTAATTCGATGGCGTAGATAATTTTATATTTGCACATTTTATGAGGTCAGTTTTATCAATAAGAATAACATCTAATATTGTGTTCTGGAACAGTTACATACATACATAACCACACGCCTTTTTCCCAGAAGGGGTAGGCAGAGGTGCTACTAGAACACCCACGTTTCGCCTTGTATATTCCGTCTCACGATGTGACAGGGGGCGAGCCTATCGCCATATCGGGCACAAATTCCTGACTCCGGGCTAATAATGAATAGAAAAATCCAATATCACTTTGCCCGACCCGGGATTCGAACCCGAGACCTCAGCTTTGCAATCATACCGTAGTACCACTACGCCACCGAGGCAGTCAAATAGGAACAGTTAAATATGTGGAAATATTGATTTTAGAAGATTTTATTTACTTAGAATAAATTCTTACTTGAACAGCAGTTGTCCTCTCTCCCTGGCGCTGATTTTAGACCACTCTCCCTCCTCGAAGGCTTTCTTGGCCGCCTTCACGGCTTTGTCAACGTCGTTAGCGGACGCGCTCTGCACCTTGCAGATCACGCTCTCGTCCGTCGGGTTTATTAAGGTAAGTGTTTTGCCTGTCAAAATATTGTTTTTGTAAGCACTGGTTTTCTATTTAGCCTTATTTTTAAAATATATGAGATTGGAACTTTCCATATAATGTTATGGGTTTGAATTTTACGACCCGCTGACCATACTTGGATTATTCGGGGGTACTATTAATTCTCAGCCAAAATATATTATTCCAATTTTAAAATTGAACTAGAGCACAAAATATTTTTTAAAACACATAGTACCAACACTGACACCTTTAAATCACTTGGCATTAAACCACAACGAAATTAATCAGAAAAAAGGAACGACCAGTTGACAAAAATCCTATAGATAAAACAAATACTTTGTAATTGATGACGAAAAAGTATCAAAATCAGACTAATAATTTTTGTTAACTCACCACTATCAGCATTAACAAACTCCCCGTTTATAAACAACTGCGTGGGGAACTTGATCTTCATTTTATTAACATCCATCTCAACCCCTTCATACACCACATCTTTACTCGCCGACCCGCCCCGAGACTTCAATATCGCCATATTGTAAAACTCCTCAAACGTCGTATTCATATATATATCTTCATTCTGTAACTCTAGATTTGTTAGATCCTTTACTTCTTCGACAAGTCTGACGACATCCATAGACCCGGCTCCCGAAGCGAAGAAGTCAGTGTCGTTGTCGATATCGATTCTCAGTATCGCCTTCCAGACATCGCGAACGCCTTCGACGAATTGCTTCTCTTCATCGGTTAGTTCTATACTGACTTTCTTCTCGTTGGCTTTGAAGAAGTTCTGTGCGTTTATCATTTTGCCGTTCACTTTTAGTCTTTGGATGTTGAGCTGAAATGTACGAGTATTTTCATGTTGAATATACAAACATACATACATAAACTTATATCAGGCGCGTAGGGGTGTAGCTGATACTTCGCGCAGCCTGTATCATATTTGCGTTCTAAATTTGATCCCCTTACGTCCCATAACGGTCCCTTGAATCTCATACAGGATTATTAGAACCGAAAATTGAAACAAAGTCGATTGACCACCCTGGGATGCGAATGTAGGATCCCATAGTTTACTGCCCACACATGCTAATACTTGAAAAGTGGGGCGGCATTTTTATCCCATGCAATTTCGTATGTCGTAATAATTTGGGAATATTTGAAACAAACATTTGCATACAAAAATTGGCACCAATGCCAAGGCCAGACAGTTGGTATGCGAGTTTTGCTAATCAGTATTTTATGTTGTGAATTAGACTCGTGTAGTTAATTTAAAATGTAAATATAAGTCGCGATATATACATTATAAACTAGTAAGACATAAAACACGTATGTGAATAATATATTTAAATAACTATCTATATAATACTAATACGTGTGGACTGCATTGTCAATAAATATTTTTTTGCTATTACTGTGACAATACAATATTTGTACTGGTTCAACTGCAATTAATAAATGACTACTCGTATATACAATCCATTTTGGGCTAAGTGGCATTCAAAAATTGTGGAAAATGGGGGTTACGTAGTATTATGGTATTTAATTTAAACCACATGTTTCTATGCACCCCAGGCAACATTGTATCAAATTTTAAAAAAACCCGCTTGTAGTTTTGTTTAAATTTTAGTTTTCAAGTCTTTGAAGTCTTTTTATCAGATAAGTTCCCGAACCGAACCGAAGTTCAGCTAAGAGGTAAAAATACTTAGTCTATACGGGGTGGCCAAAAATCCTGCAAATTAAAATCACGACTTTTACCAAAAAATCATCTCGATTTTTTTTCTTTTGTACAATTCAACTTGGGGTGATGAGAAACATGTGGGTTAAATTACCATATTTCAATATCACTCGGTCCACCTTTAGTAGGTATAAAAACTACAAATTGTCTACAAAATATCTTACCATAACCCCATCATTAGCAGTAATCAGTAACCCAGCATCATGCACCACAGCTGGAACTTCTAGACCAGGTATCAACAGTTTTTCGCCTTCGGTCTTATACTCCGCCTGCCACAGTGAGGATCCGAAGAACTTCACCTCGACGTTGGTCTCACTGTCTTCCAGGATACCGTCTTTGGTTTGAGGCTGGATGAAGGTGGTGGCTCCGGGGGAGGAGTCTAGACCTCTGATGAAGTTGTGTAAGTCCACACCGCCTTTGGACCAGTCGATCTGTAGATAGATAAATGCGAATGCGAAGTGAAGTTAACGATATACGAGGACGAAATTAGGAATGGACCTTACTTTAAATATTTCAGTGGTATAAATGATAATATATTGCTGCAGCAATCATACATAATCTTAGAATTTTAATACAATGATTGACTACAGGTAGAATGAAATGCCTTTCAAGGTTTGAACGTAAATCTTGGTGAAATTAAATAATGCACAAAAACTTTTCTTTAATAATTAAACTAACAACAAGGATTCACTGTAGGTTAAAATACAAACAAAATGAAAATATTGAGACGATAAATTTAACAAACTATAATATAAATCAGAATAACAAGGCGACGATTTCAATAAAATGACATAAAGCATCGCATTTATGTTTCAATTAGTATTATTTACGAAAATTACAACGAAGTTACTTATTCTATAGGAAGGAAGAAATTGACGTTGCTCACGCAATCTCAAGTCACAAGACTACATAGCTAATTTTAAAATCAATTTTTCATACCTGGTGTGTTTCTGATTTGAACAGCGCCGGGTCATAAGTGGCTCCTTCTTCTGTCTGCTGTATTTTGGGTGCTGTGCCATTTGCTACCAAGTTCACGGCTTCAGCTAAAGCTTTGATACCTGTAGAAGAAATGTTATTATTTGCAACTTCATTATCTGTATTAGATTTTTTTTCAAAACTACGAATTTTCTGTTTCTTATTTATTTTACTATTTTTCTTATGTAATAGTTCATATCTGCTTGCTGGTTTGTCGGCATCGTACCCCACGAAGTGGCTAAGACGATGTTTGCGAGTTCTGATTCCATGGTGCACCTCTGACTTTTTAAAGTTATAATATGTGTATTAACAATCGATTACCATGCTTTTTATGGAGGAAATAATCATGAGGAAGCTTTTATTCCATGAATTTCTTAATAGGATTTTCTATAGTGTATAAAGTCCGCTAATCGCACTAGACCAGCGTAGTGTACTTTATCCTAACGCCTCTCAAGGAAACTCTTGGTTTTACAGGAGTACCGTGTATAATACTGGGCTGATACAGTACAATAGATCATACATGCTTACCTTCTGGGTACAAATATTTGTTGTATATTGAGTCTACGGTGTCATCTATCGTGCAGGGGAAAGATCTTTGGAGAAGTATTGGGCCGGTGTCGAGGCCGTCGTCTGCCCAGAATATGGACAAGCCGCATGTCGTGTCACCTTCTATTAAGGTCCTGGTAACAAAAAGTGTTGATAGTAGTTTGGTAGTCATTGTGACGGCTAGAATTAGTGCATCATATATTATAAATTCGGTTAGTAAAATTAGCAATATATCATAAATGTTATGATTTTTTTACATATTCGCTATTATCTTTGTTTTGGTACTAGAGGATTTTTAATACTTTTATTTTTTTAGAAACTCAAATGTCTAGAACTTTGACTTATTGTTGCTATCATACCTATATTTATACACAACCTAACAACAAAGTGTTTATTTACCTAAATTTCCGTTCCTTATCAAAACATCGAGAGTTGAACCCGCGACCTCGAGCCCGTAAGTCATTGACATATCAACACAGATGTTCGCTTGTTACCGATTCCATTAATAAAACGTGTCAAGATATTTCTATTGACTACTGTCGTGGAAATTGACCAATCTAAACTCATAAAATCCAGTTTGAACTGGTTATAACCAGTTACAAAGGCTAATTTGAAGTGAACGTTCACTCCATCCGGCAGTGTAATGTATGTTTGATTATAGTAAACGTGAATTGATCTATTTAGGACATGCCAACGTACTTAGATTAGTAAATATAATAGATATTTTTTTCAAGGCGATCTATTGAAACTTTATGAAATAAGTTTTTCACCCTGAAAGTAATGTTTACACAGATGGGATGTTGAAGCATATGATAATGTTTTTTGTTAGTAACATAAAAATTATTAAAAATAAAATCTAATGTCAATAATGTACCGTAGAGACCAATAGTAGTAGGAGATCGATTTTTTGAATTACAGTAAATACCAACTGCCATTTCCTTAGGAATACCACAACGCGTATATTGAAAATTACCGAGGAATTAAGGCTTTGAACCCTATAAATATTAGTAAGCAAGGATTTCTGATGGATCGTAGGATACTGTGAAAAATAACACAAGACTTTTAAATATATTAAATACATATAAGTGTATCTCAATGTTGATTTCAGTAGCCGAAGAAAGATTAAAGATTTAATTAAAAAATCGACTTGAGCTGAAAAAGTGTATCTAGTCCTTAATTTTAAAATTTTTGAGAATAGAGATCATCAATAATGTTGTGAATGAAACAAAAACGACATTAGAATGACCTTCCAGTCGATCAAACATATCAATATGGTTACGAGTATTGAGTACTAAGGAATAGCATTTGGGCAAACATAACAGTTCCAACAATAAACATGTATTCCATTTGCAACACTATACCAATGAGTTACGGGTCAAAATGGAATATCGATAGATAAATGACGTATTGTCGCGAATTTTTTGCGTTGTAATTTAATCATATAATTTATTCCGTATCTATTTGTACACGTGGTTTGCATACGTAACTATGAACCGGATAAATTCGGACATATAGGGTATATTTTAATTATATACAGTATACACAATTAACTTCTATTTATGGCTACGGCCGTATTTAGCTGTGAATTAGTCGCAAGTAGAGAAAATGAAGTTTTTTCTATGGGCAGATAGCACTATTATTTTGTTAAACAGATTTTTCTTAATTTTTAGTAATCCTTATTACGACCCTGGACGTTTATATTTTTTAAACAATACCATGCATAATAACGGAGGTAATTTTGGGAACACACCACGAGGACACCACATTGTAATGTACTACAAAGGTTCACTTATATAAACGCTGTATTAACCGGGTGCATTCTTTAACATTTTAAATAAACTAAGTGATTTATTTCATACTCTACGCGGACGACAAAATAAAACATAATAACGACAAAAGCATTGATAATAATTCACTTATTTCATGTAACAATAATATGAAAGGCGAAGGCCAGATTCGTCAGAGACAGTTCTATTAACATCGAAATTAGTATTAGTTTTAAACTATCATCATTGAAAATTACCACACCTTACTAAATACTAACGGCCTTATTCATAGACAGATTTAAAACCTATTATAGTTATCGCATGTTTTGTCCCTTTCGAACGACTTTAGAATTCAGTTTGAGCGAAGAAGAAAAAAACATTCGTTAACTAAAATAGGTTTTAAAACTGTGTTATGAACAAGGTCGTAACTAAATCCTAATTGACGTAAAGTTTTATTTAATCTACGTGTATAACTTAACTCTTTAAAGACCTATCGACATTTGTTAACAGTGATTATCTGTGAATGTAGTTGAAAACCCGGATAGAAAACAGCTTATTTCCTTTACCCGTGTGTCTATGGAAGTTACTCAACGACTAGCAAATTGCGGTAATCATATTTCCACTTACTCGGCAGCTATTTTCCGTGATCTATCATTTTGTTTAATCTTTGCATAACACTACATTATATGAAGTTGAATAGTTTGTTTGTAAGCGCTAATCTCAGGAACTAACCGGTTCGAATTGAAAAAATATTTTATTGTTAGATAGTCCATTTATGGGAAGGCTATAGGGTCCATGTTTCCTGGTAAAACATAAAGCGAGTCTTTTATTCCGGATTTTTTTTTCACGCGGGCGAAACTGTGAGTAAAACTATCTAGTCTTTGGATAAATTAATAGTCCTATACGATGTATGGATATCATTCTATGAAGAGGTGAAAGGGACGATGTATATTTGACTGCGGTTACATTATAGTGTTTAAAATTGCATAAAGATCTGTTGGTGCTTTGCCGTCTATTATATCTATGTTTGTAAAGGAACTTAATTTAATAATTCGATGGCTCCACTAATATAATCTACATAAGCCCATAACCATCTGCTTTATTTTAAATGCAATCTTAAATTAAAATTATTCATAAACCAAATTTTAATATATCTCAATATAGGTATTTCCCTACAAAGTTGCCTAATTACAATAAATATAATATTAAGGGCCGTTACACAATAGTTTTCCTAAGCTCTTACAAAAGCCGACGTTTTCAATGTTACATATTACATAACTTTACTGCATCCGATAGTATTTCAAACGTGTTATACGTTTCGACATTAAAATGCGATAGTCGATAATTTCTTGCTTGTATTGCTAAAGATAGATACGACGTGAATCCAGTTCGAACTGGTTACACTTCGGAGTTCCCATGAACCGGGAAACGTGATTAGAAACGTGCCGTTTTTATAAACATTATAAATAATTAAGTATTTTTTTGTTATGTTTTTTGGTTTTTATTAGCTTTATATAATATATTGTTTAGTTTTTAATTTTTTTTAAATCAGCACACATAATGATACGGGCATATATAAAAAATATTTATTATAATAATAATATACATATATATGTCCGCCCCGTGACCGTGAAAACTGTAAAGTGATCGAAACGTCGGGAAGCAAACAATTTTAAAAATTAAATCAAATTCGCGATAGAATCCGTAACAATTCGTTTTATTTCAATACATATGCTTTGTCTTTACATCGCCCAAATGATCACTTGGGCTATTTTAGGCACTTAATACCTCTGCAACTATTTTGCTTTGTTTCTTTACGACGCATCAAATAAGTAAATAAATCAGATCAATAAATCAACTAAGATAAAAGTTATGAAGGAATACAAAAAGTTCGTTTTTATAATGAAATGGAAAACATAAAAAAACATAACAAGATCAACGGACAGAATCTACGAAGTATGCAGTTCAAGGATATAGTGAAAATCAATATTGTACGGAACCGAAAACATTCAACAAAATTATACCAAACCAGTTTCGGAAAGCAGACAGCTATGATCTTTGGTATATAGAACTGGTTATGTCCGGTTTTATTTGGTTTGATGAATTTAAAAACAATCCTCTTTTTTATAGTTGAATTTGTCGTTCATTAACTTCTAAACGGTTATGTGGCGCCTATTAATACTTTATTTGCAGTTAGCGTAAATGTTATATTAATTCGATCTATTTGGGTTATACTATGTAGATATTAATACAAAGCAATAATTACAATAAAAGCTCGTATTCTGAAAAAGGAAAAAATAGGTCACATAATATCAAAATTTGAAAAGTTTGTCAAAAATATTGCAACCGTTATGGATGCAAAGGAATTTAACAAAGTTGTAGCGCGTAGATAATATCATATAAGTAATTAAAATAATCGAATAAAGTCACAGAATTATCTATATTTTTAAATGATACGTTTTGCTTTATACGCAATTTAAAATGGAATATTTCACGATTATATCATAGCAAGACGTTCGACATTTACAAATATAGCCGACATTTAGATCGACGCAATTGACATGACGATATACAATGATTTGCATCTTCGTAATATTGATACTTATAATAAATGACATAGTTTAAAGAGACGTATCACGGATGCGGTTATTTATCGAAGCAACTGATGTACATAAAACAAAATCATTTGATACGCGGAATTTAGGTATACTTTTCGGTGCGTTACTTTTTTGGTCAACATTATCAATACATCGATTTAATACTCTATTAATTGTTTTGATACTAATAAGGAGCCAAACAATTAGATAGTCTACCGCACTGTCAAGTAGTTAAGTAGTTTGCTGGCCCTCGTATTTTTAGACTGTCCTGAACTAGGTCTCAGGTTCAATTGGACCTAGTTACGCCAAAATTATCACATAATGAATTGATATCAATTATATCATGGCGTGATAATATCTGTATTCAGCGAAAAGACTCCATGATTTAATCACTGCTAGTACATACAATAAGAATTACGAACCAATAGCATGGAACATGAAAAAATAATAATTTTGGATAGATTTTCGGAATTAATAATTTAACAATTGATGATGCCTAGAGCCAAGAGAAATGGTAAAGATTGAGCAGGAAAGCGGATCATGGCACTATGTGATATAACACTAGGTTGAGCTAAGGAACGATAGATTTTACCATAACTATTACCAAATTTACCAGATCGGTATAATAAAAGTATCAATATTCGCACTGGAATAACCAATGAACATCCGTCAGTACATTATTATGAAGTAGGTTTTGTTCAAACTTACCAGTTGATAGACGAGGCTCCTCTATGCCTGGGCAGTATACTGGGGTGGTAGCAAATACTCTCGTACTTCGGATGCGTGATCACTTCCATGGGAATGAATTGTGAGCAGAACGGTAGTACATTGAGGTCAGCGTTTACCTGCAAGTAAATTTACCGTTTAATCACAGTAATATTGTTGAGAGCTCTATCAGTTTGTATGGGATTCTAGGCGTTTTGTTTGTATTTATAGCGATATACTTGACTGAATGTTTGTAGACTATTGGATTGGATTATACGTAGACTGGTACGATAGATACAGTCACTGATAGAGTGACTGTAGTGCTCCTAGTGATAAGTGCAGTATTGTAATATACATAGGCGACATATACAGCTGCTAGATCCAATTCCGTTGGCCTGCTCAAATCTGGACATACAAAGGCTGAACCCATCATGTGAATCTCACGTGCAAGAAACACTATGAAGGACATAATGTCCCTTAAGAGCCCCATTTATACGGGGAGAGTTTCTCGCCTCGAAAACACGATTATCGTAAAAATATAAAAAATTGCATCGTGTAAACATTTGTCAGACTACGATAGTATATGGCGGTTATGTCATGCGATTATCGCATACAATTTTCGCCGCGAGAAATTCTCTCCGTCTTAAAGGGGCTTCAGTTCTATCTAGGAGGATATGTTAATTCGAATAAATTTTACTAGACGTACTGTCAGAGCACTGTTTATATTAATCGTCGAAGAGAAATCGAAGAACTTTTCAACTGATCCTACAATTTAAAAATATAAAAATAAGTTAACTATATCTTCACATACCATATTTATATCAGCTAAATATAAATCCCACGGTTGGACTAGACCCTTCGCTCGATAGAGAAGTTATTCCATAAAATCTTATGCAAATAGTCATTAGAATTTTTAAAATACGTAATACTAACGGTCCGTCCCAGTTTCGCCTGGGTGCAGACGTTTGATGATTCCCATCCACACCAGATACACATTATTTTTCGTACAAACTGGGACATGTATATGTATTATACATATAAACCTTCCTCTTGAATCATTCTATCTATTAAAAAAACCGCATCAAAATCCGTTGCGTGGTTTTAAAGATCTAAGCATACATAGGGAGAGACAGACAGCGGGATGCGACTTTGTTATATACTATGCAGTGATAAACCGCATAATATGTAGGTATAATATACAATTATGTTGCAGCTGACCTAAGTCGCGCAAAAGAATCACACGAGGGGTCAAGTTCGGTAGTTATCAAGTATCAATACTAGTAAAAAAACTGATAATTTTTGCAACAATATTTACGCACGACAACATCGCGACAGATAGCGTGTTCCATGGTGATAGATAAACTATGGGTTATCGACTTTTTGTCGTGCACTTAACACATGCTTTATAAATACAGTTACAAATTATTGTGTAATATGTTATGTAAGAAGCTGTGATTATATGAAGCTGTAATGATTTGATGTAGCGCTGTCTGTTCTCTAAGATATACATACATACATAACCACACGCTTTTTTCCCAGAAGGGGTAGGCAGAGGTGTTAACAGAACACCCACGTTTCGCCTTGTATATTCCGTCCCACGATGTGATAGGGGGCGAGCCTATCGCCATATCGGGCACAAATTCCTGACTCCGGGCTGACAATGAATAGAAAAATCCAATATCACTTTGCCCGACCCGGGATTTGAACCCGAAACCTCAGCTTTGCAATCATACCAAGATATGGGATCAATCATATCTCTAAGATATGGGATTTATTAACTGCATAACTCCCGGAGTCAGTTTGTAATATACTTAACCCTCCAAGATGTTGTCATCACACTTTGCGTCTTAAATCAACATTGCTTTGCCAAATTATATACTCCGATTTTAAAGTTTTGATTATACAATGCGCTTAAACGTTACTAATAAATTAATAGCAATCATTTTCATAAAACTCACCTCTTTGGAACTCCTAATGTATAAGTATTATGCATGTAATTAAAAAATTAAACGCAATTAGTTAATTAAGTAAAAATTTTAATTGATTAATTTGGTATAAGGAATTATTAGATACGATTACTAGTACCTCAAATTATCACG
Source organism: Theretra japonica (assembly GCA_033459515.1). Taxonomy (NCBI): domain Eukaryota; kingdom Metazoa; phylum Arthropoda; class Insecta; order Lepidoptera; family Sphingidae; genus Theretra; species Theretra japonica. The sequence continues at coordinate 8,046,506 of CM065942.1, forward strand.
TATTTTTGTATGTAGGTATGAAAAATGTAGTAATTTATATCTCAACCTTTGATTAAATAGGTATTTATATCTCAACTTAGAAACAGTATATAAAAGCGTAGGAGAAACGAAAATATGTATTACTATCTTATTATTCAAAATTGTACCCAACAAAAATACCGCAAACTTTATTAATTACGAAATTAATTTATAATTATGAGACTATAACGTCCCACAGCAGGGCAAAGGTCTCTCTTCCCTTCTTCTATACATCTAGGTCAAGGGCTTTAGACCAATCCTGCCAATAAGCGTCTAATTCGTCTCGCCATATGCGTCTGAACCCTCCCCGTGGTCGGTGGGCCTAAGGAACCCATTCTGTGGTGGTCTTCGCCCACATTTCAACTGGCATGCGAAACACATGTCCAGCCCAGTCCCACTTGAGCTTGGCGGTTTTTGGCAAACCTCGGTTAACTTGGTTCTGAAACGTATTTTGGTATTCCCGATTCGGTCTAAGAGGCTTATATTCAAAATGCTGCGCTCGATTGCACGCTGGCGAACGCCAAGGCTGGATTTTTGGACGTTAGTAAATGACCATGTCTGAGCACCGTATGTGAGAATGGGAAGAATGCACATGTCCATGAGTTTGCGCTTTTACGAGAGCGGCAACTGTCCTTTCATAAGATCTTTTAGAGCTTTTCCAGGCATTCTGAGTTCGTCGAGCGATTTCTTTACTAAATTAATGTTTAAATTAGTACGATCATCTTTAAAACTTATATGAAAGTAAATAAATTATTTACCTTCTGTGTTAGTTTTAGGCACTGCATGTTTTAAATAACTACAGTGTAATGGGAAAAAATGTGACGAGATTGCTGGCTGACTTCCGCGCAATTTATCATCAAGGAAAATGTAACATGATATACTTACATGGAAATAAGTATGGCATAGTCCTAGTTACTATACGTAATAATCATTGCGGTACATAGAGGGAAAACACACATCTATATAAATAGGGTATCAACTCAATCTTTTGCTAATATATTTTAAACCAACCTAAAAATTGAGGAGGTTCCCAATTCATCGGAATCTTTTTTACGTATGTTCACAGAATACTCGAAGATGCCGGAATCTATATGGAAAGTTCTTTTTATATGACTACATGGGGGATAAAGCAGTGTATATTGGCTATGGCCTATGAACCTATAGATTAACGGCCTTATTCATAGACAGTTTTAAAACCAATTTTAGTTATCGAATGTTTTGTCTCCTTCGCTCAAGCTGAAATCAAAAGTCGTCCGACAGGGAAAAGGGACTAGACAGTTCACTTTATGTGATATTTTTGATAAGAAAAATGTGATCGAATTTGCTCGGGATTAGAACTCTTGTCCGTCAAGTCGATGCTCACTGCAATCAAAACTGGGATAGAAATAAGCTCGGCCAAATGTATAGATATAGTAGCATCTCTACCTACCCTGTAGCTGTGAGTTAATGGGGTTAACGAATACATATTGGCAAGACAAAGTGAAGTCAATGCACCTGATGTTAAGTGAATTGTAGTCCAGATCGAGACACCGAGGTTGATATCTGTGGGGCTACTACGAAACACGATGTTCGATATGTCGCGCGTTTCTTCGTATTGAAATCTACTCCTAGTGACTTCGTTTTTACTATGATCTCGAATGTTCTCTATGCGACACTTTCCCCACTGTTGATCGTTCAAAAGTCGATATGAGTGAAAACGAAGGCACTAGAAGTATGTTTTAACACGCGGAATAGCGCGATATATCGGGTATCGTTGTTTGAAGTAGCCCACCCTGGCGTCCGACCACACAATTATACCATATAAAGACGAGCCCTCAACGCGATACGTTTGTCACTATTCATTATCGATTTTACCTTTTTCCCTTGGAAAATAACTTAAACGTAGTAGTTATCTGTACGTGGAAAACTTTGATTTTACGCGGCAGCCATATGAGCACGCGACATCGATACGTTTTGAAACGTTGATAAATAAGGTCATAGTGCTAGGAAGTTTAACTGATAGAATTGGCACGAGCACGGAGTTCGGACGTGCGATATTAAATGTTTATTACTTTACAATTGGGAAGAAAAATATTCATATTTTTTCGCTTATCTCATCAAGGATATCCTAGGAAGATCACTGACTACCAGGCTACCAATTGAACCCACGGCAAAATCTTAAAACTGATCAGTTTTTCGATTATAAGTATTCCTAAAGTAAGTCTACTAAACCTCATAAGCGGCAATTTGATTTTTGTAAAATGACGATAAATGACCATGTACAAAATATTTTTTGTATTGACCATGTGTGAGTCTGCCTTGTGGAAATGAGTAGGTACCATATAGCATATCATTATTTGTCTTTGTGTGATGTAGTTAGACTTATATCAAGATAATAATAATAACTTGACAGTGAACATTTTTGTCTAGATTTAAGGTTTTTAAACAATACAGAGTCTTCTGGTTCCATTTTTAAATAACTTAAGTATTAACTGTAATCATTAATAATGAAGATGATATTTTATAATATATCACCATAGTTAACAACCTAGTTCTAGGTGGTAAACTAACAAGTACAAAAAAATCATAAAAGTCATAATAATTAACATTAATAAACATGCCATAATTGTCCTATGATCTATATGACATTAAAATTATTCACCATTGTTCAATTTATATTGTGCTATGATAAATGATTGACATGAGGCAGCTGTCTTCTTAAAAAGGTGTTGTTTATATCAATCTCAATAGGTACGTACCGATTTGTACTCTTCTAAGACTTCGGGTATGATTTTTCCTTTGACACGCCATGATTTGTATTTGAACACCGGTTTACCATTTTGCGCAGCAATTGTGGCTGCAAGGAAAAGAAATAGTAATTAATTTTATTTTAAAATCACAACATACTGCTGTATAGTAAGATGTTAAAATAATTAATTTATGTCCATTGAGTGGGTATAAAGAAGTTGTCAAAATTATAATTCATAAAACTGGTTTAAAGGTATCAAAATTTGTTGCACATCACAAAATATTATGGGCAGTATTCAAATATATATTACGAGCGAGAGAAATAGAATTTCGATATAAATTCTTACAGGTTTATATTACAATTTTTTGTTCTGTTTCCCGTTTGAAATATTGCACTGATTGATGGCTGCATGAACTACCTATAATTATTTAAAAAAAATACCAACCAAGTGGGTCTTCCCGGTTGCCTTTGTCAGGTATTGTAAACACTCCCACAACTTCGTGGCCATCCTTTTGCAGGAGTTTGAACACTTCAGCAGCGAATGTGCTTTGACCTATGAGAGCAACCCGCAACTTTTGCTTTGGCTCCTAAAAAAATAAAAAAACAATAACATCATATTTTGAGGCTGCACGTTCAATGCTTGCATTAATGTGAAAAATTAAGAAAAATCTAAATATATTTTTTTCTAATTATTAGTAAAGGTCACCTTTTGTATTGAATATTTACTACCTATTTAAGAAGATAATAAGTAAGCTCAAATAAAGTATTATGAATTACTTACATCGTCTGATATCGAGACGGGCGGCATTGTGTAAAGTATCGAAAATTATGAAACGTATATTGCACTGCGCTAGCCCCACTTCTCGGTCTGTGGAGCGACAACGAACTAGCATGAATCCAACGGAGCGATCATATTTAGCTTGTTCACCACTATCTCGGCCTTGACATCGGTATCTTAAGTTTACGCGATATAAACAGTATTGTTTTCTTTTTAGAAAACATATGATAATTCCCGCCAAAACTGGTTTTTGGTTTGACGTTTGTTAATGCTGACAGTGACAATCAGTCATTTTCGACATGTTCGTTTAAAAATTTGCTCGTTATAAAATAATAACGTTGTATTTATGTCATTCTTATTTCTTTGTAGATATTTTATATCAATGGAGAATTGAATAAAATAAAAGTATTATAGTGTTAAGGACAATTGAATAATTTGAAGATGTGTTAAAATTTACTTATACCAAGTGACTTCTGGCGGGACTTTTGAAACATAGTCCAAGTGTTTTTGTGACGATTCTCAAAATTATTCAATTCAGTTAAAGATATGAGAAGGTAGGTTACCTTTATAAACCTGTTGTATAGCAATGGTTTCTAGGTTTCAAAGAGCTGTTATTAATAATATCCAATCCAATCCAATCCATCAGCCAAAGGAAGTCCACTGCTGAACATAGGCCTCTCCCAATGATTTCCACAGTGACCTGTTGGAGGCAGCCTGCATCCAGCGACGTCCCGCGACCTTTACCAGGTCGTCTGACCACCTAGTGGGTGGACGTCCCACGCTGCGCTTTCCGCTTCGTGGCCTCCATTCGAGAACTTTTTGGCCCCATCGGCCATCAGTTCTTCATGCTATGTGCCCCGCCCATTGCCATTTCTGATGCCATTCGATACTCTGTCTGGACGGCATTTGCGCTTAACATCAGGTGCAGTGCAGTCATCATGCCGTGCCAGAATAAAAAAAAAAAGACGGGACATTTAAAGACGCAAAAGTAAAAAGTAGTCAGGAAAAAAATAAATAAATGATTGTTTTTAAACATGTCCTAAACTCAAAAGTACTTACTAGTTAAATCAACGTTAAAGCATTTATAAATTTTAATTTGGAACTCTTAACCAAAGAGGAGATATTTCCTATTAAAGTGACCAATACGACAAATAATATTACAACGAAAAGTAACATTGGAATTAACTATCTGCTTGATTAATACGGGGATTTTTAGAGTAATATAATGAAAGATGAAAGTAAACAATAAAGTAATTATGTGTTCATCTCAATCAACAGCTCTCGAAGGAACTGGTTGAAAGCGGTTTCCTTACAAAGATAATGGCCTGGTATCTGAGGTTATAGAAACACGACCCCTACAGATAAAGTCTATTTTGGCACTCTCTGCCGCATGCCAATTTAAATAGTTTTAGCGATGATAATAACTTTTATGGTCTTTGCTATAATTCATATAGCTTAAAACTGTTTTACCAGGTTTTTGAATTTTCTCAGGGGAATAAACTATTATAAGTTTATTATATTATAAGTAACTGAAACAATCATAATGTGTGGTTTCGAAGTGGTTTCAACATTTAAAATTTTGCCTATAAAGAAGGGCATTTGTTAAATCATCTTGTGCCTTAAAGTGCGTGGTGACCTCTTGGTAACGGACCAGACGCGGCTGCCTATATGTTTACGGTAATGACACGTTCAAATCCCAGAGCACACCTTTGACTTTTCAGAGTCGTCTGTGTATTGATAGTCAACCATGCACCATAACGGTGGAGGAAAACATCGACTGTAAACCTGCATACCATAGCAATTTTTAAACATTTCTTTGGTATGTGAAGTCCGCCAACCCGCATTAGGCCAGCGTTGTGAACTATATCTCCTAATCCTTTCACAATATCGATTGTAGAGGAGGCCCGTGTCCTGCAGTGGAACATATATGGGCTGAAGTAGATACAGACAGATCTTAATCCTCCGTCAAGGATTTCGCTAAGGCCTTTTAAAAGTGGACCACATCCAGTGACTTTCTGTCACTAAAGACAATGACGATGAAAGGAAAAATATGTATATTTTTAACAGTTTATAATCAACGATCAAAGTAGACCACTAACTGGAAAAATACTCGCACGGAAAAATCTAGAAGAAAAACCATAGCAAAGGGTAGTCATAGGTACTTTTAAGACTTTAAATGTTGAACGCTAAAATGGATAGTTTAATTAATAGAAATGGTATAGTATTTCGAACATATGAACACTTGTTTTGGTTCAAACTTCAAAGATCGAATAGTCCTTCCGTATCACAGTCGGGGTCTTTCCCATTGCGTCAGTAAGATTGTGCAAATTCTTCGATTTAATTAATTTTCTATTTATATAATTTCAAATTATATAATACATCATTTCCGACGACCGACAGTCATAAATATTCTTATGAAAAGGTGGATCATTTCGTCAATCTATTTAACATCTAAGCTACCTAGCTATATTTTTAGAAAACATCAATTTATATTTTTCGTCAAAAACAGATTTACAATTGCAGAATATCAGGCAGATCTCCATTAAATATAATTTTAATATAGTCCAATAATATCGCGAAATTCCACATAACACACACAAATATGATACGACGTGCCAATACAACATTTAAACTGGTTCTATCCGGTACGCGATCATGCATGTTCCATCATTTACTGGGCACTGGAGTTGGCCTACGATAATGAATGAAATATTGTTAGTTAACTGACCTCATGCTGTCGATATCAGCTGCTACTTGCGCTTCGTAGCCCGGTCTAATTTAGGTATACGTTTGAAGTGGAATTATTATGAAACGTTACAGTATTAGAGGGTGATGTGTACACTTCCAAATTGAGGTATTTTTTAATAACTAGTATGAATTCGGCCTTAGCTATTGATATACAATGCCTAAGTAGGGGCTGGTGAACTTCGTTGACTTTAGTAATTCTTGTGAAGAACTCGTAATGTATGTAAAGTTTGAGTGAGGCTGGCTGAAATACTAGTGACATGGCCTCTCCCGGGTTGCTGAAAGGAGAGCTTTCTTTACGTCAAAATAAAAAATGGTATGTCAAATTTCCTCATAGTGTTTTCAGTCAACATATTTACACACAATGTTTACGTCCTTTGGAAAATTCAGAGGTGCATGCCTTGGAGTTTAGACCAAAACGAAGATTTTCTAACCAGTCTATGATTCGTGTTTGATAAAATATATTTTCAAAATGGCAGAATCACGCTACCATGCCGTTAGGACTGTTGCGGTGTGAATGGGCCGGCTCGACAGGGGTGGTACCACTGTCTCAAAGAAAACTGATCAGAGGGAAAGTTTTTGCGCATCGTTTGATGAGTTACAGCGACCATCACACACATAGAGCAAAGCCCGTGATGGTCACAAACGTGTATCGCGTTCCGGGATCGGCCTGTGTTCATTCGGTTTCGAATAAGCCGCCAAAATGCTTCGACTGCAGAGCAATAGCCGTAGTTGATTGCGCCAGGCAATATTCTATTTTAAGAACTTATTTATCACCTATTTCTGCGTGGCGCAGTTGGTTAGACGCCTGCTGTGAAACGACGGTGCGCGGGTTCGATCCCCGCACCGAGAGAAATATTTCTTTCGGGTCTGGGTGGTTGTAAGACCGAAAAGTCTCTCGGTAGTTTCTGATTCCTACGACACAAGACTTAATTGACCTTAATGTGCGGTAAGGACTATGTATGTGACTGTTGAGTGTATTTATTATTTATTTATTTATCACAAGTAAACAGGTAACTCTATTGTTAGTGAACTGTTGCAAGGGATCTGCTCCAAGCGAACTCCTTGTTATCTTTAACTACCGTTTTTAACGACTATAAAATAAAACGATAGACCAGTCGTCACCGATGATAACTATAATAGTTAATTCTATAGCAGGAATTTCATTGGAATGGAAATGATGTAACAATTTGTGAGTTTGCATCGGCCGGCTGGTTACAACACCAACACCTGGTAGATACAATGTTGTAAAATGTAAAGTATTGATTTCCTTCAGTCTACTCTGCTTTGCGAAATACGTACACATCATTTATATATTTATTTGTATGTGTTGTAGGCAATTAAAATGCATTGTATGTAAAAGTTGAATTAAAAAGATGTTGGGTAACACGAATGTTTGTTCGAAATGTAGTTAAAAAGGCAAGAAACAAAAATATATAAACATGAACATAGAAATATTTTTCTATTGTATCATTACACAACCACAGAGGTAACATTTTACGTCAGTATGTAAATATGTAAAGTTATGTTATGGTTAAGTGACTTCTGAATTTGTGGGAATCTCTATGGATGATAATTTTTTGGCACTGTATAATTTGTGATTTAGTTTATAATTAAAACTTTGTAGCTCATGTGGTTAAGTTGCGACGCATTGGTTTTGCCACAGTGGACGTTAAATCTTATAAAACCATTCACCGTTTTAATTAATTTGATCAATTTAACTTCAACTTCATGGGGTTATAAAAACTTCGGCTTTGACTTTGCCCAAAAATCGACATCCATTCACACCAGCCCGATGTCTCATATTAAATATTTTACATAATTTTTCGATAGTAACAGTAGCTTCATTTAAACTTCGGATGTTCATGTTAGTGTTTCATTTCATCGAAGTGTCTTCAACAATGTGCGTTTTGTCATAACACCATTGTTTGCCAACAATGTGGGTTTTCTTAACAATTCTTTTGTCATTATACTTGGATGCGTGGACTCTCAGTTCCAGTGTGGGTCAAGACGTTGGGTCAAACAGTCCAATTTCAGTGTGGTGATGTGATGGAAATGTTATTGCTTTGTGTGGTAATATTAATGGTGTTGCAGGTATCTACGACATACAACCTCACACTACAATTCCCGCTTTGGTGCGCTTTAGGACTAAGAACGTGCACGTTCAATTTCAATGTTAACTTTGATCTCTATTAGTTAATTAGGTATGTAACTAACGTAAGTGTTGAAGTGTTTTTTGTATTTTAAATTAATGTTTAGTTTTGACGTCATTATTTCCTGTTTGTTACATCTAATTTTGCACATGTAAAGCATTGACAGAGTCATTTACCTACGTTTAATAATGTTTTAAGCGAATAATAAAAGGTTTATTTAGTAATTACTGAATTAAAACGCTTGGCTTTATTCATAGACAGTTTTAAAACCTATTTTAGTTATCGAATGTTTTGTCCTTTTCGAATGACGTTTGAATTCAGTTCGAGCATGATAATATCTAGTGGGTGGCCTACCGCTTTCCGCTACGTGGCCTCTGGTAAAGGACGAGGAACGTCGCTGGATGCAGGCTGCCTCCAACAGGTCACTGTGGGAATCATAGGGCAAGGCAGCAAGCAGCTATGTTCAGTAGTGGACTTCCTTTGGCTGATGGATGGATGACAAAACATTCGAAAACTAAAATAGGTTTTAAAACTGTCTATAAATAAAGCCGTTAGTGTTATTATTATGACCTGCATAAATCCCAAAAAGGGGACCGGGTTTTACATAGAATCAAGGGCCTTAGTATAAATAACCCATGATTTAAAAATATATACAATCATGATGTAGTGGCATGTTATAATGATCTCCTTATTTATTAAATAAAATAAAATACAGTACGCATTACATCGAGGACAAGTCATAAAATAAGTCGATCGATAAAATTGAATCTTTATTATTTTTCTTTTGGACATGGAAATTGACTAGATTACTAAATCGACTAAATCGTATAGCTAGATTAATGTTACAGCTGCAAATATTTTCTTTAAAATTGTGTTTTCAATGTATAGTAGATGGCATGCGTATGTATATAATCGTCTATATGTGCTCTGTATACCAATTATCTCCTGATGTCGTAATAATGTTAATTATGTATACATTTTAAATATAATAACGTATATATAACTACATTGTGAATCATTAAAATGGTCTACCTAAATTGCTTAAGGATGTGTTGAAATTATACTTATATTATATTACAATTTTTATATTGTAACTTTTAGACTCACATCTGTTGTACCAGCAAACTACATAACTTTTGTCTTAACTATAAATTGTCTTAAGCTATAAAATATAATGTGAGTGATGCTATATTTGATAATAATAATATTAGCATACTGTTCAGTAGGTACCTATCAAATATCAACTCATAATCGATTTATCTTATCACGAGACTACTCTACATAGTAGTTAGAGCTCGATTGAGATGGCTTAGGCTATAGTCTCAAATGCCAAGCTAGTCTAACACGGAATTAGGACTTTATATAGTATTAAAATTGTTGTAAAAATAGCAATTGGCATATACATTTTTTGGCGATGTTTTATTTTACCGTTAATGTGCGATGTAATTAACTGTTAATACACAACATATTATGTAAAGTACGCCAGCCCGCATTAAGTCAGCGTGGTAGACTATATGGCCTAACCCCTCTCTATCGTACTCTCGATTGTAGAGGAGGCCCGTGCCTTGCAATGGAACGTATATGGGCTGATACAGTACAGTGCACACATGACTCCGAAAACAATACAAAATGTGCCATGGGATTTGATCTTGTGACCACCATTTCAAGAGGCCACCACGCACTAACTCCAATCAGCAATTATGCTAACATTATTTTTCAGGTAAACGCACACATATCATCAATGGACGATATACCTTTAACAAAGTCCCTGGGATACTCCCTGGACAAGAACTTCGGCGACACCCTGCGCGATGCCAGGTTGACCCGGGAGTACATAGACAAGCACCAGGAGATAATGAGGGTTAGCCAGGAATCCTCCGAGAATTATGAGGATGGTGAAGATTCCAGACTGAGGCATGTCATGGTAGACGATAACTTCGAAATGGGTAAAGGTTGTGTATTGTATCTTGTTAATGATAACTTTGAATTTAGGACCTCGGTTATCCGAATTTGTAGCTGCATCACCATGTATAAATTAAATTGAAGGTTTTAGCTCTCAAATCTAATAATTAGATGTTCCTTGTTTTGAATATTTATCAAGCATAGAAAATTGAGACAAAATAAAATGAATAATAAGTCGGGATTATTTTATCAAATAGCACATGATTCTGTTTCTAGTCGACATCCTATCAAAATAGCTATCTAAACTTACCAGTAGGCGCAGTGCGATCGATTTTTCAAGACATTATACATTTTATACCTAATTCCAAACTACTTTTTGTTACAGCGACGAAAACATCGATTAAATCTTCCAACGGCAGGTCATTTTTCGGATAATCGAGGTTCCTTGTATTTTTGTTGAATCTGTCTAACTCCTCAGGTGTCAACCGGCGCCGCAGTGCTTTCCGCCTTCACTCGCCCGCTATTAGAAGACGGGCGCGGTCGCAAGCGCTCCGTAGGGAGAAACTTAATAGCCAGAGTCTACGAAGTCATATACACCACTCTAAACAAATAAACTAGTTTAGTCAAGACTGATATTGATGTTTTTTTTAATAATTAAAGCAGCGGTACTTACTCTTATACGGGCCACAAACACGTTGTAATTACGGTTTCGGTGTGTTCACCTATTAGACAAGGTTTTTGTGTATTTTTTTACAAAATAAAATCGAGATTGCAAAAAAAACCTTTAATACAGACATGTTTATTTGTAAGGAGTAAAAAAATGGTATCTATTACTTAATTATCTCATTGTCAGTTTTTATTTCTCCACTTACGGCCCGACCCGGTTCCGCCCAGGAGCTGACACTTTTTGAGAACAGTAATAATCATACACATATTATTTCGCGTACTAGTTGTTTTATATTTTTAAGCTCAACGTGACTGCCGCCCTTTAAATGCCCTTTAAATTTAATGCTTTTCTCGTTTCGTCCCGTCCTGTCTCGTCTCAACGTGTTCTATGACTCAAGGCATGTAATCCTGTCCTCTTATATCCCATTTCATCTGCCTACATTTTCCTATATTTTATCCCAATGAATATGAAAGATTAGCAAATATAGATGCATATTTGAATTCCTTTGTCATCCCACGGGAAAACTACACTTTTGGAATGAAAAGTAGCCTACCTATTTGTTAATCCAGGGTATCACCTGCCTCCATATCAAATTTCATCAAAATTGATGTAGCCGTTTGAGCGTAAAGAACAAACACACAAAGTTTCGCTTTTATATTCTAAAAATATAAAAATCTTGTTAACATTTTTGTGAATAACTTACCCAATTTGATTAGAATAAATCCAACAAATATCAATGAAAAATATTGTTTCACTCTGCCAGACAATATAGTTGAGGCAAATGAAACTTTGTGAATTTGCTATTTCATTTTTGCAGGCATTGGTTTGGACATCGAGTAACTGAAACAGCATCCAGAATACGAGTAGACTGTCTAAAATATAAATATATTTGCTGCGTATCTCATTTATTTTTCTTTTAGCTATAATGAGCACCAGTGGTCTTACAAACAAGGATGACAAACGCTGAGTGAAAAAGTATAAGGAAAATGGCAACTCCTTGTCACCAGCCAGAATATTTCTAGATAGAAATAAAAAATGGACCATACACAGACTTTACTACTCGTAGAGTACACAATAGAAAATTCCACTACGCTAAAGGCAAGTAAAAATATGAAAGATAAAGTTATTGAAACCGCAATTATGCCTCGACCACAAGGTGATGAAAGTGCCATATATGATATAAGATTGGTATGCCTATTAATATTTACACAGGTGCATGATGCATCGAATATACGAGTATTATCTATTGCAACTCAATAATTATGCTACGTTATAAATAGAAAAAAACAAGTGATAAAATTATATGTCTCTACGAAAATGTTTGTAATTTATCGTTACCTATCTCTTTTTAACCGAGTTCAAAACCTTCAAATTGCAAAGTGAAGTTCAAGTCTTCAAAGACGTATTTATTTTGTGTATGTTTATCGATTACTCGAAGACGCCTCAACCAATTTGGATTTTTTTTTATTTTAAAGCCTATGCTTCCCAGGTGGTCCCATAAAAATTGGTCCAGATCTGATCAATATCTTTTTTTTTTATACTGGCACGGCATAATGACTGCACTGCACCTGATGGTAAGCGCAAATGCCGTCCAGACAGAGTATCGAACCTAGAGAGTAAAACTTCTCAAAATTTCGTAACATTCCAATGGTTCTTGCATTAGGTGAAGTAGAAGTGAGTGAGTTATATGTAGTACATAAGGTGCCGAGTACCTATCTAATAAATATTCAACAGTGTAAAGTAGAAATACTATCTCCTCATAAATACGAGGTTAATTTGCAATTAATGCAGTATATATCGCTCCCATGTCGTCATTCGTACTGCATGTGTGTCCTAGATCAGCGTTTCTCAAACTATGAGTCACGAGTAAACATTAAGTGGGCCCTGGGGGGTTACTCTATGATCTGAAACGAAACCCGAATGTTCGGACGTTCAACGTCTGAAGTAAGTTATAAGTTTTTCACTTCTAAAAATCAACACTATTCTCTATAATATTTATCATTCACTCCGAACTAAATACGACGTACGATAGAGGATTCGAACATTTTGTGGAGTAACTAGGCATATTCGTACAGTTTTACGTGTGACGTCCGAATACTCGAGTTTTGTTTCGGATCATAAAGTAACCCCCCTAAATAAATATAGCGGAGTCCCCCTCCTTAAAATTTTCGACTACGATCAGGATTAAAACTAAATACTGAAATAAATTATACGTATCAAATTCTGCGACTAAAAGTAATTAATATTGTACTTGATGCTTATTGTAAGTAAATGTTGTTTTACCAATACTGTAATACCCCTTTTGCGGGCAAAAAGTGAGTACCGAATTTGGCGGGCCTTGTTAGGTGGTTCGGAGCCCAGTCAACTTTGGGACCCGCTGTCCTAGAAAATATGACTATGGGGCCTTGAGAGCTGAAGTTACTGCATTCCTTATATTCCATCAAAAAAATAACAAAAATAAATTAAGCCTGAGGTCGTCCTTGATTTTTACAGCGCCTACTGAGCGGGCGCTCAAAGTGTCACCACTTAAATGGTTAGTTAAAATTTAAATAATTTAGGTATTAAAGTATCACAGAACACTTTTAATATTCAATTTCATATTCTTCCTTCATATCTTCCTATTTATTTCTATCTTTGCGATTACCATTAAACGCCCGAAATGCATTTACAATTTATATTCTATGAATTGGTGTTTATTTTCTATCGAAGCTTTGCAGCAAAAACGGTTTTAAGGGCAGCATTGGTGCTCTCTGATAACCACAACCGGTTGCAAACCTTCAAAAAACAAGTATCATTACTGTTGCTAATCAAATGTAGGTTAATTAATATTAAAAACAAACAGCAATGATAATATACATAGGTACATACATAAACTCCCGCCTTTATTTCCAGAGAGGTAGGCACAGGCGCTACCAGGAAACCCACGTTTTGCCTTGTGTTTTCCGTCCCACATTGTGATAGGGTGAGCCTATCGTCATATCGGACACGAATTTATGACTCCGCACTGATAATTAATAGAAAAATCCAATATTTGGCCAAATTTTCCCGGCAAGAGATTCGAACCGGAGACCTCAGCGTTGCAATCGTACCGTATTACAACTGCGCCACCGAGGCAGTCTATAAAAATAATGATATAAATAAATATACTCATAGTGGACACAAATGGCGAGAAGCGCAATTTTCTTTACATTGAGTATGAATTATCTTTATGCCCTCTATAACATCTGGGAATGAAAATGAGGTCAGTGAACCAAAGGTCGCATTAGCACCTCATCTCCACCGTATACCGTCATACCATACTATACCATACATCACCGTCATAATTTTCTTGCTGGCCCCTAGAGTTCAGACTGGCTAATCTCAGTGTACGACCCATACATATGTATGTACATACATATGTAGAGCATTACGGTCAGTTGGATATGTGTTGGCGGATATTCTAAGTTTCTTCTCATTTCTGATTAGATTTCGTAGGGAAATACCGAGAGTTTTTTTTTCAAAATCATCGTGTTCGATTTATTGCTAGGAATATTAATTTAAAAAAATCTAAGTACGCAATTGTATTTATAAACAAAATCGGGCTCGTGACTACTTTCAGTATTTTTCTCTATTCCATAAATGTAGTTTCGGAATTGGCCATCCACGCTGATTTGAAAAATTCCCATTAGTTTATAGCAGTGGTTCCCAAAGTTGACCAGGCTCCGACCGACCTCACAAGACCTGCCTTTGGGACTCACCTTTTGGCCGTAACTGGTGAACAAGAGTATTGGTAACACAACTATTACTTACAATTAAAAAAAAACTTATTAAAATCCTGCCTGACATGAGGCACTTAAGGGTAGGAGGACTTTTATCTGTATCTATACAGGGCCACTTGATATTCGCTCGCGACCCCCTGGTGGGTGCACACTTCACTCATAGTTGGGGAAACGCTGGTTTATAGCATTGCCACTAGTTAATCTGCTTAATAGATAGACGGAAATGGTGCAAATAAACCTGTAATGTACTTATTTCCACACACCCACGTCATTTTATTTTGTTATTTCATCAGGTTATGATTGCAATCTCGTTCGTTCAGAAATGGCAAGATACAGTGAGTAAGTACAATGGAATTATAAATGTTTATAATATTGTTTTGACGTAGATTTGTTTAATTCCGGCATGGTAGATTCGTCCGCTATCATATCTTTGGTTGAAAAAAAAAGATACCGGCGCATTGCGAACCTCCTCCGTTTTTTTAAGTCGGTTAAAAATAAGCAACGGCGGGTGATATTAAGCACCTCTGATTACCCACACTCGCGTTTATGTAGGTACATATGTATCATCATTATCAGCCCGTTGCAGTCCACTGCTGCACATAGACCTCTGCCAAGGTATGATCATGATCTGCTGCTTCATGGATCCAGTCGTTGTCACACACATATGTGTGTGTGTATTTTAAATGAAACACATAATACGGACATTTTAAGGATATTTTTTTTTATTATACTTTTACTCTGCTAATTTAATTATTTAATTTATATATTTTAGTTACAAATTAATAGGTAGATATGTATGTAGTTAGTTTTATTGAATGCTGTGTCTGCTTTGGTATAATCATGTACTTAGAAATAGTTCTTTTTTAATTTGTTTTCTTTTAATTTATGTATTGGTATGTGATTGTTAGTAAATCTAAAAAATAAAATAAAAAGTATATTGGGATTGAATTAGGTGAAATGGATTGATTGCTATGATTGTTTGCATAGAAGTGATTTATGAGGAGGGGCGTGGCTTATGATATTTTGTATTTTTGTCTGTCCTTTAATGATGCCTGATGGTATTGTGGTTAAAAGCCAGAAGAAAACAGAATTCTGTCCTATTTGACGGTCTACCATTACCATCGTCAATTCAAAGGATGTCCTCTAATACCTAATAATACATTTTCAATTAGTAGATGTTAAAGTTTGAAAAATAAAATACATTGTTAGTTGATTTTCATATGTTTTCCTAACATCCAAAAATATTTTTTTTTATTAATGTGTTTCTCTTGAAGATATACTTCAGTTGAAGTCACTGTAACAAGCACGTTAAAAATGTCGTGTCGTCAGTACCAACGTGAATAGACATTCTGAAAATGAAGTTTAAAACAAATAATTCTTTGTATAAATTAAGAATGCATGTGTGGCACATGCATTTGTGAATGGGGTTTCAAAGCGAACAAGTACATCGTTGAAAAACCATGAAGGGAATATTGGTAGTCCTGTTGCAGCTTTTAAGAATTTCTCTGCAGGTGAGCATTGTATTTCTATAAATTTTTATTTCAACAAAATTAGTTCATTAATTTTTTTATTAAATATTTTAAAACCACTATAATATTACTGCGCAAGTCCGTGACCAAACTAGTCAGCCGCGAAGCCATTACAGTGATTTTACAATATTTCTAAAAAAATAATAGAACTAATTATTTTGAAATAAAAATGTCAGTTTTTAAGAAGATGTTCTTCATCTATCATAATAAGCCGATACTACGAGTATATTAAATTATGTGAGATAAGTTGGTTAAAAAAAATGTCCTTGACCAGAGTTTTTGAATAATTTCGCATTATTAAAATTTTTATTTCTCATGACATAAACACAAAAAGATTATTTCCTCTGCAAACACTTTTCCTAATTTTTCTTCCTAATTTTCCTTTTCCTTTTTAGTCAGATAAAATTATTATTTTGCTCTTTTGTTTAGTGATTAAAGATATTTCGAGCTTCTAAATTGCTATTCGAAGCTAAAATAAGACAACTTCTGACCAGTATTCCTTGTAGAATTCACAAATTATCTAGTAATCTAACATGTTCTCCACCTAACTCTTTAGATGATAACATTTTCTAAAATTATTACTAATTAATGTTTATTTTAAATATTTTTTTTTATGGATAAAAACTCGTTCGAAAAGTACTGTTTTTGAGCGAAACAGCGCAAGGAAGGCGTAAACGGTCTTAAATAATAAAAAAAAAAGATTTTCGGACAAACACAGCAACGGATAACTACAGGTATAGATATAATTATAGGTACCTATACCTATACCTCTGCATATTATGATCATCGAGTAATAAAATTATGTTTTTTGAAAAAAAATGTCTTGGCTAACAAATGTCGGGTTTCGGTATTTTTTATGAAAGCCAATTTTATACAAAACACTAGTAGTTTTGTCTTACTACGTGGATATGCCCTAGCAAAGCCTCGCCTATGAAATTAATGATTAATTTATGAATACAAAGCTCAGTATAAAAACTATTTTATAAATAATTAATGTACCTTCTATTGGCGTGTGGCAAAGTTTAGAACTAAAATTAAAATGTTAATAATATATATTTAACGCATTGTTTGATTAAGTTTTCATAATATAAACAACAAGTTTTTACACACGTAATTTAATAGTATGTCCAATATAATAAAATGTGAAGAGAGAAAACCCGTTCCTAATATTTTTACAATAGCATGACAACAACGCAATCAGACGCCGAACGACCGTATTCGATCTAGTTAGTAATGCATATTTTATTTTATATATTTTTTGACAGAAAAGCACACCAGAAGACGACCACTATGTAGCAGCAGTGGTGGAGTTCCACTTATGTCAAGTAATCAACGTTACTGACAATCTAATATCCTACGTTGAAATCATAAAGCAAGCAGCGGACAAGGTATTTACAAAGAATTGATACTGGCATGTTCATTAAGAATCCTTTAGTAACTGGTAGACACATTACGGAATAAAAAAGCAGGATATTACGTCAACAATTCGTACACTGAAAAATAATAAATTATATTAACTGTTAGATGATGTTCAACATCTTCTGGCGGAGTGTGTCCGGAATGAAACCCAGCTGTAAACTATGGTCATCCAGTGATTGTAATTTAGGAACTTGTAACAGCATTTAAGCATTGCCAGATTCGGACGAAGCTGGCAAATTATGCAACTTATTATTTATTGTATGAGTGGTAGAAATACTTAGTTTTTAAGGTTTTGAACACGCTTAGTCCCAATTGCACAAACTAACTTTACCCATAACTTTGACTTTGAAAACGTCAATGCCATACATTAGATATGTCAAATGTGACTTAAATGTATGGCAATGACTTTGTCAAAGTCAAAGTTAGTTTGTGCAATTGAGCCTTAGTTAACTAATGTTACTGTTAAGAAGCTTGTAAACCAATATTATGGGAGTGACACATTCTTGTTCGACAAAACTTCGAATAAAAAATAAAGAAAAAAAACTGTTGTAGGTACTTACACTATTCATATAATTTGATTTCGTTGCGCCTTACATATAAGGCAGAGCAAGGCAAGCGCGTCATCGGACGTCCCACAAAATGCTCAGATGATCTGATGAAGGTTGGAGGAAGTCGCTGGATAGAGGTCGCTTGCAACAGATCACTATAGAAATCCTTGGAGGAGGCCTATTTTGACTTCTTGCGGTTGCGGATTTTAGCCTCATTTACACGGGGAGAGCTTCTCGCCTCGAAGGTACGATTATCGTAAGGATATAAGAAAGTTGCATCGTGTAAACGTTTGTCAGAACACGATAATCTTATGACGGTTATGTAATGTGATAATAGCATACGATTCTCGACGCGAGAAACTCTCCCCGTGTAAATGGCGCTTAATAAAGATCAGCAATATTATTTAGAGTCCTTAAGATTGATAAACCTTCATTCAGTGTTTGTTTATGAATTTGTTGTGAGTTATTAATTTGATCCTGGCTGACAGACATCAGTAGGGCAAGTGGATGAACCTATTTATGTATCTTAATATACATAGCTATAATTTTTCAGAACGCAGACATAATAGTATTCCCGGAAAAGGCTCTGACTGATTTTTTCTATTCAGTCCCAGTGCCTATTAACGGCCTTTTAAAGAAATACCCAGTGCCAGCTTTGCATCCGACAAAATATGATAACGTGAGTCTTTTTGGTCTATTAGATATTTGTTGGTTGTACGTACGCTGCGTACTGTTATGACGGGATTCGGAATATGGTTTTTAAAAAAAAGAAAAACTGGTTTACATAAAATAACTACCGTCAATTAGGACGTCTGGAAGGAATGAGATATGGAACTGGACTGATCTGAGCTGTGTGACGAATGGATGGTTTTATTAACATGGGAATGCTGACGTTGCAGAATAGGACAGAGAGGTGTGCGAGAAAGGGTACATTATATAACTATAACACCTCCCTGGGGTAGACTAAACATCGGGGTGTATTTTCGATGTTTAGGAAATCTGGGGAAGGATATAGGAAGGGAGTGTTCAAATTCTAGTTCTAATGCTGGGAGATGGAGTATTATTGGTTTCAGGAATGTTTCTAATAGTTCTAACAGGGATAACAGGTTCTGGATCTGGAGATGGATTTTCAGGTAAGGTTATAGGAGCGGATGCTGAGGGCTTAGGAAGGAAACGGGTAAGACGGTTGTTCGATTTAATTAAGAAATAACATTTGAAAATACAAAAAAGGCATATTACACAAGTTACAATAATAGTTAAAATTGAGTAATGAGTCTCGTATTTGATAATATGAGGTTCGTTCAATAACTTGTCGGCTTCATCTGACATGGACTTTAATTTAGATTTTAATTCTGTCGTAAAGATATCTAAATCTAAGTTTTCTATTTTTACGGGAGGCTCATTGTTCAATAACAATTTGATTTTATCTATATTACAGCAAGAGTCGTTTATTAGACTAAAGTCTGATTTATTTATACTTATATTTAATTTTATACTGTTTAAACTAGGAATTAGCTTTGTGTTTTTGCAATATGCGATACAATCATTTGGAATGGTTAGTATTCCGGTACCTAGAATATTTATGTCGATCATTTCCTTATCAGGACATTCTATGTATAATTTATTAGTTTGGGATTGTACATAAATCCAATTATTATCGTACAGTTTTTTCCACAAATCTATATGTCCGTATATGAAGTCTGTTTTGCACTGCGCTGGTAGAACACTTATCACTTTCGTCATGAACTCACTTTCACAGCTCGGGTTTGCGGCGGTCGTAAAAATGGTTGACACATCACAAATGCGGTTACGCGGGCTTATCATAATGCATTCTTTTAGTGAGTCTAAGTTACAATAATCCGATTTATCTTTGGTCATTGCGATATATTTATGGCTGGGAATAACAAAACTATAAGAATTAGGGTCAACATCATTGTGTGGTACAGGTAAGGCAATATTGTGGAACAAATCGTAATCTTTGGGAGATACTAGAGGTATTCTTAGAACAAACATGATTTTATTATTTAAACTAAAACAAATAACAGAAGATACATTCATTAGCTTATGGATGTTATTTATTGATAAACTAATAGGGAGCTTAACACCTACAGGTAGGTGTCTATAGTTATCGACGATTTCCTGGTATAGTGATGTGGGTGGTAATACGGCTGGGTGTAGGATGTTTTGACTCGCGAATAAGATAGCGTTTGTTATGTCTTCCACTTGGAAAGATAAGGTGAGTATTGCGGCCTCTAAGCTGTTTAGGATGGAATTAATGTTTGTTTGGACTATTAGTTTATTGGTAATAAAGGTCACGTTTTTTAATTTGGAGGAGAAATCGTCGACAGCTATTTTAAGACTGCCCTCATTAATTTTGATCTCATGTAAAGTGTTATTGAATTTATTCAAAAATGAGGATGTTACTAGAATATTGTTTTTAATTAATGAGCTCAATCTTTTTTCATTATCTTGAATATTTCTGATGGCGTTATCATATTTGATAGCGTCATCTTCGTCTAAGGTACCAAATATGGTTTTGGATAGAGTGCCGATACCACCTATCCATGCGGCTCTTCTATACCTCTTAGTTACTAGGTGAGAGATTGCAGAGTAACCGGCAACTATATCTTTATATCTAATTGTCAATGGTTGAAAAATGTTATGACACTCTAAATTGTAGGACGTTTCGATTTCGATCTGACCACACATGAACCGTATAGTACCTAATATGGATGGCATTTATATTTTGAATGTGGGGATCGATATAGGAAATATCAAAGGGTGTCACTATATCTAAATAGCTTACTCGAATATTTAGTTCGCCAATTGGATCAAAGTAGATACCAGAACTTGTGTTGATTTGCTGGACATATTCGGCATAACCGTGAGCCAGTATGCTGGAAAGGAAAGACATAAGGGATTGATTTTATATGAATATAAATTGTATATTTAAATTTGTATATAAGGTGAGTTTTGTAAATTAAGATTGTATAATGTGTATAAGTATAAAGTTTACGTGTATAAAAGTAAATGTAAATTAAAACTAAAAGAAAAACAAAAAGAATAAAATAAAATAATTAATGATTTTAGGTTGCGTCAGGTGTGTCCTCAGTGTTTGCATGTTTCACTTCGTCGAAGTGATGTTTAACATGTCGTCTATTAATGAGTACTGATAGTGTATGATTACCATGGACTTTGACCACTTTGTATGGTCCCTTCCATACTGGTGATAAGGCTTTGCGTAATCTTACATGGTTTTTTATTAGGACGTAGTCTCCGACCTTGTATTCAACGGGTCGAGTATGGGAATCATAATAGTTTTTTGAATTTGATTTAGATTTTTGGATATATTCAAGAGCCTTGTCACGAGTATGTTTCATACGGTGTTGTAACATTTTAACATATTCCGGATATGTAGTGGTGAATGAATCATTATAAATGGAATCTGGAATATGTGGCTTATGTCCGAACAACAGTTCGTAAGGAGAATAATGCGTAGTCGTGTGAATCGCGGTGTTATAAGCCAACATTGCGGTATAGACATATCTCGGCCAATTATCTTGGTTTTCGTTCACATAAGGTTTTAGGTATTCTTTTAGGGTCGAGTGCGACCTTTCTAAAGCGCCTTGAGTTTGTGGGTGGTAAGGTGTGGACCATAACTGTTTTATTCTCAGAAACTCACACGTCTTCTTGAACAATTCCGCGGTAAAGTTGGTACCTTGGTCCGTGAGGATTAATTTCGGTAATCCAAACACGGATATAAAATGAAGGAGGCACTCGCAAGATTCTTCGGCGGTGTTACTACGAAGTGGGTATGCTAATGAGAATTTTGTGAGATCATCTTGCATAGTCAAGATGTATCGCAATTTGGCCGTTCCAGATTCAGGTAAAGGGCCTACGATATCGATAGATAATCTCTCAAATGGGGCCGTGGACGTTGACGTGATAATCATAGGTGCTCGATTAATTTTGCGTAAGCTTTTGTTTATTTGGCAGGACTTACATTTTTTAATATAATTATCAATGTCGCTACGCATTCCTTTCCAATAATATTTTTCTTTAATGCGGTTTAGCATTCTAATTGATCCGAGGTGTCCTGCAATAGGTAAGTCATGGTTCTCTTTAAGGATTTTGGGGATTTCACTTAATGAAGGGTAGAGGATATTATTATGGTAGATGTGTATCTTAATATTAGTGCCATCGAACAAGTAACCGAACATATTATAGATTTTTACAAAAGAATGTCTATCGAAAGGATTTTTAAAATCGGATGTGCCAACTTCGGTTACTGTGGGATATGACATCATTATTTCGTCACGTACATATTTAAGTGACTTGAATATATCGGAGTAGGAACAATCGTCGAAATGATGGACTTTTATAAAAAGGAATAGGTATATTTTTTCTGAAGTTTTGAGTGGTAAAGAGGTATATAATGTTCTTTCTAATTTCAGGAATTCGTCGCGTTCTGGTTCTGGGCAGTTATTTAAAATTTCTTGGACATATGGTATAGACTCATCCGTGTCTATAGAGGTAGGTATAATCATTAATTTATGTGTCCCCTTAAGTAGGGTTTCATTATGTTCTACAATAGAAGTATCGTATGGCGTTCCGGATGACTTAAGGAATTTGGTGTAGTTTTCGTCGGACAAAGGTAAGTATTCAGGCGTCGTGGAAGGACTTTCTCGAGGAGACGAATCAGGTAAGGTTTCAGGTGCTGTGGAAGGATTTTCCTGGCGAAGCGAATAAGGTAAGGTTTCAGGATTTTCTCGACTAGTGGACGGTTGAGGTTCCGGTTCGGTTTCGTGGAGAGGTAAGTTATGGGTTTCATTTTCTTTTTCAGGGACATTGGAAGAAGAAGTTGGATTGACTTCCGTCGGCTGGAGAATATCATTTAAGGTTATTAGATCTGATGGATCTATGGTTGATAATTCGTGGGTGTTATACGAAGGTGTGTTCAACAAGTCTAGAAGGTCTCCGTCTAGGTCACGGTTAAGATTGTCTGCAAAGACATTGGATGGTGGAGATAAGGATGGGAAAGGATTCTGTAAGTCTTGATTTTCATTATTTAACGAGCTCAAAGGTTGTAATGGACGTAGTAGAAGGGGATCACGAGGATTAGCGTTACTCCCAGGGTTTGTATTTGTTGGATCATTATTTTCAGGGAAAATAGGATTCACTGGATATCTGGAAAGAGCGTCGGCTGCTGAATTAAGTTTCCCTTTACGATAAACTATTTCGTAGTCATACTCTTCTAGCTTTAGCCTCCATCGTTGGAGTTTACTACTAGGATCCTTGTGGTTAAATAGCCATTTTAAAGGCCTATGGTCTGTGACTATAACAAACTTACGCCCATAAAGATAAGGCCGGAAGGTTTTGCAACCGTATAATATAGCTAATAGTTCTTTTTCAGTGGTGCTATAGTTACACTCGCTTTTATTAAGTGTTCGTGAAGCATAAGCAACTGGTTGGTCTTTACCAATGGATCCCTGTGAAAGAACAGCGCCGACGGCGTGATTTGAGGCATCACAGGTAAGGACAAATGGTTGGGAAAAGTTTGGATAAATCAACAACGGTGCGCAAGTCAATTTATTTTTTAATGTTTCGAAAGCAAGTTGTTGTTGGTTTTCCCAATTAAATGGTGTATCCTTTTTCAGGAGGTTGGTTAAGGGTTTCGCGAGTTTGGAGAAATCTGGAATAAAACGACGGTAATAGGAGACAAGGCCTAAAAAGGATTTTATATCTTTAGGAGTTCTTGGAATTGGGAACGCGTCTACAGCTTTTATCTTCTCGGGATTTGGCATAACCCCTTGCTCAGTAATTATGTGTCCGAGATAGCACACTTCATGTCGGAGAAACTCGCATTTGTCTGGCTGGAGTTTGAGATTAAAATCTCGGATTCTTTGAAAAATTGCTTCCAAGTTAAAAATACTAGACTTAAGGTCATGGCCGTAACAGACCACGTCGTCGAGATAGACGAAGCATCGAATGCCTTGAAGACCAGATAATACAGAGTTAATGAGTCTTTGGAAAGTTGATGGGGCGTTTTTGAGCCCGAAAGGCATCCTAAGGAATTGGAAATGACCCTCGGGAACAGTGAAGGCCGTTTTAGCCTTGTCTGTTTCGTTTAACTCGATTTGGTGAAATCCTGATGCCAAATCTAATGTGGAGAAGTATTTGCTGTTACCGAGTTGGTCCAATATTTCGGTAATTTGAGGAATAGGATAAGTATCACCGATTGTAATATCGTTTA
The DNA here is from genome assembly GCA_033459515.1 of Theretra japonica. Lineage (NCBI taxonomy): Eukaryota > Metazoa > Arthropoda > Insecta > Lepidoptera > Sphingidae > Theretra > Theretra japonica. The sequence continues at coordinate 8,071,004 of CM065942.1, forward strand.
GTTTTCGGTAATCTATCACTACTCTCCATTTTTGTACATTGGAAGCGTCGAGTTTCTTGGGAACAACCCATATGGGTGATGACCAAGGGGAATCGGAAGGTTCAATTATTTTTTGTTCTAGCATTTTATCAATTTGTTTGCGAACTTCGACTTTGTGAATTTCTGGGAATCTATATGATTTTGTGTGTATCGGAATATCCGTTGTGGTTTTGATTTCGTGTTTAAGGGCGTTTGTGTGTGTAAGATTTTCACCAGGCAAATGAAAGATATCGGAAAAGTCAGAGCATAGCTGTAATAGAACGTCTCTTTCCTCGTCATTGAGATGTGAGGTGCGAAGTTGTTTTAGTACCTCTTCAGTGCGTTTAAAGCTGTTTGTTGTATAATTAATATGATTTATTGCACCAGAAGGGTGGTTTTTCAACTGTGCAGAGTCAATAGGATCGAGTTTCAAATTTAAATTTGATTTTAAGTGAACATCTTTTTCTGAAGTGTTAACAACAGAAATATTGACTCTGTTATTTTCTTTGACTCTTACAAGACAATTCGCAATCAATAAGGTATCAGACAATTTTTGGTCTAATATGAGTCCTTCTTTAATTCCAGGATTTGACACAGAGCATTCTATTACAGTTTCTGTTCTGGCAGGGATTATATAAGCGGGATCATGGAAATAGAGTTTAAGGGATGATTTTCCGATATGGAGCAGATCGTCAGTGTAATTTATGGTGCATCCTAATGCATTGAGCATATCGGAGCCTATAATTCCATCATAAGGTAGATGAACAATGTCAATGACATGGAATTTATGTGATATTGTGGATTTAGGGAGATGTAATTTAAGTTTAAAATGACCACGGGTACTGATAGATTCTTCTGTCGAGTCAATACCTTTTAATTGGATAAACTCCTTTTCTAATTTAGGATGTTTCTCTATACATGAATATTTTAATAGACTTACAGAAGACCCTGAATCCACTAATAGAGACAACGGTAAGTCGGATATAGAGGTTTGGATTAGGACATGAGGTAATAACGTTTTTTCAGGATTACTTGTTATTTCATAAACATTGGATTTAGGAGGATGCGGCAAATGGGCTTGGTGTTGCCGTTTGGGAATAGTTTGGCCATTAGGTATTTGAGGTTGATCACCTTGTTTGTTAGTAGGCCTGGACGTAGCTTGAGAATCACTATGAATTTGGGGCTGGTTACCCTGTTTGTTAGTGATTCTGGAAATAGAATTAGTGACACTATGAATTTGGGGCTGGTTACCCTGTTTGTTAGTGTATCTGGGCATGGAATGAGAATCACTATGAATTTGGGGCTGGTTACCCTGTTTGTTAGTGGTTCTGGAAATAGAATTAGTGACACTATGAGTTTGGGGCTGGTTACCCTGTTTGTTAGTGTACCTGGGCATGGAATGAGAATCACTATGAATTTGGGGCTGGTTACCCTGTTTGTTAGTGGTTCTGGAAATAGAATTAGTAACACTATGAGTTTGGGGCTGGTTACCCTGTTTGTTAGTGTACCTGGGCATAGAATGAGAATCACTATGAATTTGGGGCTGGTTACCCTGTTTGTTAGAGATTCTGGGAATAGGATTAGTAACACTATGAATTTGGGGCTGGTTACCCTGTTTGTTAGTGTACCTGGGTATAGTGGATTTTGGAACGTAATTTGGAGTGCCGATTTTTAGCACGTTAAGTCCCGTACGGCACGGGGACGAGACGATTATTCGTTTTTTGAATCGGAATCAACCGTATCATAACCTCCTGCAAGGTTCATTGGATTTTCAGAATAATCGGGCTTTGGTGTATTATCGTCAATGAAATGGATACGTTGAGGTCCTCGTGATGAATTTTGTTGGAAGTTATTGTATCTATTGTTGTTATATTCGCGTTTGCGACACTGCTCTATGGTGTGTCCAGGAATCTTGCAGTATCTGCATACTACTGGGGATGAGTTATTCGTGTTGTAAGGACGATTAAAATTTGGGTTTCGCTGTGGGTTTGGATTTGGGTTATAATTGGAGTTGAAACGATTAGAGTCGCGACGGATGGGTTTTTGAAAGTTTGACCTTTCAGATCTAGGATAATGGGAATTGTTGGATGGATTTTGTCGGGATAGAGAATGTTGGACTTTTTCTTCGGAAATTGCTAAGTTAATGGCTTCGTTCAATGTTTTAACACTCTTACATCTGACTATGTTAGAGATTTTGGGTGATAATCCCATCTGGAATTGGTGGAGAGCCAATTCTTCCATAGAAGCTTGGCGTCCCACCATTTCTCTGTTTTTATGGCCGTGAGATATCGCTATTTCAGTTAAGAGTTGGGACAAGCAAGTTTCTAGTCTTAGAGCATACTGACTGACGGGCTCATTAATTTGTTGTTTGCACTCTTGCATCTCCATTATTAAATGGGCATAATGTTTTCTTTCACTGAACTGGGTCTTTAAGAAATCTTTTAACTGTTGCCAGTTGGCGAACTCTTTGATCGAGCAGGCGGTTTCCGCCTTACCCTCTAATTGGCACAATATGTATTTAAAAATGATGTCTTTTTGATTATCTGTGGCCAGGTCGAATGCGTTGTTACAATTGACTAAAAATGAATTTAGCTTTTCCCGATTTCCATCGTAAGGTTTTATAAATTTTAGAAGGGTTGTGAGGTCTATTTCTGGTTTCGCTACGACTGTTTTTCTTTTTGACGCTGCCCTAGTGGCAGGTCCTTGGAGGGGAGGACAATTGTATTGTCCCTCCTCTTCGGTATCAGTGATAGCTATTTCGGGTTTCTCGAATTTGGGACTCTGCGATCTCTCAGCCATGTTTACAAATATATTATACGACAGTTATTAACAATATAAACAGTTGCACAACAATTAGATGTAAAAGAAGAGAAAAAAAAGAGAATACGGATATATGGCAATGACCAGATAAATAAAATCTACTCACAAGAATGCCGCCGATAATGCGATAGATAACATTTCTTGGAATCTTGAGATGTGTGCTTGTTGACAAGCCTCGGGGTGCGTCGCTGCTGGAAGATAACACGCACACGGTCACAGCAGGTGACAGTGGGTGTAGTTCACTCTGCTCCGGAGACGGCTGCAGCACAACGTTGCTCAGCAATGGTCTTCAAACAGGAACGTGACGACACAACCAAGTGGGCCGGGCCGGAACTCGGTGCGCAAAGTTCGGCGCACAATGGAGCTGGCACTTACACGTCACAAGGCACAAAGTTTCTTGATGTTTTTAAATGTCCAGAGACGTACCGGGGATAATTAAAATCCCTTTACGCTGCCACCAATATGTTATGACGGGATTCGGAATATGGTTTTTAAAAAAAAGAAAAACTGGTTTACATAAAATAACTACCGTCAATTAGGACGTCTGGAAGGAATGAGATATGGAACTGGACTGATCTGAGCTGTGTGACGAATGGATGGTTTTATTAACATGGGAATGCTGACGTTGCAGAATAGGACAGAGAGGTGTGCGAGAAAGGGTACATTATATAACTATAACAGTACGTACTACGTACTGCCTCGATTACAAAACTGAGGTCTCGGGTACGAATTCCGGATCGATCAAAGTGATATTGGATTTTTCTATTCATTATCAAACTGGAGTCATGAATTTGTGCCCGATATGGCGATAGGGTCGCCCCCGATCACATCGTGGCGTCCTGGTTGCACCTCTGCCTACTACTTCTGGGGTAAAGGGGTGATGATTATATATGTAAGTTGGTATATACATTGTACGGAAAATAAATGACTAATTACATAGGAAAGTCGATAAATCTCAAACACCTTTATTACGAGTGTACGCAGTTACGTCGTTTATAATAACTTTAAAGATCGATAAACGAAGATAAACATTTTTTGTATTAATTTAAAGGAGGTAGTGACAAAAAACTGCGTGCTGATTTAATTTGTCTTTCAGATATTAGTAACATTATCCAAAGCTGCAAGGGATAACGATATATACGTGGTGGTTAACCTCCAAGAGATATTGGACTGCAGACGTCCGCAGAAAGGAGAGCTGTGTCTGGAAAAGAGGACATACTATTACAGCGCCAATATAGCCTTCGACAGGACCGGAGCTCTTTTCCATAGGTAAATCCAAAGGTTGTCTGTAAGAAATCGCCTAGAGCGATAAGACCGCCATCTGTACTTTTTTCTTATTTTATTATTATTTTTTATGTTTTTCATTTCTGTGTGCAGTTAAGAATAAATAAATAAATAAATATCTTTACACAGAGAGAGTTTCTCGGGGCGAGAATCGTAAGCGATTATCGCATGACATCACTGCCATAGAGTATCGTGTTCCGACAAATGTTTGCACGATGCGACTTTTTTATATCTTTACGATAATCGTATCTTCGAGGCAATGAACTCTCCTCGTGTGAATGGGGCTTGAGTATTTATTATATAGAGGGAGCATTGGTACTTCAAAAACGTAGATATAAATTATGGTGCCGCCATCTTTTTCTGCCCTCCTATTGGCTGACATTTGACAGGTTGTCCGACATGCACGAATTATTTGAAAAAAAAAATTTTTTAGTATTCCGCTCAAACCCGTTTTAGATTGATAATATAATTACATTTAATGTTACCAGCGCAATTTGTAATAAGTTGATTAATATACAACATGTAACACATTTAAATGTAAAAGCGGAAAGTAGTATGTTCAAAATCAGCTACTGAATCGATATCAATACTTTTTTTTGTAGGTATTTTTTTTTAATAATTAATTAAGACTAAGTGAATAACAGACACCCTCTCATTGATGCACCGAACAAACAAAATTGAAACGTAACTCCAGTACATAAAGTCTTTTCTAAATAAAATTATAAACGAATAATCAAAGATAAACAAATATGAACATTATTTCGATAGTCATAAAGGTTTATTTCAAATACACTAGCAAAATAGCATTAAACAAACGCACACAACGACAGTCCTCAAAAAGCATGATAAGCTACCAAAATTAATAACTATCTATTCTCTTTTCTGCAAATGTAACTACCATTAGACAGAGCAGGACGCCACTATTGTTTAATGAAATTTGAATCATCCGATAAACATAAAAAACGGCGCGCGCGGCGCGGGCGGCACATCAAAGGGTATGTGCAGTCCGCATAGGGATGTACCGCGAAAAAAATCTAATGCGATATTTACGGGACCCGGCATTCTGAATCCCGCGCAATACGGGTAACTAACTATTTAAATGATATCAATTAAATTGTAATAATCAAAAGGAAAAGAAAGATCAAATATTTCTATGCCGAAGAACAACGCGAAACGTTAAGATAATCATTATTTCATTTGATTCGTAATTTTATTCCAATGTATGCGGAATCCCGGTGTGTCGGATATCCCGGTATTGCAATCTCTAAATATGCACCGAATTTGTCAAAAAATCTAGTCGTGCGCCGCTGTTATCTGTGACTTCTTGTGTTCACTCGTTAAGTAGATATTTCGATAACTTTCGCGATGTCTTTTCGGTATTCGAATATTGAGTATGGTGAGCGATGGATCGGTCGTGGTGGGCCAGTGCAATGGCCTCCTAGGTCACCCGACTTGACGCCTCTTGATTATTTTTTGTGGGGACGTATTAAATCTCTAGTATACAGCAGTGAAACTACTAGTGTGGAGGAACTAAAAAGTAGGATAGTGGCAGCGTTCCTAAAGGTGAAGAGTGAAACTGCCGTTTTAAATAAATTACGCGATCAATTGCGCAAACGTGCGTTAAAATGTATCGAGCAAGGTGGTGGACATTTTGAAAATGTTTTAAAAAGAAGTCGCCGTATGAGTGCCATGTAACACGTAAGTTATTTTTGTGTTTTTTTAATTGTTGCGTTATTATTGCCGATTTAATAGTCGATTAATGCAAAATATTGTCTTGTTTTGTGACTTCCTGCTCATTATTTGTAGTAAATTTAAATACTTATTTAATAGCTCGATAAAAACTAGATGCTGACTGAGTACCTAAATAAATAGTAATTTGTTTATGAAACCACCCGGCAATCACCTGCGTTCGTTATTTGTAGTAACATAAGTAGTATAAGTAGTATTGTCGGCGCGGCGCGGTGCGGCGCGGCACGGCGTTCAAACGACCCGCGTAGGTACTGGTGTAAGTGTGCGTGTCCGCCGCGAGCATATGTACTATGTCGTAGTACGCTCTTATTTGTATGGTGACCATGTTGTGCGCCTACAAATAGTATAACTAATTTCATAAATAAAATATATTTGTAGACACCGGAGTACAATTTTAAAGCATATACTATAATTGCAATAATATTTTTAAGTTTGGGTGTCTGAAGTTGTGCGTTATTCATTTTACACGTTGTATATGTATAAACATATTTACCTTAGAGACAGAGTATGTATAATATAGGAAGAGCCCTTTCATACATTTGCGTGTTCAAAAACATAGATATTTTCTTGTTCGTAATTTAGGTAGCACTGCTATATTAGTGAAAATTGAACTAATTATACAACGTGTAAAATGAATAACGCACAACTTCAGACACCCAAACTTAAAAATATTATTGCAATTATAGTATATGCTTTAAAATTGTACTCCGGTGTCTACAAATATATTTTATTTATGAAATTAGTTATACTATTTGTAGGCGCACAACATGGTCACCATACAAATAAGAGCGTACTACGACATAGTACATATGCTCGCGGCGGACACGCACACTTACACCAGTACCTACGCGGGTCGTTTGAACGCCGTGCCGCGCCGCACCGCGCCGCGCCGACAATACTACTTATACTACTTATGTTACTACAAATAACGAACGCAGGTGATTGCCGGGTGGTTTCATAAACAAATTACTATTTATTTAGGTACTCAGTCAGCATCTAGTTTTTATCGAGCTATTAAATAAGTATTTAAATTTACTACAAATAATGAGCAGGAAGTCACAAAACAAGACAATATTTTGCATTAATCGACTATTAAATCGGCAATAATAACGCAACAATTAAAAAAACACAAAAATAACTTACGTGTTACATGGCACTCATACGGCGACTTCTTTTTAAAACATTTTCAAAATGTCCACCACCTTGCTCGATACATTTTAACGCACGTTTGCGCAATTGATCGCGTAATTTATTTAAAACGGCAGTTTCACTCTTCACCTTTAGGAACGCTGCCACTATCCTACTTTTTAGTTCCTCCACACTAGTAGTTTCACTGCTGTATACTAGAGATTTAATACGTCCCCACAAAAAATAATCAAGAGGCGTCAAGTCGGGTGACCTAGGAGGCCATTGCACTGGCCCACCACGACCGATCCATCGCTCACCATACTCAATATTCGAATACCGAAAAGACATCGCGAAAGTTATCGAAATATCTACTTAACGAGTGAACACAAGAAGTCACAGATAACAGCGGCGCACGACTAGATTTTTTGACAAATTCGGTGCATATTTAGAGATTGCAATACCGGGATATCCGACACACCGGGATTCCGCATACATTGGAATAAAATTACGAATCAAATGAAATAATGATTATCTTAACGTTTCGCGTTGTTCTTCGGCATAGAAATATTTGATCTTTCTTTTCCTTTTGATTATTACAATTTAATTGATATCATTTAAATAGTTAGTTACCCGTATTGCGCGGGATTCAGAATGCCGGGTCCCGTAAATATCGCATTAGATTTTTTTCGCGGTACATCCCTATGCGGACTGCACATACCCTTTGATGTGCCGCCCGCGCCGCGCGCGCCGTTTTTTATGTTTATCGGATGATTCAAATTTCATTAAACAATAGTGGCGTCCTGCTCTGTCTAATGGTAGTTACATTTGCAGAAAAGAGAATAGATAGTTATTAATTTTGGTAGCTTATCATGCTTTTTGAGGACTGTCGTTGTGTGCGTTTGTTTAATGCTATTTTGCTAGTGTATTTGAAATAAACCTTTCTGACTATCGAAATAATGTTCATATTTGTTTATCTTTGATTATTCGTTTATAATTTTATTTAGAAAAGACTTTATGTACTGGAGTTAAGTTTCAATTTTGTTTGTTCGGTGCATCAATGAGAGGGTGTCTGTTATTCACTTAGTCTTAATTAATTATTAAAAAAAAATACCTACAAAAAAAAGTATTGATATCGATTCAGTAGCTGATTTTGAACATACTACTTTCCGCTTTTACATTTAAATGTGTTACATGTTGTATATTGACAGCCTCCGTGGCGTAGTTGGTTAGACGCCGACTGTGAAACGAGAGGCCGCGGGTTCGATCCCCGCACCAACACAAATGTTTGTGTGGCCCATAAATATTTGTGTTGGGTCTGGGTGGTTGTGAGACCGAAAAGTCACTCGTAGTTTCTGATTCCCACGACACAAGACCAGATCTTAGTGTGGGGTCAAGACTATGTATGTGACTGTAAGAACATTAGTAGCTTATGATGTTGTTTAGTTATAATTAAAATGTAATAATCATGTATTACTTATAGCATAGCATTGGTGGCAATGTAAGTCCGCCAACCCGCACTAGGCCAGCGTGGTGGACTATATGCCTAACCACTCTCAATCGTACTCTCGATTGTAGAGGAGGCCCGTGCCCTGCAGTGGGTCGTATATGGGCTGATACAAAAAAAAATGGTGGCAACTGTAAAGATGTCATAATTATGTATGTACATAAATAAATGAATTAATTAAATAGTGCCGCAAGTATTTGCGATTCACACGTCCAAAGTAAGCTCGCTTGAATTATTTCAACGATGTTTCATTTAGTGAGTCTCCTTATAATTTTTCGATATTTTGAAAATTCGATTATCAGGTCCTTCAAATATAAATTAATTTTAAATAGGTTTAGGTGAAACAGACAATTCTATCGCTAAAGAACTGTTGTGATGTCACACTACTTATGATAAAAGTGACACGCTGATAGTTTTCATACATTTGAAGGAACGTGCGCCATCTACCTAGTTTTATATCTGTGACTGTACCATTGGTTGAGCACTGTGAGGCCCAGGGTTTGGGTAGTCGATCTACCAAACAAATTATTTACCTTACATGTAAGTAAGAAATAAGCAATTTTTTATGGGACCACCTGTGAAGTATACGCTTGGAAAAAAAAAAAACAATTTTCCAAATCGGTTGAGTAATCGGTGAACGAACATACATAAAAAAACATTCCGTCGAATAGATAACCTCCTCCTTTTTTGCAGTCGGTTATAAAAGACAATTGTTATCCGGATTCAAAATCTAAATCTATAAAGATTGGCGATACAACGTCTGCTTATTGATAAGTATATTTTTTTAATGCGGCGTATTTGTACTTTGCATCATCCTATCATTGGGATATGATAAGATTGGGTTGAAAAACATTTCTTATATTCATTACCTATACTAAGTATGAAATAATAACCCGTAAATCTAAAAGTGGTTTAATAAGAAAACAAATGACAACAAGATTTAATTATTATTATTGAATGCATTTGGTATGGTAAGGCTGCGTTTTATATGGCTTTTCTGAGATCTGTAACGATAATTCTAGGTATTTCTAAAATGATAATATTTATTTCTGACAGCATCCGTGGCGCAGTCTGTTAGTCACCAGCTGTGAAATAAAAAAAACCGTAGATTCGATTCTAACTCCGAGATAAATGGTTGTATGATCACAAGTATTTGTTTCGGTTCTGTATGTTTGAGGCCGAAAAGTCTCTCGTAGTTTCTGATGCCCACGACACAAGACTCGATTTTAGGGCCTTATTATTAAACTCGGATGAGCCAAGAATTAACTTAAGTCCAAGGCTTCAGAATTAACTCGATTATTCTGCATAATAATTTGACTTTAATATTGAACAATGTAACTACAAAACGATGGTTGCCTAGCCCTCTATGCAATTCCGTGTTTTTAATAAAGTCGTGAATACCTCGCTATTCAAAATAATCCAATCAATTCTGAAGCCTTGGACTAAAGTTAATCCATCGCTCGTCCGAGTTTATTAATAAGGCCCTTAATGCGGGGCCAAGACTATGTGATTGACAGTTGGGTCACTGGCTGTAGTTACTTCTTTATTTTATTCTAGATCCCGCAAGATCTATCTATTCGGCGAGCCTTTCCGCACACCAGACCCCTCGACAGAATTTGGCTCTTTCGATACTGATTTCGGGGTCACGTTTCTGGACCTGATCAACGCGGAATTGGTGCTCCGACGGTCTCCTTCCGAACTGGTTGACAGGAAGGATGTGTCGAACATCGTCTTCACAACAGCTTGGTATTCCGAACTACCGTTCTGGAGTTGTAAGTTTTTGATTGTTTTTTTAAATACCAATGATTTTATGGCTCAGTATATATTTCATCGAAGCTTAGTTGATAATTAATGACAATTGTCCATGAAGATTTACAACGCCTATCTAGTAGCTACTTAAATTTTCATGGTGATTTGTTTGCCTTTAGGAATACAAGAAGAAAAAAATAGATATTTAATTATGCTTAATCATTTTACAACTTGACATCAACCCTTCTATGGATAGGCCTTTTAGTCCAGAACGTAAGCTAAACGCCGTAGGTATGTAGTGTTTCAATACCTTCGACATATCCATGTCCCTGTGGAGAACTTTAAAGAATGTAGGTTCATCGCAATATTTTCCCTCATTAATAATATACTGTGCTGTATCAGCCCATATACGTCCCACTGCAGGGTATGAGCCTCCTCTACAATTGAGAGTACGATTGAAATTGGTTAGGCCATATAGTCCACCACGCTGGCCTAGTGCGAGTTCGCGGACTTTACATACCATAGAAATTATTACAAATCGTTACGGTATGCAGGTTTCCTCACGAATAATATAATGATGATTAATTAAAGATCACATGACTTTCAAAAATGTCTGTGTGCATGTTTTGGCCTACAATGTCAGTCAGTCAGTATGCTGCCTCCAACAGGTCACTGTGGAAATCATTGGGCGAGGCCTATGTTCAGCAGTGGACTTTCTTTGGCTGATGGATGGATGGATGTCAGTATGATCCTCAAATAACTGAACTATCGCTCTGGTGTCTAACTTGAAAACTAATTTGAAAATATAATGTGGGCGTCGGGATTAAATATTACAATTTATTTCGTAGCTGTGGAAGCCCAGAGATCAGTGTCTGCTGATTGGGACGTCAATATGCTCGCTGCCTGTGCGAATACTTGGGAGATCGATGGAGTTGGCGGTAAGTACCTGACAACATTTGAATCTTTAATAATAGAATAGAAATTCTGAATAAGGAATTTATTATTGGGATCCATTATAACAGCTCACATAATAGGTCCCATTTTAATGTAACAATGATTTGATCCGTGGCGATTTACAGCTGGCTTCTCTGCATGTAAAAGTCTTTATGCATTATATGAGTATACCTCTTTGGTTCATTGTTTTTGTCACCCGCTTTGTTACGGAGGGAAGTGGACAATAATTTATTTCCAACTCCTATTAATTTAAGTTTATGATTGATTTCATTGCGGGTTAAAGACAAGTTAGACATTCCCGGAGACGCGCTCAGCTTCAATGCTCGGTGTCATTACAATGCGTGCCGCTGTGGATCCTGGCTTACAAGAGTTGCAGTGGTGGGTGTGAGGGCGTGACCGTCTAAAAAAAAAGAATAGAAATGTTATATTAAGATATTCTACTAAGACGCTCTCGTGAATGAAATCGATATGCTCTGCCCACTTAAGTACTTACCAGCCATGCGAGAAATAGTGGAGTGAGAGGAAAGATAGCATGACTGCGCAGGAGGGAAAGAGATAGAAAGAAAAGTACCGGTGTTTTTTGCTTTGCACATTTTGTTCATCGTGTCGTATTTATATCTCAACGGAATTTTGAATAAATTTCTTGAGTGTAAAGGTACAAATATTTGAATGCTTTTTGATAATTAGTTCTGAGGGGTTTTGCTCCTTACTATGGACAGGCGCTAGGCGTAACGCTTACCAGGTGAAAGGCTTGGTCGTCTCATCACTCTGGCTGGTGAATAATATTAACATATTTAAGTTTTCTTGGAATTGAATTCATACAGGGTATATCCAGGCTGCTACCGAAAACGAAGCCAGGAGGTAGTATTATGGATATTTGAAAAAAAACCAAAAAGAAGACCTGCCGCTTTTTTTTTGAGAAATTTTTACTTGCATGGTTTCAGTCAATCACTTAAACTACCACCTGGCTTCGTTTTCGGTCGCAGTCTTGATATACCCTGTATATGGCCTAACCTCTCTCAAATGTACTTTCGATTGTACAGGTCGCTTGTGTGGTGCAATGTATATGGGTTAATATAGTTACGGACAGATACGGATTGAGTACAGTTTCGAGTAACCGTTTTGAAATGCTGTCCTGAATTCGGATAAGCTCAATAACAAAATGGTTGCGCCTCTAGGTTCGTGGTTTCGGCATTATATCGTTGGGTGGATTTTTATTGCGTAATTATAATTACATACATACAAAAACACACGCCTTTTTCCTAGAAGGAGTAGGCCGAGGTGCTACCAAGAACTCCACATTTCGGCTTGTATGTTCCGTCCCGCGATGAGATAGGGGGCGAGCCTATCGCCATATGGGGCACAAATTCCTGACTCCGGGCTGATAATGAATAGAAAAATCCAATATCACTTTGCCCGACCCGGGATTCGAATCCCAGACCTCAGGTTTGCAATCATACCATAGTACAATTGCGCCACCGAGGCATTCTTTTTTATTCATTAGGGCCGCCAAACGAGCCTACAAGTCGCCTGATGGTAAGAGATCATTGCCGCCCATGAACATCCACAACGTTTGTATCATAGATATCTTGCTGGCTCATCAAATTGGGAGGGGAACAGGGAGGAAAATGGATGGGGAATTGGGCATCCGGCGGTCTTGCTCATCGAACGAAACACGATAGCAATTCTGGTTTCTGGCATGAGTACCTACTTGGCTGACCTAATAGTAAAAGGGTATTTGACGCAATTTTTTTACAATAATTTTATTTTTATTTATCAAGTGGTACCCATATCCAAAAACTAGCAAACAAAGAATTTTGTAAATCCTTTCTGAATCAAACAACTTGAAAACTACCAATTCATATTTTGTAAAGGTTTAACGAAGGTTTTCCTTTTTAATAAAATTGCATTTCAATTGGTAAATAATGAATTTCAAAATTTATTTGCAGGCTCAGGAATATACTCCGGCAGGGCTGGTGGCGCTCTCATCAGTATTATGAAGAAAGTCAACACTTATAATCTGCTTGTTGCTGAAGTGCCGAAAATACCCGGAAAAGTAAGGACGATTAAATTACATTTTCGATTAGTTTTTGATAAAAAAGGGCGATTCATTATTTCCTTCTCTTTTTATATAACGGTGAAGGAAAACATCGTGAAGGAAGCTGCATACCACGGGATTTTTGTGGTATGTGATGTTCGGCTATTTTCAGCCCATATACGTCCCACTGCAGGGCACGGGCTTGCTATACCATCCAGAGTACGATTGAGAGGGGTTAGGCCGTATTATACTTCACAGATTTTTTTAACTATTGCTATAGTTTGTTGGTTCCCTCACGGTGTTTCCTTCGTCGTTATAGTGCGTGGTGATTGACTATTAATTCACACATGACTCCGAAATGTAGGAGGTGTACCCTGGGCTTTGAATCCGTGACCACCGTAAACACGTTGGCAGCCGCGTCTGGTCCATTTACCAACAGGCTAGTGGCTACCACGCACTTATATATTAGAACATTGAAAAATATTAGACAAAACATACAACTAAATCAGTATTTGAAATGTTATTTTAATTTAATTTCCACAGCTCAAAAGGAGATACCCCGGGCCTCTCAATGTAGACCCGGCTCAGCTGGATGATCTCATCACACTAACGGACGCGACTCTTGACAGCTACCTCACAATACCTCTGAAGCCTGGCTACCAAGAGCTGTCGCTTGACTACCAAGACATCAACTGCAGATTCAAGGTCAACGTCTCTTTGTGTGAGGGGAAACAGGTAAGAAGGTACTAGGTAGGTGGTACGAGTATTAGTGATAAAGAATATTTTGGGGGGAAGCTGCATAGCAACAGCAGGGTTTATTTTATTTATGCTTTATATACAATAAATAATAGTTTAAAAAACTAAATAACTCGCTTTAGGTATAAAAAAAATAAAATAGTAGTTAGAAATAATTGATTCTGAGTTTAAGATTAGAAGATGGAATGATTTTGTTATTTTAGTTTATGATTAAAAATCTATGGTGCTTGAGGATAAGTAATTGTTGTAAGCATCCAACGCTTTGTAACAATAAAATGAATGTATTTCATTCAATTTTTCTAATGTTAAACTCGGTATCAATTATTTTTCCTTATTTAGTTGAGTCTCTTCCTAAAGCGTGTTTGTAGTCTTCCATCCATCAGCCAAAGGAAGTCCACTGCTGAACATAGGCCTCTCCTAATGATTTCCACAGTGCCCTGTTGGAGGCAGCCTGCATCCAGCGACGTCCCGCGACCTTTACCACGTCGTCTGACCACCTTTTGGGTGGACGTCCCACGCTGCGCTTTCCGCTTCGTGGCCTCCATTCGAGAACTTTTGTTTGTAGTATTGCTCTAGCTAAACTAAGCCCCTACATTTGCACCTGCAATAATAACAGTCACACCCACTGACACATATTACATTTCATGTTTTGGGTCTTCGATATCACAAAACATGAATGACGTTTAGGTCTCACAACACCTGGACCCAAAGCAAATAATAGTGTGCAGCTCAAAGATTTGTCTTTCACAGCTTTGTTTTTTTTATTGCTTATTGTTTGCCGGACCGCAAAGGAGCAAACAGGTCACCTGATGGTGAGTGATCAATGCCGCCCATAAACATCCACAACGCTGGATCATGGATGTGCTTTCGGCTCAATTGGGAGGGGAGCGGTAAGGAAAAAGGATGGGAAGAGGATAAGGGGTATTGGGCATCCGGCAATCTCACTCACCGAACGACAGCTGAGCTGTCGCTTCACGTCGATTTCCTGTGAGACAGTGGTATCGCCCCGGATGAGCCTGCCCATTCATGCTGAGTCATGACTGACAACAACGTGGCTCTACCACTTTCAAGACAAGCTGTGTACATAACCAACCACGATAAGTTGTCAATTTTCCATTTTTGTTATCTTAATATATATAAATCTCGTGTCACAATGTTTGTCCTCAATGGACTCCTAAACTACTTAACCGATTATAATAAAATTTGCACACCATGTGCAGTTCGATCCAACTTGAGAGATAGGATAGTTTAAATCTCAAATTATAGTCGCAATTTTAATTTATTGCTAATTATTTGTCTGTTATTATTTGACAGTCACAATCATCTGTTAACTCCAAATGATTCTAACAGATGTCGATACCTTTCGACTGGGTTGAGTAAGTAATCAATAGATGGCGCTGCTATGGTAAATCTACGAACGTGTCATATAAGCTACATTTTAACAGTATAATTACCACGTGTTGTTGACGCTATAAAATTAATTAAATTTAAAATAAGTAGTTCATTATACTTTAAAAAATCAATTTCGTAGTCAGAATTTTGGCTGAGCGGAAAGTTTTAGCAGGAATTTTGCAAAGTATTTGTGTTTGCGTATTTTTTAAATGATATTCGTCGTATTTTCGTGTTTATATAAGGCCTATCTACAAAATAAAAGCAATTACAAAAAATTTACAACTTGCCTATTTAGGCATTAAGGGATGAAATGGGATAAAGTGGGACGAACGCGATGAAACCGGTCGGATCCAGATTGCATTCGATGGGAAATAATGGGACGGGATGTAACAGAAAGAAAAGAAGCCAGATGAGATGGGATGGGATACGATAGGAAAAGGGATAGTAGGTACTTAGGTTGAGTTCAGGTGTACAAAAGTTTGAACGGGAATAAGATATTTCTGGTGTGGAGTGGAGTCTAAACATCTTAGCACCCAGGCGAAGCTGGGCCGGGCCGCTAGTTACCTATAAAACACACACAAGTGTAGGCCTTTATAGCAACCCAGTAACGCAAGAATAAACATACATACAGACATAAACTCACACATATGTCCTATTGGGCTAGGCAGAAACTATAGAGCGCCAAGCGCAAGAAAGAGAGTTTAACAAAAACGAGTTCGTCCATGAGTTTTAATGAATTCTGAAGTTCTAGATTCACACCGAGTCATATAATTTACTATCTCTATTACCCTTTTCGCACCTTCTACCATTATTATTATTTATTTTGTTATCTATTAATCACCGCACTCATGCTCAATACAGTATATGTATACTGATAACGCAGGGTATTTCCAGTATATGATACGTTCGTAGGTAAATTAATATGTATCACGTTTGTAAACATAGATAACGAGTTACGATCGCATGCGAATGTGATGTTGCTTACCAAAATAATTTATTTTAGTTCTAATTACAATTTAATTGCACAAACGACTAAGCCGTGTAATCGTTAATTTTATATGCTCGGGTTTACTCGACATATCTGTCTGATAGATGCTCGGTGGGTGAAACTGCTAAATGGCGAAAATAGGTGTAGACATTTCTTTTATTTTATTTATTAGGTCTACAATAAATTAAAAAAATATAGAAAGCAATGCAAAACCAAAATTTTCCGAAGTTGATTCAACATACTAAGAGTAAATGAGCACTGTACCGTATCAGCTCATATATGTCCCACTGCAGGGCACGGGCTTGCTCTACCATCCAGAGTACGATTGAGAAGGGTTAGGCCGTATTACAGTTCACAGATTTTTTTACAAATTGCTATAGTTTGTTGGTTTCCTCACAACGTTTTCCTTCACCGTTATAATGCGTGTCGATTGACTACCAATACATACAAGACTCCCAAAAGTCAGAGGTGCCCTGGGATTTGAACCCGTGACCACCGTGAACATATTGGCACCGGCATCTGGTTCAATTATTTTGACAAATCTTTAATTGAATCGAATATTTTAATATGAATTATTTCTTAGTGTTGTGAATTATTACTTGTGGACTATATGGCCTAACCACTCTCAATCGATTCTTTCGATTGTAGAGTAGGCCCGTGCCCAGCAGTGGGACGTATATGGGCTGATATAAATATAAAAAAAAATTTAGTGTTACAGATACCGAGCTGTTGCGTTCAGTGGAGTCAGGAAGTTGATCATCGAAGGCCAACTAGGAGCGAGAACATGTGGTGTGATCATGTGTACTGGTGACGATATCTATACTTGCGGAAAGAGGTGGGAGCAAATTGAAATCTAAATGAATCTTCCAATCAATAACCACAAGATTATTGAGTCCTATTTTTATTGCGATGAATGGCGAGACGAGCATGCTATTCTCCTGATGGTAGCGATACGACCACTCATGGACAGTAGCAAAACTAAACAACACCATGAATTACAAAGTGCTTGGTATTCCACTGCGTTCGCCATCCTGAGACATAAGATGTTAAGTCTCATTACGTCCAGTAGTTACTTTGGCTACAATGTCCTTTAAACCGTAACACAACAATGCATTTACATTGCTGTTTAACGGGAGGAATAGAGATTGCGGTGGTACCTACTCAGGCAGCCTCTCTCATATGAGAGACCTACCACCATTAACATTATCAGCAGTCCACAGTAATCCTATGTTGGATATAAATTTACACGATTGCACGCCATCGAACTGAATAGACTCGGAATGAATAATTACTACCCTGAATTTGCTTCATGCTAAAGCCCCGTTTACACGCGGAGAGTTTCTTACCTCAAAGATACGATTATCGTAAGGATATAAAAACGTTGCATCGTATAAACATTACTCAAAACACGATAATCTATGTCATGTCATATATATCATACGATAATCGCATTCGATCCCGCCGCGAAAAATGTGGCTTAAAGCCTCTTTACCTCGAAGATACGATTATCGTAAGGATATAAAAAACTTGCATCGTTTAAATCGTCAGAACATGATAATCGATGGCGGTTATGTCATGCGATAATAGCATACGATTCTCGCCCCGAGAAATTCCGTGTGAATGGGCTTAACTGCGTGATGGATCACGCCACAGAACTTTCTGGTCGTGAAAACGGACTAATCTCCCTGTTGTTATACGAGTATTGGAGTAGAGCGGGAATGGACCGGTAGAAATTAAAAAACCGACATTAAGTTATGGCTGTGTTGTGCTGTTTCGTTCAGTAGTGAGGAGATCGGAGATCCAATTTCCTTTTCCTCAGCTCGTCTGCTGCTCTCATGCATTAGCTGGACAGCATCTTAACTCTAGGCATGACGTAGTAGTTTATCTTACTTTATTCTAAAAACATTCCTTTACAGATTCCCGAAATACTGCAAGGACTCAACAGCGCGATTCAGCGAGCTGACAGTCATAGGGACGGTACCAAAACCGATAATAGACCCCGAGACTAAAAACTTAGACAGTTCGTTCTTCCCATTCTCACTAACCACCTCTTTAAATTCATTACAACCCAATGAATTTCACTATAACGTGGTAGAACAAGGATTGAACTCGATCAATACGGTATCTCTGGGTAACTTGAAGAAGGAATTATATTCTTTTGGGTTGTTCGGAAGAAACTTTGCGGATGACGGGACACCTTTGACTGTGCCCTTGATCGGTAACATTGTGAGGAAAATGAATATGGTGAGTGGTCGTAGCTTTTTAATTAATTAATTTAGTATGGAAATATTCCGACGTCTGAATATCCAATTGGAATATTGTTTCCATCCATCCATCCATCCATCAGCCAAAGGAAGTCCACTGCTGAACATAGGCCTCTCCTAATGATTTCCACAGTGACCTGTTGGAGGCAGCCTGCATCCAGCGACGTCCCGCGACCTTTACCAGGTCGTCTGACCACCTAGTGGGTGGACGTCCCACGCTGCGCTTTCCGCTATATATTATATTAATAATATAAATTGTATATATATTGTATATTGAATATTGTTTACAAATACAATAAAGACATGGTCATCTTTCAACTTAACCGATTGTTAAAAATGTCTTAAATTAATTACCTTATCTGTATCTGTATATGTATCAGCCCATATACGTCCCACTGCAGGGCACGAGCCTCCTCTACATTCGAGAGTACGATTGAGAGTGTTTATTCCATATAGTCCGCCACGCTGGCCTAGTGCGGGTTGGCGGACTTTTACATACCATAGAAATTTATACAAATCACTACGGTATGCGGGTTTCCTCACAATGTTTTCCTTCACCGTTACAGTGCGTGGTGATTGATTATCAATACATACATGACTCCGAAAAATTACCTTATACCTATTGAAATATTTATCAAAACTGTGTTAAATTTTATCTTTGTTTTTCAGGATAAACGCAAATGCAAAATGTCCTAAGATGCCGTAATTGATAAAAAAAATAGTTAGTAGGTAATTATAATTGGGAGACGAAGGAAGAAAGGATTTAACCACAAAGAGAAAAATTACAAATGTATCGTGTTTTGTTATACTAAAAGTCTAATAAAATGATGTGTTTGTAATTGTTTTATTGATAGTATATTTTATAGCACAAGGCAGGGGTTCCCAAAATGTACTTCGCGATGCTTTGTTACGGCGTAGGAAGTGAAGCCATGCGCCATGAAACAATTTTCTCTCTCAATTTTAATTATCATGCCTATCTATGTCGCCCAACTAGATAGATTAGGATACCGAGACAAGATAGTAAACAAGTATGTGCACCGGGAACGGAAAAAGATTGTGAGCCCCTATCATAAGGGTTGCCAACAAGTTATCGGGTCCTCTGATAATAGTGATTTCTGCTGCCATGAACGCCTGATACCTGAGTAATAAGTAATTTAATATTATGACGAGATATCTCTCTTTATATTTAATTTAATTTATTTATTTATTCGATAAATCTTTTTGTGGTTTGTGAATGACAATCAATACGCAGAAACAATACATTTATTTAATTGATTAAAATGTAGTATCAAACTTAGTATCGATGGATACTTTAATTGATTATCGAATTATTATCATTAAATTTTAGTTTCAAACGCCATGTATATTATGTTATAAAAACTATTACAATAACGAAGTCGAATTTTATAATAACATTTAAATAAAACTGTCAAAATTATTGTTAGGAGTTATTTACATACATAAATTCACGCCTTTTCCCAGAAGGGTGCAGAGGTGCAACCAGGACACTCACGTTTCGCCTTAAGTGTTCCATCCCACGATGTGATAGCAGGCGCACCTATCGCACCTATCTATATATCGGGCACAAATTTCTGATTCAGTGTTGATAATGAATCGAAAAATCCAATAAAATTTATTAAAATGATTAATTACAAACGTATTAGTTATCGTCCTACAATAACATTTGCATGTGTAGTGGCATAGATATTAAAAAGTACAGGGGTCTTTACATTGCGGTGGTAGGTACCACCACCTACCCAGGCGGCCACTCACATATGAGAGACCTACCAGTAAATAAAATTGAAAATAAACTAACTGAAAAGGCAGATTGAAAATAAATAAATATGAAAGTAAGTTTGGTTTTTGTTTATAATGAAACAAGATGTGGTAGGGATGATTGTAACGAATCACATTGTTTTATTTGGATTTTTTTCTCAAATTATGTAATATTAGAGCAATCAAGTTGGTGTTAATTCATTGTCGAAAGACCTAAATAATATCATGTGTAATAATTTTAGTATTTCGTAATCTAAAACCCCAATTACACGGGGAGAGTTTTTCGCCTCGAAGACACGATTATCGTAAGGATATAAAAAAGTCGCATCGTGTAAACAATGTCAAAACACGATAATCTATGGCAGTTATGTCATGCGATAATCGCACACAATTCTCGCCGCGAGAAACTCCCCGTGTAAATGGCGTTTAATACGTTTTGTGAGATGATACAAGAAAATTGTAAATCGTAACATTCTTCCCCGGTCTCCTCTACCTATCTATATTGATCCAATATAATTAATTTGTGTCGGCAATTTGATATATGACTTTATCAAAACAATTATTTAATTACTTTGATTACGTCAGCCGGTTAAATATTAACATTTTGACTTGCAAAATGGTGCCGGCTTGAAGGCAATTTCATAAGAAGCTTATCGACGAAAACTAGAACATTGTATCTGGTGTAGATTTGGAGAAATTTAGAGAAAACCTTAGGAACGAAGAGATTAATGCGGGCAATTTATTTGCTGATATAATCGATTAAGTTTGCGGCAACGATAAATCTATTTGTGAGTAAATGTCTTCATATCGATGAATTGCAATATAAATTTATAAGGTTCCGTGACTTATCTAGTTCTTTTTCTGTAGGTATATATATTTTTTAAATTATTTTTAAGATCTTTGTTAAGAAGCAAAATACAAATTATATAAAAATACATGTACCTAATTGTAACTTAATTTATACAACTTAGTAAGAAAATCCAATTTATTGACCATTACAATGGCCACCAGGTGCATCGTATAAGACAACAAATTAACGACATCCTGCAAATATTTTAGTGAAATCTTCGAATTTAACTCACGTAATAACATCTTATCATTGTCATCATGAATCTACAAATAATCTATAATAATAATAATAATCTATTAGGAGAGTACAAATAAGCCACTACGACTTTCCCCTTACTATCTTTTTTCCTTCCCTTTACCCTCCCACTTTTATAAGCTTAAACGCGCCAACGACCCAAGTGCTGTAGTTATTTCTGACTGACAGTAATCATATGACACATCGCAGCAGATAAGTCTTTTAACGTTTGCCGAATCAATAAAAATAAACTGTGACTGAATGATTAAAACAAGAAAATCCTTCATAATTTTTTTTAAATATCAATGACGAAGCTACAAACAAACAATCATGCTACGAAATCTTTTTAATTTTTTATTTAGGATCGCCAACATAACATACAATTGCGAATCGTACGTTGCAATTTACAAAAACAAACAAAATTGTTGTTACAATTATAGGCAATCAGCATGACTTCACAGAACAACTAAACATAAAATTAAAAAAGTTAATAACAAAGTAAAGCAATTCCAAACAAAACACAAAAATAGAAACAATTCGACATTAAACAGTTAATTAAAGAATTAAAAAATAAACAAAATAATCCATTTAAAATATCTTATTCTATATACAGAGGAAATAATACTTATAGGTATATATGTTTGTGCTCAAAGCACTGTTTCTAGGGAATAATTTGCTAAAGCAATAGTCCAATAATGTGCATGGAACTCTAAAATAAATCTTGACAAACTATGATGTCACACCTTATCTTTTATTCTTGAAAATATACCATTAAAATATGCCATTACATAGAACGATTTTCGAAAAGCTTATCGCTGTGATTGACAGCGCTGTGTTACTCATAATTTCTGAGATAATTAAGAAAAACCACAGGGACAAAAATGAGGATTACACGAATATCTCAAAGATTTAGATTGTATTTTATTTTATCTGTTTATCGTCTTGATTGCAGTTGTTAAGTTGTCTGATATGTTATCGCTTGTTAGGAATGAATCAAAATAGTCTCACTAAAGGACCTTGGCCAATAAAGGCTAGTGTACCTGCAAGTCCTAATGAATGCAAAAAGAATTGCCAAGGTACGAAAAATCAAAATGTAAACTATGTGAACGTCTATGTCCATCTATTATATTCGATGCCATGGATATTAAATGGCGGTTTTCTTATATTCCATTTTATTTTGTCGTTTAATTGGTTTACAGCAGATGTATTTGTTAAAAACTAATAATTTAGAACGTGTAATGTGCTTCTCTTCCTACTTAGGTCGCTGAATGCAGATGCTTTCAATAGGTCTCTACGAATATCCTTGGATTGTTTATGACATGACTTTCTTGTAGAAAAAGCGATAGAAGAGGGAGAATGTGCTTGTCATATTTCTATGGAAATATGCTGTTATATACACCGCTTCCAGATGATTAGGGGTTTCATACAAATACCTAACAAACATTTCGACAGCGACGCTGCGAACCCGATACGTACTGACAAATGTTTGTACTGGATTGTATTGTATTATCCCATATAATATGTCCCACTGCAGGGCACGGGCCTACTCTACAATCGAGATAATCGAATGAGAGTGGGTAGGTCATATAATCCACCACGCTTGCCTAGTGCGGGTTGGCGAACTAAATCGCTATGGTGTGCAGGTTTCCTCACGATGTTTTCCTTCATCTTTAAAACAAATGTTTGTGCTTATCATAATTTGGCATTTTGCATGATAATATAGTCATCAGTCAAAACATGTGGCCACTATAATCCTCTGCTTTTTTAAGAGCACTGCATAGTAACTGCAGTTTGATAACTACAATGTTATCCAGATAAAGTATAGATTGCTGGGATATAGTTATCTCACGTCTGACAAGACTGATTCTGGGTAGTTCGAAACCGATTGAACAGTGGCTAATTTAGGAACACGACACATTTGTCCGCATAGATTATAGACTATTACATCGCCTGGATCACTGTCTTGTTATACAGGTTATATCAAGACTGCTACCGAAAACGAAGCCAGGTGGTAGTTTTAGTAACTATCGACACGATGCAAATAAAATTTTTGCTAAAAAACGCGACGAATTTTTTTGTAATGTTTTAAATATCAGTGTTTGGGTGGCAAATCCATAGTTTTTGCTAAAATTATAATTTAAAGCTTTGCGCACTATAGCCTCTTGAAAAAAAAGGGTGTACATTATTTTTTTAGGAAAATGTATGTATTTACCACCTAAATATAGATGACAGGAAAAAATTACAAAAGCAATCGTTGCTTTTTTTGCAAAAAAATTTGGTGCATTGTGTCTAATTTCACTAAAACTACCACCTGGCTTCGTTATCGGTAGCAGTCTTGATATACCCTGTATGTATAAGGCTAACCGGGGGAATATGAATCATGTACCAAATTTTGCATGGTACCAGGCGATTAGGATTTTGCAGCGCAGTACTCGTATACCAGCATTGACTCCAAAAGCAGTTTGATACCGATATCTTTCTTCTCATTGGTTCACTCAGTGCCGAGTATTTACCCCTTCACTGTGAAGTCACTGATCCCGATATTGCAATGTAAATTATTAATAACTCAGGGAGTTGAAACTCGATAAACAAACTGCACACAGTATTGCATATTCATTGTTAGTGAGTGTAGGTTAACATGACGCCGGGATCTCCCGTGTCCCCTCTTGGTATCTGCGAACTGATGTTGGTTTCCATTGGCATCCGTTATTTATTTATTAACATCAATTTGATTGTTTGGTGATTTTTTTGATTATTGCTTGGACATTTTAGAAAATGACATATATCTCTAAATTGGGATTATGAAATCAACAGAAGAAGCATAGAAGTCCACCGCGCAACTAAGAATGGTTGACCTAAAGAAACGTTATATTGCAAAATACTGTTTCCAAAGCTCATTTTATTTAGATTTTCGGTATTTAAATGAGGGAATACGTTTCATATAGTTCTAGGTATATCGGTCTGTATGCTTGGACTCTAATATAAAACAAACTAGGATTGAAAATATTTGTCCCAGTGAAGAAAGAGTTCAGAAAATTGACAAGAGAAAGTGGAGAAACGAAGATCCGGAAGCTGAACCAAATATTGCTTTCAAAGTCAAAGTCTTTTGATGACATCTGGTTACTCAGAAAGTTATCAAATTGATAAAAAAACATAATGATGACTTAAAACATTTGGTGTTTGTTCTACGTGTTTAAAGTACGTTTTTCATTAAATTAAGTTATAACTTTGTACAGAAGTCGTAAAATCGTGCTCCACTGCAACGTACGAGACCAAACTGACCAGTTTTGACCGTGATCCTAAAAATATGTCTGTCAAAACCAGGCCAGCTGTCCGAAGCGACAACACAGTACCTATCTGATCGTACAATGTAAACGCGCTCTTATACCTACATTAGTTTGTGTATAAAACCCATGTGCAGTAGTCGCCCGGCGCGAGTCGGGATAGTGCGCGTCACACGAACAAATAAATAAATTTTGTGTTGTGATAAAATGGCGCGTCTGGCGTGCGTCGTTCTGTTTTCCTGTTTACTGCACGTTTCGTACCAAGTAAGTACCTAACCTCTTTGTTGTGCGGACAATGAGTTATGAAACTGCGCTTTTAAACGGTCAATGTACTTTGTTTTTAACACGGTAGTCGATGTAAATTAAATAAAAGAATGGATCAGTGTTTGTTTATGGTTGGTAACCAAGAATTGAAGTATTGCCAAAGTATGTTTGTAAACTAATTATTGACCTTCAAATGTTATGGATCCATGTTAAAGATTCAATAACTTTGTTTATTAATGCCATATCTTGGTATCATTGTTTTTATATCATTAAGATGGCATTTTAATCTAGCTGTATAATATTGGAATAAAAAAAACGGTTAAATGACAGATCACAGACAAAGAGCAAAACATACAAATAAAGATCGATTCAGACATTATTTATTTTTTACTTAGCATTTACAGCAATAGCCTACTGGCATCTGATATATCGTGAACCGTGCGGTTCTAGGTTCAATTACCAGACCGTCAGTCCACTTTTACAGATTTTAAGAACAACATTTATTTGGAGTTAAATAATCCGTAAAAGTTTTCTTAAAATCACAAACTATCTGCCGAATATTGATTTTGATTGCAATACACTGCACAACATGCTTGTTGCGTCGACCTTACGTAAATATAGGGCAAGGGCGCTGGGTAGAAGTCATCGCTCGTGCGAAATTAAAAGGGAGATGTCAAATAGAAAATACCCCCATTTTAGAAATATCCTTTAAGGGTTTACTAATAATATTCTCTTGATTTTTAAAATAACCTGGAAAAATTAAACACCGTTTGAAACTTAAAAGTTTCGTGAAAAGGCGATCGATAGAACAAATATTGGCCTGGTGTGTGAATTTAATCAACTACCTGTATACATTCTGATATAGTATAAAAATGCAGTATAACTCGTTGATTCAAGGCTTTACCGAAAAAATCACGTAAATATTTTCCGGTTCCGGCAAATATTTTTTTAAAATTAACTATTATTAATTTAGTCACCTCAGCCTCATATTGCGTTTTGATTAAATAATTGTCATTTAAGTATTCTTTTTTCGGCGTTTAGATAAAATCCGACCATTTCTTTTACAGAACTATACGAGTATACATTTGCTACGTTTTAATCTTTATTTGAACAAATGAAATC
Source organism: Theretra japonica (assembly GCA_033459515.1). Taxonomy (NCBI): domain Eukaryota; kingdom Metazoa; phylum Arthropoda; class Insecta; order Lepidoptera; family Sphingidae; genus Theretra; species Theretra japonica. Next base: position 8,097,178 of record CM065942.1, read on the forward strand.
ACTTCACATTTATAACAAACAGGGTTTGATGATTCATGCACGATTTAGATAAAAAACAAAGTTATTTGGAATATGTATAACATATATTGTTTTATGTTTCATTGTTCTATCGGCAACGTAGATATAAAGTAAGTACAGAAGTATGAAGGTAACAGGAAAATCACGGTAAATACCCGTGGCGATGTCCAAATTGCACTGAACATTCTCCCTTCTACGAACTGTTGGTAAACATTTATATTATTAACTCAGACCTAGTCAAGGTTGCAGGAGGTGCCTGGATGCAAGTCCCTTTTTTATAGCATAGGTCCGGCAAACGAGCAAGCAGGTCACCTGATAGTAAGTGATCACTGACGCCCATGAAAATCCACAACAATTGGATCATGGATGTGTTGCCGGCCCTTCAGATCGAAAGGGGAGCGGGAAGGGCAAAGGATGGGAAGAGGAAAGGGGTATTGGGCATCCGACAGTCTCAAAACTTCCGTCAGGTCTCTGTAGGGATTTTTGGGGGAGGCCTATGTTCATCAGTGGACATCTCGTGCTTGATGAGAATGAAATGAAGAGAGAGAGAGAGAGAGAGAGGAAACAACTCGTACTACATACGTAAAAAACTTACAATTTTTGCGTAGGTCTAATGTCGATGACCGTGTTGAATAATTCTTATATTGAATCGTACATCGTACCAAAGTCCAAAGTATAACGCCTAATGGTATTTCGTTGTGACCAATATTTGTTTGCTTATAAATATTTTTGAGGCTTGTGGATATTCTTTATTTGTTTGCAGGAAAATATTTTATGTCCAATTATTTTTATTTTTACGTTCTGAGAAAGGTCATTGAAAGTCACTGGATGGAGGTTTCCTACAAGCCGCTCTGACCAAATTTGGCGATGGTCAATGTCCATTTTTTAATCCTTTAACTGTTTCAGTGATGCGTATGTATTGCACAATGATAAGGCTTATAATTTCACCAATGGCCTAATTTTATGACTCAATATTTCGAAACGTTTAATACCGGATTGTCTCGGTGGGGCAGTTGTACTGCGGTATGATTGCAAAATTGAGGTCTTGGGTTCGAATCCCGGGTCAGGCAAAGTGATATTGCATTTTTCCATTCATTATCAGCTCGGAGTCAGGATTTGTGCCGGATATGGCGATAAGCTCGCCCCCTATCACATCATGGGACGGAAAATCTAAGGCGAAACTTGGGTTTCTTGTTAGCACGTCTGCCTAACCCTTCTGAGAAAAAGGCGTGAGTTTACGTAACACCGGATATCTTTATTCTCTTGTTATATAATAAAAACTCATGTCTACGACCTAATCATTTCTATCATTTCTAAATTCTATCATTTCTGTTTCTCCTTATTCAGCGATCAACTCCTCAAGACTCCGAATATGTGGCGGCGGTGGTGGAATACCAGGTGTCCAGGGACGTCGAGCAGAACCGCCTCAACTACATCCAGCATATAGAGGAAGCTGCTAGACAGGTATGAACCAGGACCTTAGAAAGTGTTACGGAATGAAATTATATCTTTAGTTTGTGAACAAACCTAGGATTTTATTCATAGCTAGTCTACTATTCCGATAAAATATAATTAAAGTACATGTTATGTAAAGTGCGTGGTGGCCTGTTGGTAACGGACCAGACGCGGCTGCCTACATGTACACGGTGGTCGCGGGTTCAAATCTCAGGGCACACCTCTAACTTTTCGGAGTCATATGTGTATTGATAGTCAATCACCACGCACTATAACGGTGAAGGAAATCATCGTGAGGAAATCTGCACACCATAGCGATTAGTATAAATTTCTTTGGTATTTAAAAGTCAACCAACACGCACTAGGCCATCGTGGTGGACTATATGGCGTAACCACTCTCAATCGTACTCTCGGTTGTAGAGGAGGCTCATGCCCTGCAGTGGGACGTATATGAGCTGTTACAGTACAGTACAATGCAGTTATGTAATCAATGATATGTAATATCTTCCTTAAAATAATTGGACAAACAGATAAATATATCAAGCAGTTTGACATTGTCCTGACTTTATATAAAGATAATCTTATAAAATAATCCGATAATCCGGAACAAAGCCATTATCATATGCATCGAAAACTAATAGATCATATTATGGATCACAAAAACTTTTTAACAGCGCCATTGCATCAAAACTATCAATTTATTTCAGAATGCCGACATAGTGGTGTTCCCGGAATTGACATTAACTAACAATTCGGTCAGCTTTCCGGTGCCCATCTACGGTCTTCTACAGAACTACTCCGTACCCGCGCTGCACCCCGATCTATACGACGACGTAAGTATAGTAGGACATTTAAAGATAAACGGCCTTATTCATAGACAGTTTTAAAACCTATTTTAGTTATGGAATGTTTTGTCTTCATCGCTCAAATTGAATTCAAGTCGTTCGAAAGGGACGAAGCGTACGATAACTAAATAGGTTTAAAAACTGACTATAATAAGTCGTTTACGCCCTCATTCATACATAGTTTAAAAACCTATTTTAGTTATCGAATGTTTTGTCTTCTTCGCTCAAACTGAATTCAAAAGTCGTATTGGGCCTCCGGCAATCTCACTCACCGAATGTGAGATGCAAATGCATGATGCAAAGCCGTCGCTTCACATCGATCTCCCTTGAGACCGTGGTACCGCCCCGGACGAGCCTGCCCATTTTTGCTGAGTCTTGACTGATACCAGCGGGGCTCTACCACTTCTTGAAATTACATTTATTGTTTTAATTTTAAAATAATGAGTAAGCAGGCAAGCAAGAAGGTAGCGACGCGCCTGCTTATAACTAAGAGCAAAAGCACTCTTCACGACGTGACTACTAATTGCAATAAAAAAATACAGTTTTTAAAAACTAATTTTGGGTATCAAATGTTTTGTCTCCTTCGCTCAAACTGAATTCAAAAGTCGAACGAAAAGGACAAAACATATTAATTCATCAAAAATTTTAGTATGCAGCTACTCCTGATTTTTTGGTATTCCTCATACATAGTTTCGGATTTGGCCCTCGAAGCCCGTTCGAAAAATTCACCTGTATATCCTGCTAGATGCAAACACAGCAGTAAACGTGTACTATTTGATCAAATGCATATAATGGATCTATGAAAAATATTTTAAAATATGTTGCATATTTTCTCCAGCTACTAGTGTCAATGTCAGCGGCAGCTCGCAACAACTCCATCTACGTGGTAGTGAATATCCGAGAGCTGTTGGACTGCACGCGCAACGACACCGGAGAGCTGTGTCCCGAGAGCAAACAATACGTGTTCAACACCAATGTCGTGTTGGACAGGACTGGCGCTGTTATTGACAGGTATCCTATCCTATCCTACTATATCCTTGTGTGTTTCTTACTTCTTCACGCTCAAACGGCTAGACCAATTTTTATGAAATTTGGTATGGAGGTAGCTGAAACCCTGGATTTATACTTAGGCTACCTTGTATCCCGAAAAATGTAGTAGTAGTAGTAGTGTTCGCGTGGGATGAGGGAGGAATTCCGATATATTTGTTACTTTTTTGGACTCAAATGGATGGAATGGGACTGCATTACATATTTTGAGTGAGAATGAGACGGGACAGGGCGGGATATAACAGGACGCGATGGAATGGGATTTTTTTATAGAGATAACCACGCAAACGGAGTTCGAGCAGAAGCTAGTAATTAATAAGACTTTTAATGTATCGTAACGTATCGTATTCATCGAAATCCATTAAGCCGTTTCTGAGTTTATCGCGCACAACCGTACAGACAGACAAAAAATCTAAAAATCATTGTTTTGATTTCTATTACGTTAATATAGTCCACCCATATCAGTTTTTATCATTTATCTTCCATTATATTTCTATTTTCAGATACCGCAAAATCAATTTGTTTGGCGAGGCCAGTCACACTCCGGCACTGCAGCCAGACTTGGGCCGCTTCACCACTGATTTCGGAGTGACTTTCACCCATTTTATCTGCTTCGACCTGATGTTCCAAGTCCCCGCTGTACAATCAGTGCAGAAACTCAACATTACTGACGTCATATTCACTACCATGTGGTTCTCTGAGCTGCCGTACTTGACTGGTAAGTTGTTTTTTTTTAGGATGTGAGGTAATGGCAAAGGAATAGCGATACAGCCTTTATGTTAAAGATAGATAACATATTTTAGCGAAAAAAAAACCAGTAAGCTTATTTATATTGTGGGTTGATTACTGGGGTCCCTATTTTTTTTTTGTATTCCAAAGTGTTCCCTGTAGTTTTTTAATCCTACCCTCGACTAACAATTTCATCGTTTTTTAAAGATTTATTTACAAATGAGATCTTATTACTGGCTTTAATGCTATTTGTTACATCTATATTGTTCCTAATAGTTTTATTTGTTTTACAGCGGTGCAAATTCAGCAGGCTTACGCTTACACGATGAACGTGAATTTCATCGCGGCCGGCGCCAACAACGTTGCTGTAGGGTCAGCTGGTGAGTTATTTTATCAATATATTAGCATGTCGATATTACCCTACTGCTACTTTCAGTTCTTGTCTATGTCACTCTTTTTATTCACCACATATGCACCCACAAATATTTATGTTGGGTCTGGGTGTTTGTGAGACCGAAAAGTCTCGTAGCTTCTGATTCCCACGACACAAGACTCGATCTTAGTGTTGGGTCAGGACTGTGTATGTGACTGTTGGGTGTATTTATTATTTATTTATTATTATTACAATATTTACAATTCATCGGCACGATCTTGATAAATATTTATGGCATACCACCTTATAAAATATTGGTATGAAGTCTGTAGGCATCTGTCCAAGTTGTTAATGGAATTTTGAAAAAAAATCAGTAAACTTTGCTTTTGGTTTTAGGTTCAGGAATTTACTCTGGCAAAGCCGGTTCCCTGATCAGCATCATGCCTGGCGTGGCCACCACTCGTGTGCTCGTCTCCAGGGTGCCTAAGATACCGGGACAGGTAATAAATAATTTTACAAATTTCTGAGTACTCAAGTATTTGAGAAGGGAAATAAATATGAATTAGGAGATTTTTTTACCTAAAGGTGATTGAAATGATTGCTTATAATAATTATTTTTCATATTTTACAAACTGGCTTTTTCTTATTCACCTCGATTCCACTATAACGGTGAAGAAAAACATCGCGAGTAAAGCTGCATACCGTAGCGATTTTAAAGAGTTTTTATGGTATGTAAGTCCGCCAGCCCGCACTAGGCCAGGGTGGTGGACTATATAGCCTAACCCCTCTTAATCTTATCCTAGATTGTAAAGGAGTCCCGTGCCCTGCAGTGGGAAGTCAATGAGCTAATACAGATACCTTGACTTCACATGTGAAACAAGAAGTGATGTTCAGTGCGCTAACGTATCATGGTACTTTAGCTACTCCGACCTACTGGTTTAAATTTTCACTTATCTGTAGAAAGTCAAATTATAATGATTCATATTTTGTTCGATACCCCAAGCCCAAATTTCAAACTTGGTCTAACCAACCTTCATCCCATTTCTAGGTGTCAGGTACCTACCCAGGTCCTATCTACGACAACCCAGCGAACCACGACAATCTCCGCTTGATCACCGACCCGTCTCTGGTCAGCCACGTCAGCAGACCCTTGACTACAGGCACCCAGGAGTTCGTGCTCGTCGACAAGGATGTAAGATGCAGATTCAACGTCAGACTCAGCTTGGCGAGCGGAGAATCGGTGAGTGAAGCATGGATATCGTGCTTATATGATTACTATGATAGGGTTGATGACGTTTTCGAAATTGAAGTACTACATAAAAAATATATATTACTAATCAATAGATATATAAATGTAAGAGTATTTATAATATAGAGGGATCAGGGAGCACTGTCTTACATTTGCCTGTTAAATAATATATATTTTTTTGTTCGTAATGTTGGTAGCACTGGCATATTAGTGAAAATTGAATTAATAAACAACAAATTATAAATTCCGTTTAGTGAAAATTAATTGCATTAAACTATATATTTTTATATTTCTTTTGCATATGATTCGTCCAAACGACAAACTGTTAAATGTTAGCCAATAGAAGGGCAAAAAAAGGGTGGCCCGGCACCACGATTTTTATCTACGTTTTTGAAGTAGGTCAGCGGTCGTTCTATAACATAAAAACTCTAAGACCTGAATTTTATTTAACATGGAAAATATGGTAGTACGCATTTTCGCTAAATTAACTTCACTAATATAATTGGATTGATAAGCATTTGTCATTAATCATGTTATGTTGGAATGGTAATAGTAATTGTCTAGTTTATAGTTACGGTCAATCTGGCCCAAATCACCACACATAGTTAAGGAGTTACGGTCTCGTCATTGTGGACCAGTGTGTGGAGTTTTGGGTTACTTTATCTGGGTCGGTGGTTACTCTATCAGTACTGAAATTAACACACAAAATCGTGCATTGTCATCACTTTTAGTGCCAGTAAAAAGAGTATAATTGTAAAGCTGAGGTCTCGGGTTCGAATCTCGGGTCCGGTAAAGTGATATTGGATTTTCCTATCATCCGCCCGGAGTTAGGATTTTGTTCTCGATATGGCTATAAAGAATACTGAATGGAGTAAAAAGATAGCTTTTTCAGTAGTCAGTACTATAAACTAGACAAATACTGTATAGCATGTGATAGCCAACGGCAGTAATGTACTAACTTAACATTAACGTAAACTATTACTTTGCTTTATACTAACTTATTTTATTGCACGCAATGAACGTTACTTTTTTATTAATGCATGATAATTTGTGATAATAATAATAGTGAATTTGTAAAAGTATTTCTAAGATTCCGTCGCGTAGTTTCATTTATTTCTTTTTAAAGACGGCTGAAATATACTAGTAAATAACCATTTAAATTTAAAAAAATCAATATATACGGTTAAAGCAAAACATAACCTAAAAAAATGGAATTAGCCTAATGACTTTGTCCATGATAATGGAGTTTATCCATAATTTATTTAAAAAAAGTCTTCTAATTGATGTCGCACTGTAGAAGAATTACATATTGCACGCTTTGTATTTATGCATGTTTTTTGCAAAGGTAAGTGAGATTTCTATTAAGCTATTTTACACTAATCGCTACTAACCTGTGTAATATGTCCGCTTCATACTAATTAATTGTATATTTTTTTATTTAAAATCAATTAATTATCTGTCACATGTATGTTGTAAGAATTGGGGGAATGTACTTAATTTATGATTTTGATAAATCCGATACTTAATAAACATTATGGCCTATTAATTATATTAAAAGCCTTATTGTGATGTCCTGTAAGTCTGTTTTTGCATGTCACAAAATTATCTATAGTTGGAGTTTTCGTTTCCAGTTCCCGCATTACCGAGCGGTGGTACAAGATGGTACAAACACGTACTCTCGTCGTCAAATCGGAATTGCTGGCTGCAGTATTGTTGCTTGCAAAACTAAGGATTTCAAATCTTGTGGTTATGTGTAAGTAACTTTTTACCTTAGAGTATTTATAATGTAGAGGGAGCGCTCATACATTTAGGTCTTCAAACACGTATATATGTTAATCGTCGTAATGTTGGTAGCACTGCCATATTAGTGAAAATTGAGTTAATTAATAACAAATTGCTATACTCTAAGCTTTTTAAGTGAATTGAAGGACTTTAAGAAAGAATCCTCATCCTACGATCATCATCCGATATCGAAGGGACGTGATGGTATTTTTAGAGACGTAAAAGAGATCAATTTTTTTATTAAAAGTCATTGAAATTAACTAGAGGGTACACCACGAATAAAATACTTACCGGTACCGCGGTTTGTGTTCGTCCTTATCACTTCTGCGCTGTCAGACTATTTACCCTCTCTCTCTACTGATTTTTTCCTGCCTCAATACCTTAAGGCTAAACATAATACACAATACACTATAAAATATTTAGCAATATAATATTTTTATAATTCATGTAAAACACACCTGCTGTAATTTAATAATGTGAAATAATTTTCAGATATGACACCAATGCGGCTACAGTTGAAGTAGAAGAGATGACTATAGAAATGACAACATACCGCAGTCAATACAATGATACTCTCAAATGTGATAACATAGTATATTTTCCGATGTCTGTCAGGAACAGCAAATTTCCTACTGGCCCCAATAACTTCACATTCTACGACGAAAAACAAAACGAAGTCAGTTCACTAAACAGTGTACAATTTCAAAATGGCGGTCAAGACCAAGATGGCGGGCGGATCAAATTAGTGTACAGCCTTGACAAACCTCAAAAGGATTTGGTTTCTTTTGCCATTTGGGGAAGAATGTATTTAAGAGACGTGGATCACAGTAAAAAAGTGACTGAGGAAGATAAAAGGAGATACAATGATGTTATGGATATAATCTATGATGCTGCTTCAACGAAGGGTGACCATAGAGAGAAACTCGTGTCTATGGACGAAGATAATAAACAATACTCAGTTTAAATTGTAATTAACGTATTTTTAAGCTAAAGTTTGGAAATATTAGAAACTCGTTTAACGCGGTAGTTTAATAAAGGTATGTAGGAACTACCGATAGTACGAAATGGGAAATTGATTTAAAGCGCGTTTCATAATAAATGTAGTCCAGTGTGTAACATGCCCATGACTTGGTAAGACTGATGAATGCAAAGAATATTTTTGGTTAAATATATTTTATGTTTTTAGTGATGTATTTTTATTTACTCTCTATTATTTGGATACTGTAAGACCTTATAGAACAAAAGCCCATGAAGTAAGTAGGTTGGTATTCATGAGGACTTACAAAATAAAATAAAATCTTTCTTAGAGTTAGTTTTTAGTAAATCAAAATGCTAATTTAAATGCAACATTAGATTATAAACATTTCTTTTTTCTGCTGCAATAGACCTAATAAAAAATATGTACTATTGATGCATTATTAATGGTATTAACTACTTTCTTAATTCCATGGATATGCATGGATGAAGATTAAAATCTCTTTATTTTTAATTTTATACGAAAGGAGAACTGTAACTTTTTCACAATATTTAGACTAGAACCTACAAAAAATAATGCATATTTTGGATTACAAAATTCAATCCTCAAAGAAAAGAAAACTGATAGAAAATAATTTTTTATTTATTTTTAGGTGTTTTTTTGGGAAGACACCAGTTTCTGTTCATTCTTTTCACTTGTTTTTAGAGGTATGAGGCTTAAATAAATAATTTATTTTGTTAAAGCACTATAGATACAGAGCCGTCGCGTTCGACGGAGTGCGATCGTTCTCGGGCAGGGCGACAGGTGGCGCTAGGGTGTGCGCAGTGGTCGCTTGCACCGGAGACTCCATTTCCACTTGTGGAATGAGGTTTGTACCATTTAAACCACATGTTCCTTTTCACCCCAGGTAACATTGCACCAAGTTTGAAAAAGCCTGGTAGTTTTGTCAATAATCGCGATTTTAGCAAGGCCTTTGATCAACCCGTATAGGTACGATGGTTTTTACGGCTCACGTAAGCAGTAAAACTACTCGTATCTATACGGGGTGGCCAAAAATCGTGAAAACTGAAATCATGATTTTTGACAAAAAATTATCTAAAATTTTTTTTAAATGTACAATGTCACCTGGGGATGAAAAACATGTGGGTTAAATTGAGTAACGTATGTTAATATCACCCTGTATAAGACTATCCCGCCAACGGACCCACGTACTCCGCAGCAATTCCAGTTAGCCGGGATAGATAACACACAAATTATTCAACCTAACACTGATTGTCGCCTAGTCTCTTGACTCATACTAAATAACACACAATAAAATTATTAATGACAGCCAAGTACTTCCCCAGTACAGGGCACGCGAATCCTCAACAATCGAGAGATCGATTTAGAGATCATATTTATTTACAGAGGGCTTTTATTTTCCAATATATTACACTATCATAGCGATATCCATAGATCAAAGTTTAATACAAATATTGAAAAAGTAGTCGAAACGTCGCGAAGATAAAAAATGTAAAAATTAAATCAAGTTCACTATAAAATCCGTAAGAATTCGTTTTATTTCAACAAATATTGAAATTAATTGTTCTTCCTTTAGATTCTCCACTTACGTCGTAAACAGGACGGCAGTATTCGAAGAGCTTAGAATCGAAGCAACCATGCCAACTCCAGTGATGGACGCCGACCTCACAGCCGATGGCTTCGTCGTCTACCCGGTGTCCTCCAAAGTATCTATTATGCCTCTGCAACCATCAGATTTCACATACAACAGCACTGTTGTAAACTCCACTACAGTACATACGTACATACTCACCAATTTCAATAATGAATTGTACTCATTTGCGCTCTGGGGCAGACGTTTTGCAACAGACGGCCAAGATGCAACGCCACCTGTCGGTGATTCAGCGAATGTGCATTTACTAAGCGGAATATTATTGATTCCTTTGCTTTTACGTTCTTTAGATTTGTTCTAATTAAAGCCGATAACAAATTATAAGATGCGGCTGACGGACGCGACTTACGACTGATAATGTGCACATAACAAAACAAACAATTGTCTAGATCTGCTTAAGACGCGTTCGTCAACTGCGTCCGTCCGATAATAGGGTATTTGACTGCGATATATTTTTAAATGGTTTTTGCAACATAAATATCATTAAAAGAAAACATTTCTGTCGAAACAATATTATAGGAAGACGAGGCAAATATTAGTATTTATAAGATTTTATTAAAAAAAAAAGAGTGCGAGCGTAGTTAAGACATCTTATTATCTCTTTCTCACGCGCACTCTGTAACGCATATAAAGACTAGTGACGTCACTAGTTACGTTTTGCAGCTCTTTTATTTTACTTCCACTGCAAGATTTAAAACGTTTCTAATTTGTTGAATTCTGAGTCGTTTTACAATATTATTATTTTTTGCTATATTTTGGATACGGATAACTTTTGATATTTATACAATAAAATAATAAAGTCAAATACCCTATTTCATTTCGGCATAAATAGGTATGAAAGAGATCGCATCATACATAAAGATACGGGAACACGTAAAATGGATTCTTATTTTTAGTTTAATAACATTAAAGGAGATGATTATTTTATCGGAAATTAAGTAAAAAAATCTAAAAATGCTTTATGAATATTAGGTATTATTAAAATTATGTGTGATTTAGAATGTACATAAGGTTTTTCGTCCATTATTACTGTATATTTTTAAATTAAATTTATGTTTAAGGTTTAAGAACATTATGAGAAATATTTATTACTAAAATGTTTTATATTAAGTCGTTGAAAGGAATTGATTTAGTATTAGTTAATTTACTTTTTTTTATAGGACATTGTTTCCGAATTGTATTTAATTGTTTGCTTTTTTGTTATTAAAGTTGTTATTTTTTTTATTTATTTTTATTTCTTATTAGATTAAGTGTAATATTTTTGCTGTGAAAAAATATCTTCAATATTTATTTTGTACACCTTTTCTACTTGCATAGAAATAAGTAAGACTATTTTAAAATCTTGTTACGTAAGAATTATAACTATCGGTAGTTTTAAAACAGAACAAGTACGAATATGTGTTAAGTATGTTTATTAAACAAGCTATACACGATAAAATAAATATGCGGGTCGATAAATACGCAGCGCTGTCGTAATAGAATATGGCTGTTGTTAGATCATGTTTTGTTCGTGCATTTGCTTTTTCTTCTTGCATTTTTTTTCGTTTATAATGCGTTTATTAGTTTAAGGATCCACACAATATACTAGGTACTGGAATAATGATTGCCAAGTATTAGTAAGTAGAAATTTATATTTTTGTGATTATATTTTTATTCTAATGATGGTTGTATTTTATAAAGAATTTTAATAAATTGCTTAAAGCTATATTGTGATTTTTGAGATTAAATTGTTATAATTTAAGGTGGATTACATATTTCGTATATAAAATTATTGTTGTTAATTTTTTGTAAATTGTGCATATTACGTTGTTTTATATTTTTAATGTTTTTTTTAATAAATTTACTTTTATCAAGCTTCTATTATTACTTCTTAAACCTCACAATTACCATTAAAATAGTTCAATTACTCAATAATATTTGATAAAAAATATGTCTCATCTGGTTATCAGATGGGTGAAGGTGGCTCTCCTAAGTCTCCTCTACCAGTAAATCATGCCGGTTTGCTAATTGCTTTGTCACTTAAAGAAGTTTAGTTTCATCCATCCATCCATCCATCAGCCAAAGGAAGTCCACTGCTGAACATAGGCCTCTCTTAATGATTTCCACAGTTAAGTTAGTTGAAGTTTAGTTTACTGAATCAAAAAGGCGAAAAGCTATTTATAATATCATATATCTTCATTTCTGCCGTTCAAAACCTCGCAAAGAAAATAAAAAATGGCCATGGAAACTTCTTTATTTATTGTGACTTCCGCGATTTTACAAATGCACTCTATTCTTACATTAAAACATGGTTCCATAAATCATGCGATGTCTCATTATAGAACAAAATCAGGATAAGTTTAGCATAATTTCGCCTTGTACTCGTGAGAAGGCACAGTTTTTCTAATACGGTGCATTGCATTGAGGTAACACCGTACTAGGGATAAGAAGGTAAACTCCTATATAATTTAACGTACCTTACTTACATAAGGGCTTTTGCACACGGCGTATCTTTAACGCGCCGAAACGCGCACAAATCACGCGATAAACACAATTCAGACGTAGTGATCAAACCTTTGCACACGTTTTTTGGTCATCTATAGTGCCGTGAGCGTTCGTGAAATGCGCGTCGTCGCGTTGCAATTACGCCGTGTGCAAAGACCCTAAGCCACAGCTGTTATTAATTTAAGGCTAGGCGCACACAGTATAAATTTTGTAGGGCAGTGAAAACGACTACATTTATTTACTAAGGTAATTTACGTCACATATTTTTGATTTGACATTCAGAGCCTAATACAATTAAAGATTCTTGGTCACGATATTGCTATGTGACATTATTTCGCGCTGCTTTATCATCATGAGATGAAAAAACTCATATAACCTTGAGTTTCTGGAACAGTACAATAAAGAGCAACTAATATGGAACTAAAATAGATATGTAAAGTAGGTCCTTACTAAGTATGTAAATATTGTTAAATTAGCATTGTTTTTAGATAATCTAAGTGCACATGTACTGAGGTGTTATAAAATAGGAAGCGTCATATTACGAGCGATATTATTCGTATTCTCCTAATATTTTTGCCGTTAATTTTTTTATACTTGCACGGCATAGCTACTACATAATACATTGCTCCTGAGATCTAGTCTCGTCGTGTGTACTTCATTGCAATCAGGTCTGCATAAGAATGTCGACCTTGGTAATCTGTATCTGTATCGGCCCATAAAAGTCTCACTGCAGGGCACGGGCCTTCTCTACAATCGAGAGTGCGATTGAGAGTGGTTAGGCCATATAATATAATTTGAACCCGCGACCGCCGTGAACATGTAGGCAGCCGCGTTACCAACAGGCCACCACGCACTTTTTTGACCTTGGTAAGAATACATTAAATTCAACAATGGATTTATTTTGGCAGAGCATTTTGATGATAATTAAATTGATTTAGCGTAAAAACTGCTGACGATTACCTACTTTGTATTTTGTTTATAGAAACCATGATGAACATTACAATTCGTCATTACTTCATCTGTAAAAAAGGGGAGATCGCACCGTCATTCCGATGAATTCGGTTTGGTGGCACATACTAGTTTCAATTGGTGTGCTACTACCTTAAATATCATAATCGCGTATTTGTTATCGTGCTCTCGTCTGATTACAGATCAGTAGTGTTTTAACATCTGCCGAAATAACATGACGGTGAATAGGAGAATTCTTGTTATCTACACTGGAGGGACTTTTGGTATGCTGAAGAATGAAAAAGGAGGTAAGGTTTTTATATTTTTCTATATTTAGAATGTTGGATAAATATATAATGTAATTATAATAAATCTGTAATATTGGTGTTTATAAGATTTTTTTCGTTAAAATATTTTACGTTGTGTAAATACAAATAATGTTTTATTTGGCAAAAGTTATCTGCGTTTGTTATTTTTTTTTAAATACGTAAAAAACTACACAGTTGATAACTTATTAAAATGTAACTTAAATGTTTTGCGTAAAATATTTATGATAGAAGCTATTGTAATTCCTCAAAATAAGCTCATTTATTAAAAATATTATTGTGGGTACTGTAATTATAATTCAAGAACATCTTGAAGAGGGGTAAACTATGTAGCCCAAATTTTATTTGAGTGAGCATAATATTGTCTATAATTCACGAATCGAATTCAATCTTATTATGACAATCGTTTTATGTTACTCATAAACATATATGCATAAACATCACGCCTTTACCCCCGAAGGGGAAGGCAGAGGTGCAACCAGGACACCCACGTTTCGCCTTGTGTGTTCCGTCCCACGATGTGATAGGGAGCGATCCTACCGCCATATCGTGCACAAATTCCTGATTCCGGGCTGGTAATGAATATTAAAATCCAATATCACTTTGCTCGCTCCGGGATTCGAACCCCAGACCTCAGCTTTGTAACCGTACCGTAGTACAACTACGCCACCGAGGCAGTCGCAGATAAACATAACATTAAAAAATCATTTATCTTCCAAGTCATGCAATACAAAAGATAAAATTTGGATATCATAATTTTATTAATTTATTGGTCCCATAAATTTATAAAACTATTACGTAGAACGTATGAGGTATGAGGAAGTATTGTTACAACGTTCCAGAGGTTAGAAGTCCTGATTTAGAGCAGGAAATATGTTAGATGCATATTAAATTAAAAAAAGCATACAATATGTTCTCCTACATAATTCAACAGCTGATTCTTACATTAATAGACTCCAACGGATAATAGTTAGAGCGCCTTCTGTGAAACGAAACTATGGTTCTATGCCTTAAGCCGCATTTACACCGGTAGAGTTTATCGCCTCCAAGATACGATTATCGTAAGGATATAAATGAAAATGAAAATGAAAATAATTTATTGAATCCATTAAAATGTTCAACATTATTTAGATTCAGTCAATTACTTATTTTTCCTACCACCCGGTTCGGAAAGCGGTTTTCACTAGAGAAGAACGGGCAAAAAACTCTAGTGTTGCTCTTTTCAAAACCAGTTTACAATATCGTGATTATTACAAAAATTACAAGTTGGTCCAAATCAGAGCAGTTCATTAATAATTTGTTATAATTTGCAAGTGACATATATTTTTAATACAATATTGTTTATATTCTGTTTAATATGGCTGAGTGAAGTGAAGTAGCCCAGAAAGAATAAAAAAAAAGTTGTATCGTGTAAACATTGTCAGACTCGATCTTATGACGATTATGTCATACGATTCTCGCCGCGAGAAAGTCTCCCCGTGTAAATGGCGCTTTATTTGTTCGTGTGACTTTCATATATTTGCTTTGAATGTGACACCAAATAGGGTTACGTAATTTTTGATACCCGTCAAAATTGTATCTTAATATGTTTGACTGTTGAGTGTATTTATTTTGCCACCATAGTTATAATATAATATATAAGTTAGTATGTCATCTGTATCTGCATCAGCCAATAGATGTACGTCTGCAGGGCACGATCCTCCTTAAAGCCCCATTTACACGGAGAGAGTTTCTATAGCGGTATAGATTATTGTGTTCTGACAAATGTTTACACGATGGAACTTTTTTATGTCCTTACGATAATCATATCTTCGAAGTGAAAAACCCTCCCCGTGGAAATAGTGCTTTACAGTCAAGAGTATTTACAATTGAATCAGCCCATAGCAGTCCACTGCTGGACATATGCCTATCAAATTTAAAGTTGTCGAATTCGATTCTTGTTTTCTCTCATCTGTCATGTGTATTTATTTAATATAGTGACAGCTTTCATGAGGTAGTAAACGACAGGCCGCGGGTTCGATCCCCGCACCGAGACAAATGTTTGTGTGAATCACAAGTATTTGTTTCGGATATGGGTGTTTGTGAGAACGAAAAGTGTCTCGTAGTTTTTGATACCCACGACACAAGACTCGATCTTAGTGTGGGGTCGGGACGGTGTATGCGGCGACTGTTAGGTGTATTTATTAATTTATTTAATTAAGTATTTAAATGATGGACATTTATTACAGTACTGGTGCCACAAAAGGACATAGAAGCAGTAATAAGAAGACTGCCACAGCTCCACGATGACGAGTATTGGAAGAAACACCTTGTGGGAACCAACTTGAAAGAGTACCTCGTTTTACCTGGTAAAAATATTTTATTTTATGCAATTAATAAATATGAGTTTCTGAGGTTGTCACCTTTTTGTATGTCGCACGAAATGATTAATAGCAGAATTTTTCGCATGGAAATATCAAGCATGGTGATTGGCTAAAAATGGTGCCCAAAAATTTACATCGTAAATTATTTATATATTTTTGTATGTATTAAAAAGGAATTATTTATTTATTTAAAAACAAATTAGCATATTGAACAATGGGTAGAGAACTATGTAGTTGGTAGGTCTCTTAGAAGCGACAAGCCATCTGGTAGTATTACCTATTTAAGTCGCCAAGCAGTGTGTAAGCATTGTTGTATTCTAATTTGAAGAACATTGTAAGCAGTCCAATAACTAGGTATCTAAGAGTATTTATAATATAGAGGGAGCGCTGTCAACGTCAAACGTAGATATTTTCTTGTTCGTAATGTCGGTAGCACTGCTATATTAGTGAAAATTGAACTAATTATTTTAACAACTTTCTATAAATCCCGTTGGTAACCGAAATTAAATTAAATGATTACCCGTCTAAAACGGGTTGGGGTGGAATTTGATAGCCCTAAACAATTTTTTAATTTTTAAATAACTCGTGCATGTCGGACACCCTGTCAAATGTCAGCCAATAGGAGGGCAGAAGAAGGTGGCCCGGCACCACGATTTTGATCTACGTTTTTGAAGCATCATCTTTATTATAAATATTATATAAATTATAAATACTCCAAGTTAGTTATTAAGAAAATTATGCCTTATACCTCGGAAAGACGGACATAGTGAACATAAAGCGCTTAGTTAGTACATTGCTAAGAACCTATGATCATAGTTTCTTAGAACTGTTGCTGATCTTTCGGCAGGCGTGGAGTGATCTGCTCATCTAGTCATTATCTCATAAAAATACAAAGATTAACGATGAATTTTGTTATAAGAATAAGCGATACCAACATGACAATGCATTAATTTACATACCTACAGAGTTGTGTTGATCTTGAACTACAAGAGTTTATCTGAATGGAAACTGTGATAAAAAATGTTTTCAAACAATTATGATCGAGCGACAGTGCTCATGATGCAATGGATAATGACTATTCAACAAGTGATTTAAGCAATTAAATGAAATATTCGTGAACTATTAAAATAACCTAGCCGCACTGCGACAGCGTGGTGTTATCGAATTCTCGATTATAAAAGAGGCCCGTGCCCTGAAGTGGGTCCCCTCTCTCTCTTCAGTCACAGGAAGTCTATTGCTGAACATAGGCCTCCCCCAAGGATCTCCACATTGACCTGTTGGAAGCGGCCTGCGTCCAGCGACTTCCTGCAACCTTGACCAGGTCATCAGTCCACCTTGAACCTAGTACCGTCTAAGTGGGACCCAGGGACGTATAATATCTGAAATATTTCGTAAATGTGACGGGTCACTTCTGCGTCTGAAGGCACTAAAACATCGTGATATATAATATGATATTTTTTTTTTAATGTAAAAAAAACAATGAATTTTAGTAAATAATCGTAATTTAAATAAGTTCGGTTTCGGTTTCGGCTGAGAAACTAGTTTCGGTCGGACACTATTTTTTTAACACGCCCTTGCAAGCTCTGGAATGAACTCCCTGCTGCGGTGTTCCCGGAGCATGACCTGCCCTTACTTAATCGAGGCTTAAAGAAAGTACTCTTTTTAAGGTAGGCAATGACTTTGTTGTGCTGGACCCCTGGTACTTGAGCGGCAGTGACCGTTTAACATCAGGTTGCCTGCGAAAGCACTATAAACATACAAAAACGGGGCTTGAATTGATGTAATCTAAAGCTGACTAATACAATTATTGCACGTCAGTGAGTTAATGTTGCGAAATTGAGAGATTTCGCATTCTTTATCAGAAGAAAAATAGCAAAGGAGTAATTTATTAAGGATGGTGGTAATGCGATATAACATTTTTTATCTTGAATACTTAAATGTTATCAGTTTTTATTACCCTATATTAGAATATTATCTAGCTACTTGATATTTCAACTTGCTGGTGCTAGTGGTGCAATTTTGTTATTGGAATCATGATGGGAAGGTCCCCCGCCTTATGTTTAACGTTACGCTTGCTTATACACAGAAGCAACCCATTTAGCTCTCTTTATTATGACTACTAAAAATATTACATTCAAAAGAAGGATTTTAATAAAGTATTATAACTGATACTACTAAGAAAAGTAAGTAGTACTTTTATCGCCTTTTTGAGTGCCACGGGGGCGTAGTTGTATTACGGTAGACAAAGCTGAGGTCTCTGGTTCGAATCCCGGGTCGGGCAAAGTGATATTGGATTTTTCGAATCATCAGCGCGAGTCAGGAATTTGTGCCCGATATATCGATAGACTTGCCCCCTATCACATAAGGCGAGTGTCCTGGTTGCACGTCTGCCTACCGCTTCTAGGAAAAGGCGTGATGTTTCATGTATGATATACAAAAATGTATTTTTTTTTCATTTAACAGATGGCAAAGACACAGAGTTAAAAGTATTTTACAAGATTCACGAATATGAAGAGCTCAAAGACTCTTCAGACTTCACCATCGAAGATTGGATCAAAATGGCGCGCGATATAAAGGTTTCACATTTTTTTAAACTACTTAATTAAAATAAATATCTCTACATTATATGTATTTGCGTTTTCAAAAACTTATATATTTTTTGTTGGTAATGTTGGTAGCAGTGCTATATTAGTAAAAATTAACCAATTATTTTAAAGGAAATTGTTATAAATTCTGTTGTTTGCCGAAAGTAAGTATATTTAGTAATAATCCGTCTAAAACGAGTTTGAATTGAATTCAATAGCCCTAAATCTATTTTTAAAAAATTTCTTTTTCAAATAATTTGTGCATGTTGGACAAATTATACAAATTATACTATCAAATGTCAGCCAACAGGAGGACAGAAAAAGGTGGTCCGGCAACACCATTGTTATTTACGTTTTTGAAGTACCAGCGCTATTTCTAATATAATTTATAATTGATAGACTTATTAACCTATTTAATTTTTTGACATATTTTAATGAATTAAACTATCAACCTTATTCACAGATAAATATATCTACCCATCTTCTCGTCATGTTACATCCTTATGTAATTTTTAACCGACTTCAAAAAATGGAGGCGGTTCTCAATTCGACTGTATTTTTTTTACTAGTACCAATTTAAATTATGTAAATCGCTTAAAGAAGACATTGTTAACGCTTGATATCAGTAGTGGAACACCACTCTTCTATATTAAATTAAAGGAGTGCAAATCAATTTTAATATTTTACATTGCGGGTAGATGTAAATATCAGACTACATTACATATCTATTTCCAGAGGTTCTACCACTCGTACGATGGTTTCGTGGTTCTCCACGGCACTGACACTACAGCATACGGTGCTTCAAACCTTTCGTTCATGCTGGAGAGCGTCGGCAAGACAGTAGTACTGACTGGAGCTCAGGTAAGGGTTTGTCTTGTGAAGTGAGGTTATTGTATCACCCCATAAGCTTTCTCCATGGCGCAGTTGGTTAGAAGCCGGCTATGAAACGAGAGGCCGCCGGTTCGATCCACGCGCCGAGACAAATATTTGTGGGGTCCACAAGTATTTGCTTCGGGTCCGGGTGTTTGTGAGACTGAAAACTCTCGTAGTTCCTGATACCCGCGACACAAGACTCGATCTTAGTGTGGGGTCAGGACTATGTATGCGACTGTTGCGTGTATTTATTTATTTTTTACAATGGATAATTATTGAAATTTACTCTGCTGTATGGATTTTAATCACCCATTGCTGACAACTGCATTCTTTTAAAATGTATAATTAATCAAAAGATATATATTTACTAGGTAAAATATATGCGTGAACATTTAAAAAAGTTAGTTCTATTTTCTCTACCTTACTTTCATAACCAGTCAGTGTTTTATTTTTTTGATAACTTGTATCATAAAATTAAAATTCGACGCTCACAAAAAAGTCTGTTTTGTTTCAGAGTCTGGTAATATAAACTCATTATCATTGATATTTCAGGTGCCAATATTCCAGCCACGGAGCGACGGCAACAACAATCTATTGTGTGCCATCTTGATAGCGGCGACACAGCACATACCTGAAGTCACAGTATTCTTTGGAGCTAAGCTGTTTAGAGGGACAAGGTTTGATATTTCTCTAATATATACTATACTTTATCAGCCCAGATACATCCCACTGCAGGGCAGGTTTCCTTACGATGTTTTCCTTTACCGTTAATGTAGCATGCAGCTCTATAATGCAAACTCCTAGTAACTTACTATTTATTACATATTATATGTGTATGTCATTTAATAACTTGTAGAACTTAGCTTATACTTTTAAGAAAAACCACTTGCATGACATTATACCTATTTTCCAAAATTAACAAAAAAAAACTAAAGTAAGTTAGATAGGTAAGGTCATTAATTATAAGGTTTATTCTAAAGGATAAAAATGACAAAAATAAAAATTTATCAATCAACAACTTGTTAAAAATAACAAGGAATTAATCTTACATTGGATCTGACAATCCTTTCAGAGTAAAGAAAGTATCAAACACGCGCATCTACGCGTTCGACTCGCCCAACTTTCCCCCACTTCTCGAAGCGAAAGCTACTCTGGACGTGGACCACAAGATGCTGATCCATGCGCCAGGGTCGGTCCCTGACGAGTGCCGGCTGCACGACCAGCTGTCTCGGAAGGTGTATATCCTGAAGGTAGCGCCGACTATCACGCCTGAACTGATCAGGGCAGTCTGTGAGAATATGGAAGGTAAAGTTTTGTGAATTTGAAATTTGTATTTAAAAGCAAAATGATGACTACCTGATGCAATAAAATGTTCTGTCGGAATGTGTGCCCGATATGTGCGTGGTGGCCTGTTGGTAAACGGACCAAACGCGGCTGCCTACATGTTCACGGTGGTCGCGGGTTCAAATCCCAGGGCACACCTCTGACTTTTCGGAGTCATGTGTGTATTGATAGTCAATCACCACGCACTATAACGGTGAAGGAAAACATCGTGAGGAAACCTGCATACCATAGCGATTTGTATAAATTTCTATGGTATGTAAAAGTCCGCCAACCCGCATTAAGCCAGCGTGGTGGACTATATGGCCTAACCACTCTCAATCGTACTCTCGATTGTAGAGGAGGCCGCGCCCTGCAGTGGGTCGTATATGGGCTGATACAAAAAAATGGCGATAGGCTCGCCCCCTATCACGTCGTGGGACGGAATATACAAGGTGGAACGTAGTTGCACTTCTGTCTACCCCTTCTGGGAAAAAGGCGTGAGTTTATTTATTTTTTAACATAGTTGATGTATGTATAAAATGTTCTTTGAATAGTAAAGGACGTAATTTGTAGATTACGTTATTTCTAGTCATCCTTCTAGGTTCCTTTTAGTGATGCCCAAAAAACAAGGAGTTTCTTAATTTAAGGTGTATTTTTTGGTGGCTATTTTTATATTCAAACAAAGATTGTTTCGAAATTCATATAATAAGATGCTCAATTTCTTTCTGTATTTAACATAACTTTTTTATTTAGGATTACCCTAGTCCCTAAACATCTCTATCTTATTTAGAAGGGATCTCATTTTAACATAGTATCTAGTAAACTTAGCTATTATTTCAGGTAATTGTAATAAAATATAATACAGTTCAAAACACCCGTGTTCCAGGAGTTGTTCTGGAGACATACGGCAACGGCAACATTCCTATTAAACGCAAGGAGATCTACGAGGAGATCGAGCGGGCGGTCAAGAACAACGTTTTAGTTGTGAACGTCACGCAGTGCATCAACGGCACTGTCCTCGGCAAGGCTATCTATGAGACTGGATTGGTGAGCATTGTTACAAAAACCCACCTAGCAGTCACGTACATAGATGATAGATCTAACCAGAGAACTACAGTCCTGATCCTACAGTAAGATCGAGTCTTATGGCTACTTTCTTCATGCTTTCCACTGTTCGGAATATTGTGTGAGAGGTTGTAGGCCTTACTTCCTAAAGTAATTCTTTCATATCTATACGTACATTTATCTACGACACGTCATGTGGGAGCCTCGATTTTTAGACCATTGTGTCATCTTTATTTGTAAACGTACCATTTTGAAACTATTCAAGGTTTTACGCGGTTGTACGCTTAAGTCAAGGAAGGGATCGTGAATTACAAAATTTGCCTCTAACTCGAAGAGAAAAAAAAAGCTAACGATATTGGCAAGGTTTTAACCTAAAACAGATCTTCTTACTGATCTATTTCGATATTTTTACCAATTCGTTTTTGACAATTCTTGGTAGCATGTACATAAGACCCATATAGAAAGATGCTTAAAACTAGCATCTTCGTCTGATTGTTTTATTATATTTCGAAAATTATAACACTAAGCCATACTTAAAACGGTTTGTTACCTAATGGCGATAGTTCATTTGTTAAATCATTAGTTATTAGAACATTCGTGATGATTCAATAATGTAACTATAAACTGAATTCTAATAGGTGTTCGTTACTGCACGTAATGTTGACTTTATCCATACTCGATGCAGAAGCTGCGAAACTGTCTATTAAGTTAGGATGCATGATAAACAGTACTCATTGCCTCACTCGCAGACGGTCAGGGCTATCGATTTAATCTAACAAATATATTTTGTTATTACAGACACACAACACTTTATTGAACACCACAAAATACAGAAATAAATAAAACAGAAACCTTACAAATAAGTGAACAATTGGCGGTTTTATCGCTACGATCGATCTCTTCCAGACAACCAAAACCGATAGAATAGATCGTAGAGACGAACATAAAATAAAAGCGGGTATTTATGTGACAAAGTTTATATATAGGTGTCAGGGTATCCAGACTGCGATCGAAAACGAAGTCAAGTGGTTATATCAGTGACTTCAGATACAATGCAACTAAAAATTTTACAAAAAAAAGCGACAATTTTGTTGTTGTAATTTTTTACTTATCGTCGTATTTGGGTAGTAATTACATAGTTTTCCCAAAATAATAATGTTCACCTTTTTATTTTTAAAGACTCAATTTATTATAATTTCAGCAAAAACTAGGGATTTACCATCCAAACATGATGATTTTTCAAAATTGTAAAATAACCTGTCGCTTTTTTGAGAAATGTTTAGTTGCCTTGTGTCTTCGATGACTAAAACTCCCAATTGGCTTCGTTTTCCGTCGCAGTCTTGATATACCTTGTATAAAGTTTACAAAATATTAACAGATGCATTTTAAAAGTAAATATAATATGATTTTGCATGTATTCTTCTTTTGTTTAGCTGTTGGTGGAGTGTGGAGTAATCCCTGCCTTCGACATGACCCCCGAAGCGGCGCTGGCCAAGCTCTCATACGTATTGACCAAGACGGAGCTCAGCTACGATGAAAAAGTCCAGGTAATTCTAGTCATTGTTGTCATTTTAAAATCTGTATCTGTATCAGCACGTAAACGTCTCACTGCAGGGCACGAGCCTCCTGCAATCGAGAGTGGTTATGCCATATAGTCCACCACGCTGGCCTAGTGCGAGTTGGCGGACTTTTATATACCATAGAAAATTTATACAAATCGCTGTGGTATACAGGTTTCCTCACGATGGCTTTCCTTCACCGTTATATATTGCATAAGATTTTAATTATATTAAATCTTGATGCAGTGTCTAAACTGTTTTTAGTTTGAGTTTTGTGTTTTGAGTTTTATGTTCGACCGAAGTTTCGATTTCGGAAAAAAATCGATGTATTGATGAGCAAGTACTTAGCATTATTTCGTTGAAACCAGCCAAAGCACATTGTTAAGAAAAATATGACCATAGAAAACCACATCTATGAAGATGACGCAATATGGCAACCTTTTTGTCACAGACCAGTCTCTGAAGATGTGGGCACGCATTTACAACCTCCGTAGCGCAGTTAGTTAGACGCTGGCTGTGAAACGAGAGGCCGCGGGTTCGATCCCCGCACCAAGACAAATGTTTGTGAGGACTGAGGCCCACAAGTATTTGTCTCGGGTCTGGGTGTTTGTGAGAGCAAAAGTCTCTCGTAGTTCCTGATACCCACGAGACAAGACTTCATTGATCTTAATATGGGGTCAGACTATGTATGTGACTGTTGGGTGTATATATTTATTTGTTTTGATACATATCGACGTATATTCATTCAAAGTATTTTGAACATCACATCGTAAATTGTTAAATAAATTATTAACAATATCAGCTCGAATGGCTTGAAATAAATCCTAAATTATTTATTACTTACGTTAAACCAATGCTGTTAATTTCAGTCAGATTTTAAGTCCTTTCCACAAAGCAATTAAGTAAAGCCTAGTCACGTACAGCGTAGTAATGAAATAACATTTTGTTTCAGCTAATGAAGACAAATATACGCGGCGAGCTCCACAATCCGAACCAAGCGACGTAATAAACATTAATAAATATATGAAGGATTTATTTTGATTTTTATTTTAAACATTAAGTTTTCTACATACCGCGAATCAAATCTTGCACATTTTTCTTTCTAATAAATTGTTTTTCTTTCTTTCACGCATCCTGGCACGTGGAAATCAATAGAGTAAGAGGGACGATAGTGTGAATGCGTAGGAGTGATAGGGACAGATATATACTTGTAAATTGCGGTTATTTATATTTATTTATTATTTTTTATTTTTATTTCGGATATCGCTAACAATTACTGGAGGGCTACTACGAGCAAAGATATATCACGCGAATTCGCTTGTCAAGCCTACTTTTAGTGCCTTTGTTTTGACTCATATCGACTGTTGGACGATATTATAGTCACATGGAGAGTATTCATGGACATCATAGTAAAAACGAAGTCACTAGGAGCAGATTTCAATATGATGAATCGCACGATATATCAAATATTATGTGTAGTGAGAGGGAATATAGTGTGACTGTGTAGGAGTGGTTGAGACAGATAATAACAATGTTTTACGGTACCCCTTCTTTTTTAAAAGTAAAACTTTAGCAGCGTCGTGATTCGAAAATTCGATGATACGAGAAAACGATACCAAAAAGACATAAAAAGTACTAGGGCAACAGAGCTTACCAAGCTCAAAAATACTTTATATTTTCATGCAAAGTTGTATCACATTTAACATCAACTCTGCAAGCACAAGTATATTTATTATCTATGACAAACACACTGAAATTACATTAAATTCTTAGTGTGGGTAGTGAGGTATGTAACTGCGGGTAGGTATAATATAATTGTGGCTAAACCTCGGCTTGTGGGTAGAACACTCTAACTACAGTAGCCTCCTCCATTCTTTGTCGCCCTAGTACTTTTTCACTTCTGAACATTCTTACGCATATTGATGACACAACTTTTAACAAACCTCCTTCCTTTCTCTGTTACCCTAGTACTTTTTGTGTTTCGAGAAATATTCCGCATATTGATGACATCTCCTTCCTTTCTCTGTTGCCCTAGTACTTTTTGTGTTTCGAGAAATATTCCGCATATTGATGACACAAGTTTAACGAAACCTTCTTCCTTTCTCTGTTACCCTAGTACTTTTTGTGTTTCGAGAAATATTCCGCATATTGATGACATATGTTTAACGAAATCTCCTTCCTTTCTCTGTTGCCCTAGTAATTTTTGTGTTTCGAGAAATATTCCGCATATTGATGACATATGTTTAACGAAATCTCCTTCCTTTCTCTGTTGCCCTAGTACTTTTTTTGTGTTTCGAGAAATATTCCGCACATTGATGACACATGTTTAACGAAACCTCCTTCCTTTCTCTGTTGCCCTAGTACTTTTTGTGTTTCGAGAAATATTCCGCATATTGATGACACATGTTTAACAAAACCTCCTTCCTTTCTCTGTTGCCCTAGTACTTTTTGTGCCATTTTTTCGTCTCATAGAATTTTCAAATCACAACGGTGTTAATGAAGTTCCACTTCGAAAAGTACTAGGGCGACATAGAATGGAAAAGGTTACTGTAGTTAGAGTTCTACCCGCATTTGAATCTTTTGCTTCAATTATATATCTACCCGCAATTACCTACCCCCCTACTAAGGATATTATTTTATGAATCCATTTGAGTCCTGATTGTAGTGTTGAGCCTAGATTATGACTTTAGAGAAATTAGGTCAAATTCAAATTGCTTTGAGCTAGCGCATCTAACCGTTACCACAGGCCTAGACAACTTGTATTAATATATTAGGATTTAGGTTTCCTGCAAGTACATTCTATTTACCTAAAGATCGTCGAAACTATATTACTAAGTGTAGTAAATAATGTGGAAATAAAACAAAACATTTCAAAAATACACAATTTATTTGATAATTGTATACATTACAAATGACAAATAGAACACAAATTATACGATTGTACATATCGATTACATGTTTAAGCTTAAGAAATAATCGTAAACATTTTAAATCATAACAAATCAACGCCCCGACATCAAACTGTTTCTTTGGGAGGAAAGAAATAAGTTTAGCCAAAATAACGTTTCACACCCACTCAACACACACAGAGCACAATCTCCGACACAAATATTGTATATTAATAACCGAAATTAATAAACGATCTATACCCCTATCCAAGGAACGATCCCGAAAATAGACCAATCAGTTCGAAGTTTTACCGACACGCCCACATTCGATGTATTCTGATTGGTCTATTTTTCGCATCGATCTTCAGGTAACGTTTAGGATCGGTTATTGATTTAAGACGTAAATTGAAGATTAAATTGCCACCGTACAGTTAAGACTATTAGAAAAAGGCAGTGCCTCGTCAAGAACACGTCGTCAAATGATTCTAAACCACTACATCGTACAAAATCTAATTTACTAACTAACTGTAAGAGAAATACACGCGACCCGAGGTCGTTCTACTAAAAATATACACTCAGTTTTCCGATATAAGATCTATAAAATCTCATACAAACACCACAAAATACGACTTTACGAGCTTATCTATTGAAATAAATTAACAGAAATTAATTGTGATTTTTTAAATAAATATAAAATACGAACAAAATAAATAAAACAGTTTGTACTAACAAAATTGTACGAAACGAAATGCTTTAGACTATTAATTGGGCACGGACATGGCCAAATTTCGACAAGAAATAACTAAATCAATTCTGTACTAACCTATAAGTGCGATTTCGCTCGAGTCGAAGCCACAATATAGCTCAATTAATAGAAAATTCATGAAACAATTAAAGAAATATAACCATTCAAGTTTAGTTTTAGCAATATAAAGAGACACAGCATTAAATGCGACATACTCGCCTCGAAAAAACAAACACATACCTAACAGTTTCTTATATTAAAATTATCATACAATTTATAGAGTCGATTCATAAAAATATAACAAAATGATAATTAATTATTGGGAATAATGTCACTTTTGTATTAATTGTAATAACATGTCAAATAATTTTCAATATGTTGTTTTATGTAGGCATTTAATCCGGTGTCTATTTATAATTTAAGTCATATATAAGCAGAACATAACCTTTAAATGCTTCAAAAAGACAGAAATAATTACATGTCATCTAAAAGAAAAAAAGTTAAAATTTGACCACATCGCGCCAGTGCGGAACATTAAGGCCTGAATCACTTAAACCAGTATTCCTCATTTATCTATTAAAAATATTTATTTTGTATGAAACGCTAAATTGAGAACTACCCGCACGCATTTTCATACAAAAAAACCATTTTCAATAGAAAAAAAGCGTAATTCTGATATTTTCAGTACCAACACAGAAATACAGAACATTAACAATCTAATTTATCAGTATCACACAGTTACATACACGTCGCGAGAGACTTGCACCATTTACAAAAAACTACTTACGGCGGGACTGCACTACTGTTGGGTTTTCTAAATAATTTATTAAATATCATCATCTTGTTAGTATAACAATGAATTAAACCATGTGCTTCTGCACTCGCAATTTCATAGAATGAAAAATAATATATAAGTCAATAAAATAGCATATATATGTCAACTGCAAAAACCGCGATTTTCAAAAATATCTGACCACACTGTATGATGACAGTAGTAACATTCAAGTAGAATATCAACGAGCGAGAAAATTATGCCGGCCGAGTCATAACCCATATACAAAGGTCGATCTAGGTCCTAGGATATACCATTGGTGAGGTTTAATATATTGTTACACTGTCAAGATGCGCGAGGTGGTCTGCAGCTAGTGGTTCGCAAAGCGTTGGCTGGTCGGGGCTGGTATGCGCTTAGCTCACCACCACTTCCTTCTTCTTGCCCGCGGTCGATGCCAGCGTGGGTTCTAGGGGAATTTAAAAAATTTACCGCTTACCGCTGTTTGGTATGGGCGTCTATGATTATGAGGGTTTAAGGTTGGTGAAGTATAAGTTCTATGCTATAAAGTATATGTAAGAAAAATTAAAGAATTTGAAATTACTAACGAGCATTAGTGATGCAACAAATATTTATTCAAACTTTCTTCATCAACCAAGCTTCAATTAGAACACACGTCAAAATAAAATATCGTTTACAAAACAGTTTAAAAAACTCTTTTGAATCCTCTAATAAAGCTGCCAATAGTTCCGAACATATAGCATTATCCAAAGCAGAGAGTATACAATAATCCTTAGCATTTCACAATATGACTACAAAAATTCACCATTCATTGAATTGATCAAAATCTATTTTAAAAGGTACCCTTCAACCCCGTTTCTAACACTACTTGACACATTCATAAGCCATCCCTTACCAGTAGGATGCAGACGCTTCATGACCGCGGTGAGGTCCAGTCCAGTGAGCGACTTGAGGGCAGGTGGAATACCTCCAGCCAGCCGGGCGACTTCGCCCGTCGCGCCCGTGTCACCCACTAGTACGATTTCGTCTGTCTTAGCCAGGGGAGCGGATACTTCTGCTGCGATCTGTGGTACATAAATAGGGTGATGTTAGTGAACTGCGTAGTTGTTTATATTTTTATTGTCAAGTACTAATATTGGTAATTTTGTTGATGACGAAATATGTGGGAATTATATACTGAAATCGGTTTTAAAGATTTGTAGGTTGTAGAGATCCTGGTCAAATTTAAAATGGACAAAGAAAGCACCTCATGAATTTTATATTCCATCAATAAACGTTGTGGATAAGAATGATAAATTCGATAATCTGTAAAATCTTAATCAAAAATACATCATCAAAATCTTGAACTAATTCATGTTTAATTTTTACAATTGTGTGATTAACTGTAGATCTACCAGAGTACTACAAACCAATATTACTACAAAATACCACCTCCATGAAATCACATTTCCAACAATTCAATTCTCACCTTAGGCAGGGCTTCAAGCACCAACGCCATGATAGCCGCGTCTCCGTACTGCTTGTAGACCTTAGCCTTCGCCAACATGCGCTCGGCGTCCGCTTTACCGACATCACCGATAGCAGTGGCTTCAGCCAGACCAACCACTTTAATGCGTTCCGCATCGGCCTTGGCAGCCTCTACTGTTTGAGTGCTGGAAATAGAAGTGTCATTTTTATTACCAAGTAAATAAGCGATGATATGCCTTGTTTTAAAACATTTTTAATCTACTTCAAAAGAGGAGGTTATCAATTAGACTGTTTTTATTCTTAGGAAATCTCAATCTGTAATCGAAATTTTAAATTACAAATAAATCGACTATGAAAATTCAAAACTTATAATGGATCGTGAATGCATTGATAAAATTGATAAGGGTAATGACACCTTAGTCGATCGAGCCATATCAGTTGCAAACACTAGAATTGGGTACCGTTAACTTAGAAGAATACAAATAATAACAATGTCTACAACTGGACATGCATGTATAACTTTTAAAGTTTTGCTTACCGTTTACCCTCAGCAATCGTCTGCAGACGGTAGGCCTCTGCCTCGGCCGGCAAACGAACCGTGGCCGCCAGCTCTTCTTCACGACGCAGAATCTCTTGTTGCTCCACCTATAACGAACAATACACCCATTCATCTAGAAGTACAGTATGCCGACTAACATTAAAAAACTTCACCCTGAACCCAATTACGTGACACAATTTTTTGTACAATAAGAGGTAGTTTGATAATTATTGTTTTATAGTCTTATTGCGGGTGGTCGGAAAGATTATGATGGTGGATAATGGAAGCAAAATAAAAGATCCTAAGTGTGTGTAAATAAGAAGTGAGGATGTTAGAATTTTAGTTCTATGTAAAATCCTTTAGCTAATAGGTAGGACGAAAGTCTCGCTAAAAACAGCTATCATGGTCAAATAACATTAACCAAGACGGACAATCCAATGTGCACTTCAAGAACGGGGTTGAATATATTTGCAAATAAAATTGATTGCTTCCCATCGTAAACTCGAACCTAGATTGTTTTGAGGCAGTCATAAAAAATATTTATTTTATGATGTGTGATAAATCTTTTCTAGATTAAGAACAGTTATAAATCAAAGTAGTGAATCTGTTTATGAGTATGTTTTAGTTTACAAACTGTGGCTATGAACGGGTGTGCGAAACTATCCTCAACCGTTCCAATATTGTCTTACAAAGGATATTGATTGACCTAAATCTCTCACTAAAGGAAACCAGGTAACGTTTTTTAAAATAACGTACTATAATTATGGTCGATATATTTTTCTTCACTTTAGCATAACATTTTAAACGGAATGGCTGTATAAAATGATTTTGTAATCTTTTTTTAGTCAGTAATAATAAATTAATGTAAAACTGAACACAGAGAGTTAAATTCACCGTGGTAAAATGCTTTGGGTTAGGATTTCTGAATTCACTTTTCACTGTTTAACATTGAATCAATATGGGTTGATGCCCATGATAACATCACATAGCTTCATAACTGTGACATTAGAGGTTCAATATGCAAATTTAAAGAATCTTTCTCTTCAGTCACAGGAATTCCACTGCAGAACATAGGTCTCCTCTATATATTGTCATATAGACCTGTTGGAAGCGGCCTGCATCCAGCGACTTCCTGCGACCTTAACCAGGTCGTCCGTCCACCTCGTGGGTGGGCGTCCGACACTTGCTTGTATGTGGCCTCCACTCCAGAAGTTTTCGGCTCCAGCCGCCAACAGTTCCACGAGCTATGTCCCCGGCCCAATGCCACTTCAACTTGCTAATCCTAAGAGCTATGTCGGTAAAGAAACTAAACCTGGCTTAATTATCCCACATTCCATAAAGCAATCTAAAATATCTAACTCAAACACTTGCTACCATTAAAGGAGCTAAAGAAATCATTGAAAATGTAATCTCACCTCGATCTGTTTGCGACGCTCCACCACTTCGATCTGTATCTCCTCGTTTCGTATCTTTTGTTTTATTTTCGCTGCCTGCAGTTCGTACGCGAGTGCCGCTTCAGCTTTCTGAGAAATTGTAATTGATTTTACAGATACTGTCAACGGTTTTACTTAAGCTGGAGTAAGATCGATAACTACCCTCCAGTATGGCGGTAGGACAAAATAGTCTTTTGCGGAAACAATATTTTTTTATAAAATTCTTTAACTTTAAAAATATAATGTTTAGGTTAATAATGATTGTAAGAATATAAATATACGAAAGGTTTTAACGTTTTATTTTATAATACAATTATTAAGAATAATACTGCTGCGGGACATTAATTTCCGTCAGTGACACAATCCTTGACGTTCAATCTCCATTCGTTTTTAATCGACTTCAAATAAAAATTAATTAAAAAAAAATTCTTTGAGGTCGGTGCCAAATCTCAAAAAAAAGTTTGTTTATTTAGGTATTATAGATTTAATAAAATATTGGTTTTATTTCTCTCTTTTGAAGTCGGTTTAATTTTTTTAAATTATTTTTTATTTCGTATTATATTTATATTTAATATTATCCGTAGAAATATATACGGACCACACAATAGTGGTTATATATAATAAAGATATCAATGGCTCGTCTTTATATTTGAAAATTCTCGTTCTTGTTATTATTTCAAATGACTTCTAAGAGAATCTTGTACAGAATCTAGACTTCTCTTAGTATTATTGCAGCAGTTGTAACTGTACTAATTCTATTGCTTGTTATGTTATACGATACATGTATCTGTTAAACATTCAGAAGATTTCGGTTTGTTTGAATACTTACGGCAGTGTTGATTTCCTGGTCGAACTGCGCCTTCTGCAGTTTGAACATCCTCTTATTGTCTTCAATCTTGGTGTCCATCGAGTACTTGACGTCCATTGCGCTCTTCTCGCATTCCGCTTCCTGTAGACATTTAACATTAGTTACTATTGCTAAATAATAAAGCCCCATTTACACGGGGAGAGTTTCTCGCGTCGAGAATCGTATGCGATTATTGCGTGACATAACCGCCATAGATTATCGTGTTCTGACAAATGTTTACACGATGCGACTTTCTTATATCCTTACGATAATCATATCTTCGGGGCGAGAAACTCCCCCCGTGTAAATGGGGCTTAAGAGTGGTAAACTTTTTATAAAGGAAGTTTTAAGGTTGTAATGTTGATGGAGGTGTAAAGCTATGTCTGTTTATCACATTTGTTATATATTACATGGGCATATAGTTCTATGTTTTCGGGTCTAAAACACATAAGACTTGTTCTTTGTAGATAAAGACAGCAAATTAAGCTGAAACAAAATCATTAAAATACTTTCTACGCCTTTGCACATCTTTTAATATTAAATCATTATCGTTTAATAAAGATACCCGAGTGTCTAAATATTTCGAACTGAATATTTTTACGTTTTGCTGGAATTCAATGTAACTCCTACACGAAGTTAACTGCAGTCCAACAAATATATCGATCGAGAGGCGAGAGTAACGGTCGACGGCGCAATCACATTGCCTTGCTTAATTGCTTGTCGATACGTGGTTTGAAGGGCTTAGTATCGCAGGGGTTAGAGAAAATGACTAGGTACTAATATAGCCTTATATTGTAAAGATAACAAATGTTTTGTGACTGGTATGAAATTGATTAGATGCTTTTAGTATGAGATCTTTAAGCCCATTGCTAAAGATCTGAGTTGGGTCTACTATTATGACCTGAGACGTGTTAGTAGATGCCATTCCTCTACCAAGTTATTTTGAGAGAGCTCTTTGCTCATTTATTTATTTAAGTAAAAATTTTCAGCAATCGGTATACAGGGGATATCAAGACTGCGGGCGAAAACGAAGCCAGATGGTAGTTTTAGTGACTACAGACACAATGTAACTAAAAATTTTGCAAAAAAAGCGACGATTTTGTTTTGTAATGTTCTAAATATAATGTTCTAATTCTATATATTTAAGTGCATTATTTTTTTAAGAAAATGTAAGTATTTACCACCCAAATATGATGATAGGAAAAAAATAACAAAAAAATCGTCGCTTTTTTTTGCAAAAATTTTAGTTGCATTCTGTCTAAAGTCACTAAAACTACCACCTGGCTTAGTTTTCGGTAGCAGTCTTGATATACCCTATATGTAAGGCGCTGTTTATTTGAGAGTAGAACTTTAAAAAATAATTGCCGTTAAGACTTAATTCCAACTGATTATGCCATATATCGACTTGCTCATATGTGACTCTCAATAATAGAGCAAATTCCCCCAGGACTTGATTGAGTGATATACTCACATGACACACAAAGACACACATGCCTCGGTAGCGCAGTTGTACTACGGTACAATAACAAAGCTGAGGTCTCGTTTTCGAATCCCGCGTCGAGCCAAGTGATATTGGATTTTTAACCGACTTTCTTTCAATTCATTATCAACCAGGAGTCAGGAATTCGGGCTAGATATAGGGACGCCCTCTATCACATCGTGGGATGTAACATACAAGGCGAATCATGTATGTCCTATGAGATAATGTATGGAGGAAATAATTTCTCATCAATGTGTGTTCACATCAAATAACCGAGAAATTATCACAACGAAGGTTTAGATAACGATCAAAGTCAAATTAGATTGAGGTCAACTATATCATGCGTAATTTGAGATACGGCAATCTTTATTACATACCAAAATGACGGAAATAAGCCATTATACGAACAACACTATATACTTCGAACATATAATGAAGTCTTGCAACATACATAATTATATAGAATGGGACATTTCATACTCTGTTCGAATTGTTTGAAACAAAAAACGGTCGGTATTACTTTTCCCCTGTATCGGCCCATATTCGTCCCACTGCTGAGCACGGGCCTACTCTACAATCGAGAGAATCGATTGAGAGTGGTTAGGCCATATAGTCCATCACGCTGGCTTAATGCGGGTTGGCGGACTTACATACCGTAGAAATTCTTTAAAATCGATATGCAGGTTTCCTCCCGATGTTTTCCTTCATCGTTTTTCCCCTGACAACAGTTATTTGTCTCTTGTCAGTCGATACTTTGTTGGGTCACGACAATCTTCTAAAGGAAATTGCTCAACTTAAAATATTTTCGAAGTTTGTAGTAGGTTATTAGATACAATAGATGTTACTTCGCTGTTCCTCAAAATTAAAGTAAGCGTTAATCAACTATAATTACACACGCAACTTCGAAAAGTTGGAGGTTCATGTCTTCAGGTTGAATTCCAAAGTCCATAAATCAAGTCGTATTACGTTATAATATACAGACATAAAGTTGGAGATCTCGAAATAAACATTACACTTTGGTCCACAAAATTTCCAATATATTTTGTTTCTCGTATATTTTTTTGTATGTAAGTAAGTTAGCGGTATGTAAGTCCGCCAACCCGCACTAGGCCAGCGTGGTGGACTATATGGCCTAACCACTCTCAATCGTACTCTCGATTGTAGAGGAGGCCCGTGCCCTGCAGTGGGTCGTATATGGGCTGATACAATACAATACAATATTTTTTTGATAAATTAGTACGAATGAAAGTATGACTGGGTACCTACGTAAAATAACTGAAAATCTAGACATTTAAAACTGTAATTTCCTTTTATATATATATTTTGTAGGGTCATCCAAGTGACGGCCTATTGGAAACCACCGAAAAGGCAGATTTTTCTCAATAGGTATTTTTTTTGTCAGTAACATATTTTCAGAGAAATTGCTGTCTCATATCAATTGTTCGATAAACACCAATTAAAAAAGAAATTAATAAATTAAAGAAAATATTCATATTTAAAATTAAATTAATTTTTCGATTAATTGTTCGATAATTAATTGAATTACTTGTTCGATAGAGTCTTAGAGTATTTAGTATATAGAGGGAGCGCTGGTACTTCAAAAACGTAGACATTAATGGTGGTGCCGGACCACCTTGTTCTGCCCTCCTATTGGCTGACATTTGGCAGAATATCCCACACGCATATTATTTAAAAAATAAATTTAAAAAACGTATTTAGGGTTATTAAATTCCGCTCAAACTCGTTTTAGATATAATAATTACATTTAATTTCGGTTACCAACGGAATTTCTATTTTGTTGTTAAATAAATAGTTTAATTTTCACTAATGACTGACGAGACTGCCTCGGTGGCGTAGTGGTACTACGGTACGATTGCAAAGCTGAGGTCTCGGGTTCGTTTTCCGGGTCGGGCAAAGTGATATTTGATTTTTCTATTCATTATCAGCCCGGAGTCAGGAATTTGTGCCCGATATGGCGATAGGCTCGCCCCCTATCACATCGTGGGACGGAATATACAAGGCGAAACGTGGGTGTTCTGGTAGCACCTCTGCCTACCCCTTCTGGGAAAAAGGCATGTATTTATGTATTATGTATGTATTTTCACTAATATAGGGGCAAGAAAACATCTACGTTTTTGAAGACGCAAGTGTTTGACAGCGCTCCCTCTACATTATAAATACTATAATAATAGAGTATATTCAATCAATTATTCTAACACATTTATCTACTTTATTTTCCATAGCAAGAGCTATTAAGCGAGTTCTTTATAAAGTGGATCTTAAAAGTGCTGGTACAAATTGCTGTACTCCAATCCGACGAATCCATTTTAACAACCACCTCCCACGTTCAATTTGTGCAAATGAGCTCTTCTGTTTAAACGCAGTTTGTTTCAACCATTATCCATTCTTTCGCAGACATAGACATATTTTTGAAATATTCTAGTTATTTTTCAAGAAACAATATTGCATATTTTGGGGTGTAAGACGTTATGGAACCAAATTTGGTCATAAATTAATGAAGTGTACACTGTGCAGAAACGAAATATTTTAAACATATAAAAAGGTGAATGAATTTCAAAAATACAGCTATATAATTTTAACTACATACTTAAGCATTCGGCAATCTCACTCACCGAACGAAACGCGACACCAAAGCTGTCGCTTCACGTCGATCTCCTGTGAGACAGCGGTACCACCCTAGTCGAACCCGCCCATTCATACTGAATTATGGCTGACAACAGCGTGGCTGTACTACTTTGAAGAACTTATTTATTTGTGATAATGTAATAAAATATACATACCCTTATCCCAGCGTCTCTGTTGGCCTGCGCGACGCCGACATCAGCGTCTCGTTTGACGACCGCCGTCTGCGCCTTCCCCAAGCTGGCCAGGTACTGCACGTCATCGTACACGTCCTTGATGGTGAACGACAGGATCTCGATGCCCATCCGACCGACGTCCGGTGCCGCCACCTCGCGGACCAGACCGGCGAACTGATCTCTGTCCTTGTATACCTCTTCTACTGTAAGCGTTCCTGGAGACAAAAGTTCATGTTATAGGAATATAACTTTTGTATGGGGTTGTTAGGGAAACCTCCCCGATAGATGACAGTAGTGGGTATTGTGGTATGACACAATTTATGATTGGTTAGATTGGTCAGTATCGTTTTAAAACGTTTTATGAGCATTATTCACGCTCCATTTCGTCAGTACAGCTAAATATAGCGTTATTTTTTTTATTAAAAGTAGTTTTTTTTTTTGCAAAAACCATTAGAAGAGCTAAAATAAACCGATATTTTTTATTAAAAAATCATAGCTTTTTTTTGCAACACCAGCAGGGAAACAAAATATGGGGTGGTAATACGAGAAACGATGGAGCGTTTCTCGTATTGCCACCCCATATTTTCCCTAGCTTATTTTCAGCACATGATACCTATGATTTGAAGGGAGCCTATCGTCTTAACAGGACCTTCAAAATTGTTATCAGTCAATCCAGTAATATTAACTTGATATAAATTATAGTTTGCTGAAAACTGAGAGAGTCTGGCAGCGTTAACACCATTAATAAAATTCTTGTGCGAAACTTTATAGAATCATTCATATGAAAATGTAGTAGAACTAGTTACAAATTAAATCTAATTATACTTATACCCAGACGAGAAGCAAGAACTTATGTGATTGATTGTTGTTAGCGAATCTATTTTTTATATGGAGGCCACAATTTCGGCGAAGCGGCCTAGTTCAAGGTTATTATAGTTTATTAATACATAAACAGGGTTTGTACGCCAGTATGTTATCAGACACGTTTCAAGTTGGATTTGAGGGCGACCTTTAATAAATGTATCTTTAAATTATAAAATTATAATATATTAATAAACATATACGCCCCACGACAGGTCACGAGCCTCTTCTGCAAACGCGAGTTCGATCGAGAGGGTTAGGCCAGAGTCCAATAAACTATAATATGCGGAAGTCATTTTATTGAAATCATCTGCATTACCAGAGGAAAGTTTAAATTGAGAATGCGATGTATCCTGTATTCAAACGAGATTTTTACGTAGCAAAATCTTTGTAGTATTCCTTAACAATACAAAATATTTTACGAAATATTTTCTGAACGACGAATATGTCTATTTGGAATTCTCAGATAAATATTGATGCCTATTTCAATCGTCTTTAAACACATAATTTTACGTCACAAATACCAAGATGTAATGCGCAGGAATAAATTTTATTTGTATCAAGATTATATTTGAAGTGGTAACGTAGATCGACAACTGACATGTGATTGTACTTAAGATAGCTTCAAAAAATTGGCGCAAATTAGCATTATTTAAACAGAACAATTTAGTCATAGTCATTTTTATTGTTTTACGAAATAGTCTATGATAAACAAATCAATTTAACCCTGGTAGATAAAATTACAAACAAAAGAGCGTAGGTATGCTTTTGATCTTGTCACTTTAGATAAAATTGGTGATAATTCAACACAAAATTGTTTTTTTCGTGCATAATATTTAAAAGATCAAAATATAGCCAAGATTCCAACTTCAAACATACCCAACGGTATAGACGTACAGGGTATATCAAGACTGCGATCAAAAACGAAGCCAGGTGGTAGTTTTGGTTATTACAGACACAATGCACCTAAAAATCTCTCAAAAAAGCGACAGGTATTTTTTTGCAATTTTTTAAATATCATCGTGTGGTAAATACCTAGTTTTTGCCAAAATTATAATTTAAACCCTTACGTACCATTATATTTTTAGAAATAAAAAGTTTTACATTGTTATTTTAAGAAAACGATGTAATTACTACCCAAATAGGACGATAAGTAAAAAAATTACAACAAAAAAATTGTCGCATTTTTTTGCGAAAATTTCAGTTGCTTTGTATCTGAAGTCACTGATACTACCACCTGGCTTCGTTTGATAGCAGTCTTGATATACCCTGTATAACTGACACTAGAAATACAACTGATGTTAAAACTAAAACTGCGGTTTCCAAAGTTCGCACAGTAAATATTTTACGGGTAGCTCTTTTGCATAATTTAACATTCTAAACTGAATATCTTAAATCTTAGGATAACAGTACTATAAAACAAGTGCCGACAGCAGAGTAACAGACTTATCTTCATGAATAACCGCAGGCCTTAGCTATTTACAAAATGAGATGGAGAAGGGTTCAAACGAGTTCTATTCTGATAAGAATGACGCGTAATACATTACAAAGATCTATGCTTTGTTAGATTGTAGTTGATAGACATTTAGAAATCTAGAGTTAATTTTGAGAACTTTGGATATACTGTATGTAATTGTGGTGGTTTTGTGCTGAGAGCAATAAAAATCCTTTCTTCTTCCAACTTTATTTATGTTCGTTAAATAATTAAACACATCTTATAATTATTAATCGGCTTCCTAGCTAGCGTCCTTTTAGTATCCTTCCGCCATTCTTCTCTTCTTCCATTCACTCACACTTTCACTCACTCTCGTTATGTTTAGTTATTGCCAACATTTATTCCTATATAAAATTAATCAATTAAAATGAAAACAAATGGGGAAGTGTTGTTTAATTTAAATATTAATTTTATGTTATTTCGTGCTTTGTGCCATGGAACGTAAAGATAATAATTAATATCTAGGTATCCGATAAAGAATCTTAATCAAAAGCGGGGAAAAGAACTACAGTTGCAATTTAATATAAAATATGGGTTGACAATTAATTAGTTAACAAATAGTGGGATAATATAAAACACGTAGAAGAAGTTTAAATTTCTAAAACCATCTTCATTCACTGAAATCGTAGTGTGACCCAATGCAACCAAAATTAAGCTTTCTTTCGTATTATGTTTTATTCCATAGAAGCAACATTTGCGTGGATCAAAATATATTTTTTTATATTTTGCAAATCATTTATCATTTTGATATAATTTAAATAGCACTGACTGTGGTTCTATTGGCAATGAAGGCAGACGAGACGACCTAAGGGCAAGTGGTTAGATTGACGATGCCAATAAAGGACTAGTAACTACTAACTAGCCTATATTATAAATATTATTTAGCATCTATTACCCAAAGCACATTAAATAAAAAAATCTGTCATAATATGAGGCAGTCATTAAAATTTTACTAGCTTGCTTAATTACATATAAGAAGAAATCATTTTATTGTTAGATTTTAGACAACGTAGCTTTTTGTATGAAATAATATTTAAAAAAAAGTAGGAATAATGTTTTTTTTAGATTTACGAAATAATTTATAAAATAAATTTCAACATTTTGAAATAAAACGAATTCTGCCGGATTTTATCGCGAATTCGATTTAATTTTTACATTTTTTAATTTCTCGACGTTTCGATCACTTTGCAGCTTTCGTGGTCCGCCCCGTGACCATTGTGATGTAAAAACTAAATCAAATACGCGATAAAATCTGGAAGAGTTCGTTTCATTTCAAAATGTTGGAATTTATTTCATGCGCAAAACTACTATCTCTCTTTGAGACTATTTCTCAGCCAAAACTGTAGATCTATGTATGTAAATATTTTAAGACTTACTTCTTGACGTTGAGATATGTGAGGCCAATGGTAAGCGACAGCGGCACCAGCGCGAACCGTATGAATTCCATAGTGACACGGTATTGCACTTTTTTTTATATCACTAATTGTTTTAAAAGAGGTCGCATATCTGACAAATAATGCAATTTATTGTCTATTTTTTTACAGCTTTAAGCCTGTGTATTAATGCAATATTATTCCAAATTTTAAATTAAACGATCAATGCGATGTCGTGATTGCAGTAATGAACTAAAATGTACAAAACGGTTTAATTCAAATAATACAAGTTGGAGCCTTATTATGTCAATAAACAAAGAGGATTTATGCAATCGGTTGCATAAAGGCGATACATGAACAAGGAATTACTAAAAAGGTTTCATATACCACGTAGGTCAACCTTGAATGCATTTCCTACGTTACAAATCAATTTATGCATGATCTGAATACTAAACTCGTAGAACAAGCACAAAATAAAACATTTTAATTTTGATTTCCTGGTACACCATAAAGGTTTAAATTATTTATATTTAAAATCTTAAGCTGATCACAATATACCTTTACAGTGAGTTAAAAAAACACAAAAAGCACTGGCAACAAATAATAAAATATTTCAAAAAAAGAACGAAAAATATTGCAGTATTTTAGGCGCACTAAACTAGGGTTGACACTTTTAATATATCACCAGTGTGTCCAGACGTTGTAATCAACGCAGATGTGAAATAACACTGCAGATAAACACACCCCGTGTATCTCAACTTCCATCATCATATCTCTTATTCCGATGCAATAAGATTGATTTTCCACTGGTTTTAAAAGTACAAAATTTTATCGTTATTTACACTGCGAAATGATATAAATATGATAATGATAACGCTGCGGTTGCGATTACCGTCGACTTTTGCTTGCGTGAGCGATGTCTTGGTAATCAGTTGGATTATGCCTGGGTGTTATTCTTATTAGCCATCTATCTGTTGACACATGTTGACCCGTTAAAGTAGTTTACCAGGGAAGTTAAAGTAGGTATTCTATGACATTAGTGTATTTAATAGAGGGATGTCTTGAAAAACATATTTTTTTCGTAATGTTGGTAGTATTGATATATTAGTGAAATTGTTATTATTTAACAAAAAATCTAATATCAAAATTAACAACGTTATCATAGCATAAACCTTCTATACTAATTACTTATATCATAATACCACAAAACACATAGTAATTTAATCCACAAAGAAACAATAAAGAAATGACATAATAATAATAATTATAGGTAAAAATATAAACACAAATTAAAAAAGAAAATAATAAATTAAAGAATTTCATATTTCAAATTAATCAAAAAGACCGCCCCGAACCATATCCGGTGAGAATGTTCCCATTATGCTTGCACAACAAATTGCTATAAATTCCGTTGGTAACTGAAAGTATATTTAGTTTTTATCCGCCCAAAACAAATTAGA
The DNA here is from genome assembly GCA_033459515.1 of Theretra japonica. Lineage (NCBI taxonomy): Eukaryota > Metazoa > Arthropoda > Insecta > Lepidoptera > Sphingidae > Theretra > Theretra japonica. The sequence goes on from CM065942.1 coordinate 8,139,046, forward strand.
ATGGAATGCGAAGCTGAAGTTTCGGGTTCGAATCCCAGTTCGGATAAGTGATAATGGAATTTTAAATTAATCATCAGACCAGAGTCAGGAATTTGTGCCCGATATGATATTAGGCTCGTCCCTTATCATCATGGTGGCAACTCTTCCTACCCTTTCTGGGAAAAAGGCGTGAGTTTATGTATGTATGATGGCTTTATACCAATGACCTGTGGCCTGTTGTCGGTCAAACATTAATAACTCTTCTGCTTTTTCTACTTTATTTAGCGATTCTGATGCAACGTTATTTCTTATAATTTGGAGCAAAATTTAGCATATAATTTTTAAAACAGCCACTTGTGTAACATTTGCACTTTTTCGTAATTATCCAAACCACAGCAAAATATACAAAGACTATGACAGACATTCATTATGATTGGCTCAACCTGGGTATCGAATCCATTATCTCATAAACACCTATTTATAATGAAACCAGAGCAATTTCTTCAATACTTGATCAAAACTCTTTATCTTAATATTAATAAACTAAGCAACGATAATAAATATTATTTATTATAAACCTCCCATTATGGAAAGATAGTGTTCATTTCAGATATGTGATAATTACAACACGGATTCCGATCATGCTAATATCTGTTAATGTTGTATTGCGTATCTGTTAACCAATTGACTGCTTCATCTCAAGTCTTTTGGGAAATTTAACTTCAGCCAAATAATGAGAAAAAATACACAAAATTATCCGGCCTGGGGATCGCTCCCAGGGCTTCACGATTCAGCCATTAGACTCATCTAATTGGCAATACCATCAAACCTTGGTGCCATTAACCCTTGTATTGTATTGTATTGTATCAGCCCATATACAACCCACTGCAGGGCACGGGCCTCCTCTACAATCAAGAGTACGATTGAAAGTGGTTAGGCCATAAAGTCCACCACGCTGGCCTAGTGCGGATTAACCCTTGAGCAATACTGAATTGAATTGCTCCTCTAATATTTTATGTAGCCCTATCAAAATAGTGTATTTTAATAGCTCAATGAGCGTGAAATAGGGCACGGTAGACGCTTCGAACGCTCTTGACATTTGATTAATTATAAGTTTGACTTCCGAATATATTGGCTGTACTGCCAAGCGCAAAAACGTTTGGAAATTTTCCGTGCAAAATATCTATTGCGTTTTGGTAGATTTTAATTACGTTAGTGTGTATAGTATGTATATGCATAATCTATACATCTTTATATCTATTTTTGTATTGTATCAGCCCATATACGACCCACTGCAGGGCACGGGCCTCCTCTACAATCGAGAGTACGATTGAGAGTGGTTAGGCCATATAGTCCACCACGCTGGCCTAGTGCGGGTTGGCGGACTTACATACCGTAGAATTTTTTTAGAATCGCTACGGTATGCAGGTTTCCTCACGCTGTTTTCCTTCACCGTTAAAGTGCGTGGTGATTGACTATCAATACACACATAACTCCGAAAAGTCAGAGGTGTGCCCTGGGATTTGAACCCGCGACCACCGTGAACATGTAGGCAGCCGAGTCTGGTCCGATACCACGAGGCCACCACGCACTTTATATCTATACATATAATAAATTTGTAACCGATCGATGTCTGTACATGGAACATAAACGAGAAAAACTGATATTACAGTGATAGAACTCAAAACAATTATTTTTAGAATTTTTGTCTGCTAGTCTGTGCAGTTTTGTGCGACGAACTCAGAAACGGCTTAACGGATTTCGATGGAGGTAGCTGAGACGCTGGATTAACACTTAAGCTACTTTTAATACCGAAAACTGTAGTGTTCCTGTGGGATGAGGAAGGAATTCTGTTATATTTGTTAATTTTTATACTCAAAGGAATGGGATGCGACCGGATTACATGCATTGAGGAAGAATGAGACAGGACAGGGCGGCATATAACGGAATGGGACGAGACGGGAAATTTCAAAAATAGTTAATCACGCAAACCAAGTTTGCGAGCAGAAGCTAGTGTGTAATGATTCCGGCTTAATTTAAAAGACTCAGGGTTATTGAAAGAGGGGAAGAAATGAAGAGATGAAGAGATGAACTAAATTAAGAAGACGTGGATGGCAGTGGAGTAAAGGGAACAATCACTCAAAAAAACAATTTTCAAATAATCTGGTATGATAGTGTTTTCAGACGACAAGCAGTTATTAGATCCGCACCAGGATATTAGTCCGGAGACCCTAACATATTTTTCCCGCTACCTCTCCGAAGGCAAGCAGGAAGCTTAAAAACCTTTCCCTTGGCAAAAAGGAAATTGTCCCACCAAACCTACCATCTACGTAGCAATATATTACCATCAGCAGTAAACATCGCGACAGCTCAAAGTTATGATTGTGTTCGATAGTACCAACAGGGCGCACTCACGCCGACCCAAATTCGGAGCACCTTGACCCGGTTCCATATGCACCCAGCAGTACCATTCAATTACTATACACTGCTAGAATCGGGGGTTATTGGGGTTTGGTAAACTCAGCTGTACCGCTGCTGTAATATCTGTGATGGGGCGAGAAATAATTTCCAAAATTTTTATTCCTTCATAAAGAGCAAAGAGTTTAATGTATAAAATAATTATAGACAATTCCGATTTCTCAACATAGTCTCGACTCTGCATCAAGTCATGTGTTGTGGGTTAGAAACTACGACAGACTTTTGATCTTACAACATCCAGAACCGAAACAAACATTTGTCTTATTTTCTTGTGAGGATCAAACCAGCGGACCATGGCTTCGCAGCAGATTCGTAACCAGCTGCCCTACGGTGACCGTCTGATAAACTAAAATTACACTAATGTTGCAAAAATTAAAGTCTTATTTTGCCTGCTGTTATCCCACACTTACATGAGATTGGGACAACATAAATTTTTTTCATACCGCAGAATAACCGTAGGTGCGTTATTCGCCTATCACTCACCAAACTTAATTGACTAATTTTGGGCGACCTTTAACGCCAATTGACGTAAATGTAAACGAGGCTTCATATTAATATTGCGACTTAATACTACGAACTATCAACGAGTTCTTTTTTTTAATGCTAAAAGGCAAAGCCGCTTCCAACAGGTCGATGTGGAGATCCTTGGGAGAGGCCTATGTTCAGCAGTAGACTTCCTGTGGCTGAAGAGAGAGAGAGAGAGAGAGAGAAAGTGACTGTTCTGGCAGCCGATTATAATATCAGCCCATATACGTCCCACTGCAGGGCACGGGTCTCTCTATACCGAGAGTATGATTGAGAGAGCTCAGTCCTACACTCCACTACGCTGGCCTAGTGCGAGTTGGCGGATGATTATGCTCGTAATAAGAAAAGAAAGAAACATTTATTTGTTACAAGCAATTAATTACAACTATGCTTATAATTAAATTAACTAGTATGGTACTAATAAAACAGTGCTTGTAACAAAACGGCTGATGCTCAGCACGTGCTGGTGATAAAAAAATAAGTGCAGACTGAAGTCTGATCCGAGTAAAGTAACAACCGGCGCGAAACACGACCATCTTTCAACGATTCATACAATTATTCCGACCTCTAATCTTTAAACACCAACACATTTTTCGCCCGGCCCTACACACTCTCGTAACAAAGGAATGCCCACTAGTCTATTCGTATATGGCCCTGGTTTATTTCTGTTCATGATATAATAACCCACATTAATGTGTGCCATTTGCGTTTTAACAGGGGCCCATAGACTCGCGATTGTGTCTACGAGCCATTTGCATTTTGCGATACGCAAAAAGTTATGTCAAGCGCGAGTCGTAGATCATTTTAATGGGATCATTGTATTACGTGTGGGATTAAAGCAGCTATTTGTCCGAACAAAACAGCGTAAGATAGAAATTTATTTATACATATAATAAACTTGTCATCGATCGATTTCTGTACATAGAAGATTAATGAGAAAAACTAATATGGGGGGGACTATATTAACGTAATAGAAACCAAAACAATGATTTTTAGACTTTTTGACTGTTTGTCTGTGCGCGATGTACTCAGAAACGGCTTAATGGATTTCGATGAAATTTTGTATGGAGGTAGTTGACACCCTGGATTAGGCTACTTTTTATACTTAATTGAGAATGAGACGGATCAAGGTGGGATATAACGGGACGAGACGGCATAGTTGTTTTTTTTAAAGAGATTACCACGCAAACGGAGTTGCGGGCAGAAGCTAGTTATATAATAAAAATCATATATTTTTGTTATGATCATTCAATCATTTGTTAAGATGTACGAGTATGAATAAATAAAGACTTCATAAGATGGTGATTTTCAAGAAATGTATGATACTTGCAGACCTATTTATAAGTAACACAATAAACCGTAAACGCAAAATAATATCGCATCTATATTTTAATAAACTGGGATTCAGACTAGCCAGTCTGAATAATATAGCCATATTATTCGCAAGCGTACTTGACTGGAAAGCCAGTGACACCGACATACCTTTTCGTCCTCCCCCGAGGTACTTAAAGTGGTACCTGCCAACTCCCCTCTTGACAAACAACAAGGACGCAAAATTTCCTAAGCCGGAGATTCATAAGGATTACGGCGCGGCTAAGGACTACGAACTAAGGTTTTGTTCACATAAATGCGGAACTCTAATGACAAATATAGCCTGTTCATTAAAACTGCGCAAATGGCGACTATTCATGATGACAGCCTCCGTGGCGTAGTTGGTTAGGCGCCGACTGTGAAACGGGAGGACGCGGGTTCGATCCCCGCACCAACACAAATGTTTGTGTGGCCCACAAATATTTATGTGGGGTCTGGGTGTTTCTGAGGCCGAAAAGTAGCTTCTGATTCCCACGACACAAGACTCGATCTTAGTGTGGGGTCAGGACTATGTATGTGACTGTTGGGTCATGGGTGTATTTATTTATTATTTATTCATTGTTGGGAAATCTAGTTTTATTATATTTAACTATTGTTACTAGTATATTCAGCAGAGTAATCATTCTGTTATAATCGAGGAGTAATATTATTTAAACTGAATTAGGTATATTGTTATATACCTAATTCAGTTAAAACAATATATGTATATATATATATATATATATATATATATATATATTGTTTTTCGATACCATCCTGTTGGTGTTTTACCATTACTATCTAGCTACTCCAAAATTAATTGCAAAAACCTTAAGGCTTAAGCGTTACGTTGAGCCATAAGGTTTTTTTAAGAGCCATTGTTGCTATTTGCACAAGAGGGCCGGCAGCGACTGGATGCATAAAGCGGCAGACCGGGATCTATGGCGTACCTTCGGAGAGACCTATGTCCAGCAGTGGACTGCAAGGGGCTGATGATGATGATGATGATTGTTGCTATTTTACGATGGTGGGACATTTAAACTATACACTCGCCAGGAAATACTGAAAGTAGATCGGAAACTTTGTCACATTTGTTTGGCGTGGTATACTCAAAACAAAACACGCTTCATGATAATACGGGTGGTAAAACATATTACGAATCCTGTACGAAAATCTACAAAGGGATCAGGGGGCTTACTCTATGATGCGAAACGATGTTCGAATGTTCGAACATTCGACATCCGAAGTAAGTATAAGTTTTCCACTTCTAAAAATCAACACTATTCTCGCTGACATTTATCATTCACTCCTTACTTAGTGTATGATTACGACGCACGATTGTTGATTCGAACATTTTGTGGAGTACCTAGGCGCATTCGTACAGTTTTACGTGCGACGTCCGAACATTCGAATTTCGTTTTGGGTTCGTAACCCACAGATAACGTTCACTCTTCCTTTTTGTATACAATGCACCATGAAAGCATATGCGTGCGGACATTATTCTCTGTACTGGTCGCTTAATGTGTCTGTCATGCTCATTTGAAAATGACAGGTAACTGCAGAGACTGGGTAATGAGTGTGAAGCGAAGCGAGACTGTGTATCGTATTGTTTACTGTGTTTTATATTTCACAGGATTGGATAACAAGTAGCTTATCTAAAAACATTTAAACATGCACATACGTGGACACCTTGACGTATGTATAAAGACTGTCCTGAACTCACATCAGCCATTGCTACTCCTGTAGGCCAGGATCAACAGAGACCAGGATTTAATTTATTTTATACAAAAGCTTAGCGAATCTTTGGAAAGCTCCAAATAATATTTAAAAACCTGACAGATGCTCAGTGTGGAATCGAACCTGTAACCTTTCGTACAGAAAATAAACGTGACCTCTACGGCAATCGGTCGGACTTGTAACATTTCGCTGCGACATACCTTTACCGGGATAACTTTTACGAGTTGACCTATTTGATAGTATCCGTGTGTTTGATGCGGCTTGGTGTCCAGGTATCGATTCTACGCAACCCCTTCGAATTTAGCATTTACGCACCAAATAGGAAACTAAAATCAAACAAACTTGGTGTTTATTTGTTGATTGTAATAATTAAAATGAAATTGTAACCATTGCTCGCCTCGATTTAATTAGACATTTTTTGTAAGAGGTATGGTCTTAGTAGGTAGAGGCGATTTGCTACGAACGGTAAGGTCTTGTGGTTTCGATTCCTAGATGGGTCATTTTAGTAAAAGAGATATTTGGTTTAAAAAATGACATTTTAGGAAGTTATTTCGATGAACTGTCAGTGTCATTAGTGGTACCACTACTATTATCGATTTTTCCACAAACACATTACATAACCCATAATGCATTAATAAATTTCCAGAAATCACGTCAATGATCGGTCTCGTTAAAAGGCGGTGGTCCGCATCGATTCACAAAGGATTCCGACAACATTAAAAGCACTGAGAACGCAATAAAAGCAGAAATGACCCTTTGTAGAATTTCTCACTTGTTCGTTCATTTTGAAAATTATTTTGATTTGGTTTCCTTTCTGATTATTCTTAATTTTGTTGTAAGTTGCACTATTTTTAATAATTCCATTAATATTGTAAACATCATTGTGTTTGTGACAAAAGAATTAAGAAATATAGTTCTAAATTATGTTATATTTTGAAGAAGTAGAGCTAATGCAATAAATACAAATAAACGATGAATGAAAATAATGAAGCCACGCTATAGCTGATTTTAATTAAATTTTATCAAAAGGTTCGATCGGAGTGTTCGATTAGGTTCCGATCCAGTAAGAAATCGAATCCCCAGTAAAAAAACTGCAATTGTAATGCTGCTGACAAATGGACTCCTTCTTTCACCATTATTTTATTTTATTTTTTATTTGATTAAATTGTAATTATATCAAGAACTTACAAAGGAAATGAAACGTTAAAAAGTACAAAGTGGGCACGTCGCGAGCTGAGATTAAAGTGGAGGTTCACTCGCAATAACGTTAACTAAAAAGAATTTTCTCAAAAAGCGCACAGATTAAACGTGCGCGCACATTATCCGAGTTAAAACGCGATAGAAGAGTTTAAGTTAGTAGTTATCGAGATGTTTTATTGTTATTTTAAATATCTGTTGTTGGCAAAGCATACCTATCGATGGAAAAATTAGTTTCCAACATAACTTTTTTCGTGTTTAACCTAGAATAAGTCCCATAAAATTTGAAATAATTCTGTAATCAGGGGTCAGGAATTTGTGCCCGATATGGCAATAAGGCGAAACGTGTGTCCTGGTTGCACCTCCAGCTACCCCATCTGGGAAAAAACGCATGAGTTTATGTATGTATGTACATTTTTAAATATTTTTTACTTTGTTTTAATATCCGTCACTTGACTGAGATAGCACCCAAAACATCACGGTTGAACAGTGTATAAACCAAGGATTTTAATAAATAATTCACGCAGCGGGCCTAATGTACTGTGATACGATGAAAGGGTCTCGGGAAAGCTGATTGCACGAAAAGATGGATTAGATCGTTGCACGAGAGAAACATTATACAAAACATCAAACAAATGATCATCACCCATTTCCGAATTACTTCCTGCCACCTGGCGTAATCCCACAATCCGACCACCGTGAGGGGTTTAGCATGCTTTAATAGGAACGTTCATTTAACCTCTAGTATATTGCCTTTTTTGTGCTGGTGGCAAGATGTTCCTATTCGCCCGGAAAGCGACCCAGACAGATGCGTCGTGTTTATGGTTCAAGACTGTCTATATGCGGTTTTGAAAAGGCCATAGGCCAGTATAGTGGACTTCATTTGTATTGTACTTTTACCTTAGGGAAATTGTATTCACGTATTGTGCTAGAAAAATACATAACATTAGTTATATCATACATTTTTTATGGCAAAGGACAAACACGAATCTTTGGGAGTTTCGCAAAATGTTTTATACACGTTATTTAAGTGAAAACTGAGGTCCCGGGTTCGAATTACAGGTCGGGCAAAGTGATATTGGATTTTTCTATTAATTATCAGCCCGAAGTCAGGAATTCGTGCCCGATGTGGCGATAGGCTCGCCCCCTATCTGCTATCACATCGTGGAACGGTCACGGAACACACAAGGCGAAACGAGGGTGTCCTGATAGCACCTCTGCCTACCGCTGCTGGGAAAAGGCGTGAATTTATATGTATAAAAAAATATTCTCATTAAATTTTCAACAAATAATAACGAAGTATAAATGACTTTATAACAAAGTATCTAACAGTAATCCGGTAGATAACATTAAGGTGATGCAATTTCTGTAATGTGATAGTATGAGCGCATGCACCTGGGACACGGTAGGCGTGCAGTAATCCGAATCCTATAGCCATATAACGTATCCAATCCAATCCATCAGCCAAAGGAAGTCCACTGCTGAACGTAGGCCTCCTCTACAATCGAGAGTACGATTTACATTTACATCGCGTATTTCAAATCACCAGAGCGAACAAACATGGTTCTGTGAACAGCGTGCCGCGAATATTTTAGTTGATACAGAACTGTGTGGTAGAATAAAACTGACCAAAAATTCAGTAAAAAGATTAGCATAGTTGAATTAAATTCAGCGTACGGAATATAGGTCATGCTAATAAATGAATACGCCCAACAGTCACATACAAAGTCCTGACCCTACACTAAGATCGCGTCTTGTATCGTGAGTATCAGGAACTACGAGAGACTTTTCGGTCTCACAAAAACCCAGAACCGGGGCAAATACTTGTTCGCACAAACATTTGTCTCGGTGCGAGGATCGAACCCGCGGCTTCTCGTTTCACAGCCGGCGTCTAACCAACTGCGCCACGGAGGCTGTCATAAAAGCCACAAAGCAAGATCTCATTTGCCTTATTTTAAAAATCCTATACTTTTTCATATTAAACCTTGTCAAAAGAAAAGACAAAATTGTTTTGAGGAGAATAAGAAAGCGATTATCTCTACCGGATCTTCAAGCTGAATGAAATGAGCTGAGAAAATTGAAATGCAAATCTGTTTATTTTAATTAAGTGATGGCTTATCTGAATATTCTGCTTTAAAACTCTCTTATTAATATAAAAAAGCAGCTTATTATGTTATTGTTTTATTTAAGTGTCACAAGAGGCTTTATTTAAGCATGAACTTTTAACGACCTTAGTCATAGACAGTTTTAAAACCTGTTTTAGTTATCGAATGTTTTGTCCCTTTCGAACGAATGTTGAATTCAGTTTGAGCGAAGAAGACAAAAAATTTGACAACTAATATTGGTTTTAAAACTGTCTATGAATAAAGCCGTAAGTGTTCAGCACTGGAAATTAGTAAGAATGCTGTCTTGTGAGAGGCCTATTTTCAGCAGTCCTTCCTTTGGCTGATGGATTGGATTGATTGTCATTGTAAGATTGTTTTGATTATACTATTCAGAATGCTGTCTTTTCTCCGTCCTGTTCACTAACTACTTACCTACAATCCCCTTACGCACTTTAATCTATTAGCAATTGTATTGTATCAGCCCATATACGACCCACTGCAGGGCACGGGCCTCCTCTACAATCGAGAGTACGATTGAGAGTGGTTAGGCCATATAGTCCACCACGCTGGCCTAGTGCGGGTTGGCGGACTTTTACATACGATAGAAATTAATACAAATCGCTATGGTATGCAGGTTTCCTCACGATGTTTTCCTTCACCGTTATAGTGCGTGGTGATTGACTATCAATACACACATGACTCCGAAAAGTCAGAGGTGTGCCCTGGGATTTGAACCCGCGACCACCATGAACATGTAGGCAGCCGCGTCTGGTCCGTTACCAACAGGCCACCACGGACAATCTATTAGCAATGTGCTACCAAAATCCACACAAAGCGTACTATCGAAAACAAAGTATCGTGGTACGTCGCGACCTTGACACAGCGTCTTCCGCGAGTCAACCGCGCAGTTTACGCTATCCCGCCCACTGTTTACTACCGGCGACCGCCGAGTGCCCATGACTCAGTACACACGTAGTATATGAGGACCGTATTTGATTATATTGTTATTTTTAAACTAAACTGACTGCCTCGGTGGCATAGTTGTACTACGGTATGATTGCAAAGCTGAGGTCTCGGGTTCGAATCCCGGGTCGGGCAAAGTGATATTGGATTTTTCTATTCATTATCAGCCCGGAGTCAGGAATTTGTGCCCGATATGACGATAGGCGTGCCCCCTATCACATCGTGGGACGGAACATACAAGGCGAAATGTGGGTGTCCTGGTAGCACCTCTGCCTGCCCCTTGTGGGCAAAAGGCGTGAGTTTATGTATGTGTGTATGTATGTTTTAAACTAGATTTTGTCCGCAGTTTTGTTCGCATTAATGTAGGTTTTGTCAATTAATGTTGGTTGTTGGATATGTGTAGAATAAACGAAAAGTTATCTTTCCTCAGTAAGAGATTTGGGTAAAAGGTAACCTATATCATTTTCTATACTCCTCGCAACGTGTCCGTACATTTTGGTGATGATCCGATGAAAAGTTAACCCGGGAAAGAGTTACAAAAAACTTACATTAGTTGGTTAATATACTGGCTGTAGTAAATAAAAATCTTGTATCTGACTGGCAAATTCCAATAATTTTCATTTGGCAAAAACCACATGCTACATTAGTAATAAAAACCCTGGCACCACTAACAGCAAAATGCCCTTAAGCTACCTCACTGGCAACTTAAAAATGAATAATTCATAATTCCGCCGCGGAGTGTGCACAACAAACAAAAAAAAAAAAAGAAAAAGAAAATCAAGCGCACATACACGTTGTTCGAATGCGGGTTGGTTTTTCCAAAGTTTTCACGAAAAGCCGCCGGTGTGCGGCACTACGGTTTTCTTTGAAGTTTGAACGCGCTTGTAATTAGCTTTGAAAGGTTTTTTAAGTTTTCCCCGCATAATTGTTTATACATCAAATTTTATTAAGTGAGATTTTACGAATTACATTTTCGTAGTACGGAAAGCTTTAGTGGGGCAGTGAAATTGAATAGGAAAAATGTTTTTTGAAACTCTCGGTGTAGTAAGTGATGACCAGTTTTGAAATCAGGGATCGCGGTTTCGATTCCCGCAACTAGATTAATATTTGTGTAGAGCTGGTATGGCGGGCATGCTTTAAAGAATGGAGCACCAGGGTGATCGGGTAAACAAAGGGTACGATTATTGGATCTCGGGACTTCTACTTGACCGAAAAACCGCCATATGGATCTTTTCCGTCATGTAGATTTTCCTTAGTAAAGCAGTTCGCCCCAGCGAGATGATCCTAGCGATTTATTTTTAATGTCACGACGAAGTCTTTGCAATGAATTTGTATAGTTATTACAATAATTAATGGTTACTTCGTATTTCTTACCAATCGACATAATTATGCCGGTCTTGCGATTTACTTACATGGGTTACATTGTCAGCTTACTTTAACTTGTAATTACTTACGCTTGTATATCCTTACCTAGTGTACTCAAATGTCTTATAACTATCAAACAAGTGCGAACAAGTAGATTGCCCAACCTGACAACCAAACCCTGTTCCCCACAGTTCACACCCTACTTTCGCTACAACACTAATGAAGCTTAATAGAAATAAAATTAGTTAATAGAAATGAAATTACAACACTAAATAACTTAATGTAAAAACCAAACAATATTTAAATAATGAAAATGCACGGTTAAATTTATTCGTGGCGAGATTTACTTCGCTCAGTGCTTTTATTAAACGGATAATTCATATTTGATTGAAACGTATGAAACATTTAACTATTTAATTTTCGAACGTGTTTTCATACGTTTTTCAATATGTCGCTGTCGTCAGTTGTATGTAGATTTACACAGTCAATTGCTTTGAAAGCTATATAAAATAATATAATATAGGGTATTATTTATGACATTTAATTTTTTTTAAATATAGTCTTGTTAAATGTAAACGAAGGTTTTATTAATAACTCAAAATGACGCTTTCGTCGATCGATAGTGAACATTATATACGAACGACGAAAAAAAAAAGATCCATTAATGTATCACTACTTTGGAAAATCATACGAAATTTTCCAAACCGAAAACGCCACAAAATATGGATTGCTCAACCTGGGAATAGAACTCAGAACCTATCAGTACTTATAAATTTATTTTCATTAAACCAAAACCAATGAAGCGACAAAAACAACAGCAATTTAATAACTTAATATAAAAATTCACATACAATTTCATATTCGTAAAGTTTTACTGCATTGCGAAGCTCTATGTCCTATGAGCTTGCAATTTAACATTTAGTTTCCCTCGTAGAGTCTCAATATTACTTTTTTATTTCACGGCAACAACGCTCATGGTATAATGAATTTAACGCTCCATTTTAACCATAGTAAGTAAGCTGGACAATAAAAGTCAGTGATTTTATTACATCAGTTACGGCCGTTAAATAAATATTATTTTTTGTTTGCTCCTACCGTTTATTGCTTTATTAACTTACTGCCTTGGTGGCGTAGTTGTACTGCGGTATGATTACAAAGCTGAAGTCTCGGGTTCGAATCCCGGGTCGGGCAAAGTGATCATGAATTTCTCAATTCATTATTAATTTGTGCCTGATATGGCGATAGGCTTGCCCCCTATCACATCGTGGGACGGAACGTACAATGCGAAATGTGGATGTCATGTTAGCGCCTCTGCCTACCCCTTCTGGGAACAAGGGCGTGAGTTTATGTATGTACGATTTATTGCTTTTTGGATATGCAGAGTAAGCATTTTTGATTTCATATTAGTATATAGGAGGCTATTAATGTTTTAATGTTAAGATGACAATTTTACGAGGAAAGGTTTATAACTTTATTATATACTAGGGATTAAATAATAAATATTGTTAGGTTGGCTAATCACCTGCGTAACAAAAGGGTTTAAAAATACAAAATAAGTATTGTAAAAAAATACTAACAATATTTGTTATAATTCTAGTCACCATAGATCGTCGGCCTTATTCATAGACAGATTTAAAACCTATTTTAGTTATCGAATGCTTCGTCTTCTTCACTCAAACTGAATTCAAAAGTCGTTCGAGAGGGATAAAACATTTTATTACTAAAATAGGTTTTAAGCTGTCTATTAATGAGGCCATGTATACGTAGAACCTACTGCAAAAAATTAACTTAAAAAAAACATGGATCTTGACATTTCATTAATCCAGAATAAATGTAACAGACATACTGGTAGCGTGTGGCAGATTTCGACATTTCTATGTAACTGAGATTTTATGTAACATCCATCATCAACACATACCTGGTTCGTGTGAATAGACAGTTCCTATAAAATAAAGACATTTTATATTTTCTTTACACTATACACCAATAATCTCGTGAAATTTACAAAGAGCACATATGATGTGAAACAATATAAGTACACTTATCCACTTTCCTATAATATATGAAATATAGAACAATCCGACAGGCACATTCTCAATAGCTTGAGTAAATATCATTGCCAATTCAATTTGCTACAAAATGCTTTAAAAAATATCATACATGATTTTAGTAAGCAAATATTATCATCAAGAGACCAGGGTGTCTAAAACAGAGCATATAATTTCTTGTAGAATTCAAGGGCTTAATTTTTTATTCTACACTATAATAAAGTCTTGTAATAAAGTGACAAAAGCTTTTTTGTAAAAGCGGTTTGTAATAAAAATGTCGTCAAATTTAACACGACTCATAACGGTGCGATATTAATCTGTCAACGCTAAATATTAACGACGCTGGAAACCGAAGCAATACATCATGGACTTTAATCCTGAGTTTAACCTTCATCCCATACTAACTAGACGCCAGCCACTGAAATACACAATTTCACGCCCAGAAAACGCATTGAATAATTCCTGTAATATTATTTTAATATACCTAATAAAATTTCATTAAATATTCCAAACTGTATTCAAATAAAATACTTATTCAATGAACCAAACAATAATTTGAGTTTGTAAATCCCAAATCATAATCAACTAAAACATTATTTATTAAATTCAATCAACGAAACAATTCCTAAACAGAATTCATAATTAAAATTTCAATTTTGGAACACATTTCAATGTATTCTAATAAAATACTTATTCAATGAACCAAAAAATAACTTTAGTGATGTAAATATCTTAAATCGTAATCAACTAAAACATTATTTATTAAATTCAATCAACGGAACAATTATTAAACAGAATTCATAATTCAAATTTCAATTTTGGAACACATTTTAATCCGCTAAATGTCACCAAAACATTTCTGTAAACTACTGCAATCACGACGTCATGAAAAAATCCATTAAATTGCTATTCCAATTTTAAATTTTACAAACACTAAATTACTTTTGCAGTTTGATCGATTTTATATCATTTTCGTACGTAATCGATTTATTTGCGCGCGAATGTTTGCGTGGGTGTTCGCGGTGTTGCCCGCCGCTCGCGACGACCGCGGCGGGACTGGCTGAGCGTCGGTGGCTGTAACTTATACTATACCTACTGTATAGAGGACTATAGACTACAAGCGTACTGAAGGAATCTTATTAGTGTCCTGACGGGATATTTCGCGACGTTCCGTTCATTTCCTTAGAGTGACGGGATCCAATTTGTGAATGTTGAGTTGTGTTATCCGCATTAAATCTTAGAACGGGAAGTAGGCGACTTTTCCACTTATTTTAAGAAATGAAAAAAAAAAAATGGTACCTTGCATTTTCGATGTTACTAGAAGATTTGGTTTAAATAAGATTCTTCTTAAGAAATTTTTTTGTTTGTGTTACTACCTAAAAATACTTGTACTACCTACGTATATTATGGTAAATGTGACATTAAGTAACAAATGTAACGAAACACAGAAACACTACTACTAAAAGGTTCAATTACAGAGAATGGTTATTATCCAACTAGAATAAACCCAACATTTTGTTTTATCTCAATTTTCGAACTCTAAGAATGCTTAGACAAATGATGCTGCTATTTTATGATACGACTATAGGATTAAGTGCGTGGTGGCCTGTTGGTAACGGGCCAGACTCGGCTGCCAACATGTTCACGGTGGTCGCGGGTTCAAATCCCAGGGCGCAACTCTGACTTTTCGGAGTCATGTGTGTATTGTCAATCACCTAGCACTATAACGGCGAAGGAAAAAATCGTGAGGAAACCTGCATACCAACGCGATTTGTATAAATGTCTATGGTATGTAAAAGTCCGCCAACCCGCACTAGGCCAGCGTGGTGGACTATATGGCCTAACCCCTTTCAATCGTTCTCTCGATTGTAGAGGAGGCTCGTGCCCTGCAGTGGGACGTATATGGGCTGATACAGATACACAATAAAAAAATAGAATACATAAAGAACATTGTGGCGGTTCGTAACTCGATGCACTCCATGCTCTCTGCCTAGGCTCATGGGGTAAGACCTTGAATTTTTTTCGACAAGTCTTTAAAAAAAAGTACTTTTACGTTTTATATGTCTTGTGGGTGTCATATTGAGTTGACGCAAACTTTTAAACAGACAAGTTTGACAGTTCGTTAAAAGTTACAAAACTTCGATAGGATGGAACTTTCCAATTTCCCAACCAACATGAACGCCCGGCAATGTGTCAAAGTTTCAAAACTTTTGCAAAATAAAATATGCTTTTATTAAAAATTTATTAGCTTTGTACGAGGAAGCGGTAGAAAAGAAAATATATTTATTTCGATACTGTTATCCATGCCATTCAATTTAAGATCGCTTTTCACACGATAAAAAATAATGTTAAGGTTTTTTTAATACATTGGGTTAGAAAATTAGCAATTGGCTTACTATCTGAACGGAAATGATTTCCACCGTCCTTTAACTTCTCACCCTAAAGAAAAACAACCTGACTATCCTACTTTCGTCATTTCCAAGAACAAAAGCAGTCATTTATATTTGTTTATATATTTATATTTTGTTTCGTAAGCGAAACATTACAATGGTGAAAAAACAATTAATGTTTGTGAGTATTACTGTGGGTTTCAGTTTTAGCCTGTGTATCTACATCCTGTTGGACTGCTTCGGTGGCGCAGTGATACTAAGGTGTGATTACAACGCAGAGGGTTTGAATCCAGGGTTGGGAAAAGTGATATTGGATTTTTCTAATCCTTATTAGCCCGGAGTCAGAAATTTGTGACCGACATTGGCTATGGCGATAGACTCACCCCTCATCACATCATGGGACAAAACAAATAAGGCGAAACGTGGGTGTCCTGTTTGCTACCAGGTGCTCCTCTGCCTACCCCTTTTGGGAAAAAAATATTTATTTATTTACACAAAGCGTAATTTGATTAATTTATAAATGAAATATGTTAATACATATTTTTATTTTATACATTCAACTTTGTTGCCAGTATCTAGCAATCGGCATAAAATATTCATTTTCAGTACAACGAATAGAATACACCAAGCACGCAAATACGTCATCAAAAAGCCGCTTCCACACCATCGCAAGAATCGCAACGGGGCCGGAATAAAACCATTGTTCTATTGCAATCGTGTGGAAGCGCCTTACAATGGCAGTGTCGCGACGAGTCTGTACCTCTCTAAATACCAAGATACTTATATCTTAAACCTAAATATACCAATCTAGAACATTGAATTTGCAATTTTTTTGTATAGCATTAGTGAGGCAAACGAGCAAGCAGGTCGTCTGATGGTAAGTCATCACTGACGCCCATGAACATCCACAACGCTTGGATCATAGATGTGTTGTTGGCCAAGATTGGGAGGGGAGCGGGAAGGAAAATGGATAGAAAGACGTATTGGGGTATTGGGCATCTGGCAGTCTCACTCACCGAACGAAACGTCGCATAGCTATTAGCTGTCATAGCTGTCGCTACACGTCGATCTTCTGTGAGACAGTGGTACCACCCCGGCCGAGCCTGCCCATTCATGCTGAGACGTGGCTGATAATAGAGCGTGGCTCTACCACTCTTACCAGTCTTGAATTTACCACTCTATAATATTATGTCCATTTATTTTTATACCTGATTGTACACAATAAAATACACCGTGATCCGTGGTTTATAAAGATCATTTTCCTGTGTTTCATTGCCTTTAGTTTCTGGGCGTTCGTAGAAAAATCAAGCTTTTGTATGAGCTAGTTACTTACGGCTATATGCTAGCTAGAATTTAATATAATAGAGCAACATTTTATATAGAATATTAGGGTACCTACCTAAAAAAACATACAGATATTACAATATATTAACAAAACTATTTACCTACAGGGTTAGTTAATAAAATAAATCACAACCTCACGAACTTGAAGCTTCTCAAGCAGTGACGTCATTTGAAGCTATTTCTCAACTTCAAGTGGCGCAGAGACAAGGCATTAGCGATAAGCTTGAATTATTTCACATTAGCTGCGTCCTTCAACACTAATTCTCTATAAGCATTCTAAAAGTAGGTGAAGATCATACGTGTTATTCATAGTCAGATTTTAAACCTATTTGAGTTATCAAATGTTATGTCTTCTAACTTCTCCACTCTTCCTTTCTCAGTCAGCTTTTTAACTAATCAGGCCAAGAGGCAAGGAGGCTTAGAAATACATGTCATACAAGGTATATCAAGACTGCTACCGAAAACGAAGCCAGGTGGTAGTTTTCGTGAATTACACACAAAACAACAAAAATTTTTGCAAAAAAAAAGTGACGGCTTTTTTTGTTTTGTTTTTCTTATCATCGTATTTAGGTGGTAAATACATACATTTTCCTTAAAAAATAATATACACCTTTTTATTTATAAAAACGCTATAGTACGCAAGGCTTTAAATGATAATTTTAGCAAAAACTATGGATTTTCCACCAAAAACACAATAATATTTAAAACATTAAGTACAAAAAACATCGTCGCGTTTTTTTGGGAAAATTTTAGTTGCATCGTGTCTGTAGTCACTAAAACTACCACCTGGCTTGGTATTAGATAGCAGTCTTGATATACTCTGTATATGTAGAGACATATACTCGTAGAGGTTTTTCAATGAGTGGACTCTAAAATACTAAAATATTAATAAAATGAATGATGATCTTGGATAAATTTATTCACGTGCCTTTGTTACTTTAGGATATTATAATTAGACCTTTGACGATGGACCCTAAATAAATATTCTAAAGAACTTGGACATAATATTTCACTTTGGTGATTGTGGATGGAAGAGTCGGTAGGAAACTTTGTAATACTTTAAATAAAGCACTCGTAAATATATGATATATAATTAAAGACTATTTTATGGAAATTTTATGAGATACAGGAATGGTAATGAATATTATGTCATGTTTCTAAAATGTACGTAAGGACCTCAATTATACACAGTCCTGAGTCCTGACCCTTCCCATTTTTCAACAGTGAGAGATCTTAGTACAATTTTCTCAGATAAGTGGCTGCTATCATACCGATTGTGTCTGTAATAGTTCTAATCACGATTGGTCCTAACAAAATCGTAGATCTAAGGAGCTCATACTAAGAAGGTTGTTTAAGCATAACAAATGGGATATTAAAAAAAAAAGTTAATTTCAATATCACCGGCATGACTGTGATAAATTCTTGGCTGCTTAACACATAGTCCAGATCACACAGCAAGACACAAGTCTTATGTCATGGGTAACAGAAACTACGAGAGACACTTTGGCCTCACAACGCTCAGATTGGGAATCAAACCTACTCTTATTTCACAGCGGGCATCTAAACCAACTTCTCCATTGAGGCTGTCAAAAAAAACGAAATATGAAATTTAAAAAATACCTTACGAACCATAACATAAAGAACAAATTAAGAAAAATTCACATTACAAACCACTTAACAACATACTAGAACATTGTGTGAATTATTGACATTAAAAGTATCGAAAAACAATTTAGCAGTGCATTTGCTGCAGACTACTGTCGGTACATTGATCTAGAAAATTTATTGATAGTATTTTTTGGTAAGGTAAGCATCCAATAGAGACAATTGTAAAGACTATATAGGTCTTATTAATAAACTCGGATGAGCGAAGGATTAACTTTAGTCCAAGGCTTTAGAATTGACTCGATTATTTTGAAAAGCGAGGTATTCACGAATTTACTATTAAACACGGAATTACATAGAGGTTAGACAACCATCGTATTGTAGTTACATTATTCAATCAATCCAATCCAATCCATCAGTCAAAGGAAGTCCACTGCTGCTATGTTCAGCAGTGGACTTCCTCCTAATGATTTCCACAGTGACCTGTTGAAAATACCTTAAAAAGATTATTATTATTATTCAATATCATAGACAAATTAATAGTCACAATAATCGAGTCAATTCTAAAGCCTTGGACTAAAGTTAATCCTTCGCTCATCCGAGTTTATTAATAAGGCTCATATAAGTCTAGTATAAAGTAATGCGCTTTTAGTCTCTTCAATTGTTTTTCTGAATAATAAGACGAGATTGTGTATCTGATACTATGTGTCACATACATACATAAACATCACGCCTTTTACCCAGAAGGGGTAGGCAGATGTGCAACCAGGACACCGACGTTTCGCCGTATATGTTCCGATCCATCTGATAGGGGACGAGCCTAACGCCATATGTGTCACGCCTGCCTACAAACAGTAGCATCACCACTCAGAATGTTTGATCGGGGTTCAGAATTTATTATTGACGACTGCATGACCTAGTTAAGTTTACTAGAAGTCGCTGGATGCAGGACGTTTCCAAAAGGTCACAATGAAAATACTTGGGGGAAGTCTAAATCGTTCCTTATATGAGCGGGAGTGACGTAAGCAGTGACGTTTCATGTACAGGGTATATCAAGACTGCTACGGAAAACGAAGCCAGGTGGTAGTTTTAGTGACTGCAGACACGATGCAACTAAAATTCTTGCAAAATAACGCGACGATTTTTTTGTAATGTTTTAAATATTGTGTTTGGGTGGTAAATCCATAGTTTTTGCTAAATTAATAATTTAAAGCCTTGCGTACTATAGCGTCTTTAAAAATAAAAGGGTGTACATTATTTTTTTAGGAAAATATATATATTTACCAGCCAAATATCATGATAGGAAAACATTCAAAAAAATCATAGCATTTTTTGCAAAAGTTTTTGTTGCATTGTGTCTAAAGTCACTAAAACTACCACCTAGCTTCTTTTTGGTAGCAGTTTTGATATAACCTGTATATAATAAACTTCGCCTTATAGGTTCTTAGCTCGGTCATGGTATGCTACAGTGGACTGACACCCTAACGCTTCAGTTTAAACAATCGACCTCGATCCATTCACGCTGACATTTCGCCTGTCGGCATTGCGACGGTTCGCAGCTTTTAAAAATTGTACAGCGGATTGGTGCAATAGAATTTCGTAGTAGATATTTTATTTTATTTTTTTAGATTTGTTCACCTACGCGTAGTTTAATATTTACAGGTCTCTATGGAAACAAATGAGCCCTATGTTCCGCAGTGGACTACTTGTGGACGCAGAAAGAGAATAGTTTAATACAAGAGTTTAAAAATTAATCAAACACATTATAGCATTTTTGTATACTTGCCTACACATTTACGGCTTTATTCATAGACAGTTTTAAAACCTAGTTTAAGTTTTAAATGTTTCATCCCTTTCGAACGACTTTAGAATTCAGTTAGAGCGAAGAAGACAAAACATTGGATAACTAAAATAGGTTTTAAAACTGTCTTTGAATAAATCCTTTAGTAATATACGAGGGAGGGGTTACAAATTTATCAAAATTAAGGTATATTAAGTGGTCTCGTTATCGAATACTTGCATGATTTCAGATATTTTGGGAATGTAAACCACGCACTCCTGCGGCAAGGACGTCGCAGAACCTTGAATTCTCTGTTATAAATTGTGGTTGAGGTAATGAAGTTTACATTCCGTAAAATATGCTATTCAATTTTTTTTTCATTTATTAGGGATAACAAAAAATATATCCAGGGTTTATATAGACTGCGACCGAAAACGAAGCCAGGTGGTAGGTAGTATTAGTGACTTCAAACATATATGGCGCTGCGAACAAGATTCGAACCTGTGCGGGTACAATCCAATGAATATCAAGTCGGCACAATTGTATCGATAGTCAATCGATTATAATTAATCCTCACGGATGGATATTTTAATAAAGATCTGCACTAATCATCATTTCAATGCAATTGCTTTGTCGTACAAGCATAAAACATATGGAAAGCAAAAACAAGGTATATTAGCTCATCTACATCCTTTGCTATAGAGATAGACTAACCCGAGTACATAACACTGTATACCCCAAAAGCGTATACATTAACCGCAGCTGTTTAAGGGTTATTAATGGTTCGCGATAGACCATCAGTCTTCTCAGGTTTTTGTTTGCCAACGGCCGATCAGTTTGACTAAACCAATATTAGTGAGGCTTCCAGTTTGCAAAATATGACTTGAGAAAATTCGTGACAGCTCCGACATTAATAATAATAATAAGGTATATTGAACAAAATAAGACATAAAAACACTAACACTAAAGCGCAAGTGTTAGATTGAACTCTGGTGCCCAAATAAAGATTAAACTTATGTTATGGGCACCAGGGGATCATATCGTACATTACAGCATACATACATACATAAACACACGCCTTTTTCCCAGAAGGAGTAGGCAGAGGTGTAATCAGGACACCCACGTTTCGCCTTGTATATTCCGCCCCACGATGTGATAGGGGGCGAGCCTATCGCCATATCGGGCACAAATTCCGGACTCCGGGCTGATAATGAATAGGAAAATCCAATATCACTTTTCCCGACCCGGGATTCGAACCCGAGACCTCAGCTTTGCAATCGTACCGTAGTACCATTACGCCACCGAGGCAGTCAATTTAAAAAAGTCAATTACAGTATTCATTAGTGATAATAAGTGTAATAATTAGATTTAATCAATAAAATATGCCAACAGTGCAGTGTATGTGTACGGACTAGGTCAGTAACGTTATGGTATCGTATTGTTATATTTAACGCGCTTCATAATGTGTCAGTACCACGCAAGTCTACTATAGATATAAAAAATGTCAAGCCCAATTTGTTGTCGCTCCTTATCATCCTAGAAAACCCAGTCTTAGATATAATACGTGGTAAGATACACCTGTATCCGTGTAACGGTTTAACCCACCGCGCTCATAATAGTTGACGAGTGAATCCGCAAAGGCTGGCCGCAATGACCCGCGAGTAATGCGTTCACGCTCGTCACGACGGGTTAACTGTGGATAGGACCCTGCAAACTTTGTCACACGTCAGTGTGAAGTGAGGGTTAAATGTATATTGCGTTTCTGTCCCAAGTTCTGTGTAAGTTATGCCTACACATTTACTATGGGACATGGGTTATTTTTTTCTTTAAAAATCTACGCATTTCCTAAATAATAAGTAGCAAAATAAAAACCAGTTTGATGATTAATCATTACGTGGTTAGATATACGTATAACCGTGTGACGGTTTAACGCACGCCGCCCCGTGAGGGTTGCAATAAACCTCGTGTAACGCGTTTGACGCGCTCGTCATGCGACGGGTTAAACCCGAATGTAACCCTCCAAACACTGTGAGTTGTTACACCTCAGCGTAAACTGAGGCTTACATGTATATAGAGGTTGTATTTTGATCCAGTGTCTAAGTTTGCGAATTAATTATATATTCAAATTGCGGAAGTATTTCCTGGTTGGAGTCACGATATTATCTCTATATTAGATGCTCTTCAAGCTCCAAATATGCATCGTTTTAGAATAATAAAAACAAAACATTCAGTATTCATAACGATTTTTTTTTACAGTCTGAGTTAATAGTCATTTTGTAATCCGTCAACTTGGTTTAATGCTTTATCGTAAAGTATAACCC
Organism: Theretra japonica; assembly: GCA_033459515.1. Classification (NCBI taxonomy): domain Eukaryota; kingdom Metazoa; phylum Arthropoda; class Insecta; order Lepidoptera; family Sphingidae; genus Theretra; species Theretra japonica. Next base: position 8,162,233 of record CM065942.1, read on the forward strand.
CATCATCAGTCGCCTTGCAAAACCTACTGAAGAAAATTGAAATTCTTACTAAAAAATCTAAAATATAAACTTATTAATTTCTTCACGCGACAACCCTAACCCTAAACCCTACCACTAATGTTGAATCAACATTTTTTTCGATTCGTTAAACAGGTCTTGAAGGTCAAACGTTTCCCTTTCATACGTTACACGTTAACATTTTATGTTAACTTCAAATTTCTTAGATAGCGTAAAAAAAGTTTGTTGTAAAAGAAACCAACTTTAATAGATATTCAAAAATTCTCCTTAACCTCAAATTTCACTTCACTTTAATTTTCATGTCAACGCACCTACGAAGCTCAGGTTTTTTTATCGTTTATAAATAGGTTAAAGCATATACATACATACATACTCGTATATAAACTCACGCCTTTTTCGCAGAAGGGTAGGCAAAGCTTCTGGTTACTACCAGGATCAACCACGTTTCGCCTTGTGTGGTCCCAGGATGTGATAAGAGGCGAGCCGATCGCCACATCGGGCAATAACTCCAATATCACATTGCCCGACCCGGTATTCGAACCCGAGACCTAAGCGTTGAAACCGTACCGTAGTTCAACTACGCCACCGAGGCACTCAAAGCATATACATACCTATAAAAATTACCGATTAGGAGACCCTATTGCTTGTTCAGGACCTATGCATACATATATAGTATGTTATACGAAAAGAAACGTATAAATGACAATTACGTCAGTTCCCATCGATCCACTACTAAATTAAGAATTAATTCTTTCCAGCCAAACAATAAGCACACGAATAAAGGCCCACCAACCAAGCGAGCATAGGAAGAAAAGCAATTTGGTTCGGTGTATTTTTTCCTTATTCATCCTCTTATCATTTTCGGCCAGCTGCGTTGGATTGGCTTAAGTACATGAGAGTTTAAGCCCGGACTTTAAGTAGGGCCTATCTGTTTATACGGTAGTCCGGTATATGATAGTGAGTAATTTATTTCCAACTCCTCGTATTAATTTAACTTTCTGATTGATTTCGTTGCGGGTTAAAGACATTCCCGGAGACGCGCTCAGCTTCAATGCTCGGTGTCACTGTTGATCCTGGCTTACAGGAGTTGCACTGGTGGGTGTGGGGGCGGGACAGTCTCCTATATGATAGTGAGTTTGCTATAAGGCTATGTCTCCATTGAGGTGGAGATTAGATGAGTGGAGTGATGTGTGGGAATTTGTCTTTGTACAGTGTTAATGAAAACATGGCTTTACTTTTGGAATAATTTAGATGTGAAGTCCTTTGGAAGTACAATGTATGTGAAAAATCATATATAATATATTTTCACGTTTCACCATAATACATTATAATCGTAGTGTAGCAAATATCAAAATAGCATTACATCAAATACGTACGTAAATGCATCGGCGATACCAAATAAATAAATATGAGATAAATCTTAATTGAAATCACTGTTAAAAATCATTTGCATAACTTATAATTAAATATTAGTAGCAACAATATTCATATCAAGAAGCATCAGCTGGTAAGCTTACGATTCAAACAGATATATGAACTTCAAACAGATTTTAATTAACAACTCATACGGTGGTTGGATAACAAGTCAAGTAAAAACCATCCTAAATTTTTCGCTTGAAAATGAAAAAATCATACGCTCAATGACTCAAATAATATGTTCCAAATTTTTTATTTTACGGCTGAGACCAATTTCATTCTTACCGTTGAACATTTACACGGTTCATTTAATATGGTAATCGTGAAATTAATTATTAATTACTGAATAAATGATGGCTTGTTAAAGGTCGTTGAAATTACAGTTCAAATGGGTCGGCTCGACCTGATCGGTACCACTGTTTCATAGGAAACTGATACAGATCCTCCAAGCCAGGATCAACAGGGGCACGCATTGTAATTACACCGAGCACTGGAGCTCCGCGAGTCTCAGGGAATGTCTAACTTGTCTTTAACCCTCAACGAAATCAATCATAAAGTCAAAATAAAAGGAGTCTAAATTAAGTGCGTGTAGGTGGCCTGTTGGTAAGGGACCAGACGCGGCTGCCTACATGTTCACGGTGGTCGCGCGTTCAAATCCCAGTGCACACCTCCGACTTTTCGGAGTCATGTGTGTATTGATAGACATCACCACGCACTATAATGGTGAAGGAAAACATCGTAAGGAAACCTGCATACCATAGCGATTGCCGATTTGTATAAATTTCTGTGGTATGTAAAAGTCCGCCAACACGCACTACGCCAGCATGGTGGGCTATATGGCCTAATCACTCCCAATCGTGCTCTCGATTTTAGAAGGGGCCCGTGCCCTGCAGTGGGATGCATATGGGCTGATACAGTACAAAAGTAGTTGGAAATATTTTAGTCCACTTCCCTCCGTAGCAAAGTTGATGGACAGAAACAATTTTGCGTTGTTTCGTATGCACCATACGAAACAGGCGGAGACAAAGTCAAAAGCTAATGTAAGTATATCCGTTTTTACTAGAGAGAGGCCACCGTAAACGTTAATGGAGAACCCGTCATGACACACGTAAGTTTTTCGAATGTCAGTTTCAACCTATGCCGGTTTTACTACGCCAGGGTGGATAAAGTGGGGCATCCGTCCGTTTTGTGTGAGTTTTTCGGCTCGAAAAATCTAAAACTTGGTATAAAATTACTTCAGAACAGTAATAGGATCCTCATTCTATCACATTTTAATGCGACTTGTATCGTGGGACGGAAGTAAGCTGCGAAATATGGCTGCTGATAATAGCATCTATACCTACTCTCTTGGTGACTCTATCGTGACTGTATTTGTGATGACGTCTTGTCTCATTGCGTTATATCATAAAGAAAACTTCAAGTTCACAGCCAAAGGTAAAATGTAAATGCATGGCCATCGTAAAATTAACGATTGTCATTTATTATTATTAATTGCAGTCTTGACATTGTTCCCATTTTTGTAAACACGAATGTTCTAATTGAGTATTCTTTCTCGGATATAGTAGGACAGGTTAATTGGGAAATATTGTAAAGATGAAATAGATTGATCCAATGGGTACGGAACTTTGAAATCTTAGATTTGAATGCTAGGTAGAGCAATCAAATGTTTGGTTTTTTCGTTCAAATATAACTCATCCTTAGTTTGTTAGTAAAAATATTTTTATCGTAATTCTTTTATAATATGAAACAGATACGGTAATTTCCATAAAACTGATGTTTTCAGTAACGCAGCGGCTGTTTTAAAAACTCGATATCTTATCTACATAACACGTTTCAACATCGTTCAGGGATCATGTTACTGCATTAAATATTTTTCATCTGCTTTTTCATAATATTATGAAGAGCAAAATAAATGCAGATTAATGGTTTAGGTACTAAATAGCGGACTTACATACCGTAGAAATTCTTTTATGAAATGAAATACGTTTATTATCTCCTGGTATTCGAACCCGCGATGACCAATACACCACTACGCACTTTCTCACCTAATTGCAACTCCACAATAAAACGCGTTATTCACCAACCTTGGCACAAAGTAATTCAGAATTAGGTTTACTAAGTACGTCATCCACGCGACAAGGTCACACGGACTTCAAGTCAAGTTCAAAGTTATATGACTCGCCAATCGACCCTGGCTGTCGATCAAAAGGCTCATTTGCATTACTGGTTGTAGGTCCTTTGATAATTGGTTTGATTATTCAGCTTATCAGTTTTGATGACGTAAGGTTTAATTTAGTTGTCAGCCGACAAACTGTTACTAAGTGATAATTATAATTGTGAACGCAATTAGGGCCTCTACCACTTACAACCTTGCATACTATCGTGCAATGAAAATATCATGTTTTTTTTATTTCAATGAATTGCGAGAAGAGCATGCCATTCGCCTGATGGTGACCGATACGACCGCTCATAGATAGTAGCAAAACCAAACACCATGAATTACAAAGCAATGCTTAGCATTCCATTGCGCTCGCCATCCTGAGACATAAGATGTTAAGTCTCATTACTTCCTGACCCAAAACAAACACCTGTGGATCACACCATTATTTATTTTGGTGTGGGGATCAAACCTGCGGCCTCACTTTTCACAGCCGGCGTTTAAACAACTGCGCCACGGTGGCTGTCATACTACAGACTCTCACTACAGAAGCATTTGTCTCGATGCGGGGATTGAACCCGTGACCTCTCGTTTCAGACCAGCTGCACCAGAGACTTGTATATATTATAGTAATACAAATATTCAAGATACAAGGTTGGGAGAGGTTATTTATAATATCCTGTCCAAAGTTAAAACAGCGTACAACACAAATCATTGTTTATAGATTCCGTCTATACACTGTCCATTGTTCTTGAAAGGAAACGTTCAACAGATGTTGCCATCGATATTCGAGCTCGCATGTTACTCTGCATCGGAAATTAAATTTCAATGCACTGGAAATGATTTATTATTTATTTTACTTTGGAGTGCAAAACCGTGGTCTCAGTTTGACTCAACTTTTATTTTTTTAACCTATATTATCCCACTGTTGGGCAAAGGTCTTCCCCTGTCCCTCCACAATTCACGCTCTTAAGAGCTTTCGGGCGCTATGTGCTCGAAAGCATCCAGGTCGTCTCGCGTTTTAAGAGGAATCTTCTAATTTTCAGGTTCGAATCCTGGGTCGGGCAAAATGATATTGTATTTTTCTATTCATTTTCAGCCCGGAGTCTGGAATTTGTGGCGAATCGTGGGTGTCCTGGTTGCACCTCTACCTACCCCTTCTGGGATAATGGCGTGATGTTAATCTATGTATGGATATTGATCCCGAGACGTAAAGAGAGAGAGAGTACGGTTGTTGTACACTACAAATTTACGTTATAAATTGAACACAATTCTGCGCAAATAAATTTAACAAACCACACTATAACTAGAACGATCTGTGATAACCGCAAACCATTTTTGCTACAAACAACAAAAACATTATAGTATCGATAACTATTATTAATTACATTTTTAATTAAGAAATGTTATCAGTTTATAGTATGATTTGTTGTAGCGATTGTTGCCATACATAAATAATTTAATTATAGCACTCAAATATTTCCACAGTGACCTGATCATTGGGAGAGGCCTATGTTCAGCAGTCGATTTCCTTTGGCTGATGGATTGGATTGGATTGGATTCAAATATTGGAAATGAAATTATAAGAAAGATGAGTTGGATGCATTCGATCGAAAATGGCAAGAACTCGCTGATGACAGGGTCGAGTGGGGGAAAAAAGGGGACGCCTTTACCCAGCAGTGGGACATACACAAAAATATCAAATATTTGCCTCTTGACTCTAGAGCAGGGCTTCCCAAACTTATTTGTAACGTGACTCCCTTGGGAATTAGCCATTTTTTATGACCCCCTTAAACCACCCTCCTCCGTCTCCCGCCATCCTCTGGCCAAAAATACCTACCAAATTAATAATGGTTTCTCCAAAAAAGAACAAAACCAACAAATAAGCATAAAAAGGAAATTATATTTGTTTTACTTTTAGCTAAATGATAATGGGAAGAATTTGCTCGGTTTTTCTGACCATAGTTTTGCAAACCGGGGCTCCAGTTTAGTTCATTCAACTCGGTCGCATCGACAACGACGCCAATGGGACAGTGGTGCGACGCTCCATGGCGTTTTCGCACAGTTTGAGAAGCCCTATTCTGGAGGATGGTGATTGAAAGGTTTGTGAAAGAAAAAAGCAAGATGCATTGTGCCTAAGAAACTCAAATTGCTTCTCGCCTTTTCTATCGTATGTGAAGTCCAGAACCGCGGAATCGTGCAGCGTGGCGGACTATGGCGCCCTCACAGTCAAACGGTCGATAGAGGCTAATACGATGGTTTAAGGATGATTCTTGTCTTGGGATAGCCACTATTGCCCCCAATACGCGTGACAGTCACTGAGAGGTTTCAGTCGTTAGGTAAATAAATAAATAAATACACCCAACAGTCACATACACATTCACGACACCACACTAAGATCGAGTCTTGTGTCGTGGGTATCAGGAGCTACGAGAGACTTTCCACTCTCATAAAAACCCAAACTCCAAAAAAACACTTATCGTTCACACAAACATTTGTCTCGGTGCGGGGTTCGAACCCGCGGCCACTCACTTCACAGCCGGCGTCCAACCAACCGCGCCACGGAGGCTGTCAGCGTAGGTTTTCATTGGAGGTCTAACTAGGCCGTTATATTCGCAAGAGGCCAGGTTGGACAATCGAAGATGGCATATATTTACTGGTGGTAAGTCTCTCATATGTGAGAGGCCACCAGGGTAGGAACCACCGCAATGTCTATTTCTTCCGCCAAACAGCAGTGTAAACGCATTTTTGTGTTCCGGTTTGAAGGACATTGTATCCAGCATAACTACTGGACATAATGAGACTTAACACCTTATGTTTTAGGATGGCGAGCGCAGTGGAATGCCGAGCATTGCTTTGTAATTAGTGGTGTTGTTTGGTTTTACTAATGCTCATGAGCGGTCGTATCGCTTACTATAAGGCTAATGGCATGCTCGTCTCGCCATTTATCGCAATTTAAAAAAAAAACCTTTTCGGCCTCTCCAGGTGTGCTGACAGGGGCGTATAACAGCTGTCGTCTGATAACAAAAAATAAACGGAAACGCTTTCTGGATCTTTGTTTTTGTTCAGTATCCGTTTACAAACACGACAAGAAATTCTAGAGCACTGTTTTCAGAACCAGTTTTAATATTACACCCGTATATTTATATATAGAACTAATATAATATATATAATACGTAAGTAGGTAATTTTACTTAATTTTATAGTGTTGTAATTCCGGATTCACTAAATAAAACTGGATTTATATATTTTTGCACATTGTAAAAAGAGCCGAAAGCATATCGTTGTGGTTAGTACGATGTTTTTAACCACAATGTGTTTTATTTTTAGAACTTTCTTGCAATTATATTCATATACGTATTTAAAAAGTACATTACTTGCTTTACAGTTGCAAATGTATTAGGTATATAAAAATATAAACGGTCCGTTTGTAAAGGTAAAATGATCGAAAAAGTTATCAGTAACACTGCATTACACATACACATTTACAAGCTCCGTCAGTCGCTTTTAAATATGGCCCACAATACGACGTATTCAAAACGCCATGTATTATGTCTTGAAAATTACACAAGAGCTGTAATATTGGCCTAAAACACTTTGTCACTTTTTATTGACCTTTGCTAAAGTAAACGTCACAATTTATTAAACCAAGCACACAATGACGCAAGCGTACTAATTGTCGTTACAGTATCCTCAGGAGGGTTTAACTCCCCTTGAAATTAGTCTGGCGCACCCCACCGTCGCTCAATGTAAACAAAACCTAACCCAACATAAATAATGTTCCTAAAATGTTTAACATCAGATAGACGTTTCTCGGAACCTTTCTCTGTGAAATATTTGAATATCGAACGTTTTAATTTGTTTCGCGCGTAACCTTGTCAGCAGTACGTGAAATTTTAATAGTATAATTAAACAGCCAGTATTATTAACTTTATTATATCCTACAAAAAAAGATTCATAAAAACATGAATCCTCTGTGGATGTTAATTGCAGTCAGTAAAAGTTTATTAATTTAAAATGCATTAAACAAGCGTCATAATCGCTATATCTATGTACGTTACAAAAATATTTTAAGAAATAACTGTTATATTTTCGCAAACAGTTTCTGTATAACGATCGAATTTAAAATTTTCCTCGTTTAATCTCGAATGCAAACAACGGGATGCAGATTTTCCATCACAGCGATTTCCGCTGACCTACGTTGAAAATTCTATGAGGAAAATAGACACTCTTACACTTTTATTCATAGGTAGTAGGTACACAGATCTGTACTTTATGAAATCATCGTTTACATTTTTTATAGAAAATATACAATTTTATTAAAGAGATAATAATTTGTCTGAAAATAATAAACTTACCTCTTAACCACTGCTAAAGTTGCACCGACAGTTAATCCTAGATTAAAAGCGCTCATCCATAGCAGCGACATGACGACAGGCAACGGCCTGGCAGGTTATATTCCGAACAAAACGTCACTACACAACACTATGCAAATGAGAGCAAACGTTTCATACCGCACGTCCATGGGAATTTCACACGGGGTTCCAAATTTGAAATTTAAAAATAGATTGTTTATTTTATAATTATTTTTTAAGTTCTATCGTTAAGTTGAAGGAAGTTAAAGCGCAATGCCTAAGTCACAATCGATAAATTTCACGTGAATAAACCGATTAATTAATGAGTATTCGATACAAGCGCAACTAGTACGAGCGTTTGTGAACGAGTGGCGTTGTCGGCCAGTCCTTTAGATCATAAAGTATAAGTCCCCCCCCCCCCTGCCCGCTCTCTTCGTGGGTAAGCTTAACGTGTTTTCCCAACATTTCGGTGTAATTGTCTGATGCAATTCAGATGCAATCGGTATAGGTATTGTTTGTAAACACGATGCCTAAATATTTATGTTTGTGCACGAATTTGCAATTATGTTGTGCTACGTAACAATAATATGCAATGCAAACACAATATTATACTGATTGATTATACACAAGCTAAACACGAGTACCCTTACAATTAATTTATTTTTTGATCTAAAAATCAAATCGTATACATCTTGCTTAGTGACAGAATTTAAGCAAAAAAACATGCGCGGGATTCTATAAGATTCTCCGACAAAGATGGCGAACCAACCATTTATGCAACATTCATATCAATTCATCCAAATAAAATGTTTAAAATGAAAGTATAAAATAATCTATGTAGATACCAACAGTAAAAATGTATAAGTACCTCTATACCTACAATATCTCCGAGGTTTCTGCCTTGCAGATAATCCATCTAAAAAGCAAATATTGGTTTACACCACACTACATCTTTATAGTTACGCGTCGCCTTTAGTTAAGCATACTTTATAATCTTGAGCGTAATAAAATTTAACCTCGTACTCAGAAGACTTTGATCCGGTCTTAAGCCTGCGTATACTAAGGCTGTTTAATAAAAATGCCTTCGCCTTGCAATGTCACCAACGATTAAAATCTCAAATGTCACCTTTAGTACGACGTAGTGAAAATCTCAAGTGCGGAGCCGAGATGTAATCTATTGGAGAGCACGATAAACCTTTAGTTCCGGTTGATGCTAATTAAGTTGTGTTAGAAACCTTTAGACGCTTGGTTTACCTGTTTCTCTTGGACTTGTTCTAAAAATGGTCTAAAAAGGAGTACTGATGAGTGGAAATGACCGTCGAGCATGCATGAAGAAATTAATGACATTTAAAAAGAGAACGAAGTATTCATCTTAAAACTTAACAGTGTATATTCTCTGGCTACGCTACTAATGGGATGCAAGCATGAGTTTGTTTATGCGTGTAAAAATACCCTAATACATCGTCATCTACTAAAGGAATATTTTTCTTCTTATCATTACTAAAAATCAACTCAATTAAGGCCCGATCATCATGTAAATTACCAAAATGAAAGTCGGGTATACGCTTAAAAAGCACTAACTAAAAGCCCACCTACTTAGCTGAACTTCAAAATCGGTCTCAAAATAAAAAACAGACCTCCTACAAAAACTGCATAACAATGACAACTAACAGTCGAGTCACGATTCCTTTGAAACCCCATTCATGTGGTTTTAAAAGACTCACTTTGTTAAAGTTTAACATAACAATATGTCGACCTGTTTTCTCAGAGGTCTCGTTTTGTTTGCACAGGTTCTCGTAAATGCAGCTTGGTTTAAAAATGTGGACCGGACATAGCTACCGAGACGGTTGTCGCACTTTGATTCCCAGGCCATACCTCTGACTTATCCGAGTCATATGTGTACTGATAGTCATACATACATAAACTCACGCCTTTTTTCCAGCAGGGGTAGGCAGAGGTTCTCTTAGTTACTACCAGGATCACCCAAGTTCCGCCTTGTCTGGTTCGTCCCCGGATGTGATAGGGGGCGAGCCTAACCCCATACCGGGCAAACATTCCTGACTCCGGGCTGATAATGAAAAGAAAAATCCAATATCACTGCCCGACCTGGGATTCGAACCCGAGACAGCGTTGTAAACGTACCTTAGCACAACTACGCTTCCGAGACAGTGTGATAGTCAGTACTGATAGTCAATTACCTCGCATTTAAACGGTGAAGGAAAACATCGAGATGTCCTTGTATGACAGGGATTCACACAAACTATGATATGTGAAGTCCACTAGGCCAACGTGTTGAGTTATGGTCATATCCCCTAGGGAAGGCCCGTGCCCAATAGTGGGACGTATATGCACTGATTTATTACTAGTATTTTATGACGGTCGAGTCACGATACTTTTAAAACATGATATTTAAAAAATACATATTCACTCTATTTTTACAATACGATACTGTGGTCTTCCCTTCTATTATATTTGCTTAGATTCTATGTAAATGCAGCTTGAATGAATTGAATGCGATTTAACACATTTTCAACTCTTCTAAATGCAATTAAAGTTCAATTTCGATTGTTAGTATAATCTTGTGCATTCATATTTGCGGTTTAGTTAATGACTCGTGTTGAAGGGAATAGGTAAATATGTTTTTCCGCGAGTTATGAATGTACTGATGTATATACTTTTCTATAATTCAATTTTTAATTTAAGTTTGAGTCTTATTCCGTAAATCGTTTGTTAATATTATATTGAATTTTGTTTTTCTTTTCATTTATTTTAACAAAGAATAAAATCAATGCAATATTAATTGTAGTGCTAGTTTGCCACCCAGTAAGCTACGGAGGCTATTTAGGGGAAGGGGAAGTTTTCACTTTGGGTGTTGAGGCCAAAAAGTCGTGGAATTAAATGTTCAACATTAATTAGATCTACCACCCAGTTCGGAAAGATGTTTTTAACTAGAGAAGAACGGCTAAGAAACTCTAGAGTTGCTTTTTTCAATATACCTACGTCACAAGGCTTGTATCTTACTCTTGGGTAAGGACTAGACGCAGTTGTTCGCTATATTTATTATAGTTTTTTCCATTCAATTTCAGCTTACCCAAATATCCAATATACTAACGGCATTATTCATAAACAGTTTTAAAAGCTATTTTAGTTATCGAGTGTTTTGTCCCTTTCGAGTGACTTTTGAATTCAATTTGAGCGAGGAAGACAAAACATTCGATAGCTAAAATAGATTTTAAAACCGTATATAAATAAGGCCGAAACTCTTTTTTTGTATTGTATCAGCCCATATACGACCCACTGCAGGGCACGGGCCTCCTCTACAATCGAGAGTACGATTGAGAGTGGTTAGGCCATATAGTCCACCACGCTGGCCTAGTGCGGGTTGGCGGACTTACACACCGTAGATTTTTTTTTTTTAATCGCTACGTAATGCACGTTTCCTCACGATGTTTTGCTTCACCGTTAAAGTGCGTGGTGATTGACTATCAATACACACATAACTTCGAAAAGTCAGAGGTGTGCCCTGGGATTTGAACCCGCGACCACCGTGAACATGTAGGCAGCCGAGTCTGGTCCGATACCACGAGGCCACCACGCACTTCAAACTCTTTAAATACGAAACTCTTTAAATATCTAATATATGTGTTCATCAAGTGACATCAACAACGCGTAATACTGACGTAAGAACACAATTAACGAGATATTATGCGTAGGGATACGCATACGTAAAGGTTATGACTTATCACACAATACGCAAGCGATAAGGATGTTCTTAATATTACGCACAACATCACTAATAATATTGTTTGTGAATGAGCAATATCCTACAGATCGCGGGACGTCGCCGGATGCAGGCTGCCTCCAACAGCTCACTGTGGAAATCATTGGGAGAGGCCTATGTTGAGCAGTGGACTTCCTTTGGCTGATGGATTGGATTGGATATCCTAAATTGTTGCGAATGCTATACATATTAAGGCATATGATGCAATTGTGTTAATTTAATTATTGATAGGTTAAAAAAAGTAGTGCACCAATTTGTAATGATACAGCGACTGACGTGATGGCCCACGGGTTGTTACACCTTTGATAACTTCACTCCCTATCAAAGGTATTGTATTGTATTAGCCTATATACGTCCCACTGCAGGGCACGAGCCGCCTCTACAATCGAGAGTACGATTGAGAGGGGTTAGGCTATATAGTCCACCACGCCTAGTGCGCGTTGGTGGACCTTACATACCATAGAAATTCTTACAAATCACTACGGTATGCAGGTTTCCTCATGATGTTTTCCTTCACCGTTATAGTGCGTGGTGATTGACTCCGAAAAGACAGAGGTGTCCCTTGGGATTTAAAGACGCGACACCCGTAAACATGTTGGCTACCGCGTCTGGTCCGTTTACCAACAGGCCACTACTGTATTTTTGTAATTTTTACTTTTGATAAAAAATACAAAAATACTGTCTTAGAAAAATATTACATTGCACCAATAATCGGTGCAGTGATCTCTAAATCGAGTATAGATTCGCGATACAATAATATGTCTCCAATAGATCCATACACATCCAGTAAAATGTTCAAATAACGTGCTCCAATTTCACATAAAATCATATTTGAACTAAACCCTGTTGAAATACGCAATTGTAAATCACCGATGTACATCGTATCGAAGTTTCCCGCTCGGATAAACCGCTAAATTGGGATTTATCTTTCATCTACGAGACATCTGTTTGAAATAACGTACTTGCCGAGCCATTTCAGAGCATTCTTGGGTCATAAATCTGGGTATCTTTTTGTCTCGTTTCGGATAGCCTTCGATTGGAAAAAAAATGAGTTGTTCGCGACCGCAATTCGTGCCAGGCATGGCGATTGCCTCATAACTTATAAATCAGAAATGAGGAGATCCGTAGGAGGACTAAAGTAACCGAGATAGCCCAGCGGATTAGCAAATTGAAGTGGCAATGGGCGGGGCACATAGCACGGAGAACTGATGGCCGATGGGGCCAAAAAGTTCTCGAATGGAGGCCACGAAGCGGAAAGCGCAGCGTGTGACATCCACCTACTATGTGGTCAGACGACCTGGTAAAGGTCCAGGTGGATTGGATTGGATTGGATTATGAAATGTTGGTGGGGAAGTTCTGATCAGTAAACTATAAGCGGCACCTCTGACTACCCCTTTGGAGACATAGACATGAACCTTTGCACGTATGAATGAAACTTTTTCCCAATTAGGAGGGGAATTAAAGATATCATGAAAAGAGCAAATTACGAGACTGTTAAAAAACATTGCCACAAGTATTTTTTTAATAAAAAAAAATTGTGGCAGACTGTCTCGGTGGCGTAGTTGTACTACTGTATGATTGCAAAGCTGAGGTCTCAGGTTTGAATCCCAGGTCGGGCAAAGTGATAATGAATTTTTCAATTCATTATTAGCCCCTAGTCTTCCTGACTAGGGGCTAATAATGAATTGATTTGTGCCTGATATGGCGATGGGCTCGCCCCCTATCACATCATAGGACGGAACATACAAGGCGAAATGTGGATTACAAAGTGGCGCCTCTGCCTACCCCTTCTGGGAAAAAGGCGTGAGTTTATATATGTACATTTTGGCAAAAATATCGTTGTAAATGGTCTTCATAGGCATCAACTAATCAAAATGTTAAAACTGCCTTAATCAAACAGTATTATTTATTTTACTTTGATATACATCGTTCTAGTAGCACCTCTGCCTACCCCTTCTGGGAAAAAGGCGTGTGGTTATGTATGTATGTATGTACATCGTTCCTGTATCTCGGGGTCAGATGACGTAATCAAATACCTAATATTTCCCTTTAACATAAAACCTCCTCACTCTATGCGAACCAGCACCTAAAAAGACAGCAAGACTAGTCTTCACTTAGTAGTACGCACCCCGTATGTTATTTATAGAGGGTTCAACGCACCTGGGCGCTACCGTAGCCTTAATTACATAGCTACAGCTGCTGCGATCAAAACGAGCTTTGAATTGCTCTTATCTACACTTAGTACTTAACAATAAAAACAATGGGATGGTTTACTATGACGGCATGAGATAAGTCTAAAAGAATTCAATGTTAACTTGTTTTATATTTATATAAAAAACATTATTCCTGTTTTATCTTGAGGGTCTCTGGAAAATCAAAATTAAATTATGCATTTCTAGATACCTTCAAATAAAAACCATGGGCAAGATGCTCACATGAGAAGACGACTCACCCATTTTTGGATAAATTAAAAATATCGTAAGTAGTTAATGATTTTATCAATTGTTTAAATCCATTTTATCGACCGCCTCGGTGGCGTAGTGGTACTACGGTATGATTGCAAAGCTGAGGGCTCGGGTTCGAATCCCGGGTCGGGCAAAGTGATATTGGATTGTTCTATTCATTATCAGCCCGGAGTCAGGAATTTGTGCCCGATATGGCGATAGGCTCGCCCCCTATCACTTCGTGGGACGGAATATATGAGGCGAAACGTGGGTGTTCTGGTAGCACCTCTGCCTACCCCATCTGGGAAAAAGGCGTGTGTTTATCTATGTATGTTATTAAATCCATTTTTCTAAACCTTTACGCAAAAGGCTTTTTAAGTTTCCTTTTGTTTACATTACGAAATACTTTCTAGTGCAGCTCCAATTACACATATTCTCACGTTTCTACGAAACCGTATCGTTCTACACTCTTCATTCTAAGGCTACCATATAACCTATCTCTTTCTAACATGCTACTTATATTACTTAAGACCATAAACAATAAATTAAGTAAGTCGTACTAGAAGTAAATGAAAAGTAAATAGTTGTTAACACAAATTCATTCACGTACTTGCTAGATGTTGGTGATGTAACAATACAATATCTCCAAACATAGCTTCCTGTGAAGTGTTGACAGAAATCGTTTTCGTAACGTCGCGAGAAAGGGAAAACTGGCAACATCAATAGTGTACTCTTCCGGTGTATCAAGAGATATTACGAGGCAGGTAAATCAGACAGAAGCAAAATTTGTTGAGTATGAGATGTTAGAATTTAGTACTTGAGAAGTGATACAAACAATAAAAAATCCAATCCTACTTAAGATTTCAATGATTTGAGGTCGAGGAAAACGGACCTAGGCCAAGTTTAAGCGAGTAACTGGATAAAGCAGGAAGATAATTCTGGAGACTGCCTCGGTGGCGCAGCTGTACTACGGTATGATTACAAAACTGAGGTCTCGGATTGAAATCCCGAGTCGGACTAAGTGATATTGGATTTTTCTATTAATTATCAGCCCAGAGTCAGGAATTTGTGTCCGATATGGAGATAGGCTCGTCCCCTGTCACAATGTGTGACGGAAAATACAAGGCGAAACGTGGGCGTCCTAGTTGCACCTTCTGGGAAAGTGGCGTGAGCTTATGCATGTATGTAGAAATCTGGATAATTTTTATTTCGAAGGCCATGACTTAGTTTGAGTTGCTGAACCAGAATAAATTGTAAGAAATATATTTTTCTACTGAGCAGTTTATACTTTAACAAAAAATCCTATCTTGAATACATTTATACCCGTCAGTACTGTTAGCAGCCCATTCAACTACTTAATCATTAATTATCTCATACAAAAAGACCCTTCATTAACGCTGAAAGAGTGAGTTGTTACCTAAAAGCTTCTTTGAACTCGGAAATCTATGAAAGCGGATGGTTCATGAATCGCGTATAATGAACTGTTTAGATAGAACCACTCATCTTGCGTTGAAACTTAATTACAAGTATCTAACAGCTCTAAGTATCCGTAGCACGGTTAGTTCAGAAGGCATCTGTGAAACGAAAGGCTGCAGTTCTGATCCCATTCACATACATAAACTCACGCCTTTTTCCCAGAAGGGTTAGGCAAAGGTTCTCGTGGTAGTAACCAGGATACCCACGTTTCGCCTTGTATTTTCCGTCCCACGATGTGATAGAAGACGAGCCCATCGCCATATCGGACACAAATTCCTGACTCCCGGGCTGATATGGAATAGAAATATCCAATATCACCGGAGTTCGAACCCGAGACCTCAGCTTTGTAATCATACCGTAGTACAACTGCACCACCGAGGCAGTTCTGATCCCCTTACCGAAATACATATTTGTGATTTACAGTTTTGTTTTGAGTCTCGGTGTTGTGAGAGTTGAGACTGAAAAGTCTCCCGTAGGTCAATAATACCCAAGACACACTTCTATCTTATTGTACGGGTTGGATAATGTTTTTCCAATATCATTAACCTAAAAATTCAATCAGATCCTCCTCAATAATACTGCGTTGAGAAAGACTTAGATTGTGGTTTGACCTCCTTCACGTTACAACGGAAAGAAAGATGTCCATGGTTTTCTACTTAAATACAAGTTATCGTTTAAGCAAATTTCATCCCTATAAAATGTTCTAAATGTTACCTTATTCCTCGTCAATAAAGTTGCACTTAAAAGCTCTTTTGGCAATTGCATCACAGACTAAGTAAGCAAAACACAATTTCGCTTATACGTGCAAGGTATCAGGTCATCAAGGCTGCATTTCACCACCGTTGCAGCTGACAATACCTCGCATGGTGGGGTAGCTCACGTGCCTACGTGATCAGCAGCACGTGTGCACCGGATGCATGTACCGTCAGCAAATAAGTCAGCAATGTTTACTATCGGTAGTGCGAAGAGGTGTTACCAAGAAATCGGTATTTTTGTGAAATGTGAGTCACGAAATACAAGTGATTTGTTTGTGGGTTTTATTTATGAACAAAACCAAAAAGTAGGTAACTATTTTACACGTAATATACAAATTATAGTAGTTTACAAAAAACAAGCGGAGACTTTAAGTTTCATGCATTTAATCACAGTGCGGTCATCCTTTGTAAATCTATAAATGGAGAGGTCGAAAAAATGCCCCAAATTGAAAGAGTTGCACTTAAGGAAAAACGATGCAAAATAGTATAATTTGCTTAGTAATAGTCTGAATGCTATGACAGTTTAATTTGAGTCCTCCAAAGCAATTACACCTGAATTAAATTTTTCACGGTACTCAAAAAAGATTATTAACGAAGCAAAGGCTTTTTGAGCTGATCCAAGGTCCGTTTCAAAAGCACACAGTCTACTGTAACACTCACGAAAACCCAACCGCCATCAAAAGCTTAGTTATTTTGACACTAAATCGTTAATCTCGCTTCATAGACTATAGTTTTTACTTCTATAAATGGAAAAGGGTCACTGAGTGTCAGAAACGGCAAAAACAAAATAGACGTTAAATGCGAACCATTTACAGGGTCCTAGCCGCCTTATAAACCGTACTTTTACTGCGTTGTATGAAGGAGTGTAATTATGTCTCTTTGATACATTTTCAGGACTAAACCACTGAACCGATGGTAATGAAATTGGGCAAAGAGGTAAAATGGAATTTGGAGACGAAATAGATCACTTTCGTCCTAAATATTTATGAGCAAAGCGAGTGGGGAAGGCCTTTTATCAGTAAAATCGAAAATAGAGTGCTTCGATCTCTGGTGAAAGGGTGAAAATACATAAAGAAATAGTAAATTGAAACTAAATATTAAACAAATGACACACTTGATAGACTTTCAGTAATTGGGTACGGTAGTACAAAGTTGAATACGAATGTTCAACAACCAATAAAAGTCGATGGGCACTTTAGGCTGACATAGACAGCAGCCGAACATCTTGCGATCAACCTTGCATTTGACTAAATCATATACTTTTGCAAGCAGACATAACACTACTGAACGGTAGATACTCTATAATTTTCAAAGTAGCTGTTGGCAGCTATGTCTCAGCATGAATGGGCAGGCCCGTCTGGGGTGGTACCACTGTCTCACAGGAGATCGATGTGAAACGACAGCTTCGCTGTCGCATTTCATTAGGTCGGTGAGACTGCCGGATGCCCAATGCGGCTTTCTTCTTCCCATCCTTTTTCCTTCTCGCTCCCCTCCCGATCTGATGGGCCGCCAACACATTAAAGATCCAAGCGTTGTGGATGTTCATGGGCGGCAGTGATCACTTACCATCAAGTGACCTGCTTGCTCGTTTGCCAGACCTGCATTTTTAATATCTTAAAATATAGGTTATTCAACTTTCTGGTATATTCTGACGGTACATTAGGGTCACTGACTGCGCCGCTGTGTGCGAGCGTTTCAAAAGGACATCCCTGTACTGACTCGCTCGCAAAAAACTCGGCACAATACCGGGTTCTATCGGGTTTTACCACTAGATGTTATTTTGGGGCTAAAAAATAATATTTTATTATGCTGTTACGGGACATCATTGATGTTTATGTTAGCCTTGATGGTGCATTGAAATTCTTTTTAGATATAATAATTTCACCAACAAGGATTAGGAATTTCAGTTAATAAATACACTCACCAGTCACAGACGTAGTCCTGACACATAGTAATATATCAACAGCCTTATTCATAGATATTTTAAAAACCTACTTTAGTTATCGAATGTTTTGTCTTCTTCGTTCAAACTGAATTCGAACGCCGTTCGAAGGGGACAAACATTCTATATCTAAAATAGGTTTTAAAACTGTCTATGAGTAAGCCCACAAGTGTTTTGTCGATAACGGAAACTACGTGTGACTAAAATTAAATCAACTATATAATAATGGGTCTTTCTCACCTATGTCGATTAAAAAAAAATACCGCTTATCTTTAAAAGGCAACTAATAATTTTTAATATGTAGGTTCCATAAGACGTGGATACCAAACTTAGGAGTATTAGTCTGACTCGGACATCGCAAAGAATTCAGAGAAATAAAACACCCAAGATACTAAACGCTATGTTGAGGATTTCACCATATTCATATTTACCAATATGCGGTCCCAGAATGTCCATAACTGAATCGTTTGTTGACCAAAGAACATTATTCTATCGGCGAGGGTTTTGAACAAGCGACCTTTTGTTTTAAACTTATTTCTCATTTCTAAAGGAAGTTGTATGACAACCGCCGCGCCGTCATCATCAATACATGTTATTAACAGTAACTGACTTGGTGCCGCCGTTGTACTACGGTATGAAGGCAAAGCTGAGGTCTTGGGTTCGGATCCCGGATCGGGCAAAGTGATATTGGATTTTTTTATTCATCACCAGCTCGAAGTCAGGAATTTGTGCCCGATTTGGCGATAGGCTCGCCCCCTACCACAGCGTGGGATTCGTTGCACCTCTGCCTACCCCTTCTGGGAAAAAGGCGTGACTTTAAGTATGTATGTAACAGTAAACGCTGACATTAAACACACCGAAAATGTAATAAAAACATCCGTACTTAAACTATGTTAAAACTTTTCCAGGAATTTGCTCGTCGAACTCAATTTTATGATCTTTGTGACACCGAGTAATATTTTTCTCTCTAATACTAATGAATTCGACCGGAATGAACGAAAATGAAAGAGAATTAAGTCGGCTTATTATATCCAAATAAAATAAAAAGTCAATATAAAAACAATGTTTTGTTCATTATTCTTCGAATACGTTTAGATCCTCTCACGCTTCAGCCGATAAAGATGAACAAAACATTGTTCATAATGATTTTATAAAAAAAAAATATAAGAGGTAAAAGTAACTCCTATAAAAAGTTAAATAATTCTATAGATATTCCTCACAATAGCGTAGGTAATAGAATTTCTAGGACTTTGCATAATTACTTGACACAATCAAGATTGGATTTCTATTGCTAAGTTTCAGGCCTGAGTTTCAAATGGGTATTTGAAATCGAATTCCGATCGTAAATCTACGCGAAACTATTCCAAAAGGTACATTATTCGAAGAGCTAGTTGTGGCATGTTAATTGGGAGAGTGTACCGCAAGAGCACGGTTTCCCAAACTTACGAACTCGCACCTACAGGGCTAGGGCTACGGCTATATTTTCTCTTCGTGCACAGGAAGCCAATTGCTGAACGTACTATATAGGCCTCCCCCAAGGATCTCCACATAGACCTGTTGGAAGCTGCCTGCATCCAGCGACTTCCTGCGACCTTAACCAGGTCGTCCGTCCACCTTGTCCGTGAGCGTCCGACACTTCGCTTGCTTGTACATGGTCTCTACACCAGAACCTTTCGACTATTTTAAAAAAGCTGAGTAAAATAAAATAAAATCAAGGCAATATGGAAGGTGTTACTAAGCAATTGTACATCACAATTGTGAAAAAAATATGAATGATCAAAAATGCCTATATTTATATTTATTAACGCAACTTTAATGTAAGTGCTATACTGTAGGTCTGTAATTATTTCAATAAAAATTAAAAATTAATGACCTATGATCGGAAGATCTCATTGAACATAATTATACAAACGGGGATGGATGAACGGGTATGGATGGGAGAGAGAGATATATTCATCTGTTCTGTGGGACAGTCGATAGGGATAGAGCACACAAAGCCCGTCAACTGAACGCTAGCTTGATCCAAAGAATATTCATCCAAATTGACAAAGGAATCAAAAACGATTTGTCTAGCTCGGGGAAAATGCCGATTCATAATGTCTGCTTACAAGTCTCTTGGTCCAAACGGTAAAAAGTTTGGAAATATCAGGCCTACAAAATCAATTTCTTTTCGTGCGTACTGGTTGGCGTGCCGCGCTGTGTGGCAATACTGTTGATTAGAACGCACTTCGTTTCACAATCACTCACCTGTCAATTGGGCAATAGGGCGACAATGAATGAGAAATGGCGGAAGGCTTTTTACTATTGGAATTTAATCATCTCGTTATTATTTTGATGTGAGGCTGTTAAGTTCCACTTTCTGTACCGTGTGTGGTACAGGTACCTTCCACGAATGCTATATGCATGGAGATACACACAGTGAATTAATGCTTAATGGCTTTGTGTTATTCAATAATAATTTCTTGCGTTATCTTTTGTTTAATTAAAAAAATTTGAAACCCATTAATAATCCAATATGTATTTATTTCTTTGATGACGTAATGAAGCAGGGTCGCCCGACATGCGTAAGCGCATCCCAAATAGATCGTTGACTAACTCGATAGTGCCTTGCGGTCAAGTGCAACCGCCGCGGTCGCTCGGCGCAGCTGTGCAACTAGATACCGCCTCATTACTTTTTGTAGGCCACTTTTAAAGATAAACTGTGTAATCACAGTTGAATTTAATAACTGCGGGTCTTTATCATTATTATCGTATTAGAGTCATCATCATACCAATAATCATTTAATGCTGTCCCTCTTGTTTACCCACCTACTATAAGATAGAAAACCCATGAAAATCCTATACACCCTTCATGAAGTAATAAAACAGGGTCAGCCGACATGCGTAAGGGCATCCCGAATCGATCGTTGACTGACACGTCGGTGCGTCGGTCAAGTGCAACAGTCTCGATCGCCTCTCGCTACACCTGTGCAATTAGATACCGTTTATAGATACCGCGTCATTACGTTATGTAGGCCACTGTTAAAGATAAAGGGCCTTATTTATAGACATATTTAAAACTTATTTTAGTTATCGTATGTTTTGTCGCTTTCGAAGGACTTTAGAATTAAGTTTGAGCGAAGATGACAAAACATTAAATAACTAAAATAGGTTTTAAATGTGTCTATGAGTAAGGCAGAAACTGTGCAATCATTTTTCGTAACTGGTTGTCATGGAATTTAGAAATAAAAAAACAAGAGTTTTGTGTAAAAGAAGAAACAATATTATTGATTTCATGGACTGTCGCTCATCTTAAAAAAAAAAAAAAGAAAATGCATTTGTTTTTAATCGTCAAGGCCCGCGTCGGTTAGCACCTGTGCAACGAGGTGCCTCATGACTATATAGGTCACTGTCGGCAGATAAATCGTGTGTAATCACTTTTTATAACACTTGGTTTAATGGACTTGATAAGATAATATTTAACGTCCTTGTGTAGTATAACTAAGATGCGGTATATTTGACTATATTTACGGTTATTATATGTGCGGGTTTTGAAAATAGCCAAAATTATTACGCAACAGAATGCGAAAATGAGCACTCAAACGGAACTTAAAATTAGAGTAAAAGTTTACGCTACATAATCCTAAAGGAAGAAAAACGAATTATGACATACATACATGGAAAGAAGATAATATAAGTTACTAAGTGGAAAATATTACGTAACAATTAATAGGTTATAAAGAAGAAACACAACAAAAAGGAAGTTAAGAAACAGGAAGCGTTGAAAGAACATTGCGGATAGGAGTAATCAGAAGTTCCGGCATTTATCGATTGTTGAACTTGATCGCTGCAATAAATTTACCTTTTTATTTAATTGGACACTGAAAGTAGCTAGTTCACGGTAAAAAAATATTTAAGGAGTCTATTTTTCAATTACTAATTTTATGTTCAACCATCAATACTTGTAAACTGCGTCCGATTGTTTTCTAAAAGAAAATTTTGATTGATTTATGTTAGCGTCATCTCTTGCCATACAATAACAGCAAAATCAGACAAATTGGTTTACTACCTAGTTAACCCACTAGATGTCACTAATAAGTTTCCCACTCATTCCGATAGATAGCGCTAAATCAAATTATTAAAATGCTCTAAAACTCACCGAGTATAGCGCGCAGATGACCCTCCAAGGTCTGCAGTATGGTCATTTTGATCTCCTTGACGTTCTTGCCCAGGAACTGCTCGCAGGCAGTCGTGAGAAGCTCGTCTTCATTCATGATCTTGCACTGGGCGACGCCGGTGACGGTTAGCGGGACTCCTTGGGCGGTCTCCACATATTCGCACATCGGGTTGAGTGTCATAACCTGGGAAAATACAATAAGTTATTACCAATAGAATAGGATTAACATTGTATCACCGCTATAATCAATTGTGAGCCTTGTAATATTGAAACAGTAGCTAAACAAATTTGCTATTGTATTTTTAGCAGGCGTTTAGTCTCAACACTCAGAACCATTTACTATGGAATACTAGGTTTTTTGTGTAGTGTTCCACGCGTTAATGTAGGTTTTAATTGATTTAGGTTGTCAGTAAAAGAAAAGTAAAAACTTAAAATATTTTTCTTTCAGTAACAATAACAACAAACAAACAAAACAGTAACAATATTTTTTTCTGGATGTAAAGTACTCTATGACCTTTTCTAGACCCCTGATATCGAGTATGTAAAATTACTTAACGATCAGTTTAGTAGTTCAAGTGTGACAACGTAACAAGCAAACTAATATTAGTTATTACTACTATTAGTAAGTCCTTCCTCACTCATCACTCCCTTATTTAAACAGTATAACAGTCCAACAGTCTCATTTAGCCTTTGAGCATTGCATGTAATATGCACATTAAATTCACCTAAGCTTTGTGTCTATTGCCTTATTAAGATATATAGTGTTAATGGTACCTCGAGTGAGATACGCTGCACATCTGTGACCAGCCACCACGCCCACGCCCAGCCGCCGACGATCGTGCGCTTCGTGGTCGAGCCGAAACATCCTCCTGTCAACAAAAAGAAAATAAAATTACATATATTTTCCACATACATAAAACATTAACTCCAGTAAATCAACATAAAAGAAAATCATATAGGTATACTTTTGTAAATAGATAGGTACACAAAATCACGCATATATCCCTCAAAAGCGGTGTAACGATGTTATAAATAAATAAAAATAAACAAAAGCACTAGTACATACTACATAGGTAATACGTTTACAATTTGCTGAATTGTTTCCGTCCCAACATTCCTGTTTTGGCCAACTAACAATAATATGTTTAAATCGAAACTAACATAAAATTAATTGCTCGGCTTCCGAACCGAATTATTCTGGATTTATTCGCCACATTTTTTTATTCTAGTCTACGTGACACAAGTTCAACAGTATATTTCATATTCGATTTAAATTTACATTTTAAACTGATTGTAGTCAATCCTCTAAACAATTAATGTAATTATAATAATTTAAGGTGCACTCTATCATTTCGATCCAATAAAATCTTAGGGTATATGCACAATTTATGAATATAAAACTGAAAGTGCATTAGGCAGTGTTTATGCGTCCAGACGTCCAGACGTCTAGACTCTAGGTCATCTACCCCGGAGGGAGAAATTATGCGGACATGAGCACCACATACCAGTCTAACTCGAAACACCTGCGTAATTTATCTCATGGTTAAATATCTAAAGTAATTCCTTCAATACTTTTGCTTTCTAGTGTAATAATGTAGTGTAATAACTTAAATTGTTATATTTTATGTGCGGGTACCAAGCAAACCTTAAGTAAAAAGTATAATATTAAATATTAAAAAAATATTTTCTGATAAAAAACCTCTAAGAAATGGAGGGAAATAAACAGTTTTAGTGTTAGTTTAGGTTCGGCAGGTAGTACCTAGGTACTATGTATAATTTTATCACTGTTATATCGTCAAGGAGTATTAATTTAGAAATCGCTCAATGCGATATGGCCGCCCATTTACTTTAAGTTTATTTCTTATATTTAACGAGATTTATATATATTAAGATTATTATGTAACTTGAGAGTACAATAAAGAGTATAAATAAATAAATAATATATTCATTCATTGTAGTTTTATTAGTAATGCATTGCCTGCAAAAAAAAAAGAATGAATTTATTTGGTTTCAATCAATGTTTTTATACAGTGGTCTGTTAATTGTCCTTAATAATTAAATAGGTGAAGTGCGTGGTGGCCTCGTGGTATCGGACCAGACTCGGCTGCCTACATGTTCACGGTGGTCGCGGGTTCAAATCCCAGGGCACACCTCTGACTTTTCGGAGTTATGTGTGTATTGATAGTCAATCACCACGCACTTTAACGGTGAAGGAAAAACATCGTGAGGAAACCTGCATAACGTAGCGATTTTAAAAAAAATCTACGGTGTGTAAGTCCGCTAACCCGCACTAGGCCAGCGTGGTGGACTATATGGCCTAACCACTCTCAATCGTACTCTCGATTGTAGAGGAGGCCCGTGCCCTGCAGTGGGTCGTATATGGGCTGATACAATATAATACAATTAAATAGGTACATTCAAAAGTCACACACATTCCTGACTCCACAGAACGGTCCTTTTTTTGGCTATTAAAAACCACTAGAGACTTTCCGCTCTTGCATCACCTACACCCGATACAAGTTATGTGTGGATTACAACCTGAGCAATGTGTGCCTAAGCCTCAATATTCACGGACCTCAACCAAGGGGTAGACCAAAGAAGCGCTGGCTGGATGTCGTCAAGGAAGATATGAGGGTCAGTGGCCTTACTATGGAGGACGCCGATGATGGGGCGAAATGGAGCAGAATTAGCCGGAAGGCGGACCCTGGCACCGGCCGGGATAACACCAGGTAGAAGAAGAGACAACCCCATTTGTTTAAGAATTATTTTTAAGGACAGCATGCTCTCAGCTACATTCTCAAATCATATTTTTTTTACCAATAAACTTAATAAGTAATCGTTGCGAATAACTGACCAAATGTGAAGTATTTTTTTGCCAGAATAAAAATATAACACTATCACTACTTAATAGCTGATAATTACCACTAATTTAGATATAAACGAACGTTATCTCGTCTCATGAGATGCGAGGTTATCAAATTCGCGACGCGCATGTAATATTATAAACAAATTAACACAATAATACGCTTTTAAAAAAAGAATAACAAATTACATTGTCAAAACAGCTAAATTGTTGATTTTTTGAGATTTTTTTACATACACGACGAAATGACTACATCCCACCTGATGTCGAGTACAGGACAATTTAAATAGAGCATTGGTCTACCTAGTTATGCCCACCTGCCCGAATCTGAATACAGACAGGTAGAACTCGAAATATGCAACACACTTTTCTGGGTCACTACGAAAAATTTTCAACCATCCTCTAATGTGGTCGCTATCCGAACGGATACCAATAAAAATTAAATCAATTATATCCACAGTACCTCTCGGTGAAACACACGACTTGTATTGGTATCATAACTACAAATAAGGATATTTTTACTATCGTTCGTCTCAGTGCGAGGATCAAATCAACGGGCTCTGATTTCATTGCTTCCTTTACGTTCACTGCGCCAGACACAAATCACGATGTCTCATCATGATGATGATGATGATCATCATCAGCCTTTCATTGTCCACAGCTGGACATAGGCCTCCTCCAAATTACGCCATTTCATTTAATTTCATTTTTTAATCACGACGTCTAATAAACGCTAAAATTGCTCTCAATCATAGTGTACATACACAAAAATTTACCGAAAAATGTATTTCGTTTACTGGTTGTTTGTTTGTTAAACCAAATAACCAAATAACCTAAAAACAAAACACCAACCATCCACCAAAACAAAAATAACAAATACACATTCCACAAATTTCACTTTCCTCACTCCTCATAGTGTTCGCCTCCCACCATTCAAACGGAACGATGCCTCGCGAGTTAGTCACTAGCGTTCGAAGAAAGTGCCTGTCGGTGTATACAACAGCCATTACCAACATAACAATAATTAATAACGCACTATTCATCAATAATAGTGACCTTATTAATGTCCTTGAATAGTGTGCCTATTCGGGGTGAGGTGACATCGTGCTTTTCAAATGTATCGCGGCGTGCTTTTGTTCTTGTTATGTGCTTTTGGTGAAAGTTCGCGTATTTTGAGGTACGTTAATTAATTTTTTCGACACTCACAATGTAACAAGTGATAGCGTGTTGGATGTGGTGCCGCGTTTTTTATAGCTACGCTGTGATTCATTCATGCCTGTTACTTGACCGAATATCTTGGCCAACGATATATTTATAAAAAAATCGGTCTGTATCGATAAGTTCCATGGTGTAGATTACAATCTTAAAGTTCAAAGTCTTTTGAACAGGTGACACTAAAGACATCATAAGAACTAAAATAATATGATACAATATGGGTGTAAGGTAGATTTCAGCCCAAACAGTCGGAAGAAAGGTTCGTTAATTGCAGGATTGATGCAATCATATCTAACAAAACCTTTGCAGCAATCCTGTCTTAAACAGTGGACGTATATGGGCTGATACAGTACAGTACAGCACGGTTGTACTTTACCTGTTATTCAGTTATTAAACAGTAAGACTCACAGTCGTACTATCGAAATAAATAAAGTACTATAATATTTTGTCAAAGGTGAAAGAAATCATAGTTTAAAGACCGGCATACCATATAGCTATTTACAAGATTTTTAGATAGACATAGACTATGGCCGGATGCCCAATACCCCTTTCCTCTTCCCATCCTTTTTCCTTCCCGCTCCCCTCCCGATCTGATGGGCCGTCATCACGTCCATGATCCAAGCGTTGTGGATGCTCATTGGCGGCAGTGATCACTTACCATCAGGTGACCAGCTTGCTCTTTTGCGGGACCTATGCTATAAGCCAACATTTGCCTCGGTGGATCCAACCTTTGGCCTCTTGTTTCACCGACATTTCCCGTTGCAACAAGAGGCTAAACAACAAAGCGATTTATAACGTCATTTCCCGAGACGCATCTGAGTGAATAACCGCAATGATCACGCTATTTCACGGTTGAAGCAGAATAATAAGCATTAAGTATTAACCACGTGATCAGAGACCGTGGTACTATGACCGCAAATGCACGCACTTTCCCCGTTTCTATCTCGTAATGTTAGGCAATTGAGATAAAATGAGCGTTTTACGTCATTTTCTATGAGATTGGAATCGTGATCGCACTGTAACTTGGAATTGAATCGTCTGCTCTGATAATTAGGTCGCATGCATATAAAAGCGATCGAATTCAAAGAGAGTTATAAATGTTTAAGGCAACTTTCGTGACGCAATTGGTTAAATGCCGACTGTGAAATGAGATGCCGCGGGTTCGATCCCCGCACCGAAAAATATTTGTGAGAACCACAGGTATTCTTTTCGGGTCTAGGTGTTTATGAGACCGAAAAGTCTTTCGTAGTTTCTGATACCCACGACACAAGACTCTATTTTAGTTTGGGGTCAGGACTATGTATGTGACTGTTGGGTGTATTTATTTATTTATTATTATTTATATTTACAATAACTATATCAAAAATGTTGTATGCTACAAATATATTAATAACATATCGTAGATTTGTATACCTGACTGATCCACTGACTGTGGAGGAATTTAACAGAAATTACATACAAAAATAAATACACCCATACAGAAACATCACGCCTTTTTCCCAAGAGGAGTAGGCGGATGCAACCAGGAAACCCACGTTTCGCCTTGAAAAACACGTTTTAAATATTTTTTCATTGTTTTCATTTACCACACATATAACTGGTTTAGTATACCTTACAATCCTCCTATTTATGCTATGCTCGCCGTTAGAACTTACAACAAGGTTTCCAAGCGACCTTTCGGGAACCAACGAGACAACATTTTGTAACCCGATCAATATTCCGCGTGGTTAACGGCACACTAACCGCAGTTTGTTACATTATTATTATATAATCGGTTTATTTTCACCGGAACTTGTTAATATTCTGTGCGTATGACTACACTGAGCGGTTGACATTATATAGGAGCTGAAGATTTACTTTCTACGTGATTTTAAAATTGTCAGGTGTGTGTGAATGTATTTACGTTTTGATTTTGATATTTCCGTCCTACATGTAGGTTAAGAAAGTTTTAACTGTTGGGATAATATTGCTGACCAGAGTCGCAAAATATAATCCAGGGTCAAACCATAAACTTTTCGAAGCTTAACATGATAATTAATAAAGTCGCTGGATGCAGGTCGCTTCCGTGTGGAAGTCGATGTGGACTGTGGAGACTACTGAGGGGAGGACTATGTGTAGCAATGGACTTCCTGTGGCTGAATAGAGAGAGAGAGAGAGAGAGGGAGAGAGAGGGAGAGAGAGAGAGAAACGCGTGCTTTAACGACAAAAAATGTCTCGAGAAAATCTGCACACATGTTTTTTTCACCTAGGTCAGTATGTTAGCACAATGCTTCATCTCTGACAATTAAAGAGTAGAGAATTGCCCTAAACAGTTCAATTGGTTCATATATCTTAGCGCTAGATAAAGACTTAATTAGTGTTCAATACGGACACAAAGTTATGTTATGCCGCACAGCATACGGAATCAGTTTCCGTTGCAGTGAAAGACGGAAGGCGTATATTTTCTGTAGCTCGACGCACTAAAAAGATTCAGGTACATACCAGAGTCAATTGTTTTTCGTATGCACTTGTATTAGTATATTAGTACGCCACCTACTTCTGATACTATCCATACAAAGGTTACGAGTATCTAGAAGAGATCGCTCCAAGCGATAAGACTTGTAATACTATTCAGTTGTTTTATTTGTATTTTTAACCGACTTCAAAAAAAGGAAAGGTTCTCAATTCGTCGGAATCTTTTTTTTTGGTTTCTTTTATGTATTAGATTACAATATTGTATTGTAGTATTGCAATACAGTATGCGTGCATATTATAATCAGATTACGTAAATATGCTAAGATATGTTATAACATTGCAACTGAACAAACGGGAAAAGTTTTTATTAATATAACAACACTCTCTTCTAAAGATATCTCTTTGTCTCACATAAACATATATCGGCATGTAAATTATTAATGCGAAAGAGTGTTAGATTTCACGTCGGTACAACCTTCAGGGAATACCTTCGTAGCTTACGAAGTTACGCGTGTATACATAATTAAATACTCGAGGTATTGTATAAAGTAGGAAGTTCTTGCATAGAATCCCTTGCGATTGTGACGTGTTTCGGGATCAGCTAGTAAGTATAAAGCGCACTGCATACCAAAGGCACCGACATATGTTGGGAACTTTTTGCCGGCGTGCTAGTTGGCGACTCCACTCATGACGTTGTTGAATGTTGCGGGGCAACTGAGCTGAGCGCTTGCGTCGCTGACAAGTCTCCAACATGGCGGCGGACAACACAGGCGGGCGCTTGTCGCCGACATGATAATTTTGTTTGCCGCCGGGTCGTGTCGGCGAGCTGTGTCTCTGGGCCGGCGTACTTGGTGTGTAGTACGCTTTTATATCATGTTACTATACGTGAAATACATACATACATACATAAACACACGCCTTTTTCCCAGAAGGGGTAGGCAGAGGTGCTACCAGAACACCCACGTTTCGCCTTGTATATTCCGTCCCACGATGTGATAGGGGGATATATATATATATATATATATATGTGTGATATATATATGTGATATACGTGAAATGACATACATTATGTCAAAACCAATAGATTCTTCTTCATAATTTTGCCGCATCGATAAGCTATGGCTAGTTTGGTGGGCCGCTTGCCCTGCTGTCGTAGAACAAGCAGTAATCTAGGCTTATATATCTGTATTAAATGGCAAGAGAATATTGTCTACTACTAATAGTACTATACTTTACGGTTACCATCGGAGTCGCTTTGCCTAGTTAAAACAAAACACAATCCTCGAAGGCGTAAGTGGATGTCTCACTAGACCGACGATCTGTTAAGGACATTTACTTTTCAAGATGCGACATGTAGCGAGTCTATCATGATTTTCAAATCGGACCTGCTTTAAAAAGCTTATTCTGTGTATGAAAAAAAAACCAACACGTATTGGAAATCAGACCGGAAAAAATACAAATGGCATTTGAATGATACGGTGCAATGAAGTGTGCCAGGACGTGACCGTTACCGCGCCTGCGCGGCCCCGAGGCCGGCATAACGGTACACGCTCTTTCTTTGCCTGCGCTGTAGGTCATATTGACCAGCCATTATCTGTAACACCTTTGTGGCTCGGAATGTTCTATGAACATCATTTTGTTTAAGTACTTTTAAGACATTGATGAAAATGGAACGAGCTTACTTTTTTTTTGCAATAAGACTTTGTATACTGTGAGACGAGAAAGCGCGGGTTCGATACCCGCACCGAGACATATGATTGTGATACCAAATAGTCTCTCATACTAATGATGTCTTGGGTTTACGCGATTGTTACACATTGAAATGAAACGAATTCTCACAGATTTTATCGCGAATTTGATAAAATTTTTACATTTTTAATTCCTGTAAAGTGATCGAAACGTCGGGAAATTAAAAATGTAAAAATTAAATCAAATTCGCAATAAAATCCGTAAGAATTCGTTTCATTTCAAAGTCTCTCATACTTTTTGTTTCCCACTATGCTAGGAAAAGAACGGTAGGTTATTTGTTAGTTCCTGGGTAGTGGGTTTATGTCGCGCACTGGAGGTACTTTGGCGTGTTCATTTTGAGGTCCCAAAGTGCCTCTAAAGTTCAGATGGAGAAATGGGGTTTTTTAGCCGGTAGGAGTCCGGCATGCCCGGTCTATTTTGGATAGTCGGGTATCCAATGAGGTTTTTCCCCACTAAGAAAAAAAAAGGTTATTTGTTAGTTGCTGTGAAAGTATCAAGGAAAACACTTTGTATGGTCGCCAACCCTTAGAGTAAATAGTGAGCAAGGTGACCCCTTAATGGAGTTCGACCAACATCGTCCACGGATTTTATGGCAACGAGCTTCCAGCTACTCCCTTCATCAGGTATTGGTGTGACTGACAAAGAAACAGTTATGTTAAAATTAATTACCTTTTAAACTTGGCCTCATAAGAAATATTCATGGAGTATGACGTATTGGAATCAATCCCGGGGAAGTTATGAATATTTCAATTTAATATCTCATGCGAAGCGTTGTTTTATTAATGAATACATACATATTTATTAATGAATGAATGCGATTCAGGATATTACGGTTCACAGCGCTCGCATTTCTCATATGGGCAAGGGCATAATCTATGTATAACGATAAAATTAAAAATCTCTTTTCGATCGACTGCCTCGGTGGCGTAGTTGTATTAAGGTATGATTGCAAAACTTAGGTCTTGGGTTCGAATCCAGGGTCGGGCAAAATGATATTGGATTTTTCTATTCATTATCAGCCCGGAGTCGGGAATTTGTACTAAAACTTCGAACTAAAACCTCCGGGACGTACTTGGTTAAGACGTGGTAGACAGTGTGGTAGAGCTTACAAGTGGTAAAGCCACGCTCTTTATTTTGTTCCCGATATAGCGATAGGCTCACCAGGGGATGAGCCTATCGCTATATCGATGTGATAGGGATCACATCATGGTACGCAACGCACAAGGCGACACGTGGGTATCCTGGTAACACCCAATACCCCTTTCCTCTTCCTATCCTTTATCCTTCCAGCTCTCCTCCCGATCTAATGGGGCGGCAACACATCCATGATCCAGCGCTGTGGATGTTCATGAACGGCAGTGATCACTTACCACCAGGTGACCTGCTTGCTCGTTTGCCGGACCTATGCTATAAAAAAAGGCACCTATGCCTGGGAAAAAGACGTGAGTTTATGTATGTATGTATACTTTATCTCCAATCATAAGACAGCACCGCGACGTGAGTGTGAGTGCCTCGTCTAATGAACCGTGTTACAGGTGCAGACATGAGCGCGATAGTGAACGCAGCCGCGGACGTGTTGTCTGGCACGGCCATCGCCGCCGCGACCGGTTCACAGGTTTCTAACTATATTCACTTTTATCATAATTCTAATGTCAATTATTACACTTTCTGATGTTGAATCATGATTTGCAAAGATCTGTTATAAGTGACGTGCGTGGTGGCCTGTTGGTAACGGACCAAACGCGGCTGCCTACATGTTCACGGTGGTCGCGGGTTCAAATCCCAGGGCACACCTCTGACTTTTCGGGGTCATGTGTGTATTGATAGTCAATCACCACGCACTATAACGGTGAAGGAAAACATCGTGAGGAAACCTGCATACCATAGCGATTTGTATAAATTTCTATGGTATGTAAAAGTCCGCCAACCCGCACTGGGCCAGCGTGGTGGACTATATGGCCTAACCACTCTCAATCGTACTCTCGATTGTAGAAAAGGCTCGTGCCCTGCAGTGGGTCATGTATGGGCTGATACAGTACAGTACAGTTATAAGTGATACAAACAAATGACTCGGCTCGACTGACCACAAGTTACTAGCATTGCGAACACATCTTAGCTGAGGCATTATAAAATAATAAAGCCATTGGGTTGAAATTTTAAAAAAAAGTTTTTATGTCCCGATTGTAATTAAAAAAATTCTATCACCACTGTTAAGACGTTACTTTTATTTTATTTATAAATCTAAGATACAAGTTATGAGTGGTTAAAATTTCTGTCTATATTAGCATCTATAATAATAACTAATATCTTATGAATCTACCTAAAAATTAACGCTGTAACTAAAATGTTATCAACCTAACACAAAAACTCCGTAACAAAACATAATATTGCAAAAATGAATCAATTGATGGCTATTAACAATACATTGCATCTAAATGTTCCAGGTGGCATGGTTCATTCCGATGCTGGTGGCCGCCATAGCGTACTACCAATATGACCAGAACGACCCCGAGGGCCGACCGGCGGACATCGGAGACCAGATGCTTCCAGAATACGACTTCATCATCGTCGGCGCCGGGTCTGCTGGTTAGTGAGTACTGCGTTATGCATTTAACTTTTTTTTTATCAGCCCATATACGTCCCACTGCTAGGCACGGGCCTACTCTACAATCGAGAGAATCGATTGAGAGTGGTTAGGCCATATAGTCCACCACGCTGGCCTAGTGCGGGTTGGCGGACTTACATACCGTAGAAATTCTTTAAAATCGCTACGATATGCAGGTTTCCTTACGATGTTTTCCTTCACCGTTAAAGTACGTGGTGATTGACTATCATACACACATAACTCCGAAAAGTCAGAGGTGTGTATTAAACTTACATACATTATATTATCTTTACAAATGATATCGCTGGAGGGAAAACTATTGTCATCATGATCATCATTATCAGCCATGAGATTATCCCGAAGATCTCCACAGCGCCGTTTCGGATATTATACTGCTATATCACAAATAAATATAATCCCAGAATGAAACTACGTAACCTCAAGATTAACTTATATTAGTTTCTGTTATCCAATCAAAAATACTGAGCCAAAAATTATACTATTTAAAAAAACCTTCACCATTAATGTACCGAGAGTTTTACAAGAATAAAAGCTAATTCGACCACGTGGCCTAATTCATAAGCATTTTTTATTGCAATGAGCAGCGAGACGAGCATGCCATTCGCCTGATGACGATACGCCCACTCATGGACAGTAGCAAAACCAAACAACACCATGAATTACAAAGCAATACTTGGTATTCTACTGCGCTCGCCATCCTGAGACATAAGGTGTTAAGTCTCATTATGTCCAGTATTTAGCTAAAGTCGCTGGATGCAGGCTGCCTCCAACAGGTCACTGTGGAAATCATTGGGAGAGGCCTATGTTCAGCAGTGGACTTCCTTTGGCTGATGGATGGATGGATGGATGATTTAGCTAAAGCTAAATCTCTTTGGAACCCTTGTAAATATTGTATTACGATGGGCGTAAATAAAGACCCAAATAAGTGAACGCTTACTCTCAATATAAAAACAATACACTAAAACAAAATGTATACTCCTACTCCAGGTGCAGTAGTAGCGAACCGATTGTCCGAGATCAGTCATTGGAGAGTGCTGCTTCTAGAAGCTGGTGGAGATGAGACAGAGATATCTGACGTCCCTCTCTTGGCTGGATACCTGCAACTAAGCAAACTCGACTGGCAGTATAAGACTGAACCACAAGGAACCAGTTGTTTGGGTATGTATTGATTTTCACGATCAAATGCATAAAAACATGATTTAAATTTTCTGGTGGTTGGATTTTTGTATTCATAGAATCCACCATATTCTAGACAGAAGAATCAAAATAGAAATTTATGAAAATGCGTTACGCTACAGGATTAGTAAGTGTAAATGCAGCTTCGAGTGGGCCGACATAATTTTGCTAACTGATACTCTGATCATATCTGATCAGCGGAACATTGAGTTTATCATCAAGTGCAGTGTAGTTTCTTTGGCACACCAGTAAAAAATGATGACGCAATTTCAGCGTATAATATTGAAGAAACATACAATTCGACAAATACTAGCATATAATTAAATCATCACGTGATTAATAAAACATAATTCTAAAATGTTATCAGCAATAATAAAGTAATTACTATACAAATTACACAACTTTAAAGAAAAACAATGCTATTTGAGATAAATATACCGAACGAGCAGATTTTAATATCTTCTAGCATACTTTTTCTTTAACAGAATACACTAGATTCTATAAATAATAATATTATAAAATAGTTTAATGAGTAATACATATATTTTTCCAGCTATGGAAGGGGGTCGTTGCAACTGGCCTCGCGGCAAAGTCCTCGGAGGTAGCTCAGTACTCAACTACATGCTGTACCTACGGGGAAACAGAAAAGACTACGACACATGGGAAGCCCTCGGCAACAAGGGCTGGGGCTATAAAGATGTCCTGTATTACTTCAAGAAATCTGAAGACAACCAAAACCCTTATTTAACTCAAACACCATATCACAGCAGCGGAGGTTACTTGACAGTCGCTGAAGCTCCTTACCATACCCCGTTAGTCTCCAGTTTTATTGAAGGTGGTTTGGAATTGGGATACATGAACAGGGATATCAATGGAGAAAACCAAACTGGGTTCATGGTCGCCCAAGGAACCATAAGACGAGGAAGCCGATGTTCGACTTCAAAGGCATTTCTAAGACCGGCAAAAGATCGTCAAAACCTACATATTGCAACTCATGCTCACGTCACAAAAGTGCTTATAGATCCACGAACAAAAGTGGCGTTTGGAGTTGAGTTCATACGCAACAAAATGGTTCATCGTATCAGGGCAAGAAAAGAAGTAATTCTATCTGCTGGCACAATAAATTCCGCTCAATTGCTGATGCTGTCTGGGATTGGACCAGCCGAAGAGCTAATGAAACATCGGATACCATTGATTCAGAATCTGAAAGTTGGAAGGAATCTCCAAGATCATATTGGCTTGGGTGGGTTGGCGTTCATGGTCAATGAAGACATATCAATAGTGGAACAGCGACTTCACACAGTCAGCACTTTAATGGAGTACGCAGTGTTAGGCGAAGGACCCTTGACTATTATGGGTGGCGTTGAAGGCTTAGCTTTCGTCAACACTAAGTATGTTAATGCTTCTGATGACTTCCCTGATATAGAGTTTCATTTCGTCTCTGGTTCTACTAATTCAGACGGCGGAGAGCAGATACGCAAAGCCCATGGGTTGATGGAAACATTTTACGATGCCGTTTTCAGACCAATTAATAATATGGATGTCTGGAGCGTCATTCCTATGCTCCTTCGTCCGAGAAGCAAAGGTTTCATCCAACTGCGTAGTGCTAATCCGTACGACTACCCATACATCTATCCAAATTATCTGACGGATGAAATGGATGTAAAAACGTTGATTGAAGGGGTTAAAATCGCCGTCGCTTTATCAAGGACGAAGGCTTTTCAAAGACACGGGTCAATGCTTAACAAGCACGTATTCCCTGCTTGCGTAAGTAAGAAGAGGTATACAGACGAGTATTGGGAATGCATGATAAGGCAGTATACTTGCACGATATACCATCCAGTTGGGACGGCCAAGATGGGTCCGTACTGGGACCGCGACGCAGTAGTCGATTCTGAACTGAGAGTGTACGGAGTCAAAGGTCTTCGAGTGATTGACGGAAGCATCATGCCTAATTTAGTCAGCGGTAACACAAACGCACCAATAATTATGATAGGGGAAAAAGGCAGTGACATGATCAAAGAGTTCTGGTTGAAGAGAAGGATGTCCAGATATTACATCTGAATTCGTCGTACAAAATAGCGTATTAATCAGTATTAATTTAATTTATTTGTAAATAAATTATTAGTTAAATATTTATTTATTGTATACTACAGTCAATTAGTTTGATTCTGTACAAACGCATTGACTAGTGATATTATTCAGTTGATTTATATCAATGAAGATACTTTGGTGTGCTTTTTCGAGCAAAAAATCCATTATAGACCATTTTTTTTATATTAAATAATCGCATACCTATTAAATAATACAAAGCAGTTAATTTATAGGATGAATATTACCACAAATATCTACTATGCTAAAGTAATTATAATTAAGCTGTTATGATTTTCTAGAATTATTAAATTTATATTTGTATCAGCCCATATGCGTCCCATTACAGGGCACGGACCTCTCGATAATCGAGTACGATTGAGAGGGGTAATTGAGGGGGGTATTGACTTATACATACCATGGAAATTCATACAGATTGCTATGGTATGCAGGTTTCCTCACTATTTTTTCCTTCACCATTATAGGGCGTGGTGATTGACTATAAACACACACATGACTCTGTAAAGTCAGAGGTGTGCCCTGGAATTCCAACCCGCGACCATCGTAAACATGTTGGCCGTCTGGTTCGTTACCAACAGGCCATCACGCACTTTAACATCAATATAATATTTTTTTAAGGAAATCATGACTAGTACTCGTATACGCAGTTCCTTTAAACACCTATAAAGTTTAATTAAAAAAAAAAGTGAACGTAAATAAAACGGAAAATAAAGTGTTACTATAGAAATATGTGGTTTTATTTAATTGAACATGATGTAGGTCATACCCACACACATGTCGTAATTGTGATTGTTGGGAATGAACTCGAGGCACAAAATGCTGAGACATCACCCGTTCGTGAGTGCACAGACTAGTTTTAGCTCGTGAAGTGTAATTATTAAATTTATTAAATACAATTGCTGGAATTTAATAGAAAAAGTGTAATTGACTTAAGTAATATTTATTGACTTTATGAAACATGGAGCAATGTCTCATGAATTATAGAACTGACTGTTACAATTGTCATTGACTAAATAAAATATTATATTTTGGGATATCGACAATCTTATGAAAGCAATAATATACTTTAAAATTATATTCTCACTTTCGAAGTTTCAACATTCATTTTCCACTACTCTGTACATCAAAATTCACAATACACAACCTGACCCGACGTAAACAATAACTTGCTAAATCAATAGAAACGCTGATTCGGCGGCCATTCAATCACTTTCTATATCAGTCGAACAGCTGCAACCAACAAGCACAATACAGCCATGTCGAGCCACGCATCGATCAAATCTCTCGTGTCCAGTTCGAGGATTATGTTCGGGCTGCTGCCTAAGCTAGGAGCATTGATAATAATAAGAATGGCCATACACATATACAGATCAGATATAGAAGACTCAGAACATCGTATTCGAGACCGCAGCATCGAAGATCTGAACGATTGTTACGACTTCATCATAGTAGGAGCTGGTTCGGCCGGAGCAGTCTTAGCAAATCGTCTGTCAGAAAATCCACAATGGAACGTGCTGCTTTTAGAAGCGGGGCCGGATGAAAATGTGCTATCAGAAGTACCGGTGATGTTTCCCGCTTTACAGACTTCAGCGATAGATTGGCAGTTTGTTACTGAACCCAGTGATCAATATTGTCTTAATATGGTGGATAAAAGGTGTAAGTGGCCGCGAGGCAAAGTGCTCGGTGGTTCAAGTGTGCTTAACGCTATGCTTTACATAAGAGGGAATAAACGCGACTATGACAATTGGGAAAGCATGGGTAATCTTGGATGGGGGTATGAAGAAGTGCTACCATACTTCAAAAAATCCGAGGATATGAGAATACCAGAGCATTTAAATGATCCCTACCATGGGACTGGTGGACCTTTAACTATAGAATACTTTAATTACGAACAACCGATTACATCAAAAATACTAGAAGCAGCTACACAACTAGGTTATCCAATCAGGGATGTCAATGGTGTATTTCAAACGGGTTTCACTCGTTCCCAGGCAACGGTTCGAGACGGCCTTCGATGTAGTACTGCAAAAGCGTTTCTACGACCCATATCTAATAGAAAAAATCTCCATATAAGCATGCAATCTTTAGTTGAAAAAGTTTTGATAGACAAAAACCGTACAGCTTATGGTGTAAAATTTATAAAACACGGACAGCAGAAAATTATTAAAGCGAGTAAAGAAGTGATTGTGTCAGCAGGCGCGATTCAATCTCCACAGTTGTTAATGCTGTCGGGAATTGGCGATGCCGAACACCTTGAAGAAATTGGTATATATCCGATAGTGAATTCACCTGGAGTCGGTCAAAATTTGCAAGACCACGTTGCAATGGGAGGGCATTCGTTTCTCTTTGACAATCCGTACGACAACGGAACTGATTACTGTTTTAATTTAAACAGTGCTTTCTCTGTCGGCAGTCTAATAGATTTCAGTATTCATAGAAGTGGGATTATGTACAGCATGGTGGAAGCAGAAGCAATGGCTTTTGTGAACACCAAGTATCAAGATCCTGAAATAGATTATCCAGACATTCAGCTATTCATAGCTCCAACAGCTGATAATATGGATGGGGGATTTTTCGGCAAACGAGCTAATGGATTAACAGACGAAACGTATGCTGAATTGTACGAAGATATTCTGTACCAGTCTTCGTTTTCCGTGGTGCCGTTGCTGTTGAGACCGAAAAGTCGTGGTTTCATAAAACTGAGAGACTGGAATCCTTATTCGCCGCCTCTTATTTATCCAAATTACTACTCGCATCCGGATGACGTGAAAGTTATGGTAAGTTCATATTTTCTATACAACTAAGGAGGCGAACAAGCATACGGCCTGCCTGGTAAGCAGTTACCGTGGTCCATAGGCATTTTGAATTCAGAATGATTTCAGTTGTTATACAATTTGTGTAGGATATGATTCACTTTCATATCAAGAATAGCAATTAAAAAAAAAAAATATAATGCATTGTAATATAATATGTTTTATGGGGATATCCTATACCATAACCAATCATAACCTAGCAAATCAGCTGAGGCACAATTTGCAAAAGACGTGTATCCAAGATGGAAAT
Source organism: Theretra japonica (assembly GCA_033459515.1). Classification (NCBI taxonomy): domain Eukaryota; kingdom Metazoa; phylum Arthropoda; class Insecta; order Lepidoptera; family Sphingidae; genus Theretra; species Theretra japonica. Next base: position 8,201,992 of record CM065942.1, read on the forward strand.
ATTTGTGCCGAGTCTCAAGGCTATGGAAGCAATGTATTTTAAAATTAATGAACCAACTATAATTAGTGTAATAGCTTACAAAATCCTATAAACCGCTCCATCCTGCTAATTTAATGTTCATAATAAGAAAATGTTTCCAGATTGGATGCAATTAGACCTATCAATTTGGTAATATGACGTAGATGTTTCCTATTTAAATTAAATGAGTACTTTAGATACATTATCCAATGTGTACATACGAGTACAACATCCAAAAAGATAACCTTTTTGTAATATATTATATCAAAAACAAAAACTGTCGAAATTGCGTAGCTTATTAAGATTACATTTTAAAATGTCAAATTGCAGTGACCCGAATGAAGAGATAAAAAAATGAAATATTTTTAAACAAGGAGTTTTAAAATGATAATGTTATCTCGAAAACATGAAAATAGCCAAAATTATAGCCGGTGTGAGGCTAAAATTTACTTTATACGATGTAATGAATGTAATCGTAAGCTGTTTGTAGTTTTCTAACAATGGTCAATGAGGGATAATGGATGTTACAAAATATCTAACTATTTTGTAACATCTCGGAAAGGAAATTGCTCAAACCCAAGACATTTTTTCGGAATCAAAAAATCACATAATACGGATAGGCTGACCTGAAAATAATATTACAGACCTAACATTAAAAGTGTGCTAGAACCTGAACTCTTCTTTATATTTAACATTCATGCACGTATGCTTAAAGTGCATAGCAAGCAGAGGTTAGAAAATCACCTCAGTTCAAAAATAATCACAAAACAAAAAATTACGTCTATCTAGTATCTATCGTTATTATTAGTTGGAAGAAGTCCACCAACCCGCAGCAGGCGATCGAGGCGGAATATTCTCCAAACCCTACCGGACGTACATATATGGTCTGTATTATAATACATATCTTCATTACAGGTAGAGGGAGCTCGTATTGTCCAAGCTTTAGTAGAGCAGCCAGCATTAAAACAATTGAACGCGCGCCCCAACCCTCATCGCAACCCTGGCTGTGGTGATCATGAACTGATGTCTTATGAACACTTGGAGTGCCAGGCCAGACATCACACGCTGACCATCTACCATCCAGTAGGTAGCTGCGCGATGGGCCCAGCTGATGATCCTAATGCTGTCGTCGATCCTAGGCTGAGGGTTTGTTTGATTTTTAATATTCATAGCATAGCCTTACAATTATGGTCAAGAAAAACCTCGTGAGGCAACCTGCATACTGATTTTTTATGGCATGTAAAGTCCACCAAACCGTACTAGGCCAGCTTGGTGGACTGTATGGCCTAAGCGCACTTAATCTTACTCTCGACTGTAGAGGAGGTCCGAGCTCTGCAGTGGGACGTGTATGGGTTGATATAGATAGCTGGATAAACACATCCAAATTATAACAGCCAGCTTATAGGTAGGCCATCTGTTGTAAATGTATGTAATGATATAAATATGTAATCAATTAAATGTTTCAGATACAAACAAGGTTATGTAGCTACTTGTACTCGTTATAAAGACTCCATAGTCTTTATATTTGATGGCAGCCTCCTTGGCGCAGTTGGTTAGACACCGCCTGTGAAACGAGAGGCCGCGGGTTCGATCCCCGCACCGAGACAAATGTTTGTCAGGCCCACAAGTATTTCTCTCGGGTCTGGGTATTTGTAAGACCGAAAAGTCTCTCGTAGTGTCTGATACCCACGACATAAGAGTTAATTGATCTAAATGTGGGGTCAGGACTATGTATGTGAATGTTGGGTTTATTTATTTATTATATTTTATATTTCGACCCAAAGTTTTCATTTTGATTCAATGAAGACTGTCATGTTCCAGAATTCGTTGATGTAGTATAATGCTATTAGTTCTACATATATTAATTTGTTCTTTATTGTATATGTATAAGTACAGATCGTGCATTGAATAGAAGAAGTGCAATTTTAATTTTTCGAAAGAATACCCTGATAAAAATACCCTGTAAAGGTATATTAAGCTGACTACTACATGCCCGTTATTACCCTATTTACATTGTCGTCATACCAATAAGGCAATTTAAAATTCAGACACGATATAATGTGTTTTGATAATAAGTTAGAAGCACTAGAGATGTTGCATGGTCTCAAACGATTAGGTAAATTTAAGATTCAATGCAAGGACCACAGACAGAATTTAAATAGATATACTTCCAAAATGCATTAAATTTAACCAAATTGTAGATTAAAGCGGATTTCCTACAACGTAATTTGATTTGTCTGAGACTTTATCGTCATAAATAACACTACTTAATAATAACATCATCGAATCGAAATATTTATTTAAGGATCTGTTATTATTTTAAAAACATCCTAAATAAGGCAACAAAGTATTTAATTAAACAATGATTAATTTTCAGGTGTACGGCACCAACAATCTTCGTGTAGTAGATGGCAGTATCATGCCTACAATCGTCAGCGGTAACACCAACGCACCAATCATCATGATAGCTGAAAAGGCTTCGGACATGATCAAGGAAGACTGGTTAAATATGCCAGATGACTTAACTCCAGTATGCCGAATGAAGGACGATCTTAAGAATTCAGAAAGCGATGACCCTATCAAAATACCCCTGATTTCGAATCAATTTGATGTCTTCAATGAAACAGCTAGTCTATTTCCCTATTTATCCAAGGAGATGAAAATAAGTGAACGTAAACCACAAAGCAAAAACAAACCACAACCGATAGCTAAAGAACGAGCAATAGATGTCACTACGACGACGGCTAAACCAGTGCGGAAAGACAATCCTTATACCACAACCAGCCCTGTTTATAGTAACCCGTATCCAGACTTAAACGATTTTATCCCACCAATTATCCCCCCACCACCTCTTCCATATTGGGCAGTTACACCTAACGATTATTATGACCCATACAACCAATACGAAAGACCGAAAGGCCCTACATTCTATCCTTACAACAGACCTGGCCACTTCAATACTTACAAACCTCATTCTAAATTCAAAAATAGAAAAAACAAATTCACCAAAAAGTTTCCAGGTCTTCCGAACTTTAATCTTTTGTATAATTATGGATTGAACAGTGGGGGTCCGTATTATGAGACGAAAGAGGAAGTGGCACCTAATGGACAAAGGACGTGTAGAATTTGGTACTATTATGACGGAGCTAAATATGAAGTGATATTATAGATATTTCCCTTACCAGGAGGTAAGACAGGAGTCTTATATGTAAATCATCATCATCATCAGCCCTTCCGTGTCCACTGCTGGACATAGGCCTCTCCCATGACACGCCACTGAGCTCGATCTTCAACCCATTACGTCGTCTCCAACCGCTACTTGACATCTTACGAATATCATCGCTCCATCTGGTTGGAGGGCGTCCTACTCTACGCTTGCCGACACGTGGTCTCCATTCGGGAACACATTATGTATATAAATATTTAATATATTTTTTTCATACTTTGTATGAATGATTATTTCTCTCAGAACCTCCTATTTTTGTGCGAAATCATAATGTATGCGATTATGTCTATTTGTTTTTGTGATGTAAAATGTAAATATTTTAATTTAATAAAGGAATCAAAAGTGTGAATTTATGACGTGTATTTTGTTTCTATTAATGCTTTTTTATTCAAACATTAATATTCAGTACTAATTTTACTCGTAAGTATGAATTTAAATAATTCGCCATATAAATATTTACTTATCAGGGAAACGATGGCTTCAATACATAATATCTTATAGGTTCATTTGAATGTGTAACAATTCAATAATTTTGCTGAATTATAGGGAAATAAAATAAATAAATAAATCTACCCAACAACCACATACATAGTCCTGTCTCCACTGAGTGTCGTGGGTATCAGAAACTACGAGAGACTTGTAGGCCTCTAAAACATTTGTCTCGGAGCGGGGATCGAACCCGCGGCCTCTCGTTTCACAGGCGGCGTCTAACCAACTGCGCCACGGAGGCTGTCAATAGGTATCCATCAGTGGCGAAGGGTGATTTTTTAAAAAAGGGAAGCCGAAGCTCAATACGCGAAATGAGTGTGTTTATTTTGTTTATACCTACTGGCCCTACATAGGGAAGACAATGCGACTGATACTTGATAGTAAACATAGTGCAGTCCACATTGAGTAGATCAACTTATCGTGAGATGCTTCACAGAATTAGCCCGAAACGCGACACATTTACATAATTTGTACGTGTATCCTTATATCCGGACGTTTGTGAATATCCAACCGCCAGCAAATTATTCCTCCGACAATCTCACTCACCAAACGAAACGATTGCGTTTCGTATGATGGCATCTACGTACTGCGGTCGTCAATTATATTTTAATATTTCCAATATACAAAAGTTGCAATGTCATCATGAGAAAAGTAAAAAAGTATATTTTTAAACCGCACGTGAATATAAGATTAATAAAGAAAAAGTAATGATCTAGATACAATGTTAACAAGTACGTTAGCTGCGCTTTTATTAGTTGTATTATTAGTAGTCGAGCACTTCCTAAAATCTAAACAGTAACGTTATTTCCGAAATTGACAATCTAAACATGTACGTCCCTCACGATTATTAATTTCCATTACAACATAATAATACTATTAATATTTATGTACATTTTGTAATTTAAAACATTAAAAACTAAATGCGTGAACCAGCTAATACTCGTATACTGTCAAAATGTTAATACAACACTTACAAATGCAGTGATATCTACACAAATACACACATAAACACACAAAATGCTGAAGAATCTCAGCATACCTTCTGCTTTTTTAACGGAAATTGAACCTTAAATCATTATAAGTTTAAGGTACAATTTTGCGTGATTTGTTGCGAAATACACAACCATGTCACACCAATGCGTAACATGCAGCCGGCGCGGGCGGTCGGCGCACGGGCCGCGCCATTGTTATTCAATAAGCCGAACAATTTTGGCAGTAATTCGCCAGAGGTCGCAACGCGGCGCAATCTAATTACGTGTTTGCTATGCGCCTCCGCAGTAATGTTTACCTATGTGGCCGACAGATGTCGTTGAATAAAATGAGTTTATATTACATAAATAATTTTGAAAAATTTGCTTGTTTATAGTGTAATGATAAATTACAAAAGGTAAGCCGTAGGGAATCGAGTTCTATGGAGCCTTCGCCACTGGTATCCATAACTCTAGCAATATATTGTGCATCTCAAATGTATTTCGTTGTCACTAACAAAGTTTTTTAACGTAACAATCTTATAATAAATTGATTTAAATTGACATCCTAAATTCCCACCCAGATAAAAAGACATAATGGTAAACTTACGAAGATGTAAATAACAAATTTATTAGTACTTCACTTAGAGTATTTATAATATAGAGGGAGCGCTAGTACTTCAAAAACTTAAATAAAAATGGTGATGCCGGGCCACCTTTTTCTGCCCTCCTATTGTCTGACATATGACAAGTTGTCCAACATGCACCAATTAATTCATACATACATACATAAACACACGCCTTTTTCCCAGAAGGGGTAGGCAGAGGAGCTACCAGAACACCCAAGTTTCGCCTTGTATATTCGGTCCCACGATGTGATAGGGAGCGAGCCTATCGCCATATCGGGCACAAATTCCTGACTCCGGGCTGATAATTAATAGAAAAATCCAATATCACTTTGCCCGACCCGGGATTCGAACCTCAGCTTTTGCAATCGTACCGTAGTACCACTATGCCACCGAGGCAGTCACCGAGCACCAATTAAAGAAAAATAAAAAAAATAGTTTATGGTTATTAAATTCGTCTAAAACTCATTTTAGACAGATAATAACTAAATTATGTTCGGTTACTAACGGAATTTATAGCAATTTGTTGTTCAATAATTATTTCATATTTCACTAATACTCGTATAGCAGTACTATCAGCATAACGAACAAGAAAATATTTATTTATTTATACTCTTTATTGTGCATCTCTAGTTCCATAGTGATTAAATATAACAAATTTAAATAAAGTAGTACAATAGGTGACCACATCGCATTAAGCGATTTATTCTTGGCAACCTACGTTCAAAATAACTACGTTTTTGAAAACGCATATGTTTGACAGCGCTGCCTCTATATTATAAATAGTTTAAGGTACGTCCCTCATAGACGCCAAATCACATGATACCCTAAAACTCTAGGAATAATGGGAGAAGGCATTTCTCTGGCAGTATTTATTAAAGCGGAAAGCGCAGCGTGCTACGTCCACCCACTAGGTGGTCAGACGAACTGGTAAAGGTCACGGGACGTCGCTGGATGCACTCTGCCTCCAACAGGTCACTGTGGAAATCATTAGGAGAGGCCTATGCTCAGCAGTGGACTTCCTTTGGCTGATGGATGGATGGATGATTTATTAAAATGTCTTCATATAGTATTTTTAGTAGTACCTACGTTATATTATCATCCAAAACTAAGCTCACGTTTATTTTTGTAACAATCAAAAACAGGATTTGCGAAAGTTATAAAAAAAACAAATTAAGAATATAACGAAAACAAAACGTTATCGAAGTAATGTAATGGTGGCACACATTGATGGCCTATTGACATTGTTAATGCGGGTCATGTTGTATCGAAATTATGTAATTATAGCTAAACACTAATAATTACACACTGACTGCCTCGGTGGCGTAGTGGTACTACGGTATGATTGCAAAGCTGAGGTCTCGGGTTCGAATCCCGGGTCGGGCAAAGTGATATTGGATTTTTCTATTCATTATTAGCCCGGAGTCAGGAATTTGTGCCCGATATGGCGATAGGCTCGCCCCCTATCACATCATGGGACGGTATATACAAGGCGAAACGTGGGTGTTCTAGTAGCACCTCTGCCTACCCCTTCTGGGAAAAAGGCGTGTGGTTATGTATGTACTAATAATTACATCTTTTAGGTTGACAACAGAATACCAAGCAATAATATGCTATGTATTGAGTACAGTACATACAGTAGTATCTTCCCTATATACCTCCCACTGCATGGCGTTCCAAGGAGTTACAAACTCGAGAGAGTGTAGAAAGCGTCAAAAAGCATTTACAATTCGCCAAGTTCGTTTGCATCCTTGGATGTGATTTTTGGCGAGCCTATCGCTAAGCCGAGCGCAGATTCCAGTCTTAGGCAATTTAGTTTAAAATTTTCTCAAACCAAAAACGTACATAAAGCAGAGGGTCACATTTGGAGTACAAACCCAATAACTTGCAGTTTACAGCCTACATAGGCTGCTGCTAAGCGTATATGGAGACATGAGATTGTTTAACTCTTATAATGAATAAAGGCGTTATGCAATATCACTTTTAATTCTCGCACGAGCAATTTTAATTTGAAGGCCTCCGTGGCGCAGTTGGTTAGACGCCGGCTGTGAAACGAGAGGACGCAGGTTCAATCCCCGCACCGAGATAAATGTTTGTGAGGCCCACAAATATTAGTCTCGGGTCTGGGTGTTTGTGAGACCGAAAAGTCTCTCGTAACTCCTGATACTCATGCCACAAGACTCGATCTTAGTGTGGGGTCAGGACTATGTATGTGACTGTTGGATGTATTTATTAATTTATTTCTGACCTGTCTTCATTTCGGAACTTTTAAAAGTGGCTACTTTTCTGGAGACTCGCTGAGCTTCAATGCTCGGAGTCATTAAAATGTGTATAAATGTTTACCCTGGCTTACAGTGGTAGGTGTGAGGGTGGGACAGTCTTCTAGCTACGATAATTTCAATCTTTGATTCCACGCAAGACAATTTCAAAACGACAATAAGTTCTTCGTATAGCAATGACCTGACGCATTTAGCCATTTGAACAGATCAAAAAAAAAATTTTTACCGAACACATTATTTTCAGTCAAAGCAGGCCATAAGTCTTCGAAATATACACTGGCAAGGCCGTTAAAATGCTGTACTGATGTATATGATATTCTTGACCTCCTATTATCAAAACCTGTAAGGAAATCCAAATAATACTAACCGAGGCCCAGTCCAAATGAACCTGCTCTTGATTAATCCTGCTAGATAATAGAAGAGGCTCAAGTGACAAACACATGGCGGATAATCTTAATAGAGGTGACGTAGGTATAGGACTAAATGATGACGGCAGCAGCGTCATCAACTCTAGAAACTATGACCTACGATCTCCAATCCGCTTTAACGAGTATTGGAAAAATCACTCCAAATATAGTTAAATCATTCATGAACGCCCACCACCAACACTGGCTACCGGAATAGATGATAATGAGATAAGATAATAAAAACTGAACTTAAACAAAAGCCTACATGATGATGGTAATGCATTCTCGACCAATTATTACTTTCTAAACCCACACGTGATTACAAGGACAAGTAATTACAATATTAAAGATATCTAAAACTTCACGATAATTGGTGCTAAATGACATGTTGTGCAGGAGTTCAATGTAAACATCCAAAAAACAGTACAATGTTTATTTAACAAATGTATTGACGCTGATAATGGTGATAAGGTCTCCATAGTGCAATATGTGCCTAAACTTCCCTATCGAATTGTATTTAACGGGCGCCTTGTCGAAGTAAGATCAGTGTTCATCCGAACCTCAAGTCAAAGTCGACGTCTTCCTGGGACATTAAATCGAGTGTCTCAAGTGGGAATCCAGAAAAAAAGTAAGTTTAATTCGTGTAGTTGCATTAAAAATACATTTTGTATAAGTAGTGGATAGAATTTAAAATTTCTTGTCATCTGAGATCAGTGTTCCTATGTGATTTCGATATTGTTTTTCGCTTCGTTTTTTAAGTTCACACCGTCTTAACAAACCGTTTTAACCAATCGACCAACTAGTCTTCATCCCAATCCTAAATAACTTTTATCAATGCACCTGTTATTAAAAGATGATTGAATAACTTTAATCAGCTGAAGCACTAGAGTGTTTAAGCTCTTGTTCAATCGCATAATCTTCTGCAATATTTATTATCACAGCACTTTATGTGATAGCGTAGTAATCCCAGTCTACCATACAAAATTCAATACATTGGGTAAATACAGGTTAATGAAAACATGGTGATGAATGATGTCTGATTTTTTTTTGATAAGATAGTGCCGTTGTTTTTGCAATTGCCATACGGTTGATATTTTATTGCACCTGTTCGAAAAGGGCGATATATAATAACTCGGTTATTATTGTATCTCATGCTGGTTCATCGATCAAATCATATTCTTATTGTCGATCTTTAATTATTTTAGATCTTTAATTTATTGCAAGCATAAAAGTCGCGCCTGCACAAAGTTGACGTAGGTTTAATGATGTCGAATTCCAACTGACCTTTCTAACCACATAAGCCGTATGTATCTGTTTCGTTAGCATCCTATCATCCATCCTCTCTACATGACCCAACCATTTTAATAAAGCTTCCTCAACACATCCTCTTTCACTCCGCCAAGTCCAATCATCATTCTTAACATTGAATTATTGTCCAGGTCAAGATGTTTTGGGCGTGTGACCCCGCTCTGACCACGAACATCGTGAACAGCTACCAGGTAGCTGGCCCGGTGTTCACCCAGGCCCTTACTTCCTTCTTCGCCGCGCAATGCGCCATTGCCGGCGACCACATCTGGCCCGCTGATGCTACCGAGAAAGTTCTCGAAGGTAACGTAACAGATAAAAATTGTGTGGGATAAACTATTGTATACAATTCTTACAAAAATATCGACGGAAAAGAACGCATATAATAGATTTTACTTCTATAAAATTAATGTTATTATGAGAAAATACATAAACTACAATAAATTATAAAGTGTTAACTGCAAACATTTATAATAGATTTAGTCTAACCCTATTTGGCTCAATGACAGACTAAGCTTCGTCGTTTATAGATGCTTATTGTCCCAAACATAAATAACTTTATTATAAATTTGGAATATCAAAAATATATAAAGAGAGCGTCTGAACTTTGTTGGGTCAATAGTTAGATAATGCCTTAATTCCTTTTACAGACCCGAACTATGACTTTGTGGTTGTTGGCGCCGGATCTGCTGGTTCAGCAGTCGCCAATCGCCTTAGTGAAATATCTGGCTGGAAAGTTCTGTTGGTAGAGGCTGGAGGCAACCCTACTCTTGCTACTGAGGTAAGAATCCTAACTGAGGACACAGATTATTCAAAATAGTTCTTTACGAAAAAATATACTACATGATTATGATTTTTTGCAGATTCCACAACCCTACTACAGCAACATGGGAACTAACGAAGACTGGTCCTACAAGACTGAACCGCAAGAAGGTGCTTGCCGTGCTTACAAGAGCAAGGGCTGTGCTTGGCCTCGTGGTAAGGTTCTTGGAGGCAGCAGCAGTATCAACCTTATGTTCTACGTGAGAGGCAACAAGGCTGACTACGACGAATGGGCAGCTGACGGTAACGATGGCTGGAGTTTCGAAGAGGTCCTCCCATACTTCAAGAAAAGTGAGAACTTCTTGGGTGCCTTCGACGCAGAAGCCAAGAAATATCACAGCACCGGTGGTTACCTTAAAGTTTCTTACGACCAAAACATGCACAAGCTTGAAGATATGATAATTAGAGCTGCCGTTGAATTGGGACTGAAGAACTTGACTGACGTCAACGGAGACAGCCAAATCGGTGTGATGAAATCACTTACAACTACTGTTGGTGGTACCAGATTCAGTACTGCGAGAGCTTTCTTGGCGCCAATCAAGGACAGGAAGAACTTCCACGTCATTAAGAACACTATCGCTACCAAGATCTTATTTAAACCCGGCACCAACATTGTTTCCGGAGTTCTGCTGAACAAAAATGGAAAAGATATCGCTGTGAATGTCAGGAAAGAAGTTATCGTTTCCGCTGGAGCCATCAACTCACCTCAATTGCTGTTGCTGTCTGGTATTGGACCTCGCAAACACTTGGAAGACATGAACATCGAAGTTAAGGCTGATTTGCCAGTTGGTGAGAACCTCCAAGACCATTTGTTTGTTCCTACTTTCTACACCGCTGACGGCGACAACAAGGACGTCTCCCTGCCAAGCATCATCAACACATTCATTGAATACTTCCTGCAAAACACTGGCGATCTGATCGACACCAGCCCACACAGAATCATCGCTTTCGAGAACACCACCGACCCCAACTCGCCCGCGTCGGACATGCAATACCACTACCTTATCTTCCCACCGAAGTCGTACAACTTGCTCGACATTTTCCGCAAGCACGGACTCAGCGACGAGGTTCACGACAAATTCCGCAAAATGAACGAGAACAAATACACCATGTTGGTATACAACACTCTGTTGAAGCCCAAATCTGCTGGTACCCTGCTCCTGAGAAGCAAGAACCCATTCGACAAACCCCTGTTGTACGCTGACTACTACAAGGACATCGAAGACTTGTACACCATCATTAGGTCTTTCAGACAACACAGCTTGAGACTGGGCGAGACCAAGGCCTTCAAGGAAGGTGGCTGGAAGCTGGACTGGATCGAGCTGGACGCTTGCAAGGGACTCGACAAGAACAGCGATGATTTCTTGGAGTGCATCTCCAGGGAGATCACCTTCTCTCTGTACCACCCGACCAGTACCGTCAAGATGGGAGCTGACGGCGACCCGACCTCGGTAGTAGACACCCAACTGAGAGTGCGCAACGTCACTGGTTTGAGGGTAATGGATGCTAGTATCATGCCTTCAGTCATCAGAGGAAACACCAACGCTCCTTCCATCATGATTGGTGAGAAGGGTGCCGACATGGTGAAGAAATTCTGGCTCAACCAGCACACTGAGCTGTAAAAAGAGGAGTAGACGACAAATAGTGAGATGATAATGTAGGTGCTATGAAAGATAATTTTACAAGACGGGTTGCATAGCTTTTTGTTAGACTCTGTGTACATACTGATGTATTTTGCACGATTGTTCATAAATAAACTTTGTTATATTTAACATTTGCTTTTGTGTTTACTACTTAACACATTCAAAATTTACTGACACAGTCTGTTTATCAAGATCTGCCACGCAAAACATATTATTGTAATAGTAACAGTTCTTCCTTTACATTTTAGAGGTGCAATAGTGATTGCTGCATACATAAATAAATAAATAACACAAATATACCCAACAGTCACATACATAATCTTGACCGCACACAAATATCAAGTGTTGTGACGTGGGTATCAGAAACTACAAGAGACTTTTCGGTCTCTCAAACACCCAGACCCGAAACAAACATCTGTGGTTCACACAAACATTTATTTCGGTGCGGGAATCGAACCCGCGGCCTCTCGTTTCACACCTGTCGCCTAACCAACTGCGCCATGGAGGCTGTCTATAATATCTTCTTTGGAAGAAAAACATTCCAATAATGTTTAGTGAAACTGTAGAGTTGTAACTTCAGTAGTTAGTAGCACCACGGTAATGATGTCTAACAGTATTGTGACTAGGCGCTGTCCTTGAAATAACTATCTGCAGCGGCGCGGCACGCAGACATGCGATAGGGCTGCCTATCCATAGTATTTTAATGTCATCTATTTGCTTGTCACCGAATGTTACCAAACTCCGATGCTTACAAACATCAACACCTACCTACTCAATTAAAATGCAATAAAAACAGCTGACGAGTAATTATGATATATTTTTTTACCTTAGCTAAGCTAAGGTAAAAATAAGCGTCCCCATGAACTGCAGCACGGAGCAACTCAAAATAACAATTGAAATAAAATTCATGATAAAATCCGTAGGAATTGGTTTAATTTCAATATGTAACATTCACGTAAATCTAAGAAACTATTATAGAATTCAAAATTATCAATATTCCAGGTATTTTACTCGGTGGAAAAAGTGAATAACTACGTACTAAAAAAATAAATTACGTTCTACGAGATGCGTTATTGTAGAATTCAAGCAATCAGAAACAGCACAATATAGTCTATAATTGGTATTTGCCATATTAAGTACTTACTTAAGTACCTACCTACTTGTACAAGTAAGTACAAGTAGTTACTTGCATTTATGTCAATTAAATATCACACCATCCGTTCGTCACAGTGCACTGCACAGCGGCGCGGCGCATTCGCGACTAGTTGTGTACCGAGTGTGTACCGAAATCGGGACACGTAGGTATGACTCACGTTCCGATCGTTTGTATGAAGACATATTACTGTTATATAATATTACCGTGGTAGCACTGTGTCCAGTTGGCAGTGCCTATCATTAGTAACAACTAATAGTATTATTGAGAGTGTGTTATTAATAAAAAGCGTGTGAGTGAGTGTGTGTGCGCGTCTATGGATTTAGCTTAGTACCTTATATAAAATTATTTGGATAGCGACCAGTGCAAACCCAACAGTGACCACTTCCTGTAATTACTATCTGTGTTTTTTTGTTCTCAATAATCTTGGCAAGCGAGCAAACAGGACACCTGATGGTAAATGATCACTACCGCCCATGAATATCTACAAAGTTTGTATTATATTCTTTAAGATGTGTTGCTGGGCTAGTCCCATAAAATCAGGAGGAGAGTGGGAAGAAAAAAGGTTAGGAGGGAGGAAAGGAGTATTGGACACCCGACAATCTTACTCACAGAGCGAGACGCGAGTTTGGCTAAAGATGTTCATACATTTTTGTATAAGGTATCAGCCCATATACGACCCACTGCAGGGCACGGGCCTCCTCTACAATCGAGAGTACGATTGAGAGTGATTAGGCCATATAGTCCATCACGCTGGCCTAATGCGGGTTGGCGGACTTTTACACACCATAGAAATTTATACAAATCGCTATGGTATGCAAGTTTCCTCACGATGTTTTCCTTCACCGTTATAGTGCGTGGTGATTGACTATCAATACACACATGACTCCGAAAAGTCAGAGGTGTGCCCTGGGATTTGAACCCGCGACCACCGTGAACATGTAGGCAGCCGCATCTGGTCCGTTTACCAACAGGCCACCACGCACTTTACATTTTTGTATTAATTGTTTTTAAAGGGTTTAATGATTTTAAATTTTTAGCAAATTGCGAAAATGTTGCAAATTTCATCCCAAGTACCAGGAGATCATTAACACACGGGAGGTTACTTTAATTATATAGGTGTATCGGATTGCTAATATGTCTTCACATTTCATAATGAAACTAACATGGGTGTTACAGAAAATATAATATTACAAATTGGAGTGCCAATACCCTGGCATATGTTTTTTGTATCAGCCCATATACGTCCCACTGCAGGGCGCGGGCCTCCCCTACAATCGAGGGTACGATTGAGAGTGTTTAGGCCATATAGTCCACACATAGTACATACGTAGTCACTTAAAACGTTCCAATTACTTCTTAAAGGGATTTTAAAATCACCGCCGCGAATTAAATTTAACAATATCACTGTAAAGAAAAAAGAATCTGTTTGTTATCTTGGTTTAATTTTGGAAAGGATTTTTTCCTTTCATGAATATATTAAGAGCGTCGGGGAAAAATCAAAAAGGATTTTTTTTGCCTTAACAAGAATATCGACATCGACGTGGGGACTATCTTTTAATACATTAAAATCATCTATGGAGCAACTTACTTAGGATGTATATGTTATGGATCCCCCGAATGGGCTGATAGGGCTACTATCGGTCCTGTGCGGAGAAAACTGCTCCTAAGCCAACGTTTGGCGTTTATATTCTTGTGTAAGGCGTATAGAACTTTTAGTACCGAAGCTTTGCCTGTCCTAGCGGGTGTACTCCCAGTCGACCTGGAGGTACAACGTCGCGCCGCGATTCAACTAGAGACAATATGGATAAAATATTTTTAACTTCACGTGAACTTTTAAAAGTAAACAAATTATTTAAGCCGCTTTCAGTCGTATATAACGAACTACTAGATGAGTGGCAAAATAGATGGGAGGTATCTTCGAAGGACGGCATCTATACCAATATTTTCCTTGCGTGCGTGATCGTTTGACTTGGCTAGATGTCGATTATTGCGTATCACAGTTTCTTACGGGCCATGGTAACTTTAAGTCTAAACTGTACTCATTTAAGCTCGTTGAGTCGCCTGCGTGCCCATGTTCAACACCTAATTGCGAATATGAACAGTCCGCGCATCATATACTTTGGGAGTGTAGTGTTTGGCAGAATGAGCGTAAAACCATGCTAGATTGTGTGCAAATATCATCTGGAGTTGTATACTACATGGACCTTGTAGAAACCAGGGGGAATTTCCGTGCTTTCCGGCGTTTTTGCCATACCTATTATTGGAATCCATTATAACAGCTCACATAATAGGTCCCATTTAAATGTAATATGTAATGATTTGATCCGTGGTGCTTTACAGCTGGCTGTAAAAGTCTTTGTGCGAGGTTATTTACCTCTTTAGTTCATTGTTTTTGTCACCCGCTTTGTTACTGAGGAAGGTGGACAATAATTTATTTCCAACCGTTAATATAACTTTATGATTGATTTCGTTGCGGGTTAAAGACAAGTTAGACATTCCCGGAGACTCGCCGAGCTTCAATGGTTGGTGTCATTACAATGCGTGCCACTGTTGATCCAGGCTTACAAGAGTTGCAGTGGTGGGTGTGAGGGCGGGACACTCTCCATATAGTCGACCACGCTGTATATGGCGACATGAAATTGTTTAACTCTTATAATGAATAAATACGTTATGCAATATCACTTTTCATTCTCGCACGAGCAATTTTAATTTGACGGCCTCCGTGGCGCAGTTGGTTAGACGCCGGCTGTGATACGAGAGGACGCGGGTTCGATCCCCGCACCGAGACAAATGTTTGTGTGAATAGGTATTTGTTTAGGGTCTGGGTGTTGGAGACCAAAAAGTTCATCGTAGCTCCTGATACTCACGACACAAGACTCGACCTTAGATTTAATAATCAGCATCCGACTGTTGTAATTTTAAGCTGTCTTCATTTCGGAACTTTCAAAAGTGCCTCTTTCTCCTTATTCTTCGTATGCTGCGACGGATAAGGAAAAGGTAATCAACGCGCCTACAATCGATTTCAAGGCTATTATTGAGGCGACTGTCGCTTACTGACTTCCAGTTGAACGATTTATCCATATGTCAAGAAAATTACAAGTTCCAGTAATAGATATTATAATAGAAGAATTTATCTCCTTCTTAGTCTCCCGATCTCATTCTGATTGCGTTGAAAGTTAGTTTACGAATACAAAAAAACAAGTATCGAATATTTAATGATTGAAATTTTAATGGTGTGACAAGTTCATGGTTCAAGCTTTATAACGGAGGGACAAGTTACAAATTTCCGAAGACTTACTGAGCTTCAATGCTCAGAATCATTAAAATGTGTATCAATGTTTACCCTGGACGAGAAGAGTTATAGTGATAGGTGTGAGGGCGGGACAGTCTTCAATCTCCGATCGTTTCAATCTCTGATTCGACGCAAGACAATTTTAAAACGAAAAAAACTTCTTAGAATAGCAAATGTGCTGACGCATTTAAATATAGATCAAAGTATGTAATTTTACCGAACACATTCATTTCAGTCAAAGGGAACCATAACTCTTCGAGATATACACTGGCAGAAGCCGTTGATGTGCTGTATTGATGTATATAACATTCTTTAACTCCTATTATCAAAACCTGTAAGGACCTCCAACCAATACTACCCAGGCCCAATCCAAATTAACCTGTTCTTGATTAATCCTGCTGGATAATATAAGAGGCTCTAGTTTCATGTGTTTGTCTCTACAAACACATGGGGAGATCATAATAGAGAAGACGTAGGTAAAGGACTAGATGAAGACGGCAGCAGCGTCATCAACGTTAGAAACTGCGCTCCCTAATCCGCTTATCAAATATAACGAGTATTAGTAAAAACACCCCAAAAATAGTTACATGATTAAGAAAGGCCAATCACCAGCAGTGGCTGCTTTAATTCGGATGTAAATGATAAGATAAGATAATAAAAACTGAACTTATACGAAAGCCTACATGATGATGGTAATGCATTCTCGACCAATTATTACTTTCTAAACCTACACGTGATTATAAGGACAAGTAATTACAATATTAAAGATATCTAAAACTTCACGATAATTAGTGCTAAATGACATGTTGTACAGGAGGTCAATGTAAGCATCTAAAAACAGTACAATGTTTATTTAACAAATGTATTGACGCTGATAATGGTGATAAGGTCTCCATAGTGTAATATGTGCCTAAACTTCCCTATCGAATTGTATTTAACGGGCGCCTTGTCGAAGTAAGATCAGTGTTCATCCGAACCTCAAGTCAAAGTCGACGTCTTCCTGGGACATTTAATCGAGTGTCTCAAGTGGGAATCCAGAAAAAAAAGTAAGTTTCATTCGTGTAAATTTACCAATAATACATTTTGTATAAGTAAGTGAGTCTACCATACTAAATTTAATACATTGGATATATACAGCTTATTGAAAACATGACGATGAACGATGTCTGATTTTTTTTTATAAGAAAGTGCTGTTGCTTTTGCAATTGCCATACGATTGACATTTCATTGCAACTGTTTGCCAACTGTTCGAAAAGGGCGATACATAATAACTGGGTATTGTATCTCCTGCTGGTTCACCAGTCACATCATATTCTTATTGTTGATCTTTAATTGTTTTAGATCTTTAATTTCTTGCAAACATAAAAGTCGCATCTGCATAATTTTGACGTAGGTTGGTTTTATGATGTCGAATTCCAACTGACTCTTCTAAACACACTAGCCGTATGTATCTGTTTCATTAGCCTCCTTTCATCCATCCTCTCTAAATGACCCAACCATCTTAATAAACCTTCCTCAACACATCCTCTTTCATTCCGCCAAGTCCAATCATCATTCTTAACATTGAGTTATTGTCCAGGTCAAGATGTTTTGGGCATGTGACCCCGCTCTGACCACGAACATCGTGAACAGCTACCAGGTAGCTGGCCCGGTGTTCGCCCAGGCCCTTACTTCCTTCTTCGCCGCGCAGTGCGCCATTGCCGGCGACCACATCTGGCCCGCTGATGCTACCGAGAAAGTTCTTGAAGGTAACGTAACTGATAAAAATTGTGTTTGAAATATCAAAAATATATAAATAGAGCGTCTGAACTTTGTTGGGTCAATAGTTAGAAAATGCCTCAATTCCTTTTACAGACCCGAACTATGACTTTGTGGTTGTTGGCGCCGGATCTGCTGGTTCAGCAGTCGCCAATCGCCTTAGTGAAATATCTGGCTGGAAAGTTCTGTTGGTAGAGGCTGGAGGCAACCCTACTCTTGCTACTGAGGTAAGAATTCTAACTGAGGACACAGATTATTCAAAATAGTTCTTTACGAAAAAATATACTACATGATTATGTTTTTTTGCAGATTCCACAACCCTACTACAGCAACATGGGAACTAACGAAGACTGGTCCTACAAGACTGAACCGCAAGAAGGTGCTTGCCGTGCTTACAAGAGCAAGGGCTGTGCTTGGCCTCGTGGTAAGGTTCTTGGAGGCAGCAGCAGTATCAACCTTATGTTCTACGTGAGAGGCAACAAGGCTGACTACGACGAATGGGCAGCTGACGGTAACGATGGCTGGAGTTTCGAAGAGGTCCTCCCATACTTCAAGAAAAGTGAGAACTTCTTGGGTGCCTTCGACGCAGAAGCCAAGAAATATCACAGCACCGGTGGTTACCTTAAAGTTTCTTACGACCAAAACATGCACAAGCTTGAAGATATGATAATTAGGGCTGCCGTTGAATTGGGACTGAAGAACTTGACTGACGTCAACGGAGACAGCCAAATCGGTGTGATGAAATCACTTACAACTACTGTTGGTGGTACCAGATTCAGTACTGCGAGAGCTTTCTTGGCGCCAATCAAGGACAGGAAGAACTTCCACGTCATTAAGAACACTATCGCTACCAAGATCTTATTTAAACCCGGCACCAACATTGTTTCCGGAGTTCTGCTGAACAAAAATGGAAAAGATATCGCTGTGAATGTCAGGAAAGAAGTTATCGTTTCCGCTGGAGCCATCAACTCACCTCAATTGCTGTTGCTGTCTGGTATTGGACCTCGCAAACACTTGGAAGACATGAACATCGAAGTTAAGGCTGATTTGCCAGTTGGTGAGAACCTCCAAGACCATTTGTTTGTTCCCACTTTCTACACCGCTGACGGCGACAACAAGGACGTCTCCCTGCCAAGCATCATCAACACATTCATTGAATACTTCCTGCAAAACACTGGCGATCTGATCGACACCAGCCCACACAGAATCATCGCTTTCGAGAACACCACCGACCCCAACTCGCCCGCGTCGGACATGCAATACCACTACCTTATCTTCCCACCGAAGTCGTACAACTTGCTCGACATTTTCCGCAAGCACGGACTCAGCGACGAGGTTCACGACAAATTCCGCAAAATGAACGAGAACAAATACACCATGTTGGTATACAACACTCTGTTGAAGCCCAAATCTGCTGGTACCCTGCTCCTGAGAAGCAAGAACCCATTCGACAAACCCCTGTTGTACGCTGACTACTACAAGGACATCGAAGACTTGTACACCATCATTAGGTCTTTCAGACAACACAGCTTGAGACTGGGCGAGACCAAGGCCTTCAAGGAAGGTGGCTGGAAGCTGGACTGGATCGAGCTGGACGCTTGCAAGGGACTCGACAAGAACAGCGATGATTTCTTGGAGTGCATCTCCAGGGAGATCACCTTCTCTCTGTACCACCCGACCAGTACCGTCAAGATGGGAGCTGACGGCGACCCGACCTCGGTAGTAGACACCCAACTGAGAGTGCGCAACGTCACTGGCTTGAGGGTAATGGATGCTAGTATCATGCCTTCAGTCATCAGAGGAAACACCAACGCTCCTTCCATCATGATTGGTGAGAAGGGTGCCGACATGGTGAAGAAATTCTGGCTCAACCAGCACACTGAGCTGTAAAAGGAGGAGTAAACGACAAAGAGTGAGATGATAATGTAGGTGCTATGAAAGATAATTTTACAAGACGGGTTGCATAGCTTTTTGTTAGATTCTGTGTACATACTGATGTATTTTGCACGATTGTTCATAAATAAACTTTGTTATATTTAACATTTGCTTTTGTATTTACTACTTAACACATTCAAAATTTACTGACACTGGAATAGTTTTGCGCCACAAAATCGTTCAGTTAACAACACAGTGGCAAGACTGATTTTTAAGTGTATTTTTCCTAAAAGTTAACGCTTGTAGGTTCGAAAACTGTTCGTCAGGTATTCAGGTAAGGTCATTTTTATATTAGTTTTAAATCTACTTATCGCAAGGGGCAATATTTCTTAGCTGTATGAAATGCTAATGTCGATTTTGCAATAACGTTTTATACAGGGTATTCAAGACTCCGACCGAAAACGAAGCCAGGTGGTGGTTTTAGTGATTACAGACACAATGCAATTAAAAAATTCTCAGAATAAGTACAAAATAAATAAACATAACCACACGTCTTTTTTCCCCAGAAGGGGTAGCAGAGGTGCTACCAGAACACCCACGTTTCGCCTTGTATATTCCGTCCCACGATGTGATAGGGGGCGAGCCTATCGCCATATCGGGCACAAATTCCTTACTCCGGGCTGATAATGGATAGAAAAATCCAATATCATTTTGCCCGGGATTCGAACCCGAGACCTCAGCTTTGTAATCGTACCGTAGTACGCCACCGAGGCGGTCCGAGGCAGAAGATAGACATATAATTGTTTAATTTATACTTTGATACTGGTTCATACTTCGATTTATTTGTGTAAAATTATGGCTGTTATGATTGGTACTAAGTTAATTTAATTTAAACGTTTTGGCATATTATGCTGTAAGTTTGCATTGATTTTTTTTATAAATATAAATAAATAAATTGTAGTGCTAGTGTAATGCTGTGTTTACACCGAAGTAGAAACGAACGAGTGCAGATAGTAAGAATCGACCAATCAAATTGGACATCTATTTCGTAACACATGTGTTGAGACTACATATGTGAGTGGCAGGTCTCTCATATGTGAGAGACTGCCTTGGCAAGTACCACCGTAATGTCTATTTCTCCCGTTATACAGCAGTGGAAATGCACTGTTGTTTTCCAGTTTAAAGGACATTGTAGCCAGGGTAACTACTGCACATAATGAGACTTGAAAACTTATGTCTCAGGTTGGCGAGCGCAGTGGAATACCAAACATTGCTTTGTAATTCATGGTGTTCATCAACGTATAATATAAAAGTGTCCTACTTCTAAAAATCAATACTATTCTGTATGAAACTTATCATTCACAACGAACTTATTATGGTTACGACGTACGATACAGTATTCGAAAATTTTATAGAATATTTAGGCACATTCGTACAGCTTTACATACGATGATCGAACATTCGTCGTTGTGTCGGAGTATTCTCCGTTACTCTATTGAGTAACCCCCCAGAACTCTGGGCTACTAGGCAGCCTTAATCATTAGTGGTAGAATTGATCAAGAGACAATTAAGCAACGGGAGCTCGTGAATTCTCGCACTTCTATAAATGTTTGTGGCCCTTAATTATTTATTTCTGTTCAGGCTGTTGTGTAACTAAAAAGTCTCTTAGTTTCTGATACCTACGACACAATACTTGGTTTCTTAAAGTAGGGTCAAGACTCTGCGTGATTAAAAATGTTGAGTACTTCCACACCACTGTATTTTTTTTCGATTTGTTCTCATCCCATCATAATATAAATAACTATAATACAATAGAAACAACAATAATAGATATAGACAAATTATATTAAATTATAGTTGCCATGTAATTTGTCGCTAATGATGATTACTGACTCAATTATGGCTTTTACTATAGCAACAGCCATTTATATTTCAATTTGCTGAGATATGTAACAACAATCATCTATGGCCGCATTAATATTTTATTGTAAACTGACTGCAACTCCCGTTAGCCAGGATCAACAGTGGCTCGCAAAAAAATTGCACCGAGCTCTGGAACTCGGCGAGTCTCTGAGACACTAGCTTGCCTTCAACCCGCATCGAAAACAATCAGAAATATATAAACAAATTTAAGGAGGAGTTGAAAATAAATACACTAGACCGCAAATAAAAAGGGTCGGTTAGAAAATGTTCAATATGGTGAAAAGTGCCTGATCTAGCTTTATGAAATAAAGACTAAATTAAATAATATTTAATACTACATAAAATAATGTATAAAACATTGTTATTTATTATTGATAATTGTAAAAAAAAACTGAAAGTGTAAAATAATGGTCATTTTTTAATTTAATACAAAAAAATATTTAACCAATTGTTTCGCGTTTGTTTTAGTTTTACAATAAAAAAGTTATAAATGTTGTCCCTGATGAGTCTCTTATGATGAATACGATACTAAGTTCTCATCATAATCTTTATATCTCAAGCTATGTGCTGCAACAACATTATAAAATATCCAAACATATTTTGAATTCTGATATACCTAAAAATTGAGTGTTCGAAAGTGAAAGGAGGCACCAATTAAGTGTATTGGTGTCGAGTTATTTTTGGTGAAAAGGGCACAACACTGATGGTAGGTGTCTCATATGTGAGAGGCCGGCTGGCTAGGTACCACGGCAATGTCTATTTTTCCTGCCAAACAGCAGTTTAAACGCATTGTTTTGTTCCGGTTTGAAGGACATTGTTGCTAACGTAACTACTGGACGTAACGAGACTTAGTTATGTCTCAGGATGGCGAGCGCAGTGGAATGCTAAGCATTGCGTTTGTAATTCATGGTGTTTGGTATTGCTGTTGTCCATGAGCGGTCGTATCGCTTACTATCAGGCGGATGGCACGCTCGTCTCGCCATTCATTGCAATAAAAAAACAACACACGCAAATTTAAAAAGCGCCTGACGAATAATTACTGTCAATATTCTCTGTATGTGAATTTAGTCATTCTTAGAAACGTCAACAGATGTCGCTACAATAGGTGCAATAGTAGGTCATCATGACTATATATTGGCAAGCGATGAGAGTATGTTGGCAACCAGCGCTCACCGTCAGCTGCGGTACAGTGACATTGCCGTGCAACAAAACAAAATAAAAATAAAAAACAATATTAAAAATAACTTTTTATCATAACATCATTATAATTAAAACACAAAAGAGAACAAATAAGAAAATAGAAAGACAAAGAATACAGTAGGTAATTATCGCAGAATCTAAAATTGGCGCTATCACTTGCGGTCTTATCACTTTCAGCTACGGTATTTTTTTTTGTATTGTTTCAGCCCATATACGACCCACTGCAGGGCACGGGCCTCCTCTACAATCGAGAGTACGATTGAGAGTGGTTAGGCCATATAGTCCACCACGCTGGCCTAGTGCGGGTTGGCGGACTTACACACCGTAGATTTTTTTTTTTTAATCGCTACGGTATGCAGGTTTCCTCACGATGTTTTCCTTCACCGTTAAAGTGCGTGGTGATTGACTATCAATACACACATAACTCCGAAAAGTCAGAGGTGTGCCCTGGTATTTGAACCCGCGACCACCGTGAACATGTAGGCAGCCGAGTCTGCTCCGTTACCACGAGGCCACCACGCACTTAGCACTCAGCCACGGTAATGGTATCTAGCATTGATACCTATCTCACAATGATATCTATATAACATTACCGTGCTTTAAGCGATCTCTTCCAGACAACTGTTTTACAGAGCGGTGATCACGAGTTCAACACCCAGATCGCACATCTGACTTTTCCCAGTAGTGTGCATTGATAGTCAACCACCACGCACGGAAGTGGACAATTATTTGTATCCAACTCCTCCCAATTGCTTTTTAATTTTTATCTTTCTGATTAATTTCGATGCGGGTCAAAGACTAGCGTGTCCCTAAGAGACTGCCAATGCTTTGCGTGCTGTTGATACTGGCGACAGGAATTGCAGTGGTGGTTTGTGTATCGACAGAGGTAACTATCGCTGGTGGATACTGAATACCCCAATTAGTGCGCGGTGCACCTCTTATTAAAAATATATGAAATGTATTAAAAATATATGTCACTTGCAAATTATAACAAATTATCAATGAACTGCTCTGATTTAAACCAACTTGTAACTTTTGTAATTAACACGATATTGTAAACTGGTTTTGAAAAGAGCAACACTAGAGTTTCTTGCCCGTTCTTCTCTAGTGAAAACCGCTTTCCGAACCGGGTGGTAGAAAAATATGACAGAATCTAAATAACGTTGAACATTTTAATGGATTCAATAAATTATTTTCATTTTCATTTCATTTTCATTAGCTGCATAATCGTGTATAAAAATACCATTTAAAACGATTATATGGAAAAAATAAATTCGTATGCTAATGCCCATTTAAATTCTAATGTGCTACCCGTCCTTTTTGACACAATTAATTAAATAAAAACACCACAAGTACATCATTTAGGTAACAAACAATGGCTATGAAATGGACTAATCGTCTTATAGCAAAAAGTTTATGGAACCTGTTTGTGTCAGCTCAAATACGTCCCACTGCAGGGCACGTGCCTCTTCTACCGTCGAGAATCGTTCACCACGCGGGCCTAGTACGGGTTGACAGACTTTACATGCCATAGAAAATTTTACAGGTATGTAGGTACCCTCATATTGTCCTTCACCGTTATAAGGCGTGATGATTGACTATCAATACACACATGATTCCGAAAAGTCAGAGGTGTGCCCTGGGATTTGAACCCGCGACCGCTGTGAACCGGTAGCCGCGTCTGGTCCGTTACCAACAAGCCACCACGCACTTACTTAGCATTACTAGTATATTTAAATAATTGACCAGACACTTACTCCACCTGAATTAGTGTTCTTTTGCGTTGCGATGATTGCGATGATTGGCGAGATGAGCATGCCAGTCGCCTGATGGTAAGCAATACGACTGCTCATGGACAGTAGCAAGTAACAACACCATAAATTACAAAGTAATACTTGGGTTTCCACTGCGCTCGCCATCCTGAGACATAAAACGTTAAGTCTCATTATGTCCAGTAGTTATTCTGGCTAAAAAGTCCTTCAAACCGAAATAGTGTATTTAAAAATATACATTGCGGTGGTACCTACTCAGGCGGCTTCTCACATATGAACGACCTACAACAAATACCTAAAGGTATTTGTTTCGTGTCTGGGTATTTGAGTGACTGAAAATTGTCTACGAGACAATTTTCCTGATACCCACAGCACAAGACTTGATGTTAGTGTCATGTCCGAGCTGTATACATATGTTAATATGTGACTGTTGGGTGTATTAATTTATTTAATTATATTGATTGTTGTCCTGATTGTATCTGGGTATGTGGGTTGGGCCCGAAACACGACACACTTGCGTGGGTCACTATGACAGGACCTTATGGCCAGCCCTCGATGGCAGCGGGACACAGGCGTCGAGCGGGGCGGTTGACGCGGCGACTCCTACCCGCGCTGCCGCTCGACACTGCCGCCACGCTGTCATCGGGGGATCTGACCTTGCTGTTGCCTACGGTAGTCATTAGAGCTAGTATAAGATAGACTGTAGCTTATCCGACAATATCAGTTACCAAGCGAACAGCGACGGCAAAACTATCTATGCCACACTGTATTAGCCGAAAGTTCGATTGAGAAGGTTAGGCCGTAGTCCGCCATGCTGGCCTGGCGTTGTTTATCGGGGCTGTCATCCCACATTAAACTGTCTATTCACAATGATTTTGTTGATTTAATATCTTGCCATGTAAATTATCTGAGTCTACTTTTTCTCATTGAATTATTATGTAATGCGTACGCAGGCTACGCACGATAATATTATATTATAACTGTCTACTATGTAAACAATAAATAAACGGTAAATATAACTCTTTATCGCTATACGCGTATTCAAGATACGACACTAATAGACGTAAACGAAAATTAAATTCTGGCTCTTTAATTACTATGTATTATACTATAAAATACAACTTAAATCAATCAAGAGTGGCTAGGCCGTATAGTCCACCACGCTGGCCTAGTGCGGGTTCTCAGACTTTAAATACCATAGAAATTCTTGTAAATAGCTGTGGTATGCAGGTTCCCTCATAATATTTTTCTTCGCCGTTATAGTGCGTAGTGATTGACTCAATACACACATGACTCCGAAAAGTCAGAGGTGTGCCCTGGGTTTGAACCTGCGACCACCGTGAACATGTTGGCAGCCGCGTCTGATCGATTCACCAACAGGCCACCACGCATTTCACTACTTTATTCACATAAATCTACCACGGACTTTAATCTAGTTCTTCACTTAACTAGTTGTTCTATTTTAATCCAAACCCAAGTTATGAGGGTTAAAAAAACAACAAATCGCTTCGAAGAAAAGGTTTTTTGAATGGCGAGACGAACATTCGCAAATTTATTATTATATTGTTTGTTTATAGTACACATTTTTATATCCTCCAAACACTAAAATAATTAATTAATTATTCCACTAATTAATCAATAACCAATAAGATCATATTGAGCCGCATCTAACGCAGCAACATCGTATTTAGAAAACCGTCTGAGAGGGGATAATGGCCGACACCGCTACTCGGCGGCGTACTAATGCATTTGCTTTCGTTGCCGTTAGCCACACGTTTCTTTCGCCATAACATTAAAAACAAAACTATCTTAGAAGGTATACAAAAAAAGTACGGCTTAACTGCATCAAGTAATTTTGACTATGACTATAACAATGCCCAATAAATTTGATATGCAAAATGTGCACTTCTTCAAAGTTAAATTTAGTTGAAGTTACTTCCAACTAGGTATAGAATTAATGTGTAGTGCTTGTTTAAAGTGTATTTTAATAAACGGGTCCTTAAGTGACAATTGAGACAGTTCGCTCGGCCGCCGGTTGTGGGCGGTCAGTGTTAATCGCGATCCCAAAGGTTTTGCACGTAGCTGTGTTGTGTTCGAATCTTTCATCAGTGATTAAATAAGGGGTAAGATTATTATAATAATTATTTTTATTGTGAATTAATTTCAATTATAGAAATGACTATACAGTGGTAATCATAACTATATATTTTATATATAGTAAAACAGTGTTTTATAAAACCAAAGAGATTTTTGGGATATGTTACCTCTACATCTCTCTCGATAGATTCAAGTTAATTTTGTATACATACGGATAAACAATATTCAGATCTTTATACGTCTTATTTCTCAAAAAATCTTCTTTGTATGCTTTTATTTTCGTAATGAAAGTAATTTTTATATTTGCATTGTGTTGTAAACACAGCCTGCACATTTACATTCGATTATTCCATTGAAATGTTAATTTATATCGAAACAATATGCGTAAATGGCGTCTACATATACGAGTACAGTGATATATTTATTTATGTTAACGAATAGCTAATATTATTTATATATTCAACAGTGGTTTAATTACAATATCGATCATTTTAACTGTTAAGTCCATTTTCGAGTGCACTTAATTTTGAGTATAAAAAAGAGAAATTAAAACTTGCACTGTACAGTTACAGAACACGCAACTGAGCGACATAAACCCAAGTGAAAATTGCATATCATTCTATATAGATTTGAAAGGTGGACAGACGACCTAGTAAGGTGTATGGTATTTGTCTCGGGTCTGGGTGTTTGTGAGACCGAAAGTCTTTCGTAGTTTCTGACACCCACGACACAAGACTCGATCTTAGTGTGGGGTCAGGACTATGTATGTGACTGTTGAGTGTATTTATTTATAAGGTTGCAGAAAGTCGCTTGATTCTGACCGCTTCCAACAGCTCGATAAAGAGATTCTTGGGGATGCCTATGTTCAGCACTGGACGTCCCATACCATTTTGAATACTCTTAAGTTGTACGGATTGAACAATTATTAATTACGATGTTATTTTTATATACTTGATGTTTCATCATTACATGATGAACTGCATATTCCATATATATTTATCTGGGTATACATAGAGACTTCCCCGCCCACACACTCACCACTGCGATTCCTGTTCGCCAGGATCACGCACGCAACACGCAGCACACACGCAAAGAATTTGCACCGAGCTCCGGAGCTCGGCGAGTCTATTAGGAACAACTAGCTTGTCTTTAACCCACATCGAAATTAATCAGAAAAAAATCGGAGTTAGAAGCAGATATTTAGCTACATAAAAGTTATCTGGGTATAAACGTTTGCATATATGAGATGTGTCTTAGTCAAGGCACGTTCAATAACAAGGGTCGATCTAGTATAAGATGACATTTAAATAAATGCTGAACAAAATGTACAAATTTGAATAGACAGGGCATATCAAGACTGCTACCGAAAACGAAGCCAGGTGGTAGTTTTAGTGACTACAGCCATGATGCAACAACTTTTTTGCAAATAAAAGCGACGATTTTTTCTGTAATTTTTTTCCTATCATCGTAATTGATGATAAATACATACATTTTCCTACAAAAATAATGTATACCCTTATTTTTGTAGAGACGCTATAGTACGCAAGGCTTTAAATTAAAATTTTAGCAAAAACTATAGATGTACCACCCAAACTCAATGATATTTAAAACATAACAAAAAAGAATCGTCGCGTTTTTTTGCAAAATTTTTAGTTGCATCGTGTATGTATTCACTAAAACTACCACCTGGCTTCGTTTTCGGCAGCAGTCTTAATATACCTTGTATAGTAGAAACTTTCAATTTTTCTAATTGAAATATGAGTACTTGTATGTTTACATTCAATTGTTACTTTCTTGAAAACAACTTGTTTTGTTTAATCAAAAACATGTGTATAAATTGTAAATGCATATTAAAAAGAATTCTATAATTATTTCTGCAATCTTCAAGGAAATTTATGTTATTGATTCAATTTAATTTTTTTTTATTGCATTTAATGCAATGACATATTAATATTAACGTTCATTTCTATGGGTAAGAATTAAGTAATGTTTAAAATACTGTATTTTTTATAACATAGAATTACCATAAATCTAAATGATTTGAATATAATTGCATTCATTGTAACAAGTGATGCGGTAAAAAGTATTTTTTTGTGCAATTGCATATTATTTTGTATCTCGCAATAAAATATCTTATTATAATTAATAATTACATAAATAAACATTAACAGAATCAGAACACACGCAACCTCAATTATTTTCATAATTGATAAACACTTAAAACAAAAACAACATGATAAGCAATATTCAATGGCTGCGATAGTGATACATTTATTACATAATGCATTTACATAATACATTTTAACTGCCTCGGTGGCGCAGTTATGCTACGGTATGATTACTAAGCTGAGGTCTCGGGTTCGAATCCCGGGTCGGGCAAAGTGATATTGGATTTTTCTATTCATTATCAGCCCGGAGTCAGGAATTTGTCCCCTATTTAGGGATGGACATCAATTCTGCTTACCTCAGCGATTTGCAACAAATTCTATGGCATGTATAGTCCGCCAACTCGCTCAAGGCCTGCAAGGTGAACTATATGGCCTAACTCCTTTCAATCGTACTCTCGATTGTATAGGAGGCCATGTCCTGCATTGTACGTATATGGGCTGATATAGAGACATTTATTTCACCAGTTAATTCATTTTAGAACAATTCCATCACCATACCCTTGCATACTTTTAGTTAATCAAGTATTTTCCTTTTTTTTACACTGGCACGGCATAATGACTGCACTGCACCTGATGGTAAGCGCAAATGCCGTCCAGACAGAGTATCGAATGGCATCAGACGGCGGTCCCATGCCATTCGACACAATTATGCCGGCCTGCTAAAGATGCTTCTTCACACTACTGCGGAAGGACCCAGTATTATAAGAAGGAGGGAATACGTGTCAAGGCAAACAATTTCACAGCTTGACGGTGCGACACAAAAAATAATTCCTATATATGGAAAAGGCCAGGAGTTCAAGTTCAAGGCACAGAAATATTAAAAGCCAATGTTATCAGTAAATTTTTCACAGCTTCGCACATTGTTTACATAAACAAACTTCACATTCAATAAGTAATATTTATCAATTCAAAAGACCTGGGGGGTTACTATATGATCCGAAACGAAACTCGAATGTTCGGCCGTTCGACGTCTGCAGTACGTTTTCGCAACTCTATTCTCTATGATACTTATCATTCACTCCGAACTAAGTCTATACTTAAGAACGATAGAGGACGTACTTACTTTACAACTCAAACAAAAATAAACTCGGCGAATAATAGTACTAGTACCTCTGCTTCCCTCTTCAGGGATATAGTAATGCGTTTCATATATTGTATGTAAATATACAAGACCACGTACGTCAGCGGACAAAACAGGCATCGCGATGAGAAGGGACCACCAAAGCAAACGCGGACATAATATGTCTCAGAGAGATATTAATGGACCTCCTATTATGTGCGCGTATAATTTGCTTCGTTAACAAGTCGTTTACATGCAAGATCGTGGAGGGACAATGTTCACGAAACTAAGAAACAAGAGGACAACCAATGTACGAAGGTACGCAGTACTGATACGTATAGATTACTAATTAGTAAATTAGACGAGGATTGAACAGTCAAACTTAAAAGATCAGAAATAAAGATCAGATGCAAAAGTATGTTTAAACCGTAAAGTATTTTTATTTTTACAAAGGTCGTGTGTATTTATAGTTAGGTAGTTAAAAGTCGAGGGTAAATATCGCGAGGAAATTAGCAAGCCTGTTTTCATATTTTTTTATTAAGATATCAGAAATCAAAGTTCATATTGAGACCTTCATATTGAACTTCGGTCTGAACCCGTCTTAATCGTAGACTTGTTTCGTGTCCATTATGATGACGCGGGGTAACTCGAAGAATAAACATTAATGGCCTTATTCATAGATAAATTTTAAACCTATTTTAGTTATCGCATGTTTTGTCCCTTTCGAACGACTTATAATCCAGTTTGAGCGAAAAAGAATAAACATTCGTAAACTAAAATACGTTTAAAATCTGTTTATGAATAAGGCCGTAAAACTATTGTATTTAATCACATACATTTACGAAAGATAATCTACTTCAGCCATCAAATTTATTAAAACAATTAACGTAATTACATTTATTACAATTCAGTTACGTTAATTAACAAACTGTCTCTAAAAATTTCACTGTATAAATCCTGGCATTTGACTGTTAA
Organism: Theretra japonica; assembly: GCA_033459515.1. Classification (NCBI taxonomy): domain Eukaryota; kingdom Metazoa; phylum Arthropoda; class Insecta; order Lepidoptera; family Sphingidae; genus Theretra; species Theretra japonica. The sequence goes on from CM065942.1 coordinate 8,233,051, forward strand.
AATACTGGTTCTCCTCGCGTTAATAAAATGTATTACCGTAGTGGAAGTGCCTTGAGTTTGTAATTTAAGTAAACAACGCGGCTCATATAGTATTTGTCGGAACAAATGAAATTTAAAATTCTTAATTATTATTTATTAATCAATTTACAAATAATTTAAACTTTACAAAAACTTAGAATTATAAACTTAACAGATTGAAATACATAAGGTATTATTTACTGAGAATCGGAAAAAAATCGGAAACTTGAATGCATTTACAGACGAAACATTTATTCGTTCCATAACTTATTCTTGATTGCATCTGCGAAAGACGTTTCTTTTCTTTTGCTTCCAATCTGCGCAAGCATTTAACACTTTTAAAATTTAAAGAATTCTCGAATGAACTAAATAGGTACGATGTTAAATAAAATGCAAAATTAATTTTAGTTTATTTACATAATTTTGTCGTGGAATTGTCTTTGCAAATTGCATTGTTACTGAGACACGCGCATTTTTATTATTTATTTTAGTTTTTATATTACTTTTTATTGTAATTTTAATAACATTAAAAGATTTAATCGCGATGAGAATATAGCATAGAACCTATTGTAGTTATTTACGTGCATCTATTTGTTAATCGTATATATTACTATATTCATACATCTGAAATTATTTTAATGTCTTAACAATAATGGCACCAAATATTAATCATAGATTATCTTCATGTATTTTTAATTTACAATAAACTATATTGTCTATGATTGCTCAAGAGCACTGAGCAGCAGTATTTAAGCACGGTCGTTATTTCGTTTGAATTAAATTAAATTAATTAAAGGAGCCAGTGATTATGGGTCGTTTAAATACCGATCGCCTGTTTTGGGACCACCAGCTAATAAACAGTATTGTATTGTATCAGCCCATATACGTCCCACTGCTGGGCACGAGCCTACTCTACAATCAAGAGCACAATCAGTGGTTAGGCCATATAGTCCACCACGCTGGCCTAGTGCGGGTTGGCGGACTTACATACCAAAGAAATTCTTTAAAATCGCTACGGTATGCAGGTTTCCTTACGATGTTTTCCTTCACCGTTAAAGAGCGTGGTGATTGACTATCAATACACACATGACTCCGAAAAGTCAGAGGTGTGCCCTGGAATTTGAACCCGCGACCACCGTGAACATGTAGGCAGCCGCGTCTGGTCCGTTACCAACAGGCAACCACGCACTTATAAACAGTACTTTTATGAAATTGTGTGACTTGCGCATGTACAAAGTAGTTTAAACTTGAAAATTATGAAACGTCAAACGGTACCTATTAGTTTAGTTTGACTATAATCACAGAAATTTATACAACATAATTATAATGATAGTCCATGGGAATACATGTACCTAAATATGGTGTAATGATATCATTACCATAAATTATTAAAATAAAAACAATGACCTCTATTTACTGTAGAGGAACATGATTTTAAGACCCATCGGCAGTACATTTTATCAGGTCTTAATACATATGCCCAAACCTGTTTCCTCAAAGGGGTTGGCAGACACTAACTGTATCAGCCCATATACATACATATGTCCCACAGCAGGGCACGAGCCTCCTCTACAATCGAGAGCACAATTGATAGTGGTTAGGCCATATAGTCCACCACGCTGGCCTAGTGCGGGTTGGCGGACTTGCATACCACAGAGATTTTTTGACAGACACTATTATATTTCACACATATTTAATTTCACACCGCCCAGCTGTTATTTCAAACTCAAGAACTTAACGGAGCAACCCTGTCCAAATGGGCACAAATCCGAATGCCGCATACGATATTAGATTTTTCAAACAAAAAAAAAATCACACGATAAACACGTATTTTTCATTGCAGCGAATGGCGAGACGAGCATGTCTAGCCTGTCTTTAACCCGCATTGGAATCAGAAAGAAATAATAAATAGGAGGAGTTGGAAACAAATATTTAATTGTCCACTTCAATTGTCCATTGACAAAATTGAGAATTTTAAATAATCAATAGCACATAGCCATACACATAGTACATTTGCTGGGGTTAGGATATTCGTAACTCCCCGGATAGCGGAGAACCTATCCAATTGGATCTTTATTATCATCCTTTTCAAGTATTCCCACATATTTGTGACCTCTAGCCAATCTGAATTCTAAATCTGAGCTAGATTCGATCTAGACCGCGAACCAGTTAAAGTCTGGGCTACCAACAGCCAATACACTTATTCTAATGGTGTGGTAACTTGACTATAATGTAGTTAGATCAATTCTAATAGGGCACGCATTAACTCTGACTTCTGAGATCACACAAACAACCGCAAAGGCAAAGGCGACAATTCCTACCTAACAGGTACTCGAGTGGTCGCTATATTTCAATATGTCCTTGAACTCGAGACCACATGGGTATTTTTTATTTTGATTTTGAATACTGATTGTTATAAATCTGGGGGCGCGTCAGTGCCCCCGCCAAGACGAGCAAAGCGAAGCGCAAGCGTAAGGGCACTACATGCTTACATACCAAGCATTGTTCCGTAATTCATGGTGTTGTTTGGGTTTGCTACTGTCCATGAGCGGTCGTATCGCTTGCGATCAAAATTCTTACAGTGCTTCCTAATGCCCAAGTTTTAGTACATAAAGAACAAAAAATTCTAAAACTTTTTTCTCCCAACCCCTTATCTAGGGGATGAAACTTATAGAATTTGTGAAGTTAAGCCTTGTAAAGTTAAGGCGTGAAGAGTAAGAAACTTGGCTCTCTCTACATGAGATCTGATAATCTTTTGATAATACGAGTTTTATGGTCTCGTCTTGGCAACATTTTCACGACAATGTTTTTGGTGGGATTATCATGTTTTATTGCTAAGACGCAAAAAATGTTGCTAATAAACTTCGAATGTTTACTTGCATATATGGTTTGAATGTCATATGGTGACACCATTGTTTATTTTCTTTAAGATAAAACAGATGGAATAATTTACCTAAATTAGTAAAAATACAAGTTTAAATTAATTTAATAATTGGCTTGTAATGACATATTTTAACAGTTGGCAGTTTATAACTTTACGGTACATTTTCTTGTGCCACAACGTAAATATAAATGCAGCAAAACTATTTTTTAGGTGTAATTCACAAAAGTGTTTTTCTCCACTGCAATAAACAATTTAATTTAAACAGATACGTGACGTTGGTCAACATCCATTAAATGCATTCGTGTTTCTGTGGAATTGTGCTTTTTGGCCAATAAAGTGTTACAAATAGCCATAACAAGAAAATTTGTGTGAACCACAGACATTTATTCCACATTTATTAATGAATGAATAAGTTGGTGCGTGTCTTGTGTGCAAATGTTTTACAAACATTCACTACGCCAGCGTTTCCCAAACATTGCTCTGCCATGGCCCGGTAATTTTCACACCGCCATTTCGTGACCAACTTAGTATTTTTAAACCCAATCTGGTTCCATTAGGTAAAAAAGTACACATTTATCGATAGTATAGTAGAGTGTTTGGTGGCCTGTTGGTAAACGGACCAGAAGCGGCTGCCAACATGTTCACGGTGGTCGCGGGTTCAAATCCCAGGGCACACCTTTGACTTTTCGGAGTCATGTGTGTATTGATAGTCAATCACCACGCACTATAACGGTGAAGGAAAACATCGTGATGAAACCTGCATACCATAGCGATTTGTATAAATTTCTATGCTATGTATAGTCCGCCAACCCGCACTAGGCCAGCGTGGTGGTCTATATGGCCTAACCATCTCAATCGTACTCACGATTGTAGAGGAGGCTTGTGCCCTGCAGTGGGACGTATCTGGGCTGATACAGTATAGTACAGCTATTAATAGTATAAAAAGGTTTTATTACAAATACATACTTTGGTATCGCCTATTCAGTTACAAAATTTTAGTGCGAAGTATGGAGCTGCTGCTTAATTTTTACTAAACAATCTAAGAACAATCGAAGTTTTATCCTAAAGTAATATTCCGACCCGGTATTTAATTTTGATAGCCCGGTACCGGGTCGCGACCCGGCAAGTGGGAAACGCTGCACTGCGCCAATAAAGTGGTAACTTAATAGCATTTATTTTTAATAAAACTAATTTATACTGATTTTATCGCGGATTTCGTTCACTTTTACGTTTTTTAACCGAGCGACGATGTTTCGAATACTTTACAGTTTTCGTGGTCACGTTGCGAATACGACATTCACTTTGTTCATGTCAATTTATTTGGCCTTTTTCCAAAAGTCTTCGCATGCTGGCTAAAGATAGAGATCAGTGGAAAGAAAGTATGAATACCTTTCACCCAGCAGAGAGATTACCCAAAAAATAATATCAAAATAAAATACTAATAGAATACGGAGTCTCGTCGCAACGAGCGTGTAAGACGACATTATTGACAGTTGATGAAGCGAAAGAGCTACACATGGATAGATCGTAGCGTTTGGCGCTCTATAGCTTCTGGCAGCTCCAATAGGACACAGGCGTGAGTTTATGTATTTATGTATAATAATATCAACTTATACATGCCACCCGCCAGTACCCAGGTATATATTCAACGATTAAGTTAAATGAAAGCATGAAGTAAAAAGTTTTAAAAGGCATAATATTCAGCCACTCTTCTCGCTACATTTCATATTACCTGCCCTTTACACGTTGGCGATGTGCCACAGGTGAGGTGCATGCCAATTTTGACTACGAATATGACGTCACAACTGCGCAAAGACAACGCGAAAGCAAGTCACAAACAATTTATAATCGAAGGCTATGTTAAAGCCAGTCTTTAAATGGAGTATTAGACGGATCCGTAAATTCCCATTTACACATTTTTTATTGAGGTGGGTACTAACCGGTGTTACAGGGCTTAATGTAAAGTGTTACACAGCGAGCATTCGTGCAGTCAGTAAGTTGGAAACGAGCACGAACATTCTATTACTACTAAGGATTTTAGCACACGGTACAGCCACGATGTTGTCAGCCATGACTCAGCATGAATGGGCAGGCTCGTCACCCCGGAAGAGGCTTCCCATTCATGCTGAGTTTTCTTTTTGAATAGGTATTATTATATACCCAAACTCCCGACACTGGCCAGTTGGAACTTAAGTAAATGACAAATTTATGGTAAGATGAAAAACCCAAAACATTGGACAAAAAACAAATATCTTCGTCAACTTTATGCAATCCTGGCACCTTAAAAAAAATGATAGAGCCACGCTGTTGTCAGCCATGACTCATGAATGGCAGGCTCAGTCTGGGGTGGTACCACTGTCTCACGGGAGATCGACGTGAAGCGACAGCTTAGCTGTCGTGTTTCGATCGGTGGTTGAGACTGCCGGATGCAAAAACACCTTTCCTGTTTCCATCCTTTTTCCTTCCCGCTCCCCTCCCTATCTGAGGGGCCGGCAACACATCCATGATCCAAGCGTTGTGGATGTTCATGGGTGGCAGTGATCACTTACCATCAGGTGACCTGCTTGCTAATGAGGAAGCAGGTCAAACGGCAAACGTGCCGGACCTATGCCCGCTGCGTATGGTACCTACATTACAGCGCGTGACACCGGTCAGTACCCACCTTTCAAGAGAAAAACTGTTTAGTTTAATATTCATCCGTCGTGATTTTTTCGTTCTTTTAGAATAATATATTAATCTTCCTTTCATCCAACTCTTCAATTCTACATCCATATACATTTTAATGTATACAATATTCGTGGGTTTTTATGTGAGCTAATGAGCAACGGTTAACACTTTCACACAATTATAAACCAGTTCATTTGTGTGATACAAAAAACGCGATAGACGTGCAAGTACAAATTAACCTTTGTACATGTACTTACGTCATATTCTAAAGTACAACAGTGTATTGAAATCTAATATTTAAGTGTTGATACGGGTGTAAAGCAGTTACTGAGTGGACGTTGCTTCAGTGGTAATATTAACATATCTACTTTCAATCACACTTAACGTTAGCCAGTAATGTAAATTGCTGCTATGCCCACTCGAGAATCAATATAACCAACGGGCATTGATATTTTAATCACCTATTTATTAAGAATAATAGCTTAGTACGTCAGCGTGTCCTACTAGAGATCGGGGCAAACGAAAGGTCTTTGGGTGTTAAGATTAGCAAATTTTTGGAGACTCCATCTAATATCTAAACCATTTAAGGAGATAATCCAAGTTTTAAGACATGGCCGTTTTTGTTATGAGACGAAAGCAGTAAATTTTAATTCCTGTACTGCAGAGGAGACCGAAAACGATAAGACTGTGCACATGGCCTTCCAGCTCGGTACTATTTCGGATGTTACGTCTGGACTGGGGCACAAACGAAGTTATGCTAGCATACCAACTCAACCCCCTCGTTGACTGTGACACGCATTATAGGCGACAATAGTTTTACCAGGAGAAGGAGTACCTTGATTTTCTTATTAAGGAAAGGGGGGTTAGGGCATGTTCCCCCTCTTCGACTCTATTTGACCGCCCGCTAATTTGCAAATGGTCGTTCCGGAGCTCGACAAAGCCTGCCAAAACCGCCATACATCCAATTTTAAGATACTTCGAATTGAACCTTATAGTTCATTGTTTTTTATATTTCCAGATCAAGATGTGGGCCTGCGACCCCAAACTGACGTCCACCATAGTGAACAGCTACCGCGTGGCTGGTCCGATGGTGGTGCAAGCGCTGACCAGCTTCTTCGCGGCACAGTGCGCCATATCTGGAGACCATCTGTGGCCTCCTGATGCTACCCAGGCAGTGCTTCAAGGCAAGTACATATTTGTTTTTATAAAATAGTACAATCATCAAGTGTGTGGTGGCCTGTTGGTAAAGAACCGGACGTGGTGTCGACACGGTGGACGCGTGTTCGAATCCCACGGCACGTAGTCCTGTTTTTTTTTCATCCAGTGTTCTCTTTTGTTGGGGTGGGATTTGTGTCTCTGTCTTGTATTGTGCTTGTTCGTGTGTGGTGAATTAAACCGGCAAAGGGGTGAGTTCTCGCTATTTGATACGATGACCCTATGTAGTCCTAATCTGAAGATAGGTCTCCCTAAAAGATTTCTACGATAGCTTTAATAGCAGTAATAACCAAAATTACGTATACGAACAAACCGGAGTAATTGGATCGAGAAGAAATAATGACTGCTTGATAATCCTTAATAATATCATTGCAGTGTACTTTTGCCAGAGCAATAAGGTCAAAATATTTATGCCATTATCGTAATATATATGTAAAATAATAACCCTAGGATCACAGACTTGTGAATATTATTATTAAATAATTTATTTGTTTTGTTCGACAGTATTATATCCACTGGTAGGTCTCTCGTATGTGAGACGCCGCCTGGGTAGGTACCACCGCAATTTCTATTTCTCCCGCCAAACAATAGTGTACTGTTGTGTTCCGGTTTGAAGGACATTGTAGCCAGAGTAACTACTGGACATGAAGTGACTTAGCAAGAGTGAAATGCCATTGCTTTGTAATTTGTAATTGCATGGCGTTGATTTTGCTACTGTCGTATCGCTTGCCATCAGGCGAATGGCATGCTCGTCTCACAATAAAAAAAAATAAAGCATATCTTGTATCCAAATAAATGACCCAATGACAATACCGGCAGGCCTTCAAAACCAAGTGGAATACCATACAATGAGCAGCAAAGGACGAAGATTTTGAATTAGAAATATGTAGTCAAATATGCTCTTTGTACTATACCTTCATAGAAAGCTCATGCCGTCTTATAGATGCTACATTAATCACGGTACCTGAAACAAAAACAAATATATTAGTAATTTATTATATGAATTGTAAAAAAGCGATTGAGGTAGACAACAATCCATCACTAATTGTGGATTGAATTGGCCAAAACTCGTTTTGAATAAAAGAAACTTCGTTGCGAGATTTCTTATACGAATGCGGATTTGTATTTTGTAGACTATGTAAAACATTACAAATTATGTGAATTATCCAACAAAATGTTTTGAAATCAGCTATCAAATATAATATATACACAACATAACCAAAAAGTAAAGATTATTTTTGAACTGGACGGGACGGTCCGCCCGAGACCACGAAAGCTGTAAAGAGATCGAAACGTTGGGAAGTTAAAAAATGTTAAAATTAAATTAAATTCGCGATAAAATCCGTAAGAATTCGTTTTATTTCAATGTGTAACATTCGCGTAAATCTAAGAAACCATAATGATTTTATTTTTGTTATTGTAACGTATGAAATCTTGAATAGTGATGACCTTAGACAAGTTAATCTTAAAGGTGATAAAGCATATGTAGATAACACATTTCATTAATCAGTGTAACGGAACAAATAAGTTAATGAATTCAAAAACTTGACAGTCATGCTATAAACATAAAAATATACAAAATACATTGAGTTTGTTTTGTTGTGCATATGTAATTGATGAGTTTTAGTAATTACCAATACTAAAGCGCCATTTCGAAGGAGAGATTTTCTCGCGGCGAGAATCGTATGCCATCATCGCATAACATAACTGCCATAAGATTATCGTGTTCTGACAATGTTTGTACGGTGCAACCGTACATACACCGTCTCTCTTTTTATTCTGACGAGAATCGTATCTTTGAGGCGAGAAACTCTCCCTATGTAAATGAGGCTTCAGGTGGTAGATTTTCAACTATTAGTCTGTATAGCCACAACTTTACACAATGGTCAAAGACTCGCCATAGTGACACACGCAGATGTGTCAGGATTCAGATGTAGCTTGTCTATATCCGGTTTTAGCCGGCTGATTTGCATCCAGTGGGAAAAAAGGATCATTTATTTATTTATTTATCTGGTTTATAATCTGTTTGGACTTACTATTTAAGCTATTGTAGGCAATTTTTGCAAGTAAGATGTCGGTACATTACAATTTGTATTTGTTTAAGATATTTGGATGAGAGGAGATAAGTTCTGATAGATGTCCAGGTAAAATCGCTACTATAGATATTAATGCTGATCTTAATAACATTGCAGATCCAAACTACGACTTCATAGTGGTCGGGGCTGGTAGCGCCGGTTCAGTGGTTGCCAACCGTCTCAGCGAAATAGCTGATTGGAAAGTGTTGCTTGTGGAAGCTGGAGGGAACCCTACTTTGGGCACTGAGGTGATTATTTAATATTTACCACAATTCTTAGTCGATATATAGTATGTGATTGTAATACTTAATGTGTATTTAGAAAACATTTCGTAAATTGTCAAGAAAGTACACTTATAAATAGTCATAATTTAATACCACTTCAAATATTGTATGTGGTTCAAAGACTTGTTTCATGCTTACAACATATAACACGATTAGTGATGATGATTAATTCAATATTAAAATTGTAACGAATTCAAAATGTGAATTACATAAAGCTTTATAACAACTGTCCCTTAATTTGTAGTTAGTTTTGTTAATCTTTATTATTCTCTATAACACAAACAATTAAAATCCCTTTAATAAAGTTAATATCGTTAAAAATAATTAATTCTGATATATTTCCAAATTTTCAGATGCCTCAACTGTTCTACAGTAACTTAGACAGTCCGGAAGACTGGGGTTACAAAACACAACCACAAGAGGGCGCCTGCAGAGGTTACAGGAGCAAAGGCTGCGCCTGGCCTCGAGGAAAAGTTCTTGGAGGTTGCAGTAGCATAAATGGAATGTTCTACGTCCGAGGTAATAAACTAGACTACGATGAATGGGCAGCAGATGGAAATACTGGATGGAGTTACGATGAAGTTCTCCCTTATTTCCGTAAAAGTGAAAAATACGCCGGTGACATCACCGAAGAAAATGCCAAATACCACGGCACAGACGGTTATTACCACGTAGAACAGGATAAGGAACATAACATATTTGAAGACTTCGTCATAAAAGGTAATGTAGAATTGGGAATGAAGAATTTGAGCGAAGTGAATAGCGCGGAACAAATGGGAATTACTAGAACACTTACAAATATTAAAGATGGTATGAGATTCAGTACTGCGAGGGCATTTTTGAGCCCGATCAAGGACAGAAAAAATCTACATGTCATCAAAAATGCAATTGCTACTAAGATTTTGTTCAAACCAGGAACGAATGTTGTAAGTGGTGTACTAATAAACCAAAACGGAAAAGATCTTGTGGTTAACGTGAGGAAGGAACTTATTTTATCAGGCGGTGCTATAAACACACCTCAGCTATTGTTACTGTCCGGCATAGGCCCGCGCAAACATTTGGAAGACATGAATATTGAAGTCAAAGCTGATTTAGCAGTCGGAGAAAATTTGCAGGACCATCTTTTCGTCCCCCTATTTTACACTCTTCCTGGCGATAAAAATTTGAATTCTTTGCCGAACATAATTGGTGCATTAGCTGAATACATTTTATATCAACGAGGGCCATTATCTGATTTAAGTCCACACAAAGTGATCTCATTTTATAACACTACAGATCCGAACGCTAGCACTCCCGACATGCAGGGTCATTACGTTGTTTTCCCTCCCAGCATTTACAACTTACTTGACTCATTCAGATTGCACGGCTTAAGCGATGAAGTTGTACAAAAATTCCACAAAATGAATGAGAACACATTCACATTGATAGTATACAACGTTTTGCTCAGACCAAAGTCTAAAGGCCGTATACTATTGAAAAGCAAAAATCCTTTGGAACATCCACTCATATATGCTAACTACTTTGATGACCCAGAAGACTTACAAACAGTTTTGAGATCAATGAAGCAGTATAGTTTGAAACTAGGCGAAACCAAAACCTTCAAAGAAGCAGGACTTAAACTTGAATGGATGGAACTGGAAGCTTGTAAAGATCTTGATAAGACTACCGATGAGTTCTTAGAGTGCATAGCTAGAGAATTGACATTTTCACTGTATCACCCTACATGTACGGCTAAAATGGGTCCCGACAGCGACGAGAAGTCGGTTGTAGATCCAGAATTAAAAGTAAGGAAAGTAGAAAGACTGAGAGTGATAGATGCTAGCGTGATGCCCACCATAGTGAGGGGTAATACCAATGCGCCTACCGTCATGATTGCAGAGAAAGGAGCAGACATGATAAAGAAATACTGGCTTAACCAGCACACTGAACTTTAATATAAGCTTTGAGGTCAATAGTTAACTTTATGAATATTTTGTAAATGATAAGCGAGAAGTGATTGTCGTCAAGCGTAAATGATTTTTATAAATACTTTATTTTTGTTATAGATGTTTTATCATAAATGTTTAAAGATTACGCAATGTAATACACGTGAGATAATGAATGAAATGTATTGTAAAATATGACATGATGAACCCTGATTAAAAGTAGTTTAACAATGATGTTTATTTTTTATTTATCTTTGGGAAATATTAATATTTTGAATTAAATTCAAATAAGATAGAGAAACCAAGGGAATTAATCTATGACTACATCTAGTAGGAATCATAAATCGTATGAACGGTTTCCTTCAATTAGAACCTTACAAAAATAATCCAATCAAGAGTAATAATGTAACCTACACGAATTTTACATCTAGTATACTTTATTTATTATTTAATTCAGATATAAACAAAACCAAGAAGAAAATAATTTAACACATGATGTAAAACTCTTAAAGTAACGAAAGTTACTATCAGGGCAAAAGTGAGTCTCCTATTACTTGTGAGTTGTTTTTTTAATGTTTTATAACACAATATACTTAGTAAGTTACTGCAATATAATTAGAAAGTCGCCAAATTGCAGGTTACTTTTTTACTTTGCACCCGTCGAGACGCTGACAACGCGTGTGTGACGGAACACGATGCAGCCGGCGACGCGATGAGAAGGGCTCCGGGGAATTTAGCTGCGTTTGGGTAAAGTAGTGAAGTGTGTGTCGGCCTGTTGGTAAACGCACCCGACGCGGCTGCCAACATGTTCACGGTGGTTGCGGGTTCAAATCCCATGGCACACCTCTGACTTTTCGGTGTCATGTGTGTATTGGTACTCAATCACCACGCATTATAACGGTGAAGGAAAACATTCTAAGGAAACCTGCATACCATAGCGATTTGCAAGAATATCTATGATATATAAAGTCCGCCAACACGCACTAGGCTAGCGTGGTGGACTATATGGCCTAAACCCTCTCAATCTTATTCTTGATTGTAGATGAGGCTCGTGCCCTGCAGTGGGACGTACCTGGTTTGGTACAGAGTAAAATGCAACTTTGAACTTTATTAAAATAGACTTAGTTTAATTTGAGTTATTTAAATGTGGATTCAATATGTTAAAAATCCTCTGCCAGTCAGGGGCTAACTTATTTTTTTTATGAACTATAAATGGGTGTAATGTGTGACTAATAAGCTGTATTTTTTTAAATAATTTAATTAATATTACATTGAATACTTATTGTAATACAGGACCGGTCCTGCGCGAGTTTTAATATGCTTTCATTGCCAGAGCGCAATTGCTAAGCGTGTTCCCTTAGGCACTTATTAAATGATAAAATCTCATGCTAGGTCTCTGTTTGTGTAAATGAACGTTTTACGAAGTATATCATATACACGTCCATGAGTGTTTTCTGGTGTAACTGGGAGTCTATTCGATAAAAATGTGACAGCACTGATCGTTTCACCTTGTATAATTGACAACTACAGTCAGCCAAAAGATGATAAAAAAATACAATAGTAACTTTAACAAGCAATCATTAAAGCGTTCAAGACAAAAAATAATATCAAACATAATATCTAAAAAAATCATATTTTATGAACAAAACTTTTCAAATTTTATAAAGTATAATATTTCTAATTGTAAAAAAAATCTAATATTATTAATAATTATTTTACAAATTAATAGACCCGGGGCCCGTCGCCGCCAACTTTCGTCATCTAGATCTCTCTCTCTCTCTTTCTCTCTCTCTATCTCTCTCTTAGCTACAGGAAAACCACTGCTGAAGCGGAAGCGTCCACCTAGTAGGCAGGCTACTTCGGCCTACCTCGCCTGCCTGTACGTGGTCCCCACTCCAGAACCTTTCGGTCCCATCGGCCATCAGTTCTACGTCCTATATGGCCTTTTGTACTATAACGCGGACAAAATTACAGGTTGGTATTATTAAATATTACGATTTATTAGAACTTTAATACATACGTACATAAACACACGCCTTTTTCCCAGAAGGGGTAGGCAGAGGTGCTACCAGAACACCCACGTTTCGCCTTATATATTCCGTCCCACGATGTGATAGAGGGCGAGCCTATCGCCATATCGGGCACAAATTCCTGACTCCGGGCTGATAATGAATAGAAAAATCCAATATCACTTTGCCTGACCCAGGATTCGAACCCGAGACTTCAGCTTTGCAATCGTACCGTAGTACCTCTACGCCACCGAGGCAGTCGAGTAAAACTTTAATACAACGCAATTTCACCAGCGTTATAGAAAAAAAGCTAAATTTTACATATGTTTTTAGGAAACTATTAAAAGGTTACCTTGGTAGTCAGACACTTTTGATGGATTTTTCAACTCGCCAGACACATTGAAACTGATAACTTCCAACGCCACCATGATCGAAACTTCATAACAGCTGATCGTGTGATACCTATGTCAGAGGCATGCGCAAACAACATTTACCTTTTATAAATGATGATAGTTTGATGTCCACGGGCTCTTGGTCTATAGAGACTGAAGTCAATAAAATGTTTTGTTGGCAAGACGCAAAACATATGGCTGTTAAGTTCGAGCGTTTACTTGCATAGTATATAATATAATGTAATATGGTGACATCATTATTTGATTTTTAAGAGTAAATAAATGAAATAATTTAACAAATTAGTCAAGATTGTAATTGGTTTCATATTATATATTTGAACAATTTCCAATTTAAACTCCGCAGGTGCGTCGTATATTGGTTAATAATTATTCCACACGTCTGAGTATAGACCGAAGATTTAACGCATTTGCTGATGGAATGTGTCCGAAATAAAAATGAGTGCGATTTACTGCTGAAAAAATTGAAGTTAAATAGACTCGATATGGGTCTGATCCAAGGCTTTTGTCGAGGCCCTGTTTCGGAGCTCCCACTAAAACTTTGTCGTTTAATTACATCCCTTCAGCAATGATTGGTGATTTTGTATAATTTAAATATGGTTATATATTGTAAAAAGGTACGATGTGGTTGGCATGTCTATATGGACAAAATCCCCCAAAATATTCTTAGATAAAAAAAATGTCTATATGTATGTGCTACCGGAAACGTTGTTGTTAACGCATTGTAGCCAGCTTAACTACTGGACATAATAAGACTTAACACCTTATGTTTTAGGATGATGAGCGCAGTGGAATACCAAGCATTGCTTTGTAATTCCTGGTGTTGTTTGGTTTTTCTGCTGTCCATGAGCGATCGTGTCGGTTACCATCAGGCGAATGGCATGCTCGTCTCGCCATTGATTGCAATAAAAAATATCTTAGGAAAAATAGATACTGTAAAAATACAATCATACATTTCCTATCTATTTTAGAAATTGTACACATTTTCTACTTTATACAATGACGGATAGCATACATTTCCGTGGATATATATAAATAAAATTCTGTTTGTAAAGTGAAAATACCTTTCATTTTTAAAGGAATATTTTTATATGCACGATAGCTATACCGGAAATTCATTATTATTATTTTTTGTCTGTCTGTCGTTCTGTTTATTACCGTTTATCATGAGAACGGCTGGACCAATTTTGACGGGACTTTCACTGACAGATAGCTAATTTTTGCGGGAGTAACGTTGGCTACTTTTATTTTGGAAAATAAACTAAAACGATATTAGGGGATATTAGTTTTTCAAAATTGGAACTGTATCTACTTATCACAAATAAGTAATATGGTGACTCATGTTAGATTTTAGAGGGGGGAGACAGGGGTGATATAGATTACATACTAAGAACTTCAATATTTATTCTTAATGCTAATTTTATGCGAAGTCACTGGGATAAGCAACTTTCACTTAAAATACATAGGATTCTGCGCAAAAAATACTAATAAAAACATTTTGTAAAGTGCGTGGTGGTCTGTTGGTAAGCCGACACGACTGCCAACTTGCTCACGGTTTTCGCGGGTTCAAATCCCAGGGCACATGTCTAATTTTTCGGAGTCATGAATGCATTGATAGTTAATCACCATGCACATGAAAGAAAACATCGTGAGATAATTTGCATACGATAGCGATTTGTAAGAATTAATATGTTTATTATATAACACGCACTTGGCCAGCGTGGTGGACTATATGGCCTAACTCCTCTCAATCGTACTCTCGATTGTACAGGAGGCCCGTGCCCTGCATTGGGACGTATATGGGTTGATACAGTAAATATTGGTGTGTATATAAGTGTATATATAAGTGGTTCGGGTATTTCAAATTATACATTTTGATGGTGGAGGGGAGTGGTGAAATACATAGGAGTGCCGAGATTTGAAGAGGTAGGATCTTAATAAAGATCTATTTAGCGTAGATTAATAATGGCGAATGGAGTGACGATTTTTATGTTTCAACTGGGTAAGGAGGAAATTTGTTTTATTGACAAAAATTAATTAATATTTTATTGACAATAATTTTGCAATTTGAATTCCACAGGTGCGACTAATGATGTATGATCAAATAAAATGTTCTTTATTTTCAGGTAGTTTAATTTCATAATACGTTCAAGGCCCATAGCAACAAGCAATTTTATTTAATTTTAAACAAAGATACTTGGCATTGGTGTCAATATTCATTAAATGTATTCGTGTTGCTACGGAATCGATCTTTTCGTCTAATAAAGCTTGGAAATTCACCGCAGTACGTTTCTCCCGACACTTTCTTCCACGCACTAGAAAACTCTGGAATTGATTGCCAACAGCAGCATTCTGGACAAATGCGACCTGGCGACCTTCGAAAAAAGAGCGTATTTCCACCTTAAAAGCTGCCATGGATCTCCATGCCCTATGGTGTTGCAGATGTTCATGGGCGGTGATCACTTACCATCAGGTGAACCGTATGCTCGTTTACCCCCCATAATTTAAAAAAGCGTTACTCATTGCATCGTCGGGAAAATGTATGTGATCCGAAGATATTCATGTTCATTTCAATTTTCATTTCATTTCGATATATTATATTTCTGAGATTTAATCGCAAATTTCCTTTGAATACCTATCATGAATAACCTAAATTATGTATAACGCAAATGACATGTGTGTCTTGATAGTCAATCACCACGCACAATTACGATGAAGGGAAACCTCGTAAGGAAACCTGCATACCATAGCGATTTGTAAATTCTATGGAAAGTAAAGTCCGCCAATCCGCAGAAGGCCAGCGTGATGGACTATATGGCTTGACTCTCGATTGTAGTGAAGGCCCACGCCCTGAAGTGGGATGTATATGATAATAATAAATAAATAAACTCAACAGTCACATACATAGTCCTGGCCCCATACTAAGATCGAGTCTTGTGTAGTGGGTATTAGGGGCTAAGAGAGACTTTTCGGTCTCACAAACACCCAGACTCGAAACAAATACTTGTGGTTTACACAAACATGTGTTTCGATGCGGGGATGGAGCCCGCGGCCTCCCGTTTAACAGCCGGCGTGAAACCAACTGCGCCACTGAGGCTGTCTGAGGATATGAGCTGATAGATACAGATACTTTACATTTTTATTTACGTTCCGATTTAAATGTTAGATTTAAAATTCATCTTGAGTTCATTGTTACTGTTGAGTTTATTCAATTTTATCTCTGTTTTATTGCTACATAAGCTATTGTTAGTAATATCAACATGAATGTTTTTTTGTAACGGGGGGAGCACTCGGAGCAATATACCTTATTATTTGCATATGTTATATTTCGGAACTCATGATCCTTCGTGGAAATAATTAAAAAGATTTTTTTTCCATGATAAAACAATGCTGAAAATAAATTATATACTCTCCAGGGCGGTGCCACTATCTCACAGGAAATCGTATTTATTATTTATTAATCGTGATTTCAGATACAATGCAAGGGCCATTCTTGGTTATCGAACATGGTGTTAGGGGGCTTAACTAACTTCTCAAGAATGGTATCTGGAAATAT
Organism: Theretra japonica; assembly: GCA_033459515.1. Taxonomy (NCBI): domain Eukaryota; kingdom Metazoa; phylum Arthropoda; class Insecta; order Lepidoptera; family Sphingidae; genus Theretra; species Theretra japonica. The sequence goes on from CM065942.1 coordinate 8,250,094, forward strand.
TTGTGCCGATATTTTGATACCTTTTTCACAAAAATATGGCTCAGTCATTCCTTCATAGCTAAAACCAAACCATGACTGAAGTGGAGTAATGACCACGTTGTACTCTGTTGACTAATTGGGAAACTTTTTAAGAGGTTTTAGTATAAATACGCTCATTTTGATTACTAAAATTATTGCTCAATTGTAAAAAATATCTCATCTCTAAGTCGTCTTTTAAGATACGCGACATGGCTCCAGGTGCTATCTTCATCTCGCGAGATAAAATCTTTTGCTTTTGGACAGGAGTCTTCGAAGTGTTTCCCTTACTGCTTTGATCGCTTTTTTTCATACCAAAACTACGTGAACGGCCAGATCTTTTTTTTATCACAAACAGAGGAGGTTTCATTGTACCTATCAATAGCACGGTACACAAACATTTGACTAATATTATGCGCATGGAAGATTTTAAAAATTGTATTTGACTCCAAACCTACTTTATGTAATGGAATCACAGCGATTCGGTTCTCTTTATCACCCCACTCCATTTTAATATAACAAAATATTTTACAATATATTGGCGCGAAAATGTAAAAACACAATGAACAATCGTATAATTTTTACAAATTCCAAATGAAAGAGTAATATTTTGTTTATTTTTAATTGTATCAGTATTTATGGCCAGACCAGGTACAGTATGCTCTGTTTACGGAGAACACGCTTAATCGCCTGTAATCGTGAACTATCCCGTTGCTAAGGCTTCTTCATGATAACAGGTTCATAAGGATGAATAAACCTGAAAATTAGCGGATGCTAAAACGAGAGTAAAGCGCTTTAAGTCGTCCTTCCGATACCTCGTGGGACGGTCCCTGATACCTGGCCGAAATACGTAAAATTGCCAATTGACGGTCCTGAAGTTGGACCACGTATAGACGTGCATTTTAGCGCGAGTGCAGCTGCGCGTTTTAACGTTTATGCGTCCATTGCGTATTGCAATTCCATCCACGATTCATCTAGAACGCCAGCATCCTGTCATATTTTGTTGTTCGAAATAAAATAAAAAAATTAAGCACGAAAGAAAGAGTTTTTTAATTATTTTTTTTTCTAACCTATACTGTCCCACTGCAGGGCAAACGTCTAAATTTTGAACCAAGGAATTTGTCATGCCTAATAATTAATTATTTCTATATACGCCCAGTAACTCGATAAATTCCGTGCATATTTCTGAACGAAGCAATGACGACTACTCATAAAGTACTCTTATATCTGTATAATGTATACTCTCACGTGTAATTTAACGCACATGTAAAACATGCCTGTAGTCAATCTTTGGACAAGTGCATTATTGTGCCGAATATTGCCGAACGCATCGTGGCCCATCATTGGCTATCGCGTGAATGTGCCATGAAGTGCAAAAACTTTATAAAGGAGGTGTTAAGCAACAATTAAGACACTGCGTCGCGCCGTGGCCTGGTTGTCGCCGGTTAAGGGTTATCGCGATCCTAAAGATTTTTCACGCAACCGCTGTATTCCCTGAATAAAGGTAAAATTATTTTATTATTATTTATTGTGAATTAATACCACTAATTGCGATTTTAACGGAAAAATTATACATTATATTTTTTGTTACATTTTATCATCTTTTTCTTTTTTTTTTCATTTTCTTTTTTATCTTTATTAATCTATAAATAAATACACCCAACAGTCACATTCATAGTCCTGACCCCACATCAAGATCGAGTCTTGTTACGTGGGTTTCAGAATCTACGAGAGGCTTTTCGGTCTCACACACTCGGACCAGAAACAAATACTTGTGGTTCACACAAACATTAGTCTCGGTGCGGGGATCGAACTCGCGGTCTCTTGTTTCACAGCCGGCGTGTAACCAACTGCGCCACGGAGGTTGTCCACTGTATTCATCTGAACTGCTTTTTGATTTTTTTTTTATTTTTTTATCAGCCCATATACGTCCCACTGCTGGGCACGGGCCTACTCTACAATCGAGAGAATCGATTGAGAGTGGTTAGGCCATATAGTCCACCACGCTGGCCTAGTGCGGGTTGGCGGACTTACATACCGTAGAAATTCTTTAAAATCGCTACGGTATGCAGGTTTCCTCACGATGTCTTTCTTCACCGTTAAAATGCGTGGTGATTGACTATAAATACACACATAACTCCGAAAAGTCAGAGGTGTGCCCTGGGATTTGAACCCGCGACCACCGTGAACATGTAGGCAGCCGCGTCAGTAGGGTAATTCACGTAATTAAATAAGTTTAGTTGCAGTGCAGTTGCAGTTAAGTTTCGATCAAAACATACTTTTTTGTATTCTCGTAATTTTGACAACCGCTGTCAGATACGCTCGCGTCAAGTTCGCGTCACGCGAGCGGTTTAGTGTATTCTACTGCTGCGTGTTTTATGTGCGTGATTCAGATCGCAACTTGATCGGTATTCACGTATAAGCTTCTTGCATACGACTGACGTACATTTGACGCGCAGCACAAGCGCAGTTTACGCATAGTTTAGGTGCAGTTCACGCGCAGCTAAACAATTACAAGAATACCATTTTGCACTAAGACGTAAACTTCATTGCAACTGCACCGCAACTTGATCGGCGCGTCAAAAAATTACGTGAATTAGCCAGCTGGTCCGTTACCAACAGGCCGCCACACACTTGGTATAGGATACACGCGGATAAAATATATGAGATCTGTAAATATCCGTTTTTATTATTATAAATTCCTTCTTATCTCTTTAATTTCGTAATTAACGTAAAACAATATAATTTGCATTATGTTTTAAACTTATATTATTAATTAGGAAATCAAATAACATTATTTTGAACGCTTATAGGTTTATTATCAATTAATTTATTTATACTCTTTATTGTACATCGCCAGTTCCACGGTGAATTACAATTTCCAATTTTAATGAAAAAAACGACACATCGTTCAGTTTTGCCTGTACAGGTAAACTGCACAGGTGCCGCCCATAATGCGTGTGACGATCTCCGAGGGGTTTTCAGACAGTATGCTGGCGTGGGTTTTGTTAGGGACCCATCCCGGCCACAACCTGCAGCGTGCCGAGCTGGAAGGCCAGAGACACTGACATACCCCGTTCGGCACATCCCGGGGTACCGAAAAGGGAGCTTAATACCTTCTCCTCTTGGATAAAAAAAGTACCAAAATATATTTTTTTTTACTGCCCGAACAGGTGTGGATACCTGCACAGCTGTGCAACATAGTCGCTCCTGTTTACCTAAACTATTCATTATTCAACAGTACAATTAAACCTATCAGGTACACCCTAGCGTGTATGGCTAGCTTTAAAATTAAAAAAAAAAAAGAATTGTCAAGTATTTTTTTTCTATTACGATGAGTGGTGAGACGAGCATGCCATTCGTTTGATAGTAAACGATACGACCGCTTATGGACAGTAGCAAAACCAAACAACCCCATGAATAATAAAGCAATGCTTGGTGTTATGTTTCGCTCGGCATCCAGAGACATAAGATGTTAAGTCTCATTGTGCAGTAGTTACTCTGGGCACAAATTTCTTCAAACCGGAACACAATAGTGCATTTACACTGCTGGTTGGCCGGAGAAATAGGCATTGCGGTGGTACCTACCCAAGCGGCCTCACACATATGAGAGACCTACCACCACCAGTTTTGTTGGTAAAAAGTCATGTCGTATTTATAAGACATGCGAAAAAAAGAGCTAAGAAAGCCAGTGCTTCTGCGGACTTTAATGTTTGCGTAGATATGACTTTTTATGTTTCCAATGATGCAATTTACACATATGAATAATCCGCGCAAAATCTGTCCGTCTTTGAAAGGTATTCATTATTTCTTTTACGTTCCTGGATGCCAAATTTGACTTATTCCTCTTCACGTGTTGTGCCATGTATGCTGTATTGGGTTTGGCAGAATATCTACGATTCGTTTTTGTTATTTTCACTCAATTCAAGTAGCAGAACCGATGGGCATATCCTGGTGAGTAAGTTCTCGCAGTTTCTGCATTAAAATAAAATCATCGTCTGGTCAATTCAAACCAAAGTCATTGAAACTTTGAGGCCTTCATGATCTCAGAGTGCTGTAAATCCACGTCCATCTACAACGCAAGCGCACTGCTCGTCAACGACATAAAATGTTCCTTATTATGTCAAACCGCTGCCATGTCGCCGACAAAACCATCTTGCAATGACCGATGCAGCTGGCTAGCCGGCCGAAAAAATGTCGCCGACATATGCATATGTCTACAAACACCTCATATTATTATCAAAATGAATAAATATTTATTTTTGTCTCACTAGACTTTCTTAATGAAGTTGCAATAAGAAAACAGAGAAACAATTGTACAAACGGACGACAAAAGAAAATAAAAGTCATTTTTGTCAATGTTATTCGCTACCATCCGTATCGTAGCTAAGCAAACGTCGGATATGAAAGAAATAGTACGAGATGGACTATATGGCCTAACCAATCTCAATCGATTCTCTCGATTGTCTAGGCCCGTGCCCAGCAGTGGGACGTATACGGGCTGATAAAAAAAAACTAGATGGTACCAATTTTTTGGTAGGTATTTGAGGCAAGCTGAAAACTTGTCCCATACCTCTCCCATTATACCTCAACTCGGATCTGCGGACCTGGCTGGTAAGTAGCGGGGTTAAAACTTTAGGGATAATTTTAAATAAATTGGAAGTGGTAGAGCCACACTGATATCAGTCATGACTCAGCATGAATGGACAGGGTCATCCGGGGCGGTACCACTGTCTCACAGGAAATCGACGTGAAGCGACTGCTCAGCTGTCGCGTTTCGTTCAGTGAGTGAGATTGTCGGATGCTTTCCTCTTCCCATCCTTTTTCCATCCCGCTCCCCTCCCAATTGGGTCAGCGACACATCCACGATCCAGCGCTGTGGATGTTCATGGGCGGCAGTGATCACTTACCATCAGGTGACCTGTTTGCTCGTTTGCCGGACCTATGCAATAAAACAAAACCCCTAAAATATGTTAGAGGCAATATGCAATTTTTATATGTTGAAAAATATAATAGTATTTACATTAATATTGTATGTACATTTATTTATTTATATAATTTACTACATTACTTTTACTGGAGGTAGGTCTCCGTGACCGACCGTGACAAATGGAAGGAAGGGAGGGAGGCCTTGGCCCAGTAGTGGGACTTAAAGGGCTTTTAATAATAATAAAAAAGGTCTCTCATATGTGAGATGCTGCCAGGGTAGGTACCACCGTATCTTCTATATCTCCAGCCAAACAGCAGTGTAAATGCACAGTTGTGTTCCGGTTTGAAGGACATTGCAGTCAGAGTAACTACTGGACATAATGAGACTTAACATCTTATGTCTCAGGATGGCGAGCGCAGTAGAATGTCCAGCATTGCTTTGTTATTCATGGTGTTTGGTTTTGCTACTGTCCATGAGCGCTCGAATCGATTATCATCAGGAGAATGCAGATCCTCGTCTCGCCATTTATAGCAAGAAAAAAAAAATTATATGGTGATATCATTATTTGATTTTCCTTAACAGAAAACAGATGGAATAATTTAAAGTAATTTACTCTAGACTTTTTGTAATTGGCTTTTTATTACATATTTAAACAGTTTGTAATGAAACCTCCACCGATGCATCTCATATTGTTTAATAAGTAAAAAATATTATTCCAAATTTCCAGTTAGTTAAAATTCAGCGTTCAAGGTTCATAGCAGTAAAAAAAAAGAACATAAGATATGCGACGTTGATCTCGATATTCGTTAAATGTATTCATGTTGCTGTGGAAAAGATCTTTTTGGCTTTGAATACTGGGCATGGTTAACCACAAATATATATCGTAAATGTCATGCGTGTATTGATAGTCAATCACCACGTACTATAATTGTGAACGAAAACATCGAAAGGAAACCTACATACGGCGCCGTAACGATTTGTAAGAATTTCTGTGGTATGTAAAGTCCGCCAACCCTCACTAGGCCAGCGTGATAGACTTCATGGCCTAACCCCTCTCAATCGTACTCTCGATTATATAAAGAGGCCCGTGCAGTGGGAAATATAAATGGAAATAATTATACAGATATAACGTAAATATTTTATCAATTCCATTCATTATACCAATAGTGTAAAGGACAACGTGGGACGCCCACCCACTAGGTGGTCAGACGACATAGTAAAGGTCGCGGGACGTCGCTGGATGCAGGCTGCCTCCAACAGGCCACTGTGGAAATCATTAGGAGAGACCTATGTTCAGCAGTGGACTTCCTTTGGCTGATGCATTGGATTAATTGGATACCAATGGAAGAGCGCTTCGATTCACTTTTAGGCTGATATCACATTACCGCGCGGTGGGAGCACTCCGTTAAAGATTATTCGGGTATTCCCAAACTGGGGCGAAGTCTGTAAAGTCTGCAAAGTCTTAAACTGCCACGCACCCGGTCTTAGGACTTATTCTGCTAACTGGGCATTTTCTTTTATCTGTTTCCAGTTGAAGATGTGGGCCTGCGACTCCAATGTCACATCCACCATCGCGGACAGCTACCGCGTGGCTGGTCCGCTGATGGTGCAAACGCTCACCAGCATCTTCGCAGCACAATGTGCCATGTATGGAGACCATCTGTGGCCTGCAGACGCCACCGAGAAGGTGCTTGAAGGCAAGTACTGGATATTATAATATAGTGGGATCGTCTTTATTATCATAATCTTGTGCCACAGAAAGTCTCATGTTAAACATTGAAATAAAACGATGTTTACGGATTTTGACTCGATCTTTAGGGGTAGTTTTAAATTTTTTTTTTTTTTTCAAAAATATGTTAGAGGCAATATCCAATTTTTTGGCGATAGGCTCGCCCCCTATCACATTGTGGGACGGAACACACAAGGCGAAACGTGGGTGTCCTAGTTGCACCTCTGCCTTTCCCTTCTGGGATAAAAGCGTGATGTTTATATATGTATGTATGCAATATCCAATTTTTATATGTTTTAGTTTAATGAGAATAAAATATTTTTTAAAAAATAATAAAAATAGAGCCCCGCTACTCACCAGCCAGGTCCGCAGCTCCAAGTTGAAGAATAATAGAAGAGGTCAAGTTTTCAGCTTGCCTCAAATACCTCTACCCAAAAATTCGTGCCAGCTCTCGGCCTATGTTTTGATATAGCAATTTAATTGCCTACATGACCAATAAACGAATTTTATTTTATTTTAAAAATAACCTTTCAGATCCGAACTACGACTTTATAGTGGTCGGGGGTGGCAGTGCCGGTTCAGTGGTTGCCAACCGTCTCAGCGAAATATCTGATTGGAAAGTGTTGCTCGTGGAAGCTGGAGGGAACCCTACTTTTAACACTGAGGTGACAAATTAATCTTCACTATAATTTGTAGGAAATATACTGGTAGCGTCGTAGGGCACTAGGAAAAATAATGAGCAGGTCAAATACATGAAACCTTTAGCATACTTAAACTTGTTCATAGAGAAACGTGGTACAGTGTATGCAATTCATATAAAAGAATGAAAAAAAAAATAAAAAAATATCTGGAACTATTTTTATTTCTACATGTATACAGTAGTCGTGGGTTCAACGGGCACACTTCCGAGATGCAAGAATTTCTATGGTATGTGAGGTCCGTCAACACGCACTAAACCAGCGTGGCTGACTATGGCCTACCCATCTCAATCGTTTATCGTACTCTAGATTGAACATTATGGAATAGTGTAATAAGAGTAATACAGCATGTATTTTTTTTACAAATTCATTGGGTTTGATTCTTTGATAGACATATTTATTTATTAAAAAAGTATGCAGTTATATTTTTTATTATTCAATACATAATAATCAGACATTCTTTCTACTGCAAGTACAGAGTTTGTATTAAACAAAATGATTTTACTTACAGACGCCTCAACTATTCTACAATAACTTCAACAGTCCACAAGACTGGGGTTACAGAACGCAACCACAGGAAGGCGCCTGCAGAGGTTACACAAGCAAAGGCTGCGCCTGGCCACGAGGCAAAGTTCTAGGAGGCTGCAGTAGCATCAATGGACTGTACAACGTCCGAGGCAACAAGCAAGACTACGATGAATGGGCAGCTGCTGGTAATTCCGGATGGAGTTATGATGACGTTCTACCCTATTTCTGTAAAAGTGAAAATTTCACTGGTGAAATCACCGAAGAAAATGCAAAATACCACTCCACTGATGGTTACTACTACGTAGCACAAGATACCGCCCACAACGCATTTGAAGACATAATTATAAAAGGTAATGTAGAATTGGGACTGAAGAATTTAAGCGAAGTCAATGGTGCGGAACAAATGGGAGTTACTAGATCGCTTACAAATATTAAAGATGGTAAGAGATTCAGTACTGCGAGGGCATTTCTGAGCCCGATCAAGGACAGAAAAAATCTACATGTCATCAAAAATGCATATGCTACTAAGATTTTGTTCAAACCAGGAACGAATGTTGTAAGTGGAGTACTAATAAACCAAAACGGAAAAGATTTTGTGGTTAACGTGACGAAGGAACTTATTTTATCAGGCGGTGCTATAAACACACCTCAGCTATTGTTACTGTCCGGCATAGGCCCGCGAAAACATTTGGAAGACATGAATATTGAAGTCAAAGCTGATTTAGCAGTCGGAGAAAATCTGCAGGACCATCTTTACGTTCTTGTGATTTATACTCTACCTGGCGATAAAAATTTAAATTCCTTTGCGAATTTAACCACAGCATTAACTGAATATATTTTATATCAACAAGGGTCATTAAGTGATTTATATCCACACAAAGTGATCTCATTTTATAACACTACAGACTCAAATGCCAGCACTCCCGACGTGCAGGGACATCACCTTGTTTTCACTCCTAGTTCTTACAACATACTTGACTACACCAAATTGCATGGCTTGAGCGATGAAGTTGTACAAAAATTTCACGAAATAAATGAAAACGCATACATAATGGCAGTCGCCAGCGTTTTGCTCAGACCAAAGTCTAAAGGTCAAATACTGTTGAAAAGCAATGATCCTTTCGAATACCCACTTATATATGCTAACTACTTTAATGACACAGAAGACTTACAAACAGTTTTGAGATCAATGAAGCAGCATGCTTTGAAACTAGGCGAAACCACAACGTTCAAAGAAGCAGGATTCAAACTTGAATGGTTGGAACTGGAAGCTTGTAAAGATTTTGATAAGAGTACCGATGAGTTCTTAGAGTGCATAGCTAGAGAATTAACATTTTCACTGTATCATCCTACAAGCACAGCTAAAATGGGTCCCAACAGTGACGAAAAGGCGGTTGTAGATCCAGAATTAAAAGTAAGAAATATAGAAGGACTGAGAGTGATAGATGCTAGCGTGATGCCCACCATAGTGAGGGGTAATACCAATGCGCCTACCGTCATGATTGCAGAGAAAGGAGCTGATATGATAAAGAAAACTTGGCTTAACGAGGACACAAATTCTACCGCAACCACAGAATCTCAATAAATCTCAATAAACTCGACCGGCTTCTCAATAACTGCATTCGATTCATCTTCAACCTTCGTAAGTACGACCATATATCGTCTTACCGTTCTGAACTCAAGTAGTTACCTATTCGCCAGCGCCGAAGTTTGCGTGCTCTCACTACACTCTTCTCTCTTCTTACATCTGCTTCTCCACCTACCTATGTAATCTCGAACTTTCAACTTCTAAGTGCCAGTCACGATAAAAGTCTTAGATAATAATAATCTTCTTCTCATGTCCCCCCCACACCGTTCTAACTTTATTCACTCTTCCTTTTCTGTCCAAGCCATACTTCTGTGGAATGCGCTCCCACTCGTAATCAGGACGTCCACTAACCGTATCGCATTTAAAATAAAGGTTCGTGATTTACTGCTAAAGGAAGTTGCAGAATTAACACATTAGTTTGTTGCTATTTATATAGTATATGTATGTGTATATATATCTATCTTATCTATACGTTATATGTAATATATAATGTATATATTATTGTCTTCTTTTTTTCCTTTTGTTTTAACTTTTAAATAATTATTTATACGCCCACTTCAGCTCATCTCTGCATCACCCAAAGGTCGGCTGGTAGATAATGCCTCTGGCATTAAGTCCACCTTATATACAATGTATATGAAGTATAAATAAATAAATGAATGTAAAAGTAACCAATAACTTTACAAATACACGAGTCATAGATATTCAAAAAATATAAAGAATTTTCTGTATGAAGGTTTGGATTTTGTTTTTTACGTTTATTTTCGTACAATTACTTAACCTTTAAATTAATTAACCAGGCGTGCAGTGAAAAATTAAGCGCAGATCTTAGAAAAAGACATTTTAGATTCCTATTTCTTTTTTTTTTAATTTGTTTCGAATCAGTTTCCTCCGATATACAGACCGTCAAAAAAAAACCCCAAAAAAATATAAATATCTTTTAATTTTGTGACTACTATAGTTTGTTGTGAAAAGCGAGAAGTGATTGTCATTATGTGTGAAGAAATACATACATAAACTCACGCCTTTTCCCAGAAGATTCTCGATTTTTTCAATGAATACATTGTTTTGTTTAGCTGGTTTTTTTATAATAATATTACGCAATGTAAACAATATACGGGACATAACGAATTAAATGTATTGTAAAATTAAAAATAATATTTGCTAATTATGTGTTATTTAATCATTTACCTTTAGGAAATACTAGTGCTTCCGAATCCCAATTAAAATAAATAAATATAATGAATACAACCACCAGTCACATACATAGTCTTGACCCCACACTAAGATCACAACAATTATCATACAGAACAAGGACAATTTATGACTTCATCTGGCAATAATAAAAATCATATAAATTGTCGCATTTCACTAAAAACAGAAATATATCCAGGGAAGACTGAATTCCACGTAAAATACTTCAACATTATTTCTTCTGTATTTAGTTCCAAGGTGCATATAATATCTAACAAAGCTACATTTCATTAAAGTTTGAAGATATCGTAATATATAGTTTTGCCAACTTTATAGTATATAAGCTGATTTTTTTGTATATTGTTAAGGCAACTATCAAAAGATGTTTCCATGGTATCCGGACACTTGATGGTTCTTTCATCTTGCTAGACACATTAAAGCTGATAACTTCCGAAGCCATCCCTATCGGAACTTCATAATAACCGATCGTGTGATGTCTACGTCAGAGGCACACGCAGAATAATTTTCAGGTTATAAAAAGTGACGAGTCAGGCGGCCACAGGCTCTTGGTCTACTATATTTACATACATACATAAACTCACGCCTTTTTCCCAGAAGGGGAAGGCAGAGGTGCTACTAGGTCACCCACATCTCGCCTTGTATGTTCCGTCCCACGATGTGATAGGGGGCGAGCCTATCGCTATATCGGGCACAAATTCCTGACTCCGGGCTGATAATGCACCGAGGCAGTCCAGTCAGTCTTCTATATTTAATGTAAAAAAAACATAGTCGGATTGAGAACCTCCTCCTTTTTTTGAAGTCGATTAAATGTAAAAGGAATAATTTGCTAGCAAAGCAAAAGTAAGTCTCTTATTACTTGTGAAAGGAACTCGACAAGAATCTTTTGTTGTATGTGAATAATGAAAAGTCGAGACGACAAACGCTGACAATGCGTGTGCATGAAGACGGAACATACGAGTAATGCAGCCAGCGACGCGACGACAGTAACGGCCCCCGGGAATCTACTTGCATGAGAGTAAAGTCATTTAAAAATGCTTCCTTGCACTTTTTACGGGAGATAAATTTATAAACACTTTAAATATTTGGTAAAGTGGATTTAACATCGAGTAATTTTCTGCAAGCCAAATGTAGGCAGTTTTAATTATTTTTCTAATAAAGAACGTTGAACGTGAAATAATATATGATTAATATACTGTCTTTTTGCCTCGGTGGCGTAGTGGTACTACGGTACGATTGTTAAACTGAGGTCTCGGGTTCGAATCCCGGGTCAGGCAAAGTGATATTGGATTTTTCTATTCATTATCAGCCCGGAGTCAGGAATTTGTGCCCGATATGGCGATAGGCTCGCCCCCTATCACATCGTGGGACGGAATATACAAGGCGAAACGTGGGTGTTCTGGTAGCACCTCTGCCTACCCCTTCTGGGAAAAAGGCGTGTGTTTATGTATGTATGTATTCTGTCTTTTTGAAAGACTTCAATTCATATTTTAAAAAAATATCTCACTAAAGGACTGGTTACTTATAAATGTTATCATTACTTAGGCACAATTGCTAAGAATGTTTACAAAGAAACTTGAGAAATACTAAATGCCTCATGGTTTCTAGATCCTTGGACATCTGTTACCAACTTACCCTGGATATGTTAGAAGCAAATATATCAAATACACGCCCGTTAGCGTTTTCTGGTGTAACTGGAAGTCTGTTTGCAAAAGCCGTGACAGCATTTATTGCTGCATATTGTACAATTATCGACAACCACTGTTGGCCGAAAGTTAATTCTAAAGAAATTATTAAGAATAGTAAGTCTTACTTAATCACCAATCATTTAAAAAATTCAAAACAAAAAAAAAAACTGTAGTAAAGAATGCATCTAACATCATCAATGAGTATCTAATTTAATCATATGAGTGAAATTCTTTACATACATACATAAACACACGCCTTTTTCCCAGAAGGGGTAGGCAGAGGTGCTACCAGAATACCCACGTTTCGCCTTGTATATTCCGTCCCACGATGTGATAGGGAGCGAGCCTATCGCCATATCGAACCCGAGACCTCAGCTTTGCAATCGTACCGTAGTACCACTACGCCACCGAGGCAGTCGAGGCAGAAATTCTTTAATTGTTACTGAAGTGAATTTATTGTTGTGTGGGGGTGGAGGGGGGGCGGGAGCTAGGAGCGCCTCGCTAGATTAATTATAACAAGTTATAACAATATATTATAACAAGTCGCCTTAATTAATATGAAACCATCTTGCTCCGTATTACTGATAGAGTCTGGCAACGATCCTTCAATAGATAGCGAGGTATATTATTATCTTTATAAACAGCTATATTATAAATCTACATAATTACGAAATTGCTTTAAATGAAACTTTCATCTAATCTTAAAATAATGTGTTTTTATGTTTCGGATTCCATCTTTCTGAATCTTTAACCAGAATACATAAATGGATTGGAATTAGAAAAGAATAAAGAATTGAAAGACCCATTCAAACAAAAACAATTGCTTAGGATTTAGAGATAATAGTTGCATTTGGACTAACGGTCAAAGAATGGACAATGAGAGGATCAAATTTTATAAATGGTATGGTTTATTTAAAATGTCATCCCAATGTCTATCATCAGTGGAGCAAAGAAAGTCAGGGTTGGAGCTACAGCGATTTTGAACTTTATTTTGATAAAATTAAATATATAAAACCTGCATAATTATATCTGTATATCTCGAAAAAATGGTATAATGTTATTAAAGCATGGAATTAATTAGGGTATTAGTTTTATAATGAAATCGATAACATAACTAAAATCGAAACAAAACATAAAAAATACTCATCACTAAAGGAAAACGTTAAGACAGCAAAATTATATGTAAATGGGAGTCAACATTCGCGTGTCATGAAAAACACTCAAGTGCTTATAGTAATTATCAACGCTGTCACGAAAGTGGCAATAGGCGTTGAAATAAGACACACAGGTGGTAATGTAATTAATATTATTGCAAAGAATGAAGTGATACTCTCGACTGGCTCTGTAGCAACTGCGCAAATACTGATGCTTTCTGGTATAAAACTAAACCAACAGCTGACAAAAAAGGAAAATGTTCAGTTGATTTAACAGTAGGTCAAAAGTTACAAGTTTTTTTCTGGAGTACATGCTTTCTAAAACAGGTCCATTTTCTAACTTATACATAATTGATTTCATGAGATTTACTAGCACAGATGACGCATCGAACAATCCAAATATACAATTTCATCACACGTTTTTTTCAAAACACGACAGTCTCGTGTTGAAATCTTACTTTGAAAGAGTGGGTTATGAAGACGAAATAATAAAATTCATTTTAATGTTGAACGAAGAAAGAGATTTGTTATGTATTTGTTATTCGAATTTACTACATTCTAAGTCAAGGAAGTGTTTAAATTAGCTATGCAAATCCACAAACAAAACTTGTTATTAATGCAAATTATTTAGAACATCTAGATGACATCGACGTTTCGATAAAAGCAATAGATTTTGTAAAAGATCTAGTGAAAACAAAAACTTTTCAACATCTAGGAATGAAAATAGCTACACTGACATACCCGGTTGTTACAATTTTTCTATAGACATATAACAATATTGGGTTTGCTATGTAAGGCAAACGGTTACTGTTTACTATCCAGTTAGTACTGCAAAAATGGGTCCAAATTTTAATAGAAAAACTGTAGTGTAGAAGTTATCGGCTTCAATGTGTCTGGCAAGATGAAAGAGCCTTTGATAGTTGCCTTAACAACGTATATAAAATTTAGCTTTTAATTAAATTCGAGTAACATTTGAAAATATCGTAATATTTAATTTTGCCAGCTTTATATAAATTGAAGGAGAACTGAATGTGTAACATTCACGTAGATATAGGAAATAATAATTGCTTCCATTTCGTAAATAAAAGAAATACTACACGTTCACCTGTATTTATTTAAATTTGCATTGAATAACCTTCCTTTAAATTCATATAACGTGAAAAAAATATTTTGTATCAGAGACGTTCTTCGCGATTTTTGACCAGGAAATTACCTTTATGTGATTACACAACAAGTGGGTTAACAATTAAAATAAATATATTTATGTGATTTTGTCTAGACGTTATAAATCCAAAATTCCAAAAAATATTATATAATTGCCTAGATTAATCTGGGTAACAGTCCAATATGACATAGTTTGTAACAATTAATTTAACAGACATACAGACATTATGTAAGGTACAACACTACATAGTATAAAACAAAGTCGCTTCCCGATGTCTGTTTGTCCCTATGTATTCTTAGATCTTTAAAACTACGCAACAGATTGTGATATATTTTTTTAAATAGATAGACTGATTCGAGAGGAAGGTTTACGTATTAATACATTAGTCATATAATAATTTTAGTTTAATTTTGTTAAGTTACGTTGTATTTTTACTGTGCTCTTAAGTTTTTTTTTTGCTTTTTGTTAAAACACTAATTATAATATGTTATATTAGCCATGTTATATGTTATATTGGCCAGCCTATCGCAATATCGGGTACAAATTCCTGACTCCGGGCTGTTAATAAATAGAAAAATTCAATACAACTTTGCCTGATCTGGGATACGAACCCGAGACCTCAGCGTTATAATCGTACCGTAGTACAACGCGTCACCTAGACAGTCTATATTATTATTATTATATTACACCTAATTATTTACAAAATAAATAAATAAAAAAAAAATGCGGCATTCAAAACTTTACACAATTGAACAGCCCAACTAAACCGCATTCTACTTAGCTAGCTTTCCTCTGGACCATCATTGCGTTACTCTCGGCCTTGTACGAGCACCGTGAAATTATGCAAACATTCAACATTAAAACACACTCAGAAACTACTATAAAACCACATCGGTACTGTAAACAACGACTTCCCTATGACGTTAAGCGCACTACATTACTACCACTACCAAAGCCGCCGGCCCGCCGACACAACTCCTCAGTCTCTCTCTCTCCCTCTCTCCCCCCACCCCTCTCTCTCTTCAGCCACAGGAAGTCCATTGCTGAACATAGGCCTCCCCCAAGGATCACCACATTGATCCCTCGGTCTATAAGAAAATTATCATGTTGACAATTGGCATCTAGCGCTCGCGCGTGTTTCATATTGCCAAAATCTATGGGAATGTCGGGTCTTACAAAGGGCCTTCGATTGTGCCAGGAGACCCTGTCTGCCCTGCGTAAAATATTGTTCTTGTGCACCACACACGAAAATTATATTCGAAGTTAGAAAAGAAACAATTAATTTTTGTGTAATTAACAAATTGGTTTGTCCGTCATTGCCAATGCTGAAATAACTCGTTGCGTCGCTTCGTACTACTCGTAATGTTATACAATATTCGTAATAAAAGGCTGTTACGGTTTGTTACATAAATTAAAATTAAATTCAGAAGTGACTACCAGTTGCATAACTACGAGTACAAGTTCAGATACTTTCACGTCTTGTGAGAGGTGCATAAAGATGTAGAAATGTTACAATTTAATTTGTTTACAAAAATTAATTATTTATTTCCAACAGTACCGACTTGATTTTAAAAGGATTCAAATATATTTTTATTTTTGACAGATTAACAATGTTCTAATTTTATTTCATGTATAATATAAGATTGCCTCGATGCCGTATTTGTACTTCGGTAGGATTACAAAGCTGAGGTCTCGGGTTCGAATCGCGCGTCGGGCAAAGTGATATTGGATTTTTTTGTTCGATTCTGATATGGCAATAGGCTCGCCCCCTATCAATTATGGTACGAAACATACAAGGCGAAATGTGGGTGTCCTCATAGCAGCTCTGCCTACAACTTCTGGGAGGCGTGAGTTTATGTATGTATGTATAATATAATACTATACATGGCTTTAAACAAGTCAATGTGAAAATATTTGAGAAAGACCAGATCAGCAGTCTTTGATTCAAGATATAAAATTGTAATACCGGAAACATAGTACGAGTATAAAGTAAACAAGAAATATTTATATACATACATTCACGTATAAAGCACCACAAAAAGCATGGAAATTGTAAAACTATTTGTCGTCGGAATGTGTGGATTGGGCCACCCGTTCCGCAACCACCATGGCCCACCGGAGTAGCGTAATGGTAGTACTTTGGCCTCAATAACTTTCTCTATAGCGTACTGAGCGAAAGAGTTGCTAACCGGTAAACAGCAGGTTCCTACCACGGGCTAAGATATTTATTTAATAAAATCAATCAGAATCAGAAATCATTTGTTTGCACATAATGTACGTACAATCATAAGGTCTTAAATAATACATAAGTAGTTACAGTACATTTTGCCATGTGGCGTGCAAAAGTTAGTATTTAGGGAACTTAAAAAATAATATCATATACGTCTTATACTAATATTGCTATATAGCATCGAAGTAGAATTTAATATAAAGTAAACAGAAAATAAAAACTACACAATTATTATGAACTATTTAACTAAAATAATATACTCTAATAATGATTACAAAAAGAAAAAAAAATCATTAAAACAAAGTAACATCATCTAACAGAATCATCATTTAAAAAATCTAATATGGAATAATAACACTTATCTAATAACAATTTTGTCAGTTTGTTCTTATAATAATTTTCGGGCAATTCTTTTAGGTGATGTGGTATTTTATAATATATTAGTGGTCCCATTGTCAAAATACTTTTTCTTAGTAATGTTGTTTTGTAATTACCGGTTACGTCACAAAGTTAATTGGAGATCATTTTTATTTGACCGACATAAAGATTATCGCATTAAAAACCATGTGTTATTTTTGGGTGTATTTAGCGAATACCGTGGAAATATACAATATACATTCACTTCCGTTATTACACAACTCTTGACTATATTCTCGGATCTCAACAACATAAAACCGATTTTTTTGTTTTGTATCTACATCCGACAGTCACCACTCATCAAAGTATGCCTTCGTGCTTGCCAATAATACAATAAAAATACCCTTAAAGACACATACGAATCAACCTCGCATACTGTGCATATATATAAATATATTGTACTGTAGGGTAGGGCGGGGCTTAAATGGCCGCGGTTAAAAAGGTCTACTATGTGTATCTAAAAAACTAATGATATATCGATAATTTTAACTCTACGAGTGGAAAGAGGGGCGCGGGAGGAGTGAAGTGCTATCGCTGGCAATCAGGCGATACCGCTAGCCGGAGATATACGACCACGTCAAGAAATTTTAATGTATATTTTCGTTATTATTATTTTTAGTTTTGAGCAGTGTTATTTCGTTCAATGTACTCAAACATAATTCATTTGTATTTTTGATTAATTTATTTCTTACTATTTTTAAAATAGTTGTACCAGTATTTTTTTCTAACCTGTAAAAACTCCCACATATGTTTGGGGTAAAAATATTTCAAAATAATGAAATTGGACCTTTTAGCCCCACCCTACCCTGTATCGGCCCATGTACGCCCCATTATTATATGTCTCCTTTAATAAATCCTCAATGACATTAAGGGTTTGCCACATACGATCCGACCTCGCACGAATGCCCAGCCAATCTATCGATTGCGGTTATGACGAACACCTTACACAACGTGAACCACCTTGAAGAGGAACCCTTGACCAATGGCGTGACGACATCCGCGTTGGACTTTATGAAATGTTACCCTCTTGTTATAATGTTCTTATGGATTACATGTGTCTTTGAAATAGGATTTCGGTGTGTATTTCGTGATTAATTTGATCGGTGTTGTCTATGGCAAAATATGAATGTAGGAAATTTATATTTGTCAATAAAAGACTGCCTCGGTGGCGTAGTGGTACTACGGTATGATTGCAAAGCTGAGGTCTCGGGTTCGAATCCCGGGTCGGGCAAAGTGATATTGGATTTTTCTATTCATTATTAGCCCGGAGTCAGGGATTTGTGCCCGATATGGCGATAGGCTCGCCCCCTATCACATCGTGGGACGGAATATACAAGGCGAAACGTGGGTGTTCTAGTAGCACCTCTGCCTACCCCTTCTGGGAAAACGGCGTGTGTTTATGTATGTCAATAAAAGGTCTTGAAAATCTGTTGAATATCTATAAAGGATTAGGTTAATTGTTTTATATGTTGTAACATATTCGGAGTTTACTCAAAATTGACGTTTTCCGCCATAAATATTTTCCGAATTTTCGGACCACGCTATCGCAGAGTAAAGTATTTTTTTACGATATTCAGTGTAAGCTAGCACTGGATCAATCAAGCAAATGACTATGAATAACTTAGATATCACTAACCAATTAACACAAATAACACACAATTATGCAAGATTTATGTTAAACGAAATCTCAGAAAAAGTTTTGAACAATACTTAAAATTAGCAAATCGCAAACGACTTGTTGCAATGTGCATAACTGCATTAGTTTGTAGGACAATGTTACAACTTACAAGTTACAACTCTGTTTGGAAACCGTCCATTGTACGTAGACTTAAAAAACCTTCCACATTTTATTGCAAATAAATATACCAAGCGTGATTTGAAAAGAGGGCATCGATGGTTCTGTACTCAATTTATTTATTAAATTCACTTTCATATATGCTCACCCTGGAATCCCCGAGGGGTTAGACAGAGATGACTACGGTCGATGGTGCCACCTACAATTGATCTATTGCATATCTTGGTCTATTAAAGTCTAAGATTTGATTTAATTTTGTCCAAGCGTATCGCCATGCCAAATTCAAGTGTTGGGCAAATTAAACCGAAAAAGTGATACAAATTGAGGTGCCCGATCTGAGAACTAAACCCAGGGCCTCACAATATACAGGCTATACGTACTCCCAATATACACAACATATAAGATTAATCTTATCTTATCTCGAATTACTCTTAGGCCGCCACACACGTAACGATATTACTGTGCGTCTGAGTTTGCACCAATACTGGAACGCGTGTGGACAAATAACTGCGCAAACTTCACACACATTTTCGTTTCAAGACTTGTGCCAACACAGACTTCCACAGTTATTGCACAATGATATCGTTACGTGTGTGGCAGCCCTTATACAACAAAACAAGATAACACATGACACGTATCACCTCTCCAACCAGACTAAACAATAGTGTCGGATACACAAGTTGATCTCGGAATACGACACACTTACGAGTACCTACACAGGTGATTGCTAACATGGTAGGTTTAACAATAGAGTCTGGTGCTCGGTATCCACGTAGATATGTTCCTTACATTGGCTGGACAGGGGCACCTAATCACTTGGCGGTAAATGTCGTGCTGTCTACATGAAATTTCCGCCAACGCGAGATGGGTCTTACCGGTCGACATTAGTAAGCAATCCTAATTATATTTTGCTATTAACTATTAACACCATGACGCATCTTTAACTGCTTTGGAAAGTGGTCGCCATCTCCCGCCGGTCAATATAATTATATCCTAATTTCTGGAAATACGCATGTTGAACCGAAAAGCAAATATGGATCACTGTGGCGGGCCCATAAGCGCTGTTTCCTATGATCACGATACCAATATAGAGGGTATTTGATATACCCACCTGCCACTGAAAACGAAGCCAGGTGGTAGTTTTAGTGACTACAAATACGCAACTAAAAATATTTCAAAAAATAATCGCGACGATTTTTTTTGTAATGTTTAAGTTTGGTGTTTGGGTGATAAATCCATAGTTTTTGCTAAAATTATAATTTAAAGCCTTGCGTACTATAGCATCTTTAAAAAAAAAGTATGTACATAATTTTTTTAGGAAAATGTATGTATTGACCGCCCAAATACGATGATGGAAACCAAATTTAAAAATGAATCGTCGGTTTTTTTGCAAACATATTAGTTGCATTGTCTCTAAGTCACTAAAACTACCACCTGGCTTCGTTTTCGGTAGCAGTCTTGATATACCCTGTATGATATACATACGGTTTTAATCACACAACTCGCGGAACCTCAAAAACCTAACGAAACTCATCTTTTGTACAGTACATTATTAAACATGGCATATGTCATCATATGAAAGACAGCGCGTCGTTTCTTCAGAGATCGTTATCCAGTTTTGGACCGTCGCTGTTGCCCAATGAATCAATCAGCCTTCACGCAATTTCATATGGGCTGTTAAAGAATTTATCGGCGGACATATCTTCATTAGAATCGGCGAGTAATATGCGTTTCAACAGGATTGCTATTTTAAAGAAACTGATTGCAAGAATATTCATATGAGGAAAATATCGATTGACCTTAATTATAGGTTTTAATAAAACATTTTTATAGATAGTCTTTAGGATGCAGCTTGTTAAGAGGTTAGCTTTGAAAGGAGAGGCCATGGGTTTGATCCAATCCAATCCATCAGCCAAAGGAAGTCCACTGCTGAACATAGGCCTCTCCCAATGATTTCCACAGTGGCCTGTTGGAGGCAGCCTGCATCCAGCGGCGTCCCTTTGATCCTCACACAGGAATGTGCAGAGTTTAGCAAATAGCTTAAACTGAATTAATCCAATTCAAAACTCAATTTGTGTAGAACTAGTTATTATCCCGAATGATTTCTCACCCATGTTGATATCAAATCATGAATCACAATCCTAAACCACGCATAAAATACTCCGATCTCTCCCAAATATTATAGAAGTTAACCCGACCAAAATCCAAAGTCACTCAAAGTCCTTCACTATCAAGGCTATGTTGTAACATCTGCTATGAGGCGTACAACATGACTCCATATTGGATAACACCAAGCCTTACACAACACGCGGCGAATGCTTTTGAATGCTAATTGATAGTTTTACTTTTAGTTTTGAAATATAAAATAAATTGTATACTGGCAACTGCAATGCTTGGTGATCCGTGGTATCGTTTTGTGGGTAATTTTGCAATATCACAGAAATTTCACAGATAAATCGATTTAAAAAAAATATATTGCATGTTATCTCTCAGCTTAAAAAAACAAAACGCAATGTATCATATAAAGAATAAAAAATCATAAGTGAAGTAGGCATGAAAAATCGCATTGTCAATATCAAAGGTAAGTAGAATTAGTAACATTCATCTAATTTATATTTGCGGGTGGCAAAATTTGGAACTAAAATTAAAATTTTAAAAATATATAATTAACGCATTGTTTGACATGTTTTCTTAATATGCACAACGAGCATTTATACTCGTAATTTAATAGTATTAACATGTCCATTATGATAAAATGTTAAGAGAGTTTTTGACATCAGCATAACAACAACGCATTAGGACGCCGAAAGACCGTAGACAATCTATTCCTGCAAATATTATGCATTAATCAGTACGTTTTAAGGTTGTTGGCATTATTCAATGACAAGTCAATCAAAATGATTAACAGTTTAAGGTTGAGTTATAAATAATTTAGTTCTAAATACATATTACTATTATTGCGTTACGTTAAAACATCGCTGTGCTAAATAATCGGTACCATTTGAAATTAATCCTCATTTCTGATACGTAATCTGCCACTTAATATTAATTATGCTTTAATAACATTATACAAAACCTACCAAAAAAGCAGAATCTCAAAAAAAAAATATACAAAATATGTGTTATAAATATGAAGATAATTGATCACTAATTTAATCCTTAGCTTACAAAAATAATAACAAAAAATATTTCAAATATATCACCACACAAACATTCCCTTATCTAAGCAAGGCACAATATACCACGCTAAAGACAACTATTATAATTACCCTTAATTATACCGTAATTAAAATCCGACAACGAATCTTAAACTAGTTCCATTGAGGGGTTCCCTCAATGATACGAATTTCGAGCCATGTCGCAACCGCAATGTACACGTCAGTCGAGGACGGAAAGACGCCTGCCCGCGCTCACGTACGCCCATATTAATAATTGCGAAAATATACAACACATAGGAGAAATTTCTACCGCAAGGTTGAGTAACTTCGCACACATCTCGAAATGTTAGCACCGTCGGTGCTCACAGCAGACATGTTAGGTTTTAATATGATGCAACATTTACTTAGATTTTACATAGGAAATAGATTTAAATGAGCAAATACATAATTAATAATCTTTATAAACACAAGCGTCTAGGAAAGCGTAGAGTAGTACGCCCGCCAGCTAGGTGGAGTGACGATTTGCGAAAGGTCGCTAGCAGATGCTAGATGCGACAAGCCGGAGACAGGGTGAAATGGCGCACTTTGGAGGAGGCCTATGTCTAGCAGTGGACAATAAAAGCCTGATGATAATAATGATGATAGATACAATACGAGTATATTAAAATCTTGAAAATCGTACCAGAAAAACAAATCATGACAATTAAATCAAGGCCTTGAATAGTCGTCTAATTTTCTTTATTAACTAACGTTAACTTGATGCATTAAGAAGTCTTCTGCTTTCATAAATTATTATTGAATATCTACATTAACTCCAATCTATTCTTTGACAGCCTCCGTGGGGCAATTGGTTAGACGCCGGCTGCGAAATGAGAGGACGCCGGTTCGATCCCCGCACAGAAAACAAATGTTTGTGAGGCCCACAAGTATTTGTCTCGGGTCTGAGTCGGTCTGGACCGAAAACTCTGTCCGTAGCTCCTGATTCCCTTGACATAAGACTTAATTGATCTTAATGTGGGGTCAGAACTATGTATGTGACTGTTGGGTGAATTTATTTATTTATTTTATATCACAATTTTGAAAAACCAAACATGCTTCCTATGATTTGATTATTTTCTCTCTTCATCCGTTACATTACTTGTTTAGTTACATACTGTTTTAAATCTTACATTTGTAAACATTGGGCTCTTCATTTTATCATTATTACGGAATAATGCTTAGAGCCACGAACAAAAACTATCATTAGACGCACTGTTACTTAATATTTTAAAAGTCATTCTTTTATGTGTCACAATTGTCGTAGATAATTGCTTACCTCGCTGAAATACAAAAGCTGTTTCACAAATGAGTACGTATGACCTTTCATACTATTTCCACAACATCGTTCGTAACACTAGTGGGAGATAATAACGCTTAGTATGTAGTTACCGTATTTACGTTTTGTTTTAGGAAAGAACTAGCTAAAAGCACCGAAAAATCGAAAACATTCTTGATGCATATTGCATTGTTTAGTTTGCTAGAAGATAGAGAGGTAATCTTTATTAAGACAACCAGGATGTAAAATCCACGTAAAGGGACGTTCCGGGATCAAATACTGACTTAGATCGACGGGAGATTATCCTTCATCAGTCAATCCTGAACAGCAGAGTATGTCCCATCAGATACAGTGCAGTCACTGCATTGCCAGAGCGTGGTAAGAGATGAAAATTTCTAATGAATATTGGTCTTCGAATAGTTCAAAAGTCTTCTCACGAATAGTTCAGATATTAACAACCCAATGTAATTCTATTCACGTAGTAAATTACAAAGTACACGAGTATTTAAAACTACGCCACGTTCCAACGTAAAGGACATAGTGGCGACACCTGCGGTTTAATGCAATGCATAAAACTAGGCAGACGACTGCGTTTTGGCAGACAGAATTAGTATTTAGAAATTCTAAATAAGTGGGACAAGTATTGTAATATTTGAGGAATGTCTAGATTCGTGGTTCAAAGTAGTGGTATATTTTTGGATTCAGCATTTATTTGAAAATAACGACAAGTCATTGGCTATTATTTGTGCTGATAACTATGAGGTGGTCAGTCTGCTCAGTCGCCTCGTAGCCCATAAAAATAAACATACATACATACATACATACATGGATATCACGCCTTTTTCTCAGAAGGGGTAGGCAGAGGTGCAACCAGGAGACCTACGTTTCGCCTTATGTGTTCCATCCCATGATATGATAGGGGGCGAGCCTGTCGCCATATCGAGCACAAATTCCAGACTCCGGGCTGATAATGAATAGAAAAATCCAATATCACTTTGCCCGACCCGGGATTCGAACCCGAGACCTCAGCTTTGTAACCATACCGTAGTACAACTACGCCACCGAGGCAGTTCAAATAAAAATAAACATACTATCTAAATATGACAATATGACGTTTAATTTTGACAACCCTTGGGGGAAGGAAACGTTGACTAGGGGACTTACTGTCTCTGTAGGATAACAGACAATGCATATTATTTTTTTGATGCAAATTTGTATCCCTGGAGTTGTCCAAGCGAGAAGGGTATGTCGCTGTCACCAACCTTCCAGCACTCAGCATGAGTATTTCCTCCGCACCACGCAGATCTTACTGCGAAAATTAGTCAACTCCACTAAAATCATTAAAAAACCTAACACGTCCTGAATCTCCAAGTCATTGCGTGACAAACACCTAGTTTAAATTATATATGTACGTATGTAAATCTATATTTATCTATTTGTCCTTGACCCGGCTCCGAGTGTTTATGTTGTCGGCGAAATGCGCGCGAGATCCCACACGGAATTCTAACGCGTCTTTCGAAAACCAATCACAATTACGTTCGTGTGTTGAATTCGGATTGTAGAATCAATACGCGTTATATTTATAATTGGATCGTTTTGGCTATTATGGACTTTTGCAACAATTGAGAGGGTTAATAATTCGTGATTTGTAATATCAAAAATTTGGTTTCTTAATTGAGTTTTGTGTTTTATGAGGCTAAATTTAATTGATAATATTTTTTTTGATAAATTTACGATCATATCTGTAGTATAGTTAAATTTGTATATAATGTACGCGTTGGCTTTATTTACCACGCTGGCTCCATATGCATTGAAAGATCAATCATCTTTGAATTATTACTGTATTCTCCAACGCAAGGATATGCAGGGTTGTGTTGACATATTGTATTTAATTTAACCCACATGTTCCTCATCACCCCGAGTGACATTGTACGAAATAAAAAAAAAATCCGAGATGATTTTTTTATCCAAAATAGTGATTTTAGTTTTCGCGATTTTTGTCCACCCCGTAGAGATCGGATATTTTTATCGCTTAGCTGAACTTCGGTGCGGTTCGGGAACTTACCTGGGCGGTAAAAAATCACGTACCTCTACGGACTGATCAAATGCCTTGAAATCTGAAATCGCGATTATTGACAAAACTTCCAGGAAGTTTTATTTTCAAACTTGGTACAATGTTACCTGGGGTGACTAGGAACATATGGTTTAAATAGAATACCATATGGCAATATCACCCGGTGGAGCTCCCTAACCAAATGATTCACAAAATCCGCAATAATAACATCGATAACCTTAAAAACGCATTATATAACCTACTGTCTGTCATTTATTTGATATGTGGAGTAGATCAAGGAGGCTTGATGAAGTTCAATCTACACATATTTAGGCGAGTTGTAAACATTTTAGTAACACTTCGGTCATAGGCGTACCTTGATAAATGACCTTTCCTAAGCCGCACTTTCAAAACTATACCTTGAATAATTTTAATGGACGCGTGTACTAGTTCAAAATATGTAAGAAAACATGTAACATTTGTAGCTTTAATTGAAATTTTCTCGCTCGTGATCTCTAACGGCTCTGATGGCAGTATTATAAGATTTAACCGACTCGACAAAAGCAAATGCATTGTTTTTGTTCCCAGGTCATTAATCAATATAAGTATTTCCTTGTACATATGAGTTGCTAGACACAACGATGGCCTCATCCCCTACCTCGTCTTGGGAAGGAAATAGACTCGGCGAACTATGACTACTACTAATAGCATCACAGTCAACCCCTTCAGGGATATAGAAGTGAGCTTACGTAAAATCTGTGGGAATAGTTACGATTACGATAGCTAAAATACCTGACGTTTCAGAAATACTTATGGTCGTTCTTTATTCAATTGGACCCAAAACAAGCCCACTGAATCTTATTCGCTGGATATACTCAGAACTGGGTCGCGTCGCGTAGTTCCAGTGGTAAAGTAAGCCCACTGAGTTTGTTTCGCCGGGTCATCACAGCAGGGCCGCGTTAGATCCGGTGGTAACACTAAATCACTGCGCGTCGTTTATTAATACTCATGGTCCACGCAGATTAACTGTAATATTGTATTTCCTTGAATAACTTTTTTTCTTAATATAAATCGATAAAAACCTAATAAACAAGAAGAGTTGTGAAAACTAAATAAATTTAATATAAATATATTGGTTTGTAAATAGCGATTAAGTAATATGTATTAACTTGTCATAAGAGCTTTTTAATTGCCTACGTGACCAATAAACGAATTGCATTTTATTAATTAATATTCATCTTGTATTTGGAACAGTGTTCCTGTTTCGAACGTATTTCCCATCACGATTTCGTTACCAATGTAATAAGTAATAACGATTTTATTACATATGTAATTAATACGAAATAGTCAAAATAGAGTCGATTACATGCTATTTATGGCATAGAATTCTATTGAACTTTAGTTCAATAGAGAATTCTATGACGAAAATTTATAATTGAATCGTTTTGGCTATTATGGACTTTTGCAACAATTGAGAGGCTTAAATAATAATTCGTGATTTGTAATATCAAAAATTTGGTTTCTTAATTGATTTTTTTGTTTTATAAGGCTAAATTAGGTTGATAATAATATTTTTTTGATAAATTTACGATCATAATATCTGTAGTATAGTTAAATATGTAAATAATGTAAGAGTTGGCTTTATTTACCACGCTGGCCCCATATGCATTGAAATATCAATCATCTTTGAATTATTATTGTATTCTCCAGCGCAAGGATATACAGGGTGATGTTGACATATTACGTTTAATTTAACCCACATGTTTCTCGTCACCCCAAGTGACATTGTACGAAATTTTTAAAAAATCCTAGAGGATTTATTGTAAAAAATTGTGATTTTAGTTTTCGCGATTTTTGTTCACCCCATAGAGATCGGATATTTTTATCGCTTAGCTGAACTTCGCTGAGCGGTAAAAAAAACGCGTACATATACGGTGTTGATCAAATGCCTTGAAATCTGAAATCGCGATTTTCGACAAAACATCCAGGCAGTTTTTCTTCATAAATACATAGAGAGTTCTATGACGAAAATTTAGTTTTATAACGCAGTTTCGCACTAACACATCTATGTAGATATTATGTGTAATATACAAGTAGTAAACATTAAGCACACTACACTCCAAAGACCCCGGCCGGGCGCGCCGGCATATGTCGGCAACATTTTATCGGTGGACTAGCCAACGGCTTCAGTCATTGCAAAGCGGAAATCTTTGACGGCGACATGGCAGCGACTCGACATTATAAGGAACATTTCATGACGTTGACGGGCAATACACTTGCGTTGTAGAAATGTATGTCGGCGGGCAACACGTGCGGGCGTTTGCCGGCGACATAATGCTTTTCTTATAGGCCGCCGGGTTGTGCCGACGGGTTCTGTCGCCGACCCGGCGACAGAAGACGACGAGAAAGACGAAAGACGTATTCGTCTAATAGTAAAATTCGTCTCAATTTAATCCATTTTTAAAACAATATATCTATATATAACTCATGTAGACATTAGATATTGTTGGTTAGGCCTAATAATAGTATAAGTAAGTACTACTGTTTACAGGAAGTTGGTAGATCAGTTCCACCAGTTCTCTGTGGAAGTCCTTCGGGTAGGGCTGTGGTCAGCAGTGGACGTCCTTTGGCTAAGATGAAGAACAATACCAAAAGACCAAAGAAATGAAGAATATTACACCAAGATACATTCAACTCCACCTGCGCTACAAAGAAATTATCAAATAAATTAAAAAAAACCGTTCTTCTACCCGTTGACCCATAAAACGCTGATTGCCTACCAAAATCCGTGACGACCTTTTACAATTCCTGCGAAAAGCCGCGGTCAAGAAACTTGCCGTCGCGCTCGATAAAGCATTAGATAATTTGCTGGTTACACCGAGTAATTGGAATAGCTAATGTCAAAACGCAATATTAAGTCGCTTATAAAATATATTGAAATTTGATTTTACATAATCTGTATATATGCAAAGCATGATATTTTTCCGGTGGTAGTATATTAGTGTCTGTCAGGACACCCGATACGGCCATAGGCTCTCCCCCTATCACATTGCGGGACGGAAAATACAAGACGAAATGTTGGCTTTCTGGTAGCACCCCTGCCTACCTCTTCTGGGAAAAAGGCTTGATCCGGATACAATACTGTGTATTATAGTAGAAAACCCTTCATAGTAAATCAACGTACTTTTTGGGTTTCTGGATCATTCTGTGTATATCTGGTTTCCAGCAGGCAAGGTTCATTGTATCAACAGGCATATCTCACCAGCGGCCACTTATGGGCTCTCAATTAGGAGTGGTCTTTATTTGCCATCAGATATATTAGTACAGATTAGTACTTTTCAGTACAAAACGTGGTATTATAGCGATGAGTACCAACGCATAGTTTACACTCCCAATTAATTTAGTAACTGTTAATACTCTTTGATATGTGGTCTCCATAGACGAAACCAATGCCAACTACATAGGGTACGCCCAATTTATTTGATTAATCATGTAAATAGCTTTCAACGCAACAAAAATTGCACAAAAAATATTTAAAAATGTGACCTCAAAATTAATATTAAGATTATTATATACTTATTTAGGAAATCTTACGCACTTACTGACCAACCTACGCATAGCTTTAACATTATATTATTCGACAGCCTCCGTGGCGCAGTTGGTTAGACGCCGGCTGTGAAATAAGAGGCCGTGGGTTCGATCCCCGCACCGAGACAAATATTTGTGATGCCCACAAGTATTTGTCTCAGGTTTGGGTGTATGTGAGACCGAAAATTCATTCGTATTTTCTGACTAGTAGTGGGGTCAGGACTCAGGACTATGTATGTGACTGTGAGGTGTATTTATTTCATTAATATTATTTGGAAGCTTGCATTAGAAGGCAATCTATAATTGGCAAATATTTCTAATGCGCTGTACATTGAATTATATTTTTTTTACAAAAATACTTAAAATTCATTTGTTCATGGCCTATAAATGTGCAACAATTAAAATCTATAACTTTTTTTATAATAAATTGAAATTGTTTATCACACTTATTAAAGATTGCTCTATTATTGTATTCAAAAATGTTAGGTAATAAGAACCACAATTAAAGAAATACGTAAAACAAACAAAGTAACATTGGTCGTGAAGTATGTTTTGTAACCATCGCGTTTTACGACTAAAAATAGGAAATCACTAATTAGATCATAAAACCCAAGTAATTAGATTATTGGGAATGAATTTCATAACTTCAATAACATTGTAATTGCCTAAATCATAATTAATTAGCAATGAACGTCAAACGTGAAAATTGTGTAGCTTTTGCCCGCAACTCCGTTTGCGGTTATCTTTATAGAAAAACACCCGTCCCGTCCCGTTATATCCCGCCTTGTCCAGTCTCATTCTCACTCAAGATACATATGAAATCCAGTCCCATCCCATCCATTTGAGTACAAAAAAGTAACAAATATATCGGAATTCCTTCCTCATCCCACAGGAACACTACATTTTTCGGGGTAAAAAGTAGCCTAAGTGTTAATCCATGGTGTCAGCTACCTCCATACTAAATTTCATCGAAATACCTTGAGCCGTTTTTGAGTCTATCGCGCACAACCGCACAAACAGACAAAAATTCTAAAAATCATTGTTTTGGGTTCCATTACCTTTATTTAGTCCCCTCGTATCAGTTTTTCTCATTTATTTTCCATGTACAGACATCGATCGGTTACAAATTTATTATATGTATAGATATAGATAAATAAATACAAAATAAATACAACACAATTATGCGGTCCTGCTTTAAATTACATTATAAGAAGCACCAAAACCACTACAAAGTTGAAACGAACCCGCAAGTTGTCGTTTCACAGCCCGCGTTTAACCAACTATCCCATGGAAGCTGTCTGTAATACTCAGTGAATTATTAAACATGCATAGCTCTGATAACCCTGGTTTAAAAGAGATGCAGCGGTGGGTATGAGGGTAATACGGTAAGCTACACACCCGTCTTTCGCCCGCCCACATCTGCCACTCATAATGCATAAGGACCACCGAGAGGTTTCACTTCATATACCTGTATAAGTATACAGGATTATATTGACATATGGTATTTAATTTAAACCATATGTTCCTATCCATCGTGAGGAAACCTGCATACCGTAGCGATTTTAAAGAATTTCTACGGTATGTAAGTCCGCCAACCCGCACTAGGCCAGCGTGGTGGACTATATGGCCTACCAACTCTCAATCGTACTCTCGATTGTAGAGGAGGCCCGTGCCCTGCAGTGGATCGTATATGGGCTGATACAATACAATACAATATGTTCCGAGCCACTCCAGGTTACATTGTGACCAAAAAATCGTGAAATTATTATGACCGATTTTTTTCACTTTTTGTACAATGTCACCTGGGGCGATGAGAAACGTGTGGGTTAAATTAAATAACATATGTCGATATCATCCAGAATACTTAAGGACCCAGGGCAGAAGGAACATGGCGCCAGGCTGGGGGGCAAAATACCCTGACAAACCCTTTCTAAATTCCTTTATTTATTAAATTTTTCTGGGAAAATCTTCATTCGATGCCTGACTACGTGAATAGACTGGGGTACGGACTACAACCCTTCATCAACACTTTGAAGGCACTTCGGGACCTCAAAACGGACACGCCAGAGTGCCTTCGTAAAACATAACAGAATTCAAAACGCTATCCTCTTGAAAGATATTGTGTGATAGTGTCTAATATCTTGTATAAGTTTAGTGTCCCAAATCAGCCGGTAGCCGATTAACATTGACCGCGTGTTGTGTAAGCGACGAGCTCGCTCCGCGCTGGGTGCAGTGCTGGTTCAGCAGTGCGCGAGAGCAGCTGCCTTTTGGATTGGTGAATAAAAAAAACAAAAAACAATCGCAGTGTCGTGATTTGAGTGATCGTGTTTTATAACTGTGGTTTAGTTTTGTTTTTTGTTTTTTGAGGTAGGTTTTTGTTATATTTAGGCACTTTATAATTATTTCAAGTATTTACGCTTACTAAATCTGAGGTCTCGGGTTCGAATCCCGGGTCGGGCAAAGTGATATTGGATTTTTCTATTCATTATCATCATTATCGTCATATCGGGTATTTGTGCCGGATATGGCGATAGACTCGCCCCCTATCACATCGTGGAACGGAATATACAAAGCAAAATATGGGTGTCTTGGTTGCACCTTTGCCTACCCCTTCTAGGATAAAGGTGTGATGTTTATGTACCTATGTTATCATTATTTCGCAAAATATTACGCGCTCAATTTGTGGCGAAAAAGTGTTTTTCTGAATAAATTATTGTGTATTTAATATGCAATGTTGATTTTAAGATATCATATCATTTTTAATAAAACTCATTAGGTACGGAATAAAAAAAAAAAGCATATATTAATATAATTAGTTTTATGGCAACTTAAGGCATGGAAAGGTTATTCTCGGAATGTCAGCAGTCATGTTGCGAAAATCATCTTACATATTTGTCAACGATAAAATTAAACCAATCAAAGCTTCGCAATAAATAAGCCCTCATAATCACATTTCATTTCTAATGCCGCAAATATTTGAAGCTAATTCATTAATCAAAGTGCTTAATTAATAGCACCATTAATCAAATTAGGTAAATTGTGTAATCCTGACAAATGCTTAGAGAAATCTTGACATTCTGAACTTGTTTGCTAATCCCTCAAAGAAGCGGAATAACACACACCTTTAACAATCTGGCTCCCAACCATATATTTTAATGTACTGTATCAGCCCATATACGTCCCACTGCAGGGCACGAGCCTCCTCCACAATCCTCCACAAACTCCGCAAACAACATATTATTTAGGTAAAATGTAGATGATTCTTCCTGCCCCTCCGGGGTATAGGCGTGAGCTTTTGTCTAAAATAATATCCATCATCATCATCAGCCCTTCCGCGTCCACTGCTGGACATATGCCTCTCTTATGACACGCCACGCCTCTCCAAGTGTAGTACGCCCTCCTATCAGGTGGAGCGATGATATTCGTAAAATTGCTGGTAGCGATTGGAGACGATGGGCTGAACTAATATTATCATCATCATCATCATCATCATCAGCCCGTTGCAGTCCACTGCTGGACATATGCCTCTCCCAAGGTACGCCACAGAGCCCGGTTTGCTTTATGCATCCAGTCGCTGCCGGCCCTCTTGTGCAAGTCGTTCCGCCATCTGGCCAGAGGACGTCCCACGCTACGTCTAATGTCAAAGGCAGAACATCTAGAGCTTCCGTAGGCCAGACAATGGGCAACAGCGTTTTCTGGTATGCTTTATTTACTGCGATCGCTATTATAATCGATGTTATAAAAAGGTAAAATTGATTGCATTGAATATGCTCTGAAACTACTGTACAGAATTTTTTTTTAACATTAAAATATGTACTTCATTGTCCCTGATGAACATGGGATGAAAAAATATCTGCACCCAGGCGAAGCTGAGACGGCCCGCTAGTTCGTAAATAAATCAAAGATTTTTAACTTATAATAATAATTATTATGACACAAAAAAAACTCTGAAATCTCATACATGGTGACATAATTAGTAGAATAAAATAAAAATAATTTTCAATCGTTTACTTTTAATCATTTCCCGAACACCACTATCAAAATATTACACCTGTATAATAAATAATTTTCGTCGTGTTCTTGTTCCGAATCATTACGTGTTTTGGATAAGATTACGTCACCAAAACAAGCAGAGTTCGCTGATCTATTGCATCTCGTATCAATTTCACGCTTTCTCTGACACACATATTTTATGTGATACAAAAGAAGGCGGTCACTGTTATGATATTTATCAAACAAACCTACTAAACCTAATGCAAAAAGAAACAGAACCCTACTCATTTTTGAGGAGATTTACTCTCCAGGTCCAAAGATATCTAATCTTGACCCATTTTTATGGGACCACCTGTGAAGCTATACGTTTTGAAACAACAAAAATCCAAATCGGTTCAGGCGTCGTCGATTAATCGGTGAACATACACAAAAACAAAAAAATGATTCCTCGGAATTGATAACCTCCTCCTTTTTTTGAAGTTGGTTAAAAAGACCAAAAATAATCTCGGCATTAAAACCATGTCCTATTTTTGGTTAATGACTATATTTCATGTCATGTACTTTACTGTATCAGCCCAGATACGTCCCACTGCAAGGCACGAGCCTCCTCTACAATCGAGAGTAAGATTGAGAGTGGTTAGGCCATAAAGTCCACCACACTGGCCTAGTGCGGGTTGGCGGACTTTACATATCATAATTTTTTTTGCAAATTGACATCTTTAATGCACATACTTGTATGTTATCAAGCTTAACTTCTTTCTGAAAGCAAATAACATTTTTAATGTCCCGTGGGATGAGACGCGGCGTAGTTCAGCTTCTATCGTTCAAATTGCTCGCAACATATTTGTGACTCAAAGCACAAATAACTCGCAACTTAAAGCTGCCATAAATATCTTAACAGAAACCTTCATTTATTCATAATTCCAACGGAGTAATAGTCAAGGACAAACAACTTCAAGTGATCAGTTTATATCGCGAATAAGTAATAAGGCGGCCTAGTGAACTAGTAAACACTTGATCTAAGCTTAGCCCTTGGTTGAATGGATTGTGAGAAATAGATTCAATTAGCCAATAGTAATTTGACGAAAGTAGTACGTATAAAAAAAATATATTGCAGTTTTAAAATTTACGTACATATGTATATGTGATCAATCATCTGTTGGCGTGTGGCGAAATTTGGAAGTAAAAAATTAAAATAATGTCTATTCAACGCATTGTTTGTGATATGTTTTCATAGTATGAAAAACAAACATTTATACTAGTAATCTAATAGTATTAACATGACCGATGTAACAAAATGAGAAGAGAGAACAACTATTCTTATTATTTTGAAAACAGCGCTTTCGGTGACAGAAGATCTTAGACGACCTTAGATCTTAGATATTGTACATTTTGTTTCAGATTAGAATGGAAAACAGACATCTTTCAAATCCGATGATAATAGCTTATCGCCGCTGAAAATAATAATAATAATAATAACAATTCTTTATTCAAAACACCACATAGTAAATACAAAACAAAAGATTGACACTAAAAATCGGCGGTCTTATCGCTAAAAGCGATCTCTGCCACACAACCATAAAATACTTATCATAAATACCAGAGGAATCTTATATCCACATACTCGTAATAAACACTTTGTCGTACTTATAAAGCCACCAAGGAAAGAAATTAAGGTAGAGACAGGAGTAAGAAACGCTTTAACCAATATAGAGCGGATTTTAAATAATAATAAAGACACCCAACAGTCACATACATAGTCCTGACCCCACACTAAGATCTAGTCTTGTGACGTGGGTATCAGAAACTACGCGAGACTTTTCGGTCTCACAAACACCCAGACCCGAAACAATACCTGTTCGCACAAATATTTGTTTCGATGCGGGGATCGAACCCGCGGCCTCTCGTTTCACAGGCGGCTTCTAACCAACTGCACTACGGAGGCTGTCATATTTAATGTTTATAATTTATGACAGTATATTAATATAGTCTTTTGTCTAAGAATCGAGAATTATGTGTGAACACGATTTGTAAGTAATACACAATTATTTCTTCTACGAGACATTTATGTGACTTGCGTGTTACTCGTAAATGTTGAAATCGCGCTACACTCGCAGCGTGTCTAAGAACTAATATTACGTTTGGTGTCACATATATACCATTTCCAAACGAACCAGTAGAATTATCGCATATAAAACTGTATGAATGCCCATTTTACTATGAAATTTGGTATCGGTGCGAAGATTTTTGTCGCTCGATGAAACTTACTTTTTTGTGTAGGGCAAAATATATATTTTCAATAAAAATAAAAATAATTGCGACCCAGGCCCGGAGTTCCTGGAAAAATAAACTTGAAATCCAATATTTTTTTGTCTTTGGTTCTGTGAAATGTGATCATAATTACTTTATTTTATAAAAATCATTCGCCCGGGATAAAACAGGAAAACGTTTAAGGACAAACAATAAAAAATGCTGTAATTAATTTTAAGCAGTATCGGTATCGGGGTCAACGATATTTTTTACTGATACCATGAATGGACATTCTCCTTTCTCGTCCAGATAATCGAACTTGTACACCACAGTCCACGATCCATATAATATACCAACAAGTCTAACACGAACAGCTCAAAATGATTTTGCCATGAGTTCTAGCTTAAGCCTAACCATTCATATAACTCTTATTGCGCTTACAAAATAAATCCATTCACAAAAAAAACAATCGCCTGTCGTCATAGATCGTTACGTTCAACAGGCGGTAATTAAAACAACATTTACAAAAATAACTATTTATTACCACTGTTAAATACATTTATTTTATAACATTTTTATATTCGCAATAGGAAGTTACCTCAATTACTTTGCAATTACGTGTCATTTCCGCAAAGCAATTTGATCAGGTTCTTCACCTTTTGATTCTCATCTTTGTATTCAAATACACAGCAATTATCACTCTGCACTTGATACGAAAAGAAGGTTTTATTATACTTGAATTTTAGCATAAGAAAGGTGTTATAAACAGCTTAGTATAATATGGAAAAGCCAATAAAAAGACCCCACTTCAGTTTCATTCTGCGATGCACCTAAGCTACCACCGCTGGTACCAGCTAAGCTACCACCGCTGGTACCACCTAAGCTACCACCGCTGGTACCACCTAACCTAAGTTACCACATCTGGTACCACCCAAGGTACCACAGCTGAAACTGCAATTAAACTGTATTGATAGACTATCAACTGACGAAAAATTACTATATAGGTCAATGCAATAATTCGTCAATGTATACCAACTATAAACAAATACTAACTTTTGTCGTTAAACAAATATTTGCTTTGACGAACCATTCACTTCTGAAAGATATGCCGTCAAATATGACGGCAAATTATGAAATAGCGTCTATAGACGCTATTTCATAATTTGTTGAGAAAATACATTATGTACATACATAAACTTACACCTTTTTACCAGAAGGGGCAGGCAGAGGTGCTACCAGGACACCCACATTTCGCCTTGAGTGTTCCGTCCCACGATGTGATAGGGAGCGAGCCTATCGCCATATCGGGCACAAATTCCTGACTCCGGACTGATAATAATAGATCACATGAAGTTATCCACAGACGGGAATCGAAACTGCAATCTTCCGTTTCACAGCAGTTTCAGCCATTGCACCACGAAGGATGCAACATAGATTGACATAGAAAGATGCATAATGAATTCACATCCTACTTTTCAACTCCCCACAATCCATTAGCAAAAACTTGAATACATTATTTTAAACCACATTATTATATTTATACCGAAAATTTCACAAAATAAAATATATTACGCATTCATAAATTGATGTGCAAAAACCGCCTGACCCAAATATGTAATTGCAGTTATATAATGCACGTTTCATAGTGCAAACACTGTAATTACGATTTGAGCAATAGATCTCGCGGTTAGACGGTGAAGCGTGCGTTTTACCACCACGGGTTAAGTAAGGTAAAGTTGGCTGAACTGTAGGTGCGGTTTTCTTAACAGTGAGGTCCTTCACTGCGAAATTATGCATTTTTATACGGAATTACAAACCGTAAACTGATATTTACGCGAAAGTTGGTAGCGGTAGTATTTTTTGTACCAGCATGAAAAAGGCGAATTGGCAAGAATTTTTGAGGTATGTAAACGTCCGCCAACTCGACCTAGGTCAGCGTGGACTATATAGCCTAACAACTCTCAATCCTGCTTCCTTCCTTATAAAATCGGAAGCACGCAGCAAACACCGTCTCTACAAGAGGCCTGTGTTCAGCAGCGGGACATACAGGGTATTGATATACCCTATCTTGATAGACTGCTACAAAAACGAAGCCTGGTGGTAGTTTTAGTGACTACAGACACGATGCAACTAAACATTTTGCAAAAAGAACGCTACGATTTTTTTGTAATGTTTTAAATATAATTGTGTTTCGGTGGTAAATCCATAGTTTTTGCCAAAATTATAATGTAAAGCCTTGCGTACTATAGCGCCTTTAAAAATAAAAGTATGTATGTATTTACCACCCAAATACGATGATAGAAAAAAATATACAAAAAAATCGTCGCTTTTTTTTGTAAAAAATTTAGTTGCATTATGTTTAAATTCACTAAAACTACCACCTGGCTTCTTTTTCGGTAGCTGTCTTGATATGCAGGGTGTATAGGTACATTCATCTCAGATAGAGTGCCTCATGAGATGGCTTTCTACCGCCTGTCGGTATAATTCTGCCGGTCTTCTCGAAAGCTGATATCAGCTATATCCACTCAGCCGAAACTGTTGGGTGCATTTAAAAAAAAACATGTACTATGTCTATCAGAGTCGACTATCCTACTGAAAACTATAGGATCTTCGGCAATTTATCTCACAATCTCTAATCAATGGTGAATATTTATGACCATTCATTCATTCATTTATTTATTTATGAATATTTATGCAGTAATCGTTCGTCAAGTGCCCCATTAGCCCATACGCCGAATTTATCAAAAATCGACCTCATTTCCCCATACATTTAAACTTTTAATTCCAAATACATATTTAACATTCATTAACGACTATTTTTATGACTTATAACATACTATAAAAATTAAAATCACATTAACTAAATCATAAAATAAAACCATTAACTAGCATTTTATTTACTTACGCAAGCTCAATTTTTGATAGCTCTCCATACTATTTCCTGAAATTATATAATGTAATTTTGTTTTTAATGGAATTCCTGATTAATGTGGCGCAGTGTGTCATAATACTGGTCGGTTCACATCGGTGTCGAAATTCGGTAATGACTGCATTGGAAAGGTGAGAGAATAATGTTCTTAATGGGCGTCTGACTCACCGGAAATATTGTGAATATTATTTTACTAATTTATTAATGAATGCTTTTTTTGGAATAAATGAATATAATCAATCACGTTTTGTAACGGGCTGGCAGATGTTACAAGAGACTTACTGGTGGTAGGTCTCTCGTGTGTGAGAGGCAATGAAGGAAAGAATAACCTTACCATACAAATGGTAAGGTTGAAGTCCTAACTTTAGCGTTCGAAGTCTTGGATACTTACGACATAGATATTTTTGGACATAATTTATTTGTAAAAACCCAATATTAAAATTTAACATAGTGTCAAAACATTAAACTTTCCTTTACGTACCAGTAAATAAGAATTGCGAAAACTATCCACGCTTATTTCCGAACCATACAACTCAAATGCATTAGTACATGGAGGTATATAATTTCATACCTGTCGCAAAACAATCGCTAATCAGGCGTGGGTATTTAGCGCAATTCCTGCAGATAATTTATTAATTCACTGCCTCGGTGGCGTAACTGTACTACGGTATGGTTGCAAGGCTGAGGTCTCGGGTTCGAATCCCGGGTCGGGCAAAGTGATATTGGATTTTTCTATTAATTATCAGCCCGGAGTCGGGAATTTGTGTCCGATATGGCGATAGGCTCGCCCCCTATCACATCGTGGGACGGAACATACAAGGCGAAATGTGGGTGTCCTGGTAGCACCTCTGCCTACCCCTTCTGGAAAAAGGCGTGAGTTTATGTATACACACAAATTTAATCTTGAACATCCAAAGCGAGAAAGTACATCTCCTTTGAGTTTAAACGAACCGCTTCAATGCAAATAAAACGAACATTTCCGAACCGGTTCGCACATCCTTCTTAGGACACTGCACTTAAAACTTATTGGGGCATTTAATTTTGAACTCTATTATGTAACGCCGGAAGTCCATTATCGATCGCTCAAATCTGTGTAGCTTCCGTATATATTACGTTCTAAAAGTAGGTGACATGCATCGGAGTGCATTTTACCATCGTCCTCCTGACGAGGTCGTTGAACTGCGAGAAAAGAGATGCAAAAAAACTTTCTAACAATAGCAATATATCAAATTAGAAATTGTTATTAAACTTATGATATTGCAAGATTCGATGCAGTCGATTGACTCATTATAAGGAAAAGTATTACGAATTGCATATTTACTCTTAACAACGTTTTAGTCACACAAACTAGTGGCTTGTGTTTACACATAAATAATAATATAATCAGCTAATTCAAGTGAATATATACGTAACAAAAACATCTACAAATACTTTCTGAAAGAATAACTTGATGTAATGCCTCTTACAAAAGGCAATATGGAAATATTTTGAAAAAAGGAATTAATGGGAAAAAATGTTGAGCAGTGGACATCCCATGCCTGATAGATGATCAATATAAATAAGGTTATATTTTATTTTAAACATAATTTAACTATAAAGTTTTGCTCGAAAAGAAACGAGTACCAGGAAAAAGTCGAGGTACCAAGGCAACATAAAAGTAAGCAAATAAACACGCTAGGTTTCCGTTGAAACAGTGTCAGTGGGGCCGGCATTATTTTCACATCGGACTCCATAAATAGTAAGACAATGGTGGTTGGTTTACATAACCCGACCCGAATACTTGACATATCCTCTTGCAGTCGCGTCCGCCGACATTATAATACCAAGGCTGTTTTTGTATGTGAATCATTTCCAGACTCCATTTGCATCTTGAACTTATTGAGTGGTAGTACTTAGCACATAGTGCGTGATGGCCTGTTGATTCCGAACCATACGCAACTGCCTACATGCTTACGGTGGTCGCTGGTTCAAATCCCAGGGCACACCTCGGAGTCATGTGTGTATTGATAGTCAATCACCACGCACTATAACGGTGAAGGAAAACTTCGTGAGGAAACCTGCATACACACAGCGATTTCAAAAGATTCGATTTCGAAAAGCGAGATAATCAGCTGTTCAAACATTTTGATTGATTCAAACGATTATAATCATTTGTATGAAACAGCTGATTTTATTTCGATATTTCAGGGCTGGCACTAGTAAAAATTGTTCATTATGATGAGTATAGCATCCCCCTTTCAGCGTTATATACCCTTTATGACTAACCCTGTATATGTGGTTGTCATTATGCATGAACCCATCCTATAATCATTTATTTATTTATTAAAAAAAGTCATGAAGTCGCCCAGTGGCTTCGGGCAAAAGTCTCTGACCTTTTTCTTTACTCATAAGCAAATCGAAACCACAGCTTACAATACTAGGCTTAGCTTTGTTTAGTGGCCATGTCTATATTTTCTATGCATTTCGTTTTCTTTCTGTCTGCCCAAGAATTTTAAGGCGCTTCGTATAGTTTTTTTTTGTTTTTTTTTTTTTATAAATTAAAACAGAACGGTTACCCATACAATGTGATTTTTTTAACATTTCCACTATTGGCTGAAGTTTTTCCCACCATGCATCTGATAATTTCCTCATTAATAGATGTAGCCCGGTGCCATGCAGTTTACAACACCTGCACGATCGATGTGGCAATATCACACAAAAGAGTTCTAGCAGCGACCCAATTCTCATACATTAAAAGGCCTATTATTTGCAATGAGTTGAACTTTGTCGATATTTAGAATTTAATCGTGTACTTTGATTTTGTAGCTAATTAACATTGAATTAGTATATACCTTCTCGGAATATATATTAGGTATAATAATTACTTGTATTTTTTATTGTTTTGACAGTTTTTTCGCGTGTAACGTTTAACCACTAAAAACAATTGGTCACTTAAATTAAACAAGGGTTAAGAATTGTAAATTTTATAAGCGTCATAAAATTTACAATTCTTAACCCAATTCCGCGAGTAGACAGCTTTACAAAGTTGATAAAACTGGTTTCAACTTAGAAAAGTATAACTCATA
This sequence comes from Theretra japonica, assembly GCA_033459515.1. Classification (NCBI taxonomy): domain Eukaryota; kingdom Metazoa; phylum Arthropoda; class Insecta; order Lepidoptera; family Sphingidae; genus Theretra; species Theretra japonica. Next base: position 8,291,594 of record CM065942.1, read on the forward strand.
AACAAACACTATACAAACTATAAAACAGAGCGAAAAGTAAAGGACTTTGTCCACTAAGTGTACCATAGAATGTTCATGCTATGAATGTATCAGGGCAAGGCTCTAAGAAAATTCCTGGTTTATAGTGACACAGTGATTTATGTAGTAATATCCCATAGTAATTTTTTTTTTTTCTAATTTTTTTCGCCTCGTACGCTCATAGCACAGTCATGGTATGTTACAATGTAGTAGGCAGTAATCCCAAACAGTAATAAATAAAGAATAGCATTATTATAGTTCGAAATTTAAAATTCCAAATCACCGTTGCAAAAAAAGTCAACTAATCCAAATAATTAAAAAAAGTATTAATCATAAAGCAGATAATTATAAAAGTTAACAACATAAACAAAATGACGGATTGATCTCTTCCAAATTCAAAACATTAACCCTTAAAATGCTTCAAAAATGCCACCCAGAACAATAAAATTACTCTAACGTTGACACAGATAGCCAGATAACCCGTAAACGGCGCGTCAAGTAGGAGCACGGTCAGAGAAGCCACCATAGCTACATCGCAATGCATTGCGTGTACTGTTATGTAAGTGTTACGCGATACAACTGTCATGCATCCATACGTACGCCGTGTATATCTGATGGAAACTAAGTTTTTGTAATGAGATTCTTAATAATTGCATGGTTATTTGTGTATGATATTTGTTTATTTATTAACAATAGTAATATGCATTTAAGATTAATTCTACATTGTTTTTTTTATAGTCAGTCAAAAGTTATGTGATAAGTACAACATACAAAAAGGATGAAATGAAACTTTAAATATTTTAATGAATAAAACCGCGATCATTCCGAAGTAATATTGTGTACTTCTGGTCCATGTTATGAACGGATTTTAATTTAGTTGAACTCAACCTGTGCCTTCTATTTCTTTGATTTTTGTTGTATTATGTATATACCAATCTCTATGGAATACGAGTACTAATCAATCTCATTTAAAAACGGCTTTTCCTGCATGTTTTAAATTGAGGAAAAATACCCTTCCATAGTAAAAATACGTTAAACATTTTGCAAAAAGAAAGGCTGGCATAAAAAAAAAAGTTTAATCAACTTGACTGAACGCGCCACTTTCGCAATATAAATTGTACCTTCGCTTTTCCGGTACTTACAGTTTTGAGGGCGCAAGTGTACGAGCGCTTTTTACTAACTTATAAATTACTAGCGGTTTGGCTCGGCTTCGCCCGGTGTAGATAGTTTTTGAGTCCAGTCTACATGAACAACATTTTATTTCGCGTACTGTTTTATCTTTCAACTCAATGAGACCGTCGTCGACTATATTGCTTTACCCGGCCCGTCTCGTCTCTCCCATTCTGTCCCGTCTCATTCTGTCCCGAGACGCAAAGCATGCAATGTTGTCCTCCCCTGGCTCGTGCCATTCTTTCGAGTTTGAAATAGTAGCAAATGTGTTTATTTGGACCCTTAATCATCCCACGGGAACATTACATTTCTCCGGAATAAAAAGTGGCATGCGTAAGTGCGTGGTGGCTTGTTGGTAACGGACCAGACTCGGCTGCCTACATGTTCACGGTGGTCGCGGGTTCAAATCCCAGGGCACACCTCTGACTTTTCGGTGTTATGTGTGTATTGATCAATCACCACGCACTTTAACGGTGAAGGAAAACATCGTGAGGAAACCTGCATACCGTAGCGATTTTAAGGAATTTCTATTTTCTACGGTATGCAAGTCCGCCAACCCGCACTAGGCCAGTATGGTGGACTATATGGTCTAACCACTCTCAATCGATTCTCTCGATTGTAGAGTAGGCCCGTGCCCAGCAGTGGGACGTATATGGGCTGATAAAAAAACAGTAACATATATGTTATTCCAGAGTGTCAGCTACTTTTATACCAAATTTCATTAAAATCCATTCAGTACTTTTTGCATAAAAGGTTAACAAACATCCGTATATCAATACATCCATCTATTCATCTTACAAACTTTAGCGATAATAATATTACTAAGGATTTAACTACAGGTTCTATTTATATTTAAATATATTTTATACGGCAAGATGGCTACTCTGTATACCAGCAGGATGATAAATACAAAGGCTTGCTGATAGACTATAATTGACACAATTATGCTGGCTCATTAAATATGAATCTCTTCATATTTTTACAACCATCTCCACGCAGTTTTCGAATGTTTTTTTTTTTTGTATAAATGGTATTTGAATTGTGAAGCACATGTTTTTGTGTGTCTGGGTGTTTCTGAGACCAAAAAGTCTCTCGTAGTTCCTGATACCCACAACACAAGACTCTATCTTAGTGCGGGATCGGGACTATGTTGGTGACTATTGGGTGTATTTATTATTTAATACTTGTGCCTTGTATGGCGATACTAGTTACACGTCAGCCTGTCGCGCCACGAATAATTGCCTGACCCATACTACGTATTACCAAATTTAAAAAATATACTTTCTTTTTCGCAAAACAAATTCGGGCGAATCATAAATTATACAATCGTTTCGCTTTAACTTTCATGATACGAGTATATCTTAAAAAGTCAATCACCATAGCTAATTTATTTATGCAATATTGCTTTGTACAACGGTAACAATAGCCGCTCTATCACAGTACACTACTCTATAAGAAAACCGTTTGTAAAGCTACAATTTTAAATCGATACGTTTAGAAAATTCTTAACAATAGCATTAGATAATAATTCGCCATTGTGCAACGTTTGAAAAATCCAATGCACATAATTGTTCCCTATCTCTTTGATTCTCCCTCTCTATGTATTCAACCACAGATTATTACTAAAAAAGAATCCCAAGCATTTCCAATTTTCTTAGAGAAGTGTTGAACCTGCGTTCAAGAAAATTAATAACGTCGTGTGGTAATTGGCTAAAGCGTTATTTTTTTCAACAGTAGGATAACTCATAAGCTAATGTAATGTTCTGCAAAACTGTATATACACATATTTGTTTCGTTTTTGTATTTTTGTTGTGTGGTGTAATAATAAAGTGTATTTATATTATATTGACTGAAATATATTTTTTTACGTTTATTTATAATTTCATATAATAAATAATTATAATTTATAACTTTATTGATTGTCAATCACCACGCACGGACCAAGAAAAACATCGCGAGGAAACCTACATGCTATAGCAATTTGTAAGAATTTCTATGGTTGATATGTAAAGTCGATCAACTTGCACTAGGCCAGCGTGGTCGTCTATATACTCGTATTAAGCCCTCTCAATCGTACTCTTGAGTGTAGAGGTGGCCCGTGCTCTGCAGTGGGACGTATATGGGCCTATACAATACAATATAATTTAATGCATACATACATAAAGAAGGGGTAGGTAGAGGTGCTACCAGAACACCCACGTTTCGCCTTGTATATTCCGTCGCACGATGTGATAGGGGGCGAGCCTATCGCCATATCGGGAACAAATTCCTGACTCCGGGCTGATAATTAATAGAAAAATCCAATGTCACTTTGCCCGACCCGGGATTCGAACCCGAGACCTCAGCTTTGCAATCATACCGTATTTTGATTTTTGGAATACCCTGAAGATATCATCAGTATGTGATTTTATTTAATATATTCTTGTCTCTACTATCCTTTATAAGCAAGTTAATATAACTTGAAGCCGTCCATTTTAAATGTACCTTTTTTGTCAATGACTCTGAAGACACACGATTTGTTACTAATGATCTAGTGTCAAACATTAACCTCGTTTTAAGATCATATTCAGTACACCTTGCAGTATCAACATCTAGAGTTAGTGAGATCAAGTATACTTACAATTCGCATAATTGACATGTAAATGTAATACACCCGCAATCAGTGTTAGGAGACATGTTTTGGTGCAAGGATAGCAGATGACGAATATTAGCGACGAAAGTTTTCTAAGAATTAAATGAGAAAGACTACACATAAATTCTTTTTATTTGAAAAAATAGTAATCTAATAATGTCGATAAGCAATAAATCATTATCGCTTACCGGTCAAAACTATATTTGACCCACTGCGCTTACTACCCAATGTATTTTCAGTATTAAAACATTTATAGCCAAAAATATTAATGAATAACATTTTATTGTCTTCCAGGACCTGATAATGCCACACTGATCAACAATGGGTATCTTCACGGTCGCAGCGACGGCCGCCAAAGCGGCGCTATCTATCGGAGGCCTCAGCAAACTGACCTTCATCCCGGTCATGCTCGCCGCCATGGCGTACTTCAACTACGAACTGCTTGACCCCGAGCAGAGGCCTTTCAACCAACAATACCTTAGGGAAACGTACGACTTCGTCATAGTTGGAGGTGGATCAGCAGGATCTGTTCTGGCAAACAGACTGTCGGAAGTTGAAGGGTGGAACGTGTTGCTGTTGGAAGCCGGCGGACACGAGACCGACATAAGCGACGTTCCGCTCCTCTCATTATATTTACATAAGAGCAAACTGGACTGGAAGTATCGGTGAGTGTATAATTCGTCCGGCGCTCTACTTTTACTAACGTAAGCGGCAAATTAAACGGCACGTGCTGTTTGGTTCGTTGAGATAAAAATATGGTTTGATTTTAAGTTATGTAAAGCTTGTTGCGTATAATTAATAAGACACTCTAAAAAGTATGCTTGTAAAGGAACTCTGGCCAATGAATAAAATAAGCTATCTCTCCTCAGTAATATCCTGAATGTGAACGAACTATCTCTGTCTCTCTGTCTGTCCATTTGAAATACCAATTTACAGATGAAATTCTGCAAAATAAAATATATACTTTCACTCCTTACTGCATAATAATTATAGTCATACACATAGTCCCGAACCCACACTGATATCGAGTCTTGTGTCGTGGGCATCAGGTCCTTCGAAAGACTTTTCGGTCTCACAAACCCAGACCCGAAACAAATACCTGTGTTTCACACAAACATTTGTCTCAGGAATCGAACCCGCGGCCTCTCGTTTCACAGCCGGCGTCTAACCAGTTGCGCCACTGAGGCTGTCAATTTTATCTATCCATACTTCTTCATACAATTCACAAGCTCGACTAACATCACCAATATTGCCTTTTCCAGAACCCAACCACAAGACACAGCGTGCCAGGCCATGATAGACAAGCGTTGCAGTTGGACAAAGGGAAAGGTCCTAGGCGGATCGTCAGTTCTCAACACCATGCTGTACGTCAGAGGCAATAAGCGCGACTTCGACCACTGGGAATCCTTGGGAAACCCTGGATGGGGGTACGAAGATGTGTTACCTTACTTCAAGAAGTCTGAAGACCAACGGAACCCGTACTTGGCTAAAGATACGAGACATCATGGCACAGGTGCATATCGTTTTAGCATCATCAGTAGTTGTGGTAGACGAATTGTCATTAGATGGATTTTACGAAGTAAAGGCGATAATCGTAGATTCTTTTGTGAGATAGCGCCATATTTTATGGTTTGGGTATATTTTTATTATTAGCAATGAATATTATTAGTAGTCAATATAATGGCATGCCAAAACCAGAGCAGTAAACGTAATTTTATCTCTACTCTTTCATATGGAGCGATACACAGAGATATATAAATAATGAATTTAACTGATCCTATTTATATTTACTTTCCAGGTGGATACTTAACCGTACAAGACTCACCATATAACACACCAATCGGAGCCGCGTTGCTTCAAGCTGGCGAAGAAATGGGTTACGACATCGTTGACATCAACGGAGCCCAACAAACCGGCTACGCGTGGTACCAGTTCACCATTCGAAGAGGAACCAGGTGTTCCACGGCCAAAGCCTTCTTAAGGCCCGTGAGGCTACGACAGAACCTGCACATAGCACTCTTTTCGCACGTAACCAAAGTGTTAATAGATAAGGAACAAAAGAGGGCTTATGGAGTAGAATTTCTTAGAGACGGTGAAAAACACGTAGTTTATGCTAAAAGAGAAGTAATACTAGCTGCTGGAGCTATAGGCTCGCCGCAATTACTGCTGCTGTCTGGAGTAGGACCGGCAGATCATCTGAGAGAAGTAGGAATCGATGTGATCCACGATTCTCCGGGAGTTGGGAGAAACTTGCAGGACCACATCGCTGTCGGAGGTGTTATATTCCAAATCGATTATCCAGTCAGTCTAGTAATGAACCGTTTGGTAAACATTAATTCAGCGTTAAGGTACGCTATTAATGAAGACGGGCCATTGACTTCAAGTATCGGGTTAGAAGTGGTAGCTTTTATTAATACGAAATACGCAAATGCGTCGGACGATTGGCCTGATATGGAGTTTATGATGACGTCATGCTCAACTCCTTCGGATGGTGGAACTCAGGTAAAGCGAGCTCATAGTCTCACCGATGAATTTTACAACGAAGTGTTCGCAGAAGTGAACAATAAAGATGTGTTTGGTATATTCCCGATGATGCTTCGCCCAAAGAGCAGAGGCTTCATAAAACTACGTACAAATAATCCTTTAGATTATCCCATAATGGTTCACAATTATTTGACCCATCCTGATGATGTAGGAGTTCTAAGAGAAGGAGTCAAAGCTGCCGTGGCAGTAGGAGAGACGACAGCCATGAAAAGATTTGGGGCAAGGTTCCACAGCAAGCCTGTGCCGAATTGTAAACATTTACCCTTATACACAGACGAATATTGGGACTGCTATATCCGTCAGTATACCATGACAATTTACCATCTCTCTTGTACGGCGAAGATGGGACCTAGCAACGATCCTATGGCTGTCGTCGATTCTAGACTAAGAGTTTATGGGATTGAAGGTCTCCGTGTGATAGATGCAAGTATAATGCCTACTATCACCAACGGGAATATCAACGCTCCCGTAATAATGATAGGGGAGAAAGGAGCTGACCTTATAAAAGAGGACTGGCTCTCGAAAGAAGGCAAGAAACGACGACGTAGAAGCACAAATTGCTCCATATTAGACAATTTAGGATTTAAAAGCAACAAAACGAGACTATGCGGCAAAGACAGATGATGTTAATTAATATAGGTGTAGGTTTAAACAATGTAAATCAACGGGAGATACCAAAAGTGTTCATTTGTCGACATATTGTCAGTAAGGTGTGGATTGTTATGAATGTACCTTTTACGAATTCTAGTCGACGGGTATAACCATAATAACAATAGTTTTAGTAAGTATTTTAAATATAGCGCAAATGACAAATAACCTCAAACTTAGTACACACTCGTGCTATTACATGTATAGTGTAAGAAAATATCATAATGGTGTAAATAATGTTATTACTTTTGTATATTTTGTAAATAAACTATTTTGTGGTAATTGTTTTTTTATTATTTCTTATAGAAATATATAATTAGCGAAGATTCGTAAATTAATAATTAATTCGTTAAAATCCGATATATTTGTAGTGTGTCGATTATTTTTTAAAAGTAACAATATTGTCATTTAATCGGATTAGTGACGATCCCGCAGTGCTTATTTAAACAGAGAGTATTTCCACAAAGTCTTTACAAAAGATTTTTTTAAATTTATTCATTCGTAAATAGTTTATATAAATAAAAGGTTATGTTGCTTCAAACCAATAGCTCTATGTGGCTATCCATGAGGGAGGTCTATGTTCAGCAGTGGACTTCCTGTGGCTGAAGAGATAGGGAGATAGTGAGAGAAATGAAAGGCAACTCGCAGTAAGCCTGCGTGCCTATGCCCTCTCAATCGTAGAGGGAAGCCCGTGAATGGGATTTTAATGTTTTCAAATTATTATAAATGAAAGCCCAATGTTGAGCACAGGCTTCTCTTGGAAGCGATTTCACTATAGAACACATATTTTGCGAAAAAACAATTTGTAAAATAGTTTAATTTTGTTTTCGCATTTGTAATATTAGAAATTCTAATTTTCACTCATATTCGTTCCAAATATACGCTACAGAAAACTATAAAATAAAATGGTTTAAATAAATTAAGTTGTGTTAGTCAATGTGCTATAAAAACATCGTCATCATCATCATCAGCCCGTTGCAGTCCACTGCTGGACATAGGCCTCTCACAAAAACATCTTAGGTGTTAGTAATTAAATATTAATAGAGACCGGATTATATTAAACATCCAATCCAATCCAATGATTTCCAGTGACCTGTTGCAGGCAGCCTGCATTCAGCAACGTCCCGCGATCTTTACCAGGTCGTCTGACCACCTAGTGGGTGGACGTCCTACAAAACAACATATTAAGCTTAAAATATACAAGCAAATATGCACGAAAAATGAGTACCCAAAATAATTCCTCGGTCCCTAGTAATCAAACATAATATTAATATACAATATTATTGCTCAAAGTCACTGCGAATCAATCGAATATAAAATTATAAACTTCATCCATTTAAGTAGCTTCAACTTCGTAAGTAAACTCCAGTAAATATATTTCTGCGCGCCTTGGCAATACAATCTTCTCAATTTATATCTATACGAGTACATATAATAATGTGAAATAAGTCAGAAAATAGAAATTAACCAGAGCGCTAGTAGTGTTCATGATAACAAAGCTTACAACTCCATCTATTGGTTAACACTAGTAACATTTATATAAAATGCTTAGCAATCACAAGCCAAAACGTTAAAATTTTATAATTGTTATAAAATCCGCTTTTATTATACGAGTATACTTTCCAACCGCCAGTGCTATTCACTAATATGAATATAATGAGGTAGGTGGCGTTAATATTATAGTATCGCCATCTACAATTTAGAATAGGAATTACAACACAAGCTATACGACGCGTACAATAAGCCGAACTAAACGATACTGGTATAGTTTTCAAAATTAATCATAGATGTCGCTAAATCACAAAACATTTCTATTAAGACCAAGTATCATACAATGTAATCTGCGGGATAATATCACAAATTATAAATAGTAATTGGTTAAATGTGTATAGTAACTTATAGAATAAGTAGACTTTCTTACTAACAAAAGAAATTACACTACATTTTTCTACCACAATATACTAAGTTCACGATAATTAAATACGATTTTAGAAACCCGGATATTACATTGGCAGGACGTGTTAATCGATGTTTTCACGACGAGCCTTGATATAATATCGATGCGCCTTGACACCACTTTTGTACGATCGGTACCAAGTACCAACGCATATTAACAATGTGTATGTTCAATGCAATTTGTTCAATAAACAATATCAAAACTAGTTTAGTTATTAACTTGCATGAATTTGCTTTGTGAATCATTGTATAAAACGTTATTTAAAAAGATAATCAATAATTCAATAGATATTATTTTGATATCATTTAAAACGGCAAGGATGAATTTGATGTAGGCGAAAAATGAAGGGTTGGGTTCATATAATTACTCATCTAATTAATTAATTAAGTAAACAAACCTAAAATTAACACATATAGTCCTGATACTACACAAAGACACGAATTTTGTCTCGTAGGAATCTGAATCTACGAGAGACTTTTTGGCTCTCAAAACAAAAATTTTAAGACATAATAAAGATTTGTCTCGGTGTGGAAATCGACGTCTCGTTTCACAATCGGATCTCAACCACTGCGTCAGGGCGTCTGACACATCTGTCTGCGTTTATTCGTTTTTTTATTGCCATGAATTGCAATACGAGCATGCCATTCGCCTGTTGGTAAGAGATACGACTGCTCATGGACAGTATCAAAACTAACAACACAATGAGTTACAATGCAATGCTTGGCATTCTGAGACGTAAGATGTTAAGTCTCATTGTTCAGTAAATATTCTGGCTAAAGTCCTGCAAACCGGAACACAACAATGCGTTTACACTGCTGTTAATGTCAGAAATAGACATTGCAACTGCTTTTTTCGTCTATCTGACGTTATAAATACAGCCGATGATTTAATAAAACTCAAACGTTGCAGACGCAACGAAATATATATATTATGCATTAATAATCATATTAAGCGAGGGGTCACGAGGTGAATCATTAAATAATTGAATTATCGAATATATTGCGACAGATACTAAAAATTGCATAGCGATTCTAATCTATTGACATTTCATAATTTATCAACATAATTACTGATGTGTTTGATTAATTACTGATTCTATGAGAGGAATTTTAAGAACAACGATATATTAACGATAATGAGGAGACGAGTAGATAGTTCGACAAATGTAAAGGTCACGCCTATCAGAACTTTACATACATACATAAACTCACGCCTTTTTCCCGGAAGGGGTAGGCAGAGGTTCCCTTGGTAGGAACCAAGACACCCACGTTTCGCCTTGTGTGTTTCGTTTCACAATGTGATAGGGGGCGAGCCTATCGCTATATCGAGCACAAATTCCTGACCCCGAGCTAATACTGAATAGATAAATACAATCTCACTTTGCCCGACCAGGGATTCGAACCCGAGAACTCAGCTTTGTAACCATACCGTGGTACAACTATGCCACTGAGGCAGTCAGGTATTATAACTTTAAATAGAACTTTAACTTAATTAATTACTATGACATGTAAGCCACTTCACTGTGCACAAGACCTTAGATGTCAAATTTCTAGGAATAATTTTGTCGGCTACCATGTCCTTCAAGCCGGAAAATAATATGGCGGCAAATTTATATTTAATCTCATTCGTATTTATTTTGTAATTTATGAAAAAAGATCTTTTCCCCAACGTGTCTACATAACTGGAAGAGGTTTTTAAACCTAACACTTTATCTTTAATTATTTTAATTGAGCCCTAGGTCCCCTGGGTCTTCCAGTGGCAGAGTGTTAGTGCTAAGAACTGATGAGGTCCTAGGTTGAAATCCCAAGTAGAGCTATCTAATTTATGCGAGTATTTCTGTTCAAGAACCATTTGTGTTGCTCGGAAACGCGTGGTTTGCGCTATGACTGTAAATATATTGAGTTATAAATCCATCCACGTTATTAAGCAATATCTGACAAGCAAATTATATACGAGTATACATAAGGAACGCATTAGGAAGTCAAATTTACAACCATGATAAACTCTTATGGCGAGGAAGTATAGATTATTATTAATAATTCTTGCAAATGAGGTAGTGAAGTGAAAATACGCCAATACATTGCAACAAAATTGCGAGTATCATATCATCAATTAATACCAATAATTTTTAAATAATAAAAATAAATACACCCAACAGTCACATACATAGTCCTGACCTCACACTAAGATAGTCTTGTGTTGCGGGTATCAGGAACTACGAGAGACTTTTCGGTGTCACAATCACCCAGACCCGAGATAAATCCCTGTGGATCACACAAATATTCGTCTCGGTGCGGGGATCGAACCCGCGGCCTCAAGTTTCACAGCCGGCGTCTAACCAACTACGTCAAGAGCTATTAATGCTGTCAAGGTTGTTTTATACACATGGGTCATACTACGAAATAAGTTTTGTATTTTAGCGTCTACATTATTGTGCTAGCCAATGTTGGCTTCTCTATTGTACAGTATACTCGAACATTACTTTGAATAAGTTTAACTACCTACATAATATATGTATATACATTTTTTCTGTTTTCTTCTTGATATTTATTGTAAATTCGTGAATTTATTTCCTTATGAGGTACCGTGTTACACTACTAAACCGTGTTTACGAGAGGCATTATAAATAATATTAATGGCTTCCTTCCTCCGGCTTAATTGTCTCCTTAAACTTTTTCAGCTGATGTGTGTCAAAGTTAACAAAATGTATCAGTAAATGGTCAGTCATTTAGGTCCATTTTCGCTCATTCTTTTAGTTGTTTTATCACTTATACTCTTACCCAGGTACGTGGCGTTAACGTAACAATTTTTTTTTTTATTCATGTTGTCTGCCTAACCATAACCCATTCGAAAAACGCGACACTGTAATCGTGAAACACAAAAAACTGGATTATTTGCCTTTAGATTCGAACCCTTGACCTCACGATATAAAAACCAGGCACCCTGCTGTTTGATGCATATACACAGTCTATCGATATTGACGACATAATAAACAAAGAAACATAATGATAATAACTTTAACACTATCATAACTTAATCTCCCATCAGCATCTACACAACTATTCACCTTTAAATCTAGGTTAAAACGATGTCCAGTGAAGTTACCCAACCGGCCGGACAATGAGTATTATGCATCTCGGAACAATAAAGGTACCTTATACCGCAGAATCATCGTGTTATCAAAACGTGACTGCGATTATGAGGTTGCATTATGCAATAATCTGGCATTAACGCGGTTTGGAGTTACGCCACGTAAAGTGTGGACTGAAGACAATATTATAATCTTTATAATTTCACTGACTGACTCGGTGACGTAGTTGTGCTATGGTACTATTACAAAACTGAGGCATCGGGTTCGAATCCGGGGTCGGGCAAAGTGATATTGGATTTTCTATTCATTGTCAGCCTGGAGTCAGGATTTTGTACCCTGTACTAGCTGGTGGCAGAAAAATCGAAACCGCTTGAATAGTGGCACATTTACAATAGTGGAAAACCCCTCTTGTTGCCCCAGGCAAGTGTTCCTTTCGGGAGGAGACGCATCTCTCTTCTATGTATTCCTACTGCATTTACCATAAGGCATGTTGCAGTCACTTTGTCGTCGTAATATCGTATAAAAAAAATATTGAATCTTTCGGCTTTATTTATAGACAGATTAAAAACTTATTTTAGTTTTCGAATGTTTTGTCCCTTTCTAACGACTTTTGAATACAATTTGAGCGAAGAAGACAAAATATATTCGGTACCTAAATTAGATTTTAAATCTGTCTATGAATAAGGCCGATTGTGTTCTACGAGTATCAAGGTGTGATTTTAATGTCCGTCTTTGTATTTATAGAGATTAAGTTATTTGTCCATTTTTTCTTTTCGGCCATGAATAATGCATAAAGTTACATAAGAGTGCAAGTTATTTATAAATAACATAATTGATTATATACAAAATCGATTTCAATCTGTGTTACTGATTTAAAAACCATTTGAACTTAATAAAAGAAATTCTATTAATAAATTAATCACTGTTTATGTAATAAGACGCACATAAAGTATTGACAGCGAAGATTAGGCTTAATTGTAATGCCCAGGTCATCTACATAGGCACAAATGAGAGATGGTTAATGATAAATAATTTGTGACTTCTTTTGGCTGAAATCAAATACATTTATTTTTTACTGATTATAGAATGTTTCTTTCCGCTTTGATTGACAGCCTTCGTGGCACAGTTGGTAAAACGCAGACTCAGGGCTGATGATGAACAGAAAAATCTAATATCATTTTGCCCGACCCGGGATTCGAACCCGACCACCTCAGTTTTGTAATCACACCGTAGTGCAACTACGCCACCAAGGCAGTAAACCCAGTCCAGCCAGAAAAAATACAAAAAGAAGGAGTCACGGGCAAATGTTATGACGAATCGTAAACATTTCCTCCAATTCATTCAACATTTACTATCAATATTTCTCACGATACAAAATAAAATTTAAGATAAAAACTAGAATTCGATCAATTCACGTCAACATATATAATTTCGATTGCTCAACAGCTTAGTTCACGAATATTTGAAGCAGAATTGAATAAATATGCAAAACTAGTGTCAAAATCTAAAACTAGATATTGCCTAGATTCTGCATATGCAGGCTTGTCTATGACGCAACGATGTTTAACAAAGGTCATTGTATAATGTGGTAATGAGTAAAGTCGCCGACAATGCGCAGTTGTAACATTCAGATTACAACCTACTACCACCAAGATTTCGGTAGCCAATCTTAAAATAAAATTATATAATTAATTTATATAATCTGGTTATTTTTATAAAATGCTAGGAAATTTATTCATTGATTTTGAACGTAATAATTTTGTTTTTAATTCAATTCATGATGATATTTAACATGAACGTATGTCGAATATTTTTGATACTTGATAATGGCTGCACTCGTCAAACGACCTAATCTGTTATGATAGTTACAAATTTGTACATAAGACTGCCATGCGAGGTTTCCAAGACTCAATTCCCATCACATAATTTATAAAGGAGGGCAGGATACCAGCATACCAATGAAACACGAACACAGGGCAGACTTCACGATGAGATATGAGAGTGTTTTGTGGTTGTTGGTTATCAGAATCTACGAAAGACTTTATTGTCTCACAACACCTTGATCCAGAACTAGTAAATAGTAGTGGAACTTACAAACGTCTGCCAAGAGGAAGGGATGGAATCCATCATCTTGGAATCAGCTTCCTAACTACACAGAGCCTGCGCATCGTTTGGTTGGATGCACGCGAGTCTCCTTTCAAAGATTTAGTGTGATTATAAAAATTCGCAAGTAAACCGCGATCAAAAATATATTTATAATTTACCAACTCCCAAGCCATGATGTGTAAAAAATTAGCAAGCCTGAACGGAAGTAATGTACGCTTCAAGGCGGCTGTCATTCAGAACCATTGTATCGCACAACGCGACCCAGCGACACGAGAAAGTTGCTTCCGCGCTCACAAGGAATACTATGATCTATGGGGAAAAAACGCATTATTTTATAGTAGCAGATGTATCCATAATCGCAAATGAATATAGACTTACTAATTTGATTTCGAGGTAAAGTTTCTGAAGACATAAAGAAAATACGGACATGTATAAATGGTAAACAAGATTTTTTTTATAGCATCGGGCCGGCAAACGATCTAGCAGGTCACCTGATGGTAAGTGATCACTGCCGCCCATAAATATCAACAACGCTTGGACCATGGATGTGTTGCCGGCCTATCAGATCGGGAGAGGAGCGGGAAGGAAAAAGGTTCGGAAGAGGAAAGGGATATTCGGCATTAAGAATTTTCATAAAATTAACATTTAAAAATTTGGTATTTCTTCATATGTCACTCTGTTCCGAATTCAGACCTAAGCATTGAAAGAGGTGGCTCAATTGCACGATCCCATAACCGATATTACAACTGGTGCAACAATTGAGACTATAATATTATGTCCATAATAATTTTAATTAAATTACTTTGGCCTGCTCAGTTGCCAAGTCAGAACCCAAGATTGTTAACAAGATAGCTAACCTAACCATTAGCATGCAATGAACAAAGAACATTTGTACACACATACATACATAAACTCACGCCTTTTTTTCAGAAGGGGTAGGCTGAGGTGCACTCAGGACACCCACGTTTCGCCTTGTACTTTCCGTCCCACGATGTGATATGGGGCGAACCTATCGCCATATCGGGCAAAAATTCCTGACTGGCTGATCATTAATTGAAAAATCCAATACCATTGTGCCTGACCAGGGATTCCAAGCCGACCTCAGCTTTGTAATCACACCGTATTAGAACTGTGCCACCGAGGCAGTGAAATTACTTTTTTTTGTAATAAGGGCCAGAGGCACTGCGTAAGCCTGGTTACACCATACATTAACGCATCTCACTATCAGAACATTTATCACAGCATAATGCTCACGTAAACACAAGACTCAAAGAGCTACGTGGTTCTTATGAATCCGGCATTGGTAACAATACGAGTATTATTAACCCAGCTTGTTTTATACAATACTTTTAGTAGGGCACATAATATGTACTGACTACTGAGGGGTTCTCTATGATCCGTAACGAAGTTCGAATGTTCGAACGTCGTACGTTTAACTGTACGAATTCGCCTAGGTACTCTACAAAATGTTCGAATCCTCTATCGTACTTCGTAACCGTAGACTAAGTTCGGACTGAATGATAAGTGTCATAGAGAATAGCATCGAGTATAAAAGTGAAAAAACTTATAACTTCCTTCGGAAGTCGAACATCCGAACATTCAAGGTTCGTTTCGGATCATAGAGTAACCCACCTGGTTTTTGGCGCACGTAAAACGTAATCTATATCTCCCCTTCACAGTCCCTCCTACTGTTATTTTCCGTATAGCATTCACGGAGTTGCTATAAACATCGTAGAAGTTTATGAAGGACAATGATCATTCAGCATTGCGTGAGCTGCTGTATTCTTTTTTTCTAGATCTATATGTCAAGGAATATTACATGAAGAATGCCTAGAATTTACCAGTTATTTACAGTCAGGTGGCCAGTCTGCTTATTGCCCTCGTATTCTTTAAAAAAGTTAGTTCTAGAAAAAGGTAATCGAAATCAGGATCCATAATAAATAATAAATGAATAAACACGCCCAACAGTCTCATACATAGTTCTAACCCCACATTAAGATCAATTAAGTCTATTGTCGTGGGTATTACAAACTACGAGAGGCTTCTCGGTCTCACAACCTCCCAGAACCGACACAAATATTTGTTTGCCACACAAACATTTGTGTTGGTGCGTCGATCGAACTCGCGGCCTCTCGTTTCACAGTCGGCATCTAACCAATTACGCCAAGTAAGCTGTCGCTTATAAATTGAAACGATGGTAACAAGACAGTAATAAAATAATATAATATTTATAACACCCATTAAATCACAAACAAACAATAAATACTGGCAGCATCACGCCTTCAATGATTCCGTAATACGATGCGAATATAACACGAAGCGTCCATAAAAATGTTCGTAAAACTCGCCATCCCGCCGGTGGAGTTTCATATCGCAGCCAATAAATGTGAAATCTAATAAAATATCGAATAGGGAAGTAATCACGGCGGGGAACATAAAACCGACGTCTGCACCATTCTAACTACTTAGTACGAGATGTGACGATCTAGTATTTCTTCCACGAAGCGATTCCGGCGAGCCTGATTGCAAGTGTAGTACAATCGAAATAGAATACTGACAGCCTCTGTGGCGCAGTTGGTTAGACGCTATGAAACGAGAGCCCGAGTTTCGATCCCCGCATCGAGACAAATATTTGTGTGATCCACAAGTATTTGTTTCGGCTCTAAGTGTTTGTAAGACTTTTTATTGTTATTTATTGTTTTATTGCAATAAATGGCGAGACGAATATGCCATTAGCCTGATGGTAAGCGATTCGACAGCTTATGGACAGTAGCAAAACCAAACAACACCATGAATTACAAAGCAATGTTCGGGATTCGACTACGTTCGCCATCCTGAGACATAAGGTGATAATGTTCAGTAGTCACGCTGGCTACAATGTCCTTCAAACCGGAACACAACAATGCGTTTTCACTGCTGTTTGGCGGAAGGAATAGACATTGCAATGGTACCTACACAGCATTCATAGAAACTGTACGCTCGCTGAGGAAAAAATCGGTATCCGGACAATCCACCGTGATGAGATGCATTTTGCCTGCACCGCGAAACTATGATTACAACGTGTCTGTGACCCGTATAAAAGAAAGGTTGAGTACCGCTGATCTAACCCGTCTCAATAGTGTTTTACTATTGCACTCATCTACAAGTGCATTGTAGTTTGTAAACAAAAAACACTCAACAAAATAGAAAGGCAAAGTAATTTTACGTCATAAGGAAACGCACACATTGGCAGGAACATTGACGAGTGCAAGCACTCATCTCGCCCGGTGGCAATCCATAAGGTGGTTGTCTAAGTGAATTTATTTGTACCAATAAACCGAGAGTTACTTTCACCAGCGGCTAGATTACCTCCCAGATGTATAGTACAGTCGTTTTACACGTTTCGCGTTGTTTTCATAGTTTTATTGCGTTCTGAAAGACGTTTGAACCCATCTCTTGCTTTCATGGCATAAAAACATATTGTATACTCGTATTAGCTTTTATTTTATCTGTAATTTTCCCGTCCCGTCCCGTTATATCCCGCCTTGTCTCGTCTCATTCTTTATTAGTATTTCTCATTTATCTTCCATGTACAGACATCGATCGGTTACTTATAAGATGTATAGATATAGAAGAAGATAGAAATAGTATAGAAGAAAGTATAAAGTCCCATTCTCTCTGTCTCTTCAGCCACAGGAAGTCCAGTGCTGAACATAGACCGCCCCCAAGGATGACCACATCGCCCTGTTGGAAGGGGCCGGCATCCATCGTTAAAAAGTCCATCAAAGTATAATTATTTGACAAAATCTTTAATTGTTCCAGCAGAAGCGTACTGTATAATATAGGAACCAATTTTTCAAGATGCAAAGATTCGTACAGAATATATGAAAGAACCGCTGAACATTGCCATCCCAGGAACCCATATTAAATAAATAACTTATACAATAGCTAGCTAACAATATTACTCACCTTTAAGTATTTTTGCAATCGCAAAAATAAAATTCTCACTCGTATAACTGCACTTATTACTTCATGTGATCAATACTATAAAATTGTCTGCCACATTACCTGAAAATAAAATACGAGGTGTTATATTTTTGGTTCTAAATCTTACTTTACAAATTAATAGCGAATGAGCATAGCATTATGACATAATAAACATATAAATATTTAAATTTAATATAAAAATAGAAAGGTGATCAGACTAAGGTATCGGGCATTATTCTTACTATCTATAGTTTATACTATCATAACTGTACTGTACTGTATCAGTCCAAATACGGCCAACTGCAGGGCACGAGCCTCCGCTACAAGCGAGAGTGCGAATGACAGGGGTTCGGCCATAAAGTCGACCACGTTGGCCTAGTGCGGTTTGGCGGAGATTACATACCATAGAAACTTTTATAAATCGCTATAGCATGCAGGTTACCTCACGATGTTTTCCTTTACCGTTATAGTGCGTAGTGATTGACTATCATAAGCCAGGTTCTTATCAAAATTATTAACCGAATTTCCTATACAGATGTTTCTCTAAGTTCATAATACGAGTATTTATTTGGGTTGTTAATACAAGTAAATCCTCCATTAATAATTGATAAAATGATTACTTTATTTCTCCTTCTTATATCCATCCACCCAACAACCGCCAATCATACACATAGGCCTGACCGCAAATTAAGATCAATTAAGCTTGTGTCGTGGGTATCAGACACTACGAAATACTTTTCGGTCTCACAAACACGCAGGCCCGAAACAAATATCTGTGGATCGGACAAATATTGGATCGAACCTGGCCTCTCGTTTTACGGTTAGCATCCAACCAACTGTGTCACGGACGCTGTCGTATTGTAGGATTTTATGCCTCGTATTATTCTAAATAGTTATTTATATAACAAAGATAATAAAGAACATATAATCGTCCACCCAGTTCGAACCAGTTCAGTACCACGTGTAAGCTAGAATTTTCTACTAATCACTATTTATAGACAAGAGGATGTAATTTATGCAACATATGCAGGACATTAATTTAATGCGCCATGTCCGGCTTCCTAGACTTTCTGGTTTATAACAAAATCTTTGTAATGTACTAAAATATCGTGAGACATCCGTTGATTAACATCTACGTAATTCTTCTATACATTTACTTAATAATCTACACTAATATAATAAATCTGATGAATGTGTTTGTAACTGCTTACGTTCGTAGCAAGCAGTCGTATATAATGATTATATTAAATTATTGCGTTGGATAGCTCAATTTTCAAGGAAGATATTAGGTTAGTCTTATACCATAACTCTTGTGACAAGCAAAAAGAAAAAAATAAATGAATATAAGGTTTTTTTTATTTTGACATCATTAATTCCTTTGGCCTTTACCCTGCAGTGGAACAGTGGAGGCTGATGTATGTATCATTAGTTCATTGAAAGATGCAGTTAAATTACGGATGAAGTTGAACAAAAAACTGTCAAAACAATTTGAAAAAAAAAATGTTTATCAAAATTCAAACTCATCTGCGTATAACTACTATACCAACAGACAGTTCCACTTAAACAGAACAATACTTTTAAAAAGCAAAATCATTCTTTAATATTAAAAAAATGGGTTCTCAACGACACTTCACCGACCGTACAATTACACTAATTATGTTAAATCATATTTTCCTTAATCCATCATTTAAATAAACGAGGACATAACTTACGATAATCGAAGCAAAACATCATGTAATACATGAATATACTAAAATAAGTTATCTACTCATCACAATAATGATTGCGCCGAATCATTGTAATTACATAAGACTTAATAATACATGCATTGCTCGCCGTTTCACTCGCGTGATAAAGTTTTTCCGGGATAAAAATTCTCGCTATACGAGTACATTATTATTTTTCAGTCTGACCCATTTTTTTTTTGAACTCAAGTAAATAACACTAATTAACACGTGGAGGATAATATTAAAATTTACTCGTAATAAATAATTTATTTCCATTTCATAATATCCTAATCAATGTACTAAAACTAATTATACTCAACATCAGCTACGAGCACGGTCGCCTGTCATTTTTAATCACGCGCGCGCGCGTATTTATGTGTGTAGTTTATCAATGGGAGTATTATGGTCGTGCATATTGTGTATTTTGTTTTGTGAGGATAAAAAATATGGAATATAAAAAAAAATCGTTTTATTTTACTAATGAACTATATTCGTGATTCTATTGATTGAATCTTTTGTTACTATTTGGATAGTCCGGTCAAAATTGCCCTGTATATTTTCCTAGGAAAAAACACCCTATAGCCTTCCCCGACAAATAGACTATCCAACACTGAAATATTTTCTCAATTCAACCAGTAGTTGCTGAGATTAGCGCAAACAAACAAAAAAACTCTTCAGCTTTATACATATAGTAGTAAAAATTAACCGCACTGGACGCTACGCTCACTGGAAACGACATTAATCTCAATTAAATATACTTTAAAAAATAAATACGGTTTAAATAAGAGTGATGCAACAATAGAATGTGTGTTTGTAGTACGGGTTTCAAGAGAATCACGACCGTACAATGCCAATTTAAAATATGAATTTTGCATAACGCCTTGTATGGGCATTTGGCATTTTATAAAACAGTATGAATGGTGACACAGATGTGCATAAATCTTTTTTAACATTGTAATAGTCTCGGGAAACTCACTTATAGAAATTCAGCTGTCTCTTTGTGTGCATATCCCGACAAATAATATATCAAGTTTCATCAGATTGTCTCTTTTTCTTTTAGTTGAAGTTGGAGCCGCTATACCTTATTTTTCAAAAATATATTTAAAATAAATACATAGTTATTTCAGTGGTTTGAATTAATTAATCGGTATAAATTAACATATAATTAACAAAACGTCGCTATCTCAAACTTACTGTGTCACTCAACTTTTAAGAGCAACCTGCATAGTGTGCACCAAAATATCTATATACATAAATTTGTAATCAATCGATGTCTGTACATGGAAGATAAATGAGAAAAACTGATATGGGGGGACAATATTAACGTAATAGAACCCAAAACAATGATTTTAAGAATTTTTGCCTGTTTGTCTGTGCGATAGTGCGCGATGAACTCAGAAACGGCTTAAGGCATTTCGATGAAATTTGGTATGCAGGTAGCTGACACCCTGGATTAACACTTAGGCTACTTTTTATCTCTAAAAGCATTGTGTTCCTGTGGGATGAGGGATGAATTCCGATATAGTTGTTACTGTTTTGTTCTCAAATGGATGGGATGGTATTAGATTACAAATCTTGAGTGAGAATGGTACGGGACAAGATGGGACGGGATGGGATTTTTTTTATAAAGATAACGACGCAAACAAAGTTGCGGGCAGAAGCTAGTTTTCAACTAAAAAAAATACATTTATATACCAATGTTCTCGGATAAAAAATACAGTCATTACCTATATATTTTTGTGAGCCGGAGCGTAATAAATAAAGATTATCATTGCGTAATATTACGCACAATCATACGAATGGATTAAACACGCATGCCGGCATCGCAATAAAAGGCAATGATTTGTTGATTTTTGTAAGCTCCCGAACACAAAAAAAAAACGTTTGTATGTCATTACTAAGTAATGATGTTTTTTTCCGCGTATTTGAATTAAAAAGGTTACAGATTAAACGACTAATTGGTCACGTAATTAAGGTGTACGGTCTTATTCATAGACAGTTTTAAAACATATTTTAGCTATCTAATGTTTTGTCTTCTTCGCTCAAACTGAATTTAAAAGTCGTTGGAAAGGGATAAAACATTCGATAGTTAAAATAATTTTTAAAACTGTCTATGAATAAGGTCGTAAATGTCTGACAAAGCTCACATGTTGGTAAATTATTATCGCCAAAAGTACTCATAAACTTTATAATTCTAGGTGTATTTTAGGTTCCTCCATTTTCAAAGTAATTTTGGAACGTCACTTTGGGAATGGAGGAAAAAAGGAGAGGGATGATAAGGATTATTTTTTATAACGATCGACGATCGACGATCAACTAGCCTAGACACACCAAATAATTATTATTTAAATATATCGCGCATAATGAAGACATGTTAGAATTTTCTATTAAATACGCCTTTTTCATGTCATTATATTAAATGTATAGTGTATACAGATATCTAAGAGTTAATTTCAAATTAAAAATTTACAACAAGCGCAAATTGCAACATAATTAGTTTTGATCTTACAATAAAATAGTGCGACACGCATAAGCAGGGACAGCTCATTAACTGTACAAGTAGAGGCGTTGTCTTTCATCAAAACATAAACTTAATCTTATGGTAACAAACTCCTGAGCGGCACGCAACAAAAGAAAGAACCAGCGCGCGATGACCTCTGAATTTCTCACACGGTGTTCGGAGAAAGTCACCACATCAAGGTCTAAGTCAAATGGACGATTACAGACGATTTTTACGATTTTCAAACTAAATTGTATGCAAAATTCATCCCTATTTCGATTACAATACAGAATGTGCGAATGTTTGTTTCGTGTTTTTCTATCTAATAAATAAATTTTTGAAGAAAAAAAAAATCATAAATGCAACAAATTTTGAACCTCATGCTTTGCAACACAAAGTCGAAAATAAAAGCGAAATATATTTTCGTTTCAATTTACAATAAATTTTACAAAGCATGAAGATATTAATGAATGCTCACGCAACTTTTAGGGTTGGCAGTAAATTTTCTGGGCGACACGAAAGTAAACAATATACATAAGTATTTAGTATATCTTATATTTAACATAGTATGTATTTTCTTATTGCAATGAATGGCGAGACGCGAATGTCACTCGCCTGATGGTAAGCCATACGACCGAACATGGACAGTAGTAAAACCAAACGACACATTGAGACATAAGGTGTTAAGTCTTATTATGTCCAGGAATTACTCCGGCTATAACGTCCTTCAATCCGGAACACAACAGTGCATTTACATTATTGTTATTTGGCGGAAGAAATAGACATTGCAGTGGTACCCACCCAGGCGGTCTCTCACATATGAGAGACCTACCACCAGTAAAATAATAATACAAGTAGCATCCAATAATCTATGTCATTAAACGAACAGCAATAGTAAAAGTTATACACCACATAAATATTTAATTATAGAATGACATCACACCTAACCAACTTATTTAGAATTAAGTCACTGTTACTTTATATCTCTACCGCTCGAATACTCAAACGCTACTTAAATATAATGTTGCACTTAACCACGCAATCACGCTCAAAAGTACTAGCAAGTAGAACGCGGGCAGTTAAGTAGAACTTAATATTCAAATGGCGTTTGAGTATTTGGGCGCACATCACCCAAAGTTAGTATATAATTTATAGTAGATGACGAATAAAGTTAACGAACATACGTAACATCTCCATCACTCTGAATACTGATCTATCAAAAAATCCTAAGTCGAAAACATTACAATTTATTGTCAACCCTACAAAACAGTTGATTCAAATCTATCTTTACGTACGCACTTGATCTGATCACTTCCAAGCAAATTGTTGCACTTTCTACTCGAATCCCTGTTTGCAGTCGCCTAGGAAACGACACCAGCTTGATACATGCTATCAAACACAACGAACAGCTTATGAAACTTGATTCAACTACTTTGGAAAGCAGAAACATAATGTATTGCGTGCTAAGTAAATCAAAGGGGTGGAAATAAATCATTGGGAGAGGGCTATGTTCAGCAGTGGACTTCCTTTGGCTGATGGATGGATGGATGATGGAAATAAAAGTATCTTATGGGAAAATCTCGCCAATCATTGCATTTATATTTTTAAAGTTCAGATGAAATTCTTCGCCGTAGTATTTGAGAAGCAAACAACTCTTCATTTGTAAAAAAAAATACCATTATACAAGAGGCGTAAAGGGTTACAAATTGGACCTTCCAGAGCCTATCTCAACTTCACTCATATGGTGCTCTCTGCTGGTTAAAAGACGAAGCTTTGACCATCAATAGCGAGATAAAGACTATAAGTAAAGCGTCGCGATAAAACAATCGGATGGCAGCTGATGATGAAGCGTCATAGTTGCAGGATGATAGAAGAATGACGGAAGATTATAGTCGATGAAACGAGTGTCAAGGATGAATACTAAAATAAAAGGAAAAAGAACAGGATATTCAAACTGACTGAACGAAGCATCAACATATTTTGGAGCCCGGGTGTGTCAACAGTTACCCACGAAACAAGCATAGAGCTTAGTGTGGGAACCATGTTGATCACAGCAGCAATAAACGTTATAAATAAATAAATATTTTTTTAGCTTATATTGTGTCCCAGTGCTGGGCAAAAGCCTCCCGTTTATTAACCCACTTGACCCTGTCCTCGGCAAGCTCTTGCCATTTTGGGACGAATGCATCCAACTCGTCTTTCCACCGCATCTTCGGTCTTCCGCGTTTTCTTCGACCATTCGTGGGAAGCCAGCTTGGCTAGTATATATAATGTAACAAGTACACCAAAAATTATTAAGTGCTGTAATATTGTAAGTACTACCGAGCGATGGCTGTAAGCTGCTATGTAAGAAAATAATTTATGTAATAAAGAATTCGATATTTGAATTTTAAAAAATTGGAGAATGTCTCATAAATTGCAAATATGTTAATACATCAAAACTTTCTGTGAGATATTACTCCTGCTGCTGTCGAGTCAGCTAATTCACATTGTAATCAAGATAAGTTAGACATATATTAGAAATATTTGTAGATATTTAAAGAGGATGTAATATCGATGAAGATTCATTAGATACTCTCTTTGATTTACCTTTTTGTTAAAATAATAGATAATTATAAGAAAGATTTTATTGACGTGCAGAGAACAGACAGTCGATATTATTTTAGAAATATGGTAAAGAAATAATACAAAGATAAATTTAAATAAATAGAGTTTTATTAAACTAAAACCTGAGTTGAATTTACACATAATATATTGGATATAAAAGGAAGCAACGTTTATAACGTAGTATCACGTCCATAACAACTTTGTAAACTACAGACATAGTTTTCCGCGTCCAATCAGTGCGAAACCAGGAAACATGTTTGATAAACTGCGCAGATAATCTCACTGGTTTCCTACTTACACCTGCAGTGTGCACAGGACTCAGTTTATCAAATAGAGAAATTGTATTTCCTGAAATCGTGGGCAGAATACAAGACAGTATCCACATACAATATCCTAGTGAAATCTAATTTTATGTAATATAAACATACCTACATGATACATGAACTCACGCCTTTCTGTCAAAAAGAGTACCTACTGGGCGGTGGAGGTGCTGCCAGGACACCCACGTTTCGCCTTGTGTGTTCCATCCTACGACGTGATAGGGGTTAATTTGGGTCTATCGTCAAATCGGGAACTAATTTCTGACTCCTGGCTGATAATTAATAGAAAAATCCATTATAACTTTGTCCGACCCGGGATTCGAACCCGAGACCTCAGCTTTGCAATCATATCCTAGCACAACTACGCCACCGAGGTAGTAATTTGTAATTGAAATATAATAGTGCATAAAGCTAGAATCTAGTTTGCTAAAATCTCGACCTATTAATCTACATAATTTATTTAATTATTTATTTATTCAAAGTAAAATGCAAGTTAAAAATATATCTAACACCAAAATACACTTGAAGCAATTAACATTGAAAAGATAATAAAATCTAACTTTTATTATAAAATCTAAAAAAAAAAATTCACATATTATTATTTATTAGTATTTAAAAAAAGAAACCTAGTTAATAATAGAACTGCTAAAGAAGATGCTAATAAAACCGCAGCGCCATCTCTACGGTCCCCTGTTACGTAATCTCGTAGACTCGTTAACGCGATCATAATCACATGACGCGCCCACCAAGCGGATACCGCAATTATATTCGAGAAATCTCCGTAATTTCTTTAATTATCATTAATTATATTTAAAAAATATACGCAAAAAACTTAAGTAACTGGTGTACAATATTGCACAATTTCGTGTGTTATTTAATTTAAAAAATAGTGTAATTGAAACTATGTTGCGCAGACACAAGAGGCAAGTTTGAATGCAAAGAATTGTATCAGTAATTGATGTGTAGATAGCAATTAAGTGATTCATTTAGTAGCTTCGCGCATTTTGATCCATATTATTATAAATAACAATAATAAATATATACTATATTATACCTGAGGTGCGTGGTGGCCTCGTGGTATCGGACCAGACTCGGCTGCCTACATGTTCGCGGTGGTCGCGGGTTCAAATCCCAGGGCACATCTCTGACTTTTCGGAGTTATGTGTGTATTGATAGTCAAGCACCACGCACTTTAACGGTGAAGGAAAACATCGTGAGGAAACCTGCATACCGTAGCGATTTAAAAAAAAAATCTACGGTGTGTAAGTCCGCCAACCCGCACCAGGCCAGCGTGGTGGACTATATGGCCTAACCACTCTCAATCGTACTCTCGATTGTAGAGGAGGCCCATGCCCTGCAGTGGGTCGTATATGGGCTGATACAATACAATACAATACTATATTATACCTCGGTCAGATACGCATCTTACGTAGCGTAAGAAACATAATTTTTCAGATTTGTTCAAATAAGGCCCAAATTGCGATGAAAAGGACGGATGAGTCAAATAGATTTTTCTCACGAAAGTTTTTAAGTCGGTAATGCAATTGTAGAATTAATAGATGTATAACAATTTGTTGTTCACCACATATTACATACAAGAGTACAGTTTACATTATTTTGAGATAATAAATAATAAATAAATACACCCAAAAGTCACACATATACTCCTGACCCCACATTAAGATCAATTAAGTCTTGTGTCGTGGGTATCAGACACTACGAAAGACTTTTCGGCCTCACAAACACCCAGACCCGAGACAAATACTTGTGGGCCTGACAAACATTTATCTCAGTGCGGGGATCGAACCCGCGGCTTCTCGTTTCACAGCCGGCGTCTAACCAACTGCACCACGGAGGCTGTCTTTTTCCAGCTTGAATATTGAGCTAAGATCATTTTTCGGGAAATTTTCACAGCCCAAACGAAGTAGCCAAATGATAACTTAAGATCACTTCACAACGTTTAATTGCATTAACTGCGATACATTAAATGAGCCTTGAACATAGCTTTTCACAACAAATTATATATGAAATCCACAGTCATCAGTAACCATGGATACAGGAATAAATTTCGAGAGACGCCAAAATCCTTCTCGAAAATTCCTGCATCGTTTGGAAACGCCACACATTATTTTCTTATAAAAAAACTATTGTCAAAAGCGGCCAGTGAAGTAGTAGTTCTGCTGGAGACAGTAACTTGTCTTTATCTAGTAATGAAATTAAAAATATACAACTTGAGTCAGACGGAAAGCACTAAGGGAAAATATTTATATCGGTTCCATACCGCAAGCTGTTAAGTGTGAAACAATTGTATTGTATTAGCTCATATACGTCTCACTGCAGGGCACGGGCCTACTCTACAATCTAGAGTACGATTGAGAGTGGTTAGGCCATATAGTCCACCACGCTGGTCTAGTGTGGGTTGGCGGACTTTACATACCATAGAAATTATTACAAATCGCCATGGCATGCCTTTATTGTCCACAGGTTTTCTCACGATGTTTGCCTTCACCGTATAGTGACTGGTGATTGACCATTAATACACACATAACTCCGCACAGGTAGAGGTATACCCTGGGATTTGAACCCGCGACCATCGTGGACATGTAGGCAGCCGCATCTGATCAGTTACCAACTCTGGCCACCACGCACAAAAACAATATGTACGGGAAAAAGTCACGGGAATTCTTACTAGACTGACTCAACGAGGTCCATTTCTTTTAAATATAATAATAATAAGTATATTATTGTATTGTATGCAACATCAGGCATTATTTGCATATTGCTTAACATTTTTCTTTCTTACGACTACAACTATTACGTCCATTTTATTAATACCCCAGTAACGTCTTCGGCGAAGACAATAAACAAATGCAACGCGTGAACATTTCACAACAATTTTCGGCATCACACTCAACCGTCGAAATGATTGACCAAGTATTGAACGGTTTGTTAACACGCGATCATATCCAGTGTCAGATGATAAAAATAACGACTCGATAAAGCTAAACGTTCAACATTTTCAAGACACGAATAATTTTCTACAAAGACGATATTATCGACTTATGGATACAAAATTATTTCAACCCTTATTAAATATACAGGGTATATTAAGACTGTTACCGAAAACGAAGCCAGGTGGTAGTTTAGTGACTACAGACACGATGCAACACATTTTTTTTAGGAAAATGTATTTACTACCCAAATACGATGATAGGAAAAAAATACAAAAAACAACTTTTTTTTGCAAAAATTTTGTTGCATTATGTCTAAAATCACTGAAACTACCAACTGGCTTCGCTTTCGGTAGCAGTCTTGACATACCCTGTATACAGCATCACATTAAATTATAAATACATAAGGGCAAGTAATCCTAAACAATACTTGGTTGGAGTGGATTGCTGCGCGCGCGTCATTCAGTGCTGTATGAACACGCTCGCCGGGCGCACGCGCTCTCTATCGGTACTCACGGTTAATATGTGCTCTTGGTGACTGTCGTGTACGGATTATTAACACATCTGACACTTATCTGGTAAGTGATTTAAGTTTTTGTGTGGTGTTCGTTCATAATGGCTAAAAGTTGAGCAAAAGTTT
The DNA here is from genome assembly GCA_033459515.1 of Theretra japonica. NCBI lineage: Eukaryota > Metazoa > Arthropoda > Insecta > Lepidoptera > Sphingidae > Theretra > Theretra japonica. The sequence goes on from CM065942.1 coordinate 8,320,471, forward strand.
CACATAAATTCGAGGGATGATTGAATGTTTTATTTTATGAAAAGGAGTTTGTAGCCAACATTGTTTTTAAGGATTACAATTTAGACAAATTAAACATACATATAATTAAAAGCGATTGTTTTTAATTTAAATTAAGCAATTGAATGTATTTCGTCTCCTGATAATTACATATCCAAAGTATTGTTGTGAAGGCTAGTTTGAATCGTCTTATTTCTAGCATAACGCATTTTCCTGTTAATAAACATAAAGTTAAAGTATCTAATGTCATAACCATATGGACCTCTTGTAATCTAGGAAGAATTTCGTGCTTTTCAGCGTCAATATTGATGAAACCAAAATCAGCAGCTCGTACTATAGGGCCTATATAAATGTGAATGCGTGGTTCTCCTCTAGTTGTATGTCATTATTTATCTCTGAAGCCCCATTTAGACGGGGAGAGTTTCTCGCCTCGTAGATACGATTATCGTAAAAATAAAAAAATCGTCGTGTAAACATTTGTCAGAACACGATAATCTATGACGGTTGTATCATGCGATAATCGCATACGACTCTCACCCTGAGAAAGTCTCTCCCTGTAAATGGGACTTTAGGTCAATATTTTGTTTCCCTCTTGCTACTTAGGGGACTGGACAAATATTTGTATTCAGTTCCTCTCATTTGTTCTTTTTCCGTTTAATTTCAGTGAGCTTTAATGAAAAGTCAGTACCCCTAACATACTAGCTGGGCTTCAGAACTCATTGTCACTGTCGATCCCGGGGGTTTATTCTATTCTCCGACACGAAGTTCGATGTTCGGACATTCGACGTCCACGTATAAGATAAAAGTTTTCCATTTCCAAAATCAATAATCTATGAAACTTTTCATTTACTCCGAACTTGGTCTGGGTTACCACATACGATAGAGGATTCGAACATTTTACTGGTGGTAGGTCTCTCATATGTGAGAGGCCGCCTGTATAGGTACCACCGCAATGTCTATTTCTTCCGTCAAACAGCAGTGTAAACACATTGTTGTGTTCCGGTTTGAACGACATTGTAGCCAGCGTAACTACTGGACATAATGAGACTTAACACCTTATGTCTCGGTATAGCGAGCGCAGTGGACTGCCAAGCATTGTATTGTAATTCATTATGTTGTCTGGTTTTACTTCTGTCCATGAGCGGTCGTATCGCTTACCATCAGGCTAATGGCATGCTCGTCGCGCCATTCATTGCAATAAGAAACAAAAATCATTTTGTAGAGTATTTTGGCACATTCGTACAGTTTTACGTAAGATTTTCGAACATTCGTCGTTGTGTCGAAGAACAGAGTAATCCAGGAGATGCAGTTATGAGTGTATAGGAGACATAGTACTCGTATGTAAACTTGAAAGCGAACACTGAAACGTCTTCAGCAATAAAAAAATACTACGTCTTCAAACAAACAATTGCGTAACAGACAGGTCGTTAATAATAGTTACCATGTTTACACAATGTAATTTTTCGCCTTCAGTCTATTGAACATAAAAAATAATATTTTACACTATTAAAATAATAACGAATGAGCAATATTGTTATTACTTCACTCAATTGTGGAGATATGTCTGAAACTCTTTAAAAGACTCAAAACTATAATACATCTTGAGAAGCTGCAACTCAAAAGTATAATATATCTTGACAACCGCCATGTACAATTGGTTAAGAAGCCGGCTATCTATCGGTAGGTAGCAGGCTCGATTTATTCTTTAAAAAATATTCCTCTAGTATCCAGATGTAATTTAAACGACCGACATAATTATGTCGAACGGGACGAACTAATCGTTTATCACCAATTGAATTTATCCATTTATGGAACTAGCTGCCCGGCCCGGCTTCACCCGTGTGAAGACACTTTTTGAGTCCAGTCCACATCAGACACATATACACATATTTCGCGTACTAACTGTTTTATATTTAAACTCAACGTGCGTCGTGACTGCCGCCGATTAAATTGCTTGTCTCATACCGTCCCGTCCTGTCCCATCTCAACCTTTTCCTCAAGGCATATAATCCTCTTATATCCTATTTCATCCGCTCTATATTTTATCTCAAACCACCTCTTTGAGTTTGAAAAAGTAGGAAATATGTATATATGAATTTCTTTCTCAACCCGCGGGAAAATTGCATTTTAGAAGTAAAAAGTAGCCTATGCGTTCATTTAAAGTATCCGCTAGCCTGATACAAAATTTCATCAAAATTAGTCCAGCCGTTTGAGCGGGGAATAACAAACACACAAACTTTCGCCTTCATTATATTAGTAGGAAGTAGGATGATCGGGACTATCAGTAAAAAAAACTCGCTACATTAAAATAAAAGATTTTACACTGCAAGTTTAATAATATTAAATTTTGCTAATTATGTATGAGATAAAATAATTTTAAATGCCACTAGAATTAAAAGTTGTTTGATAAATAGTGAAGAGCGCATTATTTTTTGTCTGAATCGCAAATTGCAAATGCGAGACGATGTATTTTAGGCGAAGGTTAAATCCGCATCGTAGCAATTATTTCTGATTTCATTATTTCTATATCAATGTATAATAAAAAACACTACTATGAAATTAAATTTTTTGTGCAAAAAAAAAATACATTGGATATTTTTGTGCAGGCAAAATGCTAACGTTTATTAATCTATTATTATGCCAATAGTGGCATATGTTTATTTTTAATTTAAGGATTACAAGGCACTGTAGAAGGCACATTGTTCGATTTAACACCCCATACAGGGTACATTCAGACTGGGACCGAAAACGAAACCAGGTAGTATTAGTAACTTCAGATACAATGTAACCAAAAATTTCGAAAAGAAAATCGACAAGTTTACTGTTGTAATTTTTATTTATCGTATTTGAGTAGTAAATACATCGTTTTCTAAATTAATAAAGTACACCTTTTCATTTTTAAAGACACAATGGTACACAAGGGTTTAAATTATAATTTTAGCATAAACTAGGGATTTACCATCCAAACATCACATTTAAAAAATTGGAAAATAAACCTGTTGCTCTTTTTAAGAAATTCTTATTTGCAATGTGTCTGTAATAACTAATACTACCACCTGGCTTCGTTTTAGGTCGCAGTCTTGTATAAATTGATAGTAGACCTCCTAGATATCCGCATTTCCTCACCATATTTTTCTTTACCGTAAAACTGATTACATTATGCGTGCACCATTTTCTTTGGGAAAATGTGGAGAACGAAGGCACAAGTCCTTTCATTTCATCAGAAAGGAGGTCAACACGTGCCAACTGGACGTATATGGTATGGCCTAGATGTAAATGCTTAGATAGGTCGTAGAACCTTATGTTTATTGCAAATGAAAAGGCCTTCATATTTGTCTCGAATGACTAAAATATTTCGACATTCTACACTTTATCTGGACAGCACAGTGATTACGATCAGGTGCAGTGCATTCATTAAGGCGACCCCGAATAAAGAAATAAATAAAAATAATAAACAACTAAAAGAAAAAATATACATGCCACTTTGATTTTCCTATTTATTAACTTTTTAATGACGATTTTGTTTAAATTTTACAGAGAAAAAGCAATCAAAATGATCAAAATATTTTATTGAGAAATGCTCCAAAAATATCGTGACATATCAAATTAATTGAAGATTTTTAACGGCAATAATTTCATCTACACGTATAACCTATGGTCACCTATGGTATACGTGTAAATGCACGAGTAAAGACGCATTAATTTCCTAGTGCTTCTAAACTTTTTAGATGAAACCTGAATGCGACTAGCCGGCACCAACACTGGAGTCACGTATCAGTCACGTGCGTCCTTAACAAATGCCAACGTGTTACGATATTTGTGACTCAATCTTACAATAACCGCTAAAAATACACATAATATTGTATTTTTGCATTTAATACCTCACTGAATTTGGCGCAAATTGCCTTTTTGGATTTAATAAACAACGTGTATTGTTAGCCAATCACCACGCAGCATGACAGTGAAAAAAACATCGCAAAGAAACCTTAATACTATAGCGATTTATATAATTTCTATAGTATGTAAATGCGCACCGTTCTTTATCGGTATCCTGTTTCAAAAACATCTACAATTCCCTCTTTTATTGTAGGTATTATTGAGTCCTGTACACAATTGATAAATAAACACTCATCAACAAAAATAGTGTCCCGAATCATTTCCCGTCACGCCAGATTAATATATTTAATATTTATATACTCGTATAAATAATATCGATATATCAATCTCACATCTTAGTTTTAGATAGAAAGTGTTGAAAAGTATTTGAAAAAAATCTCACAATCCTAGGGCCTAAGAGTAATTATGACATGTAACAACACGAAATTAATTTATTTGTTTAACAAATATCAGCATCTCTTGCAATGTTTAATTTAAATGTAACTAATAATTGCATTTTCGTAACATATGGACTAATAAACCAACTGATTCACAAATATATATATTATTTATTTTTGTATGGAATAAAATAAAATTTTGCTGTTTAAATCCAATATTGCATGTGCCCAAAACTCAGCATTCTCCTTTCAATTGATAAACCAATCGACAGCAATATGTACATGAAATATGTATGTATGTAGAGATTCAAACTAACAGTTTTCTACGCCTTAAGAGAAAGCTTTCATTATATATATGGAAAATAGTCTGAATTAACAATTAAAACACAGGAAACAATTCATAATTGACTATTAAACATTGTCAGAGGTCAATGAACTGTACAAAACTACAAATAGCTTGACACGAACTAGCGGCGTCCATTAGTCATATACAAATTAGCTCTTTTGTACACGCAAATGAATCTAATGAGACAATTGATATTAATTATACATCTATTTATGTCAGCCCATAAAGACGTACGTACTGACCACTGGTATTCTGTTCGATTCAGAGTTTAGTTTAAACTCTCTCTCTCAACTCTCAATCTCTCTCTCTCTCTCCACTCTCTCTCTCTCAACTCTTAATCTTAGACTATTAGTTGTTCATTGTTGTTAGACTAGTGTCGAAATTTTACGTCAACTTAGTAATCAATTATATACATCAACTAAGGTTTAGTCAGAGGTTCCACTAATGTCATTCACAGTTCACTGAGTTTACTATCATCCAAAGAAGCGATAATGGCAAGTTTATGTAAATGCTAATCACAAATTCACAGACAACACATATACGATTTATTAAATCAAAAACCACACATATGAGCTACCCGAGATGGGAATTGAACAGAGAGTAAACAAAACGCAATAACCTTTGATTCTGAACGACACGAACATCACTTTTAGTGCACACTGCTTTGATATTACCACCAATAAATCACTTATATTTCCTTATTACAAACTCGCTTATAGTGGTTATTTTAATGACATGAGTTCGGTCCATTCACTATCATAAGTTCAGTTTTATAAACGCAACTAAGCATTAAATTACGCTTACTTTTAAAGCAAACTTCCGCTTGCTGTAAGGCAGTATTTAAATCTCCTTTCCCGTAGTAAGATAATCTTTAGGCCTGTATCACATTCATCAGCATCGATCGGCATTATATCTATAGAAAAAAAATGGTAGTATCTTGCTGTAATTCGTCAAGCAACAGTACGAACGGTTCGGTTCGTCAATGTGATACCAGTGCGTCATAGAAAACCGACGTGAACGAACTGTTTTGGTATTGCATTTCGTTTGGTGAGTGAGATTGCACTATAGTATCATACTATATTTTTTTATTTATTTTTTAAAGCTGGGATTCAAATATAGGACCACATACATAAACTCACGCCTTTTTTCCAGAAGGGCTAGGTAAAGATTCAATCAGAACGTCCTTGTTTGGCGTTTTATTTGCCGTCCCACGATGTGATACGGGGCGAGCCTATCGCCATATCGGTCACAAATTTCCGTACTGATAATTATTGATAGAAGAATCCAATATAACTACCCGACCTGTGATTCGAACCCGATAAGCTTCTAGTAGTTACAGGAACACCGGCAAATTCACTCACCGAACGAAACGCAACTACAAAATTGTTTCTTCACATCACGTTGGTTGTAATTACAACATATTTTTTTAATGGATTTAGGATTTTAAAGGATAAGAATAGTCAAAAATAAGTAACTAATATTTTTTCCACTACAAAAGCTCGCACAACTTTAGAAATATCTATATTAGGTAGCTAATTCATAGTTAAATCAAAACAAGTTAACGTCTAAAAATAACATTATTATCTCATGTCAATTAAATAACTCAGTTTTAAAATTTTAGTTTGTGGCATTATGTAAATTTTATGCAAAGATCATATGTAATTTCTCCAAAAAAATAATATGCATATACGACGCTATTTTTGTTCGCTCAATGATCGCTCGCTGGATGCAGGCTGCCTCCAACAGGTCACTATGGAAATCATTAGGAGAGGCCTATGTTCAGCAGTGGACTTCCTTTGGCTGATGGATTGGATTGGATTGGATTGGATTGGATTGATTGTTCGCTCAGAACATTTATTTCTTTGGATAAGGTTTTCCGACGTCAAGCCCCACCAGTTTACTGGCAGTAAGAATTAGCTGTGAACCGTTTGGTTCTGCCTCGGTGGCGCAGCTCTACTACGGAATGGTTGCGAAGCTGGGGTCTCGGGTTCGAATCCCGGGTCGGGCAAAATGATATTGGATTTTTCTATTCATTATCGGCCCGGAGTCAGGAATTTGTACCCAATATAGCGATAGGCTCGCCCCCATCACATCGTGGGACTGAAAAATATTAGGCGAAACATGGGTGTCTTGGTTGTACCTTTGCCTACCCCTTCTGGGAAAAAGCCGTGAGTTTATGTATGTATGTGATCCTATATTCGATTCCCAGCTTCAAAAAAATTAAGAAACATTACAGCAGTTTTTTGGAAAAACGCAATTACATTTATCGTGCTTGATATTGCTTGATATTGCTCTTGATATCTAAATTCATAATTATCCTATTCACAAGAAAGTTGCTTTCAATAACCAAGATAATGGTTACACATCATTACTTATATGGTTTATGGGTATACAGCGTTCAGTTTAACGACTACCGCTAATGAGCGCCGATACATACATTTTTTGTTAAGATAAAAATATATACAGGGTATATTAAGACTACTACCGAAAACGAAGCCAGGTGACTTCAGACGCAAGGCAGCTAAAAATTTCGCAAATAAGCGTCAATTTTTTTGTTGTCAAATTTTACTTATCGTCGTATTTAGGTAGTAAATACACCGTTTCCCAAAATAATAATGTACACCGTTTTATTTTTATAGACACAATGATACGCAACGATTTAAATTATAATTTTAGCATCAACGATTGTTTTACCACCCAAATACTATGATATTTAAAACATTACAAAAAAATTGGCGCAATTATATATTATTTATATATATATGTATATATATATATATACATGCTACAAAATAAGAGACGAAACCTGGGTGTCCTGGTTGCACCTCTGCCTACCCCTTCTGAGATAAAAGTGTGATGTTTATGTATGAATATTTTTTGCTTTTAATCATCATCATTGTTATCTACACAGCACAAGAACGCCGACAAAGGGCGTAATAACTTAAATATTGTTACATAAGTTGCGTAAATTACATAACGTTACCTCGCACCTAAGTCAAGCTGAATTTCACTTTCCATTGTAAATACGGAGTTATGTCAACTAAGCATGGTTTAACGATCGGTCGTGACTCGTGAATGAGTCATCAAAAATGTATTTACCTTAAGCAGTTATTACCAATTTTTTAGTGCTTCCGAATAGTAATATTGGGGTCGTTGGGTCAAACGTTTGTGAATTGCAAATATCCAGTACAGATTGCCGGCTCATCAGATCGGGAGGGGAGCGGGAAGGAAAAAGGATGGGAAGAGGAAAGGGGTATTGGTCGGTCACTAGCTCGGTCTGAGCCAAAAATTAACTAAAAATTAAATCGCATTAAACTCGTAAATAAGCAAAGAGTTTGTTAAGGTACAGTAAGTTGGAAGGCTAGCATAAAAAATGAACAATGACAAAGGTCACGTCGAAGTCTTAATAATAGACATATTATTTGGTCTCGATCAGACAATTTACTAATTAATATTCATTTAGCATATTTTTTTAACTAGCGGCTATATGACGTCACCTCAAAGTCCTTTACAACTATTAATATGCTGTTACAAATACCTCATGCAATTACATCTTATCCAATCAAATTAAGAATTTTACCGTCCCAAAAAAGTTAATTAATATTTCCCAACGCGTACTCTAAATAATTAACTACCGGATCAACTTGGCTTCAGTTGCAACACATCGTAAAAACACGTGAACAGTCGCTCACATAACCCCAACCTCGGTCAGATACGCAACTTACGTAGCGTAAGAAACATAACCTTTCAGGTTCGTTCAAACAAGGCCCGAATTTCGATGAAAATGACGCATGAGCCAAATAGATTTTACACGCAAAAGTTTCAAAACCAGTACTGCAATTGTAGAAATAATAGATATATAACACTTTATTTTTCACCACATAATGCATACAAGAATACAGTTTACATTACTTTGAGATGGTGTAACATCTGACGGTCTTATCGCTATTAGCGATCCCTTCTAGACAACCATGGATCGGATGCATCATCCGTTATAGAACATAATATGTGATGTAGAGGTGTTTACAAACTTAAGAAATAATAATATTTAAATAAAAAAATACGTAAGTTATAACAATATAGAATATGGAAAAGAAATATATATATATAAAAATATGGGTGATTTTGACATAATATGGTATTTATTTTCAACTACATGTTCCTAGCGAAATTAGGTAACATCGGACCAAGTTTGAAAAAAGGTGCCTGGTAGTTTTGTAAAAATTCACGATTTTAAGGCATTTGATCAAACCTTATAGGTACGATTCTTTTTACGGCTCAGGTAAGTTCCCGAACCGAACTGAAGTTCAGCTAAGCGGTAAAAATACTCGTATCTATACAGGTTGGCCAAAAATCGTGAAAACTAAAATCAAATTTTTTGACTAAATACATCTCCGACTTTTTAAAATTTTGTACAATGTCTCCTGGCGTGATGACAAATATGTGAGTTAAATTAGGTAGCACGCATCAATATCACTCTGTATATAAATAATAACAATTACTAATGACTGGCATATATGTATGTAGTCCAATGCCCATCTTTCTAGTATTGATCCGTCCACAAATTTACCCTGGCATATACCAGAGGGTTTAGCGTATTTTTGTAATATTATGCAAATTGTTCTGAGGTACATACTATTTACTTAGCATGCGTTTCCACACTATTGTTACAAATATGTATATTACAATTAAACCAAATTATAACATTGCAATACACGCATTAAATTTTAATCACAACCGGCTTTCGAAGTCGGCGTATCGTTTGATACTACAATTTTAACATATAATATTGTGACACCACCGTTGCTGCAACTAAGTTACACATTTCACTAATGCGAACGAGGTTCTGAATTGAATTAATCTCGATTCCTAGCAACATTATTTATGTACCGCGGTGTAATCGAAAATATCTTGTCTGTTAATACATAACTATTTGGAAATTCGGCACGTGTTACAAATGACCCGGCCTTTACGAGCCTTTACGGAGAACTTCCCACACAATACTTTTTTTATATCTGTATCAGCCCATATACGTCCCACTGCAGGGCACGAGCCTCCTCTACCATCGAGAGTGCGATTGAGAGAGGTTAGGCCATATAGTCCACCAATCTGGCCTAATACCTTTTTTTATACAAAAATACAATAAAATTGGTAATATTAATTATGGGCAATTTTCATGATCAATGCGTTTTTTACACTAAATCGTAAAACTATATTTTTTTTATTTACTACATTCATTTATTTTTTCAATTTTAATTTGGTCTTATTACTTTGTTTAAAACTTTTACTTACTCTTAAATTAATCTTTTTTTTTTATCAGCTCATATACGTCCCACTGCTGGGCACGGGCCTACTCTACAATCGAGAGAATTAATTGAGAGTGGTTAGGCCATATAGTCCACCACGCTGGCCTAGTGCGGGTTGGCGGACTTACATACCGTAGAAATTCTTTAAAATCGCTACGGTATGCAGGTTTCCTCACGATGTTTTCCTTCACCGTTAGAGTGCGTGGTGATTGACTATCAATACACACATAACTACGAAAAGTCAGAGGTGTGCATTGGGATTTGAACCCTCGACCACCGTGAACATGTAGGCAGCCGAGTCTGGTCCGTTACCAACAGGCCACCACGCACTTAATTAATTTATAAAATATAAATATTTTCACATAAAATATTTCTCAAGAATTGATGTGATACAAAAATAAGCATAATATGTTCGTATGCAGATAAAAATTAACAAAAAAGTCGCATAAAAAATGTTATGCTATTTTTTCCCAGTCACGCAACACATTCATTTAAAAATAAATATAATGACGTTAAAACTACTAAATATTTATTTATTATTTTCCGCGACATAATTATAAAATTATTCATAATTAATTATTATAATAACGTTCACATATAATTGAAATAAATAATCGATTTCATAATTTATTTTATTTCCTCTAATTGTACCTCTTACTATAAAAATCGTTATTATTTTATTGGAATCGCGATTTATTATGGAAAGCTTGGAAATAAATCGTGTGTTTTATAATTAAATTTCCATATTATAGATAAGTATAATGAATAATTAATTTATGCGTATATCATTTTACTCGTAGGTATTCGCCACGTTTGGGATAGCATACACTATTCTATGGTTTTCGCCATAGTGACTTCAGAATGTGCCTTATTCCGGAATTTCCCAATGATCAACCAGTTTCGAACCCAGAGGTGATCATCCCTGGACATTGTTGTGTATTGGTTACTGTATTTATCATTATTTTTAGACTGCCTCGGCGGCGTAGTTGTACCATGGTACGGTTACAAAGCTGAGGTCTCGGGTTCGAATCCCGGGTCGGAAATGTTATATTGGATTTATCTATTCATAATCATTGGATTCAAGAATTTGTGCCCGATATGGCGAAAGGCTCGCCCCCTATCAAATCGTGGGAAGGAATATAAAAGGCGAAACGTGGATGTTCTGGTAGCACCTCTGCCTACCCCTTCTGGGAAAAAAGCGTGTGTTTATGTATGTATGTATGGATTTCAAAGGCATTTGAAGTTAATTAAACCTCACTAGACCTAAATATATCACTATAACGGTGAAGGAAAACATCGTGTGGAAACCTGCATCATAGCGATTTGTAAAGAATTTCTACGGCATGTAAAGTCCGCCAACCCAGTAGCCCAGCGTAGTGTACTATAAAGCCTAACCCTCTAAATGGTACTCTTGATTGTAGAGGAGACCCGTGCCCTGCAGTGGGACGTATATGGGCTGACACAGACCTAAATGACATAACCTCTTTTAATCTCATAATAATCCCTTGGTTAAGGTTGCAGAAGTCGCTGGATGCAGGCCGCTTCCAACAGGTCTATGTGGCGATCCACGGGGGAGGCCTACGTTCCGCAGTGGACTTGCTGTGGCTGAAGAGAGAGAGAGAGAGGTACCAACAAGAAGCTCTAAGCGCCTCATCAAGATATAAAAAGTATTTGTAAGCAAACAAGCCTTTCTATTCGGGGTCAATGTCAAACAAGTTCGTAAAATTAATTTATTAGCTCATTATGTTAACACATTCTTGACAGTTGTGAGTGATGACCTTCCTGATGATTTTATACTTCAGCGCGCTGCTAAACGCGTTTCATAATAATTAACTACGAAATAAAATGTTATTGTCGACAGAATATTTTAACATATATTCATGGTATTATTTTTGCTTATAGAGGGGACGAAAAGAAACTGGGCAACATATTGTGTGAGCCAATAGATGCGTGTTATTATAACATACACAAATGCAGTATATATTTAACCTAAAACTACATCAAATTAATGGACTGTAGGATATATTTATTTATTTATATATTTTTTTCAGAACAAATACCCTTTTCGAGTAAAAACTCATAGATAGATGTTATGTCTGTTTGCATGGATTGGTTTGATACTGTTCTGTTTAATAAAACACAGGTCCAGTCATGAGTCACGTAGCCATATTTTATTAACCTATCAATCACTGTTAATAATATTATAATGTTGCCATTATAACAATAGACTTAACCGACACGCACACCTTTACACACTAAAACAAAAATCTTCAATCGCATCGTATAAATCAATTCACTCCGCTGACATACAGCACAAGACATTACAAAACCGTCGATTGAAATGTCGTAACATAATCAGTCAATCATAAAAACCCATCTAAATTATGAAAAGCAAACAAATTGATTTTCAATTTGAATACGAGATGACGCCAATACATCACCATGGCGCCATATTGTGTCAGTCGCATAGGTACCATAAGATTTGTTGCGTAATACTTATGATATTATTACTTCGCGTTTTATAACCATGTGTAGGACCAGGGGCGTTACTCTGTGATTCGAAACGAAATTCGAATGTTCGGACGTTCGACGTCTGAAGTAAGTTATAAGTTTTCCACTTATAAAAATACAGCACCATCTCAAGGTAGACTGGCAGAGAATTCCTATGGCATTAAGTCCGCCTATATACATTGTCTGTATATGAAGTTAAATAAATAAAAATCAACACTATTCTCTATGATACTATTATTCAATCTGATCTAAGTCTATAGATACGACGCTTGATAGAGAATTCGAACATTTCGTGGAGTACCTCGGCAAATTCGTACAGTTTAACGTGCGACGTTCGAATATTCGAACTTCGTTTCTGATCATAGAGTAACCCCCCTAATTAGTCACTATATCATTAATAAAATTCCATGCATGCGTTTCTCTCTCTCTTTCCCTTCAGCCACAGAGAGTGTACTGGCGAACATAAGTCTGCCCCAAAAACTATATTTATAATAATATTTTTAGAAATAAATGAAGCGAGATTTTGTTCACTGCGCCTTGTTCAGTGCAGTGCAATCTCAGATCGACTGACGATAGGTTCCAATCTTTCTGTTAATACACGGTAATATGAAAACACATAAACGATCGACTGGCGAGTTATATTGTCTCGGTTGACAATACTACACAATCTCGGAATACAATATATGTACTTGCAGGATCACAGTTTTGAACGCATACATATATGTTATATGTAGATTGCGGGATAAAGGGTATAAATTTCTCACCATCAGAACTTTTTGTCACAGAGACTGCTCTAAAATGAATTTTTTTTTAAAGATTTAAAGTTTTTTACATACATATATATACAGTACGCCTTTGTCCCAGAAGGGGTAGGCAGATGTGCAACCAGAACATCACTCATCAGACTATCGCCATATCGGGCATATAACTTTTTATTCCTTAAAAAATATATTATGGAGTCAGAGTAATGTGACTACTAATCGCGTGAATTATTAATTAAAATAACACGGCTTTCCGTCAATCTCTTGTAATAACCATACGCGCTAAGTCTTATTTACATTAAACAATTAAAAATAATTGCATTATAAATAATTGTTGCCAACAATTTGCATATAAACACTCGAAAATGTCAAAACTATTGTCTAAATAAAAATTATTGAATATGTAGCAACACAGAAAATTAAAATTAATTGTATTAATGTAAACACAATTTTATTGAAAAATACGTGTCTTACTATCGAACTTTTATTATGAAATATTAGTTTTCTTTTAATACAGTAGCCAGGTTGCTTGAATACGACCAAAACCTAAATGGATGACGTGCATGATGCAATAGACAGATTAATGAGATGCGCCCATTAGGCCATATGAAAAATATTATCAATTAGGCCGCCCAATGAGGATTTGCAATCTGTTGTAAAAACGCCCCAATCGGGTGCCAAAAAACTACTTACGACGATAGTTTTGCCGCGAATTAAATTGATTCAATATGATAGTACTAGAACACTTATTTCGATTTTAAAATAGCATTAGTTTCATAGTTGATTATCGGTAACAACATTCTTACAGATATATTGAAAGAATCAAAACAATACACGACACAGCCATAACCTGAAAACGTTGAAAAACTTACTCTCCATACGTATACGTAACTTAATATTAATAAAGTTAATATTTTACTCACATTTTCTAAAAAAAAAGAAAATGAAACAATCCGTAAGTATTTTGCGCACTTTCACTAAAATGAAGTCTGGCGAGATTAATTAGAGCTACGTGTTCACTTACCAGCGAGAACAAATAAAAAATACACAATTACACCAACTGTCCACCAAATATTATTTTTTGTCTTACCTCGCAACATATTTTCATTAAATATTAAAATCTGCATAAAGTTTTACTTACGTCGGCTATTATTATGGTAAATTTAATGTCTAGTGTGATAAATCGCTTCGTTCTTTGAATTACTATTGACTATGCACCACTTATCACCCGCACAGATTCACATTAAAGCAATAAATTGAGCGGCAACGAGAAAAAACCAACACGCATTCAATTACGAATCGAATCTGCAATATCAAGTAACTGTGTGATAAAATGTTTATAATAACAAACTTTGAGGCCGGATTCTATTATAATTAAAAAATACATTCATCCATTTTGTACATTTCATCGTCATAATATGGCTTTATTCATAGACAGTTAAAACCTATTTTAGTTATCGATTATTTTCTCCCTTTCCAACGACTTTTGAATTCAGATTGAGCGACGAAGACAAAACATACGATAACTAAAATAGGTTTTAAAACTGTCAATGAATAAGTCCTACAGAGTTCACTAAAAACCTCGACTGCAGTTTTCAGTCTTAATTAATGATCAGAACGTAATAATCAGGATTCTGATTCTGCTGAAGAATTAGCAAAGTGCTTTGGAACTGCTACTTTCTGTATTAAACATCATTCTTAGGGCGTCCACTGAACGCACTAACAATTTAGCTCATAAATCAGAATTGCTAGCTAGAAAAGATAGACTACAGAAATAAATGACCGAAGTAGATGCTCATGTTATTGTCGGAATGTAAAACTTTTTTGAATCGCTGCAATCGTTTTAGCAGTTGTGAGAGTTATAGTAAGATATTAATAATACAATGTCATCGTAGTCCCTTAAATCATCAATCCTCCTCCTCGCATCGTTATCCTCATTGCTGAGGGTTATGATCCTGTTAAAATGGAGTAATCCTTGTTCCAACTATGCTGCGCCACCTGTTCCTCTCTTTGGCATAGTGGAGCGCAATGTGAAGTTATAAATTAAATTATCAATCATCCATCCATCAGCCAATGGAAGTTCAATGCTGAACATAAGCCTCTCCCATGATAATTTCTGATTTCCACAGTGACTTGTTAGAGGCAGTCTGCATCCAACGACGAAAATCTATGAAATTATCAATACTCCTCCAAAATATATAGTGAGTACCTGATTTTATTAGCAATATGCATCAACGATCAGGATCCATTTCACTACAGGACGTACTAAGCTTAGAAACTCCAAATATTTTCTCCCTACTTTTATCAAATTGTTCGTAACAATTATCTTCACTCCAAAACTACATTGTGAGCATGTTTTAAAAAACGGTATGTTTAATGAATAATGATCTCCAGTCCGCTGCGGCGTTGCTAATTAGATCCAGTTACCGCACATCGGACAACAGATGAAAGTTACGCTCTAGACACTACCGATTTATATTATCATAACATTATGACTCTTGCGTACAATTTATACTCGTTCATCGGCGACCGTTTCGCACTAATATGAAAGTGTACCACTGCGGTCGCATTATCACGTATCGTGTATTAGATTGAATCTGTTACATTGGTTTCTAACGTTACGTTAATATTTTTACTGAGATATGTAATTTGCATCACTATTATTTCAAGCCTTCTTTTAGATAATTTTTTTGTATTATTTACTCTGATCGTCAATTTCATTACAAATATATAACCTGTATTAGATTTTCTAGTGTCCATCGTCATCATCAGCCCATTGCAGTCCTCTGCTGGACATAGGCCTCTCCCAAGATCGTCAATTGGCATTACAAAATTAGAAACTTTAGATCGTTGTCTATTGCACTGTGTGCCATAGTTTGGTGGAGTTTCATATTGAAATATCCCCTTACATTTATAAACAATAATTCTATAGAATGCACCAAGCTCTTTGACATTTCTAAGCGACCCGTTTAATTACTTTGCATTCGGTGAACAAGCTTCAATTATATGTTTGAAGAAAGAGATACTTTGTGCAAAATCCAGACATCTCAGATGTCTCTTACACACTAATTTAATTAACCTTTATCATCATACTTCCATCATCGATTATGAAATCACCAAACATCATCAAATATCCCAAAAAAATTTTGAAATTTAAACACATTTTGACTCAGATATGAAAAAAAATCTTGCAGATATAGATGCAAATTAATTGTAACCAAGGCCTCTCGATGATACATATAGATACAATGCACAAAGCATGGCAACAGGCTATTAGCGGATCGGTACGCCAAGTTGCGCAACCAAACGACGCGAGAGCATCGATCTTGCTGGAAATTTCTCGAGTGCTCGCTTATTATATGATCTTATTATTTCTTTACGTCTTCATATGATGTTTAGCCTTTATAGATCTATATTTTGTTAGGCTTTATTTAATAAGCGTTAGAATCGTATAGTACACCCGGGTCTATCGTCTTCGTTGTTGTATCCAATTTTGATGTGACGAGAAAGCTTTAATTAATCACACGTTTTTGCTCGTAGTTATTATTTTATCAATAGCTTAGTTGGGAGTCAAACAAACTGACGATATGAAAATTAAGAGGTCGATCTACAGACACACATCTAACTTTTCTATGAAGACCGGTAGCAGGACATTTAATTACAGGGCTGATAGTATTGTCATTAACATTGCTATCATTTATCCTAGTATCCTTGACAAACAGACAAGACAAATTGAGCTCATAATCCGTTCTATTCAGTCACAGTGTTAACTAAATGCTAGGATGATTCTTTTTTTACTCAACAATATTGTAAAATCAAACACATAACAACAGATCGAAGAAACACCGTATCTAGATATGCAATATTTTACCAACTTTCTACAGACGCAAATATAAAATTTTGTTGCGGCTCTTGCTTGCCGATTACGTGTTTAAATTCAGATATTAAAAATCAAATTGTGTTGAAACGTGTGTTCATAATGTATGAGGTAGCTGTGGATAGCTTAGCAAACAGAACGACCTATAATCAAAATTGACACTGGAAACGTAACAATCATTTCTGATACTCTTGCATTATAAAAAGCTAGCAGAATTTGTAGCTAGCAGAGTAGCTTGAATTTGTTCAATTTTTCCCTTAACCTATTCCTATAGTGATTAGTTATCCTGGCCTTCGCCAAAGTCCGTATTACTGTTACATCTACGGCATATCGCTCGGCTTTAGTTATTTCTTATTCAGGTGCTATAATGACTTACAATATAATACGAGTATGTTCTTTGTCGAGATCGCGCTCCTATATAGCGCGTATTTTCACAGATGTCTAATATTTGCATATCGATCTGATAACCCAGTTCCAATAAACTTTACATACATATGTCACTTCTATTAAATTAACATGTTCAGTGAATATACATTTCCCGAATTCACCGGTGTGAAGTGAAAATGAACCGGTTCATCGATTACCGATGTATAATCGATTCGCGTTTGTAAAGGCTATGCATCATTCGTAGGATTACTTTGTACAGCTAAGTAAAGGATTATAACAGTGGTTTTGTAATGTGGCTCTTTTTTACCTTGTATTCAACCTTTTTTACCTATCATTTTCGTTTAGAAGTTATCTAACTCAAACAGATTTTTATGACCCTTTACCGCAACCTTTGTGTCTAAAAACAGCTTATTATCCACGAGGAAATAATTTTTAATGTTACATAAAAAAGAAATTAAACACGCAGCTCATTATTAAAATTCGCATCTACATTTATAAACTTCGAGAATATATCTAAATGCGGAAAAACAGAAACCGCATGCAACACCGATTATACTTTTGTCAATATTAACTATTTTATTAATTATTATTTCAAATCACTATGTATTTAAAAATAAAATTAATTAACTTCCTCACTAACAGTCTTAGTTAATTAAGTACGCGGCAAAACATTCTAATTTCAATTTTCAAAACGAATATGAAGTGGTTAAAATATAACCGCCATCTATCACAGCGCAACGGCAACATGATTTTTTCGTACACAAATTTTAATATAAGTTCCGCTATTCGACGGCAGGTGGCAGTAATCCACCTGCACGCACATTCAAATAAACTAAAAGTTTTGAAGTTTTACATAACACGCGTGTAGGTATTATAATGATATTTTTAACTGAGATAGCATCAAATTAACTTATTTAAATGCATAAAATTAGTAAATGACTGTGTTCCTAAGTTACGAGTATTATAATTTACTAAACTCACTTGACTGATAATAAATTATGCCCCTTTGATGGGTCTTATAATATCTATCAACAAATCAAGGAAAAGGGTCAATTTTTGAATCATATAAATAAATTATAGGTACAGGTTCTCTGAACATGGGAAATACCAAAATATCTGATTAAGGAAACCACAAGGCGATTAACAAATTCTTAAGCACCTTTCCTGGTTCAAGTTTCAAGAACAGTTATGATATAAAAGGTAATTTTAACGGTCAATTTGTGGATTTTTAATTTGTGAGCTGGCACACATTTTGATCACACAAACATTCGTTTCGGCACGGTGATCGAACCCGTGACCTCTTATAAACGCCTTTTCTTATACTGCACACGAAGATTGCCATGCGTATTTAATTAATAACTTTCTAACAGCAGTACCGATGTCCCAAAATTATTGGAATCCAATTTTATATCTACTAATAAATTAATTTGCAGTTGCATATAGATTCATAGACAAATTAAAAAACCTATTTTACTTGTTGAATGTTTTGTCCCTTTCGAACGATTTGAGGATTCAGTTTGAGCGAAGGAGACAAAAATTCGATAATTTAAATAGGTTTGTAATCTGTCTATGAATGTCTTATTCATAGACAGAAATTAATAGTAGTTATAGCGACATTTTTAAGCCGCTTCGGGTATGAAAGAATGGATGATTTACTGGCACCATTTAAACAAATGTTATGCGTATCTCCTTAATAAACTTATCCATTTTCAAAGTGCGACAGCGACCTTGATTTGCCCAGGTATCATAAATACATAATCATCACGCCTGTATCCCATTGGGGTAGGCAGAGACTATGGATCGCCACTTTGCTCGATCCTGACATACTACTTTCGATTCATCCACATTCATCAATCTCTTCATGCATACCCGTCGTAAATAAATAATAATAATCATAAATATTTTAATGAATACGTCCAACTGTGACTATTGGGTGTATACATTGTCCTGACTCCACACTAAGATCGAGTCTAGTGTCGTGGGTATCAGAAACTAGGAGAGATTTTTCGGTCTCACATACACCCAGACCCGAAACAAATACATATAGTTTACCCAAACTTTTTCGGTTTTCCCATTCAGTGCGGGAACCGAACCCGCGGCCTCTTGTTTCACAGCCGGCGTGGCGTCTAACCAGATGCGCCATGGACGCTGTGAAATGTTTTAGTTCACTTACAAACTTAAACTAAGTAAATTGTTATATTCAGGGTGATATTTATATGTAACTTAATTTAAACCACATGTTTCTCATCACCCCAGGTGACATTGTACAAAATTTGTAATAAAACGGATTTGATTTTTTGTCAAAAATCGTAATTTTAGTTTTCATGATTTTTGGCCACCCCTTATAAATACGAATATTTTTTACCGCTTGGCTGAACTTCCATTCGATTCGGGAACTTACGTGACCCGTAAAAAGAATCGTACCTATACGAGTTGATCTAAGGCTTTGGAAACTAAAATCGCGATTTTCGACAAAACTAACAGGCAGTTTTTCTTTCAAACTTGGTACAATGTTACCTGGGGTGGCTAGGAAGATGTGGTTTAAATTAAATACCATATGTCAACATCACCCTGTATATTTTTGAACCTATATTCCTACAAAATAAAATATGCCCAAACTGAATACGACGCTAACAATACAATTTCGCAAAACTGTTTCCAAAGACCTTTACATACACAGTTGGCAATCTTAACAAGCCATCTACCAACCTAAGTGAAGAAACATACATACAAGCACATTCTGCTTGTGTCGTCTTTTATTGTTTGAATGGCTGCATCATCACAAACAACATGTTTGACAAAAAAAATATTCAGAACATTTAATTGCACTTTTTTTTCATGCTTAATAATTACATAAATATTTCTTTCCAGCCAAATTATAAGATTACTGTACTGAATTCTCTGAAATATGCCATTAGACAGTTCAAAGCCCCGATTAATAGGTCAATTATTGATTTTATTCATATTGTGTTATCAATTCTTTGTAAGGTACGGTAAATTGTCGTCTTGTTAAATATATAAAAGGCAATTGAACTTACAGTCCGGGCTGCCACGGAACCAGAAAGGGGACTGACAAAACAAGCCTACAAAATGAGTCACATTGATTAAGATCTAGGTATGACGAAGCAGATCTGAAAAAGGCATTTATTAATAAATACTATTTTATAAAATAATACTGTGACAATAAATAGAAATATAACAAAACAAAGCATAGCTTTAAAGCCACATAGAAATAAACAATGTTAAATGTCCACGGAACCACAGCGTTACTAAAACCACATTTCTCCAAAAAGCATCTACGTACGAGTAAATTTCACTGCACCTTTCTCTTTCTATCCAATAGGAAGGGATAAGGATAGTATTATGTGTCCGATTAGTGAAAGGTTGCATTCGTACAACAAAAAAGTGACCACGGGGCATTAAAGAGAAGCAAACATTTGTCATAATTATACTTATCAATTTAGTTTGCTAATCGGTTGCTTTGAAGCGTCACAAAAATGGAGGAAATTAGTAATTACTATTTTAATCCTAATCGGTCACGATTTACCGTAATGAGTTCCTCAATAACCAATAATTTGATTCCTAATCCTGGCTAGTTCTTGCTTAGTCATGCAAAAAAAAACTATTAAAATCTGGCCGTTAAACAATTATTAATTAGGAAATATAAAACAGAATCGAATTCGATTTTCAAATAATAAATAAAATTAGGCAACTGGCGAGCAGTATCAATAGCGGCTGCCGCGTCTGAGTCTCAATCGCCGTGAGCCAAAGCACGTCAGCGCACGCGTCCGATGAAAGTCCCAGACCGGAACACTCGTGGCTTTCTATCAACCGCGACACATCGAATTCCGAACGGTTTATTAAAAAAAAAATAGAATTCGGTGATGAGGTCTATTTGTTGTGATTTGTGAACGAATCCTGGCTATTGAACGCAATCTAATTTAAATTGGGAACAGTGTTTTAAAAAAGTGTGAAGAGCTTAATGGCCCACTGGGCAGTGAGACAGTGGTGTTGTTTTTGACTGACGTTTTGGTATTGGAAATTGTGAATTAGATTCGACATTCTATGGATGTAAAAATGGATCCAAGGTAAACAGTTTTGCAATATACAACCTTTACTTTGATAGAGCCGGTAATTTCGCAAGCGATGTTAAAATGCCGAGGACCGTTATTAAGAAAAATATATACTCACAGAAATATACCGTTAAGGAGTGCAGCGTAAATAATTGCGTAAAGTCTTAATTACAGCTTTAGCAGTTTTTAAACGTTTCTACAATAAAAGTTATAAGTAGTGTTTATATTACAATATTTTAAAGAATAAAACGAAAATAGTACCATATATCCAAACCGTATATCCAAAATTCCTCTAAATCGGAAAGTTAAGGATTAAAAATAAAACATTAAATAATGGATCCATAATGTTAATGACAACACAATGGATGACGAACATATATCATGACTTCAATAGATACCCACAGGAATATATAAATAGTCGATACAAAAGTACTGCGTGACGAGTCCGGATGCAGATTACAGTATGTCACATCAATCATAGTTTTGTATGAAGAAAATCATCTTCAATTATGCGTTACAGACGGTCCGATAAAGGCGCTATCGATGCCGTACCAAAGGTATATGAAGGTTTGGAAGTCCAATCGCTCATTTTATGACATTAAAGTTTGGACTAATAACTAGCTTACATTATCATAGATCTATCATCCGGTCTACGAGTATAGGCAAGGAGACTAAAAATTAAGTTATTGTACTAGGTCAAGAATTGCAAACATGAGTAATACAGGTCTCGGAAACTCTATAAAGTTAAGTAAATAGTCAGAGTACTTCAGGTCAGCATTAAATATATAAGAACGATCGTAGGTTTCAAAATGAATAACTCCTTTCTTAGAGGTAGACATATTTCATTTTAATATTACTAATAACATATATTTTTTCATCAGCTGATAAATCTAAATGCCATAAACGCATTACTAATACCAGATATTTTCTATTAGGTAAATACTACAAATGCCTTTCCATATTATTGAAAATAGTTTGACCTACTCCACCAAGTACCCGAAGCTGTTTGCTTTCGGCCGTTCAAATTTTATTTCGTAACATAGAGGCCATTAAAAAAAAGGGTAATGTATTCAATTGGAACGTTAACCCAAAATCTTCTATATTTAAAATGCGAGATGTTGGGTAACGTTTTTAAATAATTGCAAAATGTCCGCTTAAAATTGACAAAACGTTGTGTTGCAACAAATAATTAGTATTAAACCTCTAAATGTTGTGTATCTAGTAGATGGGATCTAGTTTGTATAGAAAAAAGCCGCATTTTGCCACTCAAAATTTAAGGCTGAACAGTATTGGGAACATTATTGAATACATTGTTTATAGCACTATTTACTTCCAACAGTATAAGACCAAAGGACCACCAACCGACGATACATAACGTGATTATATCAGTCCAACAACTTCTTCAACAAAAAATATTTACGATTAACTATCATGTCAAACCAAGCTATGAAGCTCTCTCCAAACTCAACTAGAAAATAATATTGTCTGTCGATAGTGCACAAACCAACAATATAAATGATTCAAGCGATCGAGTCGCATCGCATACAGAATTAATTCGAACATGGAAAGCAGCTAGCTGTATTGGCCGACATACCGAGTATAATTCGGTACTGTAATCTTGTACGTTCACTGGTCGTGTCATGGTCATCAGATTTAGGAAAAGGCTTGTCATTCGTTGCTTCATCTGGTGCGAAGATTCTCGCGTTTGCTTTAGTGTTCGCAACTGTCTAAGCTAAGTGTTCTACGTGGCTATTTACAATATAACGCTAAGTGAAGTCATATGTTAGTACTCCTTGCCATTTATTTCATAATAATTAACAAGTGCTCAACAACCATCTGCATCGTCACCGGATTTTCAAAATGTATCACCTAATTACCCTTCGATAAAAGAATTATCACAATTGTAGCAAAGTTAGTAAATGTCACACAGTGTATATAACTATATTTTTCAAAACAAAAGTTACTTAAATGTTGTAAAGTTCACATCCATTACTCATTTATTTAAATGAAAATAATAAACACAAAGACAAGTGCATTTGAGTAACATCTCCATTAGCCTAGATTTTTTTCTTTTTGAATGACCACACGACACTAAGCCCTAATACATTGCAATTAAGTGCAAATTTCATAAACATCTATCAACAGCGGTTCCTTCACACCTGACACTACTTTTCCTGATTCACCAGTTACACTGGATTCCAATGTGTTTCGTCCTTGTCTAACACATTTAGGTGTTCCAATAATTCTATCTCTGTCTAAACCTCGATTTGCGTCCACAGCTGATGTGTTGATTTCCTCGACGCTGTGAGAAAGGGTAATGTCAGGGTTTACATCAAGAATACATTAAGACAGCGGCACAATAAGAAAGTTTATAGCAATTGTACATAAGCCTTAACCTATTGCGTAACCTATATTCGAAAGATCATAAAACTAAGGTCGTTTTCTTATGCGAATATTAGCAGATTCAGATATTCAATGCTTGAACTTTAAGATAATAATTTATGCATTTAATTAGAAAATAATCATATTATTCCTATTACTCGTATGTTCAGCAGAGTACTTCTTGCAACTGAAGAGAGATAGGGAGATTCGTATTGCCGTGATGAAAAACTGGATTTAGCCTTAGGCTAGAACAAAATAAACTTGAAAAAATATTCTACCAATACTATTTGTTCTACATCATCCTTGCTCGTTCGATTTTCTTTAAAAAAAAAACTAAATTTACAGTGTATTAAAAAGTGTATAAAATTGTTGAACATTGACTCAAAATACTCATTTAACTCCGGATAACTATGTTTATGTCTGCCACTTAGGTAATAAATAGTGTGGATACAAGGAAATCGGTAATTTAGGAAGTTATGAAAAATCTGTTTTTATCATTTACAGCTCAATCTCTTCAACGATCATAACTTAATTAAGCAAAAACCTCAAACCTTTCACATTTCAATTAAAACATTACGTACTCATACGCTTACATAAATCGAGAAAACAAAGTAATCTTTGAAGCCCAAACGATCATAAAATATGAAATAATGAATATGATTACCCAAGTTACAGCACAATTTGACCCACGACACGACACACCTGTGACACTGATGCGGCCTATCAAGATAATTGCAACCACTACGCAAATTAATGTCGTGATAATGAGCGATTATTATAATGGCTCAGTCGATGACACTGACCTTTGGCAGCAATTACTGAAGTTTATGGGCTTTTTTCTGTAATTGCCTCTTTATATTGACCTGGATGAATAAGTGGTTTGGCATTGGAGGAAATTTAAATGTTATTACTTTCGTGATGATTTCAACCGTCCTGTTAATTTACTTATTATATTTTAATATTTTTTTGGGAAATAGACTCTACTTAACAGACACAATAGACTTGTTAGAATTTCTGCCTGTAAATTTGCATAAGTACAACATTATTAACCCCAACTTTACCATGAAATCATTTTTTATTGACAGCGATAGCCAAATTATTTAAAACATATATATATATATATATATATATATATATATATATATATTTATATTCAAACATCTTGTGGCATATTTATTAGCTTATACCTCCCGAACTCATTTCAAAAGAAGGTCGAAGGAAGTCGGTCGGTTCAAAAGAAGATTTCAATATAAGGAACTAAGAATTAAGTTCCTAATTTAAAACAGGGACATGTATTGGTAACGTTGAACCCACAACTTCCATGAGAACCGGAAACAGGTGCACGCTTTACTTTCCGCAAATGCGGAACTACAGTGACGGTTTAACCCTTTCTACAAGACTGGTTCCAACGATTTACCCATCATCTACATAGCGTTGCATTGCATGGTTTATGATATACATTGAGCCTTAAACAACATTATGGAAAATATTAACAGCCTTTCCCAATGGTCTGATATTTGTATCCGCTATCATCTAATCAGTCTGGGCATTCTTAAAGAATTTTAGAAGGCCTTAAATTATATTACACCAAATGTTAATAAAAAGAAAATAAATTGACATATGTATACCGAACTGTTAAATGGTAATCTATTAACGTAGATATCCCCAGGTGGAAGAAAGTAAATGATGATTGACTGTACAAGCTGAGAATAAATAACAGAAAAATCAGTCACAGAACCCGATGTAACTAAAATGTTAAATTATACAGACTTCCAAAATGTGTGAAAGATTCATTTCCTTAGTTATATTGTATTTAGAATATAAACTGCTATAAGAACTGGTTTTTATTATAATTAATTCGAGACCAATAGTGTCCTAGATATGAATAAATAACCGCAATATTACATACATAAACTCTCAGGGATGCCATCAGGACACCCAAATTTCACCTTGTATGTTCTGTCCCATGATGTAATAGGGGGCGAGCCTATCGCCATGTCAGGTACAATCGCCATATAATAGTATAAAAATACTTCTAGAATACGAAAGAAATTTCTTTCACTGACTAAAATACCACATAGCGCATTTTCATGTAAATATGTTTTACAAAAAGGTGCTCATGATTATTTACTAGCTAAGCTATTAAGGTCACAGCTTGATTTACAAACGTCTGCAATTAACCAGATGGTAGGCACTGACGACATTCTAGACAAACAAGGGTAACTAGTTGCCACTGGAACACGCAAACAGAAACATGAAACGCGACAAATTCATCTGCGAATTAAGAAACTCCACGGAACACATAAAACCGTAATGTTTCGCGATTTCGTGACAATAAAAGAGAAAGGGGCGAGGAAAGAGCACTTCATTCGTTGACTAAACAACTTGTTTGTAAACGCCAAAGTATAAGAAAGATATAACATCCAACGTAGGTACGCAACTAAAACCAAAGAACGTACAATTTACATGAATCATCCCAAACGGAACAGGTTTAAAAATAATTGCCCTACAGTTAAAATAACTGTTCTTGACCTATCCACTCTTCTTTTGGATAATGACAGAATTGAGGATAAAAGTTTAATAAACGGCAAAACTGTTATTCAAATAGAGATTTAACACGCAGTCACAGTTGTTTAGCAGCGTGTAATTTATTGGAAAAATTAGCAATTTGCATGACCAGCATCAGGCAAAGCGTGTATTTCCGTTAGTTTATTACGAAACCATACAGCATACGGAGAATCTACTTAGCTATTCATTTAACAACATTAGGTTCCATTCATCCATTACTGCCTTTCGCGTAATGATTAGGAGCACCGTTTCGTCATTCGAGAAAAAAAAATAGTTTTAAAATCCGTTAGTAAACATACCATACATATTTATATGGAAAAGGTTGATGACTTAATATCTATAGGTGACCCTGTTGCAAAGATAGTTTCTAATTTGATAGCCAGCGTTCAGCCCTATTACATAATTAAATTAACATTCGTGCCATGTAAATATATTATTATCTAAGCTTATGTAATGCTATGTATCACATTCGCGATCCAAAAACGCAAGTGTCAATAGAAAATAAGAGTGGGCACCATAATTTTGGGTTACGCCACAATACGTACGCGCGGTGGCTAACTAACCATTCTGTCAAACAAACACGAGCCAAGCAATCTTCAGCTTTCTCCAACACGGAATCAATCATTTGCTTCGTCTATGGAACATAACACCTGGAGACGATCGGACGCCACCAAACGACATTGAACTTTGAGTTGTTGAAACAAGGATTCATTTTGATCGTATACATGCACTTAGTGATACAGAAGATCTAAAGTGCACGTAGGCCATTGGAAATGAAGCCACTGTTCCACTTGTTGCTGTGGCCGGTCCAAATAAAGTTTGCAATAAAATCAACGGTGAATTAATTGATATATTTAATAGTCCTGCCACGGCTGTGATGTGACTCGACTCACGTCCGCGTTTTTATTGTGGTACAGTAAGGGCCAGACATTAAGCGACCATTACTAAAATGTGAGTCATCGGGATTTGGTAATCAAGTATTGGGTAAAGTTTAAATTTGCTGCTTATTTTGAAATCGACCCGAGAAATATGAATTATATTACATAATTTTATTTTATGTTATCAGAACAATAAAGGAGACTAAAAAATCACCATTTGAGTACCATGTCTTAAATTTCAATACGTTACTGTGTAAAATTGAATTCTATCCACATAATCCCTCCTGTCTACACAATACTCGTACATGCGTTCGTAATTCTCTAACTATTACATAAACATTAAAATTATGATCCAACACACCATACGAGCCTTGCAAAATTCAGGCCGTCCATGGCGGTGCATAAAACCTTACTACATTATTCAAGCTTTGTCTACTCAAAGGATAAACTTAGAATTTATGATGGTATAGTATTGTATGGTAGAATAACAAGTATTTCCTTAGTACATGACGTTAGTAATATTTTAAGGTGGTCACGGAGTCTGTTCATAAAAGAAACATAATAGTGTTATTTCTATCGTATAAAGTACTTACCGTCTTTTGAGAAGCTGAAAAAATTACAAAACGTCGCTCACATTACGAAGCATTTACCTGGAAAATAGATGAAATAATTTTAATCTATATAATCCTTATACGTCCTACTGGTAAAGCTCCTCTACGATTCGAGTAATTTATTTGTCAGCCCATAATGCAAGACTAGTGACTGTTAGTAGACAATTATAAAAAGTAACATCCCCCGTGGCTGAAGAGAGAGAGAGAGAGAGAGAGAGAGAGAGGCGGAGAGAAACATCCCCCACTTAATCTATGAGAGGATAATCATGAAGATTACTTTATCATAACCAACTGTCATTTGATAATAAACACATAAACGAACTCTAAAACTACATCAAACATATGCATATTATTATACCTTATACATGGTTTTTTTAATGCATACAAACTATGAGGAATTTCGTTTCTGTTTACATATCTGGTAGTTACTTAGGTAGCCAAATGTTCTATGCTAAGTCAAACCCGTATAGTCAACAATGATGTAATACTCACATCTGACAATTTATTTGCTCGACTGGACAAAGCAAAGAGAAGTAAAACGCTGTTACAGGATGCAAATGCCGGAAGGTATGGTCCAGTGAGTTGTTATTAAATAGGCTGAACAACGGTTGCGAATAATAAACCGACACTAGCTATGATGTAAGCGTACGCCGAAGTATATGTATTAAATAACGATTGTATAAATAACATAACTATTGATAATGAAGCTAATTGAACCGGTAAAAAGATGACATCAATAATTTATGGGTGCGAAAATAGTTATAATTATCGGACAATGTTCTAGAATCCCACAGATTTGTTAAATTTAAGGACCATCATATCAAAATAAATGCAGCGATGTGTTGAACTTCAAGTTTCAACGGAGCTTAACTTGTACCTTCTCCTTGTTCGCTCCATTCTGAATACTAACAGCTTTATTATGATCAGATGTACTCCGCCTGAATTTAAATTACTGGAATAATTATAAGACATTTTATTTCCATGGTTTATCCTTTAGGATGCTATTGGAATATCTAATGTAACATTTTCTTTGAGGCTAGGCTTGTATTAACAATGTATAGAGCTCGTGAATTTCAAGGTATGAACTGGTTACATTGAGACGTAGATAAAACTATTGTATGAATCAAACTCTCCATTGATATGGATCAATATCCGAAATGAAAGTTTGATACACAATATTTCCTTGCCTAGGAAAGTACATTCAGTTTCATAAACGCTTAGAACCAAAAATAACCTAAAAATCACTGATCGCAAAAAGTCATCATCATTTTTAACCACAAGAAGGTTACTCCTAAACAGCTAAGTTTAAAGATCCTTCATCCAAAGATCTCCATTACCGACAATCTAAAAAAGGTTTCACGAAGTCGCTTGATGTAGACTTTTTACCAGTTCAGTGGCTGAATATAAATTCCTTAAATGAAGATATAATTATTAATTAACTTATACAGGTAACAAGACTTATGCAGTATGTGTACTTCATAAATAAATAAATAATTTACAATGTTACTTCGAAAAGGATTACAAATACTGCGTAAATAGTCATAAAACTAATAAATTACGACATCCAAAGCACCTAACATCTAAAACATCCGCCAGCTACTTACAAAACTCGATTGCCAAACTCAAGTGGTTGTTTATTCGACGCATAAACGCGCCTATGTAAACTAATTTCACATTCTATTACGTTATGTTGGTTTAAGTAAGCCAAATAAATAATGTCAACGCTGCCTTATATACCAATAGAATCGCGTAATAAATTGCTCAAATTCCAGTCGCAATCACTCATTAATTCAAAAGTTCCTAGCGTAATCTAAGGCAGAAATGGACAGCGATCCAATTTGACGAAAATAATATTGAATCTCTCCGTGCGCCGAGGAACTATTAAGGTGTCAGAGCCAATTATTGTCTTATTATCATCTCAATAAAGTTTAAGTTACCTTAAGAAGTTACAGAAGATATCATAAAACTCTGAAGCTTACGCTAAGCTCAGGTAAGAGTTGACCATTCCGAACCTAGACATTTATTTTCTTTCCGTTAATCAACTTATGCTCGTACCAGGCCATAATCTTGGATCTTAGGATCAACTTCCTCACACAATAAGAATAGGTCTATCTCGACCAGTGATAAGAACCGATATCGAATTCTAAATGTGATTCAAAGATTTGACCATTGTATACAAGAAGAGTCCATACATAAAAACAATTCAATTTGAAGATGTGGCACAAACAAAAAGTGCGTCTTGCTCTGATAAATTTAGAATGTCGGAATTCCATTCACACTTAGTAGGAAACCATGATTATGATACCGTAAATCTTAAAGCGTTAAGTGGATTAGCTACCTTAAAAACTTTTACCGTAAAGCATTACAGAAACCATAGGAAATAACCGATCTAAGAGGATTTGTTTTATTTGCCAAGCATATATAAAATGACAATTCTCAGCGACTTTATGTTTACTGATGGAAAACGACATGAAGATAAGCAATAAGAAAATTAAAACTCATTTATTATAATCGTAAATAAAATCCATTTTACAGGCATGCTTTGTGATGACTTGCAAATAATTTTCAAATCGCCATTTCATTGTTATTTAATTTTGATTTGAGAAAATCTGTATTAAAAGAAGACCAGAATACCAGAGTTAAATGTAGCTCCAGTCGTGACTTCCAAAATCAAAACCAAAGCACATGAACTATTGCCAGAGAATAACTGCATCCAAAATTTCAATAAAATCGATTCTCATGATAACTATACACAGAACATTACCATCCTAAATAACACACCGGCGGATTATATTACCACGCATAATGGTCGATTACGTTCAACTCAAATATGTGTAGAAATTCATTATGAAATCGTTACGCATTACTG
Organism: Theretra japonica; assembly: GCA_033459515.1. NCBI lineage: Eukaryota > Metazoa > Arthropoda > Insecta > Lepidoptera > Sphingidae > Theretra > Theretra japonica. Next base: position 8,351,332 of record CM065942.1, read on the forward strand.
CAACACATAACTGGGAATAACTGTTGCTTCTGTAGATTTCTGGTTAGCATCTATATTCTATCTTACGTGATGTCTCACGTCTGCTGATTTGAAAAGAAATAAGAGATTAAAATGTCAAGTTAAATATTTATTTTAAACTTTATTTCAATATTGTAGGCTCTTTACTATAAAATTGATGAGTCAAGTTGATGGGAGTGGTTCCAATGACTCCCATGCAAGCAAAGCGAAGTGACAGCTTTGAAGATACGCTTCGTTGGATCATTAAATTTGGTGAAGATCTATTAATACGAAAAGGATCCGGCCTTTTGTCACCTCTATGATCCCGCCCGTATCTGCTTCAAGGCTAGCATTACTTGTATAGAGATTAACAATATACATTACATTAGATGAACAAAAGCTGCGCTAACACAACACGCAGAACTTGCAATAATATGATAATAAAATAAAATAACAATCCGTAAAAAGCTTTTTAAAATAACAAAATGAATACACAACAAATATTGGCGAAAGGGTTTTACTGCCATATGAAACGTGTCAACATTGAAAGTGTTGTTTATTTAAAGAATTACGTCATTTAGTTCAATAAATGTTTATCTGGTTGTTTCAAACTTCGCCATAAAATGAATCTGTTTGCGAAATATCTCAGATAAGAAATAAAAGTAACAGCCTGTTAGTTTGAAGCAAATAAGATTTTAATTGTAATAAGCAATCCCAATGCCATATACAAAGAGAATGCCGATATGAACATAATAATTAAACGTTGTAAATTTTCACATAAATCAGGTTAAAATTATTTTCTAAATCACATACTTGCTAGTAACGAAATCCTAACACAAGCACAAACGACAATTCAATAAGAACAAAAAAAACAAATTCAAAACTTTAACGGCCCGTACTATAGTCTTTCAAAACAAAAGAAGAGTCAACAATCGTGTCCGCCACGGTAGGCACAGATGTTGTTTGTGTCGGTAACTCGGTTAGTAACGGTCTAACAACCGATTTGACAAGGCGAAGGCTGCATTATGAGTCCAAATGGAAGCCAACGCGACCTGTCACGGCAGGCGATTCACTGAAGCGAATAATGACTAAAGGTTAAACCTTGTGTGTAATTACTAATTATGGGTATTGATGTAACATTTTTTTACGATAAGAAGGAAAGAAATGGGCTCAATTTTTCTCTTACTCAAAATATAATTTTTCAAGCAAGGTAATTTTTTTGTGAATATTGATGTTTTAATACCCTCTGGAACTCTTGGGAGGGAGGGTGAAGAATGAGGGCTTTGCCACAATTGAATCCTGTATCGACTCTACCACCATATAAGCTATTACTGTCTTGTATTTTCCAGTAATCTAGTATCAGTCTAGTAATAAGGAGGTTGGAGACGCATCCATTAAAATATATCCACATTGAGGAAAACACGAAGACCAGGAATCGCTGATTATATACCACACATTTTATATATACATAAGTCTGTTACAGAACGTTGAAATGTTATCTACACTTGTTTTTCAACTTTCATTTTACATAACGTGCAGCTCCTTTATTGATTTACTCGGCTACGATGTTTTCTTTTAGATATTTATTGCAATGATCGTGAACAATCCACCTTCTCTCTCATTAGGACCCCTAGAAATGACAAAGTTGCATACCATGATCATGCTCTGTGGATATCAAGCAAAAATTACACGTACGTTATTTCTAGCATATCCTAGAAAGACATATATTGGTCTGATGGATCGATCTAATCGATTGTAATATCCTCAAAGCGATATTAAACTACGTACAATCAGAAACCTATCAACAAATCGAGGGAACTAGGTAACCTGTTCGCGCTTACACTTTATCACACATTACGAAGCTCGATGCCGAGCTGTTAATGATCAACGGTCAATGGAATTATTGCTACAAATAATCTCATTTATAACAAAGTACATAAACAAGAGGAACTTTAATATTTATTTAACGATTTTTCGTATTGCTTCTGACAATGTGAGCGATAATTGATACGTAAAATAATGCCGATAGAACACGCACACCAAGGCGTATATAATAAAACAATGATATACTGATATCACGACGATGGACGAACAAGTTTACGAATTTACTATGTTACAGAAAAAAGTAATTCGCAGAAATCCAATAGGTTCCTCTAGGAATCTAAGGAAGAATTGTTTTAGTATATCCATCCCATGGTGGTCTAACAGAAATTGCTTTTAGCAACAAGACAGCCACTTGTACCTTTTTCTTTTTGTCGTGTCTACTTTACATCTGGTTTACAATAAAGTGTTAAAATAAAACAAAAAAAAATAGTTTATGATTGTTATTTGTGAAGACAATGGTGATGATGATTAACAACTGGTATTAGATAAAAACATCATACGCATCTATCTAGTAAGCCAGAGGAAGGTCACTGCTGGAGATAAGCCTTCCCCAAGGATCTCCACATTTCATGCCAATCATGTAATTTTGTAACATCACAGCGGCAAAATTTCTAAACATAAAAGCGACAGAACATCAGCTGTTCAACCACAAGCAGCAATTAACACGTGTTTCGCACAGTCTCGACACGTACGAGAGTGAAATCTGGCGTGAACAATTTTTGTAAACATTTTCAATTGGACACAATCCATTGCTACGCCAGTTAGCAAAATCCACAAACATAATTAAAACAAGTGATCTTTAGAAACAAAACAAGGAATAAAATCGAAGCGGCGAAGTGACAATGGTGGCAGTTCAAATAGGCGGCATTAAATTGCCAGTGAAAGTTTATTGCAATAAATAGAATTGAAGTTGATTTTACAAGAAACCGCAAAAGACAAAGAAAACAACCTGACAATTCAAATGTTTTTTTCATAACTCTGAAGCCTTCTTACTGTCTCCTCCTCATAGGTCTGCTGACAATCTTTACGGTCTACAACCGTAATGTCCCGGATACAATACCAAGACCAGACAATATCATTTTAAAGGAACTATTATTTGCCAGATACTGAACAATATATCAGACTGACGGTTATGAGCCAAGTACTTGTGCAACCTCCAAATATTAGCTGAAATATTCGTAAATCTTGGAAATTATCCAAATGAAAAATATTTACGATTTAAAAGGATGTTATCAGTTCAATTTGATAAACTAGGCTCCAGAAATGACGGCACTCGAGTCATTTTGAAAAACCTGTTGAATTTCTCCTCGCGTCGTTTGGGCCATGTGTGCCGCCTTGGTCCACTGACACACTATCAATGGCAGGTCCAAAATCGTTTTTATAATATTAGCGACATATTTAACTCCAATAACTCGCCTTACAGCTATAAGCTTTATTGTTAACGGTACCAAGGCCGAGGTCGTTGAACTGTTGAGTGTTTGCAAAACAGCGTGATAGATGGCGTAGCATGGTTTATAAAAACAACTAATTTAAACTCATTGAGAAAGTTCATTTATAGTAATGAGTAAGAGTAAAAATACTTTTTGACAGATGTAATAAGGTGTTACATGATAAAAAATAAACTAAAAGCCACACATAAAACATACTCCTAAATTGAAGTTTGACTAACCTAATGATTATTAATTACCCTATATATAGTCTTTGAGAATATAGTCGTAAAAGATATTCTCAAAGCTATCAACGATATTAATAGTCTACTTGTGAACATTTTTTTAAATTGATCTTTTTTCTCAATTCCAGAAATCAAACGAGAAGAGAGCGCGCTCGCGCGACCAGCCATGGGTCAAGAGCAGTCATACACACACGCTAACGTCCAAGTGAGGCGGTACAAGGACAAATACGACGATCCCATACAGTACAGGAGCTCCATCGACTACAGGAAAAACGACTACGAAGACAAAGACTACGAATACAAACGACACAGGGCGAGGAGAAGCGCCGACAGTTTCAACAGCGACAAGTCATCCACTGAGAGCAGTGGGTACAGAAGCGGTTCCAGCGCTTACGAATGCCGCTCCGATAGATCCTCATCCACCAGTGGATATTACTGCACGTCGTTATACAAAAACGATCACTACAAAGACATCAACAAGGAATTATACAAACCAGTCAAAATCCCTAAAGAGAAACGCTACAAGCTGCAACTCTTCGAAGTTCAAAAAGACGAGCTGAAGAGCGCCAGACTCAAGAGTTACTTGAGCGATACAGAGAAAGCGAAATTGAAGGCGGGACCGACGCCGAAGAAAGCCGGCATCAGGAACTACACGCCTAAGATTTTGTCCGAGGAGGAACAGAGAAAGAAATCAGATTGGATATAAGAGAACTAAGACTAGTAGTATAAGTTGTAAATATTAGTGTAGTAGTACATGTTTTGCGATAAAAATGGAGGCGGCAGGAGCGTTAGCGAGTCTGGCACCGTCGCCCATCACTGTATTGGGTCTGATACCACTCCTAGCATTAGGGATCACGTACTTCAGATACCAACAATTCGACCCGGAGTCTTATGTTACGGACGTCAATGCTGTAAGTTAATCTCCATGATTTTATTAGAAAAATTATTACAACGTATTAAGTAAACTTATTTATTTCTTATTTTTGCATACATTACTTCCTTATACGAGAACCATTAATATGGGACCCACAATTTTTACCTACCTACCTTGACTAATAAAGCTAATAAATACGTACACTGTATTAATATTATATAATTATCGTTCCAGGTGCTGCCGATCTACGATTTTGTGATAGTCGGCGGCGGCTCAGCGGGCGCCGTGGTCGCATCGCGACTTTCAGAAATCGGCAACTGGACAGTTCTTCTTCTGGAGGCCGGACAAGACGAAACTGAAATCTCCGACATACCAGCCCTCGCGGGCTACACGCAGCTCTCCGACATGGACTGGAAGTATCAAACGACACCTTCAAACAACCGCTCGTACTGCCTCGCGATGAACGGTGACCGCTGCAACTGGCCCAGAGGGAAGGTCCTCGGCGGCTGCAGTGTCCTCAACGCCATGGTCTACGTGAGAGGCAACCGGAACGATTATGATCTATGGGAAGCACTCGGAAATCCTGGCTGGTCATACGATCAGGTTTTGCCTTACTTCTTGAAGTCAGAAGACAATCGCAATCCCTATTTGGTTAACACTCCGTACCACGCAGCTGGAGGATATCTGACTGTCCAGGAAGCGCCATGGCGAACCCCCTTGTCTGTCACTTTCTTACGAGCCGGAATGGAATTGGGTTACGAAAATCGGGACATAAATGGGAAAGAACAGACTGGTTTCATGTTGACGCAAGCTACGATGAGACGTGGCAGCCGTTGCAGTACCGCCAAGGCTTTCTTGAGACCCGTTCGTCATAGAGACAATCTCCACGTTGCACTGGGAGCACAAGTAACTAGAATATTGATAAACCCGGTCAAGAAGCAGGCTTACGGGGTGGAATTCATTCGAAACGGGCAGAAACAAAAAGTGAGGATCAAGCGCGAAGTGGTCATGTCCGCCGGAGCCTTGTCGACACCGAAACTGATGATGCTCAGTGGCATTGGACCGGCAGATCACTTGAGAGAACATGGAATACCTTTAGTCGCAAATCTTAAGGTCGGTCACAACTTACAAGATCACGTTGGATTAGGAGGTCTGACATTTGTTGTCAACAAACCAGTTACGTTTAAGAAGGACCGTTTCCAAACATTTTCTGTCGCTATGAACTACATCCTTTATGAGAAAGGGCCGATGACAACGCAGGGTGTCGAGGGATTAGCTTTCGTCAACACGAAGTACGCACCAACGTCAGGAAAATGGCCGGACATACAGTTCCACTTCGCTCCGAGTTCAGTGAACTCTGACGGCGGTGAGCAGATTCGCAAAATTCTGAACTTACGCGACAGAGTTTATAACACCGTGTACAAACCGATTGAAAACGCTGAAACCTGGACAATCCTTCCTTTACTACTCCGTCCGAAGAGTTCAGGCTGGGTGAAGCTGCGCAGTAAAAATCCATTCCAACCGCCGTCGATAGAGCCCAACTACTTCGCATACAAAGAGGATTTACAAGTGTTGACTGAAGGGATAAAGATAGCCATGGCGATATCGAACACGACAGCGTTCCAGAGGTACGGCTCGAAGCCTCACAACATTCCGATGCCGGGGTGCCAGCACCACGAGCTCTTCAGCGACGAATATTGGGAGTGTAGCTTGAAGCATTTCACTTTTACCATTTACCATCCGACTGGCACTTGTAAGATGGGCCCGAAGCACGACCAAGACGCGGTCGTCGACCCGAGGCTGCGAGTTCACGGTGTTGCCAACTTGAGAGTGGTTGACGCCAGTATTATGCCCACCATTATAAGTGGTAATCCTAATGCTCCTGTCATAATGATCGCGGAGAAAGCCTCCGATATGATCAAAGAAGATTGGCTCGTGTTATGACAGTGTTGAAGTGAGACGTTTTGAAAGTACTTTTATATATGATACTAGTGTAATGTGACTAATATTATTTATTAAGTCTGTACATACTTAAAGGTTAGTGTTTATGACAAGTAGTAATGTTGTTAATATATTTTGTTTGTGGAACGGATTAAAATAAATGTCAAATTTTACTATTGTTGTTTTATTATGAGATTATATTTGGGACAATAGGAGTATAAAGAAAAATAAAAAATCTGTTTATAAATTATAGACATATTAGAATAATAACTTGGATTAATTTATAATCATAGATAACTCGTACCTATACAGACAAAAAAACGCAATAAAATACGTTATGTAGCCATAATAAATAAGTATTAAATCCTTATGAAAACACAACCTTACGCTGAATTTGGGCCACAGCATCTTATGTACATAATAGTGATAAATTAGTAGCACATTCATAGTTTCTGTTATAAGTAATGGTTATAAAACTATTAGAAGTTTGTCACGCTGTTTAAATAAAAAAAAACATGGTATAGATATTTTTATAGATAGTTAAAAGACAAACCATGTTTTAGAAAAAACTTATAGTTTAAAAAAACAATAAATAGGTACTGCTTTTTGGATTAATTGTAACCTACATAATATTGACTAAATGTTATATTATCGATGGTTGATTATAATTATCTACTACATTTCTGTTTTCAGCAACTTAAATCATCCAGGTGAAATCTAAAACCCTCTTTAAAATTCTTTTAGTCGTAAAACTACAGTTTCGAACTCTAATGTTAGATATAAATTAACAAAAATTTAAAGCGACATCTATTGTCGAGTAGCTATACTACTACCATCACGAACTTCATAAAAATGGTAATGTTATTTTCAACAACCGCTAGATGGCGTAGAATTAAACAAATGGAGTAGACTGTCTCGAAATAGAATAACAGTTACTATTTTTTCTCACTTTTAGCAAACAAAAATATTACTTAAAATACATTACGTAAAACGAATACAGAACATAAGCGGTAAATACATAAGCAAGTGTTATTGTACCAAAAATGCGTTGTGAGCTAGCCTAATTAATTTGATTAAGAAAAGACCGATTAAAATTTATCAGCTAAGGTTCATAACATTTGTTCGAACCGGTTATTACGATAATCCTAACATATTACAATACCTTTACAAAGTACACTCACATGTAACTGTGAAACTAACAGCTTTAATTACATTTCAATTGATTTATTCCTTGCCAAACGAGTTTCACAAACCTTATGTTCATTGTTGATTCCATGAAAAAATCATTTCAACATCGAATTGAATAACATTTGCAGTAATTGAGTAATGATTCTTGATTAGTAATCAACGATTACCGGAAAACATTTAAAGCCCCTTCAAATCGTACATTACTGAATAAACAATGAATCGAAAAGTAAAAAAATATGTTTTACTTGAATGAGGTTGGTTGGTTTAAACATATGTGTTTTAGTCCATAACCGTTAACAAAAATACAGTCTGACAGTCACATAGTCCTGACCCCACACTACGATCGAGTCTTGTGTCGTGGATATCAGGAACTACGAGAGAATTTTCGATCTCAAAAACATCCAGACACGAAACCAACACTTGTGGTTCACACAAACATTTGTTTCGATGCGGGCATCGATCCCGCGGGCTCTCGTTTCACAGCTGGCGTCCAACCAACTGCGCCACGGAGGCTATTAGGAGATATTTATATAATAATATAATAGAAAGAGCGAGTGCTCTCTCTTTACATTGAAGGCGTTTGGCCTCAATATTCTCAATAATACTACTGAGAATATTTAGGCCAAACGCATGACCCCATTTTTCTGCTCGTCCAATACATTATACTCTGTATGCCAATGCGATTTACAGACGTTTCAATACAAATATTTATGTTCAAGCAAACATTTGATGCCTATGTTCAGCAGCGAACTTGCTTTGGCTGATAGATTGGATTAGATTGGAAACATTTGAACAAAAGATCTGCATATATCAAGCCAGTGATCTGTGGTCAAGCCCAACCTGCACATAATTTGTACAAACACGTCATGTAATTCATGATCATGCCATTTGCCTTGCGTATGGTTCAGTTAGTATTAAGGGCATCGTGTAGTGTAGCCGAGACCGTGACTAGGGGCGAGTTGTTAGACAGTTGCCAGTCCCACATATGAGAAACCTACCAGCAATTATTTTTTGGATTGACCTATCTTAAAAAGTATGTTACAGTGCACAATTAACAACTGCTGAGCGCCAGACTCTTTTTCAATCGAGACTTCGATTGAGAGGGCGCGACCTAAAAAAAGAAACCAGGTAATTTCAATAATATGAGACAAAACAACACGGCACAAACAAATGAATCACAAATTACAAATGAATGAATGAAGTGGCATACGATTTATAAATACACCCAATAGTCACATACATAGTCCTAATCCTACACTAAGATCAAGTCTTGTGTCGTGTGTATCAAAAACTACGAGAGACTTTTCGGTCTCACAAACACCCAGACCCGAAACAAATACCTGTGGTTCACACAAATATTTGTTTCGGTGCGGGGATCGAACCCACGGGCTCACGTTTCCCAGCCGGCGTCTAACCAACTGTGCCACGGAGGCTGTCGATAAAAGACCAAACACCACGGCACTACGAATACATTAATGGAGTCGCAAAAGATTAAATTATAGTATGAGTTATGATTATTATGTATAAAATGCGTCGTGAAGCAGTCAGTCCCAGTTGTAGCCTTACGAATGCAATCGGTAATGCAAATCAGAAACCATATATGTAACACGACTTTGCTCTAAGAACTGGGTTATAATCTAACAAATTGTACTACGTCTTTTCTTATTGAACAAGTATTTAATGATGGCTATTTAACCGACTTCAAAATTAGGGGGAGACTCTCAATGCTTCGGAATCTTTTTTTTCTACCTAATTTCACACGATACTCGAAGACGCCAGAACCGATTTGGAAAATTCTTTTTTTTGTTTTTGACAAAAGTCCACTAGTTTCACGCAGAATTCACTGAGACTATGTTTCGCCCGACATGGGATAGATGGCGACGCAATCACCATGCCGGATATACATTTCAGTCTTTGCCAACTCACGATGTATTCCAAACTGAGAAACTCGCATAAAATGTATTTTCCGCCGCGACATTGAGACGCCTGATCGCTAGATTGTAGCATCACAATATCAATATCATAACAGCTTGTACTTAATAATTAATATCTGCGATTGCACATTTGAAACGTAACACATGTTTGTTGAGGACCACAATACGCCAATCACGTACGCCGGACTTACATAACTAAGCAAAGATATTTGCGCCACATCGACCATACTACTCGTTCTTGACGTTCCTTCATTACGATACACCTTAGTACTATCGTCTGCTTTTGCTGGTAAGACAAAGACTACAACCCCGAAGGTATGTGCAATAGTGTGCCGATAAAGTAATGAATGGATATTATGGAAATGGTAGAGCCACGCTGTTGTCAGTCATGACTCAGCATGAATGGGCAGGCTCATTCGGGGCGGTACCACTGTCTCACAGAAAATCGACGTGAAGCGACAGCCTCACCGTCGCATTTCGTTCGGTGATTGTCAGATGCACAATACCCCTTTCCTCTTCCCATCCTTTTCTCTCTCCGCTTCCCTCCCAACGTAACACGTTCATGAACCAGCGTTGTGGATGTTCATGGGCGGCAGTTATAACTTACTATCAGGTGACCTATTTCCTCGTTTGCCGGACCAATGCAATAATATATTTATATGGATAGCTCTCGCAATATTGCAAAAATACTGATTAAACTAAATTCGAAATACGACACATTTACTTGGATCATCACGACGGATATTCCACTATTGTATAATGTTTAAATCTATTTTATCTATTCTTTCTGTTCATTCCGATCCATCCAATTGATGTGTGAAGGAAATAACTCGTAGCGATAACATCGTGAGTTGTATTTTACATACAGCTTCACTTTTTTATCCTATTTTCATTTCTATTTACGGTACACTAAAAACTATCACTACATAGTATAAAACAAAGTCGCTTCCCGCTGTCTGTCTCTCCCTATGTATACTTAGATCTTTAAAACGACGCAACGGATTTTGATGCGATTTTTTTACTTGATACAGTGATTCAAGAGGAAGTTTTGTATGTATAATACCTATACAAGCAGTCCCAGTTTGTACAAAAAATATGTCTTGGTGTGGAGTGAAATCAAAAAAACATCTACACGCAGACGAAGCTGGGACGGACCGCTAGTGATAAATAAAAACACTCGCTTCAAAGAGTTCATTATGAAATTGTCGGCGAATCAACTAGGCCGTTTAATAGTAAAGCCATTGTTATGAAGTGAGTCACGCTTCAATACTTCCATGTAAAAAAATAATCACCAAATCGATTGTGCGAAGTTTATTTTTCGTAATTTAGTTGATTATTATGTGCCGCGGAGTACTTTTTCAAATTAATAAACGTCAGAAAATAATGATATGGTACGCTCGTTGAGAAATTACTTTATAACTTAAAGTGGTGCCTTTGTGTAGCTAGTTAAAGGTACAAAACCAATGAGTCAATTTGGCCTGAATGGTAGTCCTGTCTCATAAGTGACCAAATTGAAGTAACAGCTTTGCTATTTGGTTTCATTCGCATGGTCAGAATGCTACAGACCCTAGGACTGCTGGTAGAACGTCTATATCACCTTGATATTCAGATTTTATTTTTATTTGATTTAATCAATTATACAAACATATTACAAATATTTAGATGATATAATAATTACATGAAAGGAATGCCTACGATTGCAAAGCTGAGGTCTCGGCTTCGAATCCCGGGTCGAGCAGTGGTAATGGATTTTTCAATTCATTATCAGCTTGGAGTCAGGCATTTGTGCCCGATAATGGCGATGGCTCGCCCCCTATCACGTCGTGGGACGGAACATACAAGGTGAAATGTAGATGTCATGGTGGCACCTCTGCCTACCCCTTCAGGGAAAAGGCGTGAGTTTATATGTATGTAATCATAATCTCAATTGAGTTTTACCGTACATCATGACCATCCATTCAGCAATAGTATTCAGTAGTGCCCACACTCGAGGGTGACCATTCTTCGCCGAACCCTCTTTTTGCATTGCACTTCACAGGTTCATTGTACTCACTTTGGCGAGACAGTATACATTTATTCATAAGCATTATAATTTAAATTAACTTTCTGGGCTATAAATATCAAATTAAAATAAAAAATCGCTGATATATACTCTCTCTTTTTCTCTCTCTGCAGCCATAGGAAGTCCACTGCTGAACATAAGCCTCCCCCAAGGATCTCCACATTGACCTGTTGAAAGTGGCCTGCATCCAGCGACTTCCCTACACTACTATATCTAAATTAATATTACAAAGAGGAAAGATTTGATTGTTTGTTTGCATTGAATAGGCTCTAAAACTACTGGACCGATTTGAAAAATTCTTTCACCATTACAATCCTACACTACCCCTGACGAACATAGCGATAGAATATTTAAAAAAAAAATTGTATCCGGGCGGAGCCGGGCCGGGCCACTGGTTTATAAATAGACAACATATAATATAGCCTATTGCAGCTTGGCGGACACAATTTTGTTAATAGAACTAAACACATCTAACATTCACATAGGTTCTCTTGACACTACCGTAAGTCAACATATGTTGTCTCGTGGGCAACTGAAACTTTTGTCAGGCTGCGAGGATCGAAACCCTGGCCTTTTGTTTCACGACCTCACCCACCTGCGCTTCAGAGGTTACTAACAATAATGAAAATACTAAACAATTACCGCAACCCAGTTATTTGATGTTCAACTCGGCTATGCCGCGAGTATTAATTAATTATTTAAATGATGTATTGCGTTACAGTTACGTGATTTACACACGGCGGCGTGACGTCCATATTTCCGCCATCGCTCCGCCAACTACAAAGGATCTTATTACTTAGTGTTGCCAACACTTTTAACCTTTATTATTTATTTTATATGGTATTATATGGCGATAGATGCCCCCTATCACACCGTGGGACGGAATATACAAGGCAAAACGTGGGTATTCTGTTAGCACCTCTGCCTACCCCTTCTGGGAAAAAAGGCGTGTGTTTATGTATTTATGTATGTATGTATTATTTCATTTTAGCGGAAATAACGAGACGAGCAAGTCGTCTGATAGTATGCGTCAAATTTACGCCTGAAAAAGAACTACCACACCCAACTTACAACAATGCATCAAGACGATATGTTTTAAGTCTTCCAATAAATAAATACACCCAACAGTCGCATACATAGTCCTGACCCCACATTAAGATCAATTAAGTCTTGTGTCGTGGGTATCAGAAGCTACTAGAGACTTTTCGGTCTCACAAATACACAGACCCGAGACAAATACTTGTGGGCCTCACAAATATTTGTCTCGGTGCGGGATTGAACCCGTGGCCTCTCGTTTCACAGGCGGCGTCTAACCAACTGCGCCACGGAGGCTGTCAAATAAATAAATTATCATGGATTAAAACGGCGTAGTGCCAGCGCAAGTAACTAAATGTAGGTTACAGCATGTAGAATAGTTAATGAAGCCACTTTGTTATAAATTATATATTGATTGCATATTGGGAAATATAACACTACTACTCGTAATGACTGACCCCTTTAACGATAAACAAAGTTTTAGCCCAGTGTGTAAGCTATAACAGCTTTAGTTCATAATGAAAAAAAAGCTCGGCACGAGACAAAATATTAATGACTACGTACTTTAGATAAGCAATCACACAATTAGGTCTAGTTATAAAAGTACAATTTCCTAACTCCACCAAAAAATGCAGTGTCATACTCTTATAGTCCGATGTTAATTTTCATATGGCAACACCACCGGAACTATCGTATGACGGCTGCATAATAGTGACAGTAGTTACACACCAGGAAGTGCTCCTGTGTGGGTCAGTCGCGTTGCACTGCTGTCATGGTCATTAGGAAGTCATTAACATTTTTTTGGAATTACTCTTAGAGCGTTCGGTGGTTAACTATATAAAAAAAATTGAACTATTTATCAACTTAATCACATGTCGTTTTACTAAATAGTATAAAACAAAGTCGCTTCCCGCTGTCTGTGCGTCCCTATGTATTCTTAGATCTTTAAAACTACGCAACGGATTTTGATGCGACTTTTTTTAAATAGACAGATTGAGATACGAGATTCAAGAGAAAGGTTTATACGAGTGTGTATAATGCATATACAGACTGTTCCAATTTCTACGAAAAATAACATGTATCTGGTGTGGAGTGGGATTAAAAAAGCCATTTGCGCCCAGGTGAAGCTGGGGCGGGCCGCTAGTTAACCATAACGGTGTCTGCCTTTTACAACCCAGCATACTGTTACCGGGACCTGATAAAAAACGTATCCGGCAAAAATATTCTTTGTATGAATTATGATGACCATTATGCAGACCAAGTCGTCCCGCGCGTCAACATTATTCATACAAGAAAATCTTCTTTGTCACTTAAATTCACAGCATGGGTGCTTGCAGCATTTCACCCATGCTGTGAAATGTCAAATGGCCATAGTATTACCTTGTGGTGGAATTCTTGCCTGGAACAGCAGCAGATTCTTACCCTACCACATCTACGGAAGCAAACTCGGTGAACTGTGATCGGCACAAGACTTTTGGCTACACCTCCAGTACAGGCGTGCGCATAAACCGTTTAATAAAACACCTCAAGACAATATCCAAGTGATCTGTGAAAGTGTCGAACACAATGCGGCGTGCACTGCGTTGTTGCTCGTTGTTAGTACAGCGCCATGAGTGACGCAACCTCTCCCATTACAGCACGCGCACTTTCCATTTCATCCAGACACTACTTCCTGGCCTGTGCTGAGACGCTTTTAGTATCAACCTTTACTTTTATAATAATAATAATGATATGAAAAAAAGAGGATAAACGAAATGAAGAGAAAATAATAATATAATGATATAAACTCTTTATGCACCACATGATACAAACAAAGTATTAATTCTAGACTAAAACTTAAAATGCTAGAAGTCCGCGGTCTAATCGTTATGAGCGATCTTTTACAGAGAACAGTTTTTATAGTTAGTCGTGTTTAGTACGGAGTAGTGGAGATCCTTGGGGGAGGCTTATGTTCAACAGTGGCCTTCCTTTGGCTGAAGAGAGAGAGAGAGAGTCTGAACAAAGAGGACGGACGATTTGGGGCAGGTTGCAGGAAGTCGCTGGAAGCAGACCGCTTCCAACAAGTCAATGTGAAGATCCTTGGAGGAGACTTATATTCAGTTTTTAACTACTACGGGTATGATAATATTGTTGTATTTGTGTTTTAATGTATTCAGTTCTATGTCAAATAAAAACAAAATAAAGAGAGATATAGCCGGAGGAATGGTAAGTTAACTATCTGCCGATGTTATAGGGTTGATCCTTGCACTGAACATTACCCGCGCGGAGTAAAAAATTTGCCCACAAATGTTTGTTTCTGATCTGGGCGATACTACAAAATTTTCTTAGTTTCTGACACCTACTAGACCAGACTTGGTACCATAGTTCATACTATGAGGTCTGAGCTACTTATGTGTGGTAATGTTGAGTATATTCATTTATTTATTAATATCTTTTTATTTTTATTAATTATGCACAAGTGTTTATTCCGATTGGTCACATCTAACTATGCTGTCAACTGCCTCACTTCCTGAGTCTCGATTTAAGTCAGAAACTAGATTACAGTGTTAAATCTTTTGTCAACATTATGCCAGCAAAAAATGTTACGATGTTTTTGTGCATGACAATGACTATTGCAACGGAGCATCTCATTACTTCCATTGCAAAGATTTATTCGTGATGTAAATGGAGTGGAGGGCCCATTTTCACCTCTACCCCCTTTCCTCCATCTCCTTAATCCCAACCTCATCCTATTATGAGGAGAGTATATTCGCATAATACAAACCCATGGTGAATTTCGAAAATTGCGCCCGCCATGTTGAACTTTCAATTTTTTTATCCGATTACTGCCAATTTTTTACTATTATCTTGACCGCTGATCGACCATTATATAACTTAACAGTATAAATATAGCGATTAAAGCAATGTAATTTTCTAATAAACTAATCACATATTTAAACCCAACACCGACATCAAAATTAACAAAACCACAAATGTTAAACACTGCACAAAAATTCCTCTTTTAACTTAACAAATGTGATTTCTAAATAAACCAAATCCACAAAGCTTACGGGATAATCACCCTACAAACCACAGTATGTTACGAGTGAAATATAAAATATTTATTCTCGAAACGTTTATTAGAAAGCAAAATTTCCAAAAGAAAAAATACCGCATTATGCACTTTCATTTACATCAGTTTATAGAATTGAACAAATTCGTTTTGACTTAATAATGAGCATTATAATATGATAAGTAATAATAATAATACTCGATAACCGACCAATACTCCAGTAAACACAACCAAGTCAATTAAAAACACTTTAATCACCGTGATCAATCAATTGGAAAATCGATTTTCCTTCCGCAAAAAGCGTAGAAAACCGTATCCTTTGAGTAAATCATTTCATAATACAAAGAATCAGTATAACGTACATGATTCAGCGCCGAAAACTGTAGCGTTTAAATAATAATGCCACATTATTTTTTTTCTGTCTCTCTCTCTCTTCAGCCACAGGAAGTCCACTGCTGTACATAGGCCAAATAGACTGAATAATAAATACAATAAAAGACACCTAACAATCACATACATAGTCCTGAACTCGCACCAATACGCGAGTCTTGTGTTGTGGGTATTAGAAACTACGAGAGACTTTTCGGTCTCATAAAAACCCAGACCCGAAACAAATACTTGTAGAGCACACAAACATTTGTCCTGGTTCGAATCGAACTCGCGACTTTTGTTTTACAGTCGACATCAACCAACTGCGCCATGAAGGCTGTCAGTCACCTTGATATTCGATTTTCCTTTCGTAACAAGCGTACAAAACGATATCCTTTAAATAATGATTTCATAACAAAAGGATTTAATTTAACGTACGGTTTGCAACACAATGTTGCGTGTCGCTATTGATTTTCGTCACTCGATGACCACATTGGGGTCGTGGCGATGGTCCACGCGACATGGGGGCGATCACGTAGCCTCTCCTTGACTTTATTATCTAAATTATTTTAATATTATCAGCCTTTAGGCAACAATTTTAAACATTATTTTAATTCGGCGTTTTTGACCTATTATGTCGCAAACTATGGCATAAGATATCTGCCTTATTTCAACAACGATTTAGATCG
The DNA here is from genome assembly GCA_033459515.1 of Theretra japonica. Lineage (NCBI taxonomy): Eukaryota > Metazoa > Arthropoda > Insecta > Lepidoptera > Sphingidae > Theretra > Theretra japonica. Next base: position 8,368,029 of record CM065942.1, read on the forward strand.
TAATAGGGTCTAGAATCGTACTTTTGTTTATGTATACTATTGTAGAAAATATTATACTTACTCGTATTATGTATGAAAAAAAAACCATTTTATTAACTTATTGACACAAATGCATTTATATTCATTAAAAACTAGATAAAAAATACATTTACGATGTATGCACGTGCGTTTATATTTTACGTACCGAATATGTTTAATTATTTAATAAAAATAGTATATCCTGAATCGTAGAAACCTCGAAATCTGTAAACATACCTTATAGATGAAAGTTAAGAGACGCCAACGAAGCCGAGAAACATAGACAATATCATCAATTGCCATCGTCTGAGAAATAGAACGTCCGCAAATATTGTATGACAAATACGACAAAGACTTCGTTCGCCTTGGAGACATTCTATTTTTAAAACAATTTAGTGCAATCATATCCGTTAATTTAACGTACAGAAAAAATAAATAAAGTCAATAAATCAACTCAAAGACATCTCATTCATAGATAAAAACCTCCATTCATGAAAACTTCAATGTACAATGCAATGATTATCCGATGTCACGTAAGTTCCTTACTATACAATATACAATGACATAATCGATTGCAATACCGTTCTCGAAGCACCACACACGTTGACGCGACGAAAACAAACCGTATCGGAGGCGACCCACAGCTCTACATAATCCGCCTCGTAACACACATTACGAATTTTCTGTAATGTTTTCTGTAATCCCTGTTGATAGCGTGGGGCGGTCGGCGAGCCGGCGCACGCGCCACTCACAGTACACAACGCGAACTCGCGCCGCGCACCGGTCGCGGGCCTAGCCGGCACCCTACTGAAAACTACGTCAGTACTTCTTACATTCCATTCCTTTTTTTTTCTTTTTTTGTTCCTTTTTCAAATTTTCTATCATGCCAGTAATCGTGTTTGTTTTCTTTTTTTTTTGTAATTGCAATTAACTCGATTCCTGTAACGTGTTGTAACAGCCTTGCCTAAGCCAACGTAACTGATAGTAGATTACCAGTCGGTTGTATAAGTTATGTAATTGAACTATTTCTATTACATCCCCGACTGTTCGCAACGTAACAGGTTTGTGTGTTGGGTCACGTAAACATGTTTAATTGAAAAATTGCGTGGTTTTAGTTGAGTAATGTGTTTTAACGTAGCTTTGTTGTGATTTATCATAAAAATAGAATCTGCTTTCTCATTTATCTTTACAATTTAATTTATAAATATTTACTTATAAACAATACATTTGATATCTGAATTATGTATTTATTTTGCAAAAATATTTAAAATTACACAAATAATTACTAACCACGCGAGAAGAATTAAAATAACAATTTGTCGCGTGATTGTTTACCTGACCTATTACGTGTCAATTACCATAACGCCTCGTCTTTAGCTAAACACTATCAAGTCATTGAGTCGCAGTTAGTTACGCAATTTTTTCTCCCGTTCTATAATCTGTGCACTGACGTAAGTTGGCACTGCGAAGGCGCTTGACATTTAATGTTATTGATAGCCACACTTCCTATTCTTGATGCACATTTAATAGTTCCGATCCCATAACAGCTGAGTCATGGTCGTTCGTAATCTCTATCGGATTATACTTCCTTTAATGGAATTAACAAGAACTATTTACTAACGAGCTAAGGAACTAACTATTATATTAGTGCAATAGTTCAATAAGTTTTAATTTTAATAAATGTATTTATATTTATTTAAATCATTTATGTCAACTAGTTTTGATAAATATTTTCTTTCTAAACTCATGACCTTAAATTATGCACGTATTTTCAGTAAAAAAACATGTTTAGAATTCTATCAAAATCTTCTTTAGGAAATCATTAAGTGCTATAAATATTAATTCCAGAATAACAAATAACGTTAACTTTTTCTATCTCCGTAGATGCTGTAAGAACAACTCAAGTTCGAAGTGCGTTGACAGCGCAAGCCGTGAGAGCATACAACACAATCGCCGTGTCAAGTTAATTGTTGTGACATAACTTTCCAAGTTTTTCGTGTGTAACTCGTGCTCTTTAATGCATTGGCTCATTAGTGCTCCAAAAATATCGTGAGACAAAACAATTCTTGAAGGACATACAGTGTTTGTGTATTGTTTAAATCTTTTAAGGTTTTTTTGTACGTGTGTGAGAGGAAATCATCAGCAATGACTGTGAGTAATTTATTTCAAATTATCATAATAGTTGAATCATATGAGACGTGTTGCATATTACATTTTATTTTAAGCATGTATTTACTATTTGCTACCGCGTACGTCTCTTGACGGTAAGTGTATTACGTAGCCAATAATAAGCATGTGGTTAATTTAATAGCACAATAAGTTTGAAAGTGTGATGTATTTAAATTACGTCACAATTGTTTGAATACTATATAAATATATATTTTTAGTTGTTTTGCATAATAACATCAAATCCTCTTTCGAAATGATTAATTGATCAAACATCATGAAAAGACAGCGCGTTGATGTCTTTTAATTGTGATACTTGCAACTCATACGTAACTAATTACTAGGCAATATGCAATGAGTTCTTAGTGTATAGAAATAAACCATTGATTTCAAAGCATTCAAAACATTAGTTTTGAATTTGAAATTAATATTAATTAATTAGTAATGTGAAAACTATTCTGAATTAATAAAAATATAATCTCATAAACACATTAAAATATATGTGCCGTAAAACAGTAAAAAAAATGCAAATTTATATAACATATTTTGTTGATAATGTAATACTCCAAAACTTAATACAGTCAGTTTTAAATAACTTCAGAATATTATAATATAATTTATTCTAAAAAACAAAATTTTAAATAATCCATATGCACACAAAACATATTCATTTGTGTTCATAAAAAATAATATGTCAAAGCCATTGCGCAATTAAAATCACCACAACCACGTCATAACTATCATATTAAATTACCTGAATACATCAACTAATTAACCGCACTATACATATAAAATACCATAAAAGCCTAACCTTCGTACAACAGAAACAAATCTATTAAGCTAAGTGCTCGAGTAAATTAGACCGGCATCAAACAAAATTGGGTTAATTTGATACGCTGGACGTGTCGCCTAGTTAATAACGGCTATTATGGCAACAGCGATAATCAAAACGCGAATGCATGCCAAGGCCAAACATTGCGACTGAGTGACTATATTATAACTGATATAGTTATGCAATGATGGACTAATGTGAATAATTATTTGTTAATTCATGTTGCACCTGATTGGTAGATATAGAGGCGATAAAATAATATATAGCCTCCTTGGCGCAGTTTGTTAGACGCAGGCTGTGAAACGATAGGTCGCGTATTCAATCCCTGCACTGAGACAAATGTTTGTATGATGTACAGGTATTTGTTTCGGGTCTGAGTGTTTGTGAGATTAAAAATTATTTCCTAGTTTCTGATACGATACAAAAATCGATCTCAGTGTGGGATCTGGACTATGATGGATGTATGGGACTGTTTAGTTTATTTATTATTATCTACTAAGGCATTATTCATCCCCATTAGTTAGGCCACCATAAAACAAGTTACCGAGGATCCGACCCTCGCACCGACACAAATCCATCGTCGAATGTTTGTCTTACCTACAAAAATTTGGTCCACGTCTAACTGTTGTCAGATCGTAAAGCCTCTCGTAGTTAGATGCCCATGACACAAGACTTATTGTGGAAGTGGGACTACGTGTCTAAACATAATATCTGTTTATTTAATTTATAGCATTTTGTATTTTCAAAAGTATTATCGAATATCATATCGTAAACATATATGTACATATGGTTTATTGATGTTAGCACCGTGGGTTAAAAAATTCTTCGCAGGATCAATTTTTTATATGATAGAAAGGCAACTCTTTATTTACCGACTTCCAGAGGAGGTTATATATTTACAGCACTTAATGTAAAATAACTTTTTCATGATTGCAAAATAACAAATCACTAACGAACCATGAAATCAAAACTATCAAAAGAATATACTCAATCTATACACTGACACCAGAACAAACAAATCGATTACATCAACAATTAACGATAATTAGCTAAGACAGAGTTACCTCATGCGGTCCAAGTGGGTTACTGGGTCTCCAACTCAGACTTGATCTTTTGAGAAATTCCAGCGGAGATTTTTATGGACTATAAAATGATGTTGCGTTATGAGTTGTGAGTCAGGTTCATGTTGTCACCTTGCGAGTCAGTGTAGGTCATGCCGTGTCATGTTTACCTGTAAATAAGAAAATATTTTTAATAAAAATATTCCATAGATTACGACCACTAAAAGAGTTAAATAAGGCACACGTAGTCCTGGCTGTTGATTAAAATATACGTACATACATAAATACATAAACATCACGCCTTTATCCTCGAAGGGGTAGGACAAGTGGCAACCAAGACACCCATGTTTCGCCGTGTGTGTTCCGTTCCACGATGTGATAGACTGCGAGCCATACGACATATCGGGCTCAAATTCCTGATTCTGGGCCGATAATGAATAGGAAAATACAATATCACTTTGCCCGACCCAGAATTCGAACCCGAAGCCCCAGCTTTATAATCGTACCGTAGTACAACTACGCCACGCCACGCCAAACTCTTGTTGCAGTGCCGAGATCCGGCCGGTTTCGATTTTTTCCCAGCAGGCGTCTTAACTAATTATTTCACGAAGGCTACCAATACAATATTATGCTCATACAAAAATATTTTTTATTTCTTTAATTAATGAAATAACAAAAATAATGTTTGTAATCCAGATCTACGTTTAAATGATGTTATATTTTCCTGCAAAAAATAAACAAAATGATAATAGACTTAAATATAAATTCAACCGTTTAATATTTACTAAAGCACAAATGTCTTATACAATACGACCGTAGAAGGCATAAAACTGAAAGGACCGACATAGTAAACACTATCATGACATCATCGGAAACGAGAGTTAGCAAATAAAATCGTAACAAGGAGTCACTTGGCTTACTCAAATCAAAGAGAGGTATAATTTGCGTAACACGCGATACGAAACGCAAATCCGGGTGGAATAATCAAATTAAATACATATACAGGATATATCAAGACTGCTACCGAAAACAAAGCCAGGTGGTAGTTTTAGTGGCTTTAGACACAATGCAGCTATTTTTTTTTGCAAAAAAAGAGACGTTAGTTAGTTAGTCGCATCGTGTCTGTAGTCACTAAAACTTACCACCTGGATTCGTTTTCGGTAGCAGTCTTGATATACCCTGTGTAAATAAGTATACCGCTCATTTTCGAACACATCATCACATCATCAGCCTTTTATCGCCCACTGCTGGACATAGGCCTCAAAATTGCGCCATTTCACCCTGTCTTCGGCTTGTCGCATCCAGCATTTGCCATCGACATTTCGCAAATCGTCACTCCACCTAGCTGGAACGCTCCTGTAGTACACTTTTGAACCCATTTTGGTACCCATTTTGAATACAAAAAAGGGATTTTTTTTCTTGTTATGATAATTAGGGCGCCATTAATAAATAATCACTGTGTTTAGAGTGTTAATCTTAATGTGTATTACTTGCGTCTCCTTTTGAGACTTTCTATTTGGTCATCAACTGGAAAAGGAACGATATATTTTATATTGCCTAGGTCCGGCTAACGACCATACAACTAATAAAACGGAAAGTAATTACTATCCATAAAAATCTTAAACATTCGAATTAATTGCGAAATGCAATGTCTCATTCTCAAAATTGGAAACGAAAAGGCACCAGAAGAAAAAAGATGGGTTGGGAGATGGCAAAGCGTTCGCTTGACGTCGATTTTCTGAGATAGTTTTGACACTCTGACCGGCCTATACCTAGAGTAGGCAAAGGTAGATAAATTGTAGTTTTACCACTTTTAAATGGAATTGTATTTGTAAAATATTGGTAAAATAAACAATAAAAATAATTTCAATGTTTAAAGCCATAAATAGAATTTTGTGTATTTGATCTTGAAAGTAAACAGGCGACAATGGCCTTTAATATAATTTCAATGTTAATTACAAATAACAATAGCAATATTAAATATATTTCACTTATTATAGTCCAATAAAATAATTATTTAAAGAGAAAAATAAAACAATATTTACAAATGTTTGTGGGGCCCACAAATGTTTATAGAAAAGCCTCTCGTAGTTCCTGATACCCACGACACAAGACTTAATTGATCTTAATGTGGGGTTAGGACTATGTATGTAACTGTTGGGTGTATTTATTTATTTAACATTTATAGAAGTTCTGGTATGTTCGTCGGATGGACAATTTTTCGTGATGCAACTTCGCTGATGTGATACGACCGAAAAAAAAAAACACTTTGTATGGTAACTAAGTACGTGCCTTGGAAAACAGATTCATATACAGCATGAAATTGCTAGTACTTATTACTCAAAACTATAGACGCATTCTAAACATAAAATAAGTAACACACATTTGCATACACACTAATATCATTGCTTTTACGCATTAAATAATGAAATTACACAACTTTGAAAAAATTATGTCGCAATCAAAATAATCACAACCTTTCATTTTCGAGTTGTAAAGACGTTTTTGTGCGTGGTGATTTATAAAAGTGTGATTATTTCCTTCCGGCATGTCATCACTCGATATAATCGCGCGAGTTTGAAAGATCTCGAACGTAAATGTCGATGCAATAATAAAACAGCAATGTCATACTGACATACAGTGAATAGTGTGCTTTCATTTGCAATTTGTAGCTTTTTGTGGGTCACAGAGCATATTCAAATGAATATTATTTTATAAATCTCTAAGTAGTTTTCAATAGATTTCGGGTCAGAGAAGTCATGAAAATGTGAGAAGAATCAAATAACTGTGACATTTCAGAAGTATTCTGACCCAAACATTAATAACATAGGAAATATTTTTGTATAGTATTATATCAGCCCATATACGTCCCCACTGCAGGATACGGGCCTCCTCTATAATCGAGAGTACGATTGAGAGTGGTTAGGCCATATAGTCCACCACACTGGCCTAGTGAGGGTTGGCGGACTTTTACATACGCTAGAAATTTATACAAATCGCTATAGTATGCAGGTTTCCTCACGATGTTTTCCTTCACCATTATAGTGCGTATTTACATATCACAGCATATATTTACGTCCCAAAAATAGAGAACGACCACATTTGGTAATATAAATCTGAAAATATGCTTTAAACGTCAGTATTACTGCAATTTTGATTACCAAAACTATCAAGATAGTATAGTGAAATCTTATGAAAGTCCCTGGTCACAAAATCAATTCTTCCAACTGCGTGAAAGAATAGATTCAAACTTCCTACATAGCTGTAAAAGGCTCGAATATAAATTACAAACACAAAATCAAGTCTAAATTATTACACAACAAACCATTAATCAAGTGTTTTTATGTTCGTATGTAAAACTACTGAACCCGTTGTTAATACAGATATTCTAGGCTATAATTAAGCGGCGCCTAACCTCGAATTGGTTATGCAAAATCCACTGGTTACGTCATCTTCGTGCAAATACGATGTTCAAATATCCAGGGGAGTAATTACATACATAACCACACGCCTTTTTCCCAGAAGGGGTAGGCAGAGGTGCTAACAGAATACCCACGTTTCGCCTTGTATATTCCGTCCCACGATGTGATAGGGGGCGAGCCTATCGCCATATCGGGCACAAATTCCTGACTCCGGGCTAATAATGAATAGAAAAATCCAATATCACTTTTCCCGACCCGGGATTCGAAACCGAGACCTCAGCTTTGCAATCATACCTTAGTACCACTACGCCACCGAGGCAGTCGAGGGGAGTAATTAGTTCGAAACATAATCGTTACATGTGTACACTTAGGCTAATGTGACTCAATCTGAATAAATCCTTACTCATAATATAATTCAGAAAGTGATTTTGTTTGATTGTTACGTTGCTACGCTTTAACTATTCCATCGATCATCATGAAATTTTTCCTTGAATTTTGTCATTGGTACAAAATCGACATAGACCTTTAATGCAGCACCGAGTTCACAAGTGATAGAAAAAGTACTATTAGGCATTCGCCCGGTATAGTAATAGTATAAAAGCAACATGAATTGAAACTTAATTTTAACAAAATGTGCAAGGATATTGAATAGAATGGAAAAGCTTACTTGTTTGTCAATGTATACATTTAATTATGTCAATAAAATATAAACATTGCCAATGATCAAATCACTGGTAGTAAGATATTCGTAACTGAATTGATAGTAGACATAATGTCATCATCTCTTTCTCTCTCTCTCCCTCTCTCTCTCTCCCTCTCTCTCTCTCTCCCTCTCTCTCCCTCTCTCTCTCTCTTTTCTCAGCCACAGAAAGTCCACTCATAAGAACAAGTTTAGTCACGTTACTTTAGTCCCTCATGATGTGTCCATATTAAAAACTGTAATAGTATTTATTATACTTAAGGTGATATATAAATAAAAAATAAATGATACGCCATGCAAGTGTAGCGTTTAACCTGTGTGTGGTTTGAACCAGGACTTAATATTTGTGCCAACCGACGAGAGATAACCATATTTGCCTTTGGATTGCATTTTATTACCATTAGATGCATTGTAGCTACTTTGAAGTGCCAGAATATAAACATAATATATTTACGGCCTTAGTTATAGACAGTTTTAAAACCTATTTTAGCTATCGAATGTTTTGTCTCTTCGCTCAAACCGCATTCAAATTCGTTCGAAAGGGACAAAACATTCGATTACTAAAATATGTTTATAAACTATCAACGAGTAAGGCCGCAGAGTTTATAACTATGTACAAAACCCTAATGTAACTATCATAACTTGTCTTCCCTCGTGGTTATTACAAATTACAAGGGAATCTCGACCTTATTCCTAGACAAGTAATCAAAATGTATTGATCCTCGAATTGGCTTGAGGCACAAACAGAATCAGCCGTATATTGTTTAACATTTGGTTCTTCGCCCATGGCACCAAGGGAAATATTAAAATATGTCAAGTATAATGTTAAGGTTATCAAGATCATTTAGGCTTTAAGTACACTTTTAACTATAAGGCTAACAACTGTAAAATAATATTCTATTTTTGTCAAATCCTCGAACTTAATATAAAAAAATAAATGTAACAGTTTTATTTTATTTTTTCATTGCTTAATTGTGACATTGGCCCTAATTGTGCGTATTCATAAAACTAAGGCCTTTTAAAAATAGATACAGTTAAAAAGTTTTGACGACGACCTGGTAAAGGTCGCGGGACGTCGCTGGATGCAGACTGCCTTCAACAGGTCACTGTGGAAATGATTGGGGAGGCCTATGTTCAGCAGTGGTTTTCCTTTGGCCGATGGTACTGGTACTAAAAAGTTTTTATTGACTATTGTTCTTTCTACTGATGTAGATAGATGTAGGCAGAGGTGCTAAAGAGACACCCACGTTTCGCCTTGTGTTTTCCGTCCCATGACGTGAAAGGGGGCGAGCCTATCGCCATATCGGGCACAAAGTCCTTCCTTTACTCAAGCAATCAAATACATAATAATTAAATACACCCAACAATGATGTGTACTGTCTTGGCCCTAAATTACGACCAATTAAATCTTGTTTCGTAGGTATCAGAAATTACGAGAGACTTTTCGATCTTACCAACAGACCCGACATAAGTGTGGATCATACAAATATGTATTTATCTCGGTGCGTCTTGCTTCACAGCCGGTGTCTAACCAACTGCGCCACGGAGGTTGTCGATTTTTTTTTATTGCAATGCATGGCGAGACGAGCATGCCACTCTCCTGATGATAAGCGATACGACCGCTCTTGGACAGTAACAAAACAAGCTTGGCATTCCACAGCGCTCACCATCCTGAGACATAAGATGTTAAGTCTCATTATGTCCAGTAGTTACTTTAGCTACAACATCCTTCAAACCGCAGCATTTACACTGCTGCTTGGCGAAAGGAATAGACATTGCGGTGGTACCCACCCAGGCGGCCTCTAACGTATGAGACCTATCACCACAGTAAAATAAACTAATTGGTCGTCTTATAAGACAACGCGCGAATGAAATTGGAATGCAATGCGTACAAGTATATGTGCCAAACATGACGTAACAGACAGTGGTCCACCGGGGAAGGAAGGCGCGCGTGTTTACGCAACTCAAGTGGAAACTACGCATTCACTGTGTCACTGCTATGTGCTTACTATTAAGGAGTATACGCACACAACTGTGCCGACATTTGCTGATCAGTAACGTATCCACCGGTGTCAATGAGAAACGATATTGTAGTATACGTTTTGTACGACGCTATCAGTACTCATCAGTGACTGTGACGTTCGGTAATGTGTTCAGTGGAGTCGGGGACTCCACTGGCACTGTTAAGTACGGACAATATCATGTTATCGACACTGGTAGATACGTTACTGATCTGCACGTGTCGGCGCAGTTATGTGCGTATAGGCCTTAACTCGTGTTTCATTTTTGATGCAGTACTAAAAATTGTGATAAAATATTAAACTATACAGTTATTGGTCAGAGTCTGTGGCGAGATAGGTGAACCATCAGGTTAGAAAGTGTGGCAAAGTGCCGACACGTCCCGATCAGTAACATATCCATCAGTATACTATAGTATATATTTTGTACGACGCTATCTATACTCATCAGTGACAATGGCGTGGTGGCATCACTGAACGTCACGAACGTCGCCTTAAAAACATATATAAAAATGAATAGAATAAGATAAAAATGAATGTTAGCAACGAGACAAAAGTGTTTCTGATACTAACATAACACAAGTGTTTATTTACGCCCATAATCAAATAACTTTAATTTTAAGTATAACAATCTCAACTTATAATAATAAAATTAATATTATTTATGGCGAAAGGCTCGCCCTCTATCATATGATGGGACGGAACGCATAGCCGAAACTTGGGTGTCTTAGTTGCACATCTGCCTACCCTCTTTGAGGAAACAGCGTAATGTTTATGTATATATGTATGTATAAAAATGTAGCACGCAATTTATTATTCAACAATTTAACTTTAATATAAAATGTACTTTAAAAAAACCGTGTCAATTATTCTCTCAATCTCCGCTGACAGCTCTATGCCCAGTGTTCACTATGCGGAAAAATGATCGAACCAGACACTCAACGAGACCAATCTGCGGATTGTGTTTATACACGACAATGCTTACGTAAAACACCTTAAAGTTGTTTCTATGGAGAATGTAAAAAGTCAAACACGCAATCGGAAATTATGAGATTTGTTTATATTTCCGCGGCTTCCGTTAGAAAGAGAAGGGTTAAAGGCTAAGTTAATAGGTCTTGCGGGTAAACATACAGCACGAAAAACAAATGGGAGGGAACTTACCCAGTATTCATGCAGTAAGGAATCATACTTTCTAAATATCTGATTTTACTTTTTAAACCAAGCGCCCAAAATCATGAAATCATAGAAGTCTTATATACGATCATTTGTTTCATTAGAAAATAATCCTGGCTGTAACATAATCGTATTCATTTTAATAGAGACGGTTGTCGTGGTAGACATATATGGAGCTTGTCTATATCTGCACATGCTTCGACCAAGCAAAACTGTGACACGCGAAATATAATCATCCGAATGATAACTACCCTACTTAACCGACATAGACTAACACGGCTATTATGTTCATAACACACGTCTCAACCTAACACGTGTATGTGTGTTGGTAATGTTTGCGTTGCTCGCAACAAGCGCATTACATAACGTAATGGGCAATTCATGGTAAACTACACAAAACGCCACGCGGAAGGAAATGTTACAATGAGATATGAAACTCATTAAGATCGGGCGGGCTCGGTGCGCCGGCTGCGCAAGTGGCGGTGTTAAAGACACGAATTGTGTTCGGTACTTGTCTTGGCTCATTGGTTTTGTGGCAGCACGGCGTGAGAACCATGAGATCCCAGTTTCAACGGCCAGGTCAGGTGCTTTCGGATTCTCTCATTGTTTCATATCTCGGATTTAAATATCATTTGCGAATTCAGTTACTGGAATTAGCATCTCCGCCTTCTAGAAATGGTCGTGAGCATACTCATATAAAAAATAAATAAAGAGAGCAGGCAGGATAGATTAAAAAAGGATAGTTTTCTTCTACCTGCCCTTGTTCCATATTTTAATGCTATCAGGACCATATAAATATTTACTACATATCGCAAAATGATTTGGTTAATAATCTTACTGTCGCGTCACTGACATTAATCCTATGAAATTTTCGTTCGGACCATACGTTAGCCAAGAGCCTCATAATAAAACGATTATTTTTATTGATGTCTGTGGAAGGGTAATTAATACCATAAATAGAACCACTCGCTCATTAACCATCATTATATGCATTAAAAAGATTGCGAGATGAACGTGAGACAAAGGTGGCAAAAATCCCGCGCATCGTTTCATCATCTAATGACGCCGACAAGGCCATGTGAGCTTCAAAGTTTCAATATGCATTTAATCTCTTTGACAAGAGCGTTTATTAATTTCAACATTCTATTCATCTCGTCTATTAAAATTCCAATTCAATATAATTTATAAAATCGGTGTATAGTGACAGGTTGCTGTTGCGTTTCGTTCAGTGAATGAAAGTGCCGAAGATTTTATAGCTGGTGGTAGATTGTTTTAAATTTTATTTTATAAGGGATAAACGAGCGTATATGCAAACGCAGTGTCAGACGCCTACAAGGAAGTCGCTTGTCGCTGGCCGCTTCCAACAGGCCAATCCTTGGGGGAGGCCATGGGAACAGTGGACATCATGTGGCTGAAGAGAGAGAGAGAGAGAGAAACGAGCATACGGTTCACCATTGAATATTCAGAATATTCGTATTGCAAGTGTGTCGTTTTTTCGATTCAGTTTGAAATTGATACTCCTATGGATGGTTCGGCACTTCCGATGAGGTGTATTGTACTCTTTTAAGTCCAAGTCAAAAAATGAGAAGAATTTAACATGTAAGTTAAGCTAATTTATACGTAGAATATGTTTATGTATACATACACATTATGTGTGCATGTCGGGAGGAATAAGACATTGCAGTGGTGCCTACCCAGGCGGCCTCTCACTTATGAGAAACGTAACACCAGTAATTTATTTAATCTTTCTATGTAATAATAAATTGATAATTTTACCTGAACTGAAATGAAATTTTAGTCGGCAATGAATTACATAATTTCAATCAAAGCTTAACCCCTACCACAGTAAATCAGATGACCATGAGTTAGCCATGAAATCGGTGCGATCACGGCACAGACGGCGTCCTCGAATCGAACCTGGGAAAGTGGATCCAATGGGCGGTGTCGTAACCGAGCACGTAATAGCAAGCGTGTCATTGCGAGAAAATGCAGGAAACGCTGACTATTCAGCCGTTTAGACTTTCGTGTTACATGAGTAGGGGTTTTGTGACCGCATGGCGTGGTGTAGACAGGGGGGTAAGTTTCAAGCTCCTGTTTGTTGTCTGGATTCAGCCTCAGCTACAATATATGTACATATATTGTAAATACTGTAGGCGAATCTTGATTCCGATCGCTTCACTTTTAGTTTTCGATTCAAAAGTTATAATTTTGACGTTGCGGACATAGCTAATGCTATTGAAAATATATTAGACTGACACATAGTCAAAGGACTTCCTTTGGCTAATGGATTGGATTGGATTGATAGTCAAAGGTACATTACAATCCATCCTTATAGGCGGGCGTCCGACACTGCGTTTGTCTGTACGCCGCCTCCATTCCAGAACCTTTCGGTCCTTGAATTCAAAAGGCGTTAAGAAGGGACAAAACATTCGATAACTAAAATACGTTTTAAAACTGTCTATGAATAAGGCCGTCAACATTTAACACTGTCGCAAGAGAAAGCGGAAGTGAAGGTTCATAACGCATGTCACCTCTAGGGACCTGTGCACTGACTATTGAAAACCGCTCCAATGTCGCATTCCATTCTATCCCCTGTGTATATTATATTAATCTGCATCCAATTAATTATACGTATCCTCCAAGGTTATATGAAAAATGTTTAAGTATAGGAAATCGCGCATCACTTTACAAACTATCATCCATCCTATCCATCAGCCAAAGGAAGTCCATTGCTGAACATAGGCCTCTCCCAATGATTTCCAAAGTGACCTGTTGGGGGCAGCCTGCATCCAGCGAGCTCCCGCGATTTTTACCTATAGAAACTGTCACGTCACTAAAATTATTATTATTATTTTCTTCCGCTCTCTATAATAAATTTGAGAAGTAGCGTTGATGGAGAATACTATGAGGTAAATTTCTATTGGCGTGTGGTGAAATTTCGAACTACAATTAAAGAGATAAAAATATCTATTTAACGCATTGTTTGATATACGTTTTCATGATATAAAGAACAAGCATTCATACTCGTAATCTAATAGTATAAACATGCCCAACATAATAAAATGTGAAGAGAAAAAAAAGTTATTAATATTTTGACAACAGCATGACATTCAGAAACCAAAAGATCGTGGACAAGCTTTATATTTTTACTGTCACTAGTTCTTTTTTAAAATTTGCCGATATTTAAACACACAAAAATAAATGCTGAATATTATGGAGCAAAGATCGGAGATAGGGGATAATGGGGGGATCACTCTATTCTCCGACACGTAGTTCGAATATTCGAACGTTCGACGTCCACGTATAAGATAAAAGTTTTCCACTTCTAAAAATCAATACAATTTTCTATGAAACATATCACTTACCGCGAACTTAGTCTATGGTTACGACGTACGATAGAGGAATCGAACATTTTGTAGAGTACATAAACACATTCTTACAGTTTTCGGTACGACGTTCGAACATTCGTTGTCGTGTCGGAGAACAGAGTAACCCCCATGAAGCGAGCAACAAACAGCATGCTGACGAGTCAAAACAACGCCAAAGAGAAGATAAGTTGTTCTCCAATCAACATTTTTATACGTCAAAAACGGACGTTTTAAATTAATATGCTACTTCCGATTTGTAGTATAGTTCATGTCCATAGAAATCCTTCATGGTAGTCAAAAATGTTTTTTATTCGATCGATGTAATTATGGGCTGAGCAAATATAATCAACTCCACCAATCGTCACTGTACCTGAATTGCATTGCATTGTACCACTATCTCCTAACAGCTCCAAACACCAAACCATATCCAATCACCGAATCTACATCAAAAATGTCCAATTCAATCTAACAATAAGACTCCGCGTTCGAGCAATAATGTATTACAATTGGGTAAGCAAATTCAATGAGCAAACAAAAAACGCAACCGCCGACCACATTCTAATGAAATTGTGGCAACCGCCCATCTGAACGTTTCAAAACCGCCTAAATCGATGCCACTGTTTAGTACGATGACTGGTGCCTTTTTTAAATAAGTCAAGGCGAAAATGATAAACGCTATTGTAATAATTAAGACATACCTTTTTATCCCGTGGTTTGCAAGTGTTCGAATTTTGAAATATTTAAGTGGGAATCATCATATATATTTTTATGTATCTGTATTAGTCCATATACGTCCCACTGCAGGGCATGGGCCTCCTCTACAATCTAGACTACGGTTGACAGGGATTGGTCCATATAGTCCACCACGCTGGCCTAGTGAGGGTTGGTGGGGTTTACATAAGTAGAAATTCTTTAAAATCGTTATGGTATGCATATTGCCTTCACCGTTATTGCATGGCGATTGACTATCAACACACACATAACTCCGAAAAGTCAGAGGTGTGCCGTGGGATTCGAACCCGCTACCACCGTGAACATGTTGCAGTCGCGTCTGATCCGTTACCAATAGGTCACCACGCACTTATTATTACAATATTCTTTATGGCCAGTGATAATATGATAACTTGCAACATATTTCATATTTTTAAACGGCTTCAAAAAAAGGAGTTGGTTCTCAATTCGTCGGATTCTTTTTTAAACATATGTACATTGTACATACATAAAAATTTACGCCTATATTCCCGTGGGCGAAAACATTGGTACCCTTGGTGCACGGTGTATGTATACGTAATAGGATGATAACAATGATAAACGTAACACAGGAGGCAAACTTTCCGCAATGCCCTGTCAAAATTACAGTCCCGGAAAATCTGAAGTACGGGAATCCAATCCAAGGCCTTTCAGTTCTGCCATTACAACAATGAAACTACTAATTTACTCATTACACAAACAAATGCAAATCATTTTCAAACAATAATTTCTATTCGGTCTAATATACTCACTGTATGTTTTTTTTTTTATCAGCCCATATACGTCCCACTGCTGGGCACGGGCCTACTCTACAATCGAGAAAATCGATTGAGAGTGGTTAGGCCATATAGTCCACCACGCTGGCCTAGTGCGGGTTGGCGGACTTACATACCGTAGAAATTCTTTAATCGAACCGAATCGAATCGAATCGAAATCGCTACGGTATGCAGGTTTCCTCCCGATGTTGTATCCTGTATGTATTATATTATATATACTCTCATAGTCGGAACACACGAACGCCGACAAGTATTATATCATATGGAACATAAGCTTGTTCCGAGACCCATTACCAAGAGTCCAAAACATTAAAGTGCACTTTCGCACGACATTTGAAACACGCACAAGCAATTCACTCGTAATATTTCCTATTTTACAGCCTTAAATATCTCAACGTCGGATATCATCGCTGTTGGACGGTCGGAAGAATATAACTAAATGTCTAATTTATTGGATGGAATATAAATAGGCAATGTGTGATGGTTGCAACAAGCCGCTGGATTTTTTTTGGGTGAGGTCTATTATGAATGTGTAATTCGAATTAATATGAGGATTCGACAAAGCTAACAATGAAATGGAGAAGAAATTTGAATTTATTTTACTAATATTAATGTATTTATTATTATTTACAAGATAATTTAAATAATATCATAAAAAATAATAATCAATATTCCATAAAAAGACTACCCGGACATATATCCAGAGCCGTAAACAGTAGATTTTAAAAAAAACGAACAATATCAACCAATTCAAAATTCGAACGCAGATGCTGAACGCAACCGGCAGCGACCGCGAACCCTGTCAAGGCAGCCAACATTGCCAGTTGCAACAGCGTGCTGGTTATATAACAAAACGTTTTGCAACGCATGCACTGCTGTTGCATGAGGCCTTGTCTTGGGTTCTGAATAATGTGACGATGAGTCGGTCATCTCAGTTACGTAATAGTGTCGTATTGACTTTAGTACTAATGGCCAGATACAGCTTCGCCGAAATAAATTTATATTTTCTCTCTAATACAATGAATTTGCTAAACTCCACCTACATCTCGCGAAATAGATATTATACATAAGATTTTTGCAACCCACTTCCTTTGGTAAATAAATTTGTTAATAAGAGCAACCTATGTCCTTCTCCAAGATCCAGGCTATTTATTTGCAAAATTTCATTTCAATCTAACTTTTAAAAATCGATACAAACATCAAGTCCTTGACAGGTAGCAACCAGATAGCCTTACTACTTGCACAAGTGAGCCATTAGAGTCAATCGGCAATTTTATAGAAAAAAGTTTACAGTAGGCTTTTGTTTATAACTGTTAAAAATAATGACTGCTAAAATTTACACTATTTCATGTTGCAAGTAGCAAATTTTAAATTCAAACAACAATCTGAACTAATGCTACGTGCGAAATTATCGCAATCGTTCTACTGTTGGGTATTAAAATTAGCAGTTATTTTAGGTAGTCCTAAGTTTAACGGTAAACATTTCAATAAAATAAAAACACAGAGCGAAATTGCGTATAATTTTTCCTCTTACTTTTATATAATATTATTTTTTATATTATACAGGAAAAAGTAAGCAAAATAGTTGTTTTTTTTTAAGACGGTCGATATAAAAATTTATATTCATTAAACTGCAGGTTTTACTGATATAGACCAAATTTTTCTGCTAAGAACTAAATGAACTGGCAGTACTTTCTCTCTCACTGTCTTCAGCTACAGGAAGTCCACTGCTGGATATAAGCTCCCCCATGGATCTCCACGTCAACTTGTTGCAAGCGGCCTGCATTCAGCGAATTTCTGCAACCTTAACCAGGTCGTCCATACACCTTGTAGGCGGGCGTCCGACACTTCGCTTGCCTGTACATAGCCTTCACCCCCGGACCTTTCGCCAGTACTACAAGAAACAAAATGCGTGGTGGCCTGTTGGTAACGGACCAGACGCGGGTGCCTACATGTTCACGGTGGTCGCGGGTTCAAATCCCAGGGCACACCTCTGACTTTTCGGAGTCATGTGTATATTGATAGTCAATCACCACGCACTATAACGGTGAAGGAAAACATCGTGAGGAAACATGCATACCATAGCGATTTGTATAAATTTCTATGGTATGTAAAAAGTTCGCCAACCCGCATTAGGCCAGCGTGGTGGACTATATGGCCTAACCACTCTCAATCGTACTATCGATTGTAGAGGAGGCCCGTGCCCTGCAGTGGGTTGTATATGGGCTGATACAATACAATAAAAAAATACAAGATACAAAAACTTTATTTTGTATAACGAGCAATAATGACAACAACAAATGTTCTTTTCCACGCGATTGAATCACAATGCCGGCACCCAAGTGTCGTCATGTTAACAAACATACCGGGTGGGGTTACAAAACTGTAACACTTACCACATTTTAATGTTGCATATTTAAGTGCAATAATTTGAGACAATTGTAAGGATTCTGAAATATTTTCAATCTCACTTAGTCAAGATAAAATTGTGAAAACAATTACAAAAGCGTAGACAAATAAGTATTATATTAAAAACAATGTTGGTAATAATAATTTCAGTACATTCAAGGTCTTTCATAATATATGTATATAAATTAATACGGACATAAGTAATACATTTATTTACGATTATACACACGACATAAGAGTAGTACTAGTATAGAATCGGGTTACTATAGAGGTGCTATTGTTATCTTTGGAGATGGTATTATATTACAAATATTTACAGTCTGTGGCATCCGAAGATTATTAAAACTTGTAACATTTACAGAAATAAACGCACTGCTCCAAGTAGATTTATTATACCATGCGCTCGTAAGAAATGCTTTATTCACACAAATCCCATACTTTACATCTCGTATTTCCTAGCTTGTAAATTACTTTCGCTGCAATCAGCTTTGTTTATCTAGATTCTAGGATACATAAATAACCTTAATTAATGGCAATAAAAAAATATTATTTATCTTCTGTCTGGACTACCATGGTGGCGTAGTTGTACTACGGTACGATTACAAACTGAGGACTCGGTTTCAAATCCCGGGCCGGGCAAGTTGTTATAGGATTTTTCTATTTATTATAATCAGCCCGGAGCCAGAAATTTGTACCCAATATGGCGATAGGCTTGCCCCCAATCACATTGTGGGATGGAACACACAAGGCGAAACGTAAGTGTCCTGGTTGCACCTCTGCCTACCCCATCTGGGAGACATCACGCCTTTATAGGCGTGATGTTTATGTTTGAATGTATTATTTATCTTTAAAATTAAATATATTGATCTCTATATTAGGTACTAACCATAGAGATCTTTGCAAGAATTTCTATGATATGTGAAATTTGCTTACCCGAACTAGGACAGCGTGGTGGATTGTGGTATAAACGTTGTAAATGGAAAACTTGGTTATTGTCAAGTCATTGATATAATTTTCAAGATAGATCACCACAAACATCAATTCTCATAGTAATAGAAAGTCCAGTGCCGAACAAAAACCCTCTTAAAGACAAAGTTATCTTCTCTCAAATCTCAAAATTATAAATTCATTTGTACGTTCACACATTACATTAATAACTGTTATGTGAAACATTTTATTGTTACAAAATATAACTTCCACGACAACATAGCGAAACATTTGTAAGCCAGCACCTTTTCCATGTATTTCTAACAATGAGTGTATTATTCAAATGACTTCCAGCGGTAACCTCTGCTTTATGAAACAAAGAGAATTACATAAAAGTACCAAAACATCCGGCCAGAGAGACACTCTGTGTAATGCTTTATGCTACCGACTTAGGAACATTTCACACTAAATTCTGCTATATCACTCCATAGTATAAAACAAAGTCGCTTCCCGCTGTCTATCTGTCCCTATGTATGCTTAGATCTTTAAAACTACGCAACGGATTTTGATGCGGTTATTTTATTAGATAGAGTGATTCAAGAGGAAGGTTTATATGTATAATACTTATACAGGTTGTCCCAGTTTGTACGAAAAGTAACATGGATCTGGTGTGGAGTGGAACAAAAACATGTGCACCCAGGCGAAGCTGGGACAGGCCGCTAGTTAAGGATATTTTGGAAGCTTCCTTGAGGAAAAAGTCAGAAAAAAAAGTATTAGAGCCACTTAGGATTTTCTTAAATCGATTATATTCATTGTATTTAAACATAATTGATAATAAATAATTTTATAACTTATTATTAAATTTTGCAACTAAAAATACAACACAGATCATCTGTGTGTTCAATATTATTTTAGACGCTATTCGTTTTTAACATAAACTAATTTAAATCTTGGAAAACTGCACAGTTATCCTGGCCCAGACATTTTAACTTCCTAAAGTTGCGTTAAAACCTATATTGATACAGATGGACCTCTCCACTAAAAATCGTTCGCTAAACACAAATAAACACAATAATGCAAATAAAATACAAAATAACATCGGTGCGATGTATGCTCAAACCTCAACTTAACAAAAAGCTTGCAGTTTTAATTATGTGTTCTAAATGTCACACGCGGATTATAATGAAGACAAATTAGTTGCTATTTAGAATATTATTTCATCGCGTCCGGAATTATTAACGAGCGTGTTATTAAATTGTATATAAACTTAGCGACGTTATGTACAAGAATTATTTACAATGACAGCCTCCGTGGCGCAGTTGGCTAGACACCGACTGTGAAACGAGAGGCCGCGGGTTCGATTACCGCACCGAGACAAATGTTTGTGTAAACCACAAGTATTTGTTTCTGGTCTGGGTGTTTGTGAGATCGAAAAGTCTCTCGTAGTTTCTGATGCCCATGACACAAGACTCGATTTTAGTGTGGGGTATTAACTATGTATGTGACTGTTGGGTGTATTTATTTATTATTTATTATCTAGTTAGTCTCGTGGTACACGGGCCCTCAACCGTGAGATTTAAGATTCGATTTCCCATTAGGGCAGTTTCGCTTACAATAGATTATAATCGATGATTTTCCAAAAAACGTGGCGATCTTCTGAATTGTTTACTAACAAATTCGTTTATTGCTTTAGACTCTATAGAATAATTGAATTAACAGCGTATTAAATCGGCTAATAAGCCATGAATCAATTTATATTTTATCGTGATTTCATTATATAACTTTGGAAAACTTCAACTGGCATGTAACTGTAGGTAATAACTTTTTGTAGAAAATGAGTATTAGAAATTATTATTAGGTTAGGACGAAAATTGCGAGTTCCTGGACCACTGCGAGTGAATTGAAAAACTCTTTGAATACGTAAAAGCAAAATTATTTACAAATCAAATAGGTTTCAAGTCGATTTTCAATAGTCACGTACAAGTTATACATCAACTCTGAAATAATAAAAGAAGTTGAACAATTTAACTAATACGATTTTTTTTTATTAACGTTGTATTTTATTCTACGAATATATTGAATTGGACAATTGAATCAAAGCTGTCCTCGTTATATTATTACACCAATACAACTGTAAAAGTCAAAGACAGTTTAAACAGTAAAGTGTGCGGAGATTGCAAAGATTACTGCGTTCAAACAAACATTCGCGCCGGAACTTCCGCGCGTTCGTTACGTCACAATGAAAGGGAAATGTCCCTGCCACAGACAGTTTTCAAATTCTCATAATCCTAATATTATAAGCACTAAAACGATTTCGTGCCATTGGAGTTGTTCATTCATTATATTAAAGTGTTTTGTATTCGGCATTGGAACAGGACATTTGACGTTGGACACAGTTATAAGATTTTATGTTGAACGAATTGTCTATAAATAGACAAATAGAAACTAAATCATACATATTTATTTATTTATACAAAAAAAACATACAAAAAAAACTGTACAGATGGACTTAATGCCATAGGTCATCAGTCAACGTTTGGGAGATGCAAAAATGAGATAAAAAGGGTATTTCTAAGATAGTTAAAGCAGATGATATATTAAATACATATAAATTATTAACAATGTACTATTATACCAAGGTATATTACTAAATAAATATGTTTATTTTTTCCCCTTCTCTATGCTCTAGGAACAATAATGCATTTACAATTTCCTTATTATTTCGGTTGTTTGGAAACAATGAACTCGCAGGGATCCTATTTCTCTAGTATAAAATATCAATATCCTTACCTCACACTTACCAAGTTTTCACAACACAATTTAAAATTAATATTGCGTGATTTACTCACAATTTCTCCGGCCTCGAAGTCGCGTAAAATTATTAATGGCATTAATCCATTACGTAAAGGTCATTTATCGGTGTCATCGCGGCCAACATTGGCCCGCGAACACGTCCTGCGTGACGTAACAGTGAAAGCAATTCGGCACGGCCTTCACCCAATGGGCCACTTACCCTAATCTGTCAGCTGTGGCGCGCTTTGAATAGCTTGTATGGTAAATATGGCCATATATATTAATGTGCTGTCTTAATGAACACATTGCAATTTATGATCCAGATAGTATTTCGACAGGCGAGAAACAATTGTACGGATTGAACACAAAATAATATGAGCGCATGTGGTTTTAATTGTTGAAAGATTTTATGATTAAGGATGTATAGCCAGACGTCATAAACCCTTAAAGTATCCTAAATATTTTTGAACCTTATAAACCACACTAAATACATTTCCGAAAAGCCAGGATTTAAAAACTCAAACACTGCTCAAATCTGCTTACAAAATCTCTTTTCGCGTTTTAATATACATAGTTGAAAATAAATAATCAAAGTGAATGACTCCACCATGCTACTTTAAAATAAAAAAAAACATCGGCATACCCTTCGCAACTAAACAAAAAATCTCCTTTGTGTAAATAAAAACTATTTTTATTTACATTATTTCATTTACTTCGTAATCATTACCAAATTCATTTAAAGCTCTATACACCCAAGAAAATAACGCAACCAAACAGAGTCACTTTCTCTGAGACTCAAGCTGTGACAACACTACCGGCGACACGACAGCACAATCGAAAGTTCGAGAAACGGCCTTCACCTAATGCCACCAATAACCGATCACTGAGCAACTTGTTCCATATTATATAACATTTGTTTATTTGTATCACATGTGCCTGTTGCCGCGTTTTTTAATAATATTTTTATATAAAGTTGGGAAAAAGCAATCCTGAATCCTATCCATGGGTTTAATCAGAAAATAAACCAAGGAATCTAAGTTAAATTTAGACGTTTTCAAATATCTTTGACCGTAGAAGTCTATTTTTGATATCTATACTTAGATACTTAGATCAGTTAATGAAGGTCGTAAGCAGTTCATGTCAATACACACATCCTTGATAATACTTGTATAATGAAGATGAATAGTTTGATTGTGTTGAATGTTTTAAATTGATATCCCTTTCGATGGCACGGCATCAATTAAAAATATTGGAATTTTTAGTAATATTCCTATCAGATGAGTTTCAATTTACTTCGATAAAAAAATTAAATCTCTTGCCATGCCATGCCGTCCTGCTCTGGACTGGCAATTAGAAACTCATAAAAATACTTTATTAATAAAAATATCTCCTAAAAGTAAACAGCAAGGACAGACATATTATAACTTGAATCCCATTAAACATAACCATTTGTATCATTAGTGAACAATACCTTACAATAAGGCGAGTGCACTCGTAGACACAAAATTTCCATAATAATTGAAAGATCACGGCTCGGTTGTGCACAGAAAACAAAAGTACCAAAATATTTCACGCTCTGATTAAATCTCTTGAATCGTAACGCGCCGTGCGCATTGTTCTTATTTAACCATAGAAAGAGCATTTTATCACTTAAATTATTATTAACTGTTAATACAGCCACGGCGATTATATGAATAATAGAAGAACTTTGTAATGTAACCACAAATGGACCTCTAAACGTGTTAATTATAGATTCTATACAGGCTTTCAAGTTGACAATATGTGATCGTAGTCATTTTGCATAAGTTTGTATATAATACTAACACAACTTATTAGCACCTGTTTCTTATTTAATTCGAAACATTTTGTGGCCCCTAAATATAATGGGCAACTGTCATTTTACATCCGACGAACTAAGCGATTTCTCGCAAGCAAGGTATAAAAATGATTTATTAAAAAAAAGTCTTATAGTTATAATAGCATAACCAATTTTAGAGTTTAAGTATAAAAACTGGAATCCAATAATTGTGAATCAATGAAACGTATTACACGGCTCTTTAGCATTAAACTTTTTTAATGCACTTTAATCAATAAAACGTACAATATCCAATAATATTTTATTTACTCGGCAAAAAGAGTAGATAGTCTCCATAGTTTATGGATAAAAACCACAATACAATAATCGTAGATCAATAAAACGTATTACACGGCTTTTAGTACTAAGCTTTTTTAATGCAATTTCACCAATAAAACGTTCAATACCAAATCATATTTCGTTTATAAAAACTATCGGATTATTGCGATACTTTTTATGAGATTATCATTTGATAGCTATCGAGTTGTAAAGAAAAATATAATTTCTGATTCAAGTTGGGACACAAGCCGTGTAATTGGGTGATAAAGTATTATACAAATATCAACAAAGGTTTGGCCCGATTCATTTGTTTTAATGAACTCTAAAGATTATTACGTTACATGAATTAAATATCTTAAAAATACGGCTACGCTAAAGTATATACAAAACGTATATACAAAATATTGAGCTACGAATTATTTACAAAACAAAAATCCAGGTCTTGCAATTTGCCATTGCCCATTTTGTACTAAAAAATCTCGATAGCAATACTAAGATTCTTAGTAAGAGCCCCACCAACAATAAATTCGTACGAAATGTAAAGGAAAGTATAAGTATGCTTTAAGAATATGCTAAAGAATACATCAAAAATGTTTTAAGTTTACTAATGCGACACTAAATAAAGACCTTTTGCGTGACTATAGCATTCACCCACATTTGGGTTGAGATAGATTCATTCATGGAATTAATACAATCTCTGACATGACTGTTTTCTTTTTATTCTGGCACGGCACAGTGAGTGCATTGCACCTGGTGGTAAGTGCAAATTCCGTCCAGACAGCGTATAGTATTAAGTATAGTAACCTTTTGGTTCGCGCCGAGATAGTTCGAACCGCCAAGCTATGGCTCAGCAAGCGAGCACGCGTAATTCTTTTAAGAAAAGAAAATGAGGAAATTAAATTGAACAATTCCTCAGCATATTCGCCAAGATAGAGACGGTAGAACACGCTTAGAGAAGCGACATCACTCCGTAACTGTAGCGACTCTAAGTCGCTCGTAATGCCTGCATACTTCACAATGCCACTCAACTACATGTACGATTTATAAAATAAAGCTCAGAGATAAAACATTACATCTCATAACCCAAACAGAGCAACCTTTGTGTGCCCAAACAATCATTGACATTTCGAACAATAGACACCTATTATGAACAATAAATATAATCTTTCCAATACAATCGTTGAACACTTTCACGTAACAGCCACGTGTCGTGTTGTATCTGGAAACCGAATCAAATCTTCCGCATCTTAGTAGGAAATAAAATATTATACGTCCTTTCATTGCACAATGATGATTTAACCAAGATATTTATTGCGTAAATGTATGCGTTGGCGAAAATGTGATTGTACGTTAGTACGTGCATTGTATATCCATATCAAATTTACCCTGAAAACCATTCCATCGTTTTGCACAATCGTATGAATTTTAATAATTTTAGTAATGCATAATATTAATATGATGTACTACATACTTTTTGGAGCCAAATACACCATTGACATCGTTACCTGCAAAAGAAAACAAAATTAGTTAAAAATAAATTTAAACCCATAGTTTTTTTTGGGTCCAGAAGAAACCTGTTAACTACGCTCCCTTGGCGGCACCTCAGGGGCCGATGCCACTGAACTTATTAACAGTTTTTATGAAAACTGTCTTCCAAATCCGTATTTATTTGTAGAGTTATAATGTTCAATATTATCATCGCACATTAATTCACTCCAAAATTATTTTTTTTATTTGCTTCGTTGCAGATTCGAGAAAAGCATTTGATCACCAGGCGACACTGCGATGAGGCGTAACATGCCGTCGCACCTATCAAAAACAAGCCTACCGATGAGAAAAATCAAACCGCCAGACAGACACAAAAACACGAACTAGTCCACATAACAAACCAACGGGTTTAATATGCTGTGATACTGGCACATGCAAAACGATATTTCGAAACTGTGATAGAAGAACAAAAATGGGTGTCCACGTACTTCTAGCGTCTACAGCGCTGAAATCTGTCAGTGTGACTGGACTGTGGTTGATTCCGCTGCTGCTTGGAGCGCTTACTTATCATAATTACAATTCGTATGATCCCGAAGCGAAGGTGCTGGATAAGGAGCCGAGGAGGGAATATGATTTCATCGTGGTTGGTGGAGGGTCCGCCGGCGCTGTCGTTGCAAATCGGCTAACTGAAGTCAAGCATTGGAATGTACTGTTGTTGGAGAGTGGTAAGTTAGAACTTTTTAAAAATATTCTTCTAGATAAATAATATTTTTTGCAACAAAGCTGAAGAATGGGAGAGATATTTCTACTGGATTTCAGGATCTGTAAACTGCAGCAGCCTCTAATGACCACAACTGAGCAGTAATCTTCTACAATCGAGTCTAGTTGAAAGTGCTTAAGCTATAGTCCACGACGCTGGCAGTTTAAATCCTACTAGCTCAATTAGCAACAAATACAATTTATAAAAGGCGGTTACATTTTTCACTGGTTTTGTCGTTTCTTGATCTCTATAAAATGTTAGGACAGTAAATTCATTAAATAAATAAAAAAAATTAATTCCGATATAATTGGCAAAATATTTCTAATAAATGATAATGCATGTTTCAGGTCCGGATGAGAACGAGATCACCGACGTCCCTTCGCTAGCCGGCTACCTGCAGCTGACGAAGCTCGACTGGCAGTACAAGACGGAGCCGACGGCGTACGCCTGCCTCGGCTTCAAGAAACATCGATGTAGCTGGCCCAGGGGCAAGGTATTTTAAATCAACAACTTTTGTTAGTGTGAGAAAACTAAAAACGAACTTTCACGATGATCGATGGAGTAGAGATAATATTTAAAAACCATGCGTACCATAAAGTTTCTTAAGAAATTATGCTTTACATAAAGTCCACCAACTATGGCCTAAGCTCTGTCAAACGAACTCTCGATTGTAGAGGAGTCTTGTGCTCGAGTAAACGAATATTGGTACCTCAGCGCCTACAAATATCTGAATAGCAATACTGGCAACAGGTGCAATTGATATTAAAGAACTCGGTATGAAACCGGTACCCTACTATCTAACTAATATTACAAAGGCGAAAGTTTGTGTGTTAGTTACTTCTTCACGCTCAAATGGCCGGTCCAATTTTAATCAAAATTAGTATGGATTTTATCCCGAGAATGTATTTTTCCCTTGGGATGAGAAGGGAATTGAAATATGTATATTTGCACCTCTTTCAAACTCAAAGGGATGGTTTGGAATAGAATATAGGGCGGATATAAGAGAACAGAATCACATGCCTTGAGTCGTGTAATTCTGTTCGTTGAGTTGAAATATAAAACAGTTAGTACGCGAAATGATATGTATATGATGTGGACTAGACTCAAATAGTGTTTGCACCCGGGCGAAGCCGGGTTGGGACTTGCACCGCTAGTCCGCAATAAAGTGACATTTCTTATGTCATAAAATCTTTTTTCATAACTAATTCCTGTTCATCCAAAGGTTGTCAGGAAGAAATTATCAATAGAATATGGACACCGACTGTACCATTTTTATTTGTTATGTAATTCCTATCTAACTTGATATGTACAATAAAGAGTAAAAATAAATAAAACTCATAAAACTACATGACAAAATATATAGTGCGTATATACGTAATTTCACCTATGATAACGATGTGACACTTGTCAGAACACCACCATTTATTATTGTAATGGATCACGCAAATGAATCATTTTCTGGCTGTGTACTTACCGCAGACCAATTTACCTAAAATAACTCATAATTTATATGTCTTGTTACGAATTCGTAATTTCCAATAATATCTGCCATACTTTTTTCAGGTGCTCGGTGGTTCGAGCGTCCTCAACTACATGATTTACGTTCGAGGGAACAAATATGACTACGACCAGTGGGAAGCCTTCGGCAACCCTGGATGGGGTTATAACGATGTCCTCAAATATTTCATCAAATCAGAAGACAACAGAAACCCTTACTTGGCAAAGAGCAAGTATCATGGAAGAGGAGGATATTTGACAGTTCAAGAATCTCCTTGGCGGACACCGTTAGTTGCTGCTTTTGTTGAAGCGGGAGTGGAAATTGGATATGAGAATAGGGATATTAATGGGGCAAAACAGACAGGCTTTATGATAGCCCAAGGAACAATTAGACGCGGTACTAGATGCAGCACTGCAAAGGCATTTTTAAGACCCGTAAGGACACGTAAAAATTTAGACGTTTCACTAAACACGCAAGTGACAAGAGTCCTCATCAATCCGGTCACGATGAAGGCTTACGGTGTAGAGTTTGTACGATATGGTTATAAAAGAGTAGTTTATGCTAGAAAAGAAGTTATTATGTCTGCAGGTGCCATTAATAGTCCCCAACTTCTAATGCTGTCGGGTATTGGTCCGAAGGAACATTTAAGAGAGGTGGGAATTAGGGTTTTAAAAGACTTGCCTGTTGGAGAAAACTTACAAGATCACGTTGGAGTGGGAGGCTTAACATTCCTAGTCGACAAGCCAGTTGCAATCGTACAGAATCGGTTCCAAGCTTTCCCTGTTTCTATGAATTACGTAGTCAATGAAAGAGGACCTATGACTACTTTAGGAGGACTAGAAGGTGTGGCTTTTGTTAACACGAAATATGCAAACAGTTCTGGTCTCTGGCCAGACATACAGTTTCATATGGCACCGGCGTCGTTTTCTTCCGATAATGGGCAAATTGTAAGAAAAATTCTCGGTTTAACCGATGAAATATACGACGATGTTTATAAACCCATAGCGAACAAAGACGCTTGGACAATCATGCCACTTCTTCTGCGACCGAACACGCGAGGATACGTCAGACTCAAGAGTTCCAATCCATTCCATTACCCTGTAATGAATCCGAGATACCACGAAAACGCATTAGACGTCGCTCGACTCGTTGAAGGCATTAAAATTGCCGTGAAAGTGGCAGATGCTTCGCCGTTCAAGCAATTTGGTTCCAGGTTGTACAGAAAGCCGTTGCCAAACTGCAAACATCATCCATTCATGTCTGATGAGTACATTGAGTGCCAAGTGAGGACTATATCGATGACAATATACCATCAGTCGGGAACGGCGAAGATGGGACCAGCGTGGGACAAAGAAGCTGTGGTGGATCCAAGATTGAAGGTCTACGGGGTTGAAGGACTTAGGGTGATAGATGCAAGTATAATGCCTACTATTGTAAGTGGCAATACGAATGCAGCAGTGATAATGATCGGTGAGAAAGGTGCTGACATGATAAAAGAGGACTGGTTGAAGCACAGGCGATGACAGTTCGCCGATTGATATAAACCATATGTTACCAATTACGTTGTACCCATCTACTAAGTATAATCATTGATTTACAGTTTCCAAAGATGTAAATATTTTATTTTAAACATCATTATTTCATATTTTTATATGTGATTATTAGTAGTAAATATTAGAAATATTTTCTAACTAGTATGGAATTTGTAGAATGAAAACTTATAATTAAGAGTTTATTTCTGGTCTAAATTACACGCTAGTGTATAAAATTATAAGTTGCGTTCAACTGAATATTGTAAACAAAATTAAATGTTTTTAACAATTATGATAGAATTTCGTCAAAGTTGATGGACGAGACAAATTGTCTTTTGCCAATTGACGCAATTATGTCAGACTCAACTGAATTGTGCAGAGCGTACGTACCTCCCATAAAAAATATCGGTATAAACATAACTTGGGCCAGCTTATATCCTTGTATGGCACAATCATACCAACAAAATCCTATAAAGGACTGCAAAACTCAAATTTCAAAATCATCTTCAATCCATACGTAATCTTCATAATAAATATTTTAGTGTAGCATGATATTATAGTCATTCATGGTATAGCGATGTTTTTGACTCGAGATATGACCAGAAACAGCTTACATATTCTCGATGTATAGAATATTACAAAGCCCAAAATGAAAAAGAGAAACTCAACTCTTTGACACCCCATAGAACTGAAGTCTTAGTAGTTGGTACAAAGGCTTGAAACATCCTAGTCCTCAAACATAATATGGTCCATTACTAAACATTGCCCTCATCCAAATATTTTCACTAAACAGCAAACTATTGTAAAAGATATATAATCATATATTTTATGCGGTTTAAGCCAAGGTCTCCTCTCAATCGTAGAAAATATGTTTTACCAGCAATGTGGCAATATCATCAATCTTATATTACCATTCTAATATAATTTGTAACCTAATAACCGGATGATTATTGCATCTTTAGATTTTTTTTATTGCGATTAATGGAGAGACGAGCATGCCATTCGCCTGATGGTAAGCGATACGACCGCTCATGGACAGTAGCTAACCAAACAACACCGTGAATTACAAAGTAACGTTTGGCACTGCACTGCGTTCACCATGCAAAAACATAACATGTTAAGTCTCATTATGTCCAGTAGATACTCTGGTTATAATGTTCTTCAAACTGGAACACAACAGTGCATTGTCACTGCTGTTTGACGGTAGTAATAGACATTTGTTTTAAGTTATGCTGATTATGCTCAATGCTACAGGACACTCCGTTACTGTAACTACAGGAGATATAATCAAAACTCTTTGGTTGCATCTTGCGAATATTCACGCCTATATCCCATTGGTGCATGAAAAAACTATAGAGCGCTAAGGGTCAGTTGACACCGGGACGCGACGCATCGATGCGCGCACATATTAATAGAGTGACTCAAAGTTTAACTAAATTTACTAAACGAAAAGATACCATAACATCCCGAGGCGCTGCACTGCGAGGTGTATCTTTTCGTATAGTTTAATTTTTAGTCATTCTATTAAAATGTTCGCGCGGCGTCGCGTCTCGGTGTGAACAGACCCTAACTTCTACGATCCAAACATACTTCTCGATTTTTCAACTGTCTAATGGTTTTAAAATTTGTATAATATGTAAATATGTACATGTCTAATTTTAAGTAGTTAACGATAAATTCCTATTTATTTAAGTAGTAATGCCATAAATCATTGTTCTTTTATTAATTATTGAATTCGTAATGAAGCCATTTTGCGGGTTCATCGTAATTAGTCTGTAACAATGTGTTAATTATTATTGTTGGTCGCAAGTGTTTTGTGACAATATACATTTTGTTGACTAAATATCATTGTGTTTTATTTGAAAACACCTCTAAAACATATAGACAAGTCTGACTGAGTTAAAACAGGATGTTTAAATCAAATTAGAATTTAGATAAAGGAGATTAATAAATAAATGTGGTGTATTTCGAACAATTTTTATATAAAATCAGCCACGCATGTTTTTAAATTATAAATAAATTAATGTGGCATATTTTGATGATGTAACTATAGAAAATCACCAATTTATAGTCTCAAACGAGATCGTAATAATATAATGTCGCGTGTGGATTA
Organism: Theretra japonica; assembly: GCA_033459515.1. Lineage (NCBI taxonomy): Eukaryota > Metazoa > Arthropoda > Insecta > Lepidoptera > Sphingidae > Theretra > Theretra japonica. The sequence goes on from CM065942.1 coordinate 8,399,967, forward strand.
TTTTAATTTCAGAGCTTAGTCATTTCATAAATACCTAGAGCGAAATCATTTAAATATACAACATATGAATACACAACAGGGAATTTTTCATAAGAACATGTCAAAGGAATAAATTATAACAATTAAAACAAAAACACTTTAATTTATGCCGCAACGATAATAAGTAGTATTTTTAACAAAAAAAAAAAAGTTAAATGAATATATCAGCGCCATAAACTTAATGGACTTTTAAATACATATACGAGTATGTAAATAGATACACTTAACAGCCCCATAGGCCGTATATAGGCCGGACATCAGATACATTCTTGTGGCGTGCTAGCAACAAAAAAAGTTTATCACTCAAATATTTTCTCAATAAGGAGGTTGAACCTGCTTTTAGTTTCACATCCAGGTCCTCCACTACTCTTTCACAATGACTATCAAAAATAAAAATTACATCATATATTCATTAAAAGTACTTATTTTAATTTTATACCGGGAGCTCGCAAAATTCACTCACATTTCATACCTACGACTCGTAAAAACTCATTGCGGTTCGTAGTGTAAACCAAAGTTTCTCATTCAATATACATACAAAACACAAAATCCTAACACGGGGTCAAGGTTATGTTCGTGGCTGTTATCTTAGGGCCTTTGCACACTATAGCGTAGCATACCATACCGAGATATCAACCTGTAAAAAAAACCTTTATAAGAATGACTATGGAAAGCCACCCATCTGACCGCCCGGTTTCGTTTCATGGTATTTATTGTAAACTTTATCGTCCTACTGCTCGGTAAAGATGTCCCTAAACTTTTTCCACTTGTCCCTATCTGTTGCTGTTGCCATCCAAATTCTCAAAGTCTATTATCCATAGTAATGAGTAATACATACATAAACTCATATCTGCCTCCCAGAAGAGGTAGGCAGTCGTGTAACCAGGACACCCACGGTTCGCCTTTTATTTTTCGTCCCAGATGTGACAGGGGGCCTATTGCCATATCCGTGATAATGAATAGAAAAATCCAATTTCACTTTCCCGACTCGGGATTCAAACCCGGGACCTCAGCTTTGCAATCATACCGTAGTACAACTGCGCAATCGAGGCAGTCGAGTGATGATTAATACCAAAAACCCACATTAATACTGCTCACAGTAAGATAAGCAACAAAAAGTCTTCAATCGTGTTTATCAGAAACTACGAGAGACTTTTTGGTCTCATCACACGTATACCGAGACAAATAGTGGACCACAGAACTGTTATATCCGTTGCAAGGATAGTAAACCGCGGCCTGTCGTTTAACACCCGGCGCTCAACCACTCAAATATATTTTTGTCACGCTACGTAGTAGTAGGCAGAGGCCCTCGTAAATGTATTTACCGGTAAAACTAGTACTTGCCACAAAATTTATTAGTTACAGTTGAAGGCAGCGTCGCTTCGTCTATTTTGGTTATTTCAATTCACATTGACCCCATTTCAAAAAACTATTTGATGAGATTACACTCCTCAGTAACTTAACGATAAGATTAACTGAATTTATAAAGCAAATATTTCAAATATGTTCGGCATTTCTCGAGTGAAGGTTATGTTGCGACACAAATGGATACATTTCACCATCTTATCCTAGACGTGTTAAACAGTTGTAAGGACATCTGGTTGATCGAAGCGCGAACGAAAGTTGCAAGGCCGCGTCAATCTCTTTTTAATCTGTTCTATAGTTTGCACATCGTGAATAATTACCAGACTTGATTCAATATTCTTTTGTGTCTATTTTCGAAGTTTAAATGGCTTCAAACGATACATTTTCGGGTTGCAAATCCCAACATTAATTTGTAGGTACATAGTGCATCCTTCTACTAATGAGCGGATCTTTAGCGGAAGGTAAATATTTTTGTATTGTATAATAATAAATACACCCAATAATTAAATCGTGGCTACTACACTTTTTGGTCTCACAAAAACCAGATCCGGAATGAATATTGTGCATGACATAAACATTTGACTATGTTAAGGTGTCAGCTTCTCGTTTTGCAGCTAACTCTTGACCACTGCGCCATGTAGTTTATAAAATGCATAAAGATTCATTACCTTATGTCTTCTTAAATTAACATACATAAGTTCACGCATATTTTCCATAAGGGGTTGGCTGAGGTTCTGCTGGCAGTATCGAGGTTCTTAAATTAAATATTATAAAAACTTAAAATTAAAAATATGATAACAATCTAAAAAATATTATGTTTTACAGTTCACCCACTTATAAAAATAGAAATAACTCAATAAAAATTGTGTAGCATACACGTGACACTTTAAATTTAATGAAAAAAATAATGATCATGCGTTAAATATCACTTATTAAGTCGGTTCATTTGAATAATTTCCTGGTTGGAAAAAAAACTATAAAGAAAATGTACTGAAAGATACAGTCTCATATTTATACTTTAATAATAAATTGATATCTAAAAGAAATGTAGCTCCATTAAAGTAGCGGGATTTTTTTTGTAACATAATTAGAGATGTTGACGCTAATTTTAGAAACTAAACACCTGACTGCTTTCTAGACTTCAAAATACAGGTTGTGCAGAATTTATTTAACCTAAATATTAATTAATAAAAAGAAGAGTTATGTAGTATGGAAGACACAATGGGTAGTCAACGCAATGATTTTAAATAACAATAGTACTAGTTTATGTCATGTTCTCATAAGCTTTTCGGCCCCCCAATACGGCAGCGTAATTTTTTTAATTAAGCCTACGAAGTAATTTACTGTGACTACTACGACTACTAGTTAGTAGATCAAAATTTGTTGCGTAGTTACTTAACTAAACAACGAATTTTAATGCGGTTTTTTTAGTAGAGTGATTCAAGAGGAAGGTTTTATATGTATAATACATACATACTATGTATCTGGCGTAGAGTGGAATCAAAAAATATCTGCTCCCAGGCGAAGCTGGATCGGGCCGCTAGTTATGCATGTGATATTTTTAAAAGCAACAAAAATAACACCATCCGATTGGCTCAAAAGTAAAAGCGGGGGTTGAGGGTTCGATACACATTGGATAGAAAGATTTTGATCGATCTTGAACGATTAATTCATTTGTTAATTACGTTTGTACGAGTATACGAGTACACACTTATGAGTAATCCCAATGCGGGAATGTTATAATGGAAAAAAAACCTAATAAAAGTATTTGACAGCCTCCGTGGCGCAGTTGGTTAGACAACGGCTGTGAAACGAGAGGCCGCGTGTTCGATCCCCGCAAGTGACAAATATGTGAGCCCCATAAGTATTTGTCTCGGGTCTGGGTGCTTGTGAGACCGAAAAGTCTCTCGTAGTGTCTGATACCCACGACACAAGACTTAATTGAACTTAATGCGGGGTCAGGACTATGTATATGACAGTTGGGTGTATTTATATTATTTTTTAATTTTTTATATAAACTAAAAAAATAACATAGGCACTATATAACACTTAGGCAACGAAAAAAATTTCCAATAAGGTTTCAAAAAATATCCTATCCTGTGTATTACCAACATAGCGGTATCCAATTTCGTAGAACAAAATTCTAAAACGCAGTTCTTTAACCTGCTTATCTTGCATTCGGTATTTATGGAATTTATAGTCAAAAAATTCAAGTTCTCAAGCCAAACATCTAGACTTGTCGCTTCTGCAGTTTATATGCTAATCGTAATATTGTAAGCGAGTATTTCTAGATACGTCTCTCTGTTATTTATTGTTATACTAACATGTGGGTGTTCTGGTAGCACCTCTGCCTACCCCTTCTGGGAAAAAAGGCGAGTGTTTATGTATGTATGTATGTATGTATGTAATACTAACATATTATGCCTCGTATTCGATTAAGGATTTCCTCTAAAATGATCTGGTACGTCGGTGTATAAAAATTGAATGAAGATGATCGAAAATGTACGGCTTCCATGATACTCCGTATAGAATTTATTTATGTAGTTATGATCGACGACAGCCTGTCCGAGACTTAAGCACTTACACGTGGAAAGTTTCCCGCGGCGAGAATCGTATACGATTATCGCATGACAGTTCTGCCATAGATTATCGCGTTCTGACAAACGTTTACACGATGGAACTTTTTTATATCCTTACGATATCATATCTTACATACATACATAACCACACGCCTTTTTCCCAGAAGGGGCAGGCAGAGGTGCTACTAGAACACCCACGTTTCGCCTTGTATATTCCGTCCCACGATGTGATAGGGGGCGAGCCTATCGCCATATCGGGCACAAATTCCTGACTCCGGGCTAGTAATGAATAGAAAAATCCAATATCACTTTGCCCGACCCGGGATTCGTACCCGAGACCTCAGCTTTGCAATCATACCGTAGTACCACTACGCCACCGAGGCAATCATATCTTCGAGGCGAGAAACTCTCCCCGTGTATATGAGGCTTAAGTGAAACTCTTATAGACTACCGCAAGCATTCACGTAGGATTCAAAAGAACGCTAATAATTTACACATCTATCACAATATATTGCAACAAACTAACAACCCTTAAAAACAAAACAATTATGGCACTTTACAACGTCTAATGTATGGTGTACGGTTTTTGCAACATGCACGTCAATGTACAATAATGGACAAAAAACTCCGGTATTACCCAAATGGAATTTGGTTGTCCCTAGCTGATTGGTCGACAACAAACGCGTTGTCATTAATGATATTAATTATACATTAGCATCGAAGTCATACTATGTTTATCATATTTATATTACATTCGAACCAATAGTTTTCGTCTAATATTCAGCCATAAGCGTTTTCCTAATTTAGACTCGCGTCATCACGTTTAATAATAAATTCTCAGATCCTTCATATATAATAAAAGAAGAGTATTCATAAAATCTGTGCTCCATAATATAATACAAAAAAAAATTCTGATCTTAATTAAATTGCATTACACGTAGAACAGACCTACAACCCTTCCCTATTTATAGATACCTTCCTTCCTTCTACTTGGCGTTATCCCGGCTGGTCCCAGGGCCCACCTTCCGGCTGAGTCTCCTCCATTTCACCCGACCTTCGGTATGCTCAATAATGCTCAACCCTCGTATCTTCCTGGACGACATCTAGTCAGCGCTTCATTGGTCACCCCTCGGTCGAGGTACGGGAATGTCAAGGCTCAGGCACACATTGCCGACGTACTCCTATGGTCCTCCTAATTACATACATACACTCACGCTTTTTTCCCAGAAGGGGTAGGCAGAGGTGTGACTAGGACACCCACTTTCGCCTTGTATTACCGTCCCACAAGTAATATACCATAAGTAATAATATGCCTTTTCCACTGTTTTTTATCGGTAATTCACACGGTGATAAATAACATCAGATTTTTAGGCCTTCCAATAGGAAGCAGCGGGCAAAAATAATATTTTACTGTACAAAATAACATGATTAGCATATTAACAGACGAATCGACGTTCTTAGATGCTTGACTTGTTATCTAGAGTTCTTTTTTTTTTTTCATTTATATACGGATCGATGCGATGCGAATTAAAGATAAACTAAGTAGACGTGTTTGGCATAAAATTATTTTATTCTCGAACTAATTTGATGTACCTGTGAATCGATAGGAATGTATTGATATAATACAAAATGCCTCAAATAAAAAGAATCTCACATCTACGTGGAAACGGTACAATATAATTGACAGTACATCGCGCCATCACTACATTTTCAGCTAATAATTCAATTTGTATATCGGAATATCTTTTTTTTTTTTTTTTTTGTTGACGCGGGGAAACCGAGTTACCGGTATCGTCCCACCTTGGGGGAAAGTGGAGCGATTATGTTGGGTTCACCGGTCTAGGGCATACCAACCAAAACCCCGCGTGGCCCTCTTCGGCACAAATGGAACGGCCCCGGGGACCCGAAGCAAGAGCGCCTCAGCTTCTACCGGAACCGTTCCTGCACACTGCCGCCAACTTGCGGCTCTTACTGCTGCTGAGCATCCCGGGGTCGCACTGTATTTGTATACAAATGGCACTACGACAGTCCCCCACTGCGTGCCCGCGACCCCCAAATCCCCATTAGTCGCCTTTTACGACAGGCAGGGGGTACCGTGGCGGAATTCTTGAAACGCCCCCATACCACAGGGCGAGATATCGGAATATCTTGCCGACAAAAAGTTAAAAAATTATTCATGTGGATTAACTCGTATTTTTAATAGCATACGAGTATTCGCAAAAATACTATGAATAATGAATTAATATAGTTTTTTATATCGAATGTCGTCAAGTGACATTTCTTGTGGTTATAAAGATAGCAATAATGACAAAATTTGATTGCTGAGAGAATTTCTTGAACTGAGTCTTTCGGGCTATTCATAACTATTTATTTCCCTTTGATGTCTTGTAGTACTTTAAAACTGTTAGAAGGGCTATTAAATATACATGTTTTCCTTTCGTTTTAAAGCTAAGAGATAAATGTTTATACAGAAAAATATCTGCATGTTAGGTGTTATATCGATAGACAATGAAGTAAAAAATATTTATGTTTTTGAAGTGATAATGCCTTTTAAACCTTTTAAGCTAAACTATCACTAGTTCGATTCAGCCGGTGGCACATCTGTCTGCTAAAAACTAACAAGGAGAATGGCCCTTCTGTTGCAAATAGCTTGTGGTTATTCGTAGCAATCCTTAGATCCATGGATGGATATGCGTAGCCGTTCGGATAGTGACCACGCAAACTGCCGGAGGAAATCCATCATACTGACTCATGTACAAGCGTGTCGAGTTTCAGGTGCAATCTATGTACATCCTATTACCAGTAGTCCGGCATAATTGTGCCTGTTTGGATTATTGTACTTATCGTAGTCACTTTGTAATTGGGCAACACATCCATAATCCAGCGTTGTAGATGTTCATGGGTGGCAGTGATCATTTACATGCAATAAAAAAAAACTTTGTCTTGCCAGAATATCAAAAAAATACATGAATTACCACAAAAACTCAATACCTCTTTCCTCTACCCATTCTTTTTCCTTTCCGCTCCCATCCCGATTTCATGGGCCGACATCACATCTATAATCCCAGCTTTGTGGACGTACATGGGTGGCGGTGATCACTTACCATCAGATGACCTGTTTGCTCGTATACAGGACCCATTATATAATAAGAAAACATAAAACGGAATAAATTTGCAATAAACGATAAGATTATGAGAATAGTTAATTATATAACAAAACTTCTGTGACATAATAAATAACCCTTCATAAAAACAAAATCTTAAGTTTAACAATTACTCAACATTTTATCACTTATGGAAAACGTTAATATAGGTCAAATTATTTCCCTCTGTATTTTTTTTAAATCAACAGCCTTCCTCTTGTCAAAAAAAAATTGCAGGTAATTTTTACTTAAAGCTTAAAGCTGAAATTAAGATTAAAGCCTGATGTTCTATCATGGCAGTGGTCACCAACTATGAACTTAGGAATTTTAATTTATATATAACATACACATATCTTTGTAACGGACATAGTACTGTATCAGCCCATACACGACCCACTGCAGGGCACGAGCCTCCTCTACAATCGAGAGTACGATTGAGAGTGGTTAGGCCATATAGTCCACCACGCTGGCCCAGTGCGGGTTGGCAACGACATAGTAATTGTAGCTATTTCAACCTCTTGTTAAAGATAGCATACAAAAACCGGCCGTAAGTAAATCAGATTCAACCGTATGCGTCATGAATCATCATAGGTACAGTAAAAAAACAGTCTCCCGCATCTAATACTCAAAATAGAACCTATCAGATAAAAATACCAACACCATGGCTAATTTTAGAATATCACTCTCAACCTAATCGAAACACATAAAATGTCGGATGTATAAAAATAACATTAAGGAACAGGTTGGTATTCTAATAATGTTTTTTGTTGACTGCGGCATTGGCCGCTAAATCTTAATACTATACAGATTATGTAACGTTACGATTACGAAATACTTATGCTAATCATCCGCTTGATGGTATGGATCGGTGTGTATCACATACAAACTCATAGATTTTACTATACTGTACTGTATCAGCTCATATACGTCCCACTGGAGGGCACGAGCCTCCTTTACAATCGAGAATACGATTGAGAGGGGTTAGGCCATATAGTCTACCACGGTGGCCTACGGATTGGCGGACTTAACATACCATAGAAATTCTTAAAAATCGCTATGGTGTGCAAAGTTTCCTCATGATGTTTACCTTCAGCGTTATAGTGCGCGGTGATTGATTATCAATACACACATGACTCGGAAAAGTCGGAGGTGTGCCCTGGGATTTGAAACCGCGACCACTGTGAATATATTGGCAGACGTCAGATCCGTTTACAAGCAGGCCACTACGTACTTATAGTACTGCTGAATTAAATTATACAAATATGACCGAATTTGTAATGCGGATATATAATATGTTTGATCTAATCACCACGTGCGTAATATACACGCAAAATTCTTGATTGGTTATTTTGTATTTACTACGGCGATTGTTATCTGTCGCCAATTCAACACAACTGCGATTTAACAATACATTCTTTAATTATAACTTGCTACCAAAATAGCACAAATATTCTGTCATGGTTTTTCAAATTCAAATCTAAACATCAAGCGAATGGGTCCATATTTCATTGGCTTTTACAATATTTTCTAACATCGGTAGGTTACTGGCTTCTAAGTATATAAACATTATCTATTAATATTTCTAATAGATGGATACACCACGTATAAAAATATATGCACGGCAATTCTATCTGTAGTTTGACGAACGCATCGGGTATCATAGCAGCATTATTCGATATAACTAATAAATATTGGCGTGAACTAATCAATTAATTAATCAAATCAATAACAAGTTAAAGCGTATTATTAATTTTTAATGTTGTTTTAATAGTTATTAGACGACCTTAGTGGCGCAGTAGTACTACGGATGATTACAAAGCTGACGTTTCCAGTTCGAATCTCGGATCAGATGTCACTGCATTGGATTTTTCTATTCATTATTAGCTCGGACTCAGGAATAAGTTTCAGATATGACGAGAAGCTCGTCCCCTATCACATCGTGCAGTGCAACACACGAGGCCAAACGTGGGTGTCCTGGTAGCACCTAGACTACTTACCTACAGTGTCTAGGTGCTACCTAGACACTGTAAGTGACCACTACTAGACCAGACCTACAGTGGTCGTGATCATATTTAAGCCAATAGCTGAGCAGCCGTTTTCGCGATGCGTCTCTGTTTCTCGATATTTGTTATTAAATATTTAAGTACATATAGTTATAATTTATCTTCTTCCTTGATAAACCGGGAAATATATATAGTAAGATATGCGTAGATCATCCAGTTATAGCAAGGTAAAAACTAGCATCAAAAATGAAGACAAGAAAAACTGGTTTTCAAAAATTTTGATATTATATGCAACGACGCTCAAACTCGTTTTCATGTCAATAATAATCCCTAGCTAATAATTAGGTATAAAACTTGGTATCAGTATCGAAACCAAAATAACTTCCGGGTCTTTGTTATTTATGTAAATTCGTTTATATCTATCATTTTTTCTACAAGCACAAATGGTGTTATATAAAGATAAAAATTATTAATTGCCAATATGTAGCTAAAATATTTCGATATCTTCAATCGGTTGTTGATGAAATATTTTTGAAAAAAAAATCGCGATTAGTACTATAATAAAAGCAATATATTTATATATCCATCACTAATAAATTATCCATTTAATACAATACTCTTTGATTGGTCAATTTCTATTATTTTGTTAATTAATTTTAATTATTTGTGTTCCGCAGATATTTACCAACAAATTGTATTTGTAATTAAAAAAAATGTATTTCTGTGAAAATCCCCATTCTTGACAAGGAAATACAAATCTAATTGTTTGTTACTAGCTGTGGGGCCCGGCTTCACCCGGGTGCAGATAGTTTTTGAGTCCAGTCCACATCAACAACGTATTAATTATTTCGCTGATTTATATTTAAACTCAACTTGAGTACCGTCCTCTATACTGCTTTTCCCATTCCGTCCCGTTATATCCCGCCCCGTCACATCCGGCCCGTTACAACCCATCCCATTACATGTCGTCCCTGTACATCCCGTCCCGTTACTTCTCGTGCCGTCACATCCCGCCCCATTACACAGCTCACGCAACGGAATCTTTCAAAAGAAATACAATTTTCCCATCTTTGCAACATTTTTCACTACTGCTCCGCTCCTATTGACCATAGCGTGATGTTATATAGCCTATAACCTTCCCCGATATCTATCCAACACAAGTAGAATTTTCCAATTTGAACCAGTAGTTCTTGAGATTAGTGCGCACAAACAAACAAACTCTTTGGCTTTATATATGAGTATAGATTTGTTAATGCCCACTTTAGTTACGTAATGAACATAAGTTTCATTTATCTCGAATTGCCCGGTGAAAATAATTTTAACAGAGTTATTTTTATTAACTAGATATATCACGTACGTTTAAATATGACTAAAATACCTTTTTTTGGTTTCAAGAAAACATTTACAGAGAAACAAGTACAAAAAAGTCTTAGAAAGAACTAATAGCACCTAGATAATAGTGATTCTCAGTACCAAACACAAAGAGACGTACATAATTATAGAAAAAAGTGAAACAAACTGACTTTTATGAACTTGGAAGCCGTTTTTTATAAATTACCGTCATTGAAAAACTATCTGCAATCATCGTGAGTATTATTAACCTTTGAAGCCCGAAAACAACCTATGAAGACTCGTACAAAAAAAGGCATCAATTATATGTACACCAGCACGAATATTAGCACACAATCAGGATGTAAGTCAACTGATCATTTTATTTACTTAAAAATCCTGTGGTTGGATTTTCGTTTCCCGGATAGAGACCATCATAAACAATACACATTGACGGAGAACTAGCATAGAGAACCGTCCATTAGTCGCGTTACAGGTCCAGTCTATATATATATCTATTTAGCGTCGAAAAAGCAGGCATGGTATTGGATACATTCGGCCTTATTCATAGACAGATTTAAAACCTATTTTAGCTATCGAATGTTTTGTCCCTTTCGAAGGAATTTTGAATTCAGTTTGAATGAAAAAGACAAAACATTCGATAACTAAAATAGGTTTTAAAACTGTCTATAACAATTTATAGCCGGCCTTATGGCCGTTAATCTGATATCCACTGCTCCCAGTCTATCATAGTTACTTTGCCGACCATGTATACTAAAACCTGGATTAAAATTAAGAAAGAAGAACTGATTTCTGCGGCAGTATAATAATCTTTTACAAAATATAGTTGCATCGAGCCAGACATTTAATAATCACAAGAACATTGATCTAAACTTCTATAGATTTCGATTTAGGTCTAAGGCCATCAATTTTACCCCAACACCTCTTGATAAATTTAAATATGATGCAAATAGTTCTTAGAACGATCCAGTTGGCCCCACAATCTCTTACTAATCTACAATTACATACATACATATAATATACATACATAAACCCACGCCTTTTTCCCAGAAGGGTAAGGCAGAGGTGCTTCCAGGGCGCCCATGTTTCGCCTTATGTGTTCCGTCCCACATTGTGATAGGGAGCGAGCCTATCGCCATGTCGGACACAAATTCCAGACTCCGGGCTGATAATGAATAGAAAAATCCAATATCACTTTACCCGACCCGAGTTTCGAGCCCGAGACCTCAGCTCTACAATTATATACAATTATATTCTAATTATTGTGGTTTTGTCTTGAATTATTACTATTAATATTTTATTTTGAATTATTTTTAGTTTGTTATGTGCTATATTGATTTGTTTTGTATTATTTATAATTCCTTTTATACTATTTTTGATTTGTATTATTTTGATTTACTTTGTATTGCTTTTGGCTATCAGTTTGTATTTTATTTTGTCAAGTCATAATTTCCCATTAATATAATTTTTAATTTACTATAAACGCTGTACGCACATAAAGGGATGGTAACGCCTTGTCCGAAACTTTGGTGTTATAAATTTGTGTACATTCTTGCGTTATTATCAATGGTGTGTCCAAATAAATAAATATCGTAGTACAACTACGCCATCGAGGCCGTCTAAAATTATTACATAAAAATATTTGACTGCATCCGTCTTATACCCTTTTAAAGCAACGTAATTTGCGTGCACGTTGCTAATACATTTGGCTTATTATTCTATGATCTAATTCTTATGCCGTCTGAGATTCTATAGCAGATAAATTATTTATTTTGTAAAGATTTACTCTTATAAAAATGCGTGTTAAAATATTGGGCTCCGATCGCGTAGAGTATAAACCAATTACTATTTTTACAACTTGCATTTAAAACAGGTGAACACGCTAACTCACGTTCCTAGATAAATAAAATACGTATTAAAACCTCAAATAGCCTTTATTTTCAAAGTTAAAAAACAATTTTAATATACTAGTAATTATCGACATACAAACACAAACGTACCGATAGATAAATTGACTGAATATGTATAAGGTTAAATAACTCCTTCATCTAAAATTAAGATTAGAAGATTTATCTTTTTGTCACTATACACCCTAGACTGCCCTTTCTCTCTCCTTTCTTTTATGTTCACCCAAAGTTTTTCTGAAAGACATTGCCTTGTGCAATAAGACCGCCGATTGTAGGTACTTATTTTAAATTTAGTATTTAACTAAATTTAAAAAAAGATTAAGGATTATTCATCTAAAATGAATATTTTTATTTGGTTAGAAAAGAAACTGCATTAAAATTTTAACATAATGCCAAAAATGGTATGATGTGTTATTGTTTTATTTAAATTTTTCAAGTCATTCACCTGTTTTGCCATAATAGACAACGTTCCGTGTGAATAATTATTTGGAGATTATAGAAAAACAAATGCAGTTCAGGAAATAACGTGCAGATAGAAATAAAATGTTATTATGTTATTTTATATAGTATATTACACCATTTTTTTATTTCTTGTGCATTTTCTTTCTAGCTACTGGTGGTAGATCTCTCATATGTAAGGGGCCACCTGGGTAGGTACCATCGCATTGTCTCTATCTCCCGCGAAACTGCAGTGTAAATGTACTGTTGTATTCCGGTTTGAAGGACATTATAGCCAGAGTAACTGCTGGACATAATGAGACTTAACATCTTATATCGCAGGATGGCGAGCGCAGTGGAATGCCAAGCATTGCGTTGTAATTCATGACGTTGTTTGGTTTTACTACTGTCCATAAGCGATTGTATCGCTTACCATGAGGCGAATGGCATGCTCGTATAACCATTCATCGCAATAAAATAAAAAAATCTAAAACAAATGATACACAGAAAAAAATATGATTTTTATTGAAAATATAAAACGAAATTACTTTTGAATAGACAATTATTTACACGCAAGTATAAATGTTATTATTTTTTAATCCAAGCTTAAAAAAACATCTGGATTTTAGATTTTTATGCCAAAGTCGGTATATAATTAATACTTATTTTAATAACACATCGATATTATTTATTTGCGATGCGAACCAAGTGAAATACATCAAGCCGCGGTGCTTAAATTACTTTAATAATTTAGTAATAATTAGGTTAGCAATTCTAGACTAGTTTTTTAAACAGGTTGCAATTATTATTAATGACAAAAGAGGATCAGTTGCGTTATTTTATCATTTTGTTGCAAACGAGTGAGCGTAGTACTGTCGTGACAAAGCCAGTGGATTGGACAGTGATTAAAATTTTGTGAAAAAAATTGAAACAAAATGTTGTTTAAAATTATCTTATGGTATGTACCGCATATCTCATAATTTCCGGCTATATTGGTTTCAGTATAAAATAACACGTGCAATAAAATATTTAATAAATAGTGGACAAATTTTTGGCACAGCGCCTAAGCATGTTGGTTTGAAAGTAGATCGATCGTATAGCAATTAATATTTTTATGGTCTTTTTATACGTTCGGATGTGGTTGTTCATAAAAACAACAACGTACATAAATATTTCCAATATTTTTTTTGCAATGATTAAAAAAAATAACTAAAGAAAAACTAGATAAGCTTTTTTTATTTAAGTGAATGGCGATACGACCGCTCACGGACAATAACAAAACCAAACAACGCCATGAATTACAAAACAATGCTACAAAATATACTTGAATAATTTGTAATTTTATTATTGTGAAATGAATTCAATATTACGGATAAATTGTTTAAAATAAATATGTATACATGTATAACTGACCGTGACACTGAGCGAGCCGAAAAGGGTTTCTTAACAAATCTATAATGTAAGATAGTATATAATTATTCAGATGACATAACATCCGTGGTATAAATAGACAGTATTAACATAGGCTATAAAAACTATTTAATATACATACATAAACTCACACCTTTTTCCCAGAAGACAGAGATTCTCCTAGTAGTAACCAGGACACCCACATTTCGCATCTGTCATCTCAATTGCGTAGGAAAGTGTTGAAAAGAGAAAAAGGGTATTGGGCATCCGGCTATCTCACTCACCGAACGAAACTGACTGAAAAGCTGTCATTTCACGTCGACCTCTTGGAAGACAGTTATACCGCCAACAACAAGCCTGCCCATCCACGCAGAGTCATGACTGACAACAGCATAGCTCTACCACTTCCTATCCGCTAGGACAGCTGTATATGTTTTATAAATAAAGCACGTATATATGATATAGTTTCACACACTACCGGCACAGATTCATAATGGAAGGGGCGCTACACCAGCGCCGTGAAGCGACAGAAATTAGCAACTCTGTGATAGCGTTCCATTCCAACAGTCGGTGCACGTTGGTGGAAAACCCTTATAGAGATGTGGGTGTGTTGCGTTTTAAGTTTAGCTTTTATTTGTCTTATTTATTTAATCAGTATTGTACACTAAGAAGAACATAACAACAAAAAAGATACATTATTACATAACTAAAAAAATCGGTTTTATTTTTGTTGTGTGTTCACATTTATTCAAAATATCAATTATAATTAATAAAATCTAGAAAAATCTATAAGTCGGTGTCCATACAGATAAACGCACGTATCTTGAAATAAAATAAACTGGGTACATTCACGTTCAGAATAAAAAATCTGCAACCCGTTAAACTGTCGTTCCACATAAAGCTATCGCCTTGAACGATAAAAACACCATTTGCTCTTTTTTTCTCATTTAAACCATTTTAAATCATTAATTATTCTTATCTATATAATAGAAACAGTTCCTTCCACGAAATAAGGTACAAAATAAGATCACAGGCCTAATTTCCCATTAATTTATTTAATGTGTTCCCATTTACATAGAAATGATGTTTGAAAAAATCCAAATAGTTCGGTGGGCCTTGGAAAATACTTTTTATATAAATATGTCGATCACTTAACGAGACATTTGTTATAAAAATAATGAAAAACATTTTTTTTAGTTCCTTTACCGTAATAATATATTTTAATTATCCTGCTTCCTACTAGGCGAGAGTTTGTGCGTTTTTTACTTCTTCGCGCTCAAATGGCTGGACCAATTTTGATAAAATTTGGTATGGAGGCAACTTTCTAGTCCCAAAAAATGACGTGTGCCTGTGGGATAATTAAGGAGCCCTCCCGCTCAAACGGCTTAACCAATTTGAATGAAATTTAATATAGAGGTAGCTGATAACCTGGATTAACGCATATATTACTTTTTATCCCGAAAATGTAGTTTTCCTGTAGAATGAGAAATGGATCCAAGTATGTATATTTGCTGCTCTTTCAAACTCAAAGGGATGGTTTGGGATAGAATATAGGGCGGATGAAATGGGATTCAAGAGGATAGAATTATATGCCTTGAGTCATGGAACAAGTTGATACGGGGCGGAACGAGAAAAGCTGCTTAAAGGGCGACAGTCATGTTGAATTTAAATATAAAACAGTCCGCGAAATAATAAGTGTCTGATGTGGACTGGAATCAAATAGTGTATGCACCCGGGCGACGCCGGTTTGAGTCGCTAGTTAATAATAATTTATAATTGCCGCCTATATGCCGCAATTGGTTTAAAGCCGGCTTAGATATAAAAAATCAGAGGTCCCGTCAAAGCAAATTCAAAGTGATATTCCAGTATAGTAATAGAAAATTATTAACCTTATTGAAATATATCTGATTAAAATCATTTACAAAAATCGTACCATAGATGACTACCCACAAACTTAAACGTACCCCACAATTAGGGTTAATAGTCGACACGCAAGGACCAACACCGAGCATCGAAGCTTAGCGCTCTTTGGGACACTACCTAATCTTTAACTCGCATAGAACTTAATACAAAAAATAGGCAGAGCTGGAACGAAATAAAAATAATCTAGCGTATCTTTTTTGAAGTTATACTTCTTATGGCGTGTTTGGAAAAAATTGAAGAGTAAAATTTTTCAATGCGCACGCACACCGACAGCCAAAGAGAGTTTATACCATTTGGCAGCATATTATATCGTTTTCCTCAACGTAATGTCAGCTAATTATAGCAGTTATTATTTTTTATTACATCAACGTGCATAATACATGTTTCTATGACATTTTAAATTATTTATGGTAGTGAATGATAGGCCAATATAAAAATTCGTGGTAAAAGTGATATTTCTTAAAAAGAAGTATAACTTCTTACATGCGTACATAAGTAACATACACGTTTTTTGTTGTTGTTTCCAGTGCTGCGCACTTATTAGCGCAATGTACAGCGCAGCGGGGGACGATCTATGAAGCGATATCGGGATTCCTTCGGGACACTGCGGAGTTGTATGAGGGAGAGCCTCCAGACGTCACTACTATACTGCCTGAGTATGACTTCATCATCATCGGGGCCGGCACAGCAGGCTGCGTGCTTAGCAACAGACTTACTGAGGTCGAACACTTTAATGTGAGTATTCTATACTATACACATATCAGTGGCGAAGGGTGATTTTTTAAAAAAGGGAAGCCGAAGCTCAATTCGCGAAATAAGTGTGTTTATTGGTTTATACCTACTGGCCCTACATAAGGAAGACAATGCGACTGATACTTGATAGTAAACATAGTGCAATCCGGATTGAGTAGATCAACTTATCGTGAGATGCTTCAGAGAATTAGCCCGAAACGCGACACATTTACATAATATGTACGTGTATCCTTATATCCGGACGTTTGCGAATATCCAACCGCCAGCACATTATTCCTCCGACAATCTCACTCACCAAACGAAACGATTGCATTTCGTATGATGGCATCTACGTACTGCGGTCGTCAATTATATTTTAATATTTCCAATATACAAAAGTTGCAATGTCATCATGAGAAAAGTAAAAAAGTATATTTTTAAACCGCACGTGAATATAAGATTAATAAAGAAAAATTAATGATCTAGATACAATGTTAACAAGTACGTTAGCCGCGCTTTTATTAGTTGTATTATTAGTGGTCGAGCACTTCCTAAAATCTAAACAGTAACGTTATTTCCGAAATTGACAATCTAAACATGTACGTCCCTCACGATTATTAATTTCCATTACAACATAATAATACTATTAATATTTATGTACATTTTGTAATTTAAAACATTAAAAACTAAATGCGTGAACCAGCTAATACTCGTATACTGTCAAAATATTAATACAACACTTACAAATGCAGTGATATCTACACAGATACACACATAAACACACAAAATGCTGAAGAACCTCAGCATGCCTCCAGCTTTTTTAACGGAAATTGAACCTTAAATCTATAAGTTTAAGATACAATTTTGCGTGATTTGTTGCGAAATACACAACCATGTCACACCAATGCGTAACATGCAGCCGACGCGGGCGGTCGGCGCACGGGCCGCGCCATTGTTATTCAATAAGCCGAACAGTTTTGGCAGTAATTCGCCAGAGGTCGCAACGCGGCGCAATCTAATTACGTGTTTGCTATGCGCCTCCGCAGTAATATTTACCTATGTGGCCGACAGATGTCGTTGAATAAAATAAGTTTAGATATTACATAAATAATTTTGAAAAATTTGCTTGTTTATAGTGTAATGATAAATTACAAAAGGTAAGCCGCAGGGAATCGAGTTATATGGAGCCTTCGCCACTGACACATATAGATATTTTGTAAAAGTCCAAGACTCGGTGAACACTTCTGGGTAGATGTTTGTTTTTTGTATTTTATCTGAATATATTAACGTAAATCTGGTCGAATGATAATACCAAACGTTTTAAATATTTTTTTCTCATAAACATTCTTGATGCATTTTTAAATGTTACATACATACATACATAAACACACGCCTTTTTCCCCGAAGGGGTAGGCAGAGGTGCTACCAGAACACCCACGTTTCGCCTAGCCACTTCAACTTGCTAATCCGCTGGGCTATGTCAGTTACTTTAGTTCTCCTTCGGATCTCCTCATTTCCTATCGCCATATTGGGCACAAATTCCTGCCTCCGGGCTGATAATGAATAGAAAAATCCAATATCACTTTGCCCGACCCGGGATTCGAACCCGAGACCTCAGCTTTGCAATCGTACCGTAGTACCACTACGCCACCGAGGCAGTCGCCGATTTTTAAATGTTAAAGATCTGCATTCAAAGTACGTATATGTCAGCGGAACGTACTGCCTGTCAAATAACAGGTTATAGTACAGGTACTGTGTACTATCCATAGCAACTAACACAGAAACTATATATTTGAAGGGAGAGAGACAAATATCGAGGTGAAGACATTAGACAACACGAGTGTCACCCACAATGGATAATCGATAGATATTGAATGTAACGTAGAATGTTCTAGGAGAAAATATTAAAATCAAAGACGAATGGAATCCTTGAACGACTTGACAGACAACTTTGCGTAGCGACACGCTCAACTGTTTTTTAACTTTTTAATTTTATTCCGGTCGTGAATTGATCTTGATTCGCAAAGCAGATAAAAATATCGGTAACCAAAACTAATTATTACGCGATTGAATTTTTTTATTTTATTTCTTCGCTTTCTTAAATTACATTACTTAAATTAAATTATTATCTTTTCTTATCTTAAATTAAATTAGAGTTAAAATACTTTGCAATTTATAATCTCATTCGAAGCCCAACTACTATTAACTGACTCTGGCAGTAATTACAAAACTACATTTTGACAAGATTCCACATACTCTTTCGTGTATAAAATTAAATAAATATAATAATGGCTCGATGCAAATAAACCAGACGATTATCTCCTAGTATTTTATGCATTATTCATATAATTAGAATATTTTGTATAAACACATGTGTATATTCACGTTGTAGGTCGCTGCGATTGCATAATGAAATGATCAGATGAACCGGAGTATGTATAATGTTCAAATATAATATAATATTCACGTGCTTTTTACGCCACGTTTTGTCGATTTGTACGTCACTGCATCATTTTTTTACTGGCCCGAGAATGTGACCAAAATGAACCTGATTGTTAGTGGAATGCGACAGTAATAAAGTATCTACGGGCGCCACAACAAGCCGAACGCGTAGCCTTTCCATAGGTCAATGTGATGGGTATTTAAGCATCGCGTATCACTAGTTATTAAAATAAATACCATAAATAGTTACCGCAAATAAAAGAAATAAAATAATTAAATTACATTAAATAACTGTTAATAATATGGTAAGTGTAAAATTTACTGTTACAGCTTTTTTCCGTATTCAAGGACAAAATACACCACGTTATTGCCGGTCAAATCTACACCTTCGTAACGGCACGTTTTATAGACTTTATTTTCTGGTCTAAAGGTTATTAAATTTTGAACGAATAATAATATAATTTTCCGATTTTGGGCTGATTTGGTAAAATTAAACAAATATAACATTTATGTTACATATTTTACCAGTTTTAATTGGTTTTCATGCATTTTTTGAGCTTTTTACGTTGCATATAATGCGGTCTCTCTTTATTACGAATAAATCTATCTAACACAAGTTTCAGCTTTGTTCGTAATAACAATTATTCGGAAAACGCGAAATCCAATGTATAGCTTATTTTTTGTTCAATAAAATAATCGATGCAGCGAAAGGGGCTTCAACTGTATCCGGTATATATTGTTACAGTGAAGACTTCAACTAATCCATAAGTGCAATGCAATTCAAACAAAATATCCATTGACAAGATATAGCCGTAAAGATAGTACACAGGCTGCAACCTAAACACAACTCTCTTGCATGAGCCAATTTAAGAAATTCCACATTTGTGTGCAGTCATCGCAATCCGAGCGGATACCCAAGTACCAACAGGTATCTTTCTTAAATACATATTGACATTTCAAACCGACATTTAAATACTTCCACATGTAAATATCAAAACGATATTTAGGACAAATGGACTATGCTCTGACGTAATTTCCTAGCAGACACATTTGCAGATATGCTTTACTCAGAAACCTTATTGCACAACCTTGATATTATTACTGCAAAAAGTTTAATGCAAGAAAAACTTCTTTAAAACTGGATTCCACAAATATTAGTACTGTTAAGGAAAAACAATAAAAATTCGAACACCTATCAATAAATTTAGATGAGCATAGACAATTATATCAACAATTATAATCTCCAGAAATGAAACTTAGTTTTTTCTCAGTGTTTTATGACTGCGTGCATTACGAAATCAATACTAGAATTTCCAGTTGGTTTATGGCTTCAATTATTAAATGTGATATATTTTGTCTGCTGAGAAATAATGTTTCATTATGCTATGTGATCGTTAAAATTTCTTATAGAAAGAAACAGATCTAAAGAGATTTTCCATGATAATTCTATTTTAATAGGCAAATACCCAGGGGTATACATGTGCGCTCTGTAGTTAGGAGGCCCTGTGGTTATGCCCTGACCCTCGTAGGAGGCACAGAGAGTCACCAGTTATGGTTCTTCACCGGGGTCTCAAGGCGGGTATCGATGCGCTTCTCGCCCTGAGATATACAGTTTCGCTTGAAATGCGCGCGTCGGCTACCAAGAAGTTTAAGGGACCCGGCTGGTTCGCAATATCTACAAGCGTGCTGGGCTAAAAGACCAGTGACACCGGCACATCCCTTCCGGCCCTCCCTGTAGTACTGGAAAGGAATCTAGATAGGTTTTCTCTCGACACAAAAAAGAGGGTGTACAGAAGTATCGCCTAGATAACAACCAATGTTATACACGACAGCTCTAATAGTATGGTATTATAGAACAACATATATTTAAATATTTAACACCAATACAATATGGTTGGGGAGGGATCAATGAAGGAAACCGAAGATCGAGTTTTAACGCGTGGGAACAAAAAGCTCATGACTTACGTTAAAAATTAACGTTATGCAAGAAGTTAACCCTTTCAGACCTGGTGTACACAATTGTACACATATAATATAAAAATAAATTTAAGTATTAATTTCACATTATTTGCAACTAAAAACGGTTGTGTTCATTAGTTCCTTAGCTCCAACGCCATCTCTTGGCGTTTAATGACAGTTTTTGGCAAGTTATGACCAGTAGCCGACCGAAGTTTGCATTGTGCAGGTAAAAAAAATCAGGTCTGAAAGGGTTAAATAAATTTTATAAACCAGATCTGATCTGTCGTTATGGGGGTCGATTTCCGCTCGACATTAGCAAGGGTCAACAGCCTTGCCTCATTATGGGATATAAAATATATAAATATTTACATATAATCGTGAACCAAGTCATTATCCGCTAGCTATCAAAAATATATCCGAGAAATTTACATAACACATTAAGTAGCTAATTTTTTCTAAAAGAAACTGGAGTAAAATGTGGCCATTATGGCTGGAAAATAACCACGCTCGGCAACCAGGTGCGTTAAAACTTAATAAAATTGTCGTATCCGTGGTAAAGTTTTACCAAAATCAAATATTATAAAAAAAAAAAAATTATTCACTAAAAAATATTTAATTATAAGTCATCTATCTTCTGTTGGCGTGTGGCGAAATCTGGAACTACAAAGAAAAAAATATTATTAAATCATTGTTTGAGATATGTTTTCGTTAGTTAAACAAAATGCATTTATATTTGTAATCGAATAGTATGAACATGACACATGTCAAATGTAATAAAATGTGAAGAGAGAAAAAATATTCTTAGTACTATGAATACAGCGGCATAAAATCGTGGACAATCTGTAATAATGACACAGGCTAAAATTTCTTCTAACAAACGCGATCCCGAATTAAACGGACAAACACGCAAACGCAAAAACAGCTTAGTTATCTGAATTCTTAACTAATATTAAAATTTGGGGATCAGTTCCGTGATAGCTCTGTATTTAGTATTATTTTCTTCTAATTTATCAATCAATAATAAAACTAGATTTGACGTAATGTTTATTTTAGCCTGTACTGATCAGACTCGCCTCACTGCGCATCGGATCATACTCATCACGCTATACTCGTAAATAAATATCACTTGAATAATATTTCGGATATAAATAGAAAACATATTTACATCTTCTTAAAAAAATACAGATAAACAAAGAAACGATTTAATTTACAACAAATGCAAAAATTACGAGTAAAACTTTTAAATATTTGAAACATTTTTTGTTCGTCTCAATCGTACCCTCGGTTTGAGAGGAGGCCCGTGCCCTTTAGTGGGACGTATATGGGCTGATACAAATACAGATATAACAGGACCAAGAAACAGTAAACTCTACCAAATTTTGAACCGACTTCAAATAGGAGAAGATTACCATTTTGGCTAATATTTTTATCATAAACTTCTAAACGGCCGACAAACATGACGGACCACATTTTAAGCCATTAATATCTTTTAATCGACTCCGATGAAATTATTACTGATAACCAGAAATACCAGAGTCTGCAAAACAAAATAAAAGGCGATCGCCCATTGGCCATTATACATAAACCAGACCCGCAACCTTGATATTTCATGACATAATATAATGTAATCGTTATATATACAGACTCATGTTATCTTGTGTATTCACCCGCCACACCACGTAAAAGCTGCAAAGCCTGTATAAACTTGTTTACGAATATCAAAAGTCATACATTGAAGAAAATATTTTAATTTTTATAAGCAATTTTCTTTGATATAAGACTCAGAAATAAATAAATAATAATAAAAACTACAGACCCAAAACAAGTACTTGTAGGCTTCACAAATATTTGTCTCGGTGCGGGGATCCAACCCCCGGCCTCTCGTTTCACGGCCGGCGTCTAACCAACTGCGCCACGGAGGCTGTCAAATGAAATGCAGTGTGTAAACTGTAGTGAGTTCTTAAAATGAAACGGATAACCAGTGCACAGATTAAAGCCTTGTAGCAACAGTAGACATGACTTATCAATAATCTAATAATAAAATAAAAAAATGACAAATCCATCCACATCAGCGAAAAGTAACAGAAAAATAATGATTATGGTGTAACATAAAAAAAATCTCCAAGGCAATCTAAATATTACACGTTTGACACACCGACTTGTTCATTCAAACGGTATAGTGTTTCTAAAAAACTAGGTAAAATAAATTTAAAAGTCTTTAAAATTCTTCAACTTTTTTACATTGACATTCACGACAGCGATGACATTAAAGCGAGGGATCACAAGCGGGGGCCCACAATATTGCAATGGACATCAGTTCCGGTATTCGGGTATTTTATAAATTTTAAGACGTACAATTAATAACAGTTTTTAAAAACGTGATGTTCAACTGTATCATTTGTTTTTTTTGCATAATAATCATGCACTATAGGAATTTGGAGCGTCGTATACATTAACATCCATTTATTATTTATTCCAATTACGTAATAACAGAAATTCATTAAATTATAATAATAAGAATGAACCACCTAAAAGTTCACAATTACTTCATTCACAACCATAAACATCCCATACCTGGGCACAGATTTCCTCTTCAATTAGCCGGACTTAGAATTTGTCCATCACGTTGGCTCATTAAGGGTTGTTTTGCCATGCTTTCAAAGGTCTTTATTTCATATTTCTAGGTGCTACTGATCGAAGCCGGCGGTAACGAGCAGATGTTTATGGACATCCCGGTGCTGGCGACTTTGTTGCAGTTCACTGAAGCCAACTGGAACTACTACACCGAGCCTCAGGTGAGATTTCTAGTACATGTTGAAGGGTTTTTGTACATTAGTCCTTTTTCGATGTAGTTACGAGTAACCATGATATTTTGCATAGAGTTATTTTATAGGGCAGAGGGTTGAGAAGTCTATGCCTTTTCCTCATAAAATGCATGACTCTTCTAAATCAGATTTATACATTGTGCTTTATAATAATGACCGTTAAAAAGATGTTGCAGATTAAAATATAGCTGCTAGGCCTCACGGTACTCGCGATCGATCGTATAAATTTATTTTAATTCAAAATTGCGACAAATCAGCGATCTATAGTAAAATGAAATTAAATGTCAGAGATGCACGCCGGACGGCAACATTCTTATGAATATAATTATTAATATCAGAATATGATTAATATAAATTAATCTAAAGCAAATCCTGTCTCGTTGTGTTTCACATAAAGTTGACACTATGACACTAAGTGATTTAGCTCTCGTGCGTTATACCTAGACAGATGTGTCATGTCTACATACATAAACACACGCCTTTTTCCCAGAAGGGGTAGGCAGAGGTGCTACCAGAACACCCACGTTTCGCCTTGTATATTCCGTCCCACGATGTGATAGGGGGCGAACCTATCGCCATATCGGGCACAAATTCCTGACTCCGGGCTGATAATGAATAGAAAAATCCAATATCACTTTGCCCGGCCCGGGATTCGAACCCGAGACCTCAGCTTTGCAATCATACCGTAATACCACTACGCCACCGAGGCAGTCACTACTCGTCTACTAGTAGTACTACTAGTCGTGTCTACTCATTGAGATTCATTTATTTTTGTATTTATGAAAATAAACTGGTGTAGTTAATTACTTACACTAAGAGTATATATATTTCACACCACAAAGTAACCTGACATATTTATACAAGAAGAGAAACAGGGAACAAAATGTATAACAAATAGAGGGTGGCAGGTATTTCTATTTTGTCCGCGTCACTCCTACATAGTAACACTAAATTCTTTCCTCTCACGCTACTAAGAAACTGTCACGATGTTCACGATATCCGCTCCGGTGTGTGACCTCCATGGTCGTACTTTTATGTATCAGCCGAGAACTGCATTGAAAGGGGTTTAGGGGGGCCTAGTGCGGTTGGTCGTAATAGATCCATACACCCGTATTATGATAGAATCTAGGATGTTAATATAGTGTAAAACGTCATAGGATAGAACGGTATATCCGTTGATGCATAAGGTGAGACGATGTAATTTGCGGAAGTCGCTGGATGCAAGCCGCTTCCAACAGCGCGCTATACAAATCTTTTCGAAGTCTTATTTTCAACAGTGGACTTACTATAGTTGTTGTTGGGTGAATTTATTATTATTATTTAAATCTCTATCACATTAAATGCTCGACAGACAGCTGACATACTTCAAATCAGTATCAACATTACAAACCAACTAAAATCTATTGGCGTGTGGCGAGTAGTAAAAATACAAATAAATTAAAAAAAATATATTTTTAACGCATTGTTTCAGATAAGTTCTCATAATACAAACAACAAGCATTTATACTTGTATTGTATCAGCCCATATACGACCCACTGCAGGGCACGGGCCTCCTCTACAATCGAGAGAACGATTGAGAGTGGTTAGGCCATATAGTCCACCACACTGGCCTAATGCGGGTTGGCGGACTTTCACATACCATAGAAATTTATACAAATCGCTATGGTATGCAGGTTTCCTCACGATGTTTTCCTTCACCGTTATAGTGCGTGGTGATTGACTATCAATACACACATGACTCCGAAAAGTCAGAGGTGTGCCCTGGGATTTGAACCCGCGACCACCGTGAACATGTAGGCAGCCGCGTCTGGTCCGTTTACCAACAGGCCACCACGCACTTTTATACTTGTAATCTAATAGTATTAACATATTCAATATTATGTGAAGAGAGAAAAACTACTCTTATTATTTTGACAACAACACTTTCAGTGGCAGAGGATCGTAGAAGACCTGTACGCAATTCTAACTATACAAATAAAATATATATATAAAAATACACCCAACAGTCACATACATAGTCCTGACCCCACTCTAAGATCGAGTCTTGTGTCGTGGTTATCAGAAACTACAAGCGGCTTTTCGCTCTCACAAACAACCAGAGCCGAGATAAATACTTGTGGGCCGCAGTGCTCACAAACATTTGTCTCGGTGCGGGGATCGAACCAGCAGCCTCTCGTTTAACAGGCGGCGTCTAACCAACTGCGCCACGGAGGCTGTCAAAATCGAATGTCAAATGAAGTGTGTGCCATAGGTGCTGACATGTCTCAGGCAAAACTTTTCCTGATAACATATTAATTTATTTGCAGCTTTATAGCTTAATCAAACTGTTTTACGATATTATACCAAGCCCTAACATGATTTAGCTTTAGTTTTATTTTTCGAATAACCACGAATAATCCTTTCCATTTTAGGTGATACCAAAGAATGTTGACATTATAAATGATGACGATAGTCATAATATGACCAATAAATAAAGTAAAAATGAAACGAAACATAAAAAATACTACTTAGCATAATAGCTTTTGCATTTTTACTCTTATTCTAACAATCAACTCATTAAAATAAAACGAATTCATACGGATATTATCGCGAATTTGAGTTAATGTTTAGATTTTTTTTTACATTCTCGACGTTTTGATCACTTTACAGCTTACGTAGTAACGGGCCGGACTGAGGTATTAGTCATCCGTTTAGTGACTGTTAAAATTAAATTACATACATACATAAACATCACGCCTTTTTCCCAGAAGGAGTAGGCAGAGGTGGCGCCAGGACACCCACGTTTTGCCTTATGTGTCCCATGATGTGATAGGGGGCGAGCCTATCGCCATATCGGGCACAATACCTGCTCCGGGCTGATAATGAATAGAAAAATCCAATATCACTGTCCGACCCGGGGTTCGAACCCGAGACCTCAGTTTTGTAATCATACCGTAGTACCACTACGCCGCCCAGGCAATCGCGATTTAATTACCCTTGAAATTTAAATCAAATCCGCGATAAAATCTGTAAGAATTGGTTTTATTTCAATGTGTAATTCGCGTAAGTCTAAGAAACCATTAATCAACTCTCATGAAACCTGTTTGTTAACATCAAAAGTTTGCATTATATAAGATTATGATTAAGAGATCATCAAAACATAGCATAAAACAAATTCGCTTCCCGCTGTCTGTCCCTATGCATGCTTAGATCTTTAAAACTACGCAACAGATTTTGATGCGCATTTTTCAATAGATAGAGTGACTCAAGAGGAAGGTTTGTATGTATAATACTTACACACGGTGTCCCAGTTTGTACGAACAATAAAATATATCTGGAGTGGAATCAAAAACAACTGCACCCAGGCGAAACTGGGACGGGCCGCTGGTAAAATAATAATTGGAATCCAATTTCCCAGAAATTAAACCTAGACCAGAGTTCATGGTCGAAGTGAGTTATTATGCGACGGAACGCGATATTCGTACGTGTTTATTGCATAAGGCGGACGTGATGTGACACAGCTGTCCCTAGAGGAAAAGTACGCAGATCATTGGACAACAATTAACCTTGAAATGTACCTACTAGATTATTAAACTGTACTGCATCATCCCATAACTATCGACCCTGAGCACGGGACTCCTATACCAGGAATTCGTTTGAAAGGCCTTAGGCCACAGTCCACCAAGCTGGATTAGTCCACAATTAACCTTGTCGTTTATTTACTGTTTATACATACACTGCGTTCCACTACTGTGATGAAATTTCGCGGGAGCTAACAGTTAACTTTTAGAAAAGAAACATAGAATGAAATCCAACACCAAGGCCCTGTACAAATACAAATATTTACGTGTGCCGTTGCCCTCATTCGCTCCTCAAATATTACAATCAACGATAAGAACTCAAAAAAAAACATCTCTTTTCGGCAGATATTCTATTTGTCATCAGGTTTTAAGAAATTTTGTCAATTTAAGATTTAATTAACAAATGTATGTAATAGGTATATTATATGATTAAAAGTAAGCAACATTATACAGGGAATATCAATACTACTACCGAAAACGAAGCCAGGTGGTAGTTTTAGTAACTTTAGACACAATGAGTTGATTGTTAGAATAAAAGTGAAAATGCCAAAGCTATTACGAGTATGTTAAGTTGTATTTGTTATGTTTCGTTTTATTTTTACTCAAATAATTGGTCATATTGTGACTGTCATCATCATTTATAATGTTGACTTTATATCATCATTTATAATGTTACTTTAATAATGTTGATTCTTTGGTATTGTCTAAAATGGAAAATATTACGAGTATTAGCGTTTATTCGAAAAAAAAACTAAAGCTAGTTTTAGTGACTTTAGACACAATGCAACTAAAATTTTTGTAAAAACAAAAACGACAATACTTTTTGTAATTTTTCTCCTATCATCGTATTTGGGTGCTAAATAAATTCATTTTTCGAAAAAAATAATGTACACCCTTTTATTTTTAAAGATGCTATAGTACGCAAGGCTTTAAATTATAACTTTAGCAAAAACTATGGATTTACCACCCAAACACAATGCTATTTAAAACATTACAACAAAAAAATCGTATCGTTTTTTTGCAAAATGTTTAGTTGCATCGTGTCTGTAGTCATTAAAACTACCACCTGGCATCGTTTTCGGTCGCAGTCTTGATATACCCTGTATATATTGTTTAATATCACTATTATTACTCGTTAAACATTACAATTCCTTTAAGTAATTTGTTAACCAACGTACACATATTTTAAATGCAAACTGCTCGTTTGTATCAGATCATCAGAAAGTAAATAAAAAACGGCCACGGTCTTACAAAAATTACGATTCCAATCATCTCCTTTCGAAGGTGACACAGGGGTCATAGCAGATGTATCGTTTCTTATTTGTATTCTTGTCGAAGTATAAACGTGGAGGAAACAAATTTAATAACTCGGACCGCGAGCAAGGATGATCTAGCGACTTGATTTATTAGACCTTGTCAATTGCCTAGTACTTTCCTCTAGAATCTAGTGTTTGTACGCGGCTACTCCTGTGCAATATTAAAAAACAAAAAATGGATTTCCAAAATATTTTTACATACATAAACACACGCCTATTTCCCAGAAGGGGTAGGCAGAGGTGCTACCAGACCACTCACGTTTCGCCTTGTATATTCCGTCCCACGATGTGATAGGGGGGAGCCTATCGCCATAACACATAACAGGCCTGTTGACAAGTTATTAGTTTATTTGGGAACATTTAATACTCGCATTTTATAGTAACAACGTCGATATGTAGCATTGCAATTTTACCAATTAAATTCATATAAAGAAATCGATTTTTTCACGGTACTATGTACCCTCTATCAATACCACGAAGTGTCATAGGTATTAGCAACAACAATATTCAAATCGATTGCCTCATACATGCAAGAATCTTCCTTACCTCTCATCAATTTAGGGTCGATTCTATAATACATATTTGTGCATTGTAGCCAGAGTAACTGTTGAACATAATGAGACTTAACATCTTATATCTCAGGATGGCGAGCGCAGTGGAATGTCAAGCATAGCTTTATAATTCATGGTGTTGTTTGGTTTTGCTACTGTCCATGAGCAGTCGTATCGCTTACTATCAGGCGAATGGCATGCTCGTCTCGCCATTTATTGCAATAAAAAATAAATGTTTCACACAGCTATTTATTCGGAGTCATCCAATCGAACTAACGACCTGATTGTTTACATCAACGCGGTACAATCATCCTTACATTACCAAAAAAATAAATAAGCAACAAAGACAGTACACAAAGTGTTAATACTTTACAACCTTGCTATCAACCTTCACCTGTTAATTAAATAATACGATGCGTTACTAATGATTACCTCAAAGTGCAAAAATATAATTCAATTACAAAAATAATTGCATAACGTTATATACGATAAGAAACAAAAACGGGAAATTTATGCAACTCTGTGTAAATTTAAAAAAATAACAATAATATCAGATACATTCATGCACGGGTGTCGTAAAAACTAAAGTGGATTATATCACATTTAAATTTTTTGTATAAGTTTTAATTTTGGCGCAGGGAATGCATCTGTGAAACTTTAGGCCGCAAGTTCGATCCGCGCTTCAGGACCAATATTTGTGTAATCAACAAATATTTGTCATGAAGCGACTGCCTCGGTGGCGTAGTTGTACTACGGTACGATTACAAAGCTGAGGTCTCGGGTTCAAATCCCGGGTTGAGCAAAGCGATATTACATTTTATCATTATCAGCCCGAAGTGACGAATTTGCGCCCGATATAACGATAGGCTCACCCTCTATCATCACATCGCGGGAACACACAAGGCGAAACGTGGGTGTCTTGGTTGCACCTGTGCCTACCCCTTCAGGGATAAAGGCGTGATGTTTATGTATGTAACAAATTTTTATTCTGTGTGGGATGATCTGAGATCAAAGTCTGTCGTAATTTTTTATCCACGACAAGGGACATGGTATCGTACTGTGGGGGCAGGAATAATCCTGTGTAGGCAACGTGTGGGTCTGTTGTGTATATTTTCTATTTTAATTACGTCTCACTTCGATATTTAAAAAAAAATACTATTACTATTTCGCAATAATAACATTTTTTTAGTCTACACCCGTGAAGAATAATATTCAGGCAAAAAGAACTACATAAATACGTAGAAATAATTATCAAAAGATCGAATTGAGAAATCAAAACTCAGTTATGAATTATTATCATTATGGGGTTACTGACTATTAAGATACACGTATGAATGTGAATAGTTTATTTTTATAATGAATCTTGCTACACACCTAAATTAAAATTATTTGCAATATTTTGCATAAAACTTTCAATCTCAAGGGTATCGTATTAATTTAAAGATGCGCGTCTAACGTTAGTTGTCCGTCTGTGTGTTATGTTTGCGGGATTAAACCTCTGATTGTATTGAATATGTTCATATTCTAATATATTGAAATTCAGCCACGAAACTAGTTTGGGATTTGGAGAAAGACATAGGATAGGCCACATTTATCCTATCGAATATTTAAAAAGAAAGTAATGAAGAAAAAATAATACATTTTAAATAACGAAAAAAAAAATCACACGTAAGAACATGTTTTGATTAAAAGATTGCTTAAAAACATGCATTAGAATAAATATTTTAATTGATAAAATTATATTACAATTGTGTTAGTTTTTTAATGAATAAATAATTGAATTGGCAAAACAAAAACATAGGGAAATATAAATTAATATGAACAAAAATAAAAATTGCAAATTAAACTGCGATAGTTGTCTTTGTGTTGCATTTAATCCGGCTATAATTATTTCAATTTAGAATAATAATAATTTGAAATATTATTGATTTTTCTTTCCTATACTCGAAGCTACACAACTTTTACTATCTTTTCTTTTTTTTTTCTTACAAGCATTCTGTCAAATTTTAATAATAATGATTCCAGGATGTCCATTTTTATTCTCTCCTGTTTGGAAAACACATATTTCAGTACGACTCGATAACTTCCTTATGAGGCAGTCATATTTTCGTAATATACCCAGCATGGCGGACACAAAACAGGCCTACAACTACACTACTTAGCTTTATTAAGGAATTCTCTAACGTAAAAATTCCAGCCAATTTTTTTAAATTTCTATTAGGTTTTACGTTTAAACTAAGTATTGATGCTGACTGCCATTATATACTTATGTTGATTCGTCTCATCACAATTTTACAACATCCAAATAGTTCAATTTATATTTATGAATTGGCCGATAACGTTTCTTCACATACATATATTTTTATTAATGTTCTCTAGTGCCACTAAATGCCAATAAATATCTTTCAATATTTATTTGATTAGGGTGTGCAATATTGCCGATATTGAATTAGATTTGACAGCCTCCGTGACGTAGTTGGTAAGACGCCGACTGCCAAACGAGAGGCCGTGGCTACGATCCCCGCACCAACACAAATGTTTGTGTGGTCCACACATATTTATACCAGGTCGGGGTGGTTGTGAGACCGAAAAGTCCTGATACTCACAACACAATGTATGTGATTATTGGATTTATTTATTATTATTTACAGTTGACTATTAGATGTATGTATGATCTATTAACGCATACGGCGATAACAAGGCTAACCGCGGCTTCAATCGCAAGTATACGTGGTCATATCCAGACTCTAGTCTCTACATCCAAAAAACGTCGCTATTGTTCATTGTAAAACTCTTTTTTTCAATAATTAATTCTTTTCTAAATATAGTATCCGGATATGCATTATATTCAGCCAAAATCAATACACTTCCCATCTATATTAATGATAAGTTTACACATTACACAATATATTTACATTCAATTAAAAATAAACCAATAATATTTACATGCACATTGAGTATTTCAAAACAATATTCTCAAACAGTTCGCCGAGTTATCCAAATATGCATTCGCAAAATTGCACTAAATATAAATATACTCGTATTATGTTTAAAAAATATTTAATTAATCTAAAAAAATGGTTAATAGACACATACATATACCTGACCCCACACTAAAATATAATTCTAGAATCGTGGATGTCGTGACATGTCATGCCAGACTCAAATCAAATATTTGTGATGCACACAGACATTCATCAACATCTTAAAAAAATGCATTTGAAACAAAATACAAACGAAGAAATCACGCAGTGTAGGATTTTAGAATTAATTGATAAAGAAATATAGAGTAATTGGAGATGTACAATCTACATAATACTTAAAGATTTTTTTTTTGTTTTGTTCTGCCTACTACATTTGCCAGAATGCGTAAACACACCAACGAACAGCTTAGTTTAAAAATATACGTATGATATGCGCAAAATGACTGAATAATATCGCTTCATCTGCTTTCAATTAACATTTTTACATATTTTAAACTGATGCGTTTGTTTCAGGTATGCATTTGAACATATAAACAAACCATTAGGCATAATGAATTCCGTTAAATATTTATATAATTAATCTGGTTTTTAAATAGGCCATTGAACCGTGGAGTAAAATGACTTGCATCTCGCATAATTTTTTGTCGCACCTCGCGGTGGATAAAATAAATACTTGGATCATTTGAGGGCCCTTGAAATTCCGCGTTTGCAAGTAAGGAATGCAGCGAGAAAAAAAACATTCCTCTGCCTTCATTTCAAGTAGTTTTAACACTCAAATTTAAAATAAACTAAAGAACCTTTTCCTATCTCTAATGAAAATTTATATTTCTATTCTGTTAAACAAAAGGAAAGAGGTCATTTTTAGCAAAATAATATTTTCTCCCCTCTCCTTAACACCGTGGCTCCCCATGATGTAAATGGAGCCAATAGAAAATAACTTAAAATTGTTCGGAGCTGCTATTTTCTAATGCTTCATTCCAAATGCCTGATTTTAATTTTTTACATTGATAAAGCTACCTCCTTGTTAAAGTTATATTTTTTTTTTAAAGAACCTTAACAATGAAGGATTCACATGGACGACATTTTATTCGGTACAAAAGCATGAGTGACAATTCACACATGCCTCTTTTAGATCTGTACTATCATATTTAATTAAATCAATATTAAAATAATAGAATTCAACTTCTTTATATATTTCTAAATACATTTTTCAACGACACACGAATAAATTCAAAATTCCGCTCCCAACGTGAGATTACGAGTATCGGGTGTGAAAGTAGCGGGAAAAAAATATTATTTGGCCTAAATGACCGCTTTCCTTTAGTTTGCCATATGACATGACTTCCCAGAAATTGGTTCTTATTATACTGTTTCCATTCGTTTATTTTATTTTTGACACATCGAGTACTGAATCAAATAGTGATGGCCTGATGCGTTATCGAATCAATTTTTTATAACAAACGATTTTATTTTTGAACAAGTTTTAATCGATTTAATACATATTTTATTTTTTGCTCCATGCATTGTTTTATAAAACTTCAGGGATATTTAAGTTACTTGATTTAATAATTATATTAAAATAAACCATTTACTCATGTTAAGTTAATATTCTTATCACTTCCGTCGGCAATAGTAATGTTGTTAAAAACAAATTGTGAAACGGCAACACTGGGCAGACAGGTGACGCGCGCCGCCATTTTGTGGTCACTCACAACGAGACGCCCGCGCCCGTGCTAGTGTTTTCCGTTCGCTGAATTTTAATTCACATTTTTCATACGTCGAGTTGAGTATTTATATTCCTCCGTATTGTTTTACCCGTGAATTCCTACATTTGGTTGAATTGAGAACATCGTACCTGCCTTCATCACTTTCAAAATGCCTAAAGGAAAGGTGCTTAAAGGACAAACAAGGGAGTTTGTGTTGCGACTTCATGAGTACTTTGAAAGGGAAAGCCGTAATGGTGGACCTCTTATACCAGTGACTCAAATCAGAGACCGTGTTTCAGCAGCATTAGGTATTACTGCTCCAACAGTTTCAAAAATAATTAAAGAAGGCTACGGCAGTAGTGGCATGGAACAAAACAAGCCATCTACACCTAAGAAAAAACGTCAGCCCTTTAAAGTGACATCAATTGACAGTTTTGATGGTGATGCTATTCGTCGTCATATATACGATTATTACCAAAGAAAAGAGATTCCTACTTTACATAACCTAGTACAATCTCTGAAAACTAGTGGCTTGTTCCGTGGTCAAAAGTCTTCTTTGGCGAAGGTATTGAATAGGATTGGATTCCAATACAAAAAATGTGACAAAAGAAAAATATTGATGGAACGCAATGATGTTGCTTTGTATCGATGCGAATTTTTAAGACAAGCTAAAAAAATAGAAGACTGGTCGAATGTTGTTTTCACCGATGAAACTTGGCTCAATGCGAATCACACGGTATCAAAAACTTGGACTGACAACACTGCTAGCTCCTCGACCGCAGTGCCAATGGGAAAAGGTGAAAGAATTATAATTTGTCATGCAGGAACCGCAAAAGGATTTGTGCAAGATGCTATGTTAGCTTTTAAATCAAAGAAAACAGGGGATTACCACGAAGAAATGAA
The DNA here is from genome assembly GCA_033459515.1 of Theretra japonica. Classification (NCBI taxonomy): domain Eukaryota; kingdom Metazoa; phylum Arthropoda; class Insecta; order Lepidoptera; family Sphingidae; genus Theretra; species Theretra japonica. The sequence goes on from CM065942.1 coordinate 8,435,103, forward strand.
TTCCGAAGTATATGAAAAATGGTTTCGGGAAATGTTATTGTCACTCGAACAGCCATCAACAATATTTATAGATAATGCGTCCTATCACTCTCGGCAAATTAACAAAATGCCAACGCAAGCCAGTAAAAAAAATGAAATAATAAACTGGCTCCGTAACAATGGCGAGGAGGTGGACGAGTCCCTATTAAAAGTAGAGTTACTTAAAATATTAAAAATGAGGAAGCAGCCTAAACGATACGTTATAGATGAAATGGCTGCAGAACATGGGCACACCGTCCTTAGAATTCCTCCATATCATTGCCAGTATAATGCCATAGAGCTAATATGGGCGCAAGTGAAAGGATATGCTGCGAGAATAAATACAACTCCTCCTTTCACCGCAAACAAAATGCTGGAGTTGCTTAAAAATGCGTGTGAAAATGTGACGCCTCATAACTGGGCGAGTGTCGTAGATAAGACGAAGAAAGAAATAATGTCTGATTGGGATCGCGATGTCGCATTTGACAACTTACCCATGCACTCATTAATAATTAGTGTTACTGGGGATACGAGTGACGACGACGCCGATTCCGACGAAACAGACGATTGTTTATAAATAAAAATATTAACAAATTACCTTTTAGTTGTTTTAATTATTTAATCCTTAAAGTACTATAAATTCCAACATGGTTTAACTGTTTATTACAAGTAGGTACTAAACATTTATTTTCGTTGTAATCATTGTAATTATTTTAAATTAAACTCTTATTAAAAGTCACTTCAATACGTATACCTTTATTCATATTAATTAATTTGCAGCAAATACATTCGATCCTAATATTGGGTACTATATTACGTTTAACTGTTTTCATTAGCATTTTAATGTAATTTTATTTCAAATGATTCCGATTGATTGATTCTATTCAAAATCGTTTTTGTTATCTGTGGTCATTCGTTACGAATGGCACAACTCTAAGTGGGCGTTACCCGTCAAGAAAGTATCTACTTTTATTTCAAAATATTGTTCTACTGTAATGTCGTACTTTATAGGCGTGAACTGTCAAAAATAAAATAAACGAATGGAAACAGTATAGCAACATTATCTAAAGGTGTGATAATACAGCATGTGTTTTTTTTAAGTCATCGGATTCGATTCCTATCCAGGCATATTGATTTACCAAAAATTTAAGTATGTAGGTTTACTTTTTAGTTTTTATCAAAGTCGGACTCGTAACCCCTTTCATCATTTTTCAATATTCCTCATAGTTTCGGATTTGGCCCTCCACGCCCGTTTGAAAAATTCAACCTGTATACATAAATAAATTAATTCAATGTTTTAATTTTTAATATCGTAATATTTATGAAAACATTGACTTTTGAACTTCAATAAAACAACCATTAATTGTGTGTAAAAATAATACTTGACACGTATATGCAATAAATAAAATAAATAAAACGTAATTACGACATATAAACATACAGATTACAATGAGGTGATGTTTTACGCCATTTTGGTTTACCCGCTTATGGCAAAGCAAGATGCTAAATCATTTTAAAAAGCGCTTTGATTCTTAAAGTGTTTGTGTTTTATGTATAAAAAAAAGTTTCGATACTTTCAACGTATCTTCCATTCCTAAAATTATCTTTCCTTATAATATTAAGAAAAGATAATTTTATTATATCTTGTAATCTTCATCTGGGTAACATTAAAATTCACTTATGAATATGAAAAAAATTAAAAATATGAAAAAAAATACAATATAATATCATTCAGACTGCCTCGGTGGTGCAGTTGTACGATTACTAGGCTCAGGTCTCGGGTTCGAGTCCCAAGTCAGGCAAAGTGATGTTGGATTTTCTTTTCATTATTATCAGCCCGCAGTCAGGAATTCGTGCCCGATATGGCGATGGGCTCGCCCCCTGTCACTTAGTGGGACGGAAAATACAAAGCGAAACGTGGGTGTCGTGGTTGCATCTCTGCCTGCCCCTTCTGGGAGTAAGGCGTGAGTTTATATATGTACCTATGTAATATTATAAATGCAAATGTGCTATAATTTGTAATCTTAACTTCTCAACCAATCATTACAAATTTTGCGTACACGTTTGCAACTCACATAGAATACGAGTACTTATCCTAAAAACGTACTGTTCCCGAGGGATAGAAAGATAACTCTTCATTTCACATTATTGTTTCCGATGACCGACATCTTAAACTGATTGACAAAACCACCGGTAAATCTGGATTCTAGACATTTATAAATCTACTAAATTTCATCTAAATTGTGTTGGCGTGTGACAAAATTTGAAACTACAGATAAAACTTTAAACATATCTGTTTAACTTATTGTTCAAAATATGGTTTTTAATACAAACAAGTATTTATTCCCGTTATCTAATAGTATTAAAATGCCCAATATAATAAAATGTGAAGAGAAAAATTATTCCTAATATTTGACAACAGCATGACAACAACGCATTCGGGCACCAACAGACCGTAGACGATCTTTATCTACTGCATATATCATAATAAATTGATATGACATTTAAGTATTGTAAAAACTAAGATTGTCGATATATAAAAGGACAAAAGTACTTGAATTCAACGTCAATATCGTTATAGATAAAAAGAGAGAATAATCTCATTAGCATATTATTGCACTTTTATGTAAATCACATTGACATGTGGGCTGTCTGTGGCTGGACACATCCACATTTAATTGGCACATTAATAACATATGTCAGAGTTTACGAAGGATTTTTTTTCCCAAGATTTATTAATTTTATTTATCAATATGATCCAAATCTATTTAACTTAAAAATATGACAAAAGTATAATTAATATTAAACGTATTCTTTAGCTAAAGTATCAACACGAATATCCATTGTAGATAAACACGTTGATACTCAAATATTGTTAAAATATTTTAGTAATTTTGAAAGTCCTCCTACTCCTCGCATCGTTTTCCTCATTACTGAAGGTCTTGATTCCCTGAACATGGAGTAATATGTTTTGATTATCCTGCGCCACCTGTTCCTACCCTTATTACATGAAGTTTGATGTTAAGAGTAGGGCTGATTAAACTTCCTATTGAGTCAAAAATACACACAAAATAAAATTAACAAAGTATTGAAAGCAGTAAGTAGGTTTTATTAGCAACATGACGCCACTATTGGACTGAACAAACATGGAATCACACGCCACTTCGAATCACCACATCACTGATTAACCAACACATATGATGCGCCGAAGCAAATCTTGATGCAGCAAGATGGTGAAGCATGGGCAGTGGGCAGGGTTTAAATACCAAAACATTTTAACTCAAAAAATAATACTTTACACGCGTCGTAATAAAATATCATGAAAAAATTTCATATCATGTCAAAAACTCATAACCGCACTTATGTACATATTATTAAAATAAATAATTTTCTATCTTCTTTTGACAACATTTCCCAAAAAGGAAAACTTCCTAAAAGCGTTGATATCATCTACGTGGGAGGTATTAACGTCACAAGGCAAAAATGCATACAATATAATTAGATTATTTTTTTTTGCAAATCCAATTCAAGTATATTGAATATAATGAGGTATTGCATATTCCGCTCTCGGTGGGAACTATTCGATTGAGAGCTACCTTACATGAATAACAATTATTATTTATTCGACTTGTTTTGCAGACAAACGAAGGAAGATACGTGATTCTTCTATGAATCAATTGTGTCGTAGGAAATTGTACCGCGAACAGTTATTTCAATGTGATTAATATTACGAGTATTCAAATGTTAAATTCTTTGAGTGTGAGCTTTAAATACAAACATTAAAATTACAATAAATTGTTTTAGCATTCCGTCACAGATTCTGACCAAAATAATTACCGTTTTATTTACCACACTCGTGGCCTAATTCGCTGATAACAAAGTGATGACTTACTTTAGAAAAATATCTAATACACCTAAATAACAACTAGTGGTAGGTCTCTCATATGTGAGAGGCCGCCTGGGTAGGTACCACCGCAATGTCTATTTCTCCCGTCAAACAGCAGTGTATGCACTGTTGTGTACCGGTTTGAAGGACATTGTAACCAGAGTAACTACAGGTCATAATGAGACTTACATACATACGTAAACACACGCCTTTTTCCCAGAAGGGGTAGGCAGAGGTGCTAACAGAACACCCACGTTTCGCCTTTTATATTCCGTCCCACGATGTGATAGGGGGCGAGCCTATCGCCATATCGGGCACAAATTCCTGACTCCGGGCTGATAATGAATAGAAAAATCCTACATCACTTTGCCCGACCCGGGATTCGAACCCGAGACCTCAGCTTTGCAATCATACCGTAGTACCACTACGCCACCGAGGCAGTCGAGAATGAGACTTAACATCTTATGTCTCAGGATGGCGAGTGCAGTGGAATGCAAAGCATTGTTTTGCAATAATTCACGATGTTGTTTGGTTTTGCTACTATCCATACGCGGGCATACCGCTTACCATCAGGCGAATGGCATGCTCGTGTCACCATTTATCGTAAAAAACAAAACAAAAGAACAGAACTTACACGGTTCAGTAAGTGATACGTAATTTATTATCATACTGCATCATCATGGGTTAAAAGAAAAGCAAGCAATTATTATAATGAAAGCAATGCACTGCATGAAATTCTGATTCAAACACTTAAATATTTCCAAATCTAAATTTTAAATAAATCATCTCAAAGTGAAAACAAAAATGTACAAAAATATTTGTAAAAAAATATGTAATTTTGTTTCTACTGCGACATTACACACATAATTACTTTTACGTCTCAAACATTTAATAGCATATTTATGTAAACATTGACTTTTGATCTTCAATAAAAGTAGAATTACGCATTCAACGTGTAATTAATAAAATACTTGACATGTACATGCAAAAATAAAAATATATGTACAATATAAAAAACTACTGACTGCCTCGGTGGCATAGTTGCACTACGGTATGATTGCAAAGGCGAGGTCTCGGGTCGAATCCTGCGTCAGGCAAAGTGATATTGGATTTTTTTATTAATGATATGATGATAAGCTCGCCCCTTATCACATCACGGGACGAAAAACATACGGCGAAACGTGGGTGCCCTGATTGCACATCTGCCTTCCCTTTCTGGGAAAAAGGTGTGATTTTTATGTATATATGTATGTATATGAAAAATACATTTCAATAAATCAAAATATAAAATAGAACACGATCAAGACTATGTTTTAGTTATAAACAAATAAAAAATATTAGTTAATTTATTGACACTAAATCCACCCACGAACGCTAGATTTCTTATTTAATTCATAAATGTTCCCACCTGCATTCTATGGAATATTTTGTGACTAAGACCACATAATACGAATATCTAATAAATTGATTTGATATTAGGTAAATAGTGGCATTTGAAAATATTCCAAAGCAAATAGTTCGATGTACGTCAATGCTGATTCCGGATGGTATTGGGTTTCTTGTAACGCAATATAAAATTTATTGTCGACGCTAATTGCATCGAAGTATATAAAGTTCGTGATTGAAGGCCACGCGAAGGCAAGCGTAACGTTCGATGTCCAACAAGTGGACGATCTACTATAGGACATAGGATCTCAAATAGGATACTTAGGAAATCTTACATGAGCTCTTAGCTAGGCATGTACAAGTTTCCTGTTGTTTGTCATGATGATAACATGGATGCTGATATTTTTTGACGGATCGCAATAAAAATATTCAGGACCCAAATACGCACCATCCAACAACGAGTACCAAATTGGGGAGTTAGAATCTTCGGACAGGAAAGTCTAAAAGTCAAACAATCCAATATAATTTAGCCTAATGTTGTGTACTCCTTTAAGAGGTATGCCTATCAGAATGTAACTGCAGAAAAATAATTAATCTGATTTTTTTAAATGTATATACTGTTCGGGAACCTGAATTCAATAAATAAACCTATAACGTCCTACTGGAAGGAAGGGTTCCTTAACCATTCACATTGATTCGCGATTATTTCCATTTCTTATAAAAGTGATTAAGCTCAACGCTTCATCGATGACGCAAGTTTTAACTATCTTTATATAATTAACACGGCACACACTAAAACTAATGACTAAATCGTAACAAAGACGCAAAAATCTAACGCCTGGTTTTGCCCACGCCACATCTTTGACACATTCCGAGGACAAAAATCGACTTTCTAAGGTTTTTAGCATTAGTCACATACTGCGCCTAAAATTTTATGTTGAATCATCAAATACAAAGTATACAGCCTTCGTAGTGAAATCGGGTAAATCACAAAACCCTGAATTGATCCTCGTCTAGGTTGTAGGATAAACATCGTTCGGCCAAGGTGTAGTCTTGTCTATTGTATGCTGATTCGGTTTACTGATAAAGGGCTTGATGTACTATGAAACTTGTTTGTATCGTGATTTTATTTTTATTGCCACTAGGCCTTAGATACACAGACATTTGAGAAATAATAACGAAATTCTTTAATGATATTAGACCACTTTAAATAAAGGTCCAATTTATTTATTGAAGTGATTAAATATATCGAACAGTTAGACAATTTTGAACGCGACGATTTTTTCCTGCCGACAAGGCTTACACTTTACGTGTTGTTTAAACATTAACTGCCTTATTCATAGACAGTTTTAAAACCTATTTTAGTTATCGAATGTTTTGTCCCTTTCGAATGACTTTAGAATTCAGTTTGAGCGAAGAAGACAAAACATTCGATAACTAAAATGGGTTTTGAAACTGTCTATGAATAAGGCCGTAAATACACAATCAAAGATTAAAGAAATTTAAATAATCAAGATTTCATGAAGCAGAAAAATATTAACAACAACACACAGAAAAAGCTGCTAACAAGGAACGACAAGGAATCATTTGGACAGGAAAATTTTTGACATCAAAAAATCAGAAGAAAATAAAAAATCGAATTACAATTACAAATACATAAAACATACCAAAAAGGTTTCATAATTTACAATACCAACTCTTGTATCGTGTATATCAGAATTTATAAAAGACGTTTTGCCTCACAACACCTAAACCCGAAATCAATGTTTGTGAGACCAACAATCATATTTTAGTGTCGGAGCAGGGTTCAAACCCGTGTCCTCTAATTCCATGGCTGGTTTTGTACCCAACTACACCGCTGTGGCTGTTATAGATTCATGTAATGGTGTCTTGGGTTTACGCGAATGTTGCACATTGAAATAAAACGAATTCTTACGGATTTTATCGATTTTGTATTTTATATGTAGTTAAATTGTAACAGTCACTAAGCGGATGACTAATACCTCAGTCCGCCCCGTGACCACGAAAACTGTAAAGTGATCGAAACGTCGGGAAATTAAAAAATGTAAAAATTAAATCAAATTCGCGATAAAATCCGTAAGAATAAGTTTTATTTCAAAGATTCATGTTTTTTGTATGACACCAATACAATTAACAATACCCTACTAATCTGTAGAATCAAGAGTAAGTTTTTGTATCAAAAGAATTGTTCAAATTAATGCAAAAAAAAATATATACTTTGGCCGAACGTCCACGTTTTTTTATTATTAAAAATTGGTTTTCGCACTGTCGTATACCAGAATTATAGATCTGCTGTTAATTCGTGCAAAATAAGAGGCCTAAAAACTATACGACGGGTTTAACCCGCAAAATTATAGCTTTCGGAAACCGCAACATCAACATAACATTTTGCGTAGACGTGAACATTAAATGCCATTTGAGGTCACTAAAATATTCCAGAACTTATCTGTAATGATCTCGATCATTATAAGGAAGTCTTACAAACAAATCCAATAAACATATAATATAATTAAAGTAAAAAACACCTAGTAAACATTAACTATTACCAAAAACAAGTATTTATTTATAGAATGGGGCAATTATTGTCACAAGTTGAATAATTCACTCAGAATATTAAGGTATGTTTATACTATGAACATATAAGTTTAATAATTCACTCAGAATATTCATGATGCCACAGATCCGCATAGCGCCTGTAAGTTGAGTCAGAAGGTGCCGAAGATATCCAAACGAAATATCATCACCACGTTTTTTTTAAATGACGTAACAACCAAAAACTCAAGACCAATGACTGAGGACAGTTGAAATTGCGAGCAAAATATATTGCGAGCCAAAAATCACGCGTTGATAAGCCCGGGCTACCTTATCATGAAAGACTTATCTAAATTCACTCAATATCATAATAATAAAACTATTTACTAACAAGAAATAAATGATGAAATACAAGACACGGTCGAGGAATTATCCTTGACCCCTGAAAAGCAAACATCATACAGCCCAAACGATGTCTCACTAGATAAAATCCTTAACATAGTTTCATAGAGCCTTAAACAAAAAAAACAACTTTACTTGAATATGAGTAGTACTATAACAAGCAATCAATTATAAAAGCTAAATATGCTCCGGCATTGTAAGTCTAGTTTAATCAAGGTTATCTAAACCGCTACCTAACTGTACATTTTTCATTCCATGTATCAGGTCACATAATTAAATATACCTGTACAAATCACTTAACAAAAAATATGAATACTTAATATGCATAAATAACAGTTACAACTATATTGTATTGTATTGTATTGTATTGTATCAGCCCATATACGACCCACTGCAGGGCACTGGCCTCCTCTACAACCGAGAGTACGATTGAGAGTGGTTAGGCCATATAGTCCACCACGCTGGCCTAATGCGGGTTGGCGGACTTTTACATAACATAGAAATTTATACAAATCGCTATGGTATGCAGGTTTCCTCACGATGTTTTCCTTCGCCGTTATAGTGCGTGGTGATTGACTATCAATACACACATGACTCTGAAAAGTCAGAGGTGTGCCCTGGGATTTGAACCCGCGACCACCGTGAACATGTAGGCAGCCGCGTCTGGTCCGTTTACCAACAGGCCACCACGCACAACTATAACACATTATGAATGATTTGGTTCTATAGTAATTCGGTGCTCTGGTAAGTAGTATGACAGTCATAGAAAACCACTGTGACTGCAACCACGGTGCCACTTCTAGGTCTATGACTGGTATTTCCGGAGGACCTTCTATCACCTTTCTGTTCTTTTACTCCATACATTTTTTCAAGTTATAATACTCCATGATCTTTAACTATTGCTAGTAGTAATCACAATCGGACAGAAGACGATTAGCCCCCATAATGACGCAAGTACATCGCGTTTCGGAATCAACCTATGTATATTCGCTTTTAAATAATGTGGTATAATTATGCCTCTCGAGAAGATATACCTAATTGGGCCGGCAAAACATCCATGATCCAGCGTTGTGGATGTTCATGGGCGGCAGTGATCACTTACCATCAGGTGACCTGTATGATCGTTTGCCGGACCTATGCAATAAAAAATACCCATCACTCTTCTATAGACGCTCTATTTAAATTTCATTGCACTTTTTATCAAATGCTTTTTTATTTACTTTATTGTGGCATCATAAAAAAGTATTGTACCATATTTTTTTTATGTGCGGCGCGGCGTTGATCGCAAACAGGTGCGCTCATTTGCCAAAATAAGCAATAAAATTAGATTGGCATTTATGGTGATTTACCATAGAAACGGTATCGATTTAACTGGTTCTAGGGTACAGGTCGACTTTATATAGATTTAGTATGGAGCGTTGACCTGGCCTGGTGACAAATATTGCTGTTTTAAAAGCGGACGGAAAGGCAGGTTTTTGTAAGTAAATCATAAATAATATCCGTTTTTATGTAATTTTATTAGATTGGCAGACCTGCCTCTAAAACGGTATTCCTACCGAGTTTTCGTATTAACACTGAAAGCGAGATTATCTTTAAACATTCTGCAGCCTTGAGTAATTAATAATTGACTAATCATTAAAATATTACAATTATTTCACTATTAAATTATTGATAGAAACAGTTAAGTAGATTTCTAATGTCAAAAAACTCGATCTAATATATCGCACTTACAATTAGTTCACTCACTTCGCCTAACCAAAATAGGAATAATTATAAAAATAACTTTGAAAAATTATACCAACTTCGAAAGTGTAGTAAAAAGAAAGAAATAAAAATAATCTTTTAATAAATCTAAAATACCTAAATACGCCAACAATTTTTGAGGTCGGTGCCAGCCGATTATATAGGCCCCGCGGTTTTACCCGCATAGTTCGTAGCTTAATCTCCTTTTTCTGAAGTTGATTAAAAAACTGCCTGACACCAACCCAACACTTGTCCAATTCTTGACACTACATGGCGCAGTTGGTTAGATGCTGTGAAACAAGAGGCCGTGGGCTTGATCGCCGCATCGAGACAAATGTTTGTGTGAACCACAAGCATTTGTTTCGGATCTGGGGGTGTGTGAGATCAAAAAGTCTCTTTAAGTTTTTTATGCCTACTACTCAATACTCGATCTTAGTGTGGGTCAGGACAATCTATGTGACTGGTGTAATTATTTATTTATTTATAATTCTGACTACATTTTAGAAAACCGCAGAAAAATCCATTTGGAATTCGTATCCAAGCTGTCGATTAAAGTTTATACCTCAGACAAGCACACAATGCTGACGTCAGGGTTTTTACGCGGGCCGTCAAGGACCCAGAAGATAAAGGGCGCATTCGACACGTAGTAACGTTATCTGCAAGGGATGGAAGCTAAAGGGCGCCGCGGACACAGTAGAAATCTTTCCCAGACTTCAGTGCTAAAAGTCAAATGTAGTGATAAAATGGCACATTGATATTGCTTAATATGCAAATGAATATCCGCAATATGCAGAGACTGCTTGCATATTCCTGACTAAGATATAATAAAACAGTTACGTATAATTTTATAGGAAATAATATTGATACCACTTGCATAATTAACGTAATATTAAACAAAGATTTTACGATTCATTATTGCACTTGAATTTGAAATTCAAAGTAGGTGTGTAACCAGTATAACGAAACAGAATTAAATAATTCTGTTTCCGTATGTTCGGACAGTACCACTTAACGTCCTACAGTATCTGTCCACCCCAATGTGAAAGGCGAGAGTATATATCATTTACATTATTATTAAATATTATATTGTGTAATATTAACCGCAGTCATAAATCCATAAAGGCACAATTATCATATGCTGATTAAAATCGATGCAATATTATATGTTAATATTAATACGAACCATATAATATATTGCACGTAGGCATTATTTACGCCCCCATGTGGAATGATATCTAATTCATAATCATTCCGGGTTTTACCACAATTGACGTACACGATGTTTTAAGCTGCAATTTTCCACTACCTAAACATTACACCTGTTATTAAGATTTGCGTAGAAACACTTTAATAGTTGTATATTACGTACCAGTTTATGCAAGAGAAAGAATGAAAATGCAAAATATAAGTTTAATAGTTTTTGATATAATATATGACATAACTAAAACTCCTTATGTAATAGACATAAATTCCCCATATTTCAAGGCTTGAACCTTAGTCCATCATAATACGTTTCCACTTCGGTAAACTGGTAAACCGCAATTTGTAAATTGCCGATGAAAATTAAAAACTCTTTTAAAATTATTTAAAATATTCTCTGCCTTCTACGCATGCTAATTTAATTACTATATAATTTTAGGAATCCGGGTGCATGGGCATGCGCGGCGGCAGATGCGCGTGGCCAAGAGGCAGGGTTGTCGGAGGGTCATCAGTCCTTCACTCCATGATGCACACACGAGGAAACAGGAAAGACTACGACCGATGGGCGGCTAATGGCAATCCAGGTATAATACAATTCATTTTTTTTGCGATGAATAGCGAGACGAGCATGCCATTCGCCTGATGGTAAGCGATACGACCGCTTAAGGACAGTACCAAAACCAAACAACACCATGAATTATAAAGCAATGATTGGCATTCCACTGCGCTCGCCATCCTGAGACATAAGATATTGTCTCATTATGTCCAGTAGTTACTCTGGCTACTATATAGTATGTACCTCAAACCGGAACACAACAGTGCATTTATACTGCTGTTTGGCGGGAGAAATAGAATCCAATTCGCTGGTGATAGTATTATTATTCACATTCACCAATATAGCGATTAGCGTCCACCGCATCCATCTTTTAAGGACCCTCATAGTGATGATATGGCCTAGAATAGCGACCAACGTTGCTACTAACCTAACCCCTCTCAATCGTACTCTTGATTGTAGAGGAGGCCCGTGCCCTGCAGTGGGACGTATATGGGCTGATACAGGTAATAATAGTAGCAATCGTCGATTAGAGGTGTTCTACGTTAATCTAAAACGCTATTACAAAGCTTACTCATTCTAGTGGTATAAACCCCAAAATTACCTAATGAACGCTTACAAAAACTCCAGACATTAATATTATGCGGTATAGTGTAGCAAAAAAAACGAAGAGTAGCAATAAAACATCGTTTGAACTAGGTATTGCCTTAAAATATACCCAAAAACAATAAAAGCTTAAGAAATCATACTTTTTCTTCATAGATATTTTAACAATTAAGTTTAAAAGTCATTGCGACGATGACTACTAACTAAGTTATATATAATAAGGTACATTGTTACACCATAAGTAACAATTAATTCACTCCCGAACAAAAACAATATAACTACTTTAAACTAATATAGTACAATTCCTGAACCAGTAAAGTACTTAAAATAATAGTAATAATTATCTGTAATATGATTATTACTGATAATTATTACTATTATGTTAAGTACTACATACAAAGCCATAAACAAGAAAATGAAATACTCGTATAATGCATCTATATTCCATATTTATTTGTATAATTTTCTTTGACAGGATGGGACTACAAAACAGTGCTCAAGTACTTCAAAAGATCAGAAAACATGAAAATACCTGAATTATCCAAGAATAAGAAATATCATTCCACCACCGGTGAGATGCCATTGCAGTATCCTGAATGGAAGACACCTCTATCCGAAGCATTTTTGAAGGCAGGAGTAGAGACAGGCGGCAAAATAGTCGATTACAACGGAGAAAACCAAATTGGTTACTCAATGATACAGTTCACGATGCACAATGGAACGAGAATGAGTGCAAGCAGGGCTTTCTTACATCCAATCAAGCAAAGGAAGAACTTCCACGTCACTAAACACACAATGGTAACGCGCATTCTAATAGACCCTCAAACACGCAAAGCATACGGCGTTGAATTCGACAAACGCGGCAAAAAATATAAGGTCATGGCCAAAAGAGAAGTAATTTTATCTGCTGGTGCTATAAACTCTCCTCAGATACTAATGATCAGCGGTGTCGGTCCGAAAGACCACTTGACAGCAAAGAACATAAGCCCGATAGTGGATTTACCTGTAGGATATAATCTTCAAGATCATTGGGCCTTAGGAGGGTTAACTTTTGTGATAAACACCACTGATTCCATACGATCTGAACGCGTAGCCACTATGAACAATATTATCGAGTACTTTAGTTACCACACCGGTCCTTTATCAGCTCCTAGTGGTACTGAAGCACTAGCATTTATCGATACAAAGGATCCGAACAATGAGAACGGATATCCTGACTTAGAACTGCTCTTTGTTGGTGGATCCTTAGTCTCTCAGCCAACCTACAAACAGGCATTTGCAATCAACGATAGAGTATTTGAAAAAGTCTACGGACCAATACAAGATCGCGACACATGGATGGTGTTCCCAATGTTATTATTACCAGAATCGAAAGGAAGAATAATGTTACGAGATAAGAATCCTTATCACAAGCCGATCATCTACGCAAATTACTTTTCTGATGGCGGACATGATCAGAGAGTTATTCTCCATGGAATCAGAAAGGTTATACAACTGTCCAAAACTAAGGCGTTCCAGAAATACGGGAGCAAGTTGCACGACATACCATTACCTAACTGCGCCCATCACAGATTCAATTCTGACGAGTACTGGTTCTGCGCTATGAAGACTATAACCAACACTATATACCATCACTGCTGTACCAACAAAATGGGGCCGAAGGAAGATCCTGAAGCGGTAGTAGATCCAAGACTAAGGGTTTATGGTATTTCTGGTCTGAGAGTGGTGGACGCAAGTGTAATGCCACATGTACCAGCGGCTCATACCAACGCGCCCACTATGATGGTAGCTGAAAAGGCAGCTGACATGATTAAGGAAGATTGGGGGATACCCGTCAATTCTAGATGAAGTAAAACAAAATACGAATTAGTATCGGTACATCCCAGTCTTTTGAGGAAACTATATTAGTTGCCGCTTTGGAATGAATTTAGAGATTTTACAGTACATTTACTATGAAAATGCAGTTAATCTCCGATGTTGATTCCAACAAGCAGAGCTCTCTATTAAGTTATGAAGTGTTGATCCATCGCCTGACAAGCTTTGAAGTTATATTTTATGTAATTGTTAAACTGACTAATGTAGCCATGTCGTTGTGGTGCTAAAAATAAAATTTACTATTTGCAGATATGAAAATAAGTTTGTAGCAATTAAATCAGATGTGGACTTAGCTATTTTAAAAAATACAACTTTATTAGATACTTTCTTTGTTTTGTCATGACGAATATCAGTAAGATAATTAAAATTATTCATGGCTTTTACTTTTATATTCTTACGTCATTTTGTAAGGGCAAGATAATTAATTACGAACATTATAATGTCTGAAAGGAGAATGAATTATAATTTCTGCACATTTATTTTTCACATTCACAAATAGTATAGACTCTTGACATAAATATGTTAAACTACGAGTAAATTCTATGGTAAAAAATGTAATTAGAAAAAGCAGAAAAAAATTGAGTTTTCATGTAAGCTACTCATTGAACATCCTTAAACCGCATAGTTTTTATTGAACAAAGATTGTGTAAAAAGTAATTGATATACAATGTGCTTACAATGTGGAACACTTGGAGTGTTTACACACTTAAAGATTACACGCAAAAAAAGTCAATAAAAACTATAAAAATGATTATTATATTATTTCCTCCTCGCTAAGTGAGTTTTTTCTTACATCACCATTCTGTTACACCATAATGACATCAATGATAGAAAAACTTTGCCGTGTCAGACATCCATTACATTTGCTCATTATAAATTCACGGGTAAATATTATATTTCATAATATTAAAATACGTCGTGAAAATCAGAAACATCACACGGAAAGTCGATTTCTCATTTTACAAAATTATTTGTTGTACCAAAAAAATCGTGTAAAGTAGCTAGTCTAGATTTAGAATAATAATTATTTCAGTGTTAAATAGTTATCAGGTCTTATGACGAAAACCCAGCAAAACTCCCAGGCCTTATTCTTAGACAGTTTTAAAACCTATTTTAGGTATCAAATGTTTTTTCTTCTTCGCCCAAACTGAATTCAAAAATCGTTCGAAAGGGACGAAACATCCGATCACTAAAATAGGTTTTAAAACTGTCTATGAATAAAATGGCACATATTTTGCGTACCTATGGGTAAATAAGGATGACTTGAGCATTTCTCAGTCGTCGCGCACAGTACTCTTCCATAGACTTAATGTGAAAAAAACAAAGGGCCTTATTCATAGACAGTTTATAAACCAATTTTAATTATCGAATTTTTTGTCCCTTTCGAACGACTCTAATTCAGTTTGAGCGAAGAAAACAAAACATTCTATAACAACAATTGTTTTATAAACTGCTTACGATTATATCATCTCTTTATATCATCCAATACTTTAACGAAATTTCTGAGAGACAATTCTCTTTTTCTCAGACATTTCGTTCACAACGTACACTGTCGGTTTTTTTAATTATTTAAAGATATAAAAGCAAATCTACTCTAATAAACACACCGATCATAAGTTGATCAATTATACCATTGGAAAATACGTTGTTTTCTTGGAACACCACGCCCCGCCCCAATTAGCGAACGCATTTCCAAAAATAGAAAAAAGTGGAAGGTATGTTAAGGCCACACAAACAGGTATAATGGGGAAGTCAGACATACGAGTATAATGAGGTTCATTAAACTATGTGTACTTAATGTAGGTGTAAATTCCAAAACATTACAACTTGTTATTTACAAGTATTTTAAGATTTAATGTTACAATGTCATGTAAAAAAAACGCTATTGTCGTATACAACTGCTTAACTTTTAACCCTTACAAAGCAGCTAGAACATGGCACGTAATTGATTCGACTGTCATATGTATTAGCAAAATATTGAATAATAAATCGACTGGAAGAAACTAAACTACTGATGAAACCTTTCCCTAGAGTCGAGGTTGTTGTATTCTTGTATCAGCCCTTATACGTACCACTGCAGGCATCGGGCCTACTTTACAATCGAGAATACGATTAAGAGTGATTAGGCCATATAGTCCAACACGCTGGCCTAGTGCGAGTTGGCGGAATCTCGAGGTATTAGGCCTAAATTATCCAACAAACAAACACTCTAAAACCTCAATATGTTTGATTCAATGTATCAATACAAATATTAGACATTCGATAAAGGATACCTAAATATTGTTATAAGTTCGATATTTCAAATGTATTCTGAAATGAAATTAAAGAAATGTATTTATTGCTCACGTAGGCAATTTAATAGCTCTTATGACAAGTCAATAAGTATATTCCAGTACCTTCATTAGACATAGAAAATCAATCAATATAAGTATTCTATGACGTCAGCATGTTGAAACATAAGGTAAACATAGGCATGTCATTGTTTCCAAATAGTTTCCGCACGTAGGCCCATATAGCTCTAACAATAGCCATTACTGGTTCCGTTCTAGGTATACCAAGGTGATACGCCAAAACTGATTGCTGTCTGCCTACGTACTTCATCAAGTTAATAGTAATCGTGTTTACTAGAATTCTTCTAAAATATATTTGGAAATGTAGTATAAATTGGGAGGTAATGCCCTAATCGTCTCTAGTCGCGTGGGACGTTCTCTGGCCAGATGGCGGGACGACTGGCACAAGAGGGGCGGCAGCGACTGGATGCATAATGCAGCAGACCGGGCTCTGTGGCGTGCCTTGGGAGAGGCCTATGTGCAGCAGTAAACTGCAATGGACTGATGATGGTGATGTGGTATTAATGAAGACCATCGGTTTCGCATACTTGCTGAGACATAAATAATAATAAAATAAATAAATACACCCAACAGTCACATACATAGTCCTGACCCCACACTCACTCACATCGGCTCTTGTGTCGAGGGTATCAGAAACTACGAGCGACTTTTCGGTCTCACAAACACCCAGACTCGAAATAAATACCTGTTGTTCACACAAATATTTGTTTCGGTGGGGGGATCGAACCCGCAGCCTCTCTACATGACAAAGAAGTATAATTTACACAGTCCGAATATTCATTTTCATTCTGATGACATTTTAAAGAAAGAGTAATCAAAACCAAGTTACAAATATAAACACATAATGAAACGAAGTCGCAAAGTACCTAAATCCAAAAGCGCAGTGGTGACATCCTGCACAAACGTCACGCGAGTCATAGAAATAATAAAGAATGTAGTGATTATTTTTTCTGTGATCATATTTTTATTTTAAATTAATTAAATCAGTGGATTTCCTGTGGTTGAAGAGAGAGAGGGAGAACACAAAACGCGACACACTTACGTGAGTATCTCTGACAGGTTTCTGTCTAGTTCGTCGCTATCCGCGCGATACGTAAATCCTACCTGTTAAATTATGATCAGCGTCTGATAAGCCATCAAACAGTAGGCATAATTAATTCCAAATTAAAATATTTAAAGCAATTACAGTTGACATAGCAGTGTCATAAAGTCTTCTTTTTACGGGCAGGTTGTAGTGGACGGCCTTAGCATTGCTGGCAAACCCGTTTCACAGTTTAACATATAGTTGTGCTTTCTTATTTTTAATATAATCTCCGCGTTTTTAATTGATCCTTTTAGGCTGATGTAGTCCAAAAATAAATATCGATGTTCAATGAACTGCAGTTCTAGTATTTTTTGTTACGGTGCGGCGTTCAAACTTATAAGTGGTTGGTACATAACATACATAAACACACGCCTTTTTCCCAGAAGGGTAGGCAGAGGTGCTACCAGGACACCCACGTTCCGCCTTGTATATTCCGTCCCACGATGTGATAGGGGGCGAGCCTATCGCCATATCGGGCACAAATTCCTGACTCTGGGCTGATAATGAATAGAAAAATCCAATATCGCTTTGCCCGACCCGGGATTCGAACCCGAGACCTCAGCTTTGCAATCATACCGTAGTACCACTACGCCACCGAGCCAGTGGTTGGTAAATTAAAATGTTATAAAATCCCATGTACAAAACTGATTCGGACTAAATTACTACTGGATACTGGTAAAGGCTATTAGATGAACCCCTGCTTTTGCGCTAGTTCTATCATCTAGTCATTTACGGACAAACGACTGACCTGACTTATCATATTCGTACTCAACGGTGATATCTTCGCATAAAGCAGCAGACCGGGCTCTGTGGCTCACCTTTGAGAGGCCTATGTCCAGCAGTGGACTGCAACGGGCTGATGATGATGGTGATAACTTTCCATCGCATGCACGCACACTTGTAGGTTTCCTTGTTATAATGCAGTCTATAATTGAATAGGTCTTTATCTATCTGTGCTATGTCTTTATCAGGATTATCATTTTAATTGCGCAATATTAGTGTAAGAGAGGAATATTTTATATTATTAACAAGATTCCTTATCCGACCGACGACAATCATAAACAAGGATTAAAATCTTCCACAGTGACTCACGCAGTGTATCGACAGAATCAGTTTAGTTATTTACAATTTTAAGTAGGTTTGCATGTGTTTTGATGGTCATTGCGGTTTCTTAACTACCTGGGCACAACATAAAACCAGCCACAGTCTCTTTTTTATGCAATAGTATTTTGCAAAGGACCAAACCGATTTTTGTAGCCAGTGTAACTACTAGACATAATGAGACTGAACATCTTATGTCTCAGGACGGTGAGCGCAGTGGCAAACATTGCTTTGTAATTCATGGTGTGGTTTGGTTTTATTATAGTAAGAGATGTGACCGCTCTTGGCATGCTCGTCTCGCCATTCGTTGAAATTAACAAAAAGAACATCTGATGGTAAGTGACCACAGCCGCCCATGAACATCCACAACGGTTGGATCATAAATGTGTTGCCAGTCCATCAAATCGGAAGAGGAGTGGGAAAAAGGATTAGAAGACAAAGGGGGTATTGGGCATCCGGCAAGTCAATTTATTAAATAAGGAAGCTCGTATGCTCATACAATCGAGGATGCTTAAAACTTTGCGAAATTTCGAGGATTGAGTATTAAAGCAGACTTGGTTAATGCTAGGAAGAAAAATAATGTATACATTTTCACATACATGCACCTTTTGAATAATTTTAATAGACAATTCTATTTCTATTCGTACCAGTCAATCCAAAGGTTGTCTGGAAGAAATCGCCAACAGGAACTAGTGCGCCACTTACTTTATACTTCATGGGTTTACATATTATATGGTATAGACTGATAAATAAATTCTTATTGAGTTATGATATCGAAAGCTAAATTCGCATTGGCTTGAGAGGTCGGCGTACGGAACGCAGTCCCACGGCGCAAATTCAACGCGCCGACACAAGTCAAGTTCACGGCACTTTATTACTTAAATTATATTACGTTTCTTATTATAAAGTACTGCGTAATTTCTCAAACTTGTTATTTTATTAAGCTTTATTTGTCATTGCGGAAGACCGTGTATGGAAAGAACCATAAGTACTCGGTCCCTATAAATATGGTATTGCATTATACGAATGCATAGAGGTTTTCCCTGATACAAGTTGTAGTGGATGGAGACATAAAGGAATTAGTGTCAGGATTTGCTATTATAGATCTTTTTTTTTTTGTATCAGCCCATATACGACCCACTGCAGGGCACGGGCCTCCTCTACAATCGAGAGTACGATTGAGAGTGGTTAGGCCATATAGTCCACCACGCTGGCCTAGTGCGGGTTGGCGGACTTACATACAGTAGAAATTCTTTAAAATCGCTACGGTATGCAGGTTTCCTCAAGATGTTTTCCTTCACCGTTAAAGTGCGTGGTGATTGACTATCAATACACACATGACTCCGAAAAGTCAGAGGTGTGCCCTAGGATTTGAACCCGCGACCACCGTGAACATGTAGGCAGCCACGTCTGGTCCGTTTACCAACAGGCCACCACGCACTTTTATATAGATCTTTACATGTTGACTACTTGACGGCCTCCGTGGCGCAGTTGGTTAGACGCCGGCTGTGAAACGAGAGACCGCGGGTTCGATCCTCGCACAGAGACAAATGAATGTGAATGACAGGTACTTGTCTCGGGTCTGGGTGTTTGTGAGATGAAATGTCTCGCGAAGTTCCTGATGCCCAGAATACAAGACTCGATCTTACCCTGGGGTCAGGACTATGTATGTTGGGTGTATTTATTTATTATTTATGTTTTATTACATTTATCTGGTTTTATCGTGCTTCGAAAATAAATATCCTTGAGAAATATTTACGTACCTCTTTCGTTCTCAGGTCTATAAATACAACAATCGTGCTTATTTTTATATTTCATTCACAGCACACTGTTTATTTTAACTACTTAATATAATGACAAATACGTTAAAATAAATCACCTCCAATGAAGCTGCGTAGGGGCATACCATGGTATATAATAAATTAACTGGCAACTTAATATGACGTTTTTATTTCTAAAAACATGACTTGTTTTTTATCCCCTTTTTATTTTACATGTTATCCTACACTTAAAAAATATTTTATTAGCTTCTTTTGCTCAACAATATTATTAGCACGAATAACTACGACCTGCCAACTTGCCTGTCTACCGCCTTCGACCTTAGCAGTCCTTAGGTACCAAGACTTTTTTGTTTCTTCATGTTGAGTTCCAATGTGTCACTGAAAAGCGTATGGTATAAAGGCGGAGTCGAGACTTCGAGTAACGAGTCTATTTATAATTCAATATTTAACAAAAACGAAACACATAACAGTACTAGAATAACTCCAATAAATTTTCCATTTTTATTCATTTAGTTTCTGTAAGTGATAAAATTATACTTGATGTTTTCAATAATGCTGTAATTGAATTTGAATTTATTTTTAAATGAAAATTCATTAATATAATTTAAGATAAGAAATCCGTTTAAAAAACCGGTGAAACAAGGGATTCACAGAAGTCAATGTATAATAAACGCGTCAGATATCTAGATAGAATAACGGCAACAAACATAGATATCTATGGAGAAATATATAAATCTATACATGCCTAACAATAAAAACAAAACTCCAGTGGACATAATTGATTATTCTGTCATTTTTGTCCATTGTCCTAGAGCGCCTTACCTGCTTTAAATAATAAATAAATAATAATAGTTTTTATTATTGGCACAATAAAGATAATAATTATTTCTATAAAAAAGACAATGCATATAAAATAAAATAATACAATAATCAGCCATCAGCAACCGTAAATAATACATTTACCGTTTAACATCATTATGTCTGCCCGCTCATCATTCATATATCGAACTACTGACGTCACTGGTTTTTTTTTATTGCATAGGTCCGACAAACGAGCAAACAGGTCACCTCATGGTAAGTGATCACTGCTGCCCATAAATATGCACCACGCTCGATCTTGAATGTGTTGCCAGCCCAATTGGGAGAGGAGCGGGAAGGAAAAAGAATGGGACGAGGAAAGGGGTATTGGGCATCCGACAATGTCACTCACCGAACGAAACGCGCCAGCTAAGTTGTCGCTTCACGTTGATTTCCTGACACGTGAGACAGTGGTACGCCCCGAATGAGCCTGTCCATTCATGCTGAGTCATGACTGACAACAGCGTGGCTCTACCACTTAAAAAGAGAAATGTTAGTACACGGGTTCAGTTTCTCCCAATTAAATTTAGTTGCTTTTTTGACACATCAATCCCCCTTACACTTCCTTTGTATAATTGTCTATTCACGCATGAATTTACGCGACAGCTGTGCCCGACAGTTATGCTACACGGCCGGACTGCTAATGTATAGTGAGGATACGCATAGGTATGCCTGCCAAATGTTTTTAATGCTGCCCGTGCTGCTCAATGGAATATACGAGTAGTAACAAGTTGGAAATGGTAGAACCACGCTTGTCAGTCATGACCCAGCATGGATGGGCAGGCTCGTCCGGAGCGGTACCACTGTCTCAAAGGAGATCTACATGAAGCGACAGCTTTCTGTCCCATTTCGTTCGGTGAGTGAAATCCCCGGTTGCCCAATACCTCTTTCCTCTTCCCAACCTCTTTCCTTCCCGCTCCCCTCCTAATTGGGCCGGCAACACATTAATGATCCAGCGTTGAGGATTTTCATGAGGATCAGTTACTATCATATGACCTGTTTGCTCGTTTGCCGGACCTATGCAATAAAAAAAATTATAATGAGAAACTCAACTAATTTGTTTAATTAAATAATATAATTGTAATTAATATAATTAAATTCTATTTTTTCTTCTCAATGACACAACTATGTTATATTTAACGCAAATTGGGTTTTTTCTGTAATACGGACATTTGAGGTTGAATAGAAATTAGTTAGAAGTTATTTTAACCACCGGAATATTCCGAGTGACGTGGCTGTGCGCCGACAAGACATTCAACATTAATTTAGTTTTTATTACAAAAAGAAATGACGCATATTAATAATCTGCAAATGGTATTTTTATCACTCTAGAACAGTGGTTCCCAAAGTTGACTGGGCTCCGACCCACCCAAATAAAACCTGTCAAATTCGGGACTCAACTTTTGCTTGTAAAGGAGATTAAAACTATTAGTAAAACAACATTTACTTACAATAAAATTGTTTAATATTTAAACACCTTCAAGAACTGTTATTTTAATAAGAAGCGGGTATTTGTTTTCTATTGACAGCCTCCGTGGCGCAGTTGGTTAGACACCGCCTGGAAAACGAGAGGCTGCGGGTTCGATCCTCCGCACCGAAACAAATGTTTTTGTGATCAACAGATATTTGTGGGTGTTTGTGAGGCCAAAAATTCTCTCGTAGTTTCCGATACCCACGAAACAAGACTCGATCTTAGTGTGGGGTCAGGACTATGTGTGTGACTGTTGGGTGTATTTATTTATTGAGGGCCCACTTAATTTTCGCTCGCAATCCACCAAGTCTTCGCGACCCAAAGTTTGGGAAACGCTGCTTCAGAGGATACATTGTGTGCATTTGGGTAGCAACAAGAAATACCGGGGTCACATGCTCACTCACTCGTCGTCGTCGCATCCTCGCAGCTAAACCGAAAGATCATTATGGTTCCTTAGATTTACGCGAATGTTACACATTATAATAAAACTAGTTCTGACGGACTTTATCACGAATTTGATTTAGTTTTTACATTTTCTAACTTCCCAACGCGACGTTTCGATTACTTTACAGCTTTGTACACGTAGTGACCCGTAACCACGAAAGCTGTAAAGTAATCAAATCGTCACGTGGGGAAGTTAAAAAATGTAAAAAAATAAACGAAATTCGCGATGAAATCCGTAAAAATAATTTTATTTCAACAAATATCTTTAACAAAGGAAAACTATCTAAGTTTTTACGCAGAATATACTTATGATCAGTTTAAAAAGTTAGAAAATAGTTTCGATTTTCTAGAATAATCCTCAGTGAATATATATAGTAATAAAGAACTACGTTTCCTTTGAGATACATTATAAAGCTCTAAAATTTCTAAAGAGAAATTTATTTTGAAAGTTACTGATTAATGTTCTTACTGATTAAAGAATGTACCGATTCTTTAATCAGTAAGAACAGGTTAATGCCTAGTGATACTTTTTAGTAGAAAATAAATTAAGCGGGGAAATTTCCAGAAAGGTGGAGCGTGAAAGAGATTTCAAGGCCATACTAGAAGGCCAAGAACACCGGCCATCTGCTTTCTTCTATCTACTTCTTTTCTCCTTGCGACATCCTCCGGGATTGGAAGAGATGCTTAACAACTCAAAAAGTCAAAAAGTCGTCAAAAAGGAAGAACAAACTAGTTTCAAACACAACTATAATATATGAATCCTTAATTCTTTCGACATAGTAGCAATCATGTCGGATATTTAAACATCTCTACTTAAGAATTCCAACACAAAACAGCTATTACAATGATACGCTACACGATTAGCTTCCGCGTAACCGTCCAAAATCGAATGAGCATTTTCCTCTTCGTCTTCCCCGGTACCATCCAAGGTGAAGGTCGCTTCGAGTCCAACAAACCTTGGACTAGATAACACAAGCGGCCAGACAATATCACTATCAATCCGATACCAGATACTTCACATACAAAAATAGACATTCCAATGTATAGAAACATAATTCTTCATATTAGAACTGGATTTGACAATCATATTTTAATATTATGCACAATTATTTTTCTTATGAATTTTTCAACATTATTTCGTACAAATATATGTATGTATTGATGTGAAATTTCTACAGTAAGTAAGTCCGCCAACCCGCACTAGGCCAGCGTGGTGGACTATATGGCCTAACCACTCTCAATCGATTCTCTCGATTGTAGAGTAGGCCCGTGCCCAGCAGTGGGACGTATAAGGGTTGATAAAAAAAATGTACGCATAACTAGTATTATTTTTTGAAAACTAATTTAAAATAGGCATAAAATGATTTTGAAACGATAGGATATTCAGTGTGCTATAATATTATTTTATTATATTTCACACGTTAGAATATGGATGCAAAGCTACCGATTTAGTTTATAACAAAATAAATGTACAATAATTATGAACTGTTTGCAAGATTACTCGAACCATTGTGAGCGAAAATACTTACCGAGTAATTTTAGTATTACGCACATACCTGCATAAGTTCACGATTAGATCCCCGGTGGTATAGGCAGAGGTCCCACTAGTATTACTTACAGTTCAGCACATCCATTTTCTTATCAAATCGAGACGATTTCACATGGCGGCGAGCTTATCATCTTACCGGGCATAGATACCAGGCAAACCCAGACGACTAATGAGATTTTTCAAAATAAAATTTCATAATAAGTTACAATTTAAAAAGGACAAGACAAACTGACTGTAATATATTTGGCGCTATCACTACACTTACCCTCATACACTGTGATGGCTGAAAAGAAAATCTAAATTATGAAACAAAGTATTAGACGAAATTCCACACCCTATCAACACATCACTTCTACTCATATTTCCATCACCAATTAAAATGTCATTGAAAACAATTACATGTTCGTCGTTATCATGATTCCCCTTGAACTTTAAGCTTAAAAATTTCATTAATTCGGATGGAGCGTACCTTTGTGGGTATGTCAGTTAGCCTAGCATACTAGCCTTTTTGCCCGGTATTGGGTGCAATATTTTTTAAACTAAACTTAATTATCATTATACATACATCAGCCTCTACTGTCCCACTGTAGGGCAAATGCCTCTCTACCCTCCTACAATTCGTCATCATTAACAAGTTAAAAATTAATCCGACTCGAAGAATATTACTAATTTAATAACAATCGGTTTAGCGTGAAAGATGAAATTGGAATGAATATATGGCTTATATTTTACGAGTTCAAACATTCAAAAAGACCAAGCAAAATAATATCAGATGAAATAATTATACGCGACTGAGGACTCTTCACGCATGTTTGCATTTTGGCGTTCTTCGCACACCAAAGAAATTCTTATATAGATGTCTTTGGCATGGAATTTCTTCGCGAAATTTTCCTTTACCATTCCCGTGCATGGTAATTGTCTACAAATACTCAAGACATGTGTACTGGTATTCGAACCTGCGACCACCGTCTCCACAGTTCAGATCCAGAAACATTTTCATAATGTCACCACACATTTTGAAAATATTATTAATGTCTTCTGTTACTCTCCCTCCATCAGTTGCTCGAAGTTTTTGGTTAATATTCTCATATACAACTACGACGGTCCTACAGTTTTATCATAGTAAAAAACATTAATACTTATTGAGAATGGTATATTTTACAACGCACCTGTCATTACTCATCTTAAAATACTGAGCTTAAAGGAGATTATATTTACCACTTGTCATCTGTAAGTTCGGTCCAATATTAACAGCTTATTATTAAAGAAAATAAAATTACGATATTATGTTGTTACATTACGAAATATAAAACCACATGAATGAATTTTGTATTTCGAAAAAAGTTTGTGCATAAAATTTAAATAGTATTATGTCGCATAATATGTTACATTTTCAACGTTATTATGCTCAAAATCAATAGGTAACAAGAATTATATTATATTGACTAAGTTACATTCTAATTGTGTCGAAAACTGCATCAATTTAAATTCATAATAAATAACACAAAACGAATGCATATTGCAATAAGAAAATAAACCGTAATATTGCAATAATCAAATTGTTTAATTTCATGGTCACACTAATTTATAAATATAATCACAAGCAAAACTGCATCTAATAAATACTTACAATTTATTCACAAAATATATCTGCAATTATTCACAAAACAATTAAAAAAAAGACTATCAACTATCACAAAAATCATAATTAATCGTAAATCATTGAAACGATGCAGCATGAACGACAGTACGTAATGACACAGATTAGACAGCGTACAGTCCGCCTAGCACCTACGATGCGTTCGGACGGGGCAGTGTTGACGCTGAGTACAAAGCTGCGCGGGCGACTGTACGCGGCCCAGAGGTCACGGTGAGTGTCACAGAGCCGTATTTCCTCAGGTAAATAAAACAAGAGGAGTTGGTGGCACGGAGTGCAGTGGCGAGGAGTCCGTGATCCCGTGCCGCGGTACTGTCGCAAACAACACGTGCGTTTATGTGCCATTACAATTCAAGTGTTGTGATTAAGTTCAAATTGGATTCATAATTTAAATGTGAGTAATTTTATTTTAATTTTTAATAATTGGCAAAATTTATTAGAAAATAATACAATAATATAATTTAAATATTTTAATATAGGTTAAAAATTTAAAAAAATTAAAGGACTTACATTATGTAATTTATTTGTAAATAAAATAATTTTGTTGTTGTAAAATACTCGAGCACAAAAAAACTAAACCAATCGGACAAAATTAAGGTCAGTCAAGTATAAAATAATAAAACTATGATCACATAATTGATAACTTAATTAATGTAATAATTATCTTCTATTTTTGACATTTAACAAACACATATTAAATTGCAAAACACTTATTAACATAACATTATTTGTAGTGCTGTTATTACTTATTAAATAATAAACAATTGAATAAAACTAACATGGGCCGAACAAAAGTTTTATAAGCCCTGTCTTCGTATTAATATACGTAATATATTACTACAAACGAGATTAAAATAAAATGTATAGATAGTAATATAGACACTGAATTATACTAAAATAAAACAGAGATCAAAAAAGTACACAAAAATTCACCCTTTCTTTAAGGGTAAAGAAATGGCAAATTTCTTTTCTTTCTTTCTTTATAGCCTTAAAGAATTATCGATGGGCTATTAATGTAACGCACAGTTCACCGAGCGATTTTTTACCTCTTTCTCACTATAGCAATAAGATTATGTCCTATCACACGATGAGTCCTTTAAAAAATTACATACGTTTAAAATATTAAATACAATTACATACAACATTTTCACTTGTCCACTTCATTTTATACTTGTGCCAACATACAATGTTCGATGTCACCTGTCAATGAACAAAATAATGCCCTCTAAAATTAAAAAAAAAATTACTTCATACCACTTAGGATTTAAAAAAATAGCGTTCAACCCTCACAAACAATATCGCCTACTTGTTTAGAAAAAAAAAACGGTAACACTGAATGAATTTGCAAACCGCAAGTGATAAAAGACATTAATAAACTACGGCATGGAACCAAAATTACGCGCTCGGTATGTATATGTATATTGCACAACGCCGGTTGGCAATGAAATTAAAAACGTTATTATTATTGCGCGATCAATCTGATATTTAGACGGCGTTTGATGGTTTTCGATGTATATGTATTATAAAATTAATTAATGCGATAATCAATTTTCTTCCTTCGTATATAATGGGTCTTATATTATAATAGACTATGTCTTGGCTGGTCTTAATCCACACCTACCAGAGGCCAAAATATCATTAGGTATATTACGAGCCCCGATGCAAAATAGTTCGTCTAGTATGGAAAGTAGTGCAAAGCGTAAAATATAGAAAGTAAATATTGGTAAAATAATTAAGAATGTTTAATAAAAAGTAAACCACAATTTGAGGAATATTTTAAAGTTTATTTTAACATGACTGAAACTCTTTCATGACTACATAACATGAAAAAAAAAAACTACAAAACATTACGCAAAAGTAGGTATTCGTCTACCCTTGTCACTCATATATGTTATAGAATTATTCCGCATATATTTATTCGATTTTCTGTCTAGCTAAGATCACATAGAAGGAAATAATAACACTATTTCGGTCATATCATTATTTTTAAATAAAATACTCATAGAGTTTAGTCCAAAGAAAATGTGTTTAGTCCAACTTCATAATCGAAGTTAATACTGCATTATTCTGAATTAATATAGGTACGCTGAATCTAAGTCATATACCGAAAATAGGCTAACAAAATATGTATTGAGTAAACGAAATAAAAGACGATAGGAAATTGTGCTTAATATAAAATTAATTTATTGAATATTTATGGTCTTGATTTTGGTATGCCATAGTTAATTTACATCAAAATCTAATCATTTACTTAATCGCACGGAGTTCCCTATTTATTTTCCGGTACATATTGCGTAGTGTTCTACTGATGTAAAATACAGCACAAACCTTTTGTTTACAAATATTTAAATGAGCTATTATATTTAATGCTACTATAATACTGCCGATTATCTCAAAACCCTTATTATGCTTCATAGGAAACTTATTATATGTATTTGATTTTATGCATATTAACATATTGTGATGAAATCAAATTAATTTTAAACATGATTATTTTGTTTTCTTACCTTATCTAAACATCAAAATAATACAGATACGCTTATCTCTAATTACTGCCTTCTTCAAGGCCTAAATGCTCCTATGCTATAATAAAATTTTCAAAAAACGATGAACCGTTTGCTCGTTTGGCCCCTATATTATAAAAACTCCTTTTTTATTTCTTATTTTCAGTCCAGACTTCAATCGTTTCTAAAATATGTTCCAGTACCGTAAGAAGACATTGTAAAGCGTAACAAAGCTACTTAGTATTTTCAAATGTAAAATTTTGCTAATAAATACATACATAAATTAGAATTTGTAATTTTTTTGAGTTCCACGCGGACATATTCGCCGGTCACAGCGGCTATAAAATAAATATGGATTCAAAATAATATATGGATACATTTTGAATTATTTTTGGATATAATTAGAGAATACCGGAAACGCTACACTTCCTCCATAGATACCTTTTAAGAACTGTACCAAATGGCGGAAAAACAACTCAAGTCGAGAGTTCTCCAACACGAGAGCTCTTAAGTTTTTATGCACCATCCACTTCTGACGAACAAACAATAGTTCCACTCAAACAAGTATAACTTGACCGATTAAGTTGTCTATCAGTTTCTTTGTGCTATTTTTAGATATTTTAAACCAGATTTTTGTGTTAACCAGGTCACATAGATAATTTTTAAAGTTGCACTTTGTTTTTTGTTTTTTTTTTGCTTCATATATAATAATGCGTTCTTGAGTAGATCTTGTGGCTTGGCAAACCTAACACAAGACGTCCTCAGAGACAGTGGAGTAACAATCTTCACAAAACGATTTCACGGGGATAGTCGAAAGAAATCGAGCGAATTCCATGACATGGAACTGAACATGTCTCTGTCCTATAAACTGCTATGAGCTGATGTGATCAAACATACATTGACAGCAAGCGTAACGTCGGTCATTATTCCCCAAAAATGGCCTACGATTTAATAAAAGGGTTGCGAGCTGAATGATAGCAGCTTTCTGCAAACCGCCGTGAAAATCCTTGGGCAAGGCATATACTCGTATGCAGCTGTTAAGTTCTTGGTGCTAACGTTAATGATTATTATTACATATAGATTCCAACAAAAGAAACAAAAATGTGAACGATCTGCGAAGGCAATTAGGTCCCCTCAATGTAGACATACATACATACACACATAAACACACGCCTTATTCCCAGAAGGCGTAGGCAGAGGTGTTACCAGAACACCCACGTTTCGCCGTATGTGTTCCGTCCCATGATGTGATAGGGGGCGAGCCTATCGCCATATCGGGCACAAATTCCTGACTCCGGGCTGATAATGAATAGAAAAATCCAATATCACTTTGCCCGACCCGAGATTCGAACCCGAGACCTCAGTTTTGCAATCGTACCGTAGTACAACTACGCCACCGAGGCAGTAGACTAGTAGTAGTAGTAGCTCAGTATAGATCTCATAACTAATACAGAATAATTTGTGAACACGACTCATTTACATGTATACGACACGAACAAGCCGCGTTTTTTAATCGCCACAATATAATGCTAATAACATTCTCGGGTTGGTACCGGTTACACCTACGACTAGGAAGACTATAATTTCGCTATTTCCGTCAGTAAATCGATCACATTCTAATCACCATTTTTTTTACATCTGTTTACTTATTCAAAAATACACGATCTAACGAGTTTGCAATTAAATACAGGGTTATTTTGATCTGAGTGTTCAAATAACAGGACGTTCAGAATCATTAATACAGTAAAATATAATATTTTTTTCGAAATATTTTACACTTTTTATTCTCACAAAACAAAATACTTAGACAATACGCACGACCATAATAAGCCTATTGATAAACTATACATACTCACACTTGCGCGCGCGTCTGTATATAAAAATTACCGAAGAATGTGCTTGTAGCAGATTCTGAATACAATTTGAACATTGATTAGGATATAATTAAATTTGAATGTTTTCCACCATGTGTTAATCAGTATTATTTTCTTCAGTTCAATGAAAAAAAAAATTGGTCGGTTCCTCAAAAATAACCCCTGTATATGAGCAGCTGAGCGTGACATTAATTTTATATACCAATACCTACTCTTGGGGCGCGTAGTAAACAGCTACAAATAAAATAAAAAAGACGGTCTTGTTTCTAGGCAAAAAGTTTCCGGTTAGATGTTCGCACGGGTAAATATTTTTTTTTTTTATCAGCTCATATACGTCCCACTGCTGGGCACGGGCCTATTCTGCAATCGAGAGAATGGATTGAGAGTGGTAAATATATGAATCCTATAGAAAACTGCATTTGCAAAATGCATACACGGTATGGGATCTTTGTGAGGAACAATGTAATCAAAACAAAAAAACAGCAATGGGATAATTTTTAAATATTATCAGTCTCAGTATTTACCCATTATTGAAGGTAAATTTTAACGCCCTTCTTAACCCAACACCGAACATCTTGGAACAATGACGGATATCCATAAATATTAAGTGCAATGACTTACTCGAATTTAAGCTGCTCATCGACCTACATAATTATTTCTGCGAATCTTATCTTTTTATGCCTAAATATTAATATCATAGAGAAATGTGTTACGCCATGTTTTTAGTCCACAAAATACTACGAGACTCCTTTTTTATACAGTAGGTCCGGCAAACGAGCAAACAGGCCACCTGATGGTAAGTGATCACTGCCGTCCATGAACATCCACAACGCTGGGATTACAGATGTGTTGCCGGCCCATCAAATCGAGAAGGGAGCGGGAGAAAAAAAGATGGGAAGAGGAAAGGGGTATTGCGCATTCGGCAATCTCACTCACCGAAAGAAACGCGACAGCAAAACTGTCGCTTCACGTCGATCTCCTGTGAGACAGTGTTACCCACCCTGAACGAGCCTGTTTGTGTCAATTTCGTTAAAAATAATAACACGTTTGAGTTAAACAAATGTAAACTGTTGTTTTGGCAGAACATTTAGTGAATTATTCATTGATTACTGCGTGTAATACATATTCATTATTTTTAATTCTCCTATTTTTCATGTCGCCTCCATAATTAATTCTCAGTTTTTATACGTTTGTTTCTCACATACGAGTAATAACTCGTATCCCTACTTTTACTGTGTGTTGTTATCTGTGTTGTTGTTTTATAGTAATATTTTTATATTAAATACACTCCAAGATCGATGAATTCAGGTCGCGTGATATTGTTGGTAAAATAGCTAATAATTTTACATTTTAAACAGACATATTCGCAATAATAAAATATGTTTTCTGTATTTTAAAAATCGGGTGCACTTTTCTAACAGACAACTGTCTTTATAATTCGGTTGAATTATACCTGACACAACGCAGCATTAATATTTTGAACACCTAAAATTCATGTTTACGACAAGATAACAACAAAATAGTTAATTAAAGTGAAATTCGAAAGTAAAGTCCCCAATATTTAAATTTGATATAGCGATAATAAAAACAAAATATTACTTCTAGGAAAGAGCAATATAAACGAGTTGTATGACTCATCATATCAATTTTGATCGACATGTATTAGTGGAAAGTCCCACACAACATTTACTTATAAAAAAACAATATACCTATAATACTCCTAGTTTCAACGAGGGCAGTGGTAGAGCCGGCACTGTCACACTCAAATTAAATCAACATAGTTCAAAAACTGTTTTGTGTTGTATTGTATTGTATCAGCCCTTATACGACCCACTGCAGGGCACGGGCCTCCTCTACAATCGAGAGTACGATTGAGAGTGGTTAGGCCATATAATCCACCACGCTGGCCTAGTGCGGGTTGGCGGACTTACACACCGTAGATTTTTTTTTAAAATCGCTACGGTATGCAGGTTTCCTCACGATGTTTTCCTTCATCGTTAAAATGCGTGGTGGTTGGCTATCAATACACACATAACTCCGAAAAGTCAGAGGTGTGCCCTGTGATTTGAACCCGCGACCACCGTGAACATGTAGGCAGCCGAGTCTGGTCCGATACCACGAGGCCACCACGCACTTCAAATAGTGTTAGACATAAATAATTATAATAATAATAATAAATACATAAACCCAACAGTCACATACATAGTTCTGACCCCACACTAAGATCGAGTCTTGGGTCCTGGGTATCAGAAACTACGAGAGACCTTTCTGTCTCACAAACACGCAGACCCGAAACAAATAATTGTAGTTCACACAAACATTTATCTCGTTGCGGGAATCGAACCCGCGGCCTCTTGTTTCACAGTCGGTAATAGACTCTCCCGCCCACACACCCGCCACTGCAACTCCTGTCAGCCAGGATCAACAGTGCCACGTAAAGAATTGACACCGAGCTGCGGACCTCGGCGAGTCTTTAGCGACACTAACTTATATTTAACCCACATCGGAATTAATCAGAAAGAAAAAAAACAAATAGAAGGAGTTGGAAACAAATAGTGTTATTCACTCTTTTGAAATAAAAAGAATACGAGTATGGTAA
Source organism: Theretra japonica (assembly GCA_033459515.1). Classification (NCBI taxonomy): domain Eukaryota; kingdom Metazoa; phylum Arthropoda; class Insecta; order Lepidoptera; family Sphingidae; genus Theretra; species Theretra japonica. Next base: position 8,468,598 of record CM065942.1, read on the forward strand.
GATAAATAAAATTTGTTAATATATTACAAAAATGAAAAAAACATAACATCCCAGCAAGATGTGTCTTTCTTTCTTTTTGTTTTAAAACTAAGTGCAGTTTTTCCTGTTACTTTCAATTTTAATGAGCATCCTTTGCTTTGATATGGCCGAATTTATTATTAGTCTTATGAGTAAAAAAATACGTCAAGATATGCAAGTGATGTCATAAATAAGGCCAATCAATTAATCTTAATAATCCTTCTTCATAGCACATTTGGGAGGAAATTTGCCATTTGATATGAATAGGCATTATAAAAATCGTATACAAAAAATGTAGAGTTGACAAAACAAGTTATTTAACTTAAATATGTTGACCATGATAGAGTTCACGGGGTCAAGATGTACGCTTTGATCGCAATCTCGACAATACGTCAAAAGAATACTTTAGTATTTCCGTCGCAGACATTTTAGAATGAACTTAAAGAGCCGTATCGTTTTACTATTCATAATTTTAATTAATAGGTAATAAGCGGTTTATATTTATTATTAAGTTATATCTAATGGCTTGATTTTACCTATAGAAATTACAGGCCTTAAAATTTATTAAAGATCAATTTTGCAACGGACATTTAAATAAGTTTTAAGGTAAAACATTATGGCTTACACACGTTATATGGTATTTCCTAAACCAGTACACTTTTATAATTATTATTTATACCCTTTATTGTACATCTCTAGTTCCATAGTGATTTTATTTATTTATACTCTTTATTGTACTCTCAAGTTACATAATAATTAAATATAAGAAATAAACTTAAAGTAGTACAATGGGCGGCCATATCACATTGCCTTGATATAACAAATAAATAAACAAATACATCCACCAGTCACATACATAGTCCTGACCCCACACTAAGACCGAGTCTAATGTTGTGGGTATCAGGAACTACGAGCGACTTTTCGGTCCCACAAATACCCAGACTCGAAACAAATACTTGCGGTTCACATAAACATTTGTTTCGATGCGAGGATCGAACCTGCGTCCTCTCGTTTCACAGCCGGCGTCTAACCGACTGCGCCACGGAGGCTATCAATAAAAATAAAATAGTATCTACAATTACATTATAATTTTATCTATAAGCACTACCTATAGCATGAATTTATACAAATACACCTTATTTAATACCAAATATGAAAATTACGTCGAAATGTACATGTTACACCCTCCTTCCACCTCTGCCTACTCCTTCTGAGATATCAGGTTAAGTATAACAAAAGATAGGTAATACTTTATATTCGTTAGCTTCTATAGCATTACGTAGTTAATAAATAACTTCGTGCAACTAGTATTGCTTTAAATTGCAAAATAGTTTCAAGAAACAATACAAGAGGACATCTGAGGAAAATTTCTTACAAATGACAGGAAGTTTCTATCGTATACGTTTAAAGGAAAAATTGCGCCATCTAATGTGAATCATTTAATGGCTATAATTAGTTTTTAATTGTAGATTAACAATTATAAACACAAGTAAATACAATTTTATTTTTTAAATAAGGGGCGGCAATATCGCATTAATTGATTGCTTCCAAGCAACCTGTATTATTATGCAATTGCCTTAATTATATAATTTAACATCCCAGAATGCTGTGAATATAGCTGTAACAATAGTTTCGAAAATGATCTTCAATTAACTTCTTGACATAAAATTCGAGCGGCAAAAACAAATTTAAAATACAAGCAAAACCTAACTAGGGATTAAACGAACACATACAGAGGGCAATTCAAGTTTTATTTCTAGCGAGCTTAAAAACTATTTTGAAACTGTTAAAGAGCTTGAAGGGATCATAAGCATTGCTCCGTAGTCGCACAATTTAAATAAAGTATAAAATAAAATTGCCTCGGTGGCGCAATTGTACTACTCGTACAATATGATTGCAAAGCTAAAGGCCCGAGTTCGAATCGCGGGTCGGGCAAAGTGATATTATATTTTTCTATTCATTGTCAGCCAAGAGTCAGGAACTTGCGTCCGATATGGCGATAGGGTCGTCCCTATCCCGTCGTCGGACGGAAAATACAAGGCGAAACGTGGGTGTCCTGATTACACCTCTACCTACCCTTCTGCGAAAAAGGCCTGAATTTATGTATGTAAATATTAAACAAAATAAGGATGAGTAAAAGTTGTCCTCATATTCATTCATTTCATATACTTGTGGGTATGAAAATGTTTTTTTTTTATTTTTTAGTCTCCGTAACGGAATGGGCCCAGTGGCCAACTACGAAATGTCAATTCACGGTCGGGATCCTCTCATGGGGGTTTTATATGTATTCCACATTGTTTGTTTTGCTGTGTCTTTTGTGAGAACAAATAGTCCCCGTGGATTTTAATGCATTGTGTTCGATCAGAATGATGTATGACTATCGATACTTATTTAACATTCAAATGTTAAATGCAATTAATAGATCATAATTATTTTTACAGTTATGTGACAAAAGTGTATTTGTTTTGTCGTATTTATTACTTTACTTTAAGAGCAATCTAATAACACTGAACCTATTGCTAAAAGAACCATTGGAATCCTACTCAACTTTGAGGATTTCTACTCTCTAGGTCAGAAGATAATCATCAGGTCTTCACATTTTTTATGACCACCTGTGAAGTATACCTTTCACAAAAAAAAATAATTTTCCCAATCAGTTCAGGCGTGTTCGAGTAATCGGTGAACATACATAAAAAAAACAAAGAATCGGACGAACTGAGAACCACCTCGTTTTGAGGTCAGTTAAAATGCACTTATCTTTAAAATCATTTATAAACCACTGGTTTATATTTTAATCTTGCAACAAATCTGTAATCATTTTTACGAAACTCCCTAAGTAAATCAAGTAACCTTCAATTATTAAATACATACATACATAAACATCACGCCTTTGTCCTAGAAGGAGTAGGCAGATGCACAACTAGGACACCCACGTTTTGCCTTGTGTGTTCCGTCCCACAATGTGATAGGGGGCGAGCCTATGGCACAAATTTCTGACTCCGGGCTGATAATGAATAGAAAAATCCGGTATCACTTTTCCGGACCCGGCAATCGAACCCGAGACTTCAGCTTTGTAATCGTACCGCAGTACAACTACGCCACCGAGGCAGTCTGAATTATTAAAAGTTATAACATACTTCAAGCATTGATTACGTATGTATAATTTAGTAGCAATCTTGCAAGGACCCGTCACAGCGGTCCTTCTCGGTAAGTGTAGGAAATGTATTGATAGGAATAACATTCACCTTTACACATTCGGCATTGAACGCAAGTAGCTAACAGTTATCCAAAGGTCGAAACCCAACCAGGATATTCGAATAAGAATATCGTTTTATTTTGTGGTCCTTACGTTATTTCTATGGTATGTAAAAAGTCCGCCAACCCGCACCGTGCCAGCGTGGTGAACTATATGGCCTAGCCACTCTCAATCGTACTCTCGATTGTAGAGGAGGCCCGTGCCCTGCAGTGGGACGTATATGGGCTGATACAGTACAGTACGTTGGATACAAAATTAAATAATGCACTTAAATTGCCTGAATTTAAAATATACATAAGTATTTAATATCGCTTCTTGCTAGATACATGCACCATATTATAATACACAAAAATAATACCACTTGTATAAAGGAACATTGAAATGACCTCAACGAAAAATAATATCTTTACACATTTATCAGCTTCAGATCCACCCTTAATTATTTCAACTTGCACAATACGTTACAAACACTTGAACATTGAACACAAAATCCTTGATAATAAATTGAAATTAATATTCAGAATGTAAACTTTCATGTGAACGCTTGAATATTTAACATTTAGATTATTAACCACTCTCGTCCATTTAATTAAAATTATTATAGTTCGAAATAGCACGTAAAAATCTGTAAAATAGCTGCCAAGTGAGAAAATCATATAAATTAAAAAAAAAACTGTACATTATGGTGTATTAATTTACACATATAGCATTATTGGGAGAAAACCCTTTTTTTCTTTAAAAATAGATATACATACACTCATAGCGCAGTAAACACGAATCCTGCTGTACATAAAACAACCACTGTTCGATCTCCGTATCGAGACACATATTTGTACCATCGGTAAATACAAATTTCGAATATGTGTGTTGTGATATCGAAAATTCCTCGCAGTTACCAATACACATGTTTGAACGTGCATATCTCACACGTGGGATTAGACCTCCATGTGCCAACATACGTACATAAACATCACGCCTTTTTCCCAGAAGGGGTAGGTAGAGGTGCAACCAGGACACCCACGTTTCGCCTTGTATGTTCCGTCCCACGATGTGATAGAGGGCGAGCCTATCACCATATCGGACACAAATTCTATGTGCCAACTTTGGGTGTATTTGTTATACTTATTTATTTACATTGAACATAATACTATAAGGTCGCAAAATTTAACGCTTGTAGTATTATGAAACGTGTATTTCAATAGTGATGTACAAATACATGTGCAGTACGACACAGGTACACACTATCAGTCGCAATCAGCGATAGCTCAGGGCTCGCCTTATTTTAACGCCAATTGTGAAATTAACTGATATGTATGAGATCTATTATAACACAATATCGCATTGAAAATTTGCGCAACAAATGTGATAAAAATGGTAACCTTACAAATGATCGCGAGAAATGTCTACATCGCTCATTGGCGACACATGTAAGTTCCTTTTGTATTTTCATATTTTCCCTATGGGTAACAGTTGCAATAGGCACTCGTCGTCAAATTAGTCGTGTCATTAAATAAATCATATCACCAAATCAGTTAAATGAGTAATGTCGTTAACCGTGTTAAATTATAAGTATTTCAATTAGGAACACGTATTTTTAAACATTAATTAAACGCTTGTAATTATGTGTTGAACAGGTATCATAACTAATAATAGGCGGATATCACGTAGAAATATCTCGCAATAAAAATACCCATTTAAATTACTTTTACTTTTCCAACCATAAGTTAATTTGTTTTACAATAATTGTTGGATTTTTTCATTGACGCAGTAAAAGTTCATGTTTACATACGTAACTACTTCTAGTAATACATTCCTTTTCATTCATATACCACGGCCCAAGTATTATATCGAATAAAAACTTCGCATCTAAATGAAGCTGCTTTTTGTCGACAACTTTTTTCGGTAAGACTATAATCAGTTTTATATTAACACATCAGCAAAATTAATTTAACCAAAGAAATCAAAGAAGACTATAAAAAAACATAAGTATCAAACTGTTCCAGAAAAAGTTGATTGTTGCCAAGGTTTCAAAGTCAACGGTATATTAAGAAAGTTCTAAGCAGTCAACGTTTAAAGTGATCATACAAATATTGTACATACGCACTTGTACATAGTCTCGTTAAGTAATAAGTGACATCCGCATTGCAATATTGTAAAAAGTTCAACCGTATTTAAAAAAACCATTGGCATTGGAAAAATAATTTATATAGAACAAAAAAGTGCGGTGGAATGTAAATAAATACTTTTATGTAAACTTAATAACTACACCTGCAAATTCCTGTCTTTTTATATATAAGACTGTTTCCATTGACAGCCTCCGTCGCGCAGTTGGTAAGACGTCAGCTGTGAAACGAGAGGCCGCGGGTTCGATTCCGCACCGTGGCAAATGTTTGTTTGAACCACAAGTATTTCATTCGGTTCTGGGTGTTTGTAAGACCGTAAAGTCTCTTGTAGTCCCTGATACCCACGACACAACACTCGATCTTAGTGTGAGGGTTAAGACTATGTATGTGACTGTTGGGTGCATTTATTTATTTATTTACAGTATGTTTGGCCTCAAACATGTTAAGTCCTAGATACGACTGGCAGGTATGGCAACACATTTTCGATTGGAAAACATTACGTAGTTTCCCGGTTGCCCAGGATAGTAATGTGGGTGGTAGTAGTGATTCCGCCGCCTAACATTTGCAGATAATGGCTCGTGAACAATCTTGCATTCAATTCACAATCATTATTCTTTGTTCTGTGAAACAAAATGCAAGAATTTTGCACTAGCTTCGACGACACGCGGTCAGTTAGTCATATTCAAGATTTTTGTATTTAATATTTATTTATACTGTAATTAACAAATAAAATCAGTAGCTTCATTTCCATATTCTAACGTGCGAACTGGAATTCATTAAATAATATAATAACAGCACATAAAATATGCTATTGTTTGTAATTTATTAAAGCGTGTTTTTTATATACTATTTCAATAAAATACGAGTACTCGTCTATGATAATAATAAATAAAAATAAATAAACAAAATAATAATGGTAATGAATAATCATAACAAAATAATATTAAACAAAATAGCGGCATCTTTGCCATCTACGAATTCTGATAAAACGTGCCTAAATATAAATTATCTAACTCGCATCGCCATAGCCAACTAATATGTAAAAAAAATATAATTCAATATGTTTAAGAAAAATCGACAGACAGCATGGCTCTACCACACAACAAACCCCGCCATTAACAGAACACAAAGAATTGATAAGTAACAATCAGCAATTAAATTTATGAATGGCTACGGGTTGACGCTATCATTTTGCGTAACAACCGGGTGTATGACTGGTGACACGCGATGCATCTTCAGTGATATCACGCTATGGTATATCATCTATGGCAGTGGTTCCCAAAGATGGCTGCAACCCAGCTAACACGTCCTGCCAAATTCGGGACTCACCTTTTGGCCGTAAAGAGGGAATAAAAGTATTGGTAAAACATTTAGTTACTATTAAATTTTTAAATACTTAAATATTGACAAGAACTGTAATTTAAATATGAAGGTTGCATCTGTTTTGTATTTTTTTGTCGTTACCGTTTTAGCATCCATTTAAATTTTAGTTAGTTTAAGTCGCAGTAAGTGTGATTCGTCCAATTTATTTCGGTACTTTATTAGTTTAATGCTGATCATAGCCGAAAATCCCACCTCACATGAGGTACTGAAGGGGAGGAGGACTTTTATTTATATCTATAAAGGGCCCACTTTAAATTCGCCCGCGTTCCACCGATGGATCGCGATTCGCGACCCATAGTTTGGGAAACACTGTTCTATGGAATTGACACTGAACATAATACCAGAGACGTGATTGCACATTAATGGTACGTTTAGCCGACTTTGTCACAGATACGTGTGTGCAAATTAATAGGTATGTCAGTAATTTTCTAATAACCTAGAATTTTGTTTCATCCGTGCCACACTTACAAGGTGCTGTGGTCACATTTTATGCAAGTCACAAAATTATCTGGAATATAATGACCGCCTATCTCCATAACGTTGATAGTAAGCGACTATCCTGTCCACAAGAATGTAAAAATTGAAAAATATTTATTCTCTGACAAGCGCAATTATTTTGAAAGGCCAAATTCAAATACAATTATTTCCTCGGCGTGAGATAAAATTCAAATTATCTATGTACACTTATTATATGGGACTAAATCAATAAAATAAATCGAAGTAATCAATCTATCCAAATGATCAGTAACACTGAACTAAATTAATCACAAAAAAGCACGCTAATATAAAGTCCGCCAACACGCACTAGGCCAGCGTGGTGGACTATATGGCCTAACCACTCTTAATCGTACTCTCGATTGTAGAGGAAGCCCGTGCCCTGCAGTGGGTCGTATATGGGCTGATACAATACAATACAATATAAAAATGCACAAATCTTTAATATTACAGACAATTCGTATAAGATAAACGCAAGTCAAAAACTATGACAATATTTACGATAGTTAATTAGGAATTTTATTAAGAGTATATCACGTCATAAGACGACAATTCACAGGCAGATCGACGTTTGCCATTCTATCTACTCGTGTATCCGCCTATTTTAAATATTTGTCACGTTTGTTATAAACGTCATCTATGCTTCCAGTATGTTAAAAAAATATTTATTTTCTATACCGGTACAAAAGAGTGGCTACAATGTACCTAAAGGCCAAGGATAGGACATTCTAAATAGAGCATAATTATAATGATAAATAGCTATTTGTATCGGCCCATATACGTCCAACTGCAAGGCAAGGGTCTCCTCTACAATCGGCGGCGGAGTCAGGAATTTGTGCCCAACATAAATAAAAATAAATAAATAAAACAATACACCCCCAACAATCACATATATAGTCCTGACCCCACACTAAGATCGAGTCTTGTGTCGTGGGTACCAGAAACTACGAGTGACTTTTCTGCCTCACAAACACCTAGACCCGAGACATATACTTGTGGGCCTCACAAGCATTTATCTCGGTTCGGGGATCGAACCCGCGGCCTCTCGTTTTACAGCGATACACATAGCGACAGGCTCGCCCTCATCACATCTTAGGACGGAACACACAAGGCGAAACGTGTGTATCCTGGTAGCACCTCTGTCTACCCCTTGTGAAAACGACTTAGTAACTAAGATGTAATTAATGCTAAACAGCATTACTAATGCATTTTCTCTTGTTTTATTTGTATCAATTTGAACTAATTTTAATAAATTATAAATTCGAAACATAGTGGAAATGTATTGAACCGTTTTGATGATTTTATTTGGTTGTCACGTTTTATGCATTTGCATAAAATCTACATAGCAAATGTCGGGTAAAAGATCGTGCCAATATTATTGTCATTCAATGGTAGGTATATCTATATCATCACATATACGTCCCACTGCAGGTCACGTGACTCCTCTACCAACGAAAGTACGATTGGGAGGGGCTAGGCCATATAATCCACCACTCTGGCCTAGTGCGGGTTGGCGGACTTTACCTACTATAGAAATTCTTGCAAATCGCTATGTTATGCAGGTTTCCTCACGATGTTTTCCTTCACCGTTATAGTGCATGGTGAATGGTGATTGATTATCAATTTACACATGACTCAGAAAAGTTAGAGGGTGCCCTGGGATTTGAAACCGCAACCACCGTGAACATGTTGGTAACCGTTTCTTAGGTAGATATATAATCGTATGAAAATATGAATATTATATAGGTAAAACACGATACAATTAATAAATATACATACATATTATAATACAGTGGGAATATTCCAGCTATGTTTTGATTTTCCGACCCGGATTTGCATTTTAATCGCATACGTTATACATTTGCGGTGTATATCGTAAACTGTCGATAAAATTACTATGTTATTGCGTTCATATTCAGCAATAATAAAATATAAAATGTACTATAATATACAATGTAATTTTTAAAGTAATAAATACATTTATTTTAAAACTTACCAATTTGAACAGTATTTTTAATTGAGCACGGCACGTACCTGGAAAAGAAAGGAAAAAATATAAATAATATGGTTAAATAAAATTCTGAAAAATCACATATTTAAATGTCAGAAACAAAATATGCTTTACTGTATTGTCTCAGTCTAGGTACGTCCCACAGCAGGGCGCGAGCCTCCTCTACAATCGAGAGTAGGATTAATAGGGGTTAGGCCATATAGACCACCACGCTGGCCTAATGAGGCGGACTTTACATACCATTTTTTTTTTTTGCAAACGCTATAGTACGCAGGTTTCCTCACGATGTTTTCCTTCACCTTTATAGAGCGTGGTGATAGTCCATCACCATGCACTATACACATGACTCCGAAACACATACACACATGACTCCGAAAAATCAGAAGTGTGCCATTGGATTTGAAACCGCGACCACCGTGAACATAATGGCAGCCATCTGGTCCGTTTTCCAACAGGCCACCGCGCTACTAATACTCATACTAATTTGCTATTTTTTTTACATCAAATAGATACTGAATGTGTTGTTATCCTCAAACCTTGCCCAACAATTATAAAAACGCACAAAAACCGACTAACAGTGACTAACAGTGACCGTGAATTACATTAAAGTTAATAAATATTACACAAACGTATTCATAAACATAACATACTACAAGAGCCGGCTGTATAGTATTCGAAAAATCGGGAAGTGAAAAAAAGTAAAGTTTAACAAAATTTGCGACTAAATCCGTTAAAAATTAGTTTTATAACACGCCACGGCTATTCCTCTAAGACCCCCCTTTTTTTTTACGAGGGGAAAACTAGTTATGGTTGCCTTCCCGCAGGCCTTGGAAAAGGGGCGGGAAGGGTATGTCGGGGTCACCGGCCTCCCAGCTCGGCGCGCGGATATTAATGTCGAGCTGGGTCTACTCCTGTAAGTCCCCTGGGGCTATACATCAATTGACAGGTTGCAAATACCAGGGCGACATTTTTCGAACGGCACTATGTGTTGTGTCCATCTCAAGGGATCTTTAAAGCTTCTGATGTTATGCTCGGGTCTTCTCCAGCATTACCTATATTAACTTATATGCAACCCCAGAGTTATCAATTCGATCACGAGTTTCAAACGCAAGTCTCTATTAACTTAGAAAATACATACTTATGTATTTGCAACTTCAGATTTTTGCCATTCGTGCACGAGTCTTTTACACAGCTTAAACTAATACAGGTAACTAAGGTAGATTTATGCCACCAAATTGGCACCTCTAACAAGGAACCAATATATAAAATATATAACATTAAGTATCTGTTTGGTGTAATTAGTATATTTACCAAAGTTTTTTAGTAATTGCGTGTAGCAAACATTGAAGTAAAATATTGTTATATTGCTAGCTTAAGACATTTTTAATATGCAAGCAAAACTAAAGGTCAGAGCGCAGTTTATATGTTCGGAGTTTGTGCAAAAACTATTCGGGACTTTTTGCTTTTAAAATAAAATGTACACTTAAACAATTTTACTACTCAAATAATATTTACTCAAACTGAATCCTTGTTAGTTCAGAACACATTATTATAACATATTCATGCAACACTAATCGTAATTTCGTTCTGTGCAAACGATACTTTAACAATGAGTCAACATCATAATTTATGCGCATTTAAAAATTAATAACACGACCACACTTTAAAGTTTCATTGTAATAAATTAATATTTTGTTTAAACTGACAATAGGCATGGAAACACGGAAATATTCTTAATCGCACATATTACTGTACTAATATAAAACAATGTAGTGCAAATAGTTTTAGAGCTGCTGGGAACCTTTATATTATACGCTTGTCAAACCTGCTAAACAGGAAAATTCAAGTAATGCTACATAAATTGAGCGGCTCATGAACTCACCAACTTCATTAAAATGTACAGTCATGCGATCACGTTGAACGCATGTATCCTTTTGTTCTAGATCAATGGCAGCCTCGATTTTGTTGCGTGACTGTACAAGCGTACTCCTAATAAACATGCCACAATGAATGCTCTTTCTTTGTTACAGATGAATCACCGCACGCCGGTTACGGCGGCGGCGCTCTGGGTGTTGTCAACCCTGCTGCTCCCGACAGACACACAATTCACAAATCCTCTCTATTCCCTTGTAAATTTTCTAAACGAAGGCGCCCATCAGCTAGACAACGAACCTCCGGACCAACCAAAACTCCTCTCTGAATATGACTTCATTATCATTGGAGCTGGTACTGCTGGCTGCGTTCTCGCCAACAGACTGACCGAAATTCCTGAATGGAAAGTTCTATTGATAGAGGCTGGTGTAACAGAAAACTTCATTATGGATATTCCAATTATTGCCAATTATCTCCAATTTACGGGAGCTAACTGGGGATACAAAACCAAACCTTCCAAGAAGTATTGTGCTGGATTTGAGAATCAACAATGTAACTGGCCAAGAGGAAAAGTAGTTGGAGGCTCGAGTGTATTAAATTATATGATCTATACGAGAGGTGCCGCAATGGATTATGACAACTGGAAATCAATGGGCAACGAGGGATGGGGGTGGGACGAAGTCTTGCCTTACTTTAAAAAAGTTGAAAACTTCAATATCCCGATGTTTGATAATCCAAAACATCACGGTCATAATGGTTTTCTAAATGTCGAACATGCTCCTTTCCGCACATCGAAAGGTAAAGCATGGGTCAAAGGCGCACAAGAAATGGGTTTCAAATACGGCGATCATAATGGAGCCGCACCATCAGGGGTGTCATTCTTACAATTATCTATGAAAAATGGTACGAGACACAGTTCGAGTAGGGCCTATTTACATCCCATCAATGGAAGGAATAATCTTCATGTATCGAAAGGCTCTATGGTGACGAAACTCCTTTTCGATGATACTAATAAGAAAGTTATAGGGGTAGAATTAGAAAAATTAAATAAAAAATACAAAATACTGGCTAAGAAAGAAGTAATTGTATCAGCCGGCGCAATCAATTCCCCGCAATTGCTTATGTTATCAGGTATTGGACCCAGGAACCATTTAGAAACAATGAAAATCAAAGTCGTTAAAGATTTACCGGTGGGATATAATTTGATGGATCACATTGCTGCTGGCGGGTTACAATTTATGGTGCGATCCCAGAATATTACTCTGTCGACTGAATATATACTGAGTCACTTAGATTTAGTATTCAAATGGATGCAAACTCACAAAGGACCGCTTTCCATTCCCGGCGGATGCGAGGCACTAGTGTTCTTAGATTTGAAAGATAAATTCAACTCTACTGGATGGCCTGATATGGAATTGCTTTTCATCAGTGGTGGTTTAAATGCAGATCCATTACTGCCTCGCAATTTTGGATTCGACGAACAAATATATTCCGACACGTATGGAGCGCTCGGCAAATCTGACGCATTCATGGTGTTCCCTATGTTGATGCGGCCTAAATCAAAAGGCCGAGTGATGTTGCAAAGCAGAAATCCAAAAGCACATCCAACATTGATACCAAACTATTTCGAATATCAAGAAGACTTACAGAAAATTGTGGAAGGGATTAAAGTAGCTATACAGATCGCCAGACAGCCGGCTATGAAGAAGATGGGTACGAAATTATACGACGTTCCAATTGAAGACTGTTTAAAATATGGGCCGTTTGGGAGTGATGCTTACTTCGCTTGCCAAGCTCAGATGTTCACGTTTACAATATACCACCAGAGTGGTACATGCAAGATGGGTGTAGCAGGGGATCCAACTGCCGTAGTCGATCCGAGATTGCGTGTCCATGGTATTGATAAATTGCGAGTCATAGATGCTAGCATAATGCCGGAGATTGTATCCGGCCACACTAATGCCCCAGTTTATATGATAGCCGAAAAAGGTGCGGATATGATTAAACAAGATTGGGGTAAATTAAGATAGCGCTGTTAGGCCTTTTTCAAAACATTGCGCCAAAGTATCTTTTTTAATTCACACATGGCCAGTATATTATTTAATTAACACTTTCCATGCCGGAAGCATGACATTTCGACCCACCAATCACATATTATAATAAGCGTATGTAGAATATGGCAGATAAACTGATACAAACTTCATAATATTAGGTACTTTTAATTTTATGAAATAGAGTAACCGGTGGACACGTATATTGATTTAAAAAAATTAAATGGAAGGTACAATACGTTGTATTTATTTATATTTAAAGCACATCTGTGATTTATTAGCAGTATTTATGTGTAGGTAGAACGTTGTATCAGTTGATATAACTGTTATTTAATTTGTAATATAATTGGTAGATTAAAGTTTAATGTAATGCGAGGTGTCCACTAGCAATAAGATTTGCGAAGTTGACTTGAGCAAGCGACTGCCAAAGTGTAAACGCTCGCGCAAGTGGATTTCTGCAAGTTTTAGTGACTTGAACCGAACTTGCTGCAAGTCGTACGTGTATAGAAATTGCAGTCAGTGGAAGCAATTGTCAATTGACTTCTGCAAGAAATTATGGAAGTTACTTGCCAGTGGAGACTTCGCTTAAGGGACATAGAATATATAAGTTACGTAGTAACAGAGTGTTTTAGAATTTATATCTACTATAAGACCCGCTTTATTTTCGTTTATGTAAAGAAATTAGAACGTCTAAATACTATAAGTCTGAGTTAAATCATGTTTTTTTAATTCAATTATCTTAAATTAAAAGTTGTATTTAAAATAGGTGTAATTGTATTTAAATTAAATATATTGTGGAATTGTACGTACATATTGTTTTATTTGTTAAACAGCTGATGCTCGCGGCTACGTCTTAATCGTTTAGCCAGAATTCAAGCTGCCTGTTGCTATCCTAGACCTTAAACGCTTCTATAGCGAATGGAACTGTAAAGTAACCATTGAACTCCATCAATTGTTTTTCTCGTTTATTCCTCCTGCCGCTTTGCATCGAGTTATGTTGCACGCGTTTGATGATACCACGACATACCCCAAAAAATATAAACAGCTTTACACATTCACGGAAATCCATCTTTGCAATGGGACGAATATGGGCCTTTATTTTTTTTTTTTTTTTACGAGGGGAAAACTATTTATGGTTTCCTTCCCGCAGGCCTTGGGAAAGGTGCGGGAAGGGTATGTCGGGGTCACCGGCCTTCCAGCTCGGCGCGCGGATGTTAATGCCGAGCTGGGTCCCTAACACCCCACGCCGGCATACCGACCAAAACCCCTCGATGACGCCCTCTTCATGCATATCAAGGTGACTGCGGTCTCTGCTAGCGAGGCTCGCTCAGTATTATTCCGCAGCCACCTTATGCTTTATAGAGACTCATGGTCTCACCCGTCTCTGTGAGAGGGAGCGTGTACGCGCCCTTATTTGCCTTTTTAGGCGGCCGCCCTGGGATCACTTTTATTAAGGACGCGCCCCAAGTGCACCCAGTGATCCCAAAGGCCCCCTTTAGTCGCCTTCTACGACAGGCTGGGGATACCGTGGTGGGATTCTAAATGCCCCCTTGCCACAGGGCAGACGAATATGGGCCTACACTCCTTTCTATATATGAATATAGATCCAGATATTTTAAACATGGAAAAATACAGTCATAGCAGAACAAAGAATTATTTTTCATTCAAAACATAAACCACATGTAGTGATTAATAACTAACAACAAGATACAAGATAAGGTACCCCGAAGGTCTAATAAAATGGATGGCGCACCAAACCAAGGTAACTTTATATGCGGCCAGTCAAAAAAACATTATCACGATGGTATTTCACCTTAAAATACCAACACATCTATTACACAGGGTTATTTCCGAAGGTCCAAACTAAATGGGCACTAGTCAAGTATGAGAATAAATATATTAAGTCTATTGTAGTGTAATTTAGTTACAATTAGGCTGCGGTTGACAAATTAAAATTGTTTTTAAATTAGGCTCTAATACCTCCACATTATGCCAGCGGGTATGCCGGTGGCTGCCGAGATATGCCGGCTGGTTGCACGGAGGTAATGATGCTTTACGGAAAATGCCGCCGGCATAGGGTTGCCGCCAGCATACCCCCGCGGTGCAAACCCCCCGCAGTGTAGCAGACATAGTGTGTAGGAGCCTTTAAACGCCATTCCCAAACTGTGATTTTATATTGAAGAAAGATAGAGCAAGTTGTCAATATCAGCCGCAAGTTACCTCATTGTCTAGTAACATGTACAGGCAATGTACCGTGAAGTTTCGGGTGCGATTCCCTGGTAAGACAATCCACATTGACTTAGCATTTCTATTGAAAAAATAGTAACCCTTTTCCGGAATAAAGACGTCAACTTGAGTTTATGCATTAAGGTTGTTGTATAAGTCCAAAAATATTGCTGTTTTGGTATCCTCGGGGCAATGATCCGATTGTCCAAAAAATGTTAATGTTTTACGGACTTGTGTAACATGTGTGTACTATGTAAATTCAGTTACGAAAATGAAACTTCTATGAATTATAAATGTTTATTACTCGTATAATAACAGTTTCATTGCAACAGAGTCTAGGTATACATGAAACTGGTTGGAAGCACGTTTAAAAAAATAATACGAAATATAATTCATACATCTGGTCTATGTAAAATAAAGTTTTTAAACAAATTGTAGATACACTACAATGTCAAGTTCACCTTTGTAGAATATTGAATGACTAAAGCGTAACCCTTCAAATAGCCCTCATCTTTATGAGTGCTAGAGCCACGCTGTTGTCTCTCATGACTCAGCATGAATGGGCGGGCTCATCCGGGGCGGTACCACTGTCTCACAGGAAATCGACGTGAAACGACAGCTGAGTTATCTCATTTCGTTCGGTGAGTGAGATTGCCGGATGCCCAATACCCCTTTCCTCTTCCCATCCTTTTTCCTTCCCGCTCCCCTCCCAATCGGGCCGGGAAGATATCCATGATCCAGCTTTGTGGATGTTCATGGGCGGCAGTGATCATTTACCGTCAGGTGACCTGTTTGCTCGTTTGCCGGAGCGATGCAATAAAAAACAAAGCGAAGGCCACCATATCCGTGGCGAAAATTTAAAAACTTGCTTCTGTATCTTAGATTAAATAAAAAAATATATTTCATAATCGTTATATAAATAGGATAAACATAATAATGCAATACCTACAATTTTTTCTTTGTTTCTCAGACATTTTGTGCTACACAGTGCGCACAGGTACACCTCACGATATTTTATTTTAGATTAAAAACATGATAATTAGCTTCATACAAGCAATTAACCTCGAAAAACAGAGCGGGTTCCATCCACACTAATATACCGGTGAAGTAAATAAATCGCTGTTAAAAATTCTACTAAGACACAAGTTTTATCGTATATTTATCGTATTGAGAGCCTCTATGACGCAGTTGGTTGGACGCCGGCTGTGAAACGACAGACTGCAGGTTCGATCCCCGCGCCGAAAGAAATATTTGTGTGAACCACAGGATTTGTTTCGGGTCTGGGTGTTTGTGAGACCAAAAAAGGCTCTCGTAGTTTCTGATACCCACGACACAAGACTCGATCTTAGTGTAGGGTCAGGATTATGTATGTAACTGTTGGGAGTATTTATTTATTTATTTATTCATCGTGGATATCAGAAGCTACGAGATGCTTTTTGATGTCTCAATACCCAGATCCAAAAAAAATATTCTATTAGACATTTTTTGCTACGTTATTGAATTCATCAGAAACTACAAAACCCCTACATATACATATTACAAAATTTATTAATTTGTATGTCTGTAACTTTATCGGCCCGTATACGACCGACTGCAGGCCACTCGCCTCCTCTACAATCAAGAGTACGATTAGAGGCCATATATGTAGTCAGTCTACCACGCAGGCGGAGTACGGTTTGTCGGACTTTACATAGGTACTAGAGAGATTCTTGCAAATCACTATAACATGCAGGTTTCCTCACGTTGTTTTCCTTTACCTTTATAGAGCAGGGTGATGGACTATCAATTATAATTATCGTTAAAATTTAGCAACAATTACATTTCATATATCCGTAATACTAAATGTAGGCTAAGTTTGTGAGCGTTAGGTGTATTTATTTTTAGATATATTTGCTGATAATTAAACCAATTTTATAATTGTAGATCATGATTGCCGGAAATAACAAACATCTACTATTAACTATTATTAACCCGAATATAAAATCTGGGCCGATTTTGTTAATGTGATAAATACTGTGACTAACAACATTCGAGGTTCACAAAATATTTGCTGTTGAAACTAGAAGTTTCTGTTTAATAAAAAACAGCACTAGTACTGTCTACATTGAGTCGTGTATCGCGGATGCATTCACAAACTTTACATACACAAATTCTCCGACTGGACCATATTATATCCGTATGCTAATTTATTTATTTTATTGCAATTATTGGCGAGGCGAGCATGTCACTCGCTAATGGTAAGCGATATGACGGATCATGGACAGTAGCAAAACCAACAAACCAAATAACATCACGAATTACAACGCAATGCTTGGCTTCCACTGCGGTCGCGATCCTGACACATAAGATGTTAAGTCTCATTATGTCCAGTAGTTACTCTGGCTACAATGTCCTTCAAACCGGAACTCAACAGTACATTTACACTGCTGTTTGGCGGGAGAAATAGACATTTTGGTGGTACCTACCCTGGCGGCCCATCACATATGAGAGACCTACCACCAGTAGTAATAGTATTTTAAACTAGGGCGACAGTAACCACAATATAATCATAGGTCAATATGGAGATCCTTGGGGGAGGCTTCTGTTCAGCAGTGGACTTTTCTGTGACTGAAGGGAGAGAGAAAGAATCATAGGCTGAGCCTCATACGCGGAACACTTGCGTGGTTCACTCTGATAGATTTCCCACCATCATGTGGGATAGTCGTTATTTGGGCAAATACAACCTATCACCAGCCTAGTGTCTGCAACTATCTGACTCGACACTCACTGAAACGTAACAGCAAAACTGTTGCTTTACGTCAGTTATCCCAATCGTTCTTTATTTATTTCTTTAAATCTTAATTGTACACAAATATAAACAAAAAAAATTATACAGAAATAATAATAATAAAAAAGTACACTTGGCGGTCTTATCGCTCTACAGCAATATCTTACAGACAACCATGGGATGGATTTAAAAGCAGGAGAGATAGGGCAGTGTAAAAAAATAATTGAATAAATACCGTACTTTATCTTTAACGCTTTTCAAATTTTTCTTTTCACTGTATTGTATCAGCCCATATACTTCCCACTTCAGGACACAGGCCTTCTCTTCAATCGACAGTATGATTGTAGAGGACCGCGCTAGCAGAGTGCGGATTGGCGGACTTTACGAGTACATACATAAAGCGAAGCGTCCACTCACAGAGCAAGTAACTTCCACAATTTCTAGGAGAAATCAATTGATAACTGTTTCCACTGGCTGCAATTTGTCTATATGCCAGTCGCTTATAGAAGTATGTAGAAGTTAACTTCCCACAAGATTTTGTAGCACCGTTTCGACACAAATTTTATACAAATTACATGAGCAAGAGCGGTCAATAAGATCCCTAGCTGCAGAAAAATACGAGCTGTGTCTGTTGTGTTGTTAAAACATAATAATAAAATGTAACTTGCGAGATTGGATATTGAGATGTGATTATTGAGGTCTTCAAAGTAAATTATTACGAGAATTCCAAAGCAAAGATCCCGTACAATTTAAAAAACTTTGGACATCTACATTTTCTCACTCATCTTATATTTATATTTACATACATACATACATACATACATACATACATAAACACACGCCTTTTTCCCAGAAGGGGTAGGCAGAGGTGTTAACAGAACACCCACGTTTCGCCTTATATATTCCGTCCCACGATGTGATAGGGGGCGAGCCTATCGCCATATCGGGCACAAATTCCTGACTCCGGGCTGATAATGAATAGAAAAATCCAATATCACTTTGCCCGACACGGGATTCGAACCCGAGACCTCAGCTTTGCAATCATACCGTAGTACCACTACGCCACCGAGGCAGTCTATAGTCGATATTTATATTTGACATATAAAATCAATTTAAATGAATCCAGCAAATACTTAAAAAAATCCAGTTTTAAAAATATTAACTTGCTCTAAAGACTTCCAACTTTTGTATGAACAAAATAAAGAAGTAAGCGCTTGCTGCAACTTGAAAAGAACCGTAAGCACGTGCGACTTGCAGCTAGTTCGGCAAGTCACTAAAACTTGCAGAAGTCTACTTGCGCGAGCCTTTACATGTTGGAAGTCGCTTGCGGAAGTCAACTTCGCGAATCTTATTGCTAGTGGACAATTCGCTGTAAAAATAGTGAAGACTATCACTTACGAATATGTATAAATGCGGTGGTACAACATTATCGAAAACCATTTTCTTAGATTCGACGTCAACCGGCGTCGTTTTCTACAACCATGTGCGTTTTTAGTAATAGGAACACTGTATAATATCTCGTATATTATGTCACAAGGTGGTATGTGTTTATCGCTGAAAATGAATTACTAGTCCAGGTCAGGCATTCAGATCCATCGAAGGCCGTTGAACCAACTTATATTTCATTGACGTCATAGTAAAAGTATTACGTGACGTCAAAGCTCTAAGGATATATTACGTCGAGCCGGCTCCGGTATCCTACGCCAATGCATTATGAGATACGTATCTAAATGTCAGACTAACTGACTGATAATAAATAAACCACTAATTCGACTAATATAATTTCTTCCTAGTATGGTAATACAATATCCGGCCAAATTTTTGTGTAAATATAATAACGGTAAGTTTGTTCGTAAATATCACAAAACGGGTAGACGTGTGAATAAGAAAACATTGATAATTGTCTAAAAAAAATTATAAGTAACGATTGGGGTGAAGCGCTTGTGGATATCGCAAAGGAGGGAAATGGTTATTAGCATTACCGATATTAAATAATGTGCCTTTACTAATAATTATAGCAAAAGTTAGTAACTACACTTTGCCAT
Source organism: Theretra japonica (assembly GCA_033459515.1). NCBI lineage: Eukaryota > Metazoa > Arthropoda > Insecta > Lepidoptera > Sphingidae > Theretra > Theretra japonica. The sequence continues at coordinate 8,488,845 of CM065942.1, forward strand.
TTATATACACAAGTTCTATTCTTTTATAAACCAACTCCACGTCTTTTATAATAAAGAAAGTGCATCATCCAAATGTAAATTTGAATGTTTCCAATTCGAATCTTTTAGGAAATAATAAAACAATAACAATGTTGAATTTGGAGAAGGCCTATGTCCAGCAGTGGACAATAAAAAGCTGATGATGATGATGATGATGAAAGTTGAATTTAAATAAAACTGACGTAAGCATATTTTACATTTTATTGAAATATCCTACAGCCACTTATGTACATACTTCTGACCCCACAGCAAGTTACCAAGTAGTAGTAATACGAAAATTTCATGTAGGTTGCAGGAAATCGCTACATGTAAGCCGCTTACAACATGGAAATCTTAGGGGCAGGATGCACGAATCGCCCCTTGCAATTGCCCTTGCGATCCTATGGTAATCTTCGGCAGAGGCCTAATATTAACCAGTAGACTTCTTGTGTCTGAGGGTCATGAAATCATGACGATAATTACGAAAATTTCATTGGAATTTTTTGCCAAATTGTGATGACGTATGGGCTAAGGATTGGCGTACTCTATGCGTAAGAATTCCTCTGAAAAGTTGGGATAAACACAACAGTTACACAGTAATAAATCTAATACTCCTGCAAAAATTTTAATAGCAAAAAGTTCATATACGTAGATTGCTCTTACAGTCATGCATAACAGAATATGATCAAACTAGTGTTAGAATGGAAACGAAATTAATACTTCGTTATAAATATAAGTAAAATGAATTTTCTTATTTTGCAAGGTCCATAATAACGGTTCCAGGAATGTCTTGAAGATAATTATAAGTTACGCACACATTTTTATTTTTACTTTTCACATAAATGCCCACTATTGTTTTCTTGTCTTACGATCCATTCCATCATTTTTGTTTGTCTGGAAGAAATCGCTCATATCGATAAAACCGCGAATTGTACACTTAGTTGTATATTTTATTTTTTCTGTGCATCGTGATGTTCTTAGCTATGATCAGATATTAATATTTAAAAAAAAATACTTATTGAGAAGTAATAATAGCAAAAGAACCGAACCGCAGATCGTCATTATTGCTCTATTCTAAACCACGTACCTACGTCGCTCCTAAATTCCATTTTTTTTAATGTTAATAGGGAGCCATGTACGTTCGTGCTACATTTCGGGATGACAATTAAAAATATGTCATGAGAAGCAGTATAACCAATGCATTATGGCACTCCACAGGCGCACCTAACGCCTGTCCAAAACAGTCTGGCAATGAGACTCACCTACGTATAAAAATAATTGCTGTACAATACAAGAGTATGTTTTTAGGTAGATAAAGGAGACTGTTCCAAAAATGTATAAATGCATAAATGCATTGTGGTATCTTTGTCATTATGTTAGTATTTTTTTACCCCGTGTTTCATAATATATGAATAAAAACCATACCCGAAGAGGCAATTTTCGAATTTATGCAGACATTTAACAAAAAATTCGTACTTAATGATAATATTAATTTTAATTTCCGATTAAGACAAGGAAGTCATACATAATTTACAAGGCCAGTGAGGATTCAGACACAGCAATCAAAAGGGTACCGCAGCATCGCTTAAAACGTGTAAGCAATATTGATTAAATTATACTTCCTGAATCAAAAAATTTATATGCTGCTCATAATTTTGATTTTATCAGAAAATTTTAGGGTTAAAATATTAAGTACTTCCTTATCTATTATTTATTTGACAGCGTCCGTGGCGCAGTTGGTAAGGCGCCGACTGTGAAACGAGAAGGTGGGGGTTCAATCCCCGCACCGAAACAATGTTTGTGGGATCCGCAGGTATTTGTTTTGGGTTTTGGTGTTTTGAGACCGAAAAATGTCTTAGTTTTTTTTATTTGCTTATTTTTTATTGCGTAGGCCCGGCAAACGAGCCAACAGGTCACCTGATGGTAAGTGATCGTTGCCACCCATGAACATCCACAGCGCTGGATCATGGATGTGTGGCAACACAATCCTTCTGCCGTTCCAATTGAGAAGAGAGCGGGGACGAAAAAAGGATGTAAAGAGGTAAGGGGTATTAGGCATCCGGCAATCTCACTCACCGAACGAAACACGACAGCAAAGCTATCGCTTCACGTCGATTTCCTGTGAGACAATGGTACCTTAATGGTATTTTACTAATGGTATTTTAATGTGGGCTCAGAACTATGTATGTGAATGTTGGGTATATTTATATATTTAGTAAATCAGAGATCTTTGTGTACATACATACATAGACTCACGCCTTTCTCCCAGAATGGGTAGGCAGAGGTGCTACCAAGATACCAACATTTCGCCTTGTGTGTTCCGTCCCGCGATGTGATAGGGGGCGAGCCTATCGTTCGTTATCGTGTCGGTTTTGTATACCTACAGTTGATATATTTGTTTTCTTAGTCTATTACCTTTTAGTCATTGTTATTTAATTGCTTATAATATGATACAGGTATTACATTTCAAGTTTCATATTTCTTGTTAGAACAAAACAAAGAAAAAACAACATCAGGCTATACCAGAATGAATCCTAGTAAAACCAGATACGAGTTAATTACAACTTCCTTTTGTGTGTGTTGTTGTACTTAATTACGTATAAAGGACACATCAATTAACTACTGCAATAAAATCTTGGCATATGACAAATTAACTATAGTAATAGATTGTAATTGATGCAGATTGAAAGAACCATTTATTCGCAAATTTTATTTTTTGACTTGACTTTCCATCACATTGTTAATTTATTTATTGGCCTCTATCCGCGGCTTCGTTCCCATATTTTCCTAAAATTGTGATGAGAAATGACATTTAAAAACTTACAAATACATCTGTAATATATTTGTAAATAAATACACAAGAAAGTGGAAGTGTAGCCAGTCTGATAATCTAGAATAGAGCCTATCAACAAACGTGCTTAATTTCCAAAATATTATACAGGGTAAATATCAAGACTGCTACCGAAAACGAAGCCAGGTGGTCGTTTTAGTAATTTTAGACACAGTGCAAGTAAAATTTTAGAAAAAAAAAGCTATATTTTTTTTGTATTTATTTCTCCTATCATCATATTTGAGTGGTAAATACATACATTTTCCTAAAAAAAATAATGTACACCCTTTTATTTCTAAAGATGCTATAATACGCAGGGCTGTAAATTATAATTTTAGCTAACACTATGGATAACACCCGAACAATGATATTTACAAAAAAATCGTCGCGTTTTTTACAAATTTTTTAGTTGCATCGTGTCTTTAGTCACTAAAAAATACCACCTAGCTTCGTTATCGGTAGCAGTCTTGATATACCCGGTACATTAATCAGTTCATTGACCAAAAATATTTTAACATAGGTATTCACACTGTAAAAGTTAACATTAGCAGAGTAATGTTAACTTTTACAGTGTGAATTGTTTTGTATGTTTTCTAAAAAGGGTAATTGAAAAGCGCGCGTTGATATCTTTTTGTTGGCAAACAGAAGTAAGTCTAATTTAAATTAAAGTCAAGTTAAAATAAGCTTTTATAAAAATAAATACACTTCAGTCAAATTAAAACCATTAAGTAGCACTTAATGAATTTGAGCAAAAAAGCCAAACTTTTAAATATCATTGATAATACTAATACTTCATGTTCTGTATGATGTTCTATACATAATTTAATACATGTATAGAACATCAAATAAAAGTCTTCGTGAGTTTATTGAACATTTTAACATGTTATGGAAATGAATCCGACTGTATGTTTTATTTGACATCACACTTCCGATCTTGGAATGCAGACTAGCCAAGCTCGCAGCTCGTTACAGGCAAAGATATTCAAAATTAAATGATGCTAAGCGAGCTTTATTCATTTACTAGCGATCACATCTGACTTTGCCCGGATGAAAACTGTTTTTACAATATTTGTTCTTTCATCTTTCCTGCTTTAAATGACCACACCACCGTGGTGGCATGATTTAAAAGTGATTTGTCGTCTTGCCTTCTGGAAAAAGGCGTGAGTTTATGTATTAACTTGCAATGTATTGATTTCCCTAGGATGTATGGTTCTGTTTAACTACGTTTTTTCTGACGATCGTCTCATAGTTATGTATTTATCTATATTTCAGGATCAATACTTAATATCTGGATTTAAAGTACCCCATGTCCTTTTCTGTGCCTCTGCCAGCGTGTATGCAAAATTTCACAATGATATGTTGAAAATTCAAGGCCAAAAAGCGTTACAAACAAACTCCGTTTCGGATTAATAATATTAATAATTATTAATTGTTTTTTGCAAATGTACCAATATCTTGCCACTATTAAGACAATTTATGCATTGTGAAATAAATATGTTGTTTTGTGCAATAAAGTGCAGGTATACATGAAACCTTATCTTAAACTAATTACTGCACTTACCATCGGGTATTTTGGCAGTTACTTTGCCGTCCTAGTATCAAAAATACTGAGAATCCAACAAACAAACATGATAAAGTTGAATGCTCTCAGCGCCATTTAGGTACATGGAGCATTCAACTGTGCAGATATTAATTATTTTACTTATCCTTTTATTTATGTCATATATCGTAAAACATACATTAAAAAACGGAAAAATATAATATGCTATCGCATAATTATGTCGTTGACCGCAGGATATATTTTGTTCAATATAGAATTATGCATAAAATTAAAGTGGTACCACGAACTCAGAAATCCGACGAAGAACAAAAGTTGTTGACGTGGGAGAACGCATCACCAAGTTGAAGTGGAGTTGGGCAGGCTATCTGGCTAGAAGTTTAGATGGCAGATGGACTAAGACATTGACAGAACGGTGGGCAAGAGAGTCACGGCTGCAAAGAGGCAGATCACCTGCCAGGTGGTCAGATGACATCGTAAGAGTCGCAGGAAAACAGTGGATTCGCTTAGCACAGGTCAGAAAAATGTGGCGTGCTAGAAAGGAGGCCTATACCCAGCAGTGGGTTGATGTGGGCTGATATAAATAGATAGACTGAAATATGTATGTAAAATAAATATTGAAAACATAAAATATATATTACAGAAAATGTAATTTAATTACATATATACATAAACTCACACCCACGTTTCGCTTTGTGCATTCCGTATTTTAATTAATACTGGTTATATTTCTTTTTCTCAAATACGATGTACTAGTAAGAACATAGTATGAAAATGTAATTTGATGCACAGGCTTGATGATGAACGGAGGTGGCATTTTATCATCAGACAAACTGGCACTAATCGGTCAGTCTACGTAAAAAACACAAATAAGTATAATTACAAAGCAATGCTTGGCATTCCACTACGGTCACCATCCTGACACATAAGATGTTACGTCTCATTATATCCAGTAGTTACTCTGGCTACAATGTTCTTTCAACCCGCAACATTTGGATTTATCCTATACATATACATTCAAGCTGACATCATTGTATGGTCCGATCAGATAGCCATCTCACGTCGGTGATACTCTATCTAAAATGCACTGACTGAATGATCTTTAAGTGCAGTATAGTTTGTAGTGCGTGCATTAAAAATCCATGTGCGTTTGGCGTAGTTGTACTACGGTACGATTACAAGCTAAGATCTCGGGTTCGAATCCCGGGTCGGGTAAAGTGATATTGCATTTTTCTAATCATTATCAGCCCGGAGTCAGGAATTTATGCCCGATATGGCGATAGGCTATCACAATGTGGGACGGAACACAGACTGCCACACGTGGGTGTCCTGGTAGCACCTCTGCCTACCCCTTTTGGGAAAAAGGCGTGAGTTTTTGAATATGCTTTTTTTTGCTTAGCTCCCATAAATCGTCGTCTTTCTGAATGGTAACTGATAACCACTCCCCGAAAACAAAGTGATTTAATTAACCTGCGCAAATAATGAATTAGAACATGGTACCAATGACCTCAAAGAGTACGGTGCAACCACAACAGGTATTTAAGGCCTTATATCATTAACTAGAGGTTTGCCTTTGTCGTAGACCTGCGCAGTGACCACGCGCTGACCATTAGAAACACTAGTCTGTGAGAGATCTCGATGTTTGATGGAAAACTCGAACACGTACAGTAATTAGGATTTTCATTTGTTCAACTTTCAGGTCAGTGTATATTATAATTAATTAATTTTACTTAGTAAATGTGGTGTTTCACAATATTTTATTAAAGTATCACTCGGATATATCAAACGACGATTTTTTAGAATCAACATTTGTTTAGATAAGATCATGTTTTATGTGAACATATAGTAAGCATTTGCTTATATTCTAGTTGTCAGGATTATAGTTCCAATTCATAAATAAATCTTAGGCGATGTACCATGACATTTTAGAAATCGTTTGGAATGCAAAAACTGAATAATAGAAAGGGTGAATCTATGATCTTGCATTGAATTATGCCAATATTGCAACGTGAAAGCGTCTCAATACAAAATGCTAAGGTTAAGTGCAATAACCGCCAAATGAAACAACACGAAGCAAATATTTTGATGAGTCCAATAACAATTATTTTTCGCATACGAATATTGTGATGTTAGTTTCATAATAACCTTAAGAGCTTTGCCGAGGTGTTGTCCTTGCGTATCATGTAAGGTCATTAACCCAACATAACCAATTAGCCCTTCTTGGAATTACCGATCTGAGTATTGTAATTTTGTAGCGTCCCTCTTTGTTAAATTGCCTGCCATTGTAATAGCCATGTAAACATAATTCAGAATTCTCAAAACTATTTCGGTTCGGGGCGAAACTAAAGTCTCTACTATTAAACTTTTATATAAATTGTTTATATATAAACATGGGTCAATGTACACATAAACAGCCTCTCAAATTACAATTTTATTTTATAAGTTTCAAGGCTTAACAATCACAAATTATATTCAGACACATGGAATAATTTATTCAATCAACTTGATATAATGGAAAATCTATTTGAATTATTTCATTCATATACTTTAGTTACTTATTAGCCCGTCACCTTCATGGTACTATTTAAAATATTTATGTCATAGTAATTAATTAAAACCACAGTGTAGTAATAACAGCCATGTGATACTAATTCTTCAATGAATAACTAATCGAGGCAAATTACTAAGGTCGTAAAGTTTTCTGCAAACGAGCATCGTGACATTCTTTATCCATGAATCCTTTAGAGTTTTAGAGTCAAATTGTCAATTCCATGTTTGCCAACATATACGGGTATATAAAGAATAGGGCTTAAGTGATAATTTTGTTAATAATATAGTTTCGTATATCTTCTGACTGCCTCGGTGGTGCAGTTGTACTACGGTACGATTACAGCTGAGGTCTCGGGTTCGAATTTCGGGTGGGACAAAGCGATATTGAATTTTTCTATTAATTATCAGCCCGGAGTCAGGAATTTGTGTCCGATATGGCGATAGGCTCGCGCCTTATCACATCGTGGGACGGATCACACGAGGCGAAACGTGGGTATCCTGATAGCACCTCAGCCTTTCTGGGAAAGACGCGTGAAGTGTGTGTATTATATCTTATGCACAATCAATTTGCTTATGCAGTTTTCACTGTTTTACTGCTGTACACAACTTTTCCTTATATATTGTATTATTATTATTGAGGTAATTAATAAAAATTAAATTCCAAAAAGCTCTAGATGCTGTCAGACAGCATACAACGTAATAGAATACATAAATGGTACGAAAAATGGTGGACAAACCAACAACGACCCTACGAATGCGAATGTCATGGCACCAGGTAATATCGTGAGTCATATAAAAACGGCATAATTAATTTTTAACATTACTTTTTTGGGCACAATTTGTAAACACCATTAAACCAAAATCATACTGAATAACAAGACATAAAACTGTGGTCATGAAATTAATAAAAAAGTACGATATAGCGTCAATATAACGTGTTTTTTTCTCTAATCTTGAAAATCCAGTTAGTTTGGCGATATATACTAAATCTATTATTGAAAAGTCCAATTCGTAGAATCAATCTATTGATTACAACACTTCGTGATGAAACATTACAATGCTGCAAACGTGCAGAAATATAAATATTGGAATGTGATAATAAGATACCGAGTTATATGCAACAAAAAAGCTCATAATATGCATGCGTGAAAACCAACTAAAACTGGTGAAATATGGAACATAAATGTTAAATTTTAGGATGATATAAAAAAATAAGAGTGCTATATTTCTTTATTTATTACTAAATTACCACAAAATCAATAGATTACGTACCTATTCATTCAAAACTCAACAACCTTATAGACCAGAAATTATAGTCTATAATAAAATGAGCGGGTCAGTGCGCTTTACAAAACGTGCGGTTACAAAGGTTCAAGGTGACCGGCAATAATGTGATATTTTTTGTGCATGTATATGGAAAATATAGTAACAGTTAATTTTACACTTATCAAGAGGGTAATCTACCGAAAGATATTTAACAAAGCAAGACTATGCATGATAACCAGATTTTTAGCAAAATATGCAATTACCGCTGAAAATGGGGTAAATATGCAATCGCACATGCAAATATGCAAATGCACATAATCCGGTCTCTAGAGATATTAATAGCAAAGAAATAGTGTTTTTATTGTTTTTTACATTCTTTCATTGTCCCTTTCTTTGTTTAGTTGTAGTGCGTATTGTCTGTAAACCGCAAGGATCAGATTTTGATACTAGCTTTTGCAATTTTGTTTCTGCGAGTATTTCTTGGGATATATGTTTTAATTTTTGTTTATTGCATAGCTCCGGTAAACGAGCAAACAGGTCATCTGACGGTAAGTGATCACTGCCGCCCATGACAATCAACAACGCTTGGTTCATAGATGTGTTGCCGGCCCTTAAAACCAGGAGGGGTGCGGGAAAAAAGGATGGAAAAAGGAAAGGGATATTGGGCATCCGGCAATCTCATTCACCGAACGAAACGCGACAGCAAAGCTGTCGCTTCACATCGATTTCCTGTGAGACAGTGGTACCTACCCCGGACAAGTCTGCCCATGCATGATGAGTCATAACCAACATCAGGCTCTATCACTTATAGGAAATAACTAATTGGAACTGGATAATATTTCAAAATAACTGAGGACATAACGGTTTCTTTAGATTTACGCGGATGTTACACATTGAAATAAAACAATTTTTTACAGGTTTTATCGCGGATTTGGTGTAATTATTACGCTTTTTTATCTTCCCGACGTTTCGGTTACTTTACAGCTTCCGGGGTCACGAGTCGGACTCCGTAAAAAATAGTTTTAACTGAGCACAGGCAATAAGCCTAACCTCTAATCTGCTTGCCCCTCCAGAGATACAGGCTTGAGTCCGTGTGTACATAGTATGGCATAATAAAGCATAAAATTTAAATTAATCGAAGGAATACTACTTTGTAGATAGGCAATTCATGACTATTTTGCATGCAGTAGTAGTAAACGGAATGTTAAACGTTGAAATTAATATGTTATATCAATTTCATATATAGGTAATATTCATTTTATGTAAATTTGAATAAAATTACGAAAACCAATGATATTCGCTTTTTGACGAAACGGTGTGAATCAATCGTTTTATTTTAATCTGCACTGCGTCGCTTATCAATATTATAATTGTTTTGTTTTTTTATTACTAAAACTATTAATTATCTTTCTTGTGTCGGATATTTTTTTATTGTATGACATTTCTTATATCCATAAATAAGAACACTTACAATATCTCCTACAACCGAATCTATGCACGTTACATTATACTTTTTATATCAATTCTGTTCTAGAATGTGTTCAAAAAAAACATAGGTATATATTTTGGATCAGCAAAAAAAATAACTACACACTCGCGAGCTCTCAGTAAACGTGGACGAATATTCAATTGTAAAATTTGTTCATTGCGATTTTTAATTACGGCATTGACTCGGCAGTTTTATATTTGTGGAAAGAATGTTGACTGTTTTGTTGTGTAAAACATTGTTGCAGCGATGTTGAAAGTTACAAAAGCATTTGTAATTTGGACGGTACTCTCAGCGGCAACAAACGCATTAAACGTTGAACCTGATGAAGATAATGGATCGGGAAGTTGGAGAAATGGGAGGACGAGACGCTCATTCCCACGAAACCCATTTATGAATACTGTAATACAATCCATGGCGCCCAACTTTCAGCCGAAGACTTGGGACGATCCTTTCGACGTGTTCAGGGATAAATACAAGTTACCAAATGGTAAGTGAACTTTTTATATGAGCGAGCAGTTCGGTTACTGATTTTATTCATAATTATCAAGAATATGCGTAGTGGTTAGTTGTTGACGAGACGCTACTGCCAAGAAAGTGTTCATGTGCTCAAACAGGTCACAACTCTGACTTTTGATTTCATGAGCCATATGTGTATAGAATTTCCACGCCTTTTAACGATGATGGATAACATCGTAAGGAAGCCTGCATATCCTCCCTGTTTTTCTATGGTATGTAAAGACCGCCAACTCGTAATAGGCTAGCGTGGTGATCTATAGTCTAAGCCATCCCAATCAAACTCAAACCTAGAGGAGTCTAAGGCTCACCAGTGAGTATATTCGGCCTTTATACCGAATCACCCAAATTAGATTTTGGTTAAAAAGGCCAGATATGAAATATTAATAATAATGAAAACACTCCTGAATGATACACAGGACTCTTTGATTCTTCTTCATAGCAGGGACGAGAGTACTTTTAATGACCGGTAGTTGTAGGTACCAGTGAGCAACCAACACGCGCCGAATTTTTATTAATCAACAATGTTACCAACTTCACGAACTTTCAACGTTTTTGGGATAAAATTTATAAGGTATGTTAAAAGTGAGTGCAATGGATTGTGCTACTGATTTTCAAGAAACTACTTTCGGCTTTGTAGTATACTAAAAATAAAGTTGTATTATATCATATTTTTAGTGGTGGCAGATATCTCATATGCGAGAGGCCGCCTGGGTAGGTACCACCGCAATGTCTTTTTCTTCCGTCAAACAGCAGTATAAACGCATTGTTATGTTCCGGTTTGAAGAACATTGTAGCCAGAGTAACTACTGGACATAATGAGACTTAACATCTTATGCCTCAGGATGGCGAGCATAGTTGTATGCGAAACATTGCTTTGTAATTAATGGTGTTGTTTGGTTTTACTACTGTCCATGAACGGTCGTATCGGTTACCACCAGGCGAATGGCATGCTCGCCTCGCCATTCGATGCAATAAAAAAAAACAGTAAAACCTTCAGCCCCGATCCCTCACTGAGATATGCGGCTTGTTTCAGTTACTGTAGAGCCGTTAAAGTTAATAAACACACCCAGCAGTCACATACACAGACCCGACCTTCACCACGACACAAATCTTGTGTTGTACGTATATAAAATACGCAAGACTTTCAGTCTCACAATCCAAAACAAAAATTGATTGACCGTACAAACAATTAAATAAATACACCCAAAAGTCACATACATTGTCCTGACCACACATTCAGATCAATTAAGTCTTGTGTCGTGGGTATCAGAAGCTACGAAAGACTTTTCGGTTTCTCAAACACCGAGACTCGAAACAAAAACTTGTGGGCTACACAAATATTTATCTCGGTGCGGCGATCAAACCCTCGGCCTGTTGTTTCACAGCCGGCGTCTAACCAATTGCGCCATGGAGGCTGTCATATTATCGAGAATAGGATTCGAATCCGCGGCCTCTCGTGTTGCAACCGTACTACGAGTATGTACCCGTATATGTAGCGTATCCATCGCGTAGGCTGTCAAATTTAAATTTATAATACACGCAACAAAATGAATATTTCTAACGATTAATTCTTAAATTCAGTGTACATTTTGATAATTAATACTTTTCTGACATATACAAATGGCGTATCAATTTTTAGGCGTCTGCGTAGTTGAGTAACACATGCACAAAAACAAGTAAAAAATAGCTCATATTTTTCTATAAGAATACTTATAAGGTCATTATAACATGTTTCCTTACACGTGCCGTAGGTAAGCAAAATATTATTGATTATAGTATAGCTCGATAAACAGTTTAATGATAAGTGGATAACCTCGTCATTTCAAAATTATTGAGGGTTAAGAAGGAGGAATCAGCATTGTTGGCTGTCCGGTGAACTCACAACTGGACAAAAAACAACAAAATGGCCTGCGCACACCAGGACGGAAGTATTCCGTCCCGATGTGCGTTGGCCTTTAATCGCAGATGATACGACCCACACAAGTCACATATCACAAGACCGGCCCTTTTCTAAATTTGTTATACATAAACACCACGCCTTTTTCCCAGGAGGGTATGCAGAGGTTCCTGATTCCGGGCTGGTAATGAATAGAAAAATCTAATATCACTTTGCCCGACCCGGGATTCGAACCCGAGACCACAGCTGTAATCGTATCGTAGTAAAACTACGCCACCGAGGCAGTCAATTACCATAAACGTTAAAGGAAAACGAAAACATGGTGGGGAAGCATACTAGAGAGATCTTTAAGAGAATTTCTATAGTATGTGAATCCCTGCCTTGTTCATAGATGGCTAAAATAGAAACATTTAACTAAATTAGAAACATTCGATAACTAAAATAGATTTTGAAACTGTCTATGAACAAGGCTGTAAGTCTTTAGCCAACTGAAACATTCGTTTGTAAAGGAGGCCCATATTCAAGATACGGTTACGGCATTGCAATACAATAAAAATAATATCTTCAATTCCTAAATAAAGACACCTTTAATGGATTTGTATTCATGTAAATTCATTCAAAATCTTAACTGTTATTTTATACAAATGGATAATCTAGGTTGAAACCTTCTTTAGAGGTCAATGTACTAAATGTAGATTAAAGAAACGGTACTAGATAAAATTATGTCGACAATATATTAACAAAATCCAGATCATCGTGCTAGTTTTACTTTTCATTTGTTAGCTTTTATCCGTAATCCTTTTTTTTTTTATTTATATCTTACAAACATTTACAAAAAATATACAGTTCATAACACATAGTCTCACAAAACTGCTGTTACAGTTTGTCTACGAGATCCCCGTGAGTCTTTTATTACATTATAAAACGTTATAAAATAAGTGTAAAAATACAGTATTAAATAAATAAATACACCCAAACAGTCACACACATAGTCCTGACCCCACATTAAGATCAATTAAGTCTTGTGTCGTGGGTATCAGACACTACGAGAGACTTTTCGGTCTCACAAACACCCAGACGCAGAGTATTAAAGATTATCTATTATTATTGTTTAAGCTACTCAACCCCGGACTGGGCGGATATAGTTATTATTCATTCGCCAATTTTAGTTTCCAATACATTGAAAACTTTATATAGAAGAATATAACTTATTTGAAGTACATTGCTCGTAATGAAGTTTTGAATGAGTATGAGTGATTATAAGTTTAAGTCATCATGAGTTTCACAGATCCCGCCCGGTTGAAATAATTAAGTTTACACTTCAAAGCAAATGTACAAAGGCTGATCCCGGAACACCATCCCCTGTACATGGTATTATATTGTTATTTTATTGTCTTTATGATATTCCAGGGTTAAAATCACCGTTATCAGAATATGACTATGTGATAATCGGCGCCGGGTCAGCGGGTTGCGTCCTCGCGTCACGACTATCTGAAGATCCGAATGTGACCGTGCTTCTCCTTGAAGTCGGAAAACCAGAGATGTTGTTCACGGACGTGCCTGCTCTGGCGCCGTACTTTCAGAGAACTGACTACAGCTGGCCTTACTATATGGAGCCGCAGCCTAATGTTTGTTTAGGTAAAACTTGAATAATGTCTATAATTGTTTTTCAGTTTTAAGCAAAGTTTTATAACAAGTGACTAGCCTTTGAACTTCTATGACATTTTAAAATAGATTGATACTTACACCTAACAGTCACATACATAGTCCTGACCACACACTAAGATCGAGTCTCGTGGCGTGGGTACCAGTTACTACGAGAGGCTTTTCGGTCTCACAAACACCCGTACCCGAGACAAATACCTGTGGATCACACAAATATTTGTCTCGGTGCGGGGATCGAAACAGCTGCCTCCCGTTTCACAGCCAGCGTCTGACCAACTGCGCCACGGAGGCTGTCATTTGGACAGAATATTCGTTGATAAGCTCTTAATTTGCGAGGGGGAACGGAAGTAACAACGACAGCAGATGGAAAGGATTATCGGGCCTCAGGAAATCTCAGTTGCTGCACACGAAAGTAGAGCCAACATTTTGTAACGGTTTTTTTACACATGGTGTTAACCAAAAACCAAACTAAAGTATGGGTCTAGCTTTAAAAACCTGCTTTATCTTACATTATAATACAGCGCATAATACTATTAGTCTATTAATTATGAGAGTGTGGTTTAGGCCTAGAGGTATTGATTACCATTGGCCTAAATGGGGAAATTCATGCTCTATGAGTCTTGCGGAACGCAAAAAGAAATGACTGGCTTCGTATTACTTCCTATAGGATTTCGCTTTAAGAGCTAGTAATAGAATAATAAAAGGAATCAATTCTATGTTAAAGACATGTCAAAGCCGCGCCGTCATAGAATAAAGTCTGGAAAATACATGTCAATTTTATTCACGTAACAATTACTGTAATTATTTTTACAAATTTCGATAACAGTAATATATCTTAAATCATGCATAAAACAGTGAACAAATTTTATTATTAAAAGAAAATACTACTTGGATACGAATGCAACTAATACAGCAAAACCAATAAATATATTTCCCTCGATAATTCCAGGAATTATCAACAAGAGATGCTACTGGCCGCGAGGCAGGGCCGTAGGCGGCACCAGCGTCATCAACTACATGATCTACACCAGAGGACGACCCGCCGAGTGGGACCGCATAGCCGCTGCCGGAAACTATGGATGGTAATGTAAACCAAATTCACTTTTTTATGGCAAAACTCTTTCAATCGAACTTTTGGTTGCAAAGCTGTCCCGTGTTCAGCACTTTGCCATTATGGCTCGATATAGTATAAAGTATCGTAAAGAGTTAATAAGTTTTTGCGTATATTTTATTTAACTAAGTCCGCTGGCTCAGCGCTGCAAAATGGATCTTGGCGTGCGAAGCCAGACTCCTCCAGATACCTCTGTTCTGCTCCAACTCCCGCCAATTACCGACTAGAAATTGAAGCAATTAGTTATGGCATAGTGTATTTGACTGGATAAGGTGATTTTTATTTGATATGAGAGTCAATGGATTTACTGGCAGCAAGTTAAAGGTCGAGCAAAATGGCGATAGTTGAGCAGAAAAGCTAACCCGAGCATTGGCTGAGATAAGGCTAGAATAAGAATAATTTATTTGCTAAGTAGAAAGACAGAAGAAAAAGTTCATTTCATAAGATAGTACAACCAAGACTCCCGAAGTATCAAAAATACTTATCCTGTCCTACGCGCCCATTTTAGAAGTTTTCCTTACAGTCTTGCGACACAACTATTCCCCTGGTATAGTTGGAACTTGGAAGTCACTGGCGTTTGGTTGTTTTCCGTAAATATCCACTTTCAAAATAAAACAACTATCGAATGTTCATTTTTTAATAATGTACAGAATTCAATTTAACGAGTTTTTAATTTGGGTCGTTAGGATATCTTTTATGCAAAAACTTGCAAAAAAAATTAATTTTATTTTCTTTTACAAAATGTTTATCAATTTTATCTCCCAATGGCATTTAAATGGTAGAATCCCTTACCTTTTTTATTCATAAATATATCTTGC
This sequence comes from Theretra japonica, assembly GCA_033459515.1. Taxonomy (NCBI): domain Eukaryota; kingdom Metazoa; phylum Arthropoda; class Insecta; order Lepidoptera; family Sphingidae; genus Theretra; species Theretra japonica. The sequence continues at coordinate 8,504,563 of CM065942.1, forward strand.
TCATTAAGAGTGGATGTAATACAATCTTACATCTGAAACCCTAAAGTCACGTTAAATTGTCGACATTCAGTATATTTTTAAAGGTGATTTCCTCTTACTTCTTTCTCCTTGCCGTAATCTCATTCACTCGAGGTCGTCACGTCTAACTTTGTCACCACTTGACGATATTTTATCACAACTGTCATCAAGCCTTGCTCTGTAATTTATTTGGAATTGTCAAAGTCCGGCTGGACCACTTTTTGTTTTCCTCTTTAAAGAACTTTTCGAATCATATTTTAAAAATAAATAAATACACTAAACAGTTTCACATAGTTCTGACCGCACGCTAAAATTGGGTCTTGTTTCGTGGGTACGAGAAACTACGACTTTTCAGTCGCACAAACACACGAATAGACGCCGTAATATATGTAATATAGTATCTTCTTAATGGAGTAAAATGAAGCAGATATCTCCGTTGGTGCATAGTTTTATAAAAGGAAATACAAATTAAACAAAAACGAACTACTAAAACGTATATAGGCTACGTAGGAAACGTATATAGGTACTAGGCTGGTACTATATTTTTTTATTGCAGTGAATGGCGAGACAAGCATGCCATTCGCCTTATGGTAAGCGATACGACTGCTCATGGACAGTAGCAAAACCAAACAACACCATGGGTTACAAAGCAATGCTTGGCATTCCACTGCGCTCGCCATCCTGAGACATAGGGTGTTAAGTCTCATTATGTCCAGTAGTTACTCTGGCTACAATGTCTTTCAAATTGGAACACAACAATGCATTTACACTGCCATTTGGTGGAAGAAATAGACATTGCGGTGGTACCCACCCAGGCGGCCTCTCAAATATTAGCTACCTACCACCAGTAATTTATTATACTACCGTTATTATATTTTCAGGTCTTACAAAGAAGTACTGGAGTACTACAAAAAATCAGAGCATTCAAAATTACAAGAATTCGACAAATCACCTTACCGGGGGAAAAATGGAGACATGAATGTTGAATTTGTTAATTATAGGTGAGATATTTAATAAAAACTTACATTTTATTACGTAATATTATTTATAACTGAAGAGAAACTTAAAACTTAATTGATGATCTCAAGCCAGTTTTAACTACTCATGAAAAAAACTAACCATAATCTCCCTCATATATTGGAGTTTTTGTGTAATTCATTATTTATCCTTGATCGTTTATGATCAGTTTTAAAATGTAAAATACAAAGTACGCCACACTCATTGTATCCTAATTGTAGCAATTACACAACTAGGCCAGAACTATTATTTCACACAAATACAAGATAGTGCAACGTTATTGTAAAGCAAACATTAATTCAACGAACAATAACTAGACCTACACAACAATTCTCTGAACTTTATTAACCAAACATTTTATATTTCCAGAACACCTTTGATAGAAGCGTTTTTGGAAGCTGGAAGAATACTGGGAAGTCCGACGGTAGATTACAACGCGCCGGAGACGCTCGGTTTCGGATATGTTCAAACAACAACGCGGACTGGTAAAAGACTCAGCGCTGCGAAAGCATTCCTACACCCCAATAAGCAGCGATCTAACCTTCACATCCTACCATTGGCCACAGCAACCAAAGTACTTATAGATCCTACTTCAAACACTGCGTACGGGGTGCGATACGAACGGAACCGAATTAAATATAAAGTCATAGCAAGAAGAGAAGTTATATTGTCTGCGGGTCCTATCGCCTCACCACAATTACTCATGTTATCTGGTATCGGGCCTAAAGAGCAACTACAACGTCATGGAATACCTCTCATCAAAGACCTTCCAGTGGGCCGAACGCTTTATGACCACATCACCTTCCCTGGAATTATATTTTCACTAAACACTACAGGCGTAAGTTTAATTGAATCAAAAATCGGCACTGTCGGTAATGTTTTCGGGTGGATACAGTTTGGCGACAACGAATTAGGCAGTCCCGGTGGAGTAGAAGGTATAGGTTACATAAAAACACCAGTATCCACGGAAACTGACAATATTCCTGATATAGAATTAATCAGTATAGGAGGCTCCATGGTCTCAGACGGTGGCAGAACAGCGAGCAAAGCAGTTCGTCGAGGTATGAAAATCACTGAAGATGTATTCGATGGTGCGTTTGGATCCATCGACAATACAGACACGTGGAGTGCATTTCCTATGTTATTGCACCCTAACTCCGTAGGCTGGCTGGAGTTAAAGGATAGTAATCCTTTAAGTCATCCTAAACTGTATGGAAACTACCTTAAGGATCCTAATGATGTGGCAACATTTATTGCAGCGATTAGACACGTACAAGCATTGGCTGCGACACCTCCATTTCAGAAATTTGGAGCTAAGATACATCCTGCACAATATCCAGAGTGTCGGAAGTTCAAATTCGACACAGATGCGTATTGGGAATGCGCTATTCGAACCCTTACAGTAACGCTGCATCATCAAATAGCCACGTGTCGTATGGGCCCTCAAGGCGACCCTCGCGCAGTGGTTGATCCTGAATTACGGGTACACGGTGTAAATCGACTGCGAGTTGTAGATTCTAGTATAATACCACAAACTGTTTCAGTTCACACTCACGCACCCGCTGTGATGATAGGCGAGAAAGCCGCTGACATGATTAAAGCATCGTGGAATTAAAGTGGATGCATTTTAGTAACATGAATTATAGTGAATGAATGGAAATAAATTAACAATAAATAGGATTACAAAAGGTTTCTTTGAGGGGAATACAATAGACATTTTAGGGGATTGAATACCGTGATATGAACCTACAAAACGCTTGCCGTTGATTTAATATTTTGCTGTAGTAAAAACTGTGATAATTAAATTAAGTCTCAATTTAGAAAAACACCGTTTTTTTATTAAATTTTCTTTTTGTTGTTATTACATACATAGATACATAAACTCACGCCTTTTTCCCAGAATGGGTAGGCAGATGTGCTACAAGGACACCCACGTTATTTTTTGTGTTCCGTCCCATCATGTGATAGGGAGCGAACATATTGCCATATCCAGCACAAATTCCTGACTCCGGGCTGTTAATGAATGAAAAACCTCGACGTTGCAATCGTACCGTGGTACAACTGCACAACCGAGCAGTTGATATTATTCTAATACTATATACTGTAATATAATCAACGAGGTTAAAAACACCTACTCTGCATACTTTTTTATTAGTTATTTTTTGGGCACTATAGTTCTGTTTAATCAAATTTTAAGTCGTTAAATGTTGAAATCATTTAAGGTTCCATAACTTGTTTAATTACATTGCAACATATTTCGAACTGCAGTGTTATTTATTTAGATTACATTATTTATATCTAACAATAAAATCATAGTTTCACAAAAAATAAAATTAACAACCTTCAAAACATTTGCCTTCTAGCGGAACAAAGATTACGCAGTTTTCAGCTTTTTGATATAAAAACTAGGCCTTTCTCAATGATGGATCAGTACAAAATCCAACCATCAGTCGTCTAAGGCGATGACTGATACTCGTCCATAAATTGGTTGTCATGCCGTATTTACCCAGCCTTTAGCACATTCTATCTATGGGCCCTTGCGTAACTATGCATTCTTAAGTTCAAAGAACAAAAAAATAAGTTACCTTACTGCGCCTTTCTATACCTTCCATAAAAAGCCATGCTCAAGCAGATATGACATTTGATGCACTGGGTCCCCTTATATTACCATTTCTATAAGTTGATGGTAGGAACCTTCTAAATTCGCGGATTTACATTGAATCATTTAGATGAATAGTAGTAACATTTCTGTAAGAACGTGTTTATTTGTAACAATTCGCGATTGTTATATTTAGAAGCCTCACTTAACCCACCTCAATTTTAGTCTCTAAGATATGTAAGTAAGTATCTGATTTTATCTTGTAACTCGCTGAGCAGTTATGGGTTTGGGGTCATTGCTCTACACAGTCACCATATAACTAACCACGTTACAAACCTTCCAAAACATTCCTACGACCATTCGTTATTTAATATATCATCAATCAGTGTTAAAGTTTTTGCTCTGCTACTTAATTTTTTATATGGTCGATGTTGAAATTAATAAAAACTATCCAAAAGTAATTCCGACACTTAACAAAAATACCGTGTACAAAAACGATATGTTTACTTTACTTATATGAATGCGAAAGTATTTATGGTTTATACGTGTTTAATGCATAACCGAAGCATCGGATTGACTTTTGGCAACTAGAACCTTATGTATACACCTTAGAGTTCTCTACAAAAGTTTCAAACATATGGAAAATTTACCAACAGCTTTTAACCAGCGTGGTAGACTAAAACGACTATACCCAAAAGAGTGTGGAGTCTGGCAAGCAGCTAGCTGGAAAATCATAAGCCGCAATATTTTGCAATGTGGCTGAAAAGGCTTTGCGCCGACCCAATGTAAGTGTGGGTGGGATAAGGAATGACGAATGCAGACAATTAGGTAATAACATGTTTTTGGCTTTTGTCTTATTCAAACAGAAAAACAGTTTTTTTCATCTTTAAAGTGAATTTGAGATCGGTTACCACAACAAAATAAAATTGAAATTATTCACAGTATATATTGAAAGTGTTCATAGTTCGTGTATCAGACCGTAAACAAACATTTAAAGACCAAATTATATTTAAGTAAAGAAGTCACGTATGCGCTTTGTTCTGAAGTAAACAATAGTGGTTTGGGCCAAAATATTTAGCATCACAATCAGTTGTGTCACAATGCATGTGGCGATCGATACGCACCATCCACAACACATTTGGATACCGTTAAGGATCCAATGTCAAACGCTTAGTGCTTAGAGTGCACGTTGCCGGCATAACCTTTTATTATCTTTACGTGCCCGATGTTATAAATTCGACAGACGGAAGCTAGCCGGCCTTTGCCGCAAACCGTTGCGACCAGCAACACGTGAACGTCGGAAAAAAAGTAGTGAAATTCTGCATTTCTCCAGTTTGAATTTGTGAAACAGTTTATGGTTTACGCGACTTTTCTAATGTAAAGGTGAGTTGTGTGAATTATTTTTACGATACGGAACTGCACAAGTTTTAACCTCAGTTGAATGACACTTGATTTGATACTGATATTTAAAAAATGCGGCATTAAGAAACAATTAGCTTTTCACAATTTTCGATAATTTTGCAAATAATATTGATTTTGTGTTATATTGTCTTAAAACTAAAACTATAATAGATACCTGCAGTAATAAAATAAAGATTTTTCCGCTTATGATTTCATAGTAATCTATCTAGAAGAGTCCAACATGCATTTTACACATTAATTTATTAATTACACCTACTCTACGAATTAATCTTTTGCTTGCATCAATGCCGTTTTCCCAAGAAAAGGTGTATCTTGTTGTAAAATGAATCATCACAAAAAATTTAATTACATTTTGATTGCTGACTTTGCATTTGAAATAATCAAGAAAATGATGAATCACGTTATAAAAAATTATGAAAACTGATTTTTTTAAATATGGTTTACTGGATATAATGGTTCTTAACACCTGATGTCTCAGGATGGCGAGCGCAATGAAATTCCAAGCATTGCTTTGTAATTCATTGTATTGTTTGGTTTTGCTACTATCCAAGAGCGGTCGTATCGCTTACCATCAGGCGAATGGCATGCTTGTCTCGCCATTCATTGCAATAAAAAAAAATGTTCAATCTATGCTACTCCACTAACATGATTACTACGTGTAATAAATACGGTTATAAACAGGTCACCTTGAATCAAGATACTTTAGCAATTAGACGACTTTTATTAACCTCGGCTAAAATCGGCCTTACATTCATGTGTTTCATAACACACCCAATTATGATGCATAAACCAACCCCCTTTACTTGATAGCGACCTCGACGTAAATACTAAATAACACACTGACTAAAACTAATTTTATTACGACAGAAAAATTCTTGACCGACGAAAAGGTGCTCGGAATCTTCATAAGAAATACGAATGTAGTTGATATCAGGTATGGACCAAATGTATATGCTAACAGTAAAATGCTACTATAACGAAGTAGGAAAACATCGTTTTAAAGAATTTCTATGGAATGTAAATTCCGCCAACCCGCACTAAGCCAGAGTGATGGGCTATATGGCCTAACCCCTTTCGATCATACTCTAGATACATGAGGCCCGTGCCCTGCAATGGGACGTATATTGGCTCATACAGAGAAAATGTTACTTACGGCTGTTTTTGCAATCGTCAGATAAAAGTTATCCACAAACACTTTATAATCTGACAAAATATAAAAGTATCACAGTTGAATTATTTTTAAACACAACTGAATTTTTTCATTTCTTAAATTTTTATTCTTGTAATATTTTATGAACAAATAATATTTTATACGGCAATAAAAAAATGCCCTTCCTGAAACAAATATTACTTGGCAATTTTTTAAATGAGAAGAAAGCTTTCGATCGCCGATTTGATTCGATCTGTTGGCACTACAGGGATGCCGAAACTAGGTTTCTAGACGTACATCTGTGAATTATTTAGTTATAAAAAACGAAATTCATGAAAAGAACATCAACATCGTATGAGAATATATTTTAAAATATAACATTCAGAGCGAGTCCCGTATAAACTTGGTAGCTACCAACATACACACAGCTGTGTATATGTTTATAGGTATAAGTACATACATTGTAGAATGCAATAAATGTGTTGATCATTGAGACACATAAATGAGCTGAGAGCTGTTGTACAATCACGAAATTATCCACCGTCTCGCAACTTACAGTAAAACTTTATTTAACTTCAAAACAAACTTTTGTTTATTTAGTTAAAAATCGCATTAAAAACGGGTCGTTTAATGTATTCGCTTCCATTTGTAACTCGTTTTAACATTTTTGAAAACAGAGCCTAAAAGCCTTTTCTCATTTGAGGTGAATGAACTTCTAAGTTATAAATATAAAACGGTGTGTCCTTACGGCATGCGGACTTTTTACGCTAACGATAGGTACTTGGAACAAATCCGCGGCTATCAGTGCTTGCTTAAAAATAAAATTATTAATTCAGCCCATATGCATCAAGTGCAGAGCACGGCCCTTTTCTGCAACCGACGCGACTGTTCGATGTCAAGGAGAGATTTTATACAAATACTAAATTTAATTAAAATATTCCTTAATTTTCCAGCTAAAATGTGTCAAACCGTGAGATCAGTTATAGTGTGGACGATCGTACTATCGTGTATAGTAAAAGCTCAAGATGAACAATATGAATCAGGAGAGCCATCAAGAACTGGAAGGCTAAAAAGGTTGAGGCAGTCTTTCCCACAAAATCCTATAATGGATGTGTTAATGCAGTCTCTGGCACCAAATTATATGCCAAATACTCCAAACGATCTATTCGACATCCTCAGGGACAGATACGATTTGCCTAACGGTATGTACTTTAAATTTTCATTGATTTTATATAATTTATTCATTAAGCTGGCAATGGACGGGGCGCATAGCACGGAGAACTGATGGCCGATGGGGCCAAAAAGTTCTCGAATGGAGGCCACGAAGCGGAAAGCGCAGCGTGTGACGTCCACCCACTAGGTGGTCAGACAACCTGGTAAAGGTCGCGGGACGTCGCTGGATGCAGGCTGCCTCCAACAGGTCACTGTGGAAATCATTGGGAGACACCTATGTTCAGCAGTGGACTTCCTTTGGCTGATGGAATGAATTGGAATCATTAATCTGCCCTTATCCCTGCTGATGGTAGAATATTATTAACAGACCAAAGAGCGACCACCCAATAAAATGATGCAAAACTCTTCATAACGATCCATTCAAGAGTGGGGTGTTCCGGATTTAATGTTTATCCGATTTGGAGCAGGCCGACAAAACTATGTAAACCAGCGAAAGAAAATAATCTCTAGCTAGCGGATAGTCAATTTGAAGTACTCAATATCTACCGTCAAGAGTATTGTAGTTACGTTTGTCAATAATACTCCGCTCCTATTATTAATAGCGTGATGTTATACAGACTTAATAAATATGTTATACCTTCCTCAATAAATGGGATATCCAACATCAAAAGAATTATTCAAATCGAACCAGTATTTCCTGAGATTAGCGCGTTCAACTTTGCAAAAACTCTTCAGCTTTATATATTAGTATAGATAACACGCAAATTATGCTTATGCTTTGAGTATTTTTATGTTTTAAGCCGAAAGCCTTGTTTTTATTTTATAAACGATAGCCTGTCTTATATATTTTCCAAGGATTTGAATTCGCTAATGGCCACACTCGACAGTTATCGATATTATTTTGGAATTTCCAAAACCAGTTATCGGAAAGCAAGTGTCGATTCCGCATACCTTTGTAAATTATCCAGTTAACCAACCTTTATAGTACGTTAATGACGTCACTCGCAAAAAAAATGAAAGGGGAAAAATAAATTCATTCTTTAATTGGTTTCAATGTAATTTTGGATGACATATCTCCGCAATCAACTGAGCAGTTGAATGAACGCACCGCATGCACCTAATTATGGAAGTTATAAATGAGAAACCAACATGGCTTCTAGAATTGGGTGACTTACAGGACATTGCAATATTATATTTAAAAGATGATTAAATAAAACTAATTTCAAAAATTCAGACAATAATTTCTACAAACTATAATTCCAGGATTAAAATCCCCGCTGTCTGAATATGATTACGTCATAGTTGGCGCCGGATCGGCCGGGTGTGTGCTCGCGTCTAGACTGTCTGAGGACCCTGACGTCACAGTACTTCTCCTTGAAGTCGGAAAACCAGAGATGATATTCACAGACGTGCCCGCAATGGCGGCGTACTTCCAGTCAACTGACTACAGCTGGCCTTATTACATGGAACCACAACCTGGAGTTTGTTTGGGTACATTATTATAATAATATTTTATTTTATATTAGTATTATAATATTTTAGAACGAACTTACCATTCAAAAGATTTAAAAGAATTCTCGCATTCTGATTACTATTAAATAACACTAGTTTTTAAATAAAAAATTTCATTATCGATACAGACATTAGAATCTTTGCTGTATAATTAATTATGACATTTCAAAAACGAGTAGTATAAATTTTGTGATCGTCTAATACCAACTTAATGATGACAAATGTGCATATAAAATGCACGTGCGATAAAATAATTAACAAGAGTAATAAAATGTGATGAATATTGAATATATTAAGAAGCCAATATGACGATGATATATTTTATACACACACATACTTAGGCAGATATATCAGGTAACACTAGTCGACTCATATTTTGTCAAGCTTACATCCAGCACAAGATGTATAGGGAACATGCCAAGCACAAATTGCCAGTGCCGAACACTTCATAATAAAATCTTAAACACTTGTGGATCGCACAAATTCCTAAACCTCTTCATGATACTACAGGCATGGTTAACAAGAGATGCTACTGGCCGCGAGGCAGAGCCGTTGGCGGTACCAGCGTCATCAACTACATGATCTACACCAGAGGACGTCCCGCCGAATGGGACCGCATAGCCGCCGCCGGAAACTATGGATGGTAAAATCACAAAAGCAAAAGCACTAACATTTTTACAACCTAACTGAAGGCAGTGGGCCGAACAAGTGCGAAGAACTGATATCAGCTGGGGCCGTCCTGGAGGTTTGTGGAGTACAGGCCACGAACTGGCAAGCGAAATGTCAGAGGCCTTAATGTTACACAACTATCTCAGCGGTTCTTAGAGTGTGCGCTGTGGTACCCTAATGCACCGTAGATAATGTAGGAGTACGCTGCGAAGTAATTCTCTCTCTGGATTTTAACTTTTGTGCTTATCTACCTAGCTGCTAACATTATACTTCTCTGTTTCGAACCTAGATAGGTTAGGACGCCAAGACAAAATTGACAACATGTATGCGCGCCGCGAACTGAAAAAGGTTGGGCTCCCCTGCTCTATCTCCAAAAATACTAACGTGATTTTGATGAAACTTATACAGCTCTAATTTTGACTATACTTAATATATCGCATAAATAAGTTTTGTGATCCAACTTATACTTTTTTAGATATGCGTGGACAAACAAACATACATTTATGAAGTTTGCACACGTGGTCAGACGCTGGTATAACACATCCCAAAACTGTGCTATTCTGACAATATACATACATGCAGGTTGAATTGATAATCTCCTCTTTTTGAAGTTAATTAATAAAAAGCATTTTATAAACATTTACGCAAACTGCCAAAATTAAGTGAACTTGGATTGTGATTAAATAATATAAATAGTATGTTTAAGATTGCTTACCGTTTCACATATAAATTATTTATATTCGCAGGTCCTACAACGAGGTTCTTGAGTATTACAAAAAGTCTGAAAAGTCCAAATTGAAAGAATTCGAAAACTCACCTTACAGAGGCAAAGATGGTGAAATGAATGTGGAATTTATTAGCTTTAAGTAAGTTCCATTTCATGAATACTCCGTACAAAACATGAATCGTTTCTAAATTGAATTAAACAATTTCTGGTATTGAAGACCGTATCTCCTAATCTATTAAAGAACTCATGCGTAAATTTGTTAACATGTTATATTATTTTTCAGAACACCCTTAATAAGAGCATTTTTGGAAGCTGGAACAATACTGGGTTCCCCAACCGTGGATTATAATGCTCCAGACAGACTCGGCTTCGGATATGTTCAAACTACTATGCGAAGCGGCAAAAGACTTAGTGCAGCGAAAGCATTCTTACATCCTTACAAGAGGAGACCTAACCTTCACATTCTACCAATGGCAACAGCAACCAAAGTACTCATAGACCCTACTACAAACACTGCGTACGGAGTACAATACGTACGTAATCGTTTGAAATATGAAGTTATTGCTAGAAGGGAAGTTATATTATCAGCCGGGCCCATCGCCTCGCCACAGTTGCTTATGTTGTCCGGTATAGGACCCAGAGAACAACTCGGCCGTCACGGAATACCTCTCATTAAGGACCTTCCAGTAGGACGAATGTTATATGACCATATCACTTTCCCTGGAATTATATTTAAGCTAAACACAACAGGCGTTAGTTTTATTGAATCTAAATCAGCCACTGTCAGCAACTTTATAGAATGGATGCAATACGGTGATAATGCAATAGCTTCCGCGGGTGGTGTCGAAGGTATCGGATATATCAAAACTCCGTTGTCTACTGAGGTTGAAGATATACCGGATATAGAATTAATTAGTATTGGTGGTTCCTTAGTATCGGACGGCGGTCCCAAAGGCAGCAAAGCATCACGTAGAGGCATGAGAATTACTGATGAAGTGTTTGATGGTGCTTTCGGATCTATTGACAATACTGATACTTGGAGCGCGTTCCCTATGTTATTGCACCCTAAATCAGTTGGAAGCATAGAGTTGAAAGACAACAACCCGTTCAGCCATCCCCGTATGTACGGAAACTATCTTACAGAACCCGTAGATGCAGCAACGTTTGTTGCAGCTATTCGACACGTGCAAGCTCTTGCTGCGACTCCTCCGTTCCAGAAATATGGAGCCAAAATACATCCAGCAAAATACCCCGAATGTCGCCAGTTTGTTTTTGATTCAGATGAGTATTGGGAATGTGCTGTGCGAACTCTATCAGCAACGTTGCACCACCAGATAGCCACGTGTCGTATGGGTCCCCAAGGAGATCCTCGCGCCGTAGTTGATCCGGAACTGCGAGTTCATGGTATAAATCGATTGCGTGTTGTAGACTCTAGCATTATTCCGCAAACTGTTTCGGCTCATACTCATGCTCCAGCAGTGATGATAGGCGAAAAGGCTGCCGATATGATAAAAAGGTCTTGGTAGTTTTGGTTTTGACAGCCACTGTGGCGCGGTTCGTTAGACGCCGGCTGTGAAACATGAGGCCGCGAGTTCGAACCCCACACTGAGGCAAATGTTTGTGTCATCCATTTTTTTTTCGGGTCTGGATGTTTGTGAGACCGAAAAGTCTCTCATAGTTCCTGATACCCAGATACAAGACTTGATCTAAGTGTGGGGTCGGGACTATGTATGTGACTGTTGGGTGTATTTATTTTATTTAGTTAGTGATATAATATAATAGCGTTTAGAGTAATTAATCTAGCGGCAAGGCAGACAAACCTAGTCTATACGAGTATAAATGTAATTATTGTATAATGTTTAATTAGATAATCATGTACTGTGATATTAAGTTTGTGAAATAAAGAATAAAAGTATGTTAAGCAGTTTGTTATGTCCTTATCGATTTTGTTAGCTTTTACTTGTAAAAAAATCAATTCCTTCACTATAGGTTTTATTTTTGAATGTCCATTGTCTGGGTTTGATATAGTTTATCAACATATGAGTGTTATAAATAAAAAAAAATACGTTAATGGCAAACAAACTTTTGTATTGCAAACATTATTCTCCTAGACTTATAGACCAAGAGCCCGTAAGTTTCAGACTTAAATAATTTTATAAAAGCTGAAAGTTGGTCATTTTTTCTCTACTACCACCCGGTTCATAAGGCAGTTTTCGCCAGAGAACAGGAAAGAAACTCTAGCATTGATCGTTTCAAAACCAGTCCACAATACACTGATTTTACAGGTGTCACAGCTTGGTTTAATTCAGGCCAGATACTAAATGACATGTAATATTCAATTGAATAATATATTATTAAAATAATACATAGGCATCACACGTTTTTCATCAACAACTTTGGATCGTGATTGCCCTGGTTGTTATCTTGGTTGAGTCTGACGAGTTTAAAGAACCATCAAAGGTGACTGACGACCAAGGAAACGCCTTTCGATAGATCCTCAAGAAAAATATATAAGAATCTGCTTTTATACTATAACGCTGGTAAAATTGCATGATTACGATATCTTTCAACTGAAATAAAATGCAATTCTACCTGTTTGTTTATCGGAAGAAAGGGCATTAATATTCAATTAGGTTATATTGCTTATCAGACACTTGATACATTAAATAAAAAATACTCCATATAAATACTTGACTCCTCATTTCGTCGTCAGATGTAGCTATAGAAAGACAACAGTAGATACCTATTTTCTTCGTAGATTCGAAAAATACCTTTAATAGCACACTAATAATGATAAAACCATGTATATTGTTGATTTTAGTGCATGTAAGTTTAGCAAAAGGGCAAGGATTACTTTCACTCATACAGGTTCCAGTAGTAGATTCTGTTTTGTCAACTGTCACACAAACTGCAATTCCACTGATCGGCTCGGATCTTTTTAGGGAGTCATACCCATTGCCAGGAGGTAAGTCAGTATTTGCTAAACATATTTTTATGGTAAACAGCAACTTTGAATCATGATTCATATGAAGGTTAGTAACTAAGTTGATATATTTTTAATTGCTTCTTCCCAGTGTAACCATATGGGAGTGTTCCCAGTGTGATGACAGTGTTATCATGTTCATAAATAGGGCAAGCTACACCACCAAACTGATTTTGATGAAATCCAGTATAGATAAAGTTTTAGCCTTGGGAAAGGGCATAGGCTACCTTTCATTGCGAAAAATAATCTTAAAGGAGTTCAAATGGGGGTTCAAACTTTGTATCGATAGTCTAAACCGTCGGAAGCAAATGTCGTTTCCGTAGTAGTTTTAAAAAGTTACTGTTTGCTACGCCATTACGCTTTGTTTTACAAGCACGAGAACGTAACAGTTTACCTGATGGTAAGTGCAGCGCAACTCAAACGCGAGTATGCCGTAGAGCCAAACCATTACTAGCTCTAATTGTTATTGTTTGAGTATATATTTATAAATATTTTTTTTCCTTTTTTTTAATGCTTGTGTCATGATAATACTTTATTTGTTCTTTATGTGCATTCCATATTGTGTCAATAAATGGTTTCTTTCATTTCCTTCTTTCTTTCTCTCTACTAACCTGTCGCATTCCTTTATCTGTTATCAAATTGCTATGGAATAAAATAATGTAATGTCAAGGTACTTTTTGTATTTCAATGTTGTGTTAAATTCAATTCCTTGATTGATTGGTTGGTTCTATTCACTACGCAGCCCGCGAGGAGCGTCGATGCTATGGGAAAAAATAATATTATTTTGCCAAAAAAGACCTCCTTCCTTTACTTAACTATGTGTCATTACTTCCCTGAATTTGATCTTTATTATCCTTATCCTTATTTGACCACTATTGTAGGGTGTACTAATACAGCATGTATTTTTTTTTCAATTTCGTTTGCTTCGATTCCTTCCTCGGCATATTGATTTATCAAATATCTAGGTACTTATACAACTTTAGTTTTCATCAAAATCGGACTCGTGTCTAATTTCAGCATATTTCGCTTTACCTCCTAGATTCGGATATCGCGATCCACGCCCACTTCAAAAATTCACCCTGTAAAATTTACAATGCATCTGCCTACTTTGATTTCTCTGCACCATATAAAGTTTGGCTGGGAAGTGGGAAGGAATGTTCCCTGGATAAGAATTAATCCTTATTTTTCCCCAAAAAGTCCCAATCTGCCTGCATTAAAAAATAAATATATATTACTCACAATGCCCCAAGAATAAAGCAACTATTAATATTAATTCTAGTTTATTACACATATTAATACGCATGATTCATTAGAATACACAGAAAAAATGTTGATAAGAAACTAGTTGTGAGGACGACATGTAAGTATGTTGATTATTATAAACATACATGATTATAATCGATTAAAAAAACCTGCTCATTAAAAATTCACATTTCCGTTACAAAAAACTATGTCATAACGGGATAAAAAAAGGTTGTATGGGCCAGTTTGTGCGCCATTTGTCAATCTATTGAAATCTAACATACTACCCAGCGACACAACTATGTTGTTCCGCCCATTTTAGCCCGATACATGTTGGAATTTATGTCGTAATCCTAACAGATAAGTTTGAAGATCCTTTGGTAAAAAAATAAATCCCTTGCCATGCCGTCCCGGTCACAATTACTTGATCAAATTCATTTATGAAGATCACAAAGCTGCCGAAATAATAACATATTTCCTTTGTTTTGCAAAGTAGTAAACGGATAAAATAGGTTGTAAATATATGATCAGCGCCCCTTATAAACTACCCTTTCAATTCATTACGCGACTGCATGAATCATATTAATAGTGATTTAATGTCAAAAAAACAAAACCATGCCTCGTTTTTTTAACATTTTTTAAAATCAGAGGCAACTCATACGCACTGAAAAACTCACAGAAACAAGCTATACTTTCTTGACTCGGTAACCCCACCGAGGACCACCATATTAGTATATTACTACATAAAAACGCTCAAGCACAAGTTACAATGATCCTTTACATGATCTAATTAAAACCACACTATTTTTTACGATTATTGCGACTATAATGTATTCCCATACTCGACAAGAACCCAAGTTACAGCAGGGTGGACACCAAGAAGCATTTTATGCATTCAATTACAAGGTTGCAAGCTGTCGCAGTTTTATATAAAAACTACGAATTTCCAGGACTAAATGGACCTTACGAAGAGTATGATTACGTGGTGGTCGGCGCCGGGTCAGCGGGCTGCGTGGTGGCCTCTCGTCTCACCGAAGACCCGAACACCACTGTATTATTGTTGGAAGCCGGCGAACCCGAGACGCTGCTCACTGATATGCCAGCCGCGGCGGCGTACTTACAGCGTTCTTCCTACGCTTGGCAATACTACATGGAACCTCAAGCAGGAGTTTGTATGGGTAAATAAACTGAAAACGTGCTGCCAAAATACTCAAACACCTGTAGAGCGAAAGAGAAGATAATAAGACTGTGTAAAAGTGAAAGAGACAGGAACAGAAATAAGGAATGTGTACTGCTCCGTGTACCGAGTACAATATCATTTTAATATTGCTGAAAAAGTAATGACGTGTATATAAGTACAGCCTTACACGCCAATACATTTTATATTTTACTACAGAGTAACCTTCATCACAATCATACACCGTTAATCATACTAATTTAACAATAATATTTTAGGTATGAACGATGAAAGATGCTTTTGGCCGCGAGGGAAGGCTGTCGGGGGCACCAGCGTCATAAACTACATGATCTACACGCGTGGCTTACGTCAGGAGTGGGATAGAATCGCCGCTGCGGGAAATTACGGATGGTAACTTCAATTTTCATGGTATATATTACTGACTCCACACTACGCAAAGTCTTGTGTAATAAGTTACAAACTATGAGGACTTTTTCGATCTCACAATATCTAAAAGAAGACGGATAAAGTGAATGAGGCGAACATGGCCTAACATCGAGCAAAGTACCTACCTACCCCCACAGGATAAAAGCGTGTCAATATACAGAGCCGTATCAAATATATATATTTTTGTCGATGTGGGGATCGAACCCAATACTTCACACTTCACAGCCAATACCTTAACATTCTACATCGCCGAGGCTATCAAACATCTAAGAAAGGCTGTATAATACCAGAATTAAAATATAACAGATAAAACTAAGATTAACTAACACATTTCATTTTTATTGTGTGACTTTCAAGGGGATACGATGACATCTTGAAATATTATATGAAATCCGAGAATGCAACACTAGGCGGTTATGAAAATAATCCTTACAGAGGTCGAAACGGAGAAGTACCCGTAGAATTTCCACCAGTCAGGTAATAAACAGAACTCTAATATTCGCTAACTGCCACATCCAGAATTATTTAAATAATTCCTTAGTGCCTTAAGATTCTAAGAATATAATATAGTATAATTCATAATAATATAATCAAGAACAAATCATCTGTAAGTCTCTTAAAATCTATTGACAATTTTATATAAAAAAATATTTTCAGGACAAAGCTAATTGAGGCGTTTTTAGACGCTGGGGAGCTGCTCGGCCATCCCACGGTAGACTACAATGCACCAGATGTCTTGGGATTTGGACATATTCAAATAACTACAAGAGGAGGACGCCGTTATAGTGCAGCAAAAGCCTTCCTGCGCGAACAAAAGAATAGAAATAACTTACATATACTGCCCGAGAGTAAAGTAACCAAGATACTCATCGATGCCTACGCAAAGACAGCAAGCGGAGTCGAATATGTACGAAACAAACTCAATTACACTGTCAGAGCTCGCAAAGAAGTTATTCTTTCAGCTGGACCCATAGCCTCACCGCAACTTCTAATGCTGTCGGGTGTCGGACCCAAAGAACATTTGAGCTCATTGGGAATACCAGTGATAGAAGACTTGCCGGTCGGCCAAACACTGTACGACCACATCTGCTTCCCCGGTCTTGTGGTCGAACTAAACACCAAGGATCTTACATTCCGAGAACGCGAAATACTCCGCCCTACCGAGATTTTAGAATGGTATGTATCTGGTGACAATGCCCTTTCCTCACCGGGAGGTGTAGAAGGCCTTGGTTATATTAAGACTCCTATTTCCAATGATTCTGGACTGATTCCAGACATAGAACTGCTCTGCATAGGAGGGTCATTGTTATCTGACGGTGGACCTAGCGGCACCAAAACAATACGTAGAGGAATGAACATGAACGAAACTATATTTGACGAAGCATACAGAACAGTAGAGGAACGCGGTAGAGATACATGGACCGCATTCTTGATGTTATTGCATCCGGAATCTGTAGGAAGACTTGAATTGAGAGATACTAATCCATTCAATCATCCCAAGATGTACGGTAACTATTTAACAGCAGCAAAAGACGTAGCGACGTTAATCGCTGCAATCCGGTACATTCAGATGTTAATATCGACGCCTCCGTTCCAGAAATACGGCGCTAAGTTACACCCGGCTAAGTACTTGACATGTCCCGATGCAATATTTGATTCAGATGAATACTGGGAATGTGCAGTTCGCACTTATACAGCCACGCTTCATCACCAGATCGCCACGTGTCGGATGGGTCCTGATGATGACCCGAAGGCTGTCGTCGATCCCGAACTGAAAGTGCGTGGTATACATCGGCTTCGAGTAATTGACACGAGCGTCATACCACGTACGACTTCAGCACACACCCACGCCCCTGGCATGATGATAGGCGAAAAAGGTGCCGACATGATCAAGTCGACTCAATACTAATGATTCTAAATAAATAGAAATTAAATAAATTATAATAAAAAAAAAACTATTTTAAAGAAGATCTTGTAATCTTATATTAGTATACAAATGTCCAGTCGTTTAAATCAATAGAGTTTTATTAAAAAAATATATTAAAAAAGAACGAAAAACCCGACTGCGTCAATATCTGCCATCTTTATTACATTATTTGAAGAACTGAGAAGATTGAAACAAGATTTTAGTTTGAATATTTTATTTTATTTAAATATCTTTGTTGATAGTGTTCACAAACGCAGTCGGTGGCAATATCTGCTCACTTCTAGATTTTGTTGCCCTAAAAAAGATGGCAGATATTGACGCAGTCGGGATTTTGTTTATTTTTTAATATTTTTTTAATTTCAATCTTTTTAGTTTTTTTCGTATTTCTTTTTCCAAATACTGTAATATTATGTTACATGGTTTTACCTATACATATATAACTTGTGTATAATATATACACATGTATATTATATTTGTTTTATATCATACTCGATGGAATTTGAGGAAGAAAATGTTGTTTACTTTATATTTCACTGTGTACACAGACTCTCACGACTAAGATAAATCTATTGACACCACTCACATAAAAATACGACAAGCCGTTTAGGCTCTAGGACGTGACAAAGAAATATACATACATACATACATACATACACTCGAAAAACATAACCCTCCTTCGCAGTCGGATAAAAAACATTACCTATATCTCTATTAACCCATATACGTTCCAATACTGGGACCAGACCTCATCAACAATCTAAAGTACGATTGAGAGGGATGAGGCCAAAGACGCTGGCCCAGTGCGGGTTGGCGGACTTAACAAATCATAGAAATTCCAAAAAATCGCTTTGGTAGGCAGGTTTCCTTACGATGTTTTCCTTCACCATTATAATGCGTAGTCATTAATTCATCAATACACACATGACTCCGAAAAGTCAAAGTTGTACTCTGGGATTTAAACCCGCGACCACCTTGAACGAACGCAATTATCACGTACTTAATTATAATTTACTGACTGCCTCGGTGGCGTAGTGGTACTACGGTATGATTGCAAAGCTGAGGTCTCGGGTTCGAATCTCGGGTCGGGCAAAGTGATATTGGATTTTTCTATTCATTATCAGCCCGGAGTCAGGAATTTGTGCCCGACATGGCGATGGGCTCGCCCCCTATCACATCGTGGGACGGAATATACAAGGCGAAACGTGGGTATTCTGGTAGCACCTCTGCCTACCCCTTCTGGGAAAAAGGCGTGTGTTTATGTATGTATGTATATGTAATTATAATTTATTATTTTTTAATTATATGTTTTTTTTGCACTACGACCGCTACATGACTTCTGCTTATTTTTTATCAATTAATTGTAATAAATAGAAAGTCAAGTAAACATACTCGTATACCACGTGTGTACACATTACACAAATATGCACACAACAGACACGAATCTAAATAAATTATGCGAATTCCTTCAAATGTATGAAAAGTAAGCGTGTCAGTTCTTTGCTACTCGGTATTTACAATGTCATCACAGTTGTAGTTTATAGATGACTGTTTGCGGGAAACCGGCTAAAAATTTAAAAAACCTGATTTTCGCACCGCAATCCAATAACAAACTTCAAAAAACCAAGGAGCGCAACTGAAAATAAAATATTATCGATAATAGTAAAACAAGCTTCCTTTGGACACATGGAGCGTATATAGGGTGAATTTTTCAAATGGGCGTGGATGGCCAAATCCGAAACTATGAAGAATAGCGAAAAATGCTGAAAAGCCTTGCCAGCCTGAATTTGACGAAAACTAAAACTGCATACTTGGTTTTTCGAAAAATTAATATTCCTAGCAAACGAATCCGACGAATCGAATCCAATGATTTTGAAACAAAAATACATGCTGTATTATTACATAATTCGATAATATTGTTAATAAGGGTCTAATCCTGGGAAATAATGACGTACAGCAAACTAAAGAAAAGCGGTAATTTCGGCAAAAAAAAAAAATTCTCTCGTTACCTAAACACCCCGTCCCCTTGCGTTAGGAGTGGGATTTTCGAATCATTTGCATTTTACTAAATAATTAATGAAAAAATATACAAATAAGTTTTATTTGATTTGCATATGTATTTGATTAATTATGATAGATTTGATCTAAAGGAGGCATGTGTAAACTGTCACTTGCGTTTTTGTACCGAAACAAATGTCCTCAATATGGCTTCTTCACTGTTAGTAGTGTGCAGTTTTAGTTTTCATCAAAATCGGGCTCGTGACTCCTTTCAGCATTTTTTGCTACTCCTCATAGTTTCGGATTTGGCCATCCACGCCCACTTGAAAATATCACACTGTATACTTGCGACGTCCATTAAGACACATCTGTGGTGTACACACGATCCAGTTTGACAACAACGTCATCGCGTACCAGGGTAAAGGACACACGTGTGTTTACAATTAATTATTCAGCATAACAATGTTTTTATCTGAAGAAAGGGTAATAATAATTAATTAGAACATATAATTTATCAAACACCTTATTCATTAAATAAAAATTACTCGGGGTAAAAACTTGGCTCGTCACTTCATTGCCAGATGTAGATGTAGATAGACTGTGGTTTAAACTACTAATTACCATCGTAACTTCGAAATATATCTGTAATAATGTTAAAATCATATATCTTATTAACTTTACTTATTATTAGTTCAGCAGAAGGGCTAGAAGGATTACTTTCACTCATAAAGATTCCAATGGTAGATTCTGTTTTGACGACTACCGCAAATCTTCTCTCATCACTGATCCCAGCAAATCTTTTATGGGTATCATATTCTCTGCCAGGAGGTAAGTCAGTTTTTCCTAAACTTTTATAGTAAACAGCTACTTTGAATCATATTGCTAATAACTAGATCATGATAGTGTAACAATGTATGAATTATATGACCTTCTATAATAATAAATATACCCAACAGTCAAACACATAGTCCTGACCCCACATTAAGATAGAGTCTTGTGCCGTGTGTATCAGAAACTACGAGAGACTTTTCAGTTTCACAAACACCTAGACCCGAAACTATATAATACTAATAATACTTGTGGATAACACAAACGTTAGTCTCGGTGCGGGGACCGAACCCACGACCCCTCGTTTCACAACCGGCGTCTAACCAACTGCTTATATTTAAGTTTTTCGCTTGAGTAATTGGATGTATTAACAAATACTCCAGTGAAATAGGAAATATAGACTATACTAGTTTTACAAATACACATTGTTACGATAATCATATTCACATTATTTCCAAGCCCGACTAAAACTCAAACCACAGCAGGGTAGATACCATCCAGCACCTATTTTACGAAATAAATAACGAGGTTTTAAGCATTCGCCGTCTACATTCTGAACTTCGAATTTCCAGGCCTAAATGGACCTTGCAAAGAGTATGACTACGTGGTGATCGGCGCCGGGTCAGCGGGCTGCGTGGTGGCCTCTCGTCTCACCGAAGACCCGGACACCACTGTATTATTGTTGGAAGCTGGCAAACCCGAGATGTTGCTCACTGATGTACCGGCCTTGGTGGCGTTTTTCCAGCGTTCTTCCTACGACTGGCAATATTACATGGAACATCAACCAGGCGTTTGTATGGGTAAATAAACTGACATGTATACAAGAGCTATTATAATAGAGCAAGAGCGGAGACAAATTTTCAGCTTTTATAAAATGACGAAACTCTGGCGGCCACGGGCTCTTGGTCTATAAGTACTGAGGCGCACATCGTCAACGACAAAAAAAATACACCCAACAGTCACATATGTACATATGTAGTTCTGACCCCACATTAAGATCAATTAAGTCTTGTGCCGTGGGTATCAAAAACTACGAGAGACTTTACGGTCTCTCAAACACGCAGATCCGACACAAATATTTGCGGGCCGCATAAACATTTGTGTCAGTGCGGGGATCAATCCCGCGGCCTCTCGTTTCATAGTCGCCGTTTAACCAACTACGCCACGGAGACTGTCAAATCTTTGCGCAATGCATGTACTAACTCCGTCCACGGGAACCCAGAGTTGCGAGAGGGAAGATAAGACTGCCTAAGTGACAAATAAATGTGTTTTCTTTCTTTCTTTCCTAAGAGAAAAAGAGGCATAAACAAAAATAGCGGTACTTTTATCGCTCTAGTTCATCACTCACATTTTATACGCAATGGTTCTTCTGTGTAATATTTCAACGTAAAGCACATAGTAACATTCACCAAATACAAACACTATTAATCATACTATACATTTAATTTGGGTTGAAACTAACAACACATCGTAATATAATTTTAGGTATGAACAATGAAAGGTGCTATTGGCCGCGAGGGAAGGCTGTCGGAGGCACCAGCGTCATAAACTACATGATCTACACGCGGGGCTTACGTCAGGAGTGGGATAGAATCGCCGCTGCGGGAAATTACGGATGGTAACTTCATTTTTTATGGTATATATTCCTAACTCCACACTACAAAAAGTCTTGTCTAATAAATTACAAACTATGAGGTCTTTTTCGATCTCACAATATCTAAAAGAAGACGGATAAAGTGAATGAGGCGAACATGGCCTAACATCGAGCAA
Organism: Theretra japonica; assembly: GCA_033459515.1. Classification (NCBI taxonomy): domain Eukaryota; kingdom Metazoa; phylum Arthropoda; class Insecta; order Lepidoptera; family Sphingidae; genus Theretra; species Theretra japonica. Next base: position 8,527,219 of record CM065942.1, read on the forward strand.
AGTGCCTACCTACCCCCACAGGATAAAGGCGTGTCAATATACAGACCCGTATCAAATATAAATATCGTTAACACAAACATTTATGTCGGTGTGGGGATCGAACCCAATACTTCACACTTCACAGCCAATACCTTAACATTCTACATCGCCGAGGCTATCAAACATCTAAGAAAAGCTGTATAATACCAGAATTAAAATATAACAGATAAAACTAAGATTAACTAACATATTTCATTTTTATTGTGTGACTTTTAGGGGGGTACGATGACATCTTGAAATATTATACGAAATCCGAGAATGCAACACTAGACGGTTATGAAAATAATCCTTACAGAGGTCGAAACGGAGAAGTACCCGTAGAATTTCCACCAGTCAGGTAATAAACAGAACTCTAATATTCGCTAACTGCCACATCCAGAATTATTTAAATAATTCCTTAGTGCCTTAAGATTCTAAGAATATAATATAGTATAATTCATAATAATATAATCAAGAACAAATCATCTGTAAGTCTCTTAAAATCTATTGACAATTTTATATAAAAAAATATTTTCAGGACAAAGCTAATTGAGGCGTTTTTAGACGCTGGGGAGCTGCTCGGCCATCCCACGCTAGACTACAATGCACCAGATGTCTTGGGATTTGGACATATTCAAATAACTACAAGAGGAGGACGCCGTTATAGTGCAGCAAAAGCCTTCCTGCGCGAACAAAAGAGTAGAAATAACTTGCATATACTGCCCGAGAGTACAGTAACCAAGATACTCATCGATGCCAACACAAAGACGGCATGCGGAGTCGAATATGTACGAAACAAACTCAAATACACTGTCAGAGCTCGCAAAGAAGTTATTCTGTCAGCTGGACCCATAGCCTCACCGCAACTTCTAATGCTGTCGGGTGTCGGACCCAAGGAACATTTGAGCTCATTGGGAATACCAGTGATACACGATTTGCCGGTCGGCCAAACGCTGTACGATCATATCTGTTTCCCCGGTCTTGTTGTGGAATTAAATACCACGGGTGTTACGTTGCGTGAAAGCGACATGCTCCGCCCTTCCGAGTTTGTAAAATGGTTGGCAACCGGTGACAGCTTACTTTCCTCACCGGGAGGCGTAGAAGGCCTTGGTTATATTAAGATATCTGATGACCCTGAACCGGTTCCAGACATAGAACTGATCTCCCTCGTAGGTTCAATGTTATTTGACAGTGGACCTCTCGGCACCAAAACAATACGTAGAGGAATGAATATGAACGAGACCATATTTGACGAAGCATACGGAGAAGTGGAAAAATCCGGTAAAGATACATGGAGCGTATTCGCGATGTTATTGCATCCGAAATCTGTAGGAAAACTGGAACTGAGAGATACTAATCCATTCAGCCATCCCAAGGTGTACGGTAACTATTTAACAGCATCAGAAGATGTAGCGAAGTTCATCGCTGCGATCCGGCACATTCAGACATTAATATCAACGCCTTCACTTCAAAAATATGGCGCTAAGTTACACCCGGCTAAGTACGTGACATGCCCCGATGCAATATTTGATTCAGATGAATACTGGGAATGTGCAGTTCGCACTTATACAGCCACGCTTCATCACCAGATCGCCACGTGTCGGATGGGTCCTGATGATGACCCGAAGGCTGTCGTCGATCCCGAACTGAAAGTGCGTGGTATACATCGGCTTCGAGTAATTGACACGAGCGTCATACCGCGTACGACTTCGGCACACACCCACGCCCCTGGCATGATGATAGGCGAAAAAGGTGCCGATATGATCAAGTCGACTTAATACGGCTAAATACTAAATAAATAACACTTTAACAATGTATAAAATGTAATCGTAAATTATAATAAAAATTTCCTGCGCAGGGGAAGATTTTAGTTTAAACAATATTAACTTATGTTCCTATCTCTTTACTTCTTCTGAAAAAGATTTTATGTAAATTATTAAGCAAGCAAAAAAATGTTTTAAAAAAAAATGCATCTTATATTGAACGGTCGGCATCCTGAACAAGATGTAGCGACGTTCAACGCTCGTACAACTTTGCTACTAACACAAAGCGCAGGCGCGGCTGACCGAGACTCTTCTAGCACATTTAGGAAGGACTCACCGAATAATTACTCAATACCTTGGATTAATAGCAGCGACATTAATGATGAAGCAAGTTCATCTGGATTCAACACGAAAAAATTCTCAATATCATTTTGCAGTCGTTCTATTGATATTTGGAAAAGTTTGCTGGTCCTCGTTTTATCTCCTTTCTTTACTTCTGAAGAATCAATAACCAACCAAACATATTTGCATCGAATATTGAGAGATAATTATCATGTCTTTATATTACTGCATTACGTATGATGATGATGATAATGATCACATGATCACATGCAGGCCAATTATTATTTGTCAATAGGAGATTCTATACGTACGTATATAAAATAAAATGAATTAATGCTTGTGAATTGTTTTATTTACTCCACGTCACCATGTCATGGAACATAACATTTTTAAATTAATTTTGCAACTAGAATAATACAAACATTCAATGCAAAAAAGCCTCGGCATCCTTTGTTCAAAATTCCACAGAAATTAATTTACATGTGCTCTGGCATATTTACGTAATTGTAGACAAAAAAACGAAGGAGATCTGACAATTAAACAAATTTGCATCAGATTTTCTAACATAATTCATAAATTGTTTTATTGAAGGCAAGGAAGGAATATTAAGGAAGGAATTTTTATTCAAAATTCCACAGAAATTAATTTACATGTGCTCTGGCATATTTACGTAATTGTAGACAAAAAAACGAAGGAGATCTGACAATTAAACAAATTTGCATCAGATTTTCTAACATAATTCATAAATTGTTTTATTGAAGGCTATTATATTGTCCACATTCGTTGCTAAAAGACAATTATTTTCGTTAGAGAAACTAATTAAGCCAGAAATCATGCCTTTATCTCAAAGGGTTAGACAGAGCTCGCGCTACGAGTAGTAGCCTCTTTGTTTTACCGACCTTATGTCGAACACAAGATATGACAAAGCGGGCCTGTAGCTAATCCAGGCACACATAAAGTTTAAGGCAACGTAGGTATAATGAGATTTTTCAAAGTGAAAGTGACAAATAAGAGTGCATAATTTACGAATCAAAGCCAAGATCTTACAATTCACAACCTATAAACGAACAACATTATATAACCTACAGACTAATCACATGTGTGGCGAATATAACATTGATTACCTGAATGCCATGCCACCATCGGTTATAAATAATCGGCTTATCAATTGTTAAAATAATCATAAACATATGCCTACATAAAGCTGTTAAATCTTAACGGCCCTATTCATAAACAGATGTAAAAACTATTTTAGTTATCGAATGTTTTGTCCATTTCGAACGACTTTGGAATTCAGTTTAAGCGAAGAAAACAAAACATTTGATAACTAAAATAGGTTTTAAAACTGTCTTTGAATAAGGCCGTAAAAGAGTAAGTGAGTTTTATTCAGAAACCACAATAGATTCTTCACTTGTAACCATAGGAACTGCTATGTCTCATAAATAACATCTATTATATCATGTACCGTTGTTCGAAACACTAAAATGTATATGCATAAAGGAACTCTCTTCCGTTACAACAATTTAGTGTAACGGTCATAGTTTATGACACATTCAACAAAACGCAGTTACATTTGAAATGAATTAATTATGGTTCTTCACAGTTACTTATACGTAAGCTATTTTTAATTTTACAACGTATAAAATCATTATAGAATCTGCTGCTTCTAACAATATTTCCAATCTAATATCACTAGGGTACCTTCAAGAAAAAGAGTCTCTAATTTTCCTTAAACGCCACACAGGTAAAGGCATCGACGATACCTACCTCTAATGTGACTGTTATTTCGCGACAGTGAACTGAACACTTACCATCATATTCCGAAAACTAATCAACAGACTAGGCGTTTTGGTAATATTTCACAATACCTGTAAACAAAAAACCAGCAAACTAAAACCAGGAACAAAAGGTGGAACAAAACACCAAATCTTACTCAGCAAACCCTAAAAAATCTAGTCAATATAATACCTGCACCCGCGATGAGGTCAAAGCACTAAAAATTAACAAAAAAATGATATCCAGAAACCGGTATAATAAACCAACATCTGAGTATTTATATTATACGCACAACAACTTTACTCGTGGACGCGAGCACTTCGCTAGGAAAACTTACAATGCGAACGGAAATAGCAGTAGTAATAATTTTATTAAGTCATAATTTAAGTTGCGGATACAGTTTGGAAGATGATGAAGCAACAGTGTCTATTGATGATGGAGAATATGCAGATTCTCAGCCATGTCGAGGGTATTGTGAAAAAGCACCGCGGGAGAAAAGAGTCGCCGATTCTTCTATGAACAGCAGAATCATTGACATGATGATGAAGACGCCACAGCTGCATCTTAACCCCAGCGAACCCGACATCTTCTCGTTTTTAAGAGACAAGTACGAACTGCCAAAAGGTTAGTACAATGGTGTCCTTATTTATGTCTCTTTTTATGACAGCCTCCATGACGTAGTTGGTTGTGAAGCTGTTAAACAATAGACGGCAGTTTCAATCCTCGTACCGAGGCATGTTTTATAAGACCAAAAATATTAGTCACTGGTCTGCCCGTCGTGCGACTAAAAAAGCTCTCCTAATTTTTTACATTCACAACATAAGACATGGTACCCTACTCGGGTCAGTACTCAGGAACATGTGTGTGTGGCTGTACCTATTATTTTTATTTGTTTAATTAAAGGTTCATTATGATCTACGATAATCTCAAAGAGCATGTAAGAGCCATACATTGTTATTACCTTAATTTAGAAACAACGCTCAAAATTGAATTCAATGTTAATTGACATACAAACTAGCAATACCAAACCGTGAATGTATGATACAATATTTAGCAAAACTTGAGTTATATGAATAGTACACATTATACACTGATATTACTGTTATCTTTATTTATTTATTTAAGTAACTTCACATACAAAAGTATTGTATATAGGCGGACTTAATGCCAGAGGCATTCTCTTCCAGTCAACCTCTTTAATTTATAATATAATATATATATATAAGTAACAATTATGTTGTTCTTTATACACAAACATTTCGTCAAGTATAAGATCCATATTGTTTATAATTTCAGGTTTCAAAGGCCCTCTATCCGAATACGACTTCATAGTAGTGGGAGCCGGCTCAGCGGGAAGTGTAGTAGCTTCACGTCTCAGTGAAGGTCGAAAAGCGTCTGTTCTACTGCTAGAAGCAGGCCAGGGAGAGAACTTACTCACTGACGTGCCCATACTGGCTCCAGTGTTCCAAAGAACAGATTACACGTGGCCTTATCTAATGGAGCATCAGCCCGGAGTATGCGTAGGTCAGTATTGAAGTACGTTATTTGAAAATTTTATAATGTAGCCAATTTAGGACTATATTTTCTGTAGCCTAACATCTAAATATAGGTCATGTATATTGTACATTGCCCATGTGGCCTGAAATCTCTTTAGAGCGCGAACTGTGGAGGGAGAGGGGGGAGACCTTTGCCCAGGAGTGGGATAAGTTAATTAAGAGGAAATGAGAGAAGAAGAGGACATTGAGATGGGTTAATAAAAACAAATGTTTTGCATGTACATATACTAAAACAAATTAAGATTCAATCGTAGGATGGATCTTGTTGGATTTGTTCATAAAATATAATATCTAAACTTAAAACATCATAGTATTTAAACATTTTAAATATAATTTATATATATTTTAAATGTATTTATTTATTATATAATAATTCTTCATAAAAACAATGATACGGAAACAGATCCTTCAGGTAACACTTCACAATTTAGCATAACTAACCAATTTAAATTTAAATCTTTGCGGACACCGCCACTAAAAAATTGGCCTTCATCATATGTACTTATATATGTATATTATTAGATAAGAAAAAAAATACTACCATATTACATTATGTCGACGTACAAATTAGTATGATATAACCTTTTAAGAAGTAATATTTGAAGCACGAACCAATGGCACGCAACAAAACAATTCGGGCACGGAGTTAATTAAGGAATTCAAGCACCTAATTGAAACAATTTTTTTCGTCTACCATTGAGGTCATATTGACAAAGTTCAATGTGAATGTCGCTACCGATTCCGGAATTGGAGCATAATACTCGTATTTAGTTTTCTCTTCCTCATTGGTCTTTGCAATTTTTTTTTAGACGTGGCCTTATATATAGAATAGAACCAAAATAGCGTATGAATTATTGCAGGTTTGGAAAATACGGATACCAATGATCATGATATGAAGTAACACTAAAAAACAACATACCTTATCAACGCAAATATACACTTGAGACTTACTCGTATTAAACATGTGCAGTACCTAGCAATTTAAATTTAAATGACGTAACAATAACGATATAAAGACTATCTTATAATTTTACCTTGAATAAAAGGAAGATTTGGCTATAAACTACCTAGAATACTCATCAAAAAACTCTTTAGAACGTTGAAAATCTATATTCCGATTAATTTAAATCCAGGCATGCAAAATGAAAGATGCTTCTGGCCGAGAGGAAAGGCTATAGGAGGCAGCAGTGTCATAAACTACATGATCTACACCCGAGGAACTCCTGTTGATTGGGACAGGATAGCAGCTGACGGAAACTATGGATGGTAAGAATTTTAAATAAAGCTTCAGCTTAAATAAAATTTCGTACACCGATGATATGCTATGAATAAAAAAGGCTTACGAAATTGTGGCCAATGGATACAAAAAAGGTACCTAATCTAAGTTTAACACATTTCAGGTCATATAAAGAGGTCTTGCCATATTTTATGAAATCTGAACGTGCCAAACTCAAAAGTTTACAAGACTCCCCCTATCATGGTCGGAATGGAGAACTTACAGTTGAAGACATCCCATTTAGGTAAGGATGTTGGGTCGAAAGTAAATTTTATACGATTTTTTTTTATCTAAGCATATTTAATACTAATTGAATCTTTTGTGTGTTTAGGTCCAAATTATCAAAAGCCTTCCTGGATGCAGCAAAGCTTTATGGGCATCGAAGAGTAGACTACAACAGTCCCGACTTCTTCGGATTTAGCTACATTCAAGCTACAATGTCACGAGGACATAGAACCAGCAGCGCGAAAGCATTCCTACATAATAATAAGAAGAGGAAAACCTTACACATACTGCCAGGCAGTAGAGTCACTAAAGTATTAGTAGATCCCAAAACAAAATCTGCAGTAGGAGTGGAATTTCATAATAACGGTAGAGTGTATCAAATTAGAGCAAAGAAAGAAGTTATATTATCCGCCGGACCCATCGAATCACCGCATCTACTAATGCTGTCTGGCATTGGCCCAAAACAACATTTAGAATCGTTTGGAATACCAGTGATACAAGATTTAAAAGTAGGCGAATCTCTTTACGATCATATCTCGTTCCCTGGCCTGGCATTTACTATAAACGCCACTAGATTAACTTTGGTTGAAAGAAAAATAGCAACGATAGATAATGTTGTACAGTTCGATCAGTACGGAGACGGACCGATGTCATCATTAGCTGGAGTAGAGACTATTGGATACATAAAGACAAATATATCTAAAGAACTCATTGATTACCCTGACATTGAATTATTAGGTTCGTGCGCATCTCTCGCTTCTGATGAGGGTCATATAGTAGCAAAAGGAATTCGTCTTGACGATTGGTTTTACAAAGATGTATACAAACCCATTGAAAATGTAGAGAGTTTTACTGTTCTTTTTATGCTATTACATCCAAAGTCTAAGGGTTATTTGAGACTTAAGTCTGCGAATCCATTTGATTATCCCAAATTATATGGCAATTACTTGTCTCATCGTGACGATGTGGCGACGATGGTAGCCGCTATTAGATATATCATAAAGCTAGTCGACACTCCGCCTTTTAAAAAGTATGGGACAAAGTTGCACAAGAAGCATTTTCCAACGTGTAAGCATTTCACATTTGGAAGTAACGATTATTGGGAGTGTGCAGTAAGGACCATAACGGCGACGCTGCATCATCAAATAGCTACATGCAAAATGGGACCCGCCTCAGATCCAGAGGCTGTGGTAGATCCCGAGCTGAGAGTTTATGGTGTGAATAATCTCCGTGTTGTTGACAGTAGCGTGATACCAAGAACTATTGTAGCTCATACGAATGCACCAGCGATAATGATCGGTGAAAAGGCTGCAGATCTAATAAAAAATACATGGAAAATCGTATGAAGAACCAACAATCAATGCTAAGAAATGAATATGAATAGACTGCATTATACTTGGTAGCTTGTATAGTAAACTGGATTCTTGAAGAACAGCAGCATATTTATTTTCTATAAAACCAGAATGATATTAAACAGAAAACAACTATGAATATGTTGGAGGTAATTTAATAGTACGAGTTGCCAAGGTAGGAAAATATATTTGCTTTAAGCACATGGTCAGCTTTAAGGATAATTTGTAGGTAATAATTCTAAGCTAGGTAATAAGAACAAGGATTGTTCCAGTATTTATTATAACACTTAGATTATAATTAAGAACAAAATAAAATTATTAAATAAATACGTCAAATTAAAAACAAGATTTATGACGTTAATGTTGTTGTTTTGATTATTATTTCAATCCCCCAACTAATCAAAATAAATATTAAAATATAGATGACAAAACGATAAATCTTTTATTGGATGGTGAGTCTGTTACATTACAAACATTTATAAGAGTATAATCAACTGAATGTATAGAAAGAAATCAACAAGGCGAAATGTTATTTTCAACATTATTAAAATTAACAAAAAACAACACTTGAACAGGCAATAATACCACTCAACCCGAGCCTCTTATATGTTAACCTTTACACAATTGTAAGAAACTCTTCATAAGGATATTTCTTGCCTACGACTGCCTCGGTGGCGCAGTTGGTCTACGGTATGATTACAAATTATGGTTACGATATTCGTAAGATAGTAGCGGTTGGAGACGATAGACTGAAGATCGAACCCAGTGCCGTGCCATAAGATAGGCCTATGTCCAGCAGTGGACACGGAAGGGCTGCTGATGATGATGATAATGATTACAAAACTGAGGTTTCGGGTTCAAATCTCGGGTCGCGCAGTGATTTGGATTTTTCTATTCATTAACAGCCCGGAGTCAGGAATTTGTGTCCGATATGGCGATAGACTCGCCCCCTATCACATCATGGAGCGGAACACCTAAGGTGAAACGTAGGTGTACTGAATTCAACTATGCCTGCTCCTTCTGGGAAAAAGGCGTGATGTTTATGTATGTATGTTCAAATCAACAAGAAACAACACTTGAGCGGACAAGAATACCTCTCAACCAGAATTATGTGTTAAAAAACCTTTACACAATTGATACAAACTTTTATAAGAATGTTTGTTATGACATTAATCGAATCGCATTCCAGAATTATAACCCACACTGTTAATTTCTGCAGCAGAAATTGTACAAAAACATTTAATTATTATATCGTTTGTAAAAAATACCTTAGAAGTTAGATGGTCAAACACCATTTTCCCTAGACTAACAATTCCTCCAGTTTTATACCTTTGTAAAGTATTGGAAGATTTCCTTATTGAAATCTATGGGCGAATCTAACTTCAGCAGTGGACTTTCTGGAGGTGAAGATGAAGATAATATATTAGTCAAGAAAATAATTCTAACAGCAACAAAGAGATTGCAGTAGATTAGTTTTTTCATACGTCATGATTGTAAACTTCCGTTGAGAATACATATACCGTTATGCGAAATACATCATTTATAAAAACGATTTTAATGTACACCAGTCCGTTACAAAAATTTAGAATTGCGGTCATCATGACAATGGCCTTGAATTTAAAATAAAATGATGGTTCCATACAAAAATCCTTGTCGCTGAAAAACTGACATCTTTATAGATTCGTTTTCAAAATTCCTTCCTAATATTTAGCTACTTTATACATGGACTTCGTTTACAAAACTGCAAGCTTAGAAGCTTGAAAGCGCTTGCCTCATTATTAAACTGTAATTTATGATTTTTTTTAAATTAGCAGCACATTATTTTATAATATTGATTACATTACAATACTAATGATTACAATTTCCAATAATCGATTACCAATCACGAAACAATATCAAATAAAAGACGAAAACATGCAAAAGCTACTAAGCAACCCTAAAAATCTTAGCAATGATTACCCAAATCCCACACTGAGGTCAAGACACTAATAACTAACAAGCAAAATCAAATAAAAACAGGTTTACTAAAATATTGTAATAAACACATACTTAGCTGACTTTGCGCACAATAATTTTGGCCGTAGACTCGAGAACTTCACGAAAGTGATTTAAAAAATGCAAACGGAAGTAATATTATTGATATTTTTATTAAGTTACAATCAAATTTGTGGATACAGTTTCGATGACGATGAAGCAACTGTTTCTGTTGATGAGGGAGAATATGCAGAACCTATGCCTTGCGAAGGATACTGTGAAAGAGCACCGCGAGAAGGACGAGTTTCGGAATGTTCCTTGAAGAGTAGAATTATAGACGTTATGATGAAAACACCACAGCTGCATCTCAACCCCAGTGAACCAGACATCTTCTCTATTTTAAGAGACAAGTATGAACTACCAAAAGGTTAGTACAATATAGACTAGAGAAACGTTCATTGACGTGTTAGTTGAATAACCGGCACACATTTTCCACGATCAAGTTTCGAAACAACGTAGAAGTCGGCAACAATCTTGAACTTAACCGCAATTTGCTTTGACCTTTTTAAGTGCACTTCGTGAATGAATGAAATAGTATTATTATGTAAGGTTAGTTTTATATAAGATCTACAGTGGAGTTTGTTATTTTACCTTGACAATATAGAATATTAATACTGTGCTTTGCTAATATGCAAATGAAGTTTCCTTTGATTTTTATTACATTTCAAATCATCATAATCAACGGAACATTTTTAGTAGATTGACTAAACAATAAACTGTGTTGTTTATTTGCCGTCCTTTTCTATTACCTAATTTTAATCTGCCTCGGTGGCGTAGTGGTATTACGGTATGATTGCAAAGCTGAGGTCTCGGGTTCGAATCCCGGGTCGGGCAAAGTGATATTGGATTTTTCTATTCATTATTAGCCCAGAGTCAGGAATTTGTGCCCGATATGGCGATAGGCTCGCCCCCTATCACATCGTGGGACGGAATATACAAGGCGAAACGTGGGTGTTCTGGTAGCACCTCTGCCTACCCCTTCTGGGAAAAGGCGTGTGTTTATGTATGTAATTTTTGATCTACAGAAATTATCACCATATCTAGTTTTTATCTTACTCTCTTATAATAAAAAGTGCCATCACACGTTATAAAATTTAAAATTATAATTTCAGGTTTCAAAGGCCCTCTATCCGAATACGACTTCATAGTAGTAGGAGCCGGGTCAGCGGGAAGTGTAGTAGCTTCGCGTCTTAGTGAAGGTCGACAAGCGTCAGTTCTACTGTTAGAAGCAGGCCAAGGCGAGTCTTTGCTCACTGATGTTCCCATGCTGGCTCCAATATTCCAACAAACTCAATACGCATGGCCTTATCAGATGGAACATCAACCCGGAGTATGCACAGGTCAGTATTGAAACTCACAGTATTCACTAGGAGATTAATTTGTTACCAATAAAAATATATTTCTTTACCAGATATCTTTCGAAAACGTTTTAATCTCATTTATTGAAGTCTTTAAAATATTTAACGCTTTACAAAATACACAATTCAAAAATATATATGTATGAATTTACACTAACATAACTAGTGTTTACATAAGGTGAAATTGTTTTATATTTTAAATATTTCCGTTGGTTAATTCGTTTTTATTTGCAATTCATAAATAATGTTAAATACTTGTATGATCAAACTGTTCAGAAAAAGCATTACAATAAGCCAAAAAATCTTTCACATTAATTACAGCCATGAAAAATGAGAGGTGCTACTGGCCCAGAGGAAAGGCTATAGGTGGCACTAGTGTTATAAACAATATGATTTACACCCGAGGAACTCCTGACGATTGGGACAGGATAGCGGCTGATGGAAACTACGGATGGTAAGAATTTTAGTAACAAGCTTTAAATGAATCTACTAACGGCCCGGTCCGGTTCCGCCCGGGAGCAAGATACCTTTTGACTCCAGTCCACATCAGAATCATATTATTTCGTGTACTATTTTATATTCAAATTTCAAACTTAACCTGACTACCGTACTCTATACGTTACATCCCGTCCCGTTACATCCCATCTCGTTACATCCCTTCCCGCTACATCCCGTCCCATTACATCCTGTCCCGTTACATTCTGTCCCGTCTTTTAATAATAAAAATGCGTACACTATACTTTAATATTATTTCGCTGCAGAGATATTTTAAAACCAATCCCCTAAAATATTCATTGAAATGCAATGATGTTAGAGCAATATATCTCAAAAAGAAATACTTGTAATGAATAAATATCTTTTTGATAAGGATTAATACGACGATAATATAATCCCATTCACAAATAAATAAAGCATTATTTAAAAAAAATCTGATTACCATTAAAAAGTGTAATAACGGCTAGTAAGCCTACCTAGAAAGATAGACATATTGGGGACTTCTTTTAGACATTTTTAAGATGAACAATCCCGTCACACATTATTGTTGCGTAACATCAACCTTTTACACAACGCACCAAATTGAAGCTTGCAAAAGGAATAAAATTTCGTCATTTCACTACTGCTCCGCCCCTATTGATCATAGCGCGATGGTAATTATGATTATGATGGTATCGAACAAGAAGAACACAACACAAAAAGAATTTTCCAATTCGAACTAGTAGTTCCTGAGATTAGTGTGAACAAATAAAAAAAACTCTTCACCTTTTATTAGTATAGACTAGTATAAATTAATTATACGTAGTTCACATAAAAAAACATAACTGTTCTTAATTCTTATTATTATCTAAAGAGGATACATATTCGAAAATTCTAACATTACAGGTCGTATCACGATGTCTTACCGTATTTCGTGAAATCAGAAAGTGCCAACCTCAAAGGTTTACGTGATTCTCCTTTTCATGGACGTAATGGAGAATTAACTGTTGAAGACGTCCCATTTAGGTACGAAAAAGTTTTTTTTAAAGTTATGTGCATATTAGAATTTATATAATAAATTTTATCTGTTTTATTTTTTTATTTTTTAGGTCGAAATTATCTAAAGCATTCCTGGATGCAGCAAAACTTTATGGGCACAGAAGAGTAGACTACAACAGTCCTGATTATTTTGGCTTTAGTTATATACAAGCTACAATGTCAAAAGGACGCAGAACCAGCAGCGCGAAAGCATTCTTACATAATAATAAAAAGAGAAAAAATCTACACATATTGTCTGGCAGCAGAGTCAGTAAAGTATTAGTAGATCCTAAAACAAAAACTGCAGTAGGAGTGGAATTTCATAATAACGGTAGAGTGTATCAAATTAGAGCTAAGAAAGAAGTTATATTATCCGCCGGACCCATCGAATCGCCGCATCTACTAATGCTGTCTGGCATTGGCCCAAAACAACATTTGGAATCGTTTGGAATACCAGTGATACAAGACTTAAAAGTAGGCGAATCTCTTTACGATCATATCTCGTTCCCTGGACTAGCTTTTACTTTAAACACCACTAGATTGACATTACTTGAAAAGAGGATAGCCACCATCGATAACGTCATACAGTTTGATCACTTTGGCGACGGTCCAATGACATCGTTAGCTGGAGTAGAAACTATTGGATACATCAAAACGAATGTTTCTAAAGAACTCATTGACCACCCCGATATTGAATTGTTAAGTTCATGCGCTTCCCTCGCTTCAGATGAAGGTCATGTAGTAGCCAAGGGAATTCATTTAGAAGATTCGTTTTACAAGGAAGTCTACCAACCGATTGAAAATGTTGAAAGTTTCACTGTTTTCTTTATGCTTTTACATCCAAAGTCTAAAGGTTATTTGCGACTGAGGTCAGCAAATCCATTTGACGATCCTAAATTATACGGTAATTACTTAACTCATAGTGACGATGTAGCGACAATGGTTGCTGCTGTCAGGTACATCATAAAGCTAATCGATACTCCGCCTTTTAAAAAGTATGGAGCAAAGTTGCACAAGAAGCATTTTCCAACGTGCAAACATTTAACATTCGGCAGTGACGACTATTGGGAGTGTGCCGTAAGGAGTATTACGGCGACACTGCATCATCAGATAGCTACATGCAAAATGGGACCGGCTTGGGACCGTGAAGCCGTGGTAGATCCTGAACTGAGAGTTTATGGTGTGAATAACCTGCGTGTTGTTGACAGTAGCGTGATACCAAGAACTACTGTAGCTCATACGAATGCACCAGCGATAATGATAGGTGAAAAAGGTGCAGACTTGATTAAAAATACCTGGAAATTCTTATGAAATTACAAAACGTTTATGGATAGGTTTTAATAATTTATTTATATACTTGTAAGTTATTTATTAATAGGTGTAAGAGAAAAATACATGTCAACTTAAAGGTTATTTTAGACAAAATTATTCTTATGTTGTTAAGATCATGGATATTATTGATGTATGTGATATTTTGCTTCGATTTCATTTTCTATGTTTAAAGCAGCAAAAGTACAAAGTTTAGTATAAGAACAAAAAATATAAACTGGAATGAAAAACTAAATGTAACATGATTTGTGTACTTTTCATTAATTTTTCAATGACTTAAGACAACTATAATCTGAAATTAAAAAAAATATTACGACGTATTTCTTAAAAGATTAAGCGTGAAATTAAATCGAATGGATATTACCACCTCTATCAAATCTGATATTGCTAGTAGAATAGACGCTCTATATAAAGTCAATTACAGACAGATATGGGCTCGTAATTTTATCATCCATATGGCTGTCAAAAATAACGATTAGCAGACACAGTCACGTCTGCTACTACTCGACTGTGTGTATTGGTAATCCATCGAATAATCATGTTAATGTAGGCGGGTAATCGACGAATGAAACTGAGTTTCTCGCGAATAATGCTCATATATTTGTTGTAATAGTACATACTAGTTACTTCTAGACAAATATTGTTCTACATATTTCCACATGTTGTAATATCCAAATAATACAGGGAAAAGTCTGCTTGGTCCACAATGTACGTGTTACAAATTTTACTTATCAAAAAAGCTGCAAACCCTTATTTTCCTCTTTCTAATGGAAAAAATACATATAAAAATTCCTGGCTGTTTGATATCACTGTCTTAAATTGTGATTTTACTAGACTGCAGACAAAAGACATGGAATAACATGTCCTTGAGAATATAGTACATGTATATACGCTACCAGCATTTATAAACGCGTTGGCAATAAATGAACTTAAAATGTTAATACGAGTTGTAAGGTTAGTCCAATAAAACAAATTACCCAAAACTATTTTAGGTCTGCCCAGTTGAAGTACATATTATGTATATAAAACTTGGTCTTGTGGCCTTTGAACCTACTTTCAGTGTACATAAATGGCCGAATGGTCACTAATTTTATTAACTTTGTTATCCGATCCACTGAATTCCAACGAATGTGTCTCTGAAATATGCAATTGCAACTAAAAATATTTTTTTTAACTGCAACAGTAGGAACAACAAGGAAAATATCAATAGTAACTTCATATTTCTTCACTCGTGTATTGACGTCACAAATCGATATTGTAATTTTGTATTATAACCGAGTCTGTAGAAACAAATGGTTGTCACGAAAATTGTCTTTGATGACATAGACAAATGGATTGTCCGCCTTTCAAAAAGTATAGAGCAAAGTTACTTATGAAGTACTAACCAAACATTTAGATTTTTTATGTGACAATAATTTTCAATACTATGTTGAAGAAGATTTACAACGCTGCTACGTCACCAGACCACTACTTGCACATTGGAATAAACCTCAGGCCCTGATGACGTCATAAATCTTTAACAGAGAACTTAAAGTATAGAGTGTGAGAATTTAAATATATTGGTGTTACAGCTAGCATAACGTTACCATGAACAACAATAGCTCACTGCTGCACTAGCAATAACAATCGATATAAAGGATATTGATTAAATATTAAAAACAACACCACGAGTATCCATAACAAGTATCTATACCCTGATAGTGTAAAAGCAACCATAATGAAATCGATAAACAAGCGTTTGTAAGTAGTTCATTCGTCGTAACTCGTAAGCGATGCCAATTTTTTTCCGGTGTATTCCCTCTTGCTATTCACGCTTTGCATGGAAACCGACCAGACAGTAATACTATCAATTCAGAACGAAATACGCGCTCCCAAATGTAAAGATTAACAGATGGGCACTGGCCGTTACTACCAGCCACACATTACGTAAACGCTGGCTTAAAAAATACGAAGAAGAGATATTGGCCTTACATATAATGTACAATAATTTATTTATTGATTTATTTTATTATAGTAATGTATATTTAGATCTCGGACAGGCGCCGGTCGTTAAAATGAGCTATAGTGAGATGTATAAAAAAAGATGTAACGCCTACACCGATCAAAAGAGTGGTTCGAGTTGAATTAATTTGACAACCTCGATGGCGCAATTGCTTAGGATTATGAAAGCCATAGGGTTGGTCCCCGTTCCGAGACAAATGTATGTGATCCAAAAGTATTTCTTTCGGGTCTGGGTGTTGTGTAAGGAAGTCTGTCGTCATTGCTTATATTAATCTTTCCGCGGGGTCAAGTCCATGTATGCGACTGTTGGATGTAAATTTAAGTACCTAAATATACGTTATTTTTATTTATTTGATATACATTCATTAATTATGGTACTCATGGTCCTGGATTTTTTAATTTCTTATCCGTTTATCTCTAACATATAAGCAGTGTTCGAACATGCAAACAAAATAAATACACGAAAGATCAAACAGTACGCCGGACCGAAGTTATTTTAAAACTGAGCATATTCATTCAACTATAAAAAAGTCATTCCAAGGACGAGTCAATCAAATGTATAAATAAACGTACACATACACATAGTATCACGGTAATAATACTAAAGAGTTGAGGTATGTCAGGGTTTCGGAGTTCATTTGGCATTTGTTTTTTGACTACGATTACTATTAACTACTGTTCGGGGGAGACTTCTAAGACTAAGTTCAGCATCGAAAAATACGTTTGATACCATGGATCTTGAGTCTCGCATATTAAATCAGACGGATTGCGGCATATTCTAGATATAAAGATCGGTTTCCAACGAGCTTGTATAGATAAGAAATAATGCCTGATCAATACATACTCATATGTTAGCGCATGTTTGTGACGCTAAACCATACATTACACTCAGACTACTATTCTGAAAATTATCCTTATAGATTGTTCATTATTCAAAATTACCACGGTGTTGCTAGGGAAAAAAAATGACGTGTGTAAAGGTCAAACTCAAACTTGTAAAACTTCTATATCCTTATATTTTGTTAATGATATACTAACAGCGGTAAACACTGATATTTTCCTCCAATGCATTTGCTGTTTACAGTCGAAAGCTCGTTAATACTATAAATACAAATGTGAGTTTGTTTGTTTGTTATTGTAAAATGTACTCAAGCAATCCTTATAAAATTCTGCATACATAAGGACACAGGGTATCTTTCATAAAAAGTACTGTTTCCTTGGTTAAATTTAATGCTTCTAGTGTGGAATGGCAACCAATACAAAATCGACTGACAAAACCTACGTTGGCGCAACGTAAGCCACGGAAAAATATGTATTTTTTTTTTTTGTATTGTATCAGCCCATATACGACCCACTGCAGGGCACGGGCCTCCTCTACAATCGAGCGTACGATTGAGAGTGGTTAGGCCATATAGTCCACCACGCTGGCCTAGTGCGGGTTGGCGGACTTACACACCGTAGTTTTTTTTTTTTATTCGCTACAGTATGCAGGTTTCCTCACGATGTTTTCCTTCACCGTTAAAGTGCGTGGTGATTGACTATCAATACACATAACTCCGAAAAGTCAGAGGTGTGCCCTGGGATTTGAACCCGCGACCGCCGTGAACATGTAGGCAGCCGAGTCTGGTCCTATACCACGAGGCCACCACGCACTTGAAAAATATGTATTGCTTTAAAAAACCTTGTGATAAGTTCATTCGATACAATCCAAGCGCTACTAACGCATTCATAATTGACATTCAATGATGGAACAATGTTTTGACGATTGGTGTCTGGGGCCTCGCCGATAACTACAGCCTTCAAGCTATATCGGGACCAAGTAAATCTTTTACAATACGAAATAGCTCATCATATTATAGACGATCAAACATCTCTATGAGTCTAGTGGAACTGGTGGTTTTCCAAATTTTGTGGATGGAAGAATGTGTATAGAAATTCACGGTTAGATTTTAATTGTCGAATACTTTAGGACCTAGGTAATTATTTTTGTCTTACTTTATTCAGTTACTACTACCGGTCTTGCATCCGGCTTCATCTCAGTTCCGAAGATTTTGAATCTAATACAGGGACTCTTATAACATTAGCGGACCATCCTTTGATAACACTTTTATTTAATGAACCAGTTTAATTAGCCCGATGCGCAGAAACTCATGCTTTACTTTTTTGTTTTCGAGAAATGTTGCTCGCCGGTATTGAGGCACTGGCCTACATTTAGTTACTCTCCTCTACTAATTGACGCATTAATTCGTTTCATTGACGGAATAATTAATTCACAATCCCACATATACGAGTACAATTCGAAAACCAAGTGATTCATATTTAACCAAGTCAATATTGCTATAAAATAAACTTTAATATAATCTTTTTACCGCGGGAATCACTAACAAATCTCGTTTAAACCAGTTTATAAGCATACAATAGACTGGTCTGTCTCGTACAACGACTTTTTTTAGTTCTTGCACATGCCCGTCAAATATACATATACTACGTGCCGTGGTCCCCTTTTGATTTCATTGTATTTTTTTATACAAAAATGCATATGAAAAGAATGGTAATAATAACAAAAACTAACATTACGTGTAGAGGCATAACAGAGTATGGAAATGTAAACTGTTACATAATTATTGACTTTATTTTAGTGCATTTTAAATATTTTTATGAGTCAAGGTCTCTCTGAACCACTTGTTATATTTAGACTAATTTATACTATTTTATGATCGCGAATTGTGATAAAACTTATGAATGATTTCCACCAATAATTAATCTCTTACAGTTTTAAACTACATAATCCAACAGGATACTTCTGATTCCAATTGTCCCTGTAAAGACCAAGAAAAAGCCCGTGGCCACAAGTCTTTCGTGATTTTACAAAAGCTAAAAGTTTATCTGCGCATACCTCTAACATAGTCAATAGGCATCACACGATCAGCGAGTATGAAGTTTGGATCATGGCGGCTTTGGAAATTATCAGCTTCAACGTGTCTGAGAAGTTCAAAGAATCATCGAAAGTGTCGGACTGCCAAGGAAACACCTTTTAATCGTTGCCTAAAAACATATAAATATAAAATTCAGGTTTTATACTATAGCTTATTAAGTATATACGTACAGATTTTACGATACCTTCAAACTTTAATCAAATGAAATAAAAAAGCTGATAACGTCCAAAGCCAAATTCAATCCAGCGATCCAAACTTCATAATTGTTGATCGTGAGAAACCTATGTTAGAGGCATGTGCAAACAAACTCTTAGCTCTATAAATGACGAAAGTTTGGCGGCCACAAGCCCTTGAGCTAGTAGTTGAATTGGGCAAATAGCAAAATTAGGATAAAACATTTTGAAACCCTTAGAGTTTTCTCTCGTGAATTTAAAAGAAATATTAGTCACACAATACTGTCGAATGTCGTTACAGATGTAGGTACTATACATATACATACGTATGTTTGCATATTTACGAAAAGTATAGGTACATGTATTTGTCTCGACGCAGCAGGAACTTTGACCTTTGGTTTCCCGATTAACCTTGCTCAGCCTCGTTGTTATAGTCGTCTTTTGATATGGCGTGTCTGAGTCACCTACAACGCTTTAATTAAAAGGGCGCCATAAAGATCGGGCGTAGTTTTACTATATTTCACATGGATTTTAATGGCAGTCATCCCTATGTCTGGGTCCCCGACACATCGTAGCATTCTCGCTTTGGCTTATATCCTCCATAACGCCGATAATGCCAAATCGGTACTAATCGGAGTCCAGTGTATTTCTGTGCACCATAAAATCAATATTGACAATGATGATACGTATTGATGATTAAATACGAAAACGTAGAATAATATGCGGATGCTTAGTCAGTCAGTCATATGATTTGGTCATGTTAATGTCGCATCAAATACTCGTTTATGATAACAATGCACACTATAAATACACGGCACCAACTCTGATATTTCAAATGTGTCGTGTACGGTGTATTACACAAACTCAAGGACAGTCCCATTACAATTTTAAAGGCATGCATCGTATGTGTGTTTAGAGCTTATGCATATTCATTCAACACGTTAACTGATAAAAAATTTCAACAATTATTAAAATAGGCAAAAATATTTATAAATACGAAAAACTTGTTTCTTGTCATTTTGAGTACTTTTCGTAGAACTCATTAATTACATTTTCATTTGCTTTATCAAGTGGAGGATTATCGAAATGGACGGAATAATTTAATCGTAATTAGTAATTACCGATTATCTCCCAAATACGGAGGCCCAAGCTCAGCAGTGGGACTAGCAAAGGCTAACAGCTGATACAGATATAGCGAGATCTGTTTTTTTGATGCTATTACACAAAAACATTGATGCTGATACAAAAATCATCAAATAACCTTGAGTAAACCAGACATAGAATAGCACGAAGTTGTGAAGAATTTAAGTGCTCAAAAGACAATCGTTTTCTTATCGCAGATGTTTAAAAAACAACTATAATCTTATCTTTTTATTTTTAAATCTTAGCGTCATTCATAAGGAAAACAAGGAGCAAGCATAAACGTGATAGAGTCAATTACTCGCGTAACTCGAAAATATTTCACAATTAATTGAGTCACTCAATCCCGTCGTAAAACGGGCACTAAAATAGCGTACCTACTATCTGACGTCATAGATCACGCCCAGATTCATTATGTTTTTTGTATCGTAGAACATAGTCAAATTCTAATAGTATTCTATATTTCTATTATAAGATTAGAAAATACCACAAAATCATTTGTTAATACATTTTCTAATTGCAATGCTGTTTATATGACTGATAACTGAAACCATAGAATTATTTAATTGGAATATAATTACAATAATATTTTCTTCATATATTAGGGTAAATAATAAAAAAATGACTTTACTACTGGGTTTTTACTAGACCTAACACCATTTTCCTTATGTTGAATGGGCATGATACGAGTGAACACATCATTTTCTTACCACCTCAATACAACTCCATCGTAGATTTAAATAAATCATTAAGAAAATAAAAGCTGGACTCTCAAGATGCAAGAATTTCGTAAACGATAAGAGGTTATTCTGTTATCACTGAATATGTAAACAATAAACTTTATCAACGAAAAAATACAATATCGTAGTCATCTACATAGGTTTTTATTTATTAACGTCTATTATTGTATTATTGTGAACTTAACACTAATAATTTGTTTATTAATTATATAAATATTTTCACATGTACCGACCTGATACTATCAGCGCCTCATTTGGTCCGACGGTATGTATGTTGCCCATGGTTTTTATTCTATTTCAACACAATTAGCACAAGCACAGCACTTTTTTTTTCACAGCACAAACAAAACCACAACAATCGTCCGGATAAATCAATAAACACAAAAACAACAATGTACGAAACGAACGAATGACGTGAGCGAAAACCAGCCAAAACTAATCGCCGTTTTTTTTTACTTGGCAATATACTCGGTATGACAGTTGAACTTGAAGTAGAATGACGCAACCTGCGGACGCAACCTTTCAAGAAAAATCTCGCTGACCAAACTCAACTCCAATTTATGTACTTTTTATATTCAAGAAATATGGGATTTAGTTACAATTAAATAATTTAGTTTGGTTCTGTTTTGTCCACACCATAGATGTGATATACTATATTTACAATAACTACAACTTTGGCCCCACGGTTTGGCCCACACACTTAAAAAAATATGCAATGCTGAAACTCCACGTTTGGCTTTGGAACGCATTCACCAAAACTTGTTTATGGTTTAAAAAAAATGTCAATGAACGTTTAATGGCGGACGCATTGTGATTGTTTGATGATTATATTATACTTTTGCCGATGGTAACAATCCAAAACGACAGTAGAATTCAGTTATTTGTAAATTGTAAGTGTTTCGTATTGAATAACTTTAAGTCGTAGTGTTGCCCATATTTTAGAATAATCACACTCAGTATACCTTGATTTTTTACAAAAAACTGCCAATTTTTTTATGTACACTTCTTGTTTTACAGATTTGTCTTGATATTAGTTAAAAAAATGTCGGATACCAGTGATCTAGACCGTCAAATTGAGCAATTGAAGAGATGTGAGATTATTATGGAAGCCGAGGTTAAGGCGCTATGTGCAAAGGCCCGGGAAATCCTCGTCGAAGAAAGCAACGTGCAAAGAGTTGACTCTCCTGTTACAGTTAGTATTATCTTATTTAAGTTCTGAATTATATCGTGCGTCGTTCTATGTTGACCAAAAATTTGTTTAAAAGCTGAGTCAGTAACATGTGAAATCATAATTATTTCAATAAGTTTCAAGTGTTATTCAAAGTATTCAGTTATGGTAATTCTTTAAAATTTGAATTCTTGCTTCATAATAAGTTGCAGAAATTCGATCGAATTGTAGGTTTTGTATTATTTGTTGTTCCTGCATACAAGTTATTTGAAGAATACCCACATGTGATAAAAAATAAAACCAATGTCTTTTTAGTTGTTTAATGTTTTGTAATGTCGAAATTAGGTTATTATTTATCTAATGTTTTTGTATCGGATACCAAATGTGTAAACTTTCCTTAAATTATGCCAAATATTCAATCAATAGTTTGTTAAATTCACTACAATTGCAGTAATCTCTAAATTTGCATATATTTTTATTAAGTGACGTGATTCAATGCAATGGATTAGAGACCTTTGGTTAAACTTGGGAATGAAATCGATAACCGTGGTCAATGTGGACTTGTGCAGCACAATGACTGCGGGTGTGACTCAGGGCGTCCCATCCCCGAGGCATCATCTCATGCCCTGATTGCCATCTCGACCTCTTCCGTAATATAGTTGATTGTATGTGATTACCTCATACTATGAACATCTACAACAATAGTCATGGCTAAAATGCTGGCATCTCAAAATTGAACAATAAAGGAAATAAAGGAGCATTGGTCCTTTAGAAATATGAAAGACTTCAGTAAAACTATAAACTCTTATCATTGTTAAAACATTCCCGTTATTATTATTTTCTTTCAGGTGTGTGGTGATATTCATGGTCAGTTTTACGATCTCAAAGAGTTGTTCAAAGTGGGTGGTGATGTACCAGAAACCAATTATTTATTTATGGGTGACTTTGTGGACAGAGGATTCTATTCTGTCGAGACTTTCTTACTGCTACTTGCTTTGAAGGTAATAAAGTTTTTGCAGTTTTTATCAGTTTCATGTCAATAGAGTTTTGTTATACAAATTAACAATTAAGCTGTTAATGTTGTGACATATATATATACACCATTTTTGAAGTATAAGTTTTACAGTTTTAAAAAGTACATTCAATCTTATACAACACCCTTACATTTTTTTCAAGAACATTATTAGCTAATACTGTTGCATAAGATCAATACATACTTGGTGCAAAAGTAATAATATATGAAGTAATAATTTTATACAAACATATATTGAATAATTATTTTGTACATGTTGATATCACAAAAATAAATTGTTTATTAGGATATGTAAAAATGCAATGTACCATGCATGTAACCTTTTTTTTAGATGTAATTAATTGACTGGCTCTGTTTTGACTAAAACAAGAATGGGATGGAAATTAATTGTGCCACCGCCTATTTTAGGTTCGCTATCCAGACCGTATCACACTTATCAGAGGTAACCATGAATCACGACAGATCACACAAGTGTACGGCTTCTATGACGAATGCCTCAGAAAATATGGCTCTATCACTGTTTGGAGGTAGGAAAAAAGTATTTACAATATATTATGTATTATAGTAATCAACAATCAATCCTATTGTATATAAAAAATGTGTTTTTATTGAAATATCTGATATTTTGACTTCTGTTGAATGATTTGCCCTTTTCTTCTAGTTTATTTAAAGACAAAATTAAGTTGTAATTTAGCGTACTTACATTTTTGCCTTCAGGCTTCAAAGATGTTTCTGTAATGGTATGTTATGGTATACAAACGCCCCATTAATTATTCAATACTCTTACAATTTGTCTCTTAAAAAATAGCATTGATTTTAGTTTACTAGCAGTATTACCTCCGAAAATGAACACACATAAACTCATAAACCCACGCCTTTTTCCCAGAAGGACCAAGACACCTACATTTCGCCTTGTATGTTCCGTCCTACGATGTGATAGTGAGCGCCTATCGCCATAATGAAACTGAAAATGAAACTCTTCATTAATATATCACTATTTATCAGGTATTGCACAGAAATATTTGACTACCTCTCGCTGTCAGCCATCATCGACGGGCGGATATTCTGCGTGCACGGTGGGCTCAGCCCCTCAATACAGACGCTGGACCAGATACGAACCATCGACCGCAAGCAGGAAGTGCCACACGACGGGCCTATGTGTGACTTGCTGTGGAGTGACCCCGAAGGTTTGCACGTCAACAACTTTGGTTGCACATAATTATATTTCTTGCTTTGTTAGCATAGTAATTTTTGTTTATGTTTATAATAGTGCGAAGATCTGTGCATTAGAGTAGTCACTTGGGCATCAACTTTTATCGATAATCCGCTACTTTGGGAAACATAAATTTGGAGGATAAATTGGTCATATCATTTATGTAATCCAAACTTTTCCATCAGTAATAATAGTCTTCATTCCTAACAACTGACTTAATAGAACTTCGTCTGTCTGGCTGAAACAACGCCAAACCCTACAGAGCCCATAAAACCATCAGCATGTCTGCACTTCACATTGGTTGACTGTCAGAGAATAATACTACCAACATCAAGCTGCGCCATTTATTAATGCGTGGTTGCAGACACACAAGGCTGGGGCGTGTCCCCGCGCGGCGCGGGCTACCTGTTCGGCTCGGACGTGGTGGCGCAGTTCAACGTGTCCAACGACATCGACATGATCTGCCGCGCGCACCAGCTCGTCATGGAGGGCTACAAGTGGCACTTCAACGAGACCGTGCTCACTGTGTGGTCGGCGCCCAACTACTGCTACAGGTCACTCTCGCTACAGTTAACTTCCATCCTTTTTCCTTCCCGCTCCCTGCTCAATTGGGCCGCCAACACATTTATGAGCCAGCGTAGTGGATGTTCATGGGCGGCAGTGATCACTTACCATCAGGTGACCTGTTTGCTCGTTTGCCGGACCTACGCAATAAAAAAAAACTTAATAAACTATTAAGTCTTGTTTTATAATTCTATAGTGCACTATTATTTTGAATTATATTAATTAGAAATTTCTTTTTTAAATCCATAAACATTTTAATTATCTTCTCTTTTTAGAATCTTTTATAATAAGTTTGGTCCTATAATTTTTCGTCATAATAAATTCACTTCGCTCATATTTATGTCCATGAAGTTGAATGAGATTCTATACTTGTATAATTAATTATGTGTTTGACATAATAAAATGGTTTGCGCATTTTCCTTCTAGCTAAAGAAGGCAAATGTTAGCCTTTGATGTGTATTCTCTTTTCAACCCGGACGTACACACAATCGTTATAAATAATGTGTATGCTACAGGTGCGGGAACGTAGCAGCAATATTAGAGTTAAACGAGAACCTGCAGCGCGAGTTCACAATATTTGAGGCGGCGCCGCAGGAGTCCAGGGGTGTGCCCTCCAAGAAACCACAAGCGGACTACTTCTTATAATGTTGCATACAATAGACAATTGACATGAACGGGCGACGCGTCTAGTATTACGGATTTTTAATTAGTAGTGACAAAATATTTCAACGTGGAAATAATTTTATTGTGATTTTAAGACTGGTAAGTGTAGCGAGTTGATTGTGTTTTATTTTAAGATCAATGTGTTTCAGTAACCAGATGATCGTACGCATTACTTTGTGTTGAGATTGTACTATGTATCTTTATTAATCTTTTTTTATTTGTGACCATAACATAGTCTAAAAAAGGGTTGTCTGTTCCAAAAATCTAGACCTATCATTTCGTGTTCATTTTGTATGTAAACCTTAACTGAGACCATAAATGAATTCCGTCGTGTCATTTTTTATTAGCCTAAAATGAAGGCCTCCTTAGAACAATGTTTTCTGCTTACGTAAAATACACCATGCTCAATCTTAATTTATCATGAGAATTTATTGGTAGTCTGCAGAATTTGAATCTAAGAATTTATCTTTCGTTTTAAGGAGTTTTGACAGCTAAAAAAAGACGCGCAGGAATACATTTCCATGGGTTTTTAGTAACGTTTACCAGACGCGGCTGCCTACATGTTCACGGTGGTCGCGGGATCAAACCCTAGGACACACCTCTGACTTTTCGGAGTCATGTGTGTATTTCGGAGTCAATCACCACGCACTATAACGGTGAAAGAAAACATCGTGAGGAGATCTGCATACCATCGCAATTTGTATAATTTTCTATGGTATGTAGAAGTCCGCCAACCCGTACTAGGCCAGCGAGGTGGACTATATGGACTAACCCCTCTCCAACGTACTCTCGATTGTAGAAGACGCCCGTGCCCTGCAATGGAACGTGTATGGGCTGATACAGTACAGTTACTTATTTTTTTTTTTGCTGTCTAATTTTTCATCTAGCGCTCATAGATAATGTGGATGATGTCTGGTTACCCACTGGCGTTACTTGCGCGGCTCACTTTTGTTATACGATTATTGAGTAATCGTCAACGTGACCAAGAACCATGATTGGCGGTATGACTATACAATAAAACATAAGCAATTATTAAATCAGATTTAGTACAAACTAATTTCCGTTCTGAGTAGTTTTCTGCCCCGATTTAGTTAAATGTGTCGAGTTAAGGCATTATTGATAGGGTTTTCATTCTTCCATATTACACTAGAATTCTGTAGCAATAATTTAAAATGAAAATGTTTCACTAATGTTAAGGAAAAACAATTAAATTTCATTAGGTATTGTAATGAAGAAAATGTTATAATTGAAACAGTTGTCAAATATGTGATGAACAATAGGATAAGGTTAATCTATACATGTTGAATAAAAACAGACGTGGTCATAACATGTAGTATTGTTAGCATCATAAATTACATTATTAAATAGGTATGTGATGTGAATAAGTTGACATGTGAAAAGTTAATTATTGCTTATCAATTTATTCACACCAGTAGGCCTAATATTGTTGCTATTTATTAATGATTTGTAACAAATGATACAAAATAATGACACCAAATTACAATTAATATTGACTGCTCATTAATATGTCTAGTTGTAGTTTATCTTCACTTTTGACGCCATGTTTATGTAGATGTACTTAAAACTTATTGTCTTGTTGTAATGTCGTGACACTATTGTAGACTAATACATTGTACGTTGACTCGCACGCAGACTGACGAAGTAGCAATAAAGTAGGACTTGCGTCTGTTTTTATATATTCGCCGATATTGTAATGTTAAAATAATGAACCCGACCCACGCAACGTCGTCACTCGAACACTGCCGTAACTTATGTAACTGTTTTAAAGTTATTAAGTAAATAATAATTATTATGTAATCATTGATTGTGTGTTTGTGGATGGCCACGGCCGCAACGTGTGTCATCGCTTTGCTCTGCCTTTCAAAGGATCGAGAGCGCATACGAGACTCGAATACGAATATTAATTGGATTAGTCGAAGCCGTGCGCCGTCGAATGTTGTCAGCCTTATATTTAAGCAATGCACAACTGTTTAATAAATCACATACCTAAGAATAGTAATCGTTAAATGAAGTGCAGAAAACTGCATACTAGCAATTGAAATTATTTTCATATAATATTGAGATGTCTTATAAAAATGCGCATTTTTCCAAATAGTGTTGACTAGTAAAATTGTAATATGATCTCATTTGTTACACAGCTGTTATAACCACATGTTCAGAATCTGATAAGTTTCCTGAAAGAGGACTCTGCTAGTATAGTCAATTAGGACGTACCAATTAATCAATAAGCTTGTGTTATTTATTTACCTCGTACTTTATTCATTGTTCAAAGATCCTACAATAATTTTGACCTTCCGTTCCTTGTTTAGAAAACACATTTTGTATCTTCATTTCTTTTTTTATACAATAATTAAAATGAAATATGCCATTGTGTGTGTTTATTTATTAAAATATATCATCTCAAAACTTAACAAAGAGGTAGTAGCATTTTCCTTAGACTTACAAAACATATTGGCTCTATAATTTTATTGCACTACACAATTCAGGTAGTATATCACCACATTTTGTGGACACTTTGATGTCGGCAATGTTGTCAGCTCTCGTTGGTCCTATATTCAAAATTGCTATTTCTTTATTTTCCTCTCTGGCTTGTAGTATTATTCTATAACTGGAGTACACGGTGAGACTAGATCCCAGTACAAACACTGCATCACTATCAGTTACTTGACTCTTGACTAGTTCTACTCTTTGTTTTGGCACATTGTCACCAAAAAACACTATGTCTGGTTTCAAAGGACCTTCACATTTGGGACAGAGAGGTACTTTAAAATTATCTACCTGTTCCTGAAATTACACATATGATTATTTAAACCATATTTCTAATGCATACAGTAATATAGCAACTTGCTGACAAATGTAGTCTTTGTTTCATAATTATTAGTACTTTAAAAAAAGCTGTATATAGACAGAATAAAATAAATATAAATTCTCAGCAATATGTTACATATAGTAATTATTTTAATATAATTTTACCATTGACATTTTTATAAATTACCTTGGATAGTTCCACATCCCCATCAGGCCGTATCATGGTGAAGTTGCTCTCCATGCCTGGATTGTACTTCATCATTACTTCCTGTAATGTATGCCTGTCCACTTCATATGGACACTGCAAACACTTTACAATGTAGCCAGTACCATGGAGTTCTATCACATTCTCCGACCCAGCTTTATAATGCAACCTGTCCACATTTTGTGTCACTATGGATGTTACTTTACCTGCCTGAAAATATATGATTAAAAGTCAGACAGACTACAAATAACATATAAATAGATCTTTCTTGAAAACAGTATTATGTAATGAGATTACGAGAAGCAGTTGATGTATGTAAGCTTTTGTATGAGCTAAACCAATATATTTATTTTGTTTGGTAAATAGTTTAATTTATCAGCCCTCTAGTGTATATGAGAGTATGATAATTGATAAGCATGTAAAATCTGTAATTTCTTTTATTTCCTGTAATTCATGAAATCCTCACATGTATTTTAAAATGGCGCTATTGTCTTCATATGAAAATCAATCAATACATATAACTAGATAATGAAAATAATCTTATAATTCTGTTTGTAGAGGGACAATAATGAGCATGATAATAAAATGATGTGACTTTATATTACCACCTTACACTATTATACCTTCTCTAATTCTCTGACAGATAAATGAGTATCATTGGGCTCAATACTACTGAACCTCGGCCAACCGATAAAGTTACGTGCCCAGTACCTTTGCCTGACTTTCGGATATTTAATAAATTCTTGATACTGTACTGGTTTATGGTTGCTTCGAGCGTAAAGACCAACCTCCTCGGATCTGTAGTCGGGTATTCCTAAATTAAAACAACTCTCTCAACATCTTATAAAAACCATAATGAAAAGAACAATAAAAACCATCAAAAACAGTTAACCTGATTCCGTAGAAATACCTGCTCCAGTTAGAACAATTATTTTGTTGTGTTTTGTCAAGAAATGTTTTAGGATTTCAAAATCTTTGTCATCCGGGGGTTTATGTTTAGGTACATACACAATTTGCCGAGCAAAAACTTTTATATTACCAGGTACAATATATCGAAACATCTTCGTTTCGTTATATAAACGGTAAATATAGTTTTTTTACATTTCCATTACAAAATCTAATACCGTTTGACGTTTTTCTGAATTTGACATATGCCATAGTTTTTTTTTATTCTTGTGAATAGACTAATAATTTAAAGAGAATAACAGAATAATTCGTCAACGAAGTACAACACTGAATGACAAAATTATCTATAAATAAATATTGCTTAATCACTATTTATAACCGATACCCCCGAAAATACTTTGTCAACACACAGCCAGGTATATTATAATAAATATAATGTCATTTTTTTTTTCAGAATATAGACCGAGTAATCATTTAATACAACTCTTGATTGATTTCTTAGATCAAATTTTTGGTGTGTAAATGAAAGTGCACAACGACACACTATGAGGGATAGAAAATGTATGTTGTATCTCTGTTTTTTACTAGCGTTTTCGCTATTTTATCTCGTTCTTGTGTGAATGCGAAGGAAAATATCCAGCAGTCTATTATATTCTTCGTTGACGTTCTTGTCCATGGATATTATTGGTCTGTGTCAACTGTCAAATAGTACATAAATGTTGTGATAAATGTGGTTATCACTAGTTCCTAAATGACACAGACACATGTTTTGTGACTTTTGGACATGATAATTTGTAGATGTCACAACATGAATATATCTACAATTTTGTGAATACTGAATTGTGATATTATAATCCCGTAGTAAAGTTTGTAAGCATTTCAATATTGTTATATTATTTCTCAAGATATTACAAAACTATATTGAAGGCCTAAAACAAGATCAGAACACACAAATTACTTTGATGCTTGATCCGCAGTTATTACTTTTACAGACTACTATGACGCTGAATAAGTTAAGATCGGCTCCACTGGTCCTGATACAAGATGATATAAATAAAAATATTGTACCTCTACTTTTGGATTTAGTACAAAATGTGAGCGGAGTTATAAATTTCATCTCGTACGAGCAACCTGTTTCGGCATGGAGGAACGTCTTTACATCTGTTTCTAACCTCAACTGTTATGAGAATTTCAATCCAGACTTGTTCTCAAAATACACAGAAACGAAATGCTCATTTATAGTTGATTCTATGAACCAAATGGCTCTTAGTTTGGGCTGGAATGAGTGTTTAAAATGCATTCGGAAGTTAAAAGCAAACAGTAATGTGGAAAAGTTGATATTAATACTTCACAAAGACTGTCTATCACATGCGTCTAAGTTACACATTCATTTGAATCACATAGCAAATGCTATAGTCTCATATGATGAAAAAATTGCACACAAAATATGGGTTAAGATTAAGAAAAATAATACAATTGTAAAAACCGAAGAACTGCTGAGTTACGACATTGAGAACAATATGTTAAAATCGAAACCAATAATTAAAGAGGATAAAAAAGAAGAGGAACCAGAGAAACCATCCCCTGGCACACTTTCCACATTTAAAATTGAAGTCGAACAAACTGAGAAGATACAAAAATATAATTTGAAACTTCCATACATGAGTAAGATAAATGAAGGTGAAAGCAAGGTATTTTACGAGCCCGATGCTGTAGACGATTGGGATGAGGAAGATCCTGATGATGACCTTGATATTTGAAAGTTGTTATACAAGTTTACATGTATATGGTTGTAAATAATTTTTTTAAGAGTAAATACTTTGTTAAAGGCATTTGTTTATATTTTATTTAACTATCAACTAAGGCCTAATGCTGTATGGGTTTTAAAACTTGTGACGTCCCGCATTCAATGAACAGGTCAGGCAATGAAATTTCTGCAAGGGATTTTTGTTTAAAAAAAATTGTGGAAGTTTTTTTTGAGAAGAATTTGGGCCTTATGTGGCAATAAGCTAGACTCTCTATAGATGACAGTAGCACCTCTGTCTACCCTTTAGACATGAGCTTATAAGTAAAGAAGATAGTAAATAAACAATTATGGTAGGTTACTGTTTTTGATTCACCAAAATTGTGTAAATTCATGATTTTTTTTTATTGAAAATTTTCAGACTCAAAGTTTACTGCCAAATTTGCGTAGAATTAGCATAGCATCCATTTCTGAATGCTACAGTCAAGTTGGAATAAATGGCTGACTTCTCTTTTGAAGTTAAACCTCCATATTTCCTAACTTAGTCACAACAAAGTCAACATCTGAATGAAAAGTCTGCAATTTTAGTGTCATTACACCTTGTGACATTTCAAAATTGTGTATCAAAAGTTTAATCCTTTAGCCATTCAGAGTGAGAGAACAATATTGTGATTCTTGAGGGAACCTAAAAAAGTCTACTAACATCCCTCTATATACTACACAGCTCAGACCAAACTGAACATGCACACGTGGTGGACTAAGATCAAACCACTTATGGGCAAGATCATGGTTGTTATTCTTTCATGCCTATATTTGCATTTCAACTGAAATTTGCCACACTGATAAAGTATTGTCATATCTTATTGTACCCATATTTTAAATAAATTTATTTAATACTTATTGCTTACTCAAATAGCAAAAAAAATATAAAGAATAGTAAAACAGATGACTTATAATAAAAGCTTTTTAATTATAACCAGCTGAGACAAGTATTTCATGAGGTTAAGAGAAAGAATTATATATAAATTTATTTAGCATGAAACTATCATGCTATTTTATTTAAATTACTTTTCTGTTATTATTTAGAGAACATTAGGTAAGCTCATTTGCATGTAAAATGTAGCTTTTTACAGCAAAATCATATATTTCTATACAATGAGCTTGCATAGTATTATTAAAGGGAAAATTGACTAACATTATATTTTAAGGATTAGTATAGCTTGCCTTTGAATTGTTATAAATTTGCAATTACATATGTTATGACTAAAATTGCTAATGAAGCATTAGTTATAATGCTTGGAAATATTTAATTACATTAATTTACTAATTTCCATGTCATTCCCATATTGGGCATATAAAATAATACATTTACAACCATGTGGCCTTATTATTTTGAAAATGATTTAATTAACCAGATAATACAATAAATAATCAATTATTAATTATTGTGTTTATTTATTATTTTATCATTCATATTGCCAAACATTATGAGTAATCCACTGCATTAGTCGCTTTATTCATAACATACCCAATGCTAAATAAGGTATAATAGATAGACGAGGTTGTTATTTAGGATTAATTAAAAAATACATAAAATTCCATCAGACCAAGCATTTTGGTACAAGACTAACATAAATTATACGAAACGAAACACGGCAGGTCTTGTAAATGTTCGTAGAGGTAAGCTAAGGTAATTGTTGCTTCAGATAAACCCTCGGTTACAAAGAATTCACTTTTTATTTGTTTTTCTATGTTCTGTTACAATTTTGCGATTTTTTTTTATTTATTTGCCACGTCACTTGTGACATTACACAATATCTAACAAAGTAGAAATCCAAGGAAGTGGAAGTTAATTTATTAATGACACCGTAATTACATCACCTTTATAATCAACTCTTAAATTATGTTCATAATTACTCGTTCAATGATTAATTTTCAAGACCTAAAATACTAAACAATCAATAAATGATAAACAAATACAACAGAGAATCGGTTATGAGACATTACGCCACATAGTACAGTAAAAATTAAAATAATTAATGTTTACAAGATACATAAATAAGGAACCAAAACATCTTTACGAATTTAATGTCGTAACATTAAATAATATTATGCGAGCCGATATCGAACGTACACACAAGCTCAAACTTGGAAACTGTCGAAATAAACACTAGCAATTTAATAATCCGAATGACGAGCGACACTGACTCCGCGCTCGAAAACGAGCGGCGCGCAGCGACCACCAATACAAGCTCATAGATACACATAATAAAGCTAACAAAATATACGTTAAAAATGATTTACAACCTCATAACCTAACAAAATCCTTCGAGTTCATGTACAATTTCAGTATGCACTTTGTAATATCGGAGCACACAATGCGAGGGGAGGGGCGTTGGGACGATACATATACACACGGAACCGGGAAAGAAGAGTATGTGGTATGGGTGTAAGTGAAGCGGCGCGGCGATTTACTCGCCCGCCAGCTCTTTGAGTCTTTCTTCTCGCGGCCGCGCGCCGCCGAATATGGAGGACGCCTGGCTCGTGGACGCCAGCGAGTTCACCGGCTCCTTCACCGTGCGCGGCTCCAGCACCAGCTTCGGTCGACCCGTCGTGTCTGCAACCATAACCATGTACTGATATCCGAAAATATAACATCATCCCCTGCCACTACAAGATTTTCCACAAGTGGCAGGGCCAAACTGTAGTTATCTGTAACTACACGCTGGAATGACGGGCCGGTCTGACCAACTTGGTAACACAATCTCACAAAAAAAAGAAACAGTGAAGTTTAATACATCTCTTCTTCTTTTTTAAATACAAATGGCTCCCCCGTAGTTTCGGAGATTTTGTAATACACTTGTTGTCCTACTTTTCTTTACTTTCCTTTTCTCTTTTATATTCATTGATCCGAAATAGATCTGCGATCCAAGTATTGTATATGTTAATGGACTGAGACTGACTGACATTGTATTGTGTATTGTATCAGCCCATATACGTCCTACTCTACAATCAAGAGAATCAATTAAGAGTGGTAAGCCCACATAGTCCACCATGCTGGCCTAGTACAGGTTGACGGACTTACATACCGTAGAAATTCTTTAAAATCGCTACGGTATGCAGGTTTCGTCACGATGTTTTCCTTCACCGTTAAATTGCGTGGTGATTGACTATCAATACACACATAACTCAGAAAAGTCAGAGGTGTGCCCTGGGATTTGAACCCGCAACCACTGTGAACATGTAGTCATGTAGGTCTGGTCCATTACCAACAGGCCACCACGCACTCACCGACATGAGGTGTTAATAAATAACCCGGTGTTTAGTTGTTTGTGGGTATGTAGTGTGTGGTACCTGGTCGTGCGGGCGGCATGTCGTCGAAGTTGCGTCGGTGGCGCGCGGGGGGCGCGTTGGAGCCCGAGCGGCCCATGCGGCCCCACTCGCCGGCGCCGCGCGGCTCCTCCGACGCGCCGCGGGACGCGCGCCCACCTCCATCCCGGCCGCCGCCCTCGCGTCCGCCGCCCTCGCGCTCGCCCCACCGTTCGCCGCCGCCGCCGGCACCGCCGCCCCCTCCCCTCTCACGCTCGCGCTCTGAATAAAACACATATCAATACTTGACGCACGCACATTGTGCCTACACACTATATACCTAGTGTTTCACATATACATGCATATAATGGCGTTATTTTAACACTTGGCGCCCTAGACAACTGTAAATAGGCAAAACCCATAAGATTAACTGCCTTGTACCACTACTTGAAGTCTATTCAGACAGCTTATGCTCCACAACCTAGATTAATAAACAATTATAATGCAAAAGATTTCTGTTTTGTTTATTTGTAAATTAAAGTTATGTATATGAGTTTTGCACCAACAACTAATTAAATGAACAAAAGGAGATACAAATATATATAGATATTACAAAAAAAATATCATAAGTATTTATTTACCAGCAAAATCTCTGCCCACTGCAATATACATTTTAGTAAATCGTGATTCTAGATTAAAATGCATTTTCATAGCGTAGTCTGATATTAACAAAGATGCCGAGAAATTAAAAATTACCAACACACGTGCTTCCCCTTAAAGTATTACGGCAAATAGATACCTACATATGTACCTCTGTAACAAATGTTAAGGCGAAGTCTATGAAAATTTTGTTGTTGTTCAAAATGATTTTCACTGTTTATTTCGTTAACTATTTCATAAACGACGAAACGAATAAATACGTATATGTTAAAATCTTGTAGTTTACCCATCCCAACCGGTTTTATTCGAAAAGGTGGTGGCAATTCTTAATACTTTATAAGCTCATTACTCCAAAACGGATAGGTATTTTCCAAATATTATTTCTTTATCATATTAATATTATGCCCTTGTATCCAACTGAGCAATTGCGCCATTTTCTTGCGCTCCCTGTAGTACATCATTTCCGTACTTTTAACATATAAAGCAAAAAATATTCTTGGTATTAAATATATTATAATGCAATATCAAGAAATGGTGATGGAACAATGTATGGCCAGTAGTTTTGGCGAATACACTTACAGCATGGCCTCAGTACACTATGTAGAAGTGGCAGAATTCAAATGTTATAATATGATATATCATAATCAACTCATGAATATTTTTATTTAGTTTTTATTTTTGCCTTTTATGAACCCTTTTTCGATGGCCATGAACATTTGTGAACTCAAAAGGTTAGATGTATGATTGGATTAGAATGATAAATGTCCACAAATTAATAAAAAGTATACACGCATATGAAATGTATGTCGAAGCATGCAATTTATGTTAGTTAAGCACGAAAGCACATATTACAACACCAAAACTGGATGTATAACTTTAAGACGTTTTGTTAATTTTATTTTATGTAAATTTTCAAATCCCATGGCAAATTATATGTTACTAATACAGATAAAAGAAACATCTGATTGTCCCTAACAGTCCTTATTTTGATTGTCCTTAAAGTCTGTGCAAAGTAAATAAACTTGTATAACAAATGAAAGAAAGCATAATAATATGCTATTTAGAATCATAAAACAAATACGTAACTCATGTTTTACCTATACTGCAGTAAATACGAGAAAAACTGATTTATTAACACACATAGAGCATGGCACGTTAGCCAGTTTTATCAAGAGATGTCACGATTAGATTCCAATGGATATCCGCGAATACGACACGGATCTTAATATACGATCTCAATGGGCACCAATGCGTGTCACATTGGACCGACAGTTGGCGCTTACTAGCGTGAGTATGGAGAATATCAGCAGCGATATTATTGAGATATTTTATTAGAACAATTATTGCCAACGACATTTTGTAACAGAAATATGCAGTGTCGTACTGCAAATTTTAGTTGTCTCTATCACTCTTACACAGTCCCACTATCTTCCCTTCTGCTCTACCGCTTGCCCAAGTGCCTGGCTTGCACGCACAGACTGACTACGATACACTCTCCAGAATATTACCTGAACAGTGTATACGGACATCCAGCTCCTGACTAGTTTAAACTAGAATGTAGACCGAGTTACTCATCCAGTTGAAGCATAAGCAGGTATGCAAGCGTTAGTTCGCGCGATGTTACCGTGTGTGAAC
Source organism: Theretra japonica (assembly GCA_033459515.1). Taxonomy (NCBI): domain Eukaryota; kingdom Metazoa; phylum Arthropoda; class Insecta; order Lepidoptera; family Sphingidae; genus Theretra; species Theretra japonica. The sequence goes on from CM065942.1 coordinate 8,564,679, forward strand.
CCTCCACCCTGGTGTCGCGGCGCGCGGCGGTCGAGCGCGTCGAAGTGGTCGTACGTACCGCGGCCGCCGTCGCGCCTGAAACCACCCCCGCCGGCGCCGCCGCCCCCGCGCCCTCCATCGCGCCCGCCGTCCCGCCGACCGCGGTCGAAGCCGCCGCCCCTGGAACCACACCATAATAAATTAGTACACAAAATATACTTAACAGACTTCAATAGAGGAGATTCATAACAGCTCTATTTATTATACCATTTCAAATTATGTTTTTGTTGTGTTCAATATAGCTGTTTTGTGTTGAAATATTTCTATGGCATGTAAAGACCGCCAACCGGCACTAGGCCAGTGTGGTGGGCAATATGGCCTAACCCGACTCAATCGTACTCTCGATTGTAAAGGAGGCCCGTATCATGCGGTGGGACGTATATGGGCTGATACAGATGTTGAAAACAGCAATTGTCTGAGGGAGAGTAACAACAGTAAATACATAATTCAATAACCATGATTTGTGGAAAAATTCTGTGATAAAATCCCATAATATTACTTTAAATGGTAGGGTAACAAAACTAGAAAGCCCTAAGAATACCATGATGGTACCTGGGCCTAAACATAGATGGACCGAATATCTGAGGTCTGCCACGATGCACTGGCTTGACTTTCTTAAGGGAGCCATAAGTGATTTATTAGCCATAGTTAAAGATTGGTCTTAATAGTGTAAATTGGCCAAGACAACACTTCCCAGAAATAGTAGATGACTGCTCCTGCGCTCCAACTCAGTATTATCAAATAAAATACTTGATTAATCAATATGGCCGAACACTTTCAAAATATTGATCAAATTATTTTTAAAATATCATTTTAGTTCTAGTCAGCAATTTCTTCTTTATTTTCAAACAACAAAAAATTGAAATATAACTGACCTGTCACTTCTTTTTTCCTCAGCAACATCAATTTTGATTAAATTTCCGTCTACATTAATAGCTCCATTCAATTCAATTGCCTTCATTAAATCTTCAAGACATTCAAACTCTACGTAGCAAAAGCCTTTGAATTTGTCTGTTTCTTTATCCATAACCAATCGTACATTTTTTATAGATAGATCCTGAAAAAGCAAAAACAAACATATTTTATAATACGGAAGTGAACATAAGGTGTGGGTTTTGAAAAAATCATTTTTTTTTCTGACATCAAAATCAGAACTAAGCACCTGATGTTACGTGCATTGTATTCCAAATATGGTATGCACCAGCAACATATTTTTACCTTTGTTGATCGGCACAATTATGCACACAATTACATTGAAATTGCACTTAATTGTTTTCTAAAAAGTTTAAAAAAACTGGTAGTCAGCAATGGGGGTTGATTAAACATGTAGTAAATATTGCTAAGTATTCAGAATTAATTTTATGGGAATGTCACAATATTACAATATCTTTTGGAAGGTATCAATGGGACTTTTATTTTGCTGACATTACTTTTTTAGTAACATTTTTCTAGCTTTAAAGTACTTATATTGAAGCATTGACTGCCATATCTGTACCATCAAAGAATTCGGTTTTCAAATCATATTTTTATCAGCCTATTACAGTGTGCTGCTCGACATAAAGCTTTACAACTGCACTGATTGTTTTTATTGCATACGTCCTGCAAAGTCATCTGATGGTGAGTAATCACTACCACCCGTAAACATCCACAACACTGGATCATGGATGTGTTGCTGGCCCAATTGGGAGAGGAGCAGGGCGGAAAAAGGATGGGAAGAGAAAAGGGTTATTGGGCATCCAGCAATCTCACTCATTGAACAAACCATGACAAAGAATCTGTCGATTTCCTGTGAGACAGTGGTTCCACCCAGGATAAGCCTGCCTATTCATACTGAGTCATGATTGACAACAGCGTGGCTCTACCACTTTACAGAAATTTGCATTCCAATTAGTCATTTAATGACCTGCATTATGTTAAGATGCTCCTAACTCTATTAAAATACTATTAGCTAATTGAATGATAGGCATTTGTGTCTTTAGGACAATTTGTAAAGAAAATAATATAGTACACATACTAATATTATGGTACACGTACTAAACGAGTTGCCATTAACTAATTGGATGAAAACATGTTTAACCTAAAGCTGCATTTAATAATTTGAAATAATTATGAGTGTCCCATATAAAATCTCTGTGCTGTTATGATATTAAATGCTACATTGTACAAGAATTTTAAGAGATAACAATGCAAATTAGTAAATTCCATACTAAAGAGATATTTTTTTAGTTGGTATTCTCTAATTATAAGTGTTAAATTGCTTTATAAGGTTTATCACAAGATTATTATAAAGTCATGTAAGAATTTTTCCGATACTTAACTCGACTGATTCTTAAACAATAGTATTTTTCACACAGGAAGTTAAGTTTCATTTGCCTTTTTAATTAATTATTTTTGGTAACTTGACCTTTAAGAAGTTAAAATTTTGGCACTTTATTTATCTTACTGAAGCAAATTATTTAAATAATTAAAGTAAAATATAAATAACCCATAAGATGTCAAAATATACATTGATATTCACTTGCATTCTGATTAACAAACACTTTTTCATTTAAATAAACAACCTTGCCTTAAAATAAACCTTCATGAGAATTACCTACCAATATGGACATAGCTTCATATGTCACAGTGTTTTTAATCTGGCTAGCCTTAAGCCAATAAGTAATAACAACATATGTATTACTTGTAATGTGTTAATACATCATATTGTTTAAAAATTAATTTGTACTTTCCTTTAAATTAAACAATAAAAGAATACTTGTTGATCAACCACTTGTGGTTATCTATTGAGCACCGAGTCAATTGTAGAGTAATACTTTAGGAAATTATGACTATAAATATGAAGCAAGCAATAATATAATACATGTCTTCTATAGGGAAAAACTGTTGAATATAAACTTTAAAGTTTAGGTAAAAGAATATTATAATTCACTTTGAGTATAATATCAATTTTGTTAAACTTCCATTGACTATAATAAAGTACAATTTGAAGCACTTTGTGAGCTTTACAGTGATGTAATGTGATCATAACATGACCTAGAATGACATAATAAGGCATTGAACGTCAACATAACCAAACATACAGAGTGAGATTAATTAAGGTGTAATAATTACCCACATACCGCCTAAAAGTGTCAAGTACATAAACAAAAATTGTGAAAGGATATGAATAAATACTCACAGGGAAAATTCTGTTTATGTCGCCTTGAATAAGTCCGGAGGGTAAATTCCCAACATAAGCCTTGTAAGGAGGCTCAGAGGGGAGCGGACGGCCCCCGGCAGTCCGTCTTCCGCCACCGAAATCTCTGCAATAACCAACATAATTTGCACTCTTTTCATAACCTATAAAAACTATAAAGGAGCACTCACTGTTGACAAAACAGTTGTAATTGCCGTAAAATTTTTAACGCAGGTGAGGAAATCGAAGCAAATCCATTGGCGTGAGTAGAAATTCCATTTTCATTCAATGTTATCGCGAAGTAAAAACATGAAAGTTCACTCGCAAATAATACAGAAAATTAAAATTAAAAATTATATTCAGGCACTAAATTGTTCGCTACACTATAAAAAATGCAATATGTTATGATCAAAACTATGTTTTAAAATAAATACCTGGAATTAACATCGTCAAATCCACTGCGACCTGCCATGTTTAGAAACATGGAACACTGAATGCGCGCGCATCAGTTTCTAGAAGCGGCCATAAATAAGTTTTTTTATATATCAACACTGAAAATTTTCTTGCTAAATTACCATTTTTGCACGATTTTCATATGAAGATGTCATTAATCATTACGTAATACTAATAGGTATCTAATATTAAATGAACGCGAACTGTAACTTTTTATGATCTTGAAATAATTAGAAAGAACTTTGAAATATTCCTTTTCTCTAAGCTCGGGTATTTGCAATAAAAAATCTTTAAAGTTGTCTATGGATTAAAAAATACCTCAGGGTTTCATCATTAATTAATAAAGACAAAGATAAATGTTTTAAATTGTTTAAATGATTATCCTTTATTATACAAGCACGATTTAAATAAATTAATCTAGAATTTATAATGAATCTAATAAAAAAATACTAAATGCCAAATATCCTAATTTTAATAAACTAAAATTATGGAACAAATACTGTCAAATGATTTACAAATGTCAGAGACATGTGAAGTTTCATTCCATTTCATTCATTGCTTTGATGTGAAATGTGGATTCCATGTGGTATTTGATTGTTGTGACAACTATTATCAATGAAAATGAAAGAAGAAAGCGATGAAAATAAGCCCCAAACAGATGTGAAAGTAACTGCTTCTATTTTAGATGCATTCGATTTGTTAAAAGCTCCAAAAGATGATTCGAAACTAATAGGGGGAGCGAAGATAATAACACAATTACAAGGCAATGAGGTTAGGTTTTGTATTGGTAAACTTCATTAATGTAGTATGTACTGTTATTATAACTTAATTCGTGTTATAATGTGATTTTATTTATTTATAGAGCGAGAAAGATACGCAATATGTTGTCAAACGGCTTGTGCGAAGTTTGGGCGCGAACGTGCCCGAAATACGCGCTGGGTACTTCGCCACCTTGGTGGCTGTACTCACAAAATTCGATCAGTTAACAACTAGTCAAGTACTTGAGTTGGTTAAAAAGGAACTACATGCAAATGGATCATCTAAAAGTGTGAGTATTCCAAAAATATATATTCATATATGTTCTATTTCGGAATAAAAGTCTGCTGGTTTCTAAGGTGGTATTAATGTAGTTTACAATTTGACTTAACTTATTAAAATGAATATTGATTTTTATACATATATTACTCCATTAAAGAAGTTTAACCCTATACTGCAATTTATACAGAATTATTTGGTATTGAACAATTACACTACTAAAAACCCGAAATAATAATTGTGTGTAGTTTGATGTAGTAACCTTAGACAAATATCAACATTCAGGAGCAGAGTTTTTATAGCTAAAGATGATGATAAATTATGTGCATTAATATTTCAGGAAGTGGGTGATGTAGCACTCGGACAGATTTTGATATGTGGGGCATTGTTCAGATCAAATGTGATTCTAAAAAGCAGCAGTGAAGAGCAGGCACAAGTTGTGAAACTGCTGTTGTCGGCCAGCAAAAAAAAATCATACCTTAGTACAGTTGCATATCTTATTCTTCTTGATTTCGCTACCAGGGCAAGTATATTTTCATTTTTTTTTTCTTAGATATTTTAATCATTTATTTTTTCTCAAATCATTCTTATAATTTGATTTATCTTTCTTTTAATTAGTTGTAAAATTCATTCCTCTATTATCTTTCAACCTATTTTGATGTTGCTTTTGACTAAAAGTTATTTAAATGCAGTAATTTCTTGCAAACATAAAATAATGAGCAGAATAAAATGTACCAAATATCCATAAATGACATTATCATAGTCGTCTGTAAGTCAATAAATACAAGAAGATAAATATTAAATTAATTAATAAATAACAATCCCAGAAAATTATTATATTTTTTATTTATTTCAGTTGGATCAAGATCAGTTTGCATCCATTGTTTGGTCTAACATAAAAGAAGAATTCAAGAAAGATATAAAAGATCACAGTCTAGACTCTCTGTACTTCCTTATGGTTGTTAATAACAAATTCCCAACAAAAGTTAAGCTGAGGAAATTAATTGGAGTTGCTGAAGTTCTTTGTGAAGATAATATCCACTCCATTTGTGAAAAACTGTTGGTAAGATATTTTTTCTATAGTTGTTATATTGCTAGTACATATTAGAAACATTTTATTGATGAGCCATTCGCCTATACAAAATGCACTATTGCACACCATATTTCATTCTATTACATTTTAAATGATATCTATTTAAGTTCCAACACTTTACATTAAACTGTTAGGAATTAAAATAATTATTATTATTCTAATCTATTTTAGGCTGGTGTTGAATATAATTCACTAAGTCATCCAATCTATAAAGAAATTGGAACACAAATAGCAAATTCACCACACCTACAATTATTTTGGACATCAGGAATAGACAGCCAACTTCTAAAGCATAATAGAAATCGAGAACTGGCAGCTGTTAACATTCTTACCACTATACTAAACAATATAAAAGACAACTATGAAGTTATACCTGAACTAGTAAGCAAGAATTTTTTCAAGCTCTTCATGGATTGGTTTAAAGGCCTCCAAACTGCAAGTAAAATTCGAAGCAAAAGAGACCATGAAGATGACAACAAAATTATGATCAAGAAACAAAGAGATCTACTTATCGCCTTAACTAAAGCACTTAAATCAGAAAAAGTCACTAGCAAAACAAAAGTCCAGATACTCAAGAAGCTGCTTTTCAATCCAGGTGAAATCAATTTCTCTGAAATTACCGGATCAAGCATTGTTAAATCTATTGTTGCTGATCTAGATAAAGACGGTGTTAAGAAAATGGCTAAGTTGTTCAAAGGAGTTTTGCTGAATACAACAAAGAAATCGATTAAGGAGGGTGTTGAGAGAAATTGGTACAATAATGAGAGGGTGAAGGCTGGAGAACTTCTGTCGTATTTAGTAAGCCACGAAGCAGTGAAAGATGATGTAGAATTCAAACTGACCTATATGAAGCTGTTGATGTGCTTCGGATTCTTTAAGATCAGTGATGACGAGAGTGTTGCTGTTAGTAATGACATGTCAGGTATAGTACCATTTTTACTACATTCTGTGTTATGCATATAAATGTTTTGTTAACACATTCTTCAATATAATGTAGACATTAATGGTATATGGTAGCCGAGTTTTCTATAAATACAAGCAAAACCATTTAGAATATTTGACTTTGCTAATACAATAGTATTAATTGCAATAGTATCAGCATCAAATGATGACCAATAAATTGAAGAATCATACAATTTGTTAAAAGTCCATTTGTACCTTTTTAGTGTTGATAAAATGTATCTTATGTTTGTTTCTGCTGTTAATTATACTGCATGACATGTCTTTTTTATTTCCAGGTTCCATCAAATCAAGCTTCTACAGATGCTTCACATCGCGTTTCTCCAATGTGGACCATCTTGTCACTGTTTTATCATCTCTTAGCAGTTTTATCTGTACTATCCTAGAAAAAGAACAAATACGTACAAAACTAGAAAAACAATTTCCTGAAGAAAATATGGAGTGTTGGCAAATGCTCATGGAAGTCTGTCGGAAAATTGAAAAAAATGACCCAAAATCTAAAATTGACAAAGTTTTCCTTATATTGCTTTATCAACTGGGATTATTTTTATTCTCTGATCCTACTCACGTGAAGATCGCCAGAAGTTCCATCAAGGAGTTAAAAAGTTGTTATGAACACTACAAGAAAGGATTGAAAAATAAACAAAAACCGAAAAAGGAAGGTGATTTGTCAGTCGATCCAGAATGGATTGAAGTGTTAGTTGAAGTTCTACTTTCAATTCTGTCAGTTGAATCAAGTGTACTTAGGTCGGTAGTACAATGCGTGTTCAGACTACTATGGGAGTATTTAACTCCCTCATCAATGGGTCAAATTGTGTCTGTGCTAGACCCAGAGAACGAGACAAACCCTCTTACACAAGATAGTGAATCTGAAGGCGAAGAATCTGATGCTGAAAGCAATGACGAAAACGAGGAGGATACAGGAAATGACGGAGATGACAATGAGAAAAGCGATGACGCTAGTGACAGCAACATTGAAGATGATGACGACGACGAAGAAATGAAAACGCCTGACCAACTAAGACTAGCCGTGCAGAAAGCTTTGGGCGCAGCTGCAACCGCTTCCGACACCGAAAGCGTGGACGCTGATATGATCGACGAGGAGGAAGGCAAGAAACTTGACGATGCTTTAGCAGAGGCATTCCGGCAATTCCACCAAGGCAAAAACAAAAAAAACAAGAAAGATCGTAAAGATAAAAAAGCACTGTCTGACTTCAGAATCCGTGTCCTCGACTTAATTGACATATACTTAGAAAAAGATCCGTCAATGGATATCTGTCTGGGACTGATGACGCCCTTGACGAGGTGCCTCGAATTTTGCATACAAGATAGTCAATTTAGCGAATTAGAAAACAGAGTGCGGAAAACCATAAAGAATCTGACGAAAATAAAGAAATTTTCTTCTACTGATGACGTAACTATGGATATTTTGTGTGATTATTTAAAACCAACAATTGATAAGGGAGAAAGATCACATTTCTTGTATCAAGCACTGGGCGACGTTGTGACGTACTTTGCGATGTTTATAGTACATTGTTCACAAAAAATTACACAGAACGCGCAAAAAAAGAAGACGTCATCCCCACTAGTAGAAATATTCAAAGATGCTCTGCAAAGTTACTTCAAGAACAGAAATTGTATGTTGCCTATTATCTTCTTCCACAATATTTTGCAAACAGAATGGGAGGGTACATACGAAATGGTCCCAGTGTTAATAGAAAATATCTTCAATAGTAAGGTCAGACAGTTCCGTCGCAATGAAGGAATTGAGTTGATGACAGGGTTTTATCGCGCTTTAAAGAGAAGCAAACCTACAACTAACAACGCACTCAGCAGATTGGCCAACTTGGAAGCGCAGTTTGAAAAAGTACTTAACGACACCTTATCTGGTGATAAAGAGATTGCGGTAAAAAACAATTTCTTCAATTTGTTAAAGAAACTGATAAATACGATTAAACTATTCCATGAAAGTTGTCAAGTAAAAACAGATTTAAGTTTTGAATCATTGCTAAGTATTGTAGGCTCATGCAAAGGAACAGTCAAAGTCAACAATAAAAACCACGTTCAGGCACCGCAGCCGAATAAGAAAGTGAAAAATAAAAAGAAGAAGAGAAAAATCGAGCATATGAATGGACATGCAGAACCACAAGGGAAGAAAGCACGAAAAACTTCTGAGCAGAGTGATTAAAGATGACTTGTCGTTATCAAACGTCTTGTAATAAATTTTGATTAATCATTTACAAATAAGTTATACTTTTGTAAGTAATAAAGTCATCTATATTGTGTCCCATAAAAACTTTTTCTATGATTTTTTCATTCCATAATTAATGTTTCTCCATTTGTTGTAATGTAGGTGTATACATTTATAGTACAAATACCCATTTTACTACAATAAATTATAATTCGTTATTTTGTAGCTTCGTTAAAAATACAAATATATATATTGCCTGCTTCAAAAGTACATTTAAGTAATTCTATCATTAGTTGCAATATTTAGCTGGTTTTGCAGTAACTCAATTCACTAGAATATTATTGCATTGCAGAAAAGTGTATCAAGATTACCCAAAGATGGCGTTACTAGTATCCGAATGATGTTGCCATCATATATTTTATGCTATTGAAAGACTAGCTGGCAGTCCCGTGTTCACTCGGGCTGGGGGTAATTATTAATGTCCCGCCGCAACCTTTTAGAGGAGAATATTGAAAATATCTATGCTCTTGATTTAAATGTTAGTACGCAAATGGTTTAGATATTTTATAATACGAACATTCCCACCTGAAAGCGAAAGTGTTACCATGGAATAAGCAATTTAAATATGTGTATTTGCTACTCTCAAACTCAAAGGGATGGTTTGATATACTCGTAGAATATAGGGCGGACGAAATGGGATATAAGAGGGTAGGATTGCATGCCTTGAGTCATGGAACAGATTGAGACAGGATAGAATGAGATGTAACGGGAAGGACGAGAAAAGCAGTATAAAGGACGACAGCCACATTAAGTTTAAATATAAAATGGTACGTGAAATGATATGTGTCTGATGTGGACTGTCACTGGACTCAAAAAGATTCTGAAGCCGGGTCGGACCGCTAGTTAAAAATAAAGGAGGCAAATACACTCCATAGTTTCTCTTAAATCTCAAAATAGTTTTATGCAATCACCCGTTACATTGATACACAAGATATACGCTGGATATTCTTACTTTACGACTTTACGTAGAGATAAAAAAATCATGAATCACACAAACATTACTGTTTTATTACTGATGTACTTGTGCTTTTTCAATTCACAGTAAGCTTCTAGTCAACTGTGTTACCACGGCTGTTAAGTAGTATGTAATACCGTTTAAAATAATATGAATTAAGAAAGTACGAAGATCCAATAGTTTTCAGACTTCCAGTAAAATAGAGCCATGCTATGCCGTGAAAATGGTTGATTTTAGATTATTTTTTAAACAGGTATCCTTCTCAACACAAAAATAATGATATACTAATAGCGAATCAATGTGGACAAATTGTTTATTATTCAAAGTTAGATTTTAATAAATAAGCTAAACCGTTTTAAATAACTAGCTCAAAATATATAATTGAATTGGGTTGAGCTGTGAGCACTTTTTATAATCTCTGGCAAATGTCAAGATTTTAAAGTAGAAAATATTTTGAGTCTGGCAACATCTCCTACCGGAAACAAGCAGCAACTCATATGTTTCACAACCTGCTCAAAACTCAGCCAGCCATCTTTTGTGGAAAAATCATTTGTTTCGTGTCATCAGGGTAAATTTCACAATTGTAATTAATGTCAGAGCCACAGTCTTCGCTTTTATTAAAAAAGCAGCTAGCTGGTAAGTGTGCTTTTTCCTGTAGTAGCATTTGTGCCAGTCACTGTACGATTGTGGGACTACTCGTTCCAGCAATCATTGACCTCAGCGGACGAATTTTGGCTATCTTTGTGATTTCAAAAATGCTGTAAATTTTGAGAAACGTTTATATTTGACGTGTTTTAATTTTAATTAATTTATGAAGGGTCGGTTCGTTCGTAACAAAATCAATAGTCGTCGCCGTGACAGGTATTCGTGCCAAAGTCAAAGAGTAAAATAAGTGTATTTACGGTTGAAAGTTGGCAAACGTTCACGTTTCTCGCGAATATTGTGCGCAAATTTGCTTTATTTGCAAAAAACCGCATTGCCTTTCGCATTACATTGTCGGTTCGGCTTTTTTCTATTTCAGAACTGAACAAAAATCCAGTGGAAGGATTTTCTGCTGGGTTGATAGACGACAATGACATTTACAGATGGGAAGTGCTCATCATCGGACCTCCAGACACGTTATAGTGAGTAACATTGCACCACTTCATGATAATCATTAGTTTACATCACATGTATAAAGATAGTGCCAATGTTCACCATCTTTGTGCCTATGTTAAGTTTTATTGTTGATTGAATGACTTTATTTACCTAGTGGCAGCATATATAGATCCTGAGTTTTTGAAGAATACTTCCTAATTAATTAGTTATTTCTATGCATATTCACTTGAATCGGGAGAGTGATGTACCCAAGTTTGGGGATGTACTTAATACCCCCTTAGCCCTGGTCTTAGTTAAGTAAAAAAAAATAAAGAAATGGTTGCATATTATTAAGGGCTTAGTTTTATTGTTTAAATCAGAATAAATTTTGATGTAGCAAATAGCAATAATACTGTATCGCCTGAATACTGAAATGCCATTTAAATATTAAGTTCTACTTAAAGGCCCCCATCCTACTTAGCCAGTACATTTAAGCGGGACTTGGGTATTTTAGTGCAACATAATATTTAAGTAGCATTTGGGTATTCAGTCCTGCTTGGGCAAGAGTATTAGTCTTTGTGGATAATTAATAAATATTTTATTTACTATTACCTAATTCTACTTAATTGTTTTCAGTGAGGGTGGATTCTTCAAAGCGCATTTACACTTTCCAAAAGAATATCCTTTGAGGCCACCACGGATGAAATTTGTCACTGAAATATGGCATCCAAATAGTGAGTAACATTGTAATTATATTTTCTATTAATAGTTTTGGAACATTTACTTTCAATAATTAAAAGTAGTAATATGCAAGTTAGTGTGTATTATGTATACACATCTAAAAATGTATATAGTGCTATTACAATTATGAAAAAAATATGTTTTCTATTAGTGTTTATTGAAATAGTTTTTATTCAAGTAGACTTTTAAATTATGTTTTGCATTGTAGCCAATTACATATTGCAGAGTTTATGTATATTTAAATTGCTATGTGTAGAGCTCTGATGTTTTCAACACTTCATTCCACATATAAAGATGTCATAATTATTTTTTTTACACAGCACTACAACTTCGGAAATATCGTAGAACCCATTTCTGATAACTACAATTGTATTATTTTGAAATTATAATACAAATCTTTGTTTAATGTAGGAGAATTAATATTTTAAAACTTATTTTAAAGCTATGGTTGCCATGAGAACGGTATGCAAATGATTAGTGCTGTCGATGCATAGTTTCTAGTTATTTAAGATTATTTAATAATTGTTAAAAGGTGGTACCTATTTAAATTAAGTACTAGAGATCTCTTAGCTGTCGAAATTCGATCGTAATTCAACTTTATACTGTATGTATCTGTGACAGCCCATATACATTCCACTGCAAAGCACAGGCCTCCTTTACAACAAAGACTATGATTGCATGGGGTTACGTCATAAAGTCCTCCACGCTGGTCTAGTGCTTGTTAGTGGATTTTACATACCATAGTTTTTTTTTACAATTCATTGTGGTATGCAGGGTTTCCTGACAATGTTTTCTTTCACTGTAATAGTGCACGGTGATTGATTATGCATGCAAACATGACTCCCAAAAGTCAGAAGTGTGCCCTGGGATTTAAACCCACAACCATTATAAAAATGTTGGCAGTCGTGTCTAGTCTCTCACCAACAGGCCATGACTTCTGCATACTACTATTATTATTTATGATAAATTAAACCTCCATACTACCTTTACAGATGACATAATATCTAAAATACCAACATTTGAACATAAATCATAACAAATACTTTGATTATATAATATCTGGATATGGCATCAACATAATAAAATATTTATTAAAAATGTGGGTCGCTGAAAACAAAACTGATGCTTAATAATTAATTTGTATTTGTCCCCTAGTGCATCTAAAAACGTCATTTCAAAATAAATGTCGTTTATGAAAACTAAAAATGGTCATTACAATGCGCAAAAGCTACAAATAAGGTATACCTCATATAAAAGTGTTGTCATTATCACAAAAAAAAGCTATTTTAGAGGATGCGGACATTATTTTATTGGACAAAAAAGTTATACGAAATATGCCATATCCAGACACTACACAATCAATGTACACGTTTTTTTAATTTCGTTCTATTACGTCACCAGCCTTTGGAATGCAAATCATTTTACGTTGGTAGGTCCTTCAAGCTTGACTATCTTTTACATCTTCTGTCAACTAAAGACAGACCATTGAATACTGGTTGCTCGCCTCATGCTTAAACTGTTTAATTAATTTTATTTAATAAATTTTCAGCTGTGCCAAATATCATGCACCTCCGACCGCGCAATTTTCGTATAACTGCGTACAAACATTATGTTGCTTGAATTATAATTTCCTAATAATATTCCATTTCAACAAAAATATTTAGGAGAAATACCTTAGAATGTAGCTTACAATGTAATAGATTTCGGTAATTTTAAATTTTTAAATCGGCATCTTACGATATATAAATATTACGATATTTAATTATTGGTAGATTGTGTTATATTTTTGAATCAGCCATTTTCCTTCCGTTTTGGTGCCCTTTTAGCTTTCTCGATATAGTAGTTTTTAAACGTGCGTTGATATATTTAACCAGAAAAAACGGATTTATAAAAAAATATTTTAATCTATGTATGTTTGTTCCTAATGTAAATCGATTCGTGAAAAAAAGTTTCATTTTAAACCGATAATTCGTTAGTCGTTACTAATTTCTTTTCTAGTTCGAATAAACGTCATTAAGTAATCCGAAGATAGGAACTGAAGTATAGTATAAATATTTGTGTGCAGAAAGAACATTAGTGATTAATGTTTGATAACAAAGCATTTTTAAGTCATGAGTTGTAGATAAAATGTATTGTAATATAAATGGAATGCCTGGAATTTCAGTACAAAAGTATATTTATGAATTTTGTCTCAGCAAAGATGGCAAATCATATTGTATATCATTATACAGTCACTTTATAGCAATTTGAAGTTCTGCTAATAGAAATTTACATGCACTGGGCTATGAGCGCCTGCCTGCAATGCTTTTTTGCAGTTTTTGTATCTGATGCGTTTTACTTCGGACAGCCTCCGTGGCGCAGTTGGTTAGAGGCTGGTTGTGAAACCCGAGGTCGCGGGTTCGATCCCCGAACCGATACAAATGTTTGTGTGAACCGCAAGCATTTGTTTCGGGTCTGGGTGTCTGTGACACCGAAGATTCTCTCGCAGTCCCTGATACCCACGACACAAGACTCAATCTTACTGCTGGGTGTATTAAACCCTCAGTTTCCCCAAAGAGGTTACCGAAACGTAGCCAAGATACAGACGCAGGCCGGTCCTCATCAGGCCGATAGAGAGCCCGATAGAATCGCTGCTGCTGGCTGTATTTATTATTATTATAAATTATTTGTAATTGGATTTGTGCTCGTTACGTTTAGCTCACTACCACATAGAATAGATGTACCATCAACTGTGTGTAAATATAGTGCTGCAGCTAACTTATTTACTAGCTTGAAAAAAAAAATAGAGTACATGAAGTCCATTCTCAAATGTGTCAATGTTGCAATAGAACATTGCTTAAACAGCATAGTGTGTTATTGTCATAGAGAATAAGCCCAACCTGCAGTGTACTGAACTAGTACACTTTCTAAATAATGCTGTTATTAAGCTTTTAATAAAATAGATTATTGTTTCATTCTTCATAAAGATGATGCCATCCACTGATAAGTTATCATTCATAAGAATCTTAATTTCCACCAATGCTTTTAAATTTCAGTTGAAAAAAATGGTGATGTTTGCATATCAATATTGCATGAGCCTGGTGATGACAAATGGGGATACGAGAAGGCGTCAGAACGATGGTTGCCCGTACACACAGTGGAGACAATCCTTATCAGTGTAATCTCTATGCTAGCTGATCCTAATGACGAAAGCCCTGCTAATGTTGATGCTGCGGTAGGTCACATTTATTATTTTCTTAAAAACCCTAATGTCATAAATAATATGTTTTACTAATACATTTCATATTTAAATTATTAATATTTAATAATATTATGATACTAATGCTACATTTAATATGTACTTTTTCATTACTGTTCTACATGTTGGTGTCTATGTAAAATAATGTGGGCGATTAGACAGAAATTACGTAGGCGGTAAATTGTACCGAACTAGAATTAGAACTGAGTGTGTAATCTATGAATATTTTATGTAGAATCACTTTTTTTTTGCATGAATATACATTTTACAGTAATAGTGTTTTAATAAAAGAGTATTGTCTCTAGGTATTATTTCATGGCTGTATGTAATGTTGTTTTTTCAATTGTTTTCCGTATTATGTAATTTGAAGAATGTAGTAATGGCAGAATGTTTTCATACTTTTTTTATATCAATGGGAAATGTCATTATTAATATTCACATAGTATATTAGTTGTAGTTAATATATGTTATGTAATGTGTGCTGTATGGCACTTATATTATAAAGTTGAAATTGCTTAATAAATATATTTGTGTCTGTGTATTTCATAATCTCATTATAGTGTTGTTTGTATTCACAGAAGGAATGGAGAGAACGATATTCGGATTTCAAAAAGAAAGTTGCCAGATGTGTTAGGAAAAGTCAAGAAGATTGCTTTTAGGAGTAAAAGGGCATTTTAGAAATAATGATTACTGTTGAAAAAGGGGCATTGTAACACAACATAACATAAGACAGCGTGTGAGACAGGAGTTGACATAACATAGCAGCAAGTTCATAACCTCGCATCTCGCATGGACCTGCACATAACCACAGTAGTAGATGTGAGCGCTCATTCTGTTTCTTTTTACAGAAAGAATGGAGGGAATCATATTCGGAGTTTAAAAGGAAAGTAGCACAGTGTGTGAGAAAGAGCCAAGAGGATTGTTCCTAAATAACAGTGCCCTTTTTCATTGATTTATTTGGATAGTGAGTGTGTTGGTGATGCGGTTAGGACGTTAAGAGCAGGCCCCTGGCGTGATTCACAGTGCGAGCCCCTCCATCTGGGCCAGAGACAATATTGAAATTGAATTAAAATAAATACTTATTGTAATTAAATGGTGTCGCTGCCGTATTTTATAAATAATAAATTAAAAATAGAATTCGAGGTCTTTTTTCATCTTTTTTAAGACATGTTAGCTAGCTATTGTTATAATGATGAAATGTGTATTGTAATTTTTATAGAAAAAACAAATCTGCATTTTGTTCTTTTACATCCTCATATGATTATAACTTTGATCTCTGTATTGTAGAAGCCAAATCTGAAGTAAATTTAAACAAGCTATTTATCACGTGTTTATGGATCGCTGCTGTTCAGTATAAATAAAACATGCAAGTGATGGTAAATGAAACTTATAAAAAATGTAAAAGGTGTTTACAAAACCTTTGTATCTATTTGCATGTAAACTGTTAGTTACCGAAATGCATAATTCGTAATTGGTACATTGTAAAATTGATGATGTTGCTTCTGAGGAACACGATTTAATTCTAGTGCTAATTTTAGTAGTAAATTTAATACCTAATTATAATTTTTACTGAATAAATACAAGTTTTTGTAAACTTATCCTTGTCTCGATTATACCTTGTCCTCTATGCATATTTGGATACGTTTTGCAATAAATATTGTGTGCAAATGAATAGTGAACATTACAGTTTGGATTTGTAAAGTAGTTCACATTTGGATTCAACTTGGAGAGTTGCTTTATTTTTGTCTTTAATATATTTATTTTAATTATGTGGTGATTACGCTTATTCTTATAAACTAAAAAATTAGGATATGTTACCGAAAACAATGGCACATAGTCATAATGTATATTGTTAAATCCCCAATGTTTGGACTATATCATCGAACGTTAATTTGTGACGTGTGTATAAATACTTTTGCCTGTGTATGTATATTTTTTGCTATAAAATCATAATGCAGTGATGATGCTATTTCATTTATCACCTAGTTTATTCTTTTCAACATTAATAAAATATTGTTTTCAATTATCCTTTTGCATCTTATTACAACTTAGCTTAAAAATATGGACATAAAAAACTTAGAGAAAGATCTAACATAAAAAGTAATAACAGTTTTACTTCTATATTTAAAAAATAAATATATGTACATTTGAATAAATCTATATTGGTAGGTAATATTACTCACTGTCTGAATTTTCTGCTAAAACGGCACTAAATAAATTTCTTGGATCAAATGTGCTTTCAAAGCATCTCTTGAACACTGATTTTATTGTGTTCTTTGCTGTGGGTGAAGGTGGTATATTGTCGCAATCCATTAATTCCTTATTGCCATGAATAGAATTGCAGTTGTTAATGTTTGCTACATCAACATTTGCATTATTATCAATAACTTCTCCAGGTATATCAATGAAATTGAATAAATGAGAATCTTCATCCAAGCATTTTGAAATATCAACATCAACATGAAGTTTCTTTTTTGCTGACCCTAAGGTGCTATTTGAGTCTTTCCTCTTACTTCTTTCAACATTAGTATGCTGTGTTGATGTAGCTTGAGTGGCATTGTCAGGCTTTGAGGTTGCAAGTACAAAGTGGGCCTTAAAAGTGGAGCCATTATGTACTATGAACACTACTGGCCTTCCTGTTGTTTCAAAATGGAGCTGGAGAGGTAAATTCAAAGCTTCCGCAAAAGCTAATAAAGCCTTGAATTCCTTCAGTGAAAATGTAATTGTGGTTTCTTCATCTATAGTGTAACCGTCAAACTCCATTGGTTTTAAAGTAATTTGTGTTCTTATGATTTTAGTCAAATCTGCATTGCTGTCTATGTAGTTACGCATTACTAAACATTGTGATGATGCTTCAACTGTGACCTGGTCATCTGAACTTTGAAAGTTGCCAAGTGCTTCAGATAATATTCTTTGTGGTGATGTTATTCTGGAAATAGAGATATATTGTATAATTAACCAATTATATAATTGCTCTTACCTGTAATAATTACAAAATAATGTGTATATGACTCTGGCATCATAAGCCGTACAATTGTTGGGTACCAATGGTCTAACATGCTTGGTAATTTAACTGAAACAAATTTAATGAAGGATTCGTAGATTAGTAAGAAATATTATATTTTTCTAATTTGGTAGTTTTCTTTACAAAACATATTTTAATAGAACCATTATGGGTAACTTGTACCAGAATCAAGCCTAATAATAATAATGTATTATACCTGTTAGGTACACAGTCTTTTGTGTATACTGCTTGCATAGCCTTGCAGTCCAGTATCGACACAAAATGTGTCTTCACAATACCATGCCGACATTTCAACTGGAATATCAGTTTACAAGATTCAGCATCTAGTTTGATTTCCAAGTTCTCTACTTGTTTATCCATGTGTGCTGGAGATTTGAAAATGTTTAATGCTGACTTCATAGATATTTTACATTTAAGGCCCTCGTTATCTTCTGTTGAATAGTAGTTGTAGTTGAAGTAAGAAAAGAAGTTCTTGTTAAATTTCACCATCGCGTAGGCCGATTCTGCGGAGTTCAGAGTCCGCAATAGTATGCAGTCTGGTAATGATTCCAGGTATAACTCATCTCCAAAGCGAGCTAAAGCATGCACTGTCCTTCCTAGAACTAAAAGGAAGAGGTTTTAGTATAATGAATCGTTGTTTGTTTTAAACAATTACATTCACTGTTACCTTTAACGTTTGGGCCAGGAATGTGGCACTTCATTTTGGCTTAATATAAATGATTAATCAAAATTTGATCAAATTAACCGTTTTTTAATCACATAGCTTTGGTAGTTATTGTTTACGAATGTTAAATTGAGCTGCCTTCCCTCCGTATTTTTGACACTTTATTTTAAACTTTGACAAAGTTCAATTTGACATTGACATTGTGACGTAGATTCCACTGTCAAGTTTGGAATTTGAGGTCCTAATATTAGTGAAAAAATGAAATATTTATTTACCCTAACCAGTGTTGGGTCATGAAAATTTTCAATTTCACAGAAAAGTATGAAAAAATTCCGTATTTTTTCCATTTTGAATTACGAACGAAACAAAACATTCTGAAAAATTGGGAGAATCGGAAATCAACGGAAAATAGCAATAAACTAGTCGTCTTGTTTTATCGTATTTTATCAACGAACATTAATATATTTCATTTATTGTATTTAATTCTCTTTCTTCAAAATGACAGCCATTACATTTAAACTCTACCTTGAATTTGGATTTTACAGTGTTACAAATAATTGTATCTGTACTTTATTAACAAGTTTAACAATAATATAATAGAATAAAGTAGATTTTACGGTTTTAAAGTCCAATAAAGCTAAATAAGTATTTTTTTCCATTATTTTTTCATTTTAAATATTTTTGGAAAAAACCCTGAAAATTTTCCGAAAAATAGATTTTTTCCTAAAATTATGTCACTCTGTTGGCGTCGCGTTGGTGATTTTCTAAAAATAAAGCTGGTAATATTAATTTGGGCAAATGCAGCGCCACGGTTTTCCATTTCATTAAACGACCACAGAGTACAGTGGAGTACAGATAATATTCAGGTTGTCGTTTTTACTAGATGTTGCGTTCCAGTGAAGTTATCTATGTTCAGTAATATGATGATCGTAAAGCAGTGTAGGTGTGTTGCATAAATAAAAGACTTACGCGAGAGAAAGTTCGCTACTTGTTCTAAATAACGCGCACAGTTTTCACTTAGGGAACAAATTACAACTTATTCATTGATTTATTAGTTTTTTTGTGAACTAAAATGGATTTAAAACGTAAGTAATTGCATGTTTTAATTTAGAAATATACAGTGAAGGTTTTTTGGCTATTTATGTTGATATTTGTTTTAAGTTACAAATATATTTATTTTATAATTTAAACATTTATCATGTTTAAATGTGTATTATTGACATCACTTCATACTATAAAACAAAGTCGCTTCCCGCTCTCTCTGTCCCTACGTAGGTATGCTTAGATCTTTAAAACTACGCAACGGATTTTGATGCGGTTTTTTCAATAGATAGAGTGATTCAAGAGGAAAGTTTATATTTAATAAATATACAGGCTGTAAAAGTTTGTATGAAAACATGTATCTGGTATGTGCTGACTGTGGAGTGGAATAAAAAAACATCTGCACTCAGACGAAGCTTGGACAGGCCACTAGTTATGTATAAAGGAATGTATTTAATGATTTTGATTTGCTTATATAACAATACGTACGGCCTCCATGGACATTCACGCAGTTCGAGAAAACTACTATGGGACCAGAGACTGCAGGTTCGGTTCTTAATTCGAGACAAGAATTTGTCAATAAAAAATACTTAACATTTCGGATTGAGTGATGTGAGATTGAAAAAGCTTTCGTATTTTTGAACATTATAATACAAAACACTATGTTCATAACAAGCTCACACATGGAATGTTATTGATCCCAAACAAAATCTACGATACGTGCTTAATGCCTATTGCCTTGTCTTGTGTGTATTAGACATTTTAAGGAGCTTTTGGTACTACAACTAAAAGACCTTGGATCAAAAAATAACAATTACATTAATAAAACTTTTATTGACTCAGTGCGGGAATCGAACGAGCCATTAAACGTTTCAAAGTCAGTTTCTTGCCCATTGTGCCACGGGGCCGAATCATTTAATGCATTGGTGTTTAACAATTAGTCTTAGTTTTAAATGGATAGTTATTTTTGACATGCAATAAAAAATAAAAAACATACAGACCAAGGTAATTACTGTGCTATATCTATTGCGCCATAATCATTTTAATAAATCCACTGAGGTATTTTATATATGTGCTTGTAAATTATATTTTCATAATGCTGCTGGTTTAGAATGACTTGGGTTCGGATCCGAAACTGGAGAGCGACCAGTTACTGACTAAAAATTGAAGTCAAATTTCTGATAATAATAACCTGGCGGTGAAATATTAATATAATATATTTGTCCGCTAATTAGGCAACGAGTAAAACAATCCTACGGCCGTGTTAATTGTTTTCTGAGTATCAACAATATGGCACTAAATTAACTCTAGGTACTATTAAAAATGAATTGAATGATTAATATTAAAATCGACAATTATTTTATTTTAATTAATGAAGTGATAACTATTCGTTCAAAATGATAATTTCTTATTTGTAAAATTGAGTAGGATAGGTTAGTTCTTTAAAATGCGATGACGCGCTGCCAAATGAGATAGCGGCGTTTTCATTGCGATTATCTTAATAAGTAATTATTAAATAATTATTAAAGAATCTGGAAGTTGCATTACCGCCTATGGTTAGTTTTTTTGCAAAAGTGTAATGAGTCGAGAACCTCATCAACACCAGCCGCTTAACATGGGAATCGAAATCAATATGCTATACAGGGTTATACAATTTGTATATTAGGTGCTACTAGTAAAGTTGAACGCCCCATTTTTTTTTGTCGAGGAGAAAGCTGTTGGGCTCCCTAGGCCCTTCCGATACCTCGCGAGATCAGCCGAGCACGCTGTTGGATAACAAAGATCAATAAATACCTCATAGTAATTCGCTTAATTTAATCCCATTAACTACTGAAGCTATTAACTTAAATATCGATATAATTAACTTCATCCCTATGTAAAATTTATAACATCCATATTTTTTATTGAAGTAGTGCAATTAATTTGGATAAATTGGTTTTGCAAGAAGCGATAACCGGCAGTCAAAAAGAGATACTTTTATATTTTTATGTGTATTTAATTGGAATTTTTCCAATGACTGCGAATGAAAATTGATACAAAATAACAAGATAGTGATATTCCAAATTAAGTCAGAATTATTTGAGGTTCTTTGAGGAGTTTACAATTAAGTAATAAAAGATTATTAGTAATTGCATATAATTATGTTTATAATACAACGGATATAATATATATGATCACTATGTATACATATGATTAGGAAAAATACATTTGTAGTGCCCTGTATTTTATTTATACTTATATTCACAATTATAGGACATTAGAATCAACATATCGCGTACTCGTGCACAAAATTCTATGTAGTAAACAAAAGCAATTAATAGTTAAGCGTGTATTACACGGGATGAAGCCTTTGTTCTATAGTTTCAATAACAACTGACACGCTATGTGTAGTGTTATTCAATTGTTGCTACTTTTTAGGGTTCTTGTATACCTATTCTATAAAAAGAAGGGAAAACGCATGAGGACCGCTTGGTTGTCCGTCTGAAGTGCTGTAAAAAGATCACGCTTCTAATGAATGCTTCTCAATAAGTTAGAAATGTCAGAAAATGTGTAGAGTTTCAATCCGAATAATTCCTTTTTTATTTTTAGTTTTTATTTGTTTTAGCTGTATCGATAAATTGGATCCTAGCTTGGAAGATTTCTATGGTGCATGTGTGTTACGGATACAGAGAGCATTCGTACAATGTTGGTCACTTTTTTTTGTTATTACTTTAACATAATAAGTATCCTATCCTTACAAGAGCTGCAGGAGTGGTTATGTGGTTTGGAAAATCTCCAATATTACCAGTCATTTCGTTGTACAGAACTCTCTGTGCACAAGTCCAATTAGCACTTCGCCGGGTTTTTTAGCTCGTTGATATGATTACATTGCAGTTGATAAGTGCAGTGCCTTCTAGATAAAGTATCGACTATCGATAATCACAATCATTATAATTCGATGCAATAAAAATGCATGACGGTCTGATTATAACAACCGGATACAGTTGTTACCATAGAGTAGTATCATCTATGGTCGACATCGTGGTCACACCCTTGACTGCAGCGGTGTTTCTATTATCAAGTACTTGCCACGCATTTTAACGGTGGATGAAAACATGGCGAGGAATCTTGCACGCCATAGCATCTTTCAAAAAATATTAATTTCATAGCATGTGAAATCTACCAACCAGCAATAGGCCAGTGTGGTGGACTGTGACCTATGGCCTTTTATTCGAAGTCTTAAAGAGGTGTCTACCTCTGCTCATATGGCCTGACATAACTATTTAATGTTATTGCGCAAGTCTTGTTAACTGTATTATTCCTATTACGGATTTATTTGCTGTCTTCTCCAAATATGTCTAAATCGATAATATATTATCTGCAGGTACGTAAGTTACAGACCCATAATCAATACTAACTTCGGCAAGGTTATTCGGTATTATGTGTTACACAAGATCTACTTTAATGCTCAATCGCAATGAAAATAATATAAAACCGAATTTAAAAAGTTGCCAATAGAAGGTAAATACAATTACATTATATTATTATTTGGGAATCGAGCAGGGTCAAGTAGCTTTTACCTTTTAGTGACATAATTTTTAAACTGGTTTCATTTATTCTTAAAGCAAGGACATAATACATACATTGTACGTAATTTTAGCCCTGTGTCACAATTGAGCGCCAAGTGCAACAATCCAAGCCACTTTCGCTTCATTAATTGTCATTAATACATTTCGTTTGTCCAGTATGAGTGCAAAGCCCCATAACGTTACATGACGAGAGTGTCTCGCCTCGAAGATACGTCTAAGTATAAGTATAAGTATACTCCTATAATCCTGGGTCCTTCCGCCGTAGTGTGAAGAAGCATCTCAGCAGGCCGGCATAATTGTGTCAAATGGCATGGGACCGCCGTCTGATGCCATTCGATACTCTGTCTGGACGGCATTTGCGCTTAACATCAGGTGCAGTGCAGTCATCATGCCGTGCCAGAATAAAAAAAAAAAAAAGTATAGTAAGGATATAAAAAAGTTGCATCGTGTAAACATTGTTAGAACACGATACTCTTAGGGCGGTAATGTCATGCGATTATCGCAGCGAGAAACTCTCCCCGTGTAAATGGGACTTAAGAATATTTTTTATTTCTAAATTTTGCTGTTTATGGCTTCATCGTCATGATTAGAAAATAATAGATAACTCTTTACTTTAGTCCACGGTCGATGTGCTTTATATTCAACTACGTGAGATTCATTTTGGACTACCTTTTTTGGCTACCACTCAGTATCACACCAGAATTTCACATTGGTAAATAGTTTAAAATTTTATTTTATTTTGATTCTAATGATAAGCAACTTCAATTAATGTTAAAATGACAAGTGTATAAAAATTATACATGTGTGAGTAACCTCGATTGAATTCTGTAGTGTGATATCTAAACACCGGGAATGTAATCTATACGCTAATAAATATTGCATCGAAATGCCATTTGCCTGACAAGCACGCCTGGTAACTAATATATATAAAGGGCTAGTATACCGAGTGTAGACCTAGCTGTCTGCTAAATGCCAAACTACAGTTCAGGCGTAAAAAATTACGGATTTTAAAATCGGGGTATACCTGATGGCTGGAACTGTTTATAGTGAAATCATAGATTATATTTGAAAGGGGTACGACGGGTACATCTATGCATATAGCTAGCTTATTATGCGAATGAGCCCATAGTAATAAATAATAATTTAAAAAATGTCGAACGGGAACTCTGCGTCTTTAGAAGTCTGTTATCAGTGTTTTCATACTGCAAGGCGTGCTGGTTGATACTATTGATTATAAATTGATTAAGTAGATTAAATGGTTTAAAAGAAAATAGCGCGAGCATTAACAGTTAAGCTCTAAATTGGTAAAACGGCAGCGGCCTAAGAAAACAATAGTTTGGAATTTGGAATTATTAGAAAATCGGATCTAAAATTTTCAGTGGCAAAAAGATAAAATAATTGAAAGAAACCGAAGAAATATAGGGTCTTTTAAACAATAATTATAAAAAAAACTATCAGAGTAAAATATTATGTTTATTGTTTCATCAAGAACGGAGTTAACAAACTTAAAAAAGTATTGGGATCTTCGGCGTGCACATTATGACCGACACCTGCAACGTATTTTAGTTCGGCTTTCGGAAAAAGATTTTTGATTCCAGGCAAGTCGGTCCGCCTAAAAAAATATACAATACAATTAAATAAATTATATTAAAGCCTCATTTTGTCATCAAAGTGCTAGTTCTATATTACTCTAATAAAACAATATTGCAAACGTATATCGTTCTATATGTGAGTAGGCGAAATACTTACGGAATGTAATTCGATTGTTCTCCACCGATAAATAGAGTAGGACCAAGATATTGCTTCCCGGACATTTCAGAAGGAAAACTTGCAATATCAGGAAAGAATTTCTTCAAAGCATCAAGATTGCACATCCAGCCTATTGTTTTGTCGCTTCTTGTGCCAATATTCATAAGAATGAAGCCAAGACCTTCTTCATGTTCTACTATTCTTGAGGCCATTATCGTATCTTTCGCAATAATTCTTGCTTTGCCTACATTATTAGTTTTGCTGAAGTCCACTGTTTTCATGACGTTTATGAGTTTTGGAAAGAAATCGTTCAATATTCCGGCTGTTGATACCGGCGATATATCAACAGGTACGAGACCGGCTACTTTCGATGGCTGTAACAGATTATTTTTTACTTAAATTAAGAGGATCATTAATTAATTTTGCCATTAAAAAATATTAAAAACTAAATACAAAAACTAGAAAAAAGACGAATACAATGTACCTAGAACTATAATGTTACCATAAATAATGTGGTTGATAAAAACCAAAACGCCAGAGCTGGTAGGCTTTTGACATACCAAAGAGCTAAATACGAAAACACGTAAGAATTAAAATGTGGCAATAAAAGTTGGTCGATACTCGATTTGTATATGGAATCGTTTACCTCGGTCAATGCGAGAACCATCGCCGTCCTGCCGCCCATGCTGTGTCCCACCACAGTGGCTTTGCTTATAGATAATTTACCCATCAATTTCGAGACATCTGACGCTAGATCTATGTAAGTGTGGGAGTCACTGTGGGGGCTCTCGCCGTGGTTGCGCGCGTCTACAGCCACCACCATCTTCTTAGTACTCGCAAGGATCTTCTTACACATGCTGTCCCAACTCCTCTTAGATCCCAGTAATCCATGGAGGACGACCACGGGAAGGCTATTCGTCTTTGCCCCGTGGATTTTGTGAGCTAAATCAACTGCGGATCGTTTGAAAACATTGTTGATACTCGGGAATTTAAAACGCACGTGCTTCAATAGTGTCTTCATCCCATGACATTGGCTTCGGCAGTGACCATAGAGTATATAATCACTACGTTATACAGTGACTTGTGGGATTTTCATTTTTAAATGTCATAATAGCTATTAGCTATGAACCTATTTTTAAGAACGGTTAATGAATATTATTTCCTTACTGAACATAATTTATTGTTGAAGTAGCATCTATTTATACAGATCCTATTATCTAGACTTGGCTTACCTTTGTTCGTAAATGTATGACATTCGTAGGATTTAGTGGTTAAGACTGGGAGTATCTGACTCTAATCGAGACTGAATGTATCGAAATGTGTTAATGGCTTTTTAAAGACGCATACGCTTTGTCTACGATCATGAACTGACGTCACGTATAACTTCCACACATGCGCAGGTCATTTCGCAGGACACATGGATGGCCAGGATGAAACATATTGCAAAAAAGCATTAAGACATTATCATAAGGACGATTGTCCAATAACAAAAATAGATGTGAATTATCCTTCTATTGTAGTGTTATCGAGTCAGATTATTAATTTGTATGTTATACTTTTGACCAGTTATTTGTTTCTTTGTGTCCAACCTTTTCCAAGAATGCAATAGATCAATTTTGACAAATTTGTAAATTAAGATAAATATGACATTTTTAAACTCCAGTAGAATGTCAAAATTAATAGTGTTTACAATGTTTGTAGTATTTATTTCTTATTTTACTAATTAATGGTTTATTCATTTCAATTTATGATTATGGCGAAATGATGCCTTCTACAATTTCAAATTTTAATCACCATGGATCAGAAATGGGCATAGATGGAGCATCGCTGCTTTATAAAGTTTAATACTACACTGAAACGAGAAACACATAACTGAGTATTGTTGTTCTGTTGGTGGCAAGCACATTCAAGATGCCTTACATGCTGGAATCAAGTAAGTTTCAAACTTTGAAATCAGCAGAAAAGTAGAGACTGGCGAGCAATGATGTTAAAAAGCACGCATATCCATATTGCGCGATGTTCAAAAACTGTCCCACTATGCATATATGTACATACTTATTTGCTAAGATCTGAGATGTTTCTATAGCATAGATGCGTTGTCCGCGCTCTATAATGGCAAGACGATTACGAGGCAATTTTCTGTCATATTGCCTGCCAATCAATCAGTCACGCTTCAACCAGTGTCGCTGCTCGTCTCTCTGACTATTTGTATTTTGAAAAATGGTTAATTCAGTTCAATTTATAGTTATGGCGAAATAATGCTTTCCACAATTACAAATTTTAATCGCCATAAATCAAAAATTGGCATAGATGGAGCATCGCTGCTTTATTAAGTAAACCATTAAGTTTTAGGTATTTACTTTGGACTTCCTACAAATTCCTTTGTTACTTAATATGTCGCACTAATTTCGATTGTTTTTATAAATTAAACTGATTAAAATAGTGATAAAATAGAAATAGAAATTAACCTTTAAGGATAATAATACATTGTAAGTAATGATCCTAACCGGATCTATTGCATTTGCGTGTTTGTAGATCTATTGCGTGTAAGTAATTGTGCCTACTTTGTTCTAACTTTATATTTAACTAGCGGTCCGGCCCGGCTTCGCCCGAGTGCAGATACTTTTTGACAGGGAAGCCGTTTCTGCAATCCTATTCATTAATAATCCGCTCCAATCACGCTCTGGCCTATTAGTCATAGTGATTTTTATAGCTTTTATACTTCCTCAATATATGAGAAGATCAACAACAAAAGATTTTTTCAAATCGGACCAATAGTTTCTGAGATTAGAGCGTTTAAAGTTTAAACAAACAAACTCCTCAGCTTTATAGTTTAATAGTAATAGAAGTAGATTAGACGATCATTGTCCATAGATACGAAACGAAACAGTGGAATGAGACTCTTGAGTCTTGATTGATTGGTTTTTTGGATCGATCGTTAGATAAAGATTGGGATCGCTTATTGATTTCGGCCGTGACGGGACTTACTATCGATTATCGTGTACGATGGTAGACATTTGTACGGACCTGAATATTCGACCATCAGCGTATTGTGTGAAATAAGCACCTACAGGGATAAATAAATAATAAATATAAATTTAAAACAGTGGGGATAAATGCATGTGTTGATATGTTAAATTGTTATTAACTTAAATTAAAAGGCGAAGGTCGCGATTATAACGCCTAAAGTCGTAAAACTTGATTTTTATAGTAAGAATATAATGTCACCTTTATTGAAGATTTTGCATGTGAAATGTTATCATAGAATTGACGTAATTATTAGCTTTATAGTTCAAAGCGATGTGATATCCGCACTATAATAATATAATAAATAGTACTAGTATTCTGATTAGAATTTACGTGTGGTATATGTAGGTGAGAATCGATTGTAATACAATTTGCCTCCGTGGCGCAGTAGGCTAGATACCGACTGTGAAACGAGAGGCCGTGGGTTTGATCCCCGCACCGAAACCAATGTTTGTGTGAACCACAAGCATTTTTTTCGGGTCTGGGTGTTCGTGAGACCGAATAGTCTCTCTTAGTTAGCCGGGTATGGAATACTGCTAGCACCTCTGGGATGGATCCGCCTAGATACTTACTCGATGCCTTGGATGGATTGCAGCGGCGGGCCATCCGTATTGTAAATGATGCAGACGTTACGAGCAACTTAGAATCGCTACATTGGCGGAGGGATGTTCCCTCTCTAAGCGTGTTCTACCGTCTGCGACCCACCTAACACGTCGTGCCAAATTGGGACTTGCTTTTTGGCCGTAAAGGGGGAATAAAAGTATGGGTAAAGCAACATTTACTTACAATAAAATTGTTAAATAAGTACTTAAATATTTACAAGAACTGTAATTTAAATTTAAATATGAAGGGTGCATTTGTTTCCTATTTTTCGTCATTACAGCCTTATTTTAGTTAGTTTTAGTCGCAATGAGTTAGTCGTCCAATTTATTTCGGTACTTTATTAGTTTTAATGCTTATCATAGCCGAAAATCCGGCCTCGTATGAGGTACTGAAGGGGACGAGGACTTGTATCTATTCAGGGCCCCCTGTGGGGCGCGATCCGTAGTTTGTGAAACGCTGGTTTAGACTCAGGATGAACTTCAGAGCGTCTAGTCCTCAGCAGGAGTTACCCCGAAAGGGGCGGCAACAGCCATAGTCTATTGAGTCTATTATAATTACATGAACGCTTATCTGAATTATTCTGTCTAGTTACACTCAGGTACATTTATCACATATCATGTTTTAAGATTCACATAACTCTCAACATTTTTGCAGAATATTTCAAAATACTTAGGTCTCTTCATAGCAGTGTCCTTGGCCATTTGTCAGCTATTAATAGGAAGTTGAATAAGATATATGAAAGAAATCCAAGAAATATACAATGAAATTAACGCAAATGATTTTTGTTACTTTAAATATAATTGTATAAAAATAAGAACACTATTGATCTATTTATTTTTCCTACAGATTTTCCAAGTTTGCTTTAAAATAAGTTACGGTACCAGCTACAAGTTGTACAAATAATTCTGGATCAACCAAATTAATTATTTTATCATTTACAAAGTATTTATTTTATAACGAATCGAATATAAACATGGCTTATAAAATATAAATTCTCCTTGGCGCTGTAAATAACAAATACATTTTATAAATGTTACATATAACTTCCAGATTTGATGAAAAACTTTTTGAAGTTCTGTTCGTTTTTGAGAAATTCGAAGTTTTCCACGGTTGTATTGGAGATATGCCATGCGATGATAAGTTTGCAGGCGCCATCTTTTTCTATACAGTACTCCAGAGGTAGATCTGACGATGAACTCCGTTGAGGGTAGAAAGTGTAATCGGACATGACTCTTAGCCCACATTCCATTATATTGTCGGCAAGGCTGCGTATTATACCTGCGAACATGCAAACACAAACCATCTTTTTTAATAAAATACTACCACAACAATAAATGACAACGCGGCCCTTAATCATCGGTGCAATCAAGACTTTAAATTGTTAATATTATTAAATTGGAAAACCATTAATATAATTAATAATAATATACTTTCAAACAGACTAAATGATAAAATGTACTACATAAAAAATCTATATTGCGTGTGTTTTCAATTAGCGTCGTCATGTAAACTGTATAATAGTCTGAGTCTAACATCCGGTATAAAATAATAGTAGGCTGTCACGCACCAAATAATTTACTTATTAAGCCACATTATGAAACAAACAAAATGGCTAATAATTACACGGTCTGCTTATAATACGAACATTGATTGCTTCCACCTTAGTTTAATAGTTTCAGCATATTTAACAGTTCCTATAGTAAACCAGACTCCTTTACCACCCGATTCTAAGTTGAGTGCAGTCCTAGTAACGTCCCTATACACCCACCTAAGTGAACACAATATGGTATTTGATTATGATCGATTTTTTATTATTTTGCATACAAACGCAATTATCATTAAAATAAAACATGCTGTCAAAACAAAATTAAAGTAGCTTGTAAGACGAGGTAAATAATAGTATTTTATTAAAAAAAAAAAGTAGAAACGAAGTTGGCATCTTACTATCTCTTTCACACACGCACATTGTAAACTTTATTAAGACTTGTAACGTCACTCGTTTTATATTGCATCTCTTTTACTCTCACTGCAAGCTTTAAAACGTTTCTAATTTGTTTGAATCTGAATAGATTTACAAAATTCTTATTTTGCTTGATTTTTAACATGGATACCTTTCGATAAATACAATAAAAAATGCTGACAAATATTGCTGGCGTGGTCGTAACTAGATATACACGGGCTGAACCCGAAACGTGATGTAATTCCGCGGATCACTATGACGGTTTCTCCATCATCGTTGAGTTGGCTCTCAGAAGAGACACGAATATCCGAATATCTTACAATTAGTTTTTGCCACAGTAAATCCAATATTTCACGTTTTTTATGTGACAAAGTTACCATCCCGATTGAACCGATCATGTACATATTTACATAATATATAAGTAAGTTTAACCTATGCGCAAAAACAGACGACTTCTGCAAGGCCACATTAATTTTGCCATTTAGAAGTTTCTTATGCTTGGTTTTTCTCTTCATAAATAATGATTATTATAAAATCATAACAACCGAAAATATTAATGTTTCGCGTAATTTTAATCTTCCTAATCTAATCTGTGGCATTAATATGTACTAACAAAGCGGGCATCACATTTCTATCGTCTGTATATAGAGTAGATACGATAGGTAGAGCCTTAGTTTAGATAGTCGCAAACATAATTAAAGCATGTTTAAAGGTTTAAAGTTTCTGATACCCACCACACAAGACTCGATCTTAGTGTGGGTTCAGAACTATGTATGTGACTGTTGGGTTTATTTATTTATTTATTGTTTCACAGAAAAGTGAGGTGGATTTACAGAGTAGCTTTGACCCCTTTTCGCTTGCTCACGGACATTTTTGGGGGCTTAATAACTTTTAAAATCCCTCTTTATCTTTCATATTTTACTATATATTGTTCAAAAACCGATAACGCAACCAATTCCATCAATATTTTTGCTAGTGTTTTCAGACTTATTCCTGAGAATTTAGTTCGTTTATCAGACGTAGGTAAGGCATGAATGAGCATGTTATGTCTGCGAGCTTGTTACTTGGTATATTTATGTTACAACAGAGTTCGCGTATTTAATATTATATCAATGCAATGACCGCATATATAGAGAGTGAAAAGTGAGAGCAATCCACTGTGTGAGGTTTTTGCTTCTAAAAATCTAAGTTTGTTCCTGGAATAAGATAAAATTGTTAGCTATCTCTTGTAGGTAGTGTATCTATGTTGTAGTAAATAACAATGAATAATTAAGAATGAAGAGAGTAAGATAGAGAGTTAGAGAGTGAGAGTAAGAGGGAGAAGGGAATAAGAAATGACATACCATTGGTGCAGGTTTGGTTGATGAGGCTCTTGGGGACGCTCTTGTACTGCTCCAGGGTGTTGTTGAAGGTAGTTTTGAGGCACAGGTAGTCGTCTTCGGTGTACTCCATGCGCCGCTGCGTCGGTATCGTCTCGTACTTGATCACTGAGCTGAACACGCACGGGTCACGCCTGGATGCGATCTGCGAAGGAGATTGTCAATATCTTTAGCCATAGAAAGTCCACTGTTGAAAATAGGCTGAAATGTCTGATTAAAAGGGATTACGTGGCTTTCTTTGGCCTTTATCAGGATGTCTGTGTTTGAGATTTGATATCTGATACTGCGTAAGTGAAATAATGTTTACAAAAAAGAGACCAAATCATCTGAACCATTGACACATACTAGATTCTAAATAGTCATGAACAAGAAACAAAGTAAGCAACGCCATAAAATAGACGAATAATATTACATAATATCGATATTAATATTTTTTGTTACATTCGTTTGTAGCTCTGGTAGAAACTGCGTCATCGTATTGGGGTCAAAAAAACAATAGTAAATAATAGTGTATGCGTTAAATGCTTTGACTCTATGATTATAGTCCTTCGTTTTGTGGTAAATGTTCTATTAATTATATAACAAATATATAATCATATGTAATTGTGACCTAGGGTTATATTAGTATTTCCGCATGGGTAGGCAGAGATGCAATGCTAGAATTTAGTGTCCGACCGAAACTAGTTTTTCAGCCGAAACCAAAACCGAAACTTATCAAAATCATTTAAAATGTAAAAAAATACAGTGAATTTTAGTAAATAATCGTAATTTTAATAAGTTTCGGTTTTGGTTTCGGCTGAAAAACTAGTTTCGGCCGGACACTACTAGAATTCACACAATGAAATCAATATGTAGAATCACTCCATAAAATAACAACCAGGAAAGTGAAGGTTGGACATAGCCACGTCCAAGTCTTATATTAGTAGTGTATTGTCCTAAGGAATATTGTCCATGTGCGTCAAACGGTGCGTATACGTAGATCGGTAGACGTAGATCATTTTCGAGACCGGTTTATCTTTGCTTTTACGGGTTATGAAAACTGAACTTTATTTCAGAAGGTTAAAATACATTTTTGATTAATCTTTGTAATCATTCCAGTTATAGGTGAGTACATAATACGAGTAATACAAAGAATCAGCTTTGTGAGAACTCAAGAAGATTGTTTTTAAATTTTAATTATTTACCTGTTTGATAAGCCATCGTATGTTAACTCGATTGTTACGGTGTGAATCCAAGATAAAATAGTTGATAATGAATACGGTGTTTAAAGAAAATATATCAAATGCACTTTCCAGTGTCTATATCAAAAATGGTTTTTCTTGTTTTCTAAGTGTCTTGTTTAAGCTGTGCTACAGTCCAATATTCTAATAACTTCCTAGTAATTTAATTTAAGAAGTTAATATTGGAAAACAAAATGCGATCTTTCTTTTATTCATTAAATCGTTTCAACCCGGATAGTGACATACATAAAGATGAAAACGACTTTATGAAGACACAAACATCGCTTTTCGACTTTAGACTGTAATATATTAGGTATCAACCTACATTATTATATGACTCGGCAAGAACCATTTCTCACAATTCGACACTAGGTATATTTGGATGGCATTGGGTTCACCATTGCATTCTATTAACTTTGCCGTGAAATTATTTAAAACAAGGAATAGTTTAAAA
Organism: Theretra japonica; assembly: GCA_033459515.1. Taxonomy (NCBI): domain Eukaryota; kingdom Metazoa; phylum Arthropoda; class Insecta; order Lepidoptera; family Sphingidae; genus Theretra; species Theretra japonica. The sequence goes on from CM065942.1 coordinate 8,598,387, forward strand.
AGCTAAAAAAAGATCCAACCAAAAAGTAAAAATAATTGTTGACAAATGGAGTAAAATGAAACAGATATTGGAGTAAAATAGGTACATTAATATTATGGTTAAAAAGCTAGAGTGCTTGATGAAAAGTAATTGTTGTAAGCACTCCAAACTTTTTTACAATAAAATGAATGAATTTTACTCTCTTGTCTAATCTTATCTTATCTATCAATAATATCAATAATCATGTAATCTTATATTTTAAAATCCAAAACTTTTTAAATATTTTTTTTAGTACAAACGGGTGTCACATACAAGAAAGGAAGCAGACGCACAAATTACCCACAAACATATAATCAAAATATGCAAATGGGAATGAGACAAACTTTTTATACTAAGTATTGTATTGCCATGCCATCGGGCCCTGATAAGTGTGCACATACTTGGCGCTTTATAGTGTCTGCCTATCTTAATTTTAACAGTAAAATATCACACTATTTACAAGAGTACCTAAATGTTGTTATAACCTTTTTTGTGTTTACGACTACAATGCGGTTTCTTTAATGTTAAAATTATAAAAACCACTGTGTATAAAAATGTTATGATTTGGTTTTGGAGTGTTACTATAAATATATTTAAAGCCGTAACTACTACTTTTTGTAAGAATATAAAAAAATACGCCTGCGCCGGAGGTTGCGGTTTCGGTTCCTCCACGAATAAATATTATGAAACGTGAAAAAACGTGTAGCTACTCAAACATATACGCTACTAAAATATGTGTTGGGGAAATTAGTTGGTAATGTATTGATACATGATCGATAAATCAAATAGAACTTATTGAGTCATAGTGTCGTTTGTTACAACATTTACACTAACAGTAATACGACCCGTCTAATATTACAATAATGGGTCTTACTATTACGAGTATATGTAGGATTTAGTTTTGTTTTGAATATTTTTTTTATTTTAAAATAACAATCTGTGTAAACTGGAACGTTATAGGAATGAATGCAAGACAGACTTGAGTGAAAGTATGAATAGAAGTTGGAACGAAGGAAAAAAGAGCGAGTAATTTGGACAAAAAGGGTGTTAAAAAAACAGTAGAATATATGTTATTTAAAAAACAAAAGAATTTATTTGGCCCAAAACCAACCCAGTTCCCACATGTATTTATTATACTGGCAAAAATGACCAAAATGAACCTTTTGAGCGCACGGACGTGACATGGCTCCATGTTGTCGGTAAAGACAGTTGGGTCGAACTTATTGGACACATAACATCAGGATATGTACTGGTGGATCCGAAATTGCAACATGCTTATGTAGGTTATTATAACGGATCCTTAATTACTGTGAACGACGATATTTAAGAGTTGGATACGAATATCCTGCCACCAATAATCTGGAATGTGGTTTCAGTTTGTATCAAGTGCGAATTGTCAGTTTGTTATTGACGTATAGTTGGTCGTAATCAGTACCCCGTATACATAATAACCGTCCTAATGCCTGATAATGATAAGATACGCGACACTGCGATTTGCTGTGTCATCCCAGTTAATAACAGCGTGAACAGGTATCCTATTTGTGTAATTGATATGTAGGCATTTCGAGAACAAAACACTCTTAGCTTTATGCAACATTATAGCTGATAAATGATTAATAACCAACTAATAGGTACCGTTTGACGTTTCATACTATTCAAGTTTAAACTTGTACAGGCGCAACTCACACAGTTTTAATAAAAAATTTCGTAAATCCATAATTCAATGGTTTTACGGATATGGTTGGACGTATTTGGTCTGATACAGATAGAGATGGTTAACGCGGAACACGACCCACGTGCATGGGTCACTGGCGCGTTTTCCACAATTGTTCATACATGAACAAAAGTGCATTTTTTTTTTGTATTGTATCAGCCCATATACGACCCACTGCAGGGCACGGGCCTCCTCTACAATCGAGAGTACGATTGAGAGTGGTTAGGCCATATAGTCCACCACGCTGGCCTAGTGCGGGTTGGCGGACTTACACACCGTAGAAATGTTTTGTAAAACCGTATGCACCGTATGCACCGTAAAAGTGCATAACCTACTGATATATAATACTCATGTGACGTATAAATATCACATAGCTTTGCTGTTGTGGTTCCTTTGGTGAATGAAATTACGAAGGCCAAGCACCACTTACCCTACGTCCTTCATTCAATTTATCCATAGATTTTTAAAAGCTGGCAATGCCACGATTTTTTGGTGTTATATTAAAAGAAGTACCTCCACTCCTCTTGACGGAGTCGTTAAAAGTCATAATCAGCGTTGTTTTAAGGAACAGGTCCATTATCAAATATTCCTCGCCTTCGTTTAGGATTTCCATAGCGGCCGGTTTGGCTATACGTGTCCCGTCACTTTCTTCATGTTTTATTAATAAACGCTCGCGGCAAACAATTTCTAGAAAATTCGCGTTACCATAGAGACTACAAACACAACAAGGTAAAGACATAATGTACACGCTTATGCAACTTTTACCAACTCAATTTAAGTTTTTCATAATATCTTACACAAGCGGTGCGTAGTTTAAGGACTTGTTTTTGTGTTAACAAATGACCTTCGGAGGAATTTCGTACTCATATACGGCAATAAACTTATTAAAATTCACAGACTGATGAAAAACTGCGACCGCACAGGTTTTTGTAGATAGTTTTTCATAAGTCTATTGCGATTCACACTTCCGGATACGGTTTTATTTTAGCAATGGTCGTCACGGTGTTAAACTCTAAAATAAACATTTTAAAAGTTATGGTGAATTTTATCGATATAAAATTAGCTTATCCAAATCTCAGTCACAATGTTTGCCACGTGAAAGACATAATTTGGATCCTGCAGACATAAAGTAGGAAACTATCTTAATATGTAACACAATCACCGCGGAATGCAGCTACCTGCGTTTGCCACAATTTGAGTATCGAGCAATAAAACGGGAAAGTATAGACAATTTGAGTGTTTATCACCCCGATTCTCGAACAGAGACATGCGTTTGTTTAATTCGCAAGATATTTGAGCTTGTATGTGACCGAAGTCTCTCGTAGTTTCCTATACCCACTACAAAAGACTGGTTGACAATGTAAGATTGTAGGATGAAAATCACAACGAAAATAACTTTAAAAAATATTATATAAAAAAAACAAAGTACTAGTATTAACGTAATTAAGATAACCCATAAAAATTAAACCCGGCATGTAGTCTTGACGTCATTAAGATAATTATCCATCAAAATAAAATTATCTATAGTAAATTTTTGATTATATATTTAAAGCGATTATTGGAGGATAATGACAATTGTTTAAGATACAGACATGTGTTTTTACAGTCTACAGTTTGCTAAATGGAATTCGAGGGCGCTATCCACAGAAATATATCGAGATAGAAGGGCTACGGACGCATGCCACCTTTTACTGTGTCTGTCCTCCTGGTGCGCGTGCCACAACTTGCAGATATACGCATACCCGTGAAAATATACTCAGTAGTCAGCACACGCTGAGTATGTAATAAATAAAATAATTATACCCAACTATTACATACATACATAGTCTTAACCCCACCCTAAGATCGAGTCTTGGGTCGTGGTTATCAGAAACTATAAGAGACATTTCGGTTTCACAAGCACCCAGACATGAAACAAATACCTGTGGTTTACACAAATATTTGTTTCGGTGCTGGGATCAAACCCGCGGCCTCTTGTTTCACAGCCGGCTTCTAACCAACTGCGCCACGGAGGCTGCTGTATTGCCGTTTTAGTGACGACCGCTGTAATTTATTGCTATGTTTACTACTATCGACTTTATTCACAGACAGTTTTAAAACATATTTTAGTTATCGAAGGTTTTGTACCTTTCGAAAGACTTTTAACTACGGATAACGCCATATGTAAGTATATATATATTTCTATTCTATGCTTGTCACAAATAAATCAATCCTTTCTTAGTAATGTCAGTATACTAGCGAAAACTGATTATATAGTGATTAGTCTTATCTAGATTATTCAACAACTCATTCTAATCGTGTGATAGAATATGATAATTTCTAAAGTCTAAGATCTGCGTAGCAACTAGCAATATCATACTAATTATATATTTAGTTGTTTAAATATATTCCCCGCGATATATTCCCTGCGACAGCTCTGTGTGCAGTAAAAGAGGAGTCAATATAATAAATTGCTAGGAGCGGTGCCGCATTCGCACGTTTATTAGGAACATCCGCTGGCGAAGTCGTGATATCGGCTGTGCTAGTGGTGTATATTATATTTTGGATATCTATTTACGGGTGACTTTAGTTGATAACTAGCCTACTTGAAGATTTACTTGAGGGTGGTGAATGAGGACCTTAATATTATAAATGCGAATTCGCATGTTAGGTTACGTTTTCACGCCTTAATGAGTCTACTGGTCAGAATGAAATTTTGCACACACGTTGTTAACGGTACAGTACCTTTACTGTGTCCTTACACAGGGTACTTTTGACCCCGAAAGAAAAAGTATTGTACCTTTGGAAAAATAACTTTTTTTTTTACATTAATGCGTTTTACATCCATCGACATGATAAATTAAATGACAAAACCTAAATTACAAGGAGAGCCGCGGGAAAATACGATATAATATAATTTTAATTTACCTCTTGTCCGTTGCACCTGGGTGCAGATAAGCGTTCGTTGAACAGCGTGGTGGGGACGCTGGTGGTGGGGTATTGTATGATGCCGTCGCACAAGACCCAGTAACTGTCCCGGATGATGTACGACCGGGATGGCTGGCCTAAAGTGGTCACTGTTACCGCCGTCGTGCCTAACCTGCGCGATGTAGAAAAATATTCTGTTAGCACCAATGTGTGAATTGTTGGTCAATTATCAAGCTAACGTTAACGATGAAAGAAAGCTTAATAGGCCTTATTCATAGACCATTTTAAAACCTATTTTAGTTATTTAATGTTTTGTCTTCTTCGCTCAAACTGAATTCAAAAGTCGTTCGAAAGGGACAAAACATTCGATAACTAAAATAGGTTTTAAATTTGTCTACGAATTAGGCCGTAGGAGAATATTCTGAGGAAGAAATGTAAGGTATATTAATGGTATATTAAGTCCGCAAACAAACAATAAGCCAGTGGATTATGGACATCTCAGTCGTAGAGCTGTGGGACATATTATGTGGAATGAGTAGATGAATAGATGAATATAGATGAGTAGATGAATATAATAAAAAAGGCCAACAAGCGTTAAAGTTTTTTCTTTGCCAAAACACATCAGCGGTGAAACAAAACAGCGGGAAAACTACATTTGTTTGATTTATTTAGACACTCTTATTATTTATTTGAAACTGACAATGTAATTTTTAAAGATAAAGAATAAAATATAACTTTTAATTAACGTCGCAAGTATATTAAATTGCTAGTTATATTGCAGTATATGGAAGTAAGTATCTATTTTTATCACCACCTTGACTAGGAACAAATATTTGTCGATTGCACAAACATTTGCCTCAGTTCAGCCTGGTCAATTGCTGCACAGCTGCGTTTTAACATATGACGCCACGGAGGCGGTCAATTGATATGTCGGCTACAGACTCTCGCGAGGCGCCTCCTAGACGTTCTCGGCAAGTCTTGGCGAGTGGAGGCTGCAGGAGTGCTAGTCATCTACACTCTCGACAGTGTGGATGATTCTCTCGCTTCACTCACACGCGTCTTTTGACTTGAGTCCAAAACCCACACAAAGCGGAGCGCCAGCGAGGCGAGAGAAGGGAAGACGAGGCGAGGTGAGCGCACCGTCCATACTCTCGCGCTTGCGTTGCTTCGTGTAGCCTCACGGAGAGTCTGGATTGGGCAATAGATTATAAATACGCAAAGAAAATTTAGAAAATCTATTGATTTTTTTTTAGTAGTGCGGATTACACATTATGTTTCGGTATTCTACGAACATTGACAGCAATGGATAAACCACCTGTGGTTTATTTTAGGTATTTTTATTAAATGGATTTTCTTTGTGTATATTATACATGTTTGATGTATAAGATACACAAAGATATAATTTTGTGCATAAAATAAGAACCTGAACAAGATTTTAAAGAATACAACCATTATTTAAAGACTGCTTTGCCTGCGCAGTTGTACTACAGTATGATTGTAAAGCTGAGGTCTGTGTTCGAATCCCGGGTCGGGCAATGTGAGATTGGATTTTACAATTCATTATCAACTCGGAGTCAGGAATTTGTGCCCGATATGGCGATAGGCTCGCCTTCTATCATATCGTGGGACGGAGCACACAAGGCGAAACGTGGGTGTGCACTGTGCTGGGGGCACCACTGCCTACCCCTTTTGGGAAAAAGGCATGGGTTTAAACATACATAAACACACGCCTTTTTCCCAGAAAGGGTAGGCAGAGGTGCTACCAGAATACCCACGTTTCGCATGGGTTTATGTATATCTATATTGGTAATTATGTATTCAAAGAACCTCTTGGAGAGAAATTGAGTACAGGTATAGGGGAGAACAGGGTAATGAGAGCCTATTAAGGGAAAGTTTTAATAAAAATCACGTTGGTCGAGATATTTGTATTTTTTTATTATAAACTCTTACCTTCATTATTACAGAATATTTTAATCACAGTTATAATCAACTACAGACATATAATAAGGTACAGTTAGCGTTTTACTAAAAAAGTCAGTCGCTCCTATTACCCGACAAATGCGGCTAATGAGAGCCCATTTAATGCTCATACGGAAAATGGGAGCCATTACAATTACTTTAAAAAAGAAAATAACAAAACGTACTATACATGAGATCTAGTTATTACAATTATCAATATAATAAAACGCTTGGTAACACAAGTTAAAATGAAAACAAATTCAAACTAAACGGAGATAAAATATGAAAATGTTAACTGAAAGCAAAAGATCCCGACTTTAAGGATCCAAACAAAATGCACAAATATAAGAATCTGGACTATCACTGCCAGAACACTCCTTATGGGCCCAGTTTCCGCAACTTCTGCATCGGTACCACATCTCATCACTTTTTCCAGTATCTAAACAAATTGCACATAAATTATCCTCTTCAGAATATTCTGACTCATCAGATAGCATTTTCGTCTACTTGATCAATTGATGAGTCTTCATCATCACTTTGAAACAAAAACTTTGTTGCCTTTCTTATCCTTGTGTTTCTGGTTGTAGTCTTCTTACTTTTAAGCTCTTTATCTTTGGTATTTCTCTTCTTAATACATTTGCCTTTGGTACATTTTCCTTTGACACAATTTTCTTTACCACAGTTTCCTTTATTTTTCTTAATTGCCTTTGTCTTATTCTCCTTTTCAGTTCTTTTCCTCTTCTTGTGTGCGTGCTTGTTATTATTTCAGAATGCTGTTTGTTCTTCAACGATCTTTGTTTTTGAGATATGAGTTGTTGAGGCAGTGGGCTGACAGTGGGCTAAATTGTATCGCTTCTTAAGAGTGCTGTAAGGAATACCAGTTGCGATACTTGTATACTGAAATTCCTCCTCTTTTGAGAACAGATACCGCATTTTCTAATGCATCCACTGTCCAAGAAGCTTTTGTGGTTGTCTGAGTTCTTTTACGTGGCATCTAAAAGAAAAAAAATGCATTTATATCTCTGAACAGACTAAATGGCGTAATGGGAGCGATGCGGGTAATAAGAGCCTAACTAGGCTACCATTAGCCGCTGACCACCATTTTGAAAAGTAGTAACATAAATATGTAATTGTATTCTCAATCACAATTCAACTATTTGTACTTGTTAGTTAACGAATCTGGAGATGTAATAAGCATAACTACAATAAAATAAGATTATGTTTTCATGCTTACCTTGATCCTGGGAATCGTCAATTTCTTGTAAGCGTGGAGCGAAAAACAAACAACCGTCCCTCGTGACTAAACGAATGGCACTAACGGTTCGTGTGCATCAGGCGAAGTTTGTCGATTGTTGACGGAAGCAGCCGAGTACCTACGAACGCGTAAATGTGTCTGCATTCCGTTCAAACACCATAGCTCTCATTGCCCGACCGCTCTCAATACCCCGCGTTCCCCTACATACATCAATCAAAGTAAATAATTCTTTGTTGTAACCAACGGACTTAATTTAATTTGATATAGCTTAGACTATAAAGCTAAAGGTATTAAATCAATTATCGTGGGATTATTCGCCTTATATTATAGGGTTGTTTCGATGTGTAGAATTAAAAGTAAAATCCTAAAAATTACTAATTACTTAATTAATATTAATCATTTAAGACTAATTATGTTGTTATTTTTGAGCCATATTTGAGTATTTAGCAATATAGATGATATGGGTTTTTTAATTTAGTTTAATATCAGGGTCAACCGCATAAAATTAGTGTCTGTTCATCGCTTTTTTATGCTATTTAATGATTAGCAAATTTAATTAGGCAAACATATATTTTTAGTACAATATCTTAAAATATTGCCCAAAAAATATTCCCAGAATATATTTTCATTTTAGAAATATGTAAAGACCAATAAATAATTTCTAGTTATATTTTTATTCTATATGAATGATTTTTGTTGTTATATTTTTGTGAGCTGCTAGCTGCCTTGGTGGCGCAGTTATACTACGGTATGATTGCACATATGACGTCTCGGGTTTGAATCCCGAGTCGGGCGAAGTGATATTGGATTTTTTTATTCACTATCAGCCCGGAGTCAGGAATTTGTACCCGATATGATGATAGGCTCGCCCTCTATCACATCGTGGGGCGGAACACACAAGGCGAAACGTGGGTGTCCTGGTAGCATCTCTGCCTAGCCCTTCTGAGAAAAAGGCGTGAGTTTATGTATGTATATTTTTATGATTATTACCTGCCATTAACGATAGCGTCTTTCAGTGTAGTCTCTAAAGCACTGATAGCAAGTATCTGCTGGTGCAGTGTGTCTGCCAATATCTTCGCATTTTCCAGCGTATTTTCTAATTTTATCTTTAGAGATGAACTTATGCCGTCATTATCCGTCGTCCTAACTATGAAGTCGTTTTTCGAAGCCGGATTTTCACGGGATTCTTCTGTTATTGGTACCATTCGTAAGTTTTCATCGTTGAATGTTTTTGATCCTGGGCCATTATTGGTCCTTCGAGCCATGATGTCGCTGAAACAATTAAATCCATTGCTTAGACATTTTGTCATGGTAAAAACAAAAAATCCATATTGTGGATAAAGTGACGTTGGTCCCTCTTTACAATTGCGATAGTTGTACTAAAAGACTCCCAACTATTCTTAGAAATGAAACTATTAACATGCTACACCAAACAAGACAGATAGATAATTCACCAGAGTCTATAAAATTGGACATTAATATTTCAATATTTACTTACAATTGGTCTTGGATTGGATTCATCCATTCGGTGTCCTAAAAAAAGTACGAATCTTGTAATCATGAAATTAAATTAATATACATAATACCTACTTTTAAAAAAGGAGCAGTGTCCCAGCGTTGGGTAAAACTTAATCAAGACTTTTTATATCATAAAAATCCTCACCCATTCAGAATAAGCGGAGTGTAAAATATACAAAAAGAAAACATATTTGAAGCACATTATTTCTCGGAGGAAACTCGCAGCGTATGCAACCTCAGTACGAATGAAGTTTAAGTTTCCATTGTTCTGAAATATAGTTTACAATGTACTTTATCACGTATAGCGATCGTGTTATTACCTCCTTATTTTGACTTACAAAAACCAAGCAGGTGGCCTTAATGCGTCGATAATCGTCATAATGGTTAATTGTGTCTGAATGTAGATTATTTCAATTTTATTCCTAAGGGTTAATAATCTCATCAGTTTTCTGCGTCAGGTATAATAGTAGTAGAAGTGTGTTGAATTATTGCGCATATCATTTTCGGATTTCCAATACCCCTTTCCTCTCCTCTCCCCATCCTTTTTTTCCTTCCCACCCCCCTTTAGATTTGCCGGATCTAATGAATAATATTATAAAAACAGCAAACAGTTTTCAGCGTTGTTCCGCCAAGTTCAGCGTTGTATGTTCGTAGACAAAATCGTCCTGCAAAACGCGAATAGAGCTGAACATACATATAATTAATATTTAATGTAATAAGCTGTGTATGTTTTTCAACAAATATGTAAATAAAATAAATAAATGTAGTTAATGCTTAATTGATTTTGTTAGATGTTTTGTTTCACACCGCAGAATGTCCTGCATGACATTAAAGACGAAACAATGGAACCTAATTTTTTAGTCGTGTAATTATTATGGATTTTCATGTTAGATTTCTTATATTTTAAAACATTTAATATATTATAAAATTCTATCTATTTGATTTAATACATTTGAAGATAATGTACTCGTATTATTTATATATACCAACCAGTCACTTATATGTCTAAAAATATCAAGGTCGTCATATTTTTTCTATTGTCTATTGTTTCATCGATTTAATGGAAGATTTAATATAATGTATTGCTAAAATACGAATCTACTAAGACATCGCGTCACCGCGGGGCGGTCATATTTTGTTCCTCTTTCATTAAATATTATTATTTACTATTCTACTATTTATTTTATTTTATTTTACTACTCTCACTATGGGCCTTATTAGGAGGCTCAAAGTCACTCAACGAGCTATGGAGAGGGCTATGCTCGGGGTTACCCTACGAGATCGAATCAGAAATGAGGAGATCCGTGGGAGAACTAAAGTAACCGACATAGCCCAGCGGATTAGCAAGTTGAAGTGGCAATGGGCGGGGCACATAGCACGGAGAACTGATGGCCGATGGGGCCAAAAAGTTTTCGAATGGAGGCCACGAAGCGGAAGGCGCAGCGTAGGACGTCCACCCACTAGGTGGTCAGACGACCTGCTAAAGGTCGCGGGACGTCGCTGGATGCAGGCTGCCTCCAACAGGTCACTGTGGAAATCATTAGGAGAGGCCTATGTTCAGCAGTGGACTTCCTTTGGCTGATGGATGGATGATTTACTATTCACCAAGCCCTTCAAAATACGTCCCTTCGAATGCACATTTAATTCATAATTAAATGTGCATGCAATTTAATTTAATTCTTAATTAAACTTTTAATTTAATTCTTTTTAACTCTTTATAGTAGAATCAACACCATAGGTTAATTTAATTAGTTTTTTAATGAATGAATGAATTTAAAATGAATTTAAATGTAATATGAAATGTATTTGAGTTGTAGTTAAAAAATATATATGTTACGTGTTTTCAGACTGGAAAGCTGTACCAGGCTCTTTCTTAGTTCGGAAAATACGCTTAATAAAATACCTACCTCTAGGAAAAACCACTAGCATCTCTACATACCCCTTTGTGATTATAACCCTGGGTAATACTGGGTATATCAAGACTGCTACTGAAAACGAAGCCAGACGGTGGATTTAGTGACTACAGACACAATGCAACTAAATTTTTTGCAAAAAGAGCGTTGATTACTTTTCTGGCTTCGTTTTCGGCGACAGTCTTGATATACCCTGTATGTATAATGTATATGAACATTAAGTTTATTATTGTTAATTTGTTCAACAGCGGAGGAGTTTGTGAAGCAACTCCTGAGCAAGGAAGCTCACGAAGAGCCGTCGGACAATGTGAAGCCCGACCAACTGGTAATGGAACTGCCCGAGTGGTACGACGAGAAGAAATTTAACAAGTTAGTATTCGAATTGGCCAGTTTGTAGTCATATAATTAAACAAACAAACACAAAAGTAAGTCTACGTTGACACGTACATTTCTTTCGATGAGTGAGATGCCCAATACCCCTTTCCTCTTCACATTCTTTTTTCTTTCCGCTCTCCTTCCAATTGGGCCGGCAACACATCCATGATCCAGCGTTGTGGCTGTTCATGATTGGGCGGCAGTGATCAATTACCATCAGGTGACCTGTTTGTTCGTTTGCCGGACCTATGCAATAAAAAAACCTCGTAGGCTTACTTTTGGACAGGTGTTTTAATTGCAAATGAGTTGCGTTTTATATATTTTACATCTAAAAATACTCGACTATCATCATAAGTTTGTAGGAATTATGAAACAAAATATGAAATAAATAAGATATTTTTATGGATTGTATTAAACTGTTATTGGAAGAATGTCAAGATGCTCTTGCGTACATTTACCACATCGACACCGCGGTTGATATGTCATTTCTATTCGGAAAAGCCACAGATATAACGCTCGTTCTTTGGGCTGAATAAGCATGTTTCCTTTACGCGAGAAGTAGATATTCAAACGTCGGGAAGCATAAAAAGACAACCAAATCCACTATTGAATCTGTCAAAAAGTTTTATTTCAAATCAGTATTGTACAATATGTTGTTATAATATAACTGTCTCAACGAGACCATTGTATTATTATGTATGGCATTGTGCCAGTGATGTCATACGTTTAAAATATACGCATTTCATTCATCAAATTGTTATGTGTTACTAAGCACGCGACGATCTATAATAATATTAGTCAATACTCATATGCACATTACTGGATGGGAATTTGCAAACTAACACTGTATGTGGCATGTGATCGTCTATGAATATTGTTTTTTTTTAATGATACAGCATAATGATTGCACTGTACCTGATAAATACGTAAACATGACGTCTTTTTCCCAGAAGGGATAGGCAGAGGTGCAACCAGGATACCCACGTTTCGCCTTATGTGTTCCGTCCTATGATGTGATAGGGGGCGAGCTTATCGCAATATCGGTTTCAAATTCCTGATTTCGGGCTGATAATTAATAGAAAAATACAATATCACTTTGCCCGACTCGGGATTCGAACCCGAAACCCTAGTTTTGTAATCGTACTGTAGTACAACAACGCCACCGAGGCAGTCAAGTAAATTTTGCTCATCAAACCAAAATTAACCAAGATCCATTCGCAAAAATTGCTACAAGCTCCGCCTGGTGAAGTTCTCAATGAACTTCATTTCGCCGTAGTTGCATCAAGTAATTGACAATAATTTTAACAACAGTGTGTAATGTATCTAAAGTATTGTGTACTCCTTTCAAGTGGTATATATACATCAGAATATATTAGTAGTAAAATAAGTAATGTGTATTAATGTATATACTGTTGGAGAACCTGAATAAAATAAATAAATAATGTCACCGCCATACATTTAACATGACAATTTAGTATATGTTTGTTGCAGAGCGCGCAAGTTCTTCGACGAGAACTGCTTCTCTCTAAGTGCCTCGATGCTGATGGGCCTGGTGGCGGTGTTCGCGGTGCCGTCCATCCTGCGCGTGCTGGTGAGCTCGCGCCGCTCCAACTCCTCGTACACCGCGTACCGCCGGTACCTCTCCACTATGCTGCACACCATCGCCTGGTTCGAGCACGAGCTCAAGCCCGGCAGCTTGTAAGTAACTATGTAACTTTTGTTTATTAACCATTGGCAGGCATAATCAGGCAGGCGAGCGTGCGGCACGTCTGATCTAGACAACTGGTTGTCGACGGAACAAAACTGAGTCGTGTGCATTGCGTAGGAACTTTGTACGCGCGTACACTGTATGTACGCCTGATCAGCAATGTATATTTTTGAAAAGACGTCTATAATATTATCAGATTGTTTAAAATAGCGTAATCAATAACCGCAATTTAAAGAAATAAAGGTGAAAATCAATAAAACCAGGTTTAATTTTGGTATGAAATTTATCTTTTTTTTCTACAACGCTTTGCTATTAGAACTGTGGGATAAAATAGCACATATCTTCATTTCGACTCTATTTCGTCTATTTCAAAGCATTTTGACAGCGACAAATTTGACAAATTATCCGTTCTGCGGCAGTGAAGTCCACTGGGCGCCACCACGCGTACATGTCAAACACTCGTATTAACCTTCTAACCATATTCATCTGTTCTGTGATTGACCCCGTCCAATTATACTGTAAATGGCAACGTCAATCGTCATAAAAGTAACATTTAAAAGTGGAACAACAAGCTCTCAACACAGCAAAGCAACTTTTACTTTAAAAAAGTCAACATTTACATTGGTGCGAAAGTAAATATACTCGTAGTACTTAATAATGAATTTTACGCATCGGAATATTTGCGCCTATTGTCCAAGAGCTTCATAGTAAAAATTTAAGTATTGGACCCTATTATTTTCACAGACTACTAATCAGTAATACTGATGAGTAATGCGCAATTTTAAATATACCAGTGTTTATTCTGTTATATAAACCTTTGACACCCTTCGTGGCGCAGTGGGTAAGACGCCGGTTGTGAAACGTAAGGCCGCGGGTTCGATCCCCGCACCGAGAGGAATGATTGTTAGGCCCACAAATATTTGCCTCGGGTCTGGGTGTTTGTGAGACGGAAAAGTCTCTCGTAGTTTCTGATACACACGACACAAGACTTAATTGATCTTAATGTGGGGTCAGGACTTTGTATGTGACTGATAGGTGTATTTATTTTCTATAAAACCGTGCTGAAATCTTGAATTCACATGGCCATATTGCTCTGGTTTCCGCTGATATGCGGTTCTCAATGATCAAGTGGGGCGGTGCGTGAATGAATCATGTTTAATATCAGCACGAGCAATGACCGCTAAACTAACTGCCGTTTCTACCAATGCGATGAAAAGCTATGCCCATATACATTGGTACTGGCAGGATTTCGAGTTTTGCTTTTTAAAACAAACGTGGAACAAGGAAAATTGATCCTGGCGAGTTTAGCTCTGAGAAAACAGGAGTCTTTGGAATTTCCAAGATAATATCTGCAATGCGTTTGTCAAGTTCCTTATTGTTAATTCTCTCACACACGACGCATATAACTGTCAGTTAAACGTATATGAAGTACATTATTTTTCTTGTAGGGTCTTGAGAAATTTTATAAAAATTTCTACTTCTTGAATAGATGGAATATCTAGAAGTATTCTGATGAATTCTGTCCTCTATCTATTATATATTCTTTATTCTATATCTATCTATTATAAGAATCTATTCTGAAGCACAAATATATATATAAACATTTTTAGCTTTTGCAGCTCTGCTTGTCGGTTGTTAAGTTTACAGTACAAAAAGGTTATACCGAGATATACGAAAAGTATTAGTAAACAAAAGATTTCAACGACGCCTTCATAAAGTAACTTCACTCATTTATATTTCTTCCTCAGCTCATGGAAGTCCCTCTACACAGTCCGCAGCAGGCACGTGCGCGCATCAATCGCGTCTAAGGCTAAAGGCAGTGGGATCGTCTCACAAAGGGACGTGGCCCTCACTCAGTTCGGGTTCATCGGCTTCTCTGTACTGAGGCCAGATTTATTCGGCATCAGACAGCTGGAGGACGGCGACTGGGACGCGTTCAACCACTTCTGGAGGGTTATTGGATACATGATCGGGCTCCAAGACAGGTAAGCAGTTTTTAAATAATGGCTTATCCATTCATTTTTGGCCGGATACCCAATACCCTTTCCTCTAACAATCCTTTTTCCTTCCCGCTCCCCTCCCAATTGGGCCGGGAACTCATCTATGATCCAGCGTTGTGGATGTTTATGGGCGACAGTGATCACTTACCATCAGGTGAACTGCTCGCTCGTTTGTCAGACATACGCTATAAAAGAAAAAATAAAAAAAATCATAGTATTTAATGCGTGATTTAGGCTACCACGAGGCCCGTAGCTCATTGTACCGTGGACCCCTTTTTTATTATTTTTTTTTGCATGCCATTCGCCAGATAGTGACCGATACGACCGCTCATGAACAGTAGCAACACCATGAATCACAAAGTAGTGCTTGGCATTCCACTGAGCTCGCCATGTTGAGACATAAGATGTTAAGTCTCATTCTGGCTCGCACTGGTCTCGATCGATCTCGAATATCGTGTCGGTGAACGTTGTCTATGTGTGCGTTGATCTAGCGCGCTTTGTATGGAGCTTGAGTTCTGTTAGTATTCTGTGGTGCCGGCTAAAAAAGTTATAAAGGTCAAAAGTTCACGAAAATCAGTTTTTCGCAAATATCTCGCGATCTATTACTCGAAGGTCAATAGAGGTCATTATATCATAATACAGGAACCGTGTTCAAAACCCGCTATTGTTATCTATATCGATAAACAGTTTTGGTATTACAAAAACTTGTGACGACCCAAAACTACTAAACACAGTCCGAGAGGCTGTAGCAGGTATAAAGGGCCCCTTTATATCTGCTACAGCCTATCGAACAATAAAATATGGAACATCTGCCAATGAAGGTCGTTTGTATAATATACCTATTACATTTTACTGTCCCCAAACCTCTATAATATAAGTATATTTATCACAAAACGCCCAAGTATGAGATAGAAGTTTTTAAGACACTTACAAACATTAATAAAAAGCAGTGGAGTTTACCTCTTTGAGTACGGTATAAAAATAACGTATGTTCTAGTCACTTTCTCAGCGCTCTACTCCGGAAGCGGTTGATTTTTCAGAAAAATGAAAGAGGCACTTTTTGTAGATAATTTCACATTTTTTTTATAATAACCTCTATTGACCTTCCATCAATAGTTATTTTTTTACAGCTCGCAAGATATTTGCAAAAAAATGATTTTCGTGAACTTTTGACCTATATAACTTTTTTAGCCGGCACGATATCAATGTCGATTTTTCACATCTTGCATTACAACACCGTAGTAAAGGTACGGTATGTATATTCAAAAATCAGCACACTATATAGGAAATTTTTCGCAGATTGGGGTTTAAAATGCTTAGAATGACTGGATATATTTATTTTAGGTTATTTAGGTCTCAACAGTACACGTAATTTTTTATAAAAATAGTTTTTAAATATTTTATTTCAGGTATTTCTAGAAACTGGTTATGCAGACCTTACTTTAAAATACATTTAATACACTAAGCCAGTTTTTACGCTCATAAAACCTGTTTCATTGGGAGCAGAATCAATTTACTGTTAAAATTTATTTAACAAAATGTAAAAAAAAAAACTTTGATGCTTACGAACATATCGGATTGCTTTTGGTCAAATAACTGCATTAACGGACTCGCAACTGCATTGACTTGAATATTTAAATAACTTATTATTTTATTTGTTTAAGATTGTCCCTCTGATATTTTTTAAAGGTGTTTCTCGTTTTGCGACCACATACTTGCCAACCTTGAGAATACTAATGATTCTGTTGGCTTTTTTATTTAAATCATACTTAAAGCATATTATACTTAAATCATATTTTGTATAGCTGTAGACATTTCACTCTTGGTCACAGAAACCACTAAATTGGATATTCTTAAGGTTCTCTGACCAAAATAGAACAGAACAGTGTCAGACGAAATATAACTATTCTTTGTATGAATTACAATAGAAAGCTTACAACTAGAGTCTGTAGTCAACTAGAGAGAATGGGCTAGATTAGTCTAGCCCATTCCGTGACTGGTCTATGACACTCGTTAGTAATGATACTAAAAGGTTCGCCAATTCATTTTTGTCGCATCATCAGGATGTGTAACATTTTGGTGATTCACGTGTTTCCTTCTTCCTATAATCCTGGGTCTTTTTATCGTAGCGTTAAGAAGCAGTCATTGAGCCTAGCATAAATAATTGCCTGATAACGATCGATGGTCGTATATAGACGGCATGGCACTTATAGTGAAGTGCACTCGAGCCCTTAAAAAGCTTTTTGCTTGATATGCTCATATCACGGTTATGGAAAGTTCAAGTGGGCCCATGCGCACTTCAACTTCACTCCACTTAAGCACCATTTACACGGGAGTTTCTCGCCTCAAAGATACGATTATCGTAAGGATATAAAAAAGTGGCATCGTGTAAACATTGGCAGAACACGATAATCTTATGGCGGTTATGTCATGCGATAGTCGCATACGATTCTGGTCGCGAGAAACTCCCCGTGTAAATGGCGCTTTAGGGTCTGTACTCTCTATCAGTCTAATATGTATAAATTTAGTGACAGAATACTACACTCAATTGTTCTCGCGTGGGTCAATGTCTGCAGTTAAGTGGCAATAACCGCGACTGACTACTTAACGAACTAATTCAAAGGCGCGGAGGAAGTCTGGATTTTTGCCACATAACGTGGTCTCTCCCCTTCATACATTTCAGTGCAGTGGGTAGAGAATATGCATTATACTAATTGGCAGTAGGTACTTATCAGTTTGTATAACGCGTGTTGATAAATTATATTTACTTTTATATATGTATGCATGTGCTATTTGTTTTTCCGCGTGTTATATTATATTAGTAAAATATTATATTGTTCCCTATCACTTCGTGGGGCGGAACTCACAAGGCGATACGTGGGTGTCCTGGTTGCTACCGGGTGAACCTTTGCCTACCTCTTCTGGGGAAGAGGCGTGAGTTTATGTACCTCTTTATGTAAAACATTATAGACAATATAGTAAAAATGCTGAGTTGTGTATTAAACTAAAGGCTCTTTGGCCTCCTATTTTTATTATTTCATTTTTTATTACAGATACAACATCTGTCGAAACACAATAGAAGAAACTAGAGAGGTTCTACAAATACTCAATGACAGAGTCTACACCCCGTGCTTAGAAAATGTTCCGGAATATTTCGAACACATGGCTCGCGTGATGCTGGACGGCATGTGGTCAGTGAACCCTACCATAGACGTGGACGCCAATATATACTGGTGCAGATATCTGGCCAGAGTACCTGGGTACATTTACACGGAGAGGGACAGGCTAGAGCTGCAGGAGAAGCTTAAGAAACACTTGAATGGCAAGCCGCTTACTACTGGTAAGTGAAAAACATATTGAAAGTCTTAAATGGAACTGGGCGGGCCATGTGACTTAAATGTATTCAGATCGTTGGGTAAACATTGTCACCCAATGGGTACCTGATGGTCGACGACGCCGCGGCAGACCTAAGAAACGCTAGCGAGATGGCCTGGATGCTTTCGAGACCATATGGCCTGAAATCTCTTTAGAGCGCGAACTGTGAAGGGAGAGGGGGGAGACCTTTGCCCAGCAGTGGGATGAGATAGGTTAAATAAAATAAACATATTGAAGGTTGCAGGAAGTTGTTACATGCAGGTCACTTTCGGCAAATCACAATGGAAGTTTTAGAGGAGGCCTATGTTTAACAGTGAACTTCCTGTCCAAAAGCAATCAAATGAAAGCGTTGAACGTTAGCGTGCCAGAATGCTTGACAAAGTCCGCAGAAACCATTGTCGTTTATGTAGGTAACCTACTCGTTTTGAGTAGGTAGGTACATCGAACAGGGTGTTCTGAAAATCTTTACAGAGTACCTATTTGACTGTAATGAACTAAGGTGTGTTTTGCCTAGTTATGAAAATATTATGTTCATAGTGATTCACATAAGTGTCTCGTTTCACATTCAACTCGCGTATACCCAGGTTGGTGAAGGATTAAATCGTTGTAAAGACAAGCGAGAGATAATACCCTCTAGCCGATAGATACGTCTACTATATTGTCTAGTGACGTCAACTTGCTAGTAAATAAAAAAAATTGACTGGATCGACAATAGCTACATGAAATTGATCTTTAAACTAGTCCGACTCACATTGTCTCACGCAAAACGTTTGTAAACAAAACTAACCTTGAACGATAGTGAATTGAGCTCGCATTGTGATCAACCATTGTAGCGCATAAATAAAACAGCCTATTTTACATGTGTACTATATCTATGTATATTAGAGACGTGCCCGATTACTCATAAAATAAAATCACACGTTAATTGGATAATAATAATAATGGATCGTATAAAGAGAGCCATAGCAACGTTTATTAACTCTTATTTTAATAAATCGTTGGCGTAGGTACTCACTATTAAGTAACTAGCTATATTACATCACGCCTTACAATCGCCTCTCGTCCAATAAGTATTTTTTTAATTCCATGCGTCTTCAATCTTATTTCAAACGTTCATTCACCTTTTTCTCATACAAGTGCAGTCAACCTTGTCGAAAATGGTTGCCTTTCCTTATATATTCTGATAGAGGTATTTATTATACCGTAAATTCTAACTGTATTGATGGATAATTGGCTACGTATTTCCTCCTTGCTAAGTCATATGCGATAGCCTCTGTGGCGCAGTTAGTTAGACGCCGCCTGTGAAACGAGAGGATGCGGGTTCGATCCCCGCACCGAAACAAATGTTTGTGTGATCCACAGGTATTTGTTTCGGGTCTGAGTGTTCGTGGGACCGAAAAGTCTTTCGTAGTTTCTGATACCCACGACACAAGACTCGATCTTAGTGTTGGGTCAGGACTATGTATGTGACTGTTGGGTATATTTATTTATTTATATTTGTTATTTGAATCTAAACGATAAAATTCAATGTTCAAAAACAGGTTACTTATAAGCATAAATTAAAATGACTAATTTACCTGAGACCCTTGTCTTTAGACGACTTGTTTTAGCAATACTGCATGATAAATGATAATTATCATTATGTCTTTTAAATATACACAAAAATCGTGTATGTCAATATCAAATATTTGACATTAAAATTAGTATTGTATCAGTCCATATACGTCCCACTGCAGGGCTCGGACCTCCTCTACAATCGAGAGTACGATTGAGAGTTATTAGGCCATATAGTCCACCACGCTGGCCTAGTGCGGGTTGGCTGACTTTTACATACCATAGATAGAAATACGTAAGTTAAGGAAATCTCTATTTGTCCTTCAGGTGTAGATTCATCAGAGTTAATGGAAAAACCGGTTTTGGACGGACTTCCCACGAGGCCGCCAAGGCTCATGTACTACAACGACTACAACACCATAGAATCAGCCCCCGCCTACAAACAGCTGCCTTTGAAGTCCAGGTACAAGCTGGTCATGCATAACCTTTACTTAAACCTCTACTCTTCTTACCTGGGCAGGCTCTACTTCAACTTTAACTTCAAAATAAGCCTGTTCTTCATGAGGTACTTGCCTTACTTAGCCTTCTTCAGGTTTGGAGTCAAAGCCTCTTTGGTTAACATGTTCGCTGATGATCCGATGGATGACACCAAGCCAAAACCCAATGCTGAGTATTGCAAACCATTGGAGCCAATGCCTTGGTACAAAACTGTATTGAGTCTACTTTGGTGATATGGAAATTGAAATTTAGAGATTATATTTTACCTAGTGTATGAGTTACTTAATGTAAACGATTTTATATTTGACGAAATCATGAGAAAATAAACTTATTGATGTTTGTACAGCTCGCTTTGACAGTGAAAATGTAAATGATAAGTAGCAATTGCAGGTAATGAATGAATTGTAAACTAAATAAGCTTACATCGCTTGTAAACTAATAATTCGTTGTTACCATTAGTTGTAATATTGTATAATATTTAAGTATGTGATGTTAAACCTACCTAATTCAAAATATGAGTGCCTTTAAAATGACTATTAAAATTATATAATAATATCTACAAACGGTGCTTGTATTTTTAACCGACTTCAAAAACAGATGGAGGTTCTCAATTCATCGAAATTTTGGAAATGGAAATTTTGTTACTAATATTATTGAGAAATATCCTCTGCAAGTTATATAATATACAGTGTGAGATATTTTTTTGACAAATTTGTAAAATCCAAATAAGGACATTATGGGTTTTAATTAAAAAAAAACGCTTAATACCAGTATTTATACTGCAATACCTATTTATTTTAATATGTTAATATTGACAGAGTTCTATATAAAAGTATAACAATACTGTAAACAATACTGTTGGTATCTATGGCTATTGCGGCTACTTTTTAAGCTAAATGTACCTATTTAAAAATCGCATAAGCTTGATGTACCTGTTATAAAACTAACTATAAACCATGTAATAATATTGTACCTATATTGTTAATGAAGCCACATCAGTCCTCACCGAAACTGGTTTCACAGTTAAGTTTCATTAAAATCTATCCGATAATGCACTCTTTGTATATAGTGGACAGTAGTAAAATCTTTTCTTTGCACCATAATAAAATTTGTAGGACATGATCGAAGCTTGTAGCTGGTGCAATTATTTACATAAAAACAGATGTTTGTTTAAAGCTATAAGCAGTAACTTAGTTATGACAAGTCCGTACTGTCTGATCTAAGGTCAACAGGGTCAAACCCACGAAAACTTTTGGATGTTAAAAATGATCTTAGTTTATTACCGCTTGGTTAAATGGTTAAAATATTAAGACGAACAGCATACCTCAGGGTCGTACATAAGAAATACCAAGGTATGACGTGTAATCTACAAATCGAATTAAACTTGCGTGTGTAGACTAAAAGCCATACATTCAGAAGGGTTGATGACAGGCAGGCAGGTCATGAAATGATAAGCCAAATAAGGCTTTATAGCAATGTTAGTTATGAGGTACTGAACCCATAAAGTGTGGGCCAGTGTGGACAGAAGGGTGATGGACGAAAATTATCGTTATATAAATCTGTACACTGAGGTAATATTGTATTTATTTGTTGTCTTGCGGATGTTCGAGAGTATTTTCATAAAAACAATGATTGAATGGTTAGCTGCAGTCGTTTATGTTGTCAATGTTCAGCTATAACTAATAAGAAGATGCAACCATGTCTTTAACTTATGACAAGCGTAAATATTGAACCAACACTAGAACAATATTTACATTTTAAATTAGCAGACTGCAACGCAAGTAGGTACAAGGAAATAGACATGGTCACACGGATATTAGCTAGAATCATTGATTAAAAATTTATGTCAATGGATAGGATATGCTTTTTATTTATATGTATCTAAGTACCATTGAAATGGTAGAACACGTATTAAATAATCATGTAGGTATATATTTGTCATGTCGGAACTTTTATTTTTTTTGCAGAAATTTCCCTGTGTGGGCAGGCTCTATCAACCTATCAAATTATTTATATGAGCCAATACCAATAGCCAATACTCAAAGATAGTGTGTTCCCGGTGTCATCATTTTACAAGTTTATAAAGTTTCTGTCAATAACATTTGTAATGTTGTAAGTGCATTGTTATTTGCAATATACACTTAAATTTAAGCAACCAAGTCGACTATGAATTTTATTTTGTTACCTCATTATTTCTTTAGGTATATACTCTGTAAAAGGTATTAGATAGTATTATAAAATTAAAGCCTTTATTTACTCATGTGGTATTATATCATGATTATATTAGATAATTTTTATTAGAACCTGCTTGATAATTTTTTTGTTGATCGAATTTTATTAATCCTTCATTTTCGTATACTTGGTATAGGCTAAGCGTGTGGCAGGCCTAAAATATATTAGTATGCCCTATATCAAGCTGCTTGCTAAAAAGGTATGTAAACAAGATGTATGTATGACATTCAGTTTATTACCTATTGGTATTGTATTAATAACGTCGTCACAAAAATAATTAATCAGTAAATAGCTTGTAATTACCGATGATTTGAAATAGGTACCGCTCACAACAATTTTATACAATTATTTTTTTATCAATGACAATTATGCATATTAATTTTTACACATTATTTTGTAATGTAAAACATTCAATTTA
Organism: Theretra japonica; assembly: GCA_033459515.1. Taxonomy (NCBI): domain Eukaryota; kingdom Metazoa; phylum Arthropoda; class Insecta; order Lepidoptera; family Sphingidae; genus Theretra; species Theretra japonica. Next base: position 8,621,831 of record CM065942.1, read on the forward strand.
ATAGAAATTGGTAATTTGGTATTTTGTATTTGATTATTTGGTATTTTGTATTTGACCCAAGATTTGGTACTTTGGGCTCAATGTATTATGGAAATTAGTATCAATATCAATGTTAGCTTATTTTGCGTTTAGAATTCACGCTATGAATGGAAATTAGGTATTATAAATTATGTGATGTATTCATAGTGTGTAAAAAGCTGAAGGCTTGCTCGCTTAGAGTAAAATAAAATTGTATGTGAAATAATGTAAATAATTCTATAGGCAGTTGTTAGTTAGTGTTTATTAAATGGGCGAAAGGGGTAAAGACTAAATATTTAAATTTGAACAGTATAGAAATAAGTATTATGTAAAAATGTATTATGAAACATTCAATTTTAAAGACATTTTGTTACTTTATTGTAAAATAAATTGTGTATTTATACAAATACGTGTTTATTTTGTGGTTAGCAAAAAACTCCAACATAATAGGACCTCTATTTTATTACCTGGTATAAAATAAAAAAGGCTTGATTAGTCACTAATATCTCTGAGCAATATTCAGCAGTAGACTTGCGCGTAATAAAAATAAAACAAAATGCACTGATGGCAATAATTTATTCGTGTTCTTAAAAACTAGAAGAAATCCTGCGCTTTTAACCTGGTCCGCTTGGACACGTTGATCTGCAGCAGGTTGTCTGTGAGGGTATTGTTGTGCGTGCTCTCCGCGGCGCTAGTGTCGTCCGGCGGCCGCTGCGGCGTCTTCTTGTTGATGTTCGGTGTGGCGACCAGGGGCCGGGTTTGTTTGGGAGTCCGCTTGGGTGTGGGCGACCGGGAGAGGATCCCCATGTTGCTCGGTGTGAGTTTCTGTCGCGGCGACAGTAAGTGTTTGGCGGCGAGTTTCCTTGCAGCGGGGGACATGCTCGCTAACCGTTCTGTGTTCGATCTGAAACTGCGGAATGTATTGTTTCAATATAAAGTAACTAATGTTGATATACAATTAAATATATTGATAAAACAAATCTATATAGCAAGTGTGTAGTGTTTGAATATATGATGTTTTCTCAAATCAAATCATGTACATAATCATCCTTTTTCTTTCCGCACCTTTCCCGATCTGATGGGCCGGCAACACATCCATGATCCAAGCGTTGTGGATGTTCATGGGCGGCAGTGATCACTTAACTTCAAGTGACCTGCTTGCTCGTTTTCCAGAATATACTATAAAAAAATGAACAATGCTCATTCACCACTCCCATCCTTATGGGCTGGGGTAAACAATAAAGAAACCTTTCTTAGAAATAATAATGAAATGACGTGCAGCTCCCTTGTGTAATAGTAAGGGTGAGTCTCTCGTTGCGTGTACCTGGGCGTGCGCGGCGCGTGCGCGGGCGCGGCGGGGGTGGCGGGGCGGCGGCGGCGCGCCAGCTGGTCGGCGAGCTGCAGCGCGATGCGCTCCCGCGCGCCCGCCTCCAGCATGCGGTACGCCGCGCCCGCGCCCACGCTGCCAACAATAACACACGTCACACACACAGTACTACATTATATACTCACATACTACATTTTCTTAGATTTACGCGAATGTAACTCATTGAAATAAAACGAATTCTTACTGGTTTTATAGCGAATATGATTTAATTTTTACATTTCTTAATTTCCCGACGTTTCGATCCGTAAGAAAAAATCCGTAAGAATTCGTTTTATTTCAAAACCGCTCTGAACTTAACAGTGTTACAAGGGAGGTATAACTCGCTAGGTTCATAGCGCAGCAATACGCCCAAACTTGACACCGGAAAAGTTGTTTTACGTTAACTGTGTGTAACTATGAATATTATAAATAAATAAATAAGTAGTAAAAATATGCACCTCAAAAAACTAAAAAGCAGATGAATACCAGAGAAATCCTATGGATATCATGTTTCGTGCGTGTCAATGACTTACGTGCGTACACACTCCCGCCCATAGATACCGCAGTGAATGACCGGCGTAATATGCATTACAAAAAGAAGAGCAAGAGCTTGGTAGTTTTCAAGGATCGTCTATGTTTTAGGTAAAAAAATGTTTTTCAATAGGTTTGTAAAAAAAAGATGAATGTTTTATGAAATGGCACACCACCGCGCTTAATTTCAATAAAATAATTGCTTATTTAGTTTTAAAATCATATTATTAATTTATTAGTAAAACTATCGTTTCACAATAATATATTTTGGTTTTCGTGTTTTAGCATTCGTTAAGATTTTTTTAAATTATTCACATTTATTATGCCAAGAAACACGCTTAGCCTAGTTTGTGTACCCTTAGAAAAGTGTTTCAATTTTGTTTAAGAATTTCCCTGTTTTAGTTTAATTATGTTTTGTTTAATTGTAAACTGAATTCTGTTTGTTTCTTAGATTTACACGAATGTTACACATTTCAATAAAACAGACGGTCTAAGTGGGTGCAGAGCGGAGCAGTCCGCGGAAACGTTAAGAAGTAAAAAAATGTAAATATTACATCAAATTCGCGATAAAATCGTTAAGAATTCGTTTTATTTCAATCTGAATTCTGTTGATAAATAAGATGTTATGACAGTTTTAACTATTTTTTATCTCGGATATAATCCAATGGAGGGTAGTTTTGTCGTTTGGTTCTCGGTGGGAGTGATGTCATCATTCAGTTTCGTGTGCGCTTCCGACGGCATAGCACGCGTTTCGTGCCGTGGTAGAAATTCGCGTCACTAGTTCGGTTATTATCAACTACTTGGTGCAAAGCGTTGTAAGTGACCATCGTCGTCGGCGCCGACAATCCGGCTCCGGGAACGAGACGGTAAGTCGATATATCGTTTTTATCTTTCGGACCAATTATCAATTTATTCACTTTCTTATTGCCCCTGTGTGCGGGTTTTGATTCGCAGAGTGAGTGCAGATAAACAGCGGACCAAAACAAACGACTATTGTAACTTGCACACAATCATAAAAATACACTCCTGGAATGTCTGCATATCACTCTATATGTTAGTAAACGGACTAGACTCGGCTGCTAACATGTTCACGGTCATCACAGGTTCAAATATCAGAATTCAAACTTTTGGAGCCATGTGTGTATTGATAGTCCACTATAATGGTGAAGGAAAACATCGTGAGGAAACCTGCATACCGTAGCGATTTGTAAAAATTTCTATCGTACCCGCACTAGACCAACATGGTAGATTATATGGCTTAACCCCTCTCAATCGTGCTGTCGACTGTAGAGGAGGCTCGTGCCCTGCAATGGGACTGATACAGTTAGTACTCACGCTGGTAAGGGTGTATCTCCTCCGTCCAGCCTGAAGGGCGTGCCCTCGATTTCGCCCCAGGTCATGAGCGGCGACTGGTCGAGCCCCTCGCCCGGGCGCGGCGAAGGCGTCGCTACGTACGAGTACTCGCCGCCCTTGTCTGTACTCACGCTCACGCCGTCCACGCCTATACGCCCTGACACATTGGCGTCCTGGAATTAAAATAATATTTATTAACTGCTTTATTTATATACAGATTGAAAACCTATTTTAGTTATCGAATGTTTTGTTCTTTTCGAACAACTTTAGAAATCAGCTTTCAATCGATCGGGCATATTTTTATCTATGAACGTGAGATAACTGTTAGTGGATATTATATTTGAACTGCAATGCACTTACCATCTGCATTACATATAATTGCACTTACCTTGCATGGCACTTTATTGTACCATTATTGGTCAATACTACATTATTGACCAAAACATGGACAAAAGTAATAGGCTAATATCAGGCTTATAGCTTTAAGTACACATACCTGAGTCCTAGCAATAGCGTCGATAGCCTCTTTGTTCTTGACGTGGTCGAAGGGCTGCGTGTTGAGGCGGGTGTTGCGGTGCACCAGCTCGGGCTTCGGCGGCGGCCGCTGCGACTCCGCCCCGTCCGGCACGTACATTATGTGGTTGCGCGCCTTGTACTTCCATGTGTCTAGCTATGGAGTTATTACTTTGTTGGTGTACACTGAGTTTTGAATAATCAGTAAATAAACAGGCAAACATGCTCAATATATGCATGTAAGCATCACAATTATTTTATACAACTAAGGAGGCAAATAAGCATACGGCCGGCCTAATGGTAAGCAGTTATCATAGCCTATAGACGTTTGCAACACCAGAGGTGTCACTCGCGCATTTCCGACCCTGTAGGAACTTTTCAACTCCTCTTTTAAAGAGCCAGATGCTGTAATCTCTTGGGAAAACCTCGGCAGGTAGCTCATTCCACAGCCTGATTGTACTGAGGCTTCTATGTTGTGTACTTAAATATCACAGAATGTACCAACAATTTCCAGCACAGAACATTTACATTCATAAACAGAAATAGCATAGTATACCTCATGAGGCCTTTCCATCTGATCAGCCTGCTCCTCAATAGAGGGCAACACCAGCGACGCGCACGCTAGCGCCGCTGACGTCACCTCGGCTTGCAGCTGCGGCGCTAGTTTGGAGGCGCGCTTCTTGTCCTCCAGCGCTATGACCTTATTGTAGCTTGCATTGTCTTCACTTGTGTGACACGCCAGGAATGAATCTGTGATCATTTTGTATCATTTTTATAGTGGGTGTCATAACTTACAATGTACATCAACAGATGACGGATATGGCCCTTTAAGATAACATATTTTTTTAGGGTTCTGTTTGAGAAATCAACAGCTTTTCTGAGGATAAATGGTAGCCGCTGCACATGAACATGAACAATAGTTAGATTGTTGTATAGACAGAGGTGTTACCAGCATTTTTTAATTAAATTAGAAAGGGAAAAAAAGCGGGACTGGAGGAAAGACTGTATTCAGTGCTTCTACAAACTGTTCTGACCAAGTAAAACATACCAGCAAAACCATTGCTTTATGTTGGTTATCGGTAATTAGTCCCCAGTGGTATCACCTCTATCGAGTCAGCCCATTCGTACAGTAGTCCGAGATAAGTACATCATGGGTTTACCTCTTAAATCTATGCTCATGCGGTTAAGTCTATGAACCTGTGAGTCCAATAATACTTAATTGTGCTTAATTGTAATTGTGTAAGTATAAGTTGCATACCCAATGTATGGCTGTCTGTGAAGTCCTTAGGTTTTTCTTTATTAGTGTCTGTCAATATCTCGGGCCTCTCCTCACGCACTGTTGGTGCTGGGGAGAACGGCCTCTCTGAACCAGGGGTGTCAAATGTAGCCGGAGTGTTGTCTGAAAACAAAATCATACTTGTTAGTTTCGTCAATCTCATGACTATTTACAATGTTGGTGTAAAATAAATTCATATGGTGTTGATATGGGAATATTGGTACATGATTCCACAGGTGCTATATAAGTAACAAGATCGCCATTCTCTCTTTTATTTAGCTTTAAGTGTCTTGTTTGTAAATTGATTATGTTTTGGTATATAATACAGAATGATAAATAAATAACATTAGTCATTTAAATACAATTTTTACTTCTATCAATGATAGTTTATTTTTCAAACCCCTGAATAATTATGAAATAATTAATACATCAAACTCCTGATATAAAAAAAACAAATATAACAAAGTAGGGAAGTGTAAAGAGTAGTGCTGAAACAATTTGCCATCTATAAATGTTTGTCTTAAAGAAAATCCTCAAATATTACGTTTTACAAACTTTAAACACATCAAATAAAATTAACTTACAAGGATCTGTTAGAGGTCTTTGGCCGCTGTATTTTCTGGTGATTTCACGGAGTCTTTCGTAATCCTTGTTCTCAGTAGCTTCCAGAAAATCATTTTGGGCTTTTAATTTCTCCAAATCGGGAAAGAAGTCTCTTTGAATTATCTTGGCTATGCCCTATGAACGACAAATAAACAGAATACAGATACGAGTTGAAATTGTAACGTAAACAAAATAAAGCCTTTTGAAATGGTATAACCCACCTCAACATAAAGTTCTTCGTCCAAAACATTTGTTTTTTTAACTGCTTTCTTTTTAGGCACTTTTGGTACTTTGAATATAGTACTCTCTGTTTTCAACAACTTCATATTTTCCAAGGCAGCTACTCCTGGTCGAGATGATTTATCTTCTTCCGACATTTTAAAGTATATTGTGACACTTTTATTCCAATAAATATGTTTCCTTATCACAGAAATACAAACAATTTTTATTTAGTCTTCGACTAAACATTTGACATTTATGCATTGTTTGAAACGTCAAGCGATTCACGTGAATCATACGTGAATTGGGAAGCTCTTCTCTCTCTTTCTTTTTAATGAAATATTGTGAAATAAAACGTGTCAATGCTAGTTATCTAAATTATGCCTACGAACATTTTAATATTTTTTTATTTTACGTGACAAGAAATTAGACTAAAGAAATTAATTCATACAGCCTTACCATCCGTAAAGTAAATTATAAACTGTCGCTTTATTGTCCTCTATTAAAAAGTTAGCTCACTCATAATATTTTTTTTACAAATTTCTTACACGTATTATGTATTTTGTTTTCATACAAACAGACTCCGTGGCACAGTTGATTAGATGCCGGCTGTGAAACGAGACGCCGCGGGTTCGATCCCCGCACGGAGACAAATATTTGTGTGGTCCACAGATATTTGTTTCGAGTCTAGGTGTCTGTGAGACCGAAAAGTCTCTCGCAGTTTCTGATACCCAGGACACAAGAGTCGATCTTAGGGTGGGTTCAGAACTATGTATGAGACTATTGGGAGTATTGGGTGTATTTATTTATTCTATTTATGTATACACAAAAATATGCATTATCTCCGGAAACGCTTTGTACAAAATAATGACAAATATACGTTATCGGTCATTAGTCTTTCAGTCCCCCAGCAGCATGAGACCTTGGTTCGATTTGCAGGCCGTACTATCTACTTTTCAGATTTATAACTGTGAGTAGCACTTGTGACAATCGACCGCCCCTTTGGGAATATATGCAAAAGTACATAATTGTCTAAATGTCAGGTAGCCTCTCGTTTCACAATTAGTTTCTATCTAACTACGCCTATGATGCTGTTCATTCCACTCAAAAAAAAAAACACAATGGACATGAACGTTTTGTTTAAGATTTTGAAAGATGTCTTATTATTATCAATCTTTAGTAGTCTAAAAACAAAAAAAAAACAATCTTTTAACGACTCACCAAAACATCTCATTCACTGTTCTAGAAATGTCAGTTGAGCGTCAATAATTTTAGGAATAATAATTATTTGAGTACCCATTACTAATAACTGTCTATTAATAACTTATTTTGTGGTATGACAAATAACGAAGAATAGGTGAATACAAATAAAACAATATTTTAATAAGCTTACATGTATAATAATAATAATTAACACTTAATTACTCTTATTCTTATTTTTCTTAAGAATATATTCTTTAATATAAAAGTCTGAAAATAAGAATAATATAAATATGTTGTGCGGTAGGAACATGAAGGAGACCCACTTCGGATATTCGCACGAGGGCTCGAACAATACGTGTCCGAAGTGCAATATCAGAAGCAGGAACTGCAACTGAAAATAAAATAAGTCAATTATTAAATAGTTGACTCCACAAAAATACGAGAGACTTTAGTCAAACCCGCGGTCCCTCGTTTCAGAGCCAGTTTTTTAATCATCTGTGTCACAGAGGCTATTAAGCAACATTTAATTTCTCGTTAGTTAAATCACTTGTGGCAACTATATTTTTAAAAGGAGGACAGATTTCCTTATGTAAATAAATACTACATATATCGATTAGTCAAGGACATTATGGCATGCAATCAAATTATGAATACAAACAAAGTATGAATACATTATTATCATTTTCCACATTGACGAAACATTACGAAACTACAGTTTATATGATAAGTATATCAAGTGAGTAGTGACATTTTGTGGTTGGAGATATCGATATTCCCAAACAATTAGGTACAGGCATATGTAAAAACTAAATGAAAACAAAATTATAATACAGATTACAGAATTATGGGGACATAACGATATAAAGATACAAGACGGCTGCTGCGTTAGGATATTTGGTGTCAAGAGATAATTCCAAGAATAACATTTTCAAACAAAATTAATGAAAAAATCTGTGGCGCAGTTGGTTAGACGCCGGCTGTGAAACGAGAGGCCGCGGGTTCGATTCTCGCACCGAAACAAATGTTTGTTTGAACCACATGTATTTATTTCGTTTCTGGGTGTTTGTGAGACGGAAAAGTCGCTCGTAGTTTCTGATACACATGACTCGATCTTAGTGTGGGATCAGGAGTATACTATGTGACTGTTGGCTGTATTTATTTATCTATGTATCTCTAAATTACCTGTATACTTATTTATTTAAGCGGCTGTACTTCATGACCCAATATACATATATTATTTATTCATAGATTTACTCCAATCAGTGATGAAATAGTTTCCTAAACATATAAACTACTTGCAAAAGTTCGCATTAAGTACGTATATAATTTTGAAATAGCAGTCTTTTCTCGGTCAAGATTATAAAACAGGATTATGGTAGCCTTGATTGCGGCAATTTTGACTTATTCTAATTGCCTTTATATTGGAGCCATACAGGTATATTGCATCTATACTTAGATACTAAAATACGTATAAAGTCTAACTTTAATTTCAATTGCTTAATTTCTGTATTGTTGTTCGTAAGCCTTTAATATGCTATAGACTATAGCTTTTTCCGTTATGGCCGCGGATTCGACCCCCGCACCGAGACAAATGTTTGCGCGGCCCGCAAATATTTGTTCGGTTCTGGGTGTTTGTAAAACGGAAAAGTCTCTCATAATTCCTGATACCCACGATACATGATTCGATCTTAGTGTGGGGTCAGGATTATGTGACTGTTGGGTGTATTTATTTATTTATTATTATTTTGTTCAGTCTTTAAATGTCAACTGCCTGAACATAGGTCTCTTCTTTGCCTTTTACAGCGATCTCTTATCACCGTATCATGATTTAAATCTTACCACAGCGACTTACGTCTATTTTTGTATTGACTTGGCAAAAAACAATTACTTACAAATAATAATAGATAATAAATAAAAATAACCAACAATCACAAACATAGTCTTGACCCCACACTTAGGCACAAAAATCTTGTGTCGTGGGTATCACAAACTACGACTGCACAAACACAAATCCGAAACAATGTTAATTGTGAATCGCACAAACATTTGTCTCGATGCGGGGATCAAACGCTCAGCCTCTCTTTTCAAAGCTGGGGTCTAACCAACTGCGCCACGGAGGCTGGCATGCCATTGTGATTTGTGGGACATGAGCAGTCAGTAGAAGGAGAAGTAGGTATACTAACGATCTGCAGCTGCGTGATGTACTTCTTCCACCACTGGCGCACCCACTGCGGCCGCACGATGGAGATGAGGTAATAGCTGTACATCACCGCGTGCACTATCGAGTTGATGAAGCCCAGCATTATGCCGTGCCCGCCTGGAATCAACACGTACCATATAATCATCAAAATACACAATTTTCTGCTTAATCTTATTTTTCCGTTCATTGATTTTTATACTGATATTACAAAGTTACTAAAGTACTTAGAATCATAAAAGTGAGTAGTGGAATATATAACTTATGTTGCTCCTTTTGTGTAATATAAATCCACTAGTGAAATGTTTATTAGATACCGTGTTTCAGCGACACATAATTTCTTCGATTTGGTGGATTGTACTCACAATTGTACCTAATCACTAATCACATTACATGCCAGTGTACACAATGACTACGCGGTTGAAGACACGCTACATATTTTACGCTAAATAAATAATATTAATCAGGTAAGTAATACAAAATGCAAGCTAGGTACGAAAAATGTTTAAACTAATTAATATTAATGGTGGAATGTAAATTTTCGACCTAGGATTATAAATCAAGTGAATATATCTCCACAATTTAAGAACACATAAATATGCATGTTGGATAATATTTTTTTTTCCATAATTAATCACGAAGAACATAAATTATCTACTATAAAACAGAATATAAAATTTATTCTAATTAGTAAATTAAATTCATTACCGACATGTTGCATGTATTGCATTGGAAATAACGTGACCACTACTATGAAAATACTATTGACCAAACAAATAACAGTTCCTTATTAAACCGACAACATCCTGACAGAATCAAGATAGAAGTAATAAGGTAGGCAATTGTTTATTTTTATTACGTGATGGCCATGAACAATACTCGAGGTTTGACCCATTTCTACAGATCATGTAGAATTTATGGGCACATGGTCTACCTACAAAAATATCCTTAAATTAGTTAGCATCGTTCAATCGAGTTTACCACAATGCTGTTCCGTTGTTGATAGCAATGCATAAATTCAGTTATCGTTTTCAAATGATATAAAAACAACGACGTAATACATACTTATAAAACGGGATGCGTCGTTCACAAAACGTAGGATATTACTCAAAGTCCTTGGAACTTGGAGCACGCTGAAATTTCCCTCGGCCGTGTTGAGCCATTCGACCTATTTCCAAACACGCGACCACCTTTCATAACACTTCTTGATGTATTAAAGTTACGCATTTGATTTTGAACGCGTTATTATTTACACGGAGTGTCGTCTTCAATAAAGTTTTAACAATCCAGCCCATTAATGTCCCACTGCAGGGCACGGGTCTTCTCTACAATCGATAATTCTATTGAGAGGGGTTAGGCCAGAGTCCATCATGCTGGCCTAATGTGAGTTACGGACTTCACGTACCATGAAATTGTGACGACAACATCCAGCACTTACATATAATATTTATGTGAAAAACATCTACTTTCTGAATTAGAATTTTGAAGTCGAATGCTAAGGAGCGGAAATAAGTTCTACCTTGTATATTTTTATGATAAATAAATTGCTTACAAAACGTACCTGGCACATATTTAGTCCCCACGTATCCAAGTAAACACATTCCCAAATGATGGTAAACGTGTAGGAATGAAACTTGATTGAATTTCTTGCGCAGTACAAAGAACACCTGAAAACATGTTCAAAATGCTACATTTCAGTGACAGAATTAAGATTATTCATAGTGTAATAATAATGCTTGCCTCTACGAATTTCATTGAGCTTTTAGATATTTTTTTTATCAGCCCACATGCATCCCACTGCTGGGCACGAGCCTACTCTAATATCGAAAGTACGAATTTACAATTAGTGCAATTTAGATTTATTAGTGTAATATTATGACATAATAAGCTAACGTTTCCAATGAATTGAGACAGTAAAAAATGATCATGCATGCAATTTATTTTTGACCAATAATTGCGAAAAACTTGAATATGTTACAAATTCAAGGACAGCACATATTTGTTAATATCAGCTGTTCATTGGACAAAAGTAGACATTATTTTTGTGTCCGGTTTCGTAGGTTTCCTTTTACATCATTGTAATAAAGTAATTGAGTCTTTCGTCGATAACTTGATGTGAATTTATCTCACCGTGTCCATCAAGTCGATAATCTTGATCATGTAGTAGAGCCACACTTTGCTCACCACCACTCTTTCGAGTGGCGTGTCTTCGTAAATAATTTTCTGGCACCACAGACTGTAGTAGCCCGAGATGTAGAGTCTGGTCATGCACTGCAAATAATACTTTGTTAGTATAATGTCTTAAGGTAGAGAATCAGTTGCTAAAGCTACATGATCTTCAACCACAGGAAGTCCACAGCCGAACTATGTTCTGCTATCAGGCTCTTTCCATGGAATAGGATAGAAAAAGGTATACGAATTGAGGTCCAGATTTCAAATAATATATATCTATAATCTGTTTAGCTTTTTTATGGCTGTGATGTTTTTATTATACATGGCATCAATTATGAGATATTACTATTATACCTAAAAGTGCAGAGATACTTCATAGAGACATGAAATTTTCCCACTCGTCATGATAATTCAGTTACAAAATCGAATCATCTATACAGATTATATAACGCTACACTTAAGATTTTATTAGAAACACCATTCATCTAAATGTGTACGTATTTATTAATAGAGTCAGTTCAGAAATTAATTTAACTAGTTCTAAAAATAAAGTAAATACGGGATAATTATAGTCTCCGTGGTGGAGTTTCTTAGACGCCGGGTATGAAACGAAAGGCCGCGGGTTCGATCCTAACACCGAGACAAATGTTTGTGAGGCCCACAAGTATTTGTCTCGGGTCGGGGTGTTTGTAGTCACTCGTAATTTCTAATACCCAGGACACAAGACTTAATTGATCTTAATGTGAGCTCAGGACTATGTATGTGATTGTTGGGTGTATTTATTTTAATATTGTCATGAGATAAGGATAAACAATTTGAAACGACAACATCAAAACGTTGCTGTATAGTGTTTAAATACAATCATCATACTCTGAAGTCCGACGTATTCTAAAAATACTAGGTAGGTACGTAATTGAAGAATACGAGTATTATATACTTAATTGCAAGCCCGTTTCATAATCACTTTCCGCAAATAATTTAAATTAGGTAGGTACTCTTAGGTTAAGGACTCGAAGTTAATAACCTATTAATTCGTATTAATTATGATTATACTTAATAACGTAGTCATGCCGTGGTTGGTAAAACGTAAGTGCACAATTAATCTATAATACCATACATTTCGGAATGAAAGATAAAAAAAAGTTCTTAATGACTTCGTTGCTCGACGGCATGGTTTGTCATTAGTAATAGAGTGAGCCATAAGCTAACTTCCGGACCTGACAAAACATGAATCGCAGGTCCGTGCCCAAGTCACACACCTGACATTTCGAAATGATGTGTGTATTCATAACAATTCAAGAGCGAAGGCAGACATTTTGAGGCAACGGGGATAACTGAGATTTGGGGTCCAGACTTTCAAAGATAGGTAGGTATATGAAATCGGAGTCATTGGGAACACTGAGGGGGCGGTGCGCCCTGACTTATAACGACTCTGAGGCGAACGACGGAGCATTCGTCTCTGTCATGTCTGTCATAACACCTAAAAGGGCGTCCAAAATAGTCGTAAGTGGGAATCACCCAGGCCCCATATCATTGAAGGACCAGCAATGGTTTTGCGCGGCGCGGTTACGCGGACGTAAATCGGGGTGCCTTTCACCCTGGGATGTCCGGTGTCGCCCACAATGCGTGTGACGGTAATCGAGGGGTTTTTAGTCAGTATGCTGGCGTACGCATTGGTAGGGACCCAGCTCGGCCAAAACATCTGCATTGTGCCGGGCTGAAAGGCCAGAGACACTGACATACCCCTTTCCACCACCCCCGGTTTAACGAAAGAGGAGCTTAATAGCTTTTCCTCTTGAACACAAACAAGGCAGGTATTTGAAACCCGCCAACTCGAACTAGGCTGTGTGGTACGATAAAATGTAAAGTTTAGACTCTAAGCCGTTCTAAATTCTCATGGCGACTCGAACCTTACAATTGGGGTTATAATATTATACCCTGATATTGTTTTTATTATTTACATACGTTGCTAGTATTATAATTGATAACATACACAAAAACCAAAATATCTAGTTTGGTAAGCCCGAAAAACCATTTATATATTTTTTTAAATTTATAATGTGAAGAGCTCTGTAATCTGTACCTACTCTGTACTGTTAGTAGTGTAGGGTAACCATAATAGTGAACAATGCTACTTTGCTAGTGGTAGAAGATATGATTTGATATAAGTATGTTGTGTTCGCATTCAACCCGAATAAGTATATCTCTCATAAGCAGGTCAGAAAAATCGTCCTACAAATGCATTACAAAAAAAAAAAAATTTAAATATTTTTTACTTGAAACAAAACAACACGAGCCAAATTAAATCTTACATATTTAAATTATCCCATAAACATTCTAAAATTTCTAAGTCAAGGCCAATATGTAAATATTGCCTCAAACTAGAATAATTATAAAGTATATACCGCACGCATTTTCGCAACATTTCGCGACATTTGGCAGACAACGTCAGAAATACGAGTTTACAAAATTAATAAGCTGCTCGCATAAAGTATGCGCATTTTTATCACAACATTATTTTCACATCTTTCTTAACTAATTGATGAAGGTTTTGTTATAAATTAAAATTGAAATTAAGGTTCGCGGGTCCATGGCCTGAATAGAGTCTAATCGTAATGTTAGCAAAATAAGTCGAAAGAGATTATGATTAAATACACTAGGTCAGTGGGCCATTTTTGTAATAGTAGGGAAGTTGCTTCCTTACAATGTTTTCCTTCACCAATAGGGCCTTAAAGCGAAAAATAAATTAGAGGTATGTCTGTTGAGATGTAACCACAGCCACAGAACAGATGAATATGGTTAGAAGAGTAATATATTACAAGCGTTTGACACGATGCGGGGTGGTGCTCAGTAGTGGTTTTTCTTTTTATTATCAGCCCATAGTCCGGAATTTGTGCTCGATATGGCAATGGGCTCGCCTCCTATCACATCGTAGGAGAGAACACATAAGGCGAAACATTGGTGTACTGGTTGCACCATTGCCTACCCCTTCGGGGCAAAAGCGTGATGTTTATGTTTGTCTATATAGATGTATAAAATAGTATATATAGGGGAGACCAGGGACGAAAGTAACGATTTTCAATTTTCTTGTAATCTCACAGACCTTATAAAATTACAAAATATTAACTATAGATAATATATTGTTATTTTTATTATCAATTAACACCAATTTATTTTCTACTCTTAAAACAGGTATTTAGAAAAAACGGCCGAATAAAAACATTAAAATCTCTTACAATAACCCTACCCCTAGGGTTGGATTTTTTTTTTTACACTGGCACGGCATAATGACTTCACTGCACCTGATGGTAAGCGCAAATGCCGTCCAGACAGAGTATCGAATGGCATCAAACGGCGGTCCCATGCCATTCGGCACAATTATGCCGGCCTGCTGAGATGCTTCTTCACACTACGGCTGAAGGACCCAGGATTATAGGAAGGAGGGAACACTTGTGACGGCAAACAATTCCACAGCGTGACAGTGCGGCACAAAAAAGTATTTGCGAACTTTTTAGTTCGCGCCGAGATGGTTTGGATCATCAAGCTGTGGCTTCGGAAGCCAGCACGCGTGGTTCTGTTAAGAAAAGGAGAGGAGGGGATCAAATTAAACAATTCCTCAGAGCATTCACCGTGATACAGACGGTAGAACACACTTAGAGAGGCAACATCCCTCCGCAACTGTAGCGACTCTAAGTTGTTCGTAACGTCTGCATCATTTACAATGCGGATGGCCCGCCGCTGCAATCCATCCAAGGCATCGAGTAAGTACTGGGCGGATCCATCCCAGAGGTGCGAACAGTATTCCATACCCGGCCGACCCTGCGCTTTATACAAGCGGTATAGTTGACCGGGCGTGAAAAACCGACGCACCTTGTTCAGGATTCCGACCCTGCGCGATGTGGCAGATATTACGCCCTCGATGTGATTCCTTGGGTTTAGATCACAGCGGATATCCACACCAAGGATACTCAGGTCATTCCGCATTGAGAGTGGAATACCCTGAAGATTGAGGAGGGGAGAAAACGGGGATTTTTTGCACGTGAAAGCACACACTTGGGTTTTCTGGCATTGAACTCAACCATATTCCTGGAACCCCATGTAGAAATGAGATCCAAGGACCGGTTGAGCTCAATGACAAGATCTTCGCGCCCACTCACAGTGTCGTCACGGCAACCTGGGGGCCCATAGCAGTATCGCCCATGAACCGTGCTGTCATCTGCATAGCAATGAATGTTGCCGAGCGACAACATATCATTGATATGCAGAATAAACAGGGTGGGCGACAGCACCGAGCCCTGTGCAACTCCGGCATTTACCGACATGAGCGCCGAAGCGTGTCCGTCAACGACAACACGCATTCTACGCCCATGCAGAAAGCCAGAAATCCACTAACACAAGTTGCCGGGCAGACCATATGCCGGAAGCTTGGAGAGAAGACCACCGTTCCAGACCCTATCAAACGCCTTGGCTATGTCGAGGCTCACAGCAAGAGCCTCGCCACGCTGGTCAATCGTTAATAGCTATTTTTTATTGAAATATTATTTTAAAAATAGCCATAGAAACTTCGACAGGCAAGTTATCATAGGCATGTTTGTTTATCAGTAATATAAATGTAACGCGTCTGGTCCATTATCAACGCACTAAACACTGAAATATGTATCAGCAAATTTTAAAATACATATTTACCATACTGTGTGTGTTTATTGATATTTTATACCGTAAGTTGAATATTAAAAAAACGGCTGCCTAAACGAAAGTTTTTATTAAAAAAATATACTGGAAATGTTTTAATAGGTCTGGTTTCTAATATCCATGTCTTTGTCCTTTTCCATCCATCCATCAGCCAAAGGAAGTCCACTGCTGAACATAGGCCTCCCCCAATGATTTCCACAGTGACCTGTTGGAGGCAGCCTGCATCCAGCGACGTCCCCCGACCTTTGCTAGGTCGTCTGACCACCTTGTTGGTGGACGTCCTACGCTACGCTTGTCGTTTGTCTTTTTGGTCTAGTCAAATTAGTCAAAATTACGTAAGAATCTGGGAAATAGAGATACTAAGCTATATACTTTTATTTTGACATCCTAAAAGGTGTCTCAAAACCTGCATATGGTAGGGAGTCCGCGACCATTAATATCTAAGGTCACAGTTCACAAACATCGATTTATTTTTGCAATTGTTTTGCAAATATCTCGTTTCGTATGGGTTTTTCGCTATTTGTATCACACCAGTATTGTAGAAGTTTGAATTCAATACAACTTGTTTCTAAAAGTTTTTTTTAACGTTGAATCGTTTTCGAGATAGAGGGCGGAGAGCGTGCCGTTAGAACATCATTACGATCAACCGATAGACCCGGTCAAAAACACAACATATAAAGTTTAAAAATCGATATATTTACAAAAAATGTGAAAAAAATTGATGTTTGTGAACTTTTACCTTAGACAATTTTCTTGGTATCTCAAATTCCGAGGTGAAACTACTAAGATGACTATTAACTATTTGGCATTTTGTCTTGTGTTACGGCCTTAAGCACGTGTCACTCTGTGTTACATTAGTTTAATAAAATCAAGAAGGACCTCCAATAAATACCTAATTAAATATTAAGATCTCAATCACCCGGTATAATTTTAAATACATTAGATACATAACGTAATACAAAATACCATATAAGTACTCATATCTACGCCCTTTGTTGAGTAAGAGCCTCCCATACAATCCTTTTAGTGGGCTTAGAAAGTGGTTCGCAGCGATTGAGAGTGCTTAGGCCATAAACTGCTCTAAGAAATTAGCAGATTGCACCCAATTCCTCAAGATTCCCTTCGAGGTTTTAGCATCATTATGCCAGAGTGTAGTAATCGACTAACAATACACGCATCGTTCGGTAAATTTTGAGCCAGACCACCGTCTTGACAGATCGTGTCAGGTTTGTTGCCAGTAGTACGCACTCACACATTCGCATGTGCGAATTACACTATAAACTTCTCTTTTCAATAATATTTTCTTCTAATATAAAACACTACATTAACAGTATGATGCGATGAGCCCTAAACAATTTTTCCTTTGCCTTGACATGATGAGTTAATTATTATTTCCGAGCAGTTGTTCACGTTTTGTAATTTTCGCATTCGCAACTGAATAGAAATTCGTGCGCCGGTTCATCCATTAAATTCGCCAAGGTTTTACTTTAATTCATTCATTCCAATATACATCATTTGTGTTTACATAACGTTTTCATCGTAAAAATAACACTAAATTGGTAGTAGGCATTTGTGATGAATGCGTAAAACGTGATTTCAAAACGATTTAAGAGTGAATTGGAATTTATACTTCTGTTGAAAATATAAATATTGGCGAAATTTTGAAGTTTAAAGAATACAACAGAGTTCATGTAGTACATTTCATTAATGACATTCCTGTCGCTTAAGATTGTGATTGTGATGAAGATGATGTATCTTGTGCGTGTGAAAAATAGATAAAAATAACTCACCTGTAGAGTTAAATGTAGAGACAGGTATATTTGCACAATATTGTAAATGATGATGACATTCTTCAGGTTATATGGCGGCCGATTGGCCATGAAGGCGGGCCCCCAGGAGCGTACGAACCGGTGGTAAAAGTACATGATGAGGATCACCGGGACTGGACTTGAAACCAGCGGGAAGCTGTTTGTCCGAGGATCTGTGGGACAAAACAAACATTATAAACAGCATTTTAACATTTTAACTCATAGATTTCTTACAAGCTCCTGGCTATTTTCATGTATTTCTATCTGATTAATATTTCTGCAGCAGAGTAATCATCGACAAAAGTCGGACAGACAGAGATATCGTTTAATTTTTGAAGTGAACTTTCTTTACACACGCTTGACTTGGGGAGTAAGGTGGTGAATGCGTGGCAAGAGCGTTACGTAAAGACGTGTGATCGGGCATCGCGAACGGAAATTGAAAGGGAGATATAAGTTAGTGAAGATAGTAAGAGAGAGTTACGTTTCACATATTTAAGGTATACCTATACCTACCAAAACAGAAAATAATATATGGTGGTGAATGATAGACCAGTATAAAAATCTTTAATTTATCTTGAAAATAAGTATGACTTCTTAGGTTTGTATATAAGTACAGATACGTATTTTTTTGTAATTGCATTTCGTTCGTGTACAATTTTATAAATAAACAAATACATCCAACAGTTACATCTATAGTCCTGACCCCACATTAAGCTCGAGTCTTGTGTCGTGGGTTTCAGAAGCTACGAGAGACTTTTCGGTCTCACAAACACCCAATCTCGAAACAAATACTTGTGGTTCACACATACATTTGTTTCTATGTGGGGATCGAACCTCCGGGCACCCGTTTCACAGCCGGCGTCCAACCAACTGCGCCACGGCAGCTGTCAATATTTTGTTTAATACATTAAATATTCTACATTTAAATTGAATAAAATTGTAAATTCATTTTTAATTACATATTTTGTGATTTTTCGGGTGAATAATAACAAATTATGGAATTTACATATATATACTTAAAGATCGAGCTAAAGAAGTTTTACTTCAGTCGTTTGGTCTAAAGCCCACTCGTTTTTTATCTATTTTATTTATAACCTAGTAAATTACTTAAATAAATTTACATACAACATGATTGTGAACATATAAATACTTAATTGATATTAAAAACTCCCTTTGTTTCCGTTCTCTGTCTATTAACATATTGTATAAAGTATTCTATCCATTATTGATACGCACAGAGGAACTCTGACCCGAACCAGGCGCTATTGACAATGCGTCTAGCATGCTGAATATTCATGTCACACATAATTTAATGGCTGCGTCATTAATTTACATTTGTGGAGTTATTCCTCATGTTTGGTATGGAATGTCCACGAAATCACGAATACGCTCTTGAAAAATTGCGATAATTATTGTAGTTATTCATTTATTTATTTAAAAACTTACGGTAGGTCAGTGAACTAAAATTGTGAATAAAAAAATGAAAAATATATAAAGAAGTATACAATGGCGTTATCGTTAATCGTTTCCTTATCGTTCGACGCAATCTCTTCCAGGCAACCTACCATAGGATGGATAAGACAGGACAATTTGGAGGTACCATGAATATTTTAGTATTTCTTTATTAGTATAAATGTTAACGGAAATGTATGAAATCCGTCATTGTATACAATCCCTAGGAAATGTATACATTTCCTAAATAGCGGTCGGAAATTTAGTACATTCTGAATGTGAGAGAGTACGAACGCTAACGAATACCCAGGTATACTTAAGACAAAAAAGGGATACTTAGGTTAGGTTACGTTAGGATTGAGATAAATTATACAAGAACAAAAGTGGATACAATAAAAAAATATATAATAAAAAGTTTATTAAAAATGGAAATAAACTAACCTAACCTAACCTAACGAATGTTTCGTATACATTTCCGAGGAATTGTACACAATTCCTAAATTTCATACATTTCCAGTAACATAAATAATAATAATAATATATAAATACTAACATACCAGTACTATTATAGTTAATCAAGAAAAACCTATACATACATTTGCATAATATATAAATACATACATACATACATAAACACACGCCTTTTTCCCAGAAGGGGTAGGCAGAGGTGCTACCAGAACACCCACGTTTCGCCTTGTATATTCCGTCCCACGATGTGATAGGGGGCGAGCCTATCGCCATATCGGGCACAAATTCCTGACTCCGGGCTGATAATGAATAGAAAAATCCAATATCACTTTGCCCGACCCGGGATTCGAACCCGAGACCTCAGCTTTGCAATCATACCGTAGTACCACTACGCCACCGAGGCAGTATAAATACATATGATATAAAATAAATTATATATACATCAACACATTATATTTTTAAACAAAATTACGACTATGTATTTTAATATGTTATGTCTTCAGTTATGTAAAGAAAAATAATGCTGTTTTAGCAATCTCTTAAATGTGGGCAGGGACTTTGTCCGCCGCCCTGAGACAGGCAATGCATTCTAAAGTCTAGCAGCTTGAGTGGTAAAAGGTTTATCGTAGAAAGCAGTGGAATGCGCTGGAATTTGCAGTGTTAAGTTCTTTGATGACCTCAGGGACCTTGCATGTGTATTAAGCCCCATTTACATGGGGAGATTTTCTCGCCTCGAAGATATGATTAACGTAAGACTATAAAAAAATTACATCGTGCAAACATTCGTCAGAACACGTTGTGTCATGCGATAATCGCGTACGATTGTCGCGGCGAGAAAATCTTCCCGTGTAAATAGGGCTTTAAAACGAAATTGAAATCGGTTTTTAGGTACGGAGGAGAAAGAGGATTAAAAAGTATAGAATAAAGAAGAGAAAGAATGTCAGTTTTCCGGCAGAGCCGTATGGGTAAGCACTTGAGCTTGTTGCGAAATTCGGAAACATGATCATATTTGCGCAGTCCAAATATAAATCTAACGCAGATGGTTTGAAGTAGTGTCCTACCGAAACTAGTTTTTCTGCCGACACTGACTGACACTTTTTCACATTTATTTAATAAATTTATTTCATACAAAACAGTGAATTTTAGTAAATAATCGTAATTTTAAATAATTTTAATAAGTTTCGATTTTGGTTTCAGCTGAAAAACTAGTTTCGGTAGGACACTAGTTTGAAGACGCACACGTTTATTGAGTAGCTCCTCAGTGAGATCGAGATAACTAGTATCCGCATAATCAAGGATGGGATATTCTCGGGGCGATGGGCAGAAAATTACGTAATCTCCGCATGGACCCAGCCGAGGCGAATATTTTCCAACTCAACCCTTGAAGCTGGGGACCCCAGAAAAGAGATGTGTTAAAAATAATGCCTAGATTTTTCACAGTGTCACTGTAAGGTATAGGTATTCGGGTATAAGAAACGGGAGGTAAGAGTGATCAGTTTAGTCTAGACAGTAAACTAGTTACATTTAAAAAAAATAGGGAAAAAAATGAAATATTTTATTTAAAAAGATTATAATTATTGTTGTGTTAAAGCGTTTCCGCCGCTTTACATTGCGGGGTACGGAAAAAAACGTATGATTTAATTTATAAGAAGAAAATAAACGATAATTATTTTTCCGCTTATGTTCATACTTCAAGCATCATTTCAAATTTATCGTTTTCTACTTAGTTTTCTACTTGTTAATCCTAATTAAGTAACGGTTGAATAGACTTAATTATTTGCAAGTCATTTTGAGTGACGCGGAATTCAAAACACTTATAGCTAAGTATGCACAATAGTGAATAATAAATAGTTTACAATCGGAAATTGTATTTTTAGTTTTACATATTGTAATGTTGCAATATAGGCACCTATAAATATCTATTTACTGGTAATTAGGGGAGGCATTTAGATTAAAACTGCGTTTTATTGTACGAAAGTAGTTGTTGAGTCTATGGTTTATACAAATAGAATGACGGGGGAGATGGGGTTCTCTCGTCAGACCACACAATTATGCCGACTTTCATGAAACCGCATAAACACATCAGCCTGAAATGCGGAACACTTGCGAGGGACCATATAACTAGTTTTCTACTATAGATAGGTAGCTATAAAAATATCCTATCAATAGCAAAATACATACAAATAAAATACATTATACGTACTAAAATTGTATCTTTATTTTTGTAATTACTATGATAAATACACGAAGAATATGCCTAATAGTCAAGGAAAGACAATGAACCATAAATTAATCTGTATTTGATATTAATAACCCGTATAGCGCTTTTTAGTTGGTCCTGAACCGACGAATACATGAAAAAATTTATGAAACTGAACTGTTGATGAATTGGACGACGCAAAATTAATATTTCAGGACCGAGCAAAATAGAGAGCATAGTCTCTGCCTACCCCTATAGGATACAGGCGTATTAGATACGTATGTATATACTATGTACAATCTAGAAAGTAGTTTTATTTGTTGCATTAAACAAAATAAGTTAACTTTTGATGAATACATTATTTAACCCTGCGACTGGAAGTAGAACTCTGAATTAAATCAAAAACTTTAATTCAAATAAAAACTATTATAAAATAATTTATAGTTAGCGCTAGAATAAATTAACTTTCAATTGTTTGTAGGATAAATGTATGCGCAATAAAAAGGCCGCTGCACTCAAGAACTGTTTTGTATCTGCACTAATAAAAACAGTGCTGAAATAAGCACAGTTGCTGTTATATGGTTACCTAGTTTTAACGAAGTATCTAATTCATTAATATACAAATGTTGTTTCCGCTCATGAAAGAATATTATTCAAAAGTATTACTGTTTAAAATTTCCCCTGAAGTCTTAAAGTAACACTAAGTGCCTTTTATTAATTAGCTTATCAAAGATCTAATGAAATGATATATTATCTCTAAAATTGGTAAACTAGCAGTAAAACTATAAAAAAATCTTGATACTAACAGAAAGTCCCCACTGATTTTGTAAATAATATAAATTATTTTAAAATAGACTGTAATTTATGCTTTTTCTTTCTTGGCCAATATTAGAACTGTGATTTAACACCCAGAATATTCTTTGGATATACGAGTATAATTCCTTGCAATCCAATAAAGAATTGAAAATTAATGAGTAATTATATAGTAATTAATAGAAGAGGCTGTGTAAAAGATAAAAAAAACTCACCTGCCAAATCTTCGTTGACATATGTGTAGTAATGTGTTAAGTTATTTATCAATGTACCCATCTTGTCGTCGCCTCCTGGAACTAATAGAAAATACGTGGACTGAAAAATATAAACGAACAACACTTCATTGACCTATTTCCTTATTTCTAGGTATAATTATGATAATTAATTATAATTTTTAAAGAACTATGGTTCTTAACAGTTATTATCCAACGACCTGTCTCTATAACCTGTCTATCTTAGACGAGAAGTAAAGATAGCCTGCCTACAAGATGGGCGGACGACCTGGCTTAGGTTGCAGGAAGTCGCTGGATGCAGGCTGCTTCCAACAGTTCGATATGGAAGATCCTTGGGGGAGGCGTATGTTCAGTATTAAACTGCCTGTGGCTGAAGAGAGAGGAAGAGAGAGGTAGCTACCGTTAGTATATGTCAATGCATTTCATCTATCGATAAATGTATACACTATACATATATATTTATCATTGTTAATTGAAACATAAAAATGCGTCGACATATGAGTACTACGTTACTAACGGTAGCTATCTTTACTCCTTGCCAAAGATAGACAGATTGTAGAGACCCGGCGTAAATCTACACCAACTCGAATACTCGAACAACTTATTAACTTGGATAACAATTCCTGACTATTTTTTTTTTAATGAATACTATGTAAGGTGAGCAATACATCTATGATGGTGTAGTTTAATAAATATTGACGCACTTAAAGGAATATTATAGTAAAAGCCTTATTTTAGCCTTTAACCTAACCTGACCTAAACGTTTACCTTTGCAAAGTATGCAAAGAGTATGTATACATTTCACAGATCATCCGCATTGAACTAGCAGTAAACAAATATTAACATTTATAATTTTAAACAACAACCGAAATATTGTCAGATCGACACTCATAAAATATAACACAGAGAACTAATAATAAAATATTTTAAAAATTAATATAGGTTTTAAATATATGGTCAATAAAATAACGTTTTTTGCACTTAAATAGAGCAACCTCTTTACATATTTTATTTAACATATCCAAATAAACGAAATGATAGATCTACAGTTGTTCGCACATTACGGGAAATTACTGGACGGATTACCAAAAACAATCATGGGACTTATCAAAAACAAATATCAGAATACGCGATTTTAAATAACAATCCTATTAAAGATTTATAATATAAATTATGGGGTGCAGTTATGAAGATTTTAGGACGAAAACTTATTACTTTTTGTATGTACCGCGGTGTACATTTTCTCCTATAAAAAACTTATATTTATACCCGGGTGAAGGTGGATTGCTAGTATGTCAATAAACATTAACATGAATGTGAATTAGCGTAAAAAGTAAACTACATTCTAAACATATGATGCTAATAAAACTGCACCGGTTTTTTGCACCGAATTATTATGATATGGTTTACATTTCTTGGTAAATACCGTTAATGTCCCACTGAAATATATTTCGTATTAACTTGATTATCCGCGCATAAGGACACTTATAATTGTGAACCATGTACAAATTCTACTCCGCGCGCAATCCTTTTTCAAATTACTAAATAACAAAACACACGCACACTCCGACTAGATGTTTAGTAGAGACAATAGTCCAAATATATTTAGACTAATATAAAAGGTGTAAATAATAACACATAATACCTGTTTAGCGGCGTGCTACTCCGGTCGTGATTACTGCTAGATTGAGCGGCCCGGTAAGCCACCGTGGGCCAACGTACACTCCTTGGACTTCGCCGAGAATGGATTTAATTAATCGAATTAATTTGAATACCCTTACCACTACACATTATTTGCAAACACGTCTGCCTTTCATGAGGTGTTTGTTGTAAATTTGAGGGACCAACCGAAATGGTCTTATATTGAATAATAATTAATGTTTTGGTATTTCTGATATTTACAATTTACATACAATACGTTTTTCTGCCCTTTGCCACGCTAATCCTGTTTTAGGCCCGTAAGTAATAGATAATTATTAATGTGACATTTATGGAAAAGCTTCTTCGTCTGTAGATACGTTCGTGTTTATCCAAGGATTTGTAAAGGCTTTCCTAAATGATTTCATCAACTTGATTTGATATCTTGGTTTTGGCAAAATTAACATCCTCGATAAGCGATATTCGATACGATCTCATTTTTATTGTGTTAAGTATTATTTATAAAAGTCCTTGAGTTATCACAAGATGGTTTTGCGTAATTTCAGGTCAAATCTCTAGGTCAAACATTCTTTTAATATTATAAAAATATTGCGCAAAGAACACATAAGTAATAATTTGATACACAAAGCGACACTGTAGTAATCTTGGGTGGGTGAGGTGGATGAGGGTGCGTGAGACATCAGGAGGCTCAATGTCCTTTTTCTTCTCCTGTCCTTTTTCTCTTCCATTTTGAGAAGCTGGCAAATCAGTAATCAATTCCCTGGTGAGAAACTCGCTCGTTTGCCGGACCAATGCACGAAAGTACCTATACGACTTCCAGGCTACTTTTTATTCCTAACTAGATTTAACTCATGGCTTTGCTCGCGTGGTGAGGAAAGCTCGGGAGTTGCACTTTTCTTATATCAGATATTCAACGTAGATATCACTGATGCCTGATTCCCATTTATCTCATTAGTCATTCAGGTATTGAGGTACAAGTTATTCATGTCGAGAGGCCGATGTTTTATACTGAATTACTGTTTTTCCCGAGCAATCGTTTTTCTATCCCTCGGGAGTAGTAGCTATTCAGTTCCTAAATAGTAGTATCCTGTTCCCTTGTCAGTACCTCTCACAACATAGATATATACAAAATTCCATAACGATCGGTTGAGTCATAGATAATACAACATACCCATAAGCTGAGAAGTTAAGATGGCAAGACGCAACAAGCGAACACATTAAACACTATCTGCTGTATTATATTAACTAGTAAAACTTTCAACCCCCAAGGAAAGGAAAACGTTTTTTTTTTTTTTATAGATATGTCCCAGGTATTGTTTTATGCTAGATAACACGTCAAAGTTACTGCAATGTAGGTCTTGTAAGTGGTATATACAGATACAGTATAATTCCCTTTTTGTATAGAAAACTTGGTATTATTGGAAGGAGAGAACGGGGATGTTGTGATAAGCAGAGTTCCAAACTAAGCCTTTAGAAAAAAGGGCATGGCTTTTTAAAGGAAAAAATCAGTAGAGGGGAGTCGACTGTAGTTAAAAGTCAATGACGCCCGAGTGAAGCCAAGCCCGGCCCTTATTATTTTTTATTTTCTTTATTAAAATGTCTGTTACACTTTCGCTGCACGTTGCGTCGCTACATCATGGTCGTAGAAATCGATGACTGATACAAATACGTCATATGAGTAAACCGATCCTCTCTCTCTTTCTTCTGCCGAGTCCACTGAACTGACTGAGAGGAAGTTTAGCACTGAACATAGGCCTCCTCAAAGATCTCCACATCGACCTGTAAGTGGCCGATTCAAACCGATCCAATTTGATTGATTTGAAATATTCAAAATATATTAGGTAAACAATTTCTCAAATCGCTTCGTATTAACTGGACTATTATTCGTATTAACATTAGGTTAAGGTATGTAGTTCGCATAATTTAATTCACACGTCAAAACAACAACATGCTAAATATAAGAATCCGTAAACCATGGTAGGTACTTACTACTGACGCGAATATAAAATGTATTGTTTTTGAGCATGTTTTGGTAAAGAAAATTGTTTTATTTTTTAAATAACTGTTTTACATTACTAACCAATAAATATTATAATAACGTCATCTTTAATTATTTTTGCGAGTGCAAGCTAAAAAATAGTAAAATAAAATAGTTGCGTGTTTTCAGTCCAGAAAGCCTATTTTATTAATTACTCGGAGCGTTCAGTCATGGACACGGTTCTAGGTTATATAATCATTATAATTTCGCATTTCCACACTATATAAATAACAACTCACGCCTGGCATCCTTCCGAGAACGGACAGAGGTGTCAAGTAGGTACCACACACAGTTCTCCAAAGTTATTTCAATGGTAGGCTGTGTAAAGAAGCTCATCTATCGCCAGGCCAAGCAAAATTCCATTCTTCAGCAACTTTTAGTAGATTTTTCAATCAAAAAGCTACATAAACTAGGTTCCTGTACACGCAAGAACTAGGCAAATAAATTGAAATAAGGATAAGCATGAAATAAATGGATCATTTGCGATGTTAATGTAAAAAATCAATGATCACAGCCAACGGACATTTCCTTCTAGATCAATAATAACGCTCAACTTTAACGTATAATCCAATGAGATAAATAAATAAATAATACACCCAACGGCCACATACATAGACACAGACCTCACCCCAAACTAAGGTCGAGTCTTGTGTCGTGGGTATCAGGAACAACGAGAGACTTTTCGGTCTCACAAACACCAAGACCCGAGACAAATACTTGTTGGCCTCACAAATATTTATTTCGGTGCGGAGATCGAACCCGCGACTTCTCGTTTCGTAGTCAGTGTCTAACCAACTGAGCCACGGAGGCTGTAGATCAATTGGAAAAAACTGTTTATTTTTTAAATATAAAACCATGAAAACACGTACAGTATTACGACGCATGAATAAACATTATGAAACCGATGCGAAACAATGTTTATGCAGCCTCATCGTGAAACATTCCTTAATGAAGACGATAGGAAACTCGACTGAGCATTACATAGCATTATTGCTACCGCTTCGGGTCACACTTTGATTTGTAATAATAGGTTTAAAGTAAATTAGCCTTGTATAAAATATAAATACATCAGGAATCTAGGAATTTGTTGGCTTTATGGCTAGGGGAATAAAGACACTGTGTCTCAGAAAACCGACGACTTTGCTGCCGTGTATCTTTTGCCAAGCGAAATATTAGGAGACCCAATACGAAATACCTTCTCCTCCGTCTCCCTCTACTTCTACCTCCCATTTCGAGAGGCCGGCAACGGACTTTTCCTTTAATTAGAGTATATGTAGGTACTTAATGTTGAACAGTAGTTACCTATTGTCGAGTTAAGTATAACTTTGTTCGTTGACCTTTGTTCGTTTGCCACTAAAACTCGCGTTAATTTATAAGACGTATTAAATTGTCCTAATTCATTATATTGTTTACACATTCATTAGACATAAGTTCATTGATCGGTGTACTTGGTTAGTTTGAATTGGTTTAACGAACTTCATTTAACTAACGTTTCTTAAAGTAAGTATTAATTTATTTATTAATTAAATACTTAAAGGTTCTGCAACAGTATACACATTATTAAAACTAATACATTATTTGCTACTGTTACATTCTGATGCATAAACCACTTAAAGCAGTACACAACACTTTAAATAAATTGCACGCGTAAATAAAAACAAGGAAAATATATATTTGAAGAATGAAAAAAAAATGGCAAAATCAAATAAATGACTGCTACTACATATTAGGACTACATAACGAAAGAAACAATAAATCTAACTAAACAATACAATTTAACTTCTTACAAAATTTACTTATAAAATTATAAATAAGATATTAATTATATAATAAAAAAGTGATGAATAATAGTAATTCTAAAGTGAATTGTTGTCATCGAAGTGTTTTAACAATCTTCGCGTAAACGTTTTGTATGAGTCGGAAAATATGTCGAAGTTACTATTGGATTTGCGAAAAGAATTATATGCAGTACACATTCTAGTGATTCCAGACCAAGCTTGGTTCTAGATGGTGCAAGACGAAATATACTAGCTATAGGATATCTAGGAATCTTCGCAGGCATAAAAATATTCATTTTCGACAATAATTAACAGACTTTCAACGGAGAGTGGATAATTTTATGTAAAAATAAAACAACGTGACAATATCTGCTTTGACGGAGTGATGTGATATTAAAAAACGACGAACGCTGGCTATATAGAAATCGGTGCGTTATCCCTGGGCTAGTGAAGGCTGTACTGTACTGCATCAGCTCATATATGTCCCACTGCAAGGCACGAGCCTCCTTTACAATCTAGAGCACGATTGAGAGTGGTAAGGCCATATAGTCCACCACGCTGGCCTAGTGCGTGTTGGCGAACTTACATACCATAGAAGGCTAGTGAGTGCGTAAAAGAGCATTGTACTGTTTTAATTCTTTGTGAATGAGTTGCGTACATGGGATTCCAGATAACACTAGCGTATTCCAATATACTAAGAAGTAACGAATTAAATAAGCACAATTTAGTGGATATTTGTTTGAAATCTTCGGTACGGTTTATGAATCCTGAAATTTTGGTAGATTGTTTAAGTATTGAGTCAATGTGGGTCGTGAATTTTAGGCTACAGTATAAAATAATTATTGCCGAGGTCTTTTATTTTACTTAAATATTCTAAGCTATTAAATAAATAATCTTAAAGACCATACTTTACCACGGAGGACCAATATTTTGAATCAACAAGTTATAAACAACCTCATACTCTACAAAATTGACTATAATGTCAATCAGATAGATGTCGCGTCAAGACCAACGCAATTCTTGCAATGGAAAATAAATGCAATAAACAAATAATGAAATGGAGATTTCCCTCTAACATTTTACAGTGTACGCTAAAGTCCAAATATTATTTTAAACCTGATAGATCTCTAGTCAACTTGTCTTACAAACTTATAGGTAATCTTTCCACGGAAGGAGATAAGCCCACGATATTTTTAATTCATGGATTATTGAGCGGTAAATATCATTGGGGATGGTTAGGCAAAACAATTAATAACGTCACGAGAAGGCAAGTAGTTACAGTGGACTTAAGAAATCATGGAAAGAGTCCACATGTTAATTCTCATCAATACGAAGAATTGGCAACTGATGTTTTGAATTTAATTAAAAAACTTAATGTGGATAGAGCCACTCTTATTGGACACGATATGGGTGGAAGAGCAGCTATGTGTGTGTCCTTAATAGCAGTAAGTAAACATACCAATTTGTGCTATTATTTTTCTTTTCCTTTTCTTTAAAGCGTTGGCCCAATTATGCCGGCCTGTTCAATTGCCTCCTCACGTTTCGCCAAGTTATATGGGTAGGAAAGTACTTGCTAATTCTTGTAAGTGGAAGTGATTTTCGAGTAGGCAGAACGCATTGTGTCTTGGAAATGGCTGGCTCGTTTTTTTATTGCAATGAATGGCGAGACGAGCATCGCCTGATGGAAAGCGACACGAGCGCTCATGGACAGTGGCAAAACCAAACAACACCATGACTTACAAAGCAATGCTTGGCATTACACTGCGCTCGCCATCCTGAGACGACTCACATATGAGAGGCCTACCACCAATAATGAGAGACCTGCCACCAGTCTCGTAGCTTTGTAAAAAAGAAATTGGCCACACGTTATGACTTAGGTACAAGTATTTTTACCGCTCAACTAAGACCCAGAACTGAACCAAATGTCAAATTCAGGCCTGCTACTGAACCTTAGTATTTCAGCTTTGTAAAAATATATATGTAGATTGTAGGTATAAATATGTAGATACTATGTAGGCATGTTGGTACCGGTATCGGGTATTACAACACCAATCATTAAATAAATAAACGAAATATACCATTTTACTTTCTTAAGATATGTGGGTTTTTCAATTATACCTACATACCTACTTGTATAGGCCATGATTGATGTCGTCTCTTCAACTATTAGATATTAAAGTTTTGTTACAATATGTATCCATATGTTTTTCTTCGTTTTATTTCTGAAATTCAAGTAAATACCAACTAAATTACTCTTTACCATTTCAGCCTGAAAAAGTCGCTGGTTTAGTGGTGGTAGATATTTCACCAGTTTCAACAGCACCGCAATTCGAAGCTGACTATTCAAAATATTTGGCTGCTATGAAGTCCGTCATTTTCAAAAATGCCAAACAAATTTATACTGTAAGGAAAGAGGTTAAGAGTCAGTTGAAAGAGGCAATAACTGATGACGTCATAATGTCTTTCGTTCTGACCAACGTGAACGTAAAATCGGATGGCACTATAGGTTGGACGTGTAATCTGGATACATTGATAGAAAATTTTAATCACATTATGTCGTTTCCTGAAGCGATGAAGGAGAAGGAATATTTAGGGCCTACGCTTTTTATAGGGGGCCAGATGTCGGAGTTTCTCCCGTAAGTTTGAAAAATATTTAATCTTTTACCGATCTCTGCATTTGTTGGGGACAGGATATCCGTATCCATAATCCAACCGCTTTAATGTTTACACAAGGGTAGGTAGAAACTCCTTATACAGATCTACGTTAGCATGTCCGGATGGATGGTTGGTGATACATCCTATCCCTGGCATGCGCTTCACTGCTTTTACCGGCCAACCGGAAGAACTGCTCCACAGATAGTCATTTATACAAAGGAAATGTTGCCTAACGTTAACAATTTCGGGAAGTATTCAGGTCTGGGCAAATCCTATTTTTACAACTTACGCAAAGTAAATAAATAAATAATTAATAAAATTACCTACCATATCAAAACAGCTTCGTGAATTTTGGAAAATTTTGAAAAGTTATAAAAAAAACATCGCAATTTGCACGTCATCTAAGCTTAAACCAAATAAAAACAATGAATCTTTATGATGGTTCATTCTAAATAAAGTATGATGCTGTCAATAACGATTCCCATGTACCCATATGCATAACAAATACCTACCGGCCAATAATTTTATAACAATTTTTAATGAATTCAATAATTGTCAACGTGAATAAAAACACAATAATTATTATTGACATAAGTAATATATTCCAACGTCAACCGTAAATTGAAAACGTGTGAAAAATTATAATATAACGAGATGTATTCATTAATTCCTACATTACTGTTTCCTATGTTGTTTACAACTCTGATAAACAAATCAATACGTACTGGATGACTCAATGTAAGTCACACGCTAAAACGGTCAAATAAATTCGAACCACAGATTCTAACCGACATATTTCAGGAATAAATCTTTACAAGTCTATTTCTAGCGGTAATTTTAGCTACCGTTAATCAAGTAAAATCGAAAAACATCTGCATTAATTTCCATAAATAATGTATAAAATCATATAATCAGAGTAAAGGAGAGGTAAGCCACGTGAGGATCATGTAAATCTACGTACCTATGCGAAACCTGGCCAGGCAGATCCGCTAAATCGATAGTCGTGGCAACCGATATTCCCCTCTGGGAAGAAATAATGCCTAAGGATGAGGAGACGGCACAGTGAGATCGGCAGAGAAATAATTCCATTTGCCAAACATGTCAAAGATGAAAACGCCGCGTTTTATATTTAGCTAAATTGAACTTAAACAAACATTAGATTGGTACCTATTTCATTCTATAGAATGAAAATAAGTAACCTGCTCAAAAATTCCTAGAAGTATTTTTTTTTTGCTTTTTATAACTGTTTCCTCAATTATTGTGCGTGCCGAGTCATTATTGTTAAATAGACGCGGCACCTTCCCCAGTAGTGACGACGTAAAAACCATTCACGGCATTAGTACTTTGCCTATAATAAAAAGACTAAGTAGTAAGGTCTTCTGCCCTGGCGCTGCCAGAGCGATGATGAGGCGGCGACTCCCGTGGCCCACAAATTAGCGGGCGCCCGAACAAAGTTATTGGGAACGCACCTGCATCCCCCTAAACTCAGAATTCAGAAGAAGCTGGTACAAATATGTTTGAGATTCGCACGGCGCGTTTAGCCAACGTTGTTATAGTCGGTAGGTATACTAATAAATTAAATAAGTAATTGATATACCCGGCACCACCATCAGTCCGGAGCGAATAGTCTCCTTGTGCCGGGCTGGAAGACTAGCGAGCCTAACATACACGGCCTGTTATGTCTTCCCGGGGATACGAAAAGGATCTAGAACCCTTTAGGAGCTTTGCCCGAGTCGCTAGTGTTAAATACTTCAATATTTTACACACTCGTATTACGAAATTTTTAATGTATCACGACAGGATTTGTAAATGAAATGCTTATTGCAAATTGAGTAACATATGCATACAAGCTGGGTCAGATAATAAGATGTTTATTGTTTATTAGGAATTATTGACCAATAGCTCCAATATCGCATTTCACAAGTTAATACGATTTAGCAGCTTTAATATTTACATAATTTCATCAGATGTTCAAGAAACTTATACATAGGGACGAAGGACGAACTTAATTTTTTTTTGTAATATCTCGCAAACCTTATTAAATCACAAAACACAAATAAGTAGACATAGAATATTGGTCCTTCAGCTATCTATGAACACCAACTTCATTGCAACTGCTGTTAAAGATTTTGAGGAATATGTTCAAATAAAAAGTGTATTTTGTTACAATCATCCTTACCCCTAGGGTTGATAATAATGTTAATTAATGTTACTACAATAGGATGTTTGCCTAGTCCTCTTTGCAATTCCGTGTTTATTAATAAAGTCGTGAATACCTTGCCATTTAAAATAATCGAGTCAATTCTAAAGCCTTGGACTAAAGTTAATCCTTTGCTCATCCAAGTTTGTCAATAAGGCCCTAAAGGTCCACGCCCTTAAACTTCTTTTTTATCATCTCACTAATAATTGCTGAGAGAAAAGTTAACTTCGATATACGAGACCAGACCTACTACTCCACTTCCCATACAGAACCACGCGTGAGGGATTCTCTGTAAATGCAGGGGAGCAAATTCCCCGTAGCTACATGTCCCATTTTACTCAAATAATCACGGAAGTACGCAAGCCCGGTTAATATCGGCGTATTCACTAATGGCAAGATTAAAAATTGTTTTGTTTTGTACAAAAAATCATTTAAATTATTTATTTATTATTTCATCCTTTTTTGCACTATACACAATAAAAATAATAGTATAAGTGGCGGACTTATTACACAACGTAATTTCTTACAGGCAACCATGGCATGGATGTATAATGATCTTACTCGATACAAAAATATATTCAACCAATATTTTGTTTATAATTTAAGTACACAGGTACGCATTTTTTTAACTTTTGTTGTGACATTACCCATATTTTATTTTACAGGCCTGATGACTTGACGAAAATTAGAGAAATATTTCCCCAGGCAGTGATCCAATATATCCCAAAAACTGGCCATAATCTGCACGTGGACGATCCCAAGACTTTCCTTGAACTCACTATATCTTTTTTAAAAACAAACAATTAATATATTATTATTTTATGAAAAAAATAATCGAGTTTTATTCAAATTACATAATATAAATTGGCTGGAATTTATGAAACACGGTTCATAGTTCAATGCCATTTATGTCATCATTGGTTCCTATGATTAGATCTCCGAACTTGATCTCGCCCCAGAATGTGATATGGAACGAAACTAACTACATGCCGAATACAAGTTCTTGCAAACAGAATATCACAGTAAATAACTAGATTGCTCGGCTGTTATTAAACATGGTATGAGAAACAGGTTCCACAAGGTTCGTCAGGATTGTATTTTGATACACAACTGCATTCGTTTTTACACCTTTCTCACAAAAATGTACCTCTGTTAAGCCCCAATAAGAAACACCCAACCATACCATGAGCGAGGATGGAAAATGACCTCGTTGGACACGCGGAATACGGTTGCTCGCTTCTTCACTACTGTGTGCGTACACTTTATCATTTTGTTTGTTGTAGCTCTCTTCTACGGTAAAAATTTGTTCATCCGAAAAAAGAATTTCCCGATATTTTTTTCCCGCATACCGCTTCAACAAAGCGCGGCATCTCTTCAGTCTCAGGTCCATTAGACGAGCATTCAAACGATGTCCTGTTTTTCTTCGATATGCCCGAAGCCCTAAGTCTTCATTTAACACCCTTTTCACCGTGGTTCTGCTTAGCCCCATCTGAAGGGCCAACAGTTTCTGCTTATTTTTGGGATTTCTTTGAATTCGCGCCTTCACAACTTTTGTCACTGCTGGAGTCCTAACAGACCGAGGGCGACCACTTCTTGACCTGTCATCTACACTAGAGTCTTCATTGTATCGTTTGATGGTACGATAAACGAATCTTTTGGTTATATTCAAATTTTTCAGTATGTCAAAAATTTGAATTGGCGCGTAACCGCAACGATGCAACGCAATAACTGCAACACGGTCTTTAAGTGTCCACTCCATATTTAAAAAAGAGTAAAATTCTAAAAAGTATAAATTTTATTTTCATGAACAATTCGAAATTCGAATTCAATAAACTTTTTTGTGGCCAGCATTCTAAAAGAAAAGTTTTTACTGTGTGACAATACTTATGACCTGACTGTGTATACATGGATATTGCTATTAGACCAATAAGGCCATGGTTTGTAATTATTATGTACGTAGTTAATGTTGTAAATACTGTTAGGATAGAGAGACCAGTGCAATCACTTTTTTTTTCTATTTTGAAGTTTTAGTGCCAATTTCCATATTACCTAATAAGGCAATGAATAGAATACTGTATTTTAGTCAGCTCAGAAATGAAACACCTACTTCAGGGAGACCTATGTACAATAGTAGTATAGTATAGTAGACTTCCTGTAGCATAAAATGATAGACGATAAACAGCTATAAATATTTCATCTCCATTACGCAGTAACCTAATTTGGTCGACAAATAACTGTATTTGTCGAACACTGGTTCGGCTTAGTAGCTCGTACGACCCAGCTTAAACTTAGCTATTCAATATTTAACTATTGCAAATGAAGGATCAGACTTGCTAAACTGACATCCAAATCAGCTATATTATCGACCTGACTGAGATATTTATATTGTGCGGTGTGACCTCGTATTCCGAGCGTAATACAACCACGGGATTCGCTGGATCATGGATGGATAAGCCGATTATTATAATTTCTATCAAATAGTGGAGGTGAATTGGATCTTGTTAATAAATTCAGGAGGTGTATTGATCAACAAAGTATTGCCACTAGTTTTTCATATTCAAAATCGGGTTTGCGCTAATTTTCGTTAAGATATTCGTGATTAGGAGGTGAAAATACGTTGTTATTCCACATATTGTTTTTGGGCGATGGTGGAATGGAACGTCAACACGGGGGCTGCCCATCAGAATCCTGCATGTATGGCCCTCGAAATCTTTATATTGCGTGGTTATTCACTATTCAATACACACATGACTTCGAACACTCAGAAGAAAGGCCTGGGATTTGAACCCGCGATCACTGGGCAGTGTGAACTTATTAGCAGCAATGCTTGGTCCGCTACGAAAAGGCTTCACTCTTAGATTGTAGACACTTAAATTTTAAATAATATTAACATAAATACTGGTAAATGGGATCTTGTAGTTTTTCTATTTTTCTACAACACAATAATTAAAACGAATCCTTGCAATGAAAAGTTTAATTTAAGCCTGTACCTTGTACAAATCAAGAACAAAAACTATGTTTTGACATTCGACGTTACTCAAATGTCAGTCTACAAATAAAAACATAACCTTCAAAATTATACAATAGTTATTACAAATTTCATCAAACAAAAATGTTACTCAATAGAATAGGGCCGAAGAATGTGTTAATTAATATCAGCACTAGACTATTAGCACCTGGTATACACAGACCTTTCGGTTCCACGTCGGAAAACGCTGAAACTGTCGATTTGGCTTACGCCTCTTACGAGAGCACTTCTGAAAATGAAACTTCAACGCAATCTCCGCTGGTTATTTTGCATGGGCTCTTAGGCTCTAAAAATAATTGGAATAGTATGAGTAAGGCGATCCACAGAACTACTGGGAGGAAGGTGATAAGCGTAGATGCTCGGAACCACGGAGACAGCAGACATTCTTCACAACACACTTACGTACATATGGCTCATGACGTCATGAAGCTTCTCAAGAAGCTGGAGCTCTCGAAGGTGTCTCTGCTAGGGCACAGCATGGGCGGCCGCACCGCCATGGTGCTGTCACTGCTTTGTGTAAGTTGTACGTATTTATTTCTATCCGTACTCTATTAGATGTAAAGATTAGCGAAAAAAATAATTAATATTTGTTGATATCTGTAGCTGAATTTTTCTTCAGCCCTACAGCCAGCTGATTATAACTATTAAACTACTTACTACATTATAGTTTAAAAAATCAAAATTTCATAAATGTGTTAATTTAAATCTTATGAATTAACTAAGAGAACTTATGATAAAAAGTAACATTAATAATATTTTGCCTTTCAGTCTGACCTGGTGTCAAGCCTTATAGTTGTGGATATATCACCAGTCAGGACAAGTCCGCAAATCTTCTCTATGGCTAGTCTTTTTGATGCCATGTCTTCAGTCGCCATCAGACCAGGCATCGCAATGTCCAAAGCTAGGAAGCTAGCAGATGAACAACTAAAAGGATTCACTCCTGACATAAACTTGAGAAACTTCTTAATAACAAACTTAGTACAGACAAATGCAGGGACATATACTTGGAGAGTAAACATACCAGCATTGAAAGAAAACTTCCAAACACACATTTCTTGCTTCCCGTCCAATTTGCGAGGTTTGCAATACTGTGGCCCAACATTGTTCATTGGAGGATCTCTTTCAGATTATATAGGGTAAGTAATTTCTTAATATCTGCTTTAATGATAAACTGAATAACTTATATTTTATGTTAAGTAATAAATTTACCATTTACATAATTAGAAACTAATTAGGAAAAAAGAATTTGACATAATGCAATTATTATATTAACGGAATTAATTTTTATTGTTCTAAGTGCA
This sequence comes from Theretra japonica, assembly GCA_033459515.1. Taxonomy (NCBI): domain Eukaryota; kingdom Metazoa; phylum Arthropoda; class Insecta; order Lepidoptera; family Sphingidae; genus Theretra; species Theretra japonica. The sequence goes on from CM065942.1 coordinate 8,659,607, forward strand.
TTTTCCAATCATAAGCAAAAAGAAAACAAAAGAATTATCTTGTGACATTGATGGTTGAAATAATAAACATCATCAAAATACTATTACAAAATGTTTGTGTCTTGCAAACTTTAGATTTATTCATACTTAATAATATTGTTTAAGAACATGACATTTTAATTCCTTTGTCCTCATTGTATTTTTACAGATGTAGCTATGTATATAATTATGTATGGTGTTATATTTTCAGGAAGAATGATTTACGAGAAATTCAAGAATACTTTCCTCTAGCAGAATTGGTATTTGTAGAGGGTGCTGGCCATTGGGTACACAGTCAGAAGCCAGATAAATTCCTAGAAGTTGTTTGTAAATTTCTAACTGAAAAATAAATTTTAACTAAATTGAATAGATAAAATCTCACTTGTTATTTATTGTTTAGAATATTTTATTTAAAGTAGCATCTAAATTGAGTAGCTTAACTATACATAATTTTTGCATGAAAATCAAGAAGGACGATTTTAATGTACTTAGGCTGTTGATGTTATATTCAGTACAAATAGATGAGAATAGCATTTCACTAGTTTCATTATTTAGAATAGGTTCTACTAATAATAATTCATAAATTTTATGCCACATTTATCGATATTGTCATGACAATGTATTTTCCCACAAATACATGAAAATAACTCAATGTGACCGTTTTATCGCCTGGATGTGGTAAATAGATTAAATTATGAACAAATGTTGACCTAGTCAGTGATAATAAATATATAATGTAGTTAAGATTTTTATTTATCCGAATCTCCTCAATAGACGACGCATGAGGCCCAAGATTCTACTAGTCCTAAGGTCCCTAAGCAATACAAATATGAAGAGCTTACTGTTTTTTTATTTAACCTTTATTACCCTCCTCCGGCTAATAACGACAAACAGATAAATACTCATCACGCCTTTTTCCCAGAAGGGATAGGCAGAGGTGCTACCAGGACACCCACGCTTCGCCTTGTGTGTTCCGTCCCACGATGTGATGGGGGATGAGCCTATCACCATCGGCCATATGAGCACAAATTCCTGACTCTGGGCTAATAATAAATACAAAAATTTAATATCACTATCCGACCCGGGATTTGATCCCGAGACCTCATTGTAATCGTACCGGTGTACAACTGCGCCCCCGAGGCAATAATAAACGAATAATTAAATAAGCATTATGAGAAATCATTAAAATATGTATATGAATAAAAAGTCGATAGGAATTCATATCACCGAACCTATGACAGCAAATCAGTTAAAAGGCATGACCCATGACCCTGAAGTATGCTGAACCAATGAGAATGCATGCAAACATTTTTTTATTGCATAGGTCCGGCAAACGAGCAAACAGGTCACCTGATGGAAAGTGATCACTGCCGTCCATGAAAATCCACAACGCTGGATCATGGATGTGTTGCCAGCCCAATTGAGAGGGGAGCGGAGAGGAAAAAGGATGGGAAGAGGAAAGGGGTATTGTGCAACCGGCAATCTCACTCAACGAACGAAACGCGACAGCCAAGCAGTCGCTTCACGTCAATTTCCTGTGAGAGTGTTACCGCATCGGATGAGCCTGTCCAATCATGCTGAGTTATGACTGACAACAGCATGGTTCTACCACTTCCAGAATATAATATGGAAGTCGTTGAAACGAAAGTAATAAGATAAGATTGACCAAACAATATTTATGGAACGAATAACTCGTTATGGTTTTGATAAAAAAAACCACCATGTGAATTTGTCGTAAGCTATCAACATTCATATTGTGGCTTTTGCACTCGATGTTCAAATATCTTTGCACTCCATTCTATCCGAGAAACTGGTATATAATCATTGGTCAAAGGACCAGCCAGCACTCTCACTTCACAGTTTCTGTGAAGTGTGTAAAATTTTATATTATTTTTATTTATTATCAATAGTATTTATTAGTCACCATGAGTGATGTATTTGAGAGTCTGGAGGTCCTGTACGATCGGCCAGGAGAACCGATGATCAACACCAAAGGTGAAAAGAACGTTCTTTTCCAACTTACTGAACAGTTTCTGGTAAGTGCTTCTCATTTATAAGTCTAAACATTTTACGTTTTTACTTCTAGTATATAAACTCCTCGGTTCGTATACCACTGCAACTATATTTTTAAATACAGTATTACTAATCGTACCCCAATATTTTCCAAGGCAGAGAACATTTTTTGATAATGTACGTAGATTTCTTTGCTTTGAATGTGTCATTATTATTTTCCATAAATAACTATAATAAATAATTTATGAATTTAAGAGTATTTTTATTAAATCATAGCAATGTTGTTCTCGTTTATTATCATCATGTTTTATATTTTCATTCTAAATATTATCCATGAACCTTTTTTTCTTCTATTTTCTGCTGTAACACCCTTCGATTGTATAAAAATGTCGATTTCTATATTTTCTAATTAACTGGTTCTGGTGACATTTCTAGCCTCCTGAATACGCTAACAACGGCATCGAGCTTAACAATCGCTTCGGTGATGAGGTCACGCAGAAGATTCCGCTTAAAGACCTGGCTCAGGTTCCGCAATTGAACGTGGCCAAGCAACTGCCGCACGATGCCGATTTCTCACTTTTCTTGCCCAAACACCAGGAAATGGCTAACGAAGTCATTGACGTTCTCATGAGTAAGCAATATATTTATATGTAACACACATTTACTTTTACCTGTTAATATTGTTTCATTTAGTGTGTGTCCACAAACATATCACTAAACCAGAAAAAGTCTCTACAGACCCTCATAAATATTCCAAACTACATAGTATAGAGCCACTAAGTTATCTGTTCAGTCGGAAGTTCGGAATCGTCGCTATAATATAATATAATCGTCGTTTTTTTTATAGTGAGGAATTGAGTATTGCCACTTTAAAAAAAACTTGAATTAGATTAGAGTAAATTAGAGAATTATATACAGTTATGTATCTTATAAAATACGGTAGAAACGACACGGTAATATAACATTACCGTAGGCAGAGTTTTATTGAAAAAAAATAATGTGCATCTGCAGTAATTACCGTATATATGATAACACTGGTTTAGTTCCAATTATGGCCACCTGAACAGATAAGTTGGTGGCTCTGTACATTGATATTTTATTGAACCTCACCATTGAAATAAAAAAAAAGTATAATAAACATTTTTTATTAATTTAATAATTTAAGATTAACACCACCACTGACATAATATTGTCACATTGTCAGGTGTACCCGAGAACCAACTACAGGACTTTCTATCCACATGCGTGTTTGCGAGAGTCAATCTCAACCCTCAGCTATTTAACTACTGCTACTCCGTGGCACTGATGCACAGGTGATCAGCCAAACAACATACAATTCACTTTTGCAATCTTGCATTTGTTAAAAACAATATATTATCATTACAGTGAAAATCAAAACAACATAAATCATTTACTAATAAGTTGTATATAAACTAACATAATTTTTGCTTCTATTGTACATATAATATATTCAGTGCTAAATTTTGTGATTAATCCACAGGCGTGATACACGAAAAGTCAGAGTAAAGAACTTCGCTGAGGTTTTCCCTGCAAAGTTTTTGGACTCGCAAGTATTCACACAAGCTCGTGAAACTGCAGCAGTTATTCCAGATACTGAACGAGTAAGTATCTATTTACCTTTCCCTTCACAACAATTATCACATTTTTTATCAGTCCCAGAACAAAACACAGGCTTATAATTTGGCGTCCACGGACCTAGACTGTCATTTGAATAGAAGTCCATAGGATATGATCCATCTTCTTTCAACCATTTGCTATTACTAAGTGCCACAGAGCATTCATAAGGCGTCAGTAGAGGCTTATGGAAAGCATTGCCCCAATCAATAGAGAGTCTTGGACATGCTATTTGCACAAATGCATCTAACTCAAACAATGCTAACTTACTGGGAAATATCTCTGACAAAAGTATCTTTACAATTTTTTTATCTGAATTACATATTTGTTTTTCTAAATTGCTCAATACTTTGGTGCTTCCTTGTCGACCTAATGTTCCCAATATAAGACCAAAGCTTCCAGCTGCTTCAGCTGTTTTCACTTGATGATGTCTATTAGCTTGCATAAGGTTATGCTCATATTGTTCTGATGTGAATTTCTTCTCATATGGATCATATTTATAGGCAGGTATGTTAGGGTTGGCAATCATTATGGCTTCCAAATGGAATCTGCCATCACCCAGATAAACAATAGCATCAGAAGATACCTTAGGTGCTGTACAACCAAGGATTTCACCTGGTGATAGAGGCTTGCACTGGGGTACTGCAACAATATAATCTTCCGACCGAAGAGTTTTGGCCACTGAATGCAGAGTAGTCACAAACTGTATTGTGCTGACTAACGCCAAGTTTGTTTTAATTGGAAAATTCAATTTTATTGTTTCCACAAAATGTGAGGGATCTATTTTGATGTCTACAAATATGTATAATACCTTAATGTTGCTAGTTTGGTCAATGGGTATGAGACAGGAGTGTCCATAGTGCACAAGTAGATCCACACCAAGTGCTATTGCAGTGAAGTCATCAATACAGCAAGCTCCATATGTCACGTCTCCCATTATCACAGTATCAGCATCCGTAAATGTTTCTATTATGTCGCACAACGTCGTAGCGAACATGGTCAGGCCTGAAATACCAAATAACAGTTTTTTTTTTTTTCATATTGCATCCTTATTACTCATTTTAAGGGTATATTAGTTATAACGAAAGAAACAAAATAAATATAAAATAAACAAGTCCATTTCTAAGGAATATCTAATGCATAAATTATTTAAATAGTATTTTACCTTCAGGCATTTGTAATGCCACTCTCTTTGCTTCAAGAGACTGGATTCTCCATATAGTCTTATGAATTTCAAAATTATAATTCTGAGGTAAGACCTCACAAGCTCTATTTAATAAAGGGTTATTTAACAATTCATCTGGTATTTTCGTAATAGAACGAATATTTGGTTTGAAAGTTTTACGCTGTCCTTCAGGTTTTGCACGTATTACAACCACGCCCGCGTTACTTATCGAATCCTCCATGTTGTAAAATTACTAATAACACATTAAATTAAACAACATTCTCAAAAGTAAATAAAAACGGCAGGTTAATATTTAGTCAAAATAAAAACACGCGCGGTGGACTACGTGACTTTTCGCAAGTTTTTATACGTTTCATTTTACGCTAAATTGGAAGATATGTAAGTAATACAATCACTATAACAACGTTCCGTTTCTTTTCATGTTTGTGTTTTACAATAATTTTTTTTTATAAATTAGTTGCTACTTGCAATAAATTACAAACATAAATCCATTACATTTTGTTTAATTTAATTTCTGCTATTTCGTTTAACTTTTTGAAGACCATAATATTATGTCAAGCTATTTTATATCGTTTTACTTATTTTACCCTAGATGTCGTTATTAGACTTATCGGTATCGACAAAAACATTAAGATCTTCCAGATATCTCATTGGATATATTTCATAGTGATATATATTTCTCTACAAAAACGATAAAATAGTTCAAATAAAACTACCACTTTCATGTGTTTTATATCCAACCGTCCTATTGGTATAGTATCAACGTGGTTTGGCTAATATACCGAGAGGTCTTGGAATAAACTACCCAAGTCAGCCTATCCGCTATGCGTGATTTTCTTAAATAAATAAAATAAATAAATAAAACTTTAAGTAATTTAAGTTCTTCTTCAAAAATGAAAATAAATTTTCATAATAAAAATATTACCATACAGATAGGTATTACGTAAACTTACTTACTACATATAAATCAAACCTTATTATTTGTTTCAGCGACCTCCTATTATTATTCCGAGAGATTATACTGCTACTGATTTGGAGGAAGAGCATCGTCTGGCATACTGGCGCGAAGACATTGGCATCAACCTCCACCATTGGCATTGGCATCTGGTTTATCCATTCACTGCTAGCGACATCTCAATTGTTGCGAAAGATCGTCGTGGAGAGTTATTCTTCTACATGCATCAGCAAATCATTGCCCGCTACAACTGCGAGCGTTTATGTAATTCCCTAAAGAGAGTAAAGAAATTCAGCAACTGGAGGGAACCAATCCCCGAAGCATACTTCCCTAAATTAGACAGCTTGACGTCCTCTCGCGGTTGGCCACCACGACAGGCCAACATGCGCTGGCAAGACCTCAAGCGGCCTGTCGACGGCCTCAATGTTACCATCGATGATATGGAACGTTGGAGACGGAACATTGACGAAGCTATTACTACCGGTACCGTCAGGCTGGTGAGTTTTAGCTTCCCAGGTGTTTACTCATAAAATTTAAGCACACTCAGCACTTCTCTAGTTCAACATTTCGTCTCCTGCTTTGTGAATAATTTGTCTTCAATTCCTATTATTAATTTTACTGCCTATATATTTTGGTTAATTTCGACGCATTCCAAAGACTGGTTAGACAATAAATACTCCAAACACTCACCGAACTTCACTTTTCGTTTGATTAAGATGTGTGCTGCTGTCTATTTTGCCTAACAGGAGTTGCAGTGGTAGGTGAGAGTGCGGGCTAGTCTCCAAAAATAATAAATAAAGGAATTAATTCCAAGCTTTCAATTCTATAGCTATTTTCAAATTATTACTATTGGTTTTATTTTAATTGTGTGTATGTTTGTTGTTTACAGCCCAATGGCAGTACCAAGCCCCTGGACATCGACATGCTCGGCAACATGATCGAGGCGAGTGTGCTGTCTCCTAACCGCGAGTTGTACGGCAGCATCCACAACAACGCGCACAGTTTCTGCGCGTACATGCACGACCCGGAGCACCGATACCTTGTTAGTAACAATCACTATTCATTCAATAGAACAACCTATATACGTCCCACTGCAAGGTACGAGTCACCTCCAAAATTGCGAGTTCGATTGAGAGACCTTAGGCTGTATCCATTAAGCTTGTTTAAAAATCATACATATCATTTATAATATGTACATTTACATTCATGAAATGTATATTTAACAGGAGAGTTTCGGCGTGATTGCTGACGAGGCTACGACAATGCGCGACCCCTTGTTCTACCGCATCCACGCGTGGATTGATGACACCTTCCAGAAATTCAAGGAATCTTCCAACGTCCGCCCATACACTCGGTCTCAGGTACACTAAATACTTTTTATTATACAAAACTAAAATTTAGGTCCAATATGAAATATTTTAAACTAGGATTTGAACCCGCCACCACCGTCAACATATTGGCAGCCGCGTCTGGTCCGTTACCAACAGGCCATCACTATAAATAATACTATCAGCTTATTTATTTCACTGTCATAACTCTGAATCAATAGTTATTTTGTCATTTCGAAGTACATACATCAGTATTCCACTTTGTTTTAAAACAGCTGGAGAACCCAGGCGTTCAAGTGACGTCGATCCGCGTGGAGAGTGAGGGCGGACAGGCAAACACGCTCAACACGTACTGGATGCAGAGCGACCTCGACCTCTCCAGGGGGCTGGACTTCTCCGACCGCGGCCCCGTATTTGCCCGCTCCACCCACCTCAACTGCAGACCCTTCCGATACTTGTAAGTCTTCTATCCAGTTTATAAGGCGTATATTATATGCTAATTCTTTTATTAGTTCGGTAGGTGTTTTGATTAACAGCCTGTAAATTGATTGGACTAAATTTCTATTTAAACGTAAATTTTTAGTCAATATTTTTATTACTTTGAATGGTATGTTGTAGTTATTGATTATGCCCTCATTGATAGCCGTAAATTATTTGCGTGCTCCTAAACTATGTACATTTGCGCCTATTTTAAAGCTTCTATTGTTATAACTTTGCCCACGCAAATTAAAGCACCATTCTAGTCTCGGCCTCTACTAAAACAGACTGTGTTTTTATATCTGAATATAACGGTAAACATTGAACAGCATCAATGTGAACAACACGGGGCCGGCGCGCCGCGCCACCGTGCGCATCTTCATGGCGCCCAAGACCGACGAGCGCAACCTGCCGTGGGCCCTCTCCGACCAGCGCAAGATGTTTATTGAGATGGACAGATTCGTCACTCCTTGTAAGTAATTCTGTTACTAATTTCCTGTATCTTAAAGCAGAGTCTCAAGTTCCAACAGGTCGGTGTTTAAATTTTTAACCAAAGCCTATGTCCAGCAGATCCTCCTGACTAGGTCATCATAATTCGATAATTGCTTAGTACTCTGTTTGATACTTTACAGTGAGCGCCGGAGAGAACACAATTACTCGTCAATCCACCGAGTCTTCACTGACCATTCCATTCGAGCAGACGTTCCGTGACTTGTCCATCCAAGGAAGCGACCCTAAGAGGGCAGACCTCGCCTCGTTCAACTTCTGCGGCTGCGGCTGGCCACAGCACATGCTAGTGCCCAAGGGAACCGAGGCTGGCGTCCAGTACCAACTCTTCGTGATGCTCTCCAACTACGACCTGGATAAGGTAAGGCAGGAACGGCGTTTGGGTATAAGAGTTGAACGAGCCTCTTGAGCACCAGAACCTATGTTTATTAATTTTTGTAAAGCACATATGGATAGTAATCTCGCATAGGAAACCAACTGCTTGAATTAGTATGTACTGGGTGAAATATTAGTAAAACGTTTTCAGTAAAACAGTAGTGGATGGGAAAAGCCAAGAATAGTAATCAGTGCGTGTATTTGACGGATATGTACAATAGTATAACTATTGGGCTGCATATGTAGGTACTATGTAGGCTCGTTTATAAATACCTAATATTCAGCATGACTTGGCATGTTATACCATAGCGACTAGGGTTCAATTCTCTTGCTTCTCACTTCGTTTCGATCATTATCACCTCAGAATTGAGAATGAGGTGCCTGAGGCCTCGTTGGTTTTTTTGCACGGGTTATGATAGCATATAGGAGGCGCCGTAAAAATCTCGCCCGGGTTAGCAAAATACCTAATATACTAGTCTTCATCGGCGGGGGAAAGCATAATCGCTTTAAAAATAAATGTCGTCTAATATGTTTTTTCTTACCAGATTGCCCAACCCGAGGGGGCCACAGAGCCGACCTGCGTGGAAGCATCCTCTTTCTGCGGTCTGAAGGACAGGTTGTACCCTGATGCGCGACCCATGGGCTATCCCTTCGACCGACCATCGAGCACATCTACAAATATTGAGGACTTTATTCTAAGTAACATGGGACTCCAAGATATCACTATAAGACTGTCCAATGTTACTGAACAAAACCCAAGGAACCCACCATCTGCCTAAATGACTGATTCATAAAGTTAATTCTTTTAACCAAAGTTACCAGATGGTACATATTCTTTGGAATTAACCTCGCATGTTTTCTGGAAACCGACATTATATTATTTACCCTAGTTAATCTGCATTATAATGAAATGAAAGGCTGATAGTGTAATAATCTTGTGAATTTTTAAGTGTAAATATGTAAAATATATTTAGAGTAATTTAGCTGTAAACATTGACCTGTTTATGTAAGGAATAAAAATCAATTATAAATGAAACATTACTATTACTTATTCCATTTATTTTTTAAAAAATACAGTGTTTTACACTTCAAATTATACTTACGGCCTTATTCACAGACAGATTTAAAACCTATTTAACTTATTTAATGTTTTGTCTCTTTTTAATACTTTATAATTTGGTTTGAGCAAAGATAAAACAAATTATAAATAAAATTGGTTTCAAATCTGTCTGAATAAGGTGGTTAACATTTTAGGAATTATATCACTGCAGAATGATTACAAAAAATCCCTCGAACTCAAAAATTACCCAGCTTTTCATATGATTTTAATGGAAACCTACACTTCAACGTGTAGCAATAAATAAAGATAGTACTTTTAAAAAGAACTTTATTTTGGGCTCAAATTATTTTTTTAATGTTTTAGTGTCTTTACTATTTGAAATAAATCAATTTTATTCAATTTGACAACTGTATAGGCAATTACATGAGTTTGAGGTATTTAAAGTTTCCAGAAGATATTAAGTTGTCATATGGAGTCCACCATCCATGCAGCATTAAACTCGACAACTTACCTGAAGAAAATTAATATAATTAAAGCAAAAACATTTAAAAAAACTTGTCTTTTTTTTCAACATGAGTTATTATCAGGCCTATCATTTAATATCACTTTGTTATCATGTAACAAACGGCTCGTTTGATTTCTCATCATATAAGTGTTAGTTATTTCACTTACATTGATATACATATGGGCAAAGAACCCGAAGCAAACAGACTATATTTATTTTAATAATTTAAATTGGCTGCAGTAAATTGGTGGTGTAATGTAACAAGAAGTTAAGTTTTAAACTTTTGATCTTACAAAACATTCAAATTTCAGATACACAGTTCAAGAATTAAAATTATATTGATATGCAATGGAAAATAGAACAGATACTCTAAAGTAAAGTAAAATAAAGTATCTTTGTCCATATCTTTAACTATGTCAACACCATACATTTGAAAGCTCAAATGTATGGCGAAGACATTAACAAAATTAAAGTTATCGTCAAAAGTGAGTTTATGCAACTGGACCATAATCATTAATTTCCATAGTTAAATTTGAAAGCAAATAAAATTCCATCCTTACATCCTCATGCATTTTACATCTGTCACAGACCTCCCACAAAGATTTCCATAAGAATCTATTGAGGTTTAGCTATCTATGCATGATTATTAATTAGTAACAATGTCATTTGAGAAAAAATGTGATAAAATCCAGTTTACCTGAAATTAGACATCCATAATCCGCAACCCTGCGCATCTGTAAAAAAAATAAGCCATGAGGTTTTGCGCAAAGAAAACAGATGTTATTAGGAAAAGATATCACACAATCAGACCTATCATTTGATATCATGTGTTAATCATTAAAACACATTTCGGCTCGTGTTTCTTGTCATCATTTCTTATCTCCAATAACTCAATAGACAACGATTATCTCTATCTGCAGATAAATCCATTTTATTGACTTATCGGCAAGGAACCCCGAACTTTGCTTGTTCAAATAATCTTATCATCTACAGGTATAAAAACGAGGTGCGACGCGTTTGTAAATCTATTTGATAAAATAAGCCCGAAAGTTACACGTAAGCTTAACAACCAACCACTCAACGCTGAAAGCACGTGTTTGTTGAAAATGATTTTTTTACGTATAAACGTCACCGTTTACTCATTTACTCCATAAGAACACTGCGATTAGCTTAAAATAATAAAACAATTATTACCTCATGATGGCCTTAAAACACCTTTTAACTGCAATCTGAATCTTCCATGCGTTTGAAAGCCGAATTCCAAAATGAAGTTTACAGATGAAGTAGAACAAAACTAAAGATCCGGTTGTCAGTAATGAACGAATGGAAACATAAAAGAAGATTTATTCAATCCAACTTCCGCAATGAATATATTATTATATTAAATTAAATAAAACGACATAAAAATATTATTTATATTGTGGTATACAATTAAAAAATATACTTATTTTTTCTGCTTTGTAATATGGGATGTAAGCCTCCAATTTAATTTAACAACATTTACATCATGACGGTACGGATTCAGAAGTAAAACAATGTTAAGTCAATAATTTAGATTTATTTTTATAATAATAAGTTTATTACTATCTTCCTACTCTGCCAATAAATGTTTCATTGTTGTCTTCTCAAAGGATAAGTATGCGCATAATTAGCTATATCTTTCAATTTTCACTAATATAGCTACCAAAATTACGAACAAGAAAATATCTATGTTTTTGAAGATGCAAATGTATGACAGCGCCCCCTTTATATTATAAGTACTCTAAGATATTTACATACATACTCGTATATTTTATAAATTCATTACCTTTTCCTCAGCCTAACATAATGCCGCACATAAAGGTAGGAGCGCCGCAGCCCGACTTGTTTATATTTTCCAACTACTATGTATTTTGAACGTATCATATTTGGATAATATTGGTAATTTTAATTGAAATAATCAACATACGTAGTTTTAAATAAATCTAACCAAATGTACATACAAATGTTTGTACATACATAAATGTAGAATATATGTAGTTTAACAAAATTTTAACAAAAAAATCAACTTTAAAAAAAGCACTAAAAAGCAACACAAACTAAATATTTACAACTTAGGTATCTATTTCATTTTACTTGTAATCGTTGATACTTTTTAGTGCTATTTTTAAAAGTATTTTTTTTATTAATATATTTATTTACTTGTATCTTTTTAGTGTTATATGTTTCGATTTCTCTCACCCCCTCTTTCAACCTCTCCCTTCTTCACTTCCTCGTTTTATTGAAGTTTTATATTAACATTTCAACTAAATAAAATATAATCACTGGATTCCAGTTTGAATTCGAGGACTTGTGTTCTCCCGGTCCGAAGATGATCATCAGATCTTCATGATTTATTCGAGGGATCAACCTGTCAATACGTTCTTTCAGCTGTAAGATAAATAACTAAAACTGTTTAAAAGTATTAAAAGTTCATACATACATAAACATCACGCCTTTATTCCCGAAGGGGTAGGCAGAGGTGCAACCAAGACACCCACGTTTCGCCTTCCCACGATATGATAGGGGGCGAGCCTAACGTATTAGCCCATATTGGGCATAAATTCCTGACTCCGGCCTGATAATTAATAGGATAATCCAATATCACTTTGCTCGACCCGGGATTCGAACCCGAGACCTCAGCTTTGTAATCGTACCGTAGTACAAATATGCTACCGAGGCAGTCAGTATATTAATGCGCAAATACCGTTTATTTGCGCATTAATATGCACTTGCTAATATACATTTTAGTAAATCGTGATTGCGTCTTGATTAAAATTCATAAATTTTATAGCGTAGTCTGATAATAACAAAGATGCCGACAAAATAACAATTACCAACACACCTGCTTCCCCTTAACGTATTACGCCAAATACGAGTAGATACCTATGTACCTCTGTAACAAATATTAAGGCGAAGTCTATGAAAGTTTTGTTGTGGTTCAAAATGATTTTCACTGTTTATTTCGTTCGCTTATTTTATAGATAAGCGACGAAACGAAAAATACGTAGATATATGTTAAAATTTTGTGCTTTACCCATCCCAACCGGTTTTATTCGAAAAGGTGGTGGTAATTCTTAAAACTTTATAAGATCATAACTCTAAAACAGATAGGTATTCTCCAAATATTATTTATTTATTATCATATTAATATTATGCCCTTGTATACAACTGAGCAAGTGCGCCATTTTCCTGCACTCCCTACGTAAATGTGTATATTAATTTTCTCATCTCTCCCCCTTGCCGCTACCCCTTCTTCTCTCCGCTACTGCTTAACTTTTATACTGAACCTAATGAAAAAAAGTCATTGGAATCCTATTCAATTTTGAGAAGTTCCACTACCCAGGTCCGAAGGTATTCATCAGATCTTCACCATTTTTAATAGGATCAAATGACAAGCACCAGCTTTCAATCAAAGAAATAACAATCAAAGTCAGACCACCCAGTTCAGAGTAACAAACATTAAAAAAACATACAGTCGAATTGAGAAACTCCTCCTTTTTTTAAGTCGGTTAAAAATAACTATGGACGAACATAATGTACATCTCTATATAATTTATGCAACGAATAACAAAATATCTAGTGCAAAACGTCTGTAATTTTTTAATGTTTTTGGATATCGTCGAAAGATTTACACCGAATTCCTTCGTAGTCGTTACAGTCGACTTGCCAGCTTCTAAACATAATATAAAACATTTTTTTCTTCAATTAAGAAAAAATGTTGTTTAATGGTTTGTCGAAACCATTTTGGTGCGCGTAATCATTCATCACTCGCAAATTACCGTCGTATTTCGTAAAATAAAAGTGCAGGCGAGGGACGGAGATATTTTCACACCTCCAATTTATTTGTAAGCACGTCTACGCTCGTCGTCGGTAACCGGACAATTTTGTGTGAAATTCCGTCGTTAAAAGCGGTCGGTCGCTGAAAGCGGAGTCATAATAATCATAAAACGGTTTTACTTTCATAAATCATAGTCGATCATATTTTAGTTTCTGGTCTCACAAGACACAGGCAACGCCTAATTTGAAAACCATTGCAATATTCTTTTATGTAAAATTATTATTCTCAAATAAAGTTTTTTTTTCGCTATTTTATATATTAAAAACAAACATATGTATACATATATTATATATGTAAGTATATACTTACGTCACTAAAAACAGCTGATTTTTATATCAGAAGTCGTAATAAACGGACTATTTACATTTTACTTTGACTATAAGCTGTTAAGTATTAGGTCCAGTAGTTAATCTGGGTACAATGTCCTTCAAACTAGAACACAGTGCATATTTTACACTGCTGTTTGGCGAGAAAAATAGGCATTACGGTGGTACCTATCCAGGCGGCCACTCACGTATGAGAGACCTACAACCAATATAATACCTACACACCTACTTACCTACATGTTGAATAATAAAACCCTTTTAGAAATACACAATGTACAAAAATTATTTAATTTCTCCTTAATATGTTATTACGTGATTATTATACACGTTGCAAGAAGATCATGATGATCAGGCTCGTGAAATTATGCCACAGAAATGATGTTTGCTTTGTTGGGATTATTCAATCTCGAACAAATCATCTTTAAGTGACATCTTAAACTAGAGAATTGTATTTAGGGCTTCTGACTTAACGACTCATATACGTTGACAATTAATAAATGTGGCGATTTTTAGATATTCCTCAACACGTTTTACTTTTGATGTTATTGAACTTCGGTGAACTTTCGGAAAGTTTCTATAATAATTAGACCAACAATTTTATATGTAATAAGGTTATAGCACATTCATACATGCCATACACATAGGCACAGCATAGGTATTAGGTACCCATCGTCAGTGCCAGTTTTCCTGCTACTGGCGCCTTAGGGCCAAATTGTTCGGGCATCCCCGGTGAAATTTCGGACACCCGTCACCTCAGCGACATACCAAACACATAGTTACATAAAAAGTTCAGCCTTCCGCGACCCAAGTGACAAGCCTCTCATCGCCTTCCCTGCCGCCGGTTCTGCCCACTACAAGGTATAACTCATCAATAATTATAATTTTATGACGAAGCAAAAAGAGAAACATACGTTTCTGTATTGTAGGTACGTACTTTGTATGTAACTTAACTATGATCTAACTTTTAAAATATGACTCATAATAAATAATGTTATAATAGAAATAAGAGAAAGCCGTACAGGCTACAAAATATAATAGTTCAAATCAATAATAATATAGCAACCATCGCTCGTACGACGTATCTACACAAAGTATAAATATACTAAATACCGCTATATTAATAATGACCCACGCAAGCGTATCACACTCCGGGACCGGCGGGTGTACATCCGGTTTCGACCACCTGCGGCCTGCCACATTGTGTCGACCGGTGAGAGATGGTCGTGACTCGTGTTACACCAATCGATACGCCAAGATTCACTACACTTACCATGAAGTACACTGTACAATGTAGTTGCCTGTGCTAAAAGAAAAAGGGGCGTATTTCTAATCTACATATTTTAACAATACATGCAGATTTAATTCAATCACGTGTATCCATCGTGTATCTAGGTAAACATGGCCTATAAAGCCCTCAGTAAGCAGTACACAAGAGTAGCATTGGTATTCACTGCGCTATATTCAGTCGCTCAATAAGTACAAGTATTTAGTGTTTAAGATATAATGGCTATAATCTTTATTTACATTTTTTTATATGATTTAATAAAAAATAAATAACGTCGGAAGATTTCAATGTACAGAAGGATTTTCAGCACATTATTGTTTTATTTTATTGCGGCAATAGGAAGTCCCTAGACTCTAACGAATTAGTAACTTGGTGGCCAGTATCATATATCTCTAAATTAAAATACCAGTATCTCTATATTATAATAGTAATCTATGGCCAGTACCTAGCCTAGTTCCAATGTGTAGGATTTTTTTCAGGAAGATGCAATTCAACTATATTAATGTGTGGCGGAATTTCAGTACCAATATACGAGTAAAATCATGAATCGCTTTTTATATTTAGTAGTAAGTGGAAACTCTTAACGCATTACTTACATTAATATTTACCTACCTGCATAATATCCGACGTGCTCAAAGTCTGCCATAGCCAAATATCTACAACAAATAGTATAGATAATAAACCAGAGTTCAGTCGTCGAACGTTGTCGACAGTAGTTCTCTAAGACATTTTAAACTCGTATCAGAGCATTGAATCTTACCAATTTAACGTTTCATCAAGTACCTAGCATACAAATTTCTCGGCTCATAGCCGGTATGATTATTATGATATGCCACAAGACGCAAGCCTTTTCCACATAGCCTAACAATATTCTCTGCCTACTCATTTTAGTATCTAAGTACGTTCAGATGTGTAGTAGAACTAGAGTTTATTTATTTAATTTTCGGAAGGCTACGACTAATAACAACTACAAAATAAAGAAAATAAAGCATGTGTAATAAGGGTTATAATGTATGGTTCTTGTCATTATCATAGTGCCTCATAGCATATTTGCACGAAATAATTAGACAGCCTACCGTAAAAATACTTTTAATATAATTCGATATGCAACATTAAGTTGCGCCGACCCCTTCCCTTATATATGAGATCCTTCCCCTAATCAGTCACAAGAAATCCGTTGCTGGATAAATCTCACCTATAAACTTCCATAGCCCTTTGTCGTAAACAATTTACATCTAATGACTTGTGATATTTCGTTAATATTTTTCTTAGGTATTGTTAACTTTATTGAAAAAATATTATCGAACTTCAAGTTACAGGATAATATCTGGAACTTGGAACTAGTGCTAAGAATATGTATATATGAGTCATAGAATTATATTAATTATTAGATACAAGATCACAGGGATATCATATTATCTTCTGACATGGTGTGCAATGTACATGATGGCGTATTTGTTTACACATTAAAATACATTTTATATGCCCTATGTACACATATTTTATTTTGATAAAATTACCGTCTTTGAGCTATCATAGAAATAAATGTAATACCTATGGGGGTTTTAGGGGCAAGCTACCTTAAATAAAATATTTTTATTACAATTACAATGGTCTTTTTTATTAAATAAAAAAAATACATCATTTTCAGTTCTATAAGTACGTTAACAATTTAGTAAACTTTACCAAATCAACATTCTCTGCTGTTGACCTGAGATCAGAAATAAATAAGTATGGTGATAGCCATTGTTGGGTTGTCTGCTGCCGGCGATAACACGACACTTGCAACGGTGTGGAAAAATACGGTGTTATTTGAAAAGGTAATATTTATTGCATTAGTTCAATAACTATGTCTATGTCGTCTTATTCTAACGCTTATATACCTAATTTAACCTAATTAATATTTGATATACATTCGTAATGGAAAAATATCCAACTATATTGTATTGTGTGATAACTACGCGTCAGGTGACAAATTTAAATTAAATATAAGCGGATGGTTAGAGTAGTATACTAGTACACGTGTTAAATATTCTCAACAAAGGCTGGCAAATAAATAAAATGTATATGTAGAGGAAAATGTTTAATTTTACGTCAGAATTCTTCGCCCATCAAAATATTATACACTGAGGGATACAGTACAGATCTTTAATGATTTTAATTAATTATTTGTGACATTCACGAATCACACATCGCTCAATACACATATACATAGTGGAAAGAAGCTAGAGTGTCACAGAGTAACGTAATTTGTTGATTATTATCTACCCGATAGTTTATTATACACTAAATTTACATCTTAGGCTAGGTACACTTTCAAGTCGGTTTATATTAAAAATAACATTCACACAGCTCATTTACTAAAATTGTTACTATATCTCGGGCTCTCCAATGTAAACATATTAAATAAGATCGGTGTAAGTTAAATTTATTTACACAATACTGCTTCAACATCGCGGATGTGCATCACTGCCTCGCAGGGCGCAGGCTCGGCGACGCGTCTGTGGCGCCTCTGCAGTCCGCACACTCCTCGTACGTTAATGTTATTTACCTTTAGCAGTAATTGTCACTGTGGATTTGGCGGGTTGCGGTATTATAGTGATCTCGTCGCTGATCTTCAGAGGCTTCAGCAATGGGTCGGAGTCGGCGGGTTTGGTAGGCGGCACGCTGGATTTGCTTTTGTCCATGACGCGCTTGGCAACCACGCTGTGCGCGGAGTACACGTGGTTCTCGAACTGCTTGTACATGCCGAAGGTGGCGGTGCACACGGTGCACTTGTACGACAGGTGCGCCGGCTTCAGCGTCATGTTGTGGTCCCGCGACACGTGGTTGAGCAGCTTCCACTGGTACACTCGGCCGCACACGGGACACCGCCCCGCGTCCTTGCCCTTGTTGGCCGCCTCCTGCATGGAGCTCGTCACCAGCCCGTGAGATCCTAATAAGTGCCGCTCCAACCCTTGGTCAGTGAAAAATCTAAATTGGCATTTCTGGCAATTTAATGGAGGCCTGTTGTAGATCATCTTGGGATGAATCTTGACCTTGTGAATCCATTGCATGTGATTCCTCAGCTGCTCTAAATCCTTAATATAACCATCACAAATTTCACAAATTACGAATGTAGCTTTGGAATTCTGGGAAGAATGCGAAGAGGAAGGTTGTGGTGCCCGTGGCAGAGGAGTGATCGATATTTTAGGCGTGGTTGGAGTATTACTTTGACTATTTTGTATGAGGGGATAGTTAGCTATTGTGGTCCCAGGAGGAGTATTATGCATAATCATAACTCCACTGCGAATAATGGGAACTCCCGAGACGGGCGCCGCGCGCGGCGGTCCTGTGATCGGTGGACGCCCGCGCGGTCTGCCCAGGACAGGCATACTCGGTATCACATTGGTTATATTTAATTGAGGCCTGCCCAAATTGTTCACATTCATTTGTGGTCGGTTGAAGTTTGATTGATATGGGCCGACAATATTATTGCGCGCTCGCGTTAGCTTTGGTATTTTTGCAGGCGGTTCCCATTCAAGTGGGGGGCCTAAGTTAAATTCTGGTTTAAACTTCTTAGCGCAAGCGATCAAATGCCGTGCCAGTTTAGTTTTGCTGTTGTCTTCAAAGTGACAGTTGGCGCACTGCTGGTATGCAGGCGCTCTCTCTAATCTACCCCTAATGTTGTGTTCGGCTTCCATGTGGAACAGTATATCATGTGGACTGCGAATTTCAAACTCACATGTGTTACATTTATAAATATTATTTTTCATATGAGGTGCCTCTAAGTGATGAGCCATCACTAACATAGATTCTGTCTTAAAACTACAAAATTCACATTTCTTCTGTACAAGTGCATAGGGGGAATTAGTCTTCTTACTGAACTCTAAGTTTTGTGTGAGTGATGCAATAGCTGACTCAGTTGCTTTGGTGCTGCGACCAGACTTCTTCTCTTTGTATAATTTTCGGTTTTGCTGTTTCAGTAAGTCACTTTGTACATACTCTTGTACTAAATTGAGTCCAATATTTATGAAGAACTGTCCAAGAGAACAGTCAAAATAACTGTCAGGTTTGCCACCAGAGAGACTTTTAGCAATCATGCTGATTGGATCTTTAATCTCATTCAAGGTGTCATCTCTTGCTTTAATAATCACAGCCTCATCATCTGAAAGAGCATCTTCGTCAGATTCAGATGTAGATTCTCCATCCCAGGAGTCATCGTCTTCTTCACCACGCTTCCGTCTTTGCCTTTTTGGTATTTTCTTCTCTTCAGGCTTGGGTTCCTTTTGAACCTCTTCTTCATCCTCTATTGGTTCACCTCTTTCCAATCTTTCCTTTTGCTCTCTTTCTTTTCTTTCTTTCTCCCTCTCAAGTTTCTCTTGATCTTCTTTAATTTTTAGTTCCTCTAATTCTTTACCTAATTTATCCACAAATTCACGGAAGGGTTTCAAAGAAGGTTTCTCATATACATAAGGGACTATAAAAGATGGAGCTTCCACTACGAACATGTCATCGGTAAGCGAGGGCAAAATATTGGGCTGAGGTGCAGGAGGAGTATTGTTATGAGAGGAGGAATTTTTGCTACTAATGGGGGTAATTGTAGTACCACGAGCTGCTATACTTTGACACAAATTATGTGCGTCAATGGAACTGGTACTTGTTGATGGAGGTTTGCTTTGCATAGGCAAGGGGCCTTTCCCAGAAAGAATAGAATTGGTATCTATAATCACCACTGTTGGCTCCTTATTTTGCTCTCCATTGGTTTTACTTTGTTTTGAAGCTAAATCTGCCAAACTTTTCGTATCACTTATCACAATTGGTTTGCTCTTAACAGGAGCCTGGTTCAATGGATCTTCCATAGTAACTTCTTCAACATCCGATTCATCTCCACCATTCTCAAGCTGCTTCTCTTCTTTTTGCACATCCATCATTTTGTTACTTTGTTGAGATGCTTCCGAACTATCATTACTGTCAGTACTTGAATTTGAACTGTCATCTTCATTAGTCACTACACATTCATCATCATCATCACTTGTAATTTCATGTACTTCTGGACTTGGCGAACCTCCATTTTGATTCTGTGGTTCATTTTCATTCTCCGACTCGCTGCTGTCGTCTTTTGGGTGGCTCCCTTGAGATGTGTCATCATCTCCTTCTGTACGTTCATCTGTGGACCAATCAGTAAGGTGTTCTGAATAATTGTGAGCTATAATAAAAAAACTTTACATGCATTTAAGACAAATATAGTTTTTACAAAAACTCTTAGTGTGTTTAACTGTTTTAATGTTTGTATATACAATACTTTGAAAACAAAATAGGTACCTAATAGTTACTCACACATGCTATTTTTGGACATCTTGGAAATAAGTACATAAATGTGGTTGTATGTAAATAAAATTACATAATTTAAAAGTTTTTAGTGGACTGCTCAGAGTTTATAGTAGTTTTACACTGTCTGGTTTATCTGTTAATTGAGTAAGAAATATGTTTTTACACTGCAATAAATGAGTACCGATGCAAAAGAAAATTGCGCGAGACTAGACACACCTGACGACGCAATTTTTTTTCTATGTATCATACGCGTTACTCCTACAAAAGAAAGTCATAGAGCCGCACTTATAAATACACATTTTATAACGAAAATATCGAGTATTTGAAGATTTTAAACATAAACACTAAGCAATTGTTTGCCGACCAACAATTCTCAAGCGTCCGGCAATTACGAAAACGCTAGAGTTGCAGTAAAGTCCAGATAATCACAGTAACCTTACCACCAGAAAACAACGAGCTAAATAACCCGTTTGTCGCTATAACACACCCATTTATGACATGATGATTTTGAAAAAATGTTTGATTTATCAAACAGCGTCATTATATCATGTGGAGTGTGGACCGCCATATGGGATTCCATGGCATTTCTCCGAAAACACAACTACTTCAGGTTTGATGGTAACCGCCAAATATTTATGCCCAAATTATTGTGAAAATCGTTTTATACATTTAGATTCATACCTGTGGCTGTAGAAATCGACATTTTCTTACGATATTCCTATCAAAAACTGAAAAATAGCACAACAGCACAGTAGCGGAAACCAAACCAAATCAAGCTGTCATTTTGAAAGGTTCTTAGTATGTCACGTTCTGATTTAAAATCAAACACCGTTATAATAATATTTTAAATTCATAAACATGACTTTATGTGAATTTTATTTATATTTAGTGGTAATTTTAATAACGAAATTCCATAATATTAGTTATTTAGCGTTGCAAATCTCGATTATAATGTGGACAGTAATAAAAAACTTTTTTTCAGAAGTCGACCTAATAAAAGACCTTTACTTAAAAATGGTGGGAAAGGGAGGATTCTCGGAGGGGGAAGGACGCGGTATTCCATTGGAAATATTGGAATACGATTCGCGGCAAATTCAAATTATTCCAGGTTTTTTTATTAAGTACATAAAATTACCCCAATTTTCTTATAAATGGGATCTATAGTAAAAAAAAGACATGAATGTATTAAATTTTTATTAAAAATCCAATCTCATACAAAAATTCAACATTTATATAAATTTATATTGATAAATAATGTTTAAATCTATGGGTTAATAAACGGTTTTTAAATAGGAATACTTTCTTTATTACATATATTTCATAATTATTATATGTATATTAGGCAAAAAGTACAGAGAGATAAATATTTACAACATAAGTATGTCTAATTAAAATCTTCTTCTTCTACTTCACAACGATTTTCAACATCAGCAAATGGGTCTATCATTGGTGGTTCATCAGGTTTTCTGATTACTCCCAGTTCTTCAGCAGCATCCAAACATTTTTGAGCAAAGTCTACAATCCTTTTCTTAGCTTGGTCTTCCAATTTTGATAATGCCATTAATATTTCCATAACATCAGTTTCAAATATTTTTGCAGCAATATCTTTGTCACCATTTATAATATTATAAAGCATGTAAACACCCCTGTACTGTATTTCATCTGTAGGGTTGGCTAGTAAACACCTGAGGGACTCTATCCAGTTATTAAGATCCAATAACTTCCTACAACATGGTTTGCTTACTGATGTCAACACACAGAGAGCTCCTGCAGCAGCCATCACAGTATCAACATCTTCTTCTTGACACAGAAGATACAAATACTTGGTTTTCTCATTGTTCCCCTCATATGATTTAATAACATCTTCTGACTGAACCAAATTGCATACACACTGTGTGGCCGCTCTCATTAGCATCATATGGTCTTCATACATATAATGTTCAATTTTAGACAAGCCACCCTCCTTGAGTATTCTGTTTCTCGTTGATTCATTCATTCCTGCTAAATTACAGAGAGCCATGAGTGCTTCAAAATTTTCTAGTGCAGTACACTCTGGATGTAAAAGAGCTACTAGAGGCCTGACTACCTCTAAGTTTCGTTGACCAGGGAAAGCCACCTCAGGATTTATTGTTATGCCAATTCTTGCTAGGGCTTGAGCAGCTTGTTTCTTACCATTGTTGGTACCTTCTAAAGCCATTGGTATTAATACTTTAGCACCTCCCTGCTGCACAACAATACCTCTCAAATCTTGCAAACCACATATGGCATTGAACACTCTAGCAATCAATTCCCTTGAATTATGACTTTCTGTTTTAGCAAGTGCTACTAAGCCAGTAGTGACACCAGCCTTAGTTAATACTGTGATTCTCTTATTGACAAAATCAGGGTCATCTAACTCATGTTGTTCTGGGATGTGATGTTTTGCAAACTTTGCCAGTTCCAGCATTTCTGGCATGACTTCTTGCTTTTCATAAGCATTACACAAGTTAACCAATGTGGTCACAACACCATACAGACTAGACTGGTCTCCTGTTTTTGCCAGTTCAATCAGAGCTTGAATAGCAGCCTTATCCTCTACTAATTTTTCTTTTACGTCTGCATCCAATGTAAGGTAAGACAGACCTTCTGCAGCCCATTTTCGTACATCATTATCTTTAGTTGGGTTTACCAGGAACTTCCTGCAAGCATCAGCTAATTTTTTGGTGGAGCCTTCAGCAAATGGGCGAATTGAAGCATCATCACCTCCAAAACTGCCAACTTTACAAAGACCAACCAGAGCCCTTACCCTAACTGCATCATTTTTACAAGTGTACAATTTCTTTAAGATGTCAACACCCTTCGTTATGATGGCTCTTGCTTTATCTTTCTTTGATGCAGCAGCGATTAAGCACTCACAGGCCACCTTCTGCTGAAGTTGATCTTCAGTTTGAGCCATTACTAAGATCATTTCCATGATACCTTCTTTGGAAATTACATAATTGCCAACATCCAGGGGGCCTCTAAGCAATGAAGTTATAGCCACAGTAACTCTCACTTTTGATTCCAGGTCAGGTGACATAAGTTTATCCTTAACAAATTCATCCACTTGGTTATTGAACCTTTCTCTAGCCTCATCATAATACATGTTCTCATATATTTTGGCAAGGCATGCTGCAGCAATAGTACTTGAAGATGGAGTGATGTTCATGGCAGATTCATACTTATATTCTTCCAATTCACTGCACACTTCCAGCAATCGGTATAAGCCTTTGATTTCAACAAATCTTTCAGCCCAGTTGATGGCACTGTAGTGGCAGTTCCTCATAACTAGTTCCATTATGGCATCCCGGGCTTGGCCAGTTATCACTCTGTTGGTTATTGAGTAAGTGAGGCAAGTGAGAATGGTATCAATTTCACTTTTGTTCTCTTCACAAAGTTTGGGATCTGGCTTGGTATCCTTTTTGGTGTCCATTCCTGAAAATGTGTTCAAAATAACTTGCAGGCAGTATTGCGCTGCATTTACTCTTTCTACATTACTGCTGTCAATTATTTCCAGCACCCATGGAATTCCAGCCACTTTAAGGACAGCTTTAGTGTTATTGATACTTCTTTTACATAATTGGCTGATAACTCGGACAGCATTCACATATATTTCAGCATTTTTCTCCACTTTAAGTAGCTGTTGAATCTTTTGTACTATACCATTTTTAAGCATTATCTCTGCCCCAGAGTTTTCTTTGGCCAGCACAAGCAAGTTGGCCATTGCCTTCTCACGTTTCTCCATGTCCTCTTCCAGAGAGAAAGCAAGTTTGAACATTTGTTCCACTTTGTTGCTGGTTTGTGCATTTTGCCGCGCCCTTTCTTGTACGATGGAGTGTAATCGCGACAAAACTGGCTGAACAGCTTTATTGGTTGGATCAACTGTAAATATAGTCTTTGCATCCCTGTAAGCTTCTTCAAACCTCTGCAAGTTTTCTAAAGCTTGCGACCGTCGAAACAGAGCTTTCGGGTCTTCGGGTATAATTTGTAAGGCTTCATCGCAGTCTTTAATAGCTTTATCTAACTCTTTGGTTTTGAGATATGCTGCAGCGCGATTCTTCAAGTATGTAGCTAAGTCACGGCTGTCCTTTTCAGCTAGATTTACTGCCTTTGTGTAGTAGGATATCGCTTCTTCATACTTTTCTGCTTTGAAATACTCATTACCTTTATTTTTTAAACTTTCTGCTTCGTCGTTGTGGATAACCATTGTTTTGTTCCTTCAAGTAACTTGTATCTAATTCCCAATATCACCGGTAATCCGTATATATGTATTCGATTCACGTGCGGATCTTTCTGGCAAAATCTCGTGGATACATCTCAAGTTTACAAACTAAAATAGAATTTTATTTTTGTTCCCCATATGTGGAGATACATAGATAACGTATTTGGTTTATGCTGAGATATGTCATATTTCACAGTTGCATTACTTGTAAAAAATGAACAAAAATGATAAGTTTTAAAGATAAAATGCTTATATTTTTATCTACGCTTGTAATTCTTTCTCTTCTATTTAAGATATTTATTAAATGCTTATTTAAAAAATGTGGTTTATGTAAAATTATAATATTGCATTTTGATTAACGAAACAGAAATCGGACAAAAGTAAAATTCTATTAACTTTTCTCTTTGGTTTTACAGCTCGAAATACTAGTCGATGCCTATTTTTTATTTACGGTTGTTATTCTCGAATCTCGATAAATTGTTTTCTTATTTTCATAGAATGAGCTCGAATATTTATTATCTGTACCGCTAGCGGCTCTTTGGGAAGTTTTCGGAATCCTCGTGTTTTAATTTCGATCATAAACTTAATAATTTGCTAATATGTCTGCAATTAGCTTATTAAATCCTAAAGCCGAATTTGCAAGAGCCGCTCAAGCGCTAGCGGTAAACATATCGGCTGCAAAAGGTATACAAGATGTAATGAAAACTAACCTCGGGCCTAAGGGCACAATGAAAATGTAAGTTTTATTTTATTTTGTATTAATTTCTACTCAAATTCGCGTGTTATAAAGATTTTTTACCCCTATTAATAGATTACACTGATGAAAGATCAATATTAATATAAATATGCCGTTTTACAGACATTCAAAAAGTCATATGATTTCAGGCGATTATCGTTAGTCAGCGACAAATTGTATGGGCTCAGTAAAAAATGATTATGATATGCATTTTATCGCACATTTGTTTATTTTTATGATATTCTGCCATTAATCAGAATTAGAAATTTATAATTCTTAGTAATTTCTGGATTGATATAATTATTATGAGAACCAATAATTTTCAGAATCCATTAATCTACTTTAAACTTTTGTAAAATATAACTTGCAAAGCAAAAATTCCTCAATCAACAAAATTACAATACGTTACTTATCAACTTTCAGGTTGGTATCTGGTGCAGGCGACATTAAAATTACCAAGGATGGGAATGTTTTGCTGCATGAGATGCAAATCCAGCACCCTACAGCCTCCCTTATCGCACGAGCATCCACAGCTCAGGATGACGCCACGGGTGATGGAACCACCTCCACTGTGCTGCTCATTGGAGAACTTCTTAAACAGGCTGACATCTATATCAGTGAAGGTTAATTTAAAGTCAATTTTTTTGTTCATAACTATTGGTTGGTGCTGTAATCTATGGGTTAAATTGTCACCATGCATCATATTGATAATATTGAATAGTTATAATTTCAAAAATGGTTGTAAAGTTGCCAAAAGACTACTACAGTCTTAACATCATCAGGACTCCTCAGTCACTTGAAATAAATTATGAACATAGGCCTAAAAGAGTTTCAAACAATGTGTGTACATTATTTTTTGTTTGTAGGTCTGCATCCAAGAATGATCACTGAAGGTTTTGATGCAGCCCGTGCAAAGGCATTGGAGGTTTTGGAATCAATGAAAATTCCGATTGAAATAAAGAGGGAAAATCTTTTAGATGTGGCTCGTACGTCACTGAAGACTAAGGTAATCTGACATAATTAAATCTGTAGATACTTACAGAATAAGCTATTGACTAAACATTTAAGTCTAATACAAAGTTGGCCCAACATCTTAACCAGAAATCAGTTTTATAAAATCTTTTAAGTTAATATTGAGTATCTGCTAGTAAAGATATTGGTAGTGATGTAAAAAGGAAGTTTAACTCAAAATGTGATGTTACTGCTAGTAAAATGTGGGTTTTTAAAAGACATTATAGAGTCACTACATCCTGCTAGCATTTTTTTATGATAGAAAGCATTGACATATTATTTACCTGATGGTTGATTTGTGCATTAACAATATTGTTTGTCAATTTTAACTTTTTGAAACGGAATCAGTAATTATTTATTTGCACAAAATCTAGGTAGAAAGTTATCCTTTCAATGTGTACTTGCAATAATAAATTAATGTCATATGTTCAGGTTCATCAAAACATTGCTGAGTTGCTGACGGATGCATGTGTAGATGCTGTGCTCACCATCCGCTTGGACAACAAGCCTGTGGACTTGCACATGGTTGAGATTATGGAGATGAAACACAAGACAGCTACTGAAACCTCACTCATTAAGGGTACAGATTTTTCTTTTGTTATGATTAAGTCCCTGTTATGACCACAGTTACCACCCACCCTAAGATCCTTTTTTATATTTAATTTTAAAAGCAATTCCATATTTATTATTTATTTATTGAAGCTTTAATGTACACCTGTGACATAGACAGAAAACACAATAGAAAAAAAAGGTGTACAAAATGTTGTCTTATAGCTTGAGACAATCTCTTACAGACAACCAACCATAGGATTAAGGGTAAACAACAATTTTGGGCTACCATGAGGTGTACGAAAGATAGAATGAGACCAAGAAGAAAATATAAAAAAATATACATAAATTTAATTTCTTTTTTACCTTCTCTTTCTTATCACGACACAATATCTTTGAAAAAGTTGAAGATAGAGTAGAAAGATGTAAAATTTATTATGAAGACTTGCATAAAAAGTGACCTCACTTTTTATACGAGTTTTTAGTCGCCATTGAGGCATTGGCAACTAAAAACTTATAAAAAGGAAATCTTTGAATAAAATACCAAGTGTAGTAGGATTTTAGAATATTGATAAAATGCGCCATTTTTTTATACAACATACCATGGTACTATTAACTGTGTATAACTAACTACATATGTTTTTCAGTACGTCATATTAAAAATGTTCAATAAATAAATAAAAATCTTTCTTTGAAGAACTCAATCATGTTTCTTGCCTTGATTTGATTTTTTTGAATGTTTACTGTTTCTTGAGAACTATGGGGGCAGGAATATTTTTTTTGTTACTGTGCCATCATAGTTTGGTCTATCTTCCGTTACTGGTTTATCATGTAGTTCTTCAGCAAAATTATGCTTTTTGAAAAAATTGTATTGCAAATTGCCCAATTTTAAAATCTGCATTTAACAATATGTTTTCACAAGGATATTGGTATTATTATATGTTTCAAAATCCATAGGTCTGGTTCTGGATCATGGCGCTCGTCACCCAGACATGCCGAAACGTGTCGAGAACGCATACATTTTGACCTGCAACGTCTCGCTGGAATATGAAAAGACCCAAGTCAACTCTGGTTTCTTCTACAAATCGGCTGAAGATAGGGAGAAACTTGTCGCTGCCGAAAGGGACTTCATCGACCAGAGAGTTAAAAAGGTATACCTACATACAAAATACTATTGCTGCTCAATTAATACTTTGATGTTTTACATGTTGAAAAACAACTAGTTTTATGTAGTTTGTCCCGGTTTTGGTTTAATTTTAACTTTTCGACGTCTTGAAATTCGAAGGCTGCAAGATTCGTTATCATTGACCAGGCTAAGGTGACGAATATAAAATTAATAAAACTAAAATTATTTCAATGTGTAATAACACAATGTCTTACATGATAAATTAATTCATATGTTTTTAACAGATCATCGCCTTGAAGAAGAAGGTGTGCGACGGCACCGACAAGACATTCGTAGTAATCAACCAGAAAGGTATCGACCCAATGTCGCTCGATGCTTTCGCCAAGGAGGGCATCATGGGCCTCCGCCGCGCCAAGAGGCGCAACATGGAACGTTTAGCGTTAGCTTGCGGCGGCGTTGCTGTCAACTCTGTCGATGACTTGACTGAAGACGTGTTGGGTTATGCCGGCCTCGTCTATGAACACATCTTGGGTGAAGACAAATTCACTTTCGTCGAACAGTGCAAGAATCCTCAGTCTGTCACCATCCTTATCAAGGGCCCCAATAAGCACACTCTGACTCAAATTAAGGATGCTATCCGTGACGGTCTGAGGGCAATCAACAATGCCATTGACGACAAATGCGTGATCCCAGGCGCAGCGGCTTTCGAGATAAAAGCTAACTTAGAACTCCTCAAATTCAAAGACACAGTGAAAGGAAAGTCTCGTTTGGGCGTCCAGGCTTACGCAGAGGCCTTGCTAGTTATCCCGAAAACGCTGGCCGTCAATTCAGGATACGATGCTCAAGACACTATTGTAAAACTTCAAGAAGAGGCTGGTTTGAGCCCTGACCCAATTGGTCTCGATTTGAGCACCGGTGAGGCTGTGAAACCTGTAGATTTGGGTATTTATGATAACTACATTGTCAAGAAGCAAATCCTCAATTCCTGTTCCGTAATCGCTAGCAACCTCCTCCTTGTTGACGAAATTATGAGAGCGGGTATGAGCAGTCTCAAAGGATAATATCTTTATTTTATTCACCTTGTGGTGCACATAAGTATTTTATAACTATTACCGCTTTAGTTTATTTCACTCACTACTGTGTCGCGATGCAGTTGCATTAATTTTCTTTTAACAATGCATTTAAAATATTAAATTAATAACTATGTTCTTCGCGAAACAAATGCACTAGAATAATACATTACTCTAATTAAATTTAATAAATGCTATTAAGAACTTATTTTGTTTTATTAGGTTTAAATGAAACATATACATACCTACATTTAAAACATTTATTAGACAACATATACATACATGATTAGTGTGTGGTAGTTTCTTAAACTTAAAACAAATCTATTATCACAACATCCAACTTAACAATATAATTATATAGGGTCCACAACTATACAGTTTGTAATGTTCTGAAAGTTCACCACAATAAACACGCGTAAAGTTAATGACTAAACCATAACAATTTGCATTACTCATTCTTGTCATTAAATTATATAATATCTTTCAACATCTGTAGTATAATTTTCTGCGAGGATAAGGATAATTAATACTTTCCTGTAGTATTTTCTTATCATTTTAAAATACTACTTTAGATAGTCCCCCATGTAAAATAAAAAAGTCAATGGTCAGAAAGTTTTGTCCATTGTTATGTTAATGTTTGAATATAAAACAGCTTTAGTACTGTTGTTACATTTTATTCTATCCTAGTTTCTTTACCTTACAAATCTGTATAAGTTTGATGCCATAAATCCTCAAATAAAATTAATAAATTATTTTCAATAAACAATTTCAACAATAAATGCAATTATAAAAATAAAAAAGGAACTCATATGACATTTAAATAATATTTTTTAAGAATTATTTTAATATTGCCTTTGGCTACACATACAGTCACATATATAGTTATATTTTGTTATAATTAGGAATTAAGACAGATGCTATAAATATACTGTTTTAACTTAGGTCTGATGATTTTATATTTTTATTAAAGCCATAAATAATTTATACCAAAAAATACTGAACCAGGCCAATATCATTGAACTAACGATGTGATGTTTAACTTAATTTCAAATAGTGATGTAATTAAACAATAAATTATTCGAGACCTACATTAATTCTTAATTAAAACAAAAGTAGGTTGCCTAATCCTAATAAACCTATTGGAAATACTTTTTATTCTAAGGTAAAACTGATTGGAAAGAAGTGGTTGAATGGAGCGTATTTAATTTGTTCATACTCTCAAACCTTAGAGAATACATATATAAATATGGAGGAAGCGCTGGCATACATTTGCTCTACAAAAACGTAACTATTTTTATAAAATCTTGTTCTGGGTGAATAAAATATTTCCAAAACCAATGTCATTTATATTACATTTATCTTTCTTTTACAAGAGATGAGTGCTTGTAGTATGAATCACGGTTTGCCAGTCCCTGTTCTACAATAGTATTTAAACTGCTCCTATGTTTGCTCCATTTATCAAACAACAAAAGACACTAAGGGTTGATTTCAGTAACAATGTTGAATGGATAATGATTGACCTAGTTGCTTTGTTTGGCGGCAATAGCGGCGCGCTCGTTCACGTCGATAGTGGCCAAGTTGAGGGATGCCACTATACCATGCAGAACTGATATCCCAGCTTTCACAACAGCTACCGGCATTGAAACAAGAGCAATTAATTTGAACAGGCCAACACCCATCACTGAAAAATAAAAGAGAACATCATTTTTTTATGAATATTTGTTGTCATTTTCAGTTACAGTATTTAGGGAGTTCACACAAAAAGCAATACATTTTGTGTTTTTTAAATGTAGTGTGAAGTTTAGGGCAGTGAAATTGTGTCAAGTGGCAAGATATAATCCCTAGCAAGTACACCAAGTGCAGTATCACATCACATTACTTGCTGACGCAAAAAGTTACTTGGAGTACAAAAAGTGCAATGCAATGTATATTATCATACATACATAAATACATACATAAACACACGCCTTTTTCCCAGAAGGGGTAGGCAGAGGTGCTACCAGGACACCCACGTTTCGCCTTGTATATTCCGTCCCACGATGTGATAGGGGGCGAGCCTATCGCCATATCGGGCACAAATTCCTGACTCCGGGCTGATAATGAATAGAAAAATCCAATATCACTTTGCCCGACCCGGGATACGAACCCGAGACCTCAGCTTTGCAATCATACCGTAGTACCACTACGCCACTGAGGCAGTCTATTATCTTGTATTGCATGTATATTATCTTCATTGATTTAGCAGTGAAATATACTACTACACCCATAGGCTATATTCAATATCTGATAGGTCTTTTATGGTTGCAGGTAGATTGATAAGATTCAAGTATATAATAATATAAAAATATATTTACCTATAGGTCCTGTGTAGAAATACATTACATATAATGCAGCATAAAATGCTTCATTACCAGCACACATGAAAAACAACACTGTCTTGTTGGTGTAATATAAATGCATAATAGGATTCTCAGACATATCAATGAATTTGTGGGATGTCTTGCCCTGCAGAGTTGAAGTGTGGAGATAGAGCCAATGGCAAGTTATGTCAATGGCCATTGAGATTTGGAACCAAAAGGTATAGTCAGGATAGAATGTAGCAAGAGTCATCATGAGACATGATGTGCCAGCACGGTCAGTGAGCTGGTCCAGCATAGCACCAAACTTAGTACCTGAAATTAACAGATTTAATTTAAATATGTGTATTTTAAATCTATAAAAAACATTGATGATTTCAATTGGATTCTCAGAGTTTTTTTTATCAATGACTGCAACAATAACAAAATTAGATAGCAGTACAATTTAAGATGGATGCAATATTTTGTTTCAAAAATTTAACCATAATCCTCTACAAGCCCAGATAAAATGATAACAATGTTTGAACTATTCTAATTTGCAGTAAACTGGTGTTGTTCATATAAAAGCCCCGAAAAGAGAACATTTTTGTCTTTACTACAAATGTTTGAGTCGTTGGTATTGATAGTGAAGTTATGTGATATTTAATTAAATTATCAGAAGCCATACTTAAGCACTTACTCTGATTGAAATATCTTGCCGCATGACCGTCGAAGGCGTCCAGCAATGCTGATGTAACATAACAAGTACAAGCCAACGCGCAGTGTGTCGGCATGTAATAAAATGAGATAATCGCTAAAATAACTCTTGCAAACCCTAGAATAAATAAACAATGATGAATACATTATTTCCATTATTAATATAATTTCCATATACAATTAAATCAATATACCAACCAATTATGTTGGGGACGAATAAGAAAATGTTTTCTTTAGTTTCCGTCATGTTGAGATTTTCGAAAGATCTTGTCTTCGAAATAAATAAAAAATTACCTACACAAAAATGCACCACTCTCAACACCGCACAACACCCACCAGGGTTGCCAAATGCCAATTTGGTTTGTCAATTAATTTGCGTTGCCAGTAAAAATAAAGATACACGGTGAATAGATGTTCAAATATTTAATAATTTACTCGTATAAATAATAGCTAATAAACAGCTCTGTTGTTAAACATAAATTAAATGATGAAATAATTGAAGCTCAGAAGATTAAGGAGAAGAAAATACCAGATAAAGAGCAAAATGATAATAAAATTTCGTTTAAATTATAATATAGAACCACAAAACATCTTATAATTCTATTTAGGATGTTTAATGATAATTGTATAGCATTTCTTCTTCACATATATTTTTAAGGCATGGAAGTTTGGACAACGTAACGTAACTATAACATGAATTATTTTAAGTTAATTTATCACAACTCACATCCTATTTACTTTCTAAATGTTGTTCAACTTTTCAATGCATCAACCGGTAGATTAATAAATAACTTTTATTAAAAAATATTTTTTTCGCAAAATTGCAATGAGTAAATAATAAAATCGGGCAAATAAAATACATATGATGTATTCAAAATGAGTTATCACTGTTTAATAATGGGGCTTTTATCATCAATGTCATTTATAATCTGTGGGTTTATTTGACATCTCCGTCGCCAGAGGGCATGCGTGTTGTCGTTAAAAATGTTGGTCGGAAACTGTCTAAAATGATGAATCCGGGTTTTCAAATGGTTAGAACTTTAATTATGTTGTAGAAATACCACTCAACATGATCCGATTTGGTAGTTAATTAGTGGAAAAGACTTTTTACCGGGGTAGAGAGTGGTTTCGGTGTGAAAAAGTCATAAGACTTGTGTCATCTGACTGTTCTTCCTTCAAGATGGCTTCTTCGCCGGAGTACGATAAGGAACCAAAAGCCCCGGATAAAAGTGCCACAACTGTATCTAGTGAAGATTCGAAACTAATACACAATACTATAAACGACCAACAAACGAACTCTGACCACAAATCAACACACAACACTGCGAATGCCGAAGTGGAGGTAAGACTAGTCTTGCTATTTTTCGATCATGAAGTGACTTATGTCGATTTACTGTGCTATTATTGTCAATAATGTAATAATAATTATTGATAATAGTACAGCATTGTTGTGTCTGTCTGTACAATAGTTGGCACATTCCTTGTTTGTTCGCCGATAGAGATATGAAAATGGCGAAGGATAATGTCAAAAATAATAATTATGTCTAATAATAATGCCTCGTTGAAACTGTGCCTATGGGCATGAGTGTGCATTTTGATAGGCTTTCCATTATTAATTATTTTTATTCACCGCACCACATCTCGGTGTTATAATTTAAAGCGAAAATAAAAAATAAAAAACATATGGTCAATTTTTTATACCATATAGTCATGTTTTGATTGTATTGTCAAATTGGTACAAATTACATGTATTACAGATAATTAGCCTTTTTAGTGGTGTAGTAATCTAATATTGATCTTATGAGAAATAATAAAGATTATAAATTATACAAGAAATAGTTTGTGCATCTCAATATGTAGTATATTACATTATATTTATGTTCCAATCATTATCTTTTTCAGTTGAATATTTAAATTATTTCGTATCACTCATTGGAATGAAGGTAGTAGAAAAATAAATTACCTCACACAATTAGAGTTCTTGTATAGATGTTGGATTTATGTGATATAATTGGTGGATGTGCAATATATTGAATGCTTGTATTTGTTACAACACAATGCTAACAAATTACAAACATGAGATAATATTCCAATTCTAAAAATTGGATTAATTGACCTTAATCCCTTTGCTAGACAATATTATAGAACTCATAGAAGTTTTATTCATATGTGTTTATATTTAATTTCTCACATACGAAAATCTTTACATTGGTGATGTTCTACTCTTTAACATTCAACCATACTATTTGCTTAAATAAATGCACCAACAGTCCTACATGTAGTTGTAACACAAAAATTAGATACAATATTATATACAACAATATTATTTATATAAATTTTTACATCACCAATTATGTAACACCAAAATAATACTGATAAAATATAACAATCCAAATGTATCAACTGTAGCACTGAGTTTAATTTAAAAAATATAAAATATACTCAGCCAGTCGCCGTCCACTGCTGGAAGTAGGCCTCCCCGAGTAAACTCCAACCATCCATATTATATAAAAATATAATTTCATTCATTAATTAAATTCCTATGTCCCCTAGATGGGGCAGAGGGCATCCACAGTGACTCTCCATCTCTCACGATCTTGAGCTGCCATCGTGTGATATCAAGATGGCAGTTCAAGACCATGACAATAGAATATGGTTACATTAAAATTAGATTTTGTCTCATATGTTGCATCTGTGGTATGTTTCGAACAGGTTTTAAGCAAAAGTTGACACGTGAAGATGCTATGCATATTTGCTATATTATCATAAATCTGTTAATGTGGTTATGGCATAATTCTAAATAGAGCAGATTATTGTAATATATGTGTATCAGTCCATATACATCCCACTGCAGGGCAAGGGTCTCCTCTACATTCAGGAGTATGACTGAAAGGGCTTAGACCATATAATCTATCAACTCATAAAATTAAGAGTTCCAGCCTCAAACTGGAACAGATATAAGATATATAGTGAGAACAAAATGAGAGTTTTTACAATAAATTAAGGATTGTTGTATTGATTTAGAATGGTTTAAATAGATATCTAGTTACAAAATTAAAAGAGTTTAAGTCACCAAACAGAATAGATTCAGGAAATATAGTGAGAACAAAGTGAGAGTTGTTTTCAAACAATAAAGTTTGCTTTGGAATAAGTAGGCAATTGATGTGGAATATATATATGGTTTTAACAGTTTAATTTATAGGAATAGATTATTTCTTAGAAATGTGTATTTTTTGAATATTTTTCATAAAAAAAAATAATCATTTTGTAGTGCCATTACCACAACCTGTTTTACAAAACCAGTTGCCTTAGAAACTATCAAATTTCTATAGTAGAGGGTCACTACCAAGATTATGGTTACACATCAATTTTGTGCACTAGAAAGCCAGTACACTGTCATATCCTTGTAATGTCTTCAAGTTGGTTTATAGTTCAATAATACCCCAAAATGAAACAAACATTTCTGTTAATACAAACTATTTTAGGTTGTGTACATATTTAATTTCAAAATGTGAATACTGAAACTAAATACTACTAAATTAATAGTCAAGATAAAATAAACCAGCTAATGCTTCTAGCTCTATTTGAGTATATAATAAAGTGTTTCTAAGTTCAAAATCTTATTATGTTTTTTGATGGATACAGCTCATTATTTATAAAGTTTAAAAACTAAATAAAACAATAAAAAAAAAACAATAATGTGCAATTTACAAATAACAGTAACTAAGTTTAAGGCTGGAGTTGTTACATTGTTAATTACATTAGTCATCAACTTAATGTTCAAATAGTGTCTCCAACTATATTGAATATAAATATTAACTTAATCTTCTTGGTCATTTGTGGGTACAAAAAAATATTGTACAACAATTAATTAAAAGTTATTTGCTATTGTAAAAAATAATAATCTTGATTTGTGCTCTTAATGTTAACCTTAATAGTGTTTTGCCAATCCAACTATTGTCGAGAAATCTTGGGAACTGTAGTCAGAAATTGTGACATAGCCGTATTGTCTGATTTTTGAGATCCACTTTCAGGAATTTTCTGTTGGCTAAAAACGGCTGCATAGGAATTGTTTAGGTTTTTATGAAATCGCAAGATATTTTAAGTGTGGTGAAAACTTTTGCTTTTAATTGGTGCTTAGTCTCTGTCCCACATATGAATGTTTATGGAATTTGGCAGACATTATTTGCAAACCTTGTGTAAGAGGTACTCAAATTAAAAATAATATTTTTGGTTGTTAAATGCATAAAATGTTTTGCAATTAGAACATTGGCTCGTTATTTGGATATAAAGATTATAATGATATGCTATTGCTTGAGATCTTGTACTTAAAAATTACAGTAAATTATTTTGTGGTTTTAAAATAAACATTACATTATAAACATGAAATATAAAGTATTAAGTTGAATAATTTTAAGAAATACTGCACAGGCAAAATCTTGATGTCTTGATAAATGTGCATTTTGAATGATTTACCAACTGACACAGCAAACAGCAATAAACTACAGTAATTGCATCATACAATTTGATAATATAAGCTTTAGTAATTATGGTCTACCATTATTGTATTTGGTAGTATGAGTTAATTAAGTTGTAGTTTTAGCAGTTTACAGCTGTGTAAAAAACTTTCATAAGAAAGTTAATAATAGTGGTTGAGGTATACCTGAATTGCAGCAACTGTAAGTTTTGCTTTACCTAACATACCTGTCTGTAAAGATAAAAATCAATATTCATCAAGCATCTAACAGCCTCTGTGGGGAAAGTTGGTTAGACGCTGGCTGTGCAATGAGAGGCTGAGGGTCCGGTACTCACACCAAGACAAATGTTTGTGAGTCTCACAAGTATTTGTCTCGGGTCTAGGTGTTTGTGAGGCCGGAAAGTCTCTAGTAGTTCCTGATACCCACGATACAAGACTTAATTGATCTTAATATGGGGTTAGCACTATGTATGTGACCGTTGGGTGTATTTATTTATTATCAAATTGTGTATCTCAATTTAAATCTGTGTTATATTGAATGACAGAATGACAATATTAATGAAGAGTATTGCAGCACCAGTGTTGCCACTGGTTTTTGTTTACTAGATTATTGGATGATAACAAGTGTTGTGGTTTAATATCATGTCTACCATTCTACAGTCTATGAATATAACATGAATAAAATAAATATACATTGTAATACAGGCACAAGTGCTGCTATAGTTGAGTCACAAACAGTAAAAGCATGCAATGGTGTCCCTTATAATCTTTATTATTTTGTTCGAGCCGTGTTAAGGTTTCTTAGATTATTCGCCATTCAGATACTTGGTCTTTCATTATTCCATATGATTTTTGTTTTTCTGTATTAAAATTACTCTCATTAGGATTACACATTAATTGGTTGTTAAAGACACATATTCGACAAAACAAATACCAATTCTGGAAAATGATTTATCAATATGCATAAAGAAACAGTAAACTCACGCGCAAAAATCGATGTTTATGGTTCAAGCAGTGGTTTTAAGCCACTTTTGACAGCTTAAACGAAATTGGTTAACACACTGGCCGTACAACGAGAGTCAGTGTGTCGATTTCTGTGTTCAGACCTTTTTTTGCGATCCACAAATATTTATTTCGGCTTTAGTTCTGTTGTAGCAGAAAAGTTCCTCGCAACTCCGTGTACGATTAAAAATTGTGCAATTAAAACTATTGCTACCAATCGATCATCAAAAATATGAACGGTACAGAAAGGCAATTAATCGTATTTAATAACAAAGTATTTTACATAGTACCTTGCCAATATTATTTTAATGTGAAACGTGAAAAGATAATAAAGTGTAACTTTGTTATATTGCTCAGTGAGTGCGCTTAATTAAAAACAATGTACCGCGTCAAAAATTACCGTTGCATCGAAAACACTGAGAACTGTAAAAAACGTATCACTTGAAATTAATTAAATGCCGCCTCTAAGCGTCATAACTCTTTAATTGATAACACTAACGGCACTTTACCCATAAGGAAACTATTAATTATTTTTGGTGTAGACCCCGTCGAAACTAAATAGGCATTCTTAATCCTTATAGTTATGTATAAAACTACTCGATTGTCAAAAACAGACGCCATAGTGACTTACCGCTTCATTCATAGACTGATTTTAAACCTATTTTAGTTATCGAATGTTTCATCCCGTTCGAACGACTTTAGAATTCAGTTTGGGCGAAGAAGACAAAGATACTAAAATTGGTTTTAAATTTGTCTGTGAATAAGGCTGTTAGTGTGTCGCGTTTCGGGTTCGTAAGTGTGTGGTGGCTTGTTGGTAACGGACCAGACGCGGCTGCCTACATGTTCACGGTGCTCACGGGTTCAAATCCCAGGGCACGCCTCTGACTTTTCGGAGTCATGTGTGTATTGATACCCAATTACCACCAACTATAACGGTGAAGGAAAACATCGTGAGGAAACCTGCATACCATAGCGATTTATATAAATTTCTATGGTATGTAAAAGTCCGCCAACCCACACTAGGCCAGCGTGTTGGACTATATGGCCTAAACACTTTCAATCGTCCTCTCGATTGTAAAGGAGGCCCGTACCCTGCAGTGGGACGTATATGGTTTGATACAGTACAGTACAGTTTCGGGGTCAGCCTATGCGTAGCCAGTTTTAAGCAGGACGATATTATTGTGTTGATCGTCGAGAAATAATCGTCTCTCGTCGCTACTACTCTATTTGGTTACTGCACTGCACTTGAAATGCACATCAAGTGGATTTCAATTGCTTTGTCGTGCCTGATCCTATTTACATGACTTGAAAAAATTCGCTTAGAAATTCATATGAAGGTGATTGAGCCATCGGTGGACAGTTGATACGGAGTAAGATAATAATTATTGTTATAAAGTTATTTTTTTCTTTGTTAATGTGCGATAATAAAGTAATATTTACCAAATAACCGCGTGCCAGTATCAAATGTTTCAATATCTGCCGACTATGTGTGCGATTAATTGAATTAATTACGGCTTCATGGATTTAGGCGCGACCAGTGTGGACACAAGTCTAGATATTGAAGGTTACACAAACACAATTTTGAGACCTACTTTTAATACAAAATATTTGGTGTATGAACAATCATTTTTAACGTTCAAAGAATATGTGGAAGCCTAGCATCTTATAAGCGAGGATGCCTAATGCGATATGGTGGTTATTGAGTAAAAATGTGGAATCTGGCACACTTAGGAGTCGGGAATTACTTTGGGTGGAAAATAACAAATACACCTAACAGTCCTGTACATACTCTAGCCCGTAGTAAAGACTCAAAGAGCTAGTCTCGGATATTTTTTCGTATCAGAAACTAAGGGATATTTCGGTTTTGCCACACTGGGTGTTAAAGTGTACTTATTGATGGCACAAAATGTAGCTAATGGCGCGACTTCGAACCTTTTTTTTATTGCAATGGTGCGTGGTGCTGTTCATAACGGACCAGACGCGACTGCCAACATGTTCACGGAAGTCGCGGGTTCAAATCCCAGGGCACACCTCAGACTTTTTGGAGTTATGTTTGTATTGTAGATCATCACGCACTAGAACGGTGAAGGAAAACATCGTGAGGAAACCTGCACACCGTAGCGATTTTAAAAGAATTTGTAGGGACTGTCAAGTTCGCCAACCTGCACTAGGCCAGCGTAGTGGACTATATGCCTTAACCCCTCACGATCGTACTCTCGATTATAGAGGAGACCCGTGCCCTGCAGTGGGACGTATATGGGCTGATACAGATACAAAATGGCGTGACGAGCCTACCATTCGCCTCATTATCAGGCATCAGTGATGTTTTCATAAGTATATTATCACAAAAGAGGGGTATCTTACAAATATTGATACTATGTATTCAGTACATACTCAAGTGAGTACAAACTGAGTACATATTGAAGTGAATTATTTCAATTATTTCAAATATTTCATCATACTCATTTGCATTTTAATCATCTTTTTTATAAACTGTCTGCATTGACATCGTAATGACCTAAAAACTCCCAATACACGTTTTCATTACCATTAAGACAATTATGTTAGTTATTTAGTGCTCACATAAATATCACACTTGTTATATTATTTTTTAGATATGCTACGTAACTTTTTTATATGCCAGCAAGATAAAAAATGTGATAAATGTCCAATTTACTATTACCACAAACCACAACGTGCACGCTCAATGGATAAAAAAGGTGCAATTAAATGGAGTTTCTTCACGAATACTCGGTGGTGTGGCACGGGGATACTGGTTACGAAAATATTTGTCTGCGTCACGGCTGGGGGATGTATGACGTACTCGAGTCTATGGATGTCATACCTCGTTGCGTAGGCACGCACTAACAGATGGTCCGCTGAAAATGGACGAGTCGATGTGATTAAGACGACTATTTGTCGATGCCATTGTGATGGACGTGACCAAAATCGTGTTGAGCATTCGTCACGACGTCGGAACAATGATGTGGCGAAGAAAGCAGTTTTTGTGAAAGTCAAAATAACGCGAACCCACCCGTTTGTGGAGGCATCGTTCAAATGAGTTTCGCAATTTAAGGGATATTTATCGCCGCAGTTTGGTTGCATGTATCAATGTCAGTGACCTTTGCGGTCAATTATGTAATAAACTGTTGCTTGCAGCTCTGCACGCGCGATTTTGTTTATTAATGATCCTAAGAGGACAGATTTATTTGAATTAATGTATTTAGTCCAAGACGAGGAAATTTTGCATTCAATTGTATGCTAATTTGGCGTGCCGATACATTTATTTACTTTTCTCGTGATTTAAAATCAAGAAAAAATCTTTATAATAGACTTTTAATGACAGGCAGAATGTTAAATCGCATGGGGATATAGGCTGTTTGTTATAATATCATGAGTAATATAGGAGTTATGAAGGAACACAAACACTGCTACTCATAACCCTCTTTCAAGTATGCCGTAGACTGCTAAATGATATTGCGGGCAATCAATACAGTTAAAGCTGTAGCTTGTTGCAGTATCCATAAATAATGTGGGTTAGAAAAACACAAAACGGTGAACGTTTTTTTGCTGACCTTAAGTTTTCGCGTAAAATCGATCTGTTCTCAGAAGTTTACGCCAATTGGTCTCGCGTTATTATTGTAGTATAAACCAAATAAAACGACCGTACCTATTGACTAAAGTTGTCAAGAATGTGCTACCCACAACGTTATTCGAATACAAATTAATTTACTAAAGTTTTTTACGCTCACACAGCGAGACGTTTTGTGACTTTTTAAATTTAGCATCTAGCCAAAAGCGCCACACAAATCTAGGGATGAGGCAATAATATCCTAAACCAATGTAAATACATCCAGATAGATTGCCTAGCGTAGATTGGAGATCAAAATCTGTGCCTATCGCGATGGAATGCAGGCGTGACATTTGTATATGCACTGAGAGATTCATTCACGTCAAAATTCTTTATTAATGATTTTTTTGTTGGACCGTGAATCAACCAAACTATATGGTATAATACTATGGCCATCATAGAGATCACAACTCGGGATTTGCGAAGCGTTTATTAAGTTTAACGTGATAATCGTGAAAGCGAGTCTAAGAGGTTTGAGGCTTCGCGTGTGCCGTCCACGGCAACAAACCAATAACCGTTTTTACGTTCGTGCCGAATTTCCTGCGCTAAAATTAGTGAGACGCAACAAAGAACACTATTATCTAGACCAGAAAAACTGACAACGTTGTCCATGCACTACATTTGTTTTTACGACGTATAAAAATACGGTGAAGAAAATATCGTAAAAACCTGCAGATTTGCGAGTTCTTCATAACGATTTTGCAGAGATTCCACCACTACACCGCATTTGTCTGCAGCTTCTCTTGTGATTTTGACTGCCTCGGTGGCGTAGTGGTACTACAGTACGATTGCAAAGCTGAGGTCTCGGGTTCGAATCCCGTGTCGGGCAAAGTGATATTGGATTTTTCTATTCTTTATCAACCCGGAGTCAGGAATTTGTGCCCGATATGGCGATAGGCTCGCCCCCTATCACATTGTAGGACGGAATATACAGGCGAAACGTGGGTGTTCTGGTAGCACCTCTGCCTACCCCTTCTGGGAAAAAGGCGTGTGTTTATGTATGTATGTTTATGTTCTCTCGTGATTTTCGAAATTTGTCTTTTGAGATACATTTTATCCTCTTTGGATGATAGTTTTTTTTAACAAACAACTTGTAAACCGTATATCAACATTACAGAATCAAAGCTCGTGAACGACCCTATAGAGCAATGCTGCTCCATCTATTAAGAATGAAATAATATTTTTTA
Organism: Theretra japonica; assembly: GCA_033459515.1. Taxonomy (NCBI): domain Eukaryota; kingdom Metazoa; phylum Arthropoda; class Insecta; order Lepidoptera; family Sphingidae; genus Theretra; species Theretra japonica. Next base: position 8,702,531 of record CM065942.1, read on the forward strand.
ATTTATCATTTATACACCAATTATCTAATTTGCCGATTCTCTTCAAACGAACCAAATACCGGGAGACAAAGTAAGCAATTTCCTAATGAAAGACATCTGTCTGGGTGTTATAATTCATTCAAATTCAATGGAAGCTACTTCGCTTACTTCTAATTTGAAACTTCAATAGTAGGAAGGATAACTCGCTTTCCTTTACTTAAGACTTTAGAGTTTAGCCCATTTCCAGTACGTATACCCGTTTTAATAGGAGATGCATGATCACGTACGCCGCAATCGGATCCATTCAATTTCGGGATTACGTAACGAGTAGGTGAAATCGATGGGCGTATGCTAAAACTTCTGACTCCATATATGTGTCGCAGTTCGCAGATGGTTTCCATGCTTGATATTTGGCACGGTTGTACAAGTTGAACATCTTTGGGAAAATAGGCTCGTATTAAAATACTGAAACGTGTCTAAAATAAAATTAAATAGATGCGTTTGAGTATTGTATGGTAGGAGTTTCAGTATAGGTGACCGAACATTCTGTGCTGTTTTTGTTGCCCGTTTATGTAAATTAACAATTGAGAAATAGCCCAGTAGGCTGTGGCAAAACAAATTTAAGATGTTCAGCCCGAGGCACTCGTATCTCTGGTTTTTCGAAGTTGCATCCTGCATTCGTAGATTATTTCTCACTATATACATAGATGAATGAGATGAATGCAAACATGGTAAAAATATCTGCATGACTGAGGATTCCTTAAGAGAATTTTAGAGGTATTTTTATCCAATAGCCGCACGAGTCTAGCGAGATGGGCTAATGCTAAAATCATTTCCGAACTAGGGAGGCTTGGAATATAACATTGAAGTCGATGATCTTGAATGAATTCTGACCAAACGGGAATACCCACTTTTGGCCCACGTGTAAAAGATTTGACTTAGACTACAAATGGACTGTATTATTCCAAAGCGAAACAAAAAAACTTCAATTTACAATTGCAAATTGCAACCGCAAATTCCGTACATTTTCAACGGCAACAAAGCTTTTTGACATGTAAAAAATCTAGTGAATCGGTTCGACTTTAACGCCATGTATCTTTAGAATGCAATTGTGAATTCATTTAAATCATGCTTAGTTAAAGTTAAAGCCGATACGATCACTAAATGGCATTTATTCATTTCAATAAATGCACCCAATATCAATTGAATCAGTGGTTGTTTTTTAGAAAAAATCGTAGACATACAAAGTTGAATACAGACCCATTACTTTTATGTGTCATAAAATATACCATTTCGTATTGTTTACGTGTTATGTTTGGGTCTTTGGTCTTTGATCGGGTCTGGGTGTTTGTGAGGCCCAAAAATTCTCTCGCAGTTTCTGATACCCACAACACAAGACTTAATGTGAGGTCAGGAATATGTATGTGACTGTTGGGTGTATTTATTATTATTTATTTATTATCTTTGGGCGTATGGATATTGGGCATTCCCTTCGCAAATGTAAGTGCTATGGTAGTCCCGACGTACAGTCGCGCGGCGGCAAGCTGGCGCGGTGCGGTGACAATAGCGGCGAGCGGCGACGCGCCGGTGTTGGCTTACCCGGGCGCCGTGTAACGGAAGCTTGCGGCACCTCATTGTGCGGCCGTCACGGCGGGCGGGTCGCATGCCGCCACCGCCGGCACTCTCTCCGCATGCACCCCAATACACCCGCATTACTACATCACTACTTCATTAATGAACACCTCCGCAACGAAGCCACGCCACCTGACTTACGCGTGCTGTGGCATACCATCATCGTTCTAATTATTACCGATGATGGATGTCCTATTTGCATCTTTTGATGTCACTAAGTTTTAATAAATTGTAATGAGATGGAAATATTTTTTCCATTGTTTAGTAAATCATCATTATCATCAACCAACCCGCACTAGGCTAGCGTGGAGGACTATATGGCCTAACCCCTCTCAATCATACTCTCGATAGTAGAGGAGGCTCGTGCCCTGCAGTGATACGTATCTGGGCTGATACAGTATAGTATAGATAGTAAATCCAGCGTCGCATGACATTTTAGAAAAAAAAAAGTTATATTTTAACCTCAAAAAATAACACTATCATCAACCTACCAAATATCGAATTTTGTCATTATTTTCCCACGAGTTTTATTCATTTGTTGGATGTTATCGCCTCTGTTGGTCACGTGAACATACTATGTGTTGTGGCAAAAGGTATAAAAATATGCGGCAATATAGACAATAACTCCCCACATCAATTAAATTAACCGGGACACAAAATTTGCAACCGTCGAAATTAATTCAATTAAGCTGAAATAATTATTTTGGCGCACCACTAGGTCGGTAATATTTGACATTTAATGTGTTAGTAATCATGTTTAATAGAATGAACATGACGTTTAGTCGCGTCGGTGGCACAGCTAGTAGGTAACCTCATTACATCAGCAGTATATTACATGTTTTGTATATAAACCGCGAAGTATATGATACCGGAGTCTCAAAAGCCTGTGAATTAGACGGTTAACCGCAGGTGGCGCCGCGCCGCAGAAATATGAAACCTCCTTTCTTCTATACCTTTATTGTTTTGAAATTATTGTTGACATACATATTATATGAGTAATCTAGTTCGCTTTCGAGTGTGATATGCCTTGCTTACTTTCCTTAGTTTTGCTATGGTTGTTTGTTGACAGTTAAAATTACAAGTTTGTTTTAACGAGTACTGTCAATTTGAAAGTGTACTTTACACACAATCTTGTGATGAATTTCATAAATATGTGATAATTGCTTCAATTTTTTCTTTGCGGCTGTGTCTGAATAATATATTGAAGTCATGTTTCGTCTTGATAACTTTAAGGATCTCTGTTCACTACGACGTAGCATACCATGACCGAGCTGTGAAGGTATCTGGCAATAAAGTAGTGATAGAACATTGTAATCGGCAGTGACCCCTAAGGCTTAAAGTGAATTTAAACCACCCGAAAGTGAATCGATTTAGTGCGTTAGGTACCCTCGGCCGCGCACTTCCAAAGTGCACATCTGGAGCATTCAGTACGTGACATCGCCAACATGTCTGAGTCCTCAGAAATGTGCCAGCGTGCGCTGTACCATTGTCTCGAGTGTCGGCTACATACACCAACAAAAACGCTGAATCACTCACATAAAGGGCTTAGTGACAGTGAGTGCGCGAATTTTCAATTGCTGCTGATTAAGCGGGAAAACGGGAGATGCCCATATATGTATTTGTTTCATAAAGGAGTTTGCCATTCTATAGGGGCATAAATATAATTATGTATATTGGTAGAGTATTCATCTCCTGTAGAACCCTTGATGAGCTTTATTTTGGAAACTGTAATGCGGAACTGTAATTATGCGGCACTTTAGAAATTATTTATCTTACACCGATCGTACTAATGATTTACTTATTTTTTTGAGTTCATTACGCTGACTCGAATTCACGAGGTGATTTATAATATACTATTCATTTTAAAATCATGCATATTTCAGAGAATCACACTACGAATAAAAATAAAGTAATATGCATTCGATGTTCGCACAATAGAAAAGTCATTTGCATGTCTCGTGAGCGTCATATTGGCCATAATAATGGCTTCAATCGTTTCTTAGTTGCTCGGTCACGAGAAAACTTCATAATTCAATTAAATTTTAAAGAAATGTGAAAAAGAAATCTAATCGCCAGTTAGAATAAATGTTTTTCGAGTATTTGTTTTTAATCGTAACAGCCAGCAACAGTTGTGTATTATACGTGATCTTCTAAAAAGTTATTTTCTTTGTATGTGATCGAATTTATTTCGATATTTGCGGCTCACACTCAGGTTGTGTCACACCACACACTCCATGCGTATTATTCTCATACTTAACATGCGCAAGTCGTTGTTTTTGTACTCAGAGCCATTTAATGTTTAACTTAAACTTAAACTGTGCTTTAGTGTGATTATCTTCGTAAAATTCTTACGACGGAACTATATAATTTACATTAATCGTCATGGTGTTTGGTGAGTCAATGTGTTAAACGTATAGTGTAATTCATTATTGGATTCAAAGAGCAGTGCAGTTAATATGACTGTATCTGTAGAAGAGTCCATAGAGTACATAGTGTTAATCTGCGACAGATTGCAGATACTAGCATGAAAGCGCGAGGCTAGTTGGCTTGTTGGAGCGTTGCAGCCAACCTTGTAAAGCGCTTGACAAACTGTATTAAATAACAAGTAAATCGATAGGAATCTATATACTCGTTTGCCCTTTTAATTATAAAAAAATATTACATGTGGTGTGCTAACCAACTTAAGGTTAACTTAACAAACCGAAGCCACAGACTCGAACAATTTGTCTTCAATATCATAATCGAGGACTCCGAAAACCTAGTACAACAACATTTCGGACAGATTGGAGCACGGAGTTTAACTCGTTTTCGACTCTCAGCAAATCCTTTCATTTGATACCCATATTGTAAGAAAGCATAACAAGCTTTATCTGCCATCTTTCAAGTCCGCCATATTGGATTCAGAGTAACGTCACTTAATCTTTCTAGTTATTCCCAGCAACCCTTTCATTTGATACTCATATTTTAGGAGTGCATTAAAATACTCTTCCGCCATCTTTGCTATTCCGCCATGTTGGATTTAGAATTACGTCATGCAGGTAACCGTGCACTGTCATCCAAACTAATAAAAGGTGTACATACAAAATTTCCGCCCAATTGGTTGATGATATTATTCCACCCGAACATACGTAGTTACATACATACATTGCAAATTAAATAAAAGCCTGTAAAATTAAATCAAACAAAACGAAATAAGAAATTAATATGTTCCAAAATGAAAGCGGAATATGATTATTATTTGTTTTGTTGTGCTACCTGCGGTCGCGATACTCTGTATGTGGTTTCAATTAATTTCGGCATGTCGCTCGGTAAAGTCATGATGACCGTAGTGGTCGGTCTCCACGCGGTGTAATAACAGCATGAATTTTTTATTTGCTCCTGCAATACTTTATTGATATGTCAGAGTAATTAATATATCAGGTTCATGTAAAGTGGAAGTCCATAGTCTTCCTGCCTCTAAGAGATATATGCGTGACATTATGTACAATGAAAGGCAGATTAGCAGTATACTACGTGTTTTTTGTAATGTAGTGTTGAAGTATGACGTCGTACTCGGCAGTCGATCATAGCTCACTTACCTTCTAGACACGGTGACTGTGTCTAAATTCTCCCGACATCGGTGAATCACGCGTGCGAGCGTTACAAGCGTAAATATTTTTAGTCTCAAATGTCTCATTCACGTGGAGGACACACCTGTAATAGACACGCTGTCGTATAAATAAACAACGCGCTGAACATATTTATTTGTTTTGTCAGTTGGGTTTTTCGCTCAAGATCAAATTTATGAGGCGAGTTATTGGTTCAGCGGCAGTGTGTATACGTTGTGAAATATGGGGCCTCAGGGCAAGTCCTAGGTCTGAGAATTTCGTTTGAGAATTCAGTTCGTAATAAAAACTTCACTGGAACAAATATTATTTTATTGTATTTGTAAACGTTGATTACTTTAACATAATATATGCGCAACATATTGAATGCGGGCCGCCTTTGGCAGTTGATTTGCTCGCGCAATTTCACATCATGGGACAGAAATAAGTAGTGCCTAGTTGCACCCCTTTCGGGGTTGAAATGAAATTAAATTCGTTTATTGGTCACGTAGGCAATTATTTAAATAGCTCTTAAAGCGTGATCTACGCAGATATGATACAATTTATCTTCGTTTTTAATTAATTCAAAAGTATTGTTTTATATGCATATTTCTATTCTTTACAATGTCTTCCAAGCCTTAACTCGTATCCGCGATACTACGTGAATTTTAGGAGATATTTTTCCCATATAAACATATTTATTCAAACAACTTTAGACATTTTGTTATGTTATATTTTTTTTTATCAGCCCATAAACGTCCCACTGCTGGGCACGGGCCTACTCTACAACCGAGAGAATCGATAGAGAGTGGTTAGGCCATATAGTCCACCACGCTGGTCTAGTGCGGGTTGGCGGACTTACATACCGTAGAAATTCTTTAAAATCGCTACGGTATGCAGGTTTCCTCACGATGTTTTCCTTCACCGTTACAGTGCATGGTGATTGACTATCAATACACACATAACTCCGAAAAGACAGAGGTGTGCCCTGGGATTTGAACCCGCGACCACCGTCAACATGTAGGCAGCCGAGTCAGGTCCGTTTACCAACAGGCCACCACGCACTCACTCATGTATGCTGTATAGTAAAAGATCAAAAAGTAAAGATAAAGGCTGTGTAGCCAAACCAAATACAAATAATAATTATTTTCATCTTAAATAAAATATTATGTTAGCATTTAATTTTCGGAAATCTTCGATTTACATTTCGGTTCTTACGATTTCGTTTAGTCAAATATAAGAAGGGCAGAGACTTAATCTTTCTGGTTTTCTTTATACAGCCACATGAAAGGGAAGTACTGTAAACACGACTCTATTAAATATATTGGATTTTGTGTCGCAGCTGTGGTTGGATATCATCCAGTCTGGAAACAAAGGATTCCAGTTTTTTGTTCCGCTATATAATTCATTTTTACGTTGTTCCGTCATGCCGATTGCCAATGTATTTTATTGTATATCCGCGGCTGGACACACCTCTCCTGGGATTATTATTTAACAGAATAAGGAGCTTGGGTACTGATTTGTTCCTTTTTCACAATTTTCTTTTAGTTCCATTCATTTTAACAGCATTTTCTCAAGAAGAACATACTCAAGAATATTTCTTTCCATGTCTTATCAAATTACATTTTTATTGGCGTGATTATTAAGTCCCATGAAACAAAAACAAAATACTATTAAAAGAAATGTAACGTAATTTTTCGCCTTGTTACTTTTCGTAAAAAGGATTTTTTGTTAAACTTGTTTGTAATATGAGACTTCCAACCTCGCATTGTAATTAAATAGAGAGTTTTGGGAAAAAAGAAAAAAGCACCCGGTCAGGTTTCAGCATTGAATTAAATTTATTCTGTGTAGATATTTTTCCATCTTACTTTTAAAAAAGTGTTTATAATCACATAGGTGCTTACATACATAAACGCACGCCTTTTTTGCCAAAAGGGGTAGGCAGTGGTGCAACTAGGACACCCACGTTTCGCCTTATATATTCCGTCCCACGATGTGATAAGGGGCGGGCTAATCGCCATATCGGACACAAATTCCTGACTCCGGGCCGTAAAAATACAATATAACTTTGCCCGACCCAGAGTTCGAATCCGAGACCTTAGCTTTGCAATCATACCATACTACAACTGCGCAACTGAGGCAGTCGTATTTACATAGGTGTTAGGTTTTATTATTATTTTATTTAGAAGCGTTTGCTGTAGATATTAGTGATCCAAAATCTAAACAATCGACATAAAATTGTAATCAAATAATATAATTAATCAAAATTAAATCGGGTAATTTTAGTAGAGAAAGTGATGGCCCAGAAAATAATAAATATTTATAACTTAGCATATTTCGTGCCGTTCTAAGTAAAACATTTTTTTTTTATGAAATAAAAAGCAATCGCGAATTAGCACACGAAAGCTTGAGTCACGGTCCCTTGAAGACAACGTTTGGCGCACATCCAACGCTGGAAGTTAATCTCTACAAGTTCCGAATTTCTGACAGCATGACCCAACTTAACGAACCTTTCGAGTAAAGGAAACGCGAGGCAAACTCCAAAGAAAATAGCATAAGCTATTTAACTGCTCCGTATTTCAATTTACCTTCCGGTCATTAAGATTTACCCAGTGCTGGGCCTACCACGTTTTATTGGTACTGAAAAATTATTTCCTTATCACAAAACGATTACAATAAAACATATCCAATTTATAACCGCAAATTGCAAGAGCAAGTTCCGTTCAATGGCAACAAAGTTAGCAATATGCAAAAAGTAATGAATCGGTTCGACTTTTTCTCGCGATCGTAATTTTCAATTAATATTGAATTAACCGTACTCAAAGCTGATGTTACTACATACATACATGAAATCACATTTCCGGAAGGGGTAGACAGAGGAACTTAAAAACTGATGTTATGACTGTTTAAAGTGTAATAAAATCTGGGCCCAACGATGTAGAGAAATTGGGCATTTGTGTTTGATCAGAATAGGTTCAAAAGGTTTAATAGCCATAAGATTACTATAAATAATCAAACTGCTTATGTATCTATGACAATCATCAAATATAAATAATGCAATGCTACTGTATAAGCAAAGCGCAACAAGTGACAAGCGAATGAAAACTAGAATCTGGCCGGCGGGTGATAGGAGGCGGAAGTGCGTCAATAAAAGGGACAAGGACGCTGAATCGATCCCGCCACATCACCGTGAGCTCCTGGCCCGACCCTGACCTCCCGGGATACAGCCCCCAGCGCTCGTCCCGTACGTGCGACTACATTATGACGTCAAGCCGCCACGCACAAATAAAATAGCGAACGATGAACGATGACGCCACTCCGACCGTACGCCTGTCTGTATCCATTATACAGCGACGAAATGTAAATGAGAAACAACCCTTCTATTAAATCTTTTGTAAGGCTTTCATTTCCATTCAAAGAGGATAATTGTTATGAGGTTGTGTACTATGTTGATTTCAGCGTTTAAAAACACGGTATGATAAACTGTTGTACGAATATAAAAAGAAAATATTTGTTGGGAATATTTTAGGTAAGAGAGATAACCGCAATATTTAAAGTATGATTTGTAAAGCGTTTTAACTGATACGTCGTTTTCCGATATCTTAAAAATGAAAACCTTGTTTTTTGCACATCAAAAGCATGCAAATCCAACCCGAACAAGACACAATGTAATGATGTCCACATGTTTTGTTAATTATGTTTGCACAATAAATTATTAAATGTCCAAATATTACGTTATGATTTTGTTGCATTTGTTATCCACAGCTATGTCAATTTATTCTAGCCTTTTTAGTTTCAGAATTAGTAAATGTTGTGCAATGTTTGTAGATTTATCCTCAAAGCGACGAGATCAAGAAATTAAATAAAATCTCGTTCAACGTTATCGAATGTTTGCATATCTTTTATGATTAACAGAATACGTGCAGTTAATTCACTCATTAGACGAAAATAGGTCACGAACAAGATTATGAACAATTACAAAGTCGATAAAACGTCTAAAATATACCCGAGACCGCTGCGTTTCAATTTTCGCATTTGTTCTAGTGTTTCATTTTAATTTAGTATAGTATAAAACAAGATAACAAGATCAGTCGCCTGCTGCGTGCCTCGATCACCCCTTTTTACAAGCACTTATTGTCTCGACAAATAGACTAATAATATCCTTTGGTGTTTCAAAAGAACGCTTGTCTTCGGATGCATAATAATAGAATCTGTCTTGATGCCATTCTCGCTGATTCAGTGCGGTATTTATCATATTTATTTATTCTTCAACGATTCAATATGCTTTATTTATGATGGTTATAGCGAAACTTTTTTGGTGATCTGTTTCAATATTAAAATACGATGTTTAGCTGACTTCAGTGTCTGTAATTTTTTAAACTTAAATTGATGGGTAAAGGCTACTTTTAATAGAATTCACAAAAATCAAAATTGTATTAAATTGTTTTTTTTTTTTTCATTTATTTTATGATGTATCCCAATAATTTACATCGTACTTTATGGGTTCGGGTTGTAGATAGGTAACTATGTAACCAGAGATGTCGGAGACTAACTGGTTGTCATGGCAACCTAAGTAGGTCGAAGACATGACGCGTGTCCAATGAAACGTTTTGTCTAGGCGCCTTGTTTACGTTATATCAATCAACATTTAAACACGAGCTATGCATGAACGCACAAACCTTATTTACCACACGCTTGTTGAAGCGTGACTACAGTGTGTACCACGTAATGCCAAATTATATTCTATTTATTTATTTAATCATTTATTGCACTTTAAAGAAACAATTACAATAAAGAAATGGCGTAATAATAACAGTACAAGAGGCGGCCTTATCACACTAGGCAATTTCTTACAGGCAACCTTGGATGTATATATAAATAGGGAAAATGAGAGGGCAGTCTAAGGGGGTATGAAATAATAATAAATTCAAATGAGTAATAGACATACATACACAAATATGATATATAAATACAAAAATATATATTAAATTACACATACATACAATACATACAATATACATAAACATTCTAACATTCTATTGATTTAATTCACTCGATTTGGAATACAAATAGTTCACAATATATTTTAGTTTTCTTTATAAAGAAAAAACATCTAGGTAATGATAATACGGGCTCTTTAGCCATTTAATAACAATAATATTAGTCTCTTTTATCAAAATTTTTGGTAATATTTTTGATGTATGTCTTGTGCTCAGACGTAATCATATATTGCAATATGTTTCTGGAATATTTTACCTATGGGAACATCTTTACGTTACTGCTAATTGTGGCAACATTCGTGATTTCACAGAATACGTTTTCGTATTACGCCTGTATCGAGCAAATTGTTTACGACAAATAAAAGGTGAACATTAAAAAAAATAAAAGTAAACACAGATCTTTAAGTGTACTTCTTTTACTATTCTGTTACAAGCTTGTTGATTGAGTGCACGTGAACCAATCAATACATATCTAAACACATCGATTTTATTGTCAATACGTCTCACTACGATGAGAATATTTTTATTACTCTGCTTATGGGAGTGATATTTGCAAGTAGAATTATATGAATAATGAATAACAACAACATAATCAAGTTCCTGTAGTTATAATGAATGGATCGATAAATTTCTCTAGCTTAATTACACACAGACAGTATTACGTCTAATACATAAGCGATGTGAATATTTGGAATGTAGAAACGTCTCAGGGTAATAATTTGGTTAGTGTTGGCATCCGTCCACGCGCGTGGTTCGGTGTGTATTGATACTGATAGCGCGATGGTAATGTTATCACTCCTTATCGCCGCTGATTAGACTCGCGCCGGGTAATATGATTAACGCTCTCCCGCCCCCCGTTGAGCACCCCCGGGAAGTCATAATTGATTTTTGCACTACACATATCTATTAATAAATAGATTATCAAAGGATATTTATCTGTCTTTAACATAGAGTTTTCTTTTTCTACTTGAACCTCTGGACCGCTATAGTATTTCGTCAAACTGACGTCAGCTTTTTTAAAATATACCCTCTTTATACTCACATTAAGCCTGTCATTGGCATTCACAGTTAATTTTTTTTTCCTTCATTCTCCTTTATATTGGGAGGGCAAAAGGTTCTGGTCCGTACAGCCTCTTCATGATTGACAGTTAAAATATACCTTATTTAAACTGATATTAAGTTGACATTAAATTTGTCACCTCTATAGCGGTCGGGGCGTTCCTTCGAGTTGCTAGATCTGATTTCTTCAATTGCAAGCCCTTGTACACTCAGTGTACATCTCTCTAGGTCTAGTTCATAATTTTGTTTCCTTTTGCTGTAGAGTCTATCAACATCTGTTCATTTTACTAATTGATTAATTTCGTTGTGAGTTGAAGATAAATTCAAGACATTCCATAATAAGCTTTAATGCTCGGTACCAATAGATGGCGTGTTGTTTCTGGTTCACAGGAGTTATAGTAGCGAGTATGAGGGGAGGGTGTAGTAGTCCCTTACCTAGAGTTTGAGTAGGCCGCAACATGTACGATTGTGGTGACCTCTTTTGGTACGGGGAAATCCTTTTTTATACCGCCTGTCGGAATAACCGCAAGCTCTTGTTTCCTTTTTAAATACATCTAGTGAATACTTTACTGACAGGATTAAGATGGAATTTTTAAATGCATCTCACTCTGCAGATTGTTGCATCGTGATATTCCTTGAATGATATGTGACTTCAGTTTGAGTCCAAACTATCCCTTGCTACTAACAAAAAAGCCATAAGTGCTTCTTGTTAAAGATTTTATTTATTGTCTTTATGGACACAATGTTATTGCAAAAAAAAATTTGACGGAAAGCGTATTTCGGGTACTGTGTCGAAATTATTCGTTTATGAATTCCTTTTTGTAATTGTGTTATTGCGTAGGTAGGACCGGTGTTGCGTATCGCCACGGGTTACCTAATACTTTTGTTTTGTGAAAAATTGCGACATTCAAAAACGGCATTTGCGAGAAATTAGTGACGTCAACAGGCTAATTTCAGTCCCCGCTTTCGCAATCCGTTATCGTAAGTAGAATATTTGAGTTCTTTATTGAGGTATAATTTGTTTTATCTACAACCTGATAAGCCAGGATAATCCCTGCACTGTCATATGAAACAATAGAATTACTATAATTTTGTTGCATATCTGTTTCGTAATTCTTCGAAAGTATTACTTTATCTTGAATTATTGTATCGAAATATTTGAATCATGGTGATTAAGTATTTATGACATAAAGGAGGTAAGCTGGTTTTTAATGTATAAATTATTTTATTTATTTATTTATATACACTTTTTGCACACAAAAAATGAAGTCAGAAACCATTTGAAAAAAAGTACAAATGTCGGTCTTATCGCTCAAAGGCAATGTCTTACAGACAATCATGGGAGGGATATTGGAAAAGGATAGACAGAGAGCAGTCTAAAGTGTAAATTATAATTGAGGGAATACAGTTGGGGGCATACTATTTACAGTGTGAGATAATAATTCTTGTTGCATCTCAGCTAATGTAAGTTTTTATTTTTTTTGTGTATTTTTATTAAAAAGCTGGAAAAGAGATAACTATGACGGTGATTTTTATATCTCAAAATTTTTTTAGGCTTATGTGTAATAGACATTATTCTTTTACAAATTATTTTACGCTTCGATGTAAACCTAACCAGTTACCACAACAGAAACAATAATAATATGATAATTCTTTTTCGGTATCTACGATACAGACCGAGAGCATATTGCAGTGCCGCAGTGTAATGTCTTTGTATTACTAGCTTTATAAATGTTATATTATGATACATTATATTATGAGAAATGTGTCGATATAACGCGATACAATACATTTTCCAAACTACTTAGCGTAATATATTTATTGTTTGCACAAAATGGCGTGGTGGCCTGATGGTAAACGGACCAGACGCGGCTGCCTGCATGTTCACGGTGGTCGCGGGTTCAAATCCCAGGGCACACCTCTGACTTTTCGGAGTCATGTGTGTATTGATAGTCAATCACCACGCACTATAACGGTGAAGGAAAACATCGTGAGGAAACCTGCATACCATAGCGATTTGTATAAATTGCTATGGTATGTAAAAGTCCGCCAACCCGCATTAGGCCAGGGTGGTGGACTATATGGCCTAACCACTCTCAATCGTACTCTCGATTGTAGAGGAGGCCCGTGCCCTGCAGTGGGTCGTATATGGGCTGATACAATACAGTTGCACAAAATGCGTATAATATTCGTCTAAAGTACGTCAACGATAACGGAAAGGATAGAGGCGTTGTTCGGTGACAAGTGAGTGGCGAGTGCTGAGTAGCGAGCAGTGACAATGTTAGCAGAAGCCCCGACGCCGATTACGGGCGCGTCCGTGACGAAGTGTCAGAAACAGACAGATAAGGGAGGCCGTAATTAACTTTCTAACCTTGACATTAATGTGTCGATAAACATCCAGTATTGATAGGAGTCGCGCGCTGCCTCCGACTTGCAGCGTCTGGACTTTATTTGCGAAATTATTATGTGTATATTGTGTATTGATAGTCTCGGTAGTGCGTTTCTTTATGAGCCGGTGTAACGAGCAACGGTGAGTTTGACCTGGCTCCGAAGCAAATGTTTGTGTAACCGGAAAATGTTGATTTCTAGTCTGGATGCTCGGACAGAAACGTCTCTTGTAGTTTCTGATCTAAGACTTGGTATATTTTCCGTTAGATTAGTAGATTAGGGTGGTGTGAGTGTATTAATATTGCGTCGTATTGACAACCGGCGGCGAAAGGGGGCCGCTGGTTTTGATACCCGCGCCGAGATAAATATTTCCGTGGTCCACAATTATTTCTCCCTTGTTTGAGTTTCGTGTGATCAAAACGTGTATCGTAGTTTTACTTTTGAATGCGCTTAGCGTGGTATGTTTCCGTGGATTTAGGGTTGTGTGTAATTGTTGTGTGTGTATTAATGTGCGATCGTCATGCGTTGCAGAATAACAAGCACGTGGAGACCCTGGACGACGGGCAGCTGCGCGCCCTGCTCGATGAGGCCATCACATACAAGTGCCCCAAAGACCGCGAGGGGAAAAGCAGCCTGTTTAAGGTAAGACCAGATTGGTTTTTTTATTGATGCAATGCCAGTACTAAGCGTTGTAACATTTTATGTCGTCTGTATGTATTTGATCATGATTCTCTGAGGGACGTCTCTGAAATTGGTTCGAAGTAAATTACCGGGCAATATTGTTAGGATTCAAGGTGAAATTTGGATGAGATTTATGCAAGGCTGAGCTGAGTTGTGTCATAAAGAGGCCTGTGCCCAACAGTGGAGAAATGTTTGGCTGGGATGATGATGATATTAATAGAACATTTGTCGCACCTGATGCTATGCAGAAATCTTTGCGTGATAGCTTTATTTTTGTAATTAACTTTATATTAATTAATCTGTTTATTAATTGTTCCTTTATCTTATAAAACTGACACTGATTAATTTAGATATAAATGGACCTTTGATTCCGTACAATTAATACGACGGGCCATTTGTAAAGTGATATCGCGTTAAATTACTCCTTATGACTTGCAAAAATTGCGTCTCGTGTAATATTTCGCAAAGTTACGACAAATGATTAAAGATTTATTAAATTGGACAAATCAACACATAAACAATATGAGATCATACAATAAGATTGACCTTGTAAATTAGTTCTTTGTAAAGTTCTAAAGTCACAAAACTACGACAATTAGCACAAAATTGATTTGTATGGTGACATAGCTGTAGGATATTGTGTATGTTTATTACGCACGGTCGGGTAAACATCGAGTAGTTTCCGAGGACAAGTCCGGTGATAGTTGTGCTCAAGTATGTGACACATTGTTTGCTTGCTACTGTCACAATCACAATAAAAGATTTATGTGTCTCGGATCCCGGCGCATGTTATTAACTCTCTGCTAATGTATTTGTTATCGTGATCTCGCGTCGTTAAAAACATTTTTGTTTATAAAAATAGGTCATTTCTTAAAGGTAAATATATTATTTTTAATCGACTTCAAAAAAATAATTTAAAAAAATTAAATCGACTTCAATATTGTAATAAAAAGAGAGAAATAAATCTAATCTTTTCAATAAATCTTAAATTCCTAAATATACCAACAATTTTTTGAGCTCGGTGCCAGCCGACCATCTATGCCCCGTGGTTTTACCCGCAAAGTTCGTAGCGTGATGTTACCTATAGCTTATAGTCGGCCAGCTGGCACCGACCTCAAAAAATTGTTGGTATATTTAGATATTTAAGATTAATTAGAAGATTAGATTTGTTTCTCTCTTTTTATTACAATATTGAAGTCGATTTAATTTTTTTTTATTATTTTTTATTTATTTATTAATTGTAATTCAATTCTTTATGCAGTGTCATATGATGGTATTCTCGAATTGCAATATTTTTCTCACCAATAAGTAAACTATTCCTCAATGTCAATAAGTTTAAAGTCATTAAAACCAACCTCAAAAGTTGTTAAAATGCCTGTTAGCGTAAATTAATTGATTAACAATATAATAATGTATTGTAAAACTTTACCAAAGATAGTAATTAGTAATTCATTATACATAGATAATTACAGGAAGTTAACTCGACTAATTAGGCATAAAAATGTAATTTATCGAAGTCTATCCATATTAATTTGTAAATGAGCGATATCAGTAGAAATAAAGGTGGGAAAGCATTTGAGCAACACTCTGCGGCGCCTTACAGTATTCTTAATGAAACAACGATGCCGCGGTGTGCACTGTGCAGTGCAGTGCCGCTCAAGTACGGTATCCGCTGTACAAAATGATTCTAGTAGTATATTTAGACACTGTGCTACACCATGCAGCGACAGGCAGTGTCGCTCAAACGTGTTCCGAACTTACAAGGTAATAAACAATATAGGAATATGTTTGAATAGGTGCAATAGTATTGATGTTGTGGTGTGTCGTGGGCAGGAGTTGCTGGAGGAGGTGGAGCAGGACGAGCAGGCGTGCGAGGCGGCGGCGCGATCTCTAGGCGGGGGGCGAGGCGCGCGACGCGGGGCGCGGTCGCGGCGCGCCCTGCCGCACTCCAACTCGCTGCAGGACCTGGTGGACGCCCTGGCCGCCGAGCCGCGCCGCCACCCCGCGCGCCACCCCGCGCCCCCGCATCACCACAACAACGTGTCCGCGCGCACCACGCACGGCGGCAGCCTGCCCTCCGGCGTTGACACTTGTAAATATACTGTAGCTGTTAGATGCCCTTAAATTACTCGGTCAGTGCCGCACAGAGGCAGCAAGCACATGCAAAATGCACTCGATTTGTAAACCTGGGTGTAATCGCGCGACACTTGCTATACAGATTTTCAAAGCAGGGCTACATCTGTATGGCACTTGGAGGCTAATTTAAAGACGTCCTAAAATTTAACTTTGACTATTAAGATACATTTGGTAAAGTTAAGATTATGTATAATCAATATTCTAATAGATTCTATACAACTTTGAGGAATAATGGATTAAGAGTTAAATCTACACCGAGATGTAAGGATTTTGTTTTCCACGAAAATTGTACCAATACTCGTAGTCATATCAAAAACTGGAGTTGTATTGCGTATAATGTTAGTAAATAATGCGATAGTGCAGTGTAGTGCAGTGTAGTGCAGCGCAGTGTATGTCGTGTGCAGCGTCGATGCTGAGCGAGGAGCCGGCGCGCGGCGCGGGCTACCTGGCCACGGTGCACTGCGTCAACCCGCCGCCGCTGGCCGAGCGCCGCGTGTCCGCCAGCGACGCCTCGCACGCGCCGCACGCGCCGCACCAACCACACGACATCGAACTGCTCAACAGGTACACAGCGACTCTATACTGCCAATACTAGGGAGGATATCGCGAACAAATCTGTGCGCGCTGTGCTTGTAGTTAATAGTACAAATCGGTTACGAGGGAAAGCATGAAGCGAGAGGAAAGATACGGTATGTTTGTTGCATTTTGTTTGCGGTGTCCTCTATATTTTCTTAATGCCTTCATGGTCATCTGATAGTTAACTAGGTGGATTGTAGTGTAGTGTATCTAACTATAGTGCACTCCGAGCTGTCGTCGGGACTTTTATTTCTCGCTAGTAAACATAATTATTTCCACATTACCGAAACCAGATATACATATGCTAAACCCGGATCGCGACACCCAAATTAACCACTTATAAAAATTAAGAGATAGCGCTACCATGGCAGTTGGCTTTGTCTCTCTCATATTTCGGCACGATGGTAGATTTTCATATCTTTACGTACAATCTCATAAACTTTTTAAAAATATTATTTGCAACAATATACCAAACCATACGTTACGACGGCGCACAACCTCGTTACCCACTAAAAATTATCTCTGATCTGATCAAACGCACCAAAGGAATTGTGTTCAAAATCCTTGTAATAATTATAATTATTATGAAATAAACCTACTTTTATGAAGGCTGCACGAACGCTTAGAGTATGAGGTAGTTAGGGTACTGTAGCGTGTAGTGTGTAGTGTAGCGTGCGAGAGTAAGAGCGCGGCGCGTTGTTGCAGACGCAGCAAGCCCGCGTACCCCATGACGTACACGGCGCGCGCCACGCTGGAGATCGGCAGCGGCAGCGTGTGCTCGGGCCGCGCCACCACCACCACTACCGCGTCCAACCAGGTGCGTACGTCGCATCCCACACTAACACCACTATTTAACATACGCAAACACCAAAACGGGCCTGTAACTCGCCGTCAGGTGACTAACCATCTGATCGGCGCGCCGCGCGGACCCGCCCAGCCCACGCGCGGCCCTCCGGAGAGAATCTACGCCCCGTCTCATAGCTTGTACGTATCGAAGACCAGGGACCATGGTCCGACCGACCGATTGAGCGGGTCGCGCCGCAAAGCCCACGGTGGTGGTGGCGAGGAGCGCGATAGACATACTGGAACACTGTACGATGAGCATATTCCCGAAGGTAAGGACTACCCGCGCGGCCCGATTCTAAACGCCAAAGAATATATGAAGGATGGGGACGTCGCGAACATCGAATGCCACTTTGTACATAAAAGTCGCAATTCTGATGTGCGGCGTAGACCGAAACAAGATATAGATATCAATACTCAAATCCGGAATGAAAATATCAATAAATGGTATGAAGGTTTATCAGCTTATAAGCCTTCGTTCTATTCGGAACGATCTGTATGTTCGAGTCAAGGACTTGAGAAGAATTCGCATTACTATTACTTGCCTATTCAATCGAACTATTGCACTGATTATCAGAACAGTAAATATTCAAATAATGGCGTCACTTATACTAGTTCAAGTATTAATGTTTTACAGCCAGAGATTACATTTGCTTCGCCACCAAGTACTTGCG
This sequence comes from Theretra japonica, assembly GCA_033459515.1. NCBI lineage: Eukaryota > Metazoa > Arthropoda > Insecta > Lepidoptera > Sphingidae > Theretra > Theretra japonica. Next base: position 8,721,083 of record CM065942.1, read on the forward strand.
TCGAACTATCTCGTTCGAAAAGGTCATGTCATCTAGCAGACGAGGAAAACTTTTTCAATGGTAGAACAGCTAGATTTGTCAGAAATAATGCGCACAGCGATGTTCCTAATTATACTAATAATCTTGTTGATAATTATTCTAGCTTAAAGAAAAAGTGTCAAGGAGTTGTAGGGAAAAATATTGTTGTGCCAACTATTACACCAGTCAATCCCAAAAACATTCGAAAGATGACGATTAGCAATCCTGCAGATCGTGCTAGTTTCGATAGTTGTAATGTCAAACAATCTGAAAGCATCATAACAAATGATGTCATTTGTAGCAATAATAAATACAGTATTCAAGATCCTAACAAGGTACAACCACAAGTAAACATTATAGGTCCTCTACCTTCAAATGTCAATGTTGATGTTGAACAGTCTATTGAAAATAAGTACCCTGAATCTCACAAAGAATATGGTCATAATAATATATCACAAATTAATGCTGGCACATGTGGTTATTCACACAATGAAAATTATAGTAGTATTGCTCAAAATTGTATTAATGCTGTAGATAAGGATATTGTTAATATTTGTGCCGAAAACGAAATAGAGTTAAAAGATATTTCTATACTTTCTACCAAAAGCGGCAGAAAATCGGAAACTTTTTCAGAGTATGTGGCGGAACAAGAGAAACTCATTGAAGCAATCGAAGGATCTGAAGGTGATGGTCATGATGTGATGCAAGTAAAAATTCAAGAGCGACATCGTGGTCTGGTTGATGATAAAAAATATAAAATGGGAGCCAAAATTAACGATTATGCAAAAAACAAAAGGAAAAGTAAAGTCGCGAAAAACGATTCCAAATTCGGCAACGTTGACATAACCGACTATAATAAAGAACCCGAGGATCTAACACCCATTCAATGGTATGAACCGGAAGCCACCATGACCGACGGGTATATAGTAGAGGAAGTTGCAAATCAAGAAGAACCCATAGAAGTAATAAATACCCACGAGCACTCTGAAGCCCATGATGCGAAACAATCTGACGGCGGTGGTTGTCGAACTTGTAAAAGCTGCAGTAAAGTTTACACGTTGTCTCCAAACGATAAAGCTTTGTATCTCGAAAAACGGCTCGATAATTTGGAGGGGGACAGTGACAGACCCAACAATGATCGATACGTATTAGCAGAACTACCCAATAATGCTTACATTTTTCTAACACTCCCTAAGCGCTTGCAACCGCCTAACCGTAGCGATGGTATGAACAGTATGCGAGTACAGGAATTAGAGAATAACAATAATATCAAACCTTACTTCCCTGAAAATAACGAAGTGATTAAACCCTCTAAAAAGAAGAAGGAAAAAGCAATTGTACCAAAAAATAGTAACACGAGAAAAGATACATTTAACAAAAACGCTCTGAAAGTGTTGTTGTTTGAAAACCAGCTCAAAAGTGATAGGGTCGACCGGATGATGTCGATCAAAAGCCGCTTGTCGCCTATCACTGACGAGGTAGGAGTCCATGTGTCGCATGCACTACTTGAATGTTGGCTATTGGCCCCCGGCAGTGCGTTCTGAGCGTGTTGTGTTTTTGCAGGTCGATTCCGCTATACCGTTTAGTTGCATCACAACACCGGAGGTTGTGGCGAGTTGCAACACCACGTCGTCCACGTCGCAGGCGGCGGTCGCAGTCGATGCCAAGGTGAACTATCACGCTCCAGCGATGTGTCGCAAAACGCAATCTAACAGTTTACAGTTAACAAATTACTACAATCTTAATTTACACCATTTGCACACTTTTTGATTGTTTTAATCTTGATAAATGAATTACTGCTTCCTTTTCAATTCCTACTGTGACATGAGTTCTCGTAACATTACTCTCGCAACTTTATGCAATGCTAACCTTAAAATGGACTTTCAGTAATGTCTAATATTTCGCCTCGTAGAGACACGCTGCAGTCTCAACTACAGCATGTTTATACCGACTCACCTGGAGCGGTGCTAATGGCATGAAATTAATATCTAAGAATCAATTTTATTGCCACGTTCCGATCGCTCGGTACGACTGCCGAAGACCCAATAGTTCCTACCCTATCCTTCCTGTTCTTTCTATTTTCCATTCCCAAAGGCCGGCAATACACTGCGATTTCCCTGGTGTTGTAAACCACGTGAACCGCTAGCACATAATTATCAATATAAATTACGAAGTCCACTGTCTCCGCGTACTGTTGAGCAGGACCCGCGAGGAAATTATAGTGATGCAACGATAGTTGTAAGTACAGACCACCTCCGACTTTTTCTGCCGATGGCTGGGCGCATGAGTTTGGGTACTTGTTGGTTTCTTTCACTCGTTTTTTGAATTATTTGTTACGAAAATGCCATTAAAATAACATTTCAAAAATATAATTAAAATCGATCGTAAACTAACAAATTTATTATGTTTTCATTTAAATGTTATGACAAATGGAGTGGGGACATATTACTATCTCTTTCACATCCCCGCATTGTAACAGTGGTAAAGACTAGTGACGTCACTATTCTTTTTGTGATGCCTTTTTCTATTGTTAAATATAGTAAATGCAGAGTTAAAATGTTTTCAACTGGGTTAATTCTAAACGGTATTACAAAATTTCTGTTAAATTCAATTTTGTATAATGTAAACTTCTGTTATTGTTGAAACGAAAACGGGTCAGACACCCTGTCGTTTCATATAAAAATACGTAAATATTGCTTGAAGTATGCAATTCGTTTGCACATTTTAACATATACGATCGCAAGAAATGATTGGCATGTTGGTGGGTGGGAAGCGTTAGTAGTAGTACTAGTGTGCAGGGTAGGGGTGTGTGTAGCGCCGGCGGCAGAAGGGTGCGGAGGGTAGGTAGTGTGTGATGTGCGTGGTGCAGCCGCTGCAGCTGGGCTCGTGCTACCGCGCCGTGGCCAGCCTCACGGGCGCCGTCGAGCCGCGCGCCGCGCCGCCCGCCCTCCACGCACACCAGGTACACGCCACATGCTCCATTTTCATCTCTACCCTACGTTATTTTTACAAAAGACATTTTTTTTTCGACCTTTTTTCGATGGTAAAATATGCAACACGTGAAAAACACTTGGCCGCGTTTTTGAAATTCATGGAAAAATATTAAAAAAATCTTCTGATGTTACTTAGAGACAATAAAAACTAGCTTCAGATCGAAAGTAACTTTGACCCAGGAATATAGAAAGCGGGCAGTCTACCCCATTATGAAAGGCACTGTTTTAATTATGCGCAAATTTTCACATTTACTGGTAGTCTTTTTTTTTTGTACCTGTATCTGTATCAACCCATATACGTCCCACTGCAGCGCAAGGGTCTCGTTTACATTCAAGAGTACGATTGAGAGTGGTTAGGCCGTATAGTCCACCATGCTGGCTTAGTGCGGGTTGGCGGACTTTTACATACCATAGAAATTTATACAAATCGCTATGGTATGCAGGTTTCCTCACGATGTTTTCCTTCACCGTTATAGTGTGTAGTGATTGACTATCAATACACACATGACTTTGAAAAATCAGAGGTGTGCCCTGGGATTTGAATCCGCGACCACCGTGAACATGTAGGCAGCCGCGTCTGGTCCGTTGCCAACAGGCCACCACGCGCTACCCTACATTATGAAAAATAAATCTGTCAGTCTAATCCAACACCGTCGTGACCTTGGGGGTGTTATAAAAAAAATCAAGCTGATTACGTCATATTATCTCCATGACCATAATAATGCCATTAATAAGGAGGGTCTTTCTACGGAGTACCAATCCATCGTCTGGGTCACATTGGAATGTTTTGCAGACTTCAACGAGCGTTAAAGGGTTAAGGTATGAAATTTAATTTATTGTAGGCATTTTATTTCTTAGTTATAAAACTTGAGGTATTAGATAGTGTCCAGATTGTTAATCATTATCAATTAAAATATTACTAAACATTTTCGGCAAGTGGATCGAGCCAAAAATTTGAACATCTACAGATTTTTGTAATATCGTTCGATAAAGATAAATGCCGTGTTTTTCCGAAATTGTTGATATCGATTAATCAAATAACAAATATGTACAGGGTGAATTTTTCAAGTGGGCGTGGAGGGCCAAATACGAAACTAGGAGGAATAACGATAAATGCTGAAATGAGCCACGAGTCCGATTTTAATGAAACTAAAACTACATTTCAATTTTGATAATCCTAGGCAGAAATCGAACCCGATGATTATGAAAAAAGAAAACATGCTGTATTGTTACACCATTCGTCAGTGTTACTAATAAGGATACATTTTTGTAAAGTAATGACATATGGCAAACTAAAGGAAGCAGGTAATTTTACGCAGAATACTATTTTCCCCGTTACCTTTCACACCAAGTCTCCTTGCGGTGGGAGTAGAACTTTGGAATTTTACGTATTTTGTTGTATAATTTTTAAAAATATACAAAGCAGTTACATTCTGTGATTTGAATAAGGATTTAGTTAAATACCATAGATTTGATGTAATGGAGGCACGTATGAGGAAAACGAGAGTGCTTGTTTTTGTATCGAATCAAATGTCCCCCATGTGGTTTCTTCACTGTTAATCAGCTTTAAAACATATCAAGATGAACAAGGGTGGAAACTACTAAAACCATGCATTTGTAATGCAGTGTTATAAATAACAATTCCGAACAATTATGAGTAATTTTCTATTGGTTCTACTCCCTATGTAGAGAGCCTCAGTGTTAAAGTAAGAAAAAATATGATTTTGTTGAAAATTACCTCTTTCCTTCAATTTGCCATGTCATCACTTTCCAGAAATTGATCCTTATTAACAACACTGTCGAATGGTGTAATAATACCGCATGTGCTTTGTTTTTTAAAAATCATGTTTGATTCCTCGCCAGGATTATTCATATATGAAAATTGTAATGAAGTTTTAGTTTCATTCAAACCGGGCTCGTTACTCCTTTCAGCATTTTTCGCTTTTCCTCATAGTTTCGGATTTGGCCATCAACGCCAATTCGAAAAATACATCCTGTATATAAAATGCTTTCATTTCAGTTTCTGGCGTTCTGATCTGCTGATTTTGGTCCAATTATGATGTTATATCTTGATAATTATGACATTCGCATATATTAAATTCAATTATACCTATCTTGACATTAATATATGAGGTTGAAAAACATAACGATACAGACCTAAACCGATTTATCTCATTAAAAGTCTTTTGTGTTTTTTTCACATTATTATGGGTAATTTACCACTACATAAATGATTCAGCACGCATTCATACCTCTTTGTTTTTGTGTACTACATAATAACAATCCCCTGGTTTTCATTTGTATTTGTAAAATAATTTTTCATTGCTTACGCCATATTTGTGTTGAAAGTTTAACATGGAAGTGATTAACATTACCCCTCACCGAGCGTCCCTATTTGCTTGCACCGTGTTATAATGTCTCAACTGACGTGTACAATATGACGGTAATCATAAAGTTTGTAAATGGTGTAACGAAAAATAATAGTAGGCAGTGCTTGTGAATATATTTTCACAGTGGTTAGTGTTCTAAATTATATGAGAGTACGGTGAGTCCATTGCTGATATAATATGCGACTACAATTGTTAAGGTGTTTGAGATTGTATGGGGTTGTGGTGTAAGGCAGGTTATGTTTGTGTTGTAGCCGCGCAGCGTGATTCCTAGCAGTTATAATGGGCTGCCGCTCTCACGACCCAACTACGGCTCCACCGCCTCCACGGCACCCGACGAATTTAAGGTATTGTACTATTCAATACACATAATAAGTTATATGCACGCATCTTTATAAAGATGTGTTTATTGGTGCTAATTTAATGGCAAAGATTATATTTTTATGTGAATTCAGATAATAACTTCATGTTTAGTTAAATATCACTTATCATGCGTTTAATATTTAAGCGTTTATTATTGTAACAAATAATATAACACACAGTCTATGTCTTTTACAGAAATCTGTGGACGAAAACGGCAACGCAGTGCAAGGATTCAGCTCCCCTCTCGCGGGATCTGGTCAACACAAAAAGCCAAGGAGGAAAAAGTCTTCCAAAAATGAAACCGTCATCGACTGCAGGCAAATAGACGGCTACCAGGGCGACAAGGATGTGAACGAACTCCTGCGCTTCATCGAGTCCAACGCGGAGGGAGCGCGCGCGCCCAAACTCAGCCGCGCCAAGCAACGTGACGAGGTCGAAGACAAGACCACCAAGAAACGCTCCACGGAGCGCCGCAAGGACAAGGACGCCAAGGTCAAGCGAGCCTCCTCGCTCGAGGAGGTCTCGCGCACCAAGCTCGAGGACCTCACCGCCGGCCCGCGCGCCGACAACGCGACCTCCAGCAAGCTCGAGCGCCGCTCCTGGGGTGAGGCACGCGGCGACCAACCAGACCCGCCCGACCCCGGCGCCGAGCTCACCGATTTCCAGACCGTCACCAAGAAGCGCAAACCGCGCCGCCGTGCCGACGAACCCGCCCCGCGCCGCGCACGCGCGCCCTCGCCCCCCTCGCCGCCCTCGCCCCGCGCCGCGCCGTCCTCCGCGCCGCACTCCGAGCGCAGCAACGACTCCAACGACGATCTCGACTCCGCGCACTCGCCGCCCCCCGCAAACGCGGCCCAGGCGCCGCACGCCTCCTACGCAGACATCGCGCGCACGCGCCACAACATACCCGACCTCATCGAGTCCTGCAACTTCTACGCGGAGGGCGAGGCCGAGCCGTGCCCCGCCACCGACCCGCCGCCGCCGCCGCCCGCCGACGCCGACGGATACCCGGCACTCGAGGCGCGCGCCCAGCCCGCGCAGAGGCGCGCGCGCGACGCCAAGCCCGCGCCCGGGGCCGCGCGCCGCGACCGCAAGGAGCGCCCCGCCGGCGCCGAGCCCGGCGACGCAGGACCCGACGACTGTCCCGAGCCCGACGTGGTGGCCGACCGCCGCCCGCCCGTCATCCTGCTGGACGCGGCGGCGCGGCCCGGAGACATGGACGGCGTCACGTTCGGTTTCGACATCAACGAGCAGCTGCTGACCGGGCCGGCGCGGCGCCCGCGCTGCGACCTGGTGCGCGACGCACTCGCGGGCGTGTGCGGCGCCGTGGTGGCAGGGGCGGGGGCGGAGGCGGGGCCGGGCGGCGTGTGCGTGCGCGCGGGCTGCGCGGCGCTGCGCTACGTGCCGCCCGCGCCGCCGCCCGACACGCACCACCTGCACCAGATCATCGACTACGTCGGCAATGGTCAGTGTTTCTGGACACTACACTCTCGTCACTACATAAACCATATTAACAGCAGCGTGTGATGTACTTGTTTGTTTGTTGCAGCGTGGGAGGACGTGGTGCGGTGTGGCGGCGGCAAGGTGCGCTACTTCAGCGAGTAGCGGCGGGGGCCAGTGGTGGCCGCGTGGAGACGCAACCCTCGCCTGCGATAGACATCCCCGTCGTGACCGGATCCCGGCTCTTCGGCGTGCGTGTGTTTCCAATCATAATATTGTTGCTTAAGAGAAACGTTTAGTGAGGTGCGCGAATCTGTGATCTCGACACACTCTGTGGAATTGTCGTGGTGAAACTGTGATTGAGACGCTATAGACGCGTCTTCTCGTGCGCTAAATACTGAAGTGAATAGACGGTGAAGTATCGGAGGGGCGCAGTGCGTGCGCGTGCGTGGCGTCGTGCGCGTGCGCGTCGCTGAGCACAACGAGTACGCGCCGCCGATCATTACTATGCGCTTATAAAGCACGAGAGTTTAATGAAAACTACTTTCAGCATTTAATGTTTCGAATTACACCCCTAAAAACCATAAACAATAATATAACGTTCCGTATCATTTAAATATTTATTTGAGATTATGCAGTCAGGTGCGCATCGGTTTGTTCAACTTAAGTGATTAATAATTGCTGGATGTCACGTTGCTCCTTCTTATATCTTGTGAGAAGGACGTGTGTTGCATAAATGAGACAATCTTGGAAACTTTCTGCAGTGTTATATGTCTTATCTTTAACAAGATCTATGATATGCATTAAAAAGCAAGAAGCGTCAGGCGTTGCGAAGAAGAAAACTTTAAATAACTTTAGTAAAACATGTTTGAAAAAGTTTAGTCGATTGATTTTTGGTAATGATAATGCGTTTCGTGATCTCTTGGAACGCGCGGTGTCGAGTGATGTTCGTCGGCTAGTGAGCGCGATTTAGGAACTTCGTGTGAGTTCATAAATTGCAATAAACTGTTAAAAAGTGTATGATTAACGTGCGTCGCGTCGGTTGGAACTATAAATGTCTCGTCGTTAGTGGTGTAAAAATATTGAACAGGATATTTTATAATGTATAAAATATGAAGTACTGGAGTAGGTAGGAGCGGGCAGCGAGTGGGTCTGGGCCGCGCGGCTGACGCGCCTGCGCATGTAACCGAACGGTTTTGTTTAAGAAGGCATGTAACATTTTGTTTCTGTTAATTTTTATTGTGCTTGAGTCTTGTTAATCACAAATATTTGGTAGATTTTTTCTAACTAGCTCCCCTATTCTCTTTGTTATGTATTTTTAAGTTTTACCATTAAAATGATGTAAATAAATAAAAGATCTTATAAGAATTACACTGGCCATGATTGTATGGAGCGGTGCCATGTTAGCTCTGCCGTTATCTTATTACGTCATTATTACGGCACCTCGTTGCTATGACGCTCGTTTAAACATATAATACATACATACTATAGAGTACATATTGTTGCTGTAATAATATAAACATCGTATAATAGCATAATAAAAATGCTTGATTCCGTTACGTAATAAGACAATGATCGAGTTTTATAGAGTATATGGAACTGATATCAATGATCCTAATAAGTATTGAAGTTTATGAATAAATGCGCCTTGTGGCTAACTACACGAAAATGGAATATCTAGTAGAAGTTATGATGTGTGGGGCGTGCACCTCGCCGCCATATCGATACTTAGCATATGTACTACGTCAGTAATATGAGGACACTAAAGTGCACGGCTCAGGGGTCGTTTATTGAAGGGACGATCTTACGCAAACTGCACGAGTGTTGATGAAATGTTGCCAAATAATTATAGCTCCTTACTGGATATTCAGTTTATTCGGTGTAGACTTGCTACGTTATCACGTGGCCACATTTCGGAATACATTTTCAAAACGACCAATTTTAAGCTATGGAAATAAAAAATAATGTGCAAATTAACTAATTACTTCATAGATTCACAAACCAGTTTCTAAGAATTTCAATGTTGGGAGATGTATAGTTTTTGTGAAAGTATGTATAATGCAAAAACGCGAGCGATAAAGACATCGATATTTCACGCGGTATTAATGTGCAAATTTTGTGGAGGACACTTATATTCTTGCAAACTCAGTTTGTCATGGTAAAGTGGTTGATGGAATTGGTCGTCGGTAAACGTTAATGTTAGAGACTAGCCCTTGGCAGGCTGCACGTGATAACGCAGGACTGACACCGATGTACGTCGCACGTCGCATTCAACTAATTATTTACATGTTATACTTACTATAACTGCTCTATCTCTTTCGTTATATCGTGAATATTTAATGACATTAAACTAGTCGAGATTACAAATTATAAAAATCATAATTTCAAAAACCTATAATTATTTTATAAATACATAAGTAGATAATAAATATTTGAGTTATATAGCGTTCCTGCCGATGTGAGGCGGTAGTGGGTGGAGGTCGCCAGTCTTAAACGATGGTTGGCAAGGTGTGAAATGTTTCTGTGAAACATTATTTATCGGTGTTCATAAATCTACTTCATTAGTTTCGACGGCTAGATACGCTTAAAAGGTAGATTTCAATATTAGTAGCTAAATGTTTTACCCGCAAATTTACTTACCACTATCCAATTCCTTTAAAAATTGTTGGTCCAATGCGTTTGCATTTAAAAATAATTGTAAATATTATACGAGTAATAAATGTGAATTTTAATGTCGTAATTGTAATATTGGTAAAAGGAATTAATTTGAGAGAGGCTATTTCATAACCTACCACTACTGTAACATAATGCATCCGTAATCATTCCCGCGTATGGCGAGTTTCACTTGTCCCATTTATCATACTGTATTGCTTCGAAATCTACCTTAAGTTTTTAAGTAATCTTCGCCAAAATATACATTTACAGAGTCTATTAGATTTGTTTCTCCCACGGGCTCCATAGATTTAATAATTTACGAAAATGAAGCCGCGCAGATCGAATTTACAAATGATTGTTTAAGAGCTTGCATCGAACTAGCATCACTATACATATACGATAAGATAATCGCTTGCGCCTGGAGCATCGCTAGCTAGCAGTCCGAGTGTGAAGATTCAATACAAATGTCACACGTATAATACCCAAAGACTTCGTACTTGCGCGATATTTTATTGTCTTGGATATGCGAGTTTCTGACATCGATGTAAGTTTGCTAAAACAGTTAATGCAATGATGCTACTGGATTATACTTTGGAAATATAAATTATAACTCCTATATGCAAAGGAAACAACGGCCACTTTTGTAAATAGGGTGTAAATTAATTTGATTATTTTGTTTTGTAACAGACATACAGACACGAGTAAACTTTACGTTGTCGAAATTGATACCAATGTACTGAAGGCACGCGCTCATATCATGATTAGAAATGATTTATTTCTTTCGTATGTAAAATATGTAAATAGTAACGCAAATAAATTGGTCGGATTTCATGACAGTTACTAGTGCATCGTAGGTATGATGTCGATCTGTGGGACGGTGTCGGCTCGGCGCCGCCTCGGCCGCGTTACGGAACTGATCGCTGCACTGGCAGTGGAACTCTAATGCAACCTTGTGTTAGTTTTCATTGTACGCAAAGGCTATTTTAAGATATTTTTTTACGCAAAACTTTGGGATCTAAAACAATGTTTAGCTGCAATATATTAATGTAATTGAAGAGCTAATATTGGATAATCTCTCTTGAGCTAAAAATAAATGTAATTATTTTATTTAGTTAATGGAGTGATACCTATGCTTATGAGAAGCTATTTGGCGAAGTGTAAATGTATAAATAAATTAATGCTGAATTAAAAGTTTCGCGCGGTCGTCTTATTGTCTGGCGCGTTATTTGTGAAAGATTCATGAGAGTTATATTTATAATCGTGTATGAGTAGCATCAGAGAACTATGTTTTGGACATCAGATGATAAGACGACCGACCTGTATCATAATATGTATCGATATTGAACATTTTATTTATCTGCTTACGTCTAACTGATACAAATGATAACCTTTTACTCTGCTCTCCAAATAAATCTCCCTCATTATTAAAGTTTTATTGTCAATGCTATAACATGCTGTTGTGCACTAATGTTCATTAATATATCGTTTTTTTCACGTTTAAACGAACCATTTTATCGGTATACAATGTATTACATAAAAATCCTGAATAATTTTGATATAATTCCTTGGATCCATATATCGTGACAAATCTAATTTACAACAATGGAGATCATAATAATTTTATTATTATTTTAAAACAGTCTAAAATATATATTATTATTTAAAAGCTGAGGAAATGTACAAAAATATCATAGATTTGTGTTGATTTTATGCAGTGTAGTCCATGTACTGTGGCCAAACAAAACCTGTGTTGATCGCAGGCTCGACAAATACAGGTTTGACAGTAATGCTGAGTTATTTTGATTACCGCCAGAGAAGCAAAAATCTCACTTGTGGAGATTTTGTGTAACTTGACTGGTTATGTTCGTACAGTGATCTCGTATGTATTTGTATATTTTTATAATATACAACGCGCTAATATTTTTGGAGTGCCCGCTGTGTGAATGTATCATGAAGCTTTAGCACTGTAGCATTTCTCTGCGTGATTTTTCATTAAAATTTGGTGGACAGAGTAAAAATGTAGCATTTACTTATAACTGTAAAAGATTTGTTTATGTAAACAATATAATAACCGGCTGCAATTTACAGTTATGTACTTTTTCACTGTTTCCGTTTTCTTAATAAAAATGTTGAAAATACCAAAAGTTGTTTTTGTTGTATTCTATTAGTCTAGAAAGGGGCGAATTATGGTGCGAGTAATGTAAATTCGCATGATGTTTCTGGTTCGGAGTATGGAATCTATCATGTATATGACTTGGCACTAAACAACAAGCTTCGCAGTCAAACCACCTAGGCACTAGGGACTTCTATGGGGTAAATATTGTGTACAGTATAAGTTCGATGCGAGAATGTTTTTATTAAACACTACCGTTATTTAAAGCTTATTAGATGGAGAGGGGTAATATCGTCTTCCGCTGCCTCTTATACTCCCTTTGTCAGCAGAATACCGGGCTGTGACGTATTTCGTGATAAATGGCCTAGAATTGTGCGAAAAATCTGACGATTGAGCTGTGAGGCTTATTTTAATTCTTTACTTAATTTTTCTTTATTATTTGTGGTTTAATAGGAATTGTAATAGGTGTACGCAGTTTTAGATAAATAAATAAAATTTACCCTCACTGTATCCCAACTTTTTTCTTATATCGGCCTCACCAGACTACCCCCAGCCGAGTTTATATAACCTCGGTGTCATCGGGGATTAGTTCAGTAGCGTCAAATTTTCCGCAGAGTGTAGTCGTCGGCAAGAGAACTTGATAGAAACTCATAGTTTTCATAAGAACCATTTTCTACATACGTGAATTCGTGTCAGCAAATCAGTAAGTGATTATTTTCTTGTTTTTAACAGTTATATCTAGTATATAAATTGTCAACCGGATTGATTTACAAATACCGTTTACACTTTTAAATAAATTATTTTAGAATAAAATTGTTTTAAGAGCGAAGCGCGCGTGCTATCGCACGCCGGGCGTGTTATCCATAGTCTATAGTCCCATGTAGCCCCAATCACCCCTTACGAATTAGCATGATTAAAGAACTATGATTATTAAACGACAAAGAATGTAAATTATACATAACGAAATTGAAAGTACATGTTTAAATAAGGAATATTTCAGTCATTTAACTGGCCCTATGTCAGCTCCCTACACAGCAACGGCTATAAAACAGAATTACCTACCGTTGTTATTAAATGCATACTATGATAAAATACCTTCTCTTCCTGCTATGCCGGAATCGGGCAGTTCGGGCTTTGACATACTATCAAACTTCTGCTTAGTCCACGTTCACACAAATATGATTTTAATACCGAGAAATTGAAGGCTTTAGAATTGACTATTATTTTGACTATAATATTGTATAATGTAACTACAATATGCCCTCTATTCAATATCGTGTTTATTAATAAAGTCGTGATTACCTCGCTATTCAAAATAATCGAGTCATTTCTAAAGCCTTGGACTAAAGTAAAACCTTCGCTCATCCTCGTTTGTTAATAAGGCCCTAGAGAAATACGACTGTGGTGAACGACATGCACAAACCTGGTTATACCGTTGAACCGTTGTTCTGCCTGTTTTAGTTTACCGTACCTACCCAGTGGATGGGGTTTACTCTAATATCCACTCAAATAAGATATACGTAATTAAACAACCGTTCACTTTAGAAGCTGATTTATTTATTTTTGTTAACTTTTTAATTTGCAAATTGGCGGGAAAGTGTCATAGAGCACAGATGACCATAGACACATCAAAAACGCCTTTATTAAATAAAAAAAAAATGATAAAGCCTAGAAGTATTACTACTGGTTGCCTGACTGACTTCATGCCTTTTGGGATTGATCATTTTCGTCTACCACACTGCCAAAATTAAGTTGTAGATTTCAGACTCCCTAAATTCCTGCCAAGGACTAAGGTAAGTAAGTTTACAATATATCCTTTTCCTGACCAAACAAGTGTTGATTGGAAATTTGAATGCACACATAACTTAGGAGAGTCCATGGTGTATTATGAAACTACAGCGTTTGTGGTGTATTCCCTGATTATGAAACTGCAGCCTTTGATTTGGCAGTTCGATCTCTACGTAACTGGGCTTTGTCTAATTAAGTACTATGGAACATATTATGAGCAAGTTCCCAGGATCACGAGATTCATCAAAAATTTACCATCAATCATTGATACCTAATCGCTACTATTTGATACTTATAATTTTAACATTGGTAACTCGCAGTTCCGGATCTGTTACAAATTATAAAAAGTAATTATTAAAAGCGGCATGTATTAGAGGTTGGCAACAACACTCCTATGTTTGAGATTAACAGTATAGCTTGGCAAAAAAATTTAAAAAGAAATGGAAAGCCACTGAGCCGTTTATATGGCATAACTTTTAAACTGGGGTTTTAATATTGATTCTTATTATTATTAATTTAATGATAATTAAACAACAAAGTAACTACTAAACTTTCTGACTGAAAATACTTCAATAAAAACGTAAACATCGATGCGAAATTTAATTTTTTTTTTTTTTTTTTCTTTATTTAAAGAGCTTAGTCTAACTTAAGACTACGTCGCTCTATACAGCCACTAGAAATGCTAACATCTCCGCCTTAATGCTAATTTAACTAGTTTGTAAATTATTTTAGCTTCCGTAGATAGCGGATTAGCTAAGACGCTATTACATCTACCGACACCTTCCATTATATTTTGGTAATGTATACGTAATTCCTCATTACGAACACATTCCATTACAATGTGGAATACATCTTCTAATTGATTGCACGCGGAGCAAAGAGGTGATGGGGCCTTGCCCATCAAATATGCAAATTTGTTCAAGGGTACATGTCCAGAACGAAGACGCATTGCTAGTACAGTATCAATTCGATTTAGTGTACAGTTGCTGATCCAAGAAATACACATAGGCTCGGGTTGTATAGTTTTATACCAGATTCCTACTTGTCTAGATCTTGCATCGAAATATAATTTCCATAAATCAAAACATATATTCCTGGCTAACGGAAGTAATTCAGTATAAAAGGGTTTGGTATTTAAATGTATACCCTCAGAACAACCGAAATTTGCTAACTTGTCAACCTTCTCATTTCCTTCGATATTACAATGAGAGGGAATCCACTGTAAAATCACCTCTTTGTTTTGATTTTGAATATTCCAAATTAATTTCAAAATAGTGTAAGCTATCGGTATTCCTCGAAAAGTCGAGGTACACCGAGCCAGATGTTGCAAGCCACTTCTCGAGTCTGTAAAAATAACAAACTTGTCGTGTTGCAAAGATTCGATATATGAGAGAGCTTCAGCAATGGCCAATAACTCTATATGCATTATCGATAAGTTGTGAATAATTTGGAATTTAATACTTATATTCAAAGAGTGATCGAATATTGCAGCCCCATTGTTACCGAAATTATGCGAAATTTAATTAAAATTTACAAATGTGAAAGATGTGACAGTGCTGCCAGGTGAAATAAAGGGTTAGTTCCGTTTTTACATTTTTTTGCCAATCTATAAGTACTCGTATTGCGATTTTTTTCGAACTTAAGTTTTAATTGAGTTTTATATTTCTGACGTCATATTTTACAATATGTTCTAGTAACAAAACTTTAGGACTGATTCCGGCTACTAAAAATATTTTAGTAATTTTAAATCTCTATTCATTGGCCAATGCATTAACTACTTTTTTGGCCGCTTAGAATAGTGTGACGTTTTAAAATCCTGGTAAAATTATCGTATACAAAGATGTTTTCAAGAAGTATTGTGCGGTCATATTATTATATTATAATGTTTTGGTTATGGAACTCTTAGAAGTGATCCTGCTTAATTGAAATATTTGAATTATTTCAGTTTTTGTAAGTATCTGTCAATGAGTTTTTGTCTGGACCTTTTTTGACAGTTTATTAAACAAATTTGTATCAAGCTACTATCAAGGTATTAAATATTTGTCAAGTTAGATTTCTTACCTCCCAATACATTGCGTTATCCATCCATCAGCCAAAGGAAGTCCACTGCTGAACATAGGCCTCTCCCAATGATTTCCACAGTGACCTGTTGGAGGCAGCCTGCATCCAGCGACGTTCCGCGACCTTTACCAGGTCGTCATGTTTACATTGCGTTAACAATTTATCAAATAGTAGCAAAGAAGCAATTCAGTGTGAATTATTGATGGTTAACGTTTCTAGATACATCTTGTGATCCGCCATCTTGACGCTCACAAAATATTTATTTTCGTGAAAATAAAAAGCTCGCATTCGTGACATTATATTTTATTTTCATAATCAACATGATACAGATGTTATGGCTTTGTATTCAAATATCATTCTATTATAATAAAAGTATTAACAAATTATCTTACATCCACTTGAAAATGTACAATTTGTAATAGACCTTACAAAATATCCTAGAGCTGTACAAGTCGATATCAAGAGTGCGTGCGCTCGCACTCGCAACACAATCACATGCACCCACACTCGCACTGCGGCCGCCCAGCCTCGCTGCCTCGCTGCCACGCGTTGATATCAACTTGCCTCACTGTTAACACTTACAAAATAACGCTCTATTGCTCCTACTTTAAGGCATTAAAGATATTATTACGATTTCATTTCCTACGGGGACGTAAACGGATCATCACCTTTAATGCCCGCTAAAAATTTGTCGTATTTAGAGATTAATAGCGTGGCGAAATTGAAATTGTAATCTGATTATTAGAAGCACCCGTCACAGTATCGATCACGCGTCTGCCTCGGCGCCACGCACCAACTAGAAACTATTTATATTTTTATAAGGAAGCTTTATCATCGTGCGGACGATTCGAATCCACTACACCATACCGGCAGTCTTCACCGACACCACTCGAGGTCGCACGAGCGCTCGGGGGTCGAACGCGAGTCATCGAGTCCGTGACGTCACAGCGAATCCCGCGGCGGCGTCAAATCAAAAGTTAGCAACATTAGGCCGAGACTCACCGCCGGCGCGGGGCGGGCGGGGCGGGCGGCGCGCGCGCGGCGGCTAGAAGATGTCGGGGCACGCGCTCCAGTCGCGGCGCCGCTTGCAGTCCCAGTAGCGCTGGTTGTACACGTGGCGCAGCTGCGGGTGGTCGGCGGGCGCGGCGCGCGCGTCCCGCGTGAACCACAGCGGCGCGGGCGCGGGCGGCGCGGGAGACCCGCGGGCCGCCGCCGCCTCGGCCGCCGCCTCCAGCTGGCGCCGCGCGCCGCGCTGCTTCTCCTCGAGGCGCAGCTTCTCGGCGTTGGCCTCGTCCCAGAGCCCCTCCTCCATGAGGCGCTGGTCGGGGCGCAGGCGCGAGTCGGTGGGCGCCACGTTGTTCTCGGGCTCGTTGAGCTGCGCGGCGAGCAGCGTGAAGTTGTACCACTTGTCGGAGTCCGGCGGCGCGGGCACTCGCTCCCAGGCGACGGTGAACTTGCCGGTCTTGCAGACGGTGTTGTCGGGCGAGGTGCTGGTGACGGGCGCCACCTCGACGCGCGAGTCCCAGTGGCCCTGCAGCACGTAGCGCGGCACGCCCTGCGGGTCCTTGACGACGCCGGTGACCTTGCGCTGCGTGTCCTTGCTGAAGTATCCGTAGGGCAGGTACTTGAGGTGCGCCACGTAGCCGGCGGCCGGGCCCGCCTCCCCGATGATGTCCATGTCGCCGTGGTTGTCCACCCACAGCTTGCCCACGATTATGTTGTGCACCGTCGTCGTCACCTACATCACAATATATCATTATGTCCAAATAAACAATATTGCACACATAAGACAGGGTATATCAAGACTGCTACCGAAAACGAAGACAGGTGATAGTTTTAGTAACTAGACACAATGCAACTAAAATTTTTGTAAAGCTACGTTTTTTTTTTGTTTTTTTTTTTCCTATCGTATTTGGGTGATTAATACATACATTTTCCTAAAAAAGTATTGTACATCCTTTTATTTTTAAAGACGCTATAGTACGCAAGGCTTTAAATTATAATTTTAGCAAGAACTATGGATTTAGCATTCTAACACAATGATATTTAAAACAAAACATTGCAAAAATTTTTGTTGCATCATATCTGTAGTCACTAAAACTACCACCTGGTTTCGTTTTCGGCAGCAGTCTTGATATACCCTGTATATCTACAAAGTATTAATTGAAAGAACACAGAGGAACGTTGTACTCGTATCATAATGAACTTGCTATGGGGTTTAGTCATACATTTTGCAGTCAAAATTATTTTTGTAGGGAACAGATATTTTCCGCGATTTCAAGGTTCCCACCCCCTCATCTACATTTACACATCCTCACAATATTGACTGAAAATCATGACAAAATTCCACACAACGACTAGACAAAATAACACGTAAATGTAGATACGGGTACCTTGGTCCAGCGGTACCGGTTGGTGGAGTTGTGGAAGAGCGCGTAGGAGTAGGCGTTGGGCTGGATGGTGATGAACTGTCCTCGGAAGCGGCTGGAGACGGAGAAGTCCTGGCTGGCGCACCAGCCGCCCGCGCCCTCGCAGTGCAGCGCCGCCGTGGGCGGGTGGTGCTGCACCTTCACGCGCCAGCCTCTTACTACTTACTGCGGACTCGCACTCGCTACTGTGGGACCTGCCTACTGCGACTCTCCTCACTCTATTCATTTGGTTGCTAGTTGGTACTTACTATTTACTGTGTATGTCTGCCTTTTGTGTGACGCCTCATTGCGACCCGAGTAATGTGTACCTCGCTGAGTTTTAATTACCATAAAGTGCAAATAAACACCCTAGTTTCTTTGATTGCAGGTTAAAAATATATTACTTTTTGTGGAAAATAAATAGTAATGTTTAACTGTTTTACACGCCTATTTATATCTAAATTGATATGCAGAGCTAAAATAATATTAAAATACATGTTTATGATAAAATTTAAAGTAAGATATGTATTTTTATTTAGGTTATACCTACCGACAATCATTTTATGCTTTTTTGATAAAACGGAATTGTTTTAGACATAAATGTTTTTGTCACAATTTGAAGCTAATTTGTTAAGTTTGCAATTAATTTTTGTTTTTAAAATTGGATCATCAAGTTCCAGCCTTATAACTATCAAAATGGTGCAATACTTACCAAAAATGAAACAGCATTTTCGAATTTGGAATATCATGTTTAAACTGCATACCAGTCAAAATTGTAAAGTACTTACCAAAAAAACAAAGCAGCCTTTTGAATTTAGAACGTAGTATTTCCGCCTTCATTACAGCCAACATGCAATACTCACCAAACATGAAACAGCATTTTCGAATTTAGAACGTTGTATTTCACCTCCATACAGCCAACATGCAATACTCACCAAAAACGAATTCTATAATTTTGAATTTGGACTCCTTACTCAATTTTTTTTGTCAAAAGTTCCGTACCTTCCTCCACGTGTACTTGTTGCCGGAGCTAACGAACATGGCGGAGGCGGCGCCGAGCGGTATGACCTGCAGGTATTTGCCGCGGAACTTGGTGGTCATGGTGAACTCCTGCCAGCACTGCCAGCCGGCCTGGCCCTCACAGAACTGCGCCACCATCGGCGGGTGGTGCGACACCTAACCGCCAATTTAGAATTTTAGGGTTTTGTTTTGTAAAATACAGCCAAAAAAATTGTTCTAGAAGCATTATTGGAAAGCGGAATGGAGGAAAGTTATATAAACAATATTAAATATATTTTTCTGCTATATTTTATTATGGTTTCATTGTTTAAAAAATATCAAAAAACTACGTTGCAATCTTCATATATTAATTTTAAAATTGTATAGATATGAACCTTAAAATGTTACGAAATTTGTGAGATTTAGAGTTTAACCGCAAGTAGTGTTATAATATATTTTATTTATAGAAGAGGATTAGGTGTTAATGTTTTATTAGTAGGTACCATTGTTATATTTCACTGTGAACTCATCACATATGAGTAGTAATCCCATGGCGATTTTTTAAATTTAAACCATCTATTGTTTATATAAAGGCAAACTGTGTTTTGTGTTATTTTTTTATCACTAGCAAGGAAACGTGAAAAGAGGTTGTTGTACGTAGTAATTAAAACTACATACCTGTTCGGATATCGAACGCCATCCCAGGTCCGACATACGATCACACTCGTACGTCTCACCGAGCAACGGGTTGAACGGCTTGTTTGTTCTGCAAAACATTATCACTGTACATTACATAAATAATCTATAAAATATAATATTTAAGTAAAATATACTTTGACGAACATCGAACATAGTAGAATTTATTGAAATACTAGATTGGCAATTGTTTATTGCGAATATTTAAAGAATAATATTCAAAATATTTGTTTAAAAATTTAACTATGTCCGTATTTTTACATAAACTTTAATACGCTAATTGAGCAAGTAGGACACATACACTTTTTAAATTTGACATACATGTTGGCAAAAAAGAGCATGGATTCAATGACGGCGCTTATAGATCTAATTTATTATTAATATGGCAACCCAACACTACGACGTAAAATGTTTAAATATTAGTTATTTTTATTTATTGTTGATAATGGGCCTTTTGTTCATTTAAAAATCACAAAACAAGCAAAAACCGTACTGGAATTTACAAACATCCGTGTTTAAATTTATTTACGCACATAGCAATGACGTTTTTAATAGTATTGCCATAATATTTTTTTTTAGTACCTACTCACGAAGACTGTTTTAGGCAAACTATACGTATATCTAATGTTAGCAGAATTGACGAGGTAAATTCAGCAAGGTATTATTCCAAAAGCCGCACCTGCAAGCCGTGGTGGCGTAGGAGGAGACGGTGAAGGCGGCCACGTAGGCGAGCTGCTGCGCGGGGTCGCTGAACTGCGCCGCCTGGTCCAGGATGGCCGAGTACTCGTAGTCCTCCGTCAGGCGCTGCAGCATGGACAGCGGCTCGCTGAAGTTCACCGGGATCGGGATCTTCGACAACTCCTTGCCTGCAAGTACCGTGACTCACTTGTACACACTACACTACATATTACCTAAGTAAAGTGCCCATGTAAGCCGATTCTCACCGGCTTCCCAGTAGTAGGCAGAGAAAACTAATTTAATGTGGAATTAATTTTCTTTTTAAATGAATCCTTCACATGTATATAACACTTGATGGCTTAACTATCCAGTTTTTAAAGTCCCATAATTCATTTTTTTTACTTCTTTCGTTTGTAGTTTTGGCTCTTACTTTGTTACGGAGTGAAATGGACAATAATTTATTTCCAACACCTTTTTAATTTTTTTAAATAATTTCATTGAGAATTAAATACTTAGAGACTCATCATCAGTACTCAGTAGCCGATATCATTAAATGCATGCAACCGCGTCCAATGACTACGAAACGGGCCTGTGTTCGTTTATTAATCAATTATCGCCGACTGGCGAATATCGAATGAGACTGTCAGCTCCCACCCTTTTCAACACTTCCTCCAAGTGATTGAAATTGCCTCAAGATATTGAACCGGATCCGGGTCTACATCTAATAAAATAACTTCTTAAACTACCCGTGGATTGATAAAATAATTATTAATTAGGGTTTATTAACAATTCTTAAACATTTCGACTGTAGTCTGTAGTCTGTACGATATGATATGATTGTCCCGACATGTATAATCTGATTCACAAATGTGTCATACTTTAGCAATTTATGTATTAAACTTGGAGGATTAAAATTAATACATTGTTTGCACTTTGCTAATCGGACAAGAGATAAAGAATAAAGGTATTAAATATGGATTATTTTAATCAAATGACATCGTGTTGTTGTGAATTTGATAGACGACTCATTTGTTAAAATTTTAAAAAGTACTTTCCTACACTGAATATTGCAATTCAACTCCTCGCATGGGGAATTTATTTAACATGTTTAGAACCTAAAGACCTATGTTAGACATCTGTCCAAGAACTCGGTTCTATAAATACTTTCACAATACAAGTGTAATCTTAATATGGGCAGTTCAGATATCCGAATCGATTGAGACAATTGCAGACGAATACGTCAAGTTTGACAGCGCGGTCGAATCATTTAACAATAATAAATTGACTTGTGGATTTGTGATTGACCTTATCGTAGTCAGTGGGGGCATTGAAGTTGTCTGCCTTCATTTACAGGTCGCTCTCTGACCCGTGACCAATAAACAGCAGACGACTTTTTTTGGGAAAAGCTAGCTTAAATGTTTTACCAATATAGACTATAGGAAAACAATGTAGATGATTTCAGAGCAAGAAAAATTTTGATACTTTACATTAAAATATATATTGATTTAATGCTTCAGATGACTTTAAAATGTATTACTTCATTTGAAAAAGTAATCGAGTCTTTCTTGTATTGGCTCAAAAATGACAACCGCAACTACACCTGTTTATTGGTGCAGTATTTTCAATATTGATCTCTTGTTATTTGGCACAGATATGTCGTCCTCAATACTAATGTACCGAGGTGAAAGTTAAACCATGATTTGATGGTCAATCAATACTGTCATGAACGATAACACTAAACTCGTACGTGACTTGAAATATAAACGTTTTATTAATGTCAAATATATGAACAATTGTTGGTGGATTCGTACCCGCTCCGATAGGGACCATCATAGACAATATGTTACAAGTGCCAGCGGGTTGCTCAAATATCTGATTCTTGAATCGGCCTGTATATAGTTACACTGAGTACTGAATCGCAGTGAGTTTCCTAGATACACTAGCTTGTCTTAATCCGTAATGAAATTAATCTCATATACATTAACTGACGCCTGTATTTTCAAGAGATAGGCAGAGGATTTATTGACGTTATTTACAGTTTTGCGAATATATTTGTCTTCCAAGATGTGATGGGTCAGAGCCCACCATCATGATAGGCTCACCTCGCAGTTCTGACTTACTCTTTAGTTATCGAGTGGAAAATCTAACAATCTACTCCAAGATGGCCCCATTCACAACCCTATACAATGTGATATTGACATATGTCACTCAATTTAACCCATATGTTTCTCATCACTCCGGGTGACATTATACATTTGAAAAAAAAAGGAGACGGCTGTTTGTCAAAAATCGCGATTTTAGTTTTCACGATTTTTGGCCACCGATATAATAGATACATGTATTTTTGCCGCTTATCTGAACTTCAGTTCAGTTCGGGAGCTTACCTGAGCGGTAAAAAGAATCGTATCTATACGGATTAATCAAAGGCCTTGGAAATGAAAGCTCCATTTACACGGGGAGAGTTTGTCGCATCGAAGATACGATTATCGAAAGGGTATAAAATAAGTCGCATCGTGTAAACATTTGTCAGAACACGACACTATGGCGGCCATACGATTCTGGTCCAGAGAAACTCTTTCCGTGTAAATAGGGATTTAAATCGCGATTATAGACAAAATTACCAGGCAGCTTTTTTTCAAACTTGGTACAATGTTACCCAAGGTGGCTACGAACATTTTGTTAAAATTAAATAGCATATGTGAATATCAGCCTGTATAAAGAGAATGATAGTGTAGTTTCCAGGTGTTACTTACCGATGCAGTTCTTCATGATGGACCAGAGTGAGAGCGGGTAGTTGGGCTTGTCTGGCACGCGCAGGCGGCGCGGGTGTCCGTCCACCGCGCCCGACACCGCCGACACGTGCGGCTGCAACCATACCACATCACATTACACATTATACAATATACCAGGGATGGCGAGCCAACGCGACATCATATTGTGGATTAGATAACAAAACTCACCAAGAAAAAAATCTACTTAAGATTTTTTTTTCAAAACAACAAAACATATTCTGCGGACATTTGTTATTGTAGTTGAGGTAATTATTATCATTAATAATGAAATCAAAGTTATTTGACGGCGCCTATATCACCTTCTTAAACATTTCTTTATAATTGATAATGGTTCGCCACCCCTGCATTATACCATCTATGTATTGGACATTATACAATCAATCAATATTAACTAGCGTTCAATGTAAAATAGGCTAGTTAGTGTATACATGAAGGTAAGAATATAAAAACTACATTATGTTAAACAGACTTAATTAATATTTAAGTCTAAGTTTGAAGTTAAGACAACACATTTCGTCCGCATAATTTTTTTTGGCGTATAAATTCTTAGTTTATAGATCGAGTTAGATGATTTTTTGTGTGGTTGAGTAGGTATGGTTAAAAGTTAATGATGTTTTAATTTGATTGATCTTAATTAAATCGTGATTGATCTTAATTGACCAAAAACATTGAGAAATCACACGTTTTTCAAAAAATAAACTAAACCATTATACCATTTAAAAATATTGCTACATTCAAAATAATACACATTTCGAATTTAATTATGGCGTAACGTAATTTTGATAATATAGTGATGAACATACAAAGACACTAATCGTTAACTCGTTCATGATTATAATCGGCAACATCAACTCTCTATAGAAAGCTATGTTATTTGGGTCGCGCAGACTTTCATTAATTCGCGGCAAGTTGAATTTCGATCATACTTATTATAATATAAACATATTTTTTTAATACTTCCTCATATTAGCAATACTTTTCGACGACTTAACGAGGTCCTAGTATGCCAGAAAAATACTTCATGTTCTTGATTAGATTTCACGTCGTGTACTGATAAAAGTGAAATTAAAAATCGGAGGTCATAGTCTCGGCAATATTATTCTTTATTCTGTATC
Organism: Theretra japonica; assembly: GCA_033459515.1. NCBI lineage: Eukaryota > Metazoa > Arthropoda > Insecta > Lepidoptera > Sphingidae > Theretra > Theretra japonica. Next base: position 8,745,589 of record CM065942.1, read on the forward strand.
CAAAAATAAAATATATCCAATCCAATCCAATCCAATCCATCAGCCAAAGGTAGTCCAATGCTGAACATAGGCCTCTCCCAATTATTTCCACAGTCACCTGTTGGAGGCAGCCTGCATCCAGCGATGTCCTGCGACCTTTACCAGGTCGTCTGACCACCTAGTATGTGGAAGACCCTCGTTGCGCATAAAATATATGCAGCTAATTAAATATTTGACAAGCTCGCGCGACCGAGAGCTTTCACTTACAAAAATGTATTTAAATTGAATCGAATAAATCAAATAAATGTTGAAAAAACATTATTTGTTTCGTTGCACGAAAACCACAAACATTGTCTTAAATTACAAGAATCAATTGATCGCATGATTTGTGTTAACATATATTTGAATGAAGTAAACGTCTCATTCAATTGTCGATCTATTTCTATTCCATTGAGTATTGTAATCAGTGCGTGATGTGTACAAATAGACTGCAAGTAATAATACATAGCTTTTGCTCTGCTTGCGTTCATGTGTATTTGTCGGTAGAAATAGAAAGAAACAAGAAAACTAAATTTTTTATTGGATAGAAGAATTATTATTATTTATTTCATGGACTGTCCCCGAAAATATGTAAGCGTTTGGTGAAGATGGGCTAAGTAGTAAATAGATGAAAACATATACAAATAAACATACATTCGCATTTGATATTATTTATTGGAATTTTCGCGTCCCGTCCCCTTGTAACCCGCCCTCTCCCGTCTCATCCTCGTTCAATGTAATCCAGTCCCATCCTATTGCACAGAGTATAAAAAAGTAACACACATATTGGAATTCCTTCCTCATCCCACGGGAATGATACGATTTTTAGGGATAAAAAATAGCCTAAGTGTTACTCTAGGGTATCAGCTACCTCCATACCAAATTTTATTGGAATCCGTTAAGCCGTTTCTGAGATTATCGCGTACAACCGCACAAACAAACAAAAACTCTAAAAATCATTGGTTAATGTTTTGGATTGATCCATAGTCTCTGCAAAACGTTAACCAATGATTTTTAGAGCGTGACGATTATGTGTGTACGTATGTTTTGGGTTCTATTACGTGCATACAGTCTCCCCTAAAAGTGTTTCTCAAATATCTTCCATGTACAGACATCGATCGGTTACTCTAATATATGTACAGATGATAATAAGGACACATGGATGACATAACAAATGTAATGAGTTGTCACGAGTCACGGCGACGAATAATGCTGTGTTTCTGAATCACGCTATATTTATTTAAATTGGTCACAATTTAGTGAATGGAGTGAATCTAAATCAGCAACGTGTTTGTACACCATATTTTATGTGGTGAATAGGTATGCAAGTATACTGCAGGCAAAAATAATCTCACACATTGAGCTCATCAATTAAAATTCATATAATTATTTAATTATTTTTTATGATTTGGTCGTGTCTGTATAAAAATACTATAATCGATAGCAGCTTGGCTGTGCCTCTGACATTGCGAGAAACCATTTCCCATCAGGTGTATTGCAAGCTCTACCTCTGCCAGAAATAAAAACATAACACAATCACGACTGCAGTTTGTACAGAAACGGCTTGGCAGTACTAGTCTCTACTTGTATGGTATGTATGTATGTAATATATGTATAGGACAAGAATGTATATGCCCCTAACATTGCGAGAGATAATTTGCCATCGGGTGGATGCTCGTTTACCTTAAAAACAAAACACAAATGTCGACTGCAGGTGTTAGAGAAATTAGAAATGCCCTTTATATTATAGTAAGTACTGAGTAGTGTACACTGACCCAGACGACGATATCTTGATCCTTGATGCAGTTTTTATCAGTAGATACCTAAGTGTGAATCAAGGTCAAGATTTATGAGTATATTTTTTATTTTTTACCACACGTGTTTTTGATGTGTAGTGTGTATGACGCACCCGGTGGAAGTCGGGCCGATAGTGTAGTATGTAGTATTTGTATGAGATATGTATGTGTGTGTGTGTGTGTGTGTGTGTGAGTATAGAGTACTGACCCACACGACGATGTCGTGGTCCTTGGCGGGCGCGGCTCCCTCGGCGCCGCCCATGGCGCTGTCGGCGCGCTCCTTGTCCTCCACGAAGATCACCTGCGCACAACACAACACTCACTCTACACTACACTGCGCATCATAGCTCTTACATCTCGTCTTCATATTTAAGCGTTAGTATTGTAGTATCGTCGTATAAATACAAAGGTGTAAACCGCAACAACAATCCATATAAGATTCTATATGTACCTTGGCAAGAGGTACTTGATGCAACCTGCCTTAAGTCTCAATATGAGTGGAACCAGTGTTCGTCCAATTACGAGCACTGGCAGGTATAGTGGTCATTCACTGTATATTTAAATTGGCAACACTTAAAACATTAATCGTGTACGTAACAACTATTCCGCCCTTGCCCACACCACTACAATTCCAGTTAGGCAGAATCAACTCTACACAATAAAATGGCACCGAGCACCGAAACTCGGCGAGTCAGATATAAACACTAGTTTGTCTTTAACCCACCACGAAATTACTCAGAAATAAAACAAATAAAATAAATAGAAGTGGATACCAAGTAACTGTTCACTATTGTCAATCGCGTCCACAAAACATAAGTTCATTTCGACAAAAAATACCTCAAATACATTTTGAAATTCTGCACTCTCTTGCAAATTTAATTCATCACGAGCGCGGTTTAATAAACGATTTGAACGACCGTTCATAAGGAAATTGAAAGTGGAACTAAATTTAAATGTTATTTTAATATAAGGAATATAAAACCATGGCTACAATAATCTGAACTCTAAATAACACAGTCGCGCAGTAGACCAGACGCAAATAAATATGTGTTTAAGCAATAAATATTTGTTAAGGGTCCGGACTTCAAATATGATGGGACTAAAAAGTTCACTATAGCCCCTGATAGTCGCTACGGAAAACAATTAGTATTTTTTTGTTATTGTTGTATCAGCCCATATCCATCCCACAGCTGGGCACGGACCTACTCTACATCCGAGAGAATCGATTGAGAGTGGTTAGGCTATATAGTCCACCACGCTGGCCTACTGTTGCGGGTATACTGTTGTGGAATCAAAATTATAAATAAGCCATTATTTTCATGTTTACATACCTGTTGAGTTTCTGTCACTGTCTCACCTTCCGATTCATCCGAGCTTTCGCCGCTTTTTACTTTATTTTTTCTATTTACCTGCAAGGGAACACCACGTGGTCAACACACTATTCCACAAAACATAAATATAGAACAATACATTTAAAACATAATTTTAAACATACATTTTACGTAATAAACAATTCGTGTTATTTTCACAGACCTAATGGTCAAAACTCATTTGCAAACTGCCCAAACGTTATCTGCTCTAATGACAATGATACATTAATTTCGCCGAGTCAATTAACACGCGTATAATTATCTATTATAGTGAAGTTTCATTGTTTTTGTGTATAATTTTGGCTAAAGGTTGAGTATCAGATGAATAAAATGTATTTTTAACTTGATAGTCACTGTTGCGTTAAATTCAGCACACGATTTACAGTAAACCATGTCTTTATGCTACGTCAATAATATTGCAACGTATACAGTTTAGTTGCAACTTAGTAATAATATATTTTCACATATAGAATGATACAAGTAATTCAATAAATAGTACTCGTATCATTACTCAATCTGTAACTGTTGGATGAGCTACATGAAACCTTGCGCGAAGGTTGTTCGTAGTACTCGTGTGGTGTATAGAATATCTTTCCGCGATGCAACGATACATATTATATTGATGCTCTTGCAATCACAATCAAAGTGAAAGTGCATCGATAGTTACGTAAACTGATCATAAGACAAAATCAGATAAGATTAACAATTTTGTATCTGATTTGTTAGTGTTACAAACATCAAAGTTATTGTGATTTATCTCGTGTTGTAGTGAGAGTTGGAAAAGTCGTCGTATTAAGCACCATAGTCTCGAAACAATTTCAGGTTAACAATAATAATAACAGTCATATAGTGAGTGGATTTTCGAATTTAATCTATGTCTATTCAGTTAAGAGGAAGCAGGTATATTAGGGCGAATGGCGAGATGTAGTTAGCCGCTTTGCAGCCTTATTCAATATTCATAGACCGATTTAAAAACTATTTTACTTATCGAATGTTGTGTCCCATTCGAACGACTTGAATTAAATTTGAGCTAAAAGACAAAAAATTCAATAAGTAAAATAGATTTTAAAACTGTCTATGAATAAGGCCGTTAGTGGATACTCAATTAGGATGTACAACGTTTTACAATCAGGTTGAAGTGATTGTCGTACTATGATAACTTCTTAGGTATCATAATTACTTAACATTTCACCTCACTTACAATTCAAGAATAGGAACGTGCTACAATGTACGCAAAAACATTACTCACGGGCACTTTGATTACAAATGATGTCTTGTCGTCCATTGTCGAAGAGACGCCCTCTTCAACTGCGTCGAAGAACTCATGGTCTTCATCCTCCGTCTCGTTACCTTGGTTCGCGCCGTTACCTCCTGCACGCAAACAAAAACAATAAATAATCCTCTAAAAAATGACGACTCTTATTGCATGAGAAATCATTTTAAGAAAAAAATAATATAATTTTTTGAATATGGTACTGTTACCTCCATTTCAATTGTTTTAAAGTTTTACCATTAATTTTTTTATTGAAACCGAAATTAGTGATATTTTGTTTGTTTTTTTCTTAATAAAAAAACTTTAAGATTATATATTTTTTAAAAATGAAATCGGAATTTGGCTGACTTCTATCTGATCAGTGACCACTTGTATCAGTAAGGTTTATCGAGTTGTAACAAATTTTACAATTGTGTGATATTTGTATTATATATTACAGAGTCTATGTAAATATAGTGTATCGAGGCGTCAAACTGTCCTGATTGGTGTTCGCATTTGCAAGAGCTACAGCGGTGTGTAAGGCGTGAAGTATCTGCATTCTGCAACAGTGGCGCATTGCGTTACTCCGCGACCAGCGCTCTTTGTCTAATGCCTCTCTTCCTATCGATAGGTGCCAACATCTTATGAAGAAATATATTTTTTACGATTTACTTCGTGCAACGCACAATATTGTTATCAAACCTTTTACTTTAAGAAATAACAATTGCAGTATCAGAATAAATATGTATACTACAAAAATAGTTCCAAATATATTAAATATTTTCATCAATATCATCACTAGATTTTTCATTTACCTGTAGTTATGAAAGTATTGTAATACTTTTATATAGACTTAGAATTCAAAAATGTTCGTTATGTCTTTATAAAGACTGTTCAAATCTAAAATTGTGTGATTTTCGTTAAGTCTTTCACAACACAACTGATTTTATCGCGTTAGATATCAATAACACGTGCATTCATGGTATTGAAATGTTTCTCTACATCAAAAACCTACAATCTAACCGTTCGACATTTTCAAAGCATTGTCTGATTAGCTAGACCAGTGATTTCCGCATGCCTATGAATGTTATCACAATAGCCGCAGAAAACTACCCGACACGCATTCTATAAACAATTCTTGTGAAGTTTATAACGCAGAAAAAATGTCACGCCATTATCACAATCCAGATCGTTATGTCACCGTTTAAAGATAAAATTACCATCTAATAACCCTCCTTTCTATCACAGTCGGGAAATGCTAGCTACTTATACATAAAGAGGAAAATTTGGTGTAGGTAGTACGAAAGAATGTGCAATCCCATTTTCCTAATTAAGAATTGCAAAAAAGCTTAACATTAACAAATCAGCTTCACACATGTAGTCGCTGGGGTAAGCACATTTTAGTCTAAAATATACCTATTTTTACTTGATTAACTATTATTAACTTCCTCACTTAAATTTTAAGTTAATAATTACAATAAAATTGATTGATATACATAATGACCATACTCAAATATTCCATACCCATACAATTAATACATAATCAACACATATTTACACACACATTGAATATAAATCAATACAAGATTACCCATTCTTCACTCAACAAACAATAAATTCTCCGCTATCTACTAGATCACAAATAAGTCATTATATTTACTTAACCCGCCACTAGGTGTCACATTGTTGATATTATTTGTTGTAGAAACTCAGTAATGATCAAGTGATTATTAATGTAGTGGATTGTTTACATACAGTCATTCTTTCCATCTAGCCTTATCTCTTATACCAGGGTGTGCTTCCTTTGTCAGTCTTGAACTATTTTGGCCTTATCTTTAGCATCCTTTGTTAAAGCATTGCTCTAATATATTTCCTAACAATATCAATTGAGCACTTTTTTGGCTAACCTCAGCTCAACTAGTTTATTGTTACCAATTATTTTAAAGCATGTGCTAGGCGATTGGTGCCTATACCATGCAGTCCATGATGGTAACCTATACCAGCCAGGACCAAACACAATGGAGGCATGTCACATGTGGTCGCGATCCTCAGCATTGAGGGAACGGTGGGAAACAAGTATAAAAAATCATATTTTGTTTAACTCCTTTATACAAAATAAATACTAAAAGAGAGTTCTGTCTTTTAAAACATAATATTTTGTCAGGACAAATAAAATATTATTGCATTAAGTTGTTTGTGTCATTCAATCAGTATTAAGAGTTTATATATATAATTATTTACACAACATCAATAAGGAAATTAAAACTTAATATTAACATACCTAGTCAGTTTCAATGCTTCAATAATTACAAGATATATAATTACATTTATCACAATATCATTATAGTAGCTAACATTTATACACTTTGAAGTACTGAACAATTTAGAAATTAGTGAATTTATCATCAGCTGCAACTGGCCGTGACCTAATAAAATCTCTATTTCCTCAGGCAGTGACAGACAAATATATCCACTTCAATGTGACCTTCACTATGTCTAATAGAACTTGTTGAGTTTTTTATTTAATCAACTAATGGAAAAATTCATTAAAATCATTGTATTACTTGGCTGATTCCAGACAGTATGTGGTTTACTTTATTTCTGAGTGATATAAAAACTCTTTTGACACTTATTAGGTTCAGATTTTAAATCATCTGACTAGAAACACCTTTCCATTTCTTATTACTTGGCACCTGAAGCATGCAGAATTGTAAAGAGCCTGTAGTTTCTACAAGAACTAACCGAACAAATACCATTTTGTTTTTAATTTATAATACTAGCAGACTAATATATTTTTATAAACTTAGTAGAGAATTACTGGCAATTACCAAATTCATCATGATGTTTAAAACTGTAAAATTTAGAGCTATCATGTTTTTAGATAATCATTGAAATTCATCTAGTATTTTTATGTAAACTGCATTGTTGATTGTTGACTTTGTGTAGGAAGATTAAATCGCTTTATGTTATCGAACACTTATGAGACCATAGTATATCACATATTTGAAATTTTGTAGATTGAATTCATTAAGAATTACTTATTCTTAAAGTTAAAAAAATACTACATAAATATTTGACATTTTCTCTCACCTCACTACTATTCTATTATAAATTTCTTTATTTAAAACTACTTAATCCATTTTGCAATACTGCAGAAGCTAAGCGAGTCACATTACATGGAAAGCTACAGTTGTGTACTGAATGTGGTCTCAGCAAAAGCCTTCTATGAAAGCAGTTGTACAACATAAATGAAGAAACGGATGTATTGTACTGCAAATAGATAATGCAATTCTATCGAAACAATTCAACTGATTACTCAATAATTAACACAAGTAAATAGGTACATCACTTTGATTTTCCCTTCCCGGATAAAATATATTCATGAAAGTATTATAGCACCATTGGTAAAAATCATTCATAGCTTGATTAGCCCATGAAATGGAGACCTAGAACAAATATAACTTTGTAAACATGCACTCACACCAAAGAAATTTATTTACATATGCATTTAACACATATTCCACAGAAATAGATGTGTATTAGTAACCTCTGTGTGCTCTATGAGACAAAACACAAACTGCATTGTTTTTGAGTTGTTTGAACAAACTATATAAGACATGACAATTGACAATGTACAGCCCGGCGTAGCGTGACAGTCGGCCTTGCCAGCGTTAAGATGTGCTAGCCTATTGAAAAGCGAGTTACGTTTTTGCGTTCAGTGCGATGATTCATGTTCTCTCATGCATTTTGTCTTCACTTACCGCCCATTATGGCGAATCGTAATGGAGGACTCAAGATTACATTAGAAAAACCTCAAGCTGACATAGTACACAGTAATATACGCAAAGCTATACATAAACAAGACCACAGTTGGGCAACAATAACGTAATTTAGATACCGCAATGTACCACTGGTAATACAATAATGCGCCGTCAAGACACACCACTTCAGTCTCCAACGCAGCACACGATAATTAAATAAACGAATACGTAACACAACCAATTACTATTGCAATACTTTAACAGGAAAACAACCTTGAAAACACCAAAAATCTGTCTACCATCTCATGACAAACACTCCGCTCCGCTCTGATGTCTACGTACCGAAACACGGTAAACGTTTCTAAATATATTTTTATTTATACATACTAAGCAGTAAGCTCACACCACAGAATTAATTTACACTCAAAACAAATAAATTGCAACTAAGAGATTTAGTTCCGACACATGTAAATTTCTTTTCGATTTTTCATCCGTCACCAAACTGATACGTTCCATTTCACGAAGAACAATTAACAAATGCTCTATTATTTTCAGACCAAGGTGTACAGTTATACAGCCTTGTTTTAAATTTTAATTTATTCATTATTCAATGATAGTCACCTGATTTAGTGAGGTCAGAGAAAATATGTTACATCATATTTTTACATAATTTCGTCCTATTGATTTTAATGAATAATGTCTGGTGTATGAATTTTGATGAATGTGAGTTACCTGTTCTGTTATTAAATATATATATATATATATTTATTATAACTGAGAATTTCATTTATACCAGCAGTATGTACATAGGGCAGGGCATGTTAAATGTACATATATAGGGCATTATTTAACTAACAACATGGTTTAATCATCAAATTATATTTTCCGAATTTATTATTCACTATCTTACTAACTAGGCTTAGTGTTAGTTAGTGTTAAAAATTTTACCTGTTTTTTTATTGCAACATGCTTAAAAGTAATTTTATTTGTAGTTTTATTTTATTTTAAAAATAAATATATTTTGTACCAGATAGACAGTGAATGTATTGTAGTCAAGTGAATAATATCTTAGTTGGGCGCAAACTGCACTGCTGGAACTAGAGTTATAAACTTCTGACTTTGTGAAGTTATATGTTTATTGTAATTTTTAAGTTAATATTATAGCTCATTTTAACTCTAAAGGAGCCTGAGGATGTGAAATCTACTAAATCATTTACAGCATGGTGAATCTAGGTATCGTGCACTATTATAGCAAGGTGTACAAGAGCAAGTGCTACTATAGGTAATAGGGTAAGAAGAAATATATTGACATCCTCCATGGCTCAGTTGGTTGACAGCTGGCTATGAATTCAGATCCTGAGGGTTCAGTCCTTACACTGAGACAAATGTTTGAGTGACCCACAAATTTTTGTTATGGGTGTTGTGACATACAATAGTCTCGTGTAGTTTTCATGTATCTTAGAGCTATGTATGTGACTATTGACGGAGGTATATACCTCAATAGACTTTCCGTGACATACATAAGAGGGAGAGAGATAGACCAAGAAATGGTGAGATAGAAAGAGACAGATATATCCTGGCTGCTGACCTGTGTGCGGCGTGGTGCGCGCGGTGACGGTTTTCTCGAGCGTGTCGTGCTGGCGCGCCAGCTGCTCCACCACCTCCTGCAGGCGCAGCTTCTGCTCGCGCTCGTGCTGCAGCGCGCGCCCCATGCGGGCGCTCGACGCCGCCGCCGCGCTCATGAACTCGGAGCACGCCTGCCGCAAACAATACGTATATTTAGTACTTACTACTACTGTTTAGTTATTTTAAATGGTATGGTAAAAGCATGATACATTCGATAATGTTATTAAAATCTTGAGATACATATATAATGTATATGAATGATAAAGTATGTTTATTTTATTATATTTCTTGCATCCTTTTTTGCACACTATATGAGTCTTGCGTCGTGGGTATCAGAAACTACGAAAGACTTTTCGATCTTACAACATATATTTTATTTTTACGCAAGTTTCTGTGTAGCATCTGACTAGATGTATCATTAATTACATTTTTATTTGACCAAATTTGTTCCTGTCCCAAGTTGGTATACAGGTTTTGGAATGTGTTTAATGATCTTAGATAAGTAGGCCATCATTAATTGTGTCAAGTGAGGTATACTTATTTGCTTATTTCCACTCGCTACTCTGGACTTCATTGAGCTTACCATCAGGCGTATTGTAGTCACTTTATTGTGCCAGTATAAAAAAATGGTTGATGAGTACTTAGCCATGGCTGTACAAAAACAACTAACAACAGCCTGCGTGGCGCATTTGGTTAAACGTCGGCTGTGAAACGGGAGGCCGCGGGTTCGATCCCCGCACTGAGGCAAATATTTGTGTGAACCACAAGTATTTGTTTCGGGTCTGGGTGTTTGTGAGACCAAAAAAGTCTCTCGTAGTTCCTGATACCCACGACACAAGACTAGATCTTAGTGTGGGGTCAGGACTATGTAAGTGACTGTTGGGTGTTATTTATAGCACACATTCATTGAAAAAAAAAAACTTATTTAACATCTCAATATTTCAGGTACTTTGAAGCTGTCCTGTTTAAGATACGACCCGTAAATGAAAATAATAAACTAAATTCGCAATATAATCTCAATGTGTAAAGTTATCGTAAATATGTGAAACCATGAAAGATTAAGTCTGCATATACGAGTATACCATTTTTGTATATGAAGTTTAATAAAAATCAACATACATTCATCATAGCATTGCACGATATCCTGAACAGCGTGGCTCGTTCGGACACTTGCTTGGTGGTGTCAGTGGGGGGTATCTCGAGGTCGACGAGGGAGCGCTGCAGGGCGGCTCCGTGGCGCGCCACGAGCTCGGAGCACGTGCGCAGGTCATGGAAGCGCGCCGCCAGCTCCCGGGCGATGCCCCCCGCGTCCTCGCCGTCACCCTCGCTGGTGCCCACCACCACGGTGCCCGTCGTCATCTGATCTTCATCGTCGTCGGATTCTTGTGCTCGACTAGTAAAATCAAAATGATATTTAAAATGCACATACTATTACTATGGACAATATGACGTGACAAATGATTAGATTGGTAGCTTCTTCTATGGGGTAAACATTTGTGTGTTTTAACATTAAGCGCAGTGAAGCTATTTTAATGAATAAAGACAGTAGTCAAATTTTTATATATTGTCTGATTGTTGCAATATTTGATCAGTCATACTCTGTCCATACCATACATAGGGTATGGACGAGTGACAAATGATGCCCCGATCCAGGAACTTGTGGAGGTGGAATATTTGTCTTTATAATGCCCCCGTAATATAAATTAAATCTGTTTGTATTTTGTTTTATCTGAATCTGAATTTGTCAAGATATGTCACATGGCTTATTATTAATATTGATTGATATTTGACATTTTTGTACACATAAATAAGATATACTTACAACATTACTCACTTTATAAGTTCTATCTGCCTATTACTAATGCAGGCATACAATTTATAGAACTGTTTTGAAAAGAGCTACACTAGAGTTTCTTGCCTTCTTCTGTAGTGAAAACCACTTTCCGAATCAGGTGGAAGACCAATACATTACTGAATCTAAATGATGTTGCATATTTTTATACTGTACTCTTATCACCCCATATACGTCCCACTGCAGGGCACGGGCTTCGTTTACAAACGAGAGGACGATAGAGAGTGGTTAGGCCATATTGGTCCACCACAACATTTTTAAGTATTGTATTACTGATTTTCATTGTCATAACTTTCTTTATTATATTATAGTTGTATATTTTGTTGATACATTCTAAAATCAAGAAACGAAGATTAATACTAACATAGCCTTAGCCTTCGCCAGCTCCAGCGCTGTGACCCAGCTCTGTCGGTCCACCTCGTCATGGGCGCGGATGTGGAATGTCTGAGTGCCTCCATTACTGATCACGAACGTGCAGCTGTCTGCCGTGTGGATCAGCGCTCCGAGCAGCGATATCGTACCGCGACACGTGTGCGCCACCTCTGCTTGATTTCTAAAAACAAACAATAAGCATTATTGGTTTATAGTGGGATGAAGGCATCTCTTGGTTTCTTAAAGACTTTATATACATATTTTATGTACAGATCAATGAGATATTATCAAATGTAATATGTACAACATAATTACTTAAAAATTTCAATTAACAGTAAATATGATTAATGTAGTTATGTATCTATTTTTAATTCCTTTGTTATTCTATGTGTATGTGTCAGACCCAGCACCATCCATATAAAATATGTTGTTTAAATTGATAAGCTATTTCTATTTTTATGCATCCGCCCATAGCAACAACATCAGCCATCATATCATATTTTATAAACAGTAACAAGTATTTTTCGTCATTGTGAGACTATCAATTTTCTTTTGACAGTAATGAAAAAGTTCCCATTCCTGTATACATACAAATTTACAATAAAACATGTTCAGTTAGTAAGCAAAGATAAGTTACATATTTTAAAATTTATACATCTTATAATTTAATTATTTATTTTAACAAAACAGAATACATATATGTATATCAAACATTATATGGTAACAAGTATAGTACAATATTTATTTGTGATTATAAAATTCCTGTAAACTCAAGTCAACTACAAATTATAAAACATTATCATATAATTTGGGCAGAGACTATACATGGAGTTCGATGTGCAAATTCTAAACAATTAGATACATTAGACTTTGACCGATACAATCAACAATTGGTCTGAACAAGCAATGTTGTAGTAATTGAAAACTGTGGAACTCTCATATCTATGCTTATAAATTATTGATTTTTCCATCATATATAATGAAAAAAAAATTATTTAACTGGTACAAAGGTCAAACATGCCATTTAAGCATTAATAACAATTTTATATTGTACTAATGTCATTTAGCAGCAATATGCATTGGGATTCTTGTAGTATTTTTTAGCTAGGGTTAATAATGATGAGGAAAAACAGGTTGTAACCCAAATAACAAATGTATGTATATGCAAGGAATTCATGTTGTGCAACTTTCTCAATTCAAAAAACATGATTAGAGTATCTTTTCTGGTCTCAAACAAGAGATAACATCAAGAACTGGCTTGTAAGATGCAAACAAACAATTCTATGATATCAGGATATGAGATTTTGCATCCTCTTGCATAAATGTCGTAAAAGTGATAGAGTAGGACTTTAAGAAATTTTATGTAAACTTGCAATTAAGTAATCAATACACCCAATAGTCACATATATAAGCCTGATCCCACACTAAGATTGAGTTTTGTGTCTTGGGTCTCAGAAACTAAGACAACATTTCAATGGAATGTGGCTGTAATGATGACATCCGGACTCATTGTGTCTTAATAACATACAATCTGGGAGCTTGTTACAGTATTTCGGCAGAGCCCCAATCAGATTTAACCAGAGCATTATATGTAATAGTCAATAACACTTAGTTGATAAGTTTATCTATACATGTATTTTCAATACCTGGGCTACATGTTCACTTAGTGAAAAAGCACTAAATTTAGAATTATAAAAAAGTCAGACATTTACATCAACCAAACCCAAAACAAATATCTAAGGATCACACAAATATTTGTTTCAATATAGGGATCAAATTGAAGTCTCATTTTCACAGCTGATGAATTAACAGGAATATCACAATATTTATGTGAAGTCATATTAAAGAATTGTTTTAGAAATTTAACTTCACTTCCTTCACATAGTTGAATCAATTTATTTTACACACCCTTACATATATGTTACTGAAAGTTTACATAGCAAAATAAAAGTAAACAATCATCACAAACCAATTCCAATAAGAAACTACAACTGATTAAACACTGTATAGACTTACATACAAATTCAAATTTGACTAAAAATCTATTGTTAATTTATTATTTGACTCTAACAGCCTTATGCATATATAGTGCATATACAGTTTCAAAACATAATATTTTAGTTATCAAATGTTATGTCCCTTTCCAACATCTTTTGAATTCAGTTTGAACAGAGTAGACAAAACGTTCAATAACTAAAACAGGTATTAAAACGGTCTATGAATAAGGCCATAAGAATTAAATCAGAATCATTAGCAAAGACTAGCATCAGAGTATTACTGTAAGGATGTTGCAAGTGTTTGTTAATTAAATGTTACACTGTGGTGCGTTCCTATAATGCTTACCTATAGGAAAATTTGCTGTGCACATGACCTTGAAAGCTACAGGTAATTTGAAGGTCTTTATATACTTAAACAAATTCATTTGGCCATTTGCAAGTGTATTTTTAACATTAAAACAAAAAAATACTTTTTTTTTACACTATGTTGTAACCATAATAACCTGTCCTTGGCGTCAGCTGTCGTTGTCAAACACATGAAAATCTTATAGAAAAGAAAAGGACAGCCACACTTAAGTACGCTTAACTTGGACCGATAAAACATTCACCATTAAATAATAATTAACGAACAGTGCTTAAATTTCAATGCGTAAATAATAGATCGAATAAATCGATGTTTTACTTCTTTCCTCTGGTTAAAACATTTTCACTGCGTCATACCAATTTGTAACCCATGAAGTTTTGTCCTTGCATATTACAAAATGTAAGAAATGTGCAAGTGTTTTTTTATTCACAATAAATCATATATTTTTAAACCTTACAAATATTAAACACCTACCTGTAATACGATAATAATCCGTTCGACAACACGAACCATCTTTTCTGATAACCCTTTAAATAATTCGTCCATTTAAACAGCCAGCCCTTCTTCTCGGGATCCCCGGGTATTGGTTGACCTTTAGGCACAATTACATCAGACATTTTTGCGTGCAAATTCTATATTTTTATTAGAAAAACATATTATAAATCCGCTTTAGCCACGTCCGTCGCCCTTCCACCATACCAAAATCAATCAACAGATAATATAAAAAAATTGACTTTGACATCTCGTACCTGTTCCAATTTACGCAAAAAAATATGCGGTGTACGTATTGTCGGTAGATACACAAGCATGTCAACCAATAAAAATGTTATTCTCTTTATGGTCTAAGATCTTTTCCTTTCTTCAAATCTATATAAAATTACATAATCATTTTAAAACAACGCTCGCTGTCAATTAATTAATTTGAGCAGATATCAACAAACATTTTATTTAAATAGTGGATGCCGCTTGGAAAAATAAGATTTTCTGAAGTGTCACTTTTATTTGAAGTTTGTGCCGGTCATTGTCAATTGAAAATTCAAAACACTTTTGCTATGGTTGCATTCATTCACAACAGAAGTCGTGTTCTTGTTAGGAAGGTCGCTAAATATTTTGTCCAAGGTGAATTAAGTAGTTTTTGTAACACTTGAATAACTCTATTGTTTCCGACGATTCCAGTTAATAAATATAGTCATTTTTATTGTCAATAGTAATCAACTGTTGCGTAGGTGGTGTCATTTTAATTTACCTTTTTTTTCTATTTTATTAGAATAGTGTTTGCTGCAGGTCCAGCAAATAGAACGAGAATTATGGGCAGTTCTTATTCAAGGTCGTATTCCCCGAATAGTGGACAAAATGAAAATACAAGTGAAAGACGTAAGTATTTATAAACTTTTTTAATAACACCATCTTAGAGTAATAACATCATTTATAATAATGCCGATAGCAACAAAAAAAAGTTTCTGCTTTTAAATCCCACCTTTTTTACAAACTGTCCTTTAAAAATTGTTTTGGACAAGAATAAAAAATATTTTTTTATTTAAAATTGTATTGTACACTTGGGATATACAAACATTACAACATAGAAATACAAACAGGTAGGCAGAGGTTCTCCTGGTAGCAACCAGAACATTTTAAGCTTTACAGTTTAACCAGTTTCAGCATTACACTCCATATTTTTGATACCATTCGTATTTTTTTTACTACATCATGTAAATAAAATGATTTAATTGATAGGATGGATAGGACACACAATTTTTTTGCTATGGTACTAAGAAAGATGTTAAGGTAAAAAGGAGAAGAGACTGAGTTCACAAATACAAAAATATTTTAAAGTAGTATAAAACACTAACACAATTACTGAAAAACAAAATAAACTAAAAAGTAGGAAACAAGTATGTTGCTGATTATCAATGAAATAAATTATCTTTAAAATACATATTATAGGTATGAGATATTCCTGTTTATCTAATTTTATAGAGCAATCAGATTTGCATTAATAACTTTATAATTCAAACCAAACATCATAGTTATGCTTTATCAATTTTAAGCAGACATTGTAATTTATTAGACCAACACAGACATGATGTCTATCAAGGACAAAAGAACACAAAAAACTGAATTTGAATTGACTTATAACAATGATAATGTTATACTTACATAATTAATAACTACTCAATATTAGTAGTTCATTCTATTTATCTGGAATTGGGTTAAAGATTTCATATTCTTTATTTAAATATGGTATTACATACAGACAATATAAAAGTGACCAAGGTTAAAAATGAACGTTGTATGCAAATAAATATTCATGAAACATGCATCATTTTGAAGCTCTTTTGTGTAATATACAATGTAAAAAAAATAAACCAAAATATCCTTTACAAAACATTACAATATAGTTACCGCCTTTTTATCTACCAATGTAATTAACTGAAAAATACACCTAGGTGTACATACAAACATACATTACATACATAAACTATAATACTTTTTCCCAGAATGGGTAGGGAAAGGTGCAACCAGGACACCCACATATCACCTTGTATTTTCCATCCCACTATATGATAGGGGGCAGTGCATATTGCCTTATCTGGCACAAATTCCTGACTCCAGGCTGATATTGTATAGAAAAAATTACTTTGCCTGACCAGGGATTTGAACCTGAGACCTCCGCGTAGTCATCATACCGTAATACAACTGCGCTACCAAGCCAGCCACATAAGTGTAAACTGCGTTAAATTGGCCTGTGCTGTACAAAATAACAAACAATGTGTTTTCATTACAATATATTTTTAATATTTACGCCTTATTCTTGTGAATTTATATTAACTAAACATAGCAGCAACTGCCAAAAGGGGCTACAAGAATATGACAAATAAATCATCCATAATTTCAATACGCATTTCCCGTCCCTAGTCTATCTAAACTCAAATTATAAAAAGGAAAGATTTCATCGTTTGTTTGAATTGAATAGGGTCTGAAACTACTGGACCGATTAGCAAAATTCTTTCACTATTAGAATCCTATATTATCCCTGATGAACATAGGCGAGAGAATATTTTAAAAAAAGTGTATCTGCACCCGGGCGGAACCGGGCCGGGCAGCTAGTATCACATAAAATAAAATAAATTATATCTCTTTCTTTAACTACTATTCCTGCTTAAACGTCCGCAATTTAATTAAAATATTTGTCATTTTCTTGCGATCTCTCGCGTACTGAATCGCCTCGTTAATATGCCATAATGTACGTCGAAGGCTTCACTCGACCTAGTTTCTCGCAGAGTATTATTCTGAAGTGCGAGACAGATATTTATCACATTCGCCTCTTATACGGTATTATCTTCAACCTTAGCCATGAAGGAAATTTTAATAGCATTTGACCAGATGAAATCCTTATTCTATTTCAAATCGATCCAGACTCGGTATCGCTCAGGTGCAATTATTTAAAACCTCCACACATAATTACTTCACATTTTAAGTAAATCTGAACAGAAACAGATTTCTGATATAAATTTTCAGCTTGACTCCTAAGAGCCTATGAAAGTTTATAACCTTAAAGAATGAGGATATAAGGTGCAAAAATATTTTTCAAATCAGATTGTTCCAGCGAATTAGTGCATTCAAACAAAGTTTTCGATTTTTTTTTGTTATTCTCTACAGTCAGCAGTAATGGAGGTAAATAAATTATCTAAACGTCCATAGATGTAATATGAATATTTCTCATAATTAAGTTTATATATTATTTTGGTGCAAAAACGATTTCCAAAGTATCGCAAAGTTACTCCAAGATTTGAACAAAGTTCTTCATAAAAATTATTATTAATTTGGGATATTTGTATATGGCGTGTTCAGCAACACTTTGGCTACATCACACATGTTACAACGTATGAGACAGTGAAAGC